>OW203662.1:10000-5010000 GCA_934044485.1 Apeira syringaria
TTATGCAAAAGACATTATATGAGTTCTGTCTTGTATCTACAGTGTATCACACGGCTCATTATTATAATTAACAAGCAGTTCTAATTCAAGTTATTCCATTATTTTAGTTACTTGTTTTTATTTTCTATACACTACGGAACTATTAGCAGCATTTCTTTATGCGTTATGTAATAATGTGTTATATAATAACGTATATAATATGTTCTTTAATAGAATGCGACGCCAGCATTTTCTATTATTTCCTTGATTTACTCTACTCTACTCCAGTATGTTTAGAGCCGGCAGCGACACAACAGGGCCGATGTCAGACATATAGTGAGTATTTAGTTCTATTAGAGTTTACTAAATCGCGTTTTCACTGCGACAATGTGCGCTCGCCAACAACAAGGGAACCTCAGAGTGATGTCGGCACAGCTGACGGCTCCGCCCGCGGCGGGAGCACGTCACAGGTGACATTACAGGTAAGTACTGTCGACAATACTCAACATCTAGTACTTATTTCATTATATCTCGGGTGTAGTTAGCTCAGTGTCCATCGGCACACGCGCGCTCGGCCCGGGAAGCGAGCGCGCGTAGCCGATAGGACGGGCTGGAGCTCCGAGAACACAGCGCAATAAAATACAAATATCCATGCAATAAAATGTAAACGTAGAGTATTTGTCTAAATAGCGTTTGCCTTATAACTCCGGTGGTGTAACTAACACCATCGGTGTTCAGCTCATTCTTTGGCATATTCGCACGCGTATAAATACGATTTTATAATTATACTAGGTGTTGGGTGGTGCGCGGGCTGCGAGCAGCCCGCGTTATCGATGTGCATTAGTAATATTTATCAAGATTTGTAGTTGCAGTTGAAAAAAATATTTAAAAATTCTCATACAAGTCGAGAAAGGGACAGTTTCTTCTAGTTCAGTACAAAGTGTGAGCAGGGTTACCATGTGCAAGTTGATTTTTTCGATAAAATTTTAGTCGATGTAAAATCGCCCCAAGATTGTAATCGAGTTTTGTTAAGGGACCATACCTCTAAGTGCAGTGGTTAACGTGGGCCGTTGCCTCGGAGACCAGCTCGAGATGTGGAAAAAGCTCCCCATTCGGGACTCGGCCTTCGGCCTCGTTAGTGACTCTCCTAAGGAATGTAAACGCGTAACACCCCTTTCGTAAGTGACTAACACAGCTCGGCCTACGGCCTCGCGGAGGCCACGCTCGGCCTTCGGCCTCGCGGGCCGAAAGCTCGGCCTTCGGCTTCGCAGGTTCGAAGCTCGGCCTGCGGCCTCGCAACCGTGGCGTTGTATCGTCAGCGCATTCGGAACTCGGCCTTCGGCCTCGTAAGTTACTAACACGGCTCGGCCTACGGCCTCGCGGAGGCCACGCTCGGCCTTCGGCCTCGCGGGCCGAAAGCTCGGCCTCCGGCCTCGCAGGTTTGAAGCTCGGCCTTCGGCCTCGCGGTGTTTAAAGCTCGGCCTGCGGCCTCGCAAGTTACAAAGGGAATGATTTTAAGCTGTTCCCAATGACGGCCAGCTCGGCCTTCGGCCTCGCAGGCCTACAGCTCGGCCTCCGGCCTCGCTAGGGTGGAGCTCGGCCTTCGGCCTCGCCTCCACAGCTCGGCCTGCGGCCTCGCTCGATTACAGCTCGGCCTACGGCCTCGCAAAGAGAATGTGGTTTCGCCACCAAAAATCCGCATCCAGTAAAAAAAAAACTAATGACGTCATCCAAAAACTTTTTTCATATTTCGAATCAGGGACCCCAAATCTCCCTAAATACTTAATTTCAGTCAGATCGGAGCAACTTGAATTTTCGTATCCGGTTCGAAGGACCAATTTCAAGTTTTGGACAAAATCCCCAAATTTCCCTACAAACCCTCTATAACATTTGTTCAAACTCCCCATACCTACCTAAAACGGTTCCGGAGTTGCGATCGTTTTAATTTTGTATGGGAGAACCTCTTTTTTAATAGGTAGGGTAATTTTTTTTAACTTTCCAAAAGGGTCCCAGGGTTTTAGTCATTTTTAGTTTTGACACCTACCCTCCATCGGTTATGGTTTCCGAGATCCGTACACCTGTTCCATGAAGGAAACCATAAATGCCACTTTTCGGATTTTTCTGGGGGTCACGTGGGCTTTCTCTATACAGTCCACTATATAATTTCAACCCAAAAACACTCCTTCTGGGAGAACAATTCTGTCAGTGAGTCAATCAGTGGTAATGCAGCTTTATATATTATAATATATATTCAAAATATTTAAATACCCTATAACTGAGGTATAGGGGGTATGCACTTATATGTACCCATAAATAGGTACCTGCCTATGTTAATGTATATACCAGTACATCAACAAAACTATAGTTATGTTTTGTGCGCGCCATCTTTTGTATACTTACATGAAATGACATGTATCGTAATGCACACACATAATACATATATTCGTATCTCAGTAGTCAGATGTTTGTCTTATCGCACACACGCACTTGTCCCGGACACAAGTTTGTATATGCTAAAGGCTGTATATGCTACGAGATATATAGATGATACATATGGACGAGATTGCTATATTTACCTGTTTGGTTTTCATATTTATAAATAAGTGCTATTTGTAAGGATTTATATACATATATTTATTATACGTTTATAGATCATGAAGACCTGCTCTTAGCAAATGCTAAGATGAAATGAAATAAAGATGGCAGCTCTTAACGAAACTTATTTCGCTAATCTGTGTTCTAACAGAGTGTTACTTTTGTAAATAGGCACCAAATATATATGTCAACATATATTATTATATATACAGTACACACACCGATCATTCAGATATTATATGTTTGTTAGTTTTCAATTCATTTCATTTTTTTCGCACCAACACACGCACACACACGCACACACACGCACACACACGCACACACACGCACACGCGCGCGCGCGATTGCGATAGTCTCATAACTATACTATATATCAGTTAAAGTCTTTATCTATCATTTACCCTTCGTATTGAGGCATTAATGTTTATTTAACTAAATACTTATATCTCAGTTACACGTTATTGTTTACTGTTAGATATCTAACTGCATTCACTCGCGTGTCCCGGACACACGCAGTTCGGTGCAACAGATAAATAAATATAAACGCTGAGAACACAGCACAGTAAAATACATAATGTCACGGAAGTGGGTACGGAAGGAAACAACACTTGCAACGAAAGTGACGATTGACGATCACTCGACTCAACAGCGTACAGAGTCTGAGAGAGTGTCCTGTGGATCGAGTACTCTACAGTCACTCACACTGGTTACTGCTCCTTAGATCTTACTGCACTTTAGCACAGTTACAGCTCACTGTTCACTTCTTAATTGGTTCTTTCTTGTATTGTATCTCGAACCCAACTGACTCACGGCGGCGTCCGGAGCCCCCTTATTTTGATGTTCATTCATTTGCGATTGTCATATTTTCAATCATTATATTTTCGATCGCCTTACCTTGAATCTTTCTAGAATCTTGTATTATTTCAGTCATGTGTTTCTCTAGAACTTTCGATACACTTCCCATTCACTAATAATGTTCATCCTGTGTCCAGAACCTTCCACCGATTCCTCAAAACGCACAAAAAGTGCTTCGCCCCTCTACTACCGTGACGTGCCGTTTGTTTGTTTCTATGTCGATGCGCCCGTCAATATAATATTATATTCTTTAATAGAGTTATTAATAGAGTCCCCTATTTGCCTGATGTTTAAGATTAAACATAATCATGGACTTCTTCTATCTTAAAGTACATTTACTTTCACCAATTTTAAATTAAAACTGACTAAGTTTTAATTTGAAATTTTTAACTCGTATATGTCTTATTGCATACACGCACTTGTCCCGGACACAAGCTTGTGCATGCAAAAGACATTATACAAGGTCTATCTTGCATGTACAGTGTATCACACATTATTATAATTAACAAGCAGTTCTCGTTCAAGGTCTATGTCACGTCCCCTGTGGGCCTGACGTGTCGGAGCCGCGCACGACATGGCCATCATGACTGTGTTTGAGGTAAAACTAAATCATGATGACGATGACTTTCTCTATCTCTAAAGCACATTTATGTGCTTTTTACAGTTTTGTATCGGCATATAAAATCTCAAACTCTTTTCGACAGCACAACACGTGTCTCAATGAAAGTCATGTCGCCTTCTGCGTTCTAAGTTAGATATATGACAAAACTACGTAGGTATATAACTATGTCTGTAACTCTGTTGTGTGCACACCATCTTTTGTACACATGAAATGATATGTAGGTGTTACACAATACACATACATAACACATATGTTCGTCATTATATCTCAGTATCTCAGTGCGCCCGCTCGCGCCGCTCTCTGCGCCCGCTCGCGCCGCTCTCTGCGCCCGCTCGCGCCGCTCTCAGCGCCCGCTCGCGCCACTCTCTGCGCCCGCTCGCGCCGCTCTCTGCGCCCGCTCGCGCCACTCTCTGCGCCCGCTCGCGCCACTCTCTGCGCGCGCGCGCGCCGCCTCCATTAAAAGTTCCATTAAATAATAGACATTCGGTGCCAATTGTTTGCGTGCAACAAAGGACTTTTATTTTTGTTAATATCGATACTTGACTCTCCCTCCGCCCCCGCTTGGAGTGACAACAATTATACGCAGAAAGTCGAAAGTCGATGCCTTTTTAATTTGAGTCATGTTTCTATAACTGTAGGTAACTATACCTACGAAATAGCGTGACAAAGTGATTTCCCATGTATTCGTCATTTCAAATTGCGTGGCTCACGTGTATAAAAGTACTTTGCTAATTAGTTATAACAATTATTGTTACTATCGCCCGATTCATTGGATTCATTGGTTTTTTTATTTAAGATATGATTCGATATGGAATGTTAGATTACTTTATTTACAAATAAATTTCAAATTAAACTGACTGTTTATGTAAAAGACAGTACATAAGCTGTATATAAGTATAACACGGCACAGCCAGTGTTAGCCATTATATGTAAACAACACATGCCATGTAACGTCCGCTATGTGTTTGGAGCACCACACCACAACACACAGCTTACTAATATGTGTGAGCTGTCTCTAATCGTCCTGTGGCAGACACGCACTTGTCCCGGACACCAGTTTGTATATATAACGACATATATAGACGACACGTGAGAGGAACTTGTTATGCTCGTGACCGTTACTAGCACCATTATAACACAGCGCTGTCAGTCCGGACCCACACGTGTCTAATACCGCCTATAGATCAGGGACCTGCGCCTGCGCCTGCTCTCAGCGACCGCAGCACAGCCATATATAACATCAAATGCAATAAAGATGGCTCCCCTTAAAGAAACTTATCTCGCCATGTTTAGCTCTAACAGAGTTATAATGGGTATACATTTATGGGTATCATATAGTTCAATCGACAGATGTAATGATATTATGGTATTATCGAGTCGCACGCCTTCAACTGTTGCGCGCGCGGCGCTCGCGGCGCACGGCTCGCACCGCGCGCGCCGCGCGCACGCCGACAACTAGTAACCCATACAGTAAGGTGAGCTCTGGTGACGTCAAGGGCAGCACGTCACAGGTGACATTACAGGTAAGTACTGTCGACAATACTCAACATCTAGTACTTATTTCATTATATCTCGGGTGTAGTTAGCTCAGTGTCCATCGACACACGCGCGCTCGGCCCGGGACGCGGGCGCGCGTAGCCAACAGGACGGGCTGGAGCTCCGAGAACACAGCGCAATAAAATACAAATACGAGTTAAATAAAATGTACAACTCAAACAAGTCATTGAACTCGTTGTTTGGAGCTTTTAACCGACTTAAAAAAAAAGGAGGTGGTTCTCAATTCGACCTATGCTTTTTATTTTTTTGTATATTAAGTAATATTAGTTGTCGAACTTGTTTGTAACCTCTCAGTTCCTTTACGCTTATATGTGAGACCCTCACACCCTCACACCCTCACACCCTCACTCACACAACACTTATATATAACGAGCGTCGCTCAGGAACAATCTGTGCGCGCCGCTCGCTGCGCGCGCGCGCCGCCCGCGCCGCTCACCCACATATGTGGCGGGCGAGGCAGAAGTGCGTGGATACTATCGCTAACTTATTAAAGTTCCATTACGTTTTGGGAATTCGGTGCCAATCGTTCGCGCGTCAGCACTCGCGCGCTAACAGAAGCAATTTTATATAATAACAATTGAGTAATGTCGCGCTTCATTGGCCGTATATTGTTAATCTTTTAAACTAGATAAAGTTCACAAAAATTGTCGAAAATGAAATAATCCGTATTTTATATACCTAGTAGCACAAAAGTACATAGCGTAAGTACTATATGTATATTAATATATAGGACTTACGCTATAATTCAAATCCTTATAACTCGGCACCGACCGCGACCGCGCCGTCGCCCATAATAGGTACCTATCAGGCGAGTGTCGCGCTCGCGCCGGGGATCGACGTGCACTGCACGCGTGCACGTCGTTTATCTTCATTTCTAACATTTAGACATAAGAACATGAAGCGAGGAACATCGTGCCGTGGCACTCTGAGGGCGTGTCGTGATCGTGCGCGATCATCCTGCCGGAGACGCGGAACAGTAAAGAAAGAAAGAAAATACATTTATTCAAAACATGACGCAACATTACAATAAACAACAATTACGATAAATGTACACACGACACAATAGTAGTGTAATGTCGGGAGTGAGTCTCGACTCGGCGTGCGCGGGGTAACATCACCCCGGAGCACTGATCTTCGGTCGAAGCGCATTTCTGACGCCACGAACGTGCACGTGACAGATGTCTATTTATACATTCTGTTATCCTCGTACTCAGTTTTGGCTAAACATTACTCACTTGATATAGAATACCTACATACTAATAACAGGAATCCTGTTATTAACAAATATCACTTGTGAGCCTGTGGTCCCCAGGAGTCATAGCTTCTGGTTATTATTCAAATGTACTCTAGGAAGGCCGGAAGGCCGGTTCGTCGCCGCGAACCTAGGCCCGCCGCGGAAGGCTTGTGTCTTATGTCGAGTGTCACTCACGTGTGAGATGAAGCGCGGGTTTATGACTACGCTTGTTTCGACAGTAGCTCCCTCTAGCCGACAGACTCGCCGTGACGGCGATCATGATCGTTGAGTTTGTCTGTCGTGTCGTCGCCGCGACATACCTACATGATAAGCTAAGTAGTGAGAGGAAGTGATTGTGTTCCGGATCCGAGCGCGTAGCGGCGGACACTCCCGGGCCGTGATTGTGTTCCGGATCCGAGCGCGTAGCGGCGGACACTCCCGGGCCGTGATTGTGTTCCGGATCCGAGCGCGTAGCGGCGGACACTCCCGGGCCGTGATTGTGTTCCGGATCCGAGCGCGTAGCGGCGGACACTCCCGGGCCGACCGCACTGAGAAACTGTTCTACAAAATATCTGTAGGTACTTACAAACGTATTTAATATTGCTTTTAACCGACTTAGAAACGAGAGTGGCTCTCGATTGGCTGTACGTTATTTTTTTTGGATGTATGCTTGAGTACTTTGTATACAGTACGCTCTTTTGAAGCGATGATAGCTCAGCGAGAGGAGCTTCGGCTGTCAAACTGTCGGTCACTGGTTCGATCCTCAACGACAGCTTGAGCTTCCGGTGAAGGTAACACCATTATCGAATTCCCAGCATCGTGGTAGGGTACTTTTGAGTACCCGCCTGGCTCACTACCACCTTCAAGTTAGACAAACTGTCACCAGTCACCTGTGTGTTGAGGCAGCAGTCCTTGAGAGCCAGTGTATTCTAGGTCTAGCGTGATATCTTCGACCACGTCGTCACTGACCATCAACTATCAAGTGAGATAGTGGTCGAACGCAAGATCTATACAGTTTAAAAAAAATGCTACGCGGTCATTCCGCTGATTGTGAATGGATTTTATATTTTATTATTTTTAACCGACTTCAAAAAAAGGAGTAGATTCTCAATTTGACCCGTATGTTTTTTTAATTATTATTATTATTATTATTTGTTTTTGTTACCTCATAACTTTCCGACTGGGTGAACCGATTTTGATCGTTCTTTTTTTTTTAAAAGCTGGTGCTTCTCCATTTAAATTTCATCAAAATCGAACGAGCACTTTTTGAGTTACACTCCGATAACTGAACATTGCGTGTTTATACATAGACGATATTATAGTGGCGGGTGAAGACAGCGGTGAACATACCTACACCACAATGACAATTGATCCCGTGAGTAACAAAGGGCACTCAAAAGAGAGAAAAAAAATTTTTACCAAAAAATGGAACCGACTTCAACACTCAAAAGTATGAAATAACTTGCTGAACTCGGTAATTTAAAAAAAAAAATTTTGTTCGATAGGTCTCGCTCGCCTCACAGTTATATAAATATTATTGAAATCGGTCTAGTAGTAGATTGTTTTTTTTTTTAATCGAATAAAATAATGACATGCCATCCAAGTAACCGAGTTAAGGTGATTGAAGTGAGATGACCACATTTTTAACCGACTTCAGGAAGGAGTATGTTCTCAATTCGACCAGTATGTTTTTTCTTTTTATGTTTGTTACCTCAGAACTATCGACTGGGTCGACTAGGTCGTTCGTGTGCTGCGATCGTGCCCCCCGCGACACAGGGAATCCTAGTGCGGGGGTTGGAAGGTTGACACCCGCTCGATCTTGTGTTGCGGTCGGCGGCGCGCGCGCAGCGACGAGCCTAGGGTGCGTTTCATTTTGCGCTCACAGTGCATACGTTCGTGCGTAAGGATTTTTGTGTTCCGAGATGACTTTAGTACTGACAGCGCTGACGGCGGTGTGCGTGAAAGCGCGCGAATTCTGGACATTAAAATTTCCCATTAAATGCATATTAAATAACTCAACATCCGTACTTCGCGGCACTAAATGGGTCATTGTTTGTGAAACTTAATATTGCGTTTTTATATATTTTTGTGAACGAACTACCAATTTTTCGACAGATTCTCATAATGAGTCAGATGTTTGACTCTCAGTGCATAGTTATTTATCTATGCGTTTGACAGCGCTCACACTGCTCTACGTCGTACGCGTGAGCGTTCTAAGCACAGGATGATGACGTCATGGATGACGTCATATACATTTTGTGTGCAGCTGTCAGTGCATTTCGGAATGGCTTTAAACGCGCTGTCTGTGCTCAAAGCGCTTAAAGCTCACAAAAAGGCGCCCTTCTAAATTAAAATTAGTAAGGGAAGTTACTCACCGGCTAAATTCAGGGTATTTTTTGTTACTGTTCAGTTTACAGATATCAATCAATGATATTATATGTTTATATGAGGTAGATGTCGCACAAGCGCGCGGAAACTGAGGCGGCAAAATTAAGTCCATTGTAATAATTTTGATTTAGTCGTATAATAGCAGCGAGCGAGGCTGCTCGTGACATTATTGCGATAGAAATGCCGAGCTGTGTGTTCCGAACACGCAAAACCTATTATACAAAGATAAAAAACGATAAAGGAGTTACGAACCACTCGTAAGTACATAAAAATACCTAATAATGTATGTTTTATTTCGAAATTACAGCAAATTATCGGTAAATTGTCAAATATTTTAAACGATGCTAAAAAGGGATAGAGGATATTGACGACGACCGCAGCGCGATAGGGACAGACAGTGTGCGGCCGGCGTGAGTCATAGAGTAATCGATCAGAAGTATTCAGAAGCGATTTCGTAGGCATAAGTTTACCTACAAATTCTAATAGATTAGAACCGTAAACTTTGGTTTCAGTAATCGTTTAGGGTTCCGCACCCAAAAGATAAGACGGGACCCTATTACTAAGACTCCATTGTTCGTCCGTCTGTCCGTTCGTCTGTCACCAGGCTGTGTCTCATGAACCCTGATAGTTACACAGTTGAAATTTTTACAGATGTATTTCTGTTCCCGCTATAATAACTAATACTAAATAAAAATTGGTTGTCTGTAAAGTCGGTTTACGGACGATAGATTTACGTGATAACGACATAATCATGTATGACTTTGTCATTGTCATTGTCATTGACTTTTGACTTTTGACTTTTGACTTTTGACTTTTGACTTTTGACTTTTGACTTTTGACTTTTGACTTTTGACTTTTGACTTTTGACTTTTGACTTTTGACTTTTGACTTTTGACTTTTGACTTTTGACTTTTGACTTTTTACTTTTGACTTTTGACTTTTGACTTTTGACTTTTGACTTTTGACATTTGACATTTGACTTTTGACTTTTGACATTTGACATTTGACATTTGACATTTGACCTTGACTTTGACTTTGATTATATTATCTAGATCTAGATAAAACTCAGGTGGAACGTTACAGGAATGTTACCGTTACTATTTTTCATTTTGGCATTCATCAATTTATAAAACGTTATCACGTCAAAAACAGAATAAAATAAATATGAAAGGGGGCTCCCATACAACAAACGTGAATTTTTTTGCTCGTTTCTTTATCAGTCCAACGTCTTTGATATTTTATTCGAACATTCCATGAATCAAACCCTTCACTTAATCATAGACTGCAACTTATTCGTGCAATCGTACAAAAGTATGACTTATTCGAGGGCAAATAAAAACCTATTTTGATAACCCATTGGTATTATTTTCGTTTTTATTAACTAATCACTGATGACTATGTAAATATAATAACGTATTGGTGAAATTCACCGATGTATCTTTTGTACCATTGTTTTTTCATTCGATGTCCCTTCTGTAACAATATTTCTCCTAATCTATGTAGTGCTCGCTTATTGCAAGCGCAAGTCTAAACAGATAGCTATCCTTTACTTTATTATTTGTACCGTATTATCTATCGCATTTATTGTTGTAACCTATGGATACGCCAGAGTTAGGTATGTATATATCGTAAAGGAACTAAATCTGAGCACCGCGCAGTATGAATATACGTCATCTTTAGTAAAACATCATTGATATCAATAATGGTACCGATTCTCTTATTAAAATCACTAAACTAAACTAGCTCACTAAAATTAAGTTTTTAGTTTAGAGATTTCACTACGCTATTCTGTTAACTCAAATAACTAAATTTAGTAACAGTTTTGACAGAACTAAACACCAACTAAATTAGGTTAATAGTGCAGTGACAATACAATAATATGTGAACAAAATTTTTACCGGTTTTTGTTATCTGTTGATTATCATGCCGAATCTGTTTTCGTCTGTGGATAGAATAATGCTGAGTGCTGCCGGTATTAGAAGTTTTACCCGATTATCGGACAATTTGTAGAAAAAACGAAACATGATTTGGTGACGTTCTGTGACACGTAATAAAGTAGTTTTGCGCCCTCTTCTATTATTATTATTGAAGAAATAATATTAGGTACTTTTTATGTATTTACAATACACTACAATTATTCTTTACTAGCCGCGCCCCGCAGTCTCGCCCGCGTGGATTACGGTTTTCCCGCTACCTCAATTATCCGTCGGGATCTAAACTCATTCCGAGATAATAATAGGCTATGTGTTATTCCAGGGTCTAACCTATCTCCAAACCTAATTTTTACGCAATCGGCACAGCCGTTTGAGCCTGAAAGAGTAACAGAGGTTTTTGAATTATTTACTAATCTCACGGGCACAGCAATTATTTTCGGGATGAAAAGTAGCCTTCGTGTTAATCCAGTATCTAAACTATCTAGATCTGTTTTCTGAGATTATTGATAATTGATTAATGGGGATATAATCTATTGTGTAAGTGAGAGTATCTGTAAAAACTTATATGTTTTGCCGTTCGGGTATCCGATTTACTGATTGCTATTGCTATTGTGCTAAACAAGCAATGCTTCGTTTTCTTATTAAAATAAACTATCTGTGTATATTAATATATTTTATACCATAAAATTATTATTTACTAATATTACAGATAAAATAATTAAGTAGTACTAACATGTGAAATGATATGCCATCGTTTACGGAATTTACGTTACAGCTGGTATATTATAAAGAAGCCCTAAAAAACGTAGCATGTTTTAAAAATCATGAGAAGTGAAACCGTTTAAAGATATAAACACGCATCCAGGCTGTTAGGCTAAGTGCGTTTGCACGCTCTACGCCTATTTACCATATCTCCCTTGCTTTTCAGAGCTGTGTTTGTTTAAAAATTCTTAAGAATTTGTAACAACTTAGCAAATCATATGCAATTGCGTAAATCGGGTAATTGTAGCAAAATTTTCTTATGGCTTCGGGTTTTTTCCTAATTGGCTACTGCAACACTACTACTACCTACTCTCTTATCCTGCACAATACTTGTTGTTTTGTTTTGATTCATTTCTGTAAATAATTTAAAGCATTGTGATTAACGTTCTTAATCGGAGGCTAATGGATAGAATCAGAAAAAGAGCCAACAGACGTCAGCAGGAGTTATTGGTGGAGAGACTCCACAACAATTTAGAAATGGCAAGAGGTAAGTTATGTCTGGTTGTAATAGCTACATAATATTCTCACCTTAAATGTAATTATTCATTGCCCTTAATACGTAACAAAGTGTCACGTTAGTTTATTAGATACATGACAAAAAAATTAGTCTAAGCTCCACCAGTCGACTGAACTCTTTCTGTTTCTCACTTTGATCAAGTGATTAAAAAGCAAAATATACGAACATCAGCCAAGATGTGAAAGCAAAACACATGAATACCAGCCAAGATGTGTGCCTTAATGTATGTGTATTGTCATGTGAATGTTACGCATTTATGTAATAATTACAAATTGTATGACACTGCATAGTTAGGCATAATATGTTATGTCTATTTGTTTAATCTTAATAATTGTTTCAGGAAATCAGGCAGATCAAACTATTATTGACTTTTAGGCGGTTCTATCCAATGAGCTAAACCAACTTGGGTGTAGTAGAACTTCACAGCAGTGGCAGCATGTGAGTTATTCATCAAATTATATTTTATTTGTATATTTCCTATATATATTGTCTCTACATGTAGTATTTTTAATAATTTATTTATTCAACAGGTATGGAGTGTGTGGGTTG
Source organism: Apeira syringaria (assembly GCA_934044485.1). Classification (NCBI taxonomy): domain Eukaryota; kingdom Metazoa; phylum Arthropoda; class Insecta; order Lepidoptera; family Geometridae; genus Apeira; species Apeira syringaria. The sequence continues at coordinate 22,993 of OW203662.1, forward strand.
CAAAAGTGAAAACCAAAGCTCGGAAGGTGCACCTTAACCTAAGTGCCACAGGGGGTGGACCAGCAACAGGTGCTGATCTAACAGATACAGAATCAAAAATTCTCGATATAGTTGGTTCAGCATCTGTTTATGGTTTTAGTGACCTGGAAGCGGTAATAATTTTTTTTACATAAATTCTTTATTCTGAGACTATTATACCAAACATTTTGCAGGAAGAGGCTGCATGGTTGCCGCTTCTAACTTGTTCTTGTGGAGATCAATGGGGGAGGAGTAAGTCCATCTGTGGATGTCTTATGGCTGACTTGATGATGATACCAAACGTGTCAGAGAAAATGAGGTATTAGGGTAGAGGAGTAATGTTTATTTGTGTGTGGGTCCCTGATATCCCAAGTTTTATTTGTGTAATATATATTAATCCTCAATTATCTAATACAATATAAATATTCTATGTATTGGTTTGTAGTTCTCGATATATATATATATATATAGTTTGGTTTACTGAAACCAAAGATGGTACACTAATATTATTATTAAGATAAATTATGCTAACACATTTAATCTACAGGGAATACAAGAAAGTTCCGAAGAGAATCTGCCTTTGCCAAGCCCACACACAGAAGATGTGCTGCCCTCTATGGACTCAGATCCACCACATGGACAACAACAAAGTGCAGGACGGCCAACACGTAGGCGCCATTTGAGACCTCGACCACCACGGCTGCCAGCCAATGATAATTTGGTGCAGGCACTCAATGAAAATGGGAGGATGTTGAGAGAGGGCATCATACAGGCCGCAGAAGTATTAGCAGCTGCAATACGCACACTCAACATGCCCGTGCTCCTCCAAGACACTGCCCAAGATGCCATGCAATAATTTACAATTTGTTTTGTTAATTATTGCATTGTGTCATCTTGTTAGCATGTCTCATTTTTATTTGTTCATGTCTTACATCCACACCCATATTGGATAGGGTCACCTAGAGTCTGTTACTAGTTTTAGTTTTTTATTTATTTTATAGTGTTTAGAGTTAGCGTTTGACCACTACACCTCACTTCATGATCAGTGACGATGTGGTCGAAGATGCTATCATGCTAGACCTAGAATGCTTACTGGCTCTCAAGAACTGCTGCCTGAACACACTGTGTTTGGTGACAGTTTTTCAAACTTGAGGGTGGTAGCTAGCCAGGCAGGTACTACCACCACGCTGGTAACTTGATAATTGTGTTACCTTCACCAGATTCTCAAATTGTTGTTGGGGATTGAACCAGTGTCGGTCAGTTTGTCAGCCAACACTCTCCCTACCAAGCTATCATCGCTACAAATTTGTATAAGTATTTGATTCTTTTGATTTATTATTTATGGAACTTAGGATGACTGAGATTTCTTTATTGATTGTTGTGTGTTAATTTTTTATATATTTGTTGATTATTTTGTAATTATTTTAGAATTATCTACTTGCAAATTTAAAAGAAAAACATATGTTAAATTAAAATGTTTTAATGTACCTTGTTTAATAATTATGTACAAGTTCTAGATTTCTAGCAAGTTATACAGTAAATAACATTGGAAATTGTCGTAATCGATAATGATTTCAGTTTCAATTTCTTGTGGCTTTGCATAGAAAAAGCTCATTTAGAACTTTTGTTTTCCTACATGTACATTAAGCTACCTTAATGTAGATGTAGGAAAACAAAAATGGGTATTGTTCTAATAGTAGTGTTTACTGAGACCATTTATGTATTATACACTTGTTTCTGTAAGTCACCTTTATGCAAATAAAAATATACTCAATGAAATTGTCTTTTTAATTAAAGTAATGATTTATTAAATTTTGACGAATATGTCTTGCTTCCGTAAGGAAATCTGTGTCTTCTTCATTCAATGTGTCCGCTAAGATGATGTCTTCTGATGAATATGTATTATCCTCGTCCTCTTCTGGAAACAAACATCTATGTTATCTTTTTTGTTACAATGTATTAGATTGGTCGTTTCTGTGTGATATTAATTTGAAATCAGTTCTATAGAAGTCACTGATATGAACACCATGAATGCCTGAGCTAGGTCTAGTCTATGAAGACATGAAGATGTCTTTCATAGTTCAGACATGGAAGCACCATTTAATATAATCTTAATTGTTTTAAAAATAATTATACATTTCTCTTACCAATAAATGCATTGCTAAACATGTTGTACAAAGTGCAACAAGATAATATAATTTTAGCAGCCTTTCTAGGACTGTAATGTAGACATCTATGACGGTGAAGACATCTAAATTTATTTTTTATACGCCCATTACACATCTCTACTACATTTCTTGCCTTTATGTGACATTCATTATATGAGGTCTCTGCAGGACATGAAGCCACCATAGGGGTCATGAGCCATGGTTGAAGTGGGTATCCTTTGTCTCCTGAAAATATAAAATATTTTAGAATAAGTAAGGGTTTGTGATTAACATGTAAAAATAAAAGGGAGAAAGCTCTTAATGTATTGGCACATGACAGTTTGTGTCAATTAAAAATATACAACAAAATTATATTTTAAGTAAGAATAATAAATTAGGAAAGCCTTCTAGGATCTTACAAATTAATTATCTTATTCAATCAATCAATTATTATATACTTAGAAATAAATACCTACCCAAAAGCCACTGATCCCGTTCTCCACGCACAAATTCATTTCTCAAGAACATGTGAACTTTGGAAAATCTCCATATTGCTGCATCATGTGTGGATCCAGGAAAATTTGGGTTCAGGGCAATGATTCTTCCTTTAGCACTGCAAACCTAAAATAAAATTGAATGTAATAAGTGAAATCATACTATAAGTACAAGTACAGTTAATGGGATAGGAAAACTTACAATCTGGCAGTTAATGCTGTAGAAACCTTTTCTATTGTAAAAAAGGTTGCCCGGTGCAGTTAGGTGAATAAGGGATGGTTTTGCAATTGCTATATGGGTTCCATCAACTGCACCTAATGTATTAGGCCTATTAAATATGTTTTGAAACCTGAAATAAAATATGTTAATTTAAGCCATTACAGTTCTTTTTTCATATTAAATACCTCATGTTTAGTCTGACTCTAAAAATATATTTTTTTAATAGGTACCTACTATAAAATTCTTACTCTGCCTTGGCTAATTCCTTTTCAACCTGTGTTGTTGGAAAATTTATTTCTCTGGGGGTTGGCTGGTGTATGATAGCGTCCACTGTGCTATCTATGCATCTGCTAACTGTCGGTTGGCTTAGGCCCAAAAAATTGACCTGACCCACAGCAGCCTGATAGCTACCTTGTGCGAAAAATTGAAGTGCACACAGTATATGAAAATTGACACACTGTTTGAATGCTGAAGCGTTTTAAATATATAAGGTATATCAATACTCGTACTCGTAATCTTTGAAATAGTTATATTAGTATATAAAAGATTGCTAGTGTAATAGCAGAATTATTTTAAAAATAATTATTCTGAAGGTAAATATCCAGGAAGCTTTATCACAGTAGTAGGTGACATGTTAAAATATGATGGGCATAGGCATTGTGCACATTGTTTCTAAGGTCTCATCAAAGAAATTGTTCAGCTGATTAGAGTAGGTACCTAAAAACATAGGTAACCTATCAGGTAATTACCTGATAATTAAATGAGAAGATAGGTACTTAGTACTAACTTTTGCATGTTTAGGAATATGTCCATCCGATACTTGTGGTGCGTTCAACGTAATAATAAGATGCAAGGCTCCAGATTTCGGCAGTCTAAAAATTTTTCTAAACTTTTCTTCCGCTATGTGGAATGGATTTGATTTATCCCTGATTTTTTCCAATCGTATTCTCTCTTGATAGTTACTAAAATTAAAATGAACGGGCCATTAGTTACATGTAGACGTGAGAACGTTTTCTTTTCTAGGTAGGTATTTAAATCAAAAGTGAAAACCATAATAAGATTACCTTTCTGATGAATCACTGACGGCTGCGACAATGTATTCCTCCATTGCTTTGAATTCACAAATCTTCCTTTGTTAACAATTCTCTTTCACAGCTATGCACTCATCCAATTTGATACTATGAACTAAATTTTATTTTTAATCGTCATATTTTTGATGACGATTAAATTTAGTTTGACATCTCTAATTTTATGACAATTATGACGTTAGTGAGCCACAGCAGAATAGCAAAACACTAAATTGAGTAACTAAAACTACTTTAGTGATGTCAAATTAAAATTTAGTTTAATCTGTCTTTGTTAGAATAGGTAATTGGTTTGGGCGCACTAAAACTAAATTTTAGTTTAGTTTAGCTAGTTTTGCATTAACAGAATCGGTACCAATGTATGTGATTTATTGTTGTGTAGATTACATGAAAAATTAGTGAATCATTTAATTGATATTTAATATAATTTTGTAATTAATTTTCATACATAATTATTTAATACTAGTTTTCGAAGGTTTCTACGGCCGGGACATAAAAAGTGAAGCGTGGATTACATTTGTGCAAAATAACCGAACTGAAGGAACATGGCACTTGAAGGATTAATTACTACCTAAGTTACTTAATTATAGAGGGCGGAGCCCGAAGAAAAAAACAGATCAATTTTCGAGTTTCTCGGACAGTGTCGCCTTGATGGGATTAATGACTATCTTTTGGTGTTACAACACGCGAGCAAAGCCACGGGTAACAGCTAGTAGTGTAATAGTTCAAAGGTTATTAACAGTTAATAGCTACCTATACAAGAAGCTTTATACTCTATAACCTTAGATGGCGTTGACAGTATTCTACATAGTGATGGTGAAATGTTACAATTCACTGCAATAACAAACGCTTCAATCGCAACAAATTCGTATAAAATACACTAGATGGCGTTGACATTATTCTACATAGTGATGGTGAAATGTTACAATTCACTGCAATAACAAACGCTTCAATCGCAACAAATTCGTATAAAATACACTAGATGGCGTTGACATTATTCTACATAGTGATGGTGAAATGTTACAATTCACTGCAATAACAAACGCTTCAATCGCAACAAATTCGTATAAAATACACTAGATGGCGTTGACAGTATTCTACATAGTGATGGTGAAATGTTACAATTCACTGCAATAACAAACGCTTCAATTGGAACAAATTCGTATAAAATAAACTAGATGGCGTTGACAGTATTCTACATAGTGATGGTGAAATGTTACAATTCACTGCAATAACAAACGCTTCAATTGGAACAAATTCGTATAAAATAAACTAGATGGCGTTGACATTATTCTACATAGTGATGGTGAAATGTTACAATTCACTGCAATAACAAACGCTTCAATTGGAACAAATTCGTATAAAATAAACTAGATGGCGTTGACAGTATTCTACATAGTGATGGTGAAATGTTACAATTCACTGCAATAACAAACGCTTCAATTGGAACAAATTCGTATAAAATAAACTAGATGGCGTTGACAGTATTCTACATAGTGATGGTGAAATGTTACAATTCACTGCAATAACAAACGCTTCAATTGCAACAAATTCGTATAAAATAAACTAGATGGCGTTGACAGTATTCTACATAGTGATAGTGAAATGTTACAATTCACTGCAATAACAAACGCTTCAATCGCAACAAATTCGTATAAAATACACTAGATGGCGTTGACATTATTCTACATAGTGATGGTGAAATGTTACAATTCACTGCAATAACAAACGCTTCAATTGCAACAAATTCGTATAAAATAAACTAGATGGCGTTGACAGTATTCTACATAGTGATAGTGAAATGTTACAATTCACTGCAATAACAAACGCTTCAATCGCAACAAATTCGTATAAAATACACTAGATGGCGTTGACATTATTCTACATAGTGATGGTGAAATGTTACAATTCACTGCAATAACAAACGCTTCAATTGGAACAAATTCGTATAAAATAAACTAGATGGCGTTGACAGTATTCTACATAGTGATGGTGAAATGTTACAATTCACTGCAATAACAAACGCTTCAATTGGAACAAATTCGTATAAAATAAACTAGATGGCGTTGACAGTATTCTACATAGTGATGGTGAAATGTTACAATTCACTGCAATAACAAACGCTTCAATTGCAACAAATTCGTATAAAATAAACTAGATGGCGTTGACAGTATTCTACATAGTGATGGTGAAATGTTACAATTCACTGCAATAACAAACGCTTCAATTTCAACAAATTCGTATAAAAAAAACTAGATGGCGTTGACAGTATTCTACATAGTGATGGTGAAATGTTACAATTCACTGCAATAACAAACGCTTCAATTGGAACAAATTCGTATAAAATAAACTAGATGGCGTTGACAGTATTCTACATAGTGATGGTGAAATGTTACAATTCACTGCAATAACAAACGCTTCAATTGCAACAAATCCGTATAAAATAAACTAGATGGCGTTGACAGTATTCTACATAGTGATGGTGAAATGTTACAATTCACTGCAATAACAAACGCTTCAATTGGAACAAATTCGTATAAAATAAACTAGATGGCGTTGACAGTATTCTACATAGTGATAGTGAAATGTTACAATTCACTGCAATAACAAACGCTTCAATCGCAACAAATTCGTATAAAATACACTAGATGGCGTTGACATTATTCTACATAGTGATATGTTACAATTCACTGTAATTACCAACGCTTCAATCGCAACAAATTCATATAAAATAAACTAGATGGCGTTGACAGTATTCTACATAGTGATGGTGAAATGTTACAATTCACTGCAATAACAAAAGCTTCAATTGGAACAAATTCGTATAAAATAAACTAGATGGCGTTGACAGTATTCTACATAGTGATGGTGAAATGTTACAATTCACTGCAATAACAAACGCTTCAATTGCAACAAATTCGTATAAAATAAACTAGATGGCGTTGACAGTATTCTACATAGTGATGGTGAAATGTTACAATTCACTGCAATAACAAACGCTTCAATTGCAACAAATTCGTATAAAATAAACTAGATGGCGTTGACAGTATTCTACATAGTGATAGTGAAATGTTACAATTCACTGCAATAACAAACGCTTCAATCGCAACAAATTCGTATAAAATACACTAGATGGCGTTGACATTATTCTACATAGTGATATGTTACAATTCACTGTAATTACCAACGCTTCAATCGCAACAAATTCATATAAAATAAACTAGATGGCGTTGACAGTATTCTACATAGTGATGGTGAAATGTTACAATTCACTGCAATAACAAAAGCTTCAATTGGAACAAATTCGTATAAAATAAACTAGATGGCGTTGACAGTATTCTACATAGTGATGTGAATATAATAGTGTGTAATGGTTTTCGTTCGGTTACTGATCGTTCGTGGCATAGATAAGTACCTATATACTGGTTCGTGGTCCGGTGTTCTCTCAGACTGTTTGACTATATTCCGAATCAGTTTATGTTCAATGTTGTCCATAAAGAAGGATTGGTATTGCGATCTATAAAACTTTAGTTAAAGGAATAATAAACACCACGCCAAGTGTCACGCCTTTTTTTATATCAATGCACCACGCGACCGAAGTCGCAGGCATCAGCTAGTTACAACTATCATTTGTATCTCGGTAATTAGTACGTTTAATGTTCGTAACAATTTTATTTTTCGAACTCGTAAAATTTATCTGCTTATTTTTATTTTTTATTTCAAGACCACGAAACATTTTCCATTATTTTTCAATTTTTTTTTGTTTGAATTTTACAGGTGAAATCTTGTGATTGGCCGGTTCCGCCTCTCGCCCGGAAAAAGTCGTTCGGAACAGGGGGCGCAGCTTCGTTTGGTCACTGGCACTGATGGAGGACAATGGAAAGCTATTTATTTATTTATTTAATGGAAAACAAACAGTTTAATGAATAAGTATATAGGACAAAATTAGTGTATTTTACGAAAATTCACCAAATAATTGATAACCATCGACTTAGACCCCGCATAGCTAGGAATTACACTAGGAAACGTGGGTCTACTAAGCTGGTTTTTGTGTCAAGAAAATAATCTAACCCGGGTCTAAAATCTTTATTTTTGGTTGTAGAGCAACAAAATTGGTGTCTATCGACGCAGATTCCCCAAAATTTTTAGGCAGGGCAGATTCCATAGACGAAGATACAATACTTTTTGAGAAAAATTAAAAAAACATGAAAAATAAAAAAAAATGTATGGGAGGTGGCCGACCCCGAGCCGTTAGTACCCAATAGCGAAAAACAGCAGGTGGGCCAGTTCCACAGACACCTACATACCAACCCAGCTATAGAATATAGCCGGGCCCCTACCGACCAAACCACCCCGGCGAGCAGACGCAGCCTGTCGGGGAGAGATGGGGAAGTACTGTCCATCCCGCCCCGGCTTAAGGTCCGGTGCCATCAACCGGACCAACGGCAGACGGAGCGACCCAGCTCAGCCTCGAGCCGCTCCCCGGCACGTAGGGCCATTGAGTCGGAGGGGGCCCACAAACCCCAGCCGATGACCCCACTACACGGGTGGGTCCTCCTCCCTCCCGTGCGCCGACGTCGGAGAGGATCAGCGAGGGCGTCGACCTCTCTGACCCTCTCCGCGGCCTCCTTCTGCGAAATCACGAAACTGTATTAACTAAACGTAGGTACCTATGCGGCGTTTGGGGCGGCTGCCCCCACAACTCGCAGGTAGTAGCTATATCAGGGGTGGGTATTACAGGACTGGCTTAGGTACAGTCTTTAGTGTTCGTCACGTTACACAACCGCACAGTTCTACACTCTTATGCGCCTAGTCACTGGCCTGGAGTATCACTCGCGATCCAGGTTCAGCAGCAGCAGCCGGGTGATCTGCCTTCGACAGGGCACAGCTCAGTCCTTCCGTCGGCCGCCGTTGGTACGAGGGACCCACTACGCCCACCGGACTCCGACACAGTTGTGCAGCTTTATTACTGCGTATAGATTAGGGTAGCAGAAGAATCCTGCAATAATGCTAGGCATTAGAACCCTTCTGGTAGCTGTCTGCCAAGCCACGGGAGGTGCATGTCGCGCGATGATAATTCCAGCGCAGCGACAAGGCGAACATATTAATTAACGGCAGTTACACAGACAAAACAGGCGAGGCAGAACAGCTTTGTACAAAAATATTGCAAGGTTAAAGTATAAATAAGGATGGAATAATAGAAACTCACCCTAGAGGGATTCTGTATGAAGATAGTGATATTTTGCTTTAGTAACGCGGCCCGTGACACGAGAGCGGTGAACAGGCGCGCGCGGCGAATGACAGCTGGCGGCACGTATTAGCTTGAGCGCACGGTAGCTATATATGTATTTGTCTAGCTCCTTAAAATAAAAGTAACTGCGCTAGACGCAACGTTACAGTACCCCGCCAAAAAGCGTAGGATTTTTCCTATAGTGAAAATCCGACTCACTACCCGACTAAGGTTCCACACTACTTACTTGCACACCTCTTCATAAATCTTGCACACACTCATCAGCTCTCATACTTATAGCATTCGCACTTCTGTCATACTTCTTCTATCACAAGTCCTCTTGACTACAGTCACTTAGAGGTGACTTAAGACCCTTACATATTACATGAGAGTTAACCTGTATTGTAGGACATGTTAACTCAATTACTCAACTTCAACTAAACAGTATAGGCAGGAGAACGTTATTCCACAAGGTGTGTACTAATTGGATTTTATTGTATGCTGTTAATAATAAGAGTTAAGTTTATGGAGGCTAATTAATATCAAATTCATTATCATTATTCTTTATAGTTAATCATTTTTATATCTTTAATATGCCACGTGCCTAAGAACTTTCCATTCATGTCTGTTAGATCATAAACTAGGGGTGACTTTTTAGTAAGTACTTTACATTTAACATATCTAGGGGCAAGCTTTTTGTTAAAGTACTTGTCCTTAGCGCTTTGGTAAAACGTTTTTCTCCAAACCACGTCACCCACCTTAAACTCCATCTGTTTTTTCCGCAAATTATACGATTTACAGTTCCTACTGTGTGCTTCTAATAAGGCCAGTTGAACTTTATCAAATAAGGTAGACAGAATTCCTAGATTCTCAGCGTACTCATCACGCGGCTGGAAAGTTAGGTTCTCGATATCAGCAGGTTCAGTATTAGTATAATGAGAACCGCAACTCACCAACTCTCGACCATAGACCAAAAATGATGGCGTGAACCCGGTCACTTCATTTACGGAGTTGTTAATTGCGAATTGTATTTTTGGCATTAACCCGTCCCAAATCCGTTGATCTTCATTGATGAAGGTGGAAACCGCGGTTATAATGGTCTTGTTATACCTCTCGACCGTATTTACATGAGGTGTATATTTGGGAGTATAGTGCAATTGGGGAACTTTATATTTTGAGAGCATTTTCTTTAGAGTGGCGCTCACAAATTGTTTACCATTATCTAAGATTATTGTGGATGGAATTCCATGAACTAACAATACCTCTTCTTCTAGAGTTTTCGTGACTACATCCGCTGTAGCACGTCTGATAGGGAACAATAGACAATACTTACTGAAACAGCATGTAACTACGAGTAAATTAGCGTTTTGTTTTCTCGAGACTGGCAAGGGCCCTACAAGATCCACACTAATGACCTGAAATGGCCTAGAACAAACCTTAGGTCTTCCCATTTCCCCGAGAGTAGTATGGTTCTGGTGCTTATGAGAGATACAAGTATCGCAAGATGTAACGACTCTGACTACATCAGCATGCATGCCAGGCCAATAATATCTTAAAGTGAGACGCTTATGAGTTTTGAAGATACCCATATGTCCCGCTATAGGTTCTGCGTGATTTTCTAGAATCACTGGTTCTCTAGCTTCAAAAGGCACCACTTCCTTCCACTCAAACTCTTTAGTTAGCGAACACTTGCTTTTCATAAGGCGGTAGAGCTTTTCATTTTTTATTATATAGTTTGGAAATGATGAGGGAGAATTTTGACAACCATGAAATATGTTCAAATACCATTCATCTTTTGTGTTAGTAGCAGTTGGGGAAGTATCTATAGCCGATATAGGACAAGCACGAGATAGGGCATCTGGTATAACATTATCACTACCGCGACGATGCTTAACTTCAAAATTGAAGGCGGATAGTCTTACACCCCAGCGAGCGAGACGACCCGTAGGATTGTTCAGGTTTAAAAACCATTTAAGTGCAGAGTGGTCTGTGTACACAGTGAATTTCTGACCATTATCTAGGTAGCATCTCCAGTGTTCAAGTGCCACAAGAACTGCTAGTGCCTCCCTTTCGGTGATGCTGTAGTTCCGTTCTTGAGGAGAGAGTGATTTGCTCATATAAGCGATAGGGTGTTCTACGTTATCAATAGTTTGTGTGAGCAAACCACCCATTCCGTAATCACTAGCATCGGTGTGGACCTCGAAAGGTAGATCAAAGTTAGGGCATGCCAAAATTGGAGCAGAGATCAGACGCTCCTTTAATATACAGAAAGCATCATCAGCCTCTTTAGTCCATACGAAAGGTTTAGCGTTTTTTCCCGTAGAAGTTAAGCTATTTAGTGGACCAGCAGTTTCGCTAAATTTTGGTATGAATCTTCTGTACCACGAAGCAGTACCCAGGAATCTTTTGACCTCTTTTTTATTTGTGGGAACAGGAAAATCTAGTATGGCTTGGACTTTGCCAGGATCGACGTGAAGACCTTGAGCGTTAACGACGTATCCAAGATATTTAAGCTCGTTCCGGAAGAACTGAGATTTTTCGAAGTTGATGGTGAGATTTGCCAATCTCAGTTTTTCCTGGACTTTCTGGAGGAGAGCAATATGGCTCTGGAAATCTGAAGATACAGCGATGACGTCATCAACAAATACGAACACCGATCCTTCAAACTCAGGGCCATAAAACAATAAGTCCATGAGTCGCTGTTGAGTAGCAGGTCCGTTGGTTAACCCAAATGGTATAGTGATAAAACGATACGTTCCTCTGTTTGGAATGTAGAATCCAGTTTTATCGCGATCCCGCTCAGAAATCGGGAGTTGCCAGTATGCACGTGACAAATCAATACTTGACAAGAATTTAGCATTTTTTAAATTGTCTAAGATTTCAGACACATACGGTAATTTATAAGCGTCTTTCTTTGTCACTCCATTTAATTTACGGCTGTCTAAACAAAAACGTAATGAGCCATCTTTTTTAGGCGTTAGTAATACAGGGGAGGACCAGGGGCTCTCACAAGGCTCGACTACACCATGGCGAAGCATATCGTCTAATTCAGTAGCCAATATCCTCTGTTTTTCAGGCGAAAGTCGGTAGTACCGCTGTCTGATAGGGGGCGAGTCACCTGTATCAATGCAGTGTTCCACTAGGTGCGTGCGGCCTAGACCGCATTTTTCAGTTGAGATATTTCTAAACTGCTCGACGACGTTGTCAGCCGTAACGCGTTGCGCTTCGTTTAGTTCATTATAGGACTGAAGCATTCCCGGAGCATGGTTTACTACATCAATATCGGTAGCCATATTATTAGTTAAAGAAATAGAATTTAGAAATTTTGGACAAAGTTCAAATTTCTGCCAAAAGTCAATCCCTAAAATTAGAGATGACTTCACTGAGGGAATAACATAGGCTTTTAGAACATGAAAATTATTTTCAAAATAAATTGGCAGATTAATGTATCCTATGGCTAACACCACTTGACCATCAGCTATCACGAAGGATTTGGGAATGACATTCTCTAATAAGGTAAGTCCTAAAGTCAGTAAGGGTAGATGCGAGTTGTTTCCAAGGATAGTAACTGCTGATCCTGAATCTAGTAATCCACAAATAGGTAAGTTCCCCACTTTCACTGTTACGTACGGGCGAATATCATTATCAGGTTTTCGGTGTAAGATTGATGCGATAGAGTAACTAGAAGAAAATATTCTAACAAACTTTAACCAGTCCTTCCATTCCTTTTCACTAGTATGAGTTTGTCTAAACTCGTTCCTATTAGAACTCTTATTGCAGCAATCTGGCCTAGCTAGTTTTTTGTATTCGATCCTTTGGGATTACAATTAGCGCAGTCTGGGTACTTAACGTCTTTCTTGCCGCATTTAAAACAAATTATGTACCGTTCCTGCTGGCAATGCTGTAAATTGTGAGTATCAGAGCGACAGCGAGGAGCGACAGCCCGGCTAGCTCAGTCGGTAGAGCATGAGACTCTTAATCTCAGGGTCGTGGGTTCGGGCCCCACGTTGGGCGCCACTGCGGCGTTTGGGGCGGCTGCCCCCACAACTCGCAGGTAGTAGCTATATCAGGGGTGGGTATTACAGGACTGGCTTAGGTACAGTCTTTAGTGTTCGTCACGTTACACAACCGCACAGTTCTACACTCTTATGCGCCTAGTCACTGGCCTGGAGTATCACTCGCGATCCAGGTTCAGCAGCAGCAGCCGGGTGATCTGCCTTCGACAGGGCACAGCTCAGTCCTTCCGTCGGCCGCCGTTGGTACGAGGGACCCACTACGCCCACCGGACTCCGACACAGTTGTGCAGCTTTATTACTGCGTATAGATTAGGGTAGCAGAAGAATCCTGCAATAATGCTAGGCATTAGAACCCTTCTGGTAGCTGTCTGCCAAGCCACGGGAGGTGCATGTCGCGCGATGATAATTCCAGCGCAGCGACAAGGCGAACATATTAATTAACGGCAGTTACACAGACAAAACAGGCGAGGCAGAACAGCTTTGTACAAAAATATTGCAAGGTTAAAGTATAAATAAGGATGGAATAATAGAAACTCACCCTAGAGGGATTCTGTATGAAGATAGTGATATTTTGCTTTAGTAACGCGGCCCGTGACACGAGAGCGGTGAACAGGCGCGCGCGGCGAATGACAGCTGGCGGCACGTATTAGCTTGAGCGCACGGTAGCTATATATGTATTTGTCTAGCTCCTTAAAATAAAAGTAACTGCGCTAGACGCAACGTTACACCTACTTGGTCTTCATTTTATTAAAACTTTGTATTCAGGTTATGTGCAATTTAGGGATGTTCATTATAAAAAAATATCGATATTTTTTTGCGATAAAACATATCGTAATGGTATATCGATACTTTGCGATATATCGTACAAATACTCGTATATCGATATTTTCGATATATCGTATGTAATTTATAACAGTCTGTAATAATATATGTTAGATAAGGATCAGGTTAATATGAATAAAAACGGGTATGGTTAGGATACAAATCAATTTTCTTCATTTACAATTTGCCGTATTATTAGTTAGACCTTGAAAAACAACATTTCGTTTACCCTTTTGGCTTGCAACCTGCTTCGCTGCCGCCGAGTCTTCGCTGCCGCCGAGTCTTCGCTGCCGCCGAGTCTTCGCTGCCGCCGAGTCTTCGCTGCCGCCGCGTCGAAACCGCACAGGATTTATCTCAACAGCGAAGCAAGCCAAAAGGGTAAACGAAATATTGTTTGCTACCAGAGTTAAATATTTAAATGCTATTTAATTTTACATTGTATAACTTTGGAAGTTGTACTTTTTAATCTACCCACAACTCTAATGGGTTTTCGTTAAATGGAGCCCTTAAATATTTCGTGTCACTTAAAGCGTTGGCGTTGAGTGTCACTTAAACACGGAGTCTTATGGGATCGCCCCTATTTTCGCTAACTGTAAACGTTACAAGTAATTTCAGTCCATAAGTTGAATAATAATATCCATCATATTATGGAATAATAGTTCCATAATATGATGGATGAAATAAATCGATTTTTTATATCGATACTAGATGATTCGATAATATCGGATCGATCCATTATCGCGACAATATATCGATATTTTATGCAAGACTTATATTGTGCACCCCTAACGCAATTGATTCCATTAACGTGTACAAACCCACCGTCAAGTGCGGACGAAGGCTCACCCACGGGAGATGTTCCGCTTCCAAATTAAAAGAAGAATAAGTATGGTATATACCTATGGTATGAGGTGCTCAGTTACAGGGCGCATCCTTCCCGTCCTCGTCATCGGTTCATAACACGTAATGTGACACCTAGAGCTTGCGGAGCCACGGAAGGGGAGCGCCACGACCCCCAGGTCTGTACAAATAAAACAACGCATATATATTTAAGCACATTCCGTATATTATTTCCTCTCCTTAATGTCTACCGAACGTTCAGCGAACTGCCTCAAAACATAACCAACAATGTCCGCTGACGCTGAACCGAAACATGCGGCACAAAATACGTATCAAAGTTGATGTAGTAACTAACAACGCACCCTGGTGCATAAATGTTAAGGCACACTTATTAATAATTATAATACATATATAATGTGTTTGGCTCGCCACGCCTATCGTGTAGATACCTGCGAGTGTACATGGCCTTGCGACACTCGCGCCGCTCGTCCCGCTCGCACCGCTCGCACCGCTCGGGCCGAACGGCGGCACACTTGTCGAGTTTGAACCGTAACTGTACTCCGGTAGCGCCTAGTTTATATTCCCGTCTGTATGAGTGTCGCGCGCGTCGCTTATAACGAATCCAACATGCTCACTGAACAATATCAAACAAAACCGACGGAACATACATTCGCTGTAAACGGATCGTTATCTACAACATACTATATATTATTTTCTAACTTAAATAGCTACAATAAAATAGAAAACTATTTTAAATGTATATTTGTAGCACATTAAATAACAAATTTACTGAATTAAGCCGTCAGTCATTGTCGGGCATCGAACCCGCGACGCAAACGATTCGGATTCGTACAAACTAGAGTCAATCGCCACACTCACTAACTACCTTTACTTATTTGTTTAGTTTTGGCACAAGTCATTCACCTCTAACATGTAACTATATATATATATATACAACAGGACAATAATATGTTTTTATATTCACGTGTTTCTTTTAAACAATCTCGCCATATAATTAAGTATATTAAAACAAAAAAAGTCATTATACAAGAAGAAAAAGAAGTCTCTGAATTTGGTACCTGCCTACTTGAGATTATTTCGATCTGTTTACTGAGACACTGAGTGTAGGTAGTGAGTCACCGAGTGTAGGTAGTGAGACACCGAGTGTAGGTAGTGAGACACCGAGTGTAGGTAGTGAGACACCGAGTGTAGGTAGTGAGACACCGAGTGTAGGTAGTGAGACACCGAGTGTAGGTAGTGAGACACCGAGTGTATGTAGTGAGACACCGAGTGTAAGTAGTGAGACACCGAGTGTAGGTAGTGAGACACCGAGTGTAGGTAGTGAGACACCGAGTGTAGGTAGTGAGACACCGAGTGTAGGTAGTGAGACACCGAGTGTAGGTAGTGAGACACCGAGTATAGGTAGTGAGACACCGAGTGTAGGTAGTGAGACACCGAGTGTAGGTAGTGAGACACCGAGTGTATGTAGTGAGACACCGAGTGTAAGTAGTGAGACACCGAGTGTAGGTAGTGAGACACCGAGTGTAGGTAGTGAGACACCGAGTGTAGGTAGTGAGACACCGAGTGTATGTAGTGAGACACCGAGTGTAAGTAGTGAGACACCGAGTGTAGGTAGTGAGACACCGAGTGTATGTAGTGAGACACCGAGTGTAAGTAGTGAGACACCGAGTGTAGGTAGTGAGACACCGAGTGTAGGTAGTGAGACACCGAGTGTATGTAGTGAGACACCGAGTGTAAGTAGTGAGACACCGAGTGTAGGTAGTGAGACACCGAGTGTATGTAGTGAGACACCGAGTGTATGTAGTGAGACACCGAGTGTAAGTAGTGAGACACCGAGTGTATGTAGTGAGACACCGAGTGTATGTAGTGAGACACCGAGTGTAAGTAGTGAGACACCGAGTGTAGGTAGTGAGACACCGAGTGTAGGTAGTGAGACACCGAGTGTAGGTAGTGAGACACCGAGTGTAGGTAGTGAGACACCGAGTGTAGGTAGTGAGACACCAGTTTGTCCATATTGCATCAATCTTGATTCAATATGGACAAATTAGAATAGCAGACTAACAAAACTGTTAAATCAGTCCCCGTGTGCCGAGCATATCGCCATATTGAATAGTAGACTTAGGCCCCCGGTAGCCGGTAGGTGCCCGCTTCTAGGAACACCTCTCTCTAATCACTAGATGTTGTGATTATTACTTAAAACTATGAATTAGCCATTTTCTGAGCACTCGAATTTAAAAATATTTATTAATTAGGAATGTATCTACTTACATACATAAATATAAACGTATTTGACAACCAGGTCTGGATAACATAACACGCCTACCACCTCGCACACTGCGGGCTTTGTACAAAACATAAGTATATATAATATGCTAATTACTTAAATAGCGACATTTTATAAACACAGTAATACCCTCGAGGCGTTTTATGTGCAGCAAATGTATCGGTAACACTCGTACCTACTGTCCATTAGTTTTATATCTTCACTAACTATATCTATATGTAGATACTTATGTTAAAAGGCACTGGGAATGCACACGATGCATAATTATGTTATTAATGTGGGGCTCGTCGGGCGTCGGGCGTCGGGTGTCGGGCGTCGGGCGTCGGGCGTCGGGCGTCGGGCGTCGGGCGTCGGGCGTCGGGCGTCGGGCGTCGGGCGTCGGGCGTCGGGCGTCGGGCGTCGGGCGTCGGGCGTCGGGCGTCGGGCGTTGGGCGCCGGGCGTTGGGCGCCGGGCGTCGGGCGTCGGGCGCCGGGCCGGGACACTTGTGGAAGGGTTCGGTGCCGGGGGGTGGGCGCTCACACAATAGTCCACGAGCAGCGACACCCGCCGACACCGTGGCGGCGATCATTCGAGCACCGTGGGGCTCACCGCGCCCACAGCGCAGCAAAGGCGCACCCACCCGCCAAACGTGGAGAACAAATACTTACCTAATGATCATGTGTGATGGAATTTGATAAATAGAACAAGTACATTTATTCTGCTGTGCGTTTAATAATTATACTTGTCGTTATTGTTATTAACTACTGATGAGGTATTTATGCCAGAAAAAGTAAAGGCGATGATCACCGCGAAGTCTCTTTACGAGTGTCCGAGAGGGGAGATGGAACAAAACGGAGCTCTTCCCGATTCGTTTACCTAATGTCGATCAAAGCGGCGATGCAAAGGAACGATTCGGGATCAGCCTTTAACTTATGCACAATACAACGCAACAGGCTAGTTGCATGTTGTATGTATTGCTTCCGGGCAGTTTGGCCGTGGTCTATGTGAAACTTGTGTTCCAGACGTTCCAGACGTATAATTATATATTCCATATAATTATATTGTTAGTTATTTTATACATATAAATTATTTACAATATATCAATCGATGATAGCTCAGCGGAGGACGCGTCACCTGTCAAAATGACAAGCGCTGGGTCGATCCCCACCGACGGCTCGAGCTTCCGGTGACATAACACCGTTCTCGAATTCCCAGGATGGTGGTAGGGTTCTTTCGAGTCCCCGCCTGGCTAGCTACCACCATCATTGAGTTTGAAACTGTCACCGAAGACATAATGTGTTCAGGCGGCAGGTCTCGAGACCCAGCGACCATTTTAGGTCTATCAGGCACATAGTACATCTATAAAGTATAAAAAATCTCGATTTAAAACGGACAAAGACGTTCTATAATGACTACACTCGACAATTTTTTTTTGTTAAATTTAAGTTGTGTCAGAATCAGCGCCACGATTATAGACTAAGCTAAACGAACATAGCTAAGTTACAACCATCCGTTCGGTACACTGAGTATCTATAATAAGTAAAATAAACATTTACATAATTTATTATTGCATGAATACAAACATAAAAATAATGTCTTTATCAAAAGTAACAAGTTCCGAGTCGTCCTGAGGAGCTTCCGAGCCGCAAACGCGCAGTACTACCGTGCGCACTCGGCATGTCGGAGTGTGTGCAGATAATACTCCTTTTCGAAATTACCGCGCTCACCGGGATAGTTTCGAAAAGGAGTATTTCAGTTCAAAAAAGGGGGCAGCGCGGTATAGGCGGCGGGCTGCCCCCCGGCCGGCTCCATCTTGACGACCACGGGCTGGGTGAGGTCCGCGTGCCCGTGCCGCTCCAGCTCGAAGTGCTTCCCGTGGCCCGTCAGGGCGCACTTGTCGTAGTCTTCGGGGGGCGCGGAGTAGCGCGGGGGCTCCTCCTGAAGCGCGCAAGCGGAGTACTTCTCCTCGTGCTCGTGCGATCTGTACTCCACTTTGTCTTCGTGGGAGTGGTGGTCCATCTGCGGCGAGTGCGCCCCCATCATTGGGTAGTCCCGGACGCCGAGCGGCGGCGCCGGCGGGGGGCTGCCCTCGCCGTACTCATACGAGTGTCTCGGGGCGAACATCTGTCCGTCGTGACCGTTCAGCACCGTCGTGTACGAGTACGGGGGCTGCGCGGCGAACCCCGGGTACCCGGGCGCGCCGCTCGACGACAGCAAGTGGTGCGACGACAGCTCGTACGAATGCTGATAGGGCCAGGAGTCGGCGGGCGCCGGCAGACCGTTCTGAGGGAAGGCAGCCAAGTTCCCGCCGATCCCGGAGAAACCACCGCCCAGGGTGGTCGAGCTCGGTGAGCTGGAACCGATGTAGCCCGTTTTTCGTGGGGGTTCACGTTTGCGCCACTTCGCTCTTCTGTTTTGAAACCACACCTGTCAATAAAATGTACCAAAATAAATCCCGAGCTAATCTACCGCGTAGAGCACTGTCTAGATATGACTAGCCACCACCGGAAATAACCATTTTGATTGTTTACGGAAGCAAGCAAATCCGGAGGCATTCTATATCTGAGTAGTGCGACACCACATTCTATGACTGGGTAGTGCCACACCACATTCTATGACTGGGTAGTGCCACACCACATTCTATGACTGGGTAGTGCGACACCACATTCTATGACTGGGTAGTGCGACACCACATTCTATGACTGGGTAGTGCGACACCACATTCTATGACTGGGTAGTGCGACACCACATTCTATGACTGGGTAGTGCGACACCACATTCTATGACTGGGTAGTGCCACACCACATTCTATGACTGGGTAGTGCCACACCACATTCTATGACTGGGTAGTGCCACACCACATTCTATGACTGGGTAGTGCGACACCACATTCTATGACTGGGTAGTGCGACACCACATTCTATGACTGGGTAGTGCGACACCACATTCTATGACTGGGTAGTGCGACACCACATTCTATATCTGAGTAGTGCGACACCACATTCTATGACTGGGTAGTGCGACACCACATTCTATGACTGGGTAGTGCGACACCACATTCTATGACTGGGTAGTGCGACACCACATTCTATGACTGGGTAGTGCCACACCACATTCTATGACTGGGTAGTGCCACACCACATTCTATGACTGGGTAGTGCCACACCACATTCTATGACTGGGTAGTGCGACACCACATTCTATGACTGGGTAGTGCGACACCACATTCTATGACTGGGTAGTGCGACACCACATTCTATGACTGGGTAGTGCCACACCACATTCTATGACTGGGTAGTGCCACACCACATTCTATGACTGGGTAGTGCGACACCACATTCTATGACTGGGTAGTGCGACACCACATTCTATGACTGGGTAGTGCGACACCACATTCTATGACTGGGTAGTGCCACACCACATTCTATGACTGGGTAGTGCCACACCACATTCTATGACTGGGTAGTGCCACACCACATTCTATGACTGGGTAGTGCCACACCACATTCTATGACTGGGTAGTGCGACACCACATTCTATGACTGGGTAGTGCGACACCACATTCTATGACTGGGTAGTGCGACACCACATTCTATGACTGGGTAGTGCGACACCACATTCTATATCTGAGTAGTGCGACACCACATTCTATGACTGGGTAGTGCGACACCACATTCTATGACTGGGTAGTGCGACACCACATTCTATGACTGGGTAGTGCGACACCACATTCTATGACTGGGTAGTGCGACACCACATTCTATGACTGGGTAGTGCGACACCACATTCTATGACTGGGTAGTGCGACACCACATTCTATGACTGGGTAGTGCGACACCACATTCTATGACTGGGTAGTGCCACACCACATTCTATGACTGGGTAGTGCCACACCACATTCTATGACTGGGTAGTGCGACACCACATTCTATGACTGGGTAGTGCGACACCACATTCTATGACTGGGTAGTGCGACACCACATTCTATGACTGGGTAGTGCGACACCACATTCTATGACTGAGTACTGGGGACTGGGTGGATGGGTGCGATAGATGACACGGGCGTGTCGAGTCAGGTTAGGTGAGTAGTACTCGGTGGACACGTGCCTGGACTCGCGACTCGGACAGGTTGAGCTTGAGCGCGAGCTCCTCCCTCGCGAACACGTCCGGGTAGGGCGCGCGCTCGAACGCTCGCTCCAGCTCCTCCAGCTGATACGCCGTGAACGTCGTTCTGTGGACAAACGACACCGCTCCGATTACTTTATTTGGTTTTGCTTTATACATCCGAACAGTGCGGGGCGGGGCGGGGCAGGGCGAGGTGGCGAGGGGCGGCGCGGCGTTGTAGTTCCGAGGCAGACGCTTGCACGCATAAACTTGTAATAGTCTAAATATGACCTATATATTATATAAGTATGGCCCAGCTGTCAGGAATATGGAAAAACAGACACATCAGAAATTCCACTAAAATGAGACCGGTCAGGAGCCTTGTATTCTCCATATCCTACACGGCGCAGAAACATGGACACTAAGGGCAAACGATCGAAAACGTGTTGACGCTCTCGAGATGTGGTGCCGGAGGAGAAGCATCCCCTGGACTGCGGAAAGGACAAATATATCGATACTCAAGGAACTCAAAGTGACTACGAGGCTGTCATCCATCTGCCTTCAACGAGTGCTTGAGTATTTCGGTCACATAGCTCGGAAACAAGCCGACAACTTAGAAAAGCTTGTTGTCAGCGGTAAGAAAGGAAGAAATTTGTTGTTGGTATGAAAGGATCACGAGGTCGCAGTCCTCTACGATGGTCGGATCAGATCCGCGCCGCTCTCAATACGAATATGCACGAAGCTATGCACACCGCCGGTGCCGATTATCTATAAAGCTGAACAGTTCGTGTGTTCGAGCGCCGCTCTCAGGGACGAACCGACTCGACACATTGTTTAGCGTGTTTAGTGGCGGCTCTTCCATCCATCGCAGCGAGTTATTCGTTCCCCGAAGGGGCAAGCAGAGGAGTCGTCGCGACTCGAGCTCTATTCGCGCGCGTGCCCATTGGGTCTACTATTGGGGGCGCGGGCGAGCACGCCCTCCGCGTCTCGTCTCGATGTACATAGTTAATCTCCTCGATATCGCACATCACACAATTAGTACTTTTGTAAACATTTAAATTGTCTTTGTAGAAATGAATGTCTCATCCGTTTATAACAAAGGTTAAAATGTGATGCGCTCACGAGTGACGCACGACGCGCGGGTACATGTTACCGGTAGACACCGGTAGACACCGGTAGACACCGGTAGACACCGGTAGACACCGGTAGACACCGGTAGACACCGGTAGACACCGGTAGACACTGTCTCGGGCGAGCGCACCCACAGCATGGATCCATATACTACGTACCATATACACAACAGAGAACTCGTGGATTCGAAATCAATTACCTTCTCTGTACACCTTCCTATGCTGCGCATTGTAATATGGGCACCTTCCTATGCTGCGCATTGTAATATGGGCACCTTCCTATGCTGCGCATTGTAATATGGGCACCTTCCTATGCTGCGCATTGTAATAGACTAGAACGTATAGAGAAAAGATTTGTGTGTAACCTGACGTATGCTAATAATATGTGTAAATCTTTAACATCTTACGAATCTAGACTGGCTTGTTATAATATAAAATCATTGAGTTGTCGAAGAATAATATCGGATATACTGTTATGGTATAAGATTACGCACGGTTTAGTATTGAGTCCTGATTTTCTCAAGCACATAGATATTGAAGTTCCACGAACTGGTAGTAGGTTAGTCAATCGCGAAACGTTTAAGTTACCTCTATGTCGAACTAGTATAGGCCAGCACTCTTGCTTCTCTAGAACTTTATCTAATTGTAATGGAATTTGTTCCACACTAGATATTTTTGATGATTCTTTAGCGTCTATTAAGACTAAACTCATTCAAATTGTAAATTGACATTCCAATATACTATAACTTTTAAATACTTTTAACTTTTTTTGTGTCTTTCTTACTTACTTTTTTGTATTGGAATGCCATAAATGAACGCTGTGTTCGCTATTTTTAGGCTGAGCACTGATTGTACCCTAGTTGTATTATTATGTTTAGTTAAAGTGTTACATCACATTTGATAAACTAATAAAAAAATAATAATGTTAAGAAACTTTCGAACTTCGATTCGATACTGATCGATCGAAATAACGGTTGTCTCCCGCGAACAATAATATTCTCGGAGCGCGACGGTGTCGGCCGACAGTCGCGCGAGTCCCGCGCGACTGTCGGCCGATTTGTCGACACGGCGGCTCGCCCCCCGGGGCATGCGGGTAATTAATGTATCGAATACGGCGCGTTACTTATTACTGCTAATAGCCGACGCCCGCGTGTGTAGACGCCTGCACCAGCGCGCGCGCCCTTGTTAACGTCGCTTCTCATCCGCGTCAGTGACGCGCTGTGTGTGTATCGGTGGTGTTTGTCGTTAGTTTGTCGGCGTGCGACATGAGCGGCGCCGCGACGTTGCCGCGCGGCGCCGCTCATGTCGCACGCGGCATGTGCGAGTCGCGTGTGAAACGTCATCGTATTAGTGATGCACATATTGAATAGGGGCGATCGGAATTCCTCGACAGAACAGATATGAAAGGGGATTCCACCCCTATACAACACCTGTCATGCGCGTGCGCGTGCGCGTGCGCGTGCGCCGCTACTCGGTGAATGTACTCGACCGTGAAATATGACGTTCGTTTAACTGTGCGCTATAAAACATTTAAAATGATAACATCACTACTCTCGCTCCAACCGTGAGTATGGTTAACAAACATACCCGAGTGAGACGCGCCGCGAGTGCTCTCGCACCGACCCGGCAGCACGAACGAAGTGTTTCGGTAAGTTATCGATAAAACAATGTTTCCGCGCGTTCATGTTTACCCATTACCAGTTGTCGCGCCGCCGAGGGGCACCCGGGCTCGGCCACACGCCCAGTGTAGTGGCCCACGCCCTGTGTAGTGGCCCACGGCCTGTGTAGTGACCCACGCCCTGTGTAGTGGCCCACGCCCAGTGTAGTGGCCCACGCCCTGTGTAGTGGCCCACGGCCTGTGTAGTGACCCACGCCCTGTGTAGTGGCCCACGCCCAGTGTAGTGGCCCACGCCCTGTGTAGTGGCCCACGGCCTGTGTAGTGACCCACGCCCTGTGTAGTGGCCCACGCCCAGTGTAGTGGCCCACGCCCTGTGTAGTGGCCCACGGCCTGTGTAGTGACCCACGCCCTGTGTAGTGGCCCACGCCCTGTGTAGTGGCCCACGGCCTGTGTAGTGACCCACGGCCTGTGTAGTGACCCACGCCCTGTGTAGTGGCCCACGCCCAGTGTAGTGGCCCACACCCTGTGTAGTGGCCCACGGCCTGTGTAGTGACCCACGCCCTGTGTAGTGGCCCACGCCCTGTGTAGTGGCCCACGGCCTGTGTAGTGACCCACGGCCTGTGTAGTGACCCACGCCCTGTGTAGTGGCCCACGGCCTGTGTAGTGACCCACGGCCTGTGTAGTGACCCACGCCCTGTGTAGTGGCCCACGCCCAGTGTAGTGACCCACGCCCTGTGCGCTGCGCTTCATCATTTCCATAAAAGTGCAAATTGGATCGCGATGTGTAGACTTATCTATGTAGTAACATATTATTTAGCACCGCGAGGTTTCCAAACTCGACGACGAGTACCCACCTACCCACCCACCTACCGACCATCATTGTAGTGATATAGATGTCGAGGATTACATCCATTTGGTTTATTAGTTTTTTAATTTATTTATTGGAAAACCAACAGCTGATGTACAATATTATATTAAATAGTTATGTTAACTATAGAAAGCCAATTACAGGTTTTCACGGGTAGTTGTAATATGGGCGATGGAACATGCGAGAACAGTAAAACAGCAACACGGGATGTTCCCGGCGGACCGCGCAGCGACCAACATTTCCTCGTCCTGGTTTTGTGGGTAACACGCTACTGCGTTAGCCTTCTACCATGAAGAACTCCCTGCTCAGCCGGCGCCTCGCCGCGGACGCGCTGGTACAATAAAGGTCAAGATCAATTCGCCTACTTATAGTGTTGAAGTTGTTGCTTGCTCGCCATAAGTGCGAGTTCTGATGATAGTTAGTTGGAACTATAGGGATATGTGAGGGTGCGGTGAGTCTGGTTAATTTAACGGAACGTTGAGTGCAATCCTAATTACCAGTTCTGGACAGTGTATGACACCAGCTGTAATATTGAGGAGGAATACGAGACCTGCGATTTCACGTCGGTCTGAAAGGGGGGAAAGGAGGGGGGGGGGGGGAGAATAATAGTTATCCGAGGAATAAGGGACTCGAACACGATAGCATAGATGTTTTAGAAATTTCATTTGAATTCGCTCAATTCTTGAAATATAGTCTTGATATCGGGGATTCCAGATTTGCGATGCGTACGCCAGGTTACTTCGTACAAAGGCGCAGTACAGGATTTGATATGTTTCAGCTCGCTTGAAGCAACTGGAAGCCGCAAGACGAACCCTCAGTCCCCCCTCGACACGGGCATCAAAGAGGAGTTTCCCAGAGACTTAATGCTGAGTAGAATTGTCTACCAGTGAAAGTACTATTTGTAGATTTTGTAATGATGTTGTGTTTGTAGTTTGATAGATACGCACCCATGCTAATACTCGTACCTGCATTAGCTAATGGATGTCGGAGAAAGTTTTTGATTTCGGGAGGAGAAGGGCGCAAAGATTTACCTGAACAAAAATAGTGTCATCGGTTATTTTTCATGCCTTTTGTTATTATTTATGTTCTACAGTCGATTTGAAAAAAAAAAAAACACTCCGGGTTGCACTCCGGGACCGGAGAAACTCCGGCGGAAGTGAAAACTTGCACATTAACGTTGTACTTTCTAGAATATTTCGCCGCGCGGTAAAAAGAGAGGGGGATATTCTTCTTCTCCTACGCCGCGCCGGCGGTCTACACTCCCTCCGTCTTACGAATTTCAGATCAGGTCACGTGTGCTGACGCGAGTTTAACATTTTTTACGCATCACAAGAAAAGCGCTTAACGCCGCTAAACAAGATTTCCCTTCAAAAAATGATAATAATAATGATGTGCACCGATGCCGAAGCGGTCGGTCGCGGCTACGACGCGCGCTACGAAGACGAACGTGGTCGTAGCGCGGCCGGCTCGTAGACCCGCTACGCCGGGCGCGGCTGACGGTACTATACAAAAATAGATACTTTTATGTTATATATTTAAACATGTAAATTAAAAAAAAATAGTTTGGTTTAACTGGAAACTTTAATTACTTCAACTACCTACATATAATATCAGTATACTTAACTAAAAATAATTTCCATAAAAGTGCAGATTGTATCGGGATATCAGAGAATTTTTAAAATGGAGAATATTGTTGGTCAATATATCGAGTCGCTTAGTTCTGGCAGTGACGTGGTACTGCCGAGCGAGTCTTTTCAAAGGGCCGTTTTGGCCGAGGTTAGACCTCGATGCAGCTACATGGACGAGGTTGTAAGGTCGCGCCGCTCTACGCGATCAAAGGGCCGTTTTGGCCGAGGTTAGACCTCGATGCAGCTACATGGACGAGGTTGTAAGGTCGCGCCGCTCTACGCGATCAAAGGGCCGTTTTGGCCGAGGTTAGACCTCGATGCAGCTACATGGACGAGGTTGTAAGGTCGCGCCGCTCTACGCGATCAAAGGGGCGTTTTGGCCGAGGTTAGACCTCGATGCAGCTACATGGACGAGGTTGTAAGGTCGCGCCGCTCTACGCGATCAAAGGGGCGTTTTGGCCGAGGTTAGACCTCGATGCAGCTACATGGACGAGGTTGTAAGGTCGCGCCGCTCTACGCGATCAAAGGGGCGTTTTGGCCGAGGTTAGACCTCGATGCAGCTACATGGACGAGGTTGTAAGGTCGCGCCGCTCTACGCGATCAAAGGGGCGTTTTGGCCGAGGTTAGACCTCGATGCAGCTACATGGACGAGGTTGTAAGGTCGCGCCGCTCTACGCGATCTCGAAGGCACAGGAATACAAAGCTCCGATAATCATTCTGGCGAGTCGATGAATCTAACCATGTGTTATATTATACAGAAACAGTGTCTCCAGGGTCTGCCTGCGTTGGTAAAGTGGTACCATCTAAAATGTTTCAATCTGGAGTGATAGCTCTGCAGTTCCTTTCCAAGGTGACATGAGTTTGCTTTATGAAACGCTTCTGACCTCTCTCCGACCTTTTGCTATGTGTTTGACGCCGCGGGCCGCGGGCCGCGCCGCGGGGCTCGAGCCGCGCCGCGGGACTCGGCCCGACTGCCAGTCAGAGCATGGAACGATGACATTTTACTGCTGGTTAATTTAAACTCTGCAAGTTCGCAACACGAACCCTAAGTTTTTGAACCCCTTCAAAAACATTTTATTTATATGATTATTATTGAATAACCATATTATTCAATAATAACCATATTATTCAATAATAACCACTACACTTACTATATTATATAACATAGTGCTGGACAGAAAACTGCAATTGTGCAGTTTTCTGTCCAGAACTACTCCCGAGTGACTGATCTGATCAACGTTAGATAAACGGTTGTCATTAATTTTAAAACCCGAACTATTTAAATGTTTTTGTTTCTAGTCAACTGTGCACTTTGCTACATTACGTTTGATGCGGTTAAGATTACACCAAGGAACTAATGTATCTCATATCTTCCTGAAGTTTTAAGAAATCATCATTATTTATTTATTTAGTGGTAAACAAACAGCTTAATGAATAAGTCTATAGAACATTGCTAGAGTAGTGCGAACGACCTAAGACAGTTTCCACAAGTAAAACTATTCAGTCAGTTACTAATATAATCATTAAATATAAATGGACGAATAAGTTAAAAAAATGTATTAATGTCTAAAAACCGTATTAAGTGAATATTTGTGTTTCTGATTCAGTATTTTTTATTGCCAAAACTTACCGTTTGATTTGGTATGTTACTTTAGGAAAAGTGTTCCAGTTGGAAATAGAGTCGATTGAGAGCATCTTGTTTGTTTTGACACATGGCATTTTTTGGGCGAACCTTACTAATTATCAAAAAACTAAAAATGGCAATATATTTTTGTTCAAAATAAAACAGAAGGTTCCTTAGAACAAAACCTTCTAACTACAAAAGAAAAGCTAGCTACCCTGAGGGGCCCACAAATGTACCCCATCCTGTATATAAGGTATGGCCGACACCAGCCCGGCATAGACAGCGTCCTAAGATGGCTGACTGACGATGGTTACGGCCCTGCTAGAGTCTGCTGCGAGCGCGCTGCTGGACCGTGTGGGACTCGTCATCACTCACTGATGCGAGACAGCAGACGGTGACCGAGACTCCGTGAACCCGTGTTGTTGCGGGATAATGATATTCTCGGAATGGGACACAGCAGCTACGCCAACACTTTTGCAAGAACGGGGAGTATTCATATTGGCCTACAGTTGCTCATTACATATTTTTGCCTGTTTTGTATAATTTTCATTTCATTTGTTCGTTAATTTCAGATAAAAAACATATAAGTAATTATACACAATATTAAAAATAAATTTACAAAAATACAAAATGAGAAAAGTCAATACATATAGTTAAAATGTCAAATCATAATAAGTTACATATAAAAAGTCATATAAATGAAATAATAATAATAATCCATTGTTGTCATGTTAGTCTATACAGTGGTTCGGCTCCGGCGGGCTCGACATGCAGTTTGGTCCAACACTGCGTCATTGGGCCCCCCAGGGTCCATCCTCCACGCTAGCAGCCGTCGGTAGTAGTCAGGGCTACCTCGCACGCGACTCATCAGGGACGCTACACGTGCACGAATAATTGCTGAGAAATGATCTATTTGCGCATGTAGACACATCCCTGAAGCGCTACAGCGTGGCGGCAGCCTCAGCAGTGCTCTAAAGGCGTTATAACATCGGGTTCGCAGGGCGACGCGTGACTTGACCCATAGCCCACAGGTGGACCACGACTGGCAGAAAGCTCTAAAGAGCGTCGCCTTCACTTGTACACCGCGCCGCGCAAATGTACGATATCCTAGTGTAATGGGACCGACTAAGAGCTCATCCAGAAGTTCCTTTTCCAAAAGGAAACACGCCGGCTGATAACGACACTAACAACGGGACGTGACGGGGCTGGAGCAGTTGCTCGCTTGGCTATATATTACATTCCATATATATGGAAGGAATAGCTCCCTTAAAAATGACAAATGTTTTTTTTTAAATGTTTAGTATATTATCGTCCTTGAATAGATGAATGTTAAGCAATCGTTACTAATGTCTCACGCGAGGCTCGCGCCGTCGCGGGTGAGCTACTGAACGATCGGATGATGATGTCTCACGCGAGGCTCGCGCCGTCGCGGGTGAGCTACTGAACGATCGGATGATGATGTCTCACGCGAGGCTCGCGCCGTCGCGGGTGAGCTACTGAACGATCGGATGATGATGTCTCACGCGAGGCTCGCGCCGTCGCGGGTGAGCTACTGAACGATCGGATGATGATGTCTCACGCGAGGCTCGCGCCGTCGCGGGTGAGCTACTGAACGATCGGACGATGGGGAACGTTTCTAGCCAAAAGATTACAGGTTTCTTTTTGATCTAATATATTAATTAAATTCCATTGAGAAGTATGTTCGTGACGTCACCTGGTTTTCTTTTTCTTGATGCCGTTGTTGTCGCCTTTCTTCTTCTCGCTCTTTTTGGTCGTCGCGGGCGGCGGCGGCGGCGGCGGATGCGCGGGTGCGCCGTCCACCGGCTGCAGCATCGAGGCCTCATCTTTCCGCTTGTCGAAGAGCTGCATGTCGTCGCGGTAGAGGTCCCCGCCCGCGCTCACCACCACCGCGACGTGCCGCTCCTCGCCGAACTCGGCGAACACGTGCTCGTCGAAGGGGCCTCGGTCCATCCCGGGGCCGGGGCCGGGGCCGGGGCCGGGGCCCGGGCCGGGCTCGAAGCACTGGTACCGCGGCCCGTGGGCCGAGCCGTCGCCGCACACGTACATGTAGCGGTCGGCGGGCGGCGGGCGCGCGCCCGCTCCCTCCGCCGCGTCCGCGCCCTCCGTCGGCTCCGTCGCTGCTGCCGCCGCACCGCCGGGCACCGCGTCGCGCGAGGAGCGGATCGCGCGCACTCCACTCTCGGGATCGATGAACGCTCGCGCCGTTCGTACCCTCGCGTCCCTCGCGGTTAAATGGCTTTAATAGGCTTTAACGAACTAACCGAGTTCGCTCCGCGGTTGGTCCATTTATATTACCATAATAGCGGCGCGGGCGCGGCGCGCGGGCCAATGGGCGCGCGAGCGGGCCGCGGGCCGCGCGCGCTACGAGCCGTTCTGGCTCGTAGCGCGTGCGCGGAGCGGCGAGATCGGCCCGGCCGGCGGTGGCGCTTACGACCGTGTGTCGCCGGGCTGTGCGGACCGGTGCTGGCGCGCGCGGCCACGCCCCCTCGCCGGCCGAGGGGCGCAGCACCCTCGGCCGGCACCCCGGCGCTCCGGGCGCGCCGCTGCGGGCTCGCTCGTGATGCGGGATTCCCACAGAAGCACCCGATGTTTGGATAGTGTGTGCGGCGTCGTGGGGCCCGAACGCCCACATCATTACTGTCAAACTCCACAACGCGTCATCGTAAATCCGAATCGACATCGCCCGCGCGCCCGCTCGATGCCCGTGGGAAACGCGCTTATCGATTCGACATAGCGACACCTCGATAACTCTAAAAATGGCAAACCGCACCGCACACATGTTCATGTTTGTAGACACTGCTCCGCAGCTTTCCACCGTGACAGTACCACAGTGGAAAGCTTCAGGTGACGCTCTAACCTCTGACACGAGGACACCCGGTGAGTGTAGAGAGAGATGCGTCGCGGGCGCGGCGCGGGCGCGGCGCGGGCGCGGCGCGGGCGCGGCGCGGGCGCGGCGCGGGCGCGGCGCGGGCGCGGCGCGGGCGACCGGCGGCGGCCGCTTAATGATTAATTATCAGTTATTGGTCGGGGCTAATGACGAGAGTATCGGCGCCCAGATTAGCGCGAGGGCGCGATGGCGCATTTCAACAATTTCGGTTGTTATTTAATTGAAGTCAATTCAGATGATCAGAGTCTATTGCGGCCGCGCGGGTCCGGCGCCGGCGCAGGCTCGTCGGGCTCATTGGCTCTCGGCCGGCGCGCACTGCACTCGGCGTGCACCGGTCGCGGGTGCGCACTGTTAGTGACCGCGTCGCGATCGGCCCGACTCGGTGCGAGGAGGCTTCTGTTCTCCCGAGGGATAAGAGCCCGAGGCTGTAGTGTTGTGAAGTGTCACTGTGAATAGCGCCCTTATGTGATCGTGTCAGGTCCGCGTGTGTGCGGGTGTGTCCGCGTGTGTGCGCGTGTGTGCGGGTGTGTGCGGGTGTGTGCGACAAAGTTCCGCGAGCAGCCCCGCGCACCGCCGCCGCTCGGTACCCGCCCCGCGCCTGTGCCAGCCCGTACATACGTTCGTCGGCCTGTCACTGTATGTGGACTCTACCTACACTTAGCTTATATACTATAATATATAGACAACTACAAACAAAATACTGTCTCCTGCAGAGCCTCCGCTGTGATAAACGAATCCCTCAAATGCAACAAGGAAATTGATATCTTCACCGGAAGCTTACGTTCGATTGGTCGCAGCTTTATCGTCTGATTTTTTTTGTTTCTAAGCAATGTACACTTCACCTATTAATTGTATCTCGGTCAATAGCCCAATGTTAAAATTGTTATTTTTTTTTAAAAAAAAAAAATTCAAATGCTTAAATGGATAGTTAAAATTTTTGTTGTTGTTGAGAGAGAGAATGTTTTATGTTTAGTATTCCTAATTAAAGTTTAAAGGCGAAAACTTGTAATTGGCCCAGTCAAACCTGAGTTGTATGTACATAGATTTAATTTTAGGCTGTAAGTTTTCCTATGAAAATAAAATAAATAAATAAATATATATATATATATATATATACAGTACCATTAATGAACACTCCCGAGGTATGTGACGAATGTTCTGGACCTTTTATCTGGATCTATATGTAGTACATCTATATGTACTACATATAGATAAAACAGCGTGCGTCAAATCCGGTAGTTCTGATTTATTGCGTCATGAATAATCCACGCTTGCAACCTCGAGCGCCGAACGAAACTTTGTCAAAAATCTAAAAAACCGCGAAATCATCGTTATTATTTCAAATTTTGGCGATTATAACCCTAAAAGAAGACCTTGTGTGAATGTTGATAAATAAAAAAATAAAAATAAAAAAAAAGACTAATTTTTAAAAAACTTTTTAGAACGTTTAGTTTAGAAAGTAGACTAAATTTGCTACAACATGACACTGGGACCGTCTCCGCAGAGCCAACGCTTCCGACACTAAAACGTTTCAGATAACGCGGTTTTTCGCGGTTTTTTCGATTTTTGATAGTTTCGTTCGGCGCCCGAGGGCGCGCACGGGGGTTATTCGTGACGCAATAAATCAGAACTACCCGCACTGTCGGGCGACGAAGGTGCTGGAGCACACTACCCGCTCCCTGAGATATATTCACTATGGGAGGACTTATTCCACTACTAAGTGATATGATTCTCATGTTTTGTAAACAAATGTCTCGTCCGCTCTGTTTTAGGGTTTACTTCTAAATATTAATGTTGAAATGTGTTTTTAGAATAATTTAAGTGTGTGGCCGCGTGGTCACTAGTGGTGGTCATAGGGCCAGTATCGATAATCGTTATTTTCAGTAACGAGCGTTGTAACAATCAATCGGCATTAATAGTTATTATTGGCAAACATGTTTTGCTTTTATTTGATTTATATTTTTAAGTAGATTTATGAATTAAACAATAATATAAGAAAAAAATGTACTTTGGGAAATATTAACTAATTATAATGATTATGATTGTTACTAATTGTGTAGAAAATTAAAAAGGCCAATGTTGTTTTCCCATGAAATGTTATTATGGTCAGTTTGATCAGAACCTGACGGTTCGGGGCCCGTCTCCAGTTACTGTCACTGCGTATAGAGATGACAACCTATATCATGGTTCTGCGCAACGAGTTGCGGTACAGCGTACCGCATCCATCCATCCATCCATCCATCCAACGCCCGTCGCGACGAGTCGTGTTTGCTCACATAAAATACGTATAGAAATGCCTGGTTGCGAGCCTATAGACTGCTCAAAACACTCCAGAACTTCAAAAAAAGTGATGGTTTACCGTTTCACCGGTAACTAGACGTAAAAGCGGATAAAACTCTCTAATTCAATATTTTTCACTATTTCGTAACACTCACGGGAGCCGAGCGGCGGGCGCCGGACCCACTGCACCCACTGCGATACAAATAATGGAATACTGATGTAGTTGTTGTTCAGTTCACAGATATCAATAATGTATTAATGTTTAGCAGAGATGAAAAATTAGTGAATCCTTTAGTTAATATTTCATTAAATGTTTTAATTAATTTTCATATTTAATTCTTTAATACTAGTTATCGAAGGTTTCTACGGCCGGGACATGAGAAAAGAGAAGCTTGGGTTACATTTGTGTGCAAAATAACCGGAATGGAGGAACATGGCTTAAGGCTCCGCGTAGATAGAGGCACGCTTTTGACACAAGTGAAGATAACATTCCAGACCTTTGAAGAAGGTCGAAGAAAAAATTCAAAATTGTATGATATCATCAGATAGGTTGCTCAAAATTGTATGATATCATCAGATAGGTTGCTCAAAATTGTATGATATCGTCAGATAGGTTGCTCAAAATTGTATGATATCATCAGATAGGTTGCCCAAAATTGTATGATATCATCAGATAGGTTGCTCAAAATTGTATGATATCATCAGATAGGTTGCTCAAAATTGTATGATATCATCAGATAGGTTGCTCAAAATTGTATGATATCATCAGATAGGTTGCTCAAAATTGTATGATATCATCAGATAGGTTGCCCAAAATTGTATGATATCATCAGATAGGTTGCTCAAAATTGTATGATATCAGATAGGTTGCCCAAAATTGTATGATATCATCAGATAGGTTGCTCAAAATTGTGTGATATCATCAGATAGGTTGCTCAAAATTGTGTGATATCATCAGATAGGTTTCTCAAAATCAATGCTCATATGGCATTTACGATTATTATATTTTGTCATTTGTGCCTCAATTTACTTTTTACGATGCTGTGCGAGCTGTGGAAACACAGTGAGCTCCTACCGAGCTTGGACGACGTCGTCAAGAATACACTGATGTCGGTTTTGAATATAGATATGAGTGACAGAGTTTGGTCGCAGGCCTCCTTACCTGAACCATTCGGAGGTCTAGGGCTCCGCAAACTTTCGAGTGTTGCACTACCAGCATTCCTGTCTTCCGTTCATGGTACGTACAAATTCGTAAAAAAAATTCTTGCACCATCTTTAGGCAATTTAGATGTAGCTTATTTGAACGAAACCAAGAATGCTTGGGAGATGGCTTGCCCAAACACTGAGATTCCTAAAGCTTTGGCATCGCAGTAACAGTGGGATCGGCCGCTTTGCGAACTAGCGCGGAATAATGTTTTAAATACGTGTTCTAGCGTCGCAGATCGTGCTCGTATTCTTGCTGTTTCTGTGTGGGGAATCTGGTCTTTGGTTACGGACAATTCCTTCTCTTAGTACAGGTAATCTTTTAGACCCATCTGCTTTTAGTTTAGCTGCTAGCTTACGTTTGGGTGCAAAATGCTATGAAACCCATCACTGCCGGTGTGGTCCTGCAGTTGATCGACTCGGTCACCGCGGGCCCCTTGTTCCAGAAGCGCTGGTCGAATCTCCCGCCACGCTAGCATTAACGACATCATTCGTCGGGCTTTTACCATCGCCAATGTTGTAGCCGTTCTTGAACCGAATGGTCTCATGGGTGACGATGGTAAAAGACCTGACGGTATGACACTGATTCCCTGGAAGTTAGGGCGGCCAGTGTGGGACGCTACATGCGTTGACACTTTGGCGCCGTCGCATCTTCCTGAGACACATGTCAGGGCTGGCGCCGCGGCTTATTTGGCGGAGCAATTGAAACGGCGAAAATATGCTAACCTAGGTAAACCGTTTGAGGTCGAGACATTGGGCCCGTGGGGACCTGGAGCTGGTCGGATTTCCTAAAACTTATCAGAGCGTTTGATCGACGCGACGCGTGACCAAAATGCTGGCACATATTTGGCACAGCGGATCAGCATTGCAATTCAACGTGGCAATGCTGCTAGCATTCTGGGCACCCAACCAGCACATCTTTATCTTAAAACTAAGTATAAAATATGTAATAGAATGTATATTCGATTGTCCATCTCAGGAGCAGTACATCCCTCGAGACATCTCTGAGAATGTTTGTAGATACGCTATAGTAAAAGTGGGCACACATTTCTGAGCAGGTCACTGGATTGATGTAAGGAAACTTCTGTAGGTAGTTATGTTAAGAGTACACTTTTATCACATTTCTTAAGAGAGCGATGTAGAAAACTACAATACTATTTTCAGAACAGTATCAGGTCTTGTAGATAGTCTTAAGACTACTTTAAAACCGTGATAGCTGTAATTGATAACGAACTTTTAAAAGCAAAGTTACTAAAGTGTTACAATTATAAGAGAAATAACTTTAAACGAATATAGTTTAAGGTTTGATCGCGTACAATTGATACTATTACCGATATTCATTACAACAACATGGCGAAATGTTATGGAATATTATTTTATTTGACGCCCTTCACGGGGCGGCTTTTAGTCCTTACGGTACAAATACGATAAATGTGCGGTTTGAAATACATCGAATTAAACAGCAACAAACCGGCTTAAAAACAAATGTTTAAATGTTGAAGTACAAATGCGTGAGACAAAACATATGGTTTACTTTTGTTTGGTGCCCGAAGTTCCTTTTAACCGGAATAAACCGGAATACTCATAAAATAAATCGTCACGAATCGCTACAAGTCGTCTTGTTGGTTTACAAATCATATTTATAGTTTTTCAAAACGTGTAAAACACTTCAGGGACAACGGCCAACTATTAAATAAACTTGGAAATAGCGACATCTGTGAACTAATTTAAAAACAACATCCGTTAGATCAAGCATTCTATAGAATATTCTGTAGACAAGCTGTAGAGGTTAATTTTAATTATTATTGACAAATCGCATTTGTTGAAGAGCGTTGAGTCTAAACAGGCTCTTAAGTTGTCCTTAAATAGCAATGCTTGTGAACAATCGTTTCTTGTCATAGTCTTTCTAGAGCATATAGTTCTGCTGGCGCCGGCCGTCAGATACCAGCCGTCTCCAGCTAAATGTACAGAACACCTCACTCCCCGCGCCCCGCGGAGCTCGGGGACGGCGATCTCGACCAGGGCCTTCTGCACAGACACGTTAGCTATACATACATTCATTAAATAGTTTTATTTTAAAAACTCCCGTAAACTTGAGCATATACAGGGAGCCGCTGCGGCGGCTGTGATGGGAGGGCTTCATGCAACAACATAACAAAACGACCAGAACGAGGTTATTATTTTCTTATCTTTTGGTTGAGAAGCAAGTTTTTTTTTTTTTTTTTTTTTTTTTTTTTATTTGGTTCACAAATGTGATGTAACACTTTAACTAAACATAATAATACAACTAGGGTACAATCAGTGCTCATCCTAAAAATAGCGAACACAGCGTTCATTTATGGCATTCCAATACAAAAAAGTAAGTAAGAAAGACACAAAAAAAGTTAAAAGTATTTAAAAGTTATAGTATATTGGAATGTCAATTTACAATTTGAATGAGTTTAGTCTTAATAGACGCTAAAGAATCATCAAAAATATCTAGTGTGGAACAAATTCCATTACAATTAGATAAAGTTCTAGAGAAGCAAGAGTGCTGGCCTATACTAGTTCGACATAGAGGTAACTTAAACGTTTCGCGATTGACTAACCTACTACCAGTTCGTGGAACTTCAATATCTATGTGCTTGAGAAAATCAGGACTCAATACTAAACCGTGCGTAATCTTATACCATAACAGTATATCCGATATTATTCTTCGACAACTCAATGATTTTATATTATAACAAGCCAGTCTAGATTCGTAAGATGTTAAAGATTTACACATATTATTAGCATACGTCAGGTTACACACAAATCTTTTCTCTATACGTTCTAGTCTATTACAATGCGCAGCATAGGAAGGTGCCCATATTGGACTGTTATATTCTAGTATGCTTCTTACTAAGCTGCTATAAACGGGACAATCGCTTTGGGATCTTTAAAAATTTCATCATTAAAGTATTTAGGGAGGTACTTAAAATAAACCTGTGACATGCGTGCGCCGCTACACGACGAGTAACAAACAAGCCGCGGTACTCGCCAAGACCGCAGCCAGCATAGCTAACGTTGTTAACGCTGACTCCGTGAATTGTGCGACCGATTTTGGCTTTGCTGAGTTCACCGATTAACCTATTGATATATAAATTAAACAACTTCGGCGAAGTTATGCCGCCTGCAAGAGATTTCAAATGATATCCACGAATATTATCGGCTGCTACAAGCTCCGTAAAAAACGAGTGAACTTACGTGTTCGTGAAAGCGGCGGTCATTTTGAGCAATTTATTAGGTAGATCATCGAAATGTCAGTTATTTTTGTATGTGTCTAATATATTATATTAGTTCTGTTGTGGAAAGTTATCGATGCGACTATGGTCATTGTCTACTTCGATACGCCCATCTGCTTCCAGGCACAGCGAGCTGCGCGGCCGGCTTCACACAAACTGTCATTATCGTACGCCCGCTGTGGTTCCGTACAAATGTATGGGAGAAGTTTTTCGCGATTTCTGACATTTCTAGTACTCAGACCCTAGTCGGTCCAGTAGAGTCTTTGATCCTTTTTTTTATATATATTTTTTATTAGGTTCACAAACTGGACGTTACAACACAATAACACAGAAAATAGAACTATACAGACATGTTAGGAGAACGGCCTTCTGGACGCGAACACAACATATTTCACACTGTTTTGTGAAAGTGATCACATCCGAACAGTAGGGAATATGAGTTAACAGTTTATAGGATTAATACATGTTTGTATGGTGTTGAACGATATCGATGTGATGGCAGACATGGTTGTGGTGTGAGCGCGCGCGGTGCGAGGGCGAGCGGTCCGTGACCGGTCCGTGACCGGTCCGACATATATAGTGTACAGGGAGAGCAACCGTGCCCCGGTCGTGTCGGCGGCTGTGTGCCCGCGGGACGGTAAAGTTCTGCAAGTGCGATGTATCTTCATTTGAAGTTATTATTCTATATATTTTTATGTCATCTGCAAAAACTTTGTACTTAGAAGATAATGTAGAGCAGAGGTCGTTCATAAAAATCAGAAAATAGAGGGGTCCATCCTTATAAGAAACGGGATCGATCGGCATAAAAAAAGTTTTTGTGTAAAATGACCATTTTCTTGCTGACTGTATTTTTTTTCCAAAATCTGTAAATGCAGTTCATAATACCTTAGAAATGTATGGTTAGTATCTAAAAAACGTTCGTCTATAACTATAACGGTTAAGGACCTGCCCTTGCTGGCCCGTCTCTAAAATTCACCCTGTTTAAGGTCGAATTGAGTAGCCTCCTTTTTTTAAGTCGACTAAAAAAATGGAACCGACTACGACACTCAACTTTCTCCCTTCAACTATCATCACAATATTGTGAGCACAGTACCGACTTCGACAAGTTATTTCACACTTTCGAGTGTTGAAATCGGTCCCATTTTCTGGTATTTTTTTTTATTTAATTACGACACACCTACCTGTGTATTTTTTTATTTATTTGCCCAAAACACTCACAAATACATTATACGTTACTACAATACATGGATGAAGACAGATACATACATATGTATGTGAATACAATATAAAGGCCTTTAGCGCCGCGCCGGGCCCGTGTGACGGCGCTGAGCTACTTCCTGTGATCAAGCAATACATCATAACATGCACCGAGCGTCCTGAAATGACATAACTTAATAAATATATTAATAAACAACATGGTGAGAAGGAACAGAACAATAATCCAAGAGAAGTTCGAGAGCTACAACTTAAATAACCTTATATGTTGGTGTGAGGGAATTAGGGACTGAGTATTACAATTTTTAATTTAATATCAGTTAATGATCAAACCTATTTTTATAAACATATTTTCAATGCAAGTAATTCGAAGCAGTGAATGAACACTTCAAAACACTCAGCTCCTACAAGTTACCGACGCCGGCGTCACACGCGGGCACGACAGCCGGCCATGTTCACTCGGAACAGCGCAACGAAACAGTACCTATTCAATTATTATTATTATTATTATCTACTTTTTTATTTCTGATGTAATCAATTGTAATTATTTATGTTTACCTTTGTCTTGATTGGGCGGGCATTAACTAGTGTTCGTGCAATGTTATTATTACATTACATTAACCGTGCATGTACCTACATGTATGCATGTATTTGAATGTGAAATGAGTATATTTGTATTTGTTGTATGTATGTATGATAGTGTATGTGAGTAGTGTGTTCGGAGGGGCTAATTATTAATGTAGGTGCGTGATGTGTGTGTGTGTGTGTGTGTGTGCGTGTGTGTGTTAGTGTCTTATTGTCTCCGTTCAAGTAGTATGGCTGTGGATGGCATATAACAATCACATATTTGGGCATAGTATTTTGTCTGTTTCGTCGTAATCCTATCCAGTTAGGTAGTCATAAAGAGTCAAGTTACATCTAGAGGATGGGAGCGGGAATAAATGGACAATATTATTAATTTTTAATTAATTTTTAATTGTCCTTTCATGTTAATTAATTAATTAACATGAAAGGACCCAAAAAGCAATGCTGCCTGTGAGCATATGCTGAAAAAAATCGCTCGGGTTGTACAAAACCAACTTTCCTTCGCCTTTCAAGATAATTGTAATAAGTAGTCGAGTGGATTTTGAGAACAGCTTTTAGCACATACGCGTGACGCTCGACGTGTTCTTTCCAGTTTAGCAATTGATCTACGATTACTCCTAAATATTTAATATGGGTAACTCTCTGTGAAATAGTACAATCACATCCAGTACGGGTAGTCGGTTCACATATATCCGCTTTGATGAGGGCGCGGAGAACATTACAGTTGTATCGTCAGCAAATGCTATGGCTTTACTACAAGAAACAACACCATTACATAGGTCATTAATATATATTAAAAACAGGGTGGGCCCGAAAACACCGCCCTGAGGAGCCCCATAAGATACGGGCGTATATATGTCTATCGGCGTGATAGAAGAAAGGCTCATAAGTTTATAACCTTAGTATGTCTGTTTTCGCTGTCCCGGTGAGCGCTTCCGGAAACCGTCGCATCGTTCCAGCCTGGCTCACACTTGCTTACGTCTAAGTGTGGAGCGCTGCATCGTCCGCGTGTGTAGCCCCGCCCCCCGCCGCCGGCCGCACGCCGCGCCGTCGTCCGAGAGGGCCGCGGGGGGGGCGACGCAGAATCTGCCGCGCGCTCAATTGGACTCAATTGCCTTTAATTGAGTTCAATTGGAATGACCTCGCGCGCCGGCCGCGAGCTCCCCCCGCCGCGGGCGACACTTTTACATCTATCTTTTTTGGAGCTGACAGAAAAGCTACGATTAATTTCATTGGCTGTAATAAAAGCACCCACTGCAACGCTTGGTGTCTCTGATGTGTAGGTATCGCGTAAATTGTAAAACTTATTCGTTATATGCGGGGATAATGTATGATTGTTCGCCATCTTGGGAAATGCAGTCATACTCGAGGAATGGTCTGATGGTATTGCTCTCCGAGTGGTTGCTGGAACATCTATATATCACGTATGTAAACAGCAGAGGAACATGTGAGTGTCCGCCTCGGTCATTGTGACCGCAGAGATTTTATTGTTATTAGGTCACCGGTCGGTACATTATCATATAAGGGGGGGGGGGGGGGGGGGGGGCTCCTCTTCAAGTTGCCACGGGGCAACATGCGTTTACGCAACATAAAAACATAAAAAAAGTTGTCGGGTTGGGAAATAACTATTCCTTGCAATTGATATTTTTTCCGACCCATGAAAATAAAACATTTAAAAGTAAATAAACCGTTTTTTTTACTATTTTATACAATAGTTAACGTTATTCTTAATAGATATTGAAAACAATTTCATTGTTTATACCTGTTTTTTAATTGCTAATTTCGCGCCGCCCCGATTTTTTTCTGGAATAAATTTTACTAACTTTATTTTAGCATGAATCAAAATTACTATTTTTAAGTTTATATAATTTTTTTGTTATTAAAACAGAGAAGAATTACATTGAATGATTGAATGAACTACTTCAAACGAAGGTTGTAGATGTAGGAGTATAGTATAGAAAGAAGATTTAAAAAAAAGTATTTATTTATTATCAATATCATTGTTATATATTATATTCTTACAATGTTCTGAACACAGGCCGTGCTAGTACCGAGATTTCGATTTAAACTTTAATATGGCGCGGGGCTGCCACAGGGCACCATACATTAATGTTATCATGAGGGCGATTCGAAGGGGCCTGATACAAAAATGGAGGTGGAATAGTTTTCGGTGCTCGTGCGCCGTGGGTCCAGGATCTGTGGGTCCAGGATCCGTGGGTCCAGGATCTGTGGGTCCAGGATCCGTGGGTCCAGGATCTGTGGGTCCAGGATCGGTGGGTCCAGGATCTGTGGGTCCAGGATCTGTGGGTCCAGGATCCGTGGGTCCAGGATCTGTGGGTCCAGGATCGGTGGGTCCAGGATCCGTGGGTCCAGGATCTGTGGGTCCAGGATCCGTGGGTCCAGGATCTGTGGGTCCAGGATCTGTGGATCCAGGATCTGTGGGTCCAGGATCTGTGGGTCCAGGATCTGTGGGTCCAGGATCTGTGGGTCCAGGACCAACAGATCATATATTATATGTTTTGACTGAAATGTTAATTTTTGTCTGCCAAAATCGTATGAAATTCTGTCACGAAAATGATTGATTCTCGGAGCGGGCTCAATTTGATATTAATTATAAAAACTTCTAAGAACTTTACACATGTAATGTTTAGGTCAATGGAAGCACCACGTAATTAGCTAAGTTTATTATACACTAGTAGCGCCCGCGGTTTCACCCGCGTGGATTACGGTTTTGCCCCTACCTCAACTATCCCACAAGAACTATACTTTTTTGGGATAGAAGTAGCCTATGTGTTAATCCAGAGCTTAAACTATCTCCATATCAAATTTCATCGAAATCGGTGTAGCCGTTTGAGCGTGAAGAAGTAACAAACACACACACAAACTTGCGCAATTATAATATTAGTAGGATATTC
The DNA here is from genome assembly GCA_934044485.1 of Apeira syringaria. NCBI lineage: Eukaryota > Metazoa > Arthropoda > Insecta > Lepidoptera > Geometridae > Apeira > Apeira syringaria. Next base: position 65,491 of record OW203662.1, read on the forward strand.
TGGAAGAATAAAAGCCTTCTTAGTATTTTTTGTGCACATATCTTTTTTTTACCGACTTCAAAAAAAGAAGGAGGTTCTCAATTCGACCCGTATGTTTTTTTTATGTTTGTTACCGCATCTCTTCCGACTGGGTGAACCGATTTTGATCGTTTTGTGTTTGTGAAAGCTGGTGCTTTCCGTGTGGTCCCATTTAAATTTCATCAAAATCGAACGAGCACTTTTTGAGTTACACTCCGATAACTGAACATTGCGTGTTTATACATAGACGATATTATAGTGGCGGGTGAAGACAGCGGTGAACATACCTACACCACAATGACAATTGATCCCGTGAGTAACAAAGGGCACTCAAAAGAGAGAAAAAAATTTTTTACCAAAAAATGGAACTGACTTCAACACTCAAAAGTGTGAAATAACTTGTCATTTTTTGGTATTTTTTTTTTACTTTGCTTCTTTTTCGTCTCATTATTAACGCGACCACTTTTCCAGCAAGTTTTGGTCAACTCCTGTCATAGATAAGTAACTATATACTGGCTCCTGTGTAACATGCAAGCTATATTCTACAGGAAATTATAAATGCTTTAAAAAAACAGCGTCAGCTGTCATATTATTCTTCGTAAATGTGTCAATGTCATCGCGGGAGTATCACAATAAGGAGTATCGACGGCCAGTGTGTGACACGTTTCGTCGATATTAAATTATCGGTTAATTAAGTAGCTTAAAGTAATTATTGTAAAATTATTATTAATTACTAAATTAAGTACTTATATAGACCAATTCGATTGATCTACAAAGAAGTTTAAGGGGATCTAAGACAGCTACAAGTTACGCGCTCGATAAAAGTAAGATGAAACACAGCATTTGTAAATGAAGCCATTTATCCCGATTGGACGAGATGACGTCACTTGCACTGCGACGCTCACGCTGAAGCTGACGCTGACGCTGACGCTGACGGGGCGATCGTTGAGACACGACACGTTTTGGCACGTGTCCTGTCCGGTGAACAATTGGGCTTAATTAGGAAACGGCGCCGGCGCCGGCTCCGGGCGGGATCGTGCGCTCGTTAGATCGCGATCATCAGCCGAAAATACATACTCATAATTTGGTTACGCGCATAACGCGGTCCCTTCACATCGGAACTATTGACGGAGAGTAGACACGTGAGGTTTCTTCTTTGCTCTCTTAGACTTGCCGTGGGGGAGTCCCCAAAAGGCCCGATGTTCCCTGGCGCCGGCGCCGTGCTCCTCGGCCTCCTCGACCGTGTCCAAGCGGCGCGCCCGTCGCGGCGGCCTGCTCTCCCCGAAGCCCGTGTTGCGGCGAGGATTAGTGTTACCAGTGGTGACGTCATCGTCTTCGGGATCGTACTGGTCGTACTCTTCGCACGGAATGGTGGTAGCCACTTCGTCGAATCTCAGACGCTTACTCGCCGGCGCGCCTTTGGCGTGACTCGTTCTCTGTTCGGTCGACGAGCCCGGTCGCTCCGGGTCGAGACGCTCGTACGCGTGACTCCTAATCTCTTTTTCGTTCATCGAATCGTTTATGATGTCTTTCGACCTTCTCTTCTTCGATTTTCTCGAGAGAGCTACGAGAGAGTCGGCCCTAGCGGCGTTCACGAACTTCATGAGGCCGAGTTCATCCTTCTGTTTCTCTGGCAGAGGCTCGTCCGGGGCGAGAGACGAGCCCCGTATCGCGATCGGAATCTCTTCCGGTTCGTTTTCATCTCTCTGGATCGGATGTTGGGATCCGTTTTTATTTTGATCTATTTCCGAGTGATTCATTTCCAAACTTTCACCGGTTTGCACCCCCGTCTCTGTGGCTGTTTTTGTCATTTTGCGAATTTCTAGTTCGGTGAACGAGTACATCCGTTTGGAGAGCGATCGACTCAGACGCAGTGAATCGTAGATTTCCAATTCGTCTACTTTTGTCTTTGTTCGGAAGCACCGAGACAGCTTCGCGAAACATCTTTGACATGCGTTGTCTTTCGGTACTTGTTCTTGTATTTGCGTATAGTCCTCGGCTCCATCTTGGAGCATGTCGCTGTGGAAGCCCAGCTTGTCCGAGTCGTCGGCGTCGTTCGGTGACCGCATGATAGAGTCCAAATACAAACTGAAATGAAAATATGCATTACATATGTATAAAGTGTTACAACCCAATGATCGCGACATTACACGGCTCCAACTTTGGCGATGGTAGTGATCGAATCGACACCAGGATACCGTTTCTTGTTGGTTTTTAGGTTCTAGTAGGATCCTTCTAAAGGAAAGTTAACAGGGTCTTAAAGTATATTGGCAACGTATCGTAATGCTACCAGTATTACAGATATCCATATGCGACGGTGATCGCTCACCATCAGGGAGACTGTTTGCTCGTTTGCCACCTATAACGTAAGTAACTCCAGCAACGGGCATAGGCGGCGCGGAACAGGGGGCGCGCGGGCGGGGAGGCACTCCCGTCGCTGAGAGTCGAGTTTGAGGGAAAGAGGCTACCGAGGATGTCGGCCACATTCTTTCCATTATGGGCCAATTTCTTATCCGGCCTGCACAGAGCTGGAAGAGGAGACTGACAAAAGTTGCCTTCAGCAGGCTTGAACTCACCGATGAGAATTTTGCAAGTTTGTCACCAAATTTGCTGCAATGGGCTGCACAGGCCTCGGCAGCAATCTCAGCGGAAATGCAAGCACGTGCGTATGAGAACTTCACATAACCTTGCCAATTTTAGTTAGTCTATTGAATAAAGTATTTTCTACGTATTCTTTGTATATACCTACTAGATAATATACCTACTTTTCTATAGATTAAGCGTTTTACCGTTATCTCACTTGATAGTGAGATAACGGTAAAACGTTCAAGTGGCGATGTGGTCGAAGTGAAATCACGCTAAGCCTATAATGTTTGCTGGCTCTCAAGGACTACTGCCTGAGCACACTATGTGTTTCGCTAGCCAGACAGGTACTTGAAAGTACCCTACCACCACGGTGGGAATTCGATAACGGTGTCGCCTTCACCGGAAGTTTCAAGCTCTTTGTGACGATCGAACCGGTGCCCGTCAGGTCGACAGCCAACGTCCAACCGCCATGCTATCGTCGCTAATTACCATACTAAAGTAAAATACGTACATATTCTCCGCTCCATCAGTGTAGACGAAAAACGCATCCGCTACTTTGGGCACGCATCGCTTCAACCAATAGTGCACCGTGTAGAGGCCCGTCAGCAGCACAGCGAGGAACGTGAAGGCTGCCAGGTACACGGTGTGCTTCAGGTCGCCGATCTCGCCGCACAGGAGCCGCTCCTCGTCGTATATGTCTAGGGATGAACAGGTACACGGTGTACTACAGGTCGCCGAGCTCGCCGCACAGGAGCCGCTCCTCGTCGTATATGTCTGGGGATGAACAGGTACACGGTGTACTGCAGGTCGCCGAGCTCGCCGCACAGGAGCCGCTCCTCGTCGTATATGTCTGGGGATGAACAGGTACACGGTGTACTGCAGGTCGCCGAGCTCGCCGCACAGGAGCCGCTCCTCGTCGTATATGTCTGGGGATGAACAGGTACACGGTGTACTGCAGGTCGCCGAGCTCGCCGCACAGGAGCCGCTCCTCGTCGTATATGTCTGGGGATGAACAGGTACACGGTGTACTGCAGGTCGCCGAGCTCGCCGCACAGGAGCCGCTCCTCGTCGTATATGTCTGGGGATGAACAGGTACACGGTGTACTGCAGGTCGCCGAGCTCGCCGCACAGGAGCCGCTCCTCGTCGTATATGTCTGAGGATGAACAGGGATACCGGAGCGGAACTATGGAACTACGGAAAGCCCAGCGTGGCAACAAATAAACAGTTCAAGAGGTTAAACTCATCGTCCCGTCGATGTGCGGCTGCGGCGCGGTGCGGGCGGCTGCGGTGCGGGCGACTGCGGCGCGCGGCGGTTGAACAACTGGGGACGCGGCCGTTCCGCTCAGATTTCTACATTAGTGTGGGGTAGGACACGCCATTAACATGAGTTTTAAGAGTGGCCTCTTCTTCATACTGCGCCAGTACAACTGTGCCCTCCCTCAAATGTGGCGAGGCCGACGAGGCTCGGAGCTCGGGCGGGGGGGACCGAAGCGAGGTGGGACGTTTGAAGCTACGCGTACAAATATGACATTTGTTGTTATCCTAGTACAAATACTTTCTAAACTCTGGTAGAAGATTTATCAGTGACCGGTACTGCAGAGTAATCAATGTAATGAATAAACATAGTCATTTTTTTGTAAGCAGGATAATGAAGAATCGTGTAATATAACGATATCCCAGCGCTGGTAGCACTCCACCAGCCGTCCGAAATGTTTCCTCCTTCACAAATGATAACGTGAGTTTCGCCTTGCACTGTGTCACCGAAATGTAACCATTATTGTTAAATAATGCCTTTTGTTACACTACACTTGTAGTGAAACTTGTTTACTAATCATCTATGGTTCCGGCTCCCGGAGATGCAAGTGAAGCCACGTTACCGTACGAGCCACAGTTGAACACCCCATCGCAGGCCACGTTCGAGTCGAGTGAAGCCACGTTACCGTACGAGCCACAGTTGAACACCCCATCGCAGGCCACGTTCGAGTCGAGTGAAGCCACGTTACCGTACAAGCCACAGTTGAACACCCCATCGCAGGCCACGTTCGAGTCGAGTGAAGCCACGTTACCGTACGAGCCACAGTTGAACACCCCATCGCAGGCCACGTTCGAGTCGAGTGAAGCCACGTTACCGTACAAGCCACAGTTGAACACCCCATCGCAGGCCACGTTCGAGTCGAGTGAAGCCACGTTACCGTACGAGCCACAGTTGAACACCCCATCGCAGGCCACGTTCGAGTCGAGTGAAGCCACGTTACCGTACAAGCCACAGTTGAACACCCCATCGCAGGCCACGTTCGAGTCGAGTGAAGCCACGTTACCGTACGAGCCACAGTTGAACACCCCATCGCAGGCCACGTTCGAGTCGAGTGAAGCCACGTTACCGTACGAGCCACAGTTGAACACCCCATCGCAGGCCACGTTCGAGTCGAGTGAAGCCACGTTACCGTACGAGCCACAGTTGGGCACCCCGTCGCAGGCCACATTCGAGTCGAGGCACACCCTCGCGCCGCCCACCTGGCACTCCAGCTGCGGCTCGGGACATCGCGACTCTCCGCTCATCAACGTCCTGGCGGATGTAACGGTGATGATCATCCGTTCCAGCTGCAAGACAAACGTTCATGTCGGAACACGCTCGAACTTCTGGAAGTGTCGTTTCTCATACTCACTTGTGTCTACACCGAATTACAAAAAAATAATGAAGTAGGTGAACTTAGCTAGTGCTTTTTTTTATTTATATTATACAATGATATTATATGTTTATATGAGGTAGATGTCGCACAAGCGCGCGGAAGCTGAGCCGTCAAAATTAAGTCAATTGTAGTAATTTTCATTGCGACGCGTATTTCAACCGCAAGTCTAAACATATAGCTATCCTTTTCTATATTATTTTTACCGTATTATCCGTCGCAGTAAGCATGTTTGTGTCGTAAAGGAACAAAATCTAAGCACCGCGCAGTATGAATATACGTCATCTTTAGTAAAACATAATTGGTATTATATGTAATAATCGTCAGGAGTTCGACCTGAGGACCGGATATATAACTCGGGGTATATGTGTCGGAGCGTGTGAGATACTCAAACAAAATAGAAGCCGTTGAAAGTAGTAGATTAGACTGTAGGTTTTGCTAGTACTCGATTTGTTAACTAAGTGAAGGTAGGTAGCACTTGTTATTCGATTTGTGCCAATAAATAAGGGTAGTGTGAAAGACAAAGTAGTATAAACTGTAGCAAGGGTGGCGTGGCCGGCAAACAGTCGAGGCGAGGAAGCCGTACCGAACGGACGCGCAGCGGAATAATAGTGAGTGGCCTTTTGTGATATCTTGTAACTGTTAGATCTCTCTCTTCTGTGCTTTAACTGGAGGAACTTAGGAACCGGAAGTGAGAGAGAATGTTGTCATGATGTAAAAACCGGTTTATTCCACCACCGTGGGTCACAAGTCCCAGGGCTTCCGAGCTCCCTCCAGTTGTGACCATACGCGCCCACATACGTGTACCAGGTACATGGTCTCACCGTGAAGTTATTGATGGCCACGACGATCCTCGAGGAGTTGAAGAGATGGACGCGCCTGGCGCCTGCGCCCGCGCCGGAGTCGCGCAGGTCCTCGTCGCACAGGTTGAACACCGCGGGGCCCACGTACTGGCGCAGGTGCCGCAGGGCGACGCGCCCGTGCAGCTGTGGAGAGCACAGCGCCTCCCTCGCAACCCTTCCCGTACTGGTGCACGCGAGTCCGGGGCGGGGAGGTGAGCTACTGTCGAAGGTCACTCACTCCGTGGGTCGAGAACGACTTTACTCGTCTCGTTCGTCTCGTTTCGAGTGTAGTAGTTTCGTAAAACGTTCTTACGGGAACAAGATTTAAGTTATTTTGCAAATAATTGGCGAATTCCGGAAAATGTACGGTGACAGGAAAGCTGTAGTTCAAACGGGTGAAATCGCGGCGCGCAGCTAGTACTTCACAGATCTATCGGACCACTATCTCAGTGATGCCATAGTCGAAGGGCGAATCGCTGTAGGAGGCGAGCGCCGCGCCGCGTCGGTCGACACAGCCCAGTGCACGCTCGGTGACAGGTGGAGGACAGACAGACATACAATAAAGAGTGAGCCAAAGGTCGAGGCTCGCGACGCTCCCGCCGCGTGGACGTCGCACTCGTATACATATGTTTGTGAGTCGGACTAGCTGCACCCCGCGGTGTCACCCGCACGGTCTACGGTTCTCCAACTACGTCAGTTATCTCCCGGGAACTATACTTCATTCGGGATAAAAATTAACCTGTGTGTCGTTCCATGGTATAATCTATCTTCATTCTAAATTCCATGCAAACCCGTTCAGGTGTTCCAGCGCGAAGGAGTAACGAACACGTAACCAATCGACACCATTAGACAGAAGCGTTGTTCGGTTTCAAACACGCCGCCAGTTTGGCGCGCACGATCCGGCGGCGGCGGCCGGAACGCGCCTCTGCGCAGCAGTTATACACGCTGTTTGCGCGTTTGTTGAAATACGTAGTCCGACTCGGCTTTGGTTGGTGGCTTGAACCTCTACGTTGGCTTCAACGGCCGGCGTTTGGATAAACATATCGCGCCGCAAGCAAAGATATACGGATCTCTGCTGAGATAAAGTTGGTTCCCTAAGTGTGGTGATGAAGTACGCGACCGGCCGCGTCACCGGGAGATAAATCGTGCAATTCAGTGAACTTTGCCAGTGCGTGTTACAGTGCGTGCCTCGTGGCGTGTTACAGTGCGTGCCTCGTGGCTTAGGGTTTCGCACGGGTTCCTTCCGAAGTTATTGGAGCACAGAAGGCCCCCTACTTCTCAACGGCATCGCTTTGGAACTGACGGTAAGTGCACGCATTCGAATTTGTTTCGGTTAGTTTTCAACACCGCGTGACCGCGGCAACTATGGCCCCGCCCGGCCCCCAAAGGTTTCGTACAAGCGTGATCAGCGCACGCGCACACGCACACACACACACACGCACATGGTCACAGTAAAGTTGTCACAAGAGGAGGACAGAGGGACGGGGACCTGCCGGCGGAGGCTTGCGTGTGTATCACTGGCATGTGTACATTGTTGTCGCAGGCGACAGGTGCACACCTGGGTATACGCCTGGAGCAGGCTCGCCGCGGCCGGCTCGTTACCTCATCGTCTCGCAGCTCGACGAGCTGCGCGAACTCCTGCATGTCGGCGAGAGCCAGCGCGCGCTGCGTGGAAGGCGCGCGCGCTGCGCTGGTGCTCGCACTGTACGGCCGCGCGTTTTGGATGGCTATAGAGTGGATTTCCCTTTTCTTGCGTCTCAATCTGATAAAACGTAATGTTATATTAGTTATATATATATATATACAGGTTATCATTATTCTGAAAGAAATCGCTACATTCGATAAGACCGCCCATTGTGCTACCTCAGTTTAGAGTAACTTTGTTATAATGTATGTCATTTTCGGTAAAGTGCGATGAAGGATCATCGTGTTGTATTCTTGTACAAGGCCAGAATACTTATTTATTTATTAACATTTATTCTGGGCTCGCTGTGCTCATCCATGGGCCGGCAACAGCAAGTTGCACTTGCTATTTGTTGTATACACTCGTGTGTGTACTTCGACCATTGCGTTGAGGTGACCATGTTGTGTATAATATACTGCTTGAGTACGCGTGCGTCCCCGCCCGCGGCGTCGAGGCGACTGCCGGGCACTGCCGGGGCGCCCGTCGCCGGAGTGGCGTGTCGTCGCCAAAATGACACGTTTCCGATATTTACTACTGCGCTTACGCGCTGTGTCCCTACAAGCACAATATATTGACAATAGTTACTTTTGAACTGTCATGGTACCGACTTCGACAAGTTATTTCACACTTTAGAGGGTTGAAGTCAATTCCATTCATTGGTATTTTATTTTTCCTCATACAAAAGTGCACAAGTGCACACACGGTGTATTTGTACAGCCGACCTAACCGTTCACAAGCGTTAACAGCTATCAGGTATCGTCAAGCCACAAACCCGTGCGGAGGCGGCGGCGGCGGCGGCGGCCCTTTCGACTGTGGCGCCGGCGACCGCGCCGGTCCGCCGCCGTCACCGGCGAGAGCCGCCGAGCGATCGAGGAGCAGCGCCATCTCGCGGGCCGCTTGCACGACGTTGTCCCACGACTCGTGGCCCACCGTGGAACCCGTCACGGCCGCTTTACTTAAATGGATAATCGAAGAAAGCTATTAATACTTACATTATCTAATTATCCTTTTCCTCCTAATGTTTCCTTTACCACGGTCACTGTTCCTGTTTAATAAAAACCCACGTATTATAACGATAACAATATGACATCAGCATACGTACGCGCACGGTACGGTAGCTTACGTACACTACGGACCGCTCACGGTCCAGTGTCGTCAGTTACGTACCCGGCTCCGGCGCGCGGGCGGTCCCGGTTGGTCCGACCCGCCCCCGCCGGTGTCGTTCCCGACGCGTCTCTTTCTGGAATAATACCTTTTTCATTTAACATTTATTTACAACAACTCTATAACATTTTAAATACTCATATTCATGTTATGATTGGTAATTAGACTAGACAAGATCAGAAAAGATAGCTCGGTAGTGAATCTGTGGCTCGCTCTGGGTCGGTTCGTCTGACGGTCGATCGACACGGCCGGTGGATATGTTCCGCACCGAACTACTAACGACTCGTTTATTTGACACCTATACGACTAGGCGAGTAGTTATTTCAATAGTTATACTGATTGATATGTTATCAACTAGTATAACTGCGTAGACTCACTACAGATGAGGTCTGTCAAATTATAACTAACAGAATAACAGCAAAAAAGTCAATAGACATCTTTGGTATTTCTATGGAACTATTACACTTAGCTTCTAGGCCGTTAGCGCCGATCTTGGCCGAAGTGTTTAACCGATCTATTTGCGAGAGTGTTTATCCCGAATGCTTTAAGATAAGCAAAGTGACACCAGTTTTCAAAGGCAAAGGTAAAAGACAGATCGAGGAATATCCATTATACCTGCCATAGCAAAGGTACTGGAGAACGGGAAAGTCTGGTGGCTCATTTATCAGCAATACAGGCGTCATTCGACCGTCAAAACGCCTATCGAGCGGGCCGGTCGACAACATCGTTGGCTCGCGAGATGGTACGCCGCGTAATGGACGCCCGCGAGAAGAAACACCACGTAGCAGTATTGTGCTGCGACCTCTCAAAAGCTTTAGATATTGCCGAGCGATCTGTACTCGCGATGAAAATGCGACATTATGGCATTCAAAATAGAACGCTATCCCTATTGAAAGACCTTATGAATCAGAGGTCCCAAGTCGTAGTGGGGGATGGCGGGGAGGAGAAGTCAGACCCGCCAATTAACACAATGGGCGTAGTCCAAGGTTCAGCTGTGTCGAACATACTATTCTCACTGCTTCTAAACGACCTGCCCTGTGCGGCGACTGACGCTGGAGTACTAATGTACGCAGACGACGTGGCTGCAGCGGTGACAGCGCCATCAGCCGAGCGACTAGAGCAGAAGTTAAACAGCACCTCTTACCAACTGGCCAAATGGTTTAGAGAAAATGGACTTGCTCTTAATCTTAAAAAGACCCAGTTTATGCACTTCCACCTCTCGGGACGTCGTCGCGACCAGCTCTGTGTCCTCGCGGATAGTAAAAGGATAGAGCAGGTACACAGCACCAACTTCTGGGGATGTGAGATAGATAGCCGCCTCACCTGGGAATCCCACATACACAAAATATGTGGGAAACTAAGTGCTGCCTGTTTTGCACTCAGCCGGTTGTCCAGGTTCCTGCCCATTGAGGTGGTGAGGTCATGCTACTTCGCGCCCGTACATTCTTTGCTTCAGTACGGGGCAGAGCTGTGGGGCCGTAGTGCTGACGTAGATCGCGCGTTCCGGCTGCAGAGGCGAGCTATCCGTGCTATAGCACGAGTGTCACATGAAACCTCCGCGAGTCCATACTTTAAATCGCTGAAGATATTAACGCTGCCGGCAATAGTCATTCTGCAAGTAGCCATTTTTACGCGTTCTAACTTGGGCCCGTAAAAAAAAATTGGAGAATCGCACAATTACCAAACCCGTAGCAGAGGTAAACTGGCAGCGATAGAACGAACACTGGCCAAGTCAGACAGGCTGACACACGTCATGGGTCCTATTGTGTATAACAAGCTCCCCGAAGACATAACGGGAACTACAAAGTTAGCTGTTTTTAAATCGAGATTGAAGAGGTGGCTTATCAACCAAGCGTTCTATAGTTATGCGGAATTCCTCAACGTAAGAGCGTAGTTATTTAATGGGGCATAATTGTTTGACTCGCTATGTAACTGACATGGAAACATTATTACATATTTACTTACTCACACAACCATGCACATGCATTGTATCATTGAATATTTGCACTAAAGGTAAGGTGCTATTTACAAATGCTTAGAGATAACTTATTATGATTACTTATAATTCTTGACGTGTATGGATAATATGGATAAATGAATACTCATATATTCATATTCATCGAGTTGTATGAACTGACGACTTTAGTCTCAAATAAGAACGATATTAATGTGAATATCGTTCTTAAAGCCGTCAGTTACTAGATATGACTAAGCAAAAGTATACCAACCTTTAGAAAAATAATGAAGTGTGTCGCTTTCAGATATGCTATTCAACACGTGCGTATGAACACTTGAAGTATTGCTGCCGTGTCCAGTATTGCTGCCGTGTACAGTATTTCTGGCGTGTCCAGTACTGCTGGCGTGTCCAGTACTGCTAGCGTGTCCAGTATTGCTGCCGTGTACAGTATTGCTGCCGTGTCCAGTATTGCTGCCGTGTCCAGTATTGCTGGCGTGTCCAGTATTGCTGGCGTGTCCAGTATTGCTGGCGTGTCCAGTATTGCTGCCGTGTCCAGTATTGCTGCCGTGTACAGTATTGCTGCCGTGTACAGTATTGCTGCCGTGTCCAGTATTGCTGCCGTGTCCAGTATTGCTGGCGTGTCCAGTATTGCTGCCGTGTACAGTATTGCTGCCGTGTCCAGTATTGCTGCCGTGTACAGCTAAAGTGTGTATTTCATTTGTACTTTCTTGTGTATTTAATTGTTTACTTAATGCATATTTATCTATTATTGTTCCTCGATAGTGCTCCGAGCTAACGGTTCCAGCTTCAGCCGCTGCGCCCGTCGGCGCTTCAGCTTCATGTTCATCTTCATGTTCAGGCTCGGGTTCAGGCTCGCGGCGGGTCGCGGTCGCGGTCGCGGTCGCGGTCGCGGTCGCGGTGTCGGCGTCCGCGCGCGCGGCCGTTTCGTCCCTCCTGCGATGTGCTACTATTTATATTCGACTTTCGAAATAAGGAGCTCCACAACTAGATCTATATATTTTGTTTGCTATTAAGGAACTCTGAAATTTGTTAATCGATTTGAAATAGTATATTTATTTATTAAAATGAGAGATGTTTCACCTTATTTATACACAAACATATGTAGGTGCAAACACACAGTGTTGTTCATATCTTAAGTGTCACAAGAGTGACAGTTCCGCCGCACCGCACCGCGCCGCACCGCGTCGAGCTGGAGGTGTTCAATATAACACAACTCGTTACCATGGGTGCACAGGTGCGAGTATGGCACGACTGTCCACTGACATCTGTACTTTACAGTTGTTCGTCTTGTTGTAAACAGACCGTGGGCGCACTGCGTGTAATGACGGTAAATCGTCCGCGCCTGCGCCCATGCCCACGCCCGCGCCCACGCCCTCATTTCTCATAATGACCGCCAGAAGACTATGACTAGTAGAACGAAGGCTTAAGGAAGACCACCGGCTGCGTGTGTTCTGAAACTTTGCAATGAAGGCTGTACACAGTTGGTGTTCATTTTTGCATATCGCAGACTAGTATGAGTCCCAGTGCAGCGACGTGGCGGCGCGGCGATACTACACACATTACATAAGTAAACGGTAACCTCACCTGTCGGCGCGCGGCTGTGTGCGTGAGGGTTTCGCCTGACGATACATGTCATTGTTTCTGGGCGTTCCGGTCACTTCGTTTCCATCGTCATCGCTTACAGATAACTTCGGGGATAAATATACTGCGAAAACACATTATATGAATACGTTACTTTACGTTACATTACGTAATATGTTACGTTACCTTACATTACGTAATACGTTATGTTACCTTACATTACGTAATACGTTATGTTACCTTACATTACGTAATACGTTATGTTACTTTACATTACTTAATACGTTACATTAGGTAGGTAATACGTTACGTCACGTTATGTATGAAGAACCTTCTCGCAGAAATCGTATTAGGTATAACATGATCAACATGCGACCTTTAGTTAACAATAAAACTAAACATAATGTTGGTTATTGCGATGATAATATATAAAGTAAGCTTTTAATCAATAAACCTGATGAATGACAACAGTAGTGAAATAGTAGTGAATATGAACAGTTTTTTATTCTTTATTGCCAAGAGAGCGAGATCAACCAGCCTATGTCACCAACAGAGCCACTAATCAATACGTATATTTTCGTAAACCCCACATCGTGAGTATCGGACACGGCACCTACCGATCGTATGCAGAACCACACGAGAGGCCACATGTCGAGCTGGTCAAGAGCGTTGCGTGGGTGCCTACACTTCGTTATGGATGAGAATATAAACGTACAGGCTTGTATGCACGTAGGCCCGTCGGTCGGTGAGTGCACACGCGACGCTCCCCTGCCCGACCGACACACACGGAGCAGGCTTCCTCGCCCAACAACCGACGCCGGCGCTCGCCCGCGGGCTCGGGGGCGAGCGCGCCGCCCGACCACGAGCGCCCGACTATCAACGACTCATTTGAATACCGAAATAATCTTTGAGATTTATAAGCTCACAACATGCATGTAAATTTAGATTCAAATAAAATAGATGTAGATAGCTTTATTCGTAGAGCTACCAAATAAGTTTACAAAGACCGCACGGATCGGGGTCCGGTCCCAGGATATGCTACCATTACTATTGGCACTAGAACTCGATTGCAAATCTTAATAAAAAAAATAACGGTGTGTATCCCGTGTTTAACGATATATAAACCTTTATTTGTTTCATAATTGTTTTCATGAATACGACGCTTGCGGTACAACGCCAAGCGTGCGCACATATTTAATTAGTTGCTGTAGACCTTAAGTGTGGGCCGTAAGGTGTGAGTTACCGTAACGCCGTGCTCGGCCGGTCCTGTATCCACTACAGTAGGTACACATCTCGTGCTTGCTTACATTATGCTCCTTAGAGCACATGCCCTCAAACACCATGGACTGGCTCGTGGTCACTGTACTCTGTGCGCGTCGGAGCCCCGCGCCGCCTGTCTACAGCGCGCCGAACGGACACGCCCTGTGAGCGCGCCTGAACGGGTCGCGTACGATGGGTTTAAGTTTGTTCCCTCGCCTTGACGGTGTGGCGTCTCACCTGATCGTCGTCTTAGCTCTTCATTTGTGTGTATTACTTTAACTTACAATTAATTAAACCTAAAACTTATTGTAAATATTAACTTATTATATATTTACCACTGGCATTGTGATTAATGTTGGATATTTTGTCCAGGAGGACGCGGTCGACCTCAGACAAGGTTGTCGAGGCCGGTTCGGCGGCGCGCGCCGTCACCAGCTGGTTCATGAGATCTTCGACGACGCGCCAGGACTCTTGGTATATCGATGTACCTCCTGCACTATGAGCTTTTAATGTTGGAAAGGCATACGTTGTTGCATCGTTCATTCTCCCCGTAATTTTCTGAGACATTAATTGCCTGGAAGTCATAAATAATTATGTGTTAGCTGCCAACATAAACTAGAAGTAGTGGAGGGGCGCAGTCCCTATAAAAGCCAGTGCGGGCCGGACCAGTGACGCATATTTCCTTCGGCCTCGGCTGCGTGCGGAAGCTCTGATGGTTTGTTGTTCGGTGCGATTAGTGAGTGACATACGTATTTCTAATTGTTTTATATGGTTCATTTGTGTCAGACTCGTTATTTGTTATTTTGTGATCAACTTCATGTGCCTTCTATTTCAATTGTGATTTAATGGTCAATTAATAAACCAAAGATGTTTTGAGGTTAGGGAGAACGCGTGTTGTATATTTTTTTTAAATATTTCCACTTCTGATCCTAACATATGCATATCATATGTTTATAAGCCAGTTGTAATACAATTATGTTACGATTTGTGCCGTTCAATTGTGTTTCTTCGGACTAAAGCGTTGGCGGCGCGCGGATTGGCAGCTAACCTGGCCTAGGTGAGGCGCGCGCGGGGGGGGTTACGTGCTGGTAGATGTTTGGCTTCTATTCTGTAAAAATACTCCTGTCAGCATAGATAAGTAACTATATACTGAGACCTGTCAGTTTCAAATAAATATTCAAAACAACCGCACGTTCGTTTGACATTACTATAGTTGTAAGCGATGACATTCGTCTGTGGTAACATAAGTTAAACAATGTAAGGGCTTTACTATTTTCGTGATACAGGAAAGAATCTTAGTGGCCCTCATTTGTTTTGTGTAGTATATATATATATATATATATCACTCTATTTTATCAAAATGTTAATAATTTCACATAACTTCCTTGCAGTCAGTCTCTGTTAAATATAAAAATAACTAGTAGCGCCCCGCGGTTTCACCCGCATGGATTACGGTTCTCCCGCTACCTCAATTATCCCACGAGAACTATACTTTTTCCGGGATAAAAGTAGCCTATTTGTTAATGAAGGGCTTAAACTATCTCCATACCAAATTTCATCGAAATCGGTGTAGCTGTTTAAGCGTGAAGAATTAAGAAATATACACACAAACTTTCGCATATATAATATTAGTAGGAGTAGGATGAGCGGGTGCGGGCCGCTTAACGTTTTTGTTTACGAATATAGAACAGTGTAAAGGGGGAGTGCGCGGGGGCGCGGGGGCGCAGAGCTCGGCCAGCCGCGGGTTGCTGTCAAGTTAGGACCGGTGTCGCTTCAGTGCAAAAGCTTGTTGGCGGCCGAACGCACGTTCGTCGCGAGACGCGACTATTAGTACTCCGATTTCTCCGTCGGGAACGCAGTCGAGAAAGGGTGGTGGTCGCGAACCGACGCAGGGCCGTGTAGATACGGTGCGAGAGTTGGCTCGGGGCAGAGCGCAGGTCACGCAAAGCGCGACGAACTAGTGGAAATTAGCACACTTTTTTTGTCGGGCACAACCCCATAAACCCCATAACTGGGCACCATAAGTCCATATCGGCATAAGGACTTGCTTGTACAAGAGTAGTTTGTTGTGAACTGACAACGAAGAATGCCTCTCAAGTAGCCAGTACATCTTTTTATAGCGAAGTTCTAGCTCTTCACGTTTCTTTTTTACATGCGCTTTCCAGCGAAGCTTTGCGTCGATTGTTATTCCTACATATTTGGCTGTATTGGCGTACGGTATTGCATGGCCATTTATATATTTATTTATTTATTTATTTATTATTAGGAAGACTATCGACACATAGCTTAACTTAGGTAAACAGTATTGATTAAGAAAAGAGTCATTAATAAGTCTCCACAGATAGAGATTATCTGTTTAACAAAAATCACACAAGATATTTTAACATCCTCAATCCAAAATAGTGTAAATTTTGGATTGAGGATGTTAAAATATTTTTAAACTTAGAAAAAATTAATTTTTGCACACAATAACACATATTTATTTTAATCATTTCCCATTTTCATCTGCGTTGAACCAAAGAAGGTTTGGCTAAGTTTGGCCTTGATCGATGAAAGGCTGGATGTGAAAATATCGATATCTAAGTTGCTCTGCTTGTTGTAGTCGTTAAAAGTTTTGCACGCTCGGTATATATATGTATTTTGGCGGTAGTTTGTGGTAAAAGAAGGGAGATAAAGTAAAGGGCTATTACGGAAAGATCGGCTGGGTGTATATATGCCAATTTGGCTTAATATTGCAGGACAATGGTATATCAATGGTAGATGTGATGATTTTTTTAAGAACCAGCACATCAGCAAAATTACGACGATCTTTAAGCGAAAGAAAGTGATGTTTTTTGCACTGTTTTAAATATTTTTTCTCTTCTGAGTGACTGCGATAATTTAAAAACCTAAGAAATTTGCGTTGTACACTTTCAAGGCGGTCAATATAAACTGCGTATCTAGGATTCCAAACTTGAGAAGCGTATTCTAAATGGCAGCGTACATATGTACTATATAAAATTTTAAAAGTTTTAAGGTTTGTAAAATCTTTTGACAAGCGTAATATAAATCCCAATAATTTTAGGGCTTTGCCTACTATAAATGAAATATGGCTTTGAAATATAAGTTTCGAATCATGTATGACCCCCAGATCCTTCATTTCCATTACACGATTCAACTGGTGACCTTTAAACGAATAGTCAAAGAAGATTGGATTATTTTTCCGTGTAAAAGTCATAAAAGTACATTTGTCGATGTTGAGGTCCAGTTTGTTTACTAGACAGTAGTAATCTAGTCTATCTAGATCTTTTTGCAATAGAAGACAATCGTTAACGTCAGTGACACATTTTAAAATTTTCATATCATCTGCAAAACTAATCAAAGAAGAATGCTGAAAACATGAATCTATATCAGATATAAAAATCAAGAATAGTAGTGGCCCTAAGAGTGATCCCTGCGGGACACCACTCGGGATGTACATCCACTTCGACATGTAGTTTTGCAGAACTACTGCCTGTGATCGGTTGTCAATATACGAAGCGAACCACCTCAGCAAATCGCCTCTTATGCCAGCCTTTTGCAGCTTATACAATAAAATGGTATGGTCTATTCTATCGAAGCATTTGCTGTAGTCCGTGTAGACTACATCTGCCTGCTTACCTTCGTCCATACAGCCTGCCACAAATTCATTGAGTACTATGAGGTTACTAACTGTCGACCTGCCTTTTATAAACCCATGCTGAGATGGTGGCAGTGAGCTGCTTAAAGATGCATATAATTGCTCATAGACTATTTTTTCAAATACTTTGGCTAAAGTGCACAGCTTAGAGATAGGACGGTAATTCATGACTGAGTGTTTTGAGCCTTTCTTGTGAATGGGTGAAATATAAGCCTTTTTCCAGATTTTAGGCTTTTAGATTCTTTAATAGATCTGCTATAAAGTATTTCTAGCGGGATCGACAATTCTTCAGCACATTTAATTAGCAGTACGGGGGGAACAGAGTCGGGACCGGCGGATTTAGAAGCATCTAATTTAAGAAGCTTAGAGTTAACTAAAGACTTTGATATACATATAGCAGAGATATCACCTTCGATTGCCATTGGATTCTGGTTATCCGTATGACCGCGACCTGTGTTGGGAGCTAGAAAGGTTGAGTGAAAGTAATCAGCAAAATAGTTGCAGATTTCAATACCGGAGCTAGAACTATTGTCGTTATACGTCATAACGCTAGGAAAAGAACTGTTTTTAGATTTGAAAAATGTCCAAAACGCTTTAGGGTTATCTTTTATTGATTTTTCTACATTAATTATGTAAGATTTATAACAGACATCTTCCAGGCGAGTGGCTCGATCCCGTAAAACATAAATATTATAGTGTATGATAATTTGGCGCTTTATTTGTGAAATCTATGTGGACAGATTTCGTTTCACTAAGCTTTATGCGCCATTTATTGAAACAGTGTCGATTGCTTTTTGAACTTTTGTTGCTACTTCCTTATGAGTAACACCAGTAGCAATGATGGCCTTGTCATCGGCGAAGGTTGCAATGGTGTTTTCTTCTAGCTCTGGGATATCGCAGGTGTAGTACAATACCAGACCTAAGACGCTCCCTTGTGGTACCCTAGCTTTTATTTGTCTAAGGTTTGAGTATGAACTGCCTTGTCAAACTCGAAACATTCTTTTGGTACGATATGATTCTATGATATCCGTAAAATTTTGAGGCATTATATGCCTAAGTTTGTGACATATGTGCCATACTTTGTCAAACGCTTGGGCCACGTCAAGGAAAACCATAGTACAAACTTTCTTCTTTTCTAACGATTTTCCAATTATGTTAGTCATTCTGTGTACCTGGTCTATGGTAGAATGTTTTCCCCTAAAACCAAGCTGATTATCTGGAATTAATTTGCGTTCTTCAATTATAGGTTTCATCCCTCAGTAGTAGTTTTTCAAATAATATCGACATTATAGGTAATGAAGATATTGGTCTGTGTGACTTTGCTCCATGTGGAGGTTTACCATGTTTACGTATCATTATGACTTCTGCAACTTTCCACGCATCAGGTACATATTTAACTCTAAACGTAGCATTGATTAAAGTTGTAAGTTTCACGATAGCTCTACGAGGTAGCTTTTGTAGAACTTCTGCAGTTATTAATTCGTAACCAGGAGCTTTTCTTAGACTGAGATTTTTATCTCTTTGTAAGGTTTTATTTAACGTAATATCCAGTTTTCTTTATGAGGTTGAAAAAGGTTTTCCAAGTGTTGTGCAAACGTAGTTGCTATATGGTCATTATTTCTAGCACAACCACCGTCTGCGCTTCTAAGGGGTGGGACTTGAATAATTGGTTTCTTTAATTTGTTTATGTTCTTCTATAGCGAATATTCAGTTGAACGGTCGTTTGTTACTTCACTGACAAAATTTCTCATAAATTCATTCTTGAAATCCTTATTTTTTATTGTCAGCTGTTTAGAGGGAATCGAGTGAGTTGCCAAATTTGTCTCTTTTTTCTTTTATCAGCAATAAGTATCCGTATTTCTACAGGATAGTAGTTACATTTAATTTTTCATTTATATTCGAGTTTTTTTTTCCAAGCACAGTTTTAGATATCTGTGATAAATTTTTCTACATCCAAATCTATATGTTGTATTTTCTTTAGAGGGACTTTTAAATCGATGATGGAATCTAAGTCGTGTTGAAATCTTACCCAGTCCGATCTTATTCGCCAATGTGGGACTGTGCTCTCTTTGTTTTAGAATAGTTTCACTTAAAGTTAACATTATTGGGGAGTGTTCAGAATTCATATCATAACTTTGTTCAATGTATATATTATTGGGTGACACATTTTTTAATGTAAAAAAATCTATTAATACTGGAATCTTGTGTTGGTCAGTGGGGCAGAAAGTTGGTTTCCCTGTAGATATAGTATCACATTGTATTTCTCTAATCGCACACAATAATTCTCTTCCTTTGGTCGTGATGAGCCTTGAGCCCCATTGGGTGTTTTTTGCATTAAAGTCACCTCCAACGATGAATCTGATGCCTAGTACGTTTAAGAAACTTTTGTAGTGTTCAGCTTTTAGCGAATATCTTGGCGGGCAGTATATGGATACTATTACTATTAGGGTATCTTTTAGTTTGAACACTAACAGCTACTCCATGCAAACATCTTTCCTCGTACCTCCATTCTTCATAATGATCAATACTTTCCTTTATTATAACTGCACTATCCCCTCTGACTTTGTCATAAGGGTGAAGTGCATGATATGTTTTGTAGCCTTTGACCTCAATGTAGGATTATCTAGTGATGTGCGACTCCGAAATTTGACAAACATCAATATTCTTTAAATGCGAAATTGTTGCAACTAATCTCGATGCTGGAGGAGCACATTTGCATTCCAAGCCATAATTTTTAGGTTCGTCATTTTTGTTGCATTGTTGTAGCTCTTATGTTGCTACTTTCTAATCATTTTAATCTGCCATCTAAAGACGTTTAAAGGTTTAGAATCTTGTTCTATTTTTCATTCATATTAGAGTTACTCTCACCTTCTAGTTGAGTCTGAGGCATTACACATGGTTGCGTATTTCGTGCTATCTGGGTATACGAAACATTTTTCGTTACAATTTGATCTAATAGTTTGTTGTGTATTTGTTGCCTGAATGGTAGCCAAAAACGTTTTCTTTTCATTTTGTTTATTTTTTAGAATTTGCAGCTCTTTGGCTACCAAACACCTTCTATAGCTTGCAGGGTGCTGACGTAGAGACATCTTGGCTTTACGTCAGCTGACTTTTGACAGTCTTTAGTCAAGTGCTTGCATGTGCACTTAACACACCTGGGCTCTTTCGAACAATATTTCTGAGTGTGCCCATATGCTTGGCACCTTTTGCATTGTGGGAACAGTTTAGATGTTTTTACTGGGTGGATCTCTATTATGCAACCCAGAATTGATTGAGTACTTTCTTGATATCTTCATCTTTAGAAGTGATAACATAAACATATTGAGAGGTTCTTTAATTCTCCAGTTTAGTTTATTTGCCACGATTTCTATTTTAAACCCGTTAGACTTCAGGTCTTCAATTATTCTTTCAGGCAAACACGAGCTGTGCAGGTTTTTTGCCATCACCCTAATCGGCCTTTCTTGCTTGTTCTCATATGAGTACCAGCGGGAGTTATTTTGTAATAACAGCTTGGTAATTGACCTGTATGTGTCATCATTATTAGTGTTTACCGTGACACTTTCATCAACCATTCAACATTTTTACTAGAAACGAGCCTTTTTCTAAGCTTGCAGCTAAAAAATCGTAAAACTCTTGATTGTTTTTTATATTTTCTACCACAATAGGGGTGTTTGCGGTAGTTTCTTTGTTTTTACCTTTTTTATGTTTTTCGCTAGAATCAGTTTCTTGTGGCACTGTGTGGTGATGGTGATAAGTCAATTTCCTTTTTTTTCGGCTTCTTAGTCGCGCCCACTCTGTTCCTCTTGCATTAGTCGCGCCCACTCTGTTCCTCTTGCATTAGTCGCGCCCACTCTGTTCCTCTTGCATTAGTCGCGCCCACTCTGTTCCTCTTGCATTAGTCGCGCCCACTCTGTTCCTCTTGCATTAGTCGCGCCCACTCTGTTCCTCTTGCATTAGTCGCGCCCACTCTGTTCCTCTTGCATTAGTCGCGCCCACTCTGTTCCTCTTGCATTAGTCGCGCCCACTCTGTTCCTCTTGCATTAGTCGCGCCCACTCTGTTCCTCTTGCATTAGTCGCGCCCACTCTGTTCCTCTTGCATTAGTCGCGCCCACTCTGTTCCTCTTGCATTAGTCGCGCCCACTCTGTTCCTCTTGCATTAGTCGCGCCCACTCTGTTCCTCTTGCATTAGTCGCGCCCACTCTGTTCCTCTTGCATTAGTCGCACCCACTCTGTTCCTCTTGCATTAGTCGCGCCCACTCTGTTCCTCTTGCATTAGTCGCGCCCACTCTGTTCCTCTTGCAGGATCCTCTTCGTCCGTCTCATACTGGACGGGATCGGATGAAATCTCATCGTTTGGTTGCTTTTTATCTCTTACTATTTTTTTCTGGAGTCCTTGCAGTTGTCGCTGAAGAGTCGCTGTCGAATTTGATTTTATTGGTCTGTCACCAAAGTTTGTAGTTTTAGGCGTTCCGCCCTTTCTTTGGTGTAGTGTTTGTAAATTAAATGTTCGTTTTCAGTTTCGATAGAGACACTTGACTTAGCCATAATAATTACAAGTGATAGCCTGCCTTAACAATTGTTTACGCAAATTATCGCGAATCACAACAAAATCGCTAACGGGGTCATCGCGTCGCTCGCGGGCGGCGGCGCGTCGCGACGGACGGAGTAGGTGCAGCGTCGGCGCTTTACCCGAGTGTTCGCTAGAGCCAGAGCGCGTACGCGACTGTTCTCGGCGGGATTTGAACAATCACCAGGCCATCTACAATCAAAAATAACAAATTAAAATATAAAACGTTACCTCGTTCAAGGTCGGCGGGTCAGTTCGCACTAGGTGCCACCACGTTGCGCTCTATCCTTGTCGCCCTTACTAGTATTGTGTGTTCTAGGCCCGTCCATACTTTATTCACTGAGGTCGTTGCATAATACTATATACAATGCAGACGAGATGATGTTACAAAGAGTGATATAGGTATTTATAATACCCACCTGTCGAGGTGCCCTCGTGGACTCAAAAACGTTGTATGCTTGTTAAAGTGAGGCCGCCTGATGCCCGGGTCCCTGCGCCAGCTCCGTGCATGATATTGTTTTCTTCTGGAAGTCGGACGAAGCGGCGGCAACGTTAATCTATTTACATACATTGTACAATCAAACGCTTTAATGGGTAATAATAATTTAATAGGCATTCTTGGCTTCGTTCAAATAAGCTACATCTAAATTGCCTAAAGATGGTGCAAGATTTTTTTTTACGAATTTGTGCGTACGACAAGAATGCTGGTAGTGCAACACTCGAAAGTTTGCGGAGCCCTAGACCTCCGAATGTTACAGGTAAGGAGGCCTGCGACCAAACCCTGTCACTCATATCTATATTCAAAACCGACATCAGTGTATTCTTGACGACGTCGTCCAAGCTCGGTAGGAGCTCACTGTGTTTCCACAGCTCGCACAGCATCGTAAAAAGTAAATTGAGGCACAAATGACAAAATATAATAATCGTAAATGCCATATGAGCATTGATTTTGAGCAACCTATCTGATGATATCACACAATTTTGAGCAACCTATCTGATGATATCATACAATTTTGAGCAACCTATCTGATGATATCATACAATTTTGAGCAACCTATCTGATGATATCATACAATTTTGAGCAACCTATCTGATGATATCATACAATTTTGAGAAACCTATCTGATGATATCATACAATTTAGAGCAACCTATCTGATGATATCATACAATTTTGAATTTTTTTCTTCTATAAAAGGAGAAAATGTTCTATCTAGCATCGGTGACCCCAAGAGACGCGATGAACCCAAGAGACGCCTCACACTCTACTGATAGTTTAATGTGAGGTTTAATGGAATTGAATTTTTCAAAAACCAAATCTCTGTTCGTACAAGTATCGCAAACTATCGCACTTTGTCAAATTTAATTCCAAACCAATTTGACAAATATCGTCTATTAAAATTTGTAAGTCCTTTAAAACTGCGTTCACCTCCTCAAGTTCTGTCGTCCAAATACCAAACGTTTAGTTCGGATTAAAGACTGATCTGACACGGAAGAAGAAACGATCGGATGGATGGCAAGGCTGAAAATTGTTGAACCTGACGGATCTAAAAATCTATTATACTTATATAATAGCTTCAATAATACTACTTAAGCATGGAGTAGTTTTTTTTTACCATTAGGTTCGCAAACTGAGCGAAACAGCATTTACAAAGTTTCAATATTTAGACACAGTGAGAACATGGATTACTGAACGCCCTACTCTGTGCGAACACAGCATGCACAATGATAGTTGTTTCTAAAACTAAAGAATAATAATTTAAACAAAAGAAGTAAATCAACATAGTTGTTTCTTTAGTGGCATGTTGTCCGGCCGGAGCGACCCACCTCGTGTCCGGAGTGACCCACCTCGTGTCCGGAGTGACCCACCTCGTGTCCGGAGCGACCCACCTCGTGTCCGGAGCGACCCACCTCATGTCCGGAGTGACCCACCTCGTGTCCGGAGTGACCCACCTCGTGTCCGGAGTGACCCGCTCCTCGATATCCAACTCGTACTTGGGCGGTTCGTCGTCACCCGTCCGCCGCCCTCCAGGCTCCTGCAGCACGCGGAACTGCGCCAGCGGGAGGACGCTCGTGTCGTAAGAAACTCCGCTCCTGGACAACTCAATATGATGTACTTATAGCACTTCCATCTAACTATACTAATGCACATTTCTACTTATGTTTGGCTAGCGCAAGCACTATCTCACCCGATGTTAAGCGCTCTACAATGGATTACACCTGCCTAGGCGATCTATACACTCGTGGCATCTTCTAAGCGGGCGCTAAAAATACATATAGAGTGCGTTCCATTCGGAGAAAAAATTAATAATTTAGCAAACGTATTCCGTCCAGAAAGATGAAACGGATAGAATATTTATGCAAATAAATATAAAACAAAACTTGAGATTTTATTGTGTATCGCATTAACAGCATGCTAGGCAGAACTTCAGTTCAAATATTTGAAGGAAAAATAACATATAATAACATCCCCGCAGATGTTAATAAGGAAGGAAGTAATTCGGCCCTAGTGGTACGGGCTGCTATAGCTTAGTTGGACAAAGCGACGGGACGGTATTCTGTAGTCGTGGGTTCAAGCCCCACTAGCAGCCTAATTTTTTCTTTCAAATATTTGAACTGAAAAACTTGAGATAATTATTGCTAATGAACGCACCCGGTCGTGTGACCGATGAATCGCGGATATCCTCATCGCGGGAGGCGCGGATCCCATCAGCTCACTCTCGGACCCGCGCACTGTCCTCGCAGAATATAATCAAGAAAGTCAGTTTCGTTGATCACAGTAGCAGTTATGTAATCATCGAAGTTGGCGGCGCGAATATAATACTTAATATTAAAGTATAAATATTTACACAGGTGTGACGTCATTATGAAGGTCAAACTTCTCTTCTATGGAAATAACATCTGACTCTTGAGAATCCACCTTCCCCGGCACCAGGTCGGCGGAGACCTGCAGCAGCGGCACTTCTACTACTGCGGACTCGCCGCGTCGGTTATCTTCGGACTGGGTGGCTCCCTTCCGGGTACTTCCCGTTTCGTCTTCGCTCTCTTCCACTGGATTACTAAACGTCACAAATACAGACTGTTTTAGATTTAAAATGGAACTATGAAAGTGAAGCAGGTGTGTTATAAGTATAGGTTATAAGACGGAGGATGAAACTCCAACACACATTCCTAACCACAATAGAGTGCCCTAACTATGGCGGAGGCGCGCTGGACCCTGCGCGGGCGCGCTGGACCCTGCGCGGGCCAAACCGTGCATTATAATAGTATGAAAGACAGAAATATTAGCATGCATGTTCAAACTATTGTAAGGAATGTTGCCGGATAGTTACAGCGAGCACCCGGCGGCTGCACGTCAGGACCAGGGAGACTATGTAATGATATAATATATTACATTCGTTTATGTTTAGGGTAACACTCGCGGGAGCCGAGCGGCGGGCGCCATATTGCAATACAAATAATAGATTAATGAAAACATAACACGCAGATAGGAAACATCATCTGTACCTACAGTTTTGTTGTTGTTCAGTTTGCAGATTTAATTGTTGTAAGTATAGAATAGATGAAAAGTTATTAAATCCTTTGAGTAATAATTAATTAAATGTATTATTTAATCCTACTAATCCCACTGATATTATAAATGTGAAAGTTTGGATGGATGTTTGTTACTCAATCACGCCAGAACGGCTGAACGGATTTGGACGAAATTTGGTATGTAGATACTTCAGGACATGGAATAACACATAGGCTACTTTTCATCATCGTCATCATCATCGTCATCACCACGCGGGTAAAACCGCGGGGCGAAGCTAGTTTTAACATATAATTCTTTAATACTAGTTATGGAAGGTTTCTACGGCCGGGACATGAGAAAAGAGAAGCTTGGGTTACATTTGTGTGCAAAATAACCGGAATGGAGGAACATGGCTTCCGAATCCACATACATTATACATATATTATGTTCATCACACCTTAAGGATTAATTAATTAATAACTAAATTGTAAAGGGCGGAGTCCGAAGGAGAGAAACTCAGATTAATTGACGAGTTCCTCGGACAGTGTCGCCTTGATGGGATTAATGACTATCTTTTGGTCTAACAACACGCGAGCAAAGCCACGGGTAACAGCTAGCGGTATATAGTTCGAAGGTTATGATTAGTAAAATGTTACCTACATCCAGAACTTATAATAAGGTGCGCTACAAAATTTTAATTTAAGGCGAGGTCTTCCCGCAGAGGCCGCGCTTTTGAGTTTTTTATGACTTGATAAAATAATTTTCTTCATTACTATGCTGAAATACCTACTAAATATGCGAGCGAGGCGGGTTGGCACTTGGCAGGCCGATCAGTCGCGCGCTGGCGCTTACGGACACAGACTTACGGACGACGGACCTGTGTCAGTTTTTTCCGCGACAATTTCGTGCACCAATTAATCAGTTTTTGACGAGTTTATATATTTTTTGCCAGTTATTCTTAATGGGCAATGAACAACGCAAGCAAAAAAGTCGATTACAGGCATAAAAAACAAATAAAAAGAATGTACTCCAAAGATGTGTGTGGAGAACTAAATGTTTTATTTGTAATGTAATTTTTGTCTGTAACATAATAAACTTTAGGTAATGACGTTAGATCTCATATTACTTCAATTTTGGATTGGTAATAAATAAAGATATCATGCTTAAACTTACGGTCATAGTGCCATAGTATAAGAATATCAGTAGAACTATCTATGAATATCGCTACAATTTTTGATAATTTGTATTTTATCTATATCGTTACCTGTGCCTGCTGTTTGCAAACGATAAGGAAGTACATCTGTAAATCACACCTGTGCAATAGGAATTCCATTTACTTTTTTATTGTATGTATTACAAACAAATTAAGTACAAATATTAAAATACGACAATAACCACACCAGCACAATAAATACAAAATGTGATTGGTTCTATCATATACCGGGGCTTCACGTCACTGAAAGGCTCTGCCGCTCGGAATCTGGGCTCGAGAGAATGAACCCTTACTTACAAAATGATCGAAACGGACGATAATTGATGGAAAACGCGAATTGAGCCAAAGTTGGTCAAATTTTACATGAAATATTTGTTGCCGGAAATGGATCTGACAAACGTTTTTTTTACTTTATATGCCAAATAAATCTACAAAAAATTACGAGATAAATTATGTTTTTACTTTTTTCATTACCTTAAAAAAGCCTTTTAAAGACTTTCTTTTTTTTTGAGATATTTGTGATCAAAGCGCGTATTTCCGGCCGAAGGTTTTTAAAAATGCGGGCCGGTGGTGCTCATTAGCCGATTACGTCACAGCCCCGGTGGTATCTGTGGTAAAATGGACAGAAAACAATGTATTGTGCCTTAGTGCTTTAATTCAACAGTTAAAATACCCGATAAACTCGTTTTTTATGCGCCTGAGCCTAGAAATGAAGAAGACGGACTATTATTTATATATTTATTTTTAAAAATACTGTAAATGAACAAACTAAAGCGGACATTGGATAAAATTAATCAAAAATCTGGTTATCATCTGGTTTAGTATAAAAATAGAATATTACCTTGCAGCCTAGTTAGCTATTACCTTACGTAATACCAATAATAATTAATTACGAAAAAATATTAAAACAATATTATTTACTAATATATTTAAGGTTACATCAAACGCATATAATATGTATATAAAAACACTTCTTATAAAATAAGTTAAAAAATTTAATTTTTGAACTTCATCGAGAGTTTCAAAAGTTACCAACACACGCCTACGCTATGCATTGGTATAGATTTGTAGCCTATATATCCTTGAGTAACATTTATAAAAATTGTGATTTATAAAAACTTGAAGATGTTTCAATAGACTTTTGATCGTGAACATTTTCTGGCGTGTAGAAGTAGAT
Organism: Apeira syringaria; assembly: GCA_934044485.1. Lineage (NCBI taxonomy): Eukaryota > Metazoa > Arthropoda > Insecta > Lepidoptera > Geometridae > Apeira > Apeira syringaria. Next base: position 93,420 of record OW203662.1, read on the forward strand.
AACACCTACTTCTTCACGCCAAAAAATGTTCACGATCAGCTACATAATTATGAGGATGTTTAAAAATTGGTCCTTAATTAGGTAATCATTCAAGTAAGTAGGTACTCAATGGTGTATAATTAGTTATTATTTATTTTTCTAATTATTATGGCTTATAAATAAACATAATTAATGTTTCTACTACAAATTAAAAATAATATTATTATAATTATTAATAATAATATTATATAAATAATAATGTCTAAACTTTCTTTTTATTTTTAAACATAATTTTGAACTATAAATTCATGAAAAAAACAAACAACGAACTGGGATGTGACGTCATTGTATGAGCGCGCGTAATCTCGGAAATTTAAAAAAGGGCTTAAACTTCTCGTCATTATAACTTCGGAAATATTGCATGTATTGAAGTGAAATAAAAACTAATGTAATACACATAGTCTACGCTCCGATTTTAGATGTAGACAGTAGACACACACGTGGAATGTCTATAAGAACGTTTTCCTTACAAGATGACAACGAAAATGTTAATTATGTAGACTCCACAGCCTCATATAAATATATGATATACAATTAAACAATCAAAAATTCGAATATGGAATATAAGTTACTTCATTTATTTACAAAACTCTAATTTATCATTACTATAAACAAAGTTTGATCATAAAAAATGCATATCTAAAGAAAAATAAAATCATCTTACTGCTTATTTCTATACTGTGCCGCTGGCGGGGTCACGCGGGTTCACTACAGCTGCGTCCGCGCCAAGTATTTCGCGCTCGGCCCGGGACAGCGCTACAGCCTACTCTGGCGGGGCCACCTAGCCTTAAATGAAGCTTGTTAAGTACGTACCTACAAAACTTTGTCAGTTCTGTACTGAGTCCGCAGTTTAGTATAAGCGAGCGTCAAGTAGTCGTTGAACGAAAAGCGTTACAGCGCTGCGTGCTGGTACTGTCTAGTTAGATGACTAATTATTGTCTTAACGCTGCAGCAGATTTGTGTTACATTTAACAATTAAAAGCGTTCTAGCGCTTTGTGTTTGTACTGTCTGGTTGGACGACTACGTATTGCTTATAAGCGCTGCAGCGCACTTTAGCTTAAACTCGTGCAAAATGGAGCACGACATTAGCTTATGATAGCTCGTCTTTACGCAGTAATAGTGTAATAGTACCGGACCGTGTAAAAGTACCTCAGGGCGTTGACACGGCCGCTAAGGCTCATAAGCACTAGGCTTGTTGTTAGGCAACCTAGGAGATCCCAAGATAGGAATGACTACAGCGTAACTGATCAATCTCGTTCACTGGGAGCACGCCATGGCGTCGCTGTAAGTGCAACTATTCGTTGAAATGAATAAATAACAACAGTTTGTGTGCTAAATCCTAGACAACGTCATCACTTAACATCAAGTGAGACAGCTGTCAAATGCAAACTTATAATATTATGTAAAAAAAAGGGCTAACTTCCAGGGAATAAGTGTCGTAAAATGAAATAGTACAGTACGAACACAATAAGTATATGAGAACCTGGAGATAGATGATTGAGAGCCAGCGTTGGCCACGTGCCGGGTGTTCTATCTATCTGGTCCGTGTGACCGCCATCGACCACATCGCCTCTGAGTCAACCGCTACGCGCGTACGAACATACGTAGGTATATGACAGAGAGCACAACCGACCTCGTTTGGATCACTTCGGCAGCAGCCGGCGTGGGCCGCAACGTGTACACTCTGGGTATCAGCGGCCCCCCCCGCAGAACAGAGTCCGGCATCGGCCCCCAGTACCCGCCGAAAGTTTCTCCCATCTCGTACACTTGCAGCTGATCCCTGTCCTTCTCGCTCTTACAAGATCTCTCCAACTCTTCCGCTGCGACCTGGATCATCATGATCATGTTACTGCCGGACTCTGTCCTGTAAACGTCCAGTTATTCATTAGGTACCCAGTACATTTGAGATGATATATACTCCTATCGGCGGCTATAATATAACGAGTGGACCAGGTGGCACCATATGCGAAGTGAACCTGACGGTGACGAAGCAGCTGTAGGGGAGGTCGAGCCGCGAGAACTGCAGCAGGCACGCGTTGGCCTCGACGACGTGCCGCCCCAGGAACACCGACGGGGTCACCCGCCGCCTGCAGTGCTCCGAGAAGTCCTTCTTGTACGTGAGCTTGTACGCGCCTGCGGGGTTCCGCTCTAATGAGAACACCAGAACGACTACAAACACGAGTATATCGAATGCACTCATATCGCCATTCGCTGCCGTGGCCTCCTCGATTGTGGCGTTTAGTTCGATAAGTACACCAGTGCACCCTCGCCGCCTCGGTACGACTGTAGCCACCGACGTGACTGACGTGAGAGAGAGAGAGAGACGTGAGAGAGAGACTCTCACACGACACGTCGCGAGTACATAGATGACGTCGGCTACAGCTCTACTCTACTCCGTCTCGTGTCACTTGTTACGTTTGGTTATCGTGATAAACAGCGACTATTGTACCTGTAATGGTTTTTTATCTTGTATAGATCTATCGTTTGACCACTATCTCACTTGGTGGTCAGTGACGATGTGGTCGAGGATGTTATCACGCTAGACCTAGAACGCTCACCTGCCCTCGAGGGCTGCTGCCTGAACACACTATGTGTTTTGGTGACAGTTTTAAGTGTAACAGTAACCGTTAAGTGGACGAAACTATAATTTAAATAAAACATTTCCGTACATGTTGCATTTTTTAAATCACAAATTGCTAAATAACATAGTTTTATGTAATTTTTGGCGCCGGCCAATTCTGTTGCCTAATAAATCCATGGGTTTCGTTGTGGTATAATGAAATATTCGTAACTCCATACATGAAGTTAACAGATAACAAAGTTTCATAAGATATCTAGCTTACAGGAATGCGAAAGGGAAACAACAGAAAAAATTGAAAAATTTTCGCGAACATGATACTAAGTAAGTATTGTATCATTTTGTTATCGAGATTTTTTTGATGAAAATTTTTCAATTTTTCTGATGATCTGGCTTTAAACGAAGGCTGCTCACCGCTGTATGACTACGAACGTTTATTGGAATTAGTTTAGCCACCTTTGATTTATTTCATAATTTCTCTGAAAGCGGAAAAGGAAAAAAGTCAGCTTGTCGATAAAACTAATAGTAGTAACAGATGGGATGTACTATGTACTCGTAGGTAGAATTTTTTTTTTTGTGAATGATAAAGTTGAAACACGAATCGAACTAAATCTCGACAAAAATATTGCCACCCCAATCACAACATCTTCGTTTGTGACGTTGTCATAGTGATAAATAAAACCTACCAAACAAGTTACCAATTTAGAACTTTTGTTAATTTCGGTTCCAAGGACTTTATTGTGTTAAGAAAATACAAAATTTCACTTACAAGACAATTGTGCTTACGGTTCTTTATTTTTTACATAGTTGTCTTAAGGTGATAATTATCAAATTCAAAAGTATGTAAATCCGTACACTCTTTGTTATTCAATTCTTAGACTTAATATATATATTGTTGAAAAGAATACTGAAGTGTTTGATAGAATCAGAAGATATTTTTTATAACATAGGATTTAACTTTAATTTTAAAAATAGCTATATATTTGTCGTTGGTTTGTTTCTTGGAAGGGAATTTAAAAGGCTCCGAGTTTTCCTTACTTTTTCTTATACTTTTTGAATTCCCCGTAATAATAACCCTTCTTTGTTTTATTAATTTAGTCATGTAATTGAAAAGTTTCATCATTCGTTTAAGTTTATTTCATGAAAAAGACACGTTTTAGTAAGTTTATTTCACGAAAGTGACGCATAATCTGTCTTGCAAAAGGGTACTTTCAATATTTCGCTTTATTCGTAAGAAAGCTACTAACGTTTACCATAACATATCCTGGCAAGTGCTAAAAAGGGACACACTGACCCCATGCTAGCCCTCTCTGTCCTCTGTTCCTTCAAATACAAGTTTATAAAGATCTGTTTTTGTTTACAGTATTTAGGCACGCGTGCATTCCAGTTCTGCATAATTATTATTACGATGATTGTCCATAGGCTGTCATTCAAGTTCTGTTTTTTATATTTCAGTATGAGATTACATTAAACATCATTCGATTGTAGTCGTTTTATGAGAAACGGGTGACTTTTGCTAACAGTCTGTCAGCTGTCTTTCTCCGATAATGAGAAAGCGATATTCAGGCGACGGCGCGGGCGGCGCGGGAGCGGCACGGGGCCGGGGGCGGGGGGAACCGCACCAATCGCGTGATCGCGATGGACCAGTGGCGATTTTGGCAGTGAAAGTACACCTGAACGAGCGTTCGATTTATGAATGTGGCATTTGTGGCAAAAACGATCTTTCCCAACTCGAACGCCGCATACACGTCATTTACACGAGAGCTGTCAAGTTCTACGATTCATTTGAATATTCATGACTTCAAAATGTTTCATTACCTATAATATTAGCTTGAATCTTAACGAGGAATTCATTTTCGTAATAGTAATAGAAAGAAAACATTACACTGGCGCATTTTCTCAATATTGTTTATCTACTCAAATCCTGTCAATCTCTCAGCTGTCAAAAAACGCTCCCAAAAGACCCAACCTCTAAAGTGGGTCAAAAGTAGCAGTTCACGGTAGCGTTTTTAACACTTTACATGCATCTCGAACGGTGAACGAAAACAGTTCAAAACGCCACCTGTGCCAAACGAACGCGGAACGCGAGCGTTTTGGGCGTTTTTAACTGTTCCCTAGCCCATTGCGACCGCAAGCCAAGTCTCGATTACAATATCACAGCACAATATAGTCGATTACAAATATCGTCGTCGCCGGCGCGGGCGCGGGCGCGGGTCGGCGGCGCCAGGCGGTACGAGCATGCGGGTCGCGTGACCCGCACCGTGCCCGCACCGCACCCGCACGGCAACGAGCGGCGTCGCCCCGTCCCCCGTCGCGTCGGAGCCATGTCGAAGCGGTTTATGGAGCTACCGAGGAAGAGGGCGAGGGCCCGCTAATTACGTTAATTGGTCGGTGCGTCGGTCGCTCGGTCGGTCGGTCGGTCGGTCGGTCGGTCGGTCGGTCGGTCGGTCGGTCGGTCGGTCGGTCGGTCGGTCGGTCGGTTGACAGCACCACCATCCTTACCTACTATAACCCTCAAACGTTTTATTCAAGTAAATGATTTCATTTCTTCACTTGATAGGAATAATAGTAACCTCGCCACTGCCATTTCTTGGAATTTATTTATGTAGCAGTAACGACTAGCGTGAATCGCGGCTCGGAGTAAATAAAGTTATAGAGAGCGTTAAAAGTCAAAAAGTGTTTTTTTAACCGACTTCAATAAAAATACGAGATTCTCAATTCAATCCGTATGTTTCTTTTTTTTAATGTTTGTTACCTCAGAACTTTTCAGAGCTTCCCGTGTGGCCCATTTAAATTTCATCAAAACCGGTCAAGCTGTTTTTGAGTTACACTCCAATAACTGAACAGTTGTACGGCTACTCGGACGACATTATACTGATGTGTGGAGAGATCGGCGAACACACACCATGACAATCGATCCCGAGAGTAGCAAAGGTAATAATAATAACAATAACTATTATTGATATATCACATTGTTACAAACTTAAGCATTTTTCGGCCCCCAAACTAGGTGATACGTTTATTTATTGTAATATTATGTATTTGATTCACGTTATTTAAAGATTTAAGTACGTATATATTCTAATCTGTTTAACTTTGACTAAGTTTACAATATGAATATTTACAATGCCACAGTAGTGTGTGTGTGTGTGTGCGCGCTTGCGTGAGTTTGTGTGTGTGTGCGCGCGTGCGTGAGTTGTGTGTGGTGTAGGTGCTAGTGTGAGGGTATGTAAATGTCACGGAAGAGTCATAAAAAAATACCAAAAAACGGAACCGCTTCAACACTTAAAAGTGTGAAATAACTTGTCGAAGTGACCATGAGCACTATATTTTGATAATAGTTACACCCAATGCGCCAAGTTATTTTACACTTTTGAGCGTTGAAGTCGGTTCCAATTTTTGGATTTTTTTTACATTTTAAATATAAAATCATACTGTCGTTCCGGGGTAACCAGGGGGGACGCTGGTTACGCTATAAAAGCTAAAGTAGGTAAATATATAAAGTAGATAATTATACACAAGTACAAAAACATATTTCATCAGCCACATCACCAGTATGTACAGTGATGATGTGGTTATAGGTGGAATCACGCTAGATCTAAATTGTTAACCGACTTTTAAAGACAGCAGCCTGAACAAACTGTGTGTTTGACGTCAGCCAGGCGGTAATGGAGAGTACCCTATCACCTGTCTCCGTAACGTGCACAGTTTAACAGCTCTTTATTAGTTTTTGTACCGCGCCACAAATGTATACCAACAGTTTTCATATGTAGGTGCCTACGCTGCGGTACATCGATGCGGTCCTCTTCTCCTGCGCCGTGATTCGTGCTCCTCACGTCTGATGGTCTGGTCGAGCCCTCCTCCTACTACGGCCCTTCTCCGAATGAGGTCACCTTCCCCCACCTTCCCCCGATGGCTCCCGGCGATGTGTGTCGCCGAACAACAACAAAAAATGTACGTACAAATGATGTTTCCTATCTGCGTGTTATGTTTTAATTATTCTATTATTTGTATCGCAGTGGGTGCAGTAGGCGCGGCGCCCGCCGCTCGGCTCTCGTGAGTGTTACGAAATAGTGAAAAATATTGAATTAGAGAGTTTTATCCGCTTTTACGTCTAGTTACCGGTGAAACGGTAAACCATCACTTTTTTTGAAGTTCTGGAGTGTTTTGAGCAGTCTATAGGCTCGCAACCAGGCATTTCTATACGTATTTTATGTGAGCAAACACGACTCGTCGAGACGGGCGTTGGATAGGTACTCACTGAATCACTGATCAGGAAAGCGAAACACTGAATAGTTGCGGTACGCTGTACCGCAACTCGTTGCGCAGAACCATGTTAAAAGTTGTCATCTCTATACGTAGTAATAGTAAACTCAGTGACTAAAGTAAATAAACTCGAGACATTAAACTTATTTTTGTTTTTGACGTGATAACGTTTTATAATTTGATGAATGCCAAAATGAAAAATAGTAACGTTCCGCGTAACGGTCAATGGTCAATGGTCAATGGTCAATGGTCAATGGTCAATGGTCAATGGTCAATGGTCAATGGTCAATGGTCAATGGTCAATGGTCAATGGTCAATGGTCAATGGTCAATGGTCAATGGTCAATGGTCAATGGTCAATGGTCAATGGCCAATGGTCAATGGTCAATGGTCAATGGCCAATGGCCAATGGCCAATGGTCAATGGTCAATGGTCAATGGTCAATGGTCAATGGTCAATGGTCAATGGTCAATGGTCAATGGTCAATGGTCAATGTCAATGTCAATGTCAATGTCAATGTCAAAGTCAAAGTCATACATGATTATGTCGTTATCACATAAATCTATCGTCCGTAAACCGACTTTACAGACAACCAATTTTTTAACGTACATTACATATAGTGATTTTTAAATTGAAGTGTTTCAGGGAATTAGAAATTTAAAAATTGTAATATTTGTAAAATACTTGGATGTGGATCTAGGGAAATTATAGTTTTGTAAGCGAGAGCACTAGCGTGAGAGTGTGAACATGTCATGTACAGAGTAATACTATATGGCACAGAGTACGCTCTCTCGTATGAATCGTGATGTATGGAAAGCAGCGCCTCTGGCGAAATATGGACGAACTAATTCTACTATATATGTGTGTGTGCGTCGGTTCACTTACGCAAACATGCAACGGGTTTTCTAGCAAGTATCTATTTAATAAATAAATATTTATAATTCCCAAAGTAAATTACATGATATCTCATAAGTTACATTAGGTTTAGCTTATAATTGTAATTATATAATTGTAACAATTACAATAAGAAAACAGTTTTAAGGTCAACCTAGGCGGGAGCCTGTCTCTTGAAACTCAAAGTGCGATTTACATAAACAAGTTGGGAAATTTCCATGTGATTAAGTGTTCGTGTTCTTGTAGATGTAGAGCTTAATTACTTAACACTTTGTGAACTACTTTAATTTTGTATTATAGCGAGAAATGCAATCGTTTCCGTTATTATTTTCAAAATAGTAAATATCAAATGTGAGTAATATAATATCTAATGTTTTTTTAAATTAAAGAAATAAATGAGTCTTTAATTAAGATAAACAGCTTGAATTTTCATTACAGTAAGTGTGTGTGTGTGTGTGTGTGTGTGTGTGTTACTGATTTTGATTGTATTTAATGATAATTACAGCGCGAAGGTTTAAGTGTCTATGTATGTATGTGTATTGTAGTGTTGCGTTTTGTCAGAAATAAATGTGTTTTCTTTCTTCTTTCTTTCTTTCTTTCATAATTAGAGTTACTCTCCGAGTACGGTGGTAAGTCTACAAAGTCTTACCTACATGTAAAATAATACCCTGTTATTCTGAAAAATGATTAAATGTGTAAAAAAATACTTGTCTTTTTTTTCAATTACCATAACAGCTGCTAATAGTTTAATAACTCATGACACAAGATTAAGAACCGAGCACAATATCTGTTACTCAAAGTTATGTTAAATAGCACTGCATATATAATATTGCAACAACATTTTCAAGGAATAGGTACTATCCAGGTTTATCGGTAACTTGAAGTATTCCTGGCGAGATCATTGAGGGGCTAACATGCAACAAATATAATGCTAGTTTTGTGAATGCCCGCCTTCCTAGCTACCACCCTCATGTAGAAAATCTGTCGCCAAGCACCTAACAGTTGTCTTGAGAGCTTAGTTACTTTTAGGTTGCGCCTCCTTACACCTTCGAGCACATCCATCACTTACCAACAGGCGAGATCGTGGTCAAACGCGAACCTATCAGCTGTAAAGAAATATATATATGCCCCTACCTGATCCGACGGGAATACGTTGTGTCACCGAGCAGCTTATGGTACCGTAGTTCATATCGGGGTCAGTCATATTATTTAACAACACAGTTTTTAACAATGTCTATTTTCCTTGTAGCAAATAAAGTTTATATTTGGGTGGTCTGCACACTTTTAAAGCCCGCACTTACTCTTAAAGCTGACAGGTTAAAAAGTAAATGAAATCTATTAAAATATTTTAATATATCAAAAGAAATTACTGACATACAGGACTAACAACTTTATGTGTCAGGGCTATGGGCGCAGTGGTGGCACTTGTGACGAAATGGGCATAGTTTATTCCAGGGTTAACACTAGGCGGGTATCGTTCTTGTCCCATTACCATCTTATTTTAAAAAATGTACCTACTATTATATATATACCAGCTGCGCCCCGCGGTTTCACCAGCGTGATGATGATTATTGATGATGATGATAAAAAGTAGCCTACGTGTTATTCTGGGATCTGAAATATCTACATACTAAATTTCATCCAAAGGAGGAGGAGCCTCGCTCCCGATGAACGAAATGACAACCCGTTCATGTATCCTTTAAATATGAAAATTTAGATTATATTTTTGTGGATTCCGTGAATAATTTGCTTTATTTATAAAGTTGGGAATTAAAAGTACTTTTATTTTATCTAATTGAAAATAATAGATGTGGTGATTGTTGCGTTCGAATACTTACGCTCTGAAATTAATTGATAATGTTATTCAGGCTGCATTTCAATTTGGGCTCACAGTGCACACGTTGGTACGTAAGGATTTGGCAGTTCCGAGATGAATTTAGTACTGACAGTGCTGACGCTCGTAAGCAAATCGGAACGGCTTTTTGTGTGTGAATGCGCGCGAGTTCTGTACGTCAGTTCCCATTAAATTCATATTAAATCATTCTCTTCCGTACTTCATGGGCACTAAATGGGTCATTTTTTCTGATATATAAAATTACGTTTTTAATTTTTTGTGGACGAACTACCGATTTTTAGACAGATTATCATAATGAGTCAGATGTTTGACTCCAGTGCATAGTTATTTATCTATGTTTTTGACAGCGCTCACACTGCTCTACGTCGTACTCGTGAGCGTTCTAAGCACAGGATGATGACGTCATGGATGACGTCATATACATTTTGTGTGCAGCTGTCAGTGCATTTTGGAATGACCATAGAAATAATATGTACTTCGTACAACCAGAAAGCGCACGTACCAAAATACTGCAAACAAAAACAGATCTTACTACGTTAATATAAAACTTGTATTTTAAGGAACAGGGGCCGCGAGCCGACAGAGAGATCTAGCACGGGGTCAGTGGGTCCCTTTCTTGTAATTGCCAGGATATGTTATGGTAAACTTTAGTAGCTTTCTTACGAATAAAGCGAAATATTGAAAGTACCCTTTTGCAAGACAGAATCTTGTATCATACGTCACTTTCGTGAAATAAATTTACGAAACATGTCTTTTCCATGTTATCATTGTTATCAGTTTACTAAGTAGGCAAATACCTTCCTATTATTCTATTTTTATAGTAAACCAGATATTTTTGATTTATTGAATCCCATGTCCACTTTAGTTTGTTCATTTACAGTATTTTTTAAAATAAATATATAAATAATAGTCTGTCTTCTTCATTTCTGGACTCAGACACATAAATAAAATAAACCTAGCCTTAAATCCTATGTCATAGAAAGTATCTTCTGATTCTATCAAACACTTCAGTATTCATTTCAACAATATATATATTAAGTCTAAGAATTGAATAACAAAGAGTGTACGGATTTACATACTTTTGAATTTGATAATTATCACCTTAAGACAACTATGTAAAAAATAAAGAACCGTATGCACAATTGTCTTGTAAGTGAAATTTTGTAGTTCTTGAAGACAATAAAGTTCTTTAAACCGAAATTAACAAAAGTTCTAAACTGGTTATTACTATTACTAGTAAACTTATTTGGTAGGTTTTATTTATTACTATGACAACATCAAAAGAGTGGCGTGATTAGGGTGACAATATTTTTGTCGAGATTTAGTTCGATTCGTGTTTCATCTTTATCATTCACAAAAAAAAATATTATTCTACCTACGAGTACATAGTATATCCCATATGTTACTACTATTAGTTTTATCGATAAGCTGTCTTTCTTTCTTCTTCCGCTCTCAGTGAAATTATGAAATAAATCAAAGGTGGCTAAACGAATTCCAATAAACGATAGTAGTCATACAGTGGTGAGCAGCCTTCATTTAAAGCCAGATGATCAGGAAAAATTAAAAATTTTCATCAACTAAATTTCAACAACAAAATGATGCAATAGTATCATGTTCGCGTAAAGTTTTCCTGTTTTTTCCTTTCTGCATTTACATAAAACTACATACTACAACACAAAAAATCAAAAAATTAGATTAAACTATTTTATTTAGTCATTTGTAATTAAAACATGCAACATATACGGAAATGTTTTATTTAATTTACAATTAAATCTTAGTTGCGTCCACTTAAACCTTATCTTATTATATAAAAGCAAATAAAAATACGTGGTTATGATATTATATACGTCATATGGTTAATAACTCCACAGATGTCTCATTAGTTGCTCAAATTATGGTCATACTGTGAACATCTAATAGAGTGGGACAAACTGACCCCGTGGTAAGTATCTCTATCGGCTCGTTTTTTCAGCTCAGTGCGTGTTCCAGTTGTACGTAGTACATATTATTTCTATGGTAATGACTTTAAGCACGCTCTCTGTGCTCAAAGCGCTCAAAGCTCAATTTGAAACACACCCTCAATAATCTGTTGTTCAGCTGTTCTGTAGACCGGACTGCGTTCATAAACACAGCCATACCTAGCTTATTCCAGAATAAAATATGTGATCTGTATCTGTATCGCAATCCATGCTATATTGCTTTCTCTGTTTACGATGCTATACATGGATGGCGATATATTGAATAGTTCGCTGAAGGACGTGTAGTTAGCATACTGATACAGATGATTTACCGTGATAACTTTTTACTCCCAACTTTTAAGAAAATGATTGCATATACAATGTACAATGAATTGATTACTCTATCGATACGTATAAGTTCCATTCGTGAACGCGGCTTCTTCTTTCTGCAAATGTATGGGAGTCTGCCATGCTTCTTTGTTTTATCTGCGTGGTGATGAAAAAGGTGGATGATGAAAATAAGCCTATGTGTTAATCTTGGGTGGGTATAAGCTATCTCCATACCAAATTTCATCCAAATCCATTTAGCCGTTTAGGCGTGAAAGAGTAACAAACATACATCCATACTCACAAACTTTCGCATTTATAATATTAGTAGCAATATATTATCTTTATTGGTTCTTCTTGCAGCAACAGTTGGTAATGGGTTATTTTCATTGGTAACTTCCAAGGGTATTATTTGGTGGCTCTAACTTCTATTTATTTAAAATAGTTGTGAATGCAATTTATTTGCATGTTATCACAGAATACGCTGTGCAATAAGAATGTAAAATAGCACAAGTGAGGAGCCAGAAAGAGTTTTGCTGTAAGCAGAACAGGGAGGGACTTTGGAAAAGTATATAGGGTATTGTGAAGAAGTAAAAAGAGGCAAGAAGACCATGCATTGGTCAGACAAGGACCTTCTACCCGAAGGATGAGCAAGGGTGTGTTTCTTATTGAGCTTTAAGCGCTTTGAGCACAAAATGAACTGTGAGCCCAAAATGAAACGCACCCCAAGAAAGGATTGGGGTTGCGTTTCTTATTGAGCTCACAGTGCACACGTTCGTACGTAAGGATTTACGTGTTCCTAGATGAATTTAGTACTCACACTGTCAGCTGACGCTCGTAAGCAAATCGGAATGGATTGTGTGTGTGAAAGCGCGCGAATTCTTAAAAAGTCAGTTTCCATTAAATTGATATTAAACAATTCACGTCCGTACGTCAGGGGCACTAAATGGGTTATATTTCTCAGATATGGCTTGCTACTGAAAAATAAAAAATCTCTTGCTAACCTGTGACCAGTGCACCAGTGGAATGTAAACACTGTGGACACTATGCGGACTGCCTAAATAAAATTTCGACACAGTGTGATATAGGCACATCAGCTTAATGCTGCTCGCCTATTATTCAAATAAATAAATATATAAAATTACGTTTTTAATTTTTTGTGGGCGGACTACCAATTTTTCGACAGATTCTCTAAATGAGTCAGATGTTTGACTCCAGTGTATAGTTATTTATCTATGTGTTTGACAGCGCTAACACTCCTCTACGTCGTACTCGTGAGCGTTCTAAGAGATGATGACGTCATAGATGACGTCATATAAATCTTGTGTGCAGCTGTCAGTGCATTTCGGAATGACTTTAAGCACGGTATCTGTGCTCAAAGCGCTCAAAGCTAAAAAAAACACACCGTGGGTGATATGTGATCAAGTGAGATCAAACGCTTTAACTATACAGCATAAAAAAAATACAGTGTTTAACGTATGACAGACAGTAATAAGTCAACGTCAAAATTGTTTTATCGCCTTTTCGACAGTTAGCGCTAGTTTCCATACATCTGTGCCCGCTGATCTGATGTCATTGTCATGCGATTAGCTGGCTGTCACCGAGCATGTAATTTAAAGAGTGTGTATAATTGCCGGCCAGGGAATTGGCGCCCTGATAACTACCGACCCAATAAATACCACCCAGATAATTCATGACCATGTACGTCGGTTATCAGGTCGGTATTTCACTGGCTGCGCAGTACTTGGCTGCGTATTCCACCCCGGTAGCGATTTTGTCCGGCACGTATTTCCCGACCAAATAATGCGCGGCCGATAAAAGCCACCCAGATAATTCGCGACCACCTTCTATTGGATGAAATCCGTTACGCTTATTGGTCTAAAATGATTCTTAAATCGATTCTATTGGTGGAATTATTTATTAAATTGTAAGGCTTTGCTCATCATGCGATAGTCAAAATCCTAGTTTTGCTCAATGCTGACAATCTGGAAAAAAAACTAAACATGGCGAATGTGTTTGTTTTTGTTTACTTCATTGTGAAATTTCATTGCGTTTATGATTAGTCCATATCTGAAATCTGAATGCTCGTGCAAGAGCGGCACGAACGGCAAGTGGAAATCAATCGGTCTTTTCAAATGTCGCCAGCTTTCCGGATGGATTGTTCTTATATCTACAACTAGAGGAAGGATGATAGAACCAGACCGAACAAATTACGTAGATTTTAAATGATTGTGTCTATTGTTCATGAGATATAAAAGGATAAAAGTTATTTTCTTCGTGGCCTGTGGCTGGCTGGTATCTATAACAAATAAACAACGTGGGAAAAAGTGACGCGTTAGCTGTCACTGTTGAATCAGAATGTTACGTGAGAAGAGATGGAGTATTGATTGTATCTGTACGAACACCTACGCTTGAGTTACCAAGTTTCGAGCTGGAAGTCTCACCCTCCCATGTTCAGAAGCAACCGTCTATTGAACATTGACAAACCTCTGAAAAAATGAAGGCTGTACTATTTGAATAGTTATTTTATACATACCTTATAAAGGTAGAAAAAAATAAATGCTTGTTATGTGTTTACTGCTGCGCATAGATTAGTAAGTGTGAGTAAATATGTATGGAAAGAACAAAGTAACCATACACATGCCCTCTAAGTCGTCTACTGCTTTACTAGATGTAAAATGATACCAAACAATTCTGTTACTGAGCATTTTTTTGTTTTTATGACATCCATGCCACCTGTCTTTGGTGAAATTGTCTGAGCCCCATAGAAGCCACCATAATAAAATGTTGAAATTACCAGCTTACGTACTCTCACAATAAACACTTAAACAGAGGAACTGTCTGGACTGTATGTATAGTATCGGCATGTATTCAACACCAAGGATTGCATAACTATTAGGTATCACATCAAATTTTTAATCCATTGTTCAAGTGATTTCCTTGTTTTTGCAAACATGCCACTGCATTGTCATATTCATCTTGTCATATTAAAACTGTAATTATAAACTAACCAACTTTTTTAATTTAATGTAACCATGGACTAGGGCTTTATTCCTGAGCAACCACATCATCTCATCAGCACTAAAAGTACATTTAACTAACTTAATTAATAATTAATTTCTAACAAAAATGTTTTGCTTTGACCATATAGCATAGTCATAGACATAGACAGAGGTGCAACCAATATAGTGATGTATAATCTAAAATTGTATATTAGTGAGAGACTGAACACAACTCTTCTAATGTCAATATTCGTGTTGTACATCCTCTATTCACCCTTATACTTAACTAATTGGCTAATGCCGATGACACTTTTCCTAATGAAAACTGCTTGGATGGTAACGGGCTTTCATATAGGTTTATTTATTAAACGATGTGAAGGGGGGTCTTTATTCAACAAACATGTTTTATTTAAAATGTAAATACTATGGTAATTACTCATGTGACTACGTGAGTAATTCTCATCTTTAATACATTCATAATGTGTCAAAACCACTTCAGTTTTACCAACAAAACATCTTTTATTAAAGTTCATCCTTTTGGCTCTATCATTATAATATCTATCTAACATAAATGTCATATATAGACATGACATGACATAGGTTATATAGAAAAACTAGTGTCGACAAACAACAACAAACTGGCCAAGGGCGAATCAGTCCCGTGTTAAAAACTCTTAAATGTTTTTTCTTTGTATTGAGCCTTTGGTACGTGATCCCGATTCGCACTTAGCAGGTTATAGTTAATTAGCACAAGCACCAGTGCTCCAGGGACTAAAATTTAATAAAAAGGGCTGTTGTAAACTGTTAAAGCACCAGTTGTTCAGACAACAACTGTTTAAAATGATATATGTATCACTAGTGGTCATATAGGTACCAAAAATTACCATGTAAGCCGCTAGTACTTTAATTAGTTACAGGAATTTGTCCCATAATGCTTAATGTTGTGTTCCAATGTCATAGTTCCAGACTGGCGCAGCCTGCGGTAGCGGTCAGTTATTGAATTTCTCGTCTTTAACTGACCGCCACCGCAGGCCGCGCCAGTCTGGGACACTAGTACGTCTTGACCGACAAAAGTAGCAGAGTTAGTCGGTCTAGACATACAACGGGAGTACCTAAGTTAGCCGGTACAAGGGGCAGTAGGTACGTTTATAATCTTATAAGGAGTAACATAACCTACAAATTATGTAGGCAGTTGATGAAGCGAAGGCTGTTTATCATAGAACACTTAATACAATATCTGTTTATTATTGTAAGTGAGCCTAGCCAAGTGATAAATCATTATATACATCGCTGTTCGCAAAAAACCTTCAGATTTAACAAGCTAAATTATGGAGTAGGGATGGGTAAAAAATATCGATATTTTTTCCCGCGATATATCAATTTTCGATATTTATTTTCAGATATCAAAATCGATATATTTTTAAAGCTCTGCTGTCTGCTCATGCGTCACATCATGATTTTGACCAATCCGATTTCTTAAATTTAGAAAATATGCAGTAGGCTGTATGGGTTTAGTTTCTTTGGTTGTTACAAATACTGGTATGAATGTGTTTTTTTATGTCAAGCAATTCGAAATTTTTATTTTAAATAATAAAACTTATGTTGAAACAGCCAGATGTGAATTTGCTTTAAAATTTCGATAATTTAGGCAATTTTTATAAATAATTGCAAATTATTATCGATATTGCAATATCGATATATCGATATTTCTTGGGTGATATATATCGATATATTTGAAAAATATCGATATTTTTTTTCCATTTGCCCATCCCTATTTTGGAGTATTGCCAGGGTTGCCTACTCAGATCTTAAAAAAGTCGTAGGCCAGGTTTAAAAAATTCGTAGAACTGTACTATTTGCATGTGAAAAATACGTAGATCTACGTAATTTTTTTCTTGAATTGAAAAATAATGAAATTTTTATCACTTTCACACAAAGGGAATTAATTAAATATAAAAGATAATATTACGAAATATCAGCTTTCTGAAACAAATTTCTAGGTATAAAATGAAACGTTTATTTATATCTAAAAATATTTATTTCCTTAAATACAGGATATACATTATTACAACTAAAACCAAAGCGATGTTGCCTACATAAATTACTTATATAATAAATAATATTTACTATTTAACTATAGTATTTTCACATAATCTATGTGCCACTTCTGTGAATTCTGCTAGGCTACATAGAAAAATATCTACTTGTTTGGAAATTCGATTCAGTATTACTATCGCGCGTGACATGGGAGCATACTTAAGGAGATTCGTCTTTAGCGTTGGTACGCCGTACTAAAACATAAAAAGCGCAAAAACTGTTTTTGCAATTTCTCTACCATTTCGCTGTATTTACGCTCATAGGGATAAGAATTTTGGGTAATTATAGTTGTGCTAAGATGTTATGGTTTAGTAGAAATCCGTGAAAATTTTGCCTTAGCAGGCATATAAATTCTTAATATAATTAAAAAATACTATAATTATTAATTACACTTTTCTATTTATATGGCTAAGATAATATTATTATGCCAAAGTTCCAGTGGGTTAAGTTAAATAAATCAATTCGCTCATCATAATTTATGTCAAGTTAATAATTATCACAGGTTGGCCACTTAACTTTAACCACTTTTTGTTAAGGTAATTATTTACAGAATAATATCGTTTATCCAAAAAGAAGTCAAATATTCTTATTTTAAGTTGATTATAATGATCTCTTTAAACCTATCAGGTAATTTGTTATATATTCTTATTGCCATGCAGTTTGCGTTTTGATAACTAAGTTGAAGTCTGTAGGGGAACATTTTACATATTTGTTAAGATTCCTACAGCTTCTATGAATTGCATCTTTGTATTTTTTAAATATATGTATAAGAATCTTTATAGGTAAAACACACTAAGACACAAATATAACTATTTACTACTTTCCTCTTTTACCTGATTTTGGTACCAACTGACGATTCTAATTATTACTGATAATGTTCTTCAACTTGCTTACATGACTTAAAAAATAATAGCATTGATGTCATCTAATTTGAGCAGTTAGCTCAAAACTATAATGACTAATTTAACTATGAAACTTAAAAATCGCCACTCATTTAGTCGAAATATGTTCCATATATAATTGGATACTTTTCGTTTATTAATTGTTTTAGCTCAACATTTTGAGTTATTTCTCCTACAAATATAGTTGGACCAAGTTGCCATTGTTATTTAGTAAAATTTGATGAAAAATACGTAGATTCTGGGACTGAAGTCCGTAGATTCGCAGGAACGGGCTAAAATACATAGATCTACATAAAAAGACGTAGAGTTGGCAACGCTGAGTGTTGCCATAAGCAGTGCTGCCAACTGCCTAACCAACAAATCTGGATTTCAAGGTCTAAAAAATCTGTAAACATACATTTGGAATATATCGAGGAATATATGAAACAATAATTAGGGTACGTACTGTAACGAAAAAATGAACTATAAAGAGAAAATAATAGATAATATATGTTTTTTTATATAATTATGGATTTATTTACATAATTATATATTCATTTTACTAAAATTAGTTCCATTCTTACAGTACATTAAAGCATGGTACATTGTTTAGCAATTGTTTCGTAAGTAGCAGTTCCTCTGTTGTCCGCGATCTTTTAATAAAGAAAATATACTTTCTACTGCAGCGCTGGAATGGGGAGGCAAAATAAAGCGGTAACAAGAGATCAATATATTTGACCAATTTTAACGAATATGGCTATAACTCTCGCATAATTTGTCTATGGTATCGTGTAATGAAGTGAAAACTTCAATAGCGGCGTTGTGCACTTTTGGGAAAATATATTAAACTCGCGTCTGGACACCTGGCGTCAGACGCGTGACGTCATATGGAAATTTAAACTTAAATGAATTACGAATAAGGAACATTTTTGTTTGTTGGTAGGTATAAAAACAGAGACAGACCGGGCCCGTATGCGGCACGGCCGTGCAGAGATAACATTTCAAGCGTTTAACATGTTGATTTTGACTTCATATCCACAACGTTAATGTTCAAAATTTCACTTTTGCCGGCACTCCCGGAGTGCAACCCGTTTTTTTTTGTGAAACGAATCGATTTCACGACATTGAAAACAAGTTTCATCAAATTAAGCTATTATACAACTGTGTAGAAAAGCAGTTAGTAGCAATATGAACTGAATGGGATTAACTGCTATTAAATTGAGTTACTGTGTTCTTGTGAGTTTAACTATAAATTAAAAATTAGTATACGATATCCACAAACGTAATCTATCTTTTTAGCTGATATAGGTATTAAGTATATGATTTTGTATGGTGCTCCAGCATAAAAGTTTTTTTGTTTTTATGCAATTGCAATAACGCTCGTGGTACATTGTAGACAAAGGGTTTCTGAGAATGCAACTTTGAAGTAGATAATTTAATTCTTATTTTATTTCTGCCACTCCATTGCAGGACACAAGAAATTGCGTGCAAAATAATAATGTAACACGTATCACGGCAGCGAAAAACTTAGAGTGAGGAGCACCATCCAACGTTAGCGTTATAGTACCCGTCAAATCAATAGTTAGGCAAAAATTCAGTTACACCATCAAAAAGTTAAAATGACGTCACGATATTACCATAACCATAAAAACCACTTTTGGCTGGTTGTTGTTAATATTAGTGTCATGAAATTGTGTTCACACAATGGCGATCAGCAAATGTATTCTGGGTACAGAGTACCCGCCTACCTACTTCTGTCTCTATTTCTGTCTCTGTTTTCTCGGTCACTTACTCAGCTCAAGCTCAAAAGCTCAGTACATGCACATACCATAAAAGTGAAGTTGTGGGTTGATTTTTATTTGCAAACAATTATACATTGAAATCCAAACAAATTAGGTGACATATTTCGTAAACCTATACAATAATGTCACTATTTACAAGATATCTTGTGGGAAAGTAGTAGTTCATTTGAAGACTCTATAAAAATGAAAACTATAAAACCCTGTTTGTGGATAATACTGGTCGCAGAAAAAAGAAATTATAATCATCAAGAAAAGATCTGTTGGATTAAAGTTAATCCCACAAAATACCTCGCACAAAAATTACAAAATTAAACATCAAAACTTCTCGCCTCCGTCCGAGATCACAATAATTGACGAAAGTGAAAGTGACATTTGGAGACAACAAATAGAAAGTGTTCCAACTCAAAATATATTTTCCCTGAATAACTTTAGGGACAAAACCTCATTTGACTGGCAGTACTAAAATCTTTAACTGTAGCAAATTTTTTGATAGTGCAACTCCCGTGCGTTAATGTAACTGAAATCAACGTTCGCTAGTGATAAAGTTATCTTTGACCATGACGTAAGCTAGAGTTTTGGTGTAACTCACACTTAATCGTCTGAATTAATAAAATTTGTTATAGTTTTGAAAATCACGAGACCAAATAACATTACTAAAAAGCCAAAATTTGCTTGACGTAGGGCGTGCGTAGCCAAAACTCCTAATAAGCGAAAAAAATGAATCGTGGACATCTCTGTCGATCGCATCCGGTAGACAAAATATTGCGATCTGAATTTCACGACAGGCTATGTTTTTATGATTTAGAGACAAAGAAGAAAAAAATTACATAGTAAATTAATATGACTAGTAAAGTACTATTCTACAAGCGTTAACACACGGATAACGCTTGACACTGAGAGAAAACATAAAAAATGTCAAAGACACTTTAAAGTGATACACATGAACAACGAGAACGTTTTGTTAAAATGATGGCCCAGTACTTTACAAATTATATTCATATTCATATTGTTATATAATCTAGTGGCCCGTTTTTGTTTGGAGATAAGTATTATATTTATCTTGGTAAGCAGATGAGTGCAATCATAGATTCATTATTAGCACAATTTACCTGGCGTGCGTTCGGCAGCTCCATAAGCCAAGCCATATCTTGCTCTGACAGTGGATGTGCGGCGTTCACGAACTCAATTAGAGCCAAATCTTGGTCGGCTGTCAAAATTGACTTATGCAGTAGTAACATATCACGTGATTCAATAGCATTGTAAGTGACTTCTTCTTCTTCTTCTTCTTCTTCTTCTTCTTCTGTAACATGTGATGGAGTAGCCGTTCGTGATACATCGATCAAATATTGGTCGATCAAAATTTGGCTGACAAAGCTCCTGAACGCAGCCCTGTTTGTGCGCGGCTACCATAGAGAAAAGAAAAAGGTACGCTACCAATCAACCACAAATTATATAGTTATGTCTAAGGACAATCAACTGTATGCATAGAGGCAGTTTGTAGCGACTGGCCGGTTGGCGCAGTTGGTAGCACTCTGCCTTCTGAGCCGCTGGTCCCGGGTTCGATTCCCGGCCAGATCAAACATTTGTGTGCATGAACATGTCTGTTAGACCTGTGTCTGGGTGTGTATATGTATATAAGTATATATATCAGTCATCAGGTTACCAAAGCACAGGCTCTGCCTAGTTTGGGACCTGAAGACCTTGTGTTAATGTTAATAAAAAAAAAAAAAAAAACAAAAAAAAAATTAACATTTAATTTCGAATAAACTATAAGTGTTACGCTTCCACTTTCTTAATGCGTACTGCCAAGGAATGGAACTCGTTGCCCGAGTCTGTGTTTCCCGATATGTACAATCCTGGAGTCTTCAAGTCGCGAGTGAATAGGTACCTTCTGGGTTTGTGTGCTAAATCCTAGATAACGTCATCACTTAACATCAGGTGCGACAGTTGTCAAACGTAAACTTATAATATGTAAAAAAAAAATAAAAAAAAACGTTTGGCAACCAAGAAGTCAAATTTGAAAAAAAAGAATGTTCATCATAATTATCATAGCCATGAATATTTTTTTATGGTCACCCGTTTGGTACACGTCCACAAACATAGTTTATTTGTTAGAATTTATTTTTCACCTAGTCTATCATATTGGTGAAGGTCGTTCTTACTTGAGATCTTCTACTATAATGTTTAATTAGCAGTATATATTGCATATTTATTGATTTGGGAGATACATGAATTACAAAGGTCACAGCCAAAGTGTAAAAAAAAATCAATACATGATTGAATTTATTTTAATTGGAGAATAAAAATTACAAATTAAACTAAGTAACTTAAAGCATTTTAATATAAATAAGCTAGTGGCTCCTATTTTTTTTTTAGTGTATATATTTTATATTAAATAGACACACTACATCGAAGATATCCCGCACATTACAATGGCCATGATACAGCTGAAAGACAACAAGTCACCTGGTGACGACGGAATAACATCTGAGTTTCTAAAAGCGGACAGAGCACCGGTGCTCAAAGTCCTCCAGAAGTTTTTCAATTTCGCTCTTATTGGAGGTATAACGCCAGAAAAATGGAACAAAGGCATAATAGCGCTGTTCTTCAAAAAAGATTAAACATTTCGCCCAAGAACTGCAGACCCATCATCCTTCTGAGTCATGCTTATAAACTCTTTTCGCGGGTCATCACATCGAAACCGTCTCAATCGCAGGTTTCATAAATACCAGCCACCCTCTTATCAGAATTTCTTGATTTTTAGTTCCTGTTCCTGAAATCACCACCGCCACGATATGATTTTCGCACTGAATGTGGAAGGCACACGACGAAAGAAACTTTAAGGGTTTGACTAATATTTGTCTTACCTTCACAACAAACCACTTATAGATTAATTTCAGTTGATATAACTAAGGGGTCACTTTATTTCAATTCACCTAACAATTGACTGAGTCTAAGTTATTTAAAATATTCTGAACGCATCCAGAAATTCATGTCCTAACGTTGGTATGATGTGAACATCTAGGGAATTCATTGTGGACTAGACTTTATAAAAAGTGGCTTTCAATTATCAGGCCGGTAAATATAGGGTCGGTAAAGCTCGGGTCGGTAAATCACTGGCTGCGCACTATCGCCCGGTAGAATTTGTACCACCCTAGTAATTACCACCCTGATAATGCGCGGCCTGATAGCTCATGTACATGGCTTTGAATTATCTGGTCGCCAATTATCTGGCCGGTAATTCACAGGCCGGGAATTATTTGGTCGGCAAGTAACGTTTCCCTAATTTAAATGAATAGGTACCAATATTCATAAAATCAGAGAAAACTGAGAAAAGTGAAATCACTAATCACTCCGAGTATTGCATTGCGCGCTACACTGAAAAAAATATTGATTACTAAAACTATTCAAATTGTGAATTTATCGCGATGCATTGCTAGCCAAGAGAATAGAATTACGATCGTATTGATAGCATGTACTCTGAAGTGGTTGGTGTGTGAGGAGCTGAGGAGTACAATAATAAAGCATATAATTATATGATTTAATGTTGATTCATTCATATTTCGATCTTCGAGTAATAAAATATATAAGTAATAATGACTCTCGTAGACTATATGGCCTCACTATCACAGAATCCGTACTTTGGAGCTGGTTTTGGATTATTTGGAGTTGGAGCAGGAGCGGCTATATTACGAAGAGGATTTCAAACTTCTATGGTACTTTTTCGGAGACACTGTATGATTACTCTCGAAGTGCCTTGCCGGGATAAATCTTATCAGTGGTTGCTGCAGTGGATCACGCAAAAAGGCGCTAAACAAACGCAGCATTTAAGTGTAGAAACTTCTTTTCAACAACGCGACACTGGTCAGATAAAAACTAAATACGACTTTATACCTAGTGTAGGACAACATTTTTTCAGGTTAGCTTTACATAATCAAATTTTAGTTTTTGCCTAATAACTCAGTTTAGTGTTTCTATTTTCTTTATATATCTCATCAATCATTCATTTATGTAGACTGCTGATCTCCCATTGAAAAAAAAACTATAATAATAAGTAACAAGATTATTGTTACTATGAACATGTCTGTTTGACCTGTGTCTGGGTGTGTTTATGTATATAAGTATATATATCAGACATCAGGTTACCATAGTCACACCAGAACAAATAGGGGATATCCTTAAAGGTATGAAGCGCGGTAAGTCGCCGGGTCACGACGGACTGAGTATTGAACACTTATTGTTCGCGGGTCAGTATGTCTGTGTGGTGCTGGCTCGGTTGTTTACTCTCTGTCTGCGGCATTGTTACTTGCCTGAAAAACTTATTCGTACGCATGTTGTACCTATTGCTAAGAACAAAACGGGTGATATCTCGAGCATGGCCAACTATAGACCTATTTCTCTGGCCACTATAGTGGCTAAAGTGCTTGAAAGAGTGTTTCATTCCCACATTAGC
The DNA here is from genome assembly GCA_934044485.1 of Apeira syringaria. NCBI lineage: Eukaryota > Metazoa > Arthropoda > Insecta > Lepidoptera > Geometridae > Apeira > Apeira syringaria. The sequence continues at coordinate 117,572 of OW203662.1, forward strand.
TCAAACGTTAACATAGACGATGGACAGTTTGGTTTTCGCCCAGATGTCTCGACAGATATGGCAATATTTTCCTTGAAGCAGGTTGTAAGTTTTTACAAGCAGCATAACACTACAGTGTATGCTTGTTTCCTCGATTTAAGTCGTGCCTTCGACACGATAAATCATGACATGCTTTGGAAAAAGCTTCGGCATGCCAGAGTCCCTGATGAAGTCGTGGAACTTTTCGCGTACTGGTATCGCAATCAGACCAATAACGTTAGATGGGGTGGGGAGTTGTCTGACAGTTATCGGCTGTCATGTGGCGTGAGGCAGGGGGGACTTACCTCTCCCGATCTATTCAACACATACGTGAATGATTTGATCGTGGAGCTGAGCAGCACTCCAGTCGGGCTCAGGTTGGATGGCAAATATGTCAACAACCTGAGTTATGCTGATGATATGGTGCTGATCAGCCCCTCGATCAAAGGATTGCAAAAACTTTTAAACATATGTCAAAATTATGCTATTGACCACAATTTAGTTTATAATAACAAAAAGACAGAAATGGTCATATTCAGATCGGGAAAAAGTCCGGATCACGTGCCTCGTGTCTACCTAAATGGACAATCTATAAAAACTGTAGATACTTTCAGGTACCTTGGCCACATTGTAACGTGCAACTTAAAAGATGACGCTGATATAGAACGACAGCGTAGGGCACTATGTGTTGTAGGCAATATGATTGTGAGAAAGTTCAAAAAGTCATCACCTGACGTGAAAATGACCTTATTTAAATCTTTCTGTCAGACTTTTTACACTTGTCAACTCTGGACCGACTATGCGAAGAGAACGCATGATTCCATCCGAGTTGCTTACAACAACATCTTTAGGCAGCTCATGGGTCTCAAACGATACTGTAGTGCTTCGGAAATGTATACAGTGGCTAGAGTGGACTCGTTTAATGCCGTCCAACGGAAGCGGATTGCATCTTTCATGTCCAGAGTGCACAGGTGTAACAATGCTGTTATCAGAAGTCTAGCGGACAGACTGATGCTAACATCAATGTATAGACGATGGGTGGAGATTGCCACCTGATTACATAATATATATGTATAATATAAGTATTTAGGGTACTTAAGTTATACGGATATATTTAGTAATGTATAATTTTATTTAATATTTTTTTTTGTGAAATTTGTTTGGATCCTTGTGTCTGCAATAAAGTTTATTATTATTATTATTATTATAGTACAGGCTCTGCCTAGTTTGGGACCTGAAGACCTTGTGTGAATGTTGTCCCATATTATTATTACTTGCAAGTCGAATGAGTGTTTCACTTGCGCTATTCCCATGGGGCAAATAATAGAAATCCAATGATAGCTTAAAGATGAAGAAGACATTAAAGAATGAGAAGTAGGTAGAAACCTATTGTAATGTTATTTGAACATAACATTCTTAAATTAAAATTTACAGGTATGCTGGAGCATGGATAAAAGTAGATCGCATAAGAGAGCAACATACTCTAGACTTACACATGGGAGTTCCTTGGGAAACCGTTACACTTACATCATTTGGGCGAAACAAACAACTTTATTATGATATACTAGAAGAAGGTATGTACTCAAGTAACATACATACAATACTACTTACAATGATGGTTCAGGATGGCTAGGGTAGTTGGCGAGGAAATGCGCAGTACATCCCAAGTTGGATGTTAATGCCGGCCTCATCATCGTCATAAACACCTCAGCAATGTCCACTGCTCTACATATGCCTCCCCCATACAAGGGGGTTTGCCAATACTCGCCACGCTTGGCAGACGGGTAGGCGAGCTCAGTGTAGTTTCTGATCCTCAGAAAGCGCTGCTGCCCACCTTCTGGTACGTGGTCCCTTAGCCGACTCTTTCGGCTAGGCAGGTACCACCACGGCATTAACCGCAAATGCTGGACTTATCCCCTCCAAATAGAACAAGAATGTTAGGTAAAAGATACACACCATTATGAGTTCAATTCCAAAATTAACTTTATTTAAGTACCTTCATATACATAACATATCTCCCTTTCATAACTTATGAAAATACCAATACTTAATTATTTAAGTGTTACTTCAGTCTGAGGAATTTGGTATGCCTATAATATCTGGCCATAATTTCGGTGGTGGTATTTCAATTGGTAGCTCATCTGATGTTCTTGAGCCTGTGTCCCCCACCATCCTATTTTCAGCGAGTCTTTCCTCAGTATGAACCAATCTAGCCAAAATCTGATCAGCATGGCGGCGGTGCAGCTCTCAATCTTCTGTCCTCACTCTATATGTGCTTGGACCTTCTACCATCTCTACAGTGGCCCTCTGCCACTTTTAACCGGGTCCATACATGTGGATCAGTACAGGCTGATCAACCACGAAAGTCCTAGAGGGCATGCGCTGTGCTGCTGCTTCCAATTGTTGTTTTCCATATCTGGGCGCACAATCAGGGTGAAGTGTAGATATAGCTGTCCTGTATTTGCGCCCATTGAGCATCTCCGCCGGCGTTTTATTTGTGCTGCTGTTTGGTACTGCTCGCATATAATAAAGCACTTTGCTTAACTTCTCATTCCATGGAACATTCACATCCATTTTCTTAATTTTATTTTTAAATGTCTGTATTGCTCTCTCAATATGCCCATTGGTTGCCGGATGGTACGGCGGAGTAAGCAAATGTTTAATGCCATTTTTCTTTAAGAAGCTATTAAACTCCTCAGAGGTAAATGCTCTACCGTTGTCTGATACAACAACATCTGCAATCCAGTGCATCCATTAGCAAACCAATGCAGTGATTAGTTTGATGAGAAGGATTTTGAAGCAAAAATCCTTCTCATCAAACTAATCACTGCATTGCTACTCATGGAATTAATGATTTCTGCTTCAATCCATTTGCTGTGGCTATCAATCAATACAAAAAATGTTTTTCCTTGGAAAGGTCTGGCAAAATCTATGTGTACCCGAGTCCAAGGTTTTTCAGAAACAATCCAAGTTTGAGGATCTCTAGGAGGACAGTTTCTAGTTAACTGGCACTGCTCACAACTGGCCACAATCTGTTCTATTTCATTGTCCATGTGGACCCACCAAACATAGCCTCTTGCATATGCTTTTGTTTGGACAATACCCGCATGAGGGGTATCTAGCATTTTTAGTACCTCCTTTTGAAGCTTTGTAGGTACAATGACTCTATTGCTCCATAATAAACAGTCTTTATTAAGAGAAAGAGCCTCTCTTCTGGTCCAAAATGGATGTAAGGCTGGGTCTGTAACTTTATTTGGCCAGCCATGCTGCACATGGAATAAAACCTTTTTGAGCACTGTATCCTTCTTAGTTTCTGACGCAATTCTATCCGCATTTAAACTCCATCCACTTGGTTCTTCTAACAATAACACTTCTTTAAGTGGCTTTTCAGTCAAAGTCGCCGTAGCTGGTGCAGTCCATCTACATAACGCGTCTGCATTACCTATTAACTTTCCTGGTCTGTGTATAATAGTATACTCATAGCATGCTAGCTTCAATGACCAACGAAGCATTCTTGGTGAGATCTGGTCAGGTATAGGTTTAGCCGGATTAAATAAGCCCACCAAAGGCTTGTGGTCTGTTACTGACCCTCTGACCCAAGAGAAATTCATGAAATTTCTGTAATCCAAACATAATAGCCAATGCTTCCTTATCAATCTGCCCATAGCGCCTCTCATGGTCCTGTAGAGTTCGTGATGCCATCATTATTGGCCTCTCTGATCCATCATCCATGACATGTGCTATTATAGCCCCCACTCCGTATTCAGATGAGTCGCAGATCAGCCTTAGCTCCTTCTTTAAGTCATATCCCACCAATGTAAGATCAGATGACAGCAACTGTTGGAAAGAGTGGCAATCGGTGTAATTGTTATGTATTAAACTGTGACATTTTCATGTGTTAGGTTAAGATGTTGCTTTTATTGTGTTTATATTCTTGTATGATTAGTATGTGTTAGGCTAAGTCATGTTTGTGAATATTAGTATAAGAATATTGTTTTGGTTGAATAAATACGGTGAAATGCGGTGGGCGCTCTCCTTACGGTCAAGGTCGGACCATGGATAGGGAGGAGGTGCGAGCGAGACAAGGCTAGACTTCCCTTTCGGGTTCTGTTCATCCCTCAACTCCCTCCGTTTTAGAGCGGGACGGAGCGTGTCAGGCTGTCCCTCTCACGCTCCGCGCCTTTGAGTATATATGGCGGGGTCCGAACTCCCTCCGTTTTAGAGTGAGACAGAGCGTGTTAGTCTGTCTCTCTCACACCCGAGCCTTGGGTATATAAGGCGGGAAGTCGGCCACAGTGTTAAGAGGACCCAGTCATCGTCTCCCCAGGCCAAGTCCAGAAGGCCTTCAAACTCCCCAAACCAAAGAAGGCTCCAGGGGCGGACGGCGTGGGGAACGCTGCTCTGCGCCATCTTCCCTACAAGGCAATAGCCGCCTATGCCCGCCTCTTCAATGGCATCCTACGGACCGGCCATTTCCCTGCGTACTGGAAAACCGGTCATGTCATCATGATCCCGAAGCAGGGGAAGAGCATCCGGCACGAGAGCTACCGCCCTATAACCCAGTAGGGTTATAGGGCGGTAGCTCTCCGGGTACCTTGGAGATGCTGGGCAGTAGCCCAGCATCTCCAAGGTGTTCGAGAAGCTGCTCCTACAAAGACTCCTCCCGCATATTGAACCGCGACCCGAGCAGTTCGGCTTCCGATCGGAGCACTCGACGACCCTCCAACTATCCAGGGTACTGCACAAGCTGGCTGAAGCCACAAATAAAAAGGAACACTCAGCCACAGTATTCCTGGATATGGAAAAGGCGTTCGATCGGGTGTGGCACAACGGGCCGATATACAAGCTGGCCTCCTCAACAGCCCCAAGAAGGACCGTCGCAGTCATTCGCGCCTTCCTTCTCGACCGAACGTTCAGAGTAAGGGTAGAGGGAACCCTCTCTGAACTGTACCCAATCCAGGCTGGCGTCCCACAAGGCAGCTGCCTCTCGCCAGCCTGCTATAACTGGTACACTAACGACATCCCCATCGTGGAAGGAACCACGCTGGCTCTGTATGCCGATGATGCCGCGCTGATCTCCTCTTCGGTCAACATGGCCCACGCGGCCCTCAGAATGCAGCGAGCGTTGAACCTGCTCCCCGCCTGGCTGGGCAGCTGGAGAATGGGAGTCAACGTCTCCAAGACCCAGGCCATGATGCTGACCACCAAGCACTCCCTGCCCCCAAAACTCAAGCTCCTGGAGGGATCCATCCCTCCAGGACAACTTTTAATTGAGTGTACGCTTGCTTGAGGTCAAGTTTACTGAAATATTGGCCTCCGCTTAACTTCACAAAAGCTTCCACTGACGTTGGTAGTGGGTAGCTGTCCACTTTTATAGATGCATTGACTGTCGACCTATAATCTCCGCAGATTCTCAATGAGCCATCCTCTTTCTTAACAATTCTCAGCGGTGTAGCCCATTCTGAATATCTAACTGGTATCAGTATCCCTGCGTCCACCATTCGGTTAAGTTCTGCTTCCACGGACATCCTCAGAGGAAACGGGACAGGACGAGCCTTCAATAAACGTGGTGTTGCATCAGGCCGTAAATGAAGTGTGACTTCAGGACCGTTGTATATGCCTAATTCTTCTTTGTATAAGTCAGGAAACTTATTCACAAAAGGGACTAAGTCTTCCTTGGCCCAGTGTAAGCCCGTTACTTGAATGTTTAACGCTTGAAACCAATTGCGACCCAAAAGACTAGGTCCACTGCCAGATCCAATCAAGAGTTCACATTGAGCCTCTTTACCACCCAACGAAGCACATACATTAGCCCGTCCTAAAACTTTAAGTGAGTCTTTTGTCCATGTAACCAGCTTCACTGCAGTATTATGCAGGGGTGGTGGTGTAGACCACAATTTCTTAAATGTTTCTTCAGATACTATACTGCGGGATGCCCCGGAGTCTACTTCCATTGTCAAATTCGCTCCATCAATAACAACATCAACTAATATTGGAGGTTGATAGCTATCTGTGCACACATAGATTCCCATCATGTCTTCAGCTCGTGACAAAGAATCTGGCTTATCTTCCACCACATGTACTTTGGATCTCTTATTACAGGCCTTTGCTATGTGCCCATACCGTTGACACTTAAAGCACTTTGCTCTCATAAAGGTACACCGCTCATTCTGCTTGTGCACACGGGTACAATGTCTGCACTCATTAGACTTTATTTTGCCAATGTCCATGGGCTCAGGGACAGGAGATGACGCTGGGTTTACTTCACTGCTTGCACTTCTTGGATAAATATCTTGACCAGAGGCTTGGTGGTTGAGACACATCTGTACAGCAGCCTCAAATGTCAGGCCTTTTGTTTTCAGTAACTCCCGCCGCAAGCGTTCGTCACACACTCCCAAAACAATTCTGTCCCGTAACTGGCGCTTAATGTCCGCGAAATTGCACTTTGCACATAACGCACTTATCGCGGCCACAAAGTCTTGCACGCTTTCACTTTGCAATTGCACCCGCTTGTGAAATTTGCCTGCCTGAAGAATTTCATTGACTTCTGGTTCATAAAATTTGTCCAAAACACCCAAAATGTCCTTAAATTTGACTTGGGTAGGGCGTAACGGTACTAAAAGAGATGCGATTAGAGCGTATGTGTCCTTTCCGCACTGAGACGAAAACAATGATCGCGCTTTTGCGTCGTCGTTTTCCACAAGTCCCGCCGCATGGAGCGCACATAGCAACTGCTCCTTATAATTACACCACACATCAGTTTTTGCATTAAACTGCTCAGGCAACACAATATTCGTATTATTGAATGCCATTTTGTCGTAAATATATTTTATTTTCCTCAGTCGCCACTAAAAGATACACGCCATTATGAGTTCAATTCCAAAACTAACTTTATCTAAGTACCTTCATTTACAAAACAATTAAATAATTAGAAGTCTACCCGCAAATACATAACATTAGGCATCATGGGAGTTTTTGACATTTTAGAGTAAAAAGAAAAAACATTGTGGATTTTTTTTGTATAGTAGTCTAAATTTTAGCTCTTCCATTAAATCTATGTTAAAAAATGTTTTCTTTTTACATTAGCTTTCAAAAAATGGCTACGCCCTTGTACAAATTCGATACAAATGAAATGTATTTTTAACCGACTTTAAAAAAGGAGGTTCTCAATTCGACCCGTATGTTTTTTATTTGTGTTTATTACCGCATATCTTCCGACTGGGTGAACCGATTTTGATCGTTCTTTTTTTATTTGAAAGCTGGTGCTTCCCGTGTGGTCCCATTTAAATTGATCAAAATCGGACGAGCACTTTTTGAGTTACAAGTCAAAAACTGAAAAATACCTACACGATATTATAGTAGCGGGTGAAGACATCGGTGAACATACCTACACCACAATGACAATTGATCCCATGAGTAACAAAGGTCACTAAAAAGAGTGAAAAAAAATATTTTTTACCAAAAAATGGAACCGACTTCAACACTTAAAAGTATGAAATAACTTGTCGAAGTCGGTACCATGAGCACAATATTTTGATATCAGTTACTTTTGAACTATCATGGTACCGACTTCAACAAGTTATTTCATACTTTTGAGTGTTGAAGTCGGTTCCATTTTGTAATCAAATTTTTTTTTATCTTAAAATTTTAAAAAATGGCCTGTGCATTCTGATTTTCTACAAGGTGATCTAAGGAAGAGCGGGCAAAAATATTCTTTAATTAAAAAAAGTAAAATTTATTATATGTGTTTTGACCAAAACTTATGTAATGCATAAAGTCAACGTTTTAAAAATCCATTTGACGTAATGTATTTAAGGTCATAGACAACACACAATTTTAAGGTTTAGTAATAGACAAAAAGCTTAATTAGAAACCCCAAATAGAAGAGCTGAGTAGACGAGTTAGTAGTTTGCCATGCGCCTTATTAAACTCTACAAGGTTTAACATAGACGCTTTACTTTGTGCATACTACGGCTTAGTTGAATCTGTTCTATGATATCGAAGAATTTGGCAAACTGGCAAAGAAATTATGTTTAAAATGGAAAAGCGCTGTATTAGGGCCATATTTGCGCTTAAAACAACTGATAGCATAAACATAAATGTAGTATTTTTTAGACTTTCGCGATTCGAACACATTGTTATTAAATCAAACGGGGCTTGATCGCGAGAAAAACATTTAGTAATTTATTTACGTCGACGTTTCGACCAAGTTGCATTGGTCGTGGTCACGAGAAGACTGACCACGTCTGAGTCTGAGTCTTCTCGTGACCACGACCGTTTTGTTTTTCTCGCGATCAAGCCCCGTTTGATTTAATAACAACATAGATATAAACGTATAGATATTAACATAAGGGCAAGTTATACTCATTGGTCTTCTGCACAACTTGCCGAAGTGTGGGTGTGATCAATCTGTCGTATTTTTGTATTACCGATTTCTATTAAAGGTACGGATTTCGTGTCGCAAGGGTTTCCATATTCGTCTATTGAGCTGCATATATGACGCATCATCATCAGATGATTGCAGATGCAAGAAGCGTCGTTCAGACATGAGGTCAATGGTATGGCTGGAGAGTTTTGAGCTAGAGAGGTCCTTTAGTACGGCGGGGTCTGAAAAGATTAGACCCGACTGTGTGGATAGTATCTACCAACCTGTTGTTGATTTCCTCCCCCGACGCAAAGTTCTAACCCAAGCAAAGCCATTGGATAGCTCAAGTTGAAAGCTCATGGGGTTCTGAATATGGATATTTTGAGGTCGGAGCGTGGATTTCATCAAAACATCAACGAGTTTCTTCCATAATTGTAATCTACAAACCGTCTAGAACTCACGTGGTAAGTACTAGAAAATTACTCTCCGACCAGTTTCGAACTTATTCGTTCTTCATCTGGGAGTTAAGATCGTGTCAGACGGCCACTGAGAGCCTCAGCACATAATTACGTCCTGATCTGATACCACGTGAGTCCTAGTCGGTTTGTAGATTACAATGGGTTCAATGTGCCTCTTACCACGCGCCCACACCACCACAGTCACAGAGATATCATTGCATATTTCTTTCTTGGTGGTCATGATTAAATCGATCTCATTTCTCGTGAAACCGTTGGGACTCAACCAGCTCCATTTTCTGTGAGGCGGCGAAGAATTCATCCTAAAGAGTCCCTCCTTCTCCAGGAAGTCATCCAGCCTCTGTCCATCGAGGTCCCGTTGTCTATAATCAAATTGCCCGACTCTGAAGTCTTTTCTCTAAGCCAACTTTTCGTTAAAGTCCCCCAAAACAACAGTGTCGTGGGTCTCAGATGTATAAAAAGCCCTGAATACATACATACTTTAACAAATAGATGTATGTGCACACGGCTATCTGTTTTACCGAAAACGATGTTTAGTTAAGGCTCATGTTAGTCTACAGCTTTTTCACTGTGTGCGTGTTTATGTCACTCAATCTAGAATTGCATCAAGATTGATGCAATATGGATAAAGTAATAGTAGCAGACAACCAAAGTTGTCAAAATCGCGTATCGTGAGCCGAGCAAATTGCCATATCGAACAGTAGACTGAGGCCCCAGAATAAAATAATTTAACAAGAATGAGTTATCATGTTTCAGCACGAACTATGGCGTTAAAACAACACGAAGGGATGACAGTAATGTACACAGCGATGGGCTCAGAATGGCGCCCCTTCGGACACCCTCGGAAACGACGGCCTCTGCACAGCGTAGTGCTTCGAGCCGGATTGGCAGACCGTATTTTGGCAGACTGCTTAGACTTCATAAATAACCCACAGTGGTATACAGATCGAGGCATTCCATACAGAAGAGGTATTGTAACTTCGATTAAAAGTTCCCGTCAATTTGACACATTAAAATTTAAAGCAAAACTTGCCCATCCCCGTATCACCGACCAGACCACGGTCGGTGGAGTCACCGACCGTCGACAATACTGGTCATTAACGATCGAGGGATCGCGCGATCGGTGGGATTCGGTGAACGTGCCTAGTCCCACAGTATTCCCACGGTCTCATCACATCCGACCGATCGACCTGTGTGCGGACTGCGGACCGATAGAGCCGTGACAGACATTCGCTCAGCCAAGATCCTCTAGAACAGATGCATTCCCACGTCGCAAGTATCGGATGCACTGTTAACGCCCGCTGAGTCGTCGCCCCCACCAGCAGGCACCAGGAGCTCACCTGATGATAGTATAGCATCGAACACGCCCCAAACCTCGACATATGTGAACTCTGTCCTCTGTATCACGACAATAATCTCTTTATACACAAACGTTGGCAAGCTGCTGCGCCCCAACCACCACCGCGCTGGGCTACCAACGCGTTCAGTACGTAAACAACGTTGAGTTCTAATTACGATTACACGAGTTTCTGAAGGCCTGTCTTTCAGGATACCTACTGTATGGACCCCCTGGATGTGGAAAATCTTCTTTCATAATGGCGTTGGCCGGAGAGCTGGAGTACAATATTTGTGTCCTCAACCTCTCCGAGAGAGGGCTCACAGACGACAGGCTCAATCATCTACTCAGGTACGCTTCCTGCGTCCACTTATCGTCATCATCATCATCTCAGCCATAGGACGTCCAGTGTTGGACATAGGCCTCCCCCATTGATTTCCACAAATACCTGTTGGAAGCTGCCCATATCCAGCCGTTGCCTACGATCTTAGTACTTAGTAGATAGTCTGTCCACCTGGTCGGTGGCCGTCCTATGCTGCGCTTGCCAGTCCGTGGTCTTCGAGAATTTTTCGACCACAACGGCCATCAGTTCTTCGAGCTATGTACCCTGCCCACTACCACTTCAACTTGCTAATCCGCTGGGCTATATCGGTGACTTGCGTTCTTCTACGGATCTCCTCATTTCTAATTCGATCACGTAGAGAAACCCCGAGCATAGCCCTCTCCATAGCTCGTTGTGCGACTCTGAGCCTGCTCAGAAGGCCCATAGTCAGAGACCACGTTTCGGTTCCGTAACTCATCACTGGTAACGCACATTGTTCGATGACATTCGTTTTTAGGTATTGTGGTATTTTGGACGAGAAGACGTCTCGTAGCTTCCCAAACGCTGTCCAGCCGAGTTGGATTCGACGATTATCCCCTTTCTCAAAGTTGGACTTACCTAATCGGACTGTATGTCCTAGGTAGACGTAGTGGTTCACAACTTTGAGAATCGAGTTCCTAATTGATATAGGGGCGGGCGCAACATTAGCATTTGATATAATTTTCGCCTTGTCCATGTTCATTTTGAGGCCCACCCTTAGGGAAACTCTGTTGAGGTCTTCGAGCGTGCTGAGATCTTCCATCGATTCTGCCATGACCACAATATCCTCGGCAAACCGAAGGTGAATGATGTACTCGCCGTTGATGTTGATGCCAAATCCTTTCCATTCCAAGAGCTTGAAGGCGTCTTCCAACGTGGAAGTGAACAGTTTCGGAGAAATAACATCTCCCTGTCTCACGCCTCTTTGCAATGGAATCGCCTTCGAAATTTGCTCTTGTACTCGGACCGACATGGTGGCATTATTGTACAAACACTTCAACACTTCGATATACCGAAGGTCAATACGGCACCGCTGGAAAGACTCAAGCACCGCCCACTTCTCGATCGAATCAAAGGCTTTCTCATAGTCCACAAACGCTAAACATAAAGGCAAGTTATACTCTTCGGTCTTCTGTATAACTTGCCGCAGCGTATGGATGTGGTCTATGGTGCTGTAGCCTTTTCGGAAACCAGCTTGTTCGGGAGGCTGGACGTCATCAAACCTACGTTCGAGACGATTCGCGATGACTCTTGAATACAGCTTGTAAACATGGCTCAGAAGCGAAATGGGTCTGTAGTTCTTAAGCAATGTGTTGTCACCCTTCTTAAAAAACAACACCGCTACGCTTCTGTTCCATGCTTCCGGCGTTGAACCTTCGAGGACAACGGAATTAAAGAGCTTCTGAAGGACTTTCAGTATCGGTGAGCCACCCGCTTTTAGAAGCTCTGATGTGATCCCGTCGTCACCCGGCGCCTTGTTGTTCTTAAGCTGCTTCAGAGCCAGGCTGATGTCTGGGATGTCTTCGGTATAGTGTCGGGTTAGCTTGGCTCTTCGCTCTTTGGCCAAGCTGTCAACAGGTTTAGCGACCGAAGTGTCCATAGAACCTCTCGATCTCTCCAAGCACCTCTGCTTTAGTCGACGCTATACTGCCATCATCTCTCTTTAGCTTAGTCATCTGGCTTTGCCCAATAGACCGGACTCTTGCAAACACTTTGGAGCCTTTTCTCTGTTCGATCGTATCTTTAATACGATTTGTATTAAAGGTACAGATATGTCGCAAGGATTTCCATATTCGTCTATTGAGCTGCCTATATGACGCAGCATCATCGGATGATTGCAGTTGCAACGAGCGCCGTTCAGCCATGAGGTCAAGAGTATGGCTGGAGAGTTTTTGAGGTCCATTTGTACAGCGGGGTTCGAAGAACTGAGACCCCACTGCGTGGACAGTTTCTACAGGCCTGTTGTTGATCTCGTCCACCAACGGAAAGTTCTCAAGGCAAGCAAAGCGATTGGATAGCTCAAGTTGAAAGCTCTCGGTGTTTTGAATATGGACATTTTGAGGTCGGAGCGTGGATTTCATCAAACGGGACCTCTCAAGTTTAACATTAATATTCAATATGCCTCTTACCATGCGGTGACCACTGCCGGTTTTCACCATGATGATCACAGAGACATCATTGAATATTTGTTTGTTAGTGGTCATGATGAAATCGATCTCATTTCTTGTGGAACCGTTGGGACTCAAGCAGGTCCATTTCCTTTGAGACAGTTCCGTTCTCCATAACCAAATTGCCCCACTCTAAACTCCATCACTTCTTTTGCCCAACTTTGCGTTAAAGTCCCCCATAACAACATTGTAATGGGTCTTGGAGGTATGTATGGCCCTACTAATGTCCTCATACATAGCCTCTACCTCCTCATCGGTTCGGAGTTTCGAGGTCGGTGCATATACCTGAATGACCTTCAGCGAATACCTGCTCGATATTCTGAGTATTAGTGAGTTGTTAGTGAGGTACGTGCGAACGAGAAATCCGACACCACCTTAGGACTTTTGGTCGCCTTCCCGGTAGTAGAGTATGTTACCGGATTTGAGGGTTATGGTGTCCTCACCCTCACCATGGAATTCACATAACCCTAGGATATCCCAGTGTAACTTACTCATATCTTCTTCCAGCTCGACGATCTTCTCGTCTGTCAACAAAGTCCTTACGTTGTGTGTTACCAGGGCCAGAGGTCGTTTATTGAGGGGCTGGTAGCCGTGCATCTGCTGAGGATGGTTAGCACCCCTTGCTCCACCGTTACACTGGCCGCTACCGTAGCCGGCATTAGCGATGCTGCCGGGAACTGGGGGTCTGGTCATGTCTTGTACTATGATTATGGGAGGGGGGGGGGTTGCCAATACTCGCCTCGCTTGGCAGGCGGGTTGGCGAGCGCAGTATAAAGATATGACCCCTGCGTCCACTCATCTCACGTTATTGGCTTCTATAAGATCGAGTTCCTCGCGGTCCGACGATGTACTTCACAGCTGTTTAAACATCTTAATAGACCTATTAGTGATAATCGCAAACGAATGTATTTGTTTTCACCCTTTTCTTGCTACTCAGGGAGTCGATCGCCATCGCGTGTGTCTGTGTGCGCCGATCTTGACCTTTGCTACTCAGGGAGTCGATCGCCATCGCGTGTGTCTGTGTGTGCCGATCTTGACCTTTGCTACTCAGGGAGTCGATCGCCATCGCGTGTGTCTGTGTGTGCCGATCTTGACCTTTGCTACTCAGGGAGTCGATCGCCATCGCGTGTGTCTGTGTGCGCCGATCTTGACCTTTGCTACTCAGGGAGTCGATCGCCATCGCGTGTGTCTGTGTGTGCCGATCTTGACCTTTGCTACTCAGGGAATCGATCGCCATCGCGTGTGTCTGTGTGCGCCGATCTTGACCTTTGCTACTCAGGGAATCGATCGCCATCGCGTGTGTCTGTGTGCGCCGATCTTGACCTTTGCTACTCAGGGAATCGATCGCCATCGCGTGTGTCTGTGTGCGCCGATCTTGACCTTTGCTACTCAGGGAATCGATCGCCATCGCGTGTGTCTGTGTGCGCCGATCTTGACCTTTGCTACTCAGGGAGTCGATCGCCATCGCGTGTGTCTGTGTGCGCCGATCTCTTCGCCCGCGACTATGAGGAAGTCGTTAAATGTCGTCGGCGTATGCGTACCACCTTTCAGTTATTGGAGTGAAGGTACCTCAAAAACAGCTCGACCGATTTTAATGAAATTTAAATGGGACCACACGGGAAGCAAATTTTATTTCAAATTTAAAAAAAAAACGATCATAATCGGTTCACTCGGTCGAAAGTTCTGAGGTAATAAACATTAAAAAAAGTAATTCGGTTACAAAGAGCCAGAAAGTTGAGCGAGTTGATATCGTGTGCAGTCCAAAAAGCACTGGCTCACCGTGACAGCGCGGGCAGACCCGCCGCGCTGTAGTCCGCGCGGCCACACCACACCGATGGATGATCAACAGGTCGAGGTTATGAATGAACAGTACAACGGTAACTTGCGACTTATAGTTTGCACGAGCGCCATATTATTGTATATATGACGAACATAAGAGTATTGTAACGCAAGTGGCTCGTGTTCGTGCTCGTGCTCGTGCTCCAGCCGCGCCGCGCCGCGCCGCGCCTGTATACTGATGTAACACTCTCTGTCCCGCGCCCCCGCGCCCCGCGCCCGGGGATATCTCATAGGAGCGTGTGCTTGTGTCGGCGCGTACGCGTGGCCTGAGGACGGGTTCGCGGTGACTCCGTGAGGAGGTAACATGGGGGACAAACGTTTGTATAGATAAATATGTTTGTTGTTGACGTTCTAGCGATTACAGTTGATATATCTGTCGTTTATTCCGTATTATATGTATACTTGTGTCCCCCCCCCCCCCCCCCCCTCAGCGTCGCGTGTTGAATGTCCAGTGTGGCGCCGCAGCAGTCGATCGTACTGCTGGAAGACATCGACGCCGCCTTCGCGTCCCGTGAGGACGCTCCGGCGCAGAAGGCCGCGTACGAGGGCCTCAACCGCGTCACCTTCAGCGGGCTCCTCAACTGCCTCGACGGCGTCGCCTCCACGGAGGCGAGGATCGTCTTCATGACCACCAACTATTTGGAAAGGTAAATACAGTAGAAACACCGATTCGTTCGTACGTGGAGGTTCGGAGCGATGTCCACGATGACGCTCTCCATGAGCGCTCTGGCACCGGTAGTGGGTTACGGCGCTCACCGACACCCCGCCTCACCTGTGCGCGGTAGGTAGGATTCCCGCGTGGTCTGCGCCGGCGCACGCGCGGCGGCGTCGGGACTGCGTAGTCAGGTAGATATGAAATGAAATATATTTATATTGACAATAACTCACAGGACATAATTAACAAATTCACACATATTTTACAGACTAATTATTTGGTAGTATAATAGGCATGCACCCTAATGTACTGTGATTTGTTTACGCAGGATCCGTTGACATCCGAACTAGTAATTAAAATAAATAAAATCTACCTATTCTACGACTTTAATGCAGTTTTGTAATTACTGTACCTCAACAGACATTTGTATGCATCTAACTTCAGTGTACTGCTTTTATTATTTATATCCTAGCTTACAACTCTCCAACAACTCAATCCTAAAAGGGGACAAACGGTAATAATAATGTACCGTTTGCCCCCCCCTATCGCTCGTCGGGTGACAGACAGTAATTTTCCTTACCCCCTTGTCCCCATGGGGGACAGACGGGGATATTCTAGGATTCCGTGTCGCGAGAGGCATGGACACACAATTACAATACACAAACAACCAAGACCCGGGACAAACATCTATACTCATCGCACAAATGTTTGCCCCTGCCGGGATTCGAACCCAGGGTTTCGGAGACACAGAAGTCATGTCACTAACACTGACCACTGCGCCACGGCGACCGTCACTAGATAGTAAGCTAATAGCATGGCCAAAGCGCTACTTTGGTGATGATTTTGATTTGCTTACGAGCGTCAGCACTGTCAGTACTAAATTCATCTCGGAACAGCTGAATCCTTGCGTACGAACGTGTGCGCTGTGAGCCCAAAATGAAACGCAGCCCTACACCTGGTTCACTCCGACCTTCACTTGTTCAACCGCACCTACTAGCAAGTCGCGAGAGTCGTTCTCAAATCAGTCACTCTTTTAATTTCTCTGATTGTTTTGTTCTTGTAACATGTCATCTCCAGTCGACGCGTGTGTCGATAGCTATACCCAAAAATGTACACGTATCAACACACTCAATTTTCGTGTTGTTAAAAATAAAATTTATATTTATACGTGGTTTTTGAAACGGTCTATATTGCATTATTTAAGTTTTTTAACCGACTTCAAAAAAGGAGGAAGTTCTCAAGTCGACCCGTATGTTTTTTTCAATGTTTGTTACCGCATCACTTCCGACTGGGTGAACCGTTTTTGATCGTTTTTTTTTTTATTTAGTTCTAGATTACGATCAGAAAACCACCTGACGGTTTTGTTTAAGATATTTTTGATGTTTATATTTATATTTCCGTTATGATGTTAAAATAGAAATATCGTCTGCAAATAGAATACATGTCTTTGTGTATTTTAGGTAGGTCGTTTATATTATATTTAAAAGAATCCATCCGAGCACACCACCTCGCGGGCACCACATCTAAGCTTGAGTTAACCTTCTTCGATCAGATCTTCGGTCGCCGACGTGCGCCGAATGTGGGTGTTAAAGTGCTATATGACGTCACGAAACATATCCCCAACCGTCGAGAGAGCGCGGTGACCGGGGCGTGACGTAGTCGGTCCCCACCGACCGCGGCGACGACGGTTTGTTCCAGATTAGACCCAGCGTTGGTGCGGCCGGGCCGAGTGGACATGAAGGAGTACGTGGGGCACTGCGACCGGGAGCAGGTCGAGCTCATGTTCCTGCGGTTCTATAAAGGAGACGAGGCCGCCGCGCACGCTAAACACTTCGCCGCACAGTGAGTTTGGTTACAACCTGAATTAGGCTAATGCAGGATTTATAAACTTGCGTTTCACGACTGTCTCACCTGATGTTGAGTGATGACGCTGTCTAGGTTGAAGCAGGCGATCCGAGCAGGTACGAATAGGTACCTACTCGTGCCTCGAACACTCCAGGATTGTACATATCGGAAAACACGGACTCGGGCAACGAGTTGTTCCATTCCTTGGCAGTGCATTAAGAAAGTAGAAGAGAAACTGGTTCTGGTCGACCGATGATAGAAAGGGGACGGTGGAATCAGATTATGTAATTCCAGTGCATATTCTCCGAAATGTATCTCTCTCCGAACTCTACGCCCGCGCCAGTGTTCAAGGCTCTGAAGCCTACGTTCTACCAGAGTTACTGCCGATGATTCTATTGGTTGCTGGCTAAGTGACGGCCAGTGATAGGTGCTGGATAAGTGACGGCCAGTGATAGGTGCTGGATAAGTGACGGCCAGTGATAGGTGCTGGATAAGTGACGGCCAGTGATAGGTGCTGGATAAGTGACGGCCAGTGATAGGTGCTGGATAAGTGACGGCTAGTGGTAGTGATCAATAGTTTGATAGTGCGCTATGGCCGCGATAGTGGTCCCCGCTTCTGCTACAGATTCCTTTCAGTGAACGATGATTTAGTAATTTTACAATATTTTCTCTTCGCATAAAGCTTTCAACTGATATGAACGTTAAGAATACCATTCCATTACAAACAAAATGTGTAAATTCACAATCGATCTCACGTATTTACAGATCTAGCGTCTGACCACTATGTCACTTGATGGTCAGTGACGATGTGGTCCAGGATGAAATCTCACTAGACCCAGAATGGTTACTGGCTCTCGTGGACTGCTGCCTGTACACACAGAGCTCATGTTTACTGGCTCTCGTGGACTGCTGCCTGTACACACAGAGCTCATGTTTACTGGCTCTCGTGGACTGCTGCCTGAACACACAGAGCTCATGTTTACTGGCTCTTGTGGACTGCTGCCTGAACACACAGAGCTCATGTTTACTGGCTCTTGTGGACTGCTGCCTGAACACACAGAGCTCATGTTTACTGGCTCTTGTGGACTGCTGCCTGAACACACAGAGCTCATGTTTACTGGCTCTTGTGGACTGCTGCCTGAACACACAGAGCTCATGTTTACTGGCTCTTGTGGACTGCTGCCTGAACACACAGAGCTCATGTTTACTGGCTCTTGTGGACTGCTGCCTGAACACACAGAGCTCATGTTTACTGGCTCTCGTGGACTGCTGCCTGAACACACAGAGCTCATGTTTACTGGCTCTTGTGGACTGCTGCCTGAACACACAGAGCTCATGTTTACTGGCTCTTGTGGACTGCTGCCTGAACACACAGAGCTCATGTTTACTGGCTCTTGTGGACTGCTGCCTGAACACACAGAGCTCATGTTTACTGGCTCTCGTGGACTGCTGCCTGAACACTCAGAGCTCATGTTTACTGGCTCTCGTGGACTGCTGCCTGAACACACAGAGCTCATGTTTACTGGCTCTCGTGGACTGCTGCCTGAACACACAGAGCTCATGTTTACTGGCTCCCCCATAATTCCGTGCGCGGCGTGAGGATAATGTGTCCTTGTGTATAGGTCATGGGCGGCCGCAGACGGTCGGTTTCCTCATCAGGAATTCAGAATCGCAACCTGAGAAAGCTCTACTCACGTACAGAGTGCTCAATAAAGGCGCACATGTTCTCTTAATCACGCACCAAGTAACATCGCTCGATGTGGATGCCTTCCTCGATAGAAACGTTACAGTCGAAAATGGACATACGACGTTTTGCACAGATAATATACTTGAAAAATGTCCCGTATGTCCAAGATGGGTGGAGACGGTGACCGTACCGTAATGCTATGTTTGTTAAAGGGTATTGGAGCAGAAGAGAGCCGTGACTCCTGCGCAGATCCAGGGCTACTTCATGTTCCACAAACGCTCGGCGCCGGCGCAGGTGCTATCGGACGTTCAAACTATTTGGACGCTCGGATAACTGAACATATATGTTACCGAGTTAAATATACATTTATTACACTTGCATATTATTTCATTAATCCTTCATTTAGTCAAATATTTACATCAGAAGTTATATCAACAACATATTATTTAAATGTGTATAAGTATGTGCTAGTATTTCGTAGGTACCTACTTATTCTATAAGTATAACAGATAAATTACCAAACAGGTGACCAACAACATTAAACAATAGTATAGGCTTAAGATAAGTACGCGGCGGCGGCGGCCAGCGTGCTGGTTTCCGATTCTATTCGACGTCGGTCGGTAGTCCTGTTTTAACTATGAACATTGAATTCACATTGATATAATTATATTACAATAAAAAAAAACACTGTCAATCGCACCAACTATCAAACACTATAATGTTACATTAAAAAAGTTTATATTGTCAAATAAAAAATAAGGTTACATGACTAAATATAATGCAGCCTCCTAAGTTTTCTTAAATTTTCTACTTTTCCGCACAACTTACTTGTTTTTTTCGTTCATGAGAACCCTTTCCTGACAATAAAAAACACAACAAAAAAGAATAAGCGAAATTGGTCCAGCCGTCCACGTGTGATGCCATGACCAAGGGAAATAGGGATTCATTTTTAACCGACTTATATGTTTGTTCCGTGGGGTACCGGCTAAGAATAGTACCCCCCCATCTCTTCCCGTGGGTGCCGTAAGAAAGGGCTAAGGGATCTAATGCTGGCTCCGGTAGCGGCCAGTGGTGTAACGGTGGAGCAGGGGGTGCTAAGAATCTTCGGCAGATTCCCGGCTACCACTCCCTGAAAAAACGACCTCTGGCCCTGGCAACACACAACATAAGATCTTTGTTGGCAGACGAGAAGATCGTCGAACTGGAAGAAGAAATGAGTAAGTTACACTGGGATATCTTAGGGTTATGTGAAGTTGGGCGGGTCTGGGTTTATCCATTAAATAGTTGCTATGCCTATGCTTGCGGCGTTCACGCTGCTTGTTTTGGTTAAGTCCAGGCCTTCTTTACTCATCCCGTGATGGGTAGGGAGGTTACGGTCTTGGGGGAAGCGCAGGTCGTGATGATCCTCAAGGCAAGTCTGGCGATTACCTTCTCGCGGTGCTGCCTGTTCTTGGTCTAATTCCTCTGAATTAGACGTAACTAGACATCGTCCGGCGCCTCGCGTGTCTCATATCTATGTAAGTTTATTTATATCCATTTATTTATGTATGTTTATTATATTCAGGCCGGGACTGCTCCCGATAGGCTTTGCTCGCCAAGCCGACGAGAAGCGGTCCACTTGACGGTAGGTTGCGGTGCTGCTGCAAGGCACTGCAACTGAGGGGGGCAGCGGCGCCGTGTTGGACGGTGCTGCAGCTGAGGAGGCGCTGCGGCGGGAGCGATTCAGTTCGTCTCCTGCTGTGGCGCCGATATGGCCGCCGTCGGAGGGTGGCGGCCGAAGCGGCTGGCGATGGGGCTGCTCCATCTGGCCCATCGCAGGGGACTACGAGCGTCGGATGTGGGAAGTCTGGCGCTCCTTGCACTGTGTGGTCCCCGGGTTGGTGCGGCCGTGCTCTTGGTCCCGGCACAGTCGCGAGGGGGAGGGTCATCCTCCCCTCCTGGAGGGGTCCGGAAACGGACGGCCGTGGTGGGGGCGCGGTATGCAAATGTACCCCGCGCTCCCTCCGTTCTAGCGGCAGGATGGACACCGTGGGTTTTAGTCGGTAGTGGACCCTGGCTGCTGTGGGTGCAGTTAGGGTTGGGGGCCATTTGGGCGGGTCTGGGTTTATCCATTAAATAGTTGCTATGCCTATGCTTGCAGCGTTTACGTTACTTGTTTTGGATAAGTCCAGGCCTTCTTTACTCATCCCGTGATGAGTAGGGAGGCTACGGTCTTGGGGGAAGCGCAGGTCGTGATGATCCTCAAGGCAAGTCTGGCGATTACCTTCTCGCGGTGCTGCCTGTTCTTGGTCTAATTCCTCTGAATTAGACGTAACTAGACATCGTCCGGCGACTCGCGTGTCTCATATCTATGTAAGTTTATTTATATCCATTTATTTATGTATGTTTATAGTATTTTGGCCGGGACTGCTCCCGATAGGCTTTGCTCGCCAAGCCGACGAGGAGCGGTCCATCAGACGGTAGGTTGCGGTGCTGCAAAGCACTGCAACTGAGGGGGGCAGCGGCGCTGTGGGACGGCGCTGCAGCTGAGGAGGCGCTGCGGCGGGAGTGATTCAGTTCGTCTCCTGCTGTGGCGCCGATATGGCCGCCGTCGGAGGGTGGCGGCCGAAGCGGCTGGCGATGGGGCTGCTCCATCTGGCCCATCGCAGGGGACCACGAGCGTCGGATGTGGGAAGTCTGGCGTTCCTTGCACTGTGTGGTCCCCGGGGTGGTGCGGCCGTGCTCTTGGTCCCGGCACGGTCGCGAGGGGGAGGGTCATCCTCCCCCCTGGAGGGGTCCGGAAACGGACGGCCGTGGTGGGGGCGCGGTATGCAATACCCCGCGCTCCCTCCGTTATAGCGGCAGGATGGACACCGTGGGTTTTAGTCGGTAGTGGACCCTGGCTGCTGTGGGTGCAGTTAGGGTTGGGGGCCATGAGGCCCCCCAGGGAGCGGTGATGCTCGAGCGAGCCCGACACACCCCGCCTACTTCCCGGTAGGCGGAAGTGCGTAAATGCATTTCGCCCACGTAAATAAAAAAACAAAAAAAAAAAAAAAAAAGGGTTGGGGGCCATGAGGCCCCCCAGGGAGCGGTGATGCTCGAGCGAGCCCGACACACCCCGCCTACTTTCCCGGTAGGCGGAAGTGCGTAAATGCATTTTCCCCACGTAAAAAAAAAAAAAAAAAAAAAAAAAGGGTTATGTGAAGTCCGTAGAAAGGGTGAGGACACCATAACTCTCAAATCCGGTAACTTGTTCTACTTCCGGGAAGGCGACCAAAAGTCCCAAGGTGGTGTCGGATTTCTCCTTCGCAAGTCCCTCACTAACAACATCATGACCATGGATAGCGTTTCGAGCAGAGTGGCATACCTAATACTCAGAATATCAAGCAGGTATTCGCTGAAGGTCATTCAGGTGTATGCACCGACCTCGAAACTCCGAACCGATGAGGAGGTAGAGGCTATGTATGAGGACATTACTAGGGCTATACATACCTCCAAGACCCATTACACTGTTGTTATGGGGGACTTTAATGCAGTTAGGCAGAAGAAGTGATGGAGAGTTGAGAGTGGGGCAATTTGGTTATAGACAACGGAACCCCAGGGGACAGAGACTGGCCGAATTACTGGAGAAAGAGGGACTCTTCATGATGAACTCTTTCTTTTAGAAGCCGCCTCACAGGAAATGGACCTGGTTGAGTCCCAACGGTTGCACGAGAAATGAGATCGATTTCATCATGACCACCAAGAAACAAATATTCAATAATGTATCTGTGATCAACATGGTGGAAACCGGTAGTGATCACCGCATGGTACGAGGCACATTGAATATTAATGTGAAACTTGAGAGGTCCCGTTTGATGAAATCCACGCTCCAACCCCAAAATGTCGATACCCAAAACCCCGAGAGCTTTCAACTTGAATTATTCAATCGCTTTGCTTGCCTTGAGAACTTTGCGTCGGTGGAGGAGATAAACAGCAGGTTTGTAGAAACTGTCCACGCAGTGGGGTTTAAGCTCTTCAAACCCCGCCGCACAAATGGACCTCAAAAACTCTCCAGCCATACCCTTGACCTCATGGCTGAACGACGCTCGTTGCAACTGCAATCATCCGATAATGCTACGTCATATAGGCAGCTCAATAGACGAATATGGAAATCCTTGCGACACGACATCCGTACCTTTAGTACAAATTGTATTAAAGATACCATCGAACGGAGAAAAGCCTCCAAAGTGTTCGCAAGAGACCGGTCCATTGGGCGAAGCCAGATGACTAAGCTGAAGAGAGATGATGGCAGTATAGCGTCGACCAAAGCAGAGGTGCTTGGAGAGATTGAGAGGTTCTATGAACAGCTATACACTCCGGTCGCTAAACCTGTTGATTGCTTGCTCAAAGACCCAAGAGCCAAGCTAACCCGACACTATACCGAAGACATCCCGGACATCAGCCTGTACGAGATTAGGATGGCTCTGAAGCAGCTTAAGAACAACAAGGCGCCGGGTTACGACGGAATCACATCAGAGCTTCTGAAAGCGGGTGGTTCACCGATACTGAAAGTCCTTCAGAAGCTCTTTAATTCCGTTGTCCTCGAAGGGTTAACGCCAAAGCGTAGTGGTGTTCTTCTTTAAGAATGGTGACAACATATTGCTTAAGAACTACAGACCCATTTCGCTTCTGAGCCATGTTTACAAACTGTTTTAAAGTCATCGCGAATCGTCTCGAACGCAGGCTTGATGACTTCCAGCCTCCCGAACAAGCCGGTTTCCGAAAAGGCTACAGCACCATAGACCACATCCATACGCTGCGGCAAGTTATACAGAAGACCGAAGAGTATAATTAGCCCTTATGTTTAGCGTTTGTGGACTATGAGAAAGCCTTTGATTCCATTGCAAAGAGGCGTGAGACAGGGAGATGTTATTTCTCCGAAACTGTTCACTTCCACATTGGAAGACGCCTTCAAGCTCTTGGAATGGTCAGGATTCGGCATCAACATCAACGGCGAGTGCATCACTCACCTTCGGTTTGCCGAGGATATTGTGGTCATGGCAGAATCGATGAAAGACCTCAGCACGATGCTCGAAGGCCTCAACAGAGTTTCCCTAAAGGTGGGCCTTCAAATGAACATGGACAAGACAAAAATTATGTCGAATGCCCATGTTGCGCTCGCCCCCATATCAATTGGGAACTCGATTCTCAAAGTTGTTGACCATTACGTCTACCTAGGACATACTGTCCAATTAGGTAAGTCCAACTTTGAGAAAGAGGCCAATCGTCGAATCCAACTTGGCTGGACAGCGTTCGGGAAGCTCCGAGATGTCTTCTCGCCCTAAATACCACAATGCCTAAAAACGAGGGTCTTAGAACAGTGTGTGTTACCAGTGATGACTTACGGCACTGAAACGTGGTCCCTGACTATGGGCCTTCTGAGCAGGCTCAGAGTCGCACATCGAGCTATGGAGAGGGCTATGCTCGGTTTCTCTCTACGTGATCGAATCAGAAATGAGATCCGCAAAAGAATGCAAGTCACCGATATAGCCAAGCGGATTAGCAAGTTGAAGTGGCAGTGGGCAGGGCACATAGCTCGAAGAAACGATGGCCGTTGGGTTCGAAAGGTTCTCGAGTGCAGACCACGTACTGGCAAGCGCAGCATAGGACGGCCACCGACCAGGTGGACAGACGACCTGACGAGATCGCAGGCAAGGGCTGGATGCGGGCCGCTTCCAACCGGTTCTTGTGGAAATCCAATGGGGGAAGCATATGTCCAGCAGTGGACGTCCTATGGCTGAGATTATGATGATATGTTTGTTCACCGATCAGTGCCGTGGTGGTACCGGCCTAGAATAGTACTCCCCCATCTCTTCCCGCGGATGCCGTAAGAGTCGGCTAAGGGATCACGCTTAAAATGTCCAAACAAGAGCAAACATGCTCAAAAATGGAAGTCAGGCCCACGGACAGTCCCTGGTCGTCTCCACTACATCTAGCACCCAGAAAGAATAACGGACGGAGGCCATGCAGAGATTACCGCCAATTAAATGCAAGGACGATTCGCGATCGCTGCCCCATACGTCACATAAAATGACCTCCTCTCATCACCTTTCACGCTGTCATGTAGTCTCTACGTTTGATTTGGTTAAGGCGTATAATCAAGTACGCGTAGCAGAGGAAGACATGCAAAACTGCCATAGCCACACCATTGGACTCTACGAGTATCCATTCATGAATTAAGGATTAAGGAGCGCGGGCCAAAGTTTTAAACGTTTTGTAGATGAAATGACCCGCGGGCTCGATATACTGCTATGGGTATATAGATGACTTCATTATATTCTCGCCCAATGAGATAAGCCACGAGAATCATCTGCGCCAAATTTTCACCATTTTCGGCGTACCAGAAGTTACTTTAAGAACTTCCCCATCACAAAGAACGTCAGAGAACTTCGAAAATTTTTAGGGATGATCAACTTCTACCGCAGATTTATACCCCAGTTAGTGTGTTGCTGACACACCAAGCACCTTTCAACACTTTACTTACTGGATCAGTAAAAGGAACGCATCCTGTTGAAATCTCAGGCGAAACACTGAAGGCATTTAAATGCTGTAAAGAGTATCTGCCAAGCAGCACTCCTAGCATTCCTCGACCTTAGACACGACTAGCTCTCGTCACAGACGCCTCGGATACAACATTGCACCAATATAAAGGTGGCAATTGGCAACCGCTCGCGTTCATTTCACACAAGTTAAGCCCTGCCCAGCAAAAATCACACTTAGACACCCCCCCCCCCCGCACTAGGATTCCATGTGTCGCGGGAGGCATGAACACACACACAGCACACAAACACCCAAGACCCGGAACAAACATCGACACTCATGTCTCGCACAAATGTTTGGCCCTGCCGGGATTCGAACCGCACGCGCACGTCTATGAACGAGCGTTGTCTAAGGTTAAAAAATGGCGTCGGGTTAAGTTCGGTGTGAACGACCGGGTCTTAAGAAATTAGGCATTTTTAAAATCTTATTTGATGGCTACGGAGCCCTATTGTGGAATATACAAATAGAATAGTTTAAGAATAGTATTAAAATATTATACCTACATGTATTAAATAAAAGTAACGTTCTATCTCTGAACAAAGCGTCGGTGAGCGCGGGCCCGCGGGCCTCACGGTGCTACTGCAATATAACATAATTAAACATATAATATACATTTGAACAACATTCTTGTTTTGTAACATTTTAACAAATAATGAGCATAATATATAATGTCCACACATCTTTACCGAGCGGAGCGATTGTAGAACCAATGTTATCTTTATTCCGGGGGAAGGAATGTGAAACATTCTTGTGTTCTGAGCATCGTTTGTAACAGACATGTATGATTCGTATCTATTGTGTGCCCTCGGCGACGCACCATGCGATCATTTGTTGCTCGATCTTCGCTTAAAATAAATATCTCGGCGCGTTACAGGGGGCCAAAGCGCCAAAGCGCGGTCAGGATGGCATCCCGGTAGTATGTCAGAATGGTATTTAATAACGGTAACATTATCATAGCATAGCTGTAACAAATAAATATATTGTTCTAATTTCAAATGTGAGTTTGTCTCCAGGAAAACATTTCCATCTCTATACATAATATGTTTCTTGATACAAACGAAACTAGCTCTGATACAAACCGAGTAGGCCGTTTCTGCATCATCATCTATATACTTACAATAACACGTGATAAGTCTTATAAAATAAATAAATATAGTATATTATACCAATAAACGATACATATATATAGATAAATGATGCGCAGCCGTCACGCCCGCGTCGGTTCGTGAAACAAAGAGTGTTGTGTTTATTGATGTATTCACCTCTCCGGTACAGTCGGTGTGATCGCTCAAGAAACTACAAGGTTTATAGATTTTAGTAAGCACAAAAAACTGTTCGTGAATTCGTGCACATCTTGACCGATCTTCTGTGCATTATTTAACAATTTGTTGACTACTTCACCTTTGTAAATTTTTAATACCTCCCATTGCCAGTTCGGTGATATCCTTGATATATTGATGTTTTCCTGATTGCGATCTTTTATCTTCAGGCAGAACACGTTTTTAGAACAAAATAGAGCCAAGCACAATATAACGGGTTGGATATTCGTTTCTTGCTTATATACCACTTTGAATTTAATAAGACAGTGGAAGTCGTTGGACAGCTCCACGTCTGTGTCTAACAAGGTGATGTTGTGCAGCTGCAGCAGCCTCCGGAAGTACTGGAAGGGCGAGTTGGTCGTCGTGTTCGGCAGCTCGGTGGTGTCCAGGACCATGTAGTCGTTCTTCCACGAGGGCTCCGGGGAGAAGCTCATGGCGAACTGGTTGTTCGGCTCTACATTATTTTGAAACTGCGAAACCGTCGACATCGGAGGCACATAAATGTTGATGAAGTTATTTTCATTTTGCGCAGGCAGTGAATTAGAAGTCACTATACAAGGCATTTGGACAGGTGTTTTCATGCGGCTCAAAGTCTCTATCGACATAAGTTCCGAAGGAGGTTTTACTTTGATTCTGGGACCGTCTGCCTTTGGTTCATGATTACTTGTCGAGTTTGTGTCTTCCGGCTGATTGCTAGAGATATTATCCGGCACCGTTAGTGGCACGCCCACGCCTACGCCCGCGGCCAAAGAAGTCGTAGACGTTATGATGGGCATACATAACTCAGTCTCGGCGTCATTATTCTCCAGTATTTCTATGTTCGGTGCAACTTGCTTAGCACAATTAT
Organism: Apeira syringaria; assembly: GCA_934044485.1. Taxonomy (NCBI): domain Eukaryota; kingdom Metazoa; phylum Arthropoda; class Insecta; order Lepidoptera; family Geometridae; genus Apeira; species Apeira syringaria. The sequence goes on from OW203662.1 coordinate 145,049, forward strand.
TTTTCACAGTTTTAATATCATTTACAGTAGACTTCTTCGGAAGTTGTTTTGGATTTGGAACAGGATTTGCATTCAGGAGTATTTTTGTGTCAGCCCCGCAGTGGTTCGCGTCGGCAATCGATACTGCGTTATTAGTTAATGCTGCTTCTGAGTTATCGACTACTCTTGCTACTTTATCAGTTGCCTTTGGTGAAATTCTATCTCCTTTGCTTATATGCGATGCAACACCAATCAATTGTCCGTACGATAGATTTGATGGTGGTGGGGAATAATCTGTCCAGCCAGTCTCATAATCGAAATTTTCTCCAATATTTTTTATCCTAGCTATAACTCTGATATAATTTGATTCTTGATTTACAAATGTGCGGGGACCCCACGTTATATCGACATTTTTACGCTCCAGGAATCTCAGCAAGGGTGTGCAATTAATGCCTTTCTTTTTATTAATCAATTTGCGTCCAATACTTAGAATTTTGTGTTTTAATTGAGTTGCTATTTCTGTATGATTTTTATTAGATTTCATCATGAAATTATCCGTGTAATGCTTTTTGATATATTTATTTTGACAATTCGCGATAATATTATCTATAGTCACTTCATCTGGTTTGAGGCGTTCCTTTTTTATTTCAAGTAAATGATTCTTTTTTCCTTTTGATTCCGGAACGTCTTCAGCGTTTTCAGATTCACTACTTGTTGAGTCATCAATATTGATGCATTCACCTAACTCTATAGGAGTGGGAACTTTTCCATAATGTCGAGATTCTTTATCGTTATCGGATGAATTCGACTTATTAGCTGTATCAAGCACAACCGTTTCATTTGAACTTCTAGAACAAAGGCGTTTTATTCTTTTACGTTTTACAATAACTTCGTCATCTAACGAGTCTGAACTATCGCAACCCTTGCTTACCGTCTTTCTACTATTCAAAGTCCGCGAGTCTTCTTCTTGTGCACTATTAAACGTCTCATAGTCTTTCTTACCTTTAGCCACGTAAACCACATAATATTTAGGGTTAACATTTTCAATTATTTTGTCGTTGGTGTACACGACCTTGTATCTAGAACCCGTAACATTGGGTTTCTCATCAATTTTAGGTAATCTCACTTCACAGTGCCTCTTGAAAACGCTGCTATATTTTCTATTCAATGCAAAATGTTTCACTTTAATGTGACTTTTTAATTTCTTGATATTCGCACATCGTAAATTGCAAAATCTGCACACATACATCTTTGTATATTTTAATGGCCATGATGAGGTTGCTTTATGTATGTCATTATTTTTGTCGCTTCTCTTCTTGTTAACAACTTTGTCAAATTCGAAATCACTAGAAGATGACGAAATAAGCGGCTTTCTTCTTCTAGTTGCATTGATATTTATTTCGGGACTTTCCTTGTTTATTTCTTCAATATTGTTTACGTTTGATTCAACTTGCGGCAAATCCTGTAATTAAAAAGATAAAATTGAATGATTGAATTGAATGCGTGGTAAAAAAAAAGAAAAAAAAACGGGCAAAAGGGGGAAAGGAATTTGCGCCTGCTGTTAGAACTATACTAACAAAAAAGATAATATTTGCCTTACAATGATAATGAACTGACAGTATATATTGTACGCCGATGTTGTCAGTGCATAATGCTAGCTATCCAGTGCAAACAAGTCGAAAAACACTACCCTTCTCTACCAGCTTCTACAGAGCTTGGGTCTTGGGCCCGAGAGACCCTGCCTGCTTGCGCCCACGCAGCATGGCCCCCATTGTAACATAACATCTCGCATTTTTGCGAACACTAATTCCACTCAATTGAAATTATTAATCAATCCAATTACATGTCAAACTAAAATTAATTATGTTTCACTTTTCTAAGAGATGTCGCAAGAGATGCCAATTAAAACGTTATCGCGATTATTGCACGCTCCTTCAAAAAGTGCCAACTTTTGTGGTTGAAATAGGGTATGCATGAAGGGGTACGATGTCAAGCCACCGCCTCGTGGTGCACCCCGGGCAACAGTGGACAGTGGGTCGCTGGCGAAGAGCTTGACGAGGGGGACGTCTTTCCACTTCTGCCCTATAGCCTTGACAGGTTGAAGTGGATGAGGCAAGATGGCGCGGGGTGAGGAGCGCCATAGGGGGGGTAGACCACTCCTCTTCGGCTGTTAGATACCCACTTGACACGGCCGACGTCGAGAGGTCAAGTAGGTTTTGTGAGTGCTGTCTTCCGTCCCCTCTTCGATCGATGAGTGACTACTCGCGACAATAAGGAGGAGGAGGATGGCCCCTCTCTCTTAAATGGCGCATCCCATTCAACTCGGTCTCGTACACGGCGAGGACCTCTCCTCTTCGGTCGTTAGTCATGTATGACGGCCGACGACGAGAGGTCCTGGAAGAGTCGTGGTCTCTTCCTTCCGTCTCCTTGTAAAGCGGGGGGATGGGGGGGGGGGGGGGGGGGGGGGGACAGCCCACGACTGATAAGCTGCAGAGAAGCAGCGGGGGCCTCCCATTTTAAGATCTCGGCTCTATCTTCGGATGGAGCCCGCACGCCGTCTCCGCTAAGAGCCGGGGGTGTTGGGTTCTGAGGGATCCGACACATTCACTGAAAAGTCACTGGTGTAGACGCTCCGATGTGCCGTAGCGTCTCACTGGGGGGAGAGGGAGGTTGATCCCTGTCTCGAGGTGGGCCTGCCGCAAGGCGGGCAGCCGATGTAGGGGGAACACCCCGGGAGACTCCCACATAACCACTGTGCCGCCTAGGCCTGTTGTATCCATAAAGGATTTTCACGGTTCTAAGAAAAGAATAAAAGGTATGCATGTAGTCAGTAGCACGTTTTCAATAGTTATCAGATATTGCAACAATTAAAACCATGACTCAAGATTTCAAGTATTGATAAGTAAAAGTTTATGAACAGTGCGGTGTGAAAATATCTCATCTCTCTCTCATGGTGCTACCGTGGGCAGGAGACTGGTAGATCTCATAACACTTTCTTGAGAATAACTCATAAATAAACAGCGATAGAGCCCACGTCTCAGGTTGAACACTGTATGATACTTTTGTATTGTAATGCAAATATAATGCAATAGTTATAAAGAAATGTCAAAGCTCATTGGTGTGATTTAATAGACGGTGTATGGAACGGAGAGTTCGTCGCCCGCAGGTTCTCCACACTACCACCAACGTCGTGGCTTATTTATATTCTATCCCAATGTGTGTCGCGGAGAGTGGGGGCGAGGCATCGCCAAGCTACAAGTGCTACAAACACGAAACAAGTGGTCAGATGTGAAGCATCCCGGACGAGCCAGCACGGCGCTTCCCACTCCCAGTCGCAAGCACACGCGCCGCCAACTGCCGCGCTGCTCCGATCGCCGCGTCCTCGCGACTCCAAAACCGCCGATTCCCTTTTTGTCCCTTTACCGTGCGTCCCTCGATGCGATCGACCGCGTTTGCGAATCTCGTTCCCGGAACGGCACCAAACCAATAGACGCACCTCGCGTTTTCCACCTCGTGGACTCCAAGTTATTTCGATTTTCACGTCCACGGGTGGACAGCGGGAAACGCGTGCTAGAGCCAGCTCCGGGGCAGAAGTACACCTGCCGTGGACTCAATCAAGCCCGAACCGCTCCCAGAGCGTAAACAACGGTCGCGCCTCGCGACGTGGGCTCCGCCGCGGAGCCCGTTTCGCACTCTAATCGACACCGGTCAGGTAGGTGGATGGTGGGATGGCAGCCACCGCGACTGTTTGGATCTGTTTACATAAATCTCCAGTGATGGTTTCCATTACTAGAGATTCCGGAAGAAACCGCAAAGCTCGAAGTGTTCGCTCGAATCATTTATTATATAATATGTAGTCTGAAATTAGTATTCTGAGATTTGCCATCGTTTGCTATATCATACATACGTTTCCTTGGGCCTTCAGATCCGAGCGAGCAACCACGAGGTGTCCACAACCAACAAACATTTCCGAATTGTTCTAATTTCCATCGTTTCTATCAAGGTACCTAATCAATCTATGAATAACCACTTAAACTAGACTACAATACGAATCGGAATTCTCGTCTCCTATTTCTAGGTACAGGACAATGATATGTTCGAGTATGTACAGTAAATGGTACACAGTATTGGTGACGATCGACGTGCGACCGCGACGCGACGTCTGCCTGACGGATCTGATCTGCCCGTTCGAGTTGGCATCCACCCGCGCGACGTACCTACGCAGCGACGAGCGGTACGTCGTGTCGCAGCCCGGTCACCAGCGTAAGTTCATCGAGAAAGTACTCACACGCGCAGATGTTACATTTGAGTATTACCTAACATTTATCGTAATGGGAGTGAATAACGGATCCTTGAGCAGAACACTTACAGGGCCGCCGCCGGAAGATTCTTGTAGCTTATTCTTGAGTTCATTTTGCTTTTCGATTATTGTTTTCTTCGTTTCTGTAAAATTAGTGAGGATGGCTTCACATTTCTTGCAAATCAACTGCGGTAACCCGTCAAAAGGTTCCACCTGAAATGAAGTGTTGTTTACAGTTCAATAAAGACAAATCCACAGTGGACAGTTCCTGTGAACACAAGGGCGCAGCGCGGGCGGCGCGGCGGTGCACGCAAGTACGTACCTACGTATGTAACGACGTAGGGCGATGCGTCGTCCTATGTTGCTATAATACATATATTTTAATGATATACGTACAACACGGTAGCAATATCGATGGTAACTTAGACTAAATATAATTGTGAACAATACGACTCTTCTCATTTTGATTCAATACCAAGGTCAAACACTTAAAAAAGGAAAATCATTTACTTAAAAATGTTGCTATCAAATGATGTGTACTCTCTGTGAATCACGCGACATAATATTATGTCGCTGTCGTTGGCTCTGTGGCCAACGACACGGCTTCGGAGAGAGTGTGGCGGGAAAACGAGATGAGCAGAGGCAACGAAGAACAGCGATCCGCGGACTGGCCGCTGGGCTCGCATATATCAATGAGAAAACCACCAACAAACAAAATGTTGCTTCTTTAAGCAATATTTTGCAACCAACACAACTCGGTTTTGGTTCGCGGGGCGGCTGTGAGGCTGCTGTTCATTCCCTTCGCACTTTCCTTGATCAACATTGTCCATAGGTGTTGTTGATGGTGGATGTCACAAATGGTTTTAATTCAGTTGATAGAGGCACCCTTTTCGTGCAAGTGAAATATAAAATGCCGGCCCTTTATGGTTTTCACTGGCAATGATTCGGAAAATGAACTAAATTAGTTAACAAAAATAATGTCTTTTATCTTCCGCAGGATGTCAGCAGGGTGATCCTCTAGGTCCAGCGATATTCGGTCTTGCCATGCATCCGATCATTCAACGTCTTCAATCCAAAGTAAAGGTTTGATATTTGGATGTTAAAACTTTGGGAGGTGAGGTGAACACAGTTTTAAAAATGACTTACAAATCCTAATAAACGAATTTCGTCAAATTAGTTTGGAACTAAACTTTACAAATTGCGATCTTTTTGTTTGCGATACTTGTACGAATAGATTTACATTACAGATAAATGGCCGAGTCAAATCTAACCTTATTTAAGATCTCACATTTTTAAATAACAGCAATTGTTATAGGTATCCAATAAGGCAAAGAAATAGAGTTTAATACTTGTTCATAATGTTATTTTGTTCCTATAAATACATATTTCGAATTTGCATAGAACTTGGCACTCATTTAGATCTCCATTCTTTTTGCGGCGAACCCCACAGCCGAGCATAATTTTTGTATTGAACTTGGCTCTCCTTTTTACATTTATGTTTTTGGTGGGATTACATATATAGCACAATATGCCAGACCGGACTTATATATGTTGGAAGGGCTCACCACAACAATGTTCCAAGTTGAAGCTTTAGAGAACCTCAACTCGATGTAAGGCTCGGTCTCTACGAGTGAGCCAATCAGCCGCATTAACTGAGAACTATATTTAACTGCTAGATAAAACATAGCATGCTTTCAAAAAAAGATTTCTTAATCTCGAGTAGGTACGAGTATAGTCTAAATTTGTAGGTACTTACATTAATGTCAAAGCAAAACAAAATTTGCTCTTTTACAGTAGGCACTATCTGGTAAAGACCCAAATCTTCTAAGCACAGGCGACACGTGATGAACAGCCTCGGATCCACTTCTATCTTGTCCATCTCGTCCTGCTGGAACAGAAGACACAGGCGCATTCATTTCCAACAATCCTACATTTATAGTATGTAAGCCTATACTGAAATTAATAGTTTAACTTCAGATAATTTTCCGAGACGTTTTTTTCAGTGACCAAAGAACGTACCAGATAGACAATAATTATGTATTGTGATGTATGATAGGTAGGTTATCTTAGTACCACATTCTTAAACCTAATTTGGTAATAGTAGTAATTAATCTACTAGAAAAGCTACAAGCATATCAGCAGAGTAGAAAAAATACAGAAAAAGTTTTTACGTTTTGTTAATTTCAAACACAAGCTCGATATTCATGATTACATCGATAGTTGCTAACACCATCATCTTCTGCCATCGGAACAGCGTAGAGAGGTGGCAGACCTTGTGTTTCTCCATAGTGTCGTTCTCAGTAGGGTGGATTGCTGTGAGCTCGTATCACGCATCAAACTGCAGGTGCCTCATCGTACTGTATCTAGACGAAACCACTTAATACTTCATGTGGAATTGTGTTCCACAAGCTATGGACAAAATTCTTACTTTATCAGAGTCTGTATTATTTTTAATTCTAAATACACTGAGTATGTTGATTTGTTTAATGCAAGGTACAACTTCTTCAAAGTCAATGCTTTTAACGCATTTTTTAACTAAAAGATAATGTTCTGCAACTGGTTGTAACTGGATTGATTTACCTATGAATAAATAGATAGATATGATATAAAGATAGAGATAGGAAACACAATTATCTATTTATCAACGTTTTTAGACATTATATACCTATTTTCTTTTTATTTCTCCTCCATTTTTTGTTTCTTTTTTATTGTATTATATAAAGAAGATTAGATTATATAAGTAACTGGAGAATAGTTTTATATGTGGAAACTGTATTAGCTTATTCATACTACACTAATTTAACCGACTTCCGAAAAGGAGGTTACTCAATTCGACCGTATATATGTTTTTTTTTGTATGTGTGTTCGCGGATAACTTCGTCGTTTATGAACCGATTTTGATGATTCTTTTTTTGTAGATAGAGCATACTTCCGTGGTGGTCCCATTCAACGTGACGCCGTTTTGACGCCGCGAAGGATAGTTCTACGCTCTTGTCGCCGCTCGGACCTGAACCACTGAAGATGTCGACCGCAGTGATCGACGAAACGTCTGGAACACAAGTTTCACTTAGACCACGGCCAAACAGCCCGGAAGCAATACATACAACAAGCGGTTTTTGAGTTATACTCCAATAACTGAAAAGTGCTACACGTATCTTGATGATATTATTGTCGCGGTTGAAGATATCGCAGAACACACAATGACAATTAATTGATCCCGTGAGTAGCAAAGGTCACTGAAAAGGGTGAAAAAATTTTTTTTAACAAAAAATGCAACCGACTTCAACACTCAAAAGTGTGAAATAAATAAATAAATAAAAAACACTTTATTGCCATAGTATAAAATACATAACACACAGCCTGAGTACAAATTTACATAAATATATTTTATAGGCAATAGGATTATGCTCAGTATGTGCAGCGTTCGCATTGACATGTGCACGCTGCGCTGTTTTTCAGTATAACCCCGCTCGGTTAGATGGTATCCGAGAATAAGTATACAAAAAAAAGAAAGAAAAAGTGGATTACACAACTAATTGTTCTAAAAATTGACGTAATAGAAACAAGTAACAAGTTCATCCTTTTGACATATAAAAAAAAAAAGGTAAAATGTGAAATAACTTGTCGAAGTCGGTACCATGAACACAATATTGTGATGATAGTTACTTTTGTGTGAACTATCATGGTACCGACTTCAACAAGTTATTTCACACTTTTGAGTGTTGAAGTCGCTTGCATTTTTTGTTAAAATTTTTTTTTTGTCCAATAGACTTATTCATTAAGCTGTTTATTTTCCATTAAATAAATAAATAATTGAACCCTTACAGCCTTACATGCTCTCCCCCCTCCGCGTATCTTCCACTTTAAACACGGAACAGAGCACACAACATAATACAGCAGTACAGCAGTTAGAAAGTAATACAATGAATCACTAAAATTGTCTGCTGCTACTCTCTTAATACGGCCATCGGAGACTCCATTTGACAAGGCACCTCTTAGACGACGGGAGCGTCTATTCAGTTCGGCTTCCACGACTAGACAGTGCGCCGGCAACGGTTGCCATAGCTTATATAATACCTTTTATCTCATGCTACCCTCACTTATTGGCACGAATCGAATAACAAGTGCTACCTACCTTCACTTAGTTAATAAATCAAGCAAAACTAGTAACTAACTTGACTGACCGGTTGGCGCAGTTGGTAGCAAATCAAATCAAATCAAAATTCTTTATTGCATTGCCACAGGAAATAAAATAGGTCTTATAATAAAAAATGGCCCGCTGTGACATACCACATGGGTGTGCAAAATAATTACAATTAAATTACATTCATTTCCTAAATTATATAATAATAATAATGTAAATTAAATTGTATCAATTAAATAAATATTGATACAAAATCATGGAAATGTCAATAAAATAATAAGTAAATAATAAATATAATGAATGTCAAGAATACAATTAAAATGAGTCATTTAAAAAGTCATTAATTTTGTAGTAGCATTTAGCAGTCAATAACTTATTCAATGTCCTTTTAAAAAGAGTCAAATTCATGTCCTTTATGTATTTTGGGATTTTATTATAAATAACAGGTGCCATACCTAGAACACTTTTGCGTAGCAACGCTGTCGTGCCAGGATGTATGCGCAATCTATCATTATCCCGTCTGTTTCGGGTTACAAAATCGGACAATCTGGGAAATAGATGAAGAATATGTAAAGTGACGGAAGTGTTTGAATTTTATGCACTCTGCGTTGTGAGCCGCTAGTCCCGGGTTCGATTCCCGGACAGGTCAAACATTTGTGGTTATGGACATGTCTGTTTGACCTGTGTCTGGGTGTGTATATGTATATATATCAGTCATCAGGTTACCATAGTACAGGCCCTGCCTAGTTTGGGACCTAAAGACCTTGTGTGAATGTTAACAAATAAATAAAAAAACAAATAATAACTAGCAAATCTTACTGTGAAATCCACACTTAGATTTAGCGCCTTTTTTTTTTTTAAACCTAATGGCTAAATAAATAATGGCGACCGAACTATGGCGGTATAACTATAAGCTCGACTGGGAAACCGGTTGGAAGAGGCTTCAGCGACCTTGAGGATCAAATACCCTCTTAAATGCCTGGTGCAGAAAGCCATGGGAAACTACTGCACCACAATCCCATAGAAAGTCATCATGATCAATAGCATCATAGCAATAGAATGGCCATGTGATCCGCTTAGCAACCGGCGCCGTCCGGGGCAGACGGACTACCGGACTACCGGCTAGGCTGATGTAGGAAACCAGGCATATCGTATGGAAATCGGACTACTGGAATGCCCTTCATGAAGATGCGAAAAGTCCAAAAGATTTCTAAGATTCTGGAGAGGGAGATGGAGCGATGTGGAATAAACATCTGCGGTCTAAATGAGATGCATTGGAGAGGAAATGGCCACTTTCAGACAGCATCGCACATTGTCTACTTCTCTGGAAACGATGACAACAGCAGAAATGGAGTTGCCTTTGTGGTGCCGAAGAAAACTAGTAGCTGTGTGATAGGATACACACCTGTGAGCGATCGAGTGCTAAGTATTAAACTAAAGGCGAAACCGATCAATCTGCATATAATACAGCTTTATGCACCAACTAGCGCAGCAAGCGACACTGTAATAGAACACTTCTACATCGAGCTGGAATCAACTACAGCGAAAATTCCTAAAAGGGAGATACTGATTGTAATGGGCGATTTCAATGCAAAGATAGGAGCACATGCTGATCAGCTCAGCCAATGCGTAGGAAAATTCGGGCTGGGACAGCGAAACGAAAGAGGTGAGAGGCTCATCCAATTTGCAGCCGAGAATAACCTGGCGGTATCTAACAGTTTCTTCCAACACCATCCGAGAAGACTGTATACTTGGACCTCACCTGATGGCAACTATCGAAATCAAATCGACTACCTTATGATCGGCTCGAGATGGAAAAGTTTCATAAGAAATGCTGACACCCTTCCAGGTGCTGATTGTGGATCAGATCACCAGCTGCTTATAGCAAAAGTCGAACTCAAGCTCAAAGCCGCTAGGAAGATTGAGAGCCAGAAAAGAATCCAGCCTATAGACAGTCATACATTCTTGGCTGCGATTGACCAAAAATGGCATCAATGGACTGATCTAGATACTAGATTGAAATCCCCGGACCAACTGTGGGGTAGGGCAAAGGAATTGCTTGAGGGTGCCGTATTGGAATCCAAACCCTCTACAGCAGCGGCTCGCAAACGTCAACACTGGATGACTGATGAGACTCTTGCCCTTGTTGAAGAGACAAGAAGAATGAAAGCTGGAGGAGCAGACGTGAAGACACTGAATACAACATCTGCTCATATACAGGAAGCTTGTAGGCGTGACCGCAATAACCACCTGCAGCACTTGTCTGCGGAAGTTGAAGTTCACACTGACAGACACGAAACCGGAGACCTGCATCGAAAAATCAAAGCCATCACTCAAAACATGGGCTGTAGGAAACTCACAGGGCGAGCTATTGACCGAGATAAGTGCGATATCTGAGTCGTGGAAGGACTACTGTCAATTACTATTTGAAGACCCTCAAACTCACAACTATCTCCTGACAGAGCTCCAGGATGAAGAGAAAGAGCCATTTATATTAAAAGATAAAGTGCAAGCCGCTATCAAACGGCTTAAAAGCGGAAAAGCCACAGGAAGGGATGCCATACCGATTGAAACTATCAAAGCTTCAGGAGAGTATGGTGTCTATATTTTTCATACCCTGTGTAACAAAATTTGGGAAACAGGAACTTTGCCCCAAGAATGGACTCACACAGTCTTTGTGCCTCTACATAAAAAGGGTTCTACAAAAATATGCAGTAACTACCGCCTTAATATCGCACGCAAGTAAAATTCTACTGCATATTCTTAACGAGAGATTAAAGTCCTACCTATCCAGAGAGATCGCTCCAGAACAGGCGGGTTTTGTGAAGGGGAAAGGTACTCGTGAGCAGATCTTAAACGTGCGCCAGATTATTGAAAAGGCTAGGGAATTTAACAAGCCGACCTATATTTGCTTTGTTGACTTTTCGAAGGCGTTCGAGTCGGTAAAATGGCCAGTACATTGGGAAACTCTCCTGACTATGGGAACACCCAAACACCTTGTCCATCTCCTTAGAAGGAGAAGAGGGAACAGCATCGGTACAAACAAACGACGTCTTATCGAGTGTTTTCATCCAAGTGCCGGGGTCTGACAAGGCTGTATCTTATCACCACTTCTCTTTAACATCTACACGGAAATCATTATGAGAATAGCACTCGAGAACTCGTCAGACGGAATCTCTATTGGAGGCTATAAAATTTCCAATTTGCGTTATGCAGATGACACTACCCTATTTGCAACAAGAATCGGCAATATGGAATCCCTGCTAACCAAAATAGAACAAGTGAGTCTTGATTTCGACTTGAAGATAAATCGCAGCAAGGCGAAGATTATTATTGTTGATCGACTCAACAATAACTCGCCCAAAGTAACGAAAATTGCGAACTGTGACGTCATCCAATCATACATCTACCTTGGAGCACTGATATCGAACGATGGTGGATGCGCGGAAGAGATCAAACGGCGCATGGCTATCACCAGGTCCACCATGGATAGGCTTGGGAAGATATGGCGAAACAGAAACATTACCAAGGCCACTAAAATGCGACTTGTCAGGGCACTAGTGTTTCCCATATTTCTTTACGGTGCCGCAACGTGGACTTTAAGAGAAAGTGAGAGAAAGAAGATAGACGCTCTAGAAATATGGTGTTGGAGACGAATGCTTCGCATAGCCTGGTCACAGTTCCAAACCAACGTCTCAATCCTCGAATAACTTAATAATATAAAACAACGTCTTTCTTGCATCGTTCAAAGTCATATTCTCACATTCTTTGGACATATTATATATTACACGTCTGTGGAGCGACTACTGGTTTAGGGTAAAACTGAGGGCAAGAGAGCGCGCGGTAGATCACCAATGGATGGACTAAATAAAAACTGCATTTAATGGTCCACTCCACGAATGCACGAGGCAAGCAACCGTACGAGAGGAATGGCGACGAATTGTGAAGCTCGCCACCACCTTTTTCATGACGACCACGACCTCTCTGCCAAGAGTGTAACGACAAAGAAGACTAAAATAATACCTAAACCTGGTAAATCACATGAAGCAAAGTCATACATACCTTATATATATACTTATATACATATACACACCCAGACACAGGTCAAACAGACATCATCAAACACACAAATGTTTGACCTGTCCGGGAATCGAACCCGGGACCAGGGGCTCAAAAGAATTTATATATTTTTCAATAATGTCGAAATTATTTGAAAAACTACTAATGAGGTGGATGAAAATTGAAGAACGCAATTTAATTCCATATTATCAGTTTGGTTTTAGGGAAAAACATTCCTACTATAGACCAGGTACACAGAATTACAAGCATAATTGAAAAATTGTTAGAAGAGAAGAAAGTTTATACTACAGTTTTCCTTGATATGGCCCAAGCGTTTGGAAAGTATGGCACAAAGGTCTAAATCTCAGACTTAAGCATATAATGCCTCAAAAATTTACGGATATCATAGAATCATATCATACCAAAATAATGTTTCGAGTTAGACAAGGCAGTTCATACTCCAACCTTATACAAATAAAAGCTATGGTACCACAAGGGAACGTCTTAGGTCCAGTCTTGTACTTACTGTACTCCTGCGATATCCCAGAGCTAGAAGAAAACAGCATTGCAACATTTGCAGATGACACTGCCATCATTGCTACTGGTGTTACTCATAAGGAAGCAGCAGCAAAAGTTCAAAAGCGAAACCAACACTCCTCTATGCACAGCCAAACGTGCCTTTATGGACACCTGCACGCTGTTTGGAAGGACCATCTATTGTCAACATGCCTAATATACAAACACTATCACTTGTTCTACTTTTTTTACCTTCAATCACTACACTGCAGTCTGTCATTTCGTCATCTCTCTCAAACACCATAATTTTTGTCTTGCTTATGTTTATTTTCATACCCTTTTTCACTAAATCTTCTTCCACAACTGTTACCATCTACTCTAACGTTTTTGCTGATGATGCAAGTATAACTTGGTCATTGACATAGAGAAGACATTTGAGAAGTAACTCATTCATTCGCACTCCACATTCACTCACTTTCAAATTGATCAGACAATTACTATGAATAAAGTGATGCTACACATCCCTTCTTAACACCTTTTTTGTTGCTAACCCAATCGGTATATATTCTGTTTATCCTAATGCAAGCACTCGGCACTCGTCACTCATCATAGGCAGAATTGAATCAGGTTTCATTCACTCCATACATAGACAATGCTGACCGCAACTCATTCCTCTTTGCTTCGTCATAGGCCTTTTCACCAAACATTTTTCCATACTGCAAGGAAAAGATCAAGTCTTTTCCTTTCAAAACCCAGCTTGAACATCCCATATTATTTAATTTGTCTCTGCACAATAAATATATGTAAATATCATAATAATTAAGCACATTTAATTAGGTTAGGTTAGTATTTTAAAAAGTAATTTTTCTTTTTCAGAATCATAATATCGTATATCTTATACAGTAATAATCCATAGCTATCTTTAACTGTAATATGTTACATTTTAAATATAAGTAAATTATTATATTATAGATATAGAATTTAACTTTAAAAATTTTCTTATGTCAGATGTTTCATTATTTTTATTTCTGTCACATGGTAACCCTATCGTGCTAATGTCCTAAGCATTAGCCAGCCAGTTTATTAAATGTTGTAACAAATGCTACAGCTGAATATCTTTAAGACCGCTAGATGAACGGCGCTGTTTAGTAAAGTATGTTAAGATGGTTTGGTCATGTAGAGTTCTATGAAAGTTCCAGCTCAAGGACACTCAAACCGACACTGATATATGAAAGGTGTGATGAAAGTGGACGAAGCAAAAGAACTGTGTCAAGATTGTAACATTTGGAAAGCTGTTTTCTGCCTACCCTACGGCCTACGGGAGAGAAGCGTATAAATATATACATATTTATATATACACATAGGTATATCATGTGTACGTATAAATATATATATATATTTATATATACACATAGGTATATCATGTGTATGTATAAATAACCATTAAAATTATGAATTCTGGTTTCATATGTACATTGCTTCATATAGGTATGCTTTATATATTATTATGAATACAATTTGTCTCATACACAAACACCATATTACTTATGACTTTGTGTTGGTGATTGAATTTTGAATGAATTGGTGTAGGTAAACAATTCATTACACAAGTAGGTATGTAAGTAGGTACCTATTATGAGATATTTCCAAAAGGAAAATAAATTAAGTATTAAAGGGTTTGTGGAATAAGTAATTTCTTATACGTAGGTACCTAGTGTGGTAATGGAACAGCATCTCTCAAATTATATGTAACTTTCCAGTTAAAAACCTACTTAGGTACTATACATGTAGGTACATAGGTTATTTACTTGGCCTTTCATGGTCTTATAACTTACAGAACATGTTACTTCGATTGAGATAGAAAAGTTTTCGATGTTAGCTAGATTACCCCTCTAATAAGTGTCGTAAAACAGTAAGGTTTTTGCAAACGTTTAGATCTCCCGCCGAAACAGCAGCAATAGACATTAAACATTTGTCGTCCTCGTCAGTGTCATGACGGCGACAACCACTTTTAGAGAGGAACCTATGCATATAGTTACTTACCAAGGCGAGAATACGGGTAATAAATGCATTGGTTATTGAGGAAATAAGTGAAACTTACAAAATATCGCCAAACCAGGACCGATTAAAGCCGGCAATGTTGCTTCACAGTGAATCAAAACAATGGCAGTTTCATTTGAAAAAGACAGATAAAAATTGTCGTACATTTACGTGCCTATTTCTAGATTATAGCAACTACAAAAATTTAACATCTAAACTTTCTTTATTACTTTGTTGGTATTAAAAACACGTACTGAATGACCGACAAAGTATTCATACGAACGCGGAAAAAACTGATGGGCATGAGGGAAGGGGGGATTGGATCATACGATTCTGCGCTATCTATTGACCAGTAGAAAAACTAAATCAACACTATTTGGTTTTATTGCCATCTAACGGCAAGTTGCAAGACTAACAACATGAAACAATGCAAGAATAAAAGTAAGGTTAGCAATAGCGAGGCACAATCAATAATAGTAACAACGACGAGGCATCTAAAAATCTATAAGGTATACCATTTTAAACTTTAAAAATGTGCCTCGTGACCTGATCTAGGAGCAAGTAAAATATGTGCTATTAGACAATAACAAACTCTACTGACTACATACCATAACGTCTATTACCGCAGAAGATTTAAAGGCAAGCTAATCTACTGATCAAACCGTATCCGACAATATTTTATTTAGTCTTGGGTACCTACAATGCATAACGTTCAAATTAAAATATCAGATCAAAATGTGTACAGTCCAAGGCTTTATATTCTCTTTGGTCCAAGGCGGTATGAAATTGGATAACAGGCTTGTAAAAAGTGGATAACGGGCCGTACAAATTAAGTAGGTACAGATATTCTTTTTCACTATGAAGGTTCGACCACAGTATAAATATGTGCACAGTACGGAAACTACCTATAAACTCTCGAAATGGCATACTCAACAAACATGCGCATCGACGAGACTTCTAAGCGCACATCGCAGTGCTGTCAGTAGTGAGTGTCGCGTTAAGACGAGCGGTCACGTCTAAATTTATCTACGCGATCTTTTTAAAAATGCCACGAGTGTATTGCATAGTCTACAGCTGTGTGAACTCCGCTTCATCAAAACGGAACCTATCATATTTTAAATTTCCTACTGAATTTGAAAGGTAAATAGTTTTTCATAATAAGGGTTCTTAAAAAACGAGTGTAAGTTAAAAAACGAACCGTGCGTAGGCGAGTTTTTTATAGGGTGTGCTTACACGAGTGTTTTAAGACCAAAATTATGTGCAGTTTCATACACTACTTCATCTAATCTCATAAAATAGATAACGAAATTTAGGTAAAATTACAGCATAATATTAAGTTGGCATTTATTTGTAAGCGTTTAGCGCCAAAATCCCTTTGCTGATCGCGCATATGCGTGTTGCGCCGCGTCCACAGATAATATGTAGAAAAACTGCAATGCAACCTCCTTGGTCCGGCTAAAGTTGTATCTCGTTCAATGGAGAAGAGCTGTATCATAATAATTTTTTTTTAATTTATTTCCATGGCTAGTGTAAAGACTGTCATTCAAGTATGATTTATGATTTGTTAAACTTTATATTTTAGTATGAGTTTAGTTAAAATAATTTAATGTGAAACATTTTTTTTTTCATTCACACAAGGTCTTCAGGTCCCAAACTAGGCAGGCTGTACTATGGTAACCTGATGACTGATTTAGACATATACATTTTTTTTTTTTTACATATTATAAGTTTGCGTTTGACAACTGTCTCACCTGATGTTAAGTGATGCGTTGTCTAGGATTTAGCACGCAAACCTAGAAGGTACCTATTCAATCGCGACTTGAAGACTCCAGGATTGTACATATCGGGAAACACAGACTCGGGGAACGAGTATATATATACTTATATGCATATACACACTCAGACACAGGTCAAACAGACATGTTCATACACACAAATGTTTGACCTGTCCGGGAATCGAACCCGGGACCAGCGGCTCAGAAGGCAGAGTGCTACCAACTGCGCCAACCGGCCAGTCTATACTCGTTATCTTCCTGTATCAGTCTGTACATATTATGTACTCGTTATCGAATTATAAGTCCGTATGATCGATCATAATGAATTCGTGAACTTATTTGTAAATCTAGGGTAGAGGCGTTATTTAAGGCTAATATTGGGAACAAAAAGTGTTGCTGAAATGTAAATCCAAGATGGCGGCTGCAACAAATTATTAATTTTTTCATCAGGGTGTCGTTTTCATGGTTTTCGAGGGTGTTGAAGCCGATAGTGCTATCAAAATGTAAATCCAAGATGGCGGCTGCAATAACTTTTAAGTTTTTTTTTCATGGGTGTCGTTTTCATGATTTTCGAGGGTGTTGAAGCCGATAGTGCTGTCAAAATGTAAATCCAAGATGGCGGCTGCAATACCTTATTACTTTTCTCATCATTTGGTGAGTATTTTTTACAAAAGTTGTTTACCTTGCTCCCGAGTTGAAAAAGTAGCCACCAGCTTTTTGTTTATTAAACGGATTGCTACACCTACACCTCTTCTTATGAAAATGACCAAGGTTATTTAATATATAGGTCACTCACCGTGGCTCAGTGGTCAGTGACATGACTTCTGTGTTGTCGGGACTCTGG
The DNA here is from genome assembly GCA_934044485.1 of Apeira syringaria. Taxonomy (NCBI): domain Eukaryota; kingdom Metazoa; phylum Arthropoda; class Insecta; order Lepidoptera; family Geometridae; genus Apeira; species Apeira syringaria. The sequence goes on from OW203662.1 coordinate 162,706, forward strand.
GTTCGAATCCTGGCGGGGGCATACATTTGTGCGATGAGCAGGTGCAGGTGTTTGTCCCGGGTCTTGGATGTTTGTGTGTGCCCATGCCTCCCGCGACACAGGAAAACTTAGTGCGGGGGTCTAAGTGTAATTAAGTAATAAGAAAAATAAAAATGTACTACTTGTGTGTTGTCCCCTAGTGCCATCTTGTAAATGTAATAAAAATGGCACCGACCCTGGAGTCTAAGTCGTGTGTGAATTAGTAGTGTCTATAAAAAAACTATCGAATTTTGATAAAATTTACCGACGCGATGGGATTACCTATTTAAATTATATTTTTAAGCTAGTTATTCCGATTCGGTTGATTGACCGCTACGGAACAAAAAAGTTTTTAAAAAACAAAATCAAAACATTATATATTCCAACCCTATTGCATCAATAGAGAGTAGACAACTATTTCATCAACTAGGCTTAGTTTCCGTACTGTATACATATTTATACTGTGGTTCGTTCGTTCTTGGTTCTAGTGACATATGCAGACAGACGCGTTTTTGTGTGTAACTTGAAGGAGCGTTAGCAAAGAAATCTTAAACTTTAAAATTAACATTTTAAATTTGTTTAACGCTATTTAATAATTAATTATTCTTTAACTCTAAAAATGATAATGTTTTTTTGTAATGGGAATAAAATATATTAAGTTCCTAGAAAAACTTAGATTGTTGTACATTTATATATAGAAAAAGAACAAAGAGAAGAGAACAAAAAACAAATATGATATAAATAGCTATATTCAATCACTGTCAGATACATAATCTACAATCAGATACATAATATTCTGATTCACTGTCATAGGAATCATTTTGAAACTCAAGGGCAATATTTATAAGATCACAGTGAGATCTGTCGTAATAGGTATGATTATGGATCTGGAAAGTTTGGCTGCTATTGGCGATAAAATTCTCTCTATATAGTGGCAATCATAGAATTAATAGCAATAACAAAATAATTATGTAAATTGCCAAAATAAATGCTAGATTCGACAGTATGGATAGAAGTAGATCGAGTTATGAATGTATAAAACACGGGAATTACTCACGTAATGAGTCAGAGGGTTCCGACTATAGTTTCAACCACATTCGGTGGTCTTTTTCAAGGAGAATACGGGGCGCTCGCGGACGCGGTCGCGGTTCGCCTAGTGTTTTATACATTTATAATGTGTCAAACCACGTCAGTTTTAATAACAAATAGATCGAGGTCTACGAAGCGCAACGGATATGATAACCGCTCTGTCTCCGGTACACGCAACAATTCTCAGCGACGTTCTGCGAAAAGCCCAGAGTGGCAATGCTTTTATCACTCGCTTCAAGCGTACCAGTAAATGTGTGAAACCGTGTGCATGGAAGGAGTCGGGAAACTAGCCCGAGTGCAGGCAAAGGCGGAAGTCTGCACAATTGCACCTTCCCACCGCCTATGAGTGACCGATATAAACAGCGGCCTACGCTTTTTTTCGTGGACACAGGTACAAATGTGTCAGTTTTGCCTTGACGTAGAACTCTCCTTCGCGGCGTCTTCTCTGTTACTGATGTGCAGTCTTGAGTCGCTTGTGTATTTATAGGAAGAGTCCTCCAGAATTCTACAGAAAGCTAAGCCACCAAAGAGCAATATCACGGAAAAAGAACAAAAAGCTCGGAGGAACCTGAGAGCTAATAAGGATATTGTTATCCTAGAAGCCGACAAGGGTAATGCCACAGCGATTCTCAATACTAAGGACTACGAATCTAAGATCAACGACCTTCTCGACCCGAATATCTACAGGAAGATTCCCCGGGACCCAACGGCAAAGATTTCGAAGCCAATGGCGGTACACCCGTTTCTATTTTTTTTTAATTTCTCGTACCTCTTCTAAATTTGACTATATCAGTATGTTTTTTTTTATATTAAGTATTTGTTTTAAGTTTTTTTTTTAAATGTTACATGACTGAGCGCAAGCGCTCAGTCATGTAACATCGCTCGCTTTATAAGTGCTGGTGGGGATCGACATTGCCTGTGATTGGCTTATTTCTAACACTGTTTTATTGAACGTCAGATTTATAGATATTATAGAGAAAATTTTATTGAGTGTCAGAACTTTACAATTGTATGTAACTTGTGGTTTGCAATAGTTTGCAGAATATCACCAACAACGATGTGAATGTGCGTGGAACAATATCAACCAATTAATAATTTGCATTTTATAATGCAAGTTATCAATTGGTTAATATTCAAAATGAAATTATCAGCTCATGTAGGGATGTGTTTAAGGCAGATATAATCTTTTTTGATAGTCATTCAACTGTATATAGGGTCAAAATCGAAGTCGGTTATATGTAACATCAGTTGCTTCAATTAAAAATGTGGGAATACCCACCAAGCCAAAAGGGTTGGTCCGCGCTTGTTTGTATACACTGACACAGACCTAGCCTACAAACATAATTGTTCAACCAGGCCCATATTCACTGAAGTGGCGGAGGAAGATAGAGCTCCACTTTCCAAAGAAAGCTGACCAGAACCTGTCGTCATTGCATATAGCCAAATCACCCAATTCTCTGCTTAACTCTATAAAGTATAATGTAAGGTAAAATAACAAAAATAGAACTACATTTGAAATAGTAAAAAGCCAGGCACTTTGTACCAATTTTACTGAATATTGATGTAGAGGTCTAAGATCGAACAAAACTGCTTAGAGCCTTAAAGGATTAACTAAGTAGTAAATTGGTAAGTTCGCGTGTTTCAGTAAGCTAAAATAATATTATATAATAGGTTGGGAAAAAAGTTTCTTCGCATTTTTTAAGAAAATTCAAAACATTTTTTTTAATATAGTTTATTTACATTCAACTTAAGTATGTAGGTGTGCCATTTTGTTTGATAACTTTTTGCCATCTTGTAGGTAGGGACATGATCCCATTGCTATAGAAATTTTGGGGTTTCTGATCAAAATACTGCGACCAGTTTTAGCAGTTCTCTCGTGATGTTAACCCGACACTGCCTAAAGAATTCTGAAGAGACCGAAACGGGTGAAAATCTGAAGGTGCAAGGTCATCCAAGGTCAGGATTACACGGTGGATGCATTAACACCTCCCAGCCAAACTCTCTTAATTTTTGCTGAGAGGCTAAAGATGTGTGAGCGTTATCATGATAAAATACGGGCGAAAGTTTTACGTGACAACGACTTTGAGTGCCTTTCACTTTTTATGTCTGTCTCTCTCGCTCTTAGGCGGGCTAACCATGCCCGAGTGGAAGGGACGCGTGCCTCTCACTCGCTCTCATTGTGAGCGCATAACGTGAGCGGAGCGTAACGCAGTTTCTTGAAGTGTCACCCGGCAAACCAATTTATAAGACGTTGTCACGTCAAAACCACACCCCTTCCGTTGATTAATTCCGGCAGCTTTCTCTCGACTTCTTGCTTTAATCTCATCAGTTGTTCGCAGTAGAGTTCAGAATCGATAGTCCTGCCTGATGGTAACAGCTCATAATGAATAATGCCCTTCCAATCCCACCACATACACACAGCATCGCCTTGTTGCGAGTTAACCCGAGTTTCGCCACAGTCTGTGAAGCCTGACCGGCCTTTGACCACGACCTTTTTCGCACGTCCTTGTCGTAGGTTGTCCACTTTTCATCACCAGTTATCTGCTTGTTCGAAAATGGTTCGGTTTCATTACATCATAATAAAGAATCACTAATGAGTACACGGTTCATTAGGTTTCTTTCAGTGAGCTCGAGAGGTGCCCAAATATCGAGCTTTATTGTGTACCCAGTTATTTACAAATGCTTCAAAACTATTTTGTGGTCAATTCCCAGTTCTTCAGCTACGTCGTCACTACTGATATGCCGATCTAGTTCCACTTTTTCAAAAATGGCATCCATTTTATCCGTAATAGGGCGACCAGAGCGACGTATATCTTTGACATCAAAAATTCCGGATTAAAAACGTTTAAACCAAATTTGTGCTACTCTCACAGACACTGCACCAGGTCCAGAAATTGTCAGAATCGAATTTCTTCATTAGATTCACTCATCTTGACAGTACGAAAAACAAATAAAACGAACGGTAGAACGGCCTGTTGTAGTAATGTAAAGTAGTACAGACAGCAACGTACATTATTTTCCAGAATTTTAGTTAAGTTCAGTTGAACAAGAAAATGACTACCAATCTCGACAATACAAACTGTAGAATGAGGTGATCCGCCCTCTAGGATACAAACATACATTGAAGTGTCCATTTACCCATGGACTTTCATTTCTCTCGTGATATTATTTGTATGTATTATGATTTAAGCAGGACCCAATAAAAAACAGTGCCATCTATTAGCAGAGTTTGAATAATAATAATAATAAAGCCTTTTATTTTCCTTAATAAAATAGTTACAATTGTTTATATATACTTAACTAACTTATAACATTAGAAAAAAAAAAATAACCTAAGAAATTTACTTAAAAATATTAAGGACCTCTCAACGAGTAAAGGCCTCCTCCTTGTTTCTCCACGTCGTCCTGTCGTTTGCCTTATCTTCCCAGTCTGCTCCAGTGATTTTTACTATTTCGTCGAGCCATCTCTCTTTTGGCCTACCCCTGCTTCTCTTGCCTGTTGGACCGTTCCACATGGTTATCTTTTTTGTCCATCTATCATCACTCATACGTACAATATGGCCAGCCCATTTCCATTTAAGTCTCTTACAGTGTTGGAGAGCATCAATCACATTGATTGTCTTCCTTATGTCCGTATTTTTTCTGCGATGTTTCAATTTCAGTTTTAGTATGCTGCGTTCCATGGCTCTCTGTGTTGTAAGTAATTTGTTTTCCGTGTATTTGTTGAATATCCAAGTTTGTGAAGCATAAGAGAGACATGGTAAAATGCATGAATCTAAAATATATTTCTTGAGTGTGATTGGTAGGTTGGACTTAAGAGCTTCCTTGTAGCTCCAAAACTTATTCCATGTCAGGTTAACACGTCAAGTTAATTCATCTCTTTGTCGAGATTTTTTGAAGGCTATTTGTTTGCCAAGATATATATACTCTTGAACATATTCTAGAAGAACATTATTAATATGTATCGGAATTTTCACATTATTTGTCATAACTTTTGTTTTAGTTATGTTTAATTGCAAACCGATTTCATAAATGACATCATGTATTTCTTTTATCAATTTTCCAGTCATCAGCGAATCTGAGATTACTAAGAAAATGGCCTTGAATATTTATACCTTTGTTTTCCCATTTCAGTGTTTTCATTATACTTTGTAAAATGGCAATAAAAATTATCGGTGATATAGGATCCCCTTGGCGAACGCCTCTACATATATGTATTTCAGAACCTTTTTTATCTAGTTTTACCTTACTTGAACTTTTCCCGTATATGTCCTTTAAGAGTTCCATAGTCTCCGAAGGTACCTCGCATTCTTGTAGCGCTTTCCACATACTGTCGTGAGAAACTGTGTCAAACGCCTTTGCATAGTCAATAAAGGCAAGATAGAGTGAACATTTGACTTCCTCGTATTTTTCAATAATAAGTTCCAATGTGTGGATATGGTCTATTGTTGAAAATTGTTTTCTAAAGCCTGCCTGCTCTACTGGTTGATGTTTTTCAATATATTGTACAAGGCGTTCTTTCACACATGTGGCGAATAGCTTGTATAAATTTGGTTGTAAGCTAATTGGTCGGTAGTTACTTACATCTGCAGGGTTTCCTTTCTTGTACAACAGAACTATGTCAGATTCTCCCCATTCTCTAGGAATTACCTTATCATCAAGTATTTTATTAAATAAGTTTGTTAACAGTGGTGCTAGTATTGGGTTTCCTTCTATAATGGCCTCATTTGGTATGCCATCAGGTCCACAGCTTTTTTCTTTCTTTAACGAGTTTATTCTAGTAAAGATTTCTTGAGTAGAGAATCTTTGTAAAGTGGAAAAAATTTTATACACCTAAGTAAGTACACCTAAGTGTAAGCTCATTTCCCTCATGGCTGTATGTGGAGCATATAAATTTTTATAGAATTCTGTCGCTGCTTTTACTATCCCCACCCTAGAGAAAGTATTTTTACCAGTAGTGGTGTTTTCTTTTAGGTATGGGATCCATTTTCTAGTAGTGGCGAGTTCTTTCAAACCTTTTTTCAAACTTTGTGATTTATTAAGTGTTTCTCTATTATTTTTATTCTGTGTTCTTGGTATTCCTTTTTGATAATTTTATGAATTGTTTTATACAGTTGGCATCTTTCTGACTTTTCTTCTGTTGTTACATGTTTTTTATTTGTTAGTTCATTTGATCAAATGAACTGAATTTTATCAAATGATATGGCGTTTTATGGTTGTTATATTACTATTGGCAGATATTAAGCTTTCATAAATAGCTCTCTTGATTTTTCCATACAACAACTCTACATCATAATTTTCTTCAAGTTTCATGTTTCTAATGGATTTCTTTAAGACTTCTTTATACTTTTATTGGCTTTCTATTGATTTTAGTGTAGAGTTACTGTTTTTATATTTAGATCTTGATTTCTTAATGTTGGATAGTAAGACGGTACTCCTTACTAATCTATGGTCACTTCCAAAATATAATTTGTTTAGTACTTCAATATTTGTTATTTTTTCTTTAATGTTTGATAATATGTAGTCTATCTGACTTTTATGTTTCTTTGGTGATAGCCATGTCCATAAGTTTTTAATATCTTTTTTGAATAAACTGTTAATTACAAACAGATTATTTTCCCAACAGAACTGGAGTAACATTTCAACTCTTTTGTCTCTTTTTCCATAACAAGATGTTCCGAGTATTCCATCTTCGCCTCTCAGTCTTTGTCCAACTCGAGCATTGAAGTTACCCAAAATTAAAATGTTTTTGTGGCAATCTTTTAAAGATTGGTGTATTTTCTCATAGAAATCGTTTATTTCTGTACTTGTTGCATCTATGGTGGGTGCATAAGCTTGTATAATTGATAGGTTTGTGCTTTCAAATTTTAAATGTAAAATGCAGATTCGTTCAGAGATTGCAATAAAACTCTCTACATTGTCTTTTAGGTATTTTTTGATGAGAAAACCCACCCCATATTGGCCTTTAGTTTCACCATAATGGAAAAAGAAGAGTTTGAATACTACGTATATAATACGTAGTTTTTGTGTTTAGTATTTTTCTTGAAATTAACCTTCGGAATGTAAATGGGATAGACAAGAAAAACTCTTTAATAACATATAAATTGTGTATTTTTATTGTTTTATTTTTAACACCTACAAGGTCTATATAAAAAGATCTATAACCGGAAATGGTTGCATGTCAGAAATGTGTTCTAGAATATTCCTTGTCTAAGTGTATTGCCACCTAGTGGTAAGTAGTTGATCTATCTCAACCAATAGCACAGTGCTATCTATTGAAATAGATGGCACCACTTACGTAGTGTACCTAAATTTTCAGTAGATGGCACACAAATTAATACTTATTTCATTGCCGATAGGTTTACATATGGTAGGCTGTGCCTATGGCATGGCACCACGACAAACTAGCAGATGGCAGCAAAGAGATTACAATACGGATGGCAGCCCATGTTATATAAAAAGCCGTAGAAAGAGAAGGAACTCAAAACCCACAGATAAAAAAAAAAATTATCTTTTTTGACGACAAAATCCGATGGACACATTTTAAAAAAAATATTTAGAAGCGTATGTCAAATGCACTTTGTCAGTTTCTTGCTATTTTGCAAGTAATAACTCCGATATATAAAGTGTACTCGAAGAGTAATAAGTATTATCGTTAATAGGTTATCGTTAATACTACGTGTTTAAAAATGGCTAGTGTCGCATTTTACGGCTTAGAGCATCTCGGATTGTAAGATTGACAATTATCTTTAGTCATTATTTTAAGTGCCAAAAAATGAGCATATGAGTTGAATTGGCATAGAAATTAGGAAATAGCACAGTTATCTGAAGACTTAGAATAATAAATTGTTTAATTGCCTCACATGTGTCATAAATGCAACACACTGTATATATTACCTATTTTCAGCAAATATATTTGTAAATAATGATAATTATGTACCTCTATAGTTTTTTTCTATTTCAGGTAAAATATTTGCTGATTTGTAACAGACAGATTCCAGTTCGATGCAGTCAAATTTTAAAAAATGGATTTCTATTTGTTTAACAAACATTAACTTTAGTATGTTTATGCATTATGTATACTCACTAGATATACACATATTAAGCAAATTGTACCTATACATTTACAATTTATTTTTAAACAATTAAGTTATTTTAGAAATACTTGACTTTTTATTGCCATGTAATGTGGCATTGAGTAGGTGTATATTATGGCATTGAGGGTTTCTTATGCTAGACCAAAAAGCCTGAATAAAGATTTCGGGACGACGACGATAAACCTCATGCAATGGATTGTTCACAGACTATAATAGCGTGTTGTCATAGAAGTACCTAATATGTACTACGTTACCTACATATTACTTCTATGCGTGTTGTACGGTCGAAAAATGTTTTTCGCTGATTGCCGGCCGTGATTTTACTTGAAAAATACTTTGACAAAACATGGCGGACACGTTACCATAGAATAAATTACTTGCAAATTGTGAATAATAAATTTCTGTCCAATATCCTGCAAAAATGGTTCGTTATAGTATAATAACATGTAAAAGTAACATGAAACTGAAGCTTCCCGGTTTGTCTATTTACTCGTAAGTACCTATCTTTTATTTTTTTATACTGTACTTATAAATGTAGCGTTTGACCACTACAATACTTTTAACTAGAAAATAAATTTAAACTGATTGTTGGTTACACAGCCACAATGCACATTAATATATTTCTTTAAAAAATGTTTATTAATATGTCTAAAAGTTAAATTCGATCACTTTTGGTGTTGCCTGCATGTAAAATCGGAGCTCCCAAGGAACTAAATAGTTTATTTGTGGTATATAATGTCATATTTATGTTATAATTCTACAAATAGAAAACAAAGCTATAAGTACTTGTTTTACATTATTATGACAACATACTTAAACATAATAGCACAGCGAGGGCTCTGTTGCAAGTTGGGCCCTGCACAAAATAGGACGCTATTTTGCAAACAGAACCAACGCACAAAAACTTAAACCAAGGAATGGAACTCGTTGCCCGAGTCTGTGTTTCCCGATATGTACAATCCTGGAGTCTTCAAGTCGCGAGTGAATAGGTATCTTCTAGGTTTGCGTGCTAAATCCTAGACAACGTCATCACTTAACATCAGGTGAGACAGTTGTCAAACGCAAACTTATATGTAAAAAAAAAAAAAAAAAAACTTACTTTCATATATGTAGTCATTTATGGTCCACGCTGCTAGCTTTTCTACTCACATTAATGAAAGCTGCTAAAGATACCAATCCCATGTAGTGTACACACTTTTCTAACGAATACAATACTTAATATCTCGGAGGTGAGATGCCTAAATGACAGCAATATTAAACAAATAGGTACATTATTGTTTCAAAATAAGGTTTATCTTAGAAATATACACAGGAAGTAGGTAATGTTCAAATTTGCTTATGTTTACTAGTAGCAAACAAATGCAACATTTTCACAAATGTACCTGTCATAAAACTTGCTGAAAATAGTATAAAATGACTGAGTTACTACTACTAGGTACGTATAGAGATGACAACGTAGGTATACCTACCATGGTTTTGCGCCACGAGTTGCGGTACAGCGTACCGCAACTATCCAGTGAGTATCCAACGCCCGTCGCGACGAGTCGTGGTTACTCACACACAATACGTATAAAAATACCAGGTTGCGTGCGTGTACACTGCTCAAAACACTCCAGAACGTGACAAAAAAGTGATGGTTTAACGTTTCACCGGCAAGTAGACGTAAAAACTCTATTTCAATATTTTTCACTATTTCGCAACACGAGAATCGAGCTGCCGGGTGCCGTATTGCAATAGTAGGTGCATATCATAGAATAACGTATAACGCAGATAGGAAACATCATTTATACCTACCTTTATTATTATTTATTATTGTTGTGTAGATCAGGTGAAAATTTAGTAAATCCTTTAATAAATATTTAATCGATAACTAATTTATAGAACTTATAAGTATGCAATAAAATGTTTATTATGCTTGTTAAGTAGGTACCTACAAAACTGTCAGTTCTGTACTGAGTCCGCAGTTTAGTATAAGCGAGCGTCAAGTAGACGTTGAACAGAAAGCGTTTTAGCGCTGCGTGCTAAAACTGGTACTGTCTAGTTAGCCGACTGATTATTGTCTTATCGCTGCAGCAGATTTGACTTAACCTAACAATTAAATTAAAAGCGTTCTAGGTTCTAGCGCTTTGTGTTTGTACTGTCTGGTCGGACGACTAGTATTGTTTATAAGCGCTGCAGCGGACTTTAGCTCAAACTCTTGCAAAATGAAGCACATCTTCGGCTTTTGATAGCTCCTCTATACGCAGTAATAGAACCTCAGTACCTATATAAAATTGAGATACTTTGTTATTACGCGTTCTGTAACATTCGTCACCATCTCAGCCAACGACATCAAATTTTGTCCTTCCGGGTTGTATCTTTTATATTTTTATTTTTTATTTTGTCGATTGGAAAACCAGGCTATTTTATTTCGCGTGTGCGCTTCCGCTTAGGGCGATCCATCTTTTCTTCCAACCGTCCGTCCGTAACAATAGTCAACAGACAGCTGCGAGAACCGCGAGTGGATTGCCTTCGACCCCTCACCCCGCTACACCCGTACGTGCGCCACTCTCCTCCCGCAACCCTCTGACCGCGCGGGCTGGGCGATCCGCGGGTTGGCTCGTTTACCTATCAGTCTTCGTTCGCGAAATACGTCGAAACAGCGACATCTTTTCGATACAAAATTCTTCGTAACGATACATTTCTTTGGGCAAAAGATGTAAATTCCTACAACAGGACAAGGCAACAAAAAGGCTAATTTCATCAGAATTACGAAGAACGGAGACAATGTCTCGACAAATTGTATGATAATTGGCTTCAGCACGTGGTCGCCGTCGCCGCCGCCGCCGCCGCGTCGTCGCGCCTTTTGAAACATCCCTAGTAAAAAGCAAAAAATGAAATGCACAACAGTAGGTGACCGCAGCCGCCCGCGCCCCGCGCCCTGCGCCCGCCGCCTTCCAGACGGAGGCCTGCGAGGTGTAACGTTTAGGTTACACCTAGGGGTTCGTTCAATAACAAGACAAATTAAAATAACTTTACATTTTAATTAAACAATCTATCTTCTGCACTGAAGATTATTGAAAATTAACTGTATCTTATTTACGATTACATTGAAACAAGCAATTCATATCATTATTTTTAGATTTCTTTCTATTACTACAATTACATATATCGTTAATATGAAACTTCACAAAATGCATGTCAATTGTATAAGTAAATAAAGTTAACAAATGGGTTCGCCTAGGCTCGCGCCACGATATCGGTACCGGTGCGTGCACCGCACCGGCGCGCCGCGCGCTCGTCAACATCGTCCGTGTTCGTTGTAGCAATGTTACAACACGTTCCACTTTATCACAGCACAGCACTTCACTAGACTCGTGCACTCAAAACATAAAGTACTTACATTCGTACTTGAGCCCACAATAATACTACATCAACGTATAAACCCAAGAGACAAGCGACGGACTCTGTGTAGAGCACATGTGGTCGACCGATAACATTCCCCATAACTGCCTTATATATACACACATATAACAACAATCGTTAATAGTCATTACACATAACTTCCCCGTGTGTATCGCCCGCGGCTCGACCCCACACCTTCGGCCGTCACCGACGCACCGACGCACCGACGCGACGATCGTTCATATATATATAATCATACTACCTTTGTATGACAATACACAATAACACGATAAGTCAAATGACACGAGTATAAGGTCACAAATGTTCTAGTAGAAGTATTAGAGTAAGATTGAGAGCGCAGCGACGAGGACACGTCGAGTGTTACATATCGAGCGAACAGATACAAAACTCACTATACTTAATATTGCAATCGTTACAAAGGTGTCCGTTACAAAGCACACGTAGCAATGGATGGTAAAAAAGTGTATCACTGAGGTAAATTAAATTCAAAACGTGTTTTACCGAAACTAATCCAGTACCTACCTATGTACACTCGAAATGTGTATTTGCATTAACAGTATTTGGATCGTAGCGAAGAAGGTACACACAGTACACTCCCGCGGCCCGGTGCGCCCGCGCTCGTCGCGGTGTGCGCCGGCGCCGGCGGTGTGCTCACGCTCGAACATCAAACGTTTCTATTTTTGTTGTATATTAACTAGCAAAATATGACAAATCTTCGCTTACGATGTAAACAGGCAGCGGCACCGAACAAATTTTATCTGCGCTGACGACGTTTCTTTTTATTACGCGGATTGCCATCGGCTGGACGAGTCTGCGAGGGGCCGTCGGTGACAGCCGAGGGGCCGGGGGGCAGGGGCGGCGCCGGCGCGGGCGCGGGGCGCGGCGGGGGTGCGGGGGTGCTCGCGACTCTCGGCGTCATGCTCTCGGCGCTGGCCCGCGCGGCGCCGGCGGGGGACGCCCGCTCGATCCGAGCCCTGGCGTGTCGGTTCGACCCGGACGTTCCATCCGCTCGAGCTTCGGCACTCCGGCTCGAATCGGCCGCGCGATCGTTTCGAGATCTCGCCGGTTCCGCCTGCGGTCTGGCGATTCGGCTCATGTCGACGGTCCGATCGGCCTGCGACGTCATAACATCGGGTTCAGGTCGAGACCGAGCGGCCGGGCTAGAGGACGAAGACGACGGGCCGGCGGGGGGGCGCCCGCCCGCCGCGTCCGCCCCGGGTTCCGCGGGCTCGCTCACTCGGAGCGCCTCTCGAAGCCGTTGTCTCATCCGCCTGCGCGCACTGCGAGACATCTGTCGGTCGGCGGCGGCGGGGGCGGGAGCGGGGTCTGCGGCGGGGGCGGCGGGGGGCGGGCTCGGGCTCGGTCTGTCGAATCTCGCCCGGAACTCGGCCTCGGTGCGCACGAGCGCGTTCGCTTCGCGGCCGAGCGTGGCGAACGCGCGCGAGAGCCGCGCCACGTCGTTCTGCAGCTCGTGCAGGAAGGGTTCGAGGTGGTGCGCGGGGGCGGCGGCGCCGGCGCTGCGGCTGGCGACGCGCAGTACGGCGCGCGGTTGCGCGGGAGGCGCGGCGCCGGGCGGCGCGCGTCGCACGGCGAGCTTACCGGCCATGGCGGCGGGCGCCAGCAGCGCGCGCGCGTCGGCGCCCGTCAGCGCGAGGCAGCGCCCGCGCCGCTTCAGCGAGCCCTCGCACGCGCGCACCGACCACACCTGCGGGACATGAACACGTATAGTCGCGCCTCTCCCGTCGCCGCGCCCGCCGAACTTCTACTCTGTCTCTCGATTCCATCCGACCGTATTCTACCGCCGCATCCGGCTTTTATTACCGTACATTATAGTGTTGTGGGCGGCGCTCCTCTCAGCGCAGCCGATCGTGCATCTCTGGACACCTGTTACCCGTTCATAATGGAATATGTTCTCCACTCACCATGTACCCGCATTCCGTCTGCTCTCAATATCGCTTTCACATATCCATCTTTTGTAAATACTGAGCCCAGATATACGAACCCTGTCCCTTCTGCTTTTGCAAATACTGAGCCCAGATATACGAACCCTGTCCCTTCTGCTTTTGTAAATACTGAGCCCAGATATACGAACCCTGTCCCTTCTGCTTTTGCAAATACTGAGCCCAGATATACGAACCCTGTCCCTTCTGCATTTGCAAATACTGAGCCCAGATATACGAACCCTGTCCCTTCTGCTTTTGTAAATACTGAGCCCAGATATACGAACCCTGTCCCTTCTGCTTTTGCAAATACTGAGCCCAGATATACGAACCCTGTCCCTTCTGCTTTTGTAAATACTGAGCCCAGATATACGAACCCTGTCCCTTCTGCTTTTGCAAATACTGAGCCCAGATATACGAACCCTGTCCCTTCTGCTTTTGCAAATACTGAGCCCAGATATACGAACCCTGTCCCTTCTGCTTTTGTAAATACTGAGCCCAGATATACGAACCCTGTCCCTTCTGCTTTTGCAAATACTGAGCCCAGATATACGAACCCTGTCCCTTCTGCATTTGCAAATACTGAGCCCAGATATACGAACCCTGGCCCTTCTGCTTTTGTAAATACTGAGCCCAGATATACGAACCCTGTCCCTTCTGCTTTTGTAAATACTGAGCCCAGATATACGAACCCTGTCCCTTCTGCTTTTGCAAATACTGAGCCCAGATATACGAACCCTGTCCCTTCTGCTTTTGCAAATACTGAGCCCAGATATACGAACCCTGTCCCTTCTTCTTTTGCAAATACTGAGCCCAGATATACGAACCCTGGCCCTTCTGCTTTTGTAAATACTGAGCCCAGATATACGAACCCTGTCCCTTCTGCTTTAGTAAATACAGGTCCAATACGCGGTACAGTAAGCAGGCTCGGTTCGGTTGGCTCCTGACGCAACACTCCCATCGAGCACGTTGCCAATATTAAAGAACATTGTTCGTTACCATCGACCATCGAACGAAGACAAATGTCTATGCGACGATCGACGATAACGAAGTGAAGTGGTTCCATCTGAGTGCGCGTTCAATAATTAACATTTGTGTACTGTTCACATATGGGACGGTACGGTACGGTACGAGAGGCGCGGGCGGCACCCATCACATGAGAAAGCAACTCTGCGCTGGCGCATCGTCGCGATACCTAGTACAAAGGAAGTCCCGCTCCGCATCTGTCATATCTATTTGTTCGCGTCCTGACTAGGTACCGCTAGTTTAAATACGTGTATACCTATAGTAGTAGATTCGCCCCACTAATATTATTAATATATATTAAGTGCGAAAGTTTGCGAGTGCAAGATGTATGTTTGTTACTTTTTCACGCGATCTCCCGGCTGGACGGATTTGGGTGAAATTTGTTAAGTAGATAATTCAGATCCCGGAATAACACATAGGCTAGTTTTCATCATCACACGGGTGAAACCGCGGGGCGCAGATATACCTCAATAAAATGTTGGATGTAATTAAATGGTAACCGTACGGCAACGGGCCGGCTTGCTCGATGAGTAACAATGCTAGTGGTAGGCTTCAAGTGCCCGCCTCGCTGGCTACCACTATATGACAGTCTGCTACCTGATAGTTATCTCTCTTACGACTGCCCTAAAGAGTCGATGAACATTATAGATGTAACGCGATTCCATCTTCGAGCACATCATCACAGATCGTCGACGGAGATAGGCGTTAAACAAACATAATTAGAATGTAAGTGAATGAGATCGGCGCATATACTTACGCAATCGGTAAATATAGCTTCACGATCGTTTCCGGAGAGAATGAAGGAGTAGGAGAACTCGTGCGCGGCCCACGGCGACGCCGCCATCGACAGCCACGCGTGCACGGACTCGGCTGCGGACAACACTTTACCACTCACTTAATCTACGTCAAAATAACATTCCATATTATATATATAAACTTGTCGTATAATTTATCTTTAAGAAACCCTATCGTTTACTAATACTTGTATAGGCTTTACTAACAAGTAATGTTTTTAATATATTTAAAGAAGCTGCATTTCTGATTAGCTCCTCTCACATGCACTAATCTCGTAGATTTTAGAAGATTGTGGATAGGGGTTCTTAACCGATGTTTGTGCCTTGTCTCATAGGTGTGTCAATTACCTAAGGTCTCAAAATCATCCAAGTTAGCATGAACAAACGTGCATATTTGGCAGATGAAATGATTTATTCATGCAGATATAACAATGCAGGTACAATTTACAAGGGCTTAAATGGCTAAATATTTGATATTACAATACATGATTAAAGTACCTTAGTGACTCTCTGTTCCCTGCACTAGGTCTCTGATGAGCCTGTATAGCTGGGTCACAGCGGCCCTCCACTATCGCCTTCATCCATGATTACGTTTAACAAATATTGTTTACATAAAATTAATACATAGTTTTCTTTTAGTTTTTTTCTAGATGTATATTGATGGTACGGTCATATTCTGAGTTCCTTCAATACTGTGGTTTCGCTGTTGTATCCCACTCGACGCCCATAACAGCGCGAACCGCACGCTTTTGGAGAACCAGCGCTCGTTTGGTCTCTGTGGCTTCTCCCACAGTTCGGTTCCGTACGTTATTAGAGTGAACTGTGGCGTAGTAGCAGCTAATCACCGCCTCTCTGGGAGTTGATACCGCCAGACGGCTCAAGGCGAAACAAGCTTGACCGAGACGGTAGCAAGTGTAATCGATGTGGGCGTGCACACTAGAAGTTTTGAGGACGGGACTCGTTGTATCACCGTATCCCGCAATTTCACTACCAGAGGTTCTTGTGGTCTGTTTACGAGATTGAAGTGGATGAAGCAAGAGAAGAGTTTTTCATAGGTTCAACGAGAAACCGTTTAGAACAAACCATGTTTGGATTTGCTGTGCCACTTGGGAAAGTTTTAGCCCCAAGGATTGTTTGTCCGGTGCTGACATCAGCGAACATGACGTATAGGCGCTAAATCTAAAGATGTAGCTAGTACTTGATTTGTTAACTAAGTGAAGGTAGGTAGTTATTCGATTTGTGCCAATAAAAGAAGGTAGTTAGAACGACAAGGTAGTACATAAGCTGTGGCTACCGTCCGAACTGAATGGACGTTCTGGTCGTCCAAGACGTGCCTGGTCAAACGGAGTCTCCAATTGCCGTAGTAAGAGGCGAGTAGCAGCGGAATATTTCAAGTGAATAATTGTATTACTTTCTTGCTGTTCTAACGTATAGTGTGCTCTGTTCCGTGTTTAAACCCAGCAAATGACCTTATTTGCTGATGATTGCACAGTAACAGTACCTCTAAATTCTGACACCTATGAAAAAGATATTAATGATTGTTTAAGCTCGGTAATTTCGTGGCTTGACAATAACAATTTAAAAATAAATCTTAGCAAAACAAATGTAATGCATTTTAAGCAGAGGTCCACAAAAATGTAACTTTTTAATAAAATATGAAGATAACGTCATTAAAGAAGTGGAAAACACGAAATATTTAGGCTTGTTAATTGATAGGAAACTTAACTGGAAACGTCAGGTAGAGTGTTTGTCTAAAAAATTAACAACGCTGCATATGCGTTGAGCAAACTTTCGCCAACTTTGAATACTGATGCATTACTTTTCGCTTAATATGGTGTGGCTGAATCTATTCTAACATACGGAATCATATTTTGGGGTGATTCAGTCGATGATGATATCATATTTAAGAGGCAAAAACGTTGCATCGGGGCAATGTTTCGATTAAAAAAGACTGATAGCTGGATGCCCTATTTTAAAAAACATAAAATTCTTACATTTTCATCATTACATATATTTGAAGTAGCTCTATTTGTAAAATGCAATCCAGATCGATTTCCATCACTGTCACAATGTAATAAGAGATAGACGTGATCAAAATAAATGTAGTGTATATAGAGCTAAGACAACACTAATGAATAATAGTGTAGTGTGTATGGGACCCCTTGTATATAACAAGTTACCTAAAGTAATAAGGGACCTGAAAACGAATCATTTTAAAAAGGCTCTTAAAAAGCCTCTTGCAGAAAAATGTTATTATAAAATTGTTGAGTTTATAGATTTTTGAAGTTTTGTTTCATTCATTTTATTAATTCTTCTGACACAGCTTTGCCTCAAAATTAAATAGCATTATTTTAAATTAACTAAAGGTATAAAATATATTCATGTGCATTGAATTGCCTGACATCCTTCTTGGGTAAGACTAACTGGCCAGTTACGTGCTGAGGCTCGCGCTCGCCGCCTGGCACGATCATAACTCCCAGATGAAGAACTGCAAATAAGTTCGAAACTGGTCGGAGAGTAATTTTCCAGTGTTTACCGCGTGAGTTCTAGTCGATTTGTTACATTACAATTTATACCTCATGTGTGTTATATCCATATTATGTATGTGTACTCGTGTTTTGGGCAAATATATTATTCTTATTCTTAAAGTGGAGGGAACGCGCGGTGGTGGGAGAGCGTTGTCCGGACGTAGAGGGTACCTTTAACCCCGGTCCTTGGTCGCGTCAAGCCAACCGCGCAGGACTTTCGACTTCGTTCCGCTTTGGGTAAGAACGTTATTGGAACGGCAAGTGTTTAATGTGTGCTTCTGTTACAGCTGCAGCATGCTATGTTAATGTTACCGTGCGTGATACCATCCTGACATACTACCGGGACACCATCTTGACAGCGCTTTGACTTTTAGCCCTACGCAGCGATATAGGCATTTCTTGTTTATTTACTTAATTCCGTCGCCCATCACTACTAATCCAAACAAGTAACTTGTAAGGGGGGCATGTCGGAGAACGCCTCAGATGGGATGGGACCGCTCGCTGACCACGAACACTACCGAATGTCGAACGTCAGCAACCACAAACTACAATAGCCAGGCGATGGCGTCCGTCAACATTAACTATTGAACGCGCGAATACTCACAAGTGACTTCGATGACTAAGAAAAAAATCCCCATGTCGTGGACTCGCACCGCTGTCACCAGTTTGCCCGGAGCCGTCGGAAACTGCCAAGCTTGAATGTATCCTCCGTTTTCAGATCGACCCTGTAACGAGCAAGGATATATACGGTTGGGTTTCGATAGGTGTCCGAGCGCCTGTTCAAATTTGAACAATACGTTATATTTTCAATATCAGAAAACTTTGTCAAACACGGTGTTTTATGAAATTCTTTTTTACTTCTGAACAACACAGTCAGTGTTCGGTCGCAAACGAACGGGTCGCTCGAACGGCGAGGCTGGCGCACGAGGGTCGATGACGTGGACACCCCGAGGGATCCACTCCAATGTTCGGTTCGACCGAGCGGGGGAGAAGCGCGGAACGGTTCGGCTCGAGTCTCGAGGGACACCGACGCCACGCTCGGAGTGGACGCGGACGTAGGACACGTGCGGCCCACCCCCCACCAGCCCGCAACACACACGGAGCGGCCGCCTTCGCCCCGCCGACCTTCCGTTGGATTTCTGATCGATAATTTAAAAATAAATAACTTCAATCATACTTCTCACACGGCTCATTTGGACAACAGCTATGTATGTAATATCTGCCGCACCAGCGCCACCGGCATACCGCTACACATTAGTGTGAATCGTAAGAAACCAATAGCAAGTCCGTGCAGTGCTCACCTCGATGAGGTCGGGAGAGTGGTAGTACCGCAGATGGTTCAGCAGCCGGCCGAGGGGGAGCCTCTCGGGGTTGTTCTTGCAGCAGAGGCAGCGGAACAGCCCTCTGCACGAGGTCGGCGCCCTCGCTGAGGTCCGCTGTAACGGATCATGTTAGTATTCACCCGCACCCGCCGCGTCACACTGCACTCATATGTACTGATCATGTAAAGGGGAAACATTTCATTATCCGTTGTTTGCGTTCAACGGGCTCCGAAGTTACTGAACCGATTTGAACAATTCTGTGATTCCCCGCGTCCGGGCCCGTGCGAGGCACGGACGCGACACGATGACATTAGACATACATCCATCCATGCTCGTCATACGAATGTTCGGCCCTGCCGGGATCGTCGGCCCCCGTATACGCCGGGCACGGCGTGGCTTTCATTATATGGAACACTATATACAAACAAACAGACCTGTGTTTGATCTCTAGCCCAAAACACAATTGTATATGATAAATGAGCCACAATTTGAAGACGTCACACAAGAACTCGTCGGAGAACCACATTTTGGAAGTATAACTGATGCAGAGTGCGAGAGTGCGGTGATCGGACAGCAACGACCCGCGTGTGCGGGTACGGCACACGCCGCTCACTCCGTCCATTACTTACACTTGAAACTTCATCCTCGTCGATAACGTCTTCGTGTGCAGATTCACTGTCTTCTGAGCTGGACTCTCTAGCTTCGGGCGCATCTTCAGTAGGGGGCGTGCCGGTGGTCACCTTTCCACCCAATTTCTAAAATTAAAATAATGAATAGTACACTCTCATCGAAGTTAAACAGGTTTAGATCAAATCGGCCCTCGTATGATACGATCGGCTGCCACACGACCGACTCGATCATGTTAAAATCATCAAATGCCTACCGCACTTGTTCATATATGTTGTCAATATTGATTTCACCTTGATCGTTATATAGTGTACTTATAGCATGAACGTTACTACAGTGAGCTATACATATTGACCTAAACATGGAAGAGTTGCTGCAGCCACGTCGCGTCGGCGCGCGGCGTCGGGATGGCACTGGTGCATTTTACAGCTAGTGTTGCTAATGCTGAGTCGCGGCTCATTCCTAACATCTCGCAACATTACACTACTATTGTACCTATGTGTCTTCTAAGTCATTTTATCGTAATTGTTGTTATTATAATGTTGCGTCATGTTTTGAATAAATGTATTTTCTTTCTTTCTATAATTGGGACCTCCCATTTGAAATTGGCTTGATAAAACTACCCATTTGAATCTCAAATATCTTTATTCGTTTAATTACGTGTTCCAAATTCAAATACACTCATGGACTTATTTAGAGGAACGCGACATCAATCGAAAAAAAACGTAATATGTACAAAAAGTTCTTATTACAAACTGGCAACATATACCTAATTATTTAATTTGAAAAAAGAATTACTTTAATAGTCTTTTGTTTCAGGGTTTCGTTTATTTGTCTGTTGTATGTATTGCTTCCGGGCTGTTTGGCCGTGATCTAAGTGAAACTTGTGTTCTAGACGTTTCGTCGACCACTGCGGTCGACATCATCAGTGGTTCAGGTCCGAGCGGCGACAAGAGCGTAGAACTCTCCTTTGCGGCGTCTTCTCTGTTACTGATGATTATTGTCTCATGCTTATGATTCTCGTCTCATGTAGCTTAGTAAAAGTTATTTTACTGAGATCAGATCTACGCCCAAGGACAAGTGACAGTTAGCACTAAGACCGTAAAAAGAAGACTAAGAGAAGCTGGAATAAAGACGTGCTTGCCAGCTAGAGGCCCCCTACTTACCACAGACCATCGAGTAGCTCGGGCCAACTTTGCTCGCTCATATCAAAACGGAAATGATAAAGACTGGGGGAAATACTGTTCACTGATGAGTCTAGGTTTGGTCTTAAGCCCGATGATAGAAGGGTTAAAGTTTGGAGACGACCCGGAGAAAGATACGCTCAGTGTAACATTGTCGGAAGAGTCATATGGTGGTGGGTCAGTAATGGCATGGGGCGGTATTTGCATAGCGGCACGTACGGAGTAATATAAGGTCGTTGTCATGTTCGGGCTTACGAAGTACAAATATTTAGGGTAAATATAAAATAAGAAAGACATCGCAATTATCTATAATTGTAATAAAACTGTAGAGGTAGAATTTCTGTACAGTGAAATAAAAAGCTAAAGACCGAGTCAGGGGGATGTAGGAAGGGAAACAGAACTACTTTAGATTTGTAAGCTATTGCATAGCTTCTATCGCGGGCCTTGAGCGTGGAGACCGAATCCAGAAATTCCGTAACGAAAATAACCTAACAGCCCCCACTCCGACCGGCACAGCGGTGATACTTTTTAGTTTTGCCATCTATCGATGAATATCAGAACATTTAATGACTTTTTTGAAATATCACGCTTGTCTGTTTAGTTCAGCAACTCGCCTTTTAGGTGGCATTGTTTGTATCGGCGTTACTGCATAACCGGAAAAAAAAAATCGGAACCGCACCGAAATATCGGGAACTCAATCAAAATCTAAATCATGGTGCGTATTCCGTGTTAAACAATATTTTTATTGTATTTTTCTTCTAAAAATAATATTTTGTGTGCACTGTGCAGTGTATAGTCGCTTGTGGCAAAAAACTAGAGATTAATAGTTTTAATTTCACATCATCTTTGTTGTATTTTTGTTTTTTGCCACAAATAAAGCAATGTCTATGCCTAACGTTCATATCGAACATTGATACCTGCCATGAGCATGATGTGATGATGTAATGCAATGCGAAGCTATGCCTTTGCTTAACTTGACTTTTGTGTGTAAGTATACAAATAAGTTTTCATTTACATATTCCACATTATTTATCAAAACTAACTAACACATCAAAAAGGGTCAAAACTAATTTTCCATGCGACATCGTCATTGACCGCTTAGCCTTGAGGCGCGGAGTGTCCGTATGCACCGCGCTCCGAGAAATGCCTAAAGTCAAAGAGTCGCACAAAGCGTGAACGCTCTTAATTGTTTATACAATTAAAGGTAGATGGCGCTAAGAACAACATCCCGCCAGATGTAAAAGGAAGGGATAAATTCGGACCGCCAGTGGGTGCTACCATAGCTTAGTTGGACATAGCGACAGGATGGTACTCTGTAGTCTTGGGTTCAAGTCCTAATGGTACCCGATTTTTTTTTCCTTCAAATAATTTGAACATAGGGTTGAAAACATTCACGAAGTTCAAGTAGGCTTAGATAAAGCTGGCATGCCCCAGCATGTTTAGGATGCCTCTGAAAATGAATCATCAATAAATTTACTATGAATAATTTAAAGTACATTGAAATATGCTTTTAACAACTTTAGATTGCATTATTTACACAAAAATGTACTCACAAAAGCTTGTAGTTTCCGAACATTGGAAATAAGTTCTTCCATTGCGTAGTTACGGGTTCCAAAGAAGAACGCACGGCATACAGGGCAAACATCCAAGCGCATCTTGCAGCGGCCGCAGACATGATGGCCTTCATTGCATTGGAAGATTTGGCCAGAAGGTATTTCATAGCACACAGGACATTGAAGCAAATCATCTAAGTCCGGCAGTGTCTCCACCTGTAAAATAATAAATCCAGTACATAATGTTGAGCAGGTCTACAGCATGCAGGTTAAGACTGAGTTCGGTGATACATACATGAACCTGAACTACAACCAGAAATTTGAAACAGGTTTGAGAAATGTGTACAGAGTGCGGGGCGGACCGCAAAACGGTTACAATAGAAATCCACGTCGCTCCGACTTAAAAATTATCTAAAATAGTTTAAACAGGTTGATTAACTATTATTATACACCAATTCAAAGCTTAAAGAAAAAGAAACAGTGACATATAAAGTATCATAAAATATTCAGTGAAAATGTAAAATATGAGTAACTAGTGAAGTGAAAGCCATTATAAGTTTAAACATGTAACGTTGTCGTAACAGTATTCATTGACCCCTATTCCCGCCTACTGGGCCGGCTAGCCAGCAGAAAACCTACGAACAAGCAAGTAAATAATAATATTTACCTGTATTAATAATATTTATAATAAAAAGACAACAATGCATTGCTCAGCTTGCAATAGCGAAATTATCTATGACGGAGAAATATTGAGATGCACTGGTTGCTCACTGACATACCATTATTCCTGCCTAAACGTGACTTCTGCTTACTATATATCTGCAAACAACTTGTTCGATCTAAACAAGTCCTGGACATGTCCTTCATGTAATAATATCACTAGACGGAAAACAATGACAATACGCCAGTACGGAAACATGACTTACACCAGCAGTCGGAAAACAGCCCCTTGTCTTCAGAAAGAGGTCCTACCGATGAAGGGATAAGTAACATACACTCTGACTCAAACATCACTCTAGGTCACTCCAATAAGCCCACACAAGATGGAAAAATTACATTACAAATGCTTGGACAACTTCTGGACAAAAAGTTAGAAGAAAATAAATACTCAATACTAAATGAGATGAAGAATACAATACAAACCGAAATATATAAATCAACTAGCATCCTAAGCGAAAACTTTACAACTAAAATGAACTATTTAGAAGTGAACAAACTGATATTAAAAGACAAATTGACACTCTTAACAATACTATACATTCACTTCAAATTAAAAAATTGAAAGCTTCAAGAACAGATAAAAAAACCTGAATGACCTTCTTTGAAGGTCATTCAGGTATATGCACTGACCTCGAAAGTCAGAACCGATGAGGAGGTCGAGGAAAGTGAATTTTTAATTTTTTATTTACAATTCCGACTTTTAGAGGCTATGTATGAGAAAATTAGTAGGGCCACACATACTTCCAAGACCTATTACAGTGTTATTATGGGGTACTCTAATGCAAAGTTGGGCAAAACAGGTGATTGAGAGTTGCAAGTGGGGTGATTTGGTTTTGGGCAATGGAACCCTAGGGGACAGAAGCTGGCTGACTTCATAGAGAAAGAGGGACTTTTTATGATGAACTCTTTCTTTCAAAAGCCGCCTCATAGGAAATGGAGCTGGTTGTGTCCCAATGGGTCCATGAGAAACGAGATTGATTTGATTATGACCACCAAGAAACGAATATTCAATGATGTCTCTGTCATCAACAGGGTGAACACCAGTAGTTATCTCCACATGGTAAGAGACACATTGAATATTAATTGTTAACGAAATTAACACCACTAACTATCACTAGCATTATAGATCATAGACTATTATTTTGCTCTTTGATTAGTTTTTAGTTACCTAACTGTGTGATCACTGTACTGTCTTCATCAAATAAATACAGAAAAGTCGCTATTTGACTTTTACTCAGAAAAAACTAGCGCCATCAGAAGTAATCCCAAACATTAATGTCATACTTAAGCGTGGATTTAATCAT
The DNA here is from genome assembly GCA_934044485.1 of Apeira syringaria. Taxonomy (NCBI): domain Eukaryota; kingdom Metazoa; phylum Arthropoda; class Insecta; order Lepidoptera; family Geometridae; genus Apeira; species Apeira syringaria. The sequence goes on from OW203662.1 coordinate 187,313, forward strand.
AGGGGGCCTCAGTTTGATCCATCTCCCACCTCAAGTTCATAATAATAAGCAGCTCAACAGGCGAATATGGAAGTCCTTGCAATACAACATCTGTACCTTTAATCCAAATTGTATTAAAGTGACATTTGAATGAAGAAAAGGCTCTAGGCTCTCCAGGTATTTGCAAGACACAGGTCTATTGGGCAAAGCTTGATGACTAAGCTGATGAGAGATGACAGCAGTCTAGTGTCGACCAGAGCAGAGATGCTTAGAGGGCGAGAGGTGCTATGAACAGATATATTCTTCAGCCGCTAAATCGTTGACAGCTTGGCCAAAGCCTCAAGAAGCAAGCTTACCCGACAATATACCAAAGACATGCTGGACATGAGATTAGGATGGCTCTGAAGCAGCTTAAGAACATCCAGGCGCCGGATGGCACTGGGAACTTAGCTGGGCAATGCTCCAAAAACTCCACAACATCTTCTCATCCAAAACACTGCAATGCCTGAAAATGAAGGTCTTCGAGTGTGTGTGACCAGCGATGACTTACCGAACTGAAATCTTCCATAAGTCTGGCCTGCTCAGTCACACAACTAGGTATAGGGAGAATATTTCTCAACACAATCAAATAAGACATGAGGAGATCCGTAGAAGAACCTAAGTCACTGACATAGTCCAGCGGATTAGCAAGTTTAAGTGGGAGTGGGCAGGGCACATAACTCGGAGAACTAATGGCCTTCGAGGTTGAAAGGTTCTCGAATGGAGACCACTGACTAGCAAGCATAGCACCCATTGCATAGGACTACCAGCGACCATGTGGACAGAACAATTGACTAAAATTACAGGCAAGGGATGGATGTGTGCCGCTTCCAACTGTTCTTGTCGTGATCAATGGGAAGGCTATGTCCAGAAGTGGCCATCTAATAGCTAAAATAATGATGACTGTTTTATATACATTTTAACGACTCAAGCAAAAGATCTAAAAAAAATTTTTTTACTGAAATGCAACCAACTTCATCACTCAAAAGTGTGAAATAACTTGTTTTTTTTGTTTGTAACTTGTTTGTAAAAATTTTTTTTCACTCTTCAGTGACCTTTGTTACTCACTTGATCAATTAATTGTCATTGTGTGTTCTGCGATGTCTTCAACCGCAACAATAATATCAAGATACGCATAGCACTTTTCAGTTATTGAAGTATAACCCAACAACCACTTGTCCGATTTTGATGAAATTTAAATGGGACTACCACGGTATACTCTATCTAACAATAAAAGAATTATCAAAATCGGTCCATAAACGACGAAGTTATCTGCAACCACACATAAAAAAATATATATACATGCGGTTGAATTGAGTAACCTCCTTTTTTAAGTCGGTTAAAAAAATAAAAAATTCTGGGCATTTAACAAGCAATCAATGATTTTAGATTTTATCAAAAAAATCATGACTTTTTCCAATCCTGTTTGTATCATAATTAACCTTCATAAACTGTTCTTATAAGTGCTATTTTTTAAATTATATTGTACACTAGCTGCGTCTTGCGGTTGTACCTGCATGGTAATAAAAAACAGTGATGATGGTGATGAAAATAAGCCTATGTATTAAATCCAGGGTATAAGCTATCTCCATACCAAATTTCATCAAAACTGGTGTAGCCGTTTAAGTGTGAAGAGGTAACAAATACATACATACACACAAACTATCACATTAATAATATTAGTAGGATGTAGGACTTTCCATAAAATAAGCAGAAAAGACTCAAAATGACTATTTTGGAAATGGAGCATTAACTATACCAACTCTTCGAAGACAACACCAAAACCTATGAACAAATGCCACAATTTAGATTACACATTTGAAAGGATTTATAGTAAACTACAATAGCTTGGTTCTTAAAAGCCCTGAATGCACTATGAATAAACATAAGAAAATAAAAATGTTTACTAACTTCATGTTAAATTTATACCGACAACTAAAATAAAAATAGCACGAGTGAGGGCCGACATATTTTGGCGCACTAACCGAATATAGGTTTTGTAAATCAGCTGATTTTACGTACCTTGTCGTAACAATGTCACTCCCGATGCATGGATATATATGTGATAATCTTATATAATAACCTGTCCATCACAGGTTTGTTCCACGTTTACTTCCACGGATCTCGAATTATTCAAATGTCGTTACATTTCAATACCTACCTTCATTCATGGTCAGCAAATAAAAATGGAGGTCTGGTGGTAACAATATCTTTAAAACGTGGTTTGAAAGCACAATTCCTCTACAATGGGAGCTGCATAGACATACATATTCTCATTATAACATGACTTCTAGAACGATTAATATATAAATTTAAGACAAATAAGGATCGATTGAAGAGCATGAACAATGACGAGTGGCACGTATTCAGAATAAAAAACTTAGTTCGGTACCTTATTCTCTGTCTTTTCCGTCATCGTATTGAGCTTGAAATTTACTCGGGATGATTATTGAATACAATATGCTGATTATGTGTATCCCACAACAATAAAACTTTACCAGTTTTGTGTCAACCACAGGTCACAGCTGGCGAAAAAACAAATGGCGTCGTTTTGTTTCTCTCGCTTATCGCTAATATCCACAGATTCACAGTGATCAGTGTCACAGACTAGGACTTCTGCTATTACTCTCTCATGGCAAAAATCAACGATTATGGAAACTACGACGCGGACGAAAGAAAGGAAAGGGTCCACTGTTTCTTTCGTCGTAGGTTTAGAGGTATAGTTTTATACTCTGTGGTGTGTTGACTTGTGTCGGAATTAGGGGTGTCCACTTAGAAAAAAAATCAATGTTTTTTTTTTTATTTGATAAGTCAGAACTTTTTGATAAGCCTTTCGATGTATCGGGTGAAAACATCGATAATTTGTACGCATCGAGTTTTTTAGGGTTTCATACCAAACTTTCACTGTCCGTTTGTAACCAGGCTGTATCTCATGAACCATGACATTTAGACAGTTGAACAATTATCCTTATATGTTGAATTTCCAACTACCAATTACGCCTTATATATATGGTTATTTTGTGAATCTATTACAGGCTTACTACTAACAGAAACATTTGACATTTGCAAGATGATGCACTTCACACTAATCACTGAACACTATCACGGAATTAAATACTGTTTAGGAGACCGTAAGGTTTATTTTGCTTACCAACTAAAACTCATCGATAAAAAGTTGCACTCGGACGTACATTACTATCGTACATCAAACGCTTGATCGATTCAGAACCCTACAGCGCCATCTAGTTCACGGGTAGGCATACATCTATATTTTTACAATAAACCTAAACTATTAATCTTTTAACTTCAAAATTTCACCCATCAAGGGCTGCGTTCAGGAGCGGGTCCGTCCAAATATTGATCGACCAATATTTGATCGATGTCTCACGAACGGCTACTCCATAGCATGTCACAGAAGAAGAAGAAGAAGTCACTTACATCTCTCTCAGCTCAATTACCAATTGTGATAATATTGTTTTATTAGGCGATTTTAATATAAACTTACTTTGTAAAGATGACAGCAAAACGATAAAGCTAAATACATTTCTCTCATGTTTCAATCTGACTCAAATAATTAACCAGCCAACTCATTTTACGGATACAAGTCAGACACTTATTGATGTTGTTTGTACGGATTTGCGCTGCAAAAAAGTTATTTTAGAACACGTTGGTACTCTTTATGGTCACTGCCTTTCAAGCTGTGAATTCACTATAAAACGGGAAAAACCTGTACCTTACACTATTACTTATCGCCCAAAGAAAGATATATGTGAGGAAATTTTTAACAAGGATCTATTAAATATAAGATGGGATCTCATTTCGTCTTTGAGTAATGTTAATGATATGGTTTCCGCTTTGAACTACACTATTGCATCTTTATTTGACCTGCATGCTCCTATGAAAACAATTGTTGTCAAGGAGAGGTCTTACCCCTGGATTACGGACACTATCAAACTGATGATGAGGTTACGAGATGAGGCTTGCGCGGCCTATCATAAAACTAAATCCGATACAAAAAAATCATACTACAAGTCATTCAAATCGATTGTAAATCAAGCCCTCTATTTTGAAAAATCGGCTTACTTTAAATATAACATTAATAACCATTTACACGATCCTAAGCAACTGTGGAAAAACATTAAAAATGCATTGTTACCTCACACAAATGCCGATTTACCCAGTTATTTTGATAATGCAAACAGCATAAATAACCATTTTTTGAATATACCTGGTACTTCAACCGTACCTGCCACGTATCTCAGATACTTTGAGCAACGCCGCTATAGCAATGCAGTCTTTCATATCGAACCAGTTCCCTTAAACAATATAATTAGAATAGTTAAAGGTCTTAAATCCAACGCAGAAGGAAGCGATGCTATCAGCTTAGATATGTTGATAATGACATTCCCGCGTACACTTGAATTATTACAATCGCTGATAAATAAGTCAATAAACACATCAATTTTCCCTGAAACGTGGAAACTTTCTATAGTGCGACCTCTTCCTAAGATAAAGAATCCAACTGAACTGAAGGATCTTAGACCTATAAGCATTTTGCCGTGCCTGTCTAAGATTATCGAAAAAGCTGTGTGCGAGCAACTTACAACTTTCCTCGAAACAAATAATATCCTACCGAAGGAACAGTCTGGGTTTAGGAAAGGACGGAGCACTGTTACTGGATTGCTTGATGTGACGGATAACTTACTCTGTGCTGAAGACGTAGGAATGTGTACAATTCTGGTGTTGCTAGATTTTTCAAGGGCATTTGATTCTTTAAATATAGAGCTTTTATTGTCAAAATTACAATATTATGGTTTTGATGCAGAAGCTTTACTGTGGTTCAATAGCTATCTTACTAATCGTTATCAGTACGTAAAGCTTAACCGAAGTGATGGATCATCTGTGCAATCAGATCAAGTTCCTGTTGAAAGAGGGGTGCCTCAAGGATCTATCTTGGGTCCCATCCTCTATATTTTGTATTCCGCGGACATGAGGAACCACATAAGACACTGTAAGTTTCACATGTATGCTGACGACACTCAATTGTACATATCATTTAAGCCCGCAGACATAAATAGTGCTATAATGAAAATAAACGAAGATTTGTCCAGCATAGCCTCTTGGTCTAATCAAAACTGTTTGCTGTTGAATCCCTCAAAAACAAAATATTTAATTTTTGGCCCTAGACATAAACTCGCTCAAATTAATTCGCCAGTAATTGTTATGCTGAATGATAAATCCATTGAACGAGTATATGAAGCACACAATCTTGGCTTGCTATTGGATGACAAATTAAGATATGAAAAACATGTTGCAAAATTGGTACAACAGTGTTTTTATAGGCTAAAAGTATTGTATCGCAGTAGACCATATCTAACGGAAGACTTGCGTATTCATCTTGTAGAGACACTAGTGCTATCGAAATTAAATTATATGGACCCTGTATATGGTCCCAGGCTTCTAGCGCGGACACAAAAACTGATTCAAAGAGTGCAAAACGCATGTGCCCGCTTTTGTTTTGTGATTCCGTTAAGAGCTCATGTGACTCCATACCTCAACAAAAAATCTATCCTCAAAATGAAGCATCGTCGCAAGCTACATTTAGCATGCCTGCTTTTTGGTGTATTAAAATACAAACAGCCTTCATATCTTTATGAAAAACTGACATGGATGTCCAACTGTAGATCCCAGAACTCACGCCAAGGTGCACCACGGCTCTCCACGCAATGCCATAGTTCGGCCTCCTTCAGAGGTAGTTTCCGCTACGCAGCTACCAAATGTTGGAATAACATACCACCGCCGCTCAGGAACTTGCATAGTTTTCAAAGCTTTAAACTCAAATTGAAAAAGTATATTTTTGAACATCAAAAATTGGAGGAAACTCTTCAACACGACACTAGTGCAATATAGCGTGACTCTAAAACTAGCAACATTGTATTATATATTTAACTAGCTGCGCCCCGCGGTTTCACCCGCGTGCACTACGTTTTTCCCGCTGACTCAGTTATCCCACGGGAACCATACTTCTACCAGGACAAAAAGTAGCCTATGTCCTTCTCCAAAGTCCCATGTATCTTTATACCAAATTTTATCTAAATCGGTCAAGCCGTTTTCATGTTATGTCGTGACAACGGAAAACGGGTTTCATTTTTATATATATAGATAATTAGTAGTAAACACTCGAGCGATGTACCAAATCTGTTTAATATCCTTGGCTTTTATGTTTTTGGTCAGCCTAGATACGTGCTGTGTATAGGCCTACATTGCGTGACATCACCGAATGGCTCCAACGGAAGACCAGCGCTGGCTTACACCCGGCATTATGCTGAGTTGGGGCCATTTTGTGACATTATACTGCATTTTTTTATTTTTCTTTGCTGTGTATAACTTGAATGTGTCTGAACGTTGGTGTAATGTCACAAATAAAGCTTTTTTCTTCTTCTTCTTCTTCTACTTACATTGATCATAGATCACGTGATAGTTACTAAAACTCATAGTAAAAACGCGCGGCCGAAGCCGCACCCGAACGTAGCCAAGGAACATTATAGAAGATAATGTCCTTCAAACATTGATAATTCAGAATTCACGTAAAATATATACAAACCAAGACAAAAATAGTTAGGAAACAATGAAATACGAATATAGGTCTTAAATCGCCTGTCATGGCGAGAATTGAATAAATTTGAAACAAATTTATTGGTAACTTATATATTATTAATGTATAGTCTTACTACTAATCAGAGTGCCAACGTCTAGGAAACATAGATAATGCTACAGCATGCATGTATCCAATAGCAAGTAGCGAATTAAATTAGTTACTTCATCTACCCATCATGGAAACTATGCTAAGTTAATTCTACTTGCCACCCATCATGAAGTTAATAATTGACTAAATTACAATAATAATTGTAACTGGATAACACCCATCATGAGAAATTAGTTTAACTTTGACAACATATATCAAACGGACACAAACAAATTTTTGTGATAGGTCTTTTGATAATTATTGTTGTGTTTTTACATTTTAGTGCTATAACACGTACAAGTCCATCATCTCCGGGATGCAATCCGACTATTCTGCCTAAAGACTATTTACTCGGTGGAAATTTTTCATCTTTATTTATCTTATTGTGTGTGTTGCGACCATATCATTATACCAATTTTTAAATATATTGTCCATTTCTTTTGTCTACTTTAGTCTCAGTTGTAGACTGCTTAAAAACTCGTTCGGCCATCTAGACCAAAAATGCTGAACTAGTCTTTGCACTAGTTGCTAACGAGAGAGTCCATTCATGTTAGTTTCTAGATGTGTTTGCTCTGGTACTACAAAATTGGGGGTTCACTGATCAGAAAACGACCGGGAGTCAAAGGTAAGATATCTTCGATATTGTAGAGTAATGAGAGTAGTGAGAGTGACGACACTGTACACATCTCATCGTAGGTTAAAGTCGAGTTGTCACCTTCTATCAACCATTTTGGACCTTTAAACTATAAATCTTCACAATTCAACGTCAAGCCCAAGACGCCCCTAGTCGCTATGTCCGCTGGGTTTTCCTTAGAAGGGACATGAATTCAATGATATGCAGGTAAGTTTGATATTATTTCTGATGTCCTATTAGCTATAAAAGTTTTCCATTCACTGGGATGTCCCTGAAGCCAAGCCAAAACAACCTGGGAATTGGTATAGGCGTTAGTGTTTTCTCTGGTTACGTTTAGCTGTTCGGCAACTTCTTTTAGCAGCCGTGCAAGAAGAACAGCACCACAAAGCTCTAAGCGAGGTACAGATATCGTTTTTACAGGTGCTACTTTCGTCTTTGCGGAGAGAAGATGGACATGTGTCACCGTTAGAATCAACAACTTCAGCGTACACCTTAAAATGCAATTATACTAGCGTCGGAAAAGCCTTTCAGCTCCAGTTGGGTGCTTGTTTTTGAAGTGTGTAAGCATCTTTCAATCTTTATTTCAGATAGGGAAGGTAATTCTACGCTATACTTATGCCAGTCTTCTTTAAAAAATTCAGGTGTTTCTTGATCCCAGTTTACGCCTTAAAGCCATAGTCTTTGTAGGAAAACCTTCCCGAGGATAATCGTAGGAGCCAGCCATCCCATCGGATCAAACAGATTCGAAATGTCACTGGCTATAGTTCCTTTTCGCCCCTTGGTTTGCTCAGGTAAATTGATTGAATATTGAAATTCATCTCTCTTATTGTTCCAGGCTATACCTAGTGTTTTAATGATCATATCCAAACTCGGTTCCTTATTTACATCGTCCCTTTCAATAGAATGCATAGCGTGTAAACTCTAAGAAAGAATGCATAGCCTTTAGAAGTTTCAGATCATTTGTGTTTCATTTTTGGAGCTGAAAACCTCCAGACTACAATAGCTTAGTTATTTCTTTGTAGATCGCAGCCCCTTTTTCATAGCTTTCTTTTCTGCACCTGTTAACAAATCATCCATATCCTGACTGGCCGGTTGGCGCAGTTTGTAGCACTCTGCCTTCTGAGCCACTGGTCCCGGGTTCGAATCCCGGACACGTCAAACGAGCATCAAAGATCATCATGATTCTTCGAGCATCGTGCTGAGGTTTTCCATCGATTCTGCCATGACCACAATATCGTCGGCAAACCTAAGGTGAGTGATGTACTCGCCGTTGATGTTGATGCCGAATCCTTGCCATTCCAAGAGCTTGAGGGCATCTTCCAATGCGGCAGTGAACAGTTTCGGAGAAATAATGTCTCCCTGTCTCACGACTCTTTGCAATGGAATCGCCCTCGAAATTTGCTCTTGTACTCGGACCGACATGGTGGCGTTATTGTACAAACATTTCATCACTTCGATATACCGACGGTCAATACGCGTCGGTCAAGCGCCGCCCACGCCTCGATCGAATCAAAGGCATAGTCCACAAACGCTAAACTTAATGGCAAGTTATACTCTTCGGTCTTCTGTATAACTTGCCGCAGCGTATGGATGTGGTCTATGGTGGTGTAGCCTTTTCGGAAACCGGCTTGTTCGGGAGGCTGGAAGTCATCAAACCTACATTCGAGACGATTCGCGATGACTCTTGAAAACAGCTTGTAAACATGGCTCAGAAGCGAAATGGGTCTGTTGTTCTTAAGCACTGTGTTTTCACCCTTCTTAAAGAACAACACCATTACGCCTCTGTTCCATGCTTCCGGCGTTTACCCTACGAGGACAACGGAATTAAAGAGCTTCTGAAGGACTTTCAATATCGGTGAGCCACCCGCTTTCAGAAGCTCTCATGTGATTCCGTCGTCACCCGGTGCCTTGTTGTTCTTAAGCTGCTTCAGAGCCATCCTAATCTCGTATAGGCTGATGTCCGGGACGTCTTCGGTATAGTGCCGGGTTAGCTTTGCTCTTAGGTCTTTGGCCAAGCTGTCAACAGGTTTAGCGACCGAAGTGTATAGCTGTCTATAGAACCTCTCGATCTCTCCAAGCACCTCGGTTTTAGTCGACGCTATACTGCCATCATCTCTCTTTAGCTTAGTCATCTGGCTTTGCCCAATAGACCTGTCTCTTGCAAACACTTTGGAGCTTTTTCTCCGTTCGTTCGTATCTTTAATACGATTTGAACTAAAGGTACGGATGTCGTGTCGCAAGGATTTCCATATTCGTCTATTGAGGTGCCTATATGATGCAGCATCATCGGATGATTGCAGTTACAACGAGCGTCGTTCAGCCAGGTAAAGGGTATGGCTTGAGAGTTTTTGAGGTCCATTTTTACGGCGGGGTTGAAAGAGCTTAGACCCCACTTCGTGGACAGTTTCTACAAACCTGTTGTTGGTCTTGTCCACCGACGCATAGTTCTCAAGGCAAGCAAAAGCGATTGGATAACTCAAGTTGAAAGCTCTCGGGGTTTTGGATATGGACATTTTGAGGTCGGAGCGTGGATTACATCAAACGGGACCTCTCAAGTTGTACATTAATATTCAATGTGCCTCTTACCATGCGGTGACCACTAGGTACCGGTTTTCACCATGTTGATCACAGAGACATCATTGAATATTTGTTTGTTGGTGGTCATGATGAAATCGATCTCATTTCTTGTGAAGCCGTTGGGGCTCAACCAGGTCCATTTCCTTTGAGGCTGCTTTGAGAGAAAGAGTTCATCATAAAGAGTCCCCCTTATCCATGAAGTTGGCCAGCCTCTGTCCCCTAGGGTTCCGTTGTCCTCCTTCTAGTACGTGATCCCTCATTAGACTCTTACGACACCTACGGGAAGACATGGGGGGTACAATTCTAAGCCGGTACCCCACGGCGTGTTTCGATACACCACCATCAAATGGCGAATGTCAATTGGTCAACCTAGAGAATGGAAAACTACCGTGAAAATTTATATTTGACGTGACAGCTCAAGGTCAATGATTATACCGTAGTATTTGTTGGAATGAGTTTAGTACTGACAGTGCTGACGTTCGTAAGCAAATCGGAACGGCTTTTTGTGTGTGAATGCGCGCAAGTTCTTTAAATGTCAGTTCTCATTAAATTCATATTAAATTATTCTCTTCCGTACTTAATGGGCACTAAATGGGTAATTTTTTTCTGATATATAAAATTACGTTTTTAATTTTTTGTGGACGGACTGCCAATTTTTCGACAGATTCTCATAATGAGTCAGATGTTTGACTCTCAGTGCATAGTTATTTATCTATGCGTTTGACAGCGCTCACACTGCTCTACGTCGTACGCGTGAGCGTTCTAAGCACAGGATGATGACGTCATGGATGACGTCATATACATTTTGTGTGCAGCTGTCAGTGCATTTTGGAATGACTTTAAGCACGCTCTCTGTGCTCAAAGCGCTCAAAGCTCAATTTGAAACACACCCTCAGTATATAGTTACTTATCTATGGGTGTGCGGGTAACACAGATTACGGAAACCTACGGACCCTACGGTTTCAGATGGTCCCATAGTTTGTGGTTGTCATTGTTGTTGTTTTCGTCCCAATTCAATTATCTAATTTCAATCAGGGTGGGTAATCTGCCATCCAAATGCTATGGTCCTTATAGTTTAACCTAGGACGATAAGAATCTAACCGCCACGGATTGACGAAATCATTAAATCGTATACTAAAGGGATAAGGCTGATTCTTGTTCGAAGACTTAGTGCAGCTTTTGAAAATATTTATCTTTTTTTTTTTACTACTCGTTTTTTCACAGATAATTTCATACATCTTACATTTATATACTCCAAGCATTCAACGAACGACAGATATTAAAAACTCATTCCAATAAATACTCGGGAATCTTTGACATTTGGCTTTCACGTAAAATAGAAATTTTAATAAATTTTTTCATTAATCAGAAAGCGAAATTTGTTTCGTCTTCGTGATACTATTTTATATTATTAAACAGCTGAAACCTTAATTTCATCGTAAGTAGCTAATGTACTATTACTAATCTAAGTCCTAACCTATGCCTAAATTTGTAATACAGGATTTATACGTCCAAAAATTAAATACATTTATTAATTATATATTAAGTTAGCTGCGTCCCGCGGTTACACCCGCGTGGTGATGATGATGATGATGATCCTACGTTGCCTTCTATTGGTTAAAGTATCGGTTCAGATATCGGTAGATACATAGTTTAACACCTACAACCCAATGATATTATATGTATAAATGAGGTATATGTCGCACAAGCGCGCGGAAACTAAGGCGGCATAATGAAGTCAGTTGTAGTAATTTTCATTGCGATGCGTATTTCAACCGCAAGTCTAAACATATAGCTATCCTTTTCTATATTATTTGTACCGTATTATCTGTCGCAGTAAACATGTTTATGTCGTAAAGGAACAAAATCTGAGCACCACGCAGTATAAATAGGTCATCTTTAGTAAAACATCATTGCTACAACCTCATAAACATTACCTACTTATAATATTAGTATCAATAGATACATAATGATATTAAAAAAACTAAGGAAGTAACTAAAAACTGGACTACATACAACCACAGGCAATGTCACAACCAATTGTTTTAAGGAGAGCTAGAGCTCCATGTTTTGAAAGCAAATATCTCTCTACGTGTCTGAATGTCCCATTATATTTGCCTGATTATATGAATATTTGATCCTTGCATGTGCTGCACAACTGCTGGCCCGATTGAGAAAAACAAAAAGGGAGCATGAAACTTATTTATGAGATCTACACTCGATAACCTAATGCTCCTTCAATAAATTATAATAGTTTAATATAAGGCATAAGGTTATCGTTAATACTACGTGTTTAAAAATGGCTAGTGTCGCATTTTACGGCTTAGAGCATCTCGGATTGTAAGATTGACAATAATCTTCAGTCATTATTTTAAGTGCCAAAAAATGAGCATATGAGTTGAATTGGCATAAAAATTAGGAAATAGCACAGTTATCTGAAGACTTAGATAAATTGTATAATTGCCTCACAAGTATCATAAATGCAATACACTGTATATATTACCTATTTTCAGCAAATATATTTGTATTAAATGAGATGTACCTCTATAGTATTTTTCTATTTCAGGTAAAATATTTGCGGTTTTGTAACAGACAGATTCCAGTTCGATGCAGTCAAATTTAAAAAAATGAATTTCTATTTGTTTAAAAAACATTAAATTTAGTATGTTTATGCATTATGTATACTCACTTATAGATATACACATATTAAGCAAATTGTACCTCTACATTTACATTTTTTTTTAAACAATTAAAAGTTATTTTAGAAATACTTGACTTTTTATTGCCATGCAATGTGGCATTGAGTAGGTGTATATATATTATAGCTATGAGGATTTCTTATGCTAGAGCAAAAAGCCTGAATAAAGATTTTCCCATCCCTATAAATATCGATATCGATACTCCTGCATAATACACTAGAGAACAACACTAAAATCTGTCAAATATCGTGTCAGTGATCGCTACGGCAAAGTCCATAAGGACCGGTCCGTTCTTCGTGTGATTATTATCTATTTCTCTTTCTAATCAGTGATTTCAATCTATAAGTGTTAAATCATGATGAATGATCAGTAAATTCAATTCTTAAGTGTCTCGCTCCATCTCTTTTTAACGAATTAAAGCTATGTCGTTATTTAATCTATTTTCACTTATTATTTTATGCACTAGTGAGTATAAACTGCGTATACGTGAGTCATTGGCTTAAAACATTAAATTGTGTACAGTTGCCTTGTTTATATCTTATATTATGTTGCATATAAAAGCAACATATTCATGGCTTTATTTTAAGATTTTCCGTGTGATAACTCTGAGCTTGTCATCTCGATAGTCTACACAAGAAGTCCCATTAACCCAAGTTATTTTACTGCTATGGGCAAATCCTGTGTTGCTTCTAGGTAATATAACTGATTGCAGGTATATTACCTAGAAGTATGACAGGATTCGCCCATAGCATGTTGCATGTTGCCTATCTGGATTACTCTCTGGATAATAGAAATTAAAATCATCTATTTAATTTGGATAATAAGTATGAGGACTAATGAGATAAACGCATTTACATGCATTTGTCACGATGCGTTTATCACAGTGTTGCTTAAGGTAACCCATCAATAAGCCTTTTCTTAGCAATATTAACTCTCCAATTAGTTTGGAGGAATATTAGGTTCTATATTCCTCCAATTTCTGCTTCCATTGTTTCGTAGCATAGAATACTTTTGTCAATAAGAGCTCAGACAAGAATTTTATTACTTTGTATATATTTCATATTATAATCAGATGAAAAGGAAATTTTTTTTATGCTAAGGCATATGGATATTAAAACGAATAATAAAGTATCTTAATATATTATATATTTTATGTATTTATTTATTTGAGTAATAGGCGGGCAGCATTATGCTGATGTGCCTATATCACACTATGTTGAAATTTTATTTAGTCCACATGATGTCTACAGTGTTTACATGTTCCAAGATGTAGACAACCTAAAACCATCCTCTCAATTGAAATTTTTATGTTTCCTGATTTCAACCGCTTCGCGTACAATTCTAGGAAAATAATGGCGGTCCGTAGAGAGGATTTTAGGGTCGTGTAGTTGAATCCAATGATTGGGTCCAGAGTCAAGTAAATGCTCAGCGATAGCCGATTTTACTAAATGTTTTTCTTGCGATTAAGCCCCGTTTGATTTAACACATGTACATATAATAACAATGTGTTTGAATCGAGAAAGTCTAAAAATTACAATCTATTAGTTATTTATATCTAAAATATATATATATATATATATATATGTACATATATATACAGTTAGTTCACAAATAGACATAGTTTATTGTACCAAAAAGATTATAACCTTATTAAAATTAACTTTTCATTGCTACTTAAGATTAAGCTTGTATATGAATCACTAGCTGCGGTTTTACCCGCGTGGTGATGAAAAACGGTGATGATGGTGATGTTGAAAATAAGCCTATATGTAAATCCAGGGTATAAGCTATCCATACCAAATTTAATCTAGATCCGTTCAGCCGTTCTGGCGTGATTGAGTAACAAACATCCATCCATCCATCCATCCATTGTAACTTTCACATTTATTATATTAGTGGGACTCCCACACTAGGATTCCCTGTGTCGTGGGAGTCTAGTCTCTTCCTATGGAACAGAAACACAAATTCAGTTAATGTAGGCATTATTTATTTATTTGAGTAATAAGCGAGCAGTATTAAGCTGATGTGTCTATATCACAGTTTAGTTAGCAGTTACCGCACTATTTAGTTTAGGTATTCGAAATGGATTAACTACACAGTTTACTAGTGCTTTAGTTTTGGTTTTTGTTATTGTTATTTCCTGCCGAATAATAGATGACAGCTCCCAACCATCCATCGGTAGTGGTCACGTTGCCGATGCGTGCACGCACGAAGCGCTCATAGTTGCAAAAACAGAATTTAAGGTGGTAAGTAAGATTTTCCCCTGGTGACTGCGTTGTTTCCCTTTTCCGCTCTTTGCGATTGTTGTCTTGTGGTTTCTTCACAACTAATTCGTCATATTTCAAGAATGCTATGTTGCCATTTTTCTGCTCTTCCTTTAGTTCTTGTTGTAGTTTCATATAAATTATTAGCACTTCTTTAGGGTAGTCCTCTTTGAAACAGATGTTGTGGGGAAACATCTTTTTTTTTGTTGTGATCATCACTACTACTGGCTGGTTTTTGTTTGAGTGCATCCCGATTCTGCGTATATTAGCTATTTCCCCGCTTTCCAAGTGAATATACGCCTTGTCCCCACTATTTTTTATGTAGTCCACCTTCTCTTTCGTTCTTTCCAATTTCCTCGATTCTGAAGAAAACTATGTTAAACTTTCTGTTTCCTTTTCAGCAGTTTCGTCATATTATTGTTCCAGATATTCTACATTGCATTTAATCAATCAATCAATCAAATTTTTATTTCATATTATAATAAATCCATCGTGGGTTTTTCAATTCACATTTAAGAACGTTGTTTTCTTCCGGAAGTGATTTTGGCCTCTCATCTAACGCTTGTAAGACATTACTGGTAACTTCGGAGGCTACGATCAATGTCTGTTAACTTAATTTTTCGTCAAGTTTTGACAGCAACTATTCCATACTTTTTGTTAATAATGAATGGGTTCTAAATGATGGCAATCAATAATAATTAGAATAATAACTTTACAGTATTTTCATTTCATTTATTTATTTTCATTTAGTAGACAATGTTATTAAAACCACAAATTAAAACAGTACAGAGAAAAAAAAGGGTAACAGATAACAATAGTCATAAGAATACTCATCAACTCATAAGATACTTTATTATTAGTTTTAAAATCTATATGCCTTGGTAGAAAAATAAATTTCATTTCATTTCAATACAATTATTACCTTTAACACTTTATCGAACAATGTATCAGTAGTTAGCAGCATACTAGGATATCCCTGTGTTACACTGCTTGGTCACTTCCTAGATGAGTCTATTAGGTAATAAAACACTCAGTGCTCGGCAAATGCACTCAATTGCTGAAGGGGATCACTATTTGGCTCTTCGAAACTAGCGTTTGCATTAACATGTATCTAAATACAGATAGAATCAACAATATATGTAAATAGTTATTTAAATAGTGCTTTGGAGGTAGAAAGAAAATAAAAGTATTGACGGGCAATAAACCGCCCGTTACAAAAAGGTTATGATATTTAATCTAAGCTCATAAAACCAATTTATTGATTTTAGTTACCTATGGGGAGCGTCTACACGAGCAAATATACTCTTCCATAGAGGGAGGAGCAGCATGCTTTAGACGTTTAAATGGGACTCATCAGGCTGGATGCTCATGTATGTATATTGATTTGCCTACTTGTATTTGTTAATTAAACATACACTCAATTTGATATAATTACACTTATAATTAATACTTTCATTATTATTATTATGTCTGTTTATTTAATTTTTTTTTTTAGGTTTAGTTTTTTTTCATATCAAAAACAAAAATTAATAAAGATATCATAAAAAACCTAAACCTAGAGTGCCGACGGCAGCGGGGTAGGGCCCAAGCTACGGGTGGTTAGGGCTGCAGAGTGAGGAAACTCAGGACAATACGAGCCATTTCAAGAAGTACTGCCTTCTACATCTGACTCTTGATCCAACCGTCTAGCGAGAGCCTCTTAAGATATCGATCGAGGCTCTTCGCTATAAAACCGTTCATCGAAACGACTAAAAACCCCAGTTTCTACATCGGGTACCTGTTAAGGCCCGATAGAATCGGACGTGTAGCTCTTTGCCTTCATATGTCTTTGCAATCCTCGGTGCTCAACACCGTTGGTTTACCCCAGTTTTCGTTAGCCAAGGAGAGCGGGGTGAAGCCTTTGTCAACTGCCACAACATCACGATGCATTCCGCTCTCGTTGTTTAGAAAATATTCCCTGAGATTGTACACTTCGCGGTTGTGGAGGTTCTTGCCATTTAAAAAGCGACCTCCCCATTTTCGCGGAATGTACAGTCTAATAACAGACGAGCGCGGGTGAAGCATGCGATGTAATGTGAGCATTTGACGGAGCCTTCTATCCAAGGCGTCCAGCTCAGTGTGAGTCCCCTTAATATATACCAAAAGAGTACATCAGTAGCGGCATCACCCATCCGTTGTAGGCCTTATTGCCACCTGACAAATGACTTCAGTACTTTTGTTAGACGACAAAAGAAGCGCTCCTTCACCGAACGCTTAATATTCCCTACCGCGATACCCAATGATTCTGACATAACAAGGTATTTGTAGGTTTTGACTTCTGAGAGAGATCGGAGAGACATTAGAAAAGCTTGGAAAGTTATAAAGAATATTACTCATTTAAACTCTAAAGTAAAAAGTGATAACATAGAGTTATAAACTTTTGACACTAAAATACACTGCAGAAAAACCTATAAATTTTATTAACAATTACTTTGCTAATATAGGTAAAACTTTAGCAGATACAATAATGAAAATAACTCCAAAGCCGTCTAATTCTTCTGAATCTCAATATATAAACCAAAGATCCTTTCAATTGTTTTACTTCCTACAGATAATACAGAAGTAAACACAAGAATTTGCATGCCTTAGTCAAGTGGCTCAGTAGGTTGTGATGGTATATCGATATCGACCTTAGTTTTATAATATACAAAGGAAATTATCGTTCCATATATTACTTACATATGCAATCTCATCTTTCTAGTAGAAATTTCCCATTGGCATTTAAAACTGCTATCATAAAACCTATTCATGAGGGCGTAGACAAAGACAGTATCAATAATTATCGCCCTTTAACTTTATTTCCAGTTTTATCTAAAATAATTGAGCGCTTACTTAGCAAACAGTTGAATGCTTACCTTACTAAATTCAAAATCATATCGGAACACCAATTTGGATTTGTTTCTGGTAAATCTACCGAACATGCAGTTTCTGAACTAACAGAATATATAATACGCCAAGTAGATAAACAGAAAAAATGCCAAGGTATTTTCTTGGACTTAGCAAAAGCTGTCGATACTGTCTCTGTCCCTTGTCTACTAAACAAGATGAAACGAATCGGAGTAAGAGGTGTCCCACTGAAGCTCTTCACAGAATATTTGACTAATATAATATATATATTTTTATATATCGGACAACATTCACACAAGGCCTTCAGGTCCCAAACTAGGCAGAGCCTGTACTATGGTAACCTGATGACTGATATATACTTATATACATATACACACCCAGTCAAACAGACATGTTTGACCTGTCCGGGAATCGAATCCGGGACCAGCGGCTCAGAAGGCAGAGTGCTACCAACTGCGCCAACCGGCCAGTCAAAGTTTATTTCATATTTATATATCAATATGTATTTATTTATTTGTCTATTTATTTATTTGTCTAATTTTTTCTTTATTTCTCTATTTATTTCTTTATTTAAATTTATTTGATTACACAAAGATGTCCGAACTTCTGCCTAGCATATTGTTAATGCTATAAAGCATAAAACCCTTGATGTCATCTTTGATTAATAACCTTGTAGCATGCATTTAGCAAAAACAAAAGCTCTAATTATTCATCGTGGCACTGTAGAACAAGAAGAAAATAGAGTACCTACCGTGCCCGCCTCCATATTCATATTCATATTCATATTTATTCATATTACAGTACACGTCACAAAAGCTTTACATTTATAATAATAGCCTACACTGAGTGTGTAGGGAAATAACATATGCTAATAATATTTAGATGAACGCATCGAGTCAACAAGATACATAATAAATATAAATGTATATCTATACAATAAAAATATAAGTCAGTACATATTTTTACGTCACACTTGAACTGCTTACAAATTCATTAATACTGTAGAAAGTGTTTTCAATAAGCCACTGTTTTAGCTTTATTTTAAATGCATTCATGCTTACTGTTTCCGTCACAACTGTTGGCAAACGGTTGTAGACAGTCGGCCCCATGACATGAGTCAACCTCCCCGATTTCGTTAGGGTTCTTGATACGGCCGCTAATTTACCCGCTCGGCGTGTATTATACGAATGCGTGTCTCCAATTTTCGTGAACATGCTCAAGTTCCCTCTCACGTATACCGCCACCTGGTAAATAATGATAGATGGCAGCGTTAGAATTTTTAAACATTTGAAGAATGGCTTAGCCGAAGAGTCGCGTGGGATTTGTGCTATTGCGCGAATGGCCCTTTTCTGCATGCGAAACGCTCGTAGCCAGTCTGCACCTGTGCCCCAAATTTCTGCTCCATATTGAAGCACCGAATGGATCGTTGCAAAATAGCACGATCGCACTGCCTCCTCGGAGAGAAAGCGCCTAAGCCTATGGAGCGCGAAACATGCGCTGCCAAGTTTCCAACAAATCTTGTCAATATGAGCCTGCCAAGTCAGCGCTCTATCCACTTCAAAGCCCAAAAATGTGGTAGTGTCGCATTCCTTAATATTTATACCTCCATTTGCAAATACCCGCAGTCTATATGATCTGCGCCCCGCAAGGCAGAAGTGTATAAAATAGGTCTTTGTCAAATTAAGGACCAGTCCGTTCACGCTGAACCATGTGTCTAGCTGTCTGGCTACCTCATTTAGCTGGTCTTCAAGGTACTCCAGAGATGGCGCCGTCACCACTGCTGCGACATCATCCGCATACATCAGTACGTCTGCAGTAGGTATGGAGTCAGGCAGGTCGTTCAGAAGTAAGGAGAAGAGTATATTAGACACCGCAGAGCCCTGCGCTACCCCCATTGTAAGCGGTAGTGGGTCGGATTTCACTCGGCCTCCATCCCCAACAACTATCTGGGACCTGCTACGCATCATATCTCGCAGTACCTCGAGTGCTTTGTACTGAATTCCGTAATGGCGTAACTTGATCGTAAGGATGGAGTGATCAGCTACGTCAAACGCCTTTGAGAGGTCACAGAAAATCACTGCAACATGCAGCTTCCTCTCGCGGGCATCCATTACGCGTCTTACCACCTCCCGAGTCAAAGACGTTGTGGATCGACCCTCACGGTATGCGTACTGCCGGTCGGATAACGCATCAGTCGACGACAAGTATTCTACTAAGCGACGGCTTAGCCCGCTTTCAAAGATCTTGGCTATTGCGGGTATGATGGACACCGGCCTGTATGAATCCATATCCTGCCTCTTACCCTTACCCTTGAACAGTGGAGAAACTTTGCTCAATTTAAAAGTGCTAGGATACACTCCGTTTTTTAAGCATACGTTGAACAGATCTGACAAAACAGGCGATATGTCCGTGGCGACCATGCTTAGGAACTTTATGGATATTCCATAGGCATCCTTAGATGGTTTGGGTGATATGATTTTGGACAAGATGCTAAAGACTTCATCGGGTGTAAACCTTCGAAGTCTCAATGATCGGTCAGCCGACCAGCGGGCAGAAAGTAAAATGGCCTGCACATAAATAGGGTCAGCCTGTGGGGCTCCGCATGTTGTAGCAGAGTTCACAAACCTACTGTTTAATTGGTCCACAAGTTCTTTTTTTGTCTGAAATGGCTGATTGTTAACGTTCCTAATAGTTTCGGTAAAGTCGATATGAGATACATTCGTTTTGCCTCTTTGCTGGTTAATATCGCCCCACATAGATTTTGATGGGTTTTTACTATTTCCTATGAGTTTACTATAAAAAGTATATCTTTCTTGAAATATTAAATTATCATATTTATTATTCAACTCACTTAATAAATTCTCAATAGATTCGTTTCCAATGTACTTATTACGAACCTCCATCACATCAAATAGTAAGTGCCTAAAGTTTTCTAAATCAGCTGATACCCAAGATTGTTGCATTCTATTTTGTTTGACTTTCTTCATCGGAAAGCAGTCATTAAATTTGTTCATAATAATATTTACTATAGATTTTGTAAATTTGTCAACATCGACACTGTGACGACGCTTAACATCGTCCCAGTCTATGCTTCCTATCGAGGCAACGAAATTATATCGATTCATGGCCGAAAAATCGCGGACATCACGTAACTGTGTTTCAATTGTACCCTGACCTCGCATTATTTCTCCACGAATTGCCAGGTGATCACTGAGGAGTGTAGTATCCGGCGCTGTGGATACTAATTCTGGTAGCAGATTACTGTAAAAGTGATCAAGGCAAGTTGACGAACGCGCAGTCACACGCGTTGGAAAGTTTACATAATTCATCATGTCATGTGCCGAAAGTAAATCATACAACCGTTTTTGATCTGAGCTTGGTGATCCTATACAGTTAATATTGACATCACCTACGATGACACATTCTATTTCAAGTTCGCTTATCTTTTCGAGTAAGCTCTCAAAATGCGATAAAAACTCGCTAGCAGTTACAAGATTTCTCCTATATATACAAACAATAGTTAAGTTTAAATCAACGAGATCTACAGCCGATACTTCACAGTATCTTTCCGCAGAACAACTCGTCAACACTGTATTTTCAACACATTTTATACATTTCTTTACGAAAATACATGACCCTCCATGAGCAACTAATTTCCTACAAAAAGATGATACTAATTGATAACCGTCAATATGAACACACTTAAGTTTTTTTTCACATAGCCATAACCGTCAATATGAACACACTTAAGTTTTTTTTCACATAGCCAATGCTCTGTGAACGCAAACACGTCGCACATAAGATATTGTTTCAGCAAAACTTCGATTTTAGGGGTTTTCTTGTCAATTGAGGCAATATTTTGATGACAAATAGCGAGAGCATTCACACTACTTGCGGACGACTGACTCGGAGACTCCTTAGCTATTTTCCTAGTCTGGAGTGAATGGGTTCATTCTAAGAATCCATTGCACATCTTAGAGTACACCATCACTTAATATTAGGATAAGATTCTTATTCACGTCGACTATTCTGATATTGGAGATGCAATTTTTTATTTTCTCAGTTTATAGGTTTTTATAACCTGAATCAAAACATGCTTAGAAATAAATTCATTATAAAAATGTGTCATTAAAAGCTAACAGTGTAAACACGTACATATTGCACTTTGAGAGAGAATGGCTATCGAGTGCCAGTTGTTACTTTGGGTTTAGGTTGGTTCCTACCAGTGTACCTTCCAGCACTTTGTTCTCCACTTGTGTTGATACACATAACATTGGATGAGATTTGTCCATCATTTGTCCTTCCAGCACTTTGTTCTCCACTTGTGTGTGATACACATAACATTGGATGAGATTTGTCCATCATTTGTCCTTCCAGCACTTTGTTCTCCACTTGTGTGTGATACACATAACATTGGATGAGATTTGTCCATCATTTGTCCTTCCAGCACTTTGTTCTCCACTTGTGTGTGATACACATAACATTGGATGAGATTTGTCCATCATTTGTCCTTCCAGCACTTTGTTCTCCACTTGTGTGTGATACACATAACATTGGATGAGATTTGTCCATCATTTGTCCTTCCAGCACTTTGTTCTCCACTTGTGTGTGATACACATAACATTGGATGAGATTTGCCCATCATTTGTCCTTCCAGCACTTTGTTCTCCACTTGTGTGTGATACACATAACATTGGATGAGATTTGCCCATCATTTGTCCTTCCAGCACTTTGTTCTCCACTTGTGTGTGATACACATAACATTGGATGAGATTTGTCCATCATTTGTCCTTCCAGCACTTTGTTCTCCACTTGTGTGTGATACACATAACATTGGATGAGATTTGTCCATCATTTGTCCTTCCAGCACTTTGTTCTCCACTTGTGTGTGATACACATAACATTGGATGAGATTTGTCCATCATTTGTCCTTCCAGCACTTTGTTCTCCACTTGTGTGTGATACACATAACATTGGATGAGATTTGTCCATCATTTGTCCTTCCAGCACTTTGTTCTCCACTTGTGTGTGATACACATAACATTGGATGAGATTTGTCCATCATTTGTCCTTCCAGCACTTTGTTCTCCACTTGTGTTGATACACATAACATTGGATGAGATTTGTCCATCATTTGTCCTTCCAGCACTTTGTTCTCCACTTGTGTGTGATACACATAACATTGGATGAGATTTGTCCATCATTTGTCCTTCCAGCACTTTGTTCTCCACTTGTGTGTGATACACATAACATTGGATGAGATTTGCCCATCATTTGTCCTTCCAGCACTTTGTTCTCCACTTGTGTGTAATACACACATTGGATGAGATTGTTTCATCATTTTGCCTATTTTAATTATGTAGAAATAACAATGGTTTTACTATCATATGCAGTGTCAGTATATGCATTGCTCTTTAATAAAATAATTACAAAGTGATATTTACCAATGTCTTTTCATTTATCTGATTCTTTCCTTATTGATTGATTTCAGCCAGTGATAATGGAAATGTGGGTGTTATTCAAATGGTAAAAGATGTGAGTGATGCCCAATGGTTAGTCAATAACGCCACTGCTGGACCTTACACGGCGGTGGTCAGCACTAGACTGTTCGACGAAGTCGTCGAGTTGTTCATGGCGCAACCTTACAATGTGGCTGGTGTTCTTATATACGACAATGCCACTGATAGGTATGTGTCATTTTATTATCATTAATGTTACCAACAATGTTCTGAGAAGGAATATTTAGGGTGAAAAGTGTACGTGTGTATAATAAAGATAATGCTCTTGTCGGAGCATGTTACATATTTGAACAACAAAATAGTTAGCATTTAATGTAAAGTATATCCCAATAATATTATAAATGTGAAAGTTTGGATGGGTGGATGGATGGATATTTGTTACTCGATCACGCTCAAACTTTTGAAGCGATGATAGCTTAGCGGGGGGAGCGTCGCCTGTCAAACTGACGGACACTGGTTCGATCCCCAACAACAGCTTGAGCTTCCGGTGAAGGTAACACCGTTATCAAATTCCCAGCATGGTGGTACGATACTGTCGAGTCCCCGCCTGGCTAGCTACCACCGTCAAGTTTGAAAAACTGTCACCAAACACATAGTGTGTTCAGGCAACAGTCCTTGAGAGCCAGTGAACATTCTAGGTCTAGCGTGATAACATCTTCGACCAAATTGTCACTAACCATCAAGTGAGATAGTGGTCAAACGCTAGATCTATATAAATATGTCGGCGCTGTACAGGCCTACTAAAAGACAAAGCGCGGTCAGAATGGCATTTCGGTATTATGTCAGGATGATATTGAATACCGGTAACATTGTCATATATAGCACAGCTGTAACAGACACACACATGCACGCACATACACATTTAGCATTTCATCTTCTAATAACTTTCTTATCCCAACGGAGTGAACTCGGAAGCCCCGGGCCTTGTGACCCGTGGTGGTGGAATTAAGGGCCCTTTTACATCATGAAAACACTCTCACCTCCGGTTCTTAGGTACCTCCAGTTAAAGCACACATACAAGGATACAGAGATAAGATCATAGGTTATAGGGTTTCTCTAGATTACTCACAATTTCTTCGCAGCACGTCCCTCAGTATGGCGGCTAGAGACTCCTACCACCTCCTATCCACCACCCGTTGGATATCGACACTAACTCACTAACTCGACCTCACTTCACTGCACTGCAGTTCACTCCACTTCACTATTAACACAGGCACCCCTGGTACTACTCGAACCACCGTTCGGTACGGCTTCCACAAGTAGATTGTTCGGTGGGACCGAGGTTCTTACTCACTCAACTCTATTCACAAACTAACCTCTTATTGGCCAAATAGAATATGACGTGATTCCTACCTCCATTAAGTTAACCAATCAAGTCTAGTTAAGGCTACCTACATCTTTAGATTTAGGTAGCCATCTACTTTAAAACATCTAAAACGCTTTGACAGCGCCATCTATCAATCCAACAGAGCGTTAAACATGTTTGTAACATTTCAGAGCCAGTGCCTTCAGCCAGGAGTCGAGATGCCCGAACGAGTATTCAGCGGGCCCCGGGAGCCAGTGCTCCTCGCGCTCCGGTGGGGGCGGGGCCGTGTGGAACGAGAAGGGCACCGGCCTGCTGCGCCGAGACGTCCCGTTCCCCGTGTTCTATCTGCCGGAGTCGAGGGCCGATCAAATCGTTCAAATCGAACAGTGTTATGAGAAGTATGTTTCGGGTGTGTTTGTTCTGTTTCTCACAAATAAACATTACAACAGATATAATAACAATATTCATAGAGAACCGAGTTTGTTGTCACGGTCACGGTCTCGGTCACGGTCACGGTGCTTATTGCGATTACTGCGACGTCAGAATGTTACCCGTGTTTTCAGATTCAACTTGGAGAGGAGCAACCAACGAGGGAAGCCTTTGTGTTCGATACAGCTGAGCTCGTTCATGTTCGCCGCACTGAACACCGAAGTGTGTCGCCGAAGGTCAGTGGTCACCTCGCCTGCTATCGCCTGCTCATCGACGGCTCCCCCCTTTAACACCTTCTATGCTCACAGTGCACTGTTTTTAATTGCAATTATTACCGACTTTAAAAAAGAGGAGGATCCCACTATCTGGATACCTTTATTTGTTTTATGTAGGTACAACCCGGTCACAATATCTGTGCACCTGACCTCGTGACGTCATATCGGCGGTCTGGGTACGGTGTGAAAAAAAGTTTTTTCGAGAAATGTGGAGGTAAAAAAAAATTACTAACCTTTTCAAATCAATGTATTATTGATGAAGGGTTTGTGATTAAAAAACAATAATTTCGATTACAAAAACATTTATTATTAAACTCAGTCACTATAAATTATTGACTCTATGCCTGACATTATATCTTCCTCACTCTCACTTTCTGAACTCTCCGAACTGTCTTCCCCTAGTGATATTAAAAGTTGTGTGATGTTGTCATCTGCTATATGATCCTTTTCCCAGTATTCTCGCTGTAGTCTCTCCACGTGATTCACTTCTTTTTTCCAGTCAGCTGGCGTAATT
The DNA here is from genome assembly GCA_934044485.1 of Apeira syringaria. Lineage (NCBI taxonomy): Eukaryota > Metazoa > Arthropoda > Insecta > Lepidoptera > Geometridae > Apeira > Apeira syringaria. Next base: position 213,179 of record OW203662.1, read on the forward strand.
GACTTAATCGCATCTTTTGTAAGTTGTTCTATTTTCTTTTCCGATTGGTCAATGTTTTTATCTGCCACCCTTTGCTTTACCAAGTTCCATATATATTCGATAGGGTTCGGGTCACAATGGTAAGGTGGCAGACGCACAACTTCTTGGCCATGCTCTCGCATCAAATCGTCGACGACATATTTTTACGCTTCTTACCCGGTGTCGATAATTTTGGTTCTGGGTGGGTTTCTAAATGATTACTAGTACTTGGAGTCGGACTAGCGCCCGGCGAAGTAGGTGGTTGTACTTTAGCTTCATTTTTAATTTTCATTAGAGTCCTCTTTGATATCCCAGTTGCAGCACAGGTTCGTTTCACCACTTGGTCTACAGGTATGGTGTACTGTTTATTTGCTTTCTCCGATTCAAAAAACTTGAGCACTTTCAAGATTAAATTTCTTGATTCGCTGTGTATTGTTTTTCCCATGACTTCAGTTTAACAGCTATAACAATTTTAATAACAACCAAACCAGTCCAAACTTAACAGTAAACAGTCTAAACTTAACAATAAATATTAAAAAACAAAACAACAACAAAGCGAAAATATCACAATTATCGGGACGTGTATCGGCAACGAAGATGCTAACCGTACTGTCGCACCGGGGAGTGCGCGGAGAGGTGACAGGGGAAGCGGGAGAGGCGCCGCATTCCAGCGAGGTGCACAGATATTCTGACCGAGTTGAATGTTCATCGATATGTCCGCCAACTGTTGAATTAAAAAATTCGTTTTCGTTCGAACGAGAACTCTCGGGAGTGGTCTCATTCAATTTTTATCAAAATCGGGCTAGTAATGGTCATCTCAGCCGTAGCACGTAAACCGCCGGACATCGCACTCGAGATTAACTAGGGTCAAGTATTCGATCTACGTTTGAATGAGTATTCTATTCTAATAAAAAAAAATGAAATGAAAGAAAAAGTTTTTATTTCCAGCGCCAAACACAAACACAAATGGCAAATACATAATACGAAAAGAACGAGAAGGAACTCGTCAAAATGATATGTAACGCTGACAGAAGGAGACAAACTGAGTTTATCCCACGCCCGCGCTCCTCACACCAGGTCCTCACACCTCGCCCGTCTCGTGAACACCCGCCCAAATAACCATAACAAGAAATGACACAATTTGCAAGTCAAATGATATTACGATAATGATTAAACTTATAATAATACTCAGAGCCATAAACAAGTTTGTGTTAGACGCAGCTGTAATACATATTTGAATCGTTAACATGTTTTCTGGCATCGGTTTTCATTCGGAGTATAAGTAAATAAACACTTATTTTTTGCAAACTTTGTGATGCAAGAACTTGTTTACGACTTAATTTTAATAACGTCTTCAGTATCATCATGGACCATGATGTAGACAACCGTTTCAAATGTTTCCAAACTCATCGTGTACCAAGCAATAGTTCCTTCCGTACTATCTCGCTAGTCAGGGCCTGACGGCCGTGGGTACCGGAGCTGGCCACCTGGCCACCTGGCCGGACCGCGGACTGTCCGACACCTCCAGCCCCCGGGCTCTCGTGCTATGAGAACACCCCCGGCCCCGAGTGTTACACAGAGTATATCGGTATGGTGATGTCCGCAGGTCCGCCAGCTCGGCGATACTGTCGGCGACTAAGGTGTGCGACCCTCTGGGCGACTACAACGTCTACTACTCACTGTTCCCCAGGAAACGAGTGAGTACTCATATTTTAGTGAACAATGAGCACGACCGGTCTTTGTGACTCGGGAGTTACGCTCTGCCTAATTATTATATGTATTACCTTATATGTAGTGTTCGATCGCCGTCTCGCCTGATGTCAAGCGATGACGCGGTGTAAGTACGTGTGGCGCGCGAGCCGCGCCACGTACTTATGTAATCGCTAACCGGATACCCACGGTGTGCCTACCGACATATCCGAATATGACCGGTGTGGCACGCGTCGTGTCGCCCGCGCCCGCGCCCGCGCACGCGCACGCGCCGGGCGGTGCCCGAATACCGAGCGATGAAACCATCGAAACACACGGTAAATATCACGTTTCTAAAGTCAACACCAGTCTTTCTGCAAAGGAAAAAACCAATGGTAAGTGGTTTAAATGTATTATTCATTAAAAATCCTCCCCTTGTCATTGTACGTTAAGAGATATGTTTTCACGCTATGTTTCTTTTGTTGATAGGATAAGACGGCGAAACGGGAGAATGTGACTCTGGTCACGGCGAGAATAGATTCGGCATCTCTGTTCGACGGTATGTACCTACTCACCGTAAACCGTAACTGTGTCAAACGTTCCGTGTAATACAGATATTATGTAACGCCCGAGATATACCCGGGTCTCCGTTTGTCCGGCCCGGCCGTACTCGAGTTCGGTGCAGACGGTACTCGCGCGAGTGAGTGGTCAGTGTAAAGGTCATTGTTTATACATCCATAATGTGTCAAAACTTTTGTGTCGCACTCTTATGAATTGTTTTGATCCAAATATAATTATTCTAAACCCTATTATTGTACAACTCAAAAGTGTTATAATTTTATTTTATTTATGGAATGCTACAAATATTCAAAATGTCCTCATCTCTCAAAAAAAGCTGTAAGAATGTCAGCCGTTACTTTGCGGATATCCATATCAAAATGATATTAAATACACAATACTGAGTGTTCATTCTGCGAGATAAATTATTCCGATCTCACTGGACCGGAACCTCTTCGTGCTTAAACACGATGAATAAATTATTATAACAAATATAGTATAACTCATCAAATACACATTAAAATTGATCTAAATAAAGAGATAAAATAAGAAACGGAACCAGCGGACCGACCGACCGACCGACTGACGCGCGATCACTGAGCGCTGAGCACCAAATGTTCCGCTACATGCGCCCGTGCGCCACGGTAACTGTCAAACGACCAAGTAGATAATACGTTTGCTAAATACCTTACCCGCTAAAAGTTAATAAAGAGAAAAAATATGTCTGCGTGACAATTGTAACAAAGACCTATGGAAAGAATGCCAGGACTGGAATGAAGAAATTGCGGAAAGGCTTCGCGACACGGACAGTCTCGACAGATCATATCGTCGATGTCGACGGGACTCACCTCTTCGTAAGTCTTCTTTTATAACACCTGAGGAGGAGGATGTAGAAGAGGAAGTGATCTTTGCCTCAAATTGCAATATTGAACCTAATAAGTATAATAGAGGCATCAATCGTTAAATGGAGAAGGTATTGAAGAAAGAGTTGCAGCCGATTGAAGCTTCTATTGGCTTTTGCTGCGGTAAACTAGATGAACTTGCAAAAACTGTAGAATCTTAAAACGAGCAGATTAAGGAACTGGATTAGAAATATATTGACTTAAAGAATGAAAGCACCCTTCGAGCTAAGTCTTCGTACAGTGTGTGTTACCAGTGATGAGTTACGGAACTGAAACGTGGTCCTTGGCTATGGGCCTTCTGAACAGGCTCAGAGTCGCACAACGAGCTATGGAGAGGGCTATGCTCGGGGTTTCTCTACGTGATCGAATCAGAAATGAGGAGATCCGTAGAAGAACGCAAGTCACCGATATAGCTCAGCGGATTAGCAAGTTGAAGTGGCAGTGGACAGAGCATATAGCTCGAAGAACCGATGGCCGTTGGGGCCGAAAGGTTCTCGAATGGAGACCATGGACTGGCAAGCGCAGCATAGGACGGACACCGACCAGGTGGACAGACGACCTGCCTAAGATCGCAGGCAAGGGCTGGATGCTGCCCGGGCCGCTTCCAACTGGTCCTTGTGGAAATCAATGGGGAGGCCTATGTCCAGCAGTGGACGTCCTATGACTGAGATGATGATGATGATAATCAAAGAAATATCATCGGCAAATAAAATATATATCAGAAGTTACAAGAGGTAGATCCTCAATGTATAGTATGAACATTAGTGGTCCTAGGACGCTACCCTGGGGGACACCAACACTATTTTCTTTAAATGTCAATCTATAATTATGCTTCAAGCTCCTCGTTATCATCTGTATTTGTTTTCAATTAATTGTTTCCTATTTTCCAGATATGTTTGTAGCGATTGTAATGCAGGGCCTCTGATGCCATTTCGATCAAGTTTTTTTAACAATATATTATGACAAAAAAATTGACATGCTTTAGTCTTGTCAAAGATTACTATATCTGTTATATTTTTTTTTGTACATATTATAAGTTTGCGTTTGACAACTGTCTCACCTGATGTTAAGTGATGACGTTGTCTAGGATTTAGTACGCAAACCTATTCACTCGCGACTTGAAGACTCCAGGATTGTAATTGTAATGTTAATAGTAATTAATAATAATAAATATGCTACAGGTCTGGCAATATTTAACATGTAGATTATCGATCACCCATCATCAACAGACATCATCAACTAGGTGACAACATGCAGATGTTGTTGCTTTACCTCGTTGACACCCATACTGGTTATTTCTTAACATGGCATGTTTCCGTACACATAGCCGGTCGCCGGCATCCGTCGGGTCTGCACCGCACCCTAAGGGCATGTGGACGGAGGGGGTGGAGATAGAAATGGGGGGTGGTGGCCGGCACAAGCTTTGTAATCCATATGTCTGTCCTGTTGTATCATATAAGGACTTTTATACATTTAGTTCAAACACCTTAAAATGATTTAGAATAGTCGGTCATCATCCAGAATGCTGGGAGCAACGTTTTAGAATAGTCCATAGTCAAATAAAGTACTAATAACTAATTACAATACTACAGCTGTTACAAAAACATTGAGAAATCCACTAGCTATTGTCAGTCTATTGATAACTCAAGCGCTCTAACCCGCTACCAGTGTGTAGCGTGCCCAGAATGCTAGCAGCATTGCCACGTTGAATCGCAATGCTGATCCGTTGAGCCAAATAAGTGTGACAAGGGTGGAGGGGAGCCTTATGCTTTGTGACGTCACATATTAATTGTTTGTGGCCGTCGGTAAGCGACGACGTGATAGGAGACGAAACGAAGAAGGATCTATAACTTATCAAAAGTGTATCCTGTGTGAAAAGTTAATCTGTACATGTCTAAAAGAAATTGCATAATTTTAATATAAAAATGGCATAGTGCTCGTCGCGCTGCCCAACATTAGTGGATTAATCAATAACCGTTCAGTGTCTGGAGGGTCTGGCACCTGTTCGCTTCCTTATTTCTGTCCGCAGCCAACGTGACGTTTCGGTATGCTCACCACTCTACTGGATCAAAACGGGAAATGGAGAGGCCCCAACATTCCTGTGCAACTGTGCCATAAGTTGATGCAATACAATTGCGACATTTAAGACAGAACCTTTATTTCAGGAGTGTCTCCCGGCGCCGCCAGTTCTGTCGTCGGGATGGTCACCGTGCTGAGTGCGGCGGTCACGCTGTCGCGTCTCATCCCGCTCTCGGACGCGGCGTTGTACGGTAACGTGTATTACGGGATGTGTATTGTCGGGATGGTCACCGTGCTGAGTGCGGCGGTCACGCTGTCGCGTCTCATCCCGCTCTCGGACGCGGCGTTGTACGGTAACGTGTATTACGGGATGTGTATTGTCGGGATGGTCACCGTGCTGAGTGCGGCGGTCACGCTGTCGCGTCTCATCCCGCTCTCGGACGCGGCGTTGTACGGTAACGTGTATTACGGGATGTGTATTGTCGGGATGGTCACCGTGCTGAGTGCGGCGGTCACGCTGTCGCGTCTCATCCCGCTCTCGGACGCGGCGTTGTACGGTAACGTGTATTACGGGATGTGTATTGTCGGGATGGTCACCGTGCTGAGTGCGGCGGTCACGCTGTCGCGTCTCATCCCGCTCTCGGACGCGGCGTTGTACGGTAACGTGTATTACGCTACTCGCTCCGCTTCTTATATTAGGTACCTATTATGAGGATAAATCACACCTTCGAGTCAGACCACAAAGAAAGAACTTAAAAGTGCAATTGAGCAAAACTGCTCGATTACAAGTAAATTTCAATAAAATTTAAACAAATTTGAATTATAATATTGTTAACAATAAGCCAATCACAATAAAAGCAAGCGCTCGGTCGGGTACCGGCAGCGAATGGTCGATCCGAATACTCCCTGTCCTGGCGACAGCTCAAGCCGAGGTCCGAACCTCAGTGGTGCCCTTGAGCTAGTCGCCTCGCCCTCTCCTAGTGGCACAGCGCCGTCAGCGCTAGCCTCACTAGGCGGTGCGCCTTCTGCGCCCGCACAAATACCGGGCTGAGCACCATCTGTGCTCGCCCCCCCTCCGGTGAAGCTGTAAATGCAGGTAGAGGCAAACAGCATTAGTCCGTTAGAAAAAAAAAGGGTACCGGCACATTCGCTGTTCAGCCATCGGTCGGTAAGGTGGTCGGGCTCGACGCTGCTTAAAAGTAAAATCATTTATTGGCCTTATAACTGGGAATGTTACATTGGGCATGTCAAGTTACAATGTGTACATCTTAAATAATTTAATCTTATTATCATTTACTTTAGTCATAATCTAAATAATAGTATATAATGTCAAGTTAAAATATATATATATATATAAAATAAAATCAATTAAATTAAATGAATATAAAATAAGTGTTTGCAACACATAGAACAAAAATGAAAAAAATAAAATCATAATAAGCACCAAATTTTTTTTAAATAGAATTGTTTTTTAAAATCTTATACCAGAATGAAGATTCAGTCAGTGTTTGATACTTCGTAACAATACTTTAGTCATCGTTTAAGACAATACCATTTGCACTAAACCATTCTTTGGGAATACATATACATACATTGATTCTAACGGCAACGGGCAATTAGTATTACTCCGCCCGGCCTAAGGCTGTCTGGGAATGTTCCTGTAGATAAACAATCGTTTATAACGAAACAAAGCAATTCTACAAGGCATTCATTATTTAAAATTAATCTTCTTAATGTGTTTGCGTTGATGTGATATACATCTGGAGTCGTTTCTTGATCATGACTCACTGTATGATCGTTCCATTTTTAGTTTAATATGCTGCCATTATGTGTATATATTTGTATAAATGTTCCATTTAATGTGTAATTGGTGAATTCTTGTCGTAATATTATATTAGATTGATGTCTTTTACCTTTTTAATTTATACGGCCTCTGATTTCTAACAATCTATATAATGTTTGAGCATTAACAGAAGAAGAACTTTAGTATTTTAGAGTGAATAGACAAATGTGAGCTCAATATTTACAACCTCCGCGCTGCGCGCTGCACCTAACAATACATTTCGGTAAATCATCATTTGTATCGTGCCATTGGGTGCTTGCATGATTTGCCGAACTAAAATGATACTCAATACTCAATAGTTTATTGCATTCATATGGCGTTACATGCAGGTCTTAAATAAATATTTTTTTAAGCGTACATATGACCCTGGTTGGGTATAACAATGTGGAGCGACCGATTTATTTATTAGTTATCAAATTTATCACAGAAAAACTCATTCAAGCTGTAATAGCATTTCGTTAAATGGTTTGCAACTTTCCGTATTTTTTATGTTGGCTATTGTACGAATGCATTTTTTTGTGATATAAAAAGTTCTCCTGAATTGACACTATTTCCCCAGAGTATTATTCCATAGCTAAGCCAGGACAGTGCGTATGCGTTGTAGGTGAGTAAGGCAGTGTTTGGGTCTGTCGCCCGACGTAATTCCCTGAGGGCGTACGCGAATGATGATAATTTGGCTTTAATTTTAATAATATGATTTTTCCAATTTACATTTGAATCTATTTCTAACCCTAATAATGTAGCCCCTTCAACACATTCTAACTTATTATTATCATATGAAAAATTTATATCCAGCTGGGATTTTTGGTAAGGCCTGAATTGGGTCAGCTTTGTTTTTGAAAAATTTCAGTCAAGATTGTGGTCAGTCATCCAATTTGTAATATTATTAAACATGTCAGTAAGTTTTATGTATAAATTAAAATTGTCATTATTATTACATGATGTCAAAAGGTAAATATCATCAGCGAAGAGTATACAAGATTCGTCGATTGATTTAGCGAGGTCATTTATATATATTAAAAACAGGATACATCCAAGGGCACTACCTTGTAGGATTGAGTGATTGATTCGTGATGATCCCGACCTAACCATGTTTATCACATATCACGTCATGATAACCGTACCGCGTCACCATGCGCCGCCTGTAAGCTCGATGTGTCGAATGTTGTCAGCGCGGCGTCGACAGATCGGTCGGTATCGCTATCTCGCCACCCTCACGTGCAGGACAGAGAGAGCACGACTTTTACTACAGCTCGACCTGTTCGTGTTCAATCGCACCGTGCACATTGCACATTAGAATTGGCCAAAAAATAACAACATAGTTTTTCCGTTGCCGCAAACTAAGAGTTATTCATTAATGTACCTACGAATGGTAAAATGGTTTCTTTACGTTAACTAGGTGATCGTCATGAGGCAGTGTCCGCTTCGTGGGCTGTAACATGTGCCGTATGTTTGTTGCGATGTCCCTACGTGTCCGGTTTTGTGGTGTAACAATAAACGATAGGTAAGAAGAACACAGCACTCGGCACACAGACAGTCCCGGCTATCGGATATGAAAATCGCTAATCCTGGAAACTCCGGTGCGGATAAAGAAAGAAAGAAAGAAACCACATTTATTCAAGACACTCACGACACACATTACACAAGAAATACATACAAAAACAATAAAGAACAGAGTAATAATGATGTTGTGAGTGTCATGAATATGGGCCCCGACTCAGCATAAAACTAAGGCAAAAGCCTCAGTCACTGATTTAACTGATAACTCGTCGGTCCTCGAGAGGCGCACAACGGTCCGGTCCGACGACGCGACGCGACGTTTCGAAGGGGGTCAAACATCTGTAAACTAGGTATCAATTCTACTAACACATTGCTCATAGATTGTCAATGAATCGTTGTTTTTTCTAGTTTCGCTACTATACTTGGAGTATAATCGTAATAGCTACATAGGTCTAAATTCTACCGCAATTCAATTGTCTACAATGCAATCGAGATGCAATTGTTATTTTAGCAGAATATTAAGTTTATGATAACATTTGAACGTATTGCATTGTTTATGAATGGATTGTTTTAATAAATAAGAGAATTGGCGCCCTGTTCGGTTACAGACCACAACATCTTATTCACGCTATTCAACGGCGAATCGTTCGACTACATCGGATCTCAGCGCGTGGCGTACGACCTCGCGCGCGGCGCGTGGCCGCCCCCCGCCCCGCTCGCGCCCCGCGACATCCGGCTGCACGTGGAGGTGGGGCAGGTGGGCGGCGCACTGCTCGCGCACTCCGCGCACTCGGGGTGGCCGATGCACTCGTTCGCGCCCTACGCGCGCGCGCGCCCCGTGCCCGAGGTTGGTACCGTGTGCCGTGTGAAGCCTAATGTCTCGACTCGAATAGCGATTCGCTATTTCACAAGAATATGTTACATGACTTTTTTTACATTAAAACAATCACAGTTCCATGAAACAATTGTACAAATCGATTGTGATCGTTTTCAGATAGATGCCTTTTTAAGTGAGATGAAAAGGAACTGTAACCCGTACAATATAACATTAAACGCGACTTGGGCGGGCGGCGACGGCAACCTGCCGCCGAGCTCGCTGCACTCGTTCCGGAACATCCTGGGCGAGCTGACGGTGCGCTCGGCGGAGCTGCCGGAGCTGCTCCTCGCGGACCACGGCGAGACCTTCACCAACCTGTTCTACCAGTCCGCGCTGGACGCGGCCGACAACATCGGCTTCCTCTACCGCAACATCACCCTGGGACCCGACGGGAGCTGTGAGTCGATCACTCACTCAAACCTCACAAACAAGTCTTCAACAATGTTCTATTTAAGCTAATATTCAAATTCGTGGTCGTATACGCGTAACATTCATATGCTCCTAGTTTTAGCCGGCTCCAAATAACGTGATGACTTATTTTACCTAAACTTGACCTAATTCACTTCCCTCATTTTGATAAAAGATCTAAGTGTTGTCATTCATATGTGTGATACTAATTTGTACTTTATCGTAAGCTTTTAGAAACTAGTTTCGTTAGTTTGAGTGAACAGCTCTTCCGTCTGTTGGTCCGGGACGTCGAGGCGCCGGCGCCGCGCCGGGCTCGGCTGTAAACGTCCGAGCCCTCGGGCGGCCCGACACCGCCGCCGCTGGTCGGCGCGGGCGGTGCACGTGCGCCACGTGGCCATCGGCCAGTCTGGCGTCCCAGCCAGCGCGGTCCCCATCTATTGGGCTGATTATGTGCTATTGGTGTTCGTTAGTTGCTTTGCCTCGTAAACATTGTGCCGCCGCGATTGCCCATTTCAGTTAACGTTGTTTTCTCGAACTCGAATACGCAGTGCAGTGCGGTCGCCGTGTGGAGCGTCGACTCGATACCCTCGGACAGTGAGTGCTCGCTCGGACTCCGCGCGGTGTATGCTCAATACAAAGTATGCACTCAGTATCCATGACAATGCATTTCATTTTATTGTTTACAACAGGTAGGTACATACGCAGTGTTACTTATGATATTCTTAAATAAGCCTTAGAAACGAAATACGAGACACACGGTTTAGCCTTAAAATGTGATTTGAACGCGAAGGTAATGTATATGCATGTTTTGTTCGTGACAGTTATGACGACCGAGGAGCTGGTCGCCGAGGGCGCGATGCGGGAGTCGGACGTGCAGGTGAAGATCGCCCGGCTGGCGACCGCGCTGGCGCGCACGCTGTACCGGCGCGTCGCGGGCGCGCGGTACGAGGGCGGCGCGACGGCGTCTGCGCATCTGGTGTGTACCGCCCACGTACCCCATACCCATACATGTCACTTCGCTAATGTTGTTCATCAAATTATATTAATGACTGAATTTTGGCAACAAATTATTTTAGTTAGTTGACTCTAAATAGTGTGAATGCTCCAGCTCTGTGTAGCGGTCGATTTTATCCTTATAAAAATATAAACCTCGGACGCGGGGGGTTGCTCGCGAGGATTAGTATCAAGTGTACGTGAAACGAAACGCGAGCATCATGTGTACTCGGTATCGGAACTTGTTCGGCAACTTCGATTACGACACGACGTCGTTCCGTTTCTCGTAACCTCTGATACTGCGATACCCTGTTCGTGTCTCAACATACGATATCGTTACCTTATTATTGTTACCTTTTGTAATATGTGTTCACGTAGTACGCAGTGGCGGGAAACTAACGACGATGTAACGATCGGCCCCTCAGGTGGACGAGATGTTGTACTGCTTCGTGCGCAGCCAGGCGTGCCGGCTGCTGCTGGCGGCGGAGCGCGGCGAGGCGGAGGGGAGCGCGGGCGCAGGCGGGGCGGCGCCGCTGTACGTGGGCGTGGGCGCGGGCGCGGGGGCGGGCGCCGCGCCCGTGTTCGCGGGACACCTGCTCGCGCTGCTGGCCGGGGCTCGTCCGGGGCTCGGCCGGGAGGAGTGCGCCGCGCGTTCCGACCCGGTACCGTACCTACCCGCGCACGGTCGGCGAGCCTGGACGTTTCACGCCTCGAGGCCGCCACCCGTGCGTGCTGTGTGGGCCTGTGGTTTTGAAAAAAACACAACTTCACACGCACATTTATTTATTTTATGTTTGGAAGTAACACGATACACAAAATAATACCTGCACTTCATTAGTACTCGTCATTGAACTGGCTTTAAGAGCAAACGAACATTGTGCTGATCCGAGACAGAAGAGAGCGAGTTATTTTTTATTTTTTTTTTCTAACGGACTAATGCTGTTTGCCTCTACCGGCATTTACAGCTTCACCGGAGGGGGGGCGAGCACAGATGGTGCTCAGCCCGGTATTTGTGCGGGCGCAGAAGGCGCACCGCCTAGTGAGAATAGCGCTGACGGCGCTGTGCCACTAGGAGAGGACGAGACGACTAGCTCAAGGGCACCGCCGAGGTTCGGACCTCGGCTTGAGCTGTCGCCAGGACAGGGAGTTATCGGATCGACTTGCCCCGGTACCTGAGTGGTCCGTAAGTGGGCCCTAAGGATGTTTGCTCTTTGACTATTTGGAAAGAATCTAACCAGGATGTTTTTGCCTCGAGCTCGCCGTCGAGCTCGGTGTCGGACTGTGTATACCAGGAACTCTCGACCTTGTATTCTACCGGGATGACCGTGGGACGACGCTAAAGCTAGCGACAAGGCGACGGCGATGGGGTCGTCCGGATCATCCAATACGTGCCTAGGGCGGCGTCGTCGGGGGGGTTGAAGGTGCCGGTGTGTCGGGGTGGTGGAATAGTTGGCAGCTTGCACTACCAGAGGATTGGGATGGTGGGGAGCCGCGTCAAAGTAGCGACGGGAGCAGGTCTTAATGAATTGGGTTATGGACTCTAATTCGAGGTCGCAATGCAGGTCGGTGTTCCGCATATACCACGGAGCGCCGACCGCCTGCGAGCGAACCGATTTTGAATTACTTGGAGACGGTGGAGATCGCGAGGGTGACAATGAGCGAACGCTACGGAGGCGTAGGTCATGATTGGGCGGACGCAGAGTTTATACAAGGTGATTTTATTTCTAAGTGAAAGTTTACTGTCTTTGCAAACAAGGGGACCGAGGCGACCCAATACGAAGGCCGCCCTGTTTCGAACTTTAGTGATGTGCTGCTCGAAAGTGAGTTTCCGATCAAGGATCACACCTAAGTATTTGGCAGAGTTAGCCCACGGTATGGGCTTGCCGAAGAGGGCTATAGGGTTGGGCTTTTTTAAACGGCCTATCTCAGTAAAGTACACAGCTGTACTTTTATCCGGATTGACAGAGATCCGCCATTTACGGAACCAGGCACCGATGTCGGTGATGGCTCGCTGTAAAGCGGCTCTCTGTCTGACCATGTGCCACCCAGTGCAGTAGATGGCTGTATCATCTGCCAACTGGGCGATCTGAACTGAAGGTTCAGATCGTGGTATGTCGCTGGTATATAGCGAGAAGAGAACGGGCGAGAGCACGGATCCCTGTGGGACGCCGGCAAGGATAGGGTGGGGGAGAGAGAGCGTTCCTTCTACGGTAGCGAAAGCTTCGATCCCTGAGGAAGTCTTGTAAGATGCGTACAAGACGGTCTGGCACTTCAAGTTGGTACAGCTTGAATAACAAGCCGTTGTGCCAGACTTTGTCGAAAGCCTTCTCTACATCGAGGAAGACCGCTATTGTCTTTTTGGGCTTGCAACTGGCGTTGAAGCCCTCGAGGATGTGCTCCGTTAAGCGGTGCACTTGTTGAACACAAGAGTGTCTGGCTCGAAAGCCAAACTGCTCATCAGGCAGTAAGTGTGGGACCTAACATGGGACCAGAGACGATTGACTATGAGTCGCTCGTAAATCTTCCCCAGAGAGCTAAGGAGACTGATAGGGCGGTAGCTGATGGGCTGTGAAGCCATCTTCCCAGGCTTGTGGATGCCAATGACTATGGCAGATTTCCAGTCGTCTGGGAATAGGCAGTTGTTCATAGCAGCATTGAAGATGCTTACTAAAAGGTGAACTAAGGGGACTGAGAGATGCTTGAGCATCTTGTTACTAATCTGGTCGGCACCAGGGGACTCGCGGGGCTTGAGATCCTTGATCAGATTCGTCACTTCAGCTGATTTGACGGGAGGTAGCGGAGGGAAGAGAGCGATTAATTTTGGGCACCGGTATTTATACGTAAATATGTTGTTGACATCGCTTTGCGAGCTTGGTTGGGGCTTACCCCCAGATCAGTAATATTCACTGTGTAACATTGCGCACGCGTGTTCGATTACAGTTTATCAAATTTGAGAGCGGTCGCCGACCGGGCGGGTTTCGAAAGTGCCTCCCGACCGTCCGTGCCGGGGATTCGATACGGGCATCGCCATCGGCCCCTCTTATTTGATTCGATCCTAAACTTAAATTTAGCAGGATGTTATAAACGGACCCTTCGGTTTTATAAATGGATAATAAAAAAGATAAGAGTCGACGGTATAAGAACCCTCGTGACTCACAGTGGAGGTTAATGGTTTCTTTCCCTGAACACCGGCAAGGTATTCAGGGAATAGCAATCCTGTTACGCGATGGTGTTATGAGTGGCAAACACGTAAAAAACATGATTCAAGGTCGGAGATGACGCTGCAGAGACTGCAGACGGCTGGTCTCGAGCCAAATAAGGAGAAATGTACGTTTGCAGGCCGAGTGTCTAGTTCCTATGGTTTGTAATTGATGAATCCGGCACTCGTCCATCCAAGGATAAAATTGACGCCATTGAAGGAACTTTAGCACCAAACAATGTGAAGGGAATGTGGGCTGTCCTGGCTTTCCTTCATTTCCATGATAGATGTTCGCCACACCCAACCACACACAGCCACCGTCGCCGAGCCTTCATACAGACTGTTATAAAAGGAATCTCCGTGGAACTGGAATAATTTGCAGTGCGAGAGCGCTCGCGTCCCTTTGACAAATGAGTTTTTGAGACACCCGACCCCCCCCCCCCCCCCCCCCCCCCCCCGTACCGGCGCCCTTTCACGGCGATTACTGAATAATAAACGACACATTCGATCATTCTAAGGTATCCTACGAAACAGTGCATTTAAGTTTTTATTTTTTGTGTTTACAGGGATTTACATACTTTTGGCTTAAGGGTTGGAATCATACCGGAGAGTGCTTCCAGACGACGATGAACTTCAGTCGAGCCGTCAGCCCCGCGTTCACCATGTCGGGTAAATCTCTTCTGTTTATATCTATATTGAATGTAAGGACTTTGAGACGTACACCGGCTATGTGAGTTCCACAGTATTTACACGGTCTCCTTACATTTTACCGATCGACGTGTGTTCGGACCTAATTCGAGCCGAGATTCTCTGGCACGGACCAGCAAATCAATCTCAACCCAATAGTAATTGGGTTGGGGAAATTGGGGAAAATGGTAAAAATGTGTGATTTTTATTTGTTTTTTGTACTGCCAAGATGTGGGAATCTAATGAAGAAATTCGATACATTTTAAAATTTTACTACAAAAAAGGTAAAAAGGTGCGCAAAAATGCAACGCAACCCGCCAAAAAAATGTGCGATGTTTATGGACCTAGTGCAGTGTCTGTGAGAGTAGCATACATTTGGTTTAAGCGTTTTCAACCCGGATGATGTCAAAGATGCACGTCGCTCTGGTCGCCCTAAAAAGTGGACCTAGATCGGCATATCAGTAGTTACGACGTAGCTGAAGAACTGGGAATTGACCACAGAACAGTTTTGGCGCATTTGAAAATAACTGGGTACACAATAAAGCTCGATATTAGGGCACCTCTCGAGCTCACTGAAAGAAACCTAATGAACCGTGTACTCATTAGTGATTCTTTATTACGACGTAATGAAACCGAACCGTTTTTTAAGAAGCTGATAACTGGTAGTGAAAAGTGGATCATGTACGACAAGGACGTGGGAAAAAGGTCGTGGTCAAAGGCCGGTCAGGCTTCACAGACTGTGGCGAAACCCGGGTTAACTCGCAACAAGGCGATGCTGTGTGTGTGGTGGGATTAGAAGGGCATTATTCATTATGAGCTGTTACCATCAGGCAGGACTATCGGTTCTGAACTCTACTGCGAACAACTGATGAGATAAAAGCAAGAAGTCGAGAGAAAGCTGCCGGAATTAATCAACGGAAGGGGTGTGGTTTTTTTATCATGATAACGCTCACACATCTTTAGCCTCAGCAAAAATTAAGAGAGTTTGGCTGGGAGGTATTAATGCATCCGCCGTATAGTCCTGACTTTGCACCTTCAGATTTCCACCCGTTTCGGTCTCTCCAGAGTTCTTTAGGCAGTGTCAGGTTAACATCACGAGAGGACTGCCAAAACCACTTGTCGCGGTATGTTGATCAGAAGCCCCAAAATTTTTATAGCAGTGGGATCATTTCGCAAATAAAAAAAATGCGCTAAATGTAAATAAACTATATTAAAAAATTTTTTTGAATTTTCTTAAAAAATGCGAAGAAATTTTTTCTCCAACGTTTTATGTCCTATTTTGAATAGTCGGTGAATAAAAAAGTGTTTCTTGTTCGTCTGCCTGTTGGGACATGTCTCATTCTCTGACGTTCCATACGAACGGCTAGGTCAATGTCCTTATTTGTAAAGGTATAGTGCGTCGCCGCAGCGGCTGGGACACAAGTGTGGAACGTTACTGCTCAGCACTGTTCGTTATTGCTCGCACTCGACACTCGATTACTACTCGATCGCTGCGCTGTTGCTGCGGTAATGTCACCGTTATACTATCCTGACAAAGTTAGCTGTATCTTTACGCGCCGATATATATAATACAGATTACGACATGTCGTCCGGCGCGTACTCGACGTGGACGGAGTCGGTGTGGGCGGGCATGTGGGCGCGCGTGTTCGTGGCGGCGGGCGGGGGCGGGGCGCGCGCGGCGGCGGGGGGCGGCGCCGTGGCCACGCTCGTGGCGGCGCTCGCCGCCGCCTTCGTCTCCCGGAACCACCGCCGGCTGTTCGGCCCGCCCGGCTCCGGGTCCGTCGCCGGCGCCGGCGCCCGGTACGCTACCTGCACCTGTGCAGCTGTCCTGCTCTACCGTACACACCGTACACACCAGCGAACATACTGACGACGATCTGTTCCACTCACGAGTGTGTTCGTTTATCGTTATTGTAAATGTAGCTACAGGTATAGTCGAAGGTTCTTAGAAACTGACGAGTTGTCGAAGCGATAATAGTAGGTATTTAATCCTTTCTCTTTTATTATTTTGTCCCAAGACAAATTGAAACGTGTACGCAATAATAGACGCAACCAGTAGGCCAGATTAGAGTAGGGTCAAATATGGCCACCTTAAGCTGTTGAATCTGTATTGTTGACAGTTTTTGAGTCGAGAGGTCAAGCCATGGTATTTATATGTAGATTATTAAAATTACACGTCATCAAAACATCAACATAATTGGCCATAATTCTGACAGGGTAGTATGGTTAATATGGTCATAGATTTAGCCATATTTACTATAAGGACCAATATTACTTCCACATCAATCACTGCAGGATCAAAATTAAATAAAAGGAATTGTCTGTTCATATCCTCATGACAGCCTCTCTATCTTCTTTACAAACGAAACAATATCAAAACTGCAGTTTTTTCTAGATTTATATAAATAACTAGTACGTTGTACATTTGTTAATTTATTAAAATGCTTAGTTACAGTTTATAAAAAGAAAAAAATTCTCATGCCAGTCGAATAACTGACAGTTTCTTCCAGCTTGGCCTTCGGCCTCATTAGTAACTAACATGGCTCGGCCTACGGCCTCGTACTAGGCTGCAATCGGGCCGAAAGGTCGGCCTTAGACCTCGCGGGTTTCAAGCTCGGCCTGCGGCCTCACAAGTTACACGACTAATGTTTTTGAGCTGTTCCTATTGCGGTATCGCCAACGAAAATCCGAATCGAATAAAAAAAATTACGCCATCGAATTTTTTTTTCATACTTCGAATCAGGGACCCCTGATCTCCCTAACTACCGAATTTCATCCGGATCGGTGCAACTTTAATTTTGCGATTCTGCTCGAAGCGTGAATTTATTATTTATGACATTTTTCCAAGATTTCCCCCCCAGTCCCCTATGACATTTGTCCACACCCCCTCCCATACCTATCTATAATGGTTCCGGAGCTGCCGTCGTTTTAGTTTCGTATGGGGGAACCATTTTTTGCTTGAGAGGGTAATCTTTCATCTTTCTAAAACATTTCCAGGGTTTGCATTTTTAGATTTGACACCTACCCCCCATCAATTATAGTTTCCGAGACCCCTACGCCAGTTCCACGCGCGCGCTCCCAACCGGACGGCCGCTTCACGTTCGGCCCTTGCTCATAGACCCGTTGATCTATGACCGTTTTTATCTCAGTCGCCTTTTACGATAACCTACTTACGAGGTCATTATGCGCGGTCATTATGGCCTTATCCGTCACGAAGAACATACTAAATCTTCATCGTCATCATCTCACCCATAGGAGTTCCACTGATGGGCATGTGCCTCCCCCAACAATATCTTAAATAATCCTCATTCATTAGTCACTGAACAGACACTAATGTATCATGTTTGTTTTCAGCATTGTAAGAACGGTCAACTGCTGAAGAGGACGTGCGGAACGTTCCATGTGATAGCTAACGTCAAGGGTCCACTTGTCGGGGAGTTCGCCGAGCAGGAGGATAACGAACGGTATCCTGCTGCTCACCGTTTACTTATACACACGGGCTGCATTGTCTAGCCACCCGCTCGTCGAGTACTCGTGAATGATTATAGTTCAGCCGTGTGAACATCGCTCTCGAGGTATTGTACTCGTTTAGATCACGACCGGCGGTGACAAAAGTTAATGTTCCATTATTTTCAATATAAAATATTTTAAAGCTAGAAAATGGAAAAATTAACCATTCTAATTAGATGGCGAACGTGTTAAATCGAGATAGTTACGGTGTATACTCGCACCGCTTGAACGTTGAAATCACCTCCATTATTAGTGTCGAGAAGAACTCTTGTAAATATACCAATTATTTATTCCTTGTAAAGTTTCATTCCATACAAAATAATATAGTTCATTAATTACATAATTAAAACGATTCAAAAGTCAAAAACTTGTGTTTATTTATCGTGTATGAAGTGGTGTTACACGTGTCCAACGTAGGAGCGCACCGCCGGGGTCGGCGCCGGTGCGCACAGTGTCGCGAGGACCGCCAGCCCCAGCCCCAGGCGTCGGGCGCGTCGCGACGTCCTCCACACTTGAACCGCACCCAATATTGATTTAGTGCTTTTAGATAGTCGTCTAATATGATCTGGTCAAAAATGGTCTCGTTAAATACATGGTCCAAGTTGCACAGCCGAATGCCAAAAGTAGTGTTCGTCGTCATCAATTCGTCGAAGTGTCCCCTCAACCATGCTGTACATTGTCGCACTGTTGTATCATTCAAATATCGGGCACATGAACAACCCGTGTCCCCGCGCACCCCGCTCACCCCGCGCGTCGCTTGGAACACTCGCATCAGTGAAACATGCTCAGCGGATAGCGTCGATGTATTAATGCTGTCTCTTGCACACGTAAGCGTGTCAGCGCTGCCTTTCGACACCAAGCCAAATGACTGAATCAGAATAATAAATAGTAGCGTCCGAGCGCTCGCTGTCATCATATTCCGAGTCGTCTTTGAGTGTACATTCGGAATCGTAATAATACGAAGAGTTGCTTTTAGATAGTGCGCCGTGTATAGCGGCTCGATTCTCGACGGTGACCCCATCTCTAGGTAGACACAGGTCACTGCTAAATCCCCCATTGTTTTGTAGAACGCTCCGATGGGCCTCGTTCCATTGGGTTACCTCGTAAGGGCAGGTTTTAAAGGCGATCGAACTGTATCTCATGTCTATACGACTGGGTAATTCAACGTTTAATTGTATACTTGTATTGAGCGCTTCACTTGTGACGATTACAAAGTACACATTTCGCATAATATGCAACGACGCAATTTTGAAAAGAAAAACCGTCAGCAAATGTCCGTGTGCAGCTCCTCACGTACCAACCGCGGCCAAATGTCCGTGTGTAGCTCCTCACGTACCAACCGCGTCTAAATGTCCGTGAGTAGCTCCTCACGTACCAACCGCGGCCAAATGTCCGTGTGTAGCTCCTCACGTACCAACCGCGTCTAAATGTCCGTGAGTAGCTCCTCACGTACCAACCGCGGCCAAATGTCCGTGTGTAGCTCCTCACGTACCAACCGCGGCCAAATGTCCGTGTGTAGCTCCTCACGTACCAACCGCGGCCAAATGTCCGTGTGTAGCTCCTCACGTACCAACCGCGGCCAAATGTCCGTGTGTAGCTTCTCACGTACCAACCGCGGCCAAATGTCCGTGTGTAGCTCCTCACGTACCAACCGCGGCCAAATAACGTCATGACTGTTTTACGCTTTTCAGGTAAACATTACAAAATTATACATTGAAATAACAATTTTTAGAAAATCTACAGAAAGCGTATTGTATTTACAAATTAATGTGTGGTGACTGATGCACCTGCCTCCTACAGAAATATGGAAGGAATCGCTACTAGTACTCGAAGAAAGGAGAGGTGCAGTTCCTCCACTCCTTGAGATTTGAATATTTTTAACAATTTTCGGCTTTTTGTAATGATAGTTCAAATAGCACTTGAAATTAGCGCTTTTGATTTTTATCATGTATATGGTTTGTTTATGTTTTTTTTTTTTTTTTTCTTTTTTTCACGCTCGAGCTCGCGGTACACGATATCGGCGCAGTACCTGGCTAAACACGCAGAGTTGTCTGACTTCGTAGGCATTGGAAGACTAATTCAGAAAAAGTGCATGCTGAGTGATACCTCTTAATATAGGTGGGTAGGTACTATATTTTTCTTGTCTGAGTAGTACAGTTTAGTACATTGCAGCTTTGAGTAGTAGTTCAGTTAGTGTAGGTACATGTATAAGACAGACAGACATTAATGTACGATTTGGGTAGGTATGTGAATGAAGACGGGAGCAAAGAATTCCATCTTGAATGGGACGTCGGGTTTCCAGACGCAGCGAATTTAAATTTATTATTTACTTATTCCACTTCACATTTTGTCGTTCTTGTAAACGAAATATTGGTTACCGACTTACTGCACAAGACATTACTAAAATTGTTTATTCACATTTTAATCACTGTAAAAAATAAGTACGTACTTTATCGTTTTTTGACGTTGGTATCAGGCAAAGATAAGTATGGTATCACGAAGTATTTAAATCCAATTAGATTAGAATCACTCCGTTTATAAATCCATGGGTATTAGGTATAGGTAATGGATTTGTATAGGTACTTCGTAAACCTGTACATGCGGCTCTGTCAGTCTGAGATGTAGTACTACTTTGATGCCTTTCATTTGGCTCGTTTTCAATGAAAGACTGAGCAGTCTAGTTATAAGTATATGTTCATGGGATGCTATCATGGTAGTATAACGGTAACACATAGCCATAGATAATAACGTTCTTAGCCTAAAGAAGCGCACGTGGAAGCAATAGGGCTTAGTTACTACTCACGGCGGCCGAGTAAAGGTACCTTCTATACCATGACAACATTCTCTCACTTTCATTTCATAAGTTCCTCCAGGTGTACTAGGGTATAGTGCTTTGTTGTAACACTTGTTGGTTATTGTTATTAGTAGTTATTTATCTTCTTATTGTTACGGTTTTTTTAGTTTGGTCAATTTATTTAAGAAATTTGTCCGCAAATAGGCTCCATCTCAACCGGGTCCTCGTGCTCAAGGGATTTGTGTCAGCAACAAATAGTGGTGTATGAGTTGGGTGCCCAGTATGGTGCCACCATGCACCGACTGCCCCTTACCATTGTAAGCGCAACCCAATCGAGCATGGGCTCAGATTAAGGAGTGCGTCGTACGAAATAAGACATCTAAGATGTAGGTACCTACCTATAAGTAAGGTGTATGAAGGAGAGGTGACAACGCAGACATGAT
Source organism: Apeira syringaria (assembly GCA_934044485.1). Lineage (NCBI taxonomy): Eukaryota > Metazoa > Arthropoda > Insecta > Lepidoptera > Geometridae > Apeira > Apeira syringaria. The sequence continues at coordinate 234,619 of OW203662.1, forward strand.
GTGACTGTATTAGCCGCGCAATACAAGTTTAAGATGAAATCTGCCAACTCAACAACATAATTGATGAAATTAGCGATAGATTTATCATAAATATCAATAAATGGGGCTTTGAATCTGACAGTTTTTGCAGAATTTTCAGAATAAATTTTACTAAAATTAATTGTTCTATTCCGAAAAATGAAATAGGTACTTAAAGTGTTTTAATGTTTTCTTTAAATTTGCTAAAACTATCTTGTTTTTAGTTTGATAAGGTTTGTTTGTTAATCAGAGGTTGTTTTTATGAGGCATAGGATAATACAACAAAATAGACCACAGCAAACATGAAATAGAGATTAAAATATTTATCACTTGTGTAAAATGTTTTGGGCACCTGGCATGTCACTATGTCAGTGACTTTACGTGACATTTCTTTCTTTGATTATAAAGATTATCTAAGAGTTTGGAACAGGGTATAATTTTTTCTCTGTCTACGGTATAACTATATGAAGCGTGCGATGTTGTCTCTTATGTATTGTAGGATGTATCCGTCGTCGTGTCGATTGATATATCAATCGACAGTAGCATAGTTGTCTCTGTCTTATGCATGAAAGTTTCTTGAGAGTACGAGCGAGAGACCGCTCATGAAAGTTCAGAACGATAACCTACGCCACGAACATAATGTAGGTACGATCCTGACCGCGCTTTGGCGTTTTGACGCGCTCTACGCGCAGACAAATTTATGTTCTGCACTGTTAGCCCCTTTGCTTACATAAAAATATTTAAGATTTTATACAGTGTGCTTATAACGCCTTATAACTTATAACGCTCTATCGTAGCCTAACGAGATGGTGTTTTCATCTCACTGTAGTAGACTGAATTATTTTATGAAATTATTCTTGTTGACTTGACCTATTTAAGGGTTTTGAAGTACTGAAATGAACAGACCATGCGGAGCCATATGAAAAAAAAGCAATGATCAGACAGAACTGTTGTGTCATTTTCTGTTAATGTCACAAAATGTGACGGCTGTAAAGAAGATTTTAGGGATGCAAGTTGCGTGCAATACAAAATACAATACAACCTAATGATTTTAAACTAGTCATGGGTAAATCACCAAAGAATCATTTTTGATTAAACGTTTGTAACATTGTGAACGGAAGCAGGTACTTTAACTTCATAAAAATATGTACATTTTATTTTATTTCATTTCATTTTATATTTGTGTGTAAGAAGAAAATTATTAACAAAAACAATGTTTTATGCTCGGATTAAAAGTAGGATTATGTAAAATTATTACGATATTATAGATCATACTTATTTATTTCGTAAAATTTGTTTACATGTCAAAATTATATAAATGTAGACAAAGTCAAAGCCTATAATAAGATATATGTCGGAGTGTGTAGTGTGTTAGATATTGAAACAGGATAAATGGCGTTAACTATAATGTACAGGTGTAGCTAATGCCTGACAAATATGATAGATGGCGTTGTCAAAGCGTTTTAGAAGTTTAAAGTAGATGGTACTAGGATGTAGCTAGTATTTGATTGGTTAACTAAGTGGAGGTAGGAAACACGTGATATTCTATTTGGCCAATAAGAGCTTAATTTGTGAGTAGAGTTGAGTTGGTAAGAACCTCGGTCCCAGCGAACAGTCTAGTCGTGGAAGCAATACCGAACGGACGTTTAAGTAGTACCAGGGGTACCTGTGTTAATAGTGAAGTAAAGTGAAGTTAGTCTCGCTATCCAACGGGAGTCTCTAGTCACCATATTGAGAGAAAACGGCTGGACGCGTGCAGCGAGTAATTGTGAGTAATCTATTGTGGTATCTTGTAACTGTTGGATCACTCTATCTCTCTCTGTGCTTTAACTGAAGGAAATTAAGAACCGGAAATGAGAGATAATGTTTTCATTATGTAAAAGGGCCTGGGTCACAAGTCCCAGGGCTTCATATTTCGCTCCCTTATGATAACGACGTTATTAGAAAAGGAAATGTTGATGTGTGTTACTGTTACCGCTATGCTATGATAATGTTGTCTGTTATAATATCTTGACACAATATTGGGATACCACCCTGACCGCGCTTTGGCTTTTAGCCCAGTATGCGGCGATACATTCTTTCCTCAGCCATGTGCGTCCACTGCTGGACGTATGCCTCCCCCATATAGGGGGGATTTGCCAATACTCGCCACGCTTGGCACGCGGGTTGGCGAGCGCAGTATGATTTCCGATCCTCAGAAGGCGCTGCTGCCCACCTCCTGGTACGTTATCCCTTAGCCGACTCTTACGGCACCCACGGGAAGAGATGGGGGAGTACTATTCTAGGCCGGTACCACCACGGCGATACATATATACAATAAAAAGTATTATCATCAAAATAAATACCTTTATCTAAAAATGAAATGAATTATATATAACATTCGAACATAAGTCTTAAATCGTAATACTTTTGTATTACTTTATAATTGCAGTCCAAAAACTCTTCATAACTCTAAAATGTCTTGTGTTCGGAGTTCGGAGCATTAATGACGTCGATCGGCAACTTATTATTATCCTGTTGGTGCCATTCTTTAAGTTTGATTTATCTGAGGCGCACTATCGTAACGAATTACCAAAAGATCGATGTGTCACGAAGTGATTGAATATTTTAGAGATCGATCATTGAATCATTCGTGTAGGTATGGGTCGCTACTCGATAATTTTGATTCGATCGAACGTGATTGAAACAGCACTCACTACAGTTACTTTGAAACGAGCTATGAGTGACGGGACACGGGGCGATGTCGACATGAATCTGAGTCACACATCTCTACTCTAACCAAATCGATTTTAATTTAGATTAATATAATTATATAACATACATAGACACAACATATTTTCCAGTTTAAATACAGTTGTTTTAAATACTGACACTTTGGTAATCTACTCTGAACATATTAGTTAACATCGTACACTTGCTTACAAATCATATATTACAGTACTGACACTTACTACTTACGACTACAATACATGAACATAACCGTACATAACTGACAACACTATTTTTAATATATGATGAATCGGTCATTGCCATTGATAACCGGAGCTGTTGGTGTTAGCCTTTGCAGTACAAAGAGAATAACCAGATTATCATCAGGTGCTTGCAGAATTAGCGCGTACTTTCATAGCAGTTGTATATATTCAGTTTCATATTCGTCAGAAGCCTGTAGGAAAATGGCAACGTTACCTCAAGTTTTTAACTTTGTTGATCAAAATGTCGAGCCTTACAAAATGATTCTAAAAGAAGCTGTCGCTATTCCTTCGGTATCGTGTGATATCAAATATCGCGAAGAATGTGTCCGTATGGCACACTGGATGCAGGACAAACTGAAAGAGGTCGGAGCTACTACGGAGCTGAGGGAAGTTGGACACCAGAATATTGATGGACTGGAAGTCAAACTACCTCCTGTACTGGTCGGAGTTTTAGGGAATGTAAGTAAAATCGCCAATAAATATCTTAAGTGTTCAAAGTTTACATTAGCAATCATATTTTCATCACATTTGTTAATCTACCCTCGCTCAATATTTATTAGGTACTGGCTAATGTAACAGTACACACAGCTTACCCTTATTTTATCATAACTTTTAATTGAAAGGACCCTAAGAAGAACACTATCTGCTTGTATGGGCACTTAGATGTCCAGCCAGCATTGCTGTCAGATGGCTGGGACTCTGATCCTTTTGTATTGGTGGAGCGTAATGAGAAGCTGTATGGTCGAGGTTCCACTGATGACAAGGGCCCTGTTGTTGGATGGCTTCATGCCATTAATGCTTTCAAGGGAGTTGGACAAGAGGTAAATATGATACAGTAAGTATAGTACAACGATTGAATGTAATTTATCTCTAGTAAAATATGTACCTGTACAAATGTTTGCTCCATGTGTGTCCATCAACACACATACAATGATACACTTTAGGGCATGAGTACTTATACCAACTAAACAGAATTATTAAGGTAACAGTGCAACAAGCACAAAAATACAACTTAATACAATCCATGGTATCACTCCTAAGACGAGATTTCACCCAGATAACACATTGGTATAAGAAAGTGGTGTGATTATTAACAGTTTTTATTAATAATTATTGAAAAGTTTGTTACCAGTGAAAAAATTGAACTAGGTGTATGATTATGTTGAAATGCACAGCAATGAAATAAAAACAATTTATTATAATAACTATGAGCAAACTTTTGGACCCCAAAAAGCAAATAAGTGCTGAAAAGTAGATACTCAGCCTTCTTATCCTATTCTAGTCTAGAGAAGATAGATGCTGTAAGGTTTTTAGCCTGAGTACAGAACACCATGTCAGCTCCGTAAGCAGGCTGAACTACCATCTGTTTTCTCAATAGTTTTAAATTAGCTTCCCTTCTCATGTATTGATACTTTTATAATGCAGACAGTTCTATTGATGGTAGCTGCCAGATATAATCAGAGGAGTTGCGAGCACCCCAGTCATATGCTACAGTTAAGTAGGCCAGACATTTTTGTAAAAAGTGTAACATAGTTACTTCTCCATTTCCAGCTACCAGTGAACTTGAAGTTTATCTTTGAGGGCATGGAAGAATCTGGTTCTGAAGGTCTAGATGACCTATTACTAAACCATCTTAAACCAGAAGGTTTCTTTGATGATGTGGACTATGTGTGTATATCTGACAATTACTGGTTGGGAACAACCAAACCATGCATCACATATGGCTTAAGAGGCATCAGCTACTATTTCTTGGAGGTGGAGTGCGCTAAGATGGATCTGCATAGCGGAGTTTATGGAGGAACTGTTCATGAGGGTAATACTCATTATATTGTCAGCGACTCATCGTATCACATGGGCCTCCCGGAGAGCTCAGGATTAGACAACTTTCACCGAGTGCCATTTGAAGTAAAAGTGCTCAGTTGAAGCTTGCACTTGATCAATTCATGTGTACAGAGTATCGTATAACATGGTCGATTCTCTGAGGTTGCATCGGAAAATGATGCTATAGATGCTCTCTTATATAACAAAATTAATTTGATAAATATGTAGGCACTAGTGTAACTATATACTGCTGTTGAAATTCAATTATGATAAGGCAGTTATCAGATTGGTTTAATACAATGTCTGTTGCCTAGTGTAGTGATAAGAGTGTTGATTCACCGCATGCAACAAATGTTCTGTTCTTTGTTAATCATTGCTCACAGACAAGTTATAAACTAGTTATGCATAAATTGTCTCCCTGCTCCGTGAAACAAGAAACATGTTTCTTGTTTTATGTTTAACCTTGACTGTGTGCTAGTACCTACCAACACTTACATACAATATGCACAGCCCATCTTTTCCTGACGTATATCCTCTGTGAACACTTGTGCATGTTCCGGTAAAACAGTATGTCATCGAGCAGAGTAAGGGAGTCAGGGAGATGCAAAATTGTCAGCGAGTGAGTGAGCCAGTTGTACAGTATGTAACCCAGTCGCTAGTTTATTACTCATTATGGCGCAGTTACCTGCGGACAACTTGGAAAGTCACAATTGTATGTATGTATTGACTATTGTAAGCAATAAATCTCATCTGGAGTATGTTGTATTGAAAGATTAAATATAGCATTTGTCAATTAATTTATTCTGAGAGCAGTTTGGTGCTCAACTTATACCAGTATTACTCTGATGAGGGTTAAAGAAGAATATTAAGTTAAACTTGTTCCTTAATATTATTGAATTGGAACGTTGGTGACGGGGCCAATGGTTTTGAGACTTCTGACAACACATCACAACATCCTTAATATTGTATGGGAGCCCTGATACGGAGGCGGTATAACACATACTGGCTCGGAGCTGTAATATGTGACCAGTGTCTCCTGTGATGTTCAGCGATGATGTGACCTAGTTGGGATTACGCTAAGCCTACAATGACTGGCTCTCAGGGACAAAGTACTGGAAACTACCCTTACCATACCCTAAAGATTTCTATTTGTTTAAATGTAACTCACTAAATTAAAATTAATATTCACTAGTAGCGCCTCGCGGTTTCACCCGCGTCGATTACGAAATATCATCGAAATCGGTGTAGCCGTTTGAGCGTGAAGAAGTGAGTAACAAACATACACACATACTATTATTGAATCGTCCATCGATTCAATAATAGTATGTTCGTATACATAGGATAGGTACAGCGCTCCAATGGAATAGGGAAATGTTTGCTCGAGGGCGAAGCACTCACCCAAACTACACAATGTACATGGCATGTTTCAGCCATGTCGGATTTGATCTATCTCATGGACCAATTGGTGGACAAGAATGGAAAGATATTGGTAACAGACATGTACAAGTCGGTGGCTCCGTTACGGGCGAGTGAGAAGAAACTCTACACTTCTATCGATTTTGATACAGAAGCCTACAAGTGAGTTTCTTTGTTATTCTCAATGTTTGTATTTTAGGTTCCATAGTCACTAGAGACCTATTTACGCCACAGCCATCTTATACGTCAGGTGTGTGTAAGACAGAGAACGACGGTATAGTGTTCCGGTAAAATGTACAGGAACGGAAAACTGTAGACCGCGCGGTGAAACTGCGGGAAGCAGCTAAAATGTTATATAAATTTAAGTATTCTCTCAGCCATTTGCGTCCATTGCTGGACATATGCCTCTCCCATGTAGGGGGGATTTGCCAATACTCACCACGCTTGGCATGCGGGTTGGCGAGCGCAGTATGATTTCCAATCCTGAGAAGGCGCTGCTGCCCACCTCCTGGTACGTTATCCCTTAGCCGACTCTTGCGGCACCCGCGAGAAGAGATGGGGGAGTACTATTCTAGGCCGGTACCACCACGGCACGAATTTAAGTATATTTATCATTATAAAGTAACTATTTTATTTAGGCACCTTTAACGCCCTTATGAACATCAAAGAATTCATTTTCAAAAAGAGTGACCCCGCCCTACCAAGATAACTAGAGAGAAGCAGAAGCGGCAGGAAACTCGCAGACTGTTCTGTTCTAATATATTTGCAACAGTCCATACTGAATTAGTCGAGTCGGTGACACGTTAGTGTGGCAACCCAAGCATCGTCTTCTATTTACTGCCAGGGCATAGCGACATAGCGGTAGGTACGTGCAGCCTGTCCGACCTTCATCCGTCCATTCAGCGCGTCCGACATCAGTACTATCGTTTATCTAGTCCAATGTTGCGAATGGTCGCAAATCGGTTGGCGCTGCTTGTTCTGTGTGATGGACGAACAAATTTGGGATCGTGCTTAAAACGCGTCTCGTTCCAGGAAGGGCATCGGCGCGCAGCGGCTCGCGCACGACGGGGACAAGGAACAGATACTGATGCACCGGTGGAGGTACCCCAGCCTCTCCCTCCACGGCATCGAAGGTGCGCCGCGTTCTCTTCCTTTTATAGTCATCATTTTATTTCCTACCGTACCGTACATGCGACGGGGAGCGTGCTGGCGGAACGTTCGGCCCTTCTCCGAGCGACTCGAGCGACCGACACAAGCCGAGTTACATAGACGACGGGCGGCCCGTCCGCTCGCTCGCCGACGATTGCGTAACAACGTATATAGCGATAAAGCTTCTTCAGGTTAACTTTTGCTCTCGACGCTACATCGAGTACACGGCGACGATCCGCGTGTCCGTGTGTCAAATACATTCATATATTGTTTGGTGTATATATATATATAGGTATGTATGTAAGATTACAATAACAAAGACGTATATTGAATGAGGGCCCGCGCCGCCACCGCGCGAACCGGCTCGCGCTAGTTTCCCGTGTCACACACATAGCCGGAGCGGCCGACGACACTTGTACATGTTGTATGTAACGAGTTGGTCGGAGTTGTCTCTGCAGAGGCAGGTACACAGGTAATCGATAAGAGTGGATCGTTCGATTGCAGGCGCGGCCTTCCAACCGGGAGCGAAGACCGTGATCCCCGGTAAAGTGATCGGGAAGTTCTCGGTGCGGATAGTGCCCGACCAGGAACCCGCGGAGGTGGAGAAGCTGGTGTTCGATTACCTCAACAAGAAGGTCATTTTAGTTTTTAAACAAAAGACCCAGTATTTATACGACAAAGTTATTTATGTTTCATCACAAAACTATTATTGTCTGGACTGGAACATATCGCTTTTTTATTTTATTAGTTTCACAAATGAGATGTAGCACTAACTAAACATAATAATAAAACTAGGGTACAATCAGTGCTCATCCTAAAAATAGCGAACACAGCGTTCATTTATGGCATTCCAATTCAAACAAGTAAGTAAGAAAGACACAAAAAAAGTTAAAAGTATTTAAAAGTTATAGTATATTGGAATGTCAATTTACAATGTGAATGAGTTTAGTCTTAATAGACGCTAAAGAATCATCAAAAATATCTAGTGTGGAACAAATTCCATTACAATTAGATAAAGTTCTAGAGAAGCAAGAGTGCTGGCCTATACTAGTTCGACATAGAGGTAACTTAAACGTTTCGCGATTGACTAACCTACTACCAGTTCGTGGAACTTCAATATCTATGTGCTTGAGAAAATCAGGACTCAATACTAAACCGTGCGTAATCTTATACCATAACAGTATATCCGATATTATTCTTCGACAACTCAATGATTTTATATTATAACAAGCCAGTCTAGATTCGTAAGATGTTAAAGATTTACACATATTATTAGCATACGTCAGGTTACACACAAATCTTTTCTCTATACGTTCTAGTCTATTACAATGCGCAGCATAGGAAGGTGCCCATATTGGACTGTTATATTCTAGTATGCTTCTTACTAAGCTGCTATAAACGGGACAATCGCTTTGGGATCTTTAAAAATGTTTATCTGTCTAGTGACGAAACCAGTAATGCTGTCAATATGACTTCGGGAATGGAAGGAACAATTACCCCGATATCGCGAATGTTTTTTACTTCGGTCAACTGTTTATTATTAACATTATACACAGCATTAAAGCGATTTATTTTTCTTATGTTATAAATGTGGATAAATTTAATGTGGATGCACTTATCAATATTCAAAATCATGTTGTTTTCGCAAGACCATGAAAAAACATTTTCAATTTCTGTTTGCAGCTGTATGATATCTTGATCATTACGAATACGTTTATACAATTTCTAATCTTCTGCATACATCTTCAAAGAACAATAATTGTTTGAACGATAAGGCCGCCAATTGTACTTCGGTAACAGTATTACTGTTTATGTTTTTTGTGAGCGGTGAATAAAATGATTCCGTGTTGTGGGTGAATGCGGGATGGAGGATGTTTTGTGCGGACATGAAGCAGCCCATATGGTGTTCCAGAGCATAATGTATCTGTGTGCAGCCGTTCTGGCGGGCAAGAGCATCCTCGCGGGTGTTCCCGTCTGTCATTGTTAATGAGCACCCCAAGGTGTACAGTAGTGTGTGGTTGTGCGCGCAGTGGGGCGAGCGCGGCTCCCCGAACAGGATGCGCGTCACGGCGCAGAGCGGCCGGTGCTGGACCGAGAACCCGGACCACGTTCACTATCAGGCCGCCGCCAGGGCCACCAAGCTCGTCTACCAGGTGACACTGCTGCTTTACTATTCACATACTGAGAGCTCGTACTCAAAGCTCTCAGTAGCCAGACAATAGTACATATCGAAAATGTAGTAAGTCATAGAAGTCCTTTAGGAGCTCAGGACCCTAGTTATATGGGTGAGCGGTAGTACTCATTAACCGATTGTATTTATACATCAAAACATTTCTCGGTCCGTGTTGGACCGTCCCACACATGTCATGTGTTGTTCGATAAGAGCGCCCCTACGATAAGATGATATTTATTTGTGAACACATGAGTGATGTACATACTCGTGGAATGCATCGTCGGTGGTTAACAGAGTCACGGTCTACATCAAGTTGTACAAAAACACCTGAGAAGCGGCTGCTGTCCGATGTGGTCCTATTTACTCAATATCGGTCAAGCGTTTTTGAGTTACACTCCAATAATTGAATGGAAAGTGTTACGTTTACTTTACGACGGTATAGTCGCGGTTGAGTATATCGGGAACATGCACAAGAACGATTGTTGATCCCGCGAGTAGCAAAGGTCGCTGAAATGGATGAAAAAAATTAACTCAAAAGTGTGTAATAACTTGTGGAAGTCGGTACCGTGAGCACAATATTTTGATAAGTTACTTTTGCACTATCCTGGACCGACTTCAACAAGTTATTTCTCTCTTTTGAGTGTTGAAGTCGGTTCCATTTTAATTTATCTCTACCGAGCGCTTCGTCGGTCTAGCTTCCGCTACGTGTCACTGACCACACGGTGCGCTCGCGCAGCAGTCGTCGAGATCCGGCGAACACTGGAGGTCGCGCGCGATGACTACTTCGACCATTTTTATTCAATTCAATTAAATAAATATGAATAGTAATGAGAACATAAGGAGCGTGTTCGGCCGTCGCTACCGCTCACTATCCTCCGCCGACCCGGCTCGGGGCTCGCTCGCGCGGGCGCGGGCGCGACAGTAGTAGTAGGCGCCAGTGAGGGGAGAGTGAGAGGGTGAGGGTTGCAGACGGAGCCGGACATGACGCGCGAGGGCGGGTCCATCCCGGTGACGATCACGCTGCAGGAGGCCTCCGGGCGGAACGTGCTGCTGCTGCCCATGGGCGCCGGGGACGACATGGCGCACTCGCAGAACGAGAAGATCAACGTGCGCAACTACATCCAGGGGGTGAGTACCTACTGCTCCACACCGCCGCGCCGCGCACCGCCGCGCTAATCCTCTGATTAAACCTAAACACCTCTCGTTTAACATTCCCGCTAATTAAGAAAATTCTCGCACCTTCGGAGTCTAAATAAAATAGGTTGTAATTCTAGACAAGTTTTTTTAAATGTAGCAGGTGGCAAACAAGCAGACGGGCCGCCTGATGGTAAGCGATCACCGTCGCCTTTGGACACGATACGATACGTTGCCAATGTTTGTAGGACTCTAGGTGGTTCGAGGCTCTCGATCCCTCAAACCAGCGTTTCGGCGCGCGGCTCCGTCGCGTCCGCGGCGCGGGCGGGGACATCTCGGTCGGTCGCGGGCGCGCGCCATATCTGCGAGCGGCCGTCCGAGGTCCCCGTGACCGTGCCCATGCCGGTCCTCGTCGACCCTGCGACTCCGCTGATGACGAGCAAGGGCCCCGACCACGTAACGCTAATGAATCGCTCGTTTCCAGATCAAACTGTTCGCCGCCTACCTGTTCGAGGTCGGCAAGCTGCCCAAGTAAAGAAGACTGATTGCGCCACCGAATATCTCTCCCGAGGAGGAACATTCCGATACACTTCCACGATTAAGCACGAGTTATATTCGGTGCACAATAGCGACGTATAGAGTAACAGACGGTGCCTTATTATATGACTGCTAATAGCTGGGAACAAATGCGGAGGCGCGCGTTCGGAGCCCACCGGGTGGGTCTGAGTAGTGGCCGGGCTGACACTAAACATAATAGTAAGGGGAAGGTGGCTCTATCACGAAGAGCTGAAACCCAGTTCTTGTATTTTGTATAATCGACACATGGGATTATATAATGTTAAATAATATGTAGATAGATGCATTTCACACCCCCTAGCGATCCCGTACCCATCATACCGTTAAATAATAATTAACTTTAGTAATTATTCCTTTCTTTATTGCCTATCCGACAGTATAAGATTGTCTTCTTAAAACAGTGTCATTTTCATGTATGCTTACATTTAAAAGTTCAGATCGAAGCGCGAGTACGGGGAGTGACAGAAGCGTCGCGCGCGCTACTCCATGCGAGAGACAAGGACGCAGAGAGGTATTCAAAGTTGTTGGGTTATTTAACAGTACATGTTTAACTCGGCAACCACGTGTACATTATCCGTCTAGTATTATGTGACATGAAATCCTTGTCATCGTTAATGATTAAGTGCGGGTGTATATTTGTCGAGTTGTATGTTAGAGCAGTGTGCGGGCTCGGTGCGGACGGCGCGCACTCGTTAGAGAACTGTGACCGCGTGCGCGGCGAGCACCGAACCGGCTGAGGCCATCACTCGGCACCAGGCGGGCAGAAAGCGTCAGATACTTGTTTCTAGTTGCATTTCATCAGTCAGCTGATTTACTTGTATAAATATATTTACATACGATATAGGATCCCAAATGTAATCCAATTATATCATTGTTTCTGTCATTGATATCATATATGAATTGAGAGCAATATTTGTTACTGTTTATACGAACTGTTTTTTACTCAATTTCATTTGTATTTTTATTGACTTGTATAATTTAAGAATAAATGCGATTCGTTCAATATTTTGTTTGATTTATCACATTGGATCCTCTTTTATAACTTAGTCATTATTTAGAGCCTCGATCATTTATTTACGAAATGTAGAAATTATTTGGGCGCGTTTCACGTTATGCTTACAGACGTAACTTGTTACATAATCACACTGTGCTGTGTCTAGCGCACCGAGCTGGGACACTGTGCTGTGTCTAGCGCACCGAGCTGGGACACTCTGTGCTGTGTCTAGCGCACCGAGCTGGGACACTGTGCTGTGTCTAGCGCACCGAGCTGGGACACTGTGCTGTGTCTAGCGCACCGAGCTGGGACACTGTGCTGTGTCTAGCGCACCGAGCTGGGACACCCTGTGCTGTGTCTAGTTTAAACATTGCATATGCTGAAGAGCTCATTTTTTTATTCAATTGTTCAATGTGCCCTTTCCAATTAAGTTTCTTGTCTATAACAACACCGAGAAATTTTGTCGAGTCTATCTCTTCGAGTATTTTATCATTATATATTATTTTATATTGTTTTCTTTGTCCCGTTGGCTAAAATGCATGATCCCCGTCTTACCTAAATTATTTTTAAATAATTATTTTCTAACCACTGTATTATAGATGTCATTGCTTGGTAAATGTCATTTCTATATGTCTCCTTATTGCTACATGTTATTGTTACAGTGCTATCATCTGCAAATAAAGTCATTGGTTGATGAGTAGCTTTTGGTAAATCATTTATATACATTATAAATAACAGTGGTCCTAATACACTACCCTGTGGCACGCCGTGTATTGATGAGCGATTGTCGGATTTAAATATTTCTTCACATTTCGTTGTGTAGTTTATTCGTGCAATTTCCGTGTAGGTATTGTTTTCTATTGCTTAAGTATGACCGAATGAGGTTCAAGACGTTGCCTCGGATCCCGTAAGCTTCAAGTTTATTTAAAAGAACGTTGTGGTTAACGTAATCAAACGCTTGGGTCATATCGCAGTAAATTGAGCATACTGCTGTTCTTGTATCAACATTTGTCATTACAACATTAAGAAAATCATAAATTGCCATATTGATAGTTCTGTTTTGTCTAAAACCTTTCTGTTCATTATTGAGTATTTGTTTTTTTTTCTATAAAAGAGTACAACTCATTGTAGATATATTTTTCAAATATTTTAGATAGGTATTATAGGGATTAGCAATATCGGTCTATAGTTATTCATACACTCTACAATTTTTTTAAAATATTGGTTTAACAATAGATATTTTCAGTCCATCAGGATACACACCTGCACATATACAGAGATTAATAATGTAGCTTAAATGAGCACAAATATTATCCGAAACAAACTCTAATACTTTTGTTGTTATCCCATCGTAGCCTATACTATTACTTAGTATAAGATCATGTACGTCGATACATGCTGTTTCGATATAAAGTGAGTAGTGTATATTACACTACTTGCAATCTTAGCACATTATCAATGGCTCGCTGAAAAGTAGCCGGGGCTGTCTTCAGCCCAAAGGGCATACGCTAAAAGCGATAATGGCCGTTTTGCGTGCTGAATGCAGTCTTCTTCTTATTCTGTGTTGATTTTTTTAAAGAAAATAACCGAAGTGTCTTTCAGCTATAAACACGCGGGTCGATCAAAAATGTAAGATATACTCGCACAAAATAAATTAACTTGGTGTGACGTCAAGGAAACTATTAACGGAACCGTTTGGTCGTGTTATATACCTAAGTTACTCTAACAACCGCATCGCATGTCTATTACGATAGCTGGTTTATTTGTGAGTACAACATAAACATGATCAGGGCTCCACCGTTGTCCTTGTGAAGTTGTTGCTGAGCTCCTCCGTCATCAACAACGCAACCTTCTGAATATAAACTCAGATAAAGATAATGACAAACATCAGCTATTTTAGAATTCTAAGTAAACACATATACTTAACATGTTATAAGGCGTTACTCATTTGAATCGCATTTTCCCTGTTTACTTCAAAACATTAAAGACGTGTCATCCACGAATAAAACATTGTCACAAACATCCTTGACCATAATTGGCTTAACGGCCGGTTGGCGCAGTTGGTAGCACTCTGCCTTCTGAGCCGCTGCTCCCGAGTTCGATTCCCGGACAGGGAAGCCGTGCGCGGCTGTGTGTACTGTATGTTTCCCTAGCACTCGAAGCCGTGCGCGGCTGTGTGTACTGTATGTTTCCCTAGCACTCGAAGCCGTGCGCGGCTGTGTGTACTGTATGTTTCCCTAGCACTCGAAGCCGTGCGCGGCTGTGTGTATTGTATGTTTCCCTAGCACTCGAAGCCGTGCGCGGCTGTGTGTACTGTATGTTTCCCTAGCACTCGTAGCCGTGCGCGGCTGTGTGTACTGTATGTTTCCCTAGCACTCGAAGCCGTGCGCGGCTGTGTGTATTGTATGTTTCCCTAGCACTCGAAGCCGTGCGCGGCTGTGTGTACTGTATGTTTCCCTAGCACTCGAAGCCGTGCGCGGCCGTGTGTATTGTATGTTTCCCTAGCACTCGAAGCCGTGCGCGGCTGTGTGTACTGTATGTTTCCCTAGCACTCGAAGCCGTGCGCGGCTGTGTGTACTGTATGTTTCCCTAGCACTCGAAGCCGTGCGCGGCTGTGTGTACTGTATGTTTCCACGAATAAAACATTGTCACAAACATCCTTGACCATAATTGGCTTAACGGCCGGTTGGCGCAGTTGGTAGCACTCTGCCTTCTGAGCCGCTGCTCCCGAGTTCGATTCCCGGACAGGGAAGCCGTGCGCGGCTGTGTGTACTGTATGTTTCCCTAGCACTCGAAGCCGTGTGCGGCTGTGTGTACTGTATGTTTCCCTAGCACTCGAAGCCGTGCGCGGCTGTGTGTACTGTATGTTTCCCTAGCACTCGAAGCCGTGCGCGGCTGTGTGTACTGTATGTTTCCCTAGCACTCGAAGCCGTGCGCGGCTGTGTGTATTGTATGTTTCCCTAGCACTCGAAGCCGTGCGCGGCTGTGTGTACTGTATGTTTCCCTAGCACTCGAAGCCGTGCGCGGCTGTGTGTATTGTATGTTTCCCTAGCACTCGAAGCCGTGCGCGGCTGTGTGTACTGTATGTTTCCCTAGCACTCGAAGCCGTGCGCGGCTGTGTGTACTGTATGTTTCCCTAGCACTCGAAGCCGTGCGCGGCTGTGTGTATTGTATGTTTCCCTAGCACTCGAAGCCGTGCGCGGCTGTGTGTACTGTATGTTTCCCTAGCACTCGAAGCCGTGCGCGGCTGTGTGTATTGTATGTTTCCCTAGCACTCGAAGCCGTGCGCGGCTGTGTGTACTGTATGTTTCCCTAGCACTCGAAGCCGTGCGCGGCTGTGTGTACTGTATGTTTCCCTAGCACTCGAAGCCGTGCGCGGCTGTGTGTATTGTATGTTTCCCTAGCACTCGAAGCCGTGCGCGGCTGTGTGTACTGTATGTTTCCCTAGCACTCGAAGCCGTGCGCGGCTGTGTGTATTGTATGTTTCCCTAGCACTCGAAGCCGTGCGCGGCTGTGTGTACTGTATGTTTCCCTAGCACTCGAAGCCGTGCGCGGCTGTGTGTATTGTATGTTTCCCTAGCACTCGAAGCCGTGCGCGGCTGTGTGTACTGTATGTTTCCCTAGCACTCGAAGCCGTGCGCGGCTGTGTGTACTGTATGTTTCCCTAGCACTCGAAGCCGTGCGCGGCTGTGTGTATTGTATGTTTCCCTAGCACTCGAAGCCGTGCGCGGCTGTGTGTACTGTATGTTTCCCTAGCACTCGAAGCCGTGCGCGGCTGTGTGTATTGTATGTTTCCCTAGCACTCGAAGCCGTGCGCGGCTGTGTGTACTGTATGTTTCCCTAGCACTCGAAGCCGTGCGCGGCTGTGTGTATTGTATGTTTCCCTAGCACTCGAAGCCGTGCGCGGCTGTGTGTACTGTATGTTTCCCTAGCACTCGAAGCCGTGCGCGGCTGTGTGTACTGTATGTTTCCCTAGCACTCGAAGCCGTGCGCGGCTGTGTGTGGGTATCTATTATTTTATTTTGAACCCTTTAATAGATATGTGGAGCTTTCTACGAAGTTATCGTAATGCTGATAACGATAGTGTACCTATACTTAGGCGATCGACAGATAGGTAGAGATACTTAGGTAAATCTATGATGAGCTCAATAGCATACGAGTTGTGTCTAACTTGATCCTCTTGTAGCATACACACCCTACTACCATACACATACACTCCCTACTACCATACACATACACTCCCTACTACCATACACATACACTCCCTACTACCATACACATACACCCCCTACTACCATACACATACACTCCCTACTACCATACACATACACTCCCTACTACCATACACATACACTCCCTACTACCATACACATACACTCCCTACTACCATACACATACACTCCCTACTACCATACACATACACTCCCTACTACCATACACATACACTCCCTACTACCATACACATACACTCCCTACTACCATACACATACACCCCCTACTACCATACACATACACTCCCTACTACCATACACATGCACTCCCTACTACCATACACATACACTCCCTACTACCATACACATACACTCCCTACTACCATACACATACACTCCCTACTACCATACACATACACTCCTTACTACCATACACATACACTCCCTACTACCATACACATACACTCCCTACTACCATACACATACACTCCCTACTACCATACACATACACTCCCTACTACCATACACATACACTCCCTACTACCATACACATACACTCCCTACTACCATACACATACACATTTTCCAACCCGCAGGGGTGGGTATATTTACGTTAATTTTTCACTTACTTTACGTTACGTATTTAACTGACTGGTGGAATTTCTGAAAAGTGGTGACTATTATATTTATTACCTATGTGAATTGATTAGTTAATATTAACCAATTTATTTGGTATTGGTTACATATTTATTTATTTGAGCTACAACATAATGTACACTGATACAAGAAACTAAAATAAATGCTATAATATAACAAATGCTAAGTGTCACTATAATTATAGGGGACGACAGCTCGCGTAGAAAAGTGAGCGAGCGGAGTCTAGCCTAGTGTTGACGGCCGCGGCCACAATTATCATATTGATTCTGGAATAACATTTAAAAGGTAGACCATCAATTTACAATACATAGAGAATACCTATACAATATTTGAAAAGTAGTAGGTTAAAGGTACAAAATATTTATTACCATAATAGAGTCTCAAATTATTAGTTACATTTACTTTAATTATAAATCAGAGCTTTGGCTCTCTTCTGAGTTCTTCTTAATTTATAATTCAAAATAGCGCCGTATTCCGATCGAATGTAAGTTGTTTCATTGTTTTCAAATGTGAAGTGGAATCTACGCGCCCGGGGCGGGCCCCTGTCATTTTAGATGATACGGATTCCAAAACTTGGATGTTATTATAACCGGCCCAGGGACTCGACAGCGGTTGACCCGCGGTCGCTCTCAGCACATTGTTTCGTATCTCATCGCATCACCGCGGTCATCACTTGAACAGCTTCTCTGCTATTCGTCTTCGCCTTCATCACCTACCCACAGTGCACAGTTATCATCTATAATAAGGATAAGCCTTTTTTAGATTTTTCATAATAATGTAGCTGTATGATTGTTTTGGGGTGGTTCACGTCAGGCTCACGACGTTCTTCGACCTCTGTGACCAAGTACTTTACAGAGAAATAATATATAAATATTAATATAATATAAACTAGGTGTTGGGTGGTGCGCGGGCTGCGAGCAGCCCGCGTTATCGATGTGCATTTGTATTGTTATCAAAATTTTAAGTGCAGTTTAAAAAATATATATAAAATTTTCATACAAGTCGAGTAAGTGACAGTTTCTTCTAGTTCAGTACAAAGTGTGAGCAGGGTTACCATGTGCAAGTTGATTTTTTTTATTAAATTTTAGTCGCTGTAAAATCGCCCCAAGATTGTAAACGACTTTTGTTTAGGGACCATACCTCTAAGTGCAGTGGTTATCGTGGGCCGTTGCCTCGGAGACCAGCTCGAGATGTGGAAAAAAAACTCCCCATTCGGGACTCGGCCTTCGGCCTCGTTAGTGACTCTCCTAAGAGATGTAAACGCGTAACACCCCATTCGTAAGTGACTAACACGGCTCGGCCTACGGCCTCGCGGAGGCCACGCTCGGCCTTCGGCCTCGCGGGCCGAAAGCTCGGCCTTCGGCCTCGCAGGTTTGAAGCTCGGCCTGCGGCCTCGCAACCGTGGCGATGTATCGCCAGCGAAAATCCCCATCCAGTAAATAAAAAGATTTAAAAATTCTCATGCAAGTCGAACAACTGACAGATACTTTTAGTTCCCGTGTGCGGTTGCATCAAAGACCAGCTCGAGATGTGGAAAAAAACTCCCCATTCGGGACTCGGCCTTCGGCCTCGTTAGTGACTCTCCTAAGGAATGTAAATGCGTAACACCCCATTCGGAACTCGGCCTTCGGCCTCGTAAGTGACTAACACGGCTCGGCCTACGGCCTCGCGGAGGCCACGCTCGGCCTTCGGCCTCGCGGGCCGAAAGCTCGGCCTTCGGCCTCGCCCTCGAAGCTCGGCCTTCGGCCTCGCAGGTTTGAAGCTCGGCCTGCGGCCTCGCAAATAAGAAGTGGTTTCGCCGTCAAAAATCCCCATCCAGTAAAAAAAAAACAAATGACGTCATCAAAAAAATTTTTTCATATTCGGAATCATGGACCCCCAATCTCCCTAAATACTAAATTTCAGCCAGATCAGAGCAACTTGGATTTTGGTATCCGGGTCGAAGGACCAATTTTTAATTTTTGACAGAAACCTCAAATTCCCCTACAAACCCTCTATAACATTTGTTCGAACCCCCCATACCCACCTATAACGGTTCGGGAGCTGCGGTCGTTTTAAATTTGTATGGGAGAACCTCTTTTTTGTTCGGGAGGGTAATTTTTTTTCACTTTTCCAAAAAGGTCCCAGGGTTTTAGTCATTTTTAGTTTTGACACCTACCCCCCATCGATTATGGTTTCCGAGATCCATACACCAGTTCCATCAAGGAAACCAAAAATGACACTTTTCGGATTTTTCTGGTGGTCATAGGAACCTCCTCTACACTTTTCCCCTACACCACAAACACCCCCCATTGCTCCTTCTAGGAGAACAATTCTGTCAATCAGTCAGTCAGTGAGTGAGTGGTAATCGAACTTTATATAATATAACTAGGTGTTGGGTGGTGCGCGGGCTGCGAGCAGCCCGCGTTATCGTTGTGCATTTGTATTTATTTCAAGATTGTAATTGCAGTTGAAAAAATGTATAAAATTCTCATACAAGTAGAGTAAGTGACAGTTTCTTCTAGTTTAGTACAGAGTGTGAGCAGGGTTACCATGTGCAAGTTGATTTTTTTGATAAAATTATAGTCGCTGTAAAATCGCACCAAGATTGTAAACGACTTTTGTTAAGGGACGATACCTCTAAGTGCAGTAGTTAACGTGGGCAGTTGCCTCGGAGACCAGCTCGAGATGTGGAAAAAAAACTCCCCATTCGGAACTCGGCCTTCGGCCTCGTTAGTGACTCTCCTAAGGAATGTAAATGCGTAACACCCCATTCGGAACTCGGCCTACGGCCTCGCGGAGGCCACGCTCGGCCTTCGGCCTCGCGGGCCGAAAGCTCGGCCTTCGGCCTCGCAGGTTTGAAGCTCGGCCTGCGGCCTCGCAACTGTGGCGTTATATCGCCAGCGAAAATCCCCATGCAGTAAATAAAAAGATTTAAAAATTTTCATGCAAGTCGAACAACTGACAGATACTTTTAGTTCCCGTGAGCGGTTGCATCAAAGACCAGCTCGAGATGTAGAAAAAAACTCTTCATTCGGGACTCGGCCTTCGGCCTCGTTAGTGACTCTCCTAAGGAATGTAAATGCGTAACACCCCATTCGGAACTCGGCCTTCGGCCTCGTAGGTGACTAACACGGCTCGGCCTGCGGCCTCGCGGAGGCCACGCTCGGCCTTCGGCCTCGCGGGCAGAAAGCTCGGCCTTCGGCCTCGCCCTCGAAGCTCGGCCTTCGGCCTCGCAGGTTTGAAGCTCGGCCTGCGGCCTCGCAGCCGTGGCGTTGTATCGCCAGCGAAAATCCCCATTCAGTAAAAAAAAAACAAATGACGTCATCTAAAAATTTTTTTCATATTTGGAATCAGGGACCCTCAATCTCCCTAAATACCAAATTTCAGCGAAATCGGAACAACTTGAATTTTGGTATCCGGGTCGAAGGACCAATTTTCAATTTTCGACTAAAACCCCATATTCCCCTACAAACCCTCTATAATATTTGTTTAAAACCCCCATACCCACCTATAACGGTTTCGGAGCTGCAGTCGTTTTAAATTTGTATGGGAGAACCTCTTTTTTGTTTGGGAGGGTAAATTTTTTTCAACTTTCCAAAAAGGTCCCAGGGTTTTAGCCATTTTTAGTTTTGGCACCTACCCCCCATCTATTATAGTTTCCGAGATCCCTACACCAGTTCCACGAAGGAAACCAAAAATGGCACTTTTCGGATTTTTCTGGAGGTCACGGGAACCTCCTCTACACTTTTCCCCTACACCACAAACACCCCCCATCGCTCCTTCTAGGAGAACAATTATGTCAATCAGTCAGTCAGTCAGTGAGTGAGTCAGTGGTAATCGAGCTTTATATATATAAACTAGTATTTCGGGTGGTGCGCGGGCTGCGAGCAGCCCGCGTTATCGTTGTGCATTTGTATTTATTTCAAGATTGTAATTGCAGTTGAAAAAATGTATAAAATTCTCATACAAGTAGAGAAAGGGACAGTTTCTTCTAGTTCAGTACAAAGTGTGGGCAGGGTTACCATGTGCAAGTTGATTTTTTTGATAAAATTTTAGTCGCTGTAAAATCGCACCAAGATTGAAATCGAGTTTTGTTAAGGGACCATACCTCTAAGTGCAGTGGTTAACGTGGGCAGTTGCCTCGGAGACCAGCTCGAGATGTGGAAAAAAAACTCCCCATTCGGGACTCGGCCTTCGGCCTCGTTAGTGACTCTCCTAAGGAATGTAAACGCATAACACCCCATTCGTAAGTGACTAACACGGCTCGGCCTACGGCCTCGCGGAGGCCACGCTCGGCCTTCGGCCTCGCGGGCCGAAAGCTCGGCCTTCGGCCTCGCAGGTTTGAAGCTCGGCCTGCGGCCTCGCAACCGTGGCGATGTATCGCCAGCGAAAATCCTCATCCAGTAAATAAAAAGATTTAAAAATTCTCATGCAAGTCGAACAACTGACAGATACTTTTAGTTCCCGTGTGCGGTTGCATCAAAGACCAGCTCGAGATGTGGCAAAAACTCCCCATTCGGGACTCGGCCTTCGGCCTCGTTAGTGACTCTCCTAAGGAATGTAAATGCGTAACACCCCATTCGGAACTCGGCCTTCGGCCTCGTAAGTGACTAACACGGCTCGGCCTACGGCCTCGCGGAGGCCACGCTCGGCCTTCGGCCTCGCGGGCCGAAAGCTCGGCCTTCGGCCTCGCCCTCGAAGCTCGGCCTTCGGCCTCGCGGGTTTGAAGCTCGGCCTGCGGCCTCGCAGCCGTGGCGTTGTATCGCCAGCGAAAATCCCCATCCAGTAAAAAAAAAACAAATGACGTCATTTAAAAATTTTTTTCATATTTGGAATCAGTGACCCCCAATCTCCCTAAATATCAAATTTCAGCCAGATCGGAGCAACTTGGATTTTGGTATCCGGGTCGAAGGACCAATTTTCAATTTTCGACTAAAACCCCAAATTCTCCCACAAACCCTCTATAACATTTGTTCAAACCCCCCATACCCACCTATAACGGTTCGGGAGCTGCGGTCGTTTTAAATTTGTATGGGAGAACCTCTTTTTTGTTGGGGAGGGTAATTTTTTTTCAACTTTCCAAAAAGGTCCCAGGGTTTTAGTCATTTTTAGTTTTGACACCTACCCCCCATCGATTATGGTTTCCGAGATCCATACACCAGTTCCATCAAGGAAACCAAAAATGACACTTTTCGGATTTTTCTGGTGGTCATAGGAACCTCCTCTACACTTTTCCCCTACACCACAAACACCCCCCATCGCTCCTTCTGGGAGAACAATGATGTCAATGAGTGAGTGAGTCAGTGGTAATCGAGCTTTATATAATATGGTTAACTAGGTGTTGGGTGGTGCGCGGGCTGCGAGCAGCCCGCGTTATCGATGTGCATTTGTAATATTTATCAAGATTCTTAGTTGCAGTTTATAAAAATATATAAAATTCTCATACAAGTCGAGTAAGTGACAGTTTCTCCTAGTTCAGTACAAAATGTCGGCAGGGTTACCATGTGCAAGTTGATTTTTTTGATAAAATTTTAGTCGCTGTAAGATCGCACCAAGATTGTAAACGACTTTTGTTAAGGAACCATACCTCTAAGTGCAGTGGTTGACGTGGGCCGTTGCCTCGGAGACCAGCTCGAGATGTGGAAAAAACCCCCCATTCGGGACTCGGCCTTCGGCCTCGTTAGTGACTCTCCTAAGGAATGTAAACGCGTAACACCCCATTCGTAAGTGACTAACACGGCTCGGCCTACGGCCTCGCGGAGGCCACGCTCGGCCTTCGGCCTCGCGGGCCGAAAGCTCGGCCTTCGGCCTCGCAGGTTTGAAGCTCGGCCTGCGGCCTCGCAACCGTGGAGTTGTATCGTCAGCGAAAATCCCCATCCAGTAAATAAAAAGATTTAAAAAATCTCATGCAAGTCGAACAACTGACAGATACTTTTAGTTCCCGTGAGCGGTTGCCTCGGAGACCAGCTCGAGAAGTAAAAAAAAAACTCCCCATTTGGGACTCGGCCTTCGGCCTCGTTAGTGACTCTCCTAAGGAATGTAAATGCGTAACACCACATTCGGAACTCGGCCTTCGGCCTCGTAAGTGACTAACATGGCTCGGCCTACGGCCTCGCGGAGGCCACGCTCGGCCTTCGGCCTCGCGGGCCGAAAGCTCGGCCTTTGGCCTACCCTGGAAGCTCGGCCTTCGGCCTCGCAGGTTTGAAGCTCGGCATGCGGCCTCGCAGCCGTGGCGTTGTATCGCCAGCGAAAATCCCCATCCAGTAAAAAAAAAAAAAATGACGTCATCCAAAAAATTTTTTTATATTTAGAATCAGGGACCCCCAATCTCCCTAAATACTACATTTCAGCCAGATCAGACAAACTTGGATTTTGGTATCCGGGTCGAAGGACCAATTTGCAATTTTTGACAGATTAATCAAATTCCTCTACAAACCCTCTATAATATTTGTTTGAACCCCCCATACCCATCTATAACGGTTCCGGAGCTGCGGTCGTTTTAAATTTGTATGGGAGAACCTCTTTTTTGTTCGCGAGGGTAATTTTTTTTCAACTTTTTAAAAGGATCCCAGGGTTTTAGTCATTTTTAGTTTTGGCACCTACACCCCATCTATTATGGTTTCCGAGATCTCTACACCAGTTCCATGATGGAAACCGAAAATGACACTTTTCGGATTTTTCTGGAGGTCACGGGAACCTCCTCTACACTTTTCCCCTACACCACAAACACCCCCCATCGCTCCTTCTAGGAGAACAATTCTGTCAATCAGTGAGTCAGTGAGTCAGTCAATCAGTCAGTGGTAATCGAGCTTTATATATAACTAGTATTTCGGGTGGTGCGCGGGCTGCGAGCAGCCCGCGTTATCGATGTGCATTTGTATATTTTTTAAAATTTTAGTTGCAGTTGAAAAAAATATATAAAAATTCTCATACAAGTCGAGAAAGGGACAGTTTATTCTAAATCAGTACAAAGTGTGGCAGGGTTACCATGTGCAAGTTGATTTTTTTGCTAAAATTTTAGTCGCTGTAAAATCGCACCAAGATTGTAAACGACTTTTGTAAAGGGACCATACCTCTAAGTGCAGTGGTTAACGTGGGCAGTTGCCTCGGAGACCAGCTCGAGATGTAAAAAAAAAACTCCCCATTCGGGACTCGGCCTTCGGCCTCGTTAGTGACTCTCCTAAGGAATGTAAACGCGTAACACCCCATTCGTAAGTGACTAACACGGCTCGGCCTACGGCCTCGCGGAGGCCACGCTCGGCCTTCGGCCTCGCGGGCCGAAGGCTCGGCCTTCGGCCTCGCGGGTTTGAAGCTCGGCCTGCGGCCTCGCAACCGTGGCGTTGTATCGCCAGCGAAAATCCAGTAAATAAAAAGATTTAAAAATTCTCATGCAAGTCGAACAACTGACAGATACTTTTAGTTCCCGTGAGCGGTTGCATCAAAGACCAGCTCGAGATGTGGAAAAAAAACTCCCCATTCGGGACTCGGCCTTCGGCCTCGTTAGTGACTCTCCTAAGGAATGTAAATGCGTAACACCCCATTCGAAACTCGGCCTTCGGCCTCGTAAGTGACTAACACGGCTCGGCCTGCGGCCTCGCGGAGGCCACGCTCGGCCTTCGGCCTCGCGGGCCGAAAGCTCGGCCTTCGGCCTCGCCCTGGAAGCTCGGCCTTCGGCCTCGCAGGTTTGAAGCTCGGCCTGCGGCCTCGCAAATAAGAAGTGGTTTCGCCATCAAAAATCCCCATCCAGTAAAAAAAAAACAAATGACGTCATCCAAAAATTTTTTTCATATTTGGAATCAGGGACCCCCAATCTCCCTAAATACCAAATTTTAGCCAGATCGGAGTAACTTGGATTTTGGTATCCGGGTCGAAGGACCAATTTTCAATTTTCGACTAAAATTCCAAATTCTCCTACAAACCCTCTATAACATTTGTTTAAACCCCCCATACCCACCTATAACGGTTCGGGAGCTGCGGTCGTTTAAATTTTGTATGAAAGAACCTCTTTTTTGTTCGGGAGGGTAATTTTTTTTCAACTTTCCAAAAAGGTCCCAGGGTTTTAGTCATTTTTAGTTCTGACACCTACCCCCCATCGATTATGGTTTCCGAGATCCGTACACCAGTTCCATCAAGGAAACCAAAAATGACACTTTTCGGATTTTTCTGGTGGTCATAGGAACCTCCTCTACACTTTTTTCCTACATCACAAACACCCCCCATCGCTCCTTCTGGGAGAACAATGATGTCAATGAGTGAGTCAGTGAGTCAGTGGTAATCGAACTTTATATAATATAACTAGGTGTTGGGTGGTGCGCGGGCTGCGAGCAGCCCGCGTTATCGATGTGCATTTGTATATTTTTTAAAATTTTAGTTGCAGTTGAAAAAAATATTTAAAAATTCTCATACAAGTCAAGAAAGGGACAGTTTCTTCTAGTTCAGTACAAAGTGTGAGCAGGGTTACCATGTGCAAGTTGATTTTTTCGATAAAATTTTAGTCGATGTAAAATCGCCCCAAGATTGTAATCGAGTTTTGTTAAGGGACCATACCTCTAAGTGCAGTGGTTAACGTGGGCCGTTGCCTCGGAGACCAGTTTGAGATGTGGAAAAAGCTCCCCATTCGGGACTCGGCCTTCGGCCTCGTTAGTGACTCTCCTAAGGAATGTAAACGCGTAACACCCCATTCGTAAGTGACTAACACGGCTCGGCCTACGGCCTCGCGGAGGCCACGCTCGGCCTTCGGCCTCGCGGGCCGAATGCTCGGCCTTCGGCCTCGCAGGTTTGGAGCTCGGCCTGCGGCCTCGCAACCGTGGCGTTGTATCGCCAGCGAAAACCCCCATCCAGTAAATAAAAAGATTTAAAAATTCTCATGCAAGTCGAACAACTGACAGATACTTTTAGTTCCCGTGAGCGGTTGCATCAAAGACCAGCTCGAGATGTAGAAAAAAAACTCCCCATTCGGGACTCGGCCTTCGGCCTCGTTAGTGACTCTCCTAAGGAATGTAAATGCGTAACACCCCATTCGGAACTCGGCCTTCGGCCTCGTAAGTGACTAACACGGCTCGGCCTACGGCCTCGCGGGCCGAAAGCTCGGCCTTCGGCCTCGCCCTCGAAGCTCGGCCTTCGGCCTCGCAGGTTTGAAGCTCGGCCTGCGGCCTCGCAAATAAGAAGTGGTTTCGCCATCAAAAATCCCCGTCCAGTAAAAAAAAAACAAATGACGTCATCCAAAAAAATTTTTCATATTCGGAATCAGGGACCCCCAATCTCCCTAAATACTAAATTTCAGCCAGATCAGAGCAACTTGGATTTTGGTATCCGGGTCGAAGGACCAATTTTTAATTTTTGACAGAAACCTCAAATTCCCCTACAAACCCTCTATAACATTTGTTTGAACCCCCCATACCCACCTATAACGGTTCCGGAGTTGCGGTCGTTTTAAATTTGTATGGGAGAACCTCTTTTTTGTTTGGGAGGGTAATTTTTTTTCATTTTTCCAAAAGGGTCCCAGGGTTTTAGTCATTTTTAGTTTTAACACCTACCCCCCATCGATTATGGTTTCCGAGATCCGTACACCAGTTCCATCAAGGAAACCAAAAATGACACTTTTCGGATTTTTCTGGTGGTCATAGGAACCTCCTCTACACTTTTCCCCTACATTACAAACACCCCCCATCGCTCCTTCTGGGAGAACAATGATGTCAATGAGTGAGTCAGTCAGTGAGTCAGTGGTAATCGAGCTTTATATAATATAACTAGTATTTCGGGTGGTGCGCGGGCTGCGAGCAGCCCGCGTTATCGATGTGCATTAGTGATATTTATCAAGATTTGTAGTTGCAGTTTATAAAAATATATAAAATTCTCATACAAGTCGAGTAAGTGACAGTTTCTTCTAGTTTAGTACAAAGTGTGAGCAGGGTTACCATGTGCAAGTTGATTTTTTTTTTATAAAATTTAAGTCGCTGTAAAATCGCACCAAGATTGTAAACGACTTTTGTTAAGGGACCATACCTCTAAGTGCAGTGGTTAACGTGGGCAGTTGCCTCGGAGACCAGCTCGAGATGTGGAAAAAAAACTCCCCATTCGGGACTCGGCCTTCGGCCTCGTTAGTGACTCTCCTAAGGAATGTAAACGCGTAACACCCCATTCGTAAGTGACTAACACGGCTCGGCCTACGGCCTCGCGGAGGCCACGCTCGGCCTTCGGCCTCGCGGGCCGAAAGCTCGGCCTTCGGCCTCGCAGGTTTGAAGCTCGGCCTGCGGCCTCGCAACCGTGGCGTTGTATCGCCAGCGAAAATCCCCATCCAGTGAATAAAAAGATTTAAAAATTCTCATGCAAGTCGAACAACTGACAGATACTTTTAGTTCCCGTGAGCGGTTGCGTCAAAGACCAGCTCGAGATGTGGAAAAAAAACTCCCCATTCGGAACTCGGCCTTCGGCCTCGTTAGTGACTCTCCTAAGGAATGTAAATGCGTAACACCCCATTCGGAACTCGGCCTTCGGCCTCGTAAGTGACTTACACGGCTCGGCCTACGGCCTCGCGGAGGCCACGCTCGGCCTTCGGCCTCGCGGGCCGAAAGCTCGGCCTTCGGCCTCGCTCTCGAAGCTCGGCCTTCGGCCTCGCAGGTTTGAAGCTCGGCCTGCGGCCTCGCAGCCGTGGCGATGTATCGCCTGCGAAAATCCCCATCCAGTAAAAAAAAAACAAATGACGTCATCCAAAAAATATTTTTATATTTGGAATCAGGGACCCTCAATCTCCCTAAATACCAAATTTCAGCCAGATCAGACAAACTTGAATTTTGGTATCCGGGTCGAAGGACCAATTTACAATTTTCGACTAAAACCCCAAATTTCCCTACAAACCCTCTATAACATTTGTTTAAACCCCCCATACCCACCTATAACGGTTCGGGAGCAGCGGTCGTTTTAAATTTGTATGGGAGAACCTCTTTTTCATTCGGGAGGGTAATTTTTTTTCAATTTTCCAAAAGGCTCCCAGGGTTTTAGTCATTTTTAGTTTTGACACCTACCCCCCATCGATTATGGTTTCCGAGATCCGTACACCAGTTCCATCAAGGAAACCAAAAATGACACTTTTCGGATTTTTCTGGAGGTCACGGAAACTTCCTCTACACTTTTCCCCTACACCACAAATACCCCCCATTGCTCCTTCTGGGAGAACAATGATGTCAGTGAGTGAGTCAGTGGTAATCGAACTTTATATAATATAACTAGTATTTGGGTGGCGCGCGGGCTGCGAGCAGCCCGCGTTATCGATGTGCATTAGTATTAATAACAAAATTGTCGTTGCAGTTGCTAAAGAGATACAAAATTCTCATGCAAATCGAATAACTCACAGTTACATCTATTTCAGTAGAAAGTGTGAGCAGGGTTACCATGTGCAAGTTGATTTTTTCAATTAAATTTAAGTCGCGGTAAAACCGGACCAAGATTGTAAACGACTTTTGTTAAAGGACCCCACCTCTAAGTGCAGTGGTTAACGTGGGCAGTTGCCTCGGAGACCAGCTCGATATGTGAAAATACTCGTTAACTGGAACTCGGCCTACGGCCTCGTTAGTGACTCCCATAAGGTGTGTTGATGCGTTACACTTTATTCGAGCTCGGCCTTCGGCCTCGCAGATTTGAAGCTCGGCCTTCGGCCTCGCAGGTTTGAAGCTCGGCCTTCGGCCTCGCGTTGGTAAAGACGGCTTCTTCAAGTTCAGTACGAAGTGAGAACAGAGTTACCATATGCAAGTTTATTATTTTCATTAAAATTTTAGTCGGGGTAAAATCGCACAAAGAATTTAAACGACTTTTGTTAAGGGACCCTACCTCTAATTGTAGTAAATAACGTGGGCAGTTGCATTGGAGACCAGCTCGAGATGTGGAAAAAACTCCCCATCCGGGACTCGGCCTTCGGCCTCGTTAGCGACTTCCATAGGATGCGTTAATGAGGTACACCCCATTCGGAACTCGGCCTTCGGCCTCGTAAGTTACTAACACGGCTTGGCCTACGGCCTCGCGGAGGCCACGCTCGGCCTTCGGCCTCGCGGGCCGAAAGCTCGGCCTCCGGCCTCGCAGGTTCGAAGCTCGGCCTTCGGCCTCGCGGTGTTTAAGGCTCGGCCTGCGGCCTCGCAAGTTACAAAGGGAATGTTTTTAAGCTGTTACCAATGACGGCCAGCTCGGCCTTCGGCCTCGCAGGCCTACAGCTCGGCCTCCGGCCTCGCTAGGGTGGAGCTCGGCCTTCGGCCTCGCCTCCACAGCTCGGCCTGCGGCCTCGCTCGATTGCAGCTCGGCCTACGGCCTCGCAAAGATAATGTGGTTTCGACACCAAAAATCCGCATCCAGTAAAAAAAAAACTAATGACGTCATCAAAAAACTTTTTTCATATTTCGAATCAGGGACCCCAAATCTTCCTAAATACTTAATTTCAGTCAGATCGGAGCAACTTGAATTTTGGTATCCGGTTCGAAGGACCAATTTCAAGTTTTGGACAAAATCCCCAAATTTCCCTACAAACCCTCTATAACATTTGTTTAAACTCCCCATACCTACCTAAAACGGTTCCGGAGTTGCGATCGTTTTAATTTTGTATGGGAGAACCTCTTTTTTAATAGGTAGGGTAATTTTTTTCAACTTTCCAAAAGGGTCCCAGGGTTTTAGTCATTTTTAGTTTTGACACCTACCCTGCATCGGTTATGGTTTCCGAGATCCGTACACCTGTTCCATGGAGGAAACCAAAAATGCCACTTTTCGGATTTTTCTGGGGGTCACGTGGGCACTCTCTATACAGTCCACTATATAATTTCAACCCAGAAACACTCCTTCTGGGAGAACAATTCTGTCAGTGAGTCAATCAGTGGTAATGCAGCTTTATATATTATAATAACTAGGTGTTCAGTGGTGCGCGGGCTGCGAGCAGCCCGCGTTATCGATGTGCATTAGTAACTTTTATCAAACTGGTAATTGCAGTTAAAAAAATATATAAAATTCTCATACAAATCGAGTAAGTGACAGTTTCTTCTAGTTCAGTACAAAGTGTGAGCAGGGTTACCATGTGCAAGTTGATTTTTTTGATAAAATTTTAGTTGCTGTAAAATCGCACCAAGATTGTAAACGACTTTTGTTAAGGGACCATACCTCTAAGTGCAGTGGTTAACGTGGGCAGTTGCCTCGGAGACCAGCTCGAGATGTGGAAAAAAAACTCCCCATTCGGGACTCGGCCTTCGGCCTCGTTAGCGACTCACCTGAGGGACGTTGATTCGTTACACCCCATTCGGAACTCGGCCTTCGGCCTCGTAAGTGACTAACACGGCTCGGCCTACGGCCTCGCGGAGGCCACGCTCGGCCTTCGGCCTCGCGGGCCGAAAGCTCGGCCTTCGGCCTCGCCCTCGAAGCTCGGCCTTCGGCCTCGCAGGTTTGAAGCTCGGCCTGCGGCCTCGCAGCCGTAGCGTTGTATCGCCAGCGAAAATCCCCATCCAGTAAAAAAAAAAAAAATGACGTCATCCAAAATTTTTTTTTATATTTGGAATCAGGGACTCCCAATGTTCCTAAATACCAAATTTCAGCCAGATCAGACAAATTTGGATTTTGGTATCCGGGTCGAAGGACCAATTTTTAATTTTTGACAGAAACCTCGAATTCCCCTACAAACCCTCTATAACATTTGTTCGATACCCCCATACCTACCTATAACGGTTCCGGAGTTGCGATCGTTTTAATTTTGTATGGGAGAACCTCTTTTTTGTTCGGGAGGGTAATTTTTTTTCAACTTTTTAAAAGGATCCCAGGGTTTTAGTCATTTTTAGTTTTGACACCTACCCCCCATCGATTATAGTTTCCGAGATCCCTACACCAGTTCCATGATGGAAACCAAAAATGACACTTTTCGGATTTTTCTGGAGGTCACGGGAACTTTCTCTACACTTTTTCCCTACATCACAAACACCCCCCATAGCTCCTTCTAGGAGAACAATTATGTCAATCAGTCAGTCAGTCAGTGAGTGAGTCAGTGGTAATCGAGCTTTATATATATATAAAAACTAGTATTTCGGGTGGTGCGCGGGCTGCGAGCAGCCCGCGTTATCGATGTGCATTTGTATTTTTTATTAAAGTTTTAGTTGCAGTTTAAAAAATATATATAAAATTCTTATACAAGTCGAGGAAGTGACAGTTTCTTCTAGTTCAGTACAAAGTGTGAGCAGGGTTACCATGTGCAAGTTGATTTTTTCGATAAAATTTTAGTCGATGTAAAATCGCCCCAAGATTGTAATCGAGTTTTGTTGAGGGACCATACCTCTAAGTGCAGTGGTTAACGTGGGCCGTTGCCTCGGAGACCAGCTCGAGATGTGGAAAAAGCTCCACATTCGGGACTCGGCCTTCGGCCTCGTTAGTGACTCTCCTAAGGAATGTAAACGCGTAACACCCCATTCGTAAGTGACTAACACGGCTCGGCCTACGGCCTCGCGGAGGCCACGCTCGGCCTTCGGCCTCGCGGGCCGAAAGCTCGGCCTTCGGCCTCGCAGGTTTGAAGCTCGGCCTGCGGCCTCGCAACCGTGACGTTGTATCGTCAGCGAAAATCCCCATCCAGTAAATAAAAAGATTTAAAAATTCTCATGCAAGTCGAACAACTGACAGATACTTTTAGTTCCCGTGAGCGGTTGCATCAAAGACCAGCTCGAGATGAGGAAAAAAAACTCCCCATCCGGGACTCGGCCTTCGGCCTCGTTAGCGACTCACCTGAGGGTCGTTAATTCGTTACACCCCATTCGGAACTCGGCCTTCGGCCTCGTAAGTGACTAACACGGCTCGGCCTGCGGCCTCGCGGAGGCCACGCTCGGCCTTCGGCCTCGCGGGCCGAAAGCTCGGCCTTCGGCCTCGCCCTGGAAGCTCGGCCTTCGGCCTCGCAGGTTTGAAGCTCGGCCTGCGGCCTCGCAAATAAGAAGTGGTTTCGCCATCAAAAATCCCCATCCAGTAAAAAAAAAAACAAATGACGTCATCCAAAAAATTTTTTCATATTTGGAATCAGGGACCCCCAATCTCCCTAAATACCAAATTTCAGCTAGATCGGAGCAACTTGGATTTTGGTATCCGGGTCGAAGGACCAATTTTTAATTTTTGACTAAAACCCCAAATTCTCCTATAAACCCTCTATAACATTTGTTTAAACCCCCCATACCCACCTATAACGGTTCGGGAGCAGCGGTCGTTTTAAATTTGTATGGGAGAACCTCTTTTTTGTTCGGGAGGGTAACTTTTTTTCAACTTTCCAAAAAGGTCCCAGGGTTTTAGTCATTTTTAGTTTTGACACCTACCCCCCATCGATTATGGTTTCCGAGATCCATACACCAGTTCCATCAAAGAAACCAAAAATGACACTTTTCGGATTTTTCTGGTGGTCACAGAAACCTCCTCTACACTTTTCCCCTACATCACAAACACCCCCCATCGCTCCTTCTGGGAGAACAATGATGTCAATGAGTCAGTGAGTCAGTCAGTCAGTGAGTGGTAATCGAGCTTTATATAATATGGTTAACTAGGTGTTGGGTGGTGCGCGGGCTGCGAGCAGCCCGCGTTATCGATGTGCATTTGTATTTTTAATTAAAGTTTTAGTTGCAGTTTATAAATTATATAAAATTGTCATACAAGTCGAGTAAGTGACAGTTTCTTCTAGTTCAGTACAAAGTGTGGGCAGTGTTACCATGTGCAAGTTGATTTTTTTGATAAAATTTTAGTCGCTGCAAAATCGCCCCAAGATTGTAATCGAGTTTTGTTAAGGGACCATACCTCTAAGTGCAGTGGTTAACGTGGGCAGTTGCCTCGGAGACCAGCTCGAGAAGTGAAAAAAAAACTCCTCATTCGGGACTCGGCCTTCGGCCTCGTTAGTGACTCTCCTAAGGAATGTAAATGCGTAACACCCCATTCGGAACTCGGCCTTCGGCCTCGTAAGTGACTAACACGGCTCGGCCTACGGCCTCGCGGAGGCCACGCTCGGCCTTCGGCCTCGCGGGCCGAAAGCTCGGCCTTCGGCCTCGCCCTCGAAGCTCGGCCTTCGGCCTCGCAGGTTTGAAGCTCGGCCTGCGGCCTCGCAGCCGTGGCGTTGTATCGCCAGCGAAAATCCCCATCCAGTAAAAAAAAACAAATGACGTCATCCAAAAAATTTTTTCATATTTGGAATCAGGGACCCCCAATCTCCCTAAATACCAAATTTCAGCCAGATCAGACAAACTTGGATTTTGGTATCCGGGTCGAAGGACCAATTTTCAATTTTCGACTAAAACCCCAAATTCTCCTACAAACCCTCTATAACATTTGTTCAAACCCCCCATACCCACCTACAACGGTTCGGGAGCTGCGGTCGTTTTAAATTTGTATGGGAGAACCTCTTTTTTGTTAGGGTGGGTAATTTTTTTTCAGCTTTTTAAAAGGATCCCAGGGTTTTAGTCATTTTTAGTTTTGACACCAACCCCCCATCGATTATAGTTTCCGAGATCCCTACACCAGTTCCATGATGGAAACCAAAAATGTCACTTTTCGGATTTTTCTGGAGGTCACGGGAACTTCCTCTACACTTTTCCCCTACCCCATAAACACCCCCCATTGCTCCTTCTAGGAGAACAATTATGTCAATCAGTCAGTCAGTCAGTGAGTGAGTCAGTGGTAATCGAGCTTTATATATATAACTAGTATTTCGGGTGGTGCGCGGGCTGCGAGCAGCCCGCGTTATCGATGTGCATTAGTAATATTTATTAAAATTTGTAGTTGCAGTTGAAAAAATATATAAAATTCGCATACAAGTCGAGTAAGTGACAGTTTCTTCTAGTTCAGTACAAAGTGTGAGCAGGGTTACCATGTGCAAGTTGATTTTTTTTATTAAATTTTAGTCGCTGTAAAATCGCCCCAAGATTGTTAACGACTTTTGTTAAAGGACCATATCTCTAAGTGCAGTGGTTAACGTGGGCAGTTGCCTCGGAGACCAGCTCGAGATGTGAAATAAGCTCCCCATTCATGACTCGGCCTTCGGCCTCGTTAGTGACTCTCCTAAGGAATGTAAATGCGTAACACCCCATTCGGAACTCGGCCTTCGGCCTCGTAAGTGACTAACACGGCTCGGCCTACGGCCTCGCGGAGGCCACGCTCGGCCTTCGGCCTCGCGGGCCGAAAGCTCGGCCTTCGGCCTCGCAGGTTTGAAGCTCGGCCTGCGGCCTCGCAACCGTTGCGTTGTATCGTCAGCGAAAATCCCCATCCAGTAAATAAAAATATTTAAAAATTCTCATGCAAGTCGAACAACTGACAGATACTTTTAGTTCCCGTGAGCGGTTGCATCAAAGACCAGCTCGAGATGTGGTAAAAACTCCCCATTCTGAACTCGGCCTTCGGCCTCGTTAGTGACTCTCCTAAGGAATGTAAATGCGTAACACCCCATTCGGAACTCGGCCTTCGGCCTCGTAAGTGACTAACACGGCTCGGCCTACGGCCTCGCGGAGGCCACGCTCGGCCTTCGGCCTCGCGGGCCGAAAGCTCGGCCTTCGGCCTCGCCCTCGAAGCTCGGCCTTCGGCCTCGCAGGTTTGAAGCTCGGCCTGCGGCCTCGCAAATAAGAAGTGGTTTCGCCATCAAAAATCCCCATCCAGTAAAAAAAAAACAAATGACGTCATCCAAAAATTTTTTTCATATTTGGAATCAGGGACCCCCAATCTCCCTAAATATCAAATTTCAGCCAGATCGGAGCAACTTGGATTTTGGTATCCGGGTCGAAGGACCAATTTTCAATTTTCGACTAAAACCCCAAATTCTCCTACAAACCCTCTATAACATTTGTTTAAACCCCCCATACCCACCTATTACGGTTTCGGAGTTGCGGTCGTTTCAAATTTGTATGGGAGAACCTCTTTTTTGTTCTGGAGGGTAATTTTTTTTCACTTTTCCAAAAGGGTCCCAAGGTTTTAGTCATTTTTAGTTTTGGCACCTACCCCCCATCGATTATGGTTTCCGAGATCCGTACACCAGTTCCATCAAGGAAACCAAAAATGACACTTTTTGGATTTTTCTGGTGGTCATAGGAACCTCCTCTACACTTTTTCCCTGCACCACAAACACCCCCCATCGCTCCTTCTGGGAGAACAATGATGTCAATGAGTCAGTGAGTGAGTCAGTGAGTGGTAATCGAGCTTTATATAATATAACTAGGTGTTGGGTGGTGCGCGGGCTGCGAGCAGCCCGCGTTATCGATTTGCATTTGTATTGTTATCAAAATTTTAGTTGCAGTTGAAAAAATATATATAAAATTCTCATACAAGTAAAGTAAGTGACAGTTTCTTCTAGTTCAGTACGAAGTGTGAGCAGGGTTACCATGTGAAAGTTGATATTTTCGATAAAATTTTAGTCGATGTAAAATCGCCCCAAGATTGTAATCGAGTTTTGTTAAGGGACCATACCTCTAAGTGCAGTGGTTAACGTGGGCCGTTGCCTCGGAGACCAGCTCGAGATGTGGAAAAAGCTCCCCATTCGGGACTCGGCCTTCGGCCTCGTTAGTGACTCTCCTAAGGAATGTAAACGCGTAACACCCCATTCGTAAGTGACTAACACGGCTCGGCCTACGGCCTCGCGAAGGCCACGCTCGGCCTTCGGCCTCGCGGGCCGAAAGCTCGGCCTTCGGCCTCGCAGGTTTGAAGCTCGGCCTGCGGCCTCGCAACTGTGGCGTTATATCGCCAGCGAAAATCCCCATCCAGTAAATAAAAAGATTTAAAAATTTTCATGCAAGTCGAACAACTGACAGATACTTTTAGTTCCCGTGAGCGGTTGCATCAAAGACCAGCTCGAGATGTAGAAAAAAACTCCCCATTCGGGACTCGGCCTTCGGCCTCGTTAGTGACTCTCCTAAGGAATGTAAATGCGTAACACCCCATTCGGAACTCGGCCTTCGGCCTCGTAAGTGACTAACACGGCTCGGCCTGCGGCCTCGCGGAGGCCACGCTCGGCCTTCGGCCTCGCGGGCCGAAAGCTCGGCCTTCGGCCTCGCCCTCGAAGCTCGGCCTTCGGCCTCGCAGGTTTGAAGCTCGGCCTGCGGCCTCGCAGCCGCGGCGTTGTATCGCCAGCGAAAATCCCCATCCAGTAAAAAAAAACAAATGACGTCATCCAAAAAATTTTTCATATTTGGAATCAGGGACCCTCAATCTCCCTAAATACCAAATTTCAGCGAAATCGGAACAACTTGAATTTTGGTATCCGGGTCGAAGGACCAATTTTCAATTTTCGACTAAAACCTCAAATTCTCCTACAAACCCTCTATAACATTTGTTTAAACCCCCCATACCCACCTATAACGGTTCGGGAGCAGCGGTCGTTTTAAATTTGTATGGGAGAACCTCTTTTTTGTTCGGGAGGGTAACTTTTTTTTAACTTTCCAAAAAGGTCCCAGGGTTTTAGTCATTTTTAGTTTTGACACCTACCCCCCATCGATTATGGTTTCCGAGATCCGTACACCAGTTCCATCAAGAAAACCAAAAATGACACTTTTCGGATTTTTCTGGTGGTCATAGGAACCTCCTCTACACTTTTTCCCTACATCACAAATACCCCCCATCGCTCCTTCTGGGAGAACAATGATGTCAATGAGTCAGTGAGTGAGTGAGTCAGTGGTAATCGAACTTTATATAATATAACTAGTATTTGGGTGGTGCGCGGGCTGCGAGCAGCCCGCGTTATCGATGTGCATTTGTATTTATTTCAAGATTGTAATTGCAGTTGAAAAAATATATAAAATTCTCATACAAGTAGAGTCAGTGACAGTTTCTTCTAGTTCAGTACAAAGTGTGAGCAGGGTTACCATGTGCAAGTTGATTTTTTCGATAAAATTTTAGTCGATGTAAAATCGCCCCAAGATTGTTATCGAGTTTTGTTAAGGGACCATACCTCTAAGTGCAGTGGTTAACGTGGGCCGCTGCCTCGGAGACCAGCTCGAGATGTGGAAAAAGCTCCCCATTCGGGACTCGGCCTTCGGCCTCGTTAGTGACTCTCCTAAGGAATGTACACGCGTAACACCCCATTCGTAAGTGACTAACACGGCTCGGCCTACGGCCTCGCGGAGGCCACGCTCGGCCTTCGGCCTCGCGGGCCGAAAGCTCGGCCTTCGGCCTCGCAGATTTGAAGCTCGGCCTGCGGCCTCGCAACCGTGGCGTTGTATCGCCAGCGAAAATCCCCATCCAGTAAATAAAAAGATTTAAAAATTTCCATGCAAGTCGAACAACTGACAGATACTTTTAGTTCCCGTGAGCGGTTGCATCAAAGACCAGCTCGAGATGTGGTAAAAACTTCCCATGCTGAACTCGGCCTTCGGCCTCGTTAGTGACTCTCCTAAGGAATGTAAATGCGTAACACCCCATTCGGAACTCGGCCTTCGGCCTCGT
The DNA here is from genome assembly GCA_934044485.1 of Apeira syringaria. Taxonomy (NCBI): domain Eukaryota; kingdom Metazoa; phylum Arthropoda; class Insecta; order Lepidoptera; family Geometridae; genus Apeira; species Apeira syringaria. The sequence continues at coordinate 272,122 of OW203662.1, forward strand.
AAGTGACTAACACGGCTCGGCCTACGGCCTCGCGGAGGCCACGCTCGGCCTTCGGCCTCGCGGGCCGAAAGCTCGGCCTTCGGCCTCGCCCTCGAAGCTCGGCCTTCGGCCTCGCAGGTTTGAAGCTCGGCCTGCGGCCTCGCAAATAAGAAGTGGTTTCGCCATCAAAAATCCCCATCCAGTGAAAAAAAAACAAATGACGTCATCCAAAAAATTTTTTCATATTTGGAATCAGGGACCCCCAATCTCCCTAAATACCAAATTTCAGCCAGATCGGAGCAACTTGGATTTTGGTATCCGGGTCGAAGGACCAATTTTCAGTTTTCGACTAAAACCCCAAATTCACCTACAAACCCTCTATAACATTTGTTAAAACCCCCCATACCCACCTATAACGGTTTCGGAGTTGCGGTCGTTTTAAATTTGTATGGGAGAACCTCTTTTTTGTTCGGGAGGGTAATTTTTTTTCAACTTTCCAAAAAGGTCCCAGGGTTTTAGTCATTTTTAGTTTTGACACCTACCCCCCATCGATTATGGTTTCCGAGATCCGTACACCAGTTCCATCAAGGAAACCAAAAATGACACTTTTCGGATTTTTCTGGTGGTCATAGGAACGTCCTCTACACTTTTTCCCTACATTACAAACACCCCCCATCGCTCCTTCTGGGAGAACAATGATGTCAATGAGTGAGTCAGTCAGTCAGTGAGTCAGTGGTAATCGAGCTTTATATAATATAACTAGGTGTTGGGTGGTGCGCGGGCTGCGAGCAGCCCGCGTTATCGATGTGCATTAGTAACTTTTATCAAACTGGTAATTGCAGTTAAAAAAATATATAAAATTCTCATACAAATCGAGTAAGTGACAGTTTCTTCTAGTTCAGTACAAAGTGTGAGCAGGGTTACCATGTGCAAGTTGATTTTTTTGATAAAATTTTAGTTGCTGTAAAATCGCACCAAGATTGTAAACGACTTTTGTTAAGGGACCATACCTCTAAGTGCAGTGGTTAACGTGGGCAGTTGCCTCGGAGACCAGCTCGAGATGTGGAAAAAAAACTCCCCATTCGGGACTCGGCCTTCGGCCTCGTTAGCGACTCACCTGAGGGACGTTGATTCGTTACACCCCATTCGGAACTCGGCCTTCGGCCTCGTAAGTGACTAACACGGCTCGGCCTACGGCCTCGCGGAGGCCACGCTCGGCCTTCGGCCTCGCGGGCCGAAAGCTCGGCCTTCGGCCTCGCCCTCTAAGCTCGGCCTTCGGCCTCGCAGGTTTGAAGCTCGGCCTGCGGCCTCGCAGCCGTAGCGTTGTATCGCCAGCGAAAATCCCCATCCAGTAAAAAAAAAAACAAATGACGTCATCCAAAATTTTTTTCATATTTGGAATCAGGGACTCCCAATGTCCCTAAATACCAAATTTCAGCCAGATCAGACAAATTTGGATTTTGGTATCCGGGTCGAAGGACCAATTTTTAATTTTTGACAGAAACCTCGAATTCCCCTACAAACCCTCTATAACATTTGTTCGATACCCCCATACCTACCTATAACGGTTCCGGAGTTGCGATCGTTTTAATTTTGTATGGGAGAACCTCTTTTTTGTTCGGGAGGGTAATTTTTTTTCAACTTTTTAAAAGGATCCCAGGGTTTTAGTCATTTTTAGTTTTGACACCAACCCCTCATCGATTATAGTTTCCGAGATCCCTACACCAGTTCCATGATGGAAACCAAAAATGACACTTTTCGGATTTTTCTGGAGGTCACGGGAACTTTCTCTACACTTTTTCCCTACATCACAAACACCCCCCATAGCTCCTTCTAGGAGAACAATTATGTCAATCAGTCAGTCAGTCAGTGAGTGAGTCAGTGGTAATCGAGCTTTATATATATAACTAGGTGTTGGGTGGTGCGCGGGCTGCGAGCAGCCCGCGTTATCGATGTGCATTAGTAATATTTATCAAGATTTGTAGTTGCAGTTGAAAAAAATATTTAAAAATTCTCATACAAGTCGAGAAAGGGACAGTTTCTTCTAGTTCAGTACAAAGTGTGAGCAGGGTTACCATGTGCAAGTTGATTTTTTCGATAAAATTTTAGTCGATGTAAAATCGCCCCAAGATTGTAATCGAGTTTTGTTAAGGGACCATACCTCTAAGTGCAGTGGTTAACGTGGGCCGTTGCCTCGGAGACCAGCTCGAGATGTGGAAAAAGCTCCCCATTCGGGACTCGGCCTTCGGCCTCGTTAGTGACTCTCCTAAGGAATGTAAACGCGTAACACCCCTTTCGTAAGTGACTAACACAGCTCGGCCTACGGCCTCGCGGAGGCCACGCTCGGCCTTCGGCCTCGCGGGCCGAAAGCTCGGCCTTCGGCTTCGCAGGTTCGAAGCTCGGCCTGCGGCCTCGCAACCGTGGCGTTGTATCGTCAGCGCATTCGGAACTCGGCCTTCGGCCTCGTAAGTTACTAACACGGCTCGGCCTACGGCCTCGCGGAGGCCACGCTCGGCCTTCGGCCTCGCGGGCCGAAAGCTCGGCCTCCGGCCTCGCAGGTTTGAAGCTCGGCCTTCGGCCTCGCGGTGTTTAAAGCTCGGCCTGCGGCCTCGCAAGTTACAAAGGGAATGATTTTAAGCTGTTCCCAATGACGGCCAGCTCGGCCTTCGGCCTCGCAGGCCTACAGCTCGGCCTCCGGCCTCGCTAGGGTGGAGCTCGGCCTTCGGCCTCGCCTCCACAGCTCGGCCTGCGGCCTCGCTCGATTACAGCTCGGCCTACGGCCTCGCAAAGAGAATGTGGTTTCGCCACCAAAAATCCGCATCCAGTAAAAAAAAAACTAATGACGTCATCCAAAAACTTTTTTCATATTTCGAATCAGGGACCCCAAATCTCCCTAAATACTTAATTTCAGTCAGATCGGAGCAACTTGAATTTTCGTATCCGGTTCGAAGGACCAATTTCAAGTTTTGGACAAAATCCCCAAATTTCCCTACAAACCCTCTATAACATTTGTTCAAACTCCCCATACCTACCTAAAACGGTTCCGGAGTTGCGATCGTTTTAATTTTGTATGGGAGAACCTCTTTTTTAATAGGTAGGGTAATTTTTTTTAACTTTCCAAAAGGGTCCCAGGGTTTTAGTCATTTTTAGTTTTGACACCTACCCTCCATCGGTTATGGTTTCCGAGATCCGTACACCTGTTCCATGAAGGAAACCATAAATGCCACTTTTCGGATTTTTCTGGGGGTCACGTGGGCTTTCTCTATACAGTCCACTATATAATTTCAACCCAAAAACACTCCTTCTGGGAGAACAATTCTGTCAGTGAGTCAATCAGTGGTAATGCAGCTTTATATATTATAACTAGTATTTCGGGTGGTGCGCGGGCTGCGAGCAGCCCGCGTTATCGATGTGCATTAGTATTATTAACAAAAATGTCATTGCAGTTAAAAAAATATATAAAAATTCTCATACAAGTCGAGAAAGGGACAGTTTCTTCTAGTTCAGAACAGAGTGTGGGCAGGGTTACCATGTGCAAGTTGATTTTTTTGATAAAATTTTAGTCGCTGTAAAATCGCACCAAGATTGAAAACGACTTTTGTTAAGGGACCATACCTCTAAGTGCAGTAGTTAACGTGGGCAGTTGCCTCGGAGACCAGCTCGAGATGTGGAAAGAAAACTCCCTATTCGGGACTCGGCCTTCGGCCTCGTTAGTGACTCTCCTAAGGAATGTAAACGCGTAACACCCCATTCGTAAGTGACTAACACGGCTCGGCCTACGGCCTCGCGGAGGCCACGCTCGGCCTTCGGCCTCGCGGGCCGAAAGCTCGGCCTTCGGCCTCGCAGGTTTGAAGCTCGGCCTGCGGCCTCGCAACCGTGGCGTTGTATCGCCAGCGAAAATCCCCATCCAGTAAATAAAAAGATTTAAAAATTCTCATGCAAGTCGAACAACTCACAGATACTTTTAGTTCCCGTGAGCGGTTGCATCAAAGACCAGCTCGAGATGTGGAAAAAAATCTCCCCATTCGGGACTCGGCCTTCGGCCTCGTTAGTGACTCACCTGAGGGACGTTAATTCGTTACACCCCATTCGGAACTCGGCCTTCGGCCTCGTAAGTGACTAACACGGCTCGGCCTACGGCCTCGCGGAGGCCACGCTCGGCCTTCGGCCTCGCGGGCCAAAAGCTCGGCCTTCGGCCTCGCCCTCGAAGCTCGGCCTTCGGCCTCGCAGGTTTGAAGCTCGGCCTGCGGCCTCGCAAATAAAAAGTGGTTTCGCCATCAAAAATCCCCATCCAGTAAAAAAAAAACAAATGACGTCATCCAAAAATTTTTTTCATATTTGGAATCAGGGACCCCCAATCTCCCTAAATACCAAATTTCAGCCAGATCGGAGCAACTTGGATTTTGGTATCCGGGTCGAAGGACCAATTTTCAATTTTCGACTAAAACCCCAAATTCTCCTACAAACCCTTTATAACATTTGTTCAAACCCCCCATACCCACCTATAACGGTTCGGGAGCTGCGGTCGTTTTAAATTTGTATGGGAGAACCTCTTTTTTGTTCGGGAGGGTAATTTTTTTTCAACTTTCCAAAAAGGTCCCAGGGTTTTAGTCATTTTTAGTTTTGACACCTACCCCCCATCGATTATGGTTTCCGAGATCCGTACATCAGTTCCATCAAGGAAACCAAAAATGACACTTTTTGGATTTTTCTGGTGGTCATAGGAACCTCCTCTACACTTTTCCCCTACACCACAAACACCCCCCATCGCTCCTTCTGGGAGAACAATGATGTCAATGAGTGAGTGAGTCAGTGGTAATCGAACTTTATATAATATAACTAGTATTTGGGTGGTGCGCGGGCTGCGAGCAGCCCGCGTTATCGATGTGCATTTGTATTTTTAATTAAAGTTTTAGTTGCAGTTTAAAAAATATATAAAAATTCTCATACAAGTCGAGAAAGGGACAGTTTCTTCTAGTTCAGTACAAAGTGTGAGCAGGGCTACCATGTGCAAGTTGATTTTTTTGAAAAAATTTTAGTCGCTGTAAGATCGCACCAAGATTGTAAACGACTTTTGTGAAGGGACCATACCTCTAAGTGCAGTGGTTAACGTGGGCCGTTGCCTCGGAGACCAGCCCGAGATGTGGAAAAAAAACTCTCCATTCGGGACTCGGCCTTCGGCCTCGTTAGTGACTCTCCTAAGGAATGTAAATGCGTAACACCCCATTCGGAACTCGGCCTACGGCCTCGCGGAGGCCACGCTCGGCCTTCGGCCTCGCGGGCCGAAGGCTCGGCCTTCGGCCTCGCAGGTTTGAAGCTCGGCCTGCGGCCTCGCAACTGTGGCGTTATATCGCCAGCGAAAATCCCCATCCAGTAAATAAAAAGATTTAAAAATTTTCATGCAAGTCGAACAACTGACAGATACTTTTAGTTCCCGTGAGCGGTTGCATCAAAGACCAGCTCGAGATGTAGAAAAAAACTCCCCATTCGGGACTCGGCCTTCGGCCTCGTTAGTGACTCTCCTAAGGAATGTAAATGCGTAACACCCTATTCGGAACTCGGCCTTCGGCCTCGTAAGTGACTAACACGGCTCGGCCTGCGGCCTCGCGGAGGCCACGCTCGGCCTTCGGCCTCGCGGGCCGAAAGCTCGGCCTTCGGCCTCGCCCTGGAAGCTCGGCCTTCGGCCTCGCAGGTTCGAAGCTCGGCCTGCGGCCTCGCAAATAAGAAGTGGTTTCTGCATCAAATATCCCCATCCAATAAAAAAAAAACAAATGACGTCATCCAAAAAATTTTTTCATATTTCGAATCAAGGACCCCCATTCTCCCTACATACCAAATTTCAGCCAGATCAGACAAACTTGGATTTTGGTATCCGGGTCGAAGGACCAATTTTCAATTTTTGACAGAAACCTCAAATTCTCCTACAAACCCTCTATAACATTTGTTTGAACCCCCCATACCCACCTATAACGGTTCGGGAGCTGCGGTCGTTTTAAATTTGTATGGGAGAACCTCTTTTTTGTTTAGGAGGGTAATTTTTTTTCAACTTTCCAAAAGCGTCCCAGGGTTTTAGTCATTTTTAGTTTTGGCACCTACCCCCCATCGATTATGGTTTCCGAGATCCATACACCAGTTCCATCAAGGAAACCAAAAATGACACTTTTCGGATTTTTCTGGAGGTCATGTGGGCACTCTCTATACAGTCCACTATATATTTCTAACCCAAAATCACTCCTTCTGGGAGAACAATTCTGTCAGTGAGTGAGTCAGTGGTAATCGAACTTTATATAATATAACTAGGTGTTGGGTGGTGCGCGGGCTGCGAGCAGCCCGCGTTATCGATGTGCATTAGTAATATTTATCAAGATTTGTAGTTGCAGTTGAAAAAAATATTTAAAAATTCTCATACAAGTCGAGAAAGGGACAGTTTCTTCTAGTTCAGTACAAAGTGTGAGCAGGGTTACCATGTGCAAGTTGATTTTTTCGATAAAATTTTAGTCGATGTAAAATCGCCCCAAGATTGTAATCGAGTTTTGTTAAGGGACCATACCTCTAAGTGCAGTGGTTAACGTGGGCCGTTGCCTCGGAGACCAGCTCGAGATGTGGAAAAAGCTCCCCATTCGGGACTCGGCCTTCGGCCTCGTTAGTGACTCTCCTAAGGAATGTAAACGCGTAACACCCCTTTCGTAAGTGACTAACACAGCTCGGCCTACGGCCTCGCGGAGGCCACGCTCGGCCTTCGGCCTCGCGGGCCGAAAGCTCGGCCTTCGGCTTCGCAGGTTCGAAGCTCGGCCTGCGGCCTCGCAACCGTGGCGTTGTATCGTCAGCGCATTCGGAACTCGGCCTTCGGCCTCGTAAGTTACTAACACGGCTCGGCCTACGGCCTCGCGGAGGCCACGCTCGGCCTTCGGCCTCGCGGGCCGAAAGCTCGGCCTCCGGCCTCGCAGGTTTGAAGCTCGGCCTTCGGCCTCGCGGTGTTTAAAGCTCGGCCTGCGGCCTCGCAAGTTACAAAGGGAATGATTTTAAGCTGTTCCCAATGACGGCCAGCTCGGCCTTCGGCCTCGCAGGCCTACAGCTCGGCCTCCGGCCTCGCTAGGGTGGAGCTCGGCCTTCGGCCTCGCCTCCACAGCTCGGCCTGCGGCCTCGCTCGATTACAGCTCGGCCTACGGCCTCGCAAAGAGAATGTGGTTTCGCCACCAAAAATCCGCATCCAGTAAAAAAAAAACTAATGACGTCATCCAAAAACTTTTTTCATATTTCGAATCAGGGACCCCAAATCTCCCTAAATACTTAATTTCAGTCAGATCGGAGCAACTTGAATTTTCGTATCCGGTTCGAAGGACCAATTTCAAGTTTTGGACAAAATCCCCAAATTTCCCTACAAACCCTCTATAACATTTGTTCAAACTCCCCATACCTACCTAAAACGGTTCCGGAGTTGCGATCGTTTTAATTTTGTATGGGAGAACCTCTTTTTTAATAGGTAGGGTAATTTTTTTTAACTTTCCAAAAGGGTCCCAGGGTTTTAGTCATTTTTAGTTTTGACACCTACCCTCCATCGGTTATGGTTTCCGAGATCCGTACACCTGTTCCATGAAGGAAACCATAAATGCCACTTTTCGGATTTTTCTGGGGGTCACGTGGGCTTTCTCTATACAGTCCACTATATAATTTCAACCCAAAAACACTCCTTCTGGGAGAACAATTCTGTCAGTGACTCAATCAGTGGTAATGCAGCTTTATATATTATAACTAGTATTTCGGGTGGTGCGCGGGCTGCGAGCAGCCCGCGTTATCGATGTGCATTAGTATTATTAACAAAAATGTCATTGCAGTTAAAAAAATATATAAAAATTCTCATACAAGTCGAGAAAGGGACAGTTTCTTCTAGTTCAGAACAGAGTGTGGGCAGGGTTACCATGTGCAAGTTGATTTTTTTGATAAAATTTTAGTCGCTGTAAAATCGCACCAAGATTGAAAACGACTTTTGTTAAGGGACCATACCTCTAAGTGCAGTAGTTAACGTGGGCAGTTGCCTCGGAGACCAGCTCGAGATGTGGAAAGAAAACTCCCTATTCGGGACTCGGCCTTCGGCCTCGTTAGTGACTCTCCTAAGGAATGTAAACGCGTAACACCCCATTCGTAAGTGACTAACACGGCTCGGCCTACGGCCTCGCGGAGGCCACGCTCGGCCTTCGGCCTCGCGGGCCGAAAGCTCGGCCTTCGGCCTCGCAGGTTTGAAGCTCGGCCTGCGGCCTCGCAACCGTGGCGTTGTATCGCCAGCGAAAATCCCCATCCAGTAAATAAAAAGATTTAAAAATTCTCATGCAAGTCGAACAACTCACAGATACTTTTAGTTCCCGTGAGCGGTTGCATCAAAGACCAGCTCGAGATGTGGAAAAAAATCTCCCCATTCGGGACTCGGCCTTCGGCCTCGTTAGTGACTCACCTGAGGGACGTTAATTCGTTACACCCCATTCGGAACTCGGCCTTCGGCCTCGTAAGTGACTAACACGGCTCGGCCTACGGCCTCGCGGAGGCCACGCTCGGCCTTCGGCCTCGCGGGCCAAAAGCTCGGCCTTCGGCCTCGCCCTCGAAGCTCGGCCTTCGGCCTCGCAGGTTTGAAGCTCGGCCTGCGGCCTCGCAAATAAAAAGTGGTTTCGCCATCAAAAATCCCCATCCAGTAAAAAAAAAACAAATGACGTCATCCAAAAATTTTTTTCATATTTGGAATCAGGGACCCCCAATCTCCCTAAATACCAAATTTCAGCCAGATCGGAGCAACTTGGATTTTGGTATCCGGGTCGAAGGACCAATTTTCAATTTTCGACTAAAACCCCAAATTCTCCTACAAACCCTTTATAACATTTGTTCAAACCCCCCATACCCACCTATAACGGTTCGGGAGCTGCGGTCGTTTTAAATTTGTATGGGAGAACCTCTTTTTTGTTCGGGAGGGTAATTTTTTTTCAACTTTCCAAAAAGGTCCCAGGGTTTTAGTCATTTTTAGTTTTGACACCTACCCCCCATCGATTATGGTTTCCGAGATCCGTACATCAGTTCCATCAAGGAAACCAAAAATGACACTTTTTGGATTTTTCTGGTGGTCATAGGAACCTCCTCTACACTTTTCCCCTACACCACAAACACCCCCCATCGCTCCTTCTGGGAGAACAATGATGTCAATGAGTGAGTGAGTCAGTGGTAATCGAACTTTATATAATATAACTAGTATTTCGGGTGGTGCGCGGGCTGCGAGCAGCCCGCGTTATCGATGTGCATTAGTATTATTAGCAAAAATGTCGTTGCAGTTGCTTAAAAGATATAAAATTCTCATGCAAATCGAATAACTCACAGTTACATCTATTTCAGTAGAAAGTGTAAGCAGGGTTACCATGTGCAAGTTGATTTTTTAAATTAAATTTTAGTCGCAGTAAAACCGGACCAAGATTGTAAACGACTTTTGCTAAGGGACCCCACCTCTAAGTGCAGTGGTTAACGTGGGCAGTTGCCTCGGAGACCAGCTCGATATGTAAAAATACTCGTTATCCGGAACTCGGCCTTCGGCCTCGTTAGTGACTCCCATAAGGTGTGTTGATGCGTTACACCTTATTCGAGCTCGGCCTTCGGCCTCGCAGGTTTGAAGCTCGGCCTTCGGCCTCGCGGTGGTAAAGACAGCTTCTTCAAGTTCAGTACAAAGTGAGAACAGAGTTACCATATGCAAGTTTTATTTTTTTCATTAAAATTTTAGTCGGGGTAAAATCGCACAAAGAATTTAAACGACTTTTGTTAAGAGACCCTACCTCTAATTGTAGTAAATAACGTGGGCAGTTGCATTGGAGACCAGCTCGAGATGTGAAAAAAACTCTCCATCCGGGACTCGGCCTTCGGCCTCGTTAGCGACTTCCATAGGATGCGTTAATGAGGTACACCCCATTCGGAACTCGGCCTTCGGCCTCGTAAGTTACTAACACGGCTCGGCCTACGGCCTCGCGGAGGCCACGCTCGGCCTTCGGCCTCGCGGGCCGAAAGCTCGGCCTCCGGCCTCGCAGGTTTGAAGCTCGGCCTTCGGCCTCGCGGTGTTTAAGGCTCGGCCTGCGGCCTCGCAAGTTACAAAGGGAATGTTTATAAGCTGTTCTCAATGACGGCCAGCTCGGCCTGCGGCCTCGCAGGCCTACAGCTCGGCCTGCGGCCTCGCTAAGGTGGAGCTCGGCCTTCGGCCTCGCCTCCACAGCTCGGCCTGCGGCCTCGCTCGATTGCAGCTCGGCCTACGGCCTCGCAAAGGGAATGTGGTTTCGGCACCAAAATTCCGCATCCCGTAAAAAAAAAACAAATGACGTCATCAAAAAACTTTTTTCATATTTCAAATCAGGGACCCTAAATCTCCCTAAATACTTAATTTCAGCCTGATCGGAGCAACTTGGATTTTGGTATCCGGTTCGAAGGACCAATTTCAAGTTTTGGACAAAATCCCCAAATTTCCCTACAAACCCTCTATAACATTTGTTCAAACTCCCCATACTTACCTATAACGGTTCCGGAGCTGCGGTCGTTTTAAATTTGTATGGGGAAACCTCTTTTTTAATAGGTAGGGTAATTTTATTCAACTTTCCAAAAGGGTCCCAGGGTTTTAGTCATTTTTAGTTTTGACACCTACCCCCCATCGCTTATGGTTTTCGAGATCCGTACACCAGTTCCATGATGGAAACATAAAATGGCACTTTTCGGATTTTTCTGGGGGTCACGTGACCACTCTCTATACAGTCCACACCATAATTTCAACCCAAAAATACTCCTTCTAGGAGAACAATTCTGTCAGTGAGTCAATCAGTGGTAGTGCAGCTTTATATATTATAACTAGTATTTCGGGTGGTGCGCGGGCTGCGAGCAGCCCGCGTTATCGATGTGCATTTGTATTTATTTCAAATTTGTAATTGCAGTTGAAAAAATATACATAATTCTCATACAAGTAGAGTAAGTGACAGTTTCTTCTAGTTCAGTACAAAGTGTGGGCAGGGTTACCATGTGCAAGTTGATTTTTTTGATAAAATTTTAGTCGCTGTAAAATCGCCCCAATATTGTAATCGACTTTTGTTAAGGGTCCATACCTCTAAGTGCAGTGGTTAACGTGGGCCGTTGCCTCGGAGACCAGCTCGAGATGTGAAAAAAAACTCCCCATTCGGGACTCGGCCTTCGGCCTCGTTAGTGACTCTCCTAAGGAATGTAAACGCGTAACAACCCATTCGTAAGTGACTAACACGGCTCGGCCTACGGCCTCGCGGAGGCCACGCTCGGCCTTCGGCCTCGCGGGCCGAAAGCTCGGCCTTCGGCCTCGCAGCTTTGGAGCTCGGCCTGCGGCCTCGCAACCGTGGCGTTGTATCGCCAGCGAAAATTCCCAACCAGTAAAAATAAAGATTTAAAAATTCTCATGCAAGTCGAACAACTGACAGATACTTTTAGTTCCCGTGAGCGGTTGCATCAAAGACCAGCTCGAGATGTGGTAAAACTTCCCATGCTGAACTCGGCCTTCAGCCTCGTTAGTGACTCTCCTAAGGAATGTAAATGCGTAACACCCCATTCGGAACTCGGCCTTCGGCCTCGTAAGTGACTAACACGGCTCGGCCTACGGCCTCGCGGAGGCCACGCTCGGCCTTCGGCCTCGCGGGCCGAAAGCTCGGCCTTCGGCCTCGCCCTGGAAGCTCGGCCTTCGGCCTCGCAGGTTTGAAGCTCGGCCTGCGGCCTCGCAAATAAGAAGTGGTTTCGCCATCAAAAATCCCCATCCAGTAAAAAAAAAACAAATGACGTCATCCAAAAAATTTTTTCATATTTCGAATCAGGGACCCCCAATCTCCCTAAATACCAAATTTCAGCCAGATCGGAGCAACTTGGATTTTGGTATCCGGGTCGAAGGACCAATTTTTAATTTTTGACAGAAACCTCAAATTCCCCTACAAATCCTCTATAACATTTGTTTGAACCCCCCATACCCACCTATAACGGTTCCGGAGTTGCGGTCGTTTTAAATTTGTATGGGAGAACCTCTTTTTTGTTTGGGAGGGTAATTTATTTTCAACTTTCCAAAAGGGTCCCAGGGTTTTAGTCATTTTTAGTTTTGGCACCTACCCCCCATCAATTATGGTTTCCGAGATCCGTACACCAGTTCCATCAAGGAAACCAAAAATGACACTTTTCGGATTTTTCTGGTGGTCATGGGAACCTCCTCTACACTTTTCCCCTACACCACAAACACCCCCCATCGCTCCTTCTGGGAGAACAATGATGTCAATGAGTGAGTGAGTCAGTGGTAATCGAACTTTATATAATATAACTAGTATTTCGGGTGGTGCGCGGGCTGCGAGCAGCCCGCGTTATCGATGTGCATTTGTATTTATTTCAAATTTGTAATTGCAGTTGAAAAAATATACATAATTCTCATACAAGTAGAGTAAGTGACAGTTTCTTCTAGTTCAGTACAAAGTGTGGGCAGGGTTACCATGTGCAAGTTGATTTTTTTGATAAAATTTTAGTCGCTGTAAAATCGCCCCAATATTGTAATCGACTTTTGTTAAGGGTCCATACCTCTAAGTGCAGTGGTTAACGTGGGCCGTTGCCTCGGAGACCAGCTCGAGATGTGAAAAAAAACTCCCCATTCGGGACTCGGCCTTCGGCCTCGTTAGTGACTCTCCTAAGGAATGTAAACGCGTAACAACCCATTCGTAAGTGACTAACACGGCTCGGCCTACGGCCTCGCGGAGGCCACGCTCGGCCTTCGGCCTCGCGGGCCGAAAGCTCGGCCTTCGGCCTCGCAGCTTTGGAGCTCGGCCTGCGGCCTCGCAACCGTGGCGTTGTATCGCCAGCGAAAATTCCCAACCAGTAAAAATAAAGATTTAAAAATTCTCATGCAAGTCGAACAACTGACAGATACTTTTAGTTCCCGTGAGCGGTTGCATCAAAGACCAGCTCGAGATGTGGTAAAACTTCCCATGCTGAACTCGGCCTTCAGCCTCGTTAGTGACTCTCCTAAGGAATGTAAATGCGTAACACCCCATTCGGAACTCGGCCTTCGGCCTCGTAAGTGACTAACACGGCTCGGCCTACGGCCTCGCGGAGGCCACGCTCGGCCTTCGGCCTCGCGGGCCGAAAGCTCGGCCTTCGGCCTCGCCCTGGAAGCTCGGCCTTCGGCCTCGCAGGTTTGAAGCTCGGCCTGCGGCCTCGCAAATAAGAAGTGGTTTCGCCATCAAAAATCCCCATCCAGTAAAAAAAAAACAAATGACGTCATCCAAAAAATTTTTTCATATTTCGAATCAGGGACCCCCAATCTCCCTAAATACCAAATTTCAGCCAGATCGGAGCAACTTGGATTTTGGTATCCGGGTCGAAGGACCAATTTTTAATTTTTGACAGAAACCTCAAATTCCCCTACAAATCCTCTATAACATTTGTTTGAACCCCCCATACCCACCTATAACGGTTCCGGAGTTGCGGTCGTTTTAAATTTGTATGGGAGAACCTCTTTTTTGTTTGGGAGGGTAATTTATTTTCAACTTTCCAAAAGGGTCCCAGGGTTTTAGTCATTTTTAGTTTTGGCACCTACCCCCCATCAATTATGGTTTCCGAGATCCGTACACCAGTTCCATCAAGGAAACCAAAAATGACACTTTTCGGATTTTTCTGGTGGTCATGGGAACCTCCTCTACACTTTTCCCCTACACCACAAACACCCCCCATCGCTCCTTCTGGGAGAACAATGATGTCAATGAGTGAGTGAGTCAGTGGTAATCGAACTTTATATAATATAACTAGTATTTCGGGTGGTGCGCGGGCTGCGAGCAGCCCGCGTTATCGATGTGCATTTGTATTGTTATCAAAATTTTAGTTGCAGTTTAAAAAATATATATAAAATTCTCATACAAGTCGAGTAAGTAACAGTTTCTTCTAGTTCAGTACAAAGTGTGGGCAGGGTTACCATGTGCAAGTTGATTTTTTCGATAAAATTTTAGTCGATGTAAAATCGCCCCAAGATTGTAATCGAGTTTTGTTAAGGGACCATACCTCTAAGTGCAGTGGTTAACGTGGGCCGTTGCCTCGGAGACCAGCTCGAGATGTGGAAAAAGCTCTCCATTCGGGACTCGGCCTTCGGCCTCGTTAGTGACTCTCCTAAGGAATGTAAACGCGTAACACCCCTTTCGTAAGTGACTAACACGGCTCGGCCTACGGCCTCGCGGAGGCCACGCTCGGCCTTCGGCCTCGCAGGCCGAAAGCTCGGCCTTCGGCCTCGCAGGTTTGAAGCTCGGCCTGCGGCCTCGCAACCGTAGCGTTGTATCGTCAGCGAAAATCCCCATCCAGTATATAAAAAGATTTAAAAATTTCCATGCAAGTCGAACAACTAACAGATACTTTTAGTTCCCGTGAGCGGTTGCATCAAAGACCAGCTCGAGATGTGGTAAAAACTCCCCATTCTGAACTCGGCCTTCGGCCTCGTTAGTGACTCTCCTAAGGAATGTAAATGCGTAACACCCCATTCGGAACTCGGCCTTCGGCCTCGTAAGTGACTAACACGGCTCGGCCTGCGGCCTCGCGGAGGCCACGCTCGGCCTTCGGCCTCGCGGGCCGAAAGCTCGGCCTTCGGCCTCGCCCTCGTAGCTCGGCCTTCGGCCTCGCAGGCTTGAAGCTCGGCCTGCGGCCTCGCAGCCGTGGCGTTGTATCGCCGGCGAAAATCCCCATCCAGTAAAAAAAAAACAAATGACGTCATCCAAAAAATTTTTTCATATTTGGAATCAGGGACTCCCAATCTCCCTAAGTACCAAATTTCAGCCAGATCAGACAAACTTGAATTTTGGTATCCGGGTCGAAGGACCAATTTTCAATTTTTGACAGAAACGTCAAATTCCCCTACAAACCCTCTATAACATTTGTTTGAACCCCCCATACCCACCTATAACGGTTCCGGAGTTGCGGTCGTTTTAAATTTGTATGGGAGAACCTCTTTTTTGTTCGGGAGGGTAATTTTTTTTAAACTTTCTAAAAAGGTCCCAGGGTTTTAGTCATTTTTAGTTTAGGCACCTACCCCCCATCGATTATGGTTTCCGAGATCCGTACACCAGTTCCATCAAGGAAACCAAAAATGACACTTTTCGGATTTTTCTGGTGGTCATAGGAACCTCCTCTACACTTTTCCCCTACATCACAAACACCCCCCATCGCTCCTTCTGGGAGAACAATGATGTCAATGAGTCAGTGAGTCAGTGAGTGGTAATCGAACTTTATATAATATAACTAGTATTTCGGGTGGTGCGCGGGCTGCGAGCAGCCCGCGTTATCGATGTGCATTTGTATTTATTTCAAGATTGTAATTGCAGTTGAAAAAATATATAAAAATCTCATACAAGTCGAGTAAGTGACAGTTTCTTCTAGTTCAGTACAAAGTGTGAGCAGGGTTACCATGTGCAAGTTGATTTTTTTGATAAAATTTTAGTCGCTGTAAAATCGCCCCAAGATTGTAATCGAGTTTTGTTAAGGGACCATACCTCTAAGTGCAGTGGTTAACGTGGGCAGTTGCCTCGGAGACCAGCTCGAGATGTGGAAAAAAAACTCCCCATTCGGGACTCGGCCTTCGGCCTCGTTAGTGACTCTCCTAAGGAATGTAAACGCGTAACACCCCATTCGTAAGTGACTAACACGGCTCGGCCTACGGCCTCGCGGAGGCCACGCTCGGCCTTCGGCCTCGCGGGCCGAAAGCTCGGCCTTCGGCCTCGCAGTTTTAAAGCTCGGCCTGCGGCCTCGCAGCCGTGGCGTTGTATCGCCAGCGAAAATCCCCATCCAGTAAATAAAAAGATTTAAAAATTTCCATGCAAGTCGAACAACTGACAGATACTTTTAGTTCCCGTGAGCGGTTGCATCAAAGACCAGCTCGAGATGTGGTAAAAACTCCCCATGCTGAACTCGGCCTTCGGCCTCGTTAGTGACTCTCCTAAGGAATGTAAATGCGTAACACCCCATTCGGAACTCGGCCTTCGGCCTCGTAAGTGACTAACACGGCTCGGCCTACGGCCTCGCGGAGGCCACGCTCGGCCTTCGGCCTCGCGGGCTGAAAGCTCGGCCTTCGGCCTCGCCCTGGAAGCTCGGCCTTCGGCCTCGCAGGTTTGAAGCTCGGCCTGCGGCCTCGCAAATAAGAAGTGGTTTCGCCATCAAAAATCCCCATCCAGTAAAAAAAAAACAAATGACGTCATCCAAAAAATTTTTCCATATTTAGAATCAGGGACCCCCAATCTCCCTAAATACCAAATTTCAGCCAGATCGGAGCAACTTGGATTTTGGTATCCGGGTCGAAGGACCAATTTTCAATTTTCGACTAAAACCCCAAATTCTCCTACAAACCCTCTATAACATTTGTTCAAACCCCCCATACCCACCTATAACGGTTTCGGAGTTGCGGTCGTTTTAAATTTGTATGGGAGAACCTCTTTTTTGTTCAGGAGGGTAATTTTTTTTCAACTTTCCAAAAAGGTCCCAGGGTTTTAGTCATTTTTAGTTTTGGCACTTACCCCCCATCGATTATGGTTTCCGAGATCCGTACACCAGTTCCATCAAGGGAACCAAAAATGACACTTTTCGGATTTTTCTGGTGGTCATAGGAACCTCCTCTACACTTTTCCCTTACATCACAAACACCCCCCATCGCTCCTTCTGGGAGAACAATGATGTCAGTGAGTGAGTCAGTGGTAATCGAGCTTTATATAATATAACTAGGTGTTGGGTGGTGCGCGGGCTGCGAGCAGCCCGCGTTATCGATGTGCATTTGTATTTTTAATTGAAGTTTTAGTTGCAGTTTATAAATTATATAAAACTGTCATACAAGTCGAGTAAGTGACAGTTTCTTCTAGTTCAGTACAAAGTGTGGGCAGTGTTACCATGTGCAAGTTGATTTTTTTGATAAAATTTTAGTCGCTGTAAGATCGCACCAAGATTGTTAACGACTTTTGTTAAGGAACCATACCTCTAAGTGCAGTGGTTGACGTGGGCCGTTGCCTCGGAGACCAGCTCGAGATGTGGAAAAAACCCCCCATTCGGGACTCGGCCTTCGGCCTCGTTAGCGACTCACCTGAGGGACGTTAATTCGTTACACCCCATTCGGAACTCGGCCTTCGGCCTCGTAAGTGACTAACATGGCTCGGCCTACGGCCTCGCGGAGGCCACGCTCGGCCTTCGGCCTCGCGGGCCGAAAGCTCGGCCTTCGGCCTCGCAGGTTTGAAGCTCGGCCTGCGGCCTCGCAACCGTGGCGTTGTATCGCCAGCGAAAATCCCCATCCAGTAAATAAAAAGATTTAAAAATTCTCATGCAAGTCGAACAACTGACAGATACTTTTAGTTCCCGTGAGCGGTTGCATCAAAGACCAGCTCGAGATGTGGAAAAAAAACTCCCCATTCGGGACTCGGCCTTCGGCCTCGTTAGTGACTCTCCTAAGGAATGTAAATGCGTAACACCCCATTCGGAACTCGGCCTTCGGCCTCGTAAGTGACTAACACGGCTCGGCCTGCGGCCTCGCGGAGGCCACGCTCGGCCTTCGGCCTCGCGGGCCGAAAGCTCGGCCTTCGGCCTCGCCCTCGAAGCTCGGCCTTCGGCCTCGCAGGTTTGAAGCTCGGCCTGCGGCCTCGCAGCCGTGACGTTGTATCGCCATCAAAAATCCCCATCCAGTAAAAAAAAAACAAATGACGTCATCAAAAAACTTTTTTCATATTTCGAATCAGGGACCCCCAATCTCTCTAAATATCAAATTTCAGCCAGATCGGAGCAACTTGGATTTTGGTATCCGGGTCGAAGGACCAATTTTCAATTTTCGACTAAAACCCCAAATTCTCCTACAAACCCTCTATAACATTTGTTTAAACCCCCCATACCCACCTATAACGGTTTCGGAGCTGCAGTCGTTTTAAATTTGTATGGGAGAACCTCTTTTTTGTTTGGGAGGGTAAATTTTTTTCAACTTTCCAAAAAGGTCCCAGGGTTTTAGCCATTTTTAGTTTTGGCACCTACCCCCCATCTATTATAGTTTCCGAGATCCCTACACCAGTTCCACGAAGGAAACCAAAAATGGCACTTTTCGGATTTTTCTGGAGGTCACAGGAACCTCCTCTCCACTTTTCCCCTACATTACAGACACCCCCCATAGCTCCTTCTAGGAGAACAATTATGTCAATCAGTCAGTGAGTGAGTGAGTCAGTCAGTGGTAATCGAGCTTTATATATATAACTAGTATTTGGGTGGCGCGCGGGCTGCGAGCAGCCCGCGTTATCAATGTGCATTAGTATTAATTACGAAAATGTCGTTGCAGCTGCAAAAATGATATAAAATTCTCATGCAAGTGGAATAACTCACAGTTTCATATATTTCAGTAGAAAGTGTGAGCGAGGTTACCATGTGCAAGTTGATATTTTTAATAAAATTTTAGTCGCGGTAAAACCGAACCAATATTGTAAACGACTTTTGTTAAGAGACCCCACCTCTAAGTGCAGTGGTTAACGTGGGCAGTTGCCTCGGAGACCAGCTCGATATGTGAAAATACTCGTTATCCGGAACTCGGCCTTCGGCCTCGTTAGTGACTCCCATAAGGTGTGTTGATGCGTTACACCTTATTCGAGCTCGGCCTTCGGCCTCGCAGATTTGAAGCTCGGCCTTCGGCCTCGCAGGTTTGAAGCTCGGCCTTCGGCCTCGCGGTGTTTAAAGCTCGGCCTGCGGCCTCGCAAGTTACAAAGGGAATGATTTTAAGCTGTTCCCAATGACGGCCAGCTCGGCCTTCGGCCTCGCAGGCCTACAGCTCGGCCTCCGGCCTCGCTAGGGTGGAGCTCGGCCTTCGGCCTCGCCTCCACAGCTCGGCCTGCGGCCTCGCTCGATTACAGCTCGGCCTACGGCCTCGCAAAGAGAATGTGGTTTCGCCACCAAAAATCCGCATCCAGTAAAAAAAAAAGTAATGACGTCATCAAAAAACTTTTTTCATATTTCGAATCAGGGATCCCAAATCTCCCTAAATACTTAATTTCAGTCAGATCAGAGCAACTTGAATTTTGGTATCCGGTTCGAAGGACCAATTTCAAGTTTTGGACAAAATCCCTAAAATTCCCTACAAACCCTCTATAACATTTGTTCAAACTCCCCATACCTACCTAAAACGGTTCCGGAGTTGCGATCGTTTTAATTTTGTATGGAAGAACCTCTTTTTTAATAGGTAGGGTAATTTTTTTCAACTTTCCAAAAGGGTCCCTGGGTTTTAGTCATTTTTTGTTTTGACACTTACCCTCCATCGGTTATGGTTTCCGAGATCCGTACACCTGTTCCATGAAGGAAACCAAAAATGCCACTTTTCCGATTTTTCTGGGGGTCACGTGGGCACTCTCTATACAGTCCACTATATAATTTCAACCCAAAAACACTCCTTCTGGGAGAACAATTCTGTCAGTGAGTCAATCAGTGGTAGAGCAGCTTTATATATTATAACTAGTATTTCGGGTGGTGCGCGGGCTGCGAGCAGCCCGCGTTATCGATGTGCATTAGTAATATTTATTAAAATTTGTAGTTGCAGTTGAAAAAATATATAAAATTCGCATACAAGTCGAGTAAGTGACAGTTTCTTCTAGTTCAGTACAAAGTGTGAGCAGGGTTACCATGTGCAAGTTGATTTTTTTTATTAAATTTTAGTCGCTGTAAAATCGCCCCAAGATTGTTAACGACTTTTGTTAAAGGACCATATCTCTAAGTGCAGTGGTTAACGTGGGCAGTTGCCTCGGAGACCAGCTCGAGATGTGAAATAAGCTCCCCATTCATGACTCGGCCTTCGGCCTCGTTAGTGACTCTCCTAAGGAATGTAAATGCGTAACACCCCATTCGGAACTCGGCCTTCGGCCTCGTAAGTGACTAACACGGCTCGGCCTACGGCCTCGCGGAGGCCACGCTCGGCCTTCGGCCTCGCGGGCCGAAAGCTCGGCCTTCGGCCTCGCAGGTTTGAAGCTCGGCCTGCGGCCTCGCAACCGTTGCGTTGTATCGTCAGCGAAAATCCCCATCCAGTAAATAAAAATATTTAAAAATTCTCATGCAAGTCGAACAACTGACAGATACTTTTAGTTCCCGTGAGCGGTTGCATCAAAGACCAGCTCGAGATGTGGTAAAAACTCCCCATTCTGAACTCGGCCTTCGGCCTCGTTAGTGACTCTCCTAAGGAATGTAAATGCGTAACACCCCATTCGGAACTCGGCCTTCGGCCTCGTAAGTGACTAACACGGCTCGGCCTACGGCCTCGCGGAGGCCACGCTCGGCCTTCGGCCTCGCGGGCCGAAAGCTCGGCCTTCGGCCTCGCCCTCGAAGCTCGGCCTTCGGCCTCGCAGGTTTGAAGCTCGGCCTGCGGCCTCGCAAATAAGAAGTGGTTTCGCCATCAAAAATCCCCATCCAGTAAAAAAAAAACAAATGACGTCATCCAAAAATTTTTTTCATATTTGGAATCAGGGACCCCCAATCTCCCTAAATATCAAATTTCAGCCAGATCGGAGCAACTTGGATTTTGGTATCCGGGTCGAAGGACCAATTTTCAATTTTCGACTAAAACCCCAAATTCTCCTACAAACCCTCTATAACATTTGTTTAAACCCCCCATACCCACCTATTACGGTTTCGGAGTTGCGGTCGTTTCAAATTTGTATGGGAGAACCTCTTTTTTGTTCTGGAGGGTAATTTTTTTTCACTTTTCCAAAAGGGTCCCAAGGTTTTAGTCATTTTTAGTTTTGGCACCTACCCCCCATCGATTATGGTTTCCGAGATCCGTACACCAGTTCCATCAAGGAAACCAAAAATGACATTTTTCGGATTTTTCTGGTAGTCATGGGAACCTCCTCTACACTTTTCCCCTACATCACAAACACCCCCCATCGCTCCTTCTGGGAGAACAATGATGTCAATGAGTGAGTGAGTCAGTGGTAATCGAACTTTATATAATATAACTAGTATTTGGGTGGTGCGCGGGCTGCGAGCAGCCCGCGTTATCGATGTGCATTTGTATATTTTTTAAAATTTTAGTTGCAGTTGAAAAAAATATATAAAAATTCTCATACAAGTCGAGAAAGGGACAGTTTCTTCTAGTTTAATACAAAGTGTGAGCAGGGTTACCATGTGCAAGTTGATTTTTTTGATAAAATTTTAGTCGCTGTAAAATCGCACCAAGATTGTTAACGACTTTTGTGAAGGGACCATACCTCTAAGTGCAGTGGTTAACGTGGGCAGTTGCCTCGGAGACCAGCTCGAGATGTGAAAAAAAAACTCCCCATTCGGGACTCGGCCTTCGGCCTCGTTAGTGACTCTCCTAAGGAATGTAAACGCGTAACACCCCATTCGTAAGTGACTAACACGGCTCGGCCTACGGCCTCGCGGAGGCCACGCTCGGCCTTCGGCCTCGCGGGCCGAAAGCTCGGCCTTCGGCCTCGCAGGTTTGAAGCTCGGCCTGCGGCCTCGCAACCGTGGCGTTGTATCGCTAGCGAAAATCCCCATCCAGTAAATAAAAAGATTTAAAAATTTCCATGCAAGTCGAACAGCTGACAGATACTTTTAGTTCCCGTGAGCGGTTGCATCAAAGACCAGCTCGAGATGTGGTAAAAACTCCCCATTCTGAACTCGGCCTTCGGCCTCGTTAGTGACTCTCCTAAGGAATGTAAATGCGTAACACCCCATTCGGAACTCGGCCTTCGGCCTCGTAAGTGACTAACACGGCTCGGCCTACGGCCTCGCGGAGGCCACGCTCGGCCTTCGGCCTCGCGGACCGATAGCTCGGCCTTCGGCCTCGCCCTCGAAGCTCGGCCTTCGGCCTCGCAAGTTTGAAGCTCGGCCTGCGGCCTCGCAAATAAGAAGTGGTTTCGCCATCAAAAATCCCCATCCAGTAAAAAAAAAACAAATGAGGTCATCCAAAAAATTTTTTCATATTTGGAATCAGGGACCCCCAATCTCCCTAAATACTAAATTTCAGCCAGATCGGAGCAACTTGGATTTTGGTATCCGGGTCGAAGGACCAATTTTCAATTTTCGACTAAAACCCCAAATTCTCCTACAAACCCTCTATAACATTTGTTCAAACCCCCCATACCCACCTATAACGGTTCGGGAGCTGCGGTCGTTTTAAATTTGTATGGGAGAACCTCTTTTTTGTTCGGGAGGGTAATTTTTTTTCAGATTTTCAAAAAGGTCCCAGGGTTTTAGTCATTTTTAGTTTTAACACCTACCCCCCATTGATTATGGTTTCCGAGATCCGTACACCAGTTCCATCAAGGAAATCAAAAATGACACTTTTCGGATTTTTCTGGTGGTCACAAGAACATCCTCTACACTTTTCCCCTACATTACAAACACCCCCCATCGCTCCTTCTGGGAGAACAATGATGTCAATGAGTGAGTCAGTCAGTGAGTCAGTGGTAATCGAGCTTTATATAATATAACTAGTATTTCGGGTGGTGCGCGGGCTGCGAGCAGCCCGCGTTATCGATGTGCATTTGTATTTATTTCAAGATTGTAATTGCAGTTGAAAAAATATATAAAATTCTCATACAAGTAGAGTAAGTGACAGTTTCTTCTAGTTCAGTACAGAGTGTGAGCAGGGTTACCATGTGCAAGTTGATTTTTTCGATAAAATTTGAGTCGATGTAAAATCGCCCCAAGATTGTAATCGAGTTTTGTTAAGGGACCATACCTCTAAGTGCAGTGGTTAACGTGGGCCGTTGCCTCGGAGACCAGCTCGAGATGTGGAAAAAGCTCCCCATTCGGGACTCGGCCTTCGGCCTCGTTAGTGACTCTCCTAAGGAATGTAAACGCGTAACACCCCATTCGTAAGTGACTAACACGGCTCGGCCTACGGCCTCGCGGAGGCCACGCTCGGCCTTCGGCCTCGCGGGCCGAAAGCTCGGCCTTCGGCCTCGCAGGTTTGAAGCTCGGCCTGCGGCCTCGCAACTGTGGAGTTGTATCGTCAGCGAAAATCTCCATCCAGTAAATAAAAAGATTTAAAAATTCTCATGCAAGTCGAACAACTGACAGATACTTTTAGTTCCCGTGAGCGGTTGCATCAAAGACCAGCTCGAGATGTGGTAAAAACTCCCCATTCTGAACTCGGCCTTCGGCCTCGTTAGTGACTCTCCTAAGGAATGTAATTGCGTAACACCCCATTCGGAACCCTTCGGCCTCGTAAGTGACTAACACGGCTCGGCCTACGGCCTCGCGGAGGCCACGCTCGGCCTTCGGCCTCGCGGGCCGAAAGCTCGGCCTTCGGCCTCGCCCTGGAAGCTCGGCCTTCGGCCTCGCAGGTTTGAAGCTCGGCCTGCGGCCTCGCAAATAAGAAGTGGTTTCGCCAGCGAAAATCCCCATCCAGTAAAAAAAAAACAAATGACGTCATCCAAAAAATTTTTTCATATTTGGAATCAGGGACCCTCAATCTCCCTAAATACCAAATTTCAGCGAAATCGGAACAACTTGAATTTTGGTATCCGGGTCGAAGGACCAATTTTCAATTTTCGACTAAAACCCCAAATTCTCCTACAAACCCTCTATAACATTTGTTTAAACCCCCTATACCCACCTATAACGGTTCGGGAGCAGCGGTCGTTTTAAATTTGTATGGGAGAACCTCTTTTTTGTTCGGGAGGGTAACTTTTTTTCAACTTTCCAAAAGGGTCCCAGGGTTTTAGTCATTTTTAGTTTTGGCACCTACCCCCCATCGATTATGGTTTCCGAGATCCGTACACCAGTTCCATCAAGGAAACCAGAAATGACACTTTTCGGATTTTTCTGGTGGTCATAGGAACCTCCTCTACACTTTTCCCCTACACCACAAACACCCCCCATCGCTCCTTCTGGGAGAACAATGATGTCAATGAGTGAGTCAGTCAGTCAGTGAGTGGTAATCGAACTTTATATAATATAACTAGTATTCCGGGTGGTGCGCGGGCTGCGAGCAGCCCGCGTTATCGATGTGCATTTGTATTTTTATCAACATTTTAGTTGCAAATTAAAAAATATATATAAAATTCTCATACAAGTCGAGTAAGTGACAGTTTCTTCTAGTTCAGTACAAAGTGTGGGCAGGGTTACCATGTGCAAGCTGATTTTTTTAAGAAAATTTTAGTCGCTGTAAAATCGCACCAAGATTGTAAACGACTTTTGTTAAGGGACCATACCTCTAAGTGCAGTGGTTAACGTGGGCCGTTGCCTCGGAGACCAGCTCGAGATGTGGAAAAAAAACTCCCCATTCGGGACTCGGCCTTCGGCCTCGTTAGTGACTCTCCTAAGGAATGTAAACGCGTAACAGCCCATTCGTAAGTGACTAACACGGCTCGGCCTACGGCCTCGCGGAGGCCACGCTCGGCCTTCGGCCTCGCGGGCCGAAAGCTCGGCCTTCGGCCTCGCAGGTTTGAAGCTCGGCCTGCGGCCTCGCAACCGTGGCGTTGTATCGCCAGCGAAAATCCCCATCCAGTAAATAAAAAGATTTAAAAATTCTCATGCAAGTCGAACAACTGACAGATACTTTTAGTTCCCGTGAGCGCATGCATCAAAGACAAGCTCGAGATGTGGAAAAAAAATTCCCCATTCGGGACTCGGCCTTCGGCCTCGTTAGTGACTCTCCTAAGGAATGTAAATGCGTAACACCCCATTCGGAACTCGGCCTTCGGCCTCGTAAGTGACTAACACGGCTCGGCCTACGGCCTCGCGGAGGCCACGCTCGGCCTTCGGCCTCGCGGGCCGAAAGCTCGGCCTTCGGCCTCGCCCTCGAAGCTCGGCCTTCGGCCTCGCAGGTTTGAAGCTCGGCCTGCGGCCTCGCAAATAAGAAGTGGTTTCGCCATCAAAAATCCCCATCCAGTAAAAAAAAAACAAATGACGTCATCCAAAAATTTTTTTCATATTTGGATTCAGGGACCCCCAATCTCCCTAAATACCTAATTTCAGCCAGATCGGAGCAACTTGGATTTTGGTATCCGGGTCGAAGGACCAATTTTCAATTTTCGACTAAAACCCCAAATTCTCCTACAAAGTCTCTATAACATTTGTTCAAACCCCCCATACCCACCTATAACGGTTCGGGAGCTGCGGTCGTTTTAAATTTGTATGGGAGAACCTCTTTTTTGTTCGGGAGGGTAATTTTTTTTCAACTTTCCAAAAAGGTCCCAGGGTTTTAGTCATTTTTAGTTTTGACACCTACCCCCCATCGATTATGGTTTCCGAGATCCGTACACCAGTTCCATCAAGGAAACCAAAAATGACACTTTTCGGATTTTTCTGGTGGTCACAGGAACATCCTCTACACTTTTCCCCTACATCACAAACACCTCCCATCGCTCCTTCTAGGAAAACAATGATGTCAATCAGTCAGTCAGTCAGTCAGTCAGTCAGTCAGTGAGTGGTAATCGAACTTTATATATTATAACTAGGTGTTCAGTGGTGCGCGGGCTGCGAGCAGCCCGCGTTATCGATGTGCATTAGTAACTTTTATCAAACTGGTAATTGCAGTTAAAAAAATATATAAAATTCTCATACAAATCGAGTAAGTGACAGTTTCTTCTAGTTCAGTACAAAGTGTGAGCAGGGTTACCATGTGCAAGTTGATTTTTTTGATAAAATTTTAGTTGCTGTAAAATCGCACCAAGATTGTAAACGACTTTTGTTAAGGGACCATACCTCTAAGTGCAGTGGTTAACGTGGGCAGTTGCATCGGAGACCAGCTCGAGATGTGGAAAAAAAACTCCCCATTCGGGACTCGGCCTTCGGCCTCGTTAGTGACTTTCCTAAGGAATGTAAACGCGTAACACCCCATTCGTAAGTGACTAACACGGCTCGGCCTACGGCCTCGCGGAGGCCACGCTCGGCCTTCGGCCTCGCGGGCCGAAAGCTCGGCCTTCGGCCTCGCAGGTTTGAAGCTCGGCCTGCGGCCTCGCAACCGTGGCGTTGTATCGCCATCGAAAATCCCCATCCAGTAAATAAAAAGATTTAAAAATTCTCATGCAAGTCGAACAACTGACAGATACTTTTAGTTCCCGTGAGCGGTTGCATCAAAGACCAGCTCGAGATGTGGAAAAAAAAACTCCCCATTCGGGACTCGGCCTTCGGCCTCGTTAGTGACTCTCCTAAGAAATGTAAATGCGTAACACCCCATTCGGAACTCGGCCTTCGGCCTCGTAAGTGACTAACACGGCTCGGCCTACGGCCTCGCGGAGGCCACGCTCGGCCTTCGGCCTCGCGGGCCGAAAGCTCGGCCTTCGGCCTCGCCCTCGAAGCTCGGCCTTCGGCCTCGCAGGTTTGAAGCTCGGCCTGCGGCCTCGCAAATAAAAAGTGGTTTCGCCATCAAAAATCCCCATCCAGTAAAAAAAAAACAAATGACGTCATCCAAAAATTTTTTTTATATTTGGAATCAGGGACCCCCAATCTCCCTAAATACCAAATTTCAGCTAGATCGGAGCAACTTGGATTTTGGTATCCGGGTCGAAGGACCAATTTTTAATTTTTGACTAAAACCCCAAATTCTCCTACAAACCCTCTATAACATTTGTTTAAACCCCCCATTGCCACCTATAACGGTTCGGGAGCTGCGGTCGTTTTAAATTTGTATGGGAGAACCTCTTTTTTGTTCGGGAGGGTAATTTTTTTTCAACTTTCCAAAAAGGTCCCAGGGTTTTAGTCATTTTTAGTTTTGACACCTACCCCCCATCGATTATGGTTTCCGAGATCCATACACCAGTTCCATCAAGGAAACCAAAAATGACACTTTTCGGATTTTTCTGGTGGTCATAGGAACCTCCTCTACACTTTTTCCCTAAACCACAAACACCCCCCATCGCTCCTTCTGGGAGAACAATGATGTCAATGAGTGAGTCAGTGAGTGAGTGGTAATCGAGCTTTATATAATATAAACTAGGTGTTGGGTGGTGCGCGGGCTGCGAGCAGCCCGCGTTATCGATGTGCATTTGTATTTTTAATTGAAGTTTTAGTTGCAGTTTATAAATTATATAAAACTGTCATACAAGTCGAGTAAGTGACAGTTTCTTCTAGTTCAGTACAAAGTGTGGGCAGTGTTACCATGTGCAAGTTGATTTTTTTGATAAAATTTTAGTCGCTGTAAAATCGCCCCAAGATTGTAATCGAGTTTTGTTAATGACCATACCTCTAAGTGCAGTGGTTAACGTGGGCAGTTGCCTCGGAGACCAGCTCGAGAAGTAAAAAAAAACTCCCCATTCGGGACTCGGCCTTCGGCCTCGTTAGTGACTCTCCTAAGGAATGTAAATGCGTAACACCCCATTCGGAACTCGGCCTTCGGCCTCGTAAGTGACTAACATGGCTCGGCCTACGGCCTCGTGGAGGCCACGCTCGGCCTTCGGCCTCGCGGGCCGAAAGCTCGGCCTTCGGCCTCGCCCTGGAAGCTCGGCCTTCGGCCTCGCAGGTTTGAAGCTCGGCCTGCGGCCTCGCAGCCGTGGCGTTGTATCGCCAGCGAAAATCCCCATACAGTAAAAAAAAAAAAAATGACGTCATCCAAAAAATTTTTTTATATTTAAAATCAGGGACCCCCAATCTCCCTAAATACCAAATTTCAGCCAGATCAGACAAACTTGGATTTTGGTATCCGGGTCGAAGGACCAATTTGCAATTTTTGACTAAAAACCCAAATTCTCCTACAAACCCTCTATAATATTTGTTCAAACCCCCCATACCCACCTATAATGGTTCCGGAGCTGCGGTCGTTTTAAATTTGTATGGGAGAACCTCTTTTTTGTTCGGGAGGGTAATTTTTTTTCAACTTTTAAAAAGGATCCCAGGGTTTTAGTCATTTTTAGTTTTGGCACCTACCCCCTATCTATTATAGTTTCCGAGATCCCTACACCAGTTCCACGAAGGAAACCAAAAATGGCACTTTTCGGATTTTTCTGGAGGTCACAGAAACCTTCTCTCCACTTTTTCCCTACATCACAAACACCCCCCATCGCTCCTTCTAGGAGAACAATTCTGTCAATCAGTGAGTGAGTGAGTGAGTGAGTGAATCAGTGGTAATCGAGCTTTATATATATAAATATTGTTAAACCAATATTTAAAAAAAATTGTAGAGTGTGAATAACTATAGACCGATATTGCTAATCCCTATAATACCTATCTAAAATATTTGAAAAATATATCTACAATGAGTTGTACTCTTTTATAGAAAAAAAAACAAATACTCAATAATGAATAGGTACATTAATATTCGTGTCGTGTTGTGTGTCACACGGGCGACACGCCCCGCCCCGCGCCCGGAGCGCCCCGCGGGTATGGCCTGCACCGGATAGCCACGTCAGCTCAGCCATGCGAACCGAGCTGGTGAACGCTGGATCCGATTATCCGGATTGCAATCCCTAAGTCAAATATACAGGCGGCCAGATATTATAAGTCCGGTAGACGTTCCTCTAGGTCTAGCGTGATTTGGCGCGTCTCCGGCTAAATCTTCACTGAAAAAAAAGCATCTATATTGCGAAGGTCATGGTAAATTATTATTTAAGTAGCGGCCCGCCCTTCCCCCGCACGGGTGCGGGTGCGTGAGATCACAGAGTTAGCAGAACACAGTCAGCTCAACAAAACAAGCTGCGAGCGCCACTTGCTGAGCACGGCGCGGCCGGCGACGCGGACGGCTCGCGCCGTTTATTTTTCTACTAATAGCGCCCCGGGATTTCACCCGCGTGGATTACGCGTGGCGATTTTCCCGCTACCTCAATTATTCTACGGGAATTATACTTTTCCGGGATAAAAGTTACCGTAGTCTATGTGTTATTGTAATAACACGACCTAATTAAATTTAATCGAAATCGGTAAATCGTTTACCTAAGCGTGAAAGAGTAACAAAAGTTTTTAATTATTTGCTTATCCCACGGGAACAGCAATAATTTTCGTGATTTAAAGTAGCATATGTGTTAATCAAACATTTAGTACGGCTAATGCTGAGATGATGTAGACATAAGCTATACTCAGGTCTAGGAGTATGTCGTAAGTGTAATGAATACTAACACTAGTTTAAGATAATATTTTTTACTAACCCATGGATCTATGTTATCTGGAATAAATTAATTTTGAATTTGAATAAAATATCTCCATATCAAATTTCATCGAAATCAGTGCCATTTGAGCGTGAAGAATTAATAAACAAACATACATACACACAAACATTCCCCTTTAATATTAGTGGGATTAGATATCATTTTTAAATTGATGATATCTTTTGGATGATATGTCCGATTTGTATAATTTATAAATCAGTCTGCGGGTGCTGGAACGATATGATGCTGATATGCATTCGGATAAGGATTGATGTTAAGGGCCGAGCCCGAGTCACATCCTCTGACTTCGGTCGGAGCTCCCATCAGTGTTGTAATATACAAAAGCGTCCGTAGTTAGTTACCGGACGACAATAGTCGGGCAGAGAGCGTCGCGTCGCGCAGCTTGTTCTGGCTCATGTTCACGCTCTAAGGTTGCACAACAATGTTTTGTTCCATCTATCAACAGTTGTCGCAGCGTATGCGATTCGAGGAATTCGTTGTCTTTTTCACCATGAGTTGTATTATTGGGGTTGTAATGGTGAACTCTAATATGTTTGTAATAAATATAGCATATGTTACTGAGGGATAGGGTAGCATTCTAATGTCATTAAATGGCCACAATTGTAGAACGCTGTGAGTAGAGTCTGTGGTAGAGTGCAATTTAGGAAAGGTTTGCTTCACACAAGTTGTGGATGGATGTTACGGTATCGTAGGGGGTAGGTTAGTAGAGCACGTCAATCGTCGCCGGTTCGTAGATAACGATCATGGCTGAAAATCGCGATAGTTTACAACTGAAAAAAAGCAAATATAAAACATAGCACTGCTACTTACTCGACAAGGTGATTATATACCTAACAGGTACTTCCAAAGTCTGGGCGTAGACATCGCCCCCATTCCCCCTGGGATGTGGTCGGGCTTTACAACTCCGGCAAAAGATCGCTTTACACAACACTATACTAGTAATGCTCTGCCTGCGGTGGATTCAGGTCAGGACTCTGGTTCGGCTCGACCGAGACGAGGGCGAGGGTGGGATTGCGGCTGAGCCCGTTAGCCCTCGCTGGACCGGCCAGTGCCTACCTAACAGTTTATATAAATAGGCGCATCACCATCACCGAGCGAAGCAAACTCAAATATCTAGGTATTATTGGTACACGTTGCGTACTTATGCCCGCTCGAGGACCCCATTGTTAACATGACCACAAAACAGATAGGTACAGAAGGCAATCTACATACAAAGTGCGCTCGAGCAACGCACACATAGACACCTCTCACGGACACGAAATCACTAATCATTTCAAATCAGAGCGCGCGCGAGTGCCTTCCGCTTGAGACACGCGCCTGTGAACTTCAGTGTGCAAAAATGGAGCAAAAAACAGTTAATGTAACTATTATGTGAGCGGTTGTTTAAAAAATCCCCATTAAACGGTGAATTGTCGTTTTTTATGTTACCAGTTGTTTCAGAGAGGCAAATACATAAGTGTTTGCTTGTATTTCGATGGACACAGATTAATAACACATTTAGGCAGGTAGGTATGTAAGCGCCCCGGGCCCCCGTATTATTTATTTAATACACTATTATATAATATACATTAAAATATGACAATCGTGCATTTCGCCAATGTCGAAATCGTCGCCAAATTATGTATTTCTGAGACAAATTTCTGATGAACAATAACATAAAAATTAAAATAATTTAGTAATTATTGGTTCATATTTCCGTACTTCCTGTTTCATTCTCAACAATAAATCAAACAACGAGATATACGTACGTATACAGCGCCACTGCTGCGATAGGTTTTGTGCATAAGCCAGTTTACAACCAAAGCGCGATCCTCCGATGACTTCTGTACGTATCTGTTTTGTGACATGAGATACAAAGGAATTTTACTCTTTTTAACATAGCACTCGTGGGAACAACCGGCGACAATGCTGTGAATGTTCCAGACCTACCCATAAACACTGCTTACCTATACTGTGCCATAAACGATTAAATACTTCCGATTGAAGCATAGTTTAGCATTGTTCGGATTATAGTCTTAGTGCCTACTACTTCATTTTACAACATATACCTATTAGAAAAAAAACATTACCTACCAAAATTAAATAGAACCGACTTCAACACTCAAAGTGTGATAACTTGTCTAAGTCGGTACCATGAGCACAGCATATTTGATAATAGTTACTTTGCACTGACATGGTACCGGCTTGGCACACACACACACACACACGCACGCAATCATCACACCAGATGCCTACTTCACGTGCAGTGATCTTAGCATGAACGCCGTAACGTTCTCGCCCGAAACAATACTCGACATACATCTTTTATTCTATATCTCCAGAAATGTATTATTGTCATTCGGTACATAACTAAAAACACATAAGTTCTTAGATATGGATAGTCATAGACAATCATTGTTAAGACAAAGGTCAATAAAGTTTTTATCTTATCTCATATGACGTGATAGAATTATAGAATGTGAATAAATCTCATCATTAATGCATAGGTTATATATGGGTTAAGACATAGGTGAGCACTTTTAGTTGTTTAACTATGTATGTACGGATTATATATCAGATGAAATCGTGTATGTAGTAACAATACAATCTGCCGTATATAAATGAGCGCCCCGCGGTTTCACCCGCGTGGATTACGGTTTTCCCGCTACATTAATTATTCCACGGGAACCATACATTTTACCGGGATAAAACGCAGCCTATGTGCTATTCCAGACTAATCTGTCTCTGTACCAAATTTCATCTAGATCCGTTCAGCCGTTCTGGCGTGATTGAGTAACAAACATCTATCGATCCAAACTTTGACATTAATTATAATATCATATAGTGTGATGTGGGTAGTATCGAGCGACGCCAGGTGCCCGCTCAGCGCCCTGCCGGCGCCAGCACCAGTGCCAGATATCAGCACCCAGTCCAACGGTCCCACTGAGTCGCCTACGATGTTACTAATTGTGTCACCGAATAAAATATTTTTGAGTAAGTGTGTTTGAGATGCCAATGACGACAATTTATTGTTTTATTTTTGTTTGTCAGAACGATGCGGCGTGCGGCGTGCGCGTGCGCATGCGCTCACTTATACCAGTTTACATACAAACATAAAGAGGATAGCGACCGGCCCGCAGTCAGTCCGTCTGCGACAGCCGAGTCGACGACACGCGCGCGCCCGCACCGCACCCGCACCGCGCCCGCACCGACAGCGTAGCACACATCATTTCACTATTAGACCATCCCGTGACTTCAATAAACTCAACATAAAGCAACGATCCGAGGGAACGCCGCAGCGTTTGTGCTGAGTACCTACCTGGAATCCAAAAGGTGAGCATTTGTTTTGTTTAAGTACTTTTACGTTGGATTAAGTTTCGACATTGACGAACCTTTTAAATCTGTGTTTACTATATTATCTCCGGTACAAGTTTATTTTCCCGCACCGAGACTTCGGTTAGAGGTTGTGTTGTGTGTCTCTACCTGCGTCCGACTGTCGCCGCCGCCGAGCCGTAGGCGCAGGGCTGACATGACACGCGCGCTCGGCGCATGCGCTCATCACAACGTTCAGTGTTGACATCCATCGAGTCACTCGAGCCGACATCGGGTGAACATGAAAGCACGCTTTCTAATTTACTATGACGAATTTTCGCAATCGTGGGTACCTCGGCAGCACCGAGAGTGCACATGAACAATAACCGTGTCGTTTTGATTCGATGCACATGCCTGTTAGCACTGGACTGCGATTGCATATAATATATGTAGGTTAGGTACCTACCTACTCACATATTCATAGTAAACTTGATAGATATTTGTGATTACTTCCATACCCGCACCGCTGAGTTACTGTTGTTACGTGTAGACCCTCCGTGACCGGTACGGGATTACCCACATCGAGTGAGATTGACACAGATAAGTGTCAGGTATAAGTAGGTACAAAATAGTTTGTTACGAAATGCATGAAACATTGAATACTGGCGAAGTAAAGAGCCTACAGTAGTGACGTGCTCGTGTTGAAGCGAGGAACTCACGATTGTGTCGCCAATCTATTACGATGTGTTTATGTTCATAAATAAAATATAATAAATGCGGAAGTTTGTATGCGAGTTCGTATGTTCTCGAATTGGCTGGTACCTACACCTACGCTGAAACGGCTGAACGGATATGAATGAAATTAGGTACGGAGACTCTTAAGGCCCAGGAACAAGACGTGAGCTCGGCGAGGGCTAGGGTTTTCGAGAGGTGACGAGAAGATCGTGGCCGCGCTCGTGGTGACAAGCCCGCGCACCGCAGGCTCGGTCCGCTCGTAGGTGCCTACGTCACAGCACCAAGCCGAGAAGCCAAACCCCATTTGTTTGGATAAATATGCTGCGCTAAGCCGGTTTCCATCCGACGTTAGTCATACTCACTTTATTAATAACATTTCATATGTTACAGGTCCAATTAAAATACAATATCCATTAAGGAAAAATACAATATACAATTATTGTTAAATAAATAGTCATTCTTAACATTCAAAATAAATTAAAAACAATACAATTCAATAAGTCAATTAATTATTTGTATAAGAATCATAGCATATGTAACTACTTATTTAAGTGACAGCACTTTTTATCTTAAATAGGTCATTAAATTTATATAATGTCTATAAGCCATTTTTAATCTGCTTTTGAAGGAGTTTCTTGTGGGTGAGTTACGCACATCCTCTGGCAGTTTGTCATAGACACCGGGTGCCATTACATGGATCAGTCTCGAGGTGTTTGTAAGTCGACGAGGTACCTCACGCAACCTGTGCGGGTACCGCGTGTCGCGACCCCGCCCTTCACCAAGTTGGGAGTATTTCCCAAAGTTATCCCTTGCATATAATGCCGCTTGAAAACACACCACGGCGGGCATGGTCATTACCTTCATGGTCCTGAACAATGGCTCTGCTGAACTCTCCTGTGACACTCGTAGGTACCATAGCTCGAAGAGCTCTTTTTTGCATGATGAGGGCGCGCTCAGAGTGCGCAGCGCGACCCCAGAACTCAACGCCGTACTGAATTAATGAGTGCGCGGACGCGAAATAGCAACTTCGGACCATATGAAGCCGCAGCACGGCAGAGACGCGCAACCTATTTTGTCACACACACAAGTCATTTATATGGTTCTCCCACGTGAGGGCGCTATCAATTTTGAATCCTACAAACGTTGCATTGATCACTTGTTTGATCTGTGTCAGATCAACTTTGACGTCCAGTGATTCGTAAGTTCGACCCGCTAGATTTATATGCATGAACTGAGTTGTTGTTACGTTACGTTCAATATAAAACCATTGATTTTGAACCAATCATTTAGTTCGCAAGCCACCTCATGTAGCTTTTGCTCTAGCGAGTTTACGCTTGGAGCAGTTACAATCGCTTCCACGTCATCTGCGAACATTAGTGTGTAAGTATTACGGAAATTCTCAGGTGCTGAACATAGGCCTCCCCCATTTACGGGGGGTTTTGGGTAATACTCACCACGCTTGGCAGGCGGGTTGGCGAGCGCAGTAAGATTTTCTATCCTCAGAAGGCGCTGCTGCCCACCTTCTGGTACGTGATCCCTTAGCCGACTCTTACGGCACCCACGCCCACGGGGTGCGATGGGGGAGTACTATTACGGTATCACCATGGCACTTATCGACTTCGTTGGTACGGAAATGGAAATAAAATCATTATAAAACACACACACACACACACACACACACACACACAGCCTACCACTTGTTAGACGAACAGAATGGTCCGTAACTGGTATATCATTCCAGTAAGAGTGATCGCAGCCACTAACTCTACAAACTCCTGTAGACGCAGACTTGACAAGTCCTCAGCTCAACACTGACACACTGCAATCAATGTGCACCAGGAGTCCAGGAGTGAACCTTGGACGACGGGATCATTCATACAACACGTGTACCTACTGACCTAATATTTAACAAAAGGCCAATCATAGGTCCTCACGGATAATGACATATACACATGTTATACAATAACCATTTAGTGAGATGGGGCGGCGCCGCGCCAGGCTCCGGCTCCAGGTGTAGTGTTGTCATTAGTTATAAGTATTTTATTACGAGCCTCAGCCCTATGAAATAACTGTTACTTAGTGCAAGCTGTTACCAGCCATATTGGCATACAACTAATGATGGTAGTCACATAAAGTAGTACAATAAGTAGTCCGTGTAGTGATGGCGCAGATTAGTACATAGCTGATGTAAACGCTGGAATATCTCACGGTTTCACGGAGACACGAGCGAGAGTTCTGACATAAAAGGTATTCAGCAATCTTTTATTTGCCGTACTCTAACTAAAGGTTCCCACAGCGCACCGCACCATTTCTGTATTACTGAACGAGACGGGGCTAATCTGTAACTAATCAAAAACGCATCGGCAATTGGTATTCAAGTTGGTAGGTTAGGTTAGACCGTCACGGCGCCGCCGCGCGGGCGCGGGCGCGGGCGCGGGCGCGGGCGGCGAGAACCTTGTGCAAGCGTTACGTAGGAGTAGGAGTAGGAGCGTACCCAATCGTACGGCCTCGGAGAATCTCAAAAATGGCCCAGCTGACGACGTCACCTCGAGCCCGTGACATTTTACTTAGTCATAAGTATTTCATATTGTTTATTTAACAAAAGTAATAGTGTTTCATGTTGTGTGAGTGACTAACTGATTAATAACTTGTATTAAATACGGTCAGCCGATGCTGTTCACATATAATGAACGATATGAGACACTGCGGGTGAAAGGGCTTCATTCATTTCACGTTGCGCTAACTTAACTAACTAACACTAACATAAACATTTATTTGTGATGAAAATTTAAATAAAAATAACTATACTATTACTTTAATGTAATAATATTATTGACATATTTTATTTATTGATTAATATTAATTTATATTAATATACTAAATTTATCTTGTGATCTTGTATTTACCAATAAAATGACTATGACTATAAATTAAAAACGGCTGCACCGATATTGATAAAATATGGCTAAGAACCGGGGCATCCGGGGTTAAATCAAATTGATTTCGTTTATTGTGACAAAAATTGTGACAATATTCATACAATTACATATTATTATTATCACACATCAAATTAAAATTATAAGAATACAATTAAATGTTAAGATGTATGTTCATGTATGTCATAAAATTAACCGAATGTGAATTAAATAAATTACATAAAATAGTAACTTGTAGTTACTTACACATAGACACAATATTAAGACGGTCCCACTGGTCTAAGACTCTCACAGTATCCTCAAAGAGAGAGTGTAGCGTTCCACTTATCGCGTATCAAAACACTTTCGGTCAGTTTCTGTGGACAAGGAGTGCGATGAAGTGGCGTCGGATTCTGATAAAGGGGGGCTCGGAACGCGCCACATTTATCGCACATGTATACATGTATTGTGCCGTGGGGTGTATAACGGTTCATGTCGCCGACCACGTGTGAACATGGGTGGAACAAACGATATACACAAGGGACTAAATACTTGCAGGCAGTCTACTGCACCTCTAATGACCTTCAGCCGAAGATACGGCGATCATATGAACGTCTTACTTCAAGCGGGTAATAACCGTAAGGTTTCCTGTACGGTGACCTCAGAAAGGTTATCTGTACTTTCTCTATTATTCTGGTAAATGTGTTACGGGACCGGGACACCGTTAGGGGACCACCACGAGCGCGCGGGGGTGCAGCGCGATCGGGCTTGGCCATCACCGTTAGGGGACCACCACGAGCGCGCGGGGGTGCAGCGCGATCGGGCTTGGCCCTCACCGTTAGGGGACCACCACGAGCGCGCGGGGGTGCAGCGCGATCGGGCTTGGCCCTCAACGTTAGGGGACCACCACGAGCGCGATCGGGCTTGGCCCTCACCTTTAGGGGTGGTATTCCACGCTCGTTGTTAAGTTCATGTGGCAGGACTCGGAGAAGGTTTGTACAGGCTTACGTAACTGTATCTGGTCGTAGTCGCCATTGTTCGGCGTCGAATAGGATCCATTCGGTATTGACACGGTTAGCGGTCCGGTTGTTGTGTAACGTAAGTATGTATGTGTCGAGAATGACGCGTGCGCTGACTGACTTTCGCTGCCAGCTCCCCGCGCCCGCGCCCGCGCCCGCGCCCGTTCCGAGGGACATCCGCACATAACGCTGCGCAGAGTACACCTATCAAAGTCCTTTTTTAGAAGTCAGTTAAAACATCTACATTCAGCCGGCGACAATCGGGTGAAAACTCTCTTCAGCTATTAACCTTAATGCGTACCTATACGTACATATGTATTTAGGGTAATTTAGCTGTTTAAATGTATTTTAAACATTTGCACGTTTTGGAGTGTCGGTACTGTGGGGAGCGCTCCGCGGCTGGTGGAAAAAGTCGAAAAATTATTAGTGGAAAATGCTCGGCTAAATAAGAAACAGTTCGGATGTACGGTTAAAGGCTCAGATACGACTATTTTTAAAATTGTGACAAATATCGTGCCGGGAACGCTCACGCGGCGCCAGCGCGGGCGCGGGCGCGGCCTACACCAGCCGGGCTATGATGCGACACCCGAGATAATTTATGTCGTGGTTTTTGCCTTTAAAAAAACCACGACATAAATTATCTCGGGTGTCGCACCATAGGCCCGCAGAGCGCGTCGAATGTTCTCGAGCGTTTCGGACCTCAGCAGCGCGAGCGGTGAAGACGAGGTCGATGCACTAAACCGAATTGCTGCTGGAGATGAAACTTGGGTTCGTCGTTATGAATGTGAGTCAGAGCGGGACTCCAAGCAGTGGCATATAATGACAGCTGCACCACCCGAGAAAGTTAACGTGTCACAATCGGTCGGAAAACTCATGACGACAGTTTACTGGCGCTGAGAAAGGATCTTGTTGATGTTGATTATAAAGATTGAGGTTTCTACGATTGGAAAATACTACGCGATCAACTGGAGTGTGTAAATATAATAATAATAAAATACTGTGTAAATGTAAATAAAATAATCAAAACAACTCAAAAATGTAATCGTTATGTAGGATATACATATAGAAAA
Organism: Apeira syringaria; assembly: GCA_934044485.1. Classification (NCBI taxonomy): domain Eukaryota; kingdom Metazoa; phylum Arthropoda; class Insecta; order Lepidoptera; family Geometridae; genus Apeira; species Apeira syringaria. The sequence goes on from OW203662.1 coordinate 310,215, forward strand.
AGTAAAAATAATTTTAAATTTATTCTCCATCGTTGTCCTCCATTCCACGAACTTACAAAATACATGAAACATAAACCGTGGCGGGCGGTGTTTGTGTGAGCGTCTGCGTGTTGGGGTTTCCCGAGCGAGAGTAGGTACCTACACAATAAATGCAGTCAGCCTCGCGCGCGCCAGATTACCGCGTCGCGGACTCCGCTTCGTCGCCAGGCCGAGCCGAGGTCAACATCTGCCCATTAGTCATCGTAGCGTCATGTCCCGGTCCCGCGCACGACGGCGCTTGATGGAACGCCTGCCACCCACCTCCTCGGCCCAATCGGGGCTAGTGAGGCGGGTCACGAGTCCATCAGAAACCCAATATCGAGGACCTGTACCAAATAATCTTCCTAATTGGAAAATAGTGAAGATCGCAATATTTTGATCGCAGTTCGACAATCGCTTAGCGTTTCCGACATCACGACTTTGGCATCGTGACTTGAATACGGTCGAAAGTTTGAAAGTAGAATTATCGGACGATGGCTATTGTTAGAAGCTGCCCGACATTTGCGCGGGCAGGTCGGAGGTCGGTGTACCCCTCCCCACATAGTGGGTACCTAGGTATACGTGGTCACAGAGAAAGCGGCACGCGGCGTGGGGCGCGGGGGTGAGATCTGTGTGGTGTGTGGATTAACCCGGAGAAATGCAAAGGTTGTAATGAGCTAGATAGTCTGCTCGGATTTTGCACGGTCTTGGCCTAATGGATCTCGTCAAAACTATTTTGACTGTATCTTTTGTATGTACGATTGTTCTTTTTTGGCAACATGTTTAGCAACAATGGCAGACGCAATCTTTTGAGAGCGAAAACCTAAAATTACGGTAAAAGTTTGATATGAGTGCCATAACCACGCTATAATAATCAAAATATATAATGGTGGCCTTGTTCACCAAAGTCACAGGAGTTTATCAGGCAGATATATTTTTATAAGCGTTTGAGCTAACTTAATGAATAGAGCATATTAATAGTTCGCGAGGCAGGCCCTTACATTACTGTATAATATTTTATGTACGTATTTAAAGGTAATCATTAAAATTAATAGATTAATTAATATTATAAATACCGAAGTAAATAATTGTTGAAATTCTTTAAAGTCCGCCCTCACGATTTTATAATACCTGTGCACTAGTCACGGGGAGAACAGTGGCAGGAGGTCGTACGAGATACCTGTGCACTAGTCACGGGGAGAACAGTGGCAGGAGGTCGTACGAGATACCTGTGCACTAGTCACGGGGAGAACAGTGGCAGGAGGTCGTACGAGATACCTGTGCACTAGTCACGGGGAGAACAGTGGCAGGAGGTCGTACGAGATACCTGTGCACTAGTCACGGGGAGAACAGTGGCAGGAGGTCGTACGAGTAAGGATATACAATTGTATTTGCGCTCGATTACATTTTGGGAAACTTTAACAGAACTGATGACCTGTGACATTTCCGTAAGGGTGGTCCTTTCTTTAAAGGTGATAGTTAATTTTAGAAGGTGATTATATGGTGGTAAGGTGGGTTCAGATTATAAAGTTTCCAGCACTTATCTGAAGAATATTTTTCAAGGATTTATTGCAATTAAGGGAAGATACTGAAACCAGTGCAGAACTCTGTCCTATCGTATAAACAAATAACGCAAAACTGATGCAACTACGATATTCAAAGGAATACCCAAGGCACAATTTAGATAATGGTTTTCTAAGAAACGTTACGCACGTGTCAGAAATATGTCATCCATAAAACAAATAGAACACATAAGCAAAATCATAACTTCATGAGCGTAATGAGTCAGCCACTGAATACTTTAAATAAATGGAATAGCGAATGCCTAATTAACAATGGTGATTTGCATGCCTTATTACGCTCCGCGTATATTTAGATAAAGAACTTTTCAAATCGGTTAACAAATCATAGAGTTATGCCCTAACATACAGATAACAAAAATACACCTCCTTCTTTTATGGAAGTCGGTTAAAAACATTTATAAAGAATAGGTATCCTTTATTTGTATTCTGACAGCATCTAGGTATTGAATATAGCATAATATTCGTATTTTTGAGAGGTCCGCCTGCTGACCTCGATCTTTGACAAGCTCATGCACACACCACGTGTGTATTGTATCCACTAGCTGCAGGACTCGACGTAAACTTCTCTAATATTGGCTTATTTTGTTCCAGTAGGTCGGCATTATGCTGAAGCTGGCGGGGGTAGTGCTGCTGGCGCTGTCTAACGTGAACAGCCAGTGTTTCTACAAGGACGACTTCTCAAAGAAGCTGGATCCCGAAGCGCGCACATCTCTATACAGAGGGCAGCTGGAGTTCACGCTGAACCTCTTCAACGCCATCAACGAGGCTGTTCCAGATGACAACATATTCTTCTCGCCGTTCTCAGTGTACCACTCGTTGCTGCTGGCCTACTTCTCGTCCGGGCAGCAGACGGAGGAGGCGCTGAAGAAATCTTTGAAGATTGACGAACGTATGGTGAGAAGATAAAAACCGCATTGTACGCCAGTACTGTTGGGACGTCGGTGACTGAGCGAACGCGGGTTCTACGACATTAGCTAATAGTTCGCAGCAGCCAAACTGTCAAAGCACCAATGTCTGCAAGCGATCACGAACTCTCCACTTGTTCATTGCGATATATGAAGTGATAATGATTCATTGTTGGGTTCGTAGGCTAATAATGAGCGGCCCCGCGGCGCGGCGCGGCGTCCGCGTCACCGCCATGCCACCGTCGGCCGGTCGAACCCTACCCTACCCTCGGCTCGAGCGGTATCACACATAAATCATTTATTACAAATACACATTACACGTCGCAAACTATTTGTAATGATAGAATTATATTGTATCGAGCAATTAAGAAAAAAAAATCTGGAAATAGTAAAATAATATTTTTACGAAAAATGCAACCGACTTCAACACTCAAAAGTGTGAAATAACTTGTTGAAGTCGGTACCATGATAGTTCACCCAAAAGTAACTATCATCACAATATTGTGCTCATGGTACCGACTTCGACAAGTTATTTCACACTTTTGAGTATTGAAGTCGGTTGCATTTTTGTTAAAAAATTTTTTTTTCTCCCTTTTCAGTGACCTGTGCTACTCACGGGATGTCGATGCCTTCAACCGCAACAATAATATCATCAAAATACGCGTAGCACTTTTCAGTTATTGGTGTATAACTCAAAAACCGCTTGTCCGTGAAGTTAAATGAGAGCACCACAGAAGTATACTCTATCTAACAAAAAAAGAATCATCAAAATCGGTTCATAAACGACGAAGCTATCCGCAAACACACATAAAATATATATATATATACGGTCGATTTGAGTAACCTTTTTTGAAGTCGGTTAAAAAACGGAATAAAATTAAATAGAGACAGATCTCAGGGTCCATATGCGATCCGCGAATGCCCTTGTAACTCAAGGGCAAAATTTATAAACCATAGTTAGACCTGTCGTAATGTATGGATCGGAATTGTGGGTAGCAAAAGAGGTGGATGAAAGAAAAGTGCATGTGGCAGAGATGCGAATATTAAGATGGATGTGTGGTGAGACTAGGATGGATAAAATAAGGAATGAGTGTATCAGAGGAAGCCTGAAAGTAGCACCAGTGAATGATAAGTTAAGAACGATTAGATTGGCTTGGTATGGGCGTGTCATAAGGAGGGATGAAAAAAACATAAAAAAGAGTAAGTACATAACATGAATGTGGATGGATATAGAGGTAGAGGAAGGCCGAAGAAGGTATGGATGGACTGTGTGAGGAATGACATGTTTATAAAAGGTGTGAGCACTGAGCTGACTAATGATAGAAGAGAAACATGTTGTGGCGACCCCACCGAGTGTGGGATAAGGACGAGAAAAAGAGAGAGAAATTAGTTGTATCGAAGGGATACGAAATAGAGCAGCGATATATTTATCATTTAGATACTATGGTCTAACGCTCGGAATAGTAGAATGTAATCGGTCTAACGCTCGGAATAGTAAAATCAGATGATTCAGATGATTTATCTAGTGGGATGGAGTCAGGTGGACAAATAGACGTAATCTATACTGACTATGCCAAAGCGTTTGGTCGAATTGATCATGCCGTATTACTAGAAAAGCTACAAGCCGCAGGTATTCATGGGGATCTATTCAGATGGTTTAAGTCATATGTACAAAATCGTTGTCAAACTGTGGTTCTCAATGGTTTCTTCTCGCACTCTTCTCTCTCTGCTGTCCCCTCGGGTGTCCCTCAGGGTTCTATCTTAGGACCTTTGCTTTTCATACTATTTTTAAATGATATAAATAATTGTTTTCTATACTCAAAATTTTACTGTTTGCGGATGACATGAAAATTTACAAGGTTATCAAATCAACACAGGACTTCCTACTGCTACAGCAGCATCTCGACAGGTTGCACGAATATTGTGTCATTAACGAACTGGACTTGAACATATCTAAATGTAACTGCATTACTTTCAGCAGGTCCCCTAGAGTACATCATAGTGAATACACACTAAACCAGCAGATATTGAAACGTGTAGATATTGTTAGAGATCTTGGTGTCACTTTTGACACAAAACTACTTTTCGACACTCATATTGATACTATAACAACCAAAGCCAAAAAAACGTTAGGATTCGTCTTTAGAATCACAAAGGACTTCAAAACCATTAAAACTCTTAAAATATTATATAGTTCGCTTGTGCGAAGTCAGCTAGAGTGCGCTTCGCAGGTCTGGAATCCTCGCTATGAAACATATATCAGCAGAGTAGAAAAAAATACAGAAAAAGTTTTTACGTTTTGTTAATTTCAAACACAAACTCGATATTCATGATTAAATCGATAGTTGCTAACACCATCATCTATTGCCATTGGAACAGCGTAGAGAGGTGGCAGACCTTGTGTTTCTCCATAGTGTCGTTCTCAGTAGGGTGGATTGCTGTGAGCTCGTATCACGCATCAAACTGCAGGTGCCTCATCGTACTGTATCTAGACGAAACCACTTAATACTTCATGTGGAATTATGTTCCACAAACTAACACACAAAAAAATTACAAAATTCTTACTTTATCAGAGTCTGTAGTATTTTTAACTCTAAATACACTGAGTATGTTGATTTATTTAATGCAAGGTACAACTTCTTCAAAGTCAATGCTTTTAACGCATTTTTTAACTAAAAGATAATGTTCTGCAACTGGTTGTAACTGGATTGATTTGCCTATGAATAAATAGATAGATATGATATATAAATAGAGATAGGAAACATAACTATCTATTTATCAACGTTTTTTAGTCATTAAATACCTATTTACTTATTATTTCTCCTCCATTTTTCTTTTTTTTTTCATTGTATTATATAAAGAAGATTAGATTATATAAGTAACTGGAGAATAGTTTTATATGTGGAAACTGTATTAGCTTGTTCGTACTACACTAATTTTGTCCTATATACTTATTCATTAAGCTGTTTGTTTTCCATTAAATAAATAAATAAATTAAATAAATAAGTAATATGGCGCAGCATCATCAGTGCGTGCTGGTAAGGTACTCTCCAGTACCCGACTGGGTAGCTACCACTCTCAAGTCCAAAAAACTATCGCCAATCACACAATGCGCTCGATCACTTCTCCTCGAGAGACAGTTAACAATGTAGATGTATCGCGGTCCCACCTTCGACCACATCACTCGCTGCATCTATAAAGTATGTTTAAATAGAAGTACCAATGATCGCCGTCGAAGCGTGCACTATGCAGGGCTGTGCCTGTTCATGATACGATAGTGCATCAAGTAGGTATGTACGTATATCACTTGCAGGACAAGATCAACCTGATGACAGCGTACAAGGTGGACAAGAGGGCCCGCGCGACCAGCAACAGCAGCGGCAGCTACGAGTTCACGAGCGCCAACAAGCTGTTCGCCTCCGCCGAGCTGGAGGTGCGCCAGTGCATGCTGGACTCCTTCGGAGACGAGCTCGAGGCTCTGGTAACTAATCCTCCGTCATCCGCGGTACCCAGCCAGCTGTAGGCGCCGCCCGCGGCCGAGCCGAGTACCACACCTATGTGCACAAACTTGGCTATCTATCGTATCGTACATGCTTTCATTCAAATCATTAGAACAATGGTATAATGATGAATTATATTGATTAGTAGCGGTCCGCCCCGGCCGCGCCGGACTGGCTGCGCTGCCGGCCGCGCGCGGTTACATGATTCAACTTTTATCAGGAAACCCTATTCTTTTCTTCCCAAAGAAATAAGATAGCCTATATATGTTACTCAGGAATAATGTTAAATTCTAATGGTGAAAAAATTTTAGACATCGGTCCAGTACTTTTTGAATGTATCCTTTACAAACATACTAATCTTTCCTTTTTATAATATATAATAGTTCTAATATTATAATTATAGGTCCTCGAACAGTGTGTGTTACCAGTGATGAGTTACGGGACCGAAACGTGGTCTCTGACTATGGGCCATCTGAGTAGGCTCAGAGTCACGCAACGAGCTATGGAGAGGGCTATGCTCGGGGTTTCTCTACGTGATCGAATCAGAAATGAGGAGATCCGTAGAAGAACGAAAGCCCAGCGGATTAGCAAGTTAAAGTGGCAGTGGGCAGTGCACATAGCTCAAAGAACCGATGGCTGTTGGGCTCGAAAAGTTCTCGAATGGAGACCACGGACTGGCAAGCGCAGCATAGGACGGGCACCGATCAGGTGGACAGACGACCTGACTAAGATCGCAGGCAAGGGCTGAATGAACGCGGGCCGCTTCCTACCAGTCCTGTCAGTGGAAATCAATGGGGGAGGCATATGTCTAGCAGTGGATGTCCTATGGCTGAGATAATGATGTTGATTATAATTATAATAGATGAGATAATGAATGATAGATGATGATGATGAATGAATGATAGATTAAGCCACCAATTCATTATCTATTATAATTATATACTTTAAAAATATGTCACCATGTTAAAAATAGCATATCTAGGTCTAGCCAGGGGCTGACGTGATCAGCGCGCGTGTGTTCGCGGCGCGTCGCCCGTGTCTGAGTCACGGAAACTTAATGTGGTTTAGTATAATTTTTGCACAAGAAATATTTTTAGAATATGTTTATTACTAGATGTCCGACAAGGGACTCAAACTAGACATTACTATTGGCTATAACTACACAGTTCTAAACCAAGGAAGTGACAAACAATTTTCATAACTCACATCCGAAACGGTACTCCCTTTATATAAAGAACACCGTCAACGAGCGAACCGCGAGCTCCGACAAACCCGTGCGCGGTCCCGCTGCCTCGCCGCGATGGTATCACTCTATACAACACCGTCAACGAGCGAACCGCGAGCTCCGACAAACCCGTGCGCGGTCCCGCTGCCTCGCCGCGATGGTATCACTCTATACAACACCGTCAACGAGCGAACCGCGAGCTCCGACAAACCCGTGCGCGGTCCCGCTGCCTCGCCGCGATGGTATCACTCTATACAACACCGTCAACGAGCGAACCGCGAGCTCCGACAAACCCGTGCGCGGTCACGCTGCCTCGCCGCGATGGTATCACTCTATACAACACCGTCAACGAGCGAACCGCGAGCTCCAACAAACCCGTGCGCGGTCCCGCTGCCTCGCCGCGATGGTATCACTCTATACAACACCGTCAACGAGCGAACCGCGAGCTCCAACAAACCCGTGCGCGGTCACGCTGCCTCGCCGCGATGGTATCACTCTATACAACACCGTCAACGAGCGAACCGCGAGCTCCAACAAACCCGTGCGCGGTCACGCTGCCTCGCCGCGATGGTATCACTCTATACAACACCGTCAACGAGCGAACCGCGAGCTCCAACAAACCCGTGCGCGGTCACGCTGCCTCGCCGCGATGGTATCACTCTATACAACACCGTCAACGAGCGAACCGCGAGCTCCAACAAACCCGTGCGCGGTCACGCTGCCTCGCCGCGATGATATCAGTCTATACGTTCGAAACGTATGACTTTACCGCTATTGTTCTTCGAGCCGCAATGACACGTGCCATTTCCGTATTTTCAGAATTTCCGGGAAAACCCGGCGGCCGCTCGCGAGTACATCAACGAGTGGGTCTCGCGCATCACTAAGAACAACATCAACGACCTAATACCCGAAGATGGAATATCTCAAGCGACGAGGCTGGTGCTCGCGAACGCTGCTTACTTCAAGGGTGTGTGGGCTTCCAAGTTCCCGGCCGAGCGGACCAAGAAGGAGGCGTTCTTCGTGTCCGAGACGCGACAAACTCTCATTCCTTTCATGAAGCAGAAGGGCACCTTCCACTACAGTGAGTACCGCTGAAGCCGCGCAACTAATATGCCATTTAAGATTGACATCGCACACGCACACGTGCATGACATATCATTTTACATCGAACGTCATTGCAACACAAATGTGTCAAAAGCCATTTTGAAAAATGACAAATATTTTGATTGGACGACACGATGCAAGTACAAGGCGATAGGCCCGCGCCCGCGCCCTCGCCCGCGCCCGCGCCTTCGCCCGCGCCCGCGCCCGCGCCCGCGCCTTCGCCCGCGCCCGCGCCCGCGCCGAGCCAGCCGTGCCGTGTCTCGGTGAGCCGGGTGACGACGACCTGTGCCGGATGATGCCGCGCGGTACTTACGAGTACATAAACATTGATGATTCTATACAAAACTTATCACTAATTTTAAAAATTACCACACTGAAATTGGGAGTCCCATAACATTGAACACGACATCCGATAGCGTGAGAGACAAATATATAAAGTAAGAAAGCATCGATGGGAAGGGAAGGATTTTGTGTTGGTCTATGCGGGAAATGTTGAGCGCGTGTGTATGCTTGTGTGGCAGTGTGTGGTAATGTGCGTGTGAGTGATTATGTGTGTGCATAACGCAGAAGTTGTAAGATGTTCGCTTTGTGAAGCTAGGCATCATCATCTATAAGATAGTTGAATTAAGAATAATAAGGTAAACCTGTATTTTAAATTCAATGGCATTTAGCATTTATTATCAATAGTTTAGCATGTGTCATAGTGTAATTTTGATCATTAAGCGCCTCCCGATGGTCCCCCCCGGCCCGCAGTCTCGCCGGGACGAGCCTCCCCCCCCCCCCCCCCCCCCGGGAGTAGAAGATTCACAACATCAACCGTCGTCTGACCGCATCTACCAATCTTATCTAATCTATGTAATCATATTCTAAACCAAATTTTGCGTCGCATGCATGAACAATGATTCTCCAGTTTTCTGAGCCAGCTACCAGCAGGCAGCTCATCTCTTGTAACAAATTTAAAAAAAGCCAAGGATCCTCTTCAGCTTCAGTGTAACCATGTCCCGTGTCTGCATCCTGAGCCTGAGTTAATCACCGGCCGTGTGTCGGTTGTGCGCAGTGTCGAGTGAGGAGCTCGGAGCCCAGGTTCTGGAGCTGCCGTACAAGGGGAACGACATCAGCATGTACATCTTCCTGCCGCCGTACTCCATGAAGGAAGGTTCGTGTTCATGCTTCTCAAAAATCCACTCCTAACACATTTTTCCTTACAACTGTACAGATCATCTTTAATGTTCGGTGTTCTATACGCAACAACTATGTAATACTGTGATCTCTGGCCCATTATATATAGATATAATGGGCCCAGAGATCGTAGTATAAAAGAATTTTTATACTATGGGGGGTTAACGGTTTTGCAAAACACGTTTTCAAATGTGTTTTCATCAAATTTAGCTTAATTTTGTGACTCGCTGATGTTATTGTTTTTTTGGGTGTTTTTAGAAGATATGTCATCAGCTATAGGTAAAGGTAGAGATATATTTGTAGGCGGGTGAAGCCGTTGTCATTATTTCATCGACGTTGACATGGCTGACATACCAGTAGCACGTCACGTGGAAGATGGCCCTCGTTCACAGATAATTTGAACAGATAGAATCACCAAAACCGTGACTTCAGCCGGAAGTTGCGCGATGGAAGAATACATCCAGCAGTGGACGTCCCCCCCGACGAACCATAGGATCGGGATGATAATATAATACTTGTTGACACGTTTCGAAACGTCCTGCACTAATACAGTATAGGTACTGGCTTGTTAATTAGTTGCGTGTTGTAATATTTCAGGAGTGAGTAACATAATCGCGAACCTGACGCCGGAGCGCGTCGCCGCGGTGGTGGAGGAGAGCTACATGGGCCGCGAAGTCATCGTCGAGATACCCAAGTTCACCATGGAGCGCTCGCTCCCACTTAGGAGCGTAAGTTGGTTGTTGCTCTGTGGCCGAAGCAGGGACCGCTACGAATATGGCAGCCGTAGCGCAGCCGCGGCACAAACGTAGCGCAGCCGCGGCACAAACGTAGCGCAGCCGCGGCACACACGTAGCTCAGTCGCGGCACAAACGTAGCACAGTCGCGACACAAACGTAGCGCAGTCGCGGCACAAACGTAACGCAGCCGCGGCACAAACGTAGCGCAGCCGCGGCACAAACGTAGCGCAGCCGCGGCACATACGAAGCGCAGACTGAAACAATTCCACCCAGCATTGACTGTCATTTATTTTGCACAACTGCGACACAAAAACGTACAGTTTACGAACGATATGCGTGTTAATTAATTCTTTATAGTAGTACTAGTTGCGCCCTGCGGTTTTACCCGCATGGTGATGATTGATGATGGTGAATAGTGTATGTGTTAATCCAGGGTTTAAACTATCTCCATACCAAGTTTCATTGAAATCGCTGTAGTGGATTGAGCGTGAGAAGTAACAAACATACACACAAACTTTCGCCTTTATAATATTAGTGTGATTGCGACGCGATGGCAGTGGCACAAGTGATTCCCGCCTGTATATAATAAACTAATGAATTTAATTATTATTCAACGGGCCCCAAACTAAGCAATAGCCTGTATCTTGGGCGCCTGCCTAGCTAATATCTGACAGACTTTATAAATCGATATTCGTCGCTACCTAAACTACTACGAGTATTTTCGCGAGTCCTACGATTATCTCAACAATGTCGTAAGATTCCTACATCCTTAAATCCATAAAATACAGTCCACGAAACAAAATCAGCTCTTAATAAACTAACATTCCTCGTTCATCAACAAGTGTTTTCTGATAACATATCGCGTATTAAGAATGATGATAATAAAATTGCTCTAATCGTCTTCAAAAGCTCAGGCCTTTCTTTTACAAAGCCAGTCTTCTCAGGGTCTCGCTTAATATCTATTAAGATATTACTGCTATTGGCACTATATTACATAATTAAGTACTCTTAAATCATATTATAACATTTTTTAAGCTAATACGGTCTTACTACTATGTAATAAAGCCGATAGTTTTTAGTGAGCAAAAATGGGCACGTGGTGTGGTGAGCGAAGTTGAAATGGTTTTAGTGTGTGGATGAATGTGTGTGTGTAAGTTAATGTCTTTGTGTAGATGTGGGTGGAGGTAAATATTTTTTATTTTTATTAACATTCACACAAGGTCTTCAGGTCCCAAACTAGGCAGACCCTGTGCTATGGTATCCTGATGACATATATATACACTTATATACATATACACACACAATAGTGTATAACATTAATGTGTGTCGTGAGACTTGTGAGTGTATGGATAATGAGCGAGAGGTATCTATTTTATATTAACTTCTCTGTCGCTTCATATGATTCTGGTCCTGTCGGTTTGAAATGGTTTTTTGGGTCATAATGGCAGCTTTCAATACATACGAACATAAGTTTTGCAATAAAGAAATATTTGTATTTATATACAGTTGACGTACACGAAGCACCTCGAATTCCGCGTAAAGTGAATTTGTAGAAAAACGGAATGGTTTTGTAGGATGACTTTGGTTAGAGCTCGTTGGGTCCTTTCTAACATCACAAAGAGAGTGTTATCAGCTCCGCTCCATAATGATATGCAATACTGAATGATGGGTTGACACAAGGCTATATAGATTTGCCGAATCAAAGGTAGAGGTGTGCTGCCCAGAAGCTTTTTCAGCAGATAGATAAGCTTTCTTATCGAGATTAAGATCGGATATATGTTCTCTGTAGCGCATGTTCTCGTCTATGACAACTCCTAAATAACGAATAAGCCTTGTACGGGAGATTGGTGGACATGAGCAAGTAGGAAAAGAATTTGTGGTTTTATCGCTGCATGAGTGTATTTTAATGTCTTGAAATAAAGGACTTCCCGCACAAGATTTTGTAACAGCGACGTATTTGGTTTTTTAGCGTTAAGATTGAGCATGTTTTTATCGAGCGCAATCGCAAAAGTAGAAAGACCAGATTCTGCATTGCGGTAAACTTCACTCCCGAAATTCCCATGAAAGAGTATGACCGTATCATCTCCATAAAAAGCGTCGGGCCCAAAATACTTCCTTGTGGAACGCCGTAATTTATCGGCATATGATCACTAAAGTGCGATTGAACGTTTACAAACCGAGTGCGATTAGTGAGGTAGCTCGTGAACCACTAAAACGGGATTCCTCTGCCCCAAGACTCTCCATCTTTCTCGGAAGTAGACCAGTCGAGACAGAGTCGAAGGCCTTTGTCAGATCTAAGAAAACTCCTATGCATTTGTTACCGTTATCAAAGTGTGATGAGACTAAGTTGCTAAAAAGCGTTATGACATCTTCGTTTGCCTTACCCTGATGAAAGCCAAATTCCCTGTCTGACAAAATGGTGTGCTAACAACTTTTTCCAGCAGTTTGGAGATAATTCTAAGTAACGGTTATATATAACGGTCTATACTCGTAGTTGTCTGGTGAATTTTTGGGAAAAAGTGACTTAATTTAAAAAAGATGTTAATGCTTCACAAATCGTCTACGAGATGGCGCTTTAATTAACACAAGAGTCAATATATCTTAGTGGTACTCGCTCAGATATATTGTTTCATGTGTAAATTATAGCATTTCTTTAAAAGTACTTCCATTGAGTAAAATAAAATAAAAGATAATCTGCTAAATTGTTAGCGGCATTTCCTAAATAACGACAATTTCATATACAAAGTTAAAAAACAAGTTCTTATTTTTTTAAATGTTGCAGATTCTAGAGAGAGTGAACGTAGGCGACTTGTTCAACTCGAGCGCAGACTTCAGCTCGCTGACGGCGCAGAGCGGCGTCCTGTTCGACGACGCGGTGCACAAGGCGAAGATACAGCTCGACGAGCAAGGTCTACAATACATAATACCTACTCTGTAGTATTCCTATATATACCTACCATACTTACCTATTTTTAATGACTGCGTTTTAGGCGATGATAGCTCAGTGGTGGGAGTATCTCGGCTGACGAAGTGACGAACGCAGGTTTGATCCCCGACAACTGCTTGAGATTCCGCAAAGGGCACACCGTTATCGAATTCCCAGCATGGTCTTTCGAACCTGTTGCGGGTGGTAAACCCTTACGTTTGAAAACTGTCTCCAAACACATAGTGAGTTCTGGCAGCAGACGTTGAGAGCCAGAAAACAATCTAGGTCTAGCGCGATTCGACCATTCGATGATCTTCGACCGCGTCGTCAGTGACGACTCGTCACCATCAAGGGAGATAGTGTTCAAACGCTAGAACTATAAAGTAAAAATAATAGGTTGAGTAGTACATATCGCTTCTCGACTCGATGCCGGGTGAGACAGTGGCTAATGTTCTGCCTGTGTAATATAAAAGACCATTGTCTATCACAGCTTCATAAGTATTTAGATTGGCTCCGCAACACGCAGGAAGCCCACCGCTGCACCTTCCCAACAGTGGGCGGCGCTCCCCGTGAGATCTCCTCACAGAACGTAATGTTCTTCATCAACTTCCATGTTGACGTCTGTAGGGCTGCAGGAGTCTGGCTCTCGGCACTTTCAGCCTCGCGCTGGGTTTCTGTCCTTTTATACGTATACAAACATCTCTTACTGCGCAAGGTCATGAGACGAAACTCTTCAATAAGTCCGTTTTACCTGTTCTGTTATGACGTAAAGAGTCGTATTCGGTCGCTCAGTGAGGTATGAAAAGGACTTTTTTATAAAAAGAGTTTAAGATCCCACCTGCAGCCTGAGCTCTCTAGACGTCAGCCTTCCGTCGTGCATGTTAAAACGTCAACGGCTCTGAAATAGGCTGGTAAACATTTCTAGCCAATTAAATATATTTGTTAGTATTAAAATCAGGTGAAGAGAACGATTACCTAAATGTAACCTCGACACCGGCTGCACTGCGAGCAGCACTTCCGGAGCTTACGATAGTGCTGGTAGAAGCCTAGCTCGAGGTGATATTGAAGCTGTCTCTACTCTGCATCTCGATTCCGAGGTCCCAGTCTCTGAGTCGAGGAGGTCTCAGTCTGCTCGGTGCCGCGAACAATAGATCTCGTTGAAATCCTTCTGAGAGTGCGCTCTGAGTGTCCGAGTTGTGTTCTCGCGTGGACGGGCTTGCCCAGAACGACAGGGCGAGCCTACGTCCGATGCGCGCTCGACGGCTCGGACGATGACAGAGACAGGGCTAAGGCTAGAAGGCGTCAGTGGCGTGAAACTATTTCCAAAAATCTCTTTAGAAATAAATTAACGTAATAATTTGTGTCTGGGTGTGTATATGTACATAAGTATATATATCAGTCATCAGGTTACCATAGCACAGGCTCTGCCTAGTTTGGGACCTGAATATCTTGTGTGAATGATAATAAATAAAAAAATTTCAAAGGATTTTGTTTCCAGGCACCGTAGCAGCTGCGGCGACCGCGATCTTCGGGTTCCGTTCGTCGCGACCTGCGGAACCCAGCCGCTTCGTCGCCAACTTTCCCTTCGTGTACATCATTTACGAGAGGCCTACCAGCTCCGTCCTGTTCATGGGCGTCTACAGAGACCCGAAGAAGTAGCCTTTAGTTGAAAATATCTGCGAGTGGTGTAGTGTAGAGGCCCCGTCTAACATCCGGCGAACAGGAGAGGTTGTGATCATACCTACAGAGTGATTAATGTCGGTAGGATGTTTTCAATTCACGAAATCAATGTGTTTGTCCCTCGCCAACTTCCACTTCGACAAACTAAATAGTTTACCTACCAATTTGGACAAAAGTTTCTGTGTAATCACAATAGCGATAAGGTTGAACCTATCTAACAATGAACGAGATGCACGGGAATATCGACCCTGTTGTTGTACGGTGTCGAGTGATCTCCGACCGTAGCGTGGAACACGACATATTTTGGCCGACAGGAACTTCATCGAACAGCGGCGTTTATCGTTTGAGACGATCGGTATTAAACTTGCAGACATATTGTAAGAAATGTATACAGACCCATAAACAGGACACAGATGGGTAATTCACCACAGTTTCATTCTTTTTTCCATTTATGGGCTCCTCTATCGTTCCAATGGCTACCATCTCAGGTGACCCGACGTACTAGATAAGCGTATGAAACTAGAAATATATGAAAATTGGAACAATAGATATTAAAAAAAAAAAACATATTTGCAACAGAGCAGAATTAATTTAGAAAATGATTTGCGTGATCCTTGAAAGCTGAATGTTAATTTATGTATTACCTATAAAATATTAA
This sequence comes from Apeira syringaria, assembly GCA_934044485.1. Lineage (NCBI taxonomy): Eukaryota > Metazoa > Arthropoda > Insecta > Lepidoptera > Geometridae > Apeira > Apeira syringaria. The sequence goes on from OW203662.1 coordinate 325,730, forward strand.
ATATGTTTAATCTTCAAAACCTACGCAGAAACATAATGCGGATCTTAGGAACGGAACCTTGGACAGTGGATCAGGAGACCAGCGCGTCTCCTGATCCACTGTCCAAGTTTCCGTCCGTGTCTCATTTTCCGGCTGAATACGTTTCCAAACTCCTCGTGTTAAAATTCAATCATAAGCATAGAACTCAATATCAGTACAAACGCAAACGCGGCGTTAGGGACTTTGAGCGATTTGCATAACAATGAAGTGATTTAAATAGTATTTGTATGAAAAGGTATTTTACTGTTGTAAATGATGCGATGTCTCGCGGATTACAATGTGAAATCTTATGATAATGTAGATTTTATTCAACCTTGTTTTTTAAATCTTTTAAGCTTCTATTTATTTACTTTTAATTAGGTGTTATGTATTATTTTGTAGTTTTAGAAAGTTATTTTTATACATATTTTCTAAATACCGGTAATCTTAAATGAGATTGTAACTAATTAGAATTTGGAATACCTGCATGTCTCCAGTGGTCGATATCGTCATTCAATAACAAACATGACACGTTATTATATATTAGCTTAAGAATAAAAACGCTTTATTTAAATGTTTATTTTATTTGCCTAACACTTTCGCACATCACCCAACTCGGTCTGTATATCGAGATCACGTTCGTGACCGGCGGCTCCCGTCACCTCACACATCCACACACTCTTTTACATTTGCTTATATTTCCGGCTTCTTTTCTCCATACGCAGAAGTGAGGTAGGATGCGCCGTGGTGGTGGACTGGCAGCTCGCGCTGTCAGCTGCGGTTCCCGAGAGAGAACACACCCGTCCAGGTCCAGATATACGACGCTAGCAGCCTTCGTCCGATCGTTACAGCTGCCTCCGAGTCACCCTGCAGTCGTGAGATCGTATCTGGAATGACCTTAATGATTACAAGAGTAAACATCCTTGACATATGTAGTTCTGGGTGTCTGTGCGAGGTGTCAACGAGGCTCTCGTGGAGAGATCACTCACTGGCAAGGGCAAGCCCAGTGTGGGACGTCCAGCGACGAGACGGGAAGGCGAGCCAGTGTAGTAGATCGCGAGAGGAAGTCGTAGGCAGGCCGATCCTTGTGCACGTGCACGTGTGGGGAGGGCCCTCTCTGGCTCTCTAATTTGTCAGCTAATGTCATATACTGATTTCTGAACTGTGATCCTTTTCCTAACTGGTTTTTTACTCAATTATACGCGTACACATTTCCATAAAAACACTGTCAGTGGGTAATACATTATCTACCATATCCCCCGGGCCTGGGCGCGGGCACGGGGAAGCTGCTGCGATCAAACATGGTTCAGCATAGATCTGCTACCTGGAAAATAAATAACGACAAATTTGATTTTGGAATGTAAGTATACCGTCTGATAAGGAAATAAGCTCGTAAGCATGTTAAATAATATTTTAAGTACAATCATAGTATTGAAGTGCGTCATCGCTGACACCATATTTATGAAATAGTGGGCGCTATCTCATGAATTATTTATAAAAACACTCTGTCGAAGAAGGTTGCGTTGAAAACGAAAACCACTCCGGTGTACGTACTCGCGCCTTCGCGCAACACTTTCGTTACATCTACAATTTATTCCATCTCACGTCTGTCTGTCTATAAGTGTTCTGTCGAGTTATATTTTACTCGTATCTTTGTTTTCAACAAAGCCGTCGGTACTTGCACTTTCACAGAATTTATTGACATAAAAACTATTTTTGTTATGTCAGAAAGAGAGAATCCGCTCGTGTGATGAGTGGTCTGGCCTGCAGCTGCCGGCGAGTCACCGAGGCTGGCGATTGTGCAGGCCGTACTCAGCCTTCGCGTTCGAAGGCATGCCAATATGCGCGCGTTAAACGTGCCCCATATGACACTTAGATATTAAGACGGTCGCCGTGGCGCAGTGGTCAGTGTCAGTGAATCGACTTCTGTGTCTCCGGGACCCTGAATTGAATTTGAAATCCCGGCAGGGGCAAAACATTTATGCGATGAATATAGATGTTTGTCCCGGTTCTTGGTAGTTTGTGTGTGTCCATGCCTCCCGCGACACAGGGGACCCTAGTGCGGGGGTCTGTGTGTGATAAAAAAGGCGAATCTAAATGTATATAGTCCACGTCCAGAGTCGGAACTTGTTTATTTATTTATTTGGATCATTAACACGATGCTCATTGAAATATTGCAATGCATTAGTCAGAGGCGGCGACACGCTCACGTAGGTCTCTCCACACACAGGTGCTCACGCGCGCTTGTGACGCGCATCTCCGTATGCTCGAGTACAACTGGACGACTGATTAATATAACATTGTACTTGACTACAACTTTGCAAATCATCCATTTTGTAATTTAAGAATCCTAGTGCGGGGGTTTGAGTGTGATACACATAACGAAATAAAATAATAAATTGTAAGCTCAGCGGTGGAGGCCAACCAGCTGCTCGTGTCCGACTGTTACTAAGGGTACATTAGGGCGTGTCCACGAGCACACGAGTCGGAGACTGTCAAGTACCTGGGCGCCCGAGCCTCACTATCGGATACTGATGCTGTGCCATATTGCTTATGGAAGTACTTCAAGGCGCTTTGAACATGACCGTCAGTACGCGCTACCGGGAATTGGAAAAATGTCGTGTGCACCACTGTGTCGTTTGGGCCGAGTCCGGTCTTACTATCATATAATTATCTTAAAATCTATATATCTAAAATATCTTAAAATTGTAACTATGTATAGGTATATAAATAAACGTTATTGTTTATTTAATTACTAGATGTTGTTTTCCTTACCCTTCCTTTATGCGCACTGCCGAGGGATGGAACTCGGCCTCGAGCTTCCCGATACGTACGATCCTGGAGTGCTCTGCTGGGCTCGCGTGCTACATCCTAGACCGCGTCATCACTCGACATCAGGTGAGACAGTTCTTAAACAACTGTCAACAAATAATGACTAGATGATGTTATATTGTGTCGACCTATCGCTGTAATCCATAGCGATATGAAAACGCGGTCTGACCGTTACTGTGTTCGGCGAACGGTTTACACGGTGCTTGTTATATGTTCTATCATATAATAGATTCGTCCCGCGGCAGTACACAGAGTCGATCGGCGAGGCTCAGCACACGTTCGGACGAGCAGACGCGGCATCCCCCCCGGAGACGCAGCAGGTACCTTCGCGCCGTCTTCACTCGTGATGTACGGCTTCCTGCGGCTCAGCCAACGACGTCTGGTCACGCGCACTGCGGCTGTCACCTGTCGTTTATCACTCGTTACGAGTGCGCTTCCTCAAACGTAAAAACTAACAATATATTAGAAGCTTTGAATGTTGAACTGGGACTTTTCCGACACATTAATAAATCAAAACATACAGGTGTGGCTAATTATCGGAAAAGTCGAAGCCGGTATTTGTGCGTGGGTATACGCCGAACATCGCGAGTGATAGCCGGGAAACCGTCTCTAGTGCGCGATGATTGACGGACGGACGGACGGACGGAGAAAGCTCAAGAGGCGCACAATGTTCACATGTCCGCTTATATTCACTCGAATATTTCTATAAAGGTACCTATGTACTATACATAGTATATGCATCGTTTACATTCGATGTGAATTCTTGAACTTATATGGAATAGGCCATTTTTATTAGCCGCTATGATATAAATAGCGAGTGGATTGCGATATCGAAGGAAGGTCGACCGGTACACTTCCGTTTGTCTGCACGCTTTCTTGAAATCACAGCTCGAGTTTTGAAAACGAATAACCGCTTCAGGTATGCATAAGTGATGGCCGGGGCGGGTATGTCGTAAGGCAGGTCGGCGGTCGGTGGCTTCGAACGCCCATAAACACAGCATATCTATTGCCGGTCGGTATGTTCATATACATACATATGTACACGAAGCGGCGCCTGCGTAATGGATCACAATTATCGGAGTGTACATACATAATGTCTAATATTATATAGTTTTTTTATTCTATTGTAGTGGTCCACTTATCTATAAGGTTACAGAAATATTTATCGTGTTTTGTTTTGAATGCGCGATGCTTGCAGGTTCTGAACTCGGTTCTGTAGCCGTCGCATCGGTGGTGGTAGTCGGCTGGAGACGATTAATAAATAACATGGATACGAGTGGAAAGCAGGTAGACGGTAGGTGAATCCGTCGGAAGTGTTCTGGCGTGGATAGGATCGGTTAACAATAGAAGTAATTAGCACGTAGCACGTAGGTCGGAACCGCGCGCGGCGCGGCGCCGCGGACGGCGGGAACAATGCCCCGGGCGCAGCGGCCTCGAGCGCTCGACTCGCGTGTGCCTTTTGTTCCACTCTGCCCGTATTTATCTCCAATCGACATAACATATCTTTGCATTCATTAAATTAAATGGAGATCTCATACTCTATACGACATACTTTTTAAAATATATAGCCTCTTATATGTGTACTATGATACATATATAAGATGTATAATGTACTAGCTTTTGCCCGCGACTTCGTCTGCGTGGAATAATTGTTTCGTGGAAGCATTTTTACCCGTTTTTTGTAACATTTTTCATTTATGCTCCGCTCCTATTGGTTGTAGCGAATACAACTTTTTAATAATACCCTAAACCTTCCTTCATAAATCGACTATCCAACACTAAAAATAAAAACACAAAAGAATTTAAACTCTAAGGCTTTCACGGCCGGCGTTGCATGTTGTATGTATTGCTTCCGGGCTGTTTGGCCGTGGTCTATGTGAAACTTTTGTTCCAGACGTTTCGTCGATCACTGCGGTCGACATCTTCAGTGGTTCAGGTCCGAGCGGCGACAAGAGCGTAGAACTCCCCTTCGCGGTGTCTTCTCTGATACTGATGGAGTTCTACGCTCTTGTCGCCGCTCGGACCTGAACCACTGAAGATGTCCTTGACCTAGTTCCTGAAATCAGCGCGTTGAACCAAACCAACAAACAAACTCTTTAGTTTCATATACCTATTCAATATAAGTATATCAATGTTGGAACACTTTAAACAATAACGCGAGTGGTCCTACACAATCCTACACAACTGGAATCGAATCTTGGCATGTTTAAGGAGAGACGGAACCTTCGCTCGTCCAGAGTGTCGGCGTACAATGTTAGCAAGGGGTTGAATACTTTCTGAATTAAGCACAAAGGAGAGAGGTAGAGGTTATACGTTTAGTCCTAAACTATTTGGGTAACTGTATAAATCCTACGAATATTATAAATGCGAAATATTGTATGTATGTGTATATGTTCATTACTTCTTCGCGTTCAAACGGCTACACCGATTTCAATGAAATTTGGTGTGGAGATAGCTTAAACCCTGGATTAACACATAGGCTACTTTTATCCTGGAAAAAAATTAGTTCCCGTGGGATAATTGAGGTAGCGGGAAAGCCGTAATCCACGCGGGTGACAGCGCGGGGCGCTACTTAAGACTATTACTATTGCTTGAGACTGTTATAAGAACACTAGCTGAACCTTGCGGTTTCACCCGCGTGGTAATGAAAAACTGTAGTGATGATGATGATGATGAGTCCATGACACTCACAAATAACTTGGCTTTCTGTTGGTAAAAGGATTTTCAAAATCAGTTCAGTAGATCTAGTAATTTCCCCTTACAGCCTCACAAACTCACCTCTATATAATATATGTGTAGGTCTATAACGCCCGTATATCTTTATATTTATATAGGTAATTATACTGTGCGTGTGTATGTCACTGAACTCCTAAACGGCTGGACCGATTTGAATGATTTTTGACGTGATAACGTTTTATAAATTGATGAATGCCAAAATGAAAAATAGTAACGGTAACATCCGCGTAACGTTCCACCTAAGTTTTATCTAGATCTAGATAATATAATCAGTCAAAGTCAAGGTCAAAGTCAAAGTCAAAGTCAAAGTCAAAGTCAAAAGTCAAAAGTCAAGAGTCAAGAGTCAAGAGTCAAGAGTCAAGAGTCAAGAGTCAAGAGTCAAGAGTCAAGAGTCAAGAGTCAAGAGTCAAGAGTCAAGAGTCAAGAGTCAAGAGTCAAGAGTCAAGAGTCAAGAGTCAAGAGTCAAGAGTCAAGATTCAAGAGTCAAGAGTCAAGAGTCAAGAGTCAAGAGTCAAGAGTCAAGAGTCAAGAGTCAAGAGTCAAGAGTCAAGAGTCAAGAGTCAAGAGTCAAGAGTCAAGAGTCAAGAGTCAAGAGTCAAGAGTCAAGAGTCAAGAGTCAACAGTCAACAGTCAAAAGTCAAAAGTCAAAAGTCAAAAGTCAAAAGTCAAGTCAAAAGTCAAAAGTCAAAAGTCAAAAGTCAAAAGTCAATGTTAATGTCAATGTCAATGTCAATGTCAATGCCAATGTCAATGGTCAATGGTCAATGGTCAATGGTCAATGGTCAATGGTCAATGGTCAATGGTCAATGTCAATGTCAATGGTCAATGTCAAAGTCAAAGTCAAAGTCATACATGATTATGTCGTTATCACGTAAATCTATCGTCCGTAAACCGACTTTACAGACAACCAATTTTTTTTGTATGCGTTTGGGTGGCGCCCTGGATGGTTTAGATATTGGGCTATAACTTGCGTCCAAGTGTTTGTGTCGCATCGAACAATTGAACATCGGTCGCGTCGACGACGCGTCTGTACCGGGCGCAGTTGTTCCAGCTGTGGCTCAACTGCGGCGCCCGCGGCGATCCCTTAAGTACTTCTGCTATTTATACATAATTTATACTCCCATTATAACAAAGCTATATTTTTTTTTTTTTTTTTTTTTTTTTTTTTTATTCATAATAGGCAGGCGTTTGACCACTATCTCACCTGATGTTAAGTGATGATGCGGTCTACGATGATTCACGCCTGCCTAGAAGATACCTGTTCACTCGTGACTTGAAGATGCCCAGATTGTATTCATGTGGAAACACAGACTTAGGCAATGAGTTCCACTCGTTAGCTGTACGCACTATGAACGTGGAAGCAAAAAGCTTGGTGCGACAGAGTGGAACGTCTACCATGTATGGATGTCGCATTGCAGTCCGTCTGGTCGTTTTTTGATGGAATGGGGAAGGAGGTACTAAGTTGTGTAACTCCAGAGCACACTCCCCGAAATGTATCCGGTAAAAAACCGATAAGCTAGCGACTCTACGTCGGTGCTGCAGGCTTTGAAGTCGTGTCTTGACTAAAGAATCCTTGTTAATCAGCCTTTTAGCACGCCTCTCTATGGACTCAAGAGCCTCAAGCTGATATTTAGCCGAGCCGTCCCACAAGTGAGAACAATACTCCATACAGGATCGGACTTGTGCTTGGTATAAGTTGAGCAGTTGTTCCGGTGTGAAGTACCGCTTCACCTTTGCGAGTATTCCTAGCTTCTTGGCTGCCAACTGAGCTTTTGACTCGATGTAGGAGCCAAAATTCATAGTTGAGCTCATTGACATGCCCAGTATATCAAGATGGTCGGTTATTGGCACGGATACATCTCGGAAAGTAGGAGTCAGATGAAATTGACTCTTTTTTGCGGAAAAGAGACACGCCTGAGTTTTATTGGCATTGAACTTTACCAGGTTGGCATCACCCCAGTCGGAGACTGCCTTTAGGGTCAAGTTCATACGTTCCACCATGTTCTCTCTCAATAGTTGTATTTGAGTGCCGCTACTGCGTGCATTGGACGTATAGCTCTCTACCACTGTACTGTCATCTGCATACCCAAAGGTACCGGGCTTGAGCAGCTCATTTATGTGCAGTAGAAACAGCGTTGCAGAGAGCACAGACCCCTGAGGAACACCGGCATTTATATCCAATTGATCTGACGAGCAGCCATCAATAACCACTCGTAATGATCTGTCCCTCAGAAAGTCTGTTATCCATTCACATAGTGCAGTGGGCAAGCCATATGATGGAAGCTTGCTTATAAGGCTATCGTGCCAGACCCTGTCAAAGGCCTTTGAGATATCTAGAGAAACGGCCAACGCTTCTCCGTGTCTCTCAATGGCCTCACTCCAGATGTACGTGGCATACGCTAGGAGATCTCCGGTGGACCGGTTTCGGCGGAAGCCATATTGCCGGTCACTCAGAATGTCATTTGTCTCCAGGTATGCCAGGAGCTTCTTGTTGAGGACACGCTCCATGCTCTTACAGAGAATGGACGTGACCGATATTGGCCTGTAGTTGGCAGGGTCGGCTCGACTGCCTTTTTTGGGCACGGGCTGCACGTTAGCTAACTTCCAGGACTTTGGCACAATACCCGTATCGAGTGAGAGACGAAACAGACGTGTCAAAATAGGAGTAAGTTCAGGAGCACAGGTTTTCAGCACTGTGGCTGGAATACCGTCTGGTCCACTGGCTTTGTTAACGTCGAGATTGCGAAGCGTTTTGCGAACCTCGGATTGATGAATACGTATATCCGACATAAACGTCTCGTATTGCTCAATTGGGGTTGGAGGTGTTGCAACGCTAGCATCTAACCGCGAAGCTTCAGCAAAGAGAGTAGCAAACAAGTTTGCTTTATCTTCAGCGGTGTGAGCCAGGGATCCATCAGGTCTCAGCAATGGTGGTAATGAGGGGCGAGAGAAATTCGATTCAACCGACTTAGCCAGGGACCAAAATGCCTTACTACCCGCAGGATACGTGGCTAGTTTGTTCCCTATCCGGCTTATGTGATTAAATCGAGCCTTCCTCAGAGCTTTCTTGCAGAGCTTGGCAGCCTTGTTATAGGCTCTCTTCTTCACGTGTACATCCTTGGCTTTGCGTTTACGAGCATCGACCCAGGCTAGGTATGCCTCGTGTTTCAGCGAATCAGCGCTTTTACACTCAGCCCCGAACCATGGCCGAGCTTTGCCTGACAGTGAAACATCCGAGAATGGAATGAAGTATTCCATCCCCTGGCGCATCACTTCCGTCACAGCATCAGCGCATGCCGAAGGGTCACCAGAAGAGAAGCACGTAGGTAGCCAAGGGTAAGATGAGAAGAAAGTTCGCATCTCGTCCCAATCTGCTGACTTGTACTGCCAGACCCGCCGGGTGCCTTTATGGCTGAGATCGGGCGGGTAGTAGACAGATGCAGACTTTACCAGACAGTGGTCGGAGCTACCTAAAGGTGATGATACCGACACGGAGTATCGGTCTGGATCCGTTGTCAGCAGAAGGTCCAAACAGTAAGCTGTGTGCGTCTCAACATCTGGTACCCTAGTTGCCTCTTGGACCAGCTGGGTGAGATTTAACGCTAAAGCAAGCTTTCGCGTCTCTCTCCCGGCGTGGTCAGTGTCCAAGTATGGGCAGAGCCACTCCTGGTGGTGGGCATTAAAATCACCTAGTACCACCAGTTGAGCTGAAGGGTACCGTTGCTGAGCCACATCCGCCGCCTCAATGAGGTGCTCAGTGAACCTGGTCGTCTCCTCATTTCCGCGGTGCGATCGGTAGACACAGGCATAAAGGATTGTCTCTAAGCCTGTGTCCACCAAAACCCACAGGGTGGAAAATCTGGGGTCTTCAATATTTCGGAGACGCCGATAGGACATATCGTCTCGGATGTAAGCACACGTTCCAGCATGCGGTTTAAAACTGTGCTCCAGGCCATAGCCTGGGTATGTGAGATACGAAATGTCGGACGGCCGTCGTATTTGCGTCTCCGTGAGGAATAAAAGGGCCGGTTTCTCAGTCTCAAGATGGTGATGGACTGCTAGGAGGTTTGAGTGCAAGCCTCGTATGTTAGTAAGGTGCACTTTGAGAGAGAGCGAGTGCAGCCGCTGTTGAACCGTTTTCTTATTCCTTTTTTTCGTCATATTTGGATTGGGAGTGAATGTTGGTCGGAGGACGGCAGTAGAACGAGGCTTTTATGCATTGCACCCAGGAGACAAACAACGAGAAGCTACACCAAAGGGGTACTAGTCTGGAGACCGCGGGGACGCCCGAGCCCCCCCAAGAATGTCCATCGGGCGCTCTCTTCCGGTCGCCAACCGGCACGATGGCGCATTCCTGGGATTTTTCGCGAGTTGGCGGGGCAGCCTTTCATGAGTGGCTGGCTCACTACTTGGGCCCCCTACTAACTGCGGTCGGCCAGCGGTGCACCGTGCCTCGGATCCCGCTACCCTCCATGACTAGTCTCCCGATGCAGCAATAACTTTGTGCGTCAATTCGGTATGCCTGCAATGGTGCAACTATTCTGACCCGTCCTCCTCAGTTGGCTTCACTGTACATCGTGCCGTAACACGGCTAGGCCATTTCTTGGCACGGCTTTGTCCAGTGGGTGGTCACTAGCCGCGGCCAAAGCCTACCACCGAGTCACCGCTTAGCACCACCCGGGGGTCACGTGTAGGGTTTCAGGAAAAAACACATTCGGGGTACTCTCCTACGGACGTGGGTGACTTGACCCCCGAAAACACCGGGGGTCAAGTCGGTTAGTCGGGGGTTAGAGATAATGATATGAAAACTAAACAATGAAACACAACGTTACTTATAAACTAATATACCTGGTTTTCCGGTTAGTGATCAGTGTGTCCCGTGACACACATCCCTCTTCCGGCTGCTTCCATTCTTTTATATATGAGCGTTGTCCATTTCTACTATCACTAGTCATGAGTCCTGTCCACCTGCACCTCGATCCTCAGATACAGCTCGTACGTCATCCGCTGTTTTGCGGCATTCTATCGTAACACCTATCATGCTTCTTTTAATTCCGCTCTGGCATGTGCTCGATTCCCCTATAGCACGTGCTCGATTCCCCTCTAGCACGTGTTCGATTCCCCTCTAGCACGTGTTCGATTCCCCTCTAGCACGTGCTCGATTCCCCTTTAGCACGTGCTCGATTCCCCTTTAGCACGTGCTCGATTCCCCTCTAGCACGTGCTCGGCTCCCCTCTAGCACGTCCTCGATTCCCCTCTAGCACGTGCTCGGCTCCCCTCTAGCACGTGCTCGATTCCCCTTTAGCACGTGCTCGATTCCCCTCTAGCACGTGCTCAGCTCCCCTCTAGCACGTGCTCGATTACCCCTCTAGCACGTGCTTGACTCCCCTCTAGCACGTGTTCGATTTCCCTCTAGCTCGTGCTCGACTCCCCCTCTAGCACGTGCTTGACTCCCCTCTAGCACGTGTTCGATTACCCTCTAGCTCGTGCTCGACTCCCCTCCAGCACGTGCTCGACTCCCCTCTAGCACGTTCTCGATTCCCCTCAAGCACGTGCTCGATTTCGCTCTGACATGTGCTATTTCCTAAGTGTTTTTGAGCACTCTGCATTTTTCAAGTGTTTTTGAGTCAGTGTCCAGGTTTGACATCCGTGTTAGAGACAGATCGCTTATATTTTTAAACGGAGATATGATGCGGGGAAACAATGAAAGATTGAACTATATTCAAAACATTTTATTAGCAAACTAACATAGGAAAGTAAAAATATAAGAAATTCATTACAAAACTGTAAAGTTTTTAAAAAAACTATGGTAGCTATTAGGTATTATAACGTAACGCATGCGTCACGGGTCGATGCTCATTTATTTAGACGCGACGCGACGCTTGACCATCTCTCGCCGGGTGTAGCTGGCGGGCCGAGACTCAGCGAAACGAGACGCGGACGAGAGTAACTACGTCGTGTGATTAATCATTGTCGTAGCTATTGACAAAAACTCATTAGAAAACTAAATCCGGTAAACAATACTTCACTAAATTAAACAAATGCTGAAACGGCGTTTATACATTTCATAATTAATTGTTAAAAATATGCAAAACACCGCCACGAATGTCTAATTAGATTATAGTTGGCGATGCGAGGCGTCGCGTCGGTACTATTCTCACATCCGACACTCCCGGGCTCGGGCCCGTGGGGCGCGTGTGTCGGCCGTCGGGCTGCAGCTGGCGGCTGTCGACCGACGGAGACGCACTTGTCACGTTTGACAGTACACAGATAAGCAATAATCACAGCTCCGGTTAATCAAATACGATATTTTTGTTTTCGTCGTCAACTTAACATTAAATCTCTATAATAAATAATGAAGTGTGTGTACCTATCGTACAGGACGGCTTCAGACGTAAGGACGATGTGAACTAGGCGCTGTAAAAAAAAACGCTAAAAAAAAAAAAAACGCTAAACGCTTTCTACAAACAACACAAGAAGTCTCTTATTTACTATTTTATATGTATCGAATTACACGTAGTTAGTGAAATGAGGTGGAATCATCGTCGCGTTCGAGTAGGTATATCTGTAACCACTTCACTGAATGTCTAAATCCTAAAAATCAATTTATAGACAAGTATTTCGATGAAACATTACTTGATGTAACAATGATTTTGTTTTGAAAAGTCAGGGTGCGTGCGCACGCGCCGGGGACACTGCGCCGGAGACGGCGGTGGAGAGGTTGGTGGTCGACATCCAGCCCAGCGAGGAGCCCGCTCGGGTGTCCACCTCAGCAGCACCAGGTGTCACTGCGTGGAACCGAGGTTACGTATTTCTTAAAATTGCACTTTTCACTGCGCCGCTAACGAGCCCAGTGTCGCGGTACATGGTGAGGAACTGCGACGATCAATGTTTCTTTTACAAAATGTCACCAATACGATTGACTTGGTGACGTTCGTGAGTTGGAACGTGCGGTTCGCTCGGGTGGTGAGAGTGAGTTAGTCACGCCTCGTAGTGCATCTGCTGGGTTCGTCACACAAGAGCAACATATTCAGATAACCCGACGAGTCGCTCGTGTCTGTGGTTCTGTTTTGTCCACACCGTCCTTAACTCTACAAACTACTCGAGTACACGTATATGTATAATTACACATGCGCATGAATTATATATTTTGTAGACTCTTATAACCGAAAAAATAAATCTCTTAATTAACTCAGGAACAAATGCATTAAAATCGTTGAATACATAACTTTTCAGGAATAATAAATCCTATTTCTATATCGATCCTAAAAATCGACATTAATTTTTAACATATTTCATGAATATATTAACAACCATTTGTGTATTCACAATAACTTATCAAAGTAGCCATTTTATCTTATGGGGTAAACTGGTAAATCTCTCAAACACCTTAAAACTATAAATTCGCTAAGTTTTAAATAAAATACGATCTAATGAGATTCGAGCGGTAGAGTTATACAATCTCTCAAACTACTTGTCCTCTAACATCTGCTTTATAATCATAATATTTACATTATAATGAGTATTGTAAAAAATCCTCAGACTTTAAACCTAACTATACAATCAAAAATATAAGTGAAAGTATTTTATGATAAAAGTAGTATGCAAAATTGCAAAAAGAGTATTGAACTACATTCTGAAATATCTCAATGTGGCGGCGCCCTAAGTGTAAGTTGTAAAATCTCTTAAAACTAAAAATAGTACCTAACAGTCAGTTAAGAGCATTATGTGAGAGGCAGTGTTCAGTTACTACATACCGAGTATAGGGTTCTGGCAAGACGAGCGGGGAGCAGGGGCGTGATCGTACTGAATAGGTAGCATCGAGTGTGTACCGTACCGTACCGTACCGTACCGTACCGTACCGTACCGTACCGTACCGTACCGTACCGCAAACACAGGTATATTGCAACTGAGCAGAGCTACCGGCGCAACTAGTGATTGATGATGTTTGGACTTTAATGGAACCCTGGCTCGTCGCCTCCGCAAATATCACTTCGATCGATCTTGTGCCAGGAGGTCGTTCGATGGAAAGAGCCTTTACCTATAGTCTAATGGTCTATACAAAATCATAACTGATATGTTGACGTCAAAATGTGCGCGAGCAGGTCTGTGATGTGATGTGGTGCGAGTACGTGAAGCGAGAATCGTTCCTATCGTCTTCGTGAAAACAACTGAATAACAGACATGTGTAAAACACATACTTTCATCGTCGGTGACACAGTTAGATACTACGTAGAGATACATTATAGTTTGTATTGAGTTCGCCTGTTCTGCGGTGCGAGTGCGAGTGCGCGCGGTAGGTACGGCTGCGGTACTCTGACACTACAACATACATTCGATTCGATGTTCAAGTAATTCGGTTTTGTTTCTGAAATTGCCTGGTTAATAATACGATCATGACCAAAACATATTTTGAACAGGACGCTACATACTAAGCCCGGTCTGCGGAGCGCGTCAAATAACGAAGTGAAACATTTCGGTAGTCTTAATGTACTTGCCGAATATAACAGTACACCATCGTCACCGAAGCCCCTATCCGTCCACACAGTACATACACGTATGTAAAGCCCACAACTGTGCAGATAAATAATATCCGTGTTTTATTATTATTCTCTTCTGAAATGAGATATCGCCTCCATCAGAGCGACTCTGACACATTCGTGTCTTGAGCGAAATATAATTCCTCAAAGGCAATGTTTCATATAAACTAAGTAATGAAAATATATTCAATAAATAGTGCTGGGTCAAATGTAAACGACATTGGTATGGACAGAGGCCGACACGGCGGCGCGGCGCAGGCGGGCGACGTGCGGAGGCCGAAATGTTGTCGACAGTTTGACCTTAACGCGGTCGACGCTTTAATTTTAATCAAAATTTAATTGGACCATTGTAGTGCGCACCCACAAATATCGTTTAAATCGATATAATGATATCGATGCTATCGACACGAATAAACCGGAAATTACTCGATATTTTATTCAGATAAAGTTAAACAATTTAACAACTATACAAGAATGTTGGGAGATCACACACGAATATTTAATTGGCCGCAGTATTCTATTATAGTATGTATATAGTGACAATAGAATTCTAGGAAAAGTATTAACGACGTGTGTCGATAAAGGCGCTAGTGCGCTGACCTGTGGATTGTAGATTAGGTACATAAAGAATTGGTTGAATTTTAATGATAAGTAATTATATATGTGTAAGTGGTCATATATGGTCATATTTAAGAGGTTTATAGAATAGTAATAATTAAAAATAATACAATCATTAATAACATGAGTATTTGTTTACGGGATTTTTTTCATAACTAATTTTAATTCAATCACATATTGGAATGTATATAAAAGTAAACACAAAAAAAGTTTCCTACAAAATAAAACCTCTTCGGTTTCCACAAAGCGAAAGTTTGCTTTGTATGTAGTGTATAGAAGCTATCGGTGACCACTCTATTATGATATAAAGTCACACAGGTTACAAGACCGTTTTTGGCAATTAATTTATTAAATTTTACTGGTTATTTCATTCGCAGCTACATACAATTATAATATTATAGTAATAAAGTAAAATATGACAATAAAGGATTTAAGATATATGTAAATGTTATAAAATGGTTTCACTGTAAATATACCTAATTGTCTAATGTGCATCCATTGTAAAGATTTGAAATTATCAGTCAGAGGTTGCAAGAATTAAACTTAAAACTTAGTTATCCACAGATAATTAAGTCATTAATTAAAATTTAAAACTGTTCAGTAACCCAATGTCGAAAAGTGATGACTTATTGTATGTAATAGAGAAAGGCAAGCTGGGTATATAATAACCGGGCGCGACCCTATCTACGAGCACTCGGGATCGCCGAACAAAGAAAGGCCAATTTGTTAGACGAGAAAGGTAGCGCAATATAAACGGCGATTGAAACGCCACTCGTATTTATAATTTATAGCAATCTAGGTGTAATCTAGGTACAATCTCGGGGCAATCAGGCCTCTCCCTGTATCGGGCGAGAGATGTAATATTGGGGATGGACAACCGTTCACCGCGCCGGCCGACACTGCTGATGCTCCCGTGATGCCCGGGGCCGGTCCGCGCCGCACGTTACTACACGACATAATGGCCGCCACTTTCCTAGCAAAAAACCGTCGAGACTCGACGAGTGTTACACGCTTGCGTAAGCTAAGGAAAATAGAACCATTGAAAGAGCAAAACAATATATGAGCGCGGTCGAATCTGAGAGGAAGACAGAGGTTCGATAGTTAAGCGGTGAAAGATGGTGGTTCTAAATGTTAGTTCTTTTACTCTTGTTTTTTTGTATTATTTTTAGAAAGTTTAGTCGGTCGCGCAGCGAGAGATGACGGCGGGCGGCGGCGGGGGCTGGGCCGAGGGGCGGGGGGCGGGGGCTGTAATCCCAGCGCTGCTCATCATTGTTGGCTATTTAATCTGATGTTTCGTGTAATTATTAAAATTGTAGATAATAAACGCTACCAAAAAAACACGCTTCACAAACCCACATAAAAATGTTACCTATTCAGTACGTACTAGTTTTTGTTTTTGTGCTGTGAAATACATATTTAAATGTTATCATAATAGAGTTGATGTATCTCTATAACGGTCAGGAACAACAAACACCTACGAACAGGTACCAAAATGCATGTAAATACATCATTACACATATTTACACAATATTAACGACTAATGAATATGTAATACGGAGTATTGTACTAAAGTCGAAAGCACTAAGTCTCGCGCTCGCTTATGCGCGCTAGTACACAAGTACGGTAACGGACAGAATTATAGACAAATTAACAATAAATATAACGGCCGAGAATCTTCGCGTCCATCTTAAAGGTATGTCTTCTTTCTTACTTTTCTATAATCACCACTTTATATTTAGCACCTTACCAAACTCATCTGTGATATTTCAGCCTTATTAAGTAACAACTTATCACCAAGACGAAGTTCATTTGACTATGACAGCGGACGAGGGGCGGGGCTCGGGGGCGGTTACCTCTGCTTGCTCGTTTTGAGCTGTCCGCTGGCGGCCGCGGTCTTCTGCGCGATGTGGGTCTGGTAGTGCTTGGCGAGATGCGCCTTCTGCCGGAAGCTCTTTCCGCAGAGCGAACAGGCGAACGGTTTTTCACCGGTGTGCGTTCGCACGTGCACATTCACCGAGTACTTGTCCTTGAACCCCTTCGAGCAGATAGAACAGTAGTGCAGCGATCTCTCCTTCCGCACGCCGGCGCCGTTAGACGTCGACGTGGCCGCCTGAATGTTCGTACTCGATTGGGCCTGCGCCTGCGCCGTCGGAGGCGAATTCTTATTTTGTATTCGTTTATATTTTTTGTTGACACTTTTGGTGCTCGTGACCGTTGGCGATGCAGTCACGATTTGCAGATGCTGAGGCAGCTGCACTTCTCCGGCCGGTATCATGGTTACCAGCTCGCCGTTGACGTGATGGAAGTTGTAGACGCTCCGAGCGGGGTCGATAGCCTCCACGGTGCAGTACGGCTGCATTGACTCGCCGAGTTCCGACGCTATACGCTTCAGCTTCTCGTAGTCGTCGGGATAAGTCGACAGAATATCGTCCACGCTCTGCGTAGACGAAGGGTTTTCCCCATTTGCAATTATAGTTTGATTGTCCAGTAAAATAGATATGTTAACGTTTCCCGTCTGAGGTATCATGAGTACCTCTTGCTCGAGTTCCTTGCCGTCCTGATACATGGACGGTACGTCTGCTTTATTGTTGTTGTTTATAGCTCTTTTCAGCTCCGTATTGGCTTCGATTTTTGCCTTCTGTATGTTTGTATATCTGATAAAAGCTTTTCCTTGTAATGCGCTTCTGAGTAATGATTCATTGGATTCAGTATTTTGATCAGTTATTTTCCAATCGTTATTGTTGTTATTGAATTCTTGACTTTCTAATAGCGAAGTTGCACTTATTATCGATGGACTTCGAGAATCATCTTTTTTGTCATTGTTAGAGTATTCATTATCGTCATAACTGAAAGGTTCCACTTTTATTAAGTTACTCGGACTAAGTTCTGTATTTTGACTTTCGGATTCTGTATCCTCGTAAGTGAACCCTTCTACTTTAGGTAAGTCTTGACTAAAATCATTAGCGAATCCATTTATACTCAGGATCGCTTCCAGGTCTAAAGAAGAGGGTTGCTCTATTTCCGTGGGGCTGGAGATGGAAACGTCTTCTTCTTTGCCCCAGTAACGGCTCGAGCCCGTGTCGCTCATGTCGTGATTGAGAACAGTCAACGTATATATCTGTCCGTCCGTATTGTTGTTGATCAACTTGTTTGAAATCGCAGTATCCGTACAAGGGGGCGCGCCATTGATTTCACTATCTTGATTCCAGTAAAACTTGTTGAGATCCTCCAGCATGCCGGAGTCCAGGCGATCTCGTTCGCGGTCCGCATTCCATATGGAGTCGAAGCTCTCGAGCGCAGTGGAGACAGTGGCGGCGGGCATACCGCCGGCGACACCGGCGCCGGCCGACACGCCCGACACGCTCACCAAGCTGTTGTTGTTCTGCTCCTTGGGCTCCTCCGAGAGCAGGGGGTTCGACCTCGAGTCCGGTGACTCCAGGAACACGTTCACCGAACGCATCTGTTGTTTGTACTGGGCATCGGTGACCTCGTTCGATGTAACGAAATCGAAGAAATCCGACTTCGACAGTTCTGAGGCAGTGGCCGTCATGACTACCGTTTCGGTTTCAACCGAGGACGACTGCTCGGTTCGTGTTTTCGTCAGTTGAGCTACATCGAGCTCTGCGCGCTCGTGTCGTCTTTAAGTTTGTACTAAAATAAATATATGTGTTAAGTTTAAATTGGAATAACCCGATATGACTTGTACTATATTGGCAGTCGCTAGAGCGTCGGTAACTGTTATTGCAGCGGGCGGGCGGGGAGGCGGGCGGGCGGGCCGGAGGGCGGGCGGTGCCGGTGCTAGGCGGACGCGCCCGTGCTCGAGCCTCTCGGCGGACCAATGGAATGTGCGAACTTGATCCGAGCGTTCCTTTTTCCCATTATTCACCCCAAGCCCAACCGCACCGGGTAATAACTTAGTTCGCACAGCTGTCGTCGGGTTGCGTGGTGCGTACGATGCTCTGGGCCATGATTTTCTTATACACAATCGAGTACTGGGCGGTCTGAAAAGAAGGAAAAGGTTTACTGAGCAGTTGTTTCATTAAATACCTAATCAATATTACTAACTATATACGCGTATAATAGATCTGAGGTGTGAATTTTTTAATCTCAAATTTAATATATATAGTTAGCCGGCTATCTGGGAGTGAAGTAGGTAGCTTTGCATTATTTATAATGATCACGACGAAGTACGTCCGTATCTGCATGTGTAATTAATAATAAGCTCGGTTTGTTCGTGTCTGAGATCCTGTACGAAACCAGGGCGGGCAAGTCACGCGCCGCGCTGCCGCCCCGCACCGCGCCACCCGCACCGCGCCGCCGCGCGCCGCGTCTGCTATCAGGCATCGCGGCGGCGCGGGCGCGGCGTTCCGCAGAACAAAGCGCGGGCGGGTGGACAGGGCGCGGGCGCCGCGGTGCACGGCGAATCTCACAATTCCAATAGATTCACTTTTGGACCAAATTTAATAAATCATGTTTCAAAATTGAAATGTTAATTGCAAATGCAAATAAATTTAACAAAAAATGTATATCCATCGTAAACTTAATGTAAAAACAATAATGCAACGTAATTCGGTATTTGTGGTAGATTTCCGTTACGTAACCATCTATGTTTCTGATGTGAATCAGTGGGAATGATATTATGATACTGCCTGGACTGAAGCAGCGAACCTTAATGATGTGAATTACCGAAAACAAAACACTTATTTTTCATTAAAACGAAAGCAGGAACGAGATCATAACGCGCAATAAACTCTAGTGCTCGTCCGAGTGTCTGTAACTTTCTACATTACCATTTGTTATTACATTTGGTACATTCTGTTCATCAACTTAACTTACAAATGAAGTAATAAAAGTGCAAATGTCCGCGGTGTAATGCACTCTGCATACCTGCGTGTAAGATGAGACAGGCGTGTCAATCGACACGTGGAACTGGAGCGAGCGCGGGGGAGCGAGACTCGCAGTATACTGTTACCTGCCTGCACCTGACACCTGACAGCTGACAGCTGACAGCTGACACCTGACAGCTGACAGCTGACAGCCGATATATAATGGCGACACGGCCGTGTTGATGAAATATTATTGACAGTTTCTATACTCGGATGAGCGCGGCTTCGACGCGGAGCATACCTACATTAAATACCGAGCAGGTAGACTCTAACACTCACTCAATCTAATATTAAACTGAATTATTATTCTGAATCTCCTGGATGCAGAGGTGTTCAATTTACTTGTATATGACTTGATGATAATTTAAGTATTCCAATTATTGAATTCGAGGAGAAGAATGCCAATACCGCTACTAGCGGAGCCACGCCTGTGAGGCGAATTTCGCCGGAGTTGTTGTGACACAGCCAAGATAGGCGCCACCCACAACATCAGATGCGGGAAATTATCCTAATAAGTAAAGATTTAGTATTGTGTATTCAATAGAAACGCCCCGATGGTGGTGCGTACCGGTTAGCGAATTAGAAAATATTAAATTCGTAAGCGCAGGAACGGAAACGCGATCGGCGCGAATCAGACAATCACCGCCGCGGTCGGGCCGCTCGGCCCAATTACACGTTTGAATGATACTTTTCTAAGAGTTATTTATTTACGGCGTTCAAAGGGTTAAGCATTAGTACATTGGTGTGTGTATGCTAACGGTAGAGAATGAGCAGTTTATGGGCGGGCACTAGGGGACATTCGACGCCTTACATAGATATGTAGATAGTAAACAGTCAAAGCATCAATAGTACTCTAGTAGATATTACATAAGTAAAAGTCACAAAAGTATGTAATCTTTGGACAAACAATAGTGGTTATACAGATCGTCAAAATACATATATGTACAAATATCTAAAGGTGGGTAAGAGTTAATCAACTTTAATGTTCACAAATTAATGAAGCCGAGGTGACTAGCGCTCGTAGCGACAGGCAGGGGCCTGAGCGCTTCGCTCGTAAACTCACGAAACCAATCAGCGCTTTACAGCGGGAGTTGCGACACGATGATATTTCACAGATTAGATACAATGTACACACGGCGTGTCCCCACACCGAACTTTAGTTTGGGACTGAACGTTTGAATTTAATGAAATGAAACAAAATGAAATTCAACGCTCGCATCAGTAATAATGCGTGCGTGACGTCACGCGCCATACGCGGCGTTTGTGTGAGATATTGTTTGTGGTGTGGTGGGGTGACATCTAATGTTAACTACTATCAATTATAACAATTATTAAAGTGTATGGGGAAAGATTGAAGAACGCTGTGCGGTCGCACAATGTCCACTAGAATAGACCACAAATAAAAAAATATGTTTTCTAGATACAGTTCCTCGCAAGGCTCTGTGAATACCCGAGCGTAGGCGGTACAGTTCCTCGCAAGGCTCTGTGAATACCCGAGGGTGGGCGGTACAGTTCCTCGCAAGGCTCTGTGAATACCCGAGCGTGGGCGGTACAGTTCCTCCTCCAGACTCCTTGTGAGGTAGCATTCGGTCCTCGCGACGAGCTCTCCAGACTCCTTGTTGAACGTCAATTAAAATACGTTAAAATAATTAATTTTGAACAAGTTTACTCCGCGAGCCGACGCTCCCTCTAGGTCGACAGCAGTAGTAACATTATATTATCCTGCGAAGGTCAGTGCAGTGGTTTTTCTGAGAACGCGTGGTATCTTAATAGCTCTGTAAGCCATTAACAGATAACTGCCTATTACTGCGTTTAATCCTCGGTCTCGATACAATCGAAAACGAAATTATCATTTGGTAAGTGCAAGAGCTTTGGAAATATGTCTACCTGCATTTGGCGCAGTTGCGTAGAAGGACTTCCCCGCGAGACTGACATACCTACGTGTAGTATATTGCGTGGCATGTATATATATAAACGTACGCAGGCGCTCGTATTGTTATCGTAGATTATTGCAGAAACAACTGGTTTAATTGCACACTTCGTTGTTGACTGTGAACAGATCTGAAGGGCGCGGGCGGGGGCGGCCCTGGGTACCGCATACCCGCCGGCGGTGTATGCCCAGTAGGAAATGTCACTTCGTGTCGGTTCTCATTGGTGGGAACGGTCGCTGCGATCTGGCAGCGGTCACTCCTGAGGATGGGCATCGGGCATGCCCGAAACCCAGGTCGAAACTTGGACTATAACCGTGAGTAAAGCCGGGTAACACATATATTATACATAATAATGTATCAAACTCACGAGAATCTCCAATCGAAAACATCCCATTAATGGTTCAAACGCTAACTACGGCTGATAATAGAGATGAACTTGAGAGATTCGTTGAGATTCGTTGGAAGAGAGGACCGTTGAGAATGGGTCCGTTTCATGCCGGGCAAGACTCCCGGGCGAGGCCGCTGGGCGGTGACGCCGACTCGTGTTCACACGAATAATTATATAACACGAGCTGAGCCCTGCGGTTCACCTGCGTGGTGATGATTGATGATGATGACGAAAAGTAGCGTGTATTCCGGGACCTGAAGTATCTTCATACCAAGTTTTGCCAAGATTGAGTATAAAATATCCATCCATTCATCCATTCAAACTTTCACATTTATAATATTAGTGGGGTATTAAAGCGCGTGCTTACAAACACGCCTGTTGTGATCTATATATACATTTGTACTTATATAATAAAAGCTGTTATATGGTGTAGACGTCAACACAGAAATAACTTAACGAAGGAATCGAATGTGTACAGTTGACCGCGCGGTCGAGCTGCTCTGCGGGACGCGCTAGTAGCGCTATTAGCGCGTCCCGTAGAGCAGCTGATCCATCGTGCAAATCTTATTTAACACCATTTTAGTTAGTTCGTTTGAACATCCGAATCACTACCATTATTCCCCACTTTATTTTAAAACTCATAAATATGTGCAGCAGAGTTCGAGATATTTACTTGCTAGCTTTTCTAAAGCTAGATTTAAATGAAGGCAAAAAATAAAAATGGAGAACTACGAATTATATCAGGCAAAGATCATACGTAGCGTAGTATAATGAGTTTCTTTGGCTACAGATTCAACGTCGGTGGTGCCAATGGCGGCGCGGCCGCGGCGGCGGCGGTCGCAGTGGTGGTATGCGCGCGCGCATGTGGGTTAACGAGCGCTTGCGCCATCGAGCGCAGTACCGACCACACCAACACCACTCGTATCACGATGTCATGACCGCTATTACTCGGTTACTTTATATTTCTTTGTAATTTAAATACTTATGAATATTAAACATAACATTTTCTATTGAACATAGACAAGCGTTTTACCACTATCTCATCTAACATTAAGTGACGATGGGGTCTATGATGGGTCAGATCCGCCTAGAAGACACCTGCAGAAACACAGGCCACAGGCCATCACACAGGAATTCTATTTCGTATGCGCTACGAACGCGGTAGCAAACGACGTGGTACGGACGTCGAATCGCCCATTGGCACGTGTACTGTGTACGGACGTCGCATCGCCCATTGGCACGTGTACTGTGTACGGACGTCGCATCGCTCATTGGCACGTGTACTGTGTACGGACGTCGCATCGCCCATTGGCACGTGTACTGTGTACGGACGTCGCATCGCTCATTGGCACGTGTACTGTGTACGGACGTCGCATCGCACATTGGCACGTGTACTGTGTACGGACGTCGCATCGCCCATTGGCACGTGTACTGTGTACGGACGTCGCATCGCCCATTGGCACGTGTACTGTGTACGGACGTCGCATCGCTCATTGGCACGTGTACTGTGTACGGACGTCGCATCGCTCATTGGCACGTGTACTGTGTACGGACGTCGCATCGCTCATTGGCACGTGTACTGTGTACGGACGTCGCATCGCTCATTGGCACGTGTACTGTGTACGGACGTCGCATCGCCCATTGGTACGTGTACTGTGTACGGACGTCGCATCGCTCATTGGTACGTGTACTGTGTACGGACGTCGCATCGCCCATTGGTACGTGTACTGTGTACGGACGTCGCATCGCCCATTGGCACGTGTACTGTGTACGGACGTCGCATCGCCCATTGGCACGTGTACTGTGTACGGACGTCGCATCGCTCATTGGCACGTGTACTGTGTACGGACGTCGCATCGCCCATTGGCACGTGTACTGTGTACGGACGTCGCATCGCTCATTGGCACGTGTACTGTGTACGGACGTCGCATCGCCCATTGGCACGTGTACTGTGTACGGACGTCGCATCGCTCATTGGTACGTGTACTGTGTACGGACGTCGCATCGCCCATTGGTACGTGTACTGTGTACGGACGTCGCATCGCCCATTGGCACGTGTACTGTGTACGGACGTCGCATCGCCCATTGGCACGTGTACTGTGTACGGACGTCGCATCGCGGTCGAGTCCGAGGCCGAGAGGTACCTTCGCTATACAACCACGCACGTTGAGTTCGAATCGTCGTCGCCGCAATCAATTCACAAACGTCACATCAGATCTGGAGTATATCTCGAATATGTTGCTGGCTGCGGTCGTCGTAAATCATTCTAAAACAGCATACCCAACAGCATAAACCACCATAACACCAATATTGTAGACCGTTGACGGTGATAGTCCGAGGCTGAGTGGACGTCCACTTCGCGATCCCACTGTCGAACATAATACTTGAACTCCATCGGCTCGTAGATAGATGTAGCTCGTTATCTCTAATTAACGTGAAGTAAACGGCCTCGATATCGCAACTACAATGGCCGACTTTATCGTTGGGAGCGATCGAACGATGTCTACCAGTTGCGTTGGATTTATTTACAACAAAAATAAGCGTCGCATTATCGTTATCAATTTTTTTTGTGACACGCGGAAATTGGAAAACAAAAGCTATGTACGTAGTATCTGTGTTGTTAGGACTGTACGGTACAATTTGTTAGTATGTCAGTGAGAATCGGTGGTCGCCCTGGCTCAGTGGTCAGTGACCCTGGGACAGGGTTCCTCCCGGACATACACTTATGTGATGAACTTGCCCATGTTTGTGCTCAGTCCTCGGATGATTGTGACGAATGGTCTGTCCACGGCTACCATCAAACTAATATTCCGATGTAAAAGTGTTTGCTTTGTTTGTTTGTTAGTACTCAATTTTAACATAAAAAGTAAGTTACCCAGCCTGAAACACGGCGGACGGTGAACTATGTTATGAGGACAGCACAAGCTCCGCATCACTATTGTTCTCGGAGGAGTAGAGGCTCCCTCTAGCGCAAGAAGGACGTTCATCACATGACATATCTTAATAAAATCATTGTAAAATAAACCGTTATTCAAACGTGTCAGAAATAACTGAAGCAACTCGATAATTGAGAAATTAAGTTTTTTAAATTTAAGACGTGATGTTGATAACTTTTTTATGTTCATTAACTTTTAAGTTTCCTTTAAGTTTATTGAGATCTAAATGGATGTTAGTAAAACGAATGATTTACTTATTTAGTTAAATATTTCAGATAAATGTCAGACCAATCTATACTCGTATTAGGCGTATCATACATTCCTAATGAACGATGACGGTACGAGATTTGCTCAACGAATATCGCCAAATGCACGTTATCAGTAGATATAAGTACGTATAGTACCTACATTATTTATTGCATAAAAATGAATATTGAATGACACTCAACGGCAAGGGAATGTGATCTCGCGTTCGTGCCAGTTAATGTTGGATACAAAATGGCATAAACGTCAAATGTTTGCTTCATTAAATATTTCACAATCTCCAGGTGTGTATGGATGTATGGATGGATGATACGAACGGATGGAAAAAATCCTGTACTACAAAGTCTCAATAAAAATGATGGCGCCCGTTACCGATATTATTATATAATTGCTCATCAAAATAAGGAGTGATAATTTAAGTGATTGAACCAAAATCATTGGATAATGGTTATCATTGGATAATGGTTATCATTGGATAATGGTTATCATTGGATAATGGTTATCATTGGATAATCATGGACATATGAAGCGAACTCGTTAAAAAATCAAGAATTTTTGTTTTTATTACTCATTAATATTTCAATAGTGTTCAATTAAATTTAACTTTATATTGCTTAATTGGTATGTTGGTAAGTTGCAAGCAAAAATATACGATTACTGTAAAAGTGCGCAGTCTTTTCTCTATTTATGGGTAAAATAAGCATTCAGCATTAAACTCCCCAAATCGTATTAAATCATATCTTATTAAATTGGTGGTTCACGCGCAGGCGCCACTCACACATAAATACGAGTAGGTGAAAACTCTCAACACGTCAGCTGCCGGGAGTGATATATGAGGCATCCCTTAAAAACCTCACCTCCTACACAACCATTGCATAACTCGTATCTAAGTAAAATGTTTACATAATATATGTATGTATTATATCCAAATGTCAAATGTTGTGTGTGTGGATGTTTGTTTTTCAACCTTGCCAGAAAAGAACGGATCTGAATACACTTTAGCACCGGGAGTGATCATAACCTCGAAACTCTGGGATACTTGTAGTCGCGCCTCACTGGGCTACATTACATAGTAGTCCCTCAAGATGGAACGTACTTTACATAGTAGCGTGTTGATGGTCGATACGCTACGAAACAGGCGGCGTGTCAGCGTTTACTTATCACTGCATCGCCTGAAGCGAGGGGGAGAGCAAGTGGCCAAGTGATCCGTTCTTCAGTCGATAAAGAGCCAAAGCAGAGCACATCACAGGCCCGATGACAACCAGGCGGTCATAGTCGAGCGTGACGAGGAGCCAGAGCAGAGCAGACAGCCGGGAGCCGCGCGCACCGATACTGCACGCGGACGCTACACGCGCGCAGACAGCGAGGACACTTCTATCGATCGGAGCCTGTCTCCGTAAAGGGCAGCATGTTCGAACACCGACCGCCACCCTCGTGGGCGCCTCGAGCTCACGTCTCACGTTTCACTACTGATGACGGTTCGCTGCGGACCTGCAGTGGTCTGTCTCGCACGACTCCGGCTACTGCATCACTAGATCGTTATGCATTCCGGGCAGATAGTGAGAGTGACAATAATTGTTATAGCATAAAGTGTACGCCTGCCGTGCACCGCACGCCGCGCGGTCGCACCGAACCTCGGAAGCCGCGAATGCCGCGCGCTCCATCGCCGCGCGGGCGACCTTACTGAAGGGCTCGTCTACACTGTTCGGCTTCAATAATGTTGGGAAATAAAATTTCCATAAAACCACTTTATCATCTAGAACGCCTTCATTTTTGTTGTAAAGTGACAGACTACGAGTCATTTGCTACGAGGAATCACTGATATTCTACACGATATACGTGTATGAGCCGAGTGCGACGCTCGCGGATGCCCGGATTTTTAAATTATGCTGAATAAATAAAAAGCTGCTCGAAAATGTTTCAGTTTAGGAATCGAGCAATAAGATAGCTATATTAGTATCTACGCGCCCGCTCGGACATCTTCTATGCGATGCGATTGTAATTTGCAATTAAATTACGAGTGCAACTACTGAGAACATTCTAAATGTGGTTGCAATTAAAGTGATCTTAATATACGCATATAATTGAACGTCCGAACAACCGGTGTGTGCCAGCAGATCGAAGGATACAGCTGATTTAGGGTCCCCGGTAACTGTTACGTCACGTAGGTGCCTGATCTGTTCTCGGAGTGACATCTGCGCGATCTACTCGCAACATTAATAGCGCAAATTTAGTGCGTTAAATTTTCGCATGATATATTGGTCGGCGTTAACATCGTTGGTTTAGTGGCGGTTCCCACGAAGCCTGCGTGTGACGCTGGTCGCGGCGAGTAAAGCCTGCGTGTGACGCTGGTCACGGCGAGTGAAGCCTGCGTGTGACGCTGGTCGCGGCGAGTGAAGCCTGCGTGTGACGCTAGTCGCGGCATGTGATGCCTCGACTCGTGCAGATGTAGCCGCGTCCATGTAGCGAATAACGGCGAATATTAGTTATAAATCTAGGTCCTAGCAACTATTAAATGTGTTAGTCCAATAATAATAATAGTAATAGTTATTTAGGTGTTTTTCCGACTTATATTACTGTCGTTTGATCCACGCGATCTTCTATAATTTTCTGTACATAATATCAAAATAAACCGCAACCGTTCGCGCACATTTAGTGTAAGGTTTTTGCCGTAGGCACGGCCAAATCCTTTCTTATTGAATTCAATTCCTACACAGGTTTTACCGGGGCTTCACAATAAGAACCATAATCCACGCCGCTGAACGCTAGTGACGACGCTACATAATCCGCGCCGGTGAACGCTAGCGATGACGCTACATAATCCGCGGCGCTGAACGCTAGCCACGACGCTACATCATTCGCGCCGCTGAACGCTAGCGACAACGCTACATCATCCGCGCCGCTGAACGCTAGCGACGACGCTATATCATCCGCGCCGCTGAACGCTAGCGACGACGCTATATCATCCGCGCCGCTGAACGCTAGCGACGACGCTATATCATCCGCGCCGCTGAACGCTAGCGACGACGCTATATCATCCGCGCCGCTGAACGCTAGCGACGACGCTATATCATCCGCGCCGCTGAACGCTAGCCACGACGCTACATTAAAATAAAAGTATTCCATGAAATGAATCGTTCGCATCAAGAGGCTAGCATATACGTACTGCCTGTATTACACTGCACATGTCATTAGACAAGTAGCTATACAGCTCCTGTGCCACATATAGAACATGTTTCCGCTCCATCACGCCACAGCTGTCACACACTGACTATACTCGTATTATAAATACATAATTAACTCTACTTTTTATTTTATTGCGCCTAAGATAGTCCAATTTCAATTTGATGCATTTATTATTATTTTAATGTACAGTTTTTTAAATTATTGTTTAGACAGGGAAGACCAAGAATATTGATTGGTAGGTCAGCCAGGATCGTGAGGCCCGGCCATGTACTTAGAGTTCATTAACGCTGTCGTTATATTAACCGTTGATTTTTTGTCTTCTCTTACAAAAACATGCAATAATAGTTTCACACAATTCCATAGACAATAACTCCGAGTTACAACATCGTAGTACTCTATTTGTGCGCAGTTCCTGGTTCTATCTACTCCTCGGCATCTATGCGTTTCGAAAAAGCCGTTTCATATTCAGCTATTATAATTTTATACACTTCAATTTAAATAATAAAAGCGTGTTAATTTGTTTGTTTATGATTTTAAAAATAACAACAGTTTTCTCCTAAAACAATATTGTTTCCTGAAGAGGCGCGCAACACACACTCCATGTTTGAACGGTCGGAGGAGCAGAGAGAGACAACAACAGTAATGCCAAACGTCTTCTGTCGTCCGTCAGGACGTTGTTTCAGACGCGGAGACTCACCACACAATGTCTAGTCCGTGTGTTTGTAGTGTAGTTAAATAACGTTGCAGTGTTGTAACCTCATTAAAGCCGGGTGATCACGCGTTACGCTGTATCATCTGTGAGGACGTCAGGTACGTTCTAACTCGCGTCACACGCGTGTGTGGACTCTGGAATTACGTTTGTTTTATCAATGTATTGTTCCAACGTATAAAAGTGACAATCGTACATTTCATATAAAAAGATTCCAAGAATTTACTTCTTTGCTGTTGAAGAATGTGAGATGTTTTTGAAATTAAATTTTGTTATTAAAACTGCTAAACTGTGGTTTTGACACATTATGACTACGAAAACACGGGAATCGGTCACGTAGTAAACGACAGGTTAGAGGAGAGATAATCAAGAGCACCTACCCACCGCGGCGAACCGCGACCGCGTCCGCCGTATTCTCCTTGAAATAGATCACCGACAGTGGTCGAAACTATAGTCGGAACCCTCCGATTTACTCCGTGAGTAGTTCCCGTGTTTTATACATTCATATTTACCAGTATCATGAAACGTGGAAGTCTGAGGCCGACTCATGATTTGGGCACGAAGAGCGGAGCGCGCGAGGTTAACTCTATCGGACTGGTAACACAACAATTTGCCCGATATGCGTCAATCATGATTCCGTTTCGAAATAAGCCAAGATTGCCCTACATCGCAGGTGCACTCACAAAAAAGAGAAACTGCGGTGTTGCGGCGTTCGAAAGAAAATCTTATTATCGACATAAGGGGCGATATTCGAGACCGCCTGCTCCAGTTACAGAAAACGCTCCCTCCAATTCGGATCCGGTTCGATCTGGTTTCGTGCGAACCGCGCACCTCCACTCTCGTGTGGTGTTATAATCGCGCACTCCGCGGGTGTTATAGAGACGCAGGCGACATTGTGACGTCACACATTCTTAAACGGCTTCCGTTGGTTTTCGGCGGACGTCGGACGGCGCTGCGTTCGCCGCGCGCAACCACGAGTACTTCTCTAGTTACCGTGTGATAGCGAGGTTCTGAGAACTCATACACTGTAAAACTATGCGTGAAGCGTTTTAAAACTCACTAGCTTATTTAAAAGTAAAGCGTACTAATTATAAACATAAACAGATAGGTCGTAATTGAATGTGTCCGATTCGACACAGTCGGTGGTCTAACACTGTACTCTACACCACACACTGTACTCTACACCACACACTGTACTCTACACCACACACTGTACTCTACACCACACACTGTACTCTACACCACACACTGTACTCTACACCACACACTGTACTCTACACCACACACTGTACTCTACACCACACACTGTACTCTACACCACACACTGTACTCTACACCACACACTGTACTCTACACCACACACTGTACTCTACACCACACACTGTACTCTACACCACACACTGTACTCTACACCACACACTGTACTCTACACCACACACTGTACTCTACACCACACACTGTACTCTACACCACACACTGTACTCTACACCACACACTGTACTCTACACCACACACTGTACTCTACACCACACACTGTACTCTACACCACACACTGTACTCTACACCACACACTGTACTCTACACCACACACTGTACTCTACACCACACACTGTACTCTACACCACACACTGTACTCTACACCACACACTGTACTCTACACCACACACTGTACTCTACACCGCACACTGTACTCTACACCACACACTGTACTCTACACCACACACTGTACTCTACACCACACACTGTACTCTACACCACACACTGTACTCTACACCACACACTGTACTCTACACCACACAATAGAACACGACACGAACTTTACCGAGCGCGCGTCATAGTTACTTATCCATCATTACCGTCGCTCCTTCATTGGGTTCCATCGAATAGATAATTGTCAGTTAACATCTGACTAGAGTAGGGACCTATGTGATGCGACGAGTGATCATATAATGGGGTCACCTGGGGTTAAGCGTTCTGACAGTTGACTTAGCTGTCAGAAACAGGAAAGTAAATCGACAGTTACTCGGTGCGTTATTTATAATTGAACATGTGACATCTTCGTGGCACTTCTATGCATAACAAAAAAGTGAGTACATTTAAAAAAAATTATAAGTCGGCATTTGACCACTATCAATCTCAGTCGGAGACTGCCTTTAGGGAGAAGTTCAATCGTCCGACCATGTCCTCGTCCTGCGGGGGTGCGCGTCCCCCCGGCGTGCAGGGGATATGTCAGTCCTCTACTGTCATCAGGCGTGCTCGTCTGACCGCTATCTCACCTGATGATCAGTGGCGATGTTTTACAAAATGAAATGAGACACGAGTTAATATACTTTCCCGTTATATAGTTACATAGACAACGGCAATAAAAGGTTTCACGGTTTTAAGACTAGATACTAAAGCTAGAGGACTCTGTCCGGGTGGTATATCTTGATTATCAAGTCCATGATCGTAGCTCTAAGCGACTGAGTTGAGATCGGAAATCATAACTATTTATGTTACCATCTAAGAGCTTTGCTACCGCGTATAGACCGTTTTGTGGAAATCCTTTACCTAAAATGTTCCATGGTCACTAAAACAAAAATCATACTGAGTATACATCGTAGCTTAATTTGTTGACTAATTTGAAAAAACTGTAGGTACTGTACTGGACTATCTATAATAAGATGGAAAAATACCTTACATCAAATTGTAAGGTTATATTATACTATCGCAGCTTTTGTAAGTATTGTAACTTGTAAAAACAATAAACATTTATCGCAATCCATTTAATTGGCTAAAATGGACAAAGCAACGAACGAAACTGAGTCAGCGCGCGTCGAACGAAGCAATCATTCGTTCTCCATTAAACCTGCCATAAATAAGTGTTACGAACTGCAGTTTCTCATTCGCCTTTCGGGAAGTACCTACCTAACCTACGACCATATACCTAGCGCTGGGTGCGCGCTGCGCAGGCGCAGGCCCAATGCGAGCTCTTCTTTTACTTGGTCGGCTGATAACACTTATTTCCCATCGCTGCCAACGCGCGGCACGGCGCGGCGCGGCGCGCGCGGCTCACACCCGGGCCTCGTCCGAGATGCTATAAACGCCGATAATGGCTACATTTACAAATAGAATACAATTTATATGATATTATCGATTATCGAAATAACTTTCCTCTATCTCGTAACTTAATGGGTATTATATACTTAACATCATAAAATACTTCCACGAACAGAGAGCTACGACTCACTTATGTAATCATTTAAACAATGTTTATTGTTCCCGCCGTTCAGTTAATAAGTTACAACGTTCTGGGTGTCATCAGCATCAGACGTGATCTGTCGGCGACAGACGTGACGAGATGCTCAATATTAAACCGTATTCCTAAAAGCAGCGCTAGAACGAGTGAAGAAACATTTAATATCCAAAATAAAACTATCTACGTATTTAAAACTTTTTTTTAGGAAATAATATTGCATTTCCGGGAATAATCGTGTTTGATCTCTGTGAACATGTGCAGTTCCACGTCAATTATAATATAACAAGTCATAGTTACAGGCAATGATAATTATATGTTTATATGAGGTAGATGTCGCACAGGCGCGCGGAAACTGAGGCGGCAAAATTAAGTTAATTGTAGTAATTTTCATTGTGACGCGTATTTCAAGCGCAAGTCTAAACATATAGCTATCCTTTTCTATATTATTTGTATCGCATTATCTGTCGCAGTAAGCATGTTTGTGTCGTAAAGGAACAAAATCTGAGCACCGCGCAGTATGAATATACGTCATCTTTAGTAAAACATCATTGGTTACGGGTAGAATACCGACCGGTGCCTCGGACCGCCGCCTGGGGTTATCGATAGATCGAATACTAACGCTCACCCATCCCAGGTATGACTGTTAAAGTGTTATAGCGGACATTTAGAACGATTCATATGAAATGTGTAGTTTTTTCTTTTCAAAAAAATTATCCAAGTAGATTCTCTCACTCGTTATTTTCGTTTAATACGTCAGAGTGTCGCTGTGGTTACATTCGATGTCTAACTTGTTGAATAGGATCGTACGCGTCGAGCGAGACGGTGGCAGTTCATTCGGTCGCAGTAGTAGGTGCGTCTGAAATGACATGTGTGCGCATAAATAACGAAATATTTAAAACTTGCTACGAATGGAACGCACCCTCTGCGTTCCAGCAGGTTCTAATAGTCGGCCGTTTGGCACGTCGGCTGCTTTTCACGGTGTGAATGACTTCAGGTTAATAATATTGAAGTCTCTCAAGTGATCTCACATCAATTCACTTCGCCGTTAATAGTTTGTCCTTATTTCTCGGTATTATCTCGTGTACGGGCGCGGGGGGCGCGGGGGGCGCGCGGCGGTGTCGTAACGTACCTCGCGCTAGCCGCGCAGCGCGCACTGCGCGTGCAGGTGGACAATTCCAAACATACCTAC
The DNA here is from genome assembly GCA_934044485.1 of Apeira syringaria. Classification (NCBI taxonomy): domain Eukaryota; kingdom Metazoa; phylum Arthropoda; class Insecta; order Lepidoptera; family Geometridae; genus Apeira; species Apeira syringaria. The sequence goes on from OW203662.1 coordinate 359,201, forward strand.
CCGCGACATAATATTCTGTGATTAATTATATTTTTTACCGTTTATGTCGTAAATATTATGTTACAAATGACATGCGTGTATTAAAATCATCTTAATACCACTACATTACAGTTGATTCATAACACATAGGCTACTTTATCTCGGAAACAGTGGGAGAGTAGCGGGAGAACCATAACCCACGGGCGCTACCAGTAGCTAAATACGTGATCCTCTTATAATGATCCGTTAAATGTGAACAGTGAACTGTATAACGCCCCGGTATCGATGATATGTCTATTGGAAGGTGCCCCGCGGCGCATGTGTCGACGACAACAAGGGCCAGCTGCTACACGACTCGCTTCTCGCGCAGAGAAGACCAGGGTCCGTGGGGTACAGCACGGACCGGGCGGGGTCCGAGTGCGCTCTTGCTCAAGCTCTTGCGACCGCTAGCTCTTGGAGAATCTTCCGCGATTTCACATCCACGGAATCCAATGTCTAAATGTTAATCTAGACAACATGAAACCCCGTCCTCGCCGACCCGACCTCGTGTGTCACTAGGGCATCATTATATTCCATGCGTTCCATTTGTTTTCCCAAATTAAGAAATATCGCGTTCTTTATCAAAGTTACTACTTATTGAATTAAAATTGAAGCATAGTTCTTCTTCTTAGTCGTGCACTCTTGGCAGAGTGGTCGTGGTTACAGTGATGGCAGGTAGGAGATCCTCGCTGACGTCCTTGTCCAGGGTAGCAGCTCGTTTAGCGATGTTTTTCCATTTCTGGCGGTTAGTCGTATCGCGGGTACACTGTACTAAGGTGGACTGTGTGGCCTTTGTAATCAGGTCAGTCCAGCGTGTTGGTGAACGACCTCGCGATCTGTTTCCTTCCACTTGGCCCTGTACCACAAGTCTTTCCATCGATTGTTCATTCCTAGAGATGTGTCCAAAGAACTTCAGTATTCGTGTCTGCACAGTCGACGAAAGCCTATCTTTTATTTGGAGTTCTTTGAGGATAGAATTATTGGTGCGAAACGCTGTCCAAGGTATTTTTAGCAGTCGTCTCCAGCACCACATCTCGAGGGCATCGATTTTACGGCGATCTTGTAGTTTAAGTGACCAAGTTTCAGCTCCATAAAGAAAGATCGGAAAGACTAAACACCTCATTAGACGAACCTTTGTTTTCTTGGTTATGCGTTTGTCTTTCCAGATCTTTCCAAGTCGCTCAACTGCCGACCGTGTGATAGCACATCTTCGTCTAATTTCGTCATCACATCCCCCTGTGTTTGCTATAGTAGAGCCGAGGTATATGTAGCTTTGTACCACCTTACAATTGGCTACGCTCTGAATTTCAGTCCTGTTTTGTGCAGCCCGGTCTACTATCATAACTTTCGTCTTGTCTCTATTGAGAGCAAGTCCGAATTGGAGACTGGTAGTTTCTAGACGAATTAGAAGTTCCTCTAAGTCTTCTTTTGTCTGAGCAAGAAGTGTGGTGTCATCAGCAAGAAGCATAGTTACGTGCTTTATAAAACACAGCCGCTAAGATATCTCGCAAACGTCTTCGATCGCTTCAAAATTGCTACATAGTAGATATATATATACTTATATAAATATATCTGTTGATGCAGATTTGCCTTCCAGTAAGCGTCGTTTATATATATATACCATGTACTATATATAGGTAAGGCGACGATAGAGCGGGAGCCGTGTCGTATGGAATGCATGGCCGGCCGCGACATGCGCTATCTACTGTGTGGGAGAATACTACAAAGTTAGTACACTACATATTACAGATAGTAATACTTATTGTTATTTATCATGTAGATAGTAGAATGATGCATAGTAATGAGTGGGCCGATACAGGCGCGCCGGTAATGTCCTGAGCATTCGTGCGTTGTTTACACATCACACGGACACGACACAGAGACGGCCGCGACGACAGACCCGGGCCCGGGCCGAGATCTCGGCTACAGACATATTTATTTTACGGCGCACACGAATTCCTGACATCAACATAATCTTGAATAATATCATTGAATTAATCACTGAAAATGTATGACAATAAGTAATACTTAACGTTCAATTAGTTAATATAGCTGTATAATATTCGTGTAATGTTGAATTATTAATATTACATATATCCATTTTCAATAATTAGTAATGAACAAAACCTGACTTGTAACATAGGAGTCACCGATACATTAGTTGTATTTGAGAACTACGGGAGAGATAACGCCTTCTTTAATTGATTGTGTTGAGATAGGTCCGAGTAGCGACCGCCGCGCTCTGTGCCTGAGTGACCGACGCTACCGACCACATCTGCACCGCACATCGTACAACCTTCTGACAACGACCCGACCGCGAGCTCGCGCTTTCGTCATTCTACTACACTGTGTCTCGAGTACATGTACATGGTTATTTAAATACATCTCACCGCGAACAACAGCGTGTCACATATATCAACAAACATCTGCGAATATTTTGTTAATTCTTTTCGCTCATATAACTGTACGGTTCCACCGCATAGGTTAACTTTAGAGCTCTTTTATTATAAGATACTTTAATATCGGATGTCGCCCAATATAGAATATGTATGTGCTGTGCAGGCTCTACGGAGCCGACCCTAGCACTGCACGATATATGCATATGCGGTAGAGACGTTATGTCGGTTGGAGCTGTCTGTGAAGTTTTGGGACAAATCAGAAAATATTGTTCTTGGTTTATCGGTTAGTTGACAATGAGCCGGCGACGAGGGCTGCCTTCACCGTCCGACGAGGGCTGCCTTCACCGTCCGACGAGGGCTGCCTTCACCGTCCGACGAGGGCTGCCTTCACCGTCCGACGAGGGCTGCCTTCACCGTCCGACGAGGGCTGCCTTCACCGTCCGACGAGGGCTGCCTTCACCGTCCGACGAGGGCTGCCTTCACCGTCCGACGAGGGCTGCCTTCACCGTCCGACGAGGGCTGCCTTCACCGTCCGACGAGGGCTGCCTTCACCGTCCGACGAGGGCTGCCTTCACCGTCCGACGAGGGCTGCCTTCACCGTCCGACGTGGGCTGCCTTCACCGTCCGACGAGGGCTGCCTTCACCGTCCGACGAGGGCTGCCTTCACCGTCCGACGAGGGCTGCCTTCACCGTCCGACGAGGGCTGCCTTCACCGTCCGACGAGGGCTGCCTTCACCGTCCGACGAGGGCTGCCTTCACCGTCCGACGAGGGCTGCCTTCACCGTCCGACGAGGGCTGCCTTCACCGTCCGATGTTCATTATAATATATGAAATGTATTTATGACGACAACCATATTATTTAAAATGACAAAAATTTATGACATCTGAGAAAAAACATGTTTTTATATTACACATTATATAATACTATATTGTTAGATAGCAGTGCAAAGTTTAATATATTTGCCACTTTGAAGAAAAAGTAAAATGCAACTTAGCTACTTCTGTCTGTCGCCGAATCGACTAGCCAAGCCCGGCGGCTTAAGGACTTGTGACTGAAAAACTTTATTTATGTCAATTATACGCCGTGTTCTGGACAAGACTTATACTTGTCGTTTATCTATATTTAACACATTTATGAAAGATTACAATTTTCAAACTAAACTAAATAAATCCCACACAAAAAGCGTACATACTTACATTCTGTACGAAATGGAAAACCAGAAATGATATGACTCCCGCCGGATGAGATCCATTCTGATTCAATTTGCATAGATAGAAACTCCAAGTAGCTCTGTGGCACGCCGCACGCAGCAGCGGTGCGGTTATGTCGGTATTTATCTCGTCGCATTATATTGTATAGTAGCATATTGCATCGGCAACGGGTCGCGGATGCTGGGATGATCCAGATTCGCGAATCCTTTCACCGCACAGCCTTGAGTCAGGAGTGACCATTACCGACGGCGACGGTCCGCAGTTAATGTCCTATCGATTAACATAGATCGTTACTGTAACATTTAGTGCGCACTGGCGTTTATGCCCCGGACCTATTGTAGCCAGGTATACTCGTGAGAGTAAATGTTAGCGCGGTCCCAGGGCCCCGCGCCCCGCGCCCCCCGCCGGCCGCCGTCCGCCGGCCGACGGTGCACACGCTGTCCCGAAAACAGCGGACATATTCGCCAATTAAGCCCCGAAGACGTCCGAAACTAACCGAGGGATGTGAGTGACGAGCTGCTTTGCAATTTAAATTGAGATCGTTATTCTTGTCGATAATGGCTTCTGGTTAATTGGATACGCGAAGTTTCTTCTGCCGAATGTATGTGGGTCTATTACTTAAGCTATGTGTGCATCTACGTCTAGTACTGTATATGTATGTATGAGAACATAGTAACAATTATATATATTATTAGGACCGTATATAATGAGCGATAGTTACACAGGTGAGGGTGAAACGAGATTTAATGATCAATTTTGAAGGAATTGACATTCCCACGTCTCTCTGTTTCCAAAACTGTAATAATGTCGTATAATGGACACAGCCCGGCCACAACACGGGCCGTGCGCACGCGCAGGGCCGCGCGCACGCGCAGGGCCGCGCGCAGACAAAGGCGGTCTCCGCGCCTCGTCGGTGTTTGCTGTGAGTCTGGCGGTGAAGCGCGTGCCGATACTTGAACTTGCTGTTTTTTGAATGGAAATATAAAGTGCTTTATAAAGAGCACAAGTTTGACTTAACGATTACTTGGACTGAAACGCTGTATACATGTATAACTGACTAGGTTCCCATATGCGTAGGCTTGGAGTAGCGCGAACATAAAGTACAGAACATAAACACTATTAAACATTTATTTATAAAATGTGTGAGTAGTGATTGGTAATACTACACATTACGGTATTGATAATGAATAATAATAATAAAGGTTTTTATTCCGAATTCACTACAACTGTGGCAATACATATCTTCAGGTCAATTATAGCACGTCTCGCAGGCGTAGGTGCCTCTAGGCACAGGGCTCCTCCAGCTCTCTCCAAGGAGCTCTATCCTCTGCCACTCGCTACAATATGGCTCCAAAGAGAGGCGGATGTCATCCTTCAAGCTCGTTCTCGTACGCCCCGTCTCCTACTGTCCTCTCGCGGGTACCACGAGGTTACTTGTTTGATCCATTTGTATATTTTGCCCTGTGTACTAGCTAAGCTAGTGTTTCCCTAGGCTGGTCGCTTAGCGGCCGAGACCCGTCGCCGCACGTGATGCACGGCAGGATGCAAGTGTCGAATGTTATTTTTTTTTTTTTCTAACGGACTAATGCTGTTTGCCTCTACCGGCATTTGCAGCTTCACCGGAGGGGACGGTGCTCAGCCCGGTATTTGTGCGGGCGCAGAAGGCGCACCGCCTAGTGAGGCTAGCGCTGACGGCGCTGTGCCACTAGGAGAGGACGAGGCGACTAGCTCAAGGGCACCGCTGAGGTTCGGACCTCGGCTTGAGCGGTCGCCAGGACAGGGAGTATTCGGATCGACATCGAATGTCTCTCTCTCTACATGCATATATATGCTTAGATCTTTGTTCTTCATTATTTATTTTAGGGACCCGTACTTTTTCCATCAGCAGGTTATTCTTTTATGGATTTCCGTGAACGTAGCATCCTCAGGTGATATAATCTGACCTCTATAGACACAGTCTTTTGCATATTCTACCTGTTTCCGTTATCCTCTATATTGACTTGTGTAGCGTCGATCATCAGTTTTGTTTTATCTGCTGCAGCTCCAGTCGCACCTCTCTGCTTGTGTCCGTTATCGCTTTGAGCTCGTGTCCTCGTTTAGGGTATCCTTCTCGCGACACAACATCGTCAACGAATCCCAAATGGTTAGGAGTTATGCACGATGTTTGCACAGTGACAGTGAGTTTCGCGCCCACACACCCCATGACACACTCGCGCGCACCGAAGGTGGGAGTCGTGTGTTTATGTGGAATGTAATATTTATACACATCCAAAAGCACAAAAGTATTCGTTTCAAAATATATCGATCGCAATTCGTATCCGACACGAACTCGCTTTCGTAATTAATTTAGCAAAATTTTGGAAAAACCGCCAAGTGCGGTCGCGTAGACGAGTGCGGCGCGGGCGGTTAAACCGGAATCGTGCGCTGTTAAACGCTTTTAATTGGGGGGTTCATTCCTCGGTGCAGATATCGAGGTGAGCGATTCGGCTGGTTTTTGAAGTGAAAATAATTTTATTTTTCAACTTTCCTTTACGGTGCTCTATATATTGACATTTAGTTGAGAAGGTCGCGTGCGACACACACGACACGGGCCGGGCACGGGCCGGGCACGTGTCAATAACATTGAATAGACCGATGACACCTGGTAGGGATCGGTTGACAATCCAGTCGGTGTAACGAAACGGATAAGACCGTCTTACTTATGTGTCTTATGGGTTTTAGTTCGTATTTACATTTTACCGAGTTCAAGATACCGCGGGTACCAGGTACCACAGTGGGCACAAAATGTTAAGCGAACTACCCTCCTATGTTAGTTTCAGTCGGGAATTACACATGTGCTTAAGCGCCACAATGAAAACTGAAATTAACTCACCCCCACCCCCCCCCCCCCCCCCTCCTGCGATCTCGGTCGGTCGCCCGTCCACATCGGGAGTAATTACAGCGATGGACATTATGTACGACACGACACATGTATACGTTCTATACCCGCGACACACCCTGCACGCGGGTTTCGGTCTAATCTCGAACTATCCACATGTCCTTTTCGATTCGCCTATTCGTTCGTTCGTTCGTAATACCCGCCACCGTGAGTGATAAACATCGACTAATGGCGGACCTGGCGGTACATTTTAACTACTGTTTGTCAGATCACGGATCAAAAAAGTATTTATTGTAGCGATGGAAATTTCACAATTCGTTTTCTTTTAAGGATTCGCTATCTTAACTATGAATAAAAAACCTACCGATAAATATTATGTAATACTGAGTATTATGTCAGGTAGACAATAAAACACTAGGGCGCGCGTCACCCGCGCTCGGCGCAGGCGCAGCTCCGTGCAAGCCGCGGGAGACGAGTTCGTACCCTCGTACTGTAGGCCACGCGAGCAAAGCCGAATTCGAGTCAACTAGTTTTATAGTACATATAATGTAATCTTATATGAGTGTTAATTTTCTTGATATCTGCAAGAGCTGAACCCGCGACCCCTCGTGTTACAGGCTTGCACCGCGCACGCGCACGCACTCGTCGATGCCTGTCCATATCCTAATCTCCCACTGAGTTACAGCGAACCCAGCCGCGCGCACCTACTTGTGTACCTGCTATCACACAGACCGCACCGGGTGCATGCTGTGGCGCACATGTCTTTACTGTAACGCGCGCTCTCACTTGACTAGCGGCCGCACGCGTGATCGATCATGAGCGATGTACTATTCGCCTCCGTGCCGGGTCGTGTCGTGTCGTGTGTCATTGTGTCTGTGTGTGCATCACACTGCATGTGTGTGTAGACACCAACTGTGCCTGTGATGTGTGCTCGCTGTGGCTCTGCTTAATAACAAATTATCAAATAATATATAACTGATTTTGAACGTGTAGAAAGTGGAACATACCTATATACATATGTATATGTTATTCACGAGCGCGTCGCCTGAAGTTCAGTTCCGGCTCCGAGTATATCAATGACAACATTTGTTATCCAGCAGCCGGGGAATATATTTGCCTATTCAACGCGGTAATATTGCCGGTCCAGCCCTAAGGGGGTCATTTGGGGTAAAAAACGTTTGTATGAAACTACTTTGTTTTTGAACTTCTAGCAATTAAATTCGATAAATGTGTAGTTAGTTTATACAATAAAAAAAGCTATGTTCTTCAATTTATAAAAATGTTATGTACTATTATAATATGTCAGCGAAAGCTAGCATATTATATACGCTTAATAAACTAACATAACAATAGTTTCGTACTTGACGTGTACACAAAACTAATATATGAAATATAACGAAGTTTAGGATTTTTCATATAAATCGTTTCAAGATTTTGTTTTATACATTTATTATATTTACTAGGAAATGCAATTTATAAAGATCAATTCCATGGAGACCTACCATACGTACTTATGGCAAACATTTAGTTAATTTATTTACCTCGACGTTTCGACCAAGTAGGGCTGTCACAGCCCTGCAAAAGCACAGGGTTGTCACGACACTGATAGGACCTTCAGTTCTCTCAGGGTGAAAACCGCCGCGACGCGAACATCTATAAATCACTGGGTTCCAAGATGTAGACAACCTAAAACCATCCTCTCGGTTGAAATTTTTATGTTTCCTGATTTCAACCGCTTCGCGTACAATTCTAGGAAAATAATGGCGGTCCGTGGAGAGGATTTTAGGGTCGTGTAGTTCAATCCAATGATTGGGTCCAGAGTCAAGTACATGCTGAGCGATAGCCGATATATTCAAATGAACGCAAAAATGCAAACAGCTACTTCAGCAGTCACAGCCCACACCAGGAGTCCCTGTGTCACAACAACATCACGATATACGCTTGCCCTGGACGGGACGCGACTCAGGGCCCCGGGGTCGAAGGCAGAGAGTAACCACCGCGCCACGACTACCGGCAACGAAGCTATGATCAGCTTATTTCTTTCATTTAGCTCGTATGACCTTATTGAACATGAATCTCTCTGCAGTCCTCTACTATATTTTATCGTAAGCAATGGCGTATAGCTAGGATTAAAGCCTATAGTCTAAGCAATACATATATTTGTCTTGTATGTACCGAAATTGATAATGAATTAAGGAACTCGCAAAAAATCCATCGGTTAAGCTCTTGTTGCACCGAAGAGGTTAAATAGGAATATATTTATAAAACCAAAACACCTAACGAATTCGTGTGCAAAATGTGTCTACAATTCAACAAAACAACCTCGTGGTGCGTATCGGTGGGGTGACAGGGGCTGTGAATGTGTAAAACACGGGAATTACTCGCGAATGTATAACGCGAGTAATTCCCGTCTTTTATACATTCATAATATGTCAAAACCACGTCAGTTTTAATAGCTAAATGTCAGGGGTTGGGTCGAGTTTTACCAATCTAGAGTTCCCTGGGCTCACAAGATTTGCGTAATATAAATATTTATCACCAGATATAACTTGTAGTTAACAACGAAATGCAACTTTATTTATTTAATGTACACGCGTCGGGTATAAAACTAAACTTTCATTACAAATGTATTTGTCGATAAACAATGTAACGCACGCGTGACCACAAAGGTCGCTGTCGCCCATAACAATGTCGTCTTTGTGTCGTAGTGAATACGGTATATAATATCTACGGTGTAGACATATCGTAATGCTCGGTCAGTTTATCGATCTCGTGCCAAGTGCCAAAGAGGTGTACGTGAGACATAACCCAGTGGAAGCGGCGCGCTTCAGCTCGAGAGTGCTGTTTATGCAGCAGGATGGACACCTGCAACCTCGCCGCGCAGCGCTCTGACACGTGCTGTACTACCAAACCATACATACTTCAAATTGTTGATTCGTATCGGTGCACATTCGACTAACGAGACACAGCGAACTCAGAGAGCGATTTCGAAGCTCAGCGATTTGTTTTGCGAAACATGGCAAGTTTTATCGAGAATCATTTCCGAATTACAAATTACTCAAATCTTTGTTAATGTACTTAAACGTGCGAATGATCAATTTGCATTAGATTAAAAATACAAAACAAATCGTGATTGGCGAATATATTTAACATAAATAGTCGTCATACAGAGATGAGCCACTATGCTCAGCCGCTCCGTGAGCAAATATTAACAGAATGGTACCTCAAGCCAAAGTATACATAACAATGTTATAAACTACATAAACAATTTCATTAAAATGTTTAGTTCCAGAATTAATGTCAAATTTGACCGCATATCCGGTTAAAAGTGGATATCGCTACAAATGAAACCTTCCTGTGATAGTGATATCCAACTATCCACATCCTCACCAGGGTGGACAGCTACCTTCCCCCCGCGGTCCTTAGTGTCCACGCGCCGCATTCTCAGCGGCTCGGTACACAAAAACAAAGTTACAGCAAAGAAAATTCAAGTGTATTCGATATTATGTATTACAAGATGAACAACATTATTATCGCAGGGCAGTCTCGGTGTAGCTCTAAATAAGTTTTGTTCGATGTAATGTGACATAAGAGAGCAATACGGCCCCCTCCGTCACTAAACCCTGACTAATTTGTGCCGCGCACAGGCAGGCAGGTACACAGTCACTAAAACCGAAGGATGTTTCCATTCTGTTAGCGAGCGGACAGTGTACGGCAACATCGCGGACCTTCGTCGTGGTGCCTTCGGTATAGTGGAACGAGTTGTGACAGTGTATACACAAACTACAGCAAAGCATTCGGCCGCATTGATCCCCGGGTCCTGTTAATGAAGCTTTTGGCCGCGGGTATTAGTGGCGACCTAGGTGGGTGGTTCACGTCCTACGTTTTCAATAGGAATCAGGCGGTAGTATTATGTGGGATCACTTCATCCTGGACGACGATCTCTTCTGGCGTTCCCCGAGGATCTTTGGCAAATGAGTTGTTTAAAAAATTTCACTCCAGATTAATTAACAATTTAAAAAAAACTTTCGAAAACAGTTCACCGGTTTTGGACAAAATCCATACCGATCGAAAGTATGAAGCCCATAAAATATGCAAACGTTAGGTTGACTAGTTTTTTCCCGTCACGACTCCTGGGTAGACAGGTATAAACGGGTGAATCGATACTATAGTAGTTCACTAATCAAAACCAAATCAAGATAAAGGTTTATTTGATTACGAGCGCGGCGGTAGAGAGTCGTCTGTGAAATATCAGTTCTGAACTTCGGTTGCTGGAGTTTCAAAAAGTGTAATATTGCTGCGAGTGAATATGTGCGACTGAGAGGTCCCAACGTACCATCCCATGCGATACAAGAATATACAGAAAACTGCTTGCTTGGCCAGTTGGCCAGTTCAGCAACAAACAGACTTATAACCGACCCATTGAGTGCTTACCCGTGACTGCACCGAGTTAGCGTCGAAGTTACGATTCAAATAATGCCAAAGTGTTCCCGCCTTCCGTTCTATTACAGGTTGCGATCACACGCACCATTTTATAACAAAGGAAAGTAGAACCTTTTTAGCTATTGTAATTTTTAGACTTTCGCGATTCGAACACATTGTTAATAAATCAATCGGGGATTGATCGCGAGAAAAACATTTAGTAATTTATTTAGCTATTTTCAAAAAATGAAAGATATCAAACAGGTTTTGCATCGTTAACAGATGAAGCTGTTATTTTCATTGAAAAACTGAACACCGTTCAAGAACTTACTGCTAGTATGTATCAAGAACAGCACCACGGTGAACGATGCGAGATATCGCATTATTATAAAAAAAAATACTCCGGTAAAAAGACAGCGAGCACGTTTTAAAAAAGAATAAAAGGCTTCGACCCAGCTTACCACCATACTCCAGCTCTATACCACCATGCTGGATATCATTGAATCAAAAAATTGTAAGAACTCTTTTCATAAACTCCATGTGGCTCGATGCACCGGGCCCGGCCTGTGTGAGCTTCAGCCTGGGAACTGCGGTCGGTTCTTACATCAACAACATTTAAATAATTGTACTATCTATCGCCGTGCATGGCTTTTCCCGACAACGCACAATTTACAAAATAAATCAAAATATATTTAATAAACACATGAGGTAGAAGACAGCAGTGATCGATATATAAGTCTCATCTAAACGATACTTTATCTCAGCTTCCACATGTCCAACCTCAATAAAAAGCTAAACGAAAATGTTTCCTGTAAAAAATATCGCTAAATATAAAACACGGTTTCACTCGTGATTAATTTGTTCACACGATGACAATGGCTGAGCGCGCGCCGCGAGCCGGCCGCTCTCGTTCTGCCCGCGCGCGTGGTATGCTCGCGCGGCACGCTGAGGTCTGATGAAAGCGAGATACCGCGAGCGCATACATAACACTGAAGCCATTCAGAAACACAATTTCAATTAATGTCAAAAGGTTAGGCGCCTTAAACTCAAAACAAATATTGTACAAGTCTGTATGCTTACAAAAAATTAGGTAAGCGTGTAGTTTTTTCCAAGCGTACTTCCCACGGATATACCGTTTTTGAAATGTAACATGTTACAAGCCCCGCCCATTATCGCCATGTACCATACCGCGATATGTGTGTGTGAGTGTGTGTGTGTGTGTAGATGCCAGGCGAGCCATCATTAGAAAATATAAACATGATTCACTCGATTCGACCTGACGATTGAACTCGGAACCTCTTTCTCGAGCTTCGACTCGAACGCGTCGGAATAAAAAAATCAACTCGATATAAATCAAAATATCTCCGTTCATAATTCCGTTATTTATATCCGTAATATTCCGAAACAGTTAATAATTTCACTCGTAGTGAATAGCTTGAGTGCAATTTAATCATCTTCAACAAAATCGAAAGTAACCGCATTCGATCACTTCAGAGAAGCTTCGCATTGTATCGTACGTTCATTATCGGCGTTGGGTAAACAAGCGGAAATATTTCCTGTTGATTTTATTACACTAAATAAAAGTAATAAGAACGGAACCCGTCCGAGGTCCGATCGAACAGAGCCTCGTTACTGGCAATGAATAAGCCGTTTGCTCGGGCGCGCGCCATACGGACACAACTATGTGTAATTAGTCAAAGCCCCCACGAGCGCCATCTTTACAGCACGCGAGTACATAATGGCTTAGTAGTTCTCCTAATGGCCTCGGGAGTAGGGAAAGTGGAAACTGAGATATATTCGTCACAAGAACTCCAAAAACTCTCATATTGTTGTGCTGTTCTTTTCCTACATAGATCTATGCACCTAGATATACTATACCTCTCACCGCCCCCCCAATTACACCAAATACCAATATAAGTACCAATTTACAAAACTACTCGTGTTATTCCGCCATATTATTATTAATTTTCTTAAACTAAACTGTAAACAAAATAAAATAATCTGTTAGGCGCTACCGGAGCGCGCGGATACGACACAGGGTAATTATCGACCCGGAGACTATTACTGTATCTACCCGTAGGTCAATACGTAGATATATAATAACACAGACATTAAGTTGTTCCACAGATACATTATGTAGTTTTGGGATTGGCAGGTGTGGAGTACGCTTTCAAAAAAAAAAAATTGCCTCTTCAGCTGTGAATAACGACATTTCAGACATCTATCTAATTCAAGTAAAATCAAAAGTAAATTATGGATATCTTACTAGATTGTAATAATGCATGAAGGTCGCGCGCTGTTTGACGAAATAAAGTTTACATTTGGTAAAATTTTAAAAAATATTGACATATTAGTAATTAGTTTAGTAGGATCACACTTAAAAGTACATAAAAACTGTGTTTCGCTATATATAGGTATACAAATAACAACCTTAAATATTTAATAAAAACTAAATTAAATCTAAAACGGGCCCCTGCGGCATTGTACCCAAGATGCTGGCAGCGTTTCCTCTTTCTATTGCTAGGCTGATACGTTGAGCGAGGAAGCTGCCACCTTTTTTATTTTAAGTTAGATTATTTTATTGCTATTCTATAATTTTTCAGAATATATTGGGCTGTTGTATACAAATTGTGAAAAGGTATACAAAGAGTCGTATTGTAAGTTAGTAACGTTTAGCATACACGGGCTGAGCCGGCCGGCGCGGGCGGCGGCGAGTAGTCGGTGACAAATACAACTCAAACAGGATATGTAGCAGGTACAATCCGCGACATAATTAACACGGTAAAATGCCAATGACAAAAAACATCAAGCGTCCACGTGTCAAGTTTTGTTTTTATTTAAAGACATTCGTCATGGCGCTCGAGGCGGGTCCGCCGCGCCGAGCGCCTTCAGCAGGCTCTCGCGCTCTACGCTTCCGGGTTTCTACTCTTTATTATATTATCATTATGTGTGTTGGAGCGAGCCGGATACGAGGCTGTAAGGAGCGATTCCGGTGGCGATAGATCCATACATCCGAGGGGAATACCACGAGAATGAAACAAGGTGAGTAAGTACGTGGCCGCGGGCGCGGGTGCGGGTGCGGGTGCGGGTGCGGGTGCGGGCGCGGGCGCGGACACACCGACCAACTGACGGAAAAGGCAACACCCAAATGTTGACACGCTTTCGAGGACTCCCACTAAAGATGAGTGTGTTTTCTAAGTGAGCAGCAGTCGTCATCATCATCGATGTCGCTGGCGGTAGGTAGGCGAGCGAGCACGAGACGCTATCACCTGATATGGACTCGATACCTACGTTACTTATCTTAGGGTGGAGGTCACCAAAACCTAAACGTCCGATTATTATTTTAACCGTCGTACGTCGACCGTATCGGTCGTTTTCAATTTCGGTGAACTCCACCGTTAGTGGGACATAAATCCCACCGGTGGGCCGGACGGTGGCGACGCGCGTCGGTTGTTACCGCGTGTGTGACCGACACTCACCGCCCCGACCCGAGCCTCCCCTGAAGTACGCCCAACCCTAAGGCCGGATATTGACTAGTATAGTATTGTATACAATCATATTGTTATTGCCAGTCTATGGTATATTGTTGCACAGTTTTATGTTCGGTGCAAATGTTGGGTACTGCCATGCAGCGCGGGGCGGGGTGCGGCGAGGGTAGTGGGCACCTCGGCACCTGGAGCGGGGGGAAGGGGCGATACCGGTTAGTTTTACTTTATTATTTATCTGTTATCGACTGTGTATTTGATATTAATAAGTACATTATCGACATTAAGCAAATGTAGACTATTTAAATTATTTTATTATTGTATTTATAATTTTATTGTAATAAATATTCCTTCAACAAAGGTTTTTGTTTTGTTTTTTGTTACAGACTTTTGTCGTGTGTAATTCAACCGTTTGCTTTACTTTGATACTAGAACATTGTGGAACAACCCCATTTTCGTTGAACACTTTGTTACAAAATACGAAATATATTTTCACTTCAAATCATAGTAAGGCATAGTTAATGTTAATATACTGGTCGAGGTTAAGGTCAAGGTCGAGGTCATCGTCAGGTCTACGTCACGCAGGTTCGCCAAACCACTCTGTGTAAATATATAACAAAACAAGTGTCTGAAATAAAAATAATATTCGCCGTCGGTAAGAACGCTTCCATATAGTTCATTATAGTCTAATTATTTACTGTTAATACTCGTGCAACAAATGTGGAACCATCTATGTGAACGGTAGCCTGATCAAACTGTGGAACCATCTATGTGAACGGTAGCCTGATCAAACTGTGGAACCATCTATGTGAACGGTGGCCTGATCAAACTGTGGAACCATCTATGTGAACGGTAGCCTGATCAAACTGTGGAACCATCTATGTGAACGGTAGCCTGATCAAACTGTGGAACCATCTATGTGAACGGTAGCCTGATCAAACTGTGGAACCATCTATGTGAACGGTGGCCTGATCAAACTGTGGAACCATCAATGTGAACGGTGGCCTGATCAAACTGTGAAACCATCTATGTGAACGGTAGCCTGACCAAACTGTGGAACCATCTATGTGAACGGTAGCCTGATCAAACTGTGGAACCATCTATTTGAACGGTAGCCTGATCAAACTGTGGAACCATCTATGTGAACGGTAGCCTGATCAAACTGTGGAACCATCTACATGAACGGTAGCCTGATCGAACTGTGGAACCATCTATTTGAACGGTAGCCTGATCAAACTGTGGAACCATCTATGTGAACGGTAGCCTGATCAAACTGTGAAACCATCTACATGAACGGTAGCTGATCAACAGTTCTGATGAAACCCCGTGTCGATGTCGATGTCACCGGTCGTAGGTCCATATTGTATAATATATAATACCATATTAAACTTATCTAAGCGTTTGATCGATGCAACGTGGGACCAAAATGCTGGCACATATTTGGCTCAACGAATCAGCGTTGCAATTAAACGTGGCAATACTGCTAGCATTGTGGGTACGCTGCCGGCCGGAAGCGGGTTAGCGCATTTGAATTATCTATAGGCTGCCAATAGCTAGTGGATTGCTCAAATGTTATTGTAGTAGGTGCAGTATTGTAATGAGTAATTAGTATTTTATTGTAATAAAGACATCGCTCTGTTGTATAGTTTGTTGACAACGAGGAGTGGAGAAAAGTTAACGGCGTTTTCGTATCTGCTAGAGATGAACTAGTTTATTCGGGTCGAAGTGTTCCGAGACGAACATCATGACACGTATCCTACGATACATGTCATGATGTTCGTCTCGGAGGGTCGCGGACCCGCACCGCGGGATGCGCGGGCGGGGTCGCGGACCCGAGTGACCTCAAGTTTGGAGTTCGAGTTCCGTTTGGGGTTAATCTATATTTATAATATACTAGCTACGCCCCGCGGATTCACTCTCGTGGTGATGATTGATCGTGGTTACGTTGATGATGAAAAGTAGCCTATGTATTATTCTCGGACCTGAAGTGTCTACATACCAAATTTCATCTAAATCCGTTTTACCCGCGTGGTGATGAAAAATGGTGATGATGAAAATAAGCCTATGTGTTAATCCAGGGTATAAGCTATCTGTATTTCATATTTCATCTAAATCCGTCGTGGCGATGATTGATAATGATGAGGGTGATGATGAGAAGTAACCTATGTGTTATTTCCGGACCTGAAGTATCTACATACAAAATTTCATACAAATCCGTTTTACCCGCGTGGTGATGAATAACAGTGATGATGGTGATGATGAAAATAAGCCTATGTGTTAACCCAGGGTATAAGCTATATATATATACGAATCTGTCGTGGTGATGATTGATGATGACGATGAAAGTAGCCTATCTGTTATTCCCGGACCTAAAGTATCTGCTTACAAAATGTTGCAAATGTTCTCTGTTTGCAAATGTTTGCAAACACCGAAGACGCCGCGGAGGAGAGTTCTACGCTCTTGTCGCCGCTCGGACCTGAACCACTGAAGATGTCGACCGCAGTGATCGACGAAACGTCTGGAGCATAAGTTTCACTTAGACCACGGCCAAACAGCCCGGAAGCAATACATATAACATGCAACGCCGGCCGTGAAAGCTTTAGAGTTTACAGAAATAAAGTAGTTCACAAATAGTTTACTTAACTATTTGTGAACTAGTTTATTTCTGGTATCCGTCCACAAGCACGCGAGTACCGCGCGAGTCCGTAACATGGAATCCTCCCGACTCATGTTGGCCATCGCGCTCTGGCTCTCAGGACACACACGCGAGTACCGCGCGAGTCCGTAACATGGAATCCTCCCGACTCATGTTGGCCATCGCGCTCTGGCTCTCAGGACACACACGCGAGTACCGCGCGAGTCCGTAACATGGAATCCTCCCGACTCATGTTGGCCATCGCGCTCTGGCTCTCAGGACACACACGCGAGTACCGCGCGAGTCCGTAACATGGAATCCTCCCGACTCATGTTGGCCATCGCGCTCTGGCTCTCAGGACACACACGCGAGTACCGCGCGAGTCCGTAACATGGAATCCTCCCGACTCATGTTGGCCATCGCGCTCTGGCTCTCAGGACACACACGCGAGTACCGCGCGAGTCCGTGACATGGAATCCTCCCGACTCATGTTGGCCATCGCGCTCTGGCTCTCAGGACACACACGCGAGTACCGCGCGAGTCCGTAACATGGAATCCTCCCGACTCATGTTGGCCATCGCGCTCTGGCTCTCAGGACACACACGCGAGTACCGCGCGAGTCCGTAACATGGAATCCTCCCGACTCATGTTGGCCATCGCGCTCTGGCTCTCAGGACACACACGCGAGTACCGCGCGAGTCCGTAACATGGAATCCTCCCGACTCATGTTGGCCATCGCGCTCTGGCTCTCAGGACACACACGCGAGTACCGCGCGAGTCCGTAACATGGAATCCTCCCGACTCATGTTGGCCATCGCGCTCTGGCTCTCAGGACACACACGCGAGTACCGCGCGAGTCCGTAACATGGAATCCTCCCGACTCATGTTGGCCATCGCGCTCTGGCTCTCAGGACACACACGCGAGTACCGCGCGAGTCCGTAACATGGAATCCTCCCGACTCATGTTGGCCATCGCGCTCTGGCTCTCAGGACACACACGCGAGTACCGCGCGAGTCCGTGACATGGAATCCTCCCGACTCATGTTGGCCATCGCGCTCTGGCTCTCAGGACACACACGCGAGTACCGCGCGAGTCCGTAACATGGAATCCTCCCGACTCATGTTGGCCATCGCGCTCTGGCTCTCAGGACACACACGCGAGTACCGCGCGAGTCCGTAACATGGAATCCTCCCGACTCATGTTGGCCATCGCGCTCTGGCTCTCAGGACACACACGCGAGTACCGCGCGAGTCCGTAACATGGAATCCTCCCGACTCATGTTGGCCATCGCGCTCTGGCTCTCAGGACACACACGCGAGTACCGCGCGAGTCCGTAACATGGAATCCTCCCGACTCATGTTGGCCATCGCGCTCTGGCTCTCAGGACACACACGCGAGTACCGCGCGAGTCCGTGACATGGAATCCTCCCGACTCATGTTGGCCATCGCGCTCTGGCTCTCAGGACACACACGCGAGTACCGCGCGAGTCCGTAACATGGAATCCTCCCGACTCATGTTGGCCATCGCGCTCTGGCTCTCAGGACACACACGCGAGTACCGCGCGAGTCCGTAACATGGAATCCTCCCGACTCATGTTGGCCATCGCGCTCTGGCTCTCAGGACACACACGCGAGTACCGCGCGAGTCCGTAACATGGAATCCTCCCGACTCATGTTGGCCATCGCGCTCTGGCTCTCAGGACACACACGCGAGTACCGCGCGAGTCCGTAACATGGAATCCTCCCGACTCATGTTGGCCATCGCGCTCTGGCTCTCAGGACACACACGCGAGTACCGCGCGAGTCCGTAACATGGAATCCTCCCGACTCATGTTGGCCATCGCGCTCTGGCTCTCAGGACACACACGCGAGTACCGCGCGAGTCCGTAACATGGAATCCTCCCGACTCATGTTGGCCATCGCGCTCTGGCTCTCAGGACACACACGCGAGTACCGCGCGAGTCCGTAACATGGAATCCTCCCGACTCATGTTGGCCATCGCGCTCTGGCTCTCAGGACACACACGCGAGTACCGCGCGAGTCCGTAACATGGAATCCTCCCGACTCATGTTGGCCATCGCGCTCTGGCTCTCAGGACACACACGCGAGTACCGCGCGAGTCCGTAACATGGAATCCTCCCGACTCATGTTGGCCATCGCGCTCTGGCTCTCAGGACACACACGCGAGTACCGCGCGAGTCCGTAACATGGAATCCTCCCGACTCATGTTGGCCATCGCGCTCTGGCTCTCAGGACACAGGCTCCCGCCTAGTTTGGGGCTCGACGTTAAACCTGTTCTCTGAATATACATTGTGCTTATACACTAACCCTAATGTAACTTTTAAAATATAATGTAATTTACTTTTTGGAAATATAAATATTTATTATTATAATCTTTATTTTCTTTCTCTCAGGCTTAGTTTTTACAATATATACATATACCGAAAACAGAAAGTATACTCAACACTCAATAGTTTTAATTAATAAAGATATTTTTAAAAAATGTAAATATTTGTGTCTTATTACCAAGAGATCGGTTATTAATTAGACTTGTCAATATGGTGTTCATCCGTTGAAGAACTCCTTTAAATCAAATAATGGTTATTGTCACTCATTACAATGCGATATCAGGATACGGAGCAGAACACTTATAATTGTATTAACAAGATGTATACTATACACCTGTGTGAGGGCGCGCGCACATTGTCGCATGTCCGCGCGCTGTTGTTCAGTGTCCCCCTGGGCCCGGACTGACCATCGATAGAAGAATCTATTCGAGATCGATTCTATTCTAAGAATCGATAGAAAGATGTTTGAATACTCCGGTACTAATGTTTGTTCGCAGAGGTGGAGGGAGAGTGTTACACACTTTGGCCGCTCTATATCTGAAACAATCTTGACACCTGACAGCGTCATGCTTCTGTACAACAAGACGATTCGTGTGCTAGGAACGCGTGTTTGCTCGGTGAATATCTTTGATCCAGGACCATTTTTCGAAGAGATATTCTTTACAAGTCTAATAATTAAGTGAACCGATTCGATTAGGCATGTATATACAAAAACAATGCGTTTTACAAATACTTATGTTTATGCCATTTTCTACTTATGAAGTATTGTGTTTGGAGTTTGGAAACCACCGCTCGCTTTGTTCAGCACGGTTATCTAAGAGTAGGCTGGGAATCCGATATTCACCGGAAATGGTATCTCCGACTGGTCTCGACCCGGTGTGCAGCTCTTCATAGTGGTTTAGTCTTTCGACAAGTTCAATGTACCGATAAATTACAAACTTAACAAATACAAACAAGATCTTATTGGTAGATATTATCATGTAATTTTAAAAGTAATAAGGATTTAAAGTCTATAAACAACCATACGTAGTTAATACTGACTACATACACCCTTGAAATAAATACTTAGAATTAATAGAATGAAACGATGGACAATGAAAATAAAACTAAAAAAAGCTTAGCCATCGCAGTGCCAGAGTAGCGCGTTGAAGTCTTTCATTGGCGTCTCGTTACACTGTCCACTGCGACCACACGGACGGAGAGTGTAGGCACTATATTGTGGGGATTATTCTTAAAGGTAAGGTTTTAAAAAGATATTAGTTCATCAGAGTGTTCGTTGCGCACGTAAACGCCGTACACTGGAAAAGCGTCATAATTTATCTAGTATTTTCTTAATTTGAAAAGGCTAAGTGTTGTGCCTTTATAAAGCGCTCTGCGTACACGTTTGACAGAACCGGCTCCTATGTAAATAATACCTGGAAATAGTGATACGACGAAGGTAGTTCCGTGTCAGTTGACGTCCGGCAAACCTTCGATATTTCCGAACGAACGCAGTTGAATCACCGCGTGCGCAGCGTAGGGGGAGGCTGCGCGAACGGTGCGCGCGGCCGGCCCGCGAGGCCGCCGCCGCGTTACCTCCCGACGTTCGAACTAATGGACTTGCCATATTTAAATTTAAACAGAATGACTTTCGGCGTAATGGAATAAAATTAGGTTATCGTAACGAGAAAACGGTCATCGAATGGCCCTCTGTAACATTTCAGGCGCTCCGCAATCCAATAGGAATTCGAAACATTTCAAAACAGTCGTGCGCTACGGAAAGCTATTCTTCTCGCTCGTTTCGTAAGCGCAACGCGCGAGTGTGAACGGAATAAATATAGGAACATAGATTCTATTAAAATATAATCATTGTTCTCGGTCGTAATGGAACAAAATAAAGACAGAACGGCGGTTTTCGTGATGATGAGACGTAACTATCGATCGTGACGAGTGCGAGTGAGAGACGAAGTGAGGTTTATAGGGTCGATGGCCGGGCGAAGGAACCTCAAATTGTGTTTTTGTACGAATTGTGCTTCATTTAGGACATGTGTATCATAATCGTGTAATCACGTAGGCCGACTGCACCAGGGTACCGCTGTGTCACATACTACGTGATGTGTCATGTGCTCGCTGGCAGCGTAAGGAGCGCGCAGCGTCGCGTCCTCGTAGACGCAACATTGATTAGTTATCAGAGAGATGGAGAACATAGAGTTGAGTTTAGGTACAAATATTGTGGAACATTTGTGAAATGCAGTTAAAATACTTATGATAAAATAACTAACAACTCCGCTTCCAACCAAACAGGTCCGAGCTGTATCAATGGGGAGGCCTATGTCCAGCAGTGGATGTCCTGTGGCCGAGACGATGATGACGATGAGGAACACACAACGGTATATTAATTATGTTTTCAGTTGACATTTCTTCAAAAGTTCAATAAAATGTTGGCTGCAACAATCTAATGGTTACATCCGGGTACAGTAGTGCAGGATGATGGCTGGGACAGGAACGATACGTCCCAGCGGTGGGCGTGCGGCGCGGCGGCGCGAATCCCACAGGTGAGCGCAGCCCGAGCACCGTTACGCCGGCGTCCTTGGCTGAGTTGTTTGTTGCGCGGGCGCAAGCAGGTCGCTCCGAACTCGTTCCGCGCCCGCGCCCGCGCCCGCACCGCGAGTCACTACTATATCTATGTGTGCATTACATTAGCTGTGTCTACGAGCACGTGTGAGTTACGTTATGTATGTGTGCGTCGGATCAGTCCTACTGGTAACGGATATTACGGAATACAATAAATACCTCACCTTAAGTAGATGCGAGTCGTTTTCGGATAAGAATTCGATCATAATGCTGTCGTTCACTAATTTTTAAACTTTATAAGTGTGCATTTTAAAAATACTAAAAAATTGATAATTTAACCAGATTTCACGTAGATCAGCGCAAATATTTTGTTTTGAATTTATTTTTACTAATTCAAATTCGGAAACGCCTACACAATAAGATTTCAATTGAGTACTAAAAAGAAGGTTGGAAGCGACCCCCATCCGGCCTTCTCCCATAACCCTCGTCAAGTCACTGCAGTGCTCTGTAGAAGACCTCGGCTCTTCTCGGTCAGGCTCTCTCCTCGAGAACCGTAAGGCTTCATCATCAGATCTTCTGCAGGCTTTGTCGGTTACTTCTTTTTCTACGTACATGGTCATTGTTGATCTGACTCGATAGATGAGCGCTCGTTATAGGTTTGGCTGACCAGCGCGACCCTGAGCCCGGTGATGCGGCCCACGTTATATTATGTACTCGTTCATTATGGTATTTTATTTGAGGACTTGCCTGAGGAACACGTGGCTTATAAAACAGGACGAACAATGAAGGTTGAAAGAGAATCGAAATGAGTTCGCGCTAATCACATCAGCGGCAACATGTACCCATGTAATAATACTGTAGAGGTCGAATGTCTGTACAATGATAAAAAATGCTAAAACTATCAATAAATTAGGTCGGCGGCTTGCGCAATGTCTGTCAGCGAACAATGTCATTACATTATTATATGTTCGAGAGCGACGGCCAGGCGCCTGCGCCTGCGCCTGCGCCTGCGCCTGAGCTTGCGCCTGAGCCTGCGCCTGCGCCGCGCCGGGGCGATCCGTATTGTTCGCGGCGCACCCGGGCCTCATACTGTTCGAGCGTGCGCTGGTCCTGGTACGCGGCCGATCGCGATCGCCAATAATCAGGAACTATCACTAATAAGGTGACTATTGGAGAGTTAACCTATCGAAATAGTGTCTTGTATAAAGCTCTCCTCTGTCAGTTCCAAAATTGGAACTGCCCATATCATACTTTTTATTTGGTTATATTAAAAAGTATAATAAATAAATCAGAGTAGAGGTGCATCTTCCACTAACGATGGACCGACTCTATAGTGACGAGATAACTCGAAAACAGAATGGTTACATTTTATTCCAGACTAGTAGTGCCCCGCGGTTTCACTCGCGTGGATTACGGTTCTCCCGATGCATCAATTATTCCACGGGAATCATACCGGGATAATAGTAGTCTATATACTATTTCAGACTATAATTCCCGGTCCCTGTGCCAAATTTCATACGGATTCGTTTAGCCGTTCTGGCGTGGTTGAGTAACAAACATCCATCCATCCAAACTTTGACATACATAATATTACTAGCTGCGTCCCGCGGTCATACCCGCGTGGTGCTCATTCTTGATAATAATAATGATGATGAAAAGTAGCCTATGTGTTATTCTGGAACCTGAAGTAGCTACATACCAAATTTCATCCAAATCTGTCTAGGCGTTTTGGCCTGATTCAGTAACAAACATCCATCCATCCAAACTTTGATATTTATAATACATATTAGAGTTGGACTACGATCGCCCAGTTGAAAGCTCAGAGTAGAGTTTACGCCGTGTCGATACATTAACAGAGTTTACTCTAAAACATCACATTAATATATTATGTATATGTTCCGAAGTGATTCCGCGCGCGGTACCTAACCATTACAATACATTTCGCAATCGTAATCGACAAAGGTCGGCGATCACCGACGCGGACGGGGCGTCTCGCGCTCTCGATTCGACCGATCGAACGAACGGTTATTGGAGTTCTTAATTGGATTGTGGTTTTATCTTAATGAGTGTTGTAAAGAGCTTTTAAAGTGCGAGGAGGTTAATATGGCGGCGGGTTTGCGCGGTGGGTAACGCGCGACGGCGGCGCCGGGGCGCGCGAGGGCGCCGGGGCTGGGAGCCGGGGACGGTCCGGGAGGCCTGCGCCGGCTGGACTGACACATACCGCCGACATCACGCATAATTGCCGCGAAGTGTCGGCCTGGTTTCGGAAAAGAGCCCGCCCGCCGAGTACCAAGTACCGAGTACCCAGTACTGAGTACCCAGTACCGAGTACCGAGTAGTGAGCGAGTCGTCGATTCAAACGTCAGGGATGTTTCAGCAAGTGTCGTATTTATCGACGTGTCCGCTCTGGCCCCAAATATTAAACTCCATAGAGTTCTGAACAAGGTTAAGAAAAAAAATCTGTACATTACAACATAACATACATCAATCAATCAATGATTAATATTTGTTGAATAATGAATATTTTTGTTGGCATTAGCTGTATCCGGCGAGAGTCCTGGGTCGGGCACGCCACGCGCCACGCGCCACGCGCCACGCGCCACGCGCGGCTTGTGGAGCCCAGCGCAGGTACCATCACCTGCCGTATATATATCCCGCGTACTGGTCCATACAAGATAAAGCCATTTTTTCTTCCTTTGAATATTGTCCGATTTCGATTTTTTTTCATATAATGTAAACATCATTCGCTAGCCTTATTACGTCTCATTTTTTCCATTTTTTTATATTACAGTTGTATGTACCAGAAACAGTCACGTGGTGCGCTGACACTGCGGTTATTTAAAGTGAATATTTTACGAGACTATAACCTTTTTTGAAAAAAGCCAAAAATAACAAATATTTATGTTACAAGATGGAACAGAAGTTTGCTCGGAGCGTATTTCTCTCAAAAATGTACTTATTAATCTCACGAGCAGCACCTGTCTCTATCGGTTGCATAGGGGGTTGGGCGTACATGCTGAGATAGCAATACGTTTGCTCAATATAAACAACGCGAAAACAGCGTTTGATATAGAATCCGCATAAATGTTGTTTATGAAATAAATTACTTGTTGTATAAATGTTAAGCATTATATTATTCTTCCGCTTTGATTTGAATAATGTAATAAATACCGAACGCTCATACTGTGAAAAACCATAAGCCAAAAGAAGATTTTTATAATATCGTATAGATCTGGCGTTTGACCACTATCTCACTTGATAGTCAGTGACGATGTGGTCGAAGATGTTATCGCGCTAGACCTAGAATGTTCACTGGCTCTCAAAGACCACTTCCTGAACACACTATGTGCTTGGTGGCAGTTTTTCAAACTTGAGGGTGGTAGCTAGCCAGGCGGGTATTCCAAAGTACCCTACCACCATGCTGGGAATTTGATAACGGTGTTATCTTCAGCGGAAGCTCAAGCTGTTGTTGGGGGTCGAACCAGTGTTCGTCAGTGTGACAGGCGACGTTCCCCCCGCTGAGCTATCATCGCTTCGGAGATAAATCGTTAGGATCATGTTGTACAGTTCTGGACGCGATAAGATAAAACACGTCGCATGATGTTTGTTCACACGTGACACCATCAATATGTTTAGTGCTCGAATACGCATTTATTGTACGCACACATGGAGGGAATAGATCGTCCATAGCATTCGGCGATATCGTGATGTGTGCGTGGAGCTGTACACACGCGCGTGTGTGGGTGTGTGCGTGTGCGCGCGCGCGTGTGTGCGGTGCACTCACACGCGCGCGCGCGGGAGGTTCAACGCACCAGTGTCCACCGCGCGAGTTCCTTGTTCCACTTTAGCACCGACATTACATTATTGTTGTTCCAGAGGAGGTTCCGAGTGAAGCCTTTTTATATCGGTCTCCTCGCTCATGTCGTCACGTCCCCGACCCGGGTCCGATCCGGACACGGACTGCATCGGCTCCGATAGATGAACGCTAAATGTGAGTATACACTTAAACTATTACCTAGTAATGTATAGCGCGTCCTGATTAACCCGCGTCGTTAATGACACCGCCGTTAAAGTTTCAATTTATTTCAAAGAATAAAACTAATTTAAAGGATATAAAATGAAACAAAGCGAAATCTTAAGTTTTGTAATATCGAAGCGCGCAACCGAACGCCTTCGAGAGCCGGCTGCGTTCGGTTTAGTGCGGCAATAACTCCGTGCAATAAAACGGTTCGTACCTACAGCCCGATCGTTATAACTCGTTATTAAAATAAATGTCAGTTAACGAGACACAAAGGCTAACTGCGCCGAGATGGTATTAAAGTTATATACTCGTAGTATGTATGTATGTATGTATGTAGGTAGGTATCGAGACGTCGCGACGACTAGTCGAGGTGCATCAGTCAATGGTCCGTACGAAAGACTTGAACGCGCGCTCGCCGCTCGTAGCGAGCGTAGTGGACGGTACGAAAGACTTAAACGCGCGCTCGCCACTCGTAGCGAGCGTAGTGGACGGTACGAAAGACTTCAACGCGCGCTCGCCGCTCGTAGCCAGCGTAGCGGACGGTACGAAAGACTTAAACGCGCGCTCGCCACTCGTAGCGAGCGTAGTGGACGGTACGAAAGACTTCAACGCGCGCTCGCCGCTCGTAGCGAGCGTAGTGGACGGTACGAAAGACTTCAACGCGCGCTCGCCGCTCGTAGCGAGCGTAGTGGACGGTACGAAAGACTTAAACGCGCGCTCGCCGCTCGTATCGGACGCTCGCGCCTACGAACCACTGGTGTGCGGCGCGGAGACAGCCTCGCGAGGAGAGCTCGGGCCAGCGAGCGCAGTGTGGCGTGTGTACGGACAACGCGGACAGACGACCTAATCGATATTGCGGAAGAAACTAGAAGCAGACCGCTTTCGACCGGCCCTAACCCGACCGGAAGTTAATTGTGGAGCGCCTATGTCCGACACTGGGCGTCCTATGCCTTAAATGGTGATGACTCGTCCCGCTTTTCACAAAGGAATACATGGATGACGGAGAATTTTTTGAAGCAAAATATTGCATTCTGCCAAATATGTATTAAGTTTTAATTTTAGATTAGTTAAGTTTTCAATATAAAATTGCAACTCTGAAAGTGTTGTGCAAATATTATTTCTTATTTTTATAGTTGTTTTTGTAGCTTACTTTAAGTAATAAAAATAATAAATTAAAATATTCAATCTTTTTTTTTATTGTTTTGTTACGTGGAATGTCATATAATGTAATTACGTCCATATGTAAGAAAATGTAGTTATGCTGTACCTCATATGACGGTCGTAATGCTCGATGCTCAGTGATCAGTGAGACATATTTTAGAACCTCGACCGTGGGTTCGATTTCTAGCTGGGGCGAGCATTTCTGTGATTAGCATATATGTTGGTTCTCGGGTCTTACATAGGTGTTTGTGTATATTGATTGTGAATGGCCATAACTCCCGCGACAAAGGGCATCTTAGTGCGGGGGTGTGGGTGTGAATGCATTTATTATTAGTTTAGCCAGGATTGTAGGATACAAAACTTGAGAGCACCGTTCAAATCCCCATATTAGTCAATATAATGACAGTGAAAATGATATTTTATATACCGGCACGGAGAGTGGACAGTCGCGCCCGGCGCAACGCTACCGTCCGATTCGATTACTGGTTTGGCAACTTGCCGTTTGTTTTTCACCGCACGGTCGCAGCTTCTTAGTATCATTATTATCTTCAGCAACTGATAACTTACTCTCGAAATATGAAGAATTTCGGTTTGTAAATGATCCACGGGCCTGGAGCACGTGGAGCTCACGCTGGGAGTTTGGGTCGGCTATGTCTTCGTGCAAAAACTTTCGCACGATCCGTCAGGTAAAATAGCTGCTTTCTGCTATACTTATATGTTGCGGGGTAATTCGAGTCGTCGTATGTAATGAAGTAGATGCTGTGGGATATCGCCTGGTGTGCTGGACAGAACCAGAGGCATGATATATACTTTATGCATTTTCCACATTCGGATTATTTCTTCTTTTAAGTCTGTATATTTGTGTATTTTTTCTGTAAATGTTTTTTTGCAAGTTATGTGTATTAGGGGCGGCTATATCTATTAGGTATGTATGTTTGTTTATTTTGGCAATTAACGTGATATCTGGCCTATTGTTATGTGCCGTTTTATCCGGATAGTCTTGTCAAAATAAATCTTGTGACACTATTATTATTATACTCAAATCGGTCGTTGGTATACAAAACGAATTAGGAAACATTTGTCTATCTATAAATGAAGGATTATGTGTTCGTTGGTCAAGTCAAGTGAACCTCAAGTATACGTGAGCCGGAGCGTATTGGATGTTCAAACAGAAGAGATGCCGTTACATGTATAAAGTGTGGATTACACTAAGCATTTCTAGTGTCGAATGAACAGGATAGTTGGCGTTGTTACAGCGTACTAGATATTCAAAGTAGATGGCATTAAATCTTAACTGTGTATTTGACAGTAGGTTTAGCTAGTACTTGATTGGTTGACTAAGCGGAGGCAGGAAACACGTGGTATCCGATTTGGAGCAATAAGCGAGCTTCGTCTAAACATGGAATGGCGTCGGGGACGAGCCGGCCCCCATACTAAATTTCATCGAAATCGGTGCAGCCGTTTGAGCATGAAGGAGTAACAGACATTTTTGAATTATTTACTTATTCCACGGGACAGCAATTATTTTTAGGTAGAAAATTAGCCTATGTGTTAACCAGAGTCTAAACTATTCCATACCAAATTTCATCGAAATCGGTGTGCCCGTTTGAAGGAGTAACAAACATACACACATACATACAAACTTTCGCCTTTTTAATATTAGTAGGATTTGACATTTAATTTTTTAATTCAAAATGCGAATATTTGTTAATTGAGTTCATAGTAATATGTCTGTATTTATAAGATTTTGTTATGATGGGATATGGTGACCGTAGAAGCCAAAGGCCCGCAGGATGTGTAACGTCTGCCTGCACGAGTGGATACTACTCGTAAGGAAGTGCACACGCGCCCGTCACCCTGACACGTAAGTTGGTAAGTCTCACGTGCCTCCGGAAACCGTACCCTTCAAACCGGAACATAGTAGTGCGAACACAACTGCATGGCGGCACTTCCCTGGGCAAACTCTCATATGAAGTGCTACTACTCTCACATGTAGTGCTAGGACTCTCACATGGAGTGCTACTACTCTCACATGGAGTACTACTACTCTCACATGTAGTGCTAGGACTCTCACATGGAGTGCTACTACTCTCACATGGAGTGCTACTACTCTCACATGGAGTGCCACTACTCTCACATGGAGTGCTACTACTCTCACATGGAGTGCTACTACTCTCACATGGAGTGCTACTACTCTCACATGGAGTGCTACTACTCTCACATGGAGTGCTACTACTCTCACATGGAGTGCCACTACTCTCACATGGAGTGCTACTACTAATTGATGAAATTTTTCTTTAAGTAAGTAGTGGAACTCGGTGTGTACTTTGTACACATACATAATGATTATATTCACCATACATCATTAAGCTACCCCGATATCGGTTTCATAAATAATACTTAACATTTAATGTAAACAGGATGTCAGGAACTCGTTTGTGTGTTTGTTATTATGATTAACGAATGTTGAATCGGAATGTATTCCTCGATCTCGGTCCGAGTTCGTCTACGCGATTAAAAAGAAAGTTTTAAACAGCGAAAGTTACTAATATGCAAAAGAGCAAGAGTGTACCGTAAACACAATATCCAAACCGTCGTAATTTTTTTGTTGTTTTTTATGTAACATTGTTCTTTATGAAATTAAAAAAGTAATATTTATACAAACAACTAACTATTTAATCATACTACCTTTTTTCCTTTAAAAAATACTATACCTACCTACCTACAACTGTGTTCATTTATATCGCTTGAATGTATCTACTTGTATGACTACTTCTGTAAATAGCCGTATCTACGATGGCTACGAAACTTTTTCTAATATTAAACTTACTTCGGAATAAATGTTACACATAAGTCCCTTTGTCACAGTCTGTCCAGGGAGCTGTTTCATACGACTCAGTAAACGAGCCTGGGCTCGGGCTCGAATAACACGAAACGGTACACGAGAGATCTAATTCTTTTTTTAAAAATTGATACTCATTTTTCGACTGAAACACAAAAAGTAGGAGAGTGCGGCCGACCAGACTAATGGAAGGAGTTGAGAACCACGAAGCCATAAATAATGCACGGTGTGTATACGCGCGCGCGCGGTTTCACCCGCGACCTGTCAGCCGCCGGCCGCCGCCCGCGCCGCTCTATGAGCCCCGAAAGCAGACAGTTGGAGTAGCATCGATTAGCCATGTATTCTATTCATTAATTTATTTTGTTAAACATTAACTAGAGCAGGTAGTGCCGGAAGCAAAGGGTGCATCCACGACACGACTCGCCGTAAGTCACTTTCACCTTCGGCGTGAAGCATCATTGCTCGCGGCACAAACCTACACGTGCACAAGCTCTGTGACAGAACCCTGCCTTGACGGCGCACATACTGTTATACTTATCAATATATATATATTCATCCGTTGTGTGATTATCACTACGATTATATGTTATATAATATTTCTAGATAGATAAAAGGCAAGGGTTACCATACAAAATATTTTTGAAATATTTTACCCATCCAACAGCACAAGGGTGCCTGCTTAAAAAAGGTATCACACCCGTGATCGCTTACATTTGAAATGTTCAGATTGAAGCGCGGGTCATGAGAGTGAGAGAGAAGCATCGCGCGCGCTACATGCGACAGACAAGGATACTAAGATATTGTAATTGTTGGATTGTTTAATAGTGTAGGTCCGGGATTTAATGTGCAAATTGATCTGTCATTGTCATGGACAGCATTGAGTAACGAATGAGTCTATATATTCGTTGAGCCGTGTCGTGTATCCACAATAAACGCACTAAATAGTTATTCTTACCTTCAAGTTATAATATGTGATGTCCAGTAGCAAACACGCGGGCTCCTGTGTATCGTATCTGCAACAAACAAGAGCATATCAGGTGTCGGATCACTTAGTTTCGGTCGACAGGAGAGAGGTCCGTGACAAGTGGAGGATGTTGTCGGACGCACCCCGAGGATGAGCCGGAGCGATCAGCTTCACCTTCACCATGTCCTCGACACCCAGAGTCGTTGTTGACGACTGGTGGGAGTGGACGGCGCCCGATCGGTCGGAACTAGAGCCGGCGAGCAAACCTCGCTCTGCGCTGTTCTTTACATCAACGCATGTTTCCTATGAAATCACTTTATCAAACATAGCAATAAACTCATTATGTGAATACTAGCTGTGCCTCGCGGTTTTTCTGCTGCCTCAGGTGTTCCACGGGAGCCATACTTTATCCGGGATAAAATGTAGCGTATGTCTTTTTCGAGGTCCCATCTATCTCTATGGCAAAATGAATAAATGAATGATCGGTTTAGCCTTACCTACACACCCGAGCCCTGCCCGGAAGGTTTCAAGGAACATCTACACACCCGAGCCCTGCCCGGAAGGTTTCAAGGAACATCTACACACCCTAGCCCTGCCCGGAAGGTTTCAAGGAACATCTACACACCCTAGCCCTGCCCGGAAGGTTGCGAGGAACATCTACACACCCTAGCCCTGCCCGGAAGGTTGCGAGGAACATCTACACACCCTAGCCCTGGCCGGAAGGTTCCGAGGAACATCAGGCGAACGGCATAATGAACGGCTTCAAGTTAAATTAATGACATATATGTTGAACTGAATTCGGTGCCGCATACGTGAGTGACGTCATTCTGTATTAACATTGGAAACTGCGAACCGAGAAGTAACAATTTAAATAGGAGTCGTAAAACTGTACATTGCGTGTAAACGAGCGCTTTAAGTTAATATGTTGTTTTGCACGAAACTGGTGCAAACTGCAAGAGCCAGTGGTTCAAACCGCAGAAACCGGTCGCGGGGCAGGAAGCGGCCTCGGCCGCCCTCCGCTCGCCGCGAACACCTGATCCAGACAAAGGTGTCCTTCGCGCAGTGACGCGGCAAGTGCATTGCACTAATAATAACGAGTCCGCTCCACGTCCGGTATATGGGCGACGCGACGCCCGACATCGACGCGAGCGCCACGCTCTCGCATGGAAGCGAAAGTAAACAGAACCAAATTATCAATTAACCATTTCGCTGCCGCAAGTAAAATATATTTTGGAACACTACTACTTAAATGTGCCCAAAAGTACTATTCCTATCCGCCAAGATCGATACGTTTGGGTAAGTTTAGGTCGCTATACATATATTCTGATACATTTTTCTGTTTTTGACTTACATTTAAAATAACAGAAAATGAAAGAAAATTCAGCAAAATAACATTACCTTACTAGCAGTTTTATGGTTTATTGCATTATCGACGCGCCAGGCGCGACGTACGCCCGAAACCTTCCGAGGGCGTCTCGAGAACACCGTCCTGTCGACAGTGATGCGAGATGGCGGCGTTTCAAACCTAATAAAGGCTTTTCCGTTTTTGTAGGCTCGTTTTTAAAACACTGCAAATATAAATCACTTAAGCCCCTATAGATCTAAGTGTGCTATGTTAGCCGCGCTCCTGGGCTTACGCACTTTTTGCGCAAATGAAATAAAACACAAGTCAGTGTGGGTGTTCACTGGAATATGAACTTTACGACTTGCACGTACAGTTTTGGTGACCGACACATATCACTCGAATGCGACATTGAATGAAGGACCTAATGCCTTACGTCATAGTTTATATACTCGTATAACAGAAAACTAATTGTTAACACGTGAGTATTCTAAACAATTTTTTTTTTTTTTTAATTTAATTGGTTCACGGAACTGGTTGTACACAGTAAGGTATAAGAATCATTTAGTTACAATTGTTATACGTATGGCTTGTACACGTGTACACCCTTCTAGGTGTGACCACAGCACGCTTATTATAAAGAGTGCTCTAAGATTATACTAATGATAAGAAAGTAAGCTGAATAACATATAAAATAAATTTAAATTACCCACGAGAACATAGGATCATTGGAAAGTCTTTTAAATGAACAGACTGAACAGTTAAATATATCTATATCCTGGCAAATATGGTTGTGGGAACAACACGGGCGATACAAAGATGAATGCTGACCGTAATTAGTGCGAGTGATTTGAACATTGAAAGTTTTTCTATTTTTGAGACGGCTTGAGGGGCGGGGGGCGGGGGACAAGCAATCCCACTTTACTAAGTAAATAAGGACTATCTATAAAGCCATTGATCAGTTTGTGCAGAAATACAATGTCAGACAAGTTCCTCCTCTTCTCGAGTGATAATAACTTGAAATAAGAAAGTCTCGACTCGTATGTGACTAGCTGACGACAAAAGTTCTTTGAATAGGACAAGTGGTACAGAAACTTTTTTTGAAGCGTTTCAAGTCGACTAATGTGAACTTGGTAAGACGGGCTCCAAACAGGACTGCAGTATTCCAGTAGTTGGCTAAGTAATGAAACGAGTGAGTATTCTCTTTGTTATTTATTTACATTAATTTGCATTTCGTGGTGAAAAGTCAAAACTTGTGCGTCGCAGGGTCGCAGGCGAGCCGCAGGCGGGCCGCCGACTACTCGGTGGGCCGACGAAACGATCTCATAGAAAGTAGAGCGGTCATTTATATATTCAGTACCGCGTCGGGTGCGAGCGAGAGACTGCAACGAAACCGGCTCATTAAAATAAAAATCCGATTTTCGAGTGCAACTCGCGCGCAGCGAAATAAAAGTTTCCGGCGAATTTTGCTCGAGTTATTCCAAAAAAGGCGCGCGGACCGCCCCCGCGCCGCGACCAGATCGCGAGATACGAGTGCGAGGCGAGGTGGAACCGACCGCGATACCCTCCGACGTGCAGCCTCACGACTCGACCGCCGCGCCGGTTGCACTGCCGCCGGCACCGCCGCCGCGCCGGTCGCACCGCTGCCGGCACCGCCACCGCGCCGGCCGTGACGCTTACACGTTTACTTTCAATACCGGCGACACTGGGCGCATCGAATCTATTGTGACCGCTCCTGTATACTAACGACAACATACGCCCGTTATTTGCCTACGAATTCTTTATTGTTTCAGAAAAGATAAGTAAATTTCTTTTTCGCGATACAATGTCCAGTTTCACCGCACAAAGAGAGCCATTGTCTGAGCGCTATGCGGTTTAGCGTTGCATTAATCGCACGATATAATGCAGCTCTATGATCATCGTAGTCACGAGTCGCGTCATGCGCACGCGCACCCGCTGCGTGCACCTTGTCTAACTCTGCGTACGCACGCAGCACAACACGGCATTCCACCGACCATTTTAATATTAGCAAGCGCGAACGCGTCTCCAACTTAATTATCCAAAATACGTTTATTGCAATTGCAGAACGTTCCGTTTGTTGCGGGCATCCGGTGCGGGCGGCGCCGGGTCCCGCACTCCGCGGACACTCAGTACTCAGTGGTGTGGGCGATGTCTGTCATTATGGCTACAAGTATTATCTCGTGCAGCATCGCTCATCGGCGGGGTTGGTGGCAAGCGCGTCTCCAGAGCGCCGCCGGCGCCGGCGCCGCGCCGTTCGCGTGGCGTCGATCACACCGCGCGGAGTTAACCGAAAACTGAAGAGGCGCCTTTCACAATTGCGTCCTTTCTAGCTCTTAATCTCAAAACACATTTCATGATTTATTGTCTGCGAGCGCACTTTATAATATAATGGATCGTAAAACTGATTTCAAACAGTGAACTCGTTAGTGGTCGATCATATTTTTGTATAATTTTTATTTCGTTGTCATAAAACGATAAAGCGATCGTTAAAAAATAATACGTCGTTTTGAAAGTGACCTACAACATCAGACTTGTGCCAATTTCTGAATCGAAAAAGATTCATGACCTAACTGGATCACGTTTAACTTGACATTTCGATACATGTGTTAAGACTTTATCTGAGTTGCTTTATTAAGAAAGAAGAAGAAAATAAATAAAAGAATAAGAATATTTCATAGAATGTGCAACGTCAAACCGACGTAAATGAAATAATAAATAAATATGTAACTAAATAAGTCTAGTATAAAGGTTATCGAACTGGTGTCGTCTACGCCCACTTTAAAATCAATCATTTCTCGGCGCCGCCCAATTTTACACATCTCAAATACTAGAGCGACATTTATTACTCTTTAATTAATTCGATTTTTGCCAGCTATGTTTTGTGGGCCCGATACTATCCCCCCTTTGTTTGGCCTTCACTAAACTAAATTAAACTCCATTTGCTTGAATAGTTGACATCATGAACGTGCGTAGCGTTCCTGCACCTGCAGGTACCTGCTGGTGCCCGCAGCTTATCCGTTCCATGAACACCAAAGGGAGAACGCACGCGCGCCCGTAGCCGGCGTCACGGACAAGTTCAATGTGGCCGCAGGCTTACTCCAGGGATCGGCTTTAAGTCCTAACATCAGACATACAGGACGAGGCACCCTGGTGTATGCTGTTCGCCGATGACACTGTCCTTGTTGGAGAAGATGCAACCGAGGTCCAGAACAGACTGGGAAAATGGCGGAAAAAATTGCGGAAAAGAGTGCAGGACCGAACCTGTTTTGTGACTTCAGTGGATCATCCAATTTTTCCCATACAGCCTTAAATGGTGTTTCCCTACCAGTCAGCTTCGATTTTCGGTTCCTCGGTTCATTGATCCTAAACGACGGCGATATTCACCGAGACGTGAGGAACAGGATAGATGCAGGCTGGATGAAATGGAGACAAATGAAGAAAAATGAAAATCTCACAACATTTGCACCACGTACTTAAGTTTCACATTTTACATAATGTGTAGTAAATTAATATCACCTATATAGATTGTATAGGTGTGAGCCGCTGGCCATTTTCTATGAGCAGAGATAGCTAATAGCGAGCAAAAACTCTGTCAACCATTAACTGACATTATTTATTTGTCTGTACACGCGTGTAAGTGGACGGGTCCACCAGCTCTCGAGACGAAACGAAAAGCATCTTAATCGAAAGCCGAGGTGTGAATGAGTCTAATGTGTACAAGTGCCGAGTATTGAGTGTAAATGAGACAGAGCGGCAGTAGGCGGCGGAGTGCCAACGGAACGTACCCACAGCTATTGGAAGTTCCGCGTCTGGGTGTTCCCGCGCTCTAGGGGTCGTATCGATGTGAAGGGTTTCACGAACGATGTCGATATTAGAAAAGGAAAATGAACTGTATGCCATTCTAAATGTAACATAAGATGTTGATGTGACTCGGTGCGAACCGATGAGAAACCACCGGCAAGTTAGTGGGACAGTGGTCGGGAGTGTGATGTCATCTATCTCAAATATAACAGAACAAGAGGAAGATGGTGGAGTACCGCACGCGGGACCCGCGGGGGCGTCGTCGCGAGAGCGTCCTGCTACGATATACAGTAAGGCCGACCGACATTGTCGTTAGCCGTTTCATAAAACAAACAACTACGTAACATGTATGCTGCGACTGCCGCCGTTTTAATCATACTTTCAATAGTTGAAATAATCCCATGGTCGGAGTTCTAGTCTAAATAAAAAAACGTTTCGAGATGTAATATAATTAAATTGATGATGACGACGTGGACACGCCGCCAGAGCTTCCAGCGGGCCGGTCCCGAACACGACCGCATTCCGGTATATATAGCGGGCCGGTCCCGAACACGACCGCACTCCGGTATATATAGCGGGCCGGTCCCGAACACGACCGCACTCCGGTATATATAGCGGGCCGGTCCCGAACACGACCGCATTCCGGTATATATAGCGGGCCGGTCCCGAACACGACCGCACTCCGGTATATATAGCGGGCCGGTCCCGAACACGACCGCATTCCGGTATATATAGCGGGCCGGTCCCGAACACGACCGCATTCCGGTATATATAGCGGGCCGGTCCCGAACACGACCGCACTCCGGTATATATAGCGGGCCGGTCCCGAACACGACCGCATTCCGGTATATATAGCGGGCCGGTCCCGAACACGACCGCACTCCGGTATATATAGCGGGCCGGTCCCGAACACGACCGCACTCCGGTATATATAGCGGGCCGGTCCCGAACACGACCGCACTCCGGTATATATAGCGGGCCGGTCCCGAACACGACCTCAGCTCAGTCAGACACCGAGCTCGACGGCGAGCTCGAGGCAAAAACATCCTGGTTAGATTCTCTCCAAATAGTCAAAGAGCAAACATCCTTAGGGCCCACTTACGGACCACTCTGGTACCGGGGCAAGTCGATCCGATAACTCCCTGTCCTGGCGACAGCTCAAGCCGAGGTCCGAACCTCAGTGGTGCCCTTGAGCTAGTCGCCTCGTCCTCTCCTAGTGGCACAGCGCCGTCAGCGCTAGCCTCACTAGGCGGTGCGCCTTCTGCGCCCGCACAAATACCGGGCTGAGCACCATCTGTGCTCGCCCCCCCTCCGGTGAAGCTGTAAATGCCGGTAGGGGTAAACAGCATTAGTCCGTTAGAAAAAAAAAAAAAAAAAAAAAAAAAAAAAAAAATTGTTTGATGTCCGGCTTCTTGCGCGATAGTCGCTCGGGGCAAACACGAAGACACAAGCTGCTCACCGCACGTTCTTTATGCGCTACTTTACTAGGGTCACCAGCCGTGGCATAGCTAGGCCAGGGCTAACTAAAAAGGGGGCCCCTATACTGTTTAGGTTTTATCAATATACTAGGTGTGCCCCGCGGTTTCACCCGCGTGGAATACGGTATTCCCGATGATTATCATCACCTATGCTGGTTCTGTACAAGTACGTAGGTAAATAAGCGACAATCTGTACTGTACGTGATGGACGCTTCACGTTTTAGAGAGTAGGGACGCCCTTCTAACTATTGCATGTTGGTGAACACCATACTATTCTATATACTTCGAATGTCCGAGAGTAAGTACACCATTTAACATTGATTTTATTCAACTCATTGAGTATTCTCCGGGACCGCGGAAAACATTCAATTCGAATTATCGAGACTCGACTGTATCCATATTTAAAAATGTCACTCTTGTGTACGGTATTGTATTCTATTTATATTAATACATCATGTTGCTTTGTACCCAAGTCCGCTAGGATACTGTATTCTGACAAAGGCAGCGCATACCTTTGTGTAATGTCGCCAGCAGGTAGAGCCAACCTGCCACAACAAGGCGGGTGTTACGACGTCATGCGTCCGCGCCCGCCGCGCCCGCCGCTACCTACCGTGGATTAAATAATAATTGCTCGCCCATTAAAAGGTCAAAAGAGCGCAAAATGGATCGCTCGCTGTTCGTTTACAGTTCACTTGTTTGTTGTTAACTCGTTCACTGTCAACTGCTTTATGGATGTTGCGAAGTTATAAGTAATCTACTTTGCATCCCTTCTATTCGAAAATCAATGATTGGTTCGACTTTAAGTGCGAGCGAAGAAGGTGTTTTCTTTTAAAGAGTTTTTACGCCCGCTCCATACGTTACGATAATAATAGAAGACAACAGACAGTACCTACACCATAGAATAGTATCACTCTATACTCTATGGTCACGGGCTGTAACCAAATAGGTAAATCGAGATAACGTTCTGTATTGGACGGTAATAAAATTGGCGCGAAAATAAAAACAAATTAAAAACGCGCGAATGAGAACTGTTCGAGGCAGCGTTGTAAAAGTTCAAGCGCAGAAATGTTTCAAATCAAACATAATATTATTATTAACGTGAAAGTTTGTATGTATTTTTTGTTTGTATGTCTTACCTCTAAGCGGCTAGATGGATTTGGATGAAATATGGTATGGAGATATTTTATACCCTGGATGACACACTATAGGCTTATTTTCTTCATAACCATAATCACCGTTTTTCATCACCACACGGGTAACAGTTTGAGGCACGGCATTTGAGGCATATTCTTTTTTTTTTCAGTTATCACTTAATATATATATTTTTTTTGTTACTTTATATAGATATATATTATATGTACCATTTGATGCGTGCCACTTCCAACGCGTCCTTGTAGAGATCAATGGGGGAGACCTGTGTCCAACAGTGGACATCTGGTGATGATGATGATGAAGATTTACCTTTTATTTATTAAATTCATAAGTAGTAGATACTATTTAAAAGTGTGATATATTTTTCTCATAGAGGGATGAAAAATAAAGTGTATCACGCGGTCGCAAAATTATTTTTTCCTCGGGCGAAGTACCTACATACTATACTACTCAAGAATCCTTCGCTCTGCTCTGGATACAGAATAGCGCCCTCGCCGTCAAACATATTATTTTGCTCCCTTGTGATATAATCTACTGTTGAATGTTTGTGCAAAGAAGGTTAATTTGTTGCATTCTTTGATTTTTTAAATGAAGCGTACCTATACTCCAAGCCGGGTTTGACTGTGTGTTTCGACCCGTTAGGGCGGTATAACAATATCTAAATATAATTCGTAGGTATATCAAAGTATTTCGATACACTCGCTTGTAAAAGCTTCGATATAAGGTTTGACATTTCGAACACGGCTATATATTACAGATAGGGTAACTTTACAAATAATTTGATGAATATTATGTCAATGGGCAGCGTGTACTATATGATTCTCAAATGAACTCAAAATGATTAAAAACATAGCTCCAGCAATAGAAACGGGACAAGTGCGAGTCGTCCTCGCCCACCGAGGGTTCAGTGCGAATGTGTAGTAAAAGTAAATAACTTTTACTTAAATTAAAAGTCTTGGTTTGTGTACTGTGATTGAGTGTATTCATGCCTCCCGCGACGCAGGGAATTCTAGTGCGTCGGTTTGAGTGTAAATAAATACAAAAACATGTTTTTTTCGATTCCTTGTCATAAATAGAAAACTATACATCATAAAAATAATTAAAAATCTGTTTAAGCTTGTGTCGATGTAGCCCTTTCATACGACACCCCACATGACACGATTAACCAATTCAAAGTTTGAGCCGCCCGCGCCGTTCCTCGCATAAAGACCCTGTTTTTTATGATTTAATTACAAATGTATAGTTTTCAGATTTTTCCTTACACTTGTAGTATAAGACGGTATTACTTGCCAAATTTCATAGTTCTAGGTCAACGAATAATACCCTATTAATTTGGATTCCCTTGAGAAAGTCGAAATATACGGTTTTACGACATAATCTTAGAAGTTTGTTTTTCACTGCGTCAACAAACTGAAGAGCTCACTGTATCGTTCACTTTCAACTCGATACCGCTCCGCGTGCCCGGGGTAAAGGGGCTTGACAGACGGACGGGCAATAAAATAAGTCCTCTAGGAGTTCTTTTTGAGGTAAAAACGCCAAAAGCGACATTTATTTTGGATTTCAATAAAACATATTAATGTATGCGTACTAATCATGTAAGATATTGATGCCATGTGTTAAAAAACCCTAGTAAAGTAGGTGCGACTCGTATTTCTTTCAAAACTTTTGCAAAATGTATCCATTATTAGTCGCACTTTGTTGTATTAATTCTGCGTCGTATGTGAGTAGGTACATTGTACAATGATAAGAAAAATCAATAGCATTAAAAACACGTATGTTTTGAAAAAAAATCGAGTTTAGTCAACCTCACCTGATGTTAAGTGATGACGTTGTCTAGGATTTAGCACGCAAACCTAGAAGGTACCTATTCACTCGCGACTTGAAGACTCCAGGATTAAATGTAATTAATTACATTAATTACCTATCATATGCCTTTGTCTATGGACTCCTGGTACGAGTATGTATAACTTTCGCCTACGGCTGCGCTCACAATAGCTTCGTAGCCTCCATTCCAACAATAATCAACCAATCTTATTCGATGGCCAGTAACAGGAGAAACACTCACGCTACACCTGAAGGGCTGCTAGCAGTTGCGATAGCTTCAAAAACAGCTGGATGATAGCTGGGGTAGCCGGGCAGGTATTGAATAGTACCCTACCTCAAGGCTGTGGATTTCATAACGACGCTACCTTCACTGAAGGCTCAAGCCAAGTCGGGCAACCTTGCAATGTCTATTTGTGCCAATCGACA
Organism: Apeira syringaria; assembly: GCA_934044485.1. Lineage (NCBI taxonomy): Eukaryota > Metazoa > Arthropoda > Insecta > Lepidoptera > Geometridae > Apeira > Apeira syringaria. Next base: position 400,184 of record OW203662.1, read on the forward strand.
AGCGGTTGAACTACTAAATGTTTATTGTCGTCATACATTATTCGTTCTTTTACATACAATAGTTCAGCTGTAGTTAGGTATCATAGCTCGTGTGAGGGGACGGGAGTATTGCTTAAACCATTATTTGATTCAACAATTTCGCGCATAATCGTATGTCATCGTTAACTTCAAACTCAATAATCAGTTACTCGTGCATCATCGCAAGCCTCGCTGCATTAGTCACATAGACGGCCTGCGACGTGTGACGCGCGCGCCTCGCTGCCGGCGATGCGCGGGCGCAGCGCGAGCGGCCGCCTGATCGCCTAACTAGTTTCTCCGCCGGCCGATACGGCATTGGTAAATTCCACTGTAAGTGAGAGTAGCTCGCGTGGCTGTTGTTTTGTTACTTTACATATTTTTGTTAGCAAATAATGCTACTAAAAAATAACCGGTGGCTTCCTTATAACTGCTCCACTTTTTCACTTGGCCGTGCGCCGTATTCTTTACGCAATATGTTTATGCTAAAGTTTACAGTTATTATTTATACTCATTATAAATTATAAACATAAATGTACAATAATATTATAAAAAACTTTTCACAACACGCTTTTGTAGTCAGCTGCACTAAAAAATAGCAAACCCTAAAAATGTTGTTGAGGGTAATGGAACTAACTATTTACATTGCACATCGCACTGTTACTGTCGTCGGCCATTTTATGGGCGGGGGGGGGGGGGGGGGGGGGGAATCACATTTCACGGGGATCAGATTCCGTTACATAGATATAGGCGAAACTAACAAAAGCGCGTCAATTATTTTTTTTAAATACAGTAAACGTTTGTGATGTCGACAAACTCAAACAATGCTTCATAGATTGTTGACATGCTTATATTCATAATTCCTAGAGGAACGAGTATCGTGAATAAAGAAAGAATGATCGCTAAGTTACCATGAGTCAGCCCGAGCGAAACGTGGCTGGGTGTAGTCTAGGCGTCCAATTGTTCCATCGGGAGAAAAGTAGGTGCCTAACATAATAAAACACAAGTGGCCGGTTATAAGATGTATAAAAGCGGTAATCTAGTGAATTCATATTATAATTATATCAATCATATTCAAATATCTTACATTTCTTAGAATTATGGGTTTTTTTTTAATTACAAATTAATAAAATTATTAATTATTAAAATTAAAATTATTTAATTTAATTAATTAATTATTATTTAATTATATTTAGAGGTAAATACACCGCGAGATTATCTAGATTTAAATAAACAAAACCGTCATACTACCAAAAAAATACTAGCAGTGATTCTTCGGTTCATTCTTCTTTTTATTAAACTTAAAAATTATTACATTTTATAAATAAAACAAATCGTCACGGTATGTCGGTGCGGAATAAAACTACCCGCAATCGAACATAACTCGTCTAATATTAGAGGTAACGCTGTTACAATATATGATTAATAATTTTAGTTTAAGCAGAATGACAGCTTATAAATGTTAACTAATTTGAATGATTAAAAGAATAACGACTATTAAAATACAAATTGAGTGAGACGACCCGCGACCTACCGCACCGTATATAAACAAAGGTTTGTACATACAAGCCACGCTTCCATTACTAGATCGCGCGTGACGTACTCAGGTCCGCCGCCCCCGCCCTCGCCCCCGCCCCCGCCGCGGACGTTGTTAACGCGCCTTTATAGACATGTTAACGAGGCCGGTGGCATTCACACAATTTGGTTAACGTTCCTCATGAGCACGTGTAATTAATTAACTAATAACGAATTTCATAGACTACTCATACGAGTCAAACTGTTTCTCGTGTTGAGTTTCATTTTTTAATGTTATTCGAGTTGGCCAATCGACACAATCATTATATTTCTCAGAAGTCCAATGGTTGAAAAAATATCTAATTAGGTACTAACCTAAATAATTATAGGATGCCTTCCTTAAGCAAATTTTCAATTTAGTTATTAGAACGTGACCTGTGGAAAATGTAACTATGGGATATGGACGTATTGGCTGCGCCCCGCGCCCCGCGCCCTCACCGCACCCGCACCTGCAATTTGAAACGTGGATGAAGCAAAATTCTTCATCCACGTGTTGGATCGCAGCACGTGGGAAGCCGTGGTCTCTGCTCACCCCTAGGGAATATTTTTGAAAACGGGAAAGCGTCTCAAGTTTCATGTTTAACTTCTATGTTCTAAACGTAAACAGAACATTAACAATTCCACCGTGTCGCGTAAAGTTATAACTTTTATTGGGATACCTTTTAACCTAACTAATCTACGTATAATGAGAGAAGGAAAGCCGCGTTTATTGTACTTTTTTAACATTATGGCACTAAAAGGTCAGTAAATGTTCTAGGTTTGCGTGCTAAATCCTAGACAACGTCATCACTTAACATCAGGTGAGACAGTTGTCAAACGCAAACTTATAATATGTAAAAAAAAGAAAAAAAAAATCTCGTTTGGCTTAGAATATTGACTTGCACAGAAGGACAATTGACTTGCTTGTGCGTTTGGTGACAATGCTTAGAATATTGACTTGCACAGAAGGACAATTGACTTGCTTGTGCGTTTGGTGACAATGCTTAGAATATTGACTTGCACAGAAGGATAACTGACTTGCTTGTGCGTTTGGTGACAATGCTTAGAATATTGACTTGCACAGAAGGATAACTGACTTGCTTGTGCGTTTGGTGACAATGCTTAGAATATTGACTTGCACAGAAGGATAACTGACTTGCTTGTGCGTTTGGTGACAATGCTTAGAATATTGACTTGCACAGAAGGATAACTGACTTGCTTGTGCGTTTGGTGAAAATGCTTAGAATATTGACTTGCACAGAAGGATAACTGACTTGCTTGTGCGTTTGGTGAAAATGCTTAGAATACTGACTTGCACAGAAGGATAACTGACTTGCTTGTGCGTTTGGTGAAAATGCTTAGAATATTGACTTGCACAGAAGGATAACTGACTTGCTTGTGCGTTTGGTGAAAATGCTTAGAATACTGACTTGCACACAGGGAATTAATCGCGAAGTCAGAAGCTTCAAACTCAAATTATAAATATATACGACATACACGTAGGTCCGAAAACTTCATAATGACATTAAAATTTCAAACTTGTGATTCTTGTTTAGTCATATTAGTCTAGTATTTAGTCATAGTACACCATATGAATTGTCACCATTTAAACATGCTTCACCATATAATTCGGTTAAATATTGTGTACAGAAAATAAATAAATCTCGTTTCCCATCAAATTAAATAAGATTTATAGCTTCAATTCACTCGTGTCTGTTGTATAATATATATATTTATATCAGTATTAAAAATATGTCTGCCCGCCGCAATGTCAATACAACAAATTAATTTAAAATATTCGCAAACGAGTGTTTGACATAATTTTCGCGTGGAATATTCATGAATGTGTCCGTAAAAAGTGATTCAAGCCCAATTACGCGGCGACGCCATCTTGAAACAGCGCGCACTCGCTCTCGTGTCGCGGGCGCGGGCGCGGGCGCGGGCGCGAGCGCGGGTAGCCTGTCATGTGTTCTGTATACCGTACAGCTCCTTAACTGCTCTCTCAACACCGTTATTTAGATTTAATTACTAAGTTTTTCGACGTGTTCTTGGTACATACATACGTGAACTGCTATTTATAATGATATACTTATATAAGATGCATGTTTTATATTCATGTATTATTCTGTTTGTTTATATTATTTTGAATGAAAGCGCCTCGTAGTAGAGCATGTCGGGTCATTTAATATCTTAAACCACTATAACATTAAAGTAACAAATAAATGCAGAGGCACACCATCATGAGTTGCAAATTAACTGACAAAACAAGTGAAGCGATGTTTTCATATACACCCCTCGAAGAGAGGCGAAGGGTTCCTCAGGGTTACTAGGTAGCTTTTCGGAGTTTTATCGGATACATTTCGGAGAGTGCTCTGTTAGTTATCTACATGATTTGATTCCCTCATCCCCATTCCTGGTGAGAACGACCAGACGGATAGCAATGCGACACCCATACACGGTAGATGCTCCAACTTGTTCCACAAAGCGATCTGCTTCCACTTTCGTAGTGCGTGCAGGTAATGAGTGGAATTCCTTGCCTAAATCTGTGTTTCCGCATAAATACAATCTGGGTCTCCTTGGTATCTCCAAGTCACGAGTGAATAGGTATCTTCTAGGCAGGCGTGCTCCATCGGAGACCTCGTCATCATTTAACATCAGGTGAGATCGTGGTCAAACGCTTGCCTTTTCCCAATAAAAAGCGAGCGAAATACGTCATTTCAGCGCACTTAATAACTGTGACGAAATGTTTTTTTAATTTGCAACACTATCATCATCTTCATCATACTGATACGTGAAGCAAAACTTTGCATCCCTTTGACATTTCCCACACTTATAGTTTATATAGAGAAAGAGTGCAGAATGCTAATATTACAAAAAAAAATAAGTATGCATAAACAGTAGATTGTATCACAAGGGAGCAAAATAATATTTTTACGTCGAGGGCGCTATTTTAAATCTGAATGATTCTTTTGTAGAATCTTAAGCGCAGCGAGGGATTCAAAATACTTCGCCTGAGGAAAAAATAACTTTGCGACCGTGTGATACACTCTACTTTTCATCCATCTATGAGAAAAATATACCTATGATACTTTTAAATAGTAGGTACTACTTATGAATTTGATAAATAAAAAGGTACATCATCATTATCATCACCATCATCATCATGTCTGCCATATGACGTCCACTGTTGGACACAGGTCTCCCCCATTGATCCCCACAAGGACGTGTTGGAAGTGGCACGCATCAAATGGTACATAAGTATATATGATGTAAAAACTGAAAAAATATATATTAATGCAACCCGTGCCTCGCGGTTTTACTCGCGTGGTGATGAAAAACGGAGATTATGGTGATGAAGAAAATAAGCCTTTACTGTGGCATCCAGGGTATAAGATACCTCCATACCAAATTTCATCCAAATCCATCTAGCCGCTTAGGCGTAAGAGAGTAACATATAAACAAAAAATACATACAAACTTTCACGTTAATAATAATATTATGTTTGATTTGAAACATTTCAGCGCTTGAACTTTTACAACGCTGCCTCGAACAGTTCTCATTCGCGCGTTTTTAATTTGTTTTTATTTTCGCGCCAATTTTATTACCGTCCAATACAGAACGTTATCTCGATTTACCTATTTGGTTACAGCCCGTGACCATAGAGTATAGAGTGATACTATTCTATGGTGTAGGTACTGTCTGTTGTCTTCTATTATTATCGTAACGTATGGAGCGGGCGTATAAACACGTTTACGCGCCTTTAAAACTCTCTAAAAGAAAAGACCTACTTTGCTCATACTTATAGACGAATCAATCATTGTTTTTCGAATAAATGCGATGAAAACTCTTTTGTTTATGATAAAAGTCTGTTCTAAAATTGAGAATAGACTAATATTGATTGTCTATTTATATTGCTCACTGAATGCTGAATGTGCTTGCAATTGTGTGTACTTGCAATCTGTTGAGAAGATTATGATCTTGATCATATGGATTAATAACCAAGATGATGATGTCTTCCTCGGGCGAGGTATATTGGATCCCGAGCGCGTCCTTCGCTCCGCTCTGGATTCAAAAAACCGCCCTCACCGTAAAAATATTATTTTGCTCCCTTGTTATACAATCTTTTATAATGTGCGTGTGTTTATTGTAATTATTGATTATGGTCAAATTTCGACCAATGGGCGATCACTAGTTCATTTAAAAGTTTGAACGCAATTCGCTCCTACAAAGTCATGGCCTGTAATTATGGCATTATTTTTAAACAAATAAAAACATAGGCGGGAGCTTCTTATCTTTTTATATTCATTTTATCAAAATACTACACGCAATTTGTAGTAATCCAAATTAAAATAAACTGAAATAAGAGTTTGATGCATGTTCTATCGAGTTTTGTTTTGTTTTGGCATTTGTTCAGATTGTACATGGTAGCTAGAGTAATGAAGCGCGTGTGTAATGTAACTCGCTGAACCAAGCCGCGCCGCGCACTGGTATTGGCACGGTCGAATAAAATTTGGTTGGTTATTTAAGTTTCTTCCTTATCGGCAGAAATCCTTATTATGAAACATACCGGCCAAAATTAAGATTCACGTACATTTTTAAAATTAATTATAAATTAAAATTATGTATGTAGCCATATCAATGCTTCAATTAAATAGGCCAATGACCCACACGCAGCACAGTGGACAGTTCTCCAGCGCCGCAGCGGACGCGCGCGACACTGACGAGAACAGCCCCTCCGCAACCGGATGTCCAGCGCCAAACGCACAATCGCACTAACACAAACTCTCACGAATTTTTCTCCCAACGCTTTCACGTCTTCAACTAATTATTATCCACTTTATCGGGCATCTTCAATTTGATTTACGTCTAGCTCTTACACAGCTCAATTGGTACACTTTTTCTTTTCGGCGAAGCGATTTAAGTGGAAGCCACGAGCGGTACCGACCTGCTTATTCCCGCGGCGTCGGCGTCGCTCGGCGGGGCCATACCGCACTCACCGACACCACTAACGAACGGCAGACACGTGACCGACCGGCGGACGATGCCATCACGTTATTACATACCCTAATGAGAGGTTTGGATTGATAGCCGGTGTTACCTGTTTTCTGAATCGTTATCTAGAAGTACCTAACTTAATAAACTTCGAAAGCGGCAGATACTATTAATAGCCGATAGAAATTTACGAGTGAGTGAATCATTACAAAATTTCACATATTAGTTGTTGGTAATCTTCGGACATAAACGCCGAGAATAGATATGAAACATGGGACGTCGTCGCGGGTTATGCGCGCCGATTACGCCGCGGTCGTTAAATATTTCAATAAACTGCTGACTAACAAAGAATTTGCGAATAACCACATCTGTGTAACAAAACAAGGGAAATGTATTTAATTTTCTGTCTTCTGTTTATACGAAAGTTAAAATGGTCGTTTATGGTTTACGAGATATTTACTTTCAATATCCTTATGGCTATATTCCCTATTTCGTCAACATTTCAATACGATATGCGCATATTCATTACAGAACAATACGTTTCATTGCGAAGTTCAATTGTATACCGTGTATGAAAGTTGTATGTACATATTTGCTAAATGAACCTATGTAATGATATTATATATCCGACTCTTTCTGTAATCCCTTTTAATATCTCAGCATAGAGACAATATTTTATTTCTTAGAAAAACTTGAAAAGAGTCTCAGGGGCTGAAAATGTTGACAAAGAAGAATTACGTTTTCCGAAATGAGTGTTTATTCGGGTGCTAATGTGTAATAGTGGTGCAATAAGTGATTATAGCCATTAGGTATCCCTGAAAGGTGCACGAGTGTAAGAGTGCATTTTACTCTGTGCAATTTGATTTGATGTTTTCCTTAGCGTCCGTCTCCATCCGCGCTCTACGATCCTTATTGCCGTATAGGTCAGTCAGCACTGTGGTCTGCTTTTGTGTTTGTCTCTCGTTATGCACAGTTCGGTAAATCAGCACATAATATATCAAATTGTATAACTGTAATACAATAAACTGGTGTTCAAAAACAACAAGATCAACGGTGAATAGCACAAAGTAGCGGGATGTTTAGAATCAAACAGAAAGCGTTTACTTACGTTCGTATAACTTAAAATGGTGGTAAGGTCTAGCAGGTGTTTGTCTTCAACTCGATTTGAAATATATTCAACATTATCATTGAACTAACATTGAACATCCACAAAAATGTTTCTGAACTTGACGAATTGATTTTATAGATCCTTTTGGTTGAAACATAGGTCATCATAATCAGTTGAATACATAGCCACTTCTGGGACACGAGTGCAGTGGCTCCCAGAGAGGCGTGTCGGGCGCGGTCCATCACGCTGGCCAGTAGTTTGAGTTTCGGAGTTGTCAGACCACCCGAGGGCCTCCGACGTGTCGAGTGACGAATGTCATTCTGTGACAACCGAGCCATACGTCGCGCGGCGGCCGATCGGTAAAGATCGGCAAAGATTACTTGATTTTCGGAAATTAATTAGTTAATATTTAAACTTTAAGATTATATTAGCGAAGAGTTTTGTGGCTCATTGTATTAGCGTCGCGCTGGGCGCTACTTATGTTCACGTTTTTGAAGGAAACATTTCCGGTACTAGGGGAACCCACGACTACAGAATACCGTCCTGTCGCTTTGCCATCTAAGCTATAGCACTCCAATGGTCGCCTCAGATTATTTCTGATTAATTGATATTTGTGCATTTTCCCAACCGTACATTATTGTTACTCATTTCGTTTACATGAATTCGCCAATTATTGTAAACTTTTAAACGGTTTTTGCCTTTGTTTTATAGACGGTGATTTACCATCTCGCCGTAGACGATCCCCGCACCACAAAGGCGATAATGAACATACAATATTATTGGAATTAGTCTCGAGGTTGACTACCGCGGTAAGTGGTATATACCTACGTACATAACTGTAAGTCGACGGCACAATCGTCGACGTCGAATGCATCGTAGATATAACTTTGAACTCATATTAATCATTTTGGGATAATTATCGGCTCAGCGCGGAGCGGAGAGGTCAAACAAGTAGAGCAATCGTTTGCAATTTGAGTTTTGTAAAATGCAATGACGCAAGACATGCAATGCGCGCCTTTCGTCACGGTTTCCTACGTCGTCTCTGAGAGAGTGACCGCGGCTGTGTGAGCGCACACGGACTGTAGCGCCAACAGAACGCTCACATGTTCTGTTCTCTAGTAATGCAACGTCACCTACAACCGAGGGAAGCACGCCATCGCCGCACTCACTGCTGTATATATTCTGTGATGTCGCTCGCCGCTCCACACGCGGTCGGCGCGTCGCTGCGAGTGAGTCGTCACCGCAGCGCGCCGCGCGCTGCGCCAGAGACTTCGCCCCACTTGTGCCGAGGGACCAACATCAGCTCGGTGTGAGGCCGCTACTCCTCAGCTCCAGGACCTCCATTTCATTTGTAATGAGCCAGTACGTTGATTTCGTGCAGGTACTTGTTACTTTCCTTGTCAGCAGTGGTATTGTTGCGTCCTTAATCTGTCGGATTGGTCGATACCTACAAGACGCGCCCACGATGGAAAATCCATTGGAATGTGGTTACGCCAGGGCACACTAATGTTAATAAATAGGTTGTTTTATAACACTTTTAATGCCACGATATACACGAGTGTCGATTGACAAAATTAGATAATATATTTTCTATAAGTATATATATATATACTTATAGAAAATATATTATCTAATTATGTTTGTATATATATTGTATTGTTGTATATACTTTATTTGTATATTTATTGTATTATAAGCATTTTATAAGATAAGGATGAGAGGTAACGGAACAAAGACAAAACTTGTTTTACTCATATTCGCCTCCTAGTTATTGTATTTGGTATATAATATAACGCACTTGTATCTAATTATGATACAGTATTGCTCCCTCACGTCGGCCCCGGTACACCCCTTTACCGCGTGTCACAGATTATATCCACACACGAGTCGGTGATCCCTTACCTTGGGGGCGCGTGTCCACGCACGCCATCTATTAAAGAACGCGACTACTTCGATTATCGAGTGCTACGGTGTCGATTGAGCGAGAAGATGATTCTCCTCCGTTAATCGTTGTCCTCATGACTGAGGGTCGTGACCACTTCTACCAATAATTTTCTTCTGGATGATTGAGCGCCATCTCGATCTGTTGCCCGCGGTTTGTAGAGCCTCATCTACAAGGATCTGGAGCGTGGAGCGCATCTGGTCGGACCAACGCATTGGACTGCAACCCGAGATCTCTTGCCTTCTATTTTGCCAGTGACCATCAGCCTCTCGAGATTGTCACCATCTTTCCTGGCTATGTGACCGAAGTACTCGAGAATTCTCTGTAGGCATATCGATGAAAGTCTGACTTTGATCTGTAGTTACTGAAGGATGGATGCGTCGGACCGACGTGCTGTCCATGGTATGCGCAGCATTCTTCTCCAGCACCGCATCTCGAATGCGTCAATGCGTCTACGGTCTGATGCTTTTAGGGTCAATGTCTCAGCGACGTACAGAAAAATGGCGAAAATAAGTGTCACTACTAGCTTCTTTTTAGTGTTAATGAGATGTTTCGGGCTTTCCAAGTGTAGCAAGAGCTGAGAAGCGAGAAGATGATAACCAAGACAGTAGTTTCGCCAGTCCCTTGTTCGTAAGCGAGTATAATTATATGCATATATATTTTGTTTCATATCCGAAGAACCGCTGACGCGATGTCGGAGCCGCGACGCCGTAATGATCGTCAGTGATCGGATCGAGCCATAGATAAAGATAACTGGCGCTCGTGAATGTCCACCAGCCCACGATCCTACGGAGTCACAACAAAGATCACGTCACACTCAATTCTAACACAACAATGAGATCCTTTGAATAGCGCGTTTGACCTAGGCGCCTACTTTCGGACTCGTGCGTCGGTCCAGTTGCTACCACACACGCACACATACACACAGTGACGCCAAGACGCTCTCCGGTGCAGAAATACCGCGTATGTACATTCATTATCGGATTCATATTGTATATAAAAACTACCTGCATCTAAAAGAATCCTGAATAGGGAATGGATGAATAATATATGGTTCTCTCGTGGTTTTTCCATGAGTGTAGCCAACCCTCGCCCGTTCCTACAGCAGGTAGGTGCGCTAATCCGTGTTTGGTTTTATCAAAATGTATTTCGAAAACAAAGTAATTATTGTGATCGCGGCTCGTCAACGCCGATTATTGTGTTCCCTTCGTGTCATCGACGTCGCACGTTTCCATTTCACAACTCCATGCAAGCGCAATATTTAACAATTGTTTAATTGTACATGGAACAAAATAAAGATATTGGCTCTACAGATGTCGAGGTATCTACTCGAACAAGTGTCGAATAATAAAATCGTACAGTATGTCGAGTGATCGTTTTAGCACGATAATAGAACGAAATGCGGCGTGGGCGCAACAGCGGTGCCCGCGCGAACCGGATCTAAGCCACAGATAAATCAAATCATGTTGCGAACGAACCTCGCCGCCCTCCCGTCTCTAGCCGACACCCCCGCGCCCCCCGCAAAGTCTACTCATGCCACGGCGGCGCGGCGCGGGCGGCGCGGGCGGCGCCGGCGCAGACGTCATCTTACTCGGTTAGCCTAATTCCAGGCACAATGGAATAAACGGTGTTTCGGTTGAAGCAGCCGAGGCATGCGCTCGAGTCGGCATCGGAAATTATTCGACGAGACCTACCGCGGTCGCCGCGGCGTACTGATCGCGGCGGTAAACTCTATGAGAATATTAACTAATTTCTCATTCGATTTTTATTTCGTTGCATATAAAAATACACAGTATACCAAAAGTGTTTAATGCAGAATAAGAAGAGAATAGAAGTAAATAATTAATAAGTACTGAGATGACGATGATGATAATAGATAAGGTGGATAAGTAGCAAAATGACGGAGACGCGAAATGGGCATAAAAGATTTTGGCTTACGGTATTGCTAACCACGGATACTCAAAAGTTTATGAATAAGTAATATTTGCGCATGTACTTACGAACAGGGGCCTTACTATCAGCTTTGTAAAATCCATTCAAGTTCCGAGCAATTCTAAAACCTGGCTTAAACATGCCAGAGACAACAATAACCGTTCACCTTTGATATCAATGTTCACCGAAAGGAGCGTGATGCCGTGGTGATGGTATGACTCTAGAATTCAATTTGTTAACTATGTGAAGGTAGGCAGAACGTGGTATTCGATTTGTGCCAGTAAATGGGGTAGTATGAAATAGAAGGCTTAATATGCGACATGAGCTGTGGCAACCGGCCGGCGAACAGTCTACGCGGGGCAGCCGTACCGAACGGACGTGCTAGTAGTACCAGGGTAACTGACTGGATAGTGTTATTATCCAACGGAAGTCTGTAGTCGCCGTACGCAGCGGAATAATAATGAGTAATCTACTGTGGTTTTTTTATTTGTTTATTTCAACTAATAGCTAATAGTTACATTTACAGCAACGCCACGGCATGCAACTAGTCAACTATATTAATTAACTATGCTTTGGTCATGTCAGTTATTACTCGTAAACGTATCTACTACACGGGAAGGCCTGATGCCTGTGAGACTGTTTAATAGTTAGTGCCGCTAATAACATGTAATGTGAGAAAATAAATAAATGATTTGGTTTTTATTTATTTACCTATTTATAGTTTTTGTTTTAGTGAATTTACAAGACCAAAATATTATTATTACATATAAAACAAAAGTGTCAAGATTGATAACGACGAGATAATTACAGTTCTGGAAATTATTTAGTTATAGAATGAATCTTAAATTAGGTACAACAAAATTATTGAAACACATACTTATACATATGCATAATTTGACATTACAAATATCGAGATCTGGTTGCTGGGCTACCGAGGCCAGAGCCAGAGGAACCCCGTGGTTCGGCGCGCGGCCGGGCTCCGGGCCCGCGCCCAAGCGCCAGCGCGAGTAAGCGCCGACGACGCTGTGGCACCACGAGCGCCAGGCAGGATAGGGGCTCGGGGCTGTCGATCCTCCCGCGCAAAACGAGAAACGCGTGGAGCATGATCGCGCACTTGCGCCTCATCTCCTGTGTGTTTGGGTCTACCATCCCAGACACGAGTAATGACGGGTACAGGTGGGGGTAGTCACCATATCATTTGTTGTGAAGGAATCTAGCGAACGGTTTCTGTGATGTGATGTTATATATATGTATGTTTTTATTTATCTTCGTGAGGGTCCCTAATAACCGAGTTGTGTTCGAGTGTACCTCTACAAACGCATAGTACAGAGTGACAATAGTGCCCCGATCTTGGAATCTCCTCGATTGCCTCAACTAATAACAAACCCCGCGGGGTCGGCTCTGCATGTGTATCCCTTCCACTCTCTAAAGTTGTATTGGAAGTATGTACTAGTACCTGTGGAGGTAACTGTATGTAGGTGCCTGCTCATTTATCCACAGTATAGTGATGGTCGCGCTCGCACGACGAATGTCAAATGTCACAAATCCGTTGACAGGATTATTTTCCTCCTGTTTCAAGACTTATAAAGAGTTTATTCGAGTTCCTACAGAATGTAACCGCGCCGCGCCGCGCGGCCGCTGCACTCGCTTCGATTTCACTTTTATTAGCAATCCACTTAATTGGACAGCACAGTTGCGGTTTTATTCATTTTGCGGATTCATCTGGGAGGGGCTTTTAGGTGTCGGGCATCAAGCATAGATGGAGTGCGAAGGTGTTTGGGGGAAAGCCCCGCCACAGCTCGGAGCGGCACCTTATATACTCACTATGTATCTATATCGCTATACTCTCTATCTATAAGTGTAGCATGTAATGTAATGTGCATTATACTACACTGATGATATATGAATGACATAAATATACAATAGGTATATAGATCATATTGAAAATAAATAAAATAATCATATACCATTACGTTTATTTTAGTTTTGTGGACAGTTTATAACGTATAAACAATAACTCACACAGTTATATGTTATTTTACAACACTAGCGCCCCGCGCTGTCACCCGCGTGGATTACGGTTTTCCCGCTACCTCTACTATCCCACGGGAACCATGCTTTTTCCGGAATAAAAGTAGTCATGTGTTATTCCAGGGTCTAACCTATCTCCATACCTAACATACATCGAAATCGGTATAGCCATTTGAGCGTGAAGAACTAACAGAGGTTTTTAAATTATTGGCCTATCCCACGGGAACAGTAATTATTTTCGGGATGAAAGTAGTCTATGAGTTAATCTACACGGTAAAAAAGTATTTCTTCAACAAAAGCAAATTGCTTTAATCTAAGTTAATATTATTTTGTATATATTCAAAACGACCATTGTCTTCAATTTAGAATTTGGTGTTCTTAAAAGTATTGCTTTAGTGTATAGGGTCTAAACTAACTCCTTACCAAATTTCATCAAAGTCGGTGCAGCCGTTTGAACGTAAAGGAATAACAGACATTTTTGAATTATTTTTTCATCCCACGGACAGCAATTATTTTCGAGAAGGAAAGTAGCTTATGTATTAATCTAGGATCTAACTTATGGCTATGCCAAATTTCATTAAAATCTCTCTCATACCAAATCTCATTATAAACGTCTTAACTATCTCCATACCTAATTCCATCGAAATCGGTGTAGCCGTTTGAGCGTGAAGGAGTAAAAAATATACAGATATACATACAAACTTTCGCCTTTATAATATTAGTGTGATAGTGAATCCGATAAGTCTTTACGGGATTAAATATGGATCTGCGTTTACGGGTAAGTGACTATAGAAAAAGGAGAATGAGTCATTTGATTGGTTTCCACGACAAAGCTCCCATTCCACCAGTGAGACGTGAAGGCCGATCGAACTACTGGAAAAGTACAAGACAAATTAAAATGTAATCGATTCGGACGTATCGACGCTGTGCCCGCAGCCCCGCGCCGCGCTCGAGAGCTCCACCGAACGACACTCGCGTCGTGATGACGGCTGTGCGCCGCCGCCGCGCGCCGCCGCCGCGCGCCGCCGCCGCGCGCCGCCACCGCGCGCCGCTCGCCGCGCGCGCTGTTCACGTGCAGGCAGCGAAACTGCTATATACTGTATATGACTAGATAACAAATCTAGCTTCTTCCTTGAAACTCTACTCAATGATATCGGTGTATCGCGTAGACTACGTAGAACACACTAATTTTCATAGAAATAACCAAACACTGATGTTTAAAAATGGTTCGAATCCGAGACGCAGTTTGCACGATATAACATTTCCCGATCGCGTATTCATATCACGTAGCCACAAACTCCGCCGACTGAAAACTAACGATGTCAAAGGACATGACTAAAACAGCCCTGGCCGCACTATATCAGATCAGTCTGTGTTGCGGTATTCGACTGTGAACGGCTAAACTCTGAGGAGCCATGATGTGAAAACCAACTTGGATTAACTAAAAATATGGTTATAGAGGGAACTTTTGATGTGAGGATCTACATTTTGTTTATCATTTATTGCATTAACAACATGCTCGGCGGAACATTATTTAGTATCATTATTTAAACCATTTGAACATTTTGTATGTATTGCTTCTGAGCTGTTTGGCCGTGGTCTATGTGAAACTTGTGTTCCAGACGTTTCGTCGATCACTGCGGTCGACATCTTCAGTGGTTCAGGTCCGAGCGGCGACAAGAGCGTAGAACTCTCCTTCGCGGCGTCTTCTCTGATACTGATAGATAGACTAGATGATTAATTGATAAACGATAGTATACAATCGAATGTCATTCGTGAGTCGGAATTCTTGCTGATTTGGTTTATAAAAATAATGAAATGAAAAATTGAGTCAAATTATAGTTGCAAATATTACTTTTATTTATTTATTACAATATGTACGGTCGTAACCACTTACACTTATCGTTAATTTGAAAATATCTACATATTATAATATCTGTCCATACACGTCAGATACAGATGTCATAACAGAATCAAATCAAAATATATAGATGTCAATACACATTAATCAAACGTCAAAAAGTTATATTATACATCAAATTTTTCACATAATGTCAGTAGTTGTTGCAAATGTCAGCAACATAATATGTTTATGTAAATATTACGCTTTATATAATATGATGATACCTACTTATATTAAATCGTAGTACACAATTTCATGATGTGATAATATTAGTAGCTAAGTTAACTTGTAAATACTAGCTGTCAGAGTGAGGCGCCTCCCTCGACCAATAGAAACCTCGTTGACAGGTCTCGTGCGGCGGAGAGTCGCGTCGCTCTGACAGTCATTATTTTGCTTGCGGTTGGAGAAGGTAGTGTCTACCAGTGTAATAAACGATTGTGTAAAGTAAAGTGCGCAATTTTACTTCTATAAACATGTAAGTACCGTTTCATTTCTATGCTACCCTCATTATAATATAACTCAGTTCCAGTCTCGATTAATTAGCACTGCGAAAGCAGTGCTAACAGATCAGAAGTGGGATAAAAGACGTACGCTTAACATAGTTAGTCAAGCTCGCTATTGTGACAACTAGCAGATAAAAGTACGATTTCGTCTTTGTCATTTTTTTTTTGGTTGCCTACCTACCTGTTTTTGCTTAAACTCTTTTCTTGGTACGCTTCTAAATGAAGTATTGACTAAATTATGTATTCGAAACACCGTGGTTGAACAATTACATTGTTCCCCGTGTTTCGTCAAGTTGCAGAAAACGAAACATCGGAAACGGAACGTCACCCCGAAGAAAGAGATAAAGCTCTGCGGGGTGAAAGCCCGCATAGCCGAGCGAAATATCGCCCGCGAAGCCGGGCGAACGATCGCTCGCGCAGCCGGGCGAACCATCGCTCGCGCAGCCGGGCGAATCATCGCTCGCGTAACCGGGCGAACGATCGCTTGCGCAGCCGGCCGAACGATCGCTCGCACAGCCGGGCGAATAATCGCTCGCGCAGCCGGGCGAATCATCGCTCGCGCAGCCGGGCGAATCGTCGCTCGCGCAGCCGGGCGAACGATCGCTCGCGCAGCTGGGCGAATAATCGCTCGCGCAGCCGGGCGAATCGTCGCTCGCGCAGCCGGGCGAATCGTCGCTCGCGCAGCCGGGCGAACGACCGCTCGCGCAGCCGGGCGAATCATCGCTCGCGCAGCCGGGCGAATCATCGCTCGTGCAGCCGGGCGAATCATCGCTCGCGCAGCCGGGTGAACGATCGCTCGCGCAGCCGGGCGAACGATCGCTCGCGCAGCCGGGCGAATCATCGCTCGCGCAGCCGGGCGAATCATCGCTCGCGCAGCCGGGCGAACGATCGCTCGCGCAGCCGGGCGAACGATCGCTCTTGCAGCCGGGCGAACCATCGCTCGCGCAGCTGGCCAAACATCGCTCGCGCAGCCGGGCGAATCATCGCTCGCGCAGCCGGGCGAACGATCGCTCGCGCAGCCGGGCGAACCATCGCTCGCGCAGCCGGGCGAACGATCGCTCGCGCAGCCGGGCGAATCATCGCTCGCGCAGCTGGGCGAACGATCACTCTTGCAGCCGGGCGAACCATCGCTCGCGCAGCCGGGCGAACGATCGCTCGCGCAGCCGGGCGAACCATCGCTCGCGCAGCCGGGCGAACCATCGCTCGCGAAGCCGGGCAAATCATCGCTCGCGCAGCCGGGCCAACGATCGCTCGCGCAGCCGGGCGAACCATCGCTCGCGCAGCCGGGTGAACCAAATGAAAGACTAGTGAGTCCTTCACGTCTAGTACTTTATCTAAGCTCTTAGATGCTTTGAAATCTACAAACCCTGCTGATTATTTTAGTAAACTAGGGAATGTACATAACACTGTACCTAAATTTGACCCCGCGAGAAAAGAATAGACGATATCAATGTTGCTTCACAAAGTAAATGAATGTGCTTCAATTTATGGATGGAGTGATAAACAAATAGCACATTTTGCTCTGACGAAGTTGCGTGGCGTAGCACAGCGTTGGTACGAGGGACTGTCATCTGTCCTTTTCTCGTGGGAAGAGTGTCAGGTTAAATTGTCAACAGCATTTCCTTCAGACGAGAATTATGGACAAATGCAATAAATTGAGTCATGATAGGGCAGACGTTTACTGAGCAGTCTCATGTAGTTGTATTCAAAAATTGTGACAAACTATAAATAAAGTACTCTTCATCAACACCTGTTGTCAAAACCACATTAACTGATCAAGTTTCCAGTAATTCTATCTTTGAATTTAACTAGCCCTTCTATCCACATCCGAAAATATATAAATAAAGAGCATTGATTATTCCCCCATATATTCGACCAGTGATAGTGACTTTGCTACCGATTACTTTCTGTCTACGATTTCCCGAATAATAAAAGAGAACTCCTTAACTTTATCAGTTGCGCGTAGGTTTGCCCCTATAAAGCCTTGGATGACTCAAGGTCTCTTGCGTTGTGTAAGAAATCGTAACCGTATGCATGTTATACTAAAACTCCGAATAATGAAAATCTTAAATTAACATACAAAAGTTATAGATCTTTTTGTAAATCAATAACAAAAAAAGGTTAGACGTGATTACGAAATGGATCGGTTGTTAAAGGTTTAATCAAACCATAAAAAAAAAAGTAATAAATGCAATAACTAATTTAAAACCCCCAAAACATCATGTACCTATTGATCTTTTGAACTCAGCTCCAGCTCAGCTCCTCATTCGGCTATCGTAAATAACGTAAATAGTTTCTTTGTTAATATTGGTAGGACTTTGTCAATTCAAATAACATAAAATAATCGCGTTTGATCGATGCGGCGCGTGACCAAAATGCTGCCAGCATTTTGGTTCAACGAATCAGCATTGCAATCCAACGTGGCGATTCTGCTAGCATTCTGGGCACGCTGCCAGCCGGTAGCGGGTTAGAACATTTGAGTTATCTGTAGGCTACCAATAGCTAGTGGATTGCTCAAATGTTATTGTAGTGGCTGTAGTGTTGTAATTAGTTATTAGTGTTTTGTTTAATAAAGGCATTTGCCCCATGATCAAATAAAATCACATACATCGCCAGCTGTCATGTCAAATAAGTGCTGCACGAAAAACTCGTTTCTCCTTATCGAAACTGACCAATTAGCAGTGTTTCATGTACAAAAAAATCTGAAACTGATAGTTCTGCAGGATGGGATGGCGTACCCTCCTTTATCCTCAAACAAAATGCCGCTTTACTTTCACCCGTTATTGCGTATATATGTTATCTGAGTTTCATCTCAGGTATTTTCCCAAGAGCTCTGGAAAAAGCACTAGTCCATCTAATACACAAGAGTGGTGATAAGTCTGCCTTTTCAAATTATAGACCTATCTCTGTCTTACCTTCTTTATCTAAAGTTCTGGAGCGCTTGATAAACACACGTTTAATATCTTATTTGAAAAAAAATATATAATCTTTTAAGTAAGAATCAGTTTGGGTTTCGTGGAGGTATTTCTACAAATGATGCAGTATGTGGATACTGCACTCTTATTAGATATCTTGTTGAAGGAATGGATAAAGGCGACAAATGCCCAGCAATATTTCTTGATATAACAAAGGGTTTTGACACAGTGCCCATTCCGGGCTTAATAAATAAGCTAGAATACCTCAGAATTCGAGCCTTACCTCTGCAGCTTCTAAGAAGCTATCTCACGGGCGGGCAGCAATGTGTGTGTACGTGAATATATTAGTAACAGTTTACCAGTAGAAAATGGTGTACCACAGGGAAGCATTTTAGGGCCCACTTTATTTCTACGTTTTATAAACAGCCTATGTGACTTACACTTTGAAAACTCTAAAAGACTCACGTTTGCTGATGACACAGTATTAGTTGTCCATGAAAAGTCATGGCACTTTGCTTTCTAATCAGCACATAATGGGTTTAATAATGTAAGCACTTGGCTTTCAAATAACGCATTAAATTTAAACATTACTAAAACAAAATACATGACATTCTCTATCTTAAATTCTCTCTTACTCCCTATCACAGAACATCTCAATATAAACTGTACACCGCCCCTATTGTATTCATGACGACTGATTTTGTCCGATATTAGAACGTACAGACAATATAAAATATCTCGGTGCATTGATAGACAATAATCTTTCCTTCAAGCAACACGTAAATAATTTTTAAAATTAAAAGGAATGTGGCTGATTCAGATACTGTTAGGATGATATACTTCTCCTTGTGCCAGTTTCTATTGGTTTATTGTATAACGTCTTGGGGAGCAGCTGTAAAATCTAATCTTCTGCCACTTGAAAGAGCTCACAGAGCTATATTGAATGTGTCTAAGTTTACGCCTTATCTATTTCCTACTGTTTTACTCTATAAAGACTGTGGTGTTTTAACTATCCGACAACTCTTTATGCAACAAATAGTTTTGGAACAACAATATAATTTACGTTTAACAAATGAATTACAAAACGACGTAAAGATAGAGTTTGTAAAGTAGTACAAGTGAACAAAATGTTTACCAGAAGATTTGACTACTACCTTGGTTCATTTCTTTATAATAGTATAAGTAAATAAAGTCGAAGTAGCGAAATGGCTAAAGCTATTAAACTACGATGACACGGAAGCACTTTTACGTATAATCAGGTAATACTTTCTTCTAACTTAAACATAAAATGTACATTACTCCAGTTTATTACCCATGCACACTCACACACATATCCTTATAGTACACATACACATTAATAATAATAAAACACTTTATTGCCATAGTATAAAATACATAACACACATAACATACAATACATTACATGCACTCACACACCTCAGCACAGATCTTGTTTTTATTCTTATATCAATTTTATTGCACTTGCCTTGTAAATGTACGGGAGGTGAATGCTGGTATCCATAACACGGGGAAACCTATTTTGGATGCTAGTTTGTGGATGTTTCATAAGACAAACAATATATATCCTAGGAAATGTATTATTACTATTACTGTAACTACATCGATTCGATGTTTTACTGTATTGTACATGACTGTAACAAAGTAAATGATTTATTATTATTATTATTATTAATATTAATTGCTTGGTATAATTATTTTTACAATGAATTGTTACAAGGGACAACCCTACTACAAACTAATGTTGTTGTACTTCTAAGCTTACAATTATTAAGTTGTTTTAAGGACATCCCAGGTCCTGTAGATTTAAGTTCAGGACATCCCTGGTCCTGTAGGCTTAGGCTAAGGACAACCCAGGTCCAGTAGATTTAAGCACGGGACATCCCTGGTCCTGTAGATTTAAGTTCAGGACATCCCTGGTCCTGTAGATTAAGCTCAGGACATCCCTGGTCCTGTAGGTTTAAGATAAGGACATCCCAGGTCCAGTAGATTTAAGTGCGGGACATCCCTGGTCCTGTAGATTAAGCTCAGGACATCCCTGGTCCTGTAGATTAAGCTCAGGACATCCCTGGTCCTGTAGATTTAAGTGCGGGACATCCCTGGTCCTGTAGATTAAGTTCAGGACATCCCTGGTCCTGTAGATTAAGCTCAGGACATCCCTGGTCCTGTAGATTTAAGTTCAGGACATCCCTGGTCCTGTAGATTAAGCTCAGGACATCCCTGGTCCTGTAGGTTTAAGATAAGGACATCCCAGGTCCAGTAGATTTAAGTGCGGGACATCCCTGGTCCTGTAGATTAAGCTCAGGACATCCCTGGTCCTGTAGATTAAGCTCAGGACATCCCTGGTCCTGTAGATTTAAGTTCAGGACATCCCTGGTCCTGTAGATTAAGCTCAGGACATCCCTGGTCCTGTAGATTAAGCTCAGGACAACCCAGGTCCAGTAGATTTAAGCACGGGACATCCCTGGTCCTGTAGATTTAAGTTCAGGACATCCCTGGTCCTGTAGATTTAAGTTCAGGATATCCCTGGTCCTGTAGATTAAGCTCAGGACATCCCTGGTCCTGTAGATTTAAGTGCGGGACCTCCCTGGTCCTGTAGATTTAAGTGCAGGACATCCCTGGTCCTGTAGATTTAAGCTCAGGACATCCCTGGTCCTGAAGATTAACCTCAGGACATCCCTGGTCCTGCTTCTACGGTATTGGACAACCCTGGTCCTATGTTATGTGAAAGATAAATTTAGTTGCCATAAAATCCATGATTTGATGATTGATTATATTGGTGATTTAATAATATGATTTCAATCTTACTCTCAGGCCTTTACGATAGTTTACAGTTCAAACAACGATAATAATGTTTACTCCCGCTACTAGGGACGTTTAAGCTATTCATCTCTGTAAATCGCGCGAGGACGTGCGATATTTGGATGGCCGAATGTCAGCAACATAATATGTTTATGTAAATATTACGCTTTATATAATATGATGATACCTACTTATATTAAATCGTAGTACACAATTTCATGATGTGATAATATTAGTAGCTAAGTTAACTTGTAAATACTAGCTGTCAGAGTGAGGCGCCTCCCTCGACCAATAGAAACCTCGTTGACAGGTCTCGTGCGGCGGAGAGTCGCGTCGCTCTGACAGTCATTATTTTGCTTGCGGTTGGAGAAGGTAGTGTCTACCAGTGTAATAAACGATTGTGTAAAGTAAAGTGCGCAATTTTACTTCTATAAACATGTAAGTACCGTTTCATTTCTATGCTACCCTCATTATAATATAACTCAGTTCCAGTCTCGATTAATTAGCACTGCGAAAGCAGTGCTAACACAATACACAATATTGCCATCTATCACTAAATAAGTCACATTCGGCGTTGGCGTCCCGGGCCTAAGTCTACTAGTCAATACGGCGATATGGTTGGCTTACAGTTGGTGAGTCTGACAGCTGTGGTAGTCCGCTGTTTTTAATTCGTCCATATTGAACCAATTTTGATTCAATTCTAGATTCAATGACACAGCGCATTATTTCCATAGTCTGTTAGTACATTAAATGTCAAATGCCCTCCTAAATCGACATAGGCCGAGCGTAGATTGAACATAGACTCAGGCTGCTATGACTTAGCAGACTACGGATTTTTAACGTTGTCTTATTGGCATCGGCTCGGCCTCGCAGCAGACTGAATATGAACTTTGAATTAGTAGACTTGACGCCCTGAAATGCGTTGAGAGCATTCAGCGAGCGACGCAAGGGGGAGTTGGCTCGCGCCACGGTGTGACTCCTGGGAGGGGCGAATAGCCTGCGTCTCCGGTTTGGCCTGTGTCTAATGTACTTGTCAGGGACATACAGTACACACAAAACATTATGGAGGGTAGGACAATCAATGTTGCCTCTTCAAATTTTGTAACATGTCGACAGCTGAGCAATCGACCTCCTAACTTCTAAAGAGTTGAAATGAAGCTGACCTAAAAGAAATGTTGAAGGGTACAGGTATGGGTAATAACCATATATACGTTTATATATGTACCGCAAAAAGGCCTTCTGAACTTTTTCCAGCATCAAGGTGTAGGTCACATGGTGTGGGTTCCAGACTACCGCGCTCGACTCGAGCTTACTCCTCACCAGAGTGGTAAACAAGAGCTTGATCACGTGCGGGTCTCAGAAGTCACGCGCATTTCGCAATACAAAGCCTAGTCACCGGAAGGATCCCTTAGCGATATCAATAATATGTCGAGGTAAATAAATTACTAAATGTTTTTCTCGCGACTAAGCCCCGTTTGATTTAATAACAATCAATAATATGGTCATGAAATGTCAGCCCACGGTCAAATGTTACGCCGAGGTCTCTTATGCTGGCCACTCTGGTCATGATATCGTCACCAATTTTATACTCGAAATGTATAGGGTCACGTTTACGGTCAAAGGTCATAATGTAACATTTGTTTTTATTGAAAAGCATTTTGTTCGCCCAAGTCCTATTGTGTATAGAGATTAAGTCATTTTGTAACGAAATACAGTCACTTAAAGTTTGAATTTCAAATGTTTGCTTCGGGCCATCGGCGTATTATAGGCACCTCGCAACATTTACTTTACTAGGTAAGTCATTTATCATTAATAAAAACAGCAAGGATCCGAGCACCGACCCTTGGGTTACACCAGAAAGCGTGGCCACGGCTCGGAAACATGTGATCCGTGCTTTACAAATTGCACACGGTCGCGCATGTAGTCCGCTAAAACTGCAATAGTTGTGGGGTGAATCCTATATTATAAAGCTTCTGTGATAACCCGTCATGTGAAAGTCCAGATAACACATTGACCTATGAACTGATCTTCCAGGTCTGAAACCGTGCGTTCGTCGCATAGGTGAATATGAACCTGTCTATGTATTTAATTATGTAAGATATATTCAAACACTTTTGCAGTCGAATTTAATATAGCAATAGGGCGATATTCCTCTACCGCTATTTTATTCCTGGACTTTGGAATGGGTTAATCTTCCATTACATAGATACATTAACAATGTGACACAAAGGGCGCTTCAGTAATCCTTGACATGACTTTATGATAAAAGCGGGTACATTGTCAGGTCCGCTTGACCCACTCGTTTTCAGCTTTTTAAAAACAACGTTCGACATCTAGAAGTGGCACGTATGCTAGGGATGCTAACGTCACCACCGGCTGAGGTGTGCTCTAAGCGTTCTCTAAGGTGTTAGAATAGGGGGCTCTTTTAAGAAACGCTTGAGAAAAACTGAGCGAAGGCTTCATATGCAGCGGAGCCAGCATATGGCTGCCCTTTATACGAGGCGTTAGGCTCGAAGCCTAACGTCTCGTATTTACAATAAATTATTGCTCTAACCTCTATTACAATCACTTATTGGTAGGAAGGGAGGATTGAAAGCAGATCCGGTAAGAACATTTCTGGTTAAGCAATTAGCTTATGCCGCTTACTCGGTGCGCCCAAACTTGACAATTACTCTCTCTCTCTCTCTCTCTCTTTCTCACACACACACATACACACACACACCCGCCCGCCCGCCGAGCTCATATACAAAATAAATAACAAATATATCGCTGAGTACTAACTGTTGGGTTAAAATCAATTGTGCGTTATTAAACCAGTGTTACAGTTTGGTTAGTGAACGCCGAATATAGACAGTAATGACCGCGGTTCGATTTCCGCGTCGCTGTCACGCGCCGCGCTGCTGAAGGGCGTCGGTTGTCACTACTGCGCTCGTGTCTACCTACCTACCGTTTAAGATACAGAACGCGAGCTAAATATACACGTTTCCTCGAAACGAAAAGCGTTAAATGTGTTCACGAGTCCAGGGTATCATAAATTACGCTCTTCGAAAAAATAGACTTCGATCGAAACCAACTTATGTGGAAAATTTACAACATTTTCTTGTATGAAAATGTTTACAAAGTAGGTGCCAATTTCCATGAGTTTTCTATGCCATGAAGTAACAAACGATCGCGCGCAGGCGAAACTGCAAGAGTCCCGGTTCTTCGATTGCAGACTAACTACTGCACGCTGACTTGTCTGCGTTAGAGAAGCCTTAAATAATTGACTATTTGTACTGAGTTCGACTGTTTATTTATTTTATTTATTTATTACATTGTAGGGAATCTTACGGCTAGGTACTTAAGCTAGGGTTATTTGTACAGGTTCTTAAGGCTAATTACAAGATTCCACTGATAAATTTCATAAGAAATAGAAATATATGTTTAAATATATTTATAAGCTATGACTTCCTTAACTTAAGGAATCAAAGTATAAAACCATGCATATGGTATGTGAAGACGGCAAGGCCTTCTATGTGGGTTGAGTGGGTCTCTTATGCCTATCTTTTCGAGTAATTCCGGGCAATCGACCGAACCATTTACTATCTTCATTAAATATACTATATCGGCTATGTCCCTTCTTATATTCAAAGGTAAAATATGAAATTTTAAACAACGTTTTGAATAATCCGGTACATATTTTTTAATTTTAAATTGCAAATAACGTAAAAACTTTGACTGGATGCGCTCGATGCGTGTTATGTAAGTATCATACATAGGGCTCCATATGGGTGAAGCATATTCTAAGTGGCTCCGCACATAGGCGCAATAAAGAATTTTGAGGGTTTTAATTGATCTGAAATCAGCTGATATACGAAGAACAAAACCCAGTGCTCTAGATGCCTTTTTGACAATATTGTTGATGTGTTCATCAAATAGTAATTTGGAGTCAAATATGACGCCTAAATCACGAATAGAATCAACCCTTGATACGTTCGTATTCATGAGCTTGTAATTAATAAACGTATCAATAAACGTTATTGTATAATAAATTTAACGCTGCCATGCGACGCTGGAACCATTCCAGCGCGGAAAGCAGGAATCACTGTCTATTATTAAAGTGCACACAATTAACTAACAATCCTTAATTATTTAAGTATAATACATAACGAATTCTATTAGTAATGTGGCTGATATTGTATTGTTATTTGATATAAGAAGTGTGTACTAGCTATAAATAAATAAACTTGCGTCACAATCATGGTATCGTAATACCATAAGCGGTGGTAGCGCGGCGCTCCGTCCGTACAAACTGTGATGTATCTGTGTCACAGTCGTGCCAGATACACGCCAGTGCGTCCCGACCACGGCGCCGCCGGCCCGCGCTCTCGGCACTCATTCCTTATTCCGCTGCCGACGCTAGGTACGATAATCGTATTATTATATTATATACTTTTAATTATTGCTGTATTTGAGACCATGCTGTATAGTATACATCTCCATATACATCATACTTAAAATAAAGCACTAATAACTAATTACAATACTGCAACTACTACAATAACATCTGAGCAATCCACTAGCTATTGGTAGCATACAGATATCTCAAATGTTCTAACCCGCTACCGGGTGGCAGCGTGCCCGGAATGCTAGCAGCATTGTCACGTTTAATTGCAATGCTAATTCGTTGAGCCAAATATGTGCCAGCATTTTGGTCACGCGTCGCATCGATCAAACGCTCTGATAAATGTTGGAAAATCCGATGAGCTCCAGGTCCCCGCGGGCCCAATGTCTCGACCAGTAAGTACATCATACTTAAAATACTACTGGAAACAACGGCCCATTATACTAATAATGTTCGAAATTGTTTTTATGCAATCAAAATAAGTAATTAAAGTGATATTCCGAGATTAGCCGGAACTGTTTATATGAACGCCGATCGCGACTTTCTCTCGCACTCCATCGGCGAACGCTCCTGGTGCGAACCAGTTCTTTCTTTTCAAACAAGTTACAATTTTTGTTATGTACTTGTTGTTTGTTTTTTTTATTATTTCACGGCTGTCTAGCGAAACATTAATCTCCTTATCGTGTCGAGCCACGTGTATATACTTTGGTGGAGATCAAACAGACAGCGCAATAATAAAGACCGAGTGTTTCGTTTATGCATTCAAGTAATTGGTAGCTACTATGTAGCATATTTTATATGTCTTATTCCTTTTTTGTCAAATGTCCTTTTTATGTTAATTACGTGTCGGTACAATTCCGAACTCTTAGTAAATACGCTAAATATTTGTCCATTTTGTGAATTCATACCGACTCTTTAACCACCCTATAACTAGAAGGTAGAGTTCTCGGTAAACGATCAGTTATCTAAAATGTATCACGGGCACCGATATGAATCGCCGAATCAAACATGTTTCGCTTGTATGTATGTACTTAGCGCCATAATTTGGTGATCACCAATCATGCAGAATGTTACCTTGAAATAAAAAAAGGCTTAGTCGTGGAAATGTTAAGGTGTGTACTTAACATTAGATAGCGGACGAGGCAGTATACAGCGCTCGCACGACCGAGTCGGGTTAGAGGAAGGTTCGTGTCTCACCTCGCCCCGGCAGCAGGATCACCGCCGGTCTCTCCCCGGGTCCCGTGGAGACGGGCGAGGCAGAATACAGCGCTCGCACGACCGAGTCGGGTTAGAGGAAGGTTCGTGTCTCACCTCGCCCCGGCAGCAGGATCACCGCCGGTCTCTCCCCGGGTCCCGTGGAGACGGACGAGGCAGTATACAGCGCTCGCACGACCGAGTCGGGTTAGAGGAAGGTTCGTGTCTCACCTCGCCCCGGCAGCAGGATCACCGCCGGTCTCTCCCCGGGTCCCGTGGAGACGGGCGAGGCAGTATACAGCGCTCGCACGACCGAGTCGGGTTAGAGGAAGGTTCGTGTCTCACCTCGCCCCGGCAGCAGGATCACCGCCGGTCTCTCCCCGGGTCCCGTGGAGACGGACGAGGCAGTATACAGCGCTCGCACGACCGAGTCGGGTTAGAGGAAGGTTCGTGTCTCACCTCGCCCCGGCAGCAGGATCACCGCCGGTCTCTCCCCGGGTCCCGTGGAGACGGACGAGGCAGTATACAGCGCTCGCACGACCGAGTCGGGTTAGAGGAAGGTTCGTGTCTCACCTCGCCCCGGCAGCAGGATCACCGCCGGTCTCTCCCCGGGTCCCGTGGAGACGGGCGAGGCAGTATACAGCGCTCGCACGACCGAGTCGGGTTAGAGGAAGGTTCGTGTCTCACCTCGCCCCGGCAGCAGGATCACCGCCGGTCTCTCCCCGGGTCCCGTGGAGACGGACGAGGCAGTATACAGCGCTCGCACGACCGAGTCGGGTTAGAGGAAGGTTCGTGTCTCACCTCGCCCCGGCAGCAGGATCACCGCCGGTCTCTCCCCGGGTCCCGTGGAGACGGGCGAGGCAGAATACAGCGCTCGCACGACCGAGTCGGGTTAGAGGAAGGTTCGTGTCTCACCTCGCCCCGGCAGCAGGATCACCGCCGGTCTCTCCCCGGGTCCCGTGGAGACGGACGAGGCAGTATACAGCGCTCGCACGACCGAGTCGGGTTAGAGGAAGGTTCGTGTCTCACCTCGCCCCGGCAGCAGGATCACCGCCGGTCTCTCCCCGGGTCCCGTGGAGACGGACGAGGCAGTATACAGCGCTTGCACGACCGAGTCGGGTTAGAGGAAGGTTCGTGTCTTACCTCGCCCCGGCAGCAGGATCACCGCCGGTCTCTCCCCGGGTCCCGTGGAGACGGACGAGGCAGTATACAGCGCTCGCACGACCGAGTCGGGTTAGAGGAAGGTTCGTGTCTCACCTCGCCCCGGCAGCAGGATCACCGCCGGTCTCTCCCCGGGTCCCGTGGAGACGGGCGAGGCAGAATACAGCGCTCGCACGACCGAGTCGGGTTAGAGGAAGGTTCGTGTCTCACCTCGCCCCGGCAGCAGGATCACCGCCGGTCTCTCCCCGGGTCCCGTGGAGACGGACGAGGCAGTATACAGCGCTCGCACGACCGAGTCAGGTTAGAGGAAGGTTCGTGTCTCACCTCGCCCCGGCAGCAGGATCACCGCCGGTCTCTCCCCGGGTCCCGTGGAGACGGGCGAGGCAGAATACAGCGCTCGCACGACCGAGTCGGGTTAGAGGAAGGTTCGTGTCTCACCTCGCCCCGGCAGCAGGATCACCGCCGGTCTCTCCCCGGGTCCCGTGGAGACGGGCTTCTATATCGGTTATTACGATGACAACACTAATCGCATCTAAGTCGTTTCTCTGTCGATATAATAAAACAACGCTCATTTGGCGATTGTTATAAAACACGAAAGGTGTGTTTAGTATATTATAATGATACACATGATTTGCAAAAATATAATAGCGAAGTTAAACATCCAAGTTTATAGACAAACTATGGAACAGGTTCCGTGGCGCGCTCACTTCCACCCGACACCGCCGAGCGCCGAGCGCCGAGCGCCGAGCGCCGAGCGCCGAGCGCCGAGCGCCGAGCGCCGAGCGCCGAGCGCCGAGCGCCGAGCGCCGAGCGCCGTGCGCCGAGCGCCGAGCGCCGAGCGCCGAGCGCCGAGCGCCGAGCGCCGAGCGCCGAGCGCCGAGCGCCGAGCGCCGGCGACGATTGCTACTCACGGGCCACACGGAATATTACAATCTACTAAACGTTTACCAAATATCGACCGAACACTTAGTATAATCCAGGTATTATTTTATTAAATATATTAACCGAATGAATATAACGAGATCGTGCTCTCCTTTTTATTAAACATTATGGAGGAAAGTCTAATCGTCTGTTATTAATTAGTATGATATCACATTTTGCATTTACTGTATTCGCCGCCTTCTGATAATTCCCCTGACTCATCTCTTCGTACCGTTCCAAAATTAAAAATCTGATACGACGAATATAAAAGAAACTTATGTAAAGTAAAATTACTAGGTATAAAAATGTAGTCGTACCGAATACATGTTAATTTGTTGCGGAATCTGAGAGCAATAACCGTCCGGCGGCGCCGCAGCGGTCTAGCGGTATCGGCGCGGCGCGGGCACGGGCGCGGGCACGGGCGCGGGCACGGGCGCAACACGGGCGCGAGCGCGGGCGCGGGCGCGGGAGTTGGCACGAGCGCGGGCACGGACGCGGGCGCGGGCACGGGAGCTGGCACGGGTGCGGGCACGGGCGCAACCCGGGCGCGAGCGCGGGCGCGGGTGCGGGCACGGGCGCGGGCGGCTCGTCCGATTCTAACGCTCTAAACCACGACGGCGGCAGTGCGCGCGCGTGTGCGCATCTTTACATTTATGTTTGCTTTCAGTGTGTTTCGATATATTAGGCTCGATGTGCAGATCAGTCACGCCTCGGCCTTTTAAGAAAAGCAAACCCGCACCCCGGGCCAGGCGATATTAACACGTAAATTATCATGTATTGTTTATTGAGAAATTACAGATGTTCAAACACGGTCCCTGTTTGAAGACTGTGTTTATTTGTAATGGGTCGAAGCATGCATCGTCTGGCCGTCGAGAGAGTTCGTTTGACCGTTTGTGTTCGTTTTGACATTGTGACATTTACTGGACTGTAAAGTACGATACACGTTTTGGCCGTTAAGCACTTCACTGACACGACGTTATGGCTTTTCCCACTTCGAAGTAATTGCACGTGCTTACGAGGGTATATCGTGCCGTGGTGCATACGGTACCGGCCTAGAATAGTACTCCCCCATCTCCTCCCGCGGGTGCCGTAAGAGTCGGCTAAGGGATCACGTACCAGGAGGTGGGCAACAGCGCCTTCTGAGGATAGGAAAACAAACTGCGCTCGCGAACCCGCCTGCCAAGCGTCGCCACGATTGGTAGTATTGGTAAATCCCCCCTATATGGGAGGCATATTGTTATGTCCAGCGAGGGACGTCCCATGGCTGCGATGATTGATGAATGAATGAACGAGTGTATTTGTTTTATCAAAATCGTGCCATGCGACGATAACTTATGTTCACTTGTAACAAAAACTTGTCTCCAATGTTTTGTTATAGGGGGCGAAGGTTAGAATGAGCGGCGGCACAAGGACAGCACTTTCTGCGCAGGAGTGCGGCGCGTCGCGGCCGAGCGCGCGCCGCGCCGCCCTTCCGCATAGAGCACGCCGCCGCGCGACAAAGGTCAAGGTTTGCTTGTGCCCGCGCTCAACCTATTTATTTACCTAACTATACCGCCCGCGCGTAATTACAATGTAATGACACTGTGTTTTTTAAATAATAAAAGCTTCGGCCGCGCGCCTGGTCAGTACATATTTTGGCAGTATTACCATTAAGAACATTCAGTATGGCTCGAAGGCATGTCAGGGGAAACAGCTGTCATTGCGTGCACGCAGGCCGCGGCACCGCTCGACGGCGAACGTGGCGATCGGGAAATTATTGTACAATTGAGTTTATGATAATACATCGATCCGAACTTACGGTTAATCGTGATGAGAAAATTAGCACCTTGTAGTGCTTTGAATTTGTTTTTATCATACGATTACCGTGGGTATGATGCGTAAAGTAATTTGAGTAGTTTCATACCGCGGCATATTGTACGACGTGTGGTTGGCTATACCGATAATAGTGTAAGTAGCCGCCCAGGAACGGCGCGCTACACCCTCAACATGTAAACTAATCAAGCGCTAACGACCCCGGCGGCGGGGTGGGGCGGGGCGGCGGGGCCAGACCTGCGCGACACATCCAACGAGATCGGCCGGCAGTAATCTTATTCGGTGACACATACGTGGTATAAAAATTTACTTTCATATTCATTATATGTATTAAAAGAGAATATTTATTTCACGGAGCATAAATAAGAACATTGGACCAGGGAAAGTATAAAATAAACACGACCAGCATTATGTTCAATTATAAACGCCATTTGTAAAAGGAGTGTTTATTATATAGAGTTAGTCGATTGGAATAGAACTTCGGTGTGCATCCCATGCGGCGAACAAAAGACATCAACGAGCGCGAGCGCTACGTGGCGCCACGCCAGCGCCAGCGCCAGCGCCAGCGCTACGCCATCGCCACGCCAGCGCTAATAGCCAACGATTAGTTTCGTTACTTACTTTTGTTTGAATAGATATGTAATAAAACATTTTTATACTTATGTTAATTGATCATGCTTTCTCCGTTATACCCCTGAAGAGGTGGATTTCCCAAAACAATATATATATATATAATGTATGTTTGTGCCGTATTTCAGCCCGATCTGACCGCTCCTAACAGACATAAATTGTAATCTCTATCCACTAAACTAAACCACGTCACACAGTTAACACAAAAATTACAACATGATAATTATATAAATAAGGCCCCCAATAAGAGTAAAGCTACTTGGTGTGTTACTAATGGAATCAAAAATAATATTCCTAAAGAAAACATGCAGCTAAATATTAACGGAAAACTTATTGACGAACTGATTTCAGTTGCTAATTGTTTTAATGATTTTCTGTTGACCAGATCATCGAGCTTAACTCAGCTAAATTCATTGACATCGCATTACAAACAGGACATAAGATCTCGTTTTATGGCTCCTACTTTACCAGAAAATAGTGTGAAAATTATTTAATCTTTAAAGAACATAAAAGTACTAGTGATGATGAAATTTCGAGACAAGTAATGAATCTAATTTGTTATATGATACCATCAGTGCTAAGTGATATTATTTACCTGTGTATATATGACAGTGTTTTTCCTGATAAACTTAAAATATCAACAATCGAGCCTCTTTTCATAATTATTGATATTCACCAATGTTACCAACCGATAGCATTGGTACCGGTTTCATCAAAAGTATTTGAAAAAGTCTATAATATACAACAGCATTTCGGTTTTCTTCGAGAAGAATAATCTATTTTGTTCAAATTATTAATCTCTTTGCTGACGAAGAAGTTGGTTTTCGTAAAAACAAAAGTATTAAATTAGCAATATGCATACAAATTATAAAATATAATATTTACTAGCATAGATAATAGAATACTAGCCTGTGCATGGTTTATGGACTTAACAAGAGCGTTTGTGTTTGTAGACCGCTCACTAGTGTTACAGAAGCTTATGGTGTAAGAGGAAATGTTCGTCGTCTTTTGGAAAGTTTTTTATTGTTTTGTTTTTCTGATCGGGGGAAAACGAACTTAGTCCATTCTAACCCTTCCAAGACACAGGTTTGCGCGATCACCGTGAAGAAACTCCATTTGTTGCAGCTCCTCGTCTCCAGAACAGTCCTCTCAAGGTCTCGGAGAACATAAGTATTCTGGGTATTGACATTTCTGCAAACGTGGCATTCCGCGAGCACGCAGCCAAGCCCAAGGCCAAGCCCGCATCCTAATACTCGGTGAACTGAACAAAGCGAAGCCGTACTTCACGTCAACGCAAAGCCTCTTTACAAAGCGCAAGTCCGGCCTCACGTGGAGTACTACTCTCACCTTTAGAACGGTGCATCCAAGTATCAGCTTGAGCATTTGAATGCACTGCAGCGTAGATCTATCAGAATTGTCAACGACCCCAAACTCACTGAAGACGTAGAGCTGCTCAGTATGCATACTGGGGCTCTGTGGATTTTCTACCGCATATACAACGGGGTGATATACAAGATATACAAATGACGATGATGATGATATAACGAGGAGTATTCTGAAGAGCTCTTCAATCTTATTCCGGCATCACGGTTTTACCACCGCACTAGCAGGCGAGGATTGAGAGCTCATCCACATCATTTATTGAGTCGCATACCGTGCGAATCCATAGATCGTTTCTCGATGCACACACCTGCAAAATGTGGAACGAGCTTCCTCCCTCGGTGTTCCCGAGTAGCTGCAATATGGGATTCTTCAAAAGGAGAGTCAACAGAGTTATAAAAAAGATAGGAAAAGTATCGTAATGCCTCCATTGTTACGGATATCCATAGACAACGGTGATCGCTTAGCATCAGGCGGCCCGTCTGCTTCTTTGCTACCTACTACATTATGGTTCGTGTGATATTAGGCACGGTGCTGCTCGCCAGTTCTGTTAGCTTGAACTTGGCTCGGCACGCTAGCACGTGTCTAGAGTTCGAGAGACGCGTGTCACACAGAAATGAATACGTATAGGTATCGTGTTCTCTAAGATCCAATATCTGCGAATGATTGTGAGTTCTGAAACAGGTTGAACTATCGTATTGCGGTTACACTGAAACAATCGACATGCGCCAGGTTGGATGTTATCTGACGTTTGGAATTGGAACAATCAAAAGGACAAATCGTGCCACATTTGATAGCCGTGCGTAGTGAAGGCACGACGCGGGGGCAGCGCGACTCGCGTGCGGCTCGATGCGACTCGCGGGCGGCTCGATGCAACTCGCAGGCGGCTCGATGCGACTCGATGCGACTCGCGGGTGGCTCGATGCGACTGACGGCGGCTCGATGCGACTTGCATTATTATTGATAACTCGGCGATTCATATGCGTGCTTATCGACATAATTAGGTAACACTTATTCTGGTAGCATTTTGTTTTCCAGTCACAGAGGGTTAAGAGAAAGAGATTATAACGTCAATTCTTACGCATAAAATACTTTAGATATGAACTGTTAATGGTAGTTCATAGTAATATATTGTTGGCGGCCGCGTGAGGGTCACACCAGGTGTGAGATAGATCTATTATTTCTGTCATTTGTAATATTTGCGATATCATCTATGGATACTTTTCTAGCTGTCCCGGCAAACGTTGTTCTGCCATATTCATTGCCGAAATGTCAAAACTACACGACACTTCATTTTAGTTACTAGGTCGAGACATTGGGCCCGCGGGGACCGGGAACTCATCGGATTTTCCAAAACTTATCAGAGCGTTTGATCGATGCGACGTGTGACCGAAATGCTGGCACTTATTTGGCTCAACGAATTAGCATTGCAATTAAACGTCTCATTCTAGCATCTATATCTAGCAATCTGGGCACGCTGCCAGCCAGCCGGTAGCGGGTAAGAGCATTTGATATAGACTACCAATAGCTAGTGGATGGCTCAAATGTTATTGTAGTAGCTGTAGTATTGTAATTAGTGTTTTATTTTAATAAAGGCATCGGCCCATGTCATATAACAGTATAGGTATTATTTTAGTTACTTCACGTCAATGAATATTTGTTCATAAACACAAACTAAATAGAGTACCAAAAATAATTACGTTAGGGGGGGTAGGTATATAGTAGGTAGCCTATGGGTCGGGGGAAAAATACTTAACGACCTATTCCCAGACCCACCTCAGTCACACTGTTTCGGAGGAGTTTGGTTACCACCACCACCACCACCGGGACACGAGAATTTTAAATATTAGAAGAAGATAGATATAATATATCGACCCCAGCTATAATAACTTTTAAACTTCATTATATCCAAGAGTTCTGCTTGAACATCGAACCAGATAATCACATCACAATCGGCAAAGCCAACTGAACCTATACCGTGATATGGATGACAAATAACCGATTTCACACTGAGTCACTTACTATTATTATCTGTTGATATATAATAAAAGTAAAACAAATGATTGTTTGAGCCTTTGGGCCCGATGGAAGTCTTTATCTATATTTCATTGTGGCTTTCATTAGCTGATTGACCCTTCGCACACCGTAAACAGTAGCGAATTAACTACGTAACAAGATTAGTAAATGCTACGGGCCCGGCCCGCACATTGGGGGGCCCGCAATCCAACAATTTCTGGCCGTAAAAAATATCTATTTATATCGAAATGTGAAAATATTGATTAATTATTCTTGTTAATACAATATAACTGATAAAAGTTCCCCTTTTGCTCGAAAGGTTTTTTTAATGAATATAATCAGTTTCCTTTTGCCTTCCGTTCTGTCTTTTTAATAAAAAAACACAGAATTTGGATACCATTATATCCAAATTTTTCAAAATATAAAAATATATATACTTAGTTATGAATTTCTTTTTTCCTTTTTTGTAAATATTTTGGATACTCTTGTAAGTGAATTTTTCTTTTCAAAACCATGCAAACTAACAATAAAACACTTACTTGAATGATGACATACCTAATACATTTTTTTTTTTTCAAGCGTCTGTATTCTTTACATTTAATATAAAAGCTGAGAAGCTTTGGATAGTTCGTCTCATGAAACTTAATTCGGCGAGTTGCAGTAATTAGTGCCAACGATAAATTATAATCAAAGTATTTCCACGAAATGTCATTTGAATGTTACAACAAACATAAAATGTAACCACTTCATTTAGGTAAGTTTTAGGGAAGCTTTTATACTACTTATTAATATAATAGGTATAATGCTTACCTATTTCATAATCGTATTATGAAACAAGCATTGACATGGCGCGTAATGCACAACAATGAGGTCGGCTGGTATAAGCAAGGCTATTCGGCAAGCAAACCGCGCTATGGAGCTAGCGAACAATGCGCGCGACTGTGGCGCCCCCTACCGCATCCCCCACTACAGGCCATCTTTATTGTTCAGGCTGAGGCGGAATTGGCTGCCGCTGCCAATCCTTTGTCCAGTTCGAGGCAGCAATACTTATCGTTGAGATGTTAAGATAACATTTATTAACTTGACATTAAAATGTCCGTATACAACATAGAGAATATTTGAAGTTTTTAGTTTTAACCATTAGACAAGTAACTTGTCTTACTCTAACGGCGAATAGATGTACTCTATAACAACCGGACGTAGATCATTTTGTTGGTTAAATTATGTTTAACTGTCGCTTGGGTAATGTGATATTTGATGTTATGTGTTACATGAACGGAATATCCATTTTAATGAAAACAAGAATGTTATCATTAAAAGTAAACGATTTTATTATTGTTATGTAATTATAGACACAGGAATAAAAAAGGATATATAAATAACAATAATATATACGTAATGTAATGTTTGTGCTCGTTACTTGGTTACTACACTATGATGCGGCGATGGAAACAGATCAACAAAGTCTTAATAAAAAAATGTTAGATTGTTCTGGTTTAACATCAAGAATGAT
This sequence comes from Apeira syringaria, assembly GCA_934044485.1. Classification (NCBI taxonomy): domain Eukaryota; kingdom Metazoa; phylum Arthropoda; class Insecta; order Lepidoptera; family Geometridae; genus Apeira; species Apeira syringaria. The sequence continues at coordinate 436,910 of OW203662.1, forward strand.
GGCTGCCACCGCGCTGGCCGGGGCGGGGGCGCGGCCCTCACTCCGCTCTACTCGAACAAGTGCTGATCGAACATAACGTTATGCTGACGCTTCATCACTGCCAGTGTGGTACTGCAGTTGATCAACTCGGTCACTGCGGGCTTTCTTGCTATACAAGTGCTGGTCGAATTTCCCGCCACGCTTTCGTCGGGCTTTTACCAGTGCCAATGTTGCAGCCATTATTGAACCGAATGGTCATGCGTGACGATGGTAAAAGACCTGACGGTATGACACATTTTCTGGAAGTTAGGGGGCCTTTGTGGGGGGATTGTTCAAATGTTATTGTAGTAGCTGCTGTATTTTTATTAGTATCTTTTTGATAAAGGCATCGGCCCGTTAAAATGTAATGTACCTAACATGTTAAATACATTAGTATTTTTGTATGTTATTATTAACACGAATGTGGTAGCATTGTGATTATATAAAAACTAAATATATATAACAATTTTACTCTATAATTATAATGGATTAATTCAAAAACGTTCGCAACTTTTCGTTGACAACCACACATAAAGAGTAAATGGAAGAGCACAGATGATAGGGATCATATTAATAAATTCCATGTGCTAACCAAAAATACAACAATAGAACAATTCAGTTCCAACTCCTCACAAAATGGCATTCAACAAGTTTATTTGTCCTACAATTGTACATACGAGTATCTATGTCATGTTCCTCGATAATTTGTTCCAAAAAGTTCGACGAATCTAGATCTTTTCAATTGCGAAAAGCATAATAACAAGTTTAGTACAGTAAATGAACACGAAGATCTTGCATTTTTGAACCTTCGTGCTGAGACCTTAGAGTTAAATCTGCAACGAAAGTCATTTAAGCATTGGACTGCCTATATTATATTTATATAAATACTTGTCTAAACGTATGAAGCAGTCGTGTATAGGTTTATACATAGGTTGAGCTTTGTAAAGTAAGATTTGATAGTAAGTGGGCCTCTTGCGTTGAACCTTCTCGGATGAGACGGTCTGTGGCCCAGCACCCGGCACAGAGTGTAGAGCTGCCACGTGTACCGGACGAGATCGTTGTCTCTCCTCATAACTTTTACATTTTTAATAGTTCTAACTCGTTTAAACAAACTGAAATCTAATGTGAATAATATAGTTTACGAAGTAACGGTATGGTCGACAATTTATAGACAAATAATAAATACGTGTGTGTAATAAGTACCTACCTAAACTAAGCGATACACATTGAAATATCTGTATTTAAGAATGCTGCAAGAATCTTATTTAGAAAAGTAAGCAGCCTTCGTAGAAGTTAGATATCAAATGGCGACTTCCCTATAGATTTAAACAGTTGTAGGTAATTTCAAAATAAAATATTTGAAAGATACTCGAGCGTTTCTTACCTTAGTCACTGATGAAGCGATCCAATAAAAAGTCAGAACTCGGATTAACACTGCAGTGAAATAAGCACGAGCACTTTGTCTGTACGTCGAAGAACAAGAAAGTTTCTCAACACCCTCAAGGAAGCACAGGATGCTGATAAGTTCTATAATGTTTTCAGGCCAGAGCGGCGATGACTGTAATGATCGATGATGACGACGATGGAGGCAGAGGCAGGCTGCTGAGAGCTTCGGGGAGCCGGGGCGCGCGGGAGGCGGTCCTGCGTCCGACCGCACTACGCGCCTCGCAACGGTAAACTGGTGCCAGAGTGCCAGCGTGAACGCAGCCTCTCCCTCGCTCGTATGAGTGCCTCGAGCCTCCCTCCCGACACATAGTACCGTACGCTGCGTTTATGTCTCGCTAACGTTTATTATACTTTTATTAGTGTTGCGTCGAAAGCACGCCTGTGTGCTGTATCTTCGGTGCACACAGATAAACAGTGGATACCGTGCTCCGCGTCCGTGTGGGTGTTGGAGTAGGTAAAGTAACTCCCTAGGTATGCGTGCTTTGATCTTACGATTCGGTATGCACGTAGCGCTCTGCGGTGTTGCCTACTGCTATAATATCTACTCGATAAGTTTAGTTAGGGTTTGTGCAACAGCACACGTCGCGGCCCGGTCGTGCCGAGCGAGCTACGTATCTAGGCTAGGAACCGGTCGGAGCACGGCCGCGAAATGTATCTTCACTTTGGAAATAGGTACTTCATCTTGGTTACGTCAAATTGGCATAGTGCATGTAGAGCGGGGCATGTTAACGATTCCTCATCGAACCTTTTAAAGCATGGAAAATATTGAAGGACACTTCAAAACAAAATTGTATTCACAACATATTATTTTTACCACATTTATTTTAAACGTCTATTTTGTTTTTTTCTGAAACGAGACTTCATACTAATCTGGTCTTTGTGGTTTCCGTGATATTTCTGTTCCTCCATAATTTCTTCATCTTATCCATTGCCGTCCTAGCATTCGCTAGTTATAAGGAACGAAGATATATGTAAGATAGGACGACTTCACAATTCGCAATCTCAGTTACTTCTGGTGAGTTACTTTTAGCACGGTTCACAATCACCATCTTGGTCTACTTGCGATTAATTTTCGCTCCACTCTAACGCTCCATTCTAAGAAGTAGAGTCTCCATTTGGCTCTCACTAGTCGCAAATAGAATAGTATCATCTGCGTAACGTAGGCTTGCAATTTTATAGCCGCCAACAGTAATCCCATCAGACCAATCCTCCAAAGTTATGCACATAATAATTTCGGTATATTATGCATTAAATAAGAGCGGCGACACAATGCATCCCTGCCGTACACCTGGATTGGTTTGGAAACTGCGTGACAGAATGTCATCTGTTCGTACTGATGTAGACCTTCCTCGTAAAGTTTTAAATCGTCAGCATATAAAAGACAGGTTGCATAACTCATTACTTTAGGTTAGTCATGAATCATAATCACAAACAGGAGTGGGCCGAGAACCAAACCCTGTCTTACCCCAGATCTAGTATGGTACGGCTCTGATGCATATAAATTGTGAAATGCCGAACAAACTGCCTACGATCCTTTAAGGAATCTGTGAAAAAAATTACTAGGCCAGGTGTGAGACCAATGCCTGATAGCTGGCGTAAAAGTAAATAGTTGACTATTTTATCGAAGGCTTTTGAAAATCAAGATATATTATATAATTATACCTGTAACCTGCGTGCGATCGATAGCGCTAGAGATAATACTCAACCAGACGCAACATCACGGAACGTCCAGCTGCACACAAAATTATATGACATCATCGTCCTGTGCTTAGATCGCTCACGACTACGACGTAGAGCAGTGTGAGCGCTGTCAAACATCTGATTGTTAGTCAGATAATCTGTCGAAAAAGTGGTAATCCCTCCACAAAAAATTAAAAAAGACGTGTGGCACTCGGGGACTGCCGCGCTTTTTTATCAACTTATGCAATTAATATATTAACTTATGCAGTAACGCCGATACAACCAATGCCACCCAGAGGTGAGTTGCTGAACTAAACAGACAAGCGTGATATTTCAAAAAAAGTCATTAAAAGTTCTGCTATTCATCGATAGATGGCAAAACTAAAAAGTATCACCGCTGTACCGGTCGGAGTGGGGAGTGTTAGGTTATTTTCGTTACGGAATTTCTGGATTCGGTCTCCACGCTCAAGGCCCGCGATAGAAGCTATGCAATAGCTTAAAAACGCAATATAAAGTTTCAGAAAAAATTACCCACATTGTGCCCATCGAGTACGAAAGTGACTTATTTCAGTGACTTTAAGCCGTGCGAAGCCAAAACTCCTAACAAAAAAAATGAATCGTGTAAATAGTCGATCGCATTCGATAGACAAAAGGAGTCCCTTTGTCCTTTGTAGTCATTAGTCCGTGTACACTCATAGACAAAGTCTCGTTTGCAAGATCCAGTGCAATCAACTAATCGTAGGACACAGACTTTATACATGGTCTTCCAGAGGATTAAGACATGTTCCCAAATCTGAGGATTATTTTATTTATTTTTTTATTTATTTAAGGTCAACCAACAGTTACAACATTTATACATTCAATGTTTACCTTACACTCTAATACAATTGCTTAATGCATATATATGTATATTATATATATATTATGGATTAGGACATGTTCATTTAATTAGTTTTCATAACATCACAATCGCGAACTAAATATCATATTTATCTGGAAGTCTGTGGCTACTGGCACAAGGCAAAGGAAGCATCGACTTGCAAGCTGAGAATTCTATCTTAGTCTATGGGTGTACAAGAATTATTGGCCGTGCATTAATGTCTCCCGACAAAAGAATGCGATGTGCGTTCGGTACTCGCACAAATCATGAAAATGACGAATTACACGATCGTGTAATTTATTCCATTTAATCTGTACTTGACAGATAGCAAGTTTTTTTTCTCATTGTGGCTTTTCACATTTTGTGCATTATGATAACTGTTTATAGCTATAAAGACTACTAAATGAGCATAGGTATAGTGTGGTTATCTATAGATATTGTTACATACTATATTGCATTGGCATGAACCTAGTTTTACCTACATATTAAGACACATTTTGCATTTCACAATATTAGTTGTAGACATTGTAGCTAGACCGGGAAACTTCGGTAGGATTATGAACAAAATATTTCCGCGACTTTTATGACCCTAGACAATTTTGTTATCAGTTTCCATACTAGGTACAATAAAAAAAAACCATTACGATGTTGAAATGCGAAATGATCACATGATTCCTTTTTAAAAGGAAACCTATTCAATTTAACGCCCTGTCGTTGGCTAACACGCTTGTGTTGTTGGGCACGCAACATTTACGATACATTGTTGTGGTTTATGATGGGCGGAAATTAAGTAATCAACGCTGTACTACTAATAGCAATACAATAAATAATAACCGTAGAGGGGTCACGATATTATTGATTATGCGGCTACAAATGTGCGAAAATTAATCGACGCTAACACTTCACAGCAACACGATAAACATTAACAATGCCCATAGATCATTCAGAGAAACCGTAGCTGGGCGAGGCAGGTGTAAAGAGCGGCCCGACGCCCCCCGTAGCCGAGTCCCTGGAGCCGGAGGTGCTCGATCGCGTGCTGGCGGGTCTATTTCCCGACGCGGACCCCCAGCACGCGCCTCCGACGATGGCGCCAGCAGTTGTCGAGGAGCTGGCGCCAGCCTCCATCCCGCCAGTCACAGAGGCGGAGATGGAGGTAGCGGTGAGCCGTCTTTGCAAGAGGACGGCTCCCGGCCCGGACGGAATACCGGGCCGGGTCTTGCGTATTAGCTGCGTCGTTTTGGGAAATAGGCTTCGGGAACTGTTCGACGCGTGCCTCACGTCCGGACGGTTCCCGAAGCCTTGGAAAGTGGGACGGGTGTGCCTGTTGCGGAAGGAGGGTCGAGATGCAGACTCTCCTTCCGCATACAGGCCCATTGTGCTGCTGGATGACACGGGAAAGCTGTTGGAGAGGGTGGTCGCTTCCCGTGTCATCCGGCACCTGAGGGGGACTGGGCCCGACTTGTCCGAGGCCCAGTACGGGTTCAGGGCGGGGCGTTCAACGGTGGACGCCCTGCTCTGGCTCAAGGGGTGGACGCAGGAGGCGGTCGCAGAGGGGAACAGGGCGTTGGCAGTGTCTCTCGACATTGCCAACGCCTTTAACAGCCTCCCGCATGGGACTATACAGGAGGCACTCCGCTATCACGGAGTGCCCCTGTATTTGCGGAGGCTGTTGGCCGACTACCTCCGGGACCGCGAGGTCCTGGTGGTAGGACGCGACGGAGTGAGGCACCGTCGCGTCTCCTGCGGGGTTCCACAGGGGTCCGTCTTAGGACCAATCCTGTGGAACATTGGCTACGACTGGGTGTTGCGTGGCACGCTTTCCGCCAGTGTGCGGGTGGCGTGCTACGCGGACGATACCCTGGTCGTGGCCAAGGGGAGGGACCTCATGGAGACGGTGCGCTTGGCCACGGTGGGAACATCCCTCGTGGTCGACCGCATCCGTGCCCTGGGGTTACGCGTCGCTCTCCCCAAGACCGAGGCCCTGTTGTTCCACGGGCCTCGGGGGCGACCCCCGCCAGGAACACATGTAGTCCTGGAGGGGGTCGTTGTCCGGGTCGGAACCCAGATGAAATATCTGGGTCTCGTCCTGGACGGGAGGTGGGGTTTCGGGGCCCACTTCGCCAGTCTGGCCCCGAGAGTCGTGGGAGCCGCAGCCGCCCTGGGGCGACTACTGCCGAACGTGGGCGGCCCTAGCGCAACTTGCCGTCGGCTGTACTCCGGAGTAATCCGGAGTATGGCCCTGTACGGGGCACCTGTCTGGGCGGACGCCCTCGGTCGCGACAATAAGGCCCTGCTGCGACGTCCGCAGCGGGTCATCGCGACGAGGGCGATACGCGGTTACCGGACGGTGTCCTGGACAGCCGCATGCGTGCTGGCCGGAGACCCGCCCTGGGAGCTCCAAGCCGAAATCCTCGCCGAGTTCTACAATTTTGTAGCGGCGAGGAAGTCGCGCGGGGAGCCCCCAGGGTGGGAGGAGGTGGCGCGCATGCGACGGCAGGCGCAGGCCGCCCTGTTGAGGCGGTGGTCGGAGGACCTGGCACCACCCGTCCCCGGCCAGGGGACGGTGGACGCCATCCGCCCGGTCCTCGGGAGGTGGGTAGGGCGGCGACACGGGTCGCTTTCCTTCAGATTGGTGCAGGTGCTTTCCGGACACGGGTGCTTCGGAAGGTACCTGCATCGAATCGCAAGGAGGGAAGCGACCCCGGCTTGCCACGAGTGTGGAGCGCCGGAGGATACGGCGCTTCACACGCTGGAAGCGTGCACCGCGTGGGTCCCACAGCGGTGCACGCTTTCAGCGGTAGTGGGCCAGGATCTCTCGTTGCCGAGCGTGGTACGGGCCATGCTCGAGAGCGACAGATCCTGGCAGGCGGTGGCCTCTTTCTGCGAAATCGTGATTTCGCAGGAGGCCGCGGAGAGGATCAGAGAGGTCGACGCCCTCGCTGATCCTCTCCGACGTCGGCGCACGGGAGGGAGGAGAAGGCGATTTGCAGATCGCCTCCTCGCCCCACCCGTGTAGTAGGGTCATCGGTTGGGTTTATGGGCCCCAACCGGCTCAATGGCGATACGTGCCGGGGAGCGGCTGAAGGTCTGAGCTAAGCCGCTCCGTCTGCCGTTGGTCCGGTTGATGGCACCGGACCTTAAGCCGGGGCGGGATGGAAAGTACTTCCCCATCTCTCCCCGACAGGCTGCGTCTGCTCGCCGGGGTGGTTTGGTCGGTAGGGGCCCGGCTATATTCTATAGTCGGGTTGGTGTGAGACCATTAAACAGATTCCGACAGAAGCCGTCTGTGTCCCATATGACAGGCGGAAGTCCGTAAAGGGATTAACCTCGTTAAAAAAAAAAAAAAAAAAAAAGGCAGGTGTAAAGAAGGCGAGGGAGGGGCTAAATGTCACATGCTAAACTAGCAGCCACAGAATACACAAGAGTTCTTAGGGTCACAATTTGGCAATGCAGATTACTCCGCGTGGCATGGATTTACGTCCACGATAGTAAGAGAAAAAGACAAAGCGGTTTTGTAGGGCTGCCATCAATTTCCTGTTGTATTTATCCTATTTTATATCTACATATAATTTGTGTCACTCTGTGCCTAACCCTTATTTTTTTTTTCTAAGTCTGGCATCCCTGCCGGGTGTGCGAGAGACGTCGAGTGTGTATAATTGCCGGCCAGGGAATTGGCGCCCTGATAACTACCGACCCAATAAATACCACCCAGATAATTCATGACCATGTACGTCGGTTATCAAGTCGGTATTTCACTGGCTGCGCAGTACTTGGCTGCGTATTCCACCCCGGTAGCGATTTGGTTCGGGACGTATTTCCCGACCAAATAATGCGCAGCCGATAAAAGCCACCCAGATAATTCGCGACCACCTTCTATTGGGTGAAATCCGTTACGCTTATTGGTCTATATTGATTCTTAAATCGATTCTATTGGTGGAAATATTTATTAAATTGTAAGGCTTTGCTCATCATGCGATGGTCAAAATCCTAGTTTAGCTCAATGCTGACAATCTGGCAAAAAAAAACTAAACATGGCGAATGTGTTTGTTTTTGTTTACTTCATTGTGAAATTTCATTGCGTATATGATTAGCCCATATCTGAAATCTGAATGCTCGTGCAAGAACGGCAAGTGGAAATCAATAGGTCTTTTCAAATGTCGCCAGTTTTCCAGATGGATTGTTTTTATATCTACAACTAGAGGAAGGATGATAGAACCAGACCGAACAAATTACCTAGATTTCAAATGATTGTGTCTATTGTTCATGAGATATAAAAGGATAAAAGTTATTTTCTGTGTGGCCTTTGGCTGGCTTGTATCTATAACAAATAAACAACGTGGGAAAAAGTGACGCGTTAGCTGTCACTGTTGAATCGGAATGTTACGTGAGAAGAGATGGAGTATTGATTGTATCTGTACGAACACCTACGCTTGAGTTACCAAGTTTCGAGCTGGAAGTCTCACCCTCCCATGTTCAGAAGCAACCGTCTATTGAATATTGACAAACCTCTGAAAAAATGAAAACTGTAATATTTGAATAGTTATTTTATAGATATACCTTATAATGGTCGAAGAAAATAAATCCTTGTTATGTGTTTACTGCTGTGCATAGATTATTAAGTGTGAGTAGATATGTATGGAAAGAACAAAGTAACCATACACATGCCCTCTAAGTCGTCTACTGCTTTACTGGAGGGAAAATGATACCTAACAATTCTGTTACTGAGCACATTTTTTGTTTTTGTTTTCATGACATCCATGCCACATGTCATTGGTGAAATTGTCACAGCCCCATAGAAGCCACCATAACACAACGTTGAAATTACCAGCTTACATACTCTCACAATAAACACATAAACAGAGGAACTTTCTGGACTGTATGTATAGTATCGGCATGTCTTCAACACCAAGGATTGCATAAATATTAGGTACCACGTCAAATTTTAAATCCACTGTTTCCTTGAAAGAAAGAAGAAAGAAAGAAAATATATTTATATAATGTTGCGTTGTTGTCTTGTTGTTGCGAACATTGTACACTGCATTGTCATATTCATCTTGTCGTATTAAAACTGTAATTATAAACTAACCCAACTGTTTTAATTTAATGGAACCATCGACTAGGGCTTTATTCCTGAGCAACCACATCATCCCATCAGCACTAAAAATACATTTAACTAACTTACTTGATAATTCATTTCTAACACATTTTTTTGCTAAGACCAGCTGTGAAGCTTAGTCAGACAGAGGTGCAACCAATATAGTGAAGTATAATCCAACATTGTATATAAGTGAGAGACTGAACAGAACTCTTCTAAGGTCAATATTCATGTTGTACATCCTCTATTGACCCTTATACTTAACAAATTGGCTGATGCTCATGACACTTTTCCTAATGAAAACTGCTTGGATGGTAACGGGCTTCCATATAGGTTTATTTAATGAACGATGTAAAGGGGGTCTCTATTCAACAAACATGTTTTATTGAAAATGTAAATACTATGGTAATTACTCATGTGACTTACTACCTAAGTAATGCCCATGTTTAATACATTCATAATGTGTCAAAACCACTTCAGTTTTGCCAACAAAACATCTTTATTAAAGTTCATCCTTTTGGCTCTATCATTATATCTATCTGACATGTATAAACATGAAACTAGGTATTATAGAAAAGCTCTAGTGTCGAACAACAAACTGGCCAAGGGCGAGTCAGACCCGTGTTAAAACTCTAACTCTTAAATGTTTTTTCTTTGTATGGAGCTTTTGGTACGTGATTCCAATTCGCACTTAGCAAGTATGTGACTAAATTAGCACAAGCACCAGTGCTCCAGGGGCTAATATTTAAGAATAAGTGTATAGTTAAAGCAGCAGTTGTTTAAACAACAACTGTTTAAAATGATATATGTATCACTAGTGGTCATATAGGTACCAAAAATTACCATGTAAGCTGATAGTAATTTAATTAGTTACAGGAATTTGTCCCATAATGCAATAAAATAATACTTAATGTTGTATTCCAATGTCATAGTTCCAGAGAGGCGCAGCCTGCGGTAGAGGTCAGTTATTGAATTTCTCGTCTTCAACTGACCGCCACCGCAGGCCGCGCCAGTCTGGGACACTAGTACGTCTTGAAAGACAAAAGTAGCAGAGTTAGTCGGTCTAGACATACAACGGGAGTACCTAAGTTAGCTGGTACAAGGGGCAATAGGTACCTACGTTTATAATCTTAAAAGGAGTAACATAACCTACAAATTATGTAGTTGATGAAGCGAAGGCTGTTTATCAAAGAACACTTAATACAATATGTGAGCCTAGCCAAGTGATAAATCATTAAATAGATCGCTGTTCGCAGAAAAACATTCAGAAATAAAAAACTAAATTTTGGAGTATTGCCAGGGTTGCCAACTCCAATTTTAAAAATACGTAGGCTAGGTTTAAAATAATCGTACAATTGTACTATTTGCATGTGGAAAGTACGTAGATCTACGTTATTTTTTTTCTACATTTGAAAAATAATGAAATTTTTATCACTTTCACACTAAGGGAATTAATTAAATTTAAAAGATAATGTAACAATATATCAGCTTTCTGAAATAAATTTCTAGGTAAAAAATGAAACGTTTATTTATATATTATTTTTTTAAAATACAGGTTAAACATCATTACAACTAGAACCAAAGCGATGTTGTCTACATAAATTACTTATATAATAAATAACCTTTACTATATAACTTTAGTATTTTCACATATTCTATGTATCACTTCTGTGAATTCTGCCAGGCTACATGGAAAAATATCTATTTGTTTGGAAATGCGATCCAGTATTACTATCGCGCGTGAGATGGGGGCGTACGGCATTAAGGAGATTCGTCCTTAGCGTTGGTGCGCCGTACTCTTTTATACATAAAAAGCGCAAAAAATGTTTTTTGCAATCTCCTCCACCACTTCATTGTATTTACGCTCATATGGATAAGAATTTGGGTAATTTTAGTTGTGCCAAGATGTTATGGCTAAGTAGAAATCCATGAAAATTTTGCCTTAGTAGGCGTATAAATTCTTAATATAATTAAACATTACTATTATTATTAATTACACTTTTCTATTTATATGGCTAAGATAATATTATTATGCCTAAGTTCCGTTAAGTTAAATAATCCAATTCCCTCATCATAATTTATGTCAAGTTAATAATTAACATAGGTGGAGTAATGGAACCTCTTTTCGTTAAGATAATAATTTACAGAATAATAACATTTATCCAAAAGGAAGTCAAATATTCTTATTTTAAGTTGATTATAATGAACTCTTTAAACTTATCAGGTAATTTGTTATATATTATTATTGCCATGCAGTTTGCGTATTTGCAAACAGTTTTCACATTGAAATGTAAACACATTAGGTGACATATTTCGTAAACCTATACAATAATGTCACTATCTACAAGATATCTTGTGGGAAAGTAGTAGTTCATTTGAGGACTCTATAAACTAAAACTATAAAACTCTGTTTGTGGATAATACTGGTCGCAGGAAAAAAAATATATTTCAAGAAAAGATCGATTGGATTAAAGTATATCCCAAAAATACCACGCACAAAAATTACAAAACTAAACATCAAAACTTCTCGCCTCCGTCCGAGATCACAATAATTAACGAAAGTAAAAGTGACATTTGGAGACAACAAATAGAAAGTGTTCCAACTCAAAATATATTTTCCTTGAATAACTTTAGGGACACAACCTCATTTGACTGGCAGTACTAATATCTTTATCTTTAGCAAATTTTTTGATAGTGCAACTCCCATGCGTTAATGTATCTGTAATTAACATTCGTTAGTGATGAAGTTATCTTTGACAATGACGTATACTAGAGTTTTGGTGTAACTCACACTTATTCGTATGAATTTATCAAATTTGATATAGTTTTGAAAACACGAGACCCAATAACATTGCTAAAAAGCCAAAATTTGCTTGACGTAGAGCGTGCGAAGCCAAAACTCCTAATAAGCGAAAAAATAATTCGTGGACATAATAGTCGATCGCATGCGGTAGACAAAAGATTTCGATCTGACTTTCACGATAGACTATGTTTTTATGATTTAATGACAAAAAAAAATTACAAAGTAAATAAATTAAAGTAATAATCTACAAGCGTAACAAGTAGTTTCCGATTTCACCCACCGGAGCAGATAACACAATTTACCTCGCGTGCGTTCGGCAGCTCCATAGACCAAGCCATAATTATCTTGCTCTGACAGTGGATGTGCGGCATTCACGAACTCAATTAGAGCCAAATCTTGGTCGGCTGTCAAAACTGACTTATGCAGTGGTAATATATCACGTGACTTCTTCTTCTTCTGTAACATGTTATGGAGTAGCCGTTCGTGAGATATCGATCAAATATTGGTCGATCAAAATTTGGCCGACAAAGCTCCTGAACGTACCCCTGTTTGTACGCGGCTACCATAGAGAATAGAAAAAGTTAAGTTACCAATTAACTGCATGCATAGAGGCAGCATAAAGCGAATTATTATTTAATTTCGGATAAACTATGAGTCGTTTGGGACCAAGAAGTCAAATTTGAAAAAAAATAATATTTATATTATCATAGCCATGAACATTTTTTAACGGCAACCCTTTTGGTATACGACCACAAACATAATTTATTGGTTAGAATTTATTTTTCACCTAGTTTTCATATTGGTAAAGGTCGTTCTTACTTGAGATCTTCTAGTATTATTTTTAATTAGCAGTATATTACATATTTATTGATTCGGGAGATACATGAATTACAAAGGTCACAACCAAAGTATAAAAAAATTCAATACATCATTGAATGCATTTTAATTAGAGAATAAAAATTACATATTAAACTAAGTATCTTAAAGTACTTTAATATAAATAAGCTAGTTGCCCCTATTTTTTTTAGTAGTATATATATTATATAAAATAGACACACTACATCGAAGATATCCCGCACATTACAATGGCCCTGAGACAGCTGAAAGACAACAAGTCACCTGGTGACGACGGAATAACATCTGAGTTTCTAAAAGCGGATAGAGCACCGGTGCGCAAAGCCCTCCAGAACATAGGCATAATAGTGCTGTTCTTAAAAAAAGATAACACATTTTGCCCAAGAACTGCTGACCCATCATCCTTCTGGGTCATGCTTATAAACTCTTTTCGCGGGTCATCACATCGAAACCGTCTCAATCGCAGGTTTCATAAATACCAGCCACCCGAACGAGCCGGTTTCCCTAAAGGCTACATGACTATGTAGACCACATTCAAATGCTGTGGCAAGTTATGTATACAGAAGACCGAGATATATAATGTACCAAAATGCCTAGCGTTTCTGAACTATGAAAAAGCCTTTGAGTCGATCGAAACGTGGGCGGGACTTGAGTCTCCCCAACGATGCCATTTTGATTATCAGTATAACGAAGTGCTGAATGTACAATAACGCCACCGTATTGGTCTGAGTACAAATTCCAGATTCCAAGGACAATTCCATTAGAAAGTGGCGTGAGACAGGGAGACGTCATTTCTCTGAAACTGTTTACAGCCGCATTGGAAGAAGTCTTCAAATTTCTTTGGTAGAAAGGAATTGGCATAACCAATTATGTCAATGGGGAGTACATAACTTATTTACGATTTACCGACAGCTTTGGCAGAATCGATGGAGGACCTGAGCAAGTTGCTCGAAGACCTCAATCAAGTCACTCAACGATGGGCCTTAAGATGAACATGGATACGACAAAGTTGATGACTGACAAATACGTCTACTTAGGACAAACACTTCAGCTAAACAGGTCCAACTTCGAGGAAGAGGCCAATCGTCGAATCCAACTCGGCTGGGCAGTGATAACACGTGGAACTGAAACGTGGCTCTTAAAGGTGTGCCCCATTAAGAAGCTTAAGTCGCATAACGAGCTCTGGAGAGGGCTGTTTTCAGAGTTTATCTACGGGATCGAATGAAAAATGAGGATATCCGTAGACAAACGAACGTCATCGACATAGCCCGCAAGATTAGCAAGTTGAATTGCCAGTGGGCATAGCATACAGTTCGCAGAATTAATGATAATTAATGCTGATCAGTCCGATAGGTACTTGACTTGAGGCCAGGGACCAGTAAACGGATAAATAACGATAATTATAATGTTATTAGTTATATACCTTTTATCAGAATTTCTTGATTTTTAGTTCCTGTTCCTGAAATCACCACCGGCACGATATGATTTTCGCACTGAATGTGGAAGGCGCATGACGAATGAAACTTTTAGGGTTTGACTAATATTTGTCTTATTTTCACAACAAACCACTTATAGATTAATTTCAGTTGATATAACTAGGGGTCACTTTATTTCAATTCACCAAACAATTGACTGTCTATGTTATTTAAAGTATTTTGAACGCATCCAGAAATTCATGTCCTAATGTTGGTATGATGTGAACATCTAGGGAATTCATTGTGGACTAGACTTTATGAAAAGTGGCTTTCAATTATCAGGCCGGTAAATATAGGGTCGGTAAAGCTCGGGTCGGTAAATCACTGGCTGCGCATTATCGCCCGGTAGAATTTGTACCACCGTAGTAATTACCACCCTGATAATGCGCGGCCTGATAGCTCATGTACATGGCTTTGAATTATCTGGTCGCCAATTATCTGGCCGGTAATTCACAGGCCGGGCATTATCTGGTCGGCAAGTAACGTTTCCCGAGACGTCTGATTTGTGTTTTTCTAATTTACTTTATACGAAGTGTAAACAATGAGTTTTAATAAACTGTATATTTGTAGATTGTTGAAAACATAGTTGTCTCCATGCCAGTGTCGTAATATATGTGCTTTATATGTTTTTTATATTAATGAGAGGTTCTCTTGCTTTGTCTTCGTGTGTGACAATATACTCAAAATGGCGCATCAACTAGCACCGTCTGTAAATTGTTCATTAGACGACATTGACCTCAGTGCGCTAAAGGTAAACCTATAAAGTCGATAATATATATTAATCAGTTGTCGGTAGAGTTTGCAGCGCTTGTACTTTATCTCATAACAAGAACCCGATGAAAGGGCAATGATCTCACAGGGCGTGAATCATAAAGTGAAGGTTCAGTGGGAACTGGGATAAGAACATGATCATTTAGTGAACATTGGTGTTATTTTCAGGATCCTGCTGGTATATTTGAACTGATAGAAGTAGTTGGAAACGGCACCTATGGCCAGGTGTACAAGGTATGTTACTTTTAATCAAAATAATCACGAATCAATTGTCATTTCTGAAGTTGTTAAAAGTTGGTACAGTTCTCGTTTAATACATATTTATGAAATCGGATCGTATGTTGTAGTATCTGGGTTTTATGACAGTCAAAATTCATTTCATTGGTATATGCTGCACTAGTAATTGACCATTATTGCCTCTAATGAAAACATTACAATTAAAGAGCAGCATGTAGGTGGTTGGCTACTTGAATGTCATGAGATCATTATGTCAATGAACTTAATTTTATCTAAGTGTCTAAATGGGCCTCAAGATTCTGAAAAGGAGGAGAGACTGTAATCTACTTATACCATGGAATATCATTGATAATCATATTTTAGTGGTATTGGTAGTATTTAATTTAAATGTGTAAGTTGTTCTGTTATTAAATGTGTAAAAATCAAATGTCTTCATCTATAAACAGCTAAAAGATGTATAATTGTAATGCATGGCAAATATACACATATAGTCTTGATATATCACCTCCAAAATAAGTTTATTGATAATAATGTACATAGCAACATGTATTGTAAAATCACTTTGTAAGCATTGATGAAATTATAATCTTTGGTGTGTTGTACCCTTTTCTTCTACTTCTGCTATTGATATTTGTTTTCTCAAGACTTCTATAGTAAAATGGAACTTACTTTATGAACTTCCTCATGTCATGCTATATTGGTAGTGAGTAACAGCGGTCAACTGCCGCTTATGTTCAAATATAAAATGTAGGTACACAATATGCTTAAGTCCTATTTCTGATATCGGAATAACTGAGGTAACTATTATTAGTATTTTATTGTATGGTTTAAAATTGTACATTACATTTAAGTCCATATAAATTTTTGTGACATAAATGTAACTGAACAACTGAGGTTAATGGTATTTATGTTCAAGGAAGTTGTCATTATATATATTTGTATCATATACATGTATCTTAATTATTTTCAAAATATTTTGTGACAAAGCTACAGCTGTCATGGGTGAAAGAAATTGCAGTTGTTTATTTGAGTTATCATCCTAGGAATAATGGTTTACATTGCTATAAAGTCATTTGTTGTGTGGGTCACTTCCAGGATGTTGTACTAATTCAAAATATTCTATTTCATGGAAATCTTGTTAGTCACCATATTAGGCACTAAAAGATAAAATCAATGAAATTATGTAGTTACTGTGTTACACTATAAATACAGCCCACTGTGAAGTAGCACTGTGAGCAGGGAGCTTAGCTCTTTATATTACTTTGTCTTATTTCTAATAAGTGTGTGATATGAATAGTTGGACTAAACAGAAACATGCCCATTGATTATTATTTCTAACTACCCAAGGAATTCATGGAACCCATGGTGTTATTTCCAACCACCTACATGCTGCTCTTTAATTGTAATGTTTTCATTAGAGGCAATAATGGTCAATTACTAGTGCAGCATATACCAATGAAATGAATTTTGACTGTCATAAAACCCAGATACTACAACATACAATCCGATTTCATAAATATGTATTAAACGAGAACTGTACCAACTTTTAACAACTTCAGAAATGACAATTGATTCGTGATTATTTTGATTATTATTTCTATTGTGAATTTTATGCTTAAATCAGCAATTTGCATGCGAGAGTATTAAATAACTGAATATAACAGAAAACAGGGCTCTGAGGGGTGATATGTCAGGTTCCTTGGTTTGTAAACATATGACAGTTTTATCAAACAATACTTCTAGGGTCGTCACACAAAAACAGGTCAGCTGGCGGCCATCAAGGTTATGGATGTCACACAGGATGAAGAGGAAGAGATAAAACTGGAAATCAATGTACTGAAAAAGTATTCTAATCATCGCAATATTGCCACATACTATGGCGCTTTTATCAAGAAGAGCCCTCCTGGGAAAGATGATCAACTGTGGCTGGTTATGGAATACTGCGGTGCTGGTATGTGTAATGGTTTTTCTACTTTTCAACTGATTTCCAAAACAGGCAGGCTTACAAATTGACCACCATATTTTTTGTTTGTTACCAAAACTCTATTATTAAAGAAACAATTTAAAAGTCTTTGATCATATGAACGGATATGGTGTACAGATTGGACCCATATAAGTTTCATTGAAATTGGTTGTTGAGTATTTCTCCTATTTCCAAGGAAATTCAAATCATTTATTTGCTAAGTACAGGAGTTCAATGCAGGTGTTGTTACAATGTGCAATATGCCGCTATACTTAATCCTTATTGGATATAAAAATTAGTAAATTAGTCAAGAGGTAATAATACATATTTCATGTCAATCATTAAAGTAGGTTGGATGTCAGTTAATTATCAAGGTGTTTGATAATTCATCATCATCATCTCAGCCATAGGAATAACATAATAATTACATGTTTAATAATTATTTCACATTAATTAGGGTTTGCTAGCTTGTGAGCAATCATATAAGTATAGCACTTTTTTATATGTATAATCCTAGGTGTGTTCGAGATGGACAAGTGGTGTTTTTAGCAGTATCCAACTGAAGAAGAGTTCCATCTGGGATTGTGGCATTATTGGCAAAAAGTTTTTGATAATAGAAAAAAAATATTACACCAACAGATTTTTTCAATGTTTGTTTATTTACTCACATCTGCTATAACTGTCATTCTTAAGTTGTCACTAAACAATAACAAAAGACCATGCCTCGGAGGTGAGCCGTAATTGGCAGTTCACCATGGGGTTTTAACAGTTTTCATTCGACTCAAACAGTGAATAAAAACAGTTCTGAATACCCGTTGTACCAAAATAAATGCCAAGCTCAATTGTTTTTGGTGTATTTAACTGTTCCATACCCCATATTGAACGCATTGCCTAAAATTTAAAGTTTAAAGTAGTTTTAAAGTTATTTGTAATCAATTATGACAAAAACAGTCCCCTGTTTGATGAGCCAGAGAACTGTTTTGTGTAGAAGTAAGTCATGTTATTAGTATCAATAATTAATTATTTTTATGCCATATTTATGCATCAACATGCAACACTTGTATTTCTAAAGTTCCTATAAAATTACAAAATACTCTTACAGATTATGTCCTCTTATATTGCAAACTTAACCTGCGAGTAATCCAGAATAATTATTATTAATGACAATTATTAAATGCTATGGAGTCTAAAGAAATGTTATTTATAAAATTATTATCTTTCCTCTCAACATGTGATCAAATAATAGTAAAAAATGTTCTTTCTACTTATTTAACTCAGCTCAAGTGGTGTCACATCTTATTTCCTCAAACCTTTTTCATTCCTTGTCTGGTATTTTGACATTTAATTTTTTTCTAATCTTTATAATTTGGACAATCATTTTTATTTTTATTATGTTAATATCTTATCCGCTCTACTTCTTTTTTTTTTTATTTTCTTTGGGCCGCAGTAAAAAAAATAATGCAGAACATATATTTTTTAAAGTTTTCATAATTTCTACATTAATAAAACATCGACCAGTGACGAATTTATAGTAATAAAACTTGCAAAAATTAACCAATACATAAAATCTACAGTCCCTGGCATGTTCAATAGTTCCCTGCCATAATGTCAGCTAGGGGACTGTGTATTTTGGATTACTTGCATAATATTTGCAAAACTATCGAAATATGCCTTTTTTTTATGAAGAAACAAATAGATTTGGACATAAATCATAATAATAACTTTATTTCTAAATGAAAAATTACAGAGGATTAGTTAATGACGGCCCCACACTAGGCTCAAGGCCCGTGTCGTGGAAGCCAGTTTGAGTCGATTTACAAACATTCACAATTACTATGTTCAGACCGGAGGAGTCTGAAATCTAATTTCATAGAAATAATATATACATACAGTTACACCAATTAACACCAATAAAATTACTTACCAGTGAACTGTGTGTCGCAGAGACCAGATTGTGTTCACCCCTCATAGGTGATGCTTGGACACTAAATAAAAGTTCCACTGATATTTTTTTTCTAATTTCTAAAGATTATCAGCTTACATTGTAACATAGTAACCACTGTCACTATGTTACCAACCTAACACTGATTGCATTTCATCTTATGCCAAATTACGTTTGTAAACATAACAGATTTTTTTCTCCTGTATCCTTGAATTTTTCGCAGAGCACTGAAAGAACACATAAATACACTTAAATTAACAAGAAACATTAATGCAATAATTAACAACAAACTCCCTGAAGCATTGAAATCCCTTAACTTTGGTTGGCTTAGCTTGTCTTCTGTACAATGATACACCATACAGCATTACACCCACTCATCATTTCTTATCTGCATGTGTGGGAGACTGCCGCTGCCACTGCCCGCCCCACACCCCACACACGGAGTCGCAACTGAAACTCACGAGTATTCATAATATCACTTCCTAATGCATTTTACCATTTTCGATTGGGAGGGACTTTTTCATGAAAATCTGTCACTGGCACCTCGACCATGGAATTTTTCGATTAAAAAGCGCCATCTATATTAACCAATAAATTAACTTAAGATAAATACAATTATCAAAAATATGATAATAAACCCTGAACTGGTACTATATACTAAATCCATCGATCCCGGAAACGCGGCATTTTTATTGAAAAAAGTGCTCTCCATTCTAGCCAACCCATGAAGTTTAGGTAAATATGCATCGGAATATCCAATCACTACAATAATAGTATTGATTTTAATAACTGTTTAATTTCTAGGATCTGTGACTGATTTAGTAAAGTCTACTAAAGGGCAGTCACTGAAAGAAGAGTGGATTTCCTACATTTGCAGAGAAATCCTCAGGGGGCTGAGCTATTTGCACTCAAATAAAGTAATACACAGGGATATCAAAGGACAAAATGTCCTGCTTACGGATAATGCTGAAGTAAAACTTGGTAAGAAACTTCACTTTTATTATATTAGAGTAGTATGGGTGGTGCGCGGACCGTGTACAAATTTAACGTGATGAAAAAGAAACAGCATTCTTATACATCTCGATTAACTCACAGCTTCTTCAAGTTCAATAAAAAGTGTAAGCAAGGTTACCATAATGCAAGTTGATAGTAAAAAATCTGGTTGCAGTAAAATAGGACCAAGATTGTATAAGATTTTTGTTAAAGGACCCTACCTCTAAGAGCTGTGATTAGCGTGGGCAGTTGCTTCGAAGACCAGCTCGATACATGGAAAAAATACCTATTCAGAAGTCTGCCTTCAGCCTCGTAAGCGACTACCCTAAGGAATGTTAATGTGTTACACCCCATTTGAAACTATGCCTTTGCCTTCATAATAAATACATACATAATATTATATTATAATTTCAAGTTAGGCATGCGAGAAATTCATAATAAGAAAATAGGAATACTATTGCAAAGTAGTTTCTCATCTCTTTTGGAACTTGAATGCTAAACTCTTGCTGATGGGACAAGTCGGGAGTTATATTATTCATAGACTGCTTTTTGTGTGTATAAATATAATATGCCACATATAGCATAAGCTCAAATATGTATATGCTACAGTCTGGCAATACGGCACTCATCCAGTCTCCACATACAATGATTGGCTCTGTGGAACTCAAACATTTGCCCAGGTGGTAGTTGGCCAAGGTTGATGTTTTCATGGGTGGTTTTTGAATGTTCCAGTTGACTTTGGAGTATCGGCACAGTTAGACCGGACGATAGGCAGGCGGAACACATTTATTGGAACTCCATACTGGATGGCTCCAGAAGTAATTGCTTGTGATGAGAACCCTGACGCCACATACGACAACCGCTCCGACCTCTGGTCTCTCGGTATCACTGCACTTGAGATGGCGGAGAGTCAGCCACCACTCTGTGATCTTCATCCTATGAGAGCTCTATTTCTAATTCCAAGGTTTGTCTTTGTTACTTTATATCTTTTACCTGGCTTATGAAATAGTTTACTCATTTCCTGCTTTTCAAAATGCATGTTATCGTTTGGCTTATTGAAAATGGCACTAATTTGTGAACAAACAACACCAATAAGACTCAGGAGTGTATCTTCACTGCAAAACGGAGTGGAATTCAACTTATTATGAAGCGACGATAGCTCAGCGGGGGAAACATCGTCTGTCAAACTGACCGACACTGGTTCGACCCTCAATAACAGCTTGAGCTTCCGGTGAAGGTAAAATCGTTATCAAATTCCCAGCATGGTGGTAGGGTACTTTCGAGTATCCCGTCAGGGTCCGTAGACAAAATGCATCGCTACATACGCAATTCTCTGTCTCTAGCTGTTGAATGTTCGTTCTGTGTGGCTACTACCGTCAAGTTTAAAAAACACGTAGTGTGTTCAGGCAGCAGTCCTTGAGAGCCAGTGAGCATTCTAGGTCTAGCGTGACAACATCTTCGACCACACTGTCACTGACCAGCAAGTGAGATAGTGGTCAAACGCTAGTTCTATACAGATTTATGGAGCACGCAATCTACGTTTGTATATGGATAGTGAATTGTGATACGAGAAGCATATCGGAAATGCAGTAAGCACTTCCTTTTTTAAACTAAAAGTATTGCACAGATTAAGAAATTATATTAGGGAAACCTTTCATATACAACTGGTGGTTGTTTATATGTAAGCTTTCCTGGTACAAATTATATGGTTAAACTTTTGGCCCCCGTCTGCTCTCAAGAATGCAAAAGCTCATACAAAGGGTTCAAAATGCCTGTGCCCGTTTCTGCTTCAACATTCCATTTAGAGCCCGTGTGAGTCCATATTTGAATGTTCGTTCTGCAACATCGTCGCAAACTACACTTTTCTATGTTGCTATTTGGTGTTTTAAAACAGGAACTCCATTGCATCTATTTGATAAATTGTCCTGGGTGTCAAGTTAGAGACCATTTCGATCCCGTTTGTGTGCGAAACAGCTCTCGACTCATCGGCATAGGTCAGCTGCTTTTCGAGGTACTTTCCGCTATGCGGCTTCTAAATATTGGGATAATAGTCCACCACCGATACGGAACCTGCAATATTTGAACATTTTTAAAATGAAGCTAAAACCGAGATGTACCCATTCTGATCACCAACCAACCGAAACGTACCCGTTCCGATCACCAACCAACCGAGATGTATCCGTTCCGATCACCAACCAACCGAGATGTATCTGCATCAAGGTTGGTTGGTGATCGGAACAGGTACATCTCGGCCGTTTCGATCACCAACCAACTGGAGCTTCTAGGCGTAACACTGATGTCTACGCTAAATTTTGGATGCTATATTGAGTCGAAAGCGCAATTGGCTGCCAAGAGGGCTGCAATTGGGCATATTGGCCAAGGTGAGACAGTACTTCACGCTGGGGCAGTTGGTCAGCCTATATCAGGCACAAGTCCGGCCGTGCATGGAGTATTGTTCGCATCTTTGGAATGGTTCAGCCAAATACCAACTCGAAACCTTTGACTCTATAAAAAAGCGAGCTAAAAAGATCATTGGTAGTGACTCTCTGGTCGAACACCGACGTAGTTGCTTGCCTATCGGTTACATTTCGGGGAATGTGCCTTGGAATTACACAATTTAATTCCACCTTCTCCATTATATCATCGGTCAACCAGACGTACGGCTAGAGCGAAGCGTTTTGCGTCCACTTTTATAATGCGTACCGCCAGGGAGTGCAACTCACTGCCTGAGTCTGTGTTTCCCGATAGTTACAACCCCGGAGTCTTCAAGTCGCGGACGCGAGTGAATAGGTTCCTTCTAAGTTGGCGTGCTACACCTTAGACCGCGTCGTCTCTTAACATCAGGTGAGACAGAGGTTAAAAAAACCTTATCACATATATTGAAATAATTTATCCACTAACCATACTGTATGTATGTAAATGAACACACTTTATCAATACTCAAGATTCATGCTATGTCGTTTTACATAAATGTACAATAATAATAAATCACTATCCATATATGATATTACCCAAGAAATATAACACGTTAGTTATTTATTACCTCTAATCGATTTCAGGAACCCTCCACCTCGCCTGAAGTCAAAGAAGTGGGCAAAAAAATTCCATGGCTTCATCGAAACTGTTCTCGTCAAAGACTACCATCAACGACCTTACACTGAGCAGCTCTTGAAGCATTCCTTCATAAGGTATATTACATATACTAGCGTGTTTTAGAAAATGTAAAGTGTCGCGCCGCTCGCGATCCAGCTCCGCCGTGCCCGCACGGTCTCCCAGATCCCGTGGCCCACCGAATGGATTCAAGTCCCCTATACCTTTCCGAAAATAGTAGATACAATGGGTCCATTCATTTATCACTAGTTTTACGCTAGTGTGCAACTATACAATTATGTACAACGGACAATCTTTATATGAGTGTTTTCTGTAGCTTTCAAGTGCGTGTGTGTTGTAGCTGTTTACCTCACCTCCCGCGAAACCTGGCAGAAAACAATTTAGTACTGAAAGCAGCGCTTGGGATTTCCCGGTGTAAATTCTCTAAGCTTCATACTGACCAAAGTGACTAAATGTGAAAAAAATCTGTTTTATTTCTAAAAGTTCCATTTTTACACATTATTATTATCGTTTTTTTCACAAAAATTGTGTTAATGAAAGACAAACACACTGGGACAAGATCAACCTGTACATGATCAAGATCACTTTCATCATCATCTCAGCCATAGGACGGCCACTAGTGGACATAGGCCTCCCTTCCCTCTGTGCTGAAATATTTAAACCACGTCTCCTCATGGTATTAATCCTGTTTGTCATTACATGAGTGGAGTATGACAGTAAATAGTTATAAAGTGTGAGAGTTACACAGAGTTTGATAATATTCCAGGGATCAGCCGACGGAGAGGCAAGTGCGGATACAGCTGAAGGACCACATAGACAGGTGCAAGAAGAGGAAGCAAGATAACTCTGTCCGCGAAGAGATCTACAAATACTCTGGCTCTGAAGGCGAGGAGGAAGAACCGGGGCCTGGGGAACCCTCTTCTATCGTGCATAACGCACCCGGGCAGGGCGGCGATACCTTGAGACGAAACTTCCAGCAAATACAAGAGGGGCCTAGGTTAGTGCATTTTTTCTATATTACAAAAAACTAAAAAGTTGACCTTTGCACTCAGTTATCTTGTCTCACTAAACAATGTTCTCTTTTAATTGAACTTGTCCTGACTTGGATTACTAATACTAAGTTCTTCTCAAAGTCGACTCAATACCATCATTAATACAAATCAATCCGAACAATTGTGATGTGTTTTATTTATTATGACGGTAAAATGTACCGTCGCTTGTAAGTTGTTATATTTGAAGCATTGTGTTCCGACACTACACTCGGGGCTCGACTACAGAGTGTGGTCGAGATAGCAGACCGGCGCGGCGAGTCCTCGTCGGGCCCCGTCAACGAGCGCCGATATGTATCCTGTGATCTCGTTCACTATGGAGCACAGCGAAGCGCACTTGTCATAACGATACGTTATCGTTACTACACGATGTAACCCCTAGCGCCGTGCTTACATATACTATAAATGATCACTTAGCAGGAGTTACGGTGTAGCGAGGGAGGACCATCATCTCGTCATATATTTGTGCGGCTCCATGTCTGTTTGAATTCTAATGGTATCAAACTATTTAGTGAGACGAGATACATCGTTTTCTTCATTGTTTTCTGCCGCCTATTAACGATCGAATAACATTTTGTGTAACACCAGACCGGCGGAGCCTCAGCCTCAGCCTCCGCCCAAACGCAGCAGCAAACGGGAGGAACGGGAGGAAATCCCAGGTAATATAATATTGTCTTTTGCGAAATGCCTAAGCAGTGGAGCTGCTCAAAGCTGCTCGTGCAAAACATCATATAAAATGAGTTTATATTGTAGATTGATGCGTTGAAAAAGTGCCCTAGAGAGGTAGCATGGAAGAAAGAAAAGAAAGAAAAACTTTATTTGTAACAATTACATTTAAGGCACACAGAAAATAAAAGAACGAATACAATATAAAATACAATGTTAAATGTTACAAAACGGACCAACTCAGCAACGCTGGCTAAAAAACCAGCTGCTTTTTATGATGACTGTAATTACATAATAACAAATGATATAGCCAAATATATAATACTTGCATCAGCACAAAGAATAAAAAATTATACATTTATATCATCATATATTTATACATCATTTTTAGTATCTTAAAACGAAGTAAAAGTTGAATTATTTGAGACATTTAAAGGAGTAACGCACATCCCCTGTGGGTCAACACCGACCAGTGACGATCACATACGAACGCCGAATACAGATCGCCATTTAAAAAGCATTCCAAGTCATCAAATATAATTCTTTTAAATTTTCGGAATCATATTCCTGACGCAAAATACCCCTCTCATATTTATTTACTACTAGCTGCGCCCCGCGTTGTGATGATTGATGGTGATGAAAAGTAGCTTATGTGTTATTACGGAATCTGAAGTATCTACATGCCAAAGTTCATCCAAATCCATGCGGTCGTTTGAGCGTGACAGAGTAACAAACATAGGTTGTCTCGTCGGTTTGAGTGATTGGGCAGTAGTGAGTAATAGTCGTACGAGTGAGTGATGCGACGTTTCCCTGCGCAGAGCCCGGCCCGCCGGCGCGCCCGTCCATACCGCAGAGACTGATCGTTGTGCCGGACCCGCAGGTGCAGCAGCCTAATAGATATAGGTAACCTTTACTACCATTTCATCATTACTAACATCTAATACTTGCACCCGTCCACGAACATCTCACCGTGTATCCTCCGTGTGTATCGTGTGTAACAACTGTAAGTTTCCCATATTCTATAATCGTACAAAGGTTCTTGGCAGCAAACAAACTGTAAATATAGCTGTTTCATATACACGTCAGAAGGGAACCCGAAAATAACTTCTTTAGTGAATCCGTAGATGAAATCCCTGCCGTGCTGGTCACCATTACACTGCTACATAATTTGTCTCGCAACTATAATATATATAATGCGTCAACATGTAAGCATTTTATATCTTAAATCTGTTTAGGTTTGAGAGGCGCTTGTAGCTACAATAATCGGTTGGCGTGTACGACTCTACGGCAACGAGTAAGATATCTTATTGAATGTCGCACCGGTGGTGTCGTGTACCTGCGCCTACGCGTTCCACGGTACCTGAGCCACGGAGTGTGTCAGTTGTGTATGTGGCATGTAAACGAGTCCGTGGGAACGGCCCGTCCAAACTCACGTTATTTGTTCGTATGTCCGAAGCAGCGGAAGCGAAAAGCCTTTTTGTTTCATTTTGGCAAAATCAAACTATTGAATATATAAACAACGATTGCCGAAGAAAGGGCACTGATGCCGAAGCGACACGGACTTCACCTTCTGTCACGGTAGCACGCTATACTGACACGCATCACGGCCCGCCTCAGCCGAGGGGAGGGGGGTGTCGTCGTCATCTCGCCGGTTATATTCCGGAGAGTGTCTGTATGTTATTCGTTCGGCATTTATATAATGTTGTGATGCCGCAGGCCTCTGCCCCCCACGCCGAAGTCCTCGGGCTCGTCGAACAGCTCGGGCTCCAACAGCGGCACCCCGCCCGGGGCGCCCGGGGGGGGCTCGCAGCCTCCGCAGCGCTCCTCCAACGCGTTCAAACCTATGGTGCGTAACACGAACGATATCGTCACCGTTGCACCCGCCACATGTGTACTGCGTGGACCGACCGTGGCTGGTGCGCCGCCCCAGCGGTCACGAGTCGCAGTGCTCCCGAACCTGTGACTCCCAACTATGGCTAAATATTAAAATGTTTATAAAGTATGAAGATGTACAACTGACAAATCATTAATTGTATTTTAAGTATAATATGATCATCTCAGTATCTTCGCAATATGGTTATGATGAAACACGAAACTGTATTGATTGCATGATAAAGACTATCTGTTAAGGATGATGAGAGATGGTCGCGCCCGCGCCCGCGCCCGCGCCCGCGCCGCCCGTCTCCGTATCGAAGGAGCACATTAGTGTCTCCAGTTCTCTATTTGTTTTTATTCATTTACTTATCCATTTTGTAGATGTGCTTTAGCTACTATACAGTGTAAAAGTAATTTGGGGGGGGTGCGGGGGGCGGCGCGCCGAGACGCGGAATCGCTACTATTATACCGAAATGTATCTACTGGGGCTCTACACGTTTTTTATAAATACCTAAAGTGTTCTTTTAATAGTTCTCAGGAGTGAGAAGTATTCCCTCAGGCAGGACTCGAACCCGCGACTGCTTTAAAATATGGAGTAAAATTTTTGCTCAAAAGATATTAATACTTTCAAAATCATCCAATAAACTAGTAACTATGTTATAACGAATGAGGAACCCATTTTAACATGTTGTGTAGCTATTACGAGTGCCCACTTTTATCCGTGACTTGTTGAATTTATCTGCTTTTTTCTTTTTATTTCCATGTCACGCTGTTAACTTTATTTGCACTCGCAATAACCGCAGATTCCGCCGCGGAGACCGGAGGTGTGTATCCTATTATATTACAACATTTTCGATCTTTAATGTTATCATTAAGGTGAAGCTTGTAGTTATGTGATATCGATTGTTTTCAGGATTTGGATAAACTAGCCGCCCAACTGAACGAACTGGGCGTCGTCTCCGGGAACGAACCCCCCAACCGACCCCCTCGCGCACCCACTAACGGACAAGGTCTGTACTCTGTACCTGTATATCTCCAGCTTTGAACACTAGACGACCACTGTCAGCCACTCGCAGCTCCCGAGGCCGCGAGGGTGCCTCGTGCGGAGCCGGGTCACAAGTCGAAGGGGTTCCGGTTACGTAACCGCATAGCATGGGTATATCGCGCTGTGTACGCCACAGGCCACACTGCGCGAGAGCCTGGAATAATTTAATGTCGTGTAATTAACATTATTATCTAAGAACCGTGTGGGACTCGCGTGATGTTTGCTGGAAAACTACTCTCTGACCAAAACTGTGCAATATACTGGACCTGGGGCGGGAGGAACGAAGGTAAAAGCGTGCATAAGTAACGTGAATAATTGTGTTCGCAGCAGCGGGCGTGGAGCGCGCCCCGGCCGAGGCGGCCTGCGTCGAGTCGGACAGCGACTCGGACGGGGAGGGAGGCGGCGGCGCGGGCGGGGGGCGCGTGCGCAACGACGGCACGCTGCTCGCCAGCGACCCGCCCAAACCGCTGTCAGTACCACACACACACACACACACACACACACTATGCCAAATGGCGAGGTTGTCACTTCGGCGATTGGCTATAGCAGTGCCGTCGGTGCATTTTATGTATCGATACCGCGAGTCGTGCCGATCGGGAATTGTTTATAGATTTGACGGTAGCGCTAGTTCGCGGCCGGTGAGAGGTCGAAGAGCTGTTCTTCTGTCTTCACAGATACGTGTTCGCGTCGCGTCGATATCCCGGTGAGGATTCGAATAAAGTTTTGGCTTCCGATCTTCCCCTATTTACCGATTGATATTTTTGTATTTATCTCTAAAACGTACCTGACGATTTGAATACAAAGTTGTTCGTCTCAATCCGGACACGCACGCCCCCGGCTCGCGAGCGCTTTCATCCTGAGCCGACGGTAACGAATGCATCGTTTCGGACACGATCGGCGGGCGGACCGTCCAGTGATCTACCGGGGAATAGTAGCCTCGTTGTCCCACAGGGGAGCGAAATAATTATGTTACGGCGAGAGCGCTATTTTGAACCCAGAGTGGAGTTAAAGGAGTATACAGTAGAATACTAAGCGCAGCGACGGATCCAATATACTTGGCCCGAGAAAAATATAATTTCGCGATTTCGTGTGATCCACCACTTTCCATCCCCTTCTGAGAAAAATAAATATGAGCACTTTAAATAAGTGTAAGACGTAAATAATACAACTCATAAACTTGATAATTTAAAATGGTACATATTATATATTTTATTTTATTTATCACACTTAGACCCCCCGCACTAAGATTCCCTGTGTCGCTACCGCGACACGGTTTTTAAGACCAAATGATGTGCAATTTCATACACTACTTTATCTGATCTCATGAAATAGATAATCAAATTTACCCAAAATCACAACATATGTTTGCATTTATTTGTAAACGTTTATTGCCAATTATTTCATATTGAGTGTCTACATTTCAAATATAATGTTGTATGGTGTGGCTCCAAAATCTACGCTTTACTGAAAAAAAAAAATATATAAAATATAAATAAACATAACAATTTAGCTAAGTTTTCCCGCCAACCGGTCCTAACACGCGCAATGTTTTTATTGTTATGTTGCATATTGTTTCGTTTCCCACCCGTATTGTTTCGCTCCTGCCCTTGTCCCGTTCCGTTTCGGTTTGGCTTGTTCAGTCCCGAGTTCTGCTACAGGCCGGGGCTGAGCGCGGTGTCGGAGGACGGCGGGGGCGGCACGGGGGCAGGCGGCGCCCCCACTCGCCCGCTGCCCCCCACGCCTGACGACGACGACGCGCATCCCGACCGGACGCTCGTTATGAAACGGGTGAGTACTAAACATCGTTACCCCAGTGAGCTCCATGCTGTTTGTGCTAACTACGCTTACCTCGCCACACGACAACGATTGTCTGAATGTATCATTCTATTGTAGCTGCGTTTAGACGGTTGTTTTGTTCCCGCGCCGCGCCGCGACCGCACTTGTGGTTCTCTGAACGACACGCACGCAGGCTCCCGCTCGAGCGCTCGAGCGCTGTACGCTGACCGCTCAGCTATTCGTTTGTTTTCACGCCAAAGTAAGATCAGTGAGCACAGTAGGTCACGCTTTCACATCGTTTCATTTGATCCTATTTATATACATTATTCATGTGTGCTTTTTGTATCGGACATGTGAAAAACGCCAGAGAGAGAGTACGGAGACCGATAAAAGGCAGTCGGACGTTGACGAAGCGGTTCTCCTCAAGGACTGGGATTTCGCAAGATTTTTTCCTTCGAAGAGCGCCGAGGCGATGGAAGAGAGACTGAAAGCCGCCAAGGAAGCGGAGTCGAAACGTGCGCCACCGAACCGCCAGTCGCGTCTCGAGATGGAGGAGGCGTGCTCCAAGTACAAAGCCATCGCCGTCGCAACGCCGCCGTCTAGACACAAGCAGATGTTCCTGAAACCGAGCGAGAAATCGGTCGACATGACGAAACAAGATGCGGAATCGAATTCTCCGAATCGTTTCTTCAGGGGGTTCAGAAGAGAAAATTCCGATCTTTTCCCGCTGCCCAGCACGAGGCACTCCGCCATCTACATACCGAAACACGAGAGCCAGCTCGGTGCGAACAAGCAGATGAGGTCCAGCGGCATTTTCAGCAATTCCCGCAAGCGAGCGATCGAGCCTCCCTCGGCGGGAGAGCCCATCCTGAAGGAGTTCATCAAAATGAACGACAGCTTAAAAATGTCCGCGCAGGGCGAAGTTAAAAAGAGCGACAAGAGAGCGGCGGAGAGGAAGGCGCAAGCGAGCAATCCGATCGACGGGCTGAAGAAGATCGCCGCGCCGACGGGACGAGGCGGAGCGAGCGGGCGCGCCGCCTCGCCCGACCTCACCGCCGACGCGCCGCTCAAGCCTCGCAGAGAAAAGACCGAATCCGATATAGTGTTCCGGACGGGCTCTCGATACAGTCGGCGCACAGAGGGCGAGGGGGCCGGCGGGCAGGAAGCGGTACTCGTTCAGGACCAGGTAAAGTGCGCCCTGCTCAGGACAGCTCAATTATGTACTTGTATCGCTCACGTTCTGGTATGAGGGAATTATCTTAACACTGTTATATATAAAACTAACTTGTATGTAACGGATTGTCATGCTTGTTCTAAAGGAATGGTATTGTTGTATATTATAGCTAATATTGTAATGGTTTTCATATTAATATCGTTTAATCTATGCGTGGGAATGGTGAAGGGTTTTGTTTGTGTCGAGTGTTATATATTAAAATATTTTACGACAGGTGTCGCTCACGCGTCTTACGTTTTGGCGTGATACACTATTTTCATACAATTATTTTATTTATATTTAGCGCTTAATCCGATACATTTTACATATAAAAAGAGAAGTCGTATGTAAACAAATGCAACATTTAACATCTGATCTTGAGATAACAGAGCATAAAAGGAACCCGTTATTGTGAAGCTCGCCTTTAAATGATACAGTAACTTCCGTATTAGTAATAGTAGATATAGTAACTTGTAGTGCTACCTACCTCCCAGCTTGGTTGTTCTAACACGCACATTCGCTGCACCGACGCCGGTGATAACTCGTCAGATCACTAACCGTTTGCGTGGAGTCTGTGCGCGTACCGTCTTCCTGCCGCCGCACTGAACTGGACGCGCCGAGGCGGCGCCGACTGCCCGCCGACGCCGACACCGACACCGACACCGACACATGACAGTTAACATTGGGAATGCCGCCTAACGAAACATCACAGGAGCTAAAACGAAATCATCCGACTTGTGAATGTGTTTGCATGTTTGGCTGCCGTTTTGTGTTTGTCGCGCGCTCTTCGTGTCGTTTATTTTGTTTATTAATACTGCTACACGTTTTTACGAGTCTTCGTTACAGATTATTAACAATAACTTAATTGTATTAGTCTTGTTTTAAGATTATATGGATATTCAAGATTTTAAATTAATAGATTTGTTCCAAGCCGTTAATGGCTGTGCATTTGTAATCGTTTCATTTGCGAGTATTTAGCGTGTTTCATGGAGAATGTGTTTGGTGGGCGTAGGTTCGCCCGAGCGCGGCGAGCGAAGGCAACGGGTCGCGGACCAGCTCCGTGCTCCCCGACCTGCTGAGTCAGGCCGGGCAGCCGACCACCCCCCCTCGACACGACAAGTCTACCAGCGAAGAGGTGAGATCCTCATTTATATCTCTACTGGCTGTCGTGGGTGACATCCAATACGTTAGCGTGTCTCCTTGAACAGTGTCAGCAAACGCATTTGTA
The DNA here is from genome assembly GCA_934044485.1 of Apeira syringaria. Lineage (NCBI taxonomy): Eukaryota > Metazoa > Arthropoda > Insecta > Lepidoptera > Geometridae > Apeira > Apeira syringaria. Next base: position 469,031 of record OW203662.1, read on the forward strand.
CACCGATTTGCATTCATTTGTGACAATGTGATTATTCGGACGGCTAGTCTTGCGAGCCACCCATCATTCTAGAATTAAATAGCAACCTCGTTAGAGATCACTGTTTACTGAATAAATGTAACTTTATAGCTTCCGTTGAGAGTATAGACTGGAATGAGTTAGATAAACGTAACTTATCAACCGAGAAACCCATGACGTCTAACGAATATTCTTAGTAATAAGCATGAGATATGGTTTCCATTGCGGCTTATAAACAAAAGGCGGAATAACTGATGGGTAATCGATTAAATAAAATGTTTGATACTACATATTACTGAGATAATTGAATTGCAACCTGATATCGAGTAACGAAATTATCACAGATTTATCGGTGGCTTAAATTATAAGTATGACGAGTTGTTAATCAACGAAAAAAGGAAATATTACTCCAATATTATGGAAAAGGGTTAGAATCCAATAAAACCATGTGCGGCGATAGCCAAGGTGCTCGAGAACGGCCTGAGCTCTCGATCAGTAACGGATCTGACATCGACACATGCGCCGTCTGACAGACAATACGCGTATCTCGAAGGTCGGTCAAGCACGTCTCTGACCCGCGGGGTAGTGTGCCGGCGACGCGCAGGTGTTGGGCGTCCGCGAGAGCAATCAGGGGTCTTACTATCAGCTTTGTAAAATCCACTCAAGTTCCGAGCAGTTCTAAAACCTGGCTTGAACCGCTTAGTGTAAAGTCATACCATCACCACGGCATAACGCTCCTTTAAGTGAACGGTTCGAACATTGATATTCTCAAAGGTGAACGGTTATTGTTGTCCGTGGCATGTTTAAGCCAGGTTTTAGTACTGCTCGGAACTTGAATGGATGTTACAAAACTGATAGTAAGACCCCAGCACGCAGCGTTTCTGCTGCGACCTCTCGCAAGCGTTCGATGTTGCAGATCACGCTGTCCTCGCAATAAATATGCATCATTACGGTATCGATAACGGACCACTCGACGTACTGAACACGGCCTGCACGAACGCTCTCAACTCTATATATCTACTTGTGTACAACATGCTCGAACACTTTCGCCGGCGCACACAACATACTGATAGGACGGAATTCTACGGGTGATGTCTTACGTCACCCTTGGTGATAGGAGTCGCTCGAGATCATTTCTACTGAGTGGGGTATTTACCAAACAAGTGTGAAAGATTGCAAATATAGTACAATAGTAGAACTATGTTCTCTTTGTCAGCCTTAAGGATAAACTAGGAGCATGGTCCACATGAGCTGGTCGATTCTAACTTATTGACTCCTCGCTCAACAGCCTCAAGTGATGGAGTAGTTATACTGACTGGATTTGACTTCCGCTCCCGCAGTGTAATTTACCATTTAAAACGGGGACTTCTACATATATTTTGAAAATGCTTCAGCTGCTTCTACGCCAATATGCGATTTTCTTGATAAGTGACACACGGCTCAAAACCGCCCTTAGACCTGTAGTTGTTAACGTGAGCCCAGAAACACTGAGGTTGCAATTGTAGCTTCTCTTCAATAACAACCAAATGATCTTTATATATACGCGTCTTTAAGCTAGTACGTATTTCTGTGAACAATTTATAGTGAGCACTCAATCCGGATGTTAACCAAGCTCTGTGCAATCGACCATTTCGACGAATGCCTTATCAATTCAATCAAGATAAAATATTTAATTGAATTCATGAGGTCGCGAGTTTCTTAATCACTCAAACTAGCTAAACTTGTTTAAAATGAAAAAGCTCTTCTTTTAAAATTTAAATTCGCGTAACTACTCGTAGTTACAAACACAAAGCTATCCAATATTAGAGGGTTGTCGATTGCGAATAGTTTTAATTGGAATTAAATTATGTGACTTACAAAAGTACCCGCATTTTAATTTTAGTATAGTCGTTCATTCATACCAATTTCGTCACTAACTTGACTGAATAAAATTGACATATTTGACACCATGTTAGTTTGTTTGATTTAACAACAGAATCAGTAGAATTATCTGAACATATTTGACAATTCATGTTTAATAATCTGCTATTTGAACTCTACTTTCGGAAGGTTAAATGCGTTTGCTGGACACCTATACATTTATAAAATACAAAGCTAGGTTACTCTCAATCAGTTAAGTTCTATACAGTACAATAGTTGCATTTAAGTAATACACACATTGCTTTCCGCTAATAAGCCGGAGGTGCAATTCTTATTGTTACTATACATACATTGCAACGCCACGATTACTTTTGCCTAACTTACCATGAAAACTTAGTGGCATTCACCAAACATACATGTGCTTACATGGGATTTCTTTACGTTGATTTACATAGCTGCCATAGGTCCATTTGTAACTTATGGGGCTTCCAACACATAACCAACAGTTTAACAATCGGGTCAAAAGTATTCATTTGAAAACTTTGATTATGAAAGTAAACCAACCTTACTCCGCGTCGCTCAGATTATAATGAATACACATAGCAATATGACTGCTTTCTTTGTCCTTTTAAACACTTTTAGTATTCTAAAAGTATATACGTCGTCTTGTAGACATCCACACTGCCTGGGCGGTTCAAATTTCCAACCAGCCTAGTGCTGCAAATAATTGAGTTTAGGATCGATTGACCGCCGATATAGGGTAACGTTTAGTGTAAATCTCTCGCGGTACGTGTTTATTTGTGATCCATATATAATGTTGTTGTTGTCCCAGTTGTTGGAAGCTCCTTTATCGCTTCATTGTGGTGTAAAGCTTTTGGTATATCGTATTAATGTAATGTAATGATGGTTGTCAATCATGCAAACACCCGGAGCCAACCGGCCGCGCGTCGCCGCCACACGCCGCGTAAGTATACCTGTATGAATTGATGCAAGCAACAACCGATGCTTACGCCTCATATATATGTAATACATTGTTGTTTGTTCACTTAGACCCTTCTTCTTTTGTGCAATCTCTAGACCGCTTTCATTATGTACAAACATTGTGTTGATCATCGAATGCAGATCTATCTCACATCAGCTTGTACGCAGTACTATCACTCGAGACGGCTTAAATAACAGTAAATAACAACGACAAAAGGTCAATGGGTTTAATCAGATACTGAGTAGCCACTACAGGATATTGTGCGTATGGCCGACTCACACTAAACTGGTGATTGATAGTGCTAATAGCCTTTCTTTTATACAATGTAACATTTGTCAATGTGAGATACTTATTTATATCTGTATCACTCTTACCTTCTATGTCAAAAAATATGCGCAATTATTTATAATCTAGAAGAAAAATATGTAATAGATAAATCTTAAAAGAGATGCCAATATATTATTGTCACAGAGCCCTAGAAAAGTATTGGTCCAGATTATGTATGTACAGCCTCGTACTCTTTGTCCCACAAATGCATACAAATTCATTGCCTGCATCATATTCATGTGTTACGTCACTTCCGCCAACTGTATATAATAATATCCATCGAGCGAATAACTTTCCAATGTATTTGGAATGACTAATCAAATGGGAGATGGAATCCACTAACAGAACACAATTATTCATTAACGGTCAGGCGTATTACAATCGTAACGTGTTCGAGATTGCTTTATTGAATGCTGTCGTTTCTGTTTCAGTATAGGCAAGCGATCGCGGGCGGGACGCCCCTATCTCATCACCACCACCATCCGCCGCCCTCTTCGGCGCAATCGACGCCGTCCAAGTCTTTTGTAGCGGGCTCGTCTCCGCTGTCGCACCCACTGCAACACTCGCCCTCCAACTCGTCAGTGGGGTCACAACACCAATTCCTCCCCTTGCAACAGAAGCAGCGGTCGTTTTTGACGTTCGGCTTCGGCGCCGGGTCGACCGGCAGCGGCACGGGCGGCTCCGGAGGGAACGCGTCCCGGCGGGAGAGTCACGTGAACGTCAACGTCACGCCCACCGGACACGACGGCTCGCCGGACACGCCCGAGATACGGAAATATAAGAAGAGGTTCAACTCGGAGATTCTGTGCGCTGCCTTATGGGGTGAGTACGAGTACGACTCAATCTCCATAGTCTATTCAGCCTATTACGTTCCCAGCCCCCAGTTTCCCTGGGGTGCGGGATTCCTTTCAGAGAGAGGAATATACCATAATCCACTATGCGTGGTGGATATATAATTATAATCTTATAATATTAATTTCCCAGGCCAATATCGATATATTTGTTTTTAAACTGTCACGGTGAAAAACATAAAGTTGACCTGACGTGTATTTTTTATGTTTTTGGCTCCTAATATTTTGGTACGAGTAACGGTCGTGTCAGTTTACTTGCGATCGTGGCGCTTGCACCGTTGCCGAATCATCGAGAGCCAAAAACATATATGTATGTATAACATAAATATCCCGTTTTTAAAGGCAACTAATATCGTAATGTTCAGATCGCCTGAGGGCCTTAACGGCCTTAACTTAACGAGTTTTGTCCTTTTGTCCAAAATCCGACGACGGACCAACGTGACTCAGTAACCGTAGCGCTCAGCCAAACACTCCACTACCGCTCGCACGAGAGCTCTACCAATCGCCCATCTAGACGCTCAGCTCTAGTTTTGCTAACATAAGTCCAGAGTACTTTTACTTACACCTACATACATACCATCCTTACACATGTTTTTAACTTGTGCCCACTCACTGGCACATTCCCGAAGCCATTTAAAAAGGCGGTTGAAAGCGGCCCGCATCCAGCCCTTGCCTGCGATCTTAGTCAGGTCGTCTGTCCACCTGGTCGGTGCCCGTCCCTTGCTACGCTTGCCAGTCCGTGGTCTCCATTCGAGAACTTTTCGAGCTCAACGGCCATCAGTTCTGTGAGCTATGTGCCCTGCCCACTGCCACTTCAACTTGCTAATCCGCTGGGTTATATCGGTGACTTGCGTTCTTCTACGGATCTCCTCATTTCTGATTCGATCACGTAGAGAAACCAGAAGCATATAGCTCTCTCCATAACTCGTTGTGCGACTCTGACCCTGCTCAGAAGGGCCATAGTCAGACTCTATACCAACGCTGCTTATGAAGATGGAACGCCTAGGTGTATGTGGCATAGGTGCGACGTGGTTGTGTAGGTTTTGTTTTTTTGTTGTACTCGGCTTAATTATATTTTTATTATTGATCGGTTTTTACTCGATTGACAATAATCAAAGTTTTCATCACAACTTAAGTATAAGAAAAAACAGCCGTGTAAGGACACAGGGTACTCGGTAACAACAACAACAACAAAGTTAATGCGTGCGTACTGTTCATTTCGCGACGATGTTATTTTTCAATACACTGTGATTATGTGTGTGTCCAGTGAATCCTAGTGCGGAGGTTTGAGTGTAAATAAATAAAATAAAAAAATACGGGGTATATTCATAATACACACAATTAAAAAATGCTGCACTTAAAATACTACTAAAAATAACTTTAAATTTTGATAGGTACAATGAGAGTTCCTATCCCATAAGGTACACGATCTTTATTCATACTACCCACGCATGGAAAAGTTATCGAATAAAGTATAAATGTATGTATTTGTACTCCGCAAGTGTCGGATCGATTCGGCGACGATGGATCGACACTGGCTGACTAATCCTGAACAATGATCGGTTGTAACACGTTCCCCGAGACAATACGTAGTCAGTTATGTTAAGGAATGTAACGGTGTATATTGGCGCGGATGGTCGCGCGGAATGTTATCTCCTACATGTTCCTCACTACTACTTGGTTGCAGGCGTGAACTTGCTCATCGGTACGGAAAATGGTCTTATGCTGCTCGACCGCTCCGGTCAAGGGAAGGTTTACCAGTTAATCTTACGACGCCGCTTTCAGCAAATGGAAGTGTTGGAAGGGCAGAACATCCTTGTGACGGTTTCCGGGAAAAAGAACCGCGTTCGCGTCTACTATTTAAGCTGGCTCAAATCTAAGATTCTGCGCACCGATAGACTGAGCGATGTGAGTACATTCATCCCTTTTTCACATGTCATTTGGACACCTCCACCTCCACCTCCACACTTCTCCCTAGTGTATTGCAAATGACAGATTCACAGTTGCACCCCTTCCTGATTCCTGTTCTTTCGTAATGGCCTAATATTTTAGCAAGTCAAAAATAATTCGACTGAACTTACTGATACTTATTTGTTTTACCTGTAAGTAAAGTTGGTTTTTGGCGAGTGGTGAGTGCATTTAAGCCTGGGCAAGCGAAGGGTTTCGAACCACGAAATGTGAATGAGTACACGGATCCAAGTGCTACTCCATTTTAACAGCAATCAATTTTACTTCATTGTTAATTACATTTTACAGCTTAGAAGTGGATTACCTAAAAATTAAAAGTGAACCAATATCAAAAGAGTTATTGAAAAGATTTTTTTTTTTTTTTATATTATAAGTTTGCGTTTGACAACTGTCTCACCTGATGTTAAGTGATGACGTTGTCTAGGATTTAGCACGCAAACCTAGAAGGTACCTATTCACCTCCCTATTATAATTTTCCAAATCGCTTTATAAACATCTACGTTTTAGCTATTTGTAAAATTATCTTCTGAGGTAATACATGTTAAGAAATGAAACCGGACTTAGTTGAACCTCTTTAATTAAAAACCAATACTGTTCCCACAATTACCGACGAAATCGCCGACAGTCCGGCGAGTTGAGTTCGTGTTCACACTGAACACTGCATGGAGGTATATTATTTCCAATGTACAGCAAGCAGAGAAAAGGAACGGATGGATAAACGTCGGCGAGCTCCAGGGCGCTGTGCACTTCAGGATCGTCAAATATGAACGGATCAAGTTCCTGGTCATCGCATTGAAAGATTCCATCGAGATATACGCCTGGGCGCCCAAACCGTATCACAAATTCATGGCCTTCAAAAACTTTGGTGAATTACAACATCGGTAATATTGTTGTTCTTATTCTAATCACATGTACATGTATATCTTCAACCCATTTGCTTAAACAAATCATTTACGAAGCATTTCGAATTAAGCACATTCACCTAAATACTTGTTTAGCACATATTCTGTTGTGGCGCCTGTAGCGTCCGTCCTGTGGCGCGTCCACCAAGGAGGTTCACATTACGAGAATGAATAAGCTGAACGATCGAACCTTAGCTCAATACGTTTGTCTCACTTTAATACGAAAGAGAAAATGCAACGATAAATGTAGTTGTAATGTCCGCCCCGCGCCCGCGCCTCCGCCCGCGCCTGCGCCCGCGCCCGCGCCCTCGCCCGCGCCCGCGGCGGGACGAGGCGCAATTCCGATATATTTATTTGTATGCCTTATATTAAGAAGAAAGTAGAACTTTATATAATGGTAATATTATACCTTATTGGTTTACAACCATAACATTTTGTTTTCTCTCTGTTTCAACAACATATTACACCATACTTATATATTAGCATTTGTTCATACCGATTGTATGTAATCGGTGATGTCATGGGTTGACCTGAAATTGAAACTATATTATAGGTATTGATATTTTCAGGCCACTACTAGTCGACTTAACTATTGAAGAAGGAACAAGACTGAAAGTTATCTATGGTTCAGCGGACGGTTTCCACGCGGTTGATTTAGACACCGCCTCTGTCTACGACATATATATTCCGAAGCATGTGAGTATCAGTGAAATAAATACATGTTATCATTTACGTTCAAATTATTTGAAGAATACAATTCGGCTACTAGTCGGACTCGAACCCACGACTACAGAAATATCCACAGAAACCCCTACACAGAATCCTACGGAATACAAGACAGTATTCTGTAGTCGTGGGTACGAGTCCCACTGGCAGCCGAATTTTTTCCTTCAAATAATTTGAACGTATGTTTCGCCTACATGTCGATAATGCAATAAACCATAAAACTCATATTATGATTTATCTCTAGATTTCTATATTTTCCATAATTTTTACTCACCTGTGTTTCATTGATATTCAAAATGAAATATTTGTATGATATACTGTTTGTATTTAGCAAAGGCAGTTCTATTGATTGTGTACATGGATATCGTAAATATGCAATAATTCAAATATTTTACATACGCTTGTTAACACTTGGAAACGATTTAATTTTAGAGAATGCTATATAATGATTTTTTTTTTTTTTATTAACATTCACACAAGATCTTCAGGTCCCAAACTAGGCAGTGCCTGTGCTATGGTAACCTGATGACCGATATATATACTTATATAAGTATACACACCCAGACACAGGTCAAACAGACATGTTCATGCACACAAATGTTTGACCTGTCCGGGAATCGAACCCGGGACCAGAGGCTCAGAAGGCAGAGTGCTACCAACTTCGCCAACCGGCCAGTCGATTGTAAGCAATATAGTTGTCCGAGGTCACTCCGGTGACGGTGCTGCTGATGCCGGGTGCTGCGCTCGGCGCTCGCGCTGGTGTCAATAATCTGACGTAAACACTATCTATGCTCTATACCAACATTTGTCATGTTACACGTCGGTATGCTCTCGTCAGCAGCAGCTCGCCCTTCGGCTAGCGAAGAACAAAACGTTCTCTAAGGAGGTTCATTAGTTGTCATTGTTCCAGCTACAGGGGGCGATAGCTCCGCATTGCATCGTCCCTCTTCCCAATTCGAACGGGGTGCAGCTGTTGCTGTGCTACGACAACGAAGGCGTATACGTCAACACTTACGGCCGCGTCAGCAAAAATATCATCCTACAGGTCAGTGCGTCGCACGATCGATGACTCGACTCCGGCCACGCATACCCGACACCAATATAGGATGGTCAAGGTCGGGCGTGCTTGTCCTCCGCGCTCGGAGGGTCTACTCACTCACTTTTGTAAACATGTTGATGGGTTCGTACCGAATGCGTTACTGACGTTTAAAGCGGGTACCGACTCAGGCGGCTACCACGATAATATTAATTTTGAGAACTATGAAAAATGTCTCAAAACTCAATAGATGCCCAATGTACCACTTAATTCCATAGTGGTAGTCGACGGCGCGTCCTACCGCAATAAACAGTGGGATACCGCACCGAGCTCAAACTCAAACAAAGTTGACACTCAGGCGTGGCTCTGAAACCTGAAATTACTACTGAAACCCCAGTTATACGTTTGATCGATGAAACGAGGAAAGATTCAAAACATTTTCGATTGACCGAATCCTATCTGAAATAGGCCATGAAGCGCTGAGATCACCACCGCCCCGCACCGCACCGCACCGCCCGGATCTCACGCTAATCGCGATGGCACGGTCTGATATAAAACAATACATGGCCAGCGTTATGTGAATGTCAATAAATGTTACTCTATGTATAGGTTTAATCCAAGAAAAGGTTATACTGATGGGTGCATCGGATTGGCAAAAGAAGAAAAGTGGATATGGTAACAGACACCCGGGCCCGGGTCTTCCGCGAGCGCGGCCCTGCGGCCCCCCGGCCCCGTCGAGACAGCTCCATTCTAACACGATCATGGAATGGAAGCCGCGACGCCATTATCTGATGCACACTAAGGATGCACAAATGTGTTTGAATGTTGTTTTGTCCATATCACTTGTGTTTTAATGCCCTGAACAAAAATTGTTAAATTGGATTATATGTTTTTTTTTTCTACCCGCTATGAACGATCAACTTTTTATGATAGTCGTTTTTTTTTCATTTAATATTTTAAATAAATAAAAAGGTTAATCTTGAATAGTAAAACAACTCCTTACAAATATGCAAAACTTTAATATTAACTATTTATACATTTTTGATCGCGCGACAGTACCTAATATCCTCCACATTTCAGTCAGTGATAGACTTACTATTTATTTCAATAAATGTTCTTAAAATTATTTGATTATATTAATAAAAGTTACAATTATATTATGTGCGCGACTGTACCCATGCGCAGCTATCCCCTCCACATTTTGCTCAGCGCTAAACTTACGTGCCGCTACCTGTATATGCGTAAAAAAGACAATTTCAGCCCGTTAGTAAACGATCCGGTGGATTGTTTCCACGCACAATAAGTAGATGACAAAACGAAACTGATGATCGTTTATTTCCAGTGGGGCGAGATGCCGACGTCGGTGGCGTACATCGGCACCGGACAAATAATGGGGTGGGGCAACAAGGCCATCGAGATCCGGTCCGTGGAGAGCGGCCACCTCGACGGGGTGTTCATGCACAAGAAGGCACAACGACTCAAGTTCTTGTGCGAGCGTAACGACAAAGTGTTCTTTTCGTCGGCGAAGGGCGGATCCTCGTGTCAGATATACTTCATGACACTGAACAAGCCCGGCATGGCCAACTGGTAGTGATGAAGCTGGCGTCTCGCGCGCCCCGTGCTGTGATCGCCACGCCCACGACTCGACTCGACGCCGCTAGTTTAGCCAACATACGTGCGCTTTGGCCGTTCGGAATACGAACACTTGTGATAGTGACAGATTGTATTAAGTGCTCAAAAGACAATCCACAAATGATACATTCGAGTATTCGATGGAGTGCTATCGAATAGTCGCCGTGGCATGTTGTACTGATGTCCGGTACGACGATGAACGCTACAGGATCATTACCTATATACCTAATTAAGCAATAACCTTAGGATAAACGTTTTTGATATTGACAACTATTCGTAAGTTAATGTGCTTAGTTTATATTATGTTGCAATAATTCTTTAAGATACATTTAATTCAAATGAAAATACATTATTAATTCATAATATGCCATATTATATTGATTATGATGTTAAAGTTGGGTGATGATAAATCGGTTACGTACAAAATAATTATTTTGACGCCATGCACGACTGTTTCGTTTGAGCGTTTGTATTGTGAATGAAGAACCGCTCGTGGCGTAGCTCCAGGTACCTACGTGCTCGACAGTTCGGTACTGCGAGTAGTAGGTAAATTCTAAGTCCAAATTCACCAAATCGGCATTTAGTCAAATCGCTCGTATCATACGTTATTATCACACCAAACTACAATTTTATTAATGGATAAATCCAAAAATGGTACTATTTATTATTTATTTTGTTATGTACTATATTATTTACATGTATAAAGGTGTAACTGTGCATATTGAAACTATATATTTGATGACTTTTTATTTGAGGACACCTTAGCCCAATAAACATAATAAAAACAGATATTATTATTTTTTATTGCCATATGCCGTCGCAGGTCAGGAATAGTAGATGATATTTCTAGTAATCCAGCTAGTATTGGCCGTCACAGAACGCGACCGTATAATCTCATCAATACATATGTACCTACCTACATCGTCTCAATGTTAACGTCGCCTGTAGGTTTCTGCTCATATCAGATATGATATAGATAGATTATAAAACCGACATTAAAATGGCGAGCGGAAACGGTGCTCGATCATTTGTCGCGGGCAGAGAATATGTCAAATGTGGCCCGTGTTTAGGCTTTGAATAGACATAAAGTCATCAAGTACTTATGGTGGTTAGCTGGTTATATTGGTACCTTCTAGTCCCTGGCTAGCTAGCTAGCTACCACTCACGATTGAGATGTTGCCAGGGGCTTCAGGCTGATGTCCTCGAGGGTCCTTCGTCTAGTGAAATAGTGACAAGGCCTTAATACACAAACCATAGTTTGGTATATATTTTGTACACCTAGAATAGAACATGAATATTCAAAAAAACTTGTCCAGGGATAATAAATGGTACAAGAACAAAAACATACCTTTAAAGAACCGAGTAGCATATATACTATGTGCAGTAATAGCTAATGGAGCATTATTCACATATAGGTACAAGTGTTATGCGAGGTGTGGGCCTGCTGAAAGGATGGAGGTAGTTATATTTAGATAAAATATTGAAAAATGAGTACCTACAAAATATACCTACATTTTAACCATCATAAGAGAATTTGAAAGGTTTGTTTCAATAGGTCCTTATATGACTCCACGCATGTCGAATACTACTTCATGCATAAAAACGAATCAATATCTACAACTAACTAGCTATTGCCCGCGCCTCCATCCTTGTAGGCTACTCTGAGCCGTTTAGGAAGGCACTCCTTGACGCGGACACGATCGCGACTTATCTATCCTCATACAGATTATTTCTAGATAAGGATTACCTATTGTAGTAAACACTTGCTAGTCGAGTGGTAATTGACAAGTTTGGGTAGATACCATCCTTTACAGTATTTCGGCATGAACTCCAGTGGTTGGTGGCGCTAAGATACCCTGGTCGGGTATCAATTCGCCTAACACATTGCTCATAGATTGTCAATAAATCGTCGTTTTTTCTAGTTTTGCTATTCTACTTGGAGTATAATTGTGATGGCTACACAGATCTAATTTCTACCGCAATTCAGATGCAATTGTTATTTTAGCGGAATATCAAGTTTATTTATGGTAACATTTGAACGACTATTGCATTGTTTATGAATGGATGAATAAGAGAATTGGCAGCCAGGGTAATTAAAGCACAGCACACTTCAGCATGCCACATGTAAAAAGCCGTGCGAGAAACATTCTTGGTGGTTTTACTAGCAGGCTGGAGCCAAGTGTGACAGATTTCAGGGGTAATAAAATGTTTATATGTGTATACAATTGTATGTATGTAGTGTCTGACTACAGAAATCTTGAGAACCTAAATTGTATTAAGTCTACTCACACAAATTAATGTGTAATATTATGTATCACCGTTATAATAGGTACCTTTTTGTGACCAATACCAATGTGTAGTACTTTATATCTGGCAGAGGGGTAGGATGGGGTCAGAGGGAGGAGCATGAATGTTTTTGGGTGTTGGATAACAAGTAAAGCTAAAAGAAAACTCCAAATCATGTAAATGATTGTAATTACAGCAATTTAATGCGAAATAACTTGGTCTATATTGCATAAAATTGTACAATCCGTAAAAAGGTAGTGCAAATCAACTATGAAATAGATTACCCTCTTTGGTGATTTGAACAAAATATGGATAATAGAAAAGAAATGAATTATTATGAGTCACTGAATTATCTTACAATTAAGTTATTTCATAGATTTGATCAAATATTCAATTGGGTTCAAATGGATTAATAGTTATTTTGCTTCTCCAGTTATTCTGTGTGTGTGTAGCTAAGGTGAGAAAATTTAGGAGACCATTCCTTGTTAGGTGTTGCCTAGGTAGGCCTCGCCTCATTCTTCAACTACCCCTAGGAGTATAAAATCTTGAAAAAAGAAGACCTCTTAAAGTAAAAAAATATCAAGCATCCAAACTAAATTATAATAAAACATATAACTATGTTTGGGAGAAAGTGGTTTGGTATTAAAATCAAATGGGGCTTTCTCGCGATCAAGCCCCGTTTCATTTAATAACAATGTGTTTGAATCGCAAAAGTCCAAAAATTACAAGTGGTTTGGTGATAGGTTGCCTCTCGGGGGCTATCCTGGAAATTTAATGTGTACCAGTTTGAACTCTCAATTTCAAAATCAGCTTAAGCGACTCATTAATAAAAAGAATGAAGATTGTGTTTATCCATGAATTCATTGGCATTTCTCTATTACATTCCCAATGAATATCTATCATTCGCTGACATAGGCAAAAGGCCTAGACCAGGAACAGGTGGCTGCATTTCTAAATCTCGGAGTTCATTTACTTTAACTTTTAAATCTGACCGAATTTTATTTATATCAATATCGATTTGTTTTTGGTCAGCTTCCAACAACCTTAAAGAAGATTCCACATTATTCTTCACGAGAACTGATCCAACAGTAATATAACATTTACTATGTTGTGAATATTTAAGAGCTCGTGTTGCCTCTCGGTGAGCGTTTCTTCTTTTGTCTAACATTACAATTTCCCTTCTGTCAGCTATTATTTCGTATCCGAGTTTTTCCACAGTCACTAGGTATTGCAAAAGTTTCGATTGGTCGTCTGTAGGATCCATGGCTGGTTTATTTATCCACATAAAGCACTTAAAATATTAGTAAAAAATAAGGCTCAGCTTTAGATTATAAGACATCGAGTTGGCGGTCCATTTTTTTTTATTAGTCGGGCATAATAACGTAAACCTCCACGTAAAATATTAACTTGCGGAAACAAACACTTTTCTAGAAATAATTAATTTAAATTCGTAAATAATTTCGAACTGTTTACCAAATTCCAAATTCTGCCATGGAACGTTCCGTTTCACTTCGTAATTAGTATCACACTAATGCTCACTTTTTTTTGGCTTCTCACCTCTATGTATTTAGGCACTGTCAATTTTCTTTGACTTCAATAAAGGTAGCTCAGATGAAATCACACAGTCATGTTTTTCAACTTTGATATACTAGCTCTCGAAAATAATACTAGACATACTTTAAAACATGTATAATTGGCATAGTTTTTTGTCTGACCAAAATATGAAAATACGTCAATTTATTAAAACGAAACGCTTAATTGCTGACTTGTCTATGGATGTTAAAAAGCACAGAATAATGTATGTATCAACAAATCATAAAATTATTAATTATGTACTACGTTGTACATATTAATTCTATGCAACAAATTTAACTCAGGTATATATTATGTTATTCAGTGCTCTATATAGTTTTTGATGATATGAAAACTAAATCTGCCAACCCCAACTCTACCTGGTACTTGTCTGCCCTACCCCTAGAGTGTTGAAAAAAGCCAGGGGCGCGGAGGGAGAGCAGCCCCCGCCCACATTGATGTCTGTGCTTTGTTACGCAAGGGCGGAGGGGCTGCACTTCCCGCAGCAACTTGAGAGTAGTGTGGTTAGAAATTTAAAAAAATCATATCTCAGAAAGGGGGGTTCCGCAACTTTTCCTTCACAGGGGGAGGTCTACACCTCCCCCGCCCCTTAAAATCGATGTCTTATATTTTAAAGTTGAACCCTATTCGTAGATCCAAGTACACTCTTAAATCACTGATCAGTGATCAGAAAGCGAAAATATTTATCACAAAATAAATAACGCTAAAAGCGCTTGATAGGAAACGTATAAAGCCAATAACAGACCGCTAAGTTTAATTTGGACAGCTACTTACTTTGTAATTTTTAATGTTAGAGCGGAGTTAAATAAACCCAAAAGCTTTTTTTTTTTCAAAAAATATGTTTGAGGCAACATGCAATTTATATTAAGTTTTAGTTTTATGTTTATAAAATAAAAATAAATTAAGCCAGACCATTTAGTCGGGGTTTTTATATTGCCAGGCGCGTGCAAAAATAATTTGCAAAATATGTAAAAAATGTTTTTGAGGTAACTTGAAATTTTTATAGGACAATATTTATGACAAAAAAATAATTTTCCTAACAAGACAGATCATTTT
Organism: Apeira syringaria; assembly: GCA_934044485.1. Lineage (NCBI taxonomy): Eukaryota > Metazoa > Arthropoda > Insecta > Lepidoptera > Geometridae > Apeira > Apeira syringaria. Next base: position 484,268 of record OW203662.1, read on the forward strand.
GGTGGGGCTTTCTACCTGCCAGGTGATCTAAAAAGTTATGTATAGGTGCGAGTGAGTAGCGCTATGGCGCTACTCACTCGCGCTTGCCTATGGGCAAGCCGTAGTGTGAGAGAGAGAGCGCTTATCAGCAGCTATCTGCGTTCTTGCTTGCTGCGTTACTATTGGCTCTAGCGAGGTCACGTAACTTACAATAATCACGATCAACAAACAAGTTGCCATGACGACAACCGTCAACTTATATGACATGTAATCCCACGTGATATAATTATATCAAAATCAAAGTGGTGCTTTGGCAGTGGTAAAAAATAAGGGCGACTTTTTTGCTCTATGTTTCAAGGCCACGCAGTATTTCTAAATAGTCTGTGGCTCCATGGTGCATGTGCATTGTACAAGTGCACCACCGATAAGAAAGCTTTATAGATAAAGTCACACTGAACAGCACGAAGAACGAACCGGACCATATAATATGCCGTCCTCATGTTTGACAGATTTTAGTGTTGTCTCTAGTGTATCATGAACGAATATTGATATCGATGTTTATACGGATGGGAAAATCTTTATCGAGGCTTTTTGGTCTAGTATAAATCCTCAATGCTATATGGGCAATAAAACGTCAAGTCAAGAATTACTAAAATAACTTTTTTTTGTTTCAAAATATATTGTGAAAGTATACAATTGCTTCAACATACTAAATTATATGTTTTGTATCTATATGGAATACAGAAGATCCAAATTCTTTAACTTGACTGCAGCCAAATGGCAACTCTCTGGTACAAAACAGCAAATATTTTACCTAAAATAGAAAAAATCTATGGAGGCACATATCATTATTTATAAAAATACTGAAAATAGGTAATATAGGTCTACAGTGCGTTGTACTTGTCATACTTGTGAGGCCATTAAACAATTGATTATTGTAAGTCTTCAGACAACTTTGCAAAAATTTTCCTATTTTTGTGCCGATTAGGTTCATGTACTCATTCTTCGGCACTTAAAATAATGACTGATGATTATTGACAATGTTATAATCCAAGATGCCATAAGCCGTACTAGTATCTCATTATTGTGTATCAGAACTCAAAAGAAAGGCAAAAAAACATGTAGTATTCATCATCGTCTCAGCCATAGGACGTCCACAGCTGAACATAGCCACCCCCATTGATTTCCACAAAGACCGGTTGTGAAAGCAAACATTTCTACGCTAAGCTACATGTCTGATTATCCTATTATATCTGCCTGCTTATAAAAATATTTGATCCTTATATGTGCTGAACATGGGGTTGCTCTACACAATCGAATCAGAAATGAGGAGATCCGTAGAAGAACGATATAGCCCAGTGTATTAGCGAGTTGAAGTGGGAGTGGGTAGAAGGGTCGAAAAGTTCTCGAATGGAGACTACGGACTGGCAAGCGCAGTATAGGAAAGCCACCGAGTAAGTAGACAGATGACTTGACTAAGGTCGCAGGCAACGGCTGGATGCGGGCCGCTTTCAACCGCGCAAATAGCTCTCGGAAAAACAACTGGTTGTGACAATGACTGTGGTTGTATGTAGTCCAGTTTTTAGTTACTTACGTGACCTTAGAGTACCCCGAAACGTCGTAACGGTAAGGGGCACGTTCTACCGTTCATCTTCCTTTGTAATATTATTGATGTATCTACTTATACTAATATTATAAATAGGTAGTTTCAAGTAGTTAGTGAGGTTGTAGGGGGTAATCTCTGGATCTACTGCACCGATTCATTAACCAATAGAAAGCCACATTACCTGTGGGTGTCATAGGATCATCATCATCATCACCACCGTTTTTTATCACCATGCGGCAGTAACCGCGGGACGCTAACTTAATAGGTATATTATTATCAAATGTTTACCTTCAACTACAGGCAGGTATAGGTACAGAAACAGGCTGCAATGATTTTGCTCAGTTTTTATTGGCATGAGTTTTGAATATATGTAGTTCGTTGCATGCTTGGAGTATATAAAGGCGTGTTCGAGATGAAGAAGTAGAGTTTTTAGCAGTGTAGAACTGAATAAGCGTTCGATTTGGGATTGTGGCAAAAACGATCTTTCCCAACTCGAACGACGCTTATGTACACGTCATATACATGAGAGCTGTCAAGTACGACAATTAGTTTGAATATTCATGACTTAAAAATGTTTCAATATCTATTCTTGACGATCAGAAGTGTATTCAATTTTGAAACAGAAAATACAAAGCGAACTATGAACATTTTTCATTGAAATTAAATAACAAAACGCGATATCACCAAACACGACAACAATTCACGTAGACTCCTAAGCCACGTCTGATGTCTCCGAGTACCCAGGTAGAAGTGTCCAGCAGTGGACTAAATAAGGCACGTCCGCTCAGTACGATGTCCCGTAGTAGAATGACTCGTCCAAGCCAGACGCGCCGGTGACTTAACGTCGGTCGCCCCTTCCACTTGCTATGTCATTGCGTCGACGTCCGATGTCGGCGAGCGCCCGAGTAAAAGTGTGCGCGCTTCGGTTCTGTCTGGCTTATATAGCCAGTCTGCCGCTCGCCCCTCTACTACCGCTAGGGGCGTGTAAGACGGCCTCTCCTGACACCCTGACGTCCCCGTCAGGTTCTTCAGGCTTTTTTCGGTAACACAATACACCACAGCACATGTTGTGCTGAGAATCGTTCAGTCTGACACAAACTTGGCTTACTGACATACTTATCCACACGCTGGCCCAGCAAATCACTAGGCATGTAGCCAATAATGCAGATGTTCATGTGGCGTGGCTCACAACTCGCGAAGAAGGCCGAACGAAGCACCCGGAAAAGTCCATTCGTCGCAGTAGCAGCAGCAGCTGCCAGAGCTCGTGTGCCACGAGACCCCGCCTTCAGCAAACGAGCAAAGAGCAAACACCCAGCGCACATTCGCCGCGCCAAAACAGCATGTGTAGTTTTCTATTCTTTCATTCATCACACAATCACGGCCCTCTATCACCGATACACTCCAAGCTATATCTATGTCAACTAAATCTCTTCAATACATTCATCACACACAGCGTACTGCATCAGCCACTTTTCAGACCGATTCTAATATGCTTTACGAAATGCCGTCAAACCCTACATAGCCACAATGTCGGGGCTGCGAGTACCACAATGTCGGGGCACGAAATAGCCACAATGTCGGGGCTGCGAGTACCACAATGTCGGGGCACGAAATAGCCACAATGCCGGGGCTGCGAGTACCATAATGTCGAGGTACGAAAGAGTCACAAGGTCAGTGCTGCGGGTACCACAATATCGAGGTACGAAATAGTCACAAAGTCAGTGCTGCGGGTACCACAATGTCGAGGTACGAAATAGTCACAAAGTCGGTGCTGCGGGTACCACAATGTCGAGGTACGAAATAGTCACAAAGTCGGTGCTGCGGGTACCACAATGTCGAGGTACGAAATAGTCACAAAGTCGGTGCTGCGGGTACCACAATGTCGAGGTACGAAATAGTCACAAAGTCGGTGCTGCGGGTACCACAATGTCGAGGTACGAAATAGTCACAAAGTCGGTGCTGCGGGTACCACAATGTCGAGGTACGAAATAGTCACAAAGTCGGTGCTGCGGGTACCACAATGTCGAGGTACGAAATAGTCACAAAGTCGGTGCTGCGGGTACCACAATGTCGAGGTACGAAATAGTGACAATGTCGGTGCCCACACCCAATAGGAATGCATCTTCCAGGCCGGAGCTCGCACAACAGGCATTCGTCTGCCAGGCCAGAACCCACACGTATCGAGGATGCGCCAGCCAAGCCAGAGCCCACACGTATCGGGAGTCCGTCTGGCATGCCGAAATTCTGCGAATTATTTCAAACAAATAAACACAAATTGGTCTTTTCATCAGTATTGGTAAAATGTCCGCCTTCCTAGGACTCGGCCTACTTGACCTTAACTTATAAGCCTTCCGAATTAGCAACTTTGGTCGCTAGGAATGAACTTAAGATTTGTGGGTAAACACAAAAATGACTGAGTAAATAACAGTACTCGCTCAATAGAATGTCATACAATCGTCTGCTCTAATGGCGCATCGGCAGATCTATGCTTTCCAGCTTCAAATGTCAGTAGCCAACAGGACAAACGCGCCCATTACTAAAAATGGCACAAACAAATACGGATGTGTTTGTTGTAATTTTAGCAGATGCTAAAATTTCGAAACACAATAGTTGTAACACTACAAGAGCGTTCTACTTCCTTGGTATCAATCTCACATACTAGGCACTATGTGTAATTTTCACGGGAGCTTAAACCAACTTCATTTAACGGCGGTATAAAACTGTGGGTACTTTGAGAATTTATAAACGGTCAGAAATTCCTCAAATTAATTACGTGCTTATTTCACACAATCGCATTTAGACAGACTAGGTACGCACTGGCTTCACCCGCAATCACTGGAAGCAATGGAGTGCGACAATAGCGCACTTGACGTGATAGCTCGGCATGCAAAACAATTTAGCAAACAAAAATGAATAATCGATTCGTAGTAATTTTCAAAATTTAAATTCACACAAACCGTGATATTTCCACTAAAAAAGTTATTCGCAGCTAGAGAGATGGCGAACAATCAAGGTCGCGTGTTTTTAAGCGAATCCCACTTCTGATCTTGACGATCAGAAGTGTATTCAATTTTGAAACAGAAAATACAAAGCGAACTATGAACATTTTTCATTGAAATTAAATAACAAAACGCGATATCACCAAACACGACAACAATTCACGTAGACTCCTAAGCCACGTCTGATGTCTCCGAGTACCCAGGTAGAAGTGTCCAGCAGTGGACTAAATAAGGCACGTCCGCTCAGTACGATGTCCCGTAGTAGAATGACTCGTCCAAGCCAGACGCGCCGGTGACTTAACGTCGGTCGCCCCTTCCACTTGCTATGTCATTGCGTCGACGTCCGATGCCGACGAGCGCCCGAGTAAAAGTGTGCGCGCTTCGGTTCTGTCTGGCTTATATAGCCAGTCTGCCGCTCGCCCCACTACTACCGCTAGGGGCGTGTAAGACTATAATATTAACTTGAATTATAACGAGAATTACATTTTCGTACTGGAAATAGAATGAAAAACTTACACTAGCGCTTTATTTCAAGTTTGTTTATTTCAAATCAGTTGTAGCTGTCAATCTCTCAGCTGTACAAAACGCTCACGAAAGACCCAGCCTCGTAAGGTGGGTCAAAAGTGGCAGTTCACGGCAGTGTTTTTAACACTTTCATGCATCTCGAACGGTGAACGAAAACAGTTCAAAACGAACGCTTAACGAGAGCGTTTGAAGCGTTTTTAACTGTTCCTGAGCCCATCTCGAACGCACGATATGTCGGATGTATTCAATAATCTGTGAAAAAACATTTATAAAAAAAAAGATAGATATTTTCCACACCTTTTATATTTTATATTCACTATAACTTTTAAACAAGAATCAGCCTTATCCCTGTAGCATAAGTTTAATTATTTTTTCGAACCGTGACGGTTAGATTCTTATCGTCCTAGGTTAAACTCGACCACAACACAAACAAACGACGAACTATTGTAATCTCTTTGGTACTGCGCACACACTTAGGACCACAGCAAATGAATGGCAGCAGGCAGATTAACAGGAAGTAAGTACAGGAACACTGAACACTGATCAGAAAGCGAAAGAGGTGCACGTGTCGCTTTCAGTGTTATAGTGCGCCCTAAAATATTCTATTCGTGTCTCGGCTATATTAAATTCTAAGACATGAGTTCTGCTAGAGGCAATTCCGATAGAAAGCGAGCCCAAAAACATCAGAACAGAACAGCATTCAAAAATGATTTACATGACACCAGCCATAAAACAAAATTTATTAATTCCCTTTCAATAAATGGTGTTTGTAAACGTTGTAAGGACATATTACAATGGAAAATCAAGTACAAGAAATATAAACCTCTGACTGCTCCTCGAAAGTGCACTGGTTGTGAACAAAAAAACATTAAACATGCCTACCACATGTTGTGCAGTCAATGTGCCAAAGAAAAGAGTGTTTGTCCGAAATGTTGCAAACTTATTGAGGTGAGTTAAACATTTAATTTGTTGAAATAATTCTGGAAACTTAAGTTAACTGAAAATCGAATATGTTTGCCTTCTATATCATTTTGGAAAGAATAATACTTAGTTGACAATTCAATAACTCCCACATTAATATTTCGTAGATTTAGCGTCATTAAGCTAGTTTTCGACTATTTTATTGTTCACCGCATCAACTGTTACCGATAAAAATATAATATTGATATGTCTATGCCTAAAACATTTAAGATTTTGATGTCTTAGCTGTTAGTGACTTTTTGAAGTACATATATAGTATAGATATTTTTTGATAAATGTAAATATCAGAAAATCTAAATTCTAGTTTTCTGCTTCAAATTTTAGTATTCAGCCTGAAATAGTTTAGTTTCAGCCACATACATATTACTCTTATTTAAAAAGTTTTAAATATCTTTATCAGCAAAAACAAGTAAATAACACTCAATCTTAATTTAGTTTTTCTTTATTAATTAATATTTTAAATTAGATTTTCAATAATCAGTGTTAGTCTTTATGTACATTTCTACAATTATCAAAATCACAAAGGTTAATAACTTTAAAATAGGTTTCAAAAATGGTTAGTTTTATTTAAAATACAGTGTAAACTCCATGTAATGTCACTTGATTTAACAACAAACTCCCTTAAGTGTCAGCTTTGGTTGGTTTAGCTTGTCTTCCATAAAATGATACATTATATAGCATTACACCCAGTCTCATTAACAACAATATTTAAGTTATAAACCTTCCATGTTGCCATAATTAGTAAAAAGTGCCAGATGTGTTTATTGTTTTATTATCCTTGCCCATAATTAACTCTACTGTCAGAATAATACATACCAAAATTAATGAGATTTTTCTTATTTTGTTTATAAATTCTATATTTATTTCAAATGTTATGCAACTATTTTTAGTTTATTTGGGCACAATTATGCATTTCACATAGCATTTCCAGCCTCGCTACTGTCCCCACAATATTCAAACATAAAAAGGGACTTTAACTGCTTTTTTAAAGTTACACATGACCTTAAAAAATTAAGAAATTCTTAAAAAACATTTTCTTTATCATTCTTAGGAATGCATGAAAATAACAGAATTAATAAACAGTAAATAAAATCTATTTCAGAATGAAGAGCATATTGATGATACAAACAACAAAACTCAAAGCACCGATACAGAATTGAAGTCAATATTGAAAAGCTTACCTGAAAGAAAACGACGCACCATAATGAGGTACTCAAAATTTAGGTCAATAATTTTAGAATCATTATTTTTGCATGCCTTTTGATGATACTAAATCATGAAACATGAAAAAAGCTATAGTGCAACTTTTGGAATGTCTTCTAATTTGGGTCATTTACAAAGTACCTAAAATAGCATTATAAAGTATGTATCTACAGGTCAAAATAGAGCAGTGAATATGGATCAACTTTCTTTTCATTTTTCATGTCAGAATAACTAGGAAACATTTAAAAATTACTTTGTCATATTTTATTTATTTATCATTTATTTATCAACATTCACACAAGGTCTTCAGGTCCCAAACTAGGCAGAGCCTGTGCTATGGTAACCTGATGACTGATATACATACTTATATACATATACACACCCAGACACAGGTCAAACAAACATGTTCATACACACAAATGTTTGACCTGTCCGGGAATCGAACCCGGGACCAGTGGCTCGGAAGGCAGAGTGCTACCAAATGCGCTAACCGGCCAGTATATGATACAAGATTTCAACATATACTTACATTTATGTAAGTACATGTTGATATAGATACCTATATCCATGTAGTAGTAAGAGAAATAATGGGCACCGCCTGCGCTTTCAGCTGTATCTGTATCTATATATTACATCCTGTAAGGCCACTTGCTGCATGCATATGAGCAATTTGTTGATATTTTTCTATGAGTTCTGACTTGGTGTTTCAATCTTTTCCTTGCATTATGATTTGATTCATTTTATGAATCACATTGTATGACTCACACAAATATAGAATTTATAATTTCAGGCATATCAATAAAGACGGTCAACAAGAGGTAACTCCTGATATAATGGCGCAAGTTGAAGAAATGTTATCAAAAATGGATAAATTTGAATTAGATGAGAATGATAGCATCTTTGGCGATGATTTCAATGACTCTGACATTGAAAGTGAGGATGTAAAAAGCCTTTAGACCATATTTTGTTTCGTTACCAAACCAACAGTAACCAAAAACCAAACAGTGATATCCTTAATTGTCTCACATATATGGGTATGTAGAATTGCCATGGGCCTTGAACTGAGGTGAGGTAAGAGCTAGGTAAACATATTTTTATTCCACCTAAGGAACTAGGAACTAGTGATCTTATGGTTCTAGCTAATCTTTATTTGAAGTAGAATTACAAGCAGCAATACTTCATTTTTAGTCGACTCATCATGATCATCATCATCTCAGCTGTAGGGCGTCCACTGCTGGACATATGCCTCCACCATTGTTTCAAAACCAGTTTTAGTTTGTAATTGTCTCTTATGTTTATATATTCGTTACTCTTTCACACGAAAATGGCTGAAATTTTTAAAAGAGCTGAAAGGTGCTGAATGAAAATGAAATGAAGATAGCTTATATCCTGAAATATAAGCTATTTTCATAATATAGTTCCCATGGGATAATTGAAGTAACGGGAAAACCGTATTCCACGCGGGTGAAACAGGGGGCGCAGCTAATAGTGTTTATTAAAATAGCATTTTGGTTCATTTATGTTAGCATGTAAACATTTATAGTAATTTAGCTGTTGATTGATGATTATGTTACATAAACATATAAACATATATTTTTTAAGTCATAACCTTTAAAAATTATACAAAGTATTCAGTTCGTTTTTGTACTGATTGGATAATTAAGAAAAAAAAACACTTTTTGTAAAATTAAAATATATTAATACGAAACTTTTACAATGTTTTATTTATTATATTTACAACCAGTTCCAATAAACTAAATAAATAAAATAATAAATATGCATTCTCTATCATTTATAATTTATGCAGGTACTGTACTTATTTAGGCTTGCAATCCGTCCTGGTTTCCCTGGATTTGTCCTAATTTACGGGGCATCCGGGAAGCGTCCGCCCAGGGTTTCATACTAATATTTTATTTTATATTCATACTGTGATCACTGCATTACTCTGAACATATTACAATTGCCCAAAGTACACCAATAACATGCAATAAGTATGGACAATTAGGTATGTAAATGAAAGATTTTATTTAGTTGTAATATTATTGTTATGCAACGTCTCATGCATTACTTGTAACCTTTGAGGCAATGAATGAATATTTTATTTTTAGTTTTACTTGTCCATTAGGTAACTTAAAAAAACACTCTAAAATGCCGGGTTTTCATTTGCATTGTTCTGGAAACCCAATTTTAGAGATTCTATTTATGAAATCTCATCACTCTTTAGTTCTTTTGCAATCATTATGTTCCACAGGCTAATAGAAAATATAACGGATGCGATGGTCAACCTGAAAGCTCTTAACGGTCGACCATGAAAAAATTTGCTTAAATTTTGAAAATGGAACTCTGCCAATATGTAAAACTCTGCCCAGTACCTATGTGATTTAATTCATTTGTAATTTGTTTGACGATTTGGCGGCAAATTGAAAATTCTGGTCACGTCAGCATGAATTTAACGCCAGATAATTTTCGATGATTTTTTATGATTCGTCATGACTCTTCATTTAAGTCAACAAGAAAGTTAGATATACTAAGATAGGCCTTTCAGGATGAAGCCCCATCTCGTGCCACAGTTTACAACTTAATGAATTTAAAGGCGGTCGCACTAATCTCACCGATGATTTGCGTGAAGCACTTCTACGGTGACGACTGAAGATAACATGTGTTGTGCGGCGTATGATAAGTAGAAACTCACAAAAGAGTGACCTATCAGCAGATTTGGACAAGATTAGGCATCGGTATGAGTCACAAAACCTCCATTAACATTTAGCAGTCAGGAAGCTTTGTGCCCGGTGGAAACCTCATAATTTGACCGAGGGCCACAGTAATAAGTAATAAATAAAGATTTAACGGAGGTGACTCAAATACTGTGTTCGACATACTTACGGGTGACAAAAGCTGGATTTACTGTTAGGGTCCCGAACCGACAGTGTGCTCAGTGGGTGCCCCTTCTGAGGAGTTGCCAACTAAAGTGAAGAGAGGTCGAAGCGTGGGAAAAATATAGTGAGACGGTTGTTTTAGAGGATCGAAAAACAGTTATAACAGAGTGGTACACTAACAATTGTTTGCCACTTGTCTTGGAAACAATTCGCGAGAAAAGGCCTCGCAGTAATCCTACTGCGAGGCCTTTTCTCGCGAATTGTTTTGGTGAAGGAGTATCCCCTCCTTCACGAAAACGCCTCGTCGCACACCGCAAGCGGACGATCGACTATTTGGGGACGTCAGACGTGCATTTACTGGGTTACCCGCCGTATAGCCCCGACCGCGCGCATTGCGATTTTTATTTATTCCCGAAAATAAAAGACAAACTTCAAAGAAAACGTTTTATGGACGCCGAGGAGGCTGTGGCTGCGTTTCAAAAGGCCGTCGAAGAGACTTTAAGGACGAGTGGACAAAGTGCTTTTCTAAGTGGTTCCTTCCGATGTAGCGTGAATAGGCACTGAAAAGATATAAGACTAATAACTAGCTAATGATGAAGCGATGATAGCTCAGCGGGAGGAGCGTCGACTTTCAAACTGACGGATATTGGTTCGATCTCCAACAACGGCTTGAACTTTCGGTGAAGGTACCGGACCAAATTCCCAGCGTGGTGGTGGGTACTTTCGAGTACCCGCCTGGCTAGCTAACACCCTCATGTTCGAAAAACTGTCACCAAACATATAGTGTGTTCAGGCAGCAGTCCTTGAGAGCGAGTAAGCATTCTAGGTCTAGCGTGATAACATCGTCGACCACATCATCACTGACCATCAAGTGAGATAGTAGTCAAACGCTAGATCTATACAGTATAAAAGATGCTAGTATAATCAGATTATTTATAATCCAAGACCTTTCAGTTTGACCTTCGTAGTGTAATAGTCTAGGGCACATGTTCCCGAACTTCATGTATCAATCACGCCTCTACTGCCTAAAATGAAATGCCCCACCCCTCGGCCCAGCAACCAGCTAAGGTAGGCTCGTCACGCAAGAGTAATAGCGTCAAGCGATACATTTTTAGATGTTTCATTAAGTAGGTAAGTATATAAATATTGTCATCAGTGGGCCTAAGCAAGATGCATCGCTTCTCTTTCTCTAACCGTTAACGATGAATATTCGTTCTCGTTGATTTGTTGTTTACAACGTGTTTCCAACGTTTTGGCTTTTTTTGCTATTTTAATATTATTTATGTGAATTATAGTTTATAAACATTTAATATGAGTGATATTAATTTAAAATGTGTATTTTGTGGTGAAAGTACCTTACAAAAAACAATTAAATTTACGGTAGAAACATAAAAAAAGTGTGTAAATATTTTGGAATATCGTCGGAGCAAGCCGGTTGTCCGAAAATCTCGTGGAGCATATGATAACCTCGAACTGTCGATGGAATCATCATTAAATGATTTATATCACGCACAGTGCTATAAATTATTTACTGCAATTAAAATACCGCGAGACTTTCAGTATTTACAAGAGCAAAGTGTAGTGGAACATGACAATGCACCGGAAGCTTATTATTTCTTTGAACTCAGCGAGCTCACAATATCACATAAGTTATATTTTGAGCTCAAAAATGTCATAAGTACAATTTTAAGCGCCCAGGAATGGAATTAGTGGGAAGTTGCAGGGATGGCCTTCAGGGTGAACCGATTTTCTAATTATTTTTTTTTTGTCAGATCAGGCGTATCCATCTAGATAATCGTCAGATTATAAGACAGTACGTTTAGAACATAAAGATGAACCATATATATCTTAATCTGACGCGCTTGAGTATTTCAAAATGGCGAAATTTTTTTGCAAATTATGAATACGGCCGCGAGTTTGCGTCCCATCGAAATCGTCAGATTAGTGAATGAGAGCTTTTTTTTGGTGCACTTAACACTCCCTTAGAAAATCTGACACGCTCAATTAAATTTTTTTTTTTCAATTTCAACCCTATATACAACCACCCGCATCATGCAATTAACATACGTAAATTATTAAAAATACGTAGGGCATCGATGCTATCAATATCTGACGCGCTCGAGGATGTCCATGCAACAGTTTTTTATAAATATTTAAAAATCTATAGCCGCTTCCCCCACCGATGAAAAGGTATATATCATATTACATTTTTTTCTTCTTATTATCTAAGCTTTGCAACCCAATAGTTCTCTATGACGCTCGAGTAAATCCCCATTTAGCATCGTGGGCTCCCCTACTATACATTTTTTATGTTTTCTCCCGGCGTTAAGGCTTGTAGAATTTCCGGGAAATTGACATAAATTTACAACCCATCATTATACATACATCAGCACAAAGCATACAAGAAATGTATTAAAATTCTAAAACCGGATGAAGTTGCTGTAGTATGTGATTTCTCAGAAAATTATGCCTGCAACCAATCCGCAGAAATCCAAGCTGTACATTCTGCAGCATCACGAAACCAAATCACATTACATACCTGTATTTTATACCAAAAAGATGAAAAGACTACGCCTATTTGCTGAACCTCACCACTGAAACATGGCCATGGAACCAGGCGTTATTTGGGCGCATCTAAATAGTGCTAAATAATTGCTAAAACGAGCCAAACATCAAGAAAATTCGTGTATTCAGTGATGGTCCAACTAATCAATACAGGCAAAAAAAACCTATTATCTATTTACGAAGAGACTTACTGATTATGGATTTGTGCAAGGAACATGGAATTTCTTTGAAGCTTCACATGCAAAAGGTTCTGCTGACGGCGCTAGCGGAGTAACAAAGAGGAAACTTGACCGGCATGTAGCTCATGGACACGACATCACAAATGCGGAAGAAGCATATGCTTATTTACTGGATAATATCAATGTACGAAACAGATATTCAATAAATCAATCTGATGATTCCTAATAATGTGATTCCTGTAAAGGGCCCTATGACATTGCATCAGATAATTTATGACCATAAAAAACCTAACCAAACAAATTTTACTACCGGACTTAGAGCTGTATTTGTGAAGAAGACGAGCCTTGTGTGCGGAGAAGATATGAAACACCACGAACTCTCACAGCCACAACAGACAAATGAGCAAGAAAACATAATATCTAAACAGAAAATAGAAGAAAATACATAGTCAAGCTCGGCACACTCAGCAGACGATCGAGCCAGGAGAAACAGTAAGAAACGTGAGACATCTGAAATCCTGACAAAAAATAAAAGCGGCCAAAGAGGCCTATCGAAATTGACAACGAAAAAAAAAGCATAAAAGGGTCGACGAGTTCTTTAAGCGATTCATCACATCTGTTGAAAGTGATATTAGTATTTATAGTGATTCTGAACTAGTTGTTGTAGTGAATGAGGATCTCAGTTAAGATCAAGATGATATTTTACAAGGAGTATGGAGTCATCAAGGTGCAACTGAACACAATCAGCCCAAGCGTGCAGAAAAAAACACTAGATAATGGCAATAATATTTGTTGCAGAATTTGAATTAAATAGAGCTACAAAAATAAACTTAAATAGAAACAATCGGAAACAAAGTCAGATAAAAATAATGAAAAAGAGAAGGTAGCACAAGCATTTAAAATGGAAGATCAAGACGCTATGATAGAGAGCCTCGAACTTGTCAACATTGATAAAAGGAAAGAAAATACTATCACGAAGCTTTCTATCAAACTGAAAATAACTTAGGAGTAGGAACAGGTGAACCAGTGAAACACAAAGTTGATGAGGAACAATCATCGGTAAAACTGTTTTAATCCGATATTACGAAAAAAATGTTGGAAATACGATATTGGCGTTATAAAACATATCGACTTTAGTACAAACGTGTATTCAATTTTCGAAGTGAAATCATACGCGGTGTTGTGCACTTTTTTATGGGGAAAAAAATGTTAATCTCGCGTCAGGACACGTAACACTGATCACAAAATTGTTAAGGAGCGTGACATCATCGAAAATTCATAAAAGTTGTTGAAATTTAAACTTAATTTTGTTACGAATAAGGAACATCGTCATTTTTTGGTAGATATAATAATACGACCTTTTTGAAGCAAACCGCGCTCGCACCTCGCTCGCCCGTTTAACATGTTGATTTTGACCTGATTCATTGGTAGGGCATACAATAGACAGGTAATACTGACGGTCCCGTGGCGCAGTGGTTTGTGTCATCGACATGACTTCTGTGTCACCGCGACCCTGGGTTCGAATCCCGGCAGGGGCAAACATTTGTGCGATGAGTGTAGATGTTTGTCCCGGGTCTTGGATGTTTGTGTGCTGTGATTGTGTGTGTCCATGCCTCCCGCGATACAGGGAATCCTAGTGCGGGGGTCTGAGTGTGATCAAAAAAAAAAAAAAAAAAAATATAGATAGGCGAGAGCTATCGCCCTCACCATAGTGCTTAAATTGGTGTTTTCCTCTATGTGCTATTTTTATTCAAAATAAAGTGAAGTGATATTTTTTAACAAATAACGAATAGGTAGTGCGATTTGTTGATGTTAAGTACTAATATTAAAAATAGGAAAGATTTCTTTGTTTGAAAAAAACGTCATCATGTTAATTCTATGTGTAGGTAAGTACCTACATAACATCAATAAACTTAAATACCTATTGTCATCTTTGTATACGATAGCGCAATAAATGAATATTGTATTTTACCACATAAATGATAGTACTTTTATACTGATAAATAAATTATTCCCTAACCATTCTAAAATATTCAAAAATGCACAACGTTAATGTTTTCACTTCTGCCGGCACTCCCGGAGTGCAACCAGTATTTTTTTTATAGAACTATCGGTAAGAAAGAAAATTTGAAATTTACTGTACCGAAACGTGCGGACAGAGATAGACATTGTTCCTTATGTTTAAATTGTTAGAGATATTGCTTCAACAATACGAAAAATAAAATGAATTGAAATTAATGATTATAGAATATTATACAAATGTTGATTAATACAGTAAAGTATGGTTAGTCAATAATTATGTCTTTATTGTATGTTTTGCTAGCAACCCGCCCCGGGTGCTCGTAGGGGTGGAATTTAGTTATGAAGTTTCTATTTCATACAAACCTCGTCGTACTAATAACGAGCACAGAAACACAAACCGAATCGATCGAGCGGTTTTCAAGTGATATATGGATAAGTGATTCCGTTTAAAACGTACGGTGTAGATGTCGCCTAATAAATACACTTCCGTTACTTTTCTACATATTCGTTACAACTCCGATACATTTTTGTTACGTACAATTTATTTGAGAATTCTCACTCATACGTCTGCAAAGCTAAAAATATCTTTTTGGGATAAAGACAAGAAGATGTTTACGAAACCATTTGAAATGACTGTGATGCCCTCCCTATCGTGGAGACTATTATTTAGTTGTATTGATTGCAATTAGTTTATATTAAACCGTCAGCATTAAACTTCTATACAACATATTATATTTATGAAATTACACTGAACACAATATTCATAGTCGTTTTAGTAGCTAAATACACTTCGGAATTATTTTAAAATTACAAATTAATGGCTTCCAGATAATATGTAAGGACCTAATTTTATGTATAATAATAATATTAAAGTACAAATTCCTTAATCATACTAATATTATAAACGCGAAAGTCTGTATGGATGTTTCTCACTCACTCTTTCACGCCTAAATGGTTGAATGGATTTGTATGAAATTCCGTCAAGAAATCGCTGGATTAACACATAGGCTTATTTTCTTCATCAACTTGTTCATCGCCACGCGGGTAAAACCGCAGGGCGCAGCTAGTATTTACATAAACTTAAATAATTTATAGCTCAAAAAACCAAACAATATTTGCTTAGATTAGTACTTATATTATCCACCTGTCAAATGCATTATTGTTGAAAAACAATGGTGCAATGTGATGTGCACAAAGTTGCACGGAACAAATAGCCCGGTAGAATATGTCCTATTATCACATAGCCTATGTTTTCTCATTACAAACCTTGACCTTGTATTTGTTTGTAATGTTATCAACTTCCAAATTATGGGAATAAATTACATAATGCGTGTACGCTAGGTATTAATAATGTAATGTATGTGTCTGCTCCTCTCAACGTCACGACCCGTGCTCGTAATCGTTATTGAGTGCGCAATATACTTATTACTTACCCTTTTATAATATTATAGATACAATATATTGTTATAACTCAACCGACTACACAACTCAACGAGAATAATTATAAGTGCGTACAATTCCGATACTTCGTTATAATCACGCACAACAATCGAGCTCGACCAATTAGAGGTCAACATAACGACCACTGGAAGTAGTTCCGAGCTGTCAGAGCCCCCGGTTGGTGCTATGTACCGGCACCGACCAGTCACACCAAGCGCGCTGTGCTTTACTAAGTTCGCGGAATTTATTTGGTACATACAAAAGCCCCGCTTCATCTGTGTGGGCTAGTTGCCCACACTACCTACACAATGTCTCAAGTCACAAGAGGAGTTTACATATCGAATCTATTGTGTGTATAACATATACACACGCGCTTATTCATTTTTATTATTATTACTTAACATGATTTACACATTAAAATAACAATCCAACAATAAATTATTAATAAAGATATTACATAATTAATTAACATTATGCTCTTATTAAAATAGATTGTAACATAACAATACCAACGTTAACAAAAATGTACAGACATATTTATAATACTACCTGTTGAAAATAAACTGGTCTTCTACATAATTGAATATCAAATCATTCCAAGTTGTCGCAGCTGAAAATAACAAAATCAAGCATTATTAAAATAACTTTAACGTTGTTTATTATTTTTGCCCGACTTAAAAAAAGGAGGTTACTCAATCGACTGTAGGTATATGATTTTCTATGTGTGTTCGCTGATAACTTCGTCGTTTATGAAACGATTTGGATGATTCTTTTTTGTATTATAGAGTATACTTTCGTGGTGGTCCCATTTAAATTTAATCAAAATTGGACAAGCTGTTTATGAGTTACACTTCAATAACAAGTGCTACACATACCTCGACGATATTATAGTTGCGGGTGAGGACATCGGTGAGCATACACAATGACAATTGATCCAGTGAGTAGCAAAGGTCACTGAGAAGGGCGATAAAATTTTGTTTACCAAAAAATGGAACCAACTTCAGCACTCAAAAAGTGTGAAATAACTTGTCGAAGTCGGTACCATGAGCACAATATTTTGATAAAAGCTACTTTTAGTTTTAAATATTAAAAGCGCCGACATCAATGGAATGTAGGCTAGCGTCGACGCTCGATGTACGTTCAAGCTGACTGCCGGTTACTTATGTTGTACAAGTAAAATAAAAGTTCTGGCAACTTTTCCTGAATAGGCTTTTACATGTAGTTTTATAAGATAGCGCTCAGTTTGTGCCACAAGGGCACTAATGCCTCTATAAAAAAGAATTGTTGAATTCATTTAAAAAATACTTACAAATCCTTGTCGTTCTTTTTCTTTCTGAAGAACCAACTGAGTTTGTGCGTCGTCGAACTTTACTATAGCCGCTAGTACTTTAGCTAGGGTCACGGAATGTGTCCCAGAACCTGTCAGATATTCATAAAGAATATTCCTCAAGTATTCTAACTCTGTGGTTTCTTGCAACGAATGCAAATGTCGCAAACTGACAAGTGCCTCGTCTAATCTCCTTTCCAACTTCTCATTAGAAAGTTTAAGCCGTTCGTTTTTGTCTTGTAATTGTTGCATATTACCACTTACGGATTTATTTATTTGGTCTAACTCAACATTCTGTTTTTCTAACCGACTAGTAGTCTGTAACAAATCTTTATATTTGAGTTCCATTACATCTACATTCTTTTCGTTGTATGGAACAGTCTTAGTGTCGATTGGTTTTGAATAATTTTGAGATTGCAACTGATCCTTCAGTTCTAAATTTTCTTCTATTAACAACGAATTTTCTCTTAGTAGGTCATTAACTTTATCTTTTCCTACTTGTACCTCGTTTTGGAGATATTGGACATCGGTTGACGGTTGATCTGCGTAATGTTCACTTGTGGCAATAAGTTCTCTTAACTTGTCATTTAGAACACTATTTTCTTTAGATATTTTAGTCAAATACGACTGAAGACCTTCAATATCCGATTGCAATCGGCGGTTTTCATCTTTTAATGAATCGTAATTTATACGTAGTGTGCTGTATTGCTCATGCAAGTCATCAATATTTTCTTTCTTTAAATTCAAAGAAACTGTACTGGACATAGCAGCTGCAGTCGGTTTATTTTCCATTAC
The DNA here is from genome assembly GCA_934044485.1 of Apeira syringaria. Classification (NCBI taxonomy): domain Eukaryota; kingdom Metazoa; phylum Arthropoda; class Insecta; order Lepidoptera; family Geometridae; genus Apeira; species Apeira syringaria. The sequence continues at coordinate 502,765 of OW203662.1, forward strand.
CCATTTATTTTCCAAAACGGTAGTTTCTTCAGCAAGCCCTTTAAGGTCATTACTCATTTCACTTTGACATTCTTTATCGTCGGTTAATACTATTTTTTGTTCGATTTGATTAGTTTCGAGTTCTTCAATTATTCGATTTAATCGATCCTTTTCATTTTCTATTTCTGTATGTGACGTTTTTATATCATTAATTTCCAATTCTAGGTTATTAATATTAGAAGCAAAGCTAGCAATTTGAGTTTGAAGAGATATATTTTCTTGTATTAAAAATCGATTGTTGTCTTCTAACTCATTTAATTTGACTTGTTTGGTATCACATTCATCAGACTTATTTGTTAAGATAGCATTTATTTCTTTAATTTGATCATCTGCTCTATCACATTGCTGTTTGATTTTATCTGAATCTATATTCAATGAGCTAATCTTCGTTTCAGCAGATATTAGTTTTTCTGTTAAATCTCGTTTTTCATTTTCAAGTGTAGTCACTTTTTCTTGAGAGACGTGATTTTGTTGTAATTTTTCTATAAGACTGGCTTTATCGAGAATTTCAATATCTAGTTCTTTTAATTTCTCCGTTGATATCTTCAGGTCTTTACTTAAAATCTCAATTTCTGAAATTAGTTCTTTGTTTTTAGTTTGCAAAATATGCACATCGCTGGTTAATTCGTCATTTTTTAATTCTAGCTTCATCAACTGCTGAAGCGTGTTTGAATGTTGGCTGTCTTGCGTAGACATCTTCTGAATGTCTTCTTCTTTCATTCGCAACAAACTTTCATGCTTTATTTTCATATTTTCAATAGTGTCTCTTTGATATTGCTTCAACTCATTTATTTCCAAATCTAAATTTGCGTTTTTGGTTTCCAAAATTGGAATAGTGTCTTCCAAATGTTGTTTTTCCTTCTCACACATGCTCAGTTTCTCAGTTGTAGCAAAGTGAAGTGACTTTTCGGTTTCAAGCGTAAAGCGAAGCTGTTGACTTATTTCATCGAATTCTTTGAGTTGGAGTGTTAATTTATTATTTTCACTGATCAGTGACTTAATTTTTTCAGAAGCGCTTTGATATTCAGAAGTTGTTTTTTCTAAATTTTCAACTAGTGTTCTTTTTTCCAATTCATTTTCTTGAACTAGTGTTTTAAGGGTTTTATTTACAGCGTGTAGTGTTGTAATTTCTAATGACTCCTTCTCTTTGTTTGCATTATTTGTAATTATTTCCATTTTCAAATTATCATAATTTGTTGATAAATTATTATACTTAGCCTTTATTACTTCATAATCAGCAAGTGCACTTTGGATAGTATTGCTTAAAACATTATTTATGTCTACTGCCATAGTTGTCAAATCTTCTTTGTTAGTTTCTAGAGATGTTTTGATTTCGTCATAAGTGATCCTCACAAATTGTTGCAATTCTCGGAGTTCAGTTATAGTATTTTGAATACTAGTTCTAAGTGATGTCTTGTATTTAAGTATACTCTCTTGATTATCCGAACTTTCGGCTGTTAAATCAACAATTTTCGAACGGAATTCCGTGTTTTGCGCTTGTATTAACGTATGATTGTTTAAAAGTTTTTCTATTTCGGTCTGTAATTTAGCTAACTCTTCTTTTTCTTCTTGAATTTCAAACTCTAGTTTACCGCACTTTTCTTTCCACGAGTTCATTTCTGTAAGTATCTGACTTTTTTCATTTTCTTTCAACAGAAGTTCTTTTTCAATGTCCTTATTGGAAGTAAGCATTTGCAATTCGCTTTCCAAACTACTAATTCGTGTTATCTTTTTCATATTTTCTTCTGTAAGTTGTGAATTTTTACTTTCCAGATAAACATTCCTGTCTATCATAGCTAACTTTTCAGCAGTTTCTTGTTTTAACTGTAATTGAAGACATTTATATTCTTCATCTGCCTTTGTTTTAAGTTGCTCCAAAGCTTGAGTTTTTTTAGATAGTTCTTGCATACTTTCATCTACTTCCGTTATTTTACTTCTCAATACGTTTAGTTCACTGCAATCGTTACTTAATTTATGTTTTTCTTCTTCTAAGGCCAATATATTATTTTTATAGTCATCAACAATTATTTGGAGAGACTGAATTTCTTTTTTACCAGCCGACAAACTGTCTTTTAACGATTTGATCTCAGCTTCCTTGCTCTCCAACTCTTTATGAATGCTCAATTTGTTTTCAGCTAGGGAGATTGCATATTCCTCTTCCCGTTTTGTAAACACTTCAATTTTTCCACGTAAATCGGCTATTTCTTCATGGGATTTTTGTAAATCTACCTCAAGCTTCGATAATTCTTTTGTTTTGGTGAAGTCAAAAGTGTTTATTTGATTCTGAAGCTCTTCATTTAAGTTGTTAAGCTCTTGAATTTTTGTATTTGCTTCGTTTAGTTGACTACTAAAATTGGTTAACTCTTGAACTTGTTTATTTTTATTTTCTATCTCTTTAGATAAAATTTGTAGGTCGGCAGAGAGCTGTGAATTTTTTTCTTTGCTTGTTTTCAGCGATTCTTTATATTTGTTTATCAACTGTTCCATTTTTTCAATTTTATTGTTTATTGTCGCAACATCTGTTCCGGAATCATTGTGATGCTGCTTAATATTATTTTCATTATCTAAATTGATTAATTGTACTTCAGTTTCAGTGTCGTTATTAGGTTTAATTATGTTATCATTATTACTGACAGAATCGTGTGGTGCGATACTCTGTAGAAGGTGTACTTTTGTATTTAAAGCGTCTATTTTCAAATCTTTTTCTTCTATTTCAACACGAAGAGCTTTTTCTAGGTGGGCCTGTAACGAACAGTTTATTGCTGTTTAGTCAATTAAAACAACAAAGACTAATTTTCTTGGTCAGTTTGCAGGATGAACACAATTCTATAACCTTAAGAGCATTTACATTTTGCGCGCATTGGCGAGTAGACAATTAGCAGAACGCGGCGCATAAGGACACACCGTGCTCACGCCCAAGCGGTCGACAATGGTGTCGCATCAAATGGAATAAGAAATTTTATTCAACCACTGAAACTACGATAACGTACTCGTTTTACTATTGCTATTGAAATTGAAGATCGAATAATTTTTCTTCGTTAAACAGACGCGTGAAATGGCACTAGCCAGTCAAATTTATGAAAATGTTAGAAATAAATTCCGGATTTTGATTGTTTTAATTATAGTTTTGGCTCATACATTCCATTGGAAAAACATTAAACTTGGGTCCGCCAACGTTATCCATAAATATTTCTGTATACCTGAGCCATAACAGCCTTGAGAAAAGACCTGTACAATGGTTTGACTGGAATCAACACTCTTAAAAAACTACTCAATCTACATTATACTGATTTGTGCTAATACTTTGATCCATTAAATGGTATTTGTTTTTGAAGTGCTCTGCACATTTGTAATATTTGTATTTGTAAAGTTAAGGAAGCACATGTGCCAGTCACCTATACGGTATATATTGGTGATCTGTGCTCAACGTAAAGGAAAGAGAAGGCGGTTACTTACTTTTGCACTTTGTTCAAGGGTACATTGTTCTTTCAGTTCTGATATTCTCCTTAACGCTTTGTCCTGAGTTTCAACTAGCACACTCTGTAAAATATTAATTAAAAATTATAATGTAAACATATACAAATATGTTTATTTCCAAAATATTTTTACAGATAGTGTTATTATTATATCTAAGCCCCTTGTATACATCGAGACTCAAACTAAGCAAAACTTGTAACTTGGATCTCAGAAATGCTAATTTTCGGCCATATGATTGGTTTCTTAACTGACATAGTTACCACTAGTTCTAATTTATGTAATAAACAGCTTATAGTCAGACTGATACATAATCCTGTAGGCAAGTTAAGTAAATCTATTTATACACTGATAACAGTACGTATTTTATGTGAGTGGTGTCAATAGATTCGCCTTAGTCGTGAAAGTCTCATTAGGTACACTATATTTTTTTAAAAAAAACAGTTGTATACTAAAGGATTTTTTAAAGGTGATTACGAATATATATAACTTTTACGTTTAAGTGGAGTTTGGAATAAGAAATGCTAATAATAGTGAAATATTCTTCAATGAATTTAATAATGATGGCGGATATTGACACAGTCGGGTCTTTTTTACGTTTATATAATTATCTTGCTACTGTTTCCCGAATGCAGCCCAGCCGAGTTGGATTCTACGATTGACATTACTCCAAGTTCGACTTGCCTAATTGAACAGTTTGTCTTAGCATATGTTTGTAATGGTCAATGACTTCGAGAATCCAGTTCCCAAACGATTGTACATATCAATTTTAAGGCCAACCATTTGGGAAACTCGTTTGAAGTCTTCGAGCATCGTGCTGAGGTCGATTTTGACATCGATTTTTCCATGACCACAATATCGTTAAAAAACGGAAGGTGTGATTTACTCGTCATTGATGTTGATGCCGAACCCTTGTCATTGTAATAGATTAAAGGCGTCTTCCAAAATGGCAGTGAATAGTTACGGAAAGATAACCTTTCCCTCTGTTATGCTCCTTGCAATGATATTGCCTTCGAAATTTGCTCCAGCACTTGGACCAACATGTCAGCGTTATTGTATAGACATTGCCAACATTTCGATTTACCGATGATCAATAGTCGTTTCAGTAAACCCTGTAATAGAAGGTGCACTTTGTGCACTCGTAAGAATACGTTTTGCTTTGTTCGGTGTTGTGTGCTCGGGCCATCTGAGTACAAATGTAACATATACCTAAATGTTCTCGAGCCCAGGATTTATGAGTTCTTGAAATCGGATCCATGGGAATCCGGTTTGCGGCAGGTTATGTTTATTTGATGCAGAAAAGCTTTGCTGCAAAGGACTCAAAAAGAAAGTTATTTCATTGCAGATAATAGTTTTAAAGGTTACCCTCGCTTTCGCATTTTCTCGCTCCAGCAGTCTGTAATGGCGCGCCAGATCTCCATACTGCGTCCTATACTTTTTGTATCGCTCCTGCGTGCGCCTATATGCAGCGTACAGTTGTTCCTTTGTAACGCGCTCCAGCGTCGCCGGACCTCCAGAGAGCCCCCTGTCGTCCGCTTCACTCGCCGACACATCCATGTCCGACTGAAACGGTACATATCATAAATATACGATACGGACCTGTGTAACATTACCATATTTTAAATTGGAATGGAAGGTACCAGTCCAGGCGATCTCGAGACATTGCGACTATTTGTCGACCAAACATATGATGAAATACCTAATGCTATACATCCGTGTAGAGGTCACAAAAACACATGTTTTTTGAATTATTTTCTAATACTATTTCGATTAAAATTACGTCTAGGCTAGATATTTTATTTATATTAAACAGGTGGGAAACAAGCAGACGAGCCGCATGATGGTACAGGCATTACGATAACTTGCCAATCTTTTCAGGACTGAAGCTAAACTTTCAATTAGCAGACTCTTCTTTTGAAGAATCCCATATTGTAGCTACTCGGGAACACCGAGGGAGGAAGCTCGTTCCACATTTTGCAGGTGTGTGGCAAAACAACAGGTTGAATCGCAGTGTGTGAATCCTATGTGGCAATTATATGTGGATGAGTTCAAGCGATTTCAGCTAGTACGGGGGTAAAACCTTGATGCTGTAATAAGGTGACAGTTGACGTTGTATATATGACGATATTGATACGAGTTATGAAAAACTCGCGATTCGACATGTTGTTCGTTGGTAGCGATGCATTATCTGCGGCACACTCCCATTCGCACCGCACCATATGTTTACCATTGTGGGGGGACGAGTCTAAAGAGTTGTGATGTGACATGTCAAATTATTATTTCTTTTTGATTTCTCATCACATCCATACCCTCGCACTAGGATTCCCTATGTCGCGGGAGGCATGTGCACACACAAACATCCAAGATTCGAGACAAACACTAAACTCATTGCAGAAATGTTTGCCTCTGCCGGGATTCTAACCCATGGCCATGGAGAGCCAGTATTCATGTGACCGACCACAGAGCCCTACACTTCCTGAATTGTAGGGTCGAGACCAACTACGTATACAGTCGGCATGGCAAGTTAAGATTACGCTCTTATACTGGTCTCGATTAAAACTATTTTAAATACTATTACTTGTTTGGATACATACCTGCAAGTGATACATAGATGGGGTGTCATAGCTTGGTAATCTAAAGGAGACATCGCTACCGAATGAACTATTTGACAATCTTCTTTGTCTTTGACCATCCTGCAAAAAAAAAGTGAGTCAATAACACATTTATAGCATCAATCTTTAACAAGTTATATTACCAATTTAAAAATATTTCATGTGGTACAAGTATTATATAAAAGTATTCATGAAAAGTATAATTGGCTAATATAATTATTATTGTGTAATTAGGCTGAAGGGTACTCTGAATTCATTAGTTTAAATAAAGACAGTAATAGTTAACATTTCATAATAATAATACATATAGTTAAGGTTTGTAGTGTTTTATATATTTTACTAGCTGGGCCGGTGGACGCAGCTCTGCCATATACATACACTATCGAAATGTCAAAGTGACACGACACTGCATTAAAATTACTTCGCATCAATGATGAACGGTTGAATTATTTAGATAATATCCAAATATTATTGGTTCGCGGTTAAAATCGCGATTACAACATAGAGGGTGGGGGCAGAAATCAATGATATTATATGTTTATATGAGGTAGATGTCGCACAAGCGCGAGGAAACTGAGGCGGCAAAATTAAGACAATTGTCGTAATTTTGATAATAGCTATCCTTTTCCATATTATGTGTACCGTATTATCTATCTCATTTATTGTTGTAAGCTATAGACACGCCAGAGGTTAGTATGTATATGTCGTAAAGGAACTAAATCTGAGCACCGCGCAGTATGAATATACGTCATCTTTAGTAAAATATAATTGCCGCAGGAAGCTGACTACACTTCGACTGCTACAAGCTACTGCGACTGCTGCGGCGGTGGCGGTGGCGGTGGCGGTGGCGGGTGCCGATCGTGATATCGACTACGCGCGAGTGTCACGGTGTTCCGGTATAGGTACACACAGTGTGTGGAAAGTAACAATGTTGTTGTATTAAAAAACTGAAATAAAATGAGTATGAGTAGATAATAATAATAATAAATTCTTTATTTACATCTAAGGACACACATGCTACATCTTTTGACAATAAGGATAATATGAATAGAGTTTATATTACGATGTGTGTGGTCATGTGAAGAGATCCCTGTACCCCGTACTAGTATGCACTGTGTTACAGGGTAACAGTTCCTTCCCATTATTGTGACATCGAAAATATTTAGCAATGTGCGGCGATTTATTGTCATTCTATTTACTTATGAGAAATAAATGTTCAATTTATTATACACTATACACTAACTTACAACTAATTCGGGAGTGAAATCCACTGATTCATTTGGTGCATTCGTGAGTGATATGTCTTGGAACATATTCCGTTGTGTGGTTGGAGAGGACTGCAGTCTTGTTTGACGAGACTGCTGTGCATCTGTAATGTAATGCATAATATATATATATATATATATGTAAAACACATATGCATAAATAAAATAGTATGCAGGTGAGGAGAGAGCCAATGATTTTGGGAGACAAGGTCACATGTTTCTTCTTCTTCTTGCTCTAATACTATCTCTAAGTTATACATTTTAACCTTTAGGGGAGGGGGGAGGTCAAGACCCCTGTGACTCCATCTCTTGGCCGCTACTGTCATTTGAGAAAATCTTATCTTTCAAAGTGTTCAGTGACTTACCATTGTCACCAATAGAAAATAGATCACTATTGGTGATATCTGAGATGCTACTTGATGCTGATGTGACTGCTGCCTGAAAAAATTAAAATATAAACATTACACACATTAAACCACAAAGTTTTTGCAGAGGTTGGAATCCTAGTACAACTATCAACAACCAACCTAGGTTAATCTAGGTATTCTATATCTTGGGCGGGTCTGGGTTTATCCATTAAATAGTTGCTATGCCTATGCTTGCAGCGTTCGCGCTGCTCGTTTTGGTTAAGTCCAGGCCTTCTTTACTCATCCCGTGATGGGTAGGGAGGTTACGGTCTTGGGGGAAGCGCAGGTCGTGATGATCCTCAAGGCAAGTCTGGCGATTATCTTCTCGCGGTGCTGCCTGTTATTGGTTTAATTCCCTTTGAAATAGACGTAACTAGACATCGCCCGGCGCCTCGCGTGTCTCATATCTATGTAAGTTTATTTATATCCATTTATTTATGTTTATAATATTTTGGCTGGGACTGCTCCCGACAGGCTTTGTTCGCTAAGCCGACGAGGAGCGGTCCACTTGACGGTAGGTTGCGGTGCTGCAAGGCACTGCAACTGAGGCGAGCAGCGGTGCCGTGTTGGACGGCGCCGCAGCTGAGGAGGCGCTGCGGGTGGCGGCCGAAGCGGCTGGCGATGGGGCTGCTCCATCTGGCCCATCGCAGGGGACCACGAGCGTCAGATGTGGGAAGTCTGGCGTTCATTGCACTGTGTGGTCCCCGGGGTGGTGCGGACGTGCTCTTGGTCCCGGCACGGTCGCGAGGGGGAGGGTCATCCTCCCTCCTGAAGGGGTCCGGAAACGGACGGCCGTGGTGGGGGCGTGGTATGCAAACGTACTCCGCGCTCCCTCCGTTATAGCGGCAGGACGGACACCGTGAGTTTTAGTCGGTAGTGGACCCTGGGTGCCATTAGGGATGGGGGCTGCTAGGCCCCCCATGGAGCGGTAGACCGCGGTGATGCGATGCTCATCGAGCCCGACACACCCCGCGTACTTTCCCGGTAGGCGGTAGTGCGTAAATGCATTTTTAAGCAAGCCAGAACGGCTGAACAGATTTGGATAAAATTTAGTATGTAAAAACTTCAGGTCCCGAAATAACACATAGGCTACTATTCATCATCATCAAACATCACCACGCGGGTAAAACCGCAGGCCGCACCTAGTATATTATATACACCATTTTTGTATCACTATTGTTTATTTTATATTATTTACTGTTGCACTGCTGCCACGTTTTGCACCTTGTGGATGAATGGTAAAAGATGCTATTCAGAGTTTCCTCCATGTACTAAAATAGTGCTTAAGTATAAATAAATCATAGAAATAATATTTAACTTATAAACTATGAATCACTGTAACATTACATAGGATTATTTTAATACAGATTTACCTGAATGTATACATGTTAATTGGCTTTCAAAATAAGTAACAATAACAAACTGACTTGTGTACAATGTGAATAATAACATAATCTTTGCAATCAAACAACTGAAGAAGTAATACAGTCAAAACCATTAATGGCGACAGCGTTTAGAACAACATGCCAGATATATTAACCTAGAACAAAGAACCCATATGCATCCTAAATGACAGCCTTATCAACTACAACATATCACATTAAGCGACTACCTTCTACTAATTTTTTCAGAGAATTATATCTGTGTAACCAATTTGAATAGGCACAGTATAATGGTACAAAAAGCTGATATTGATATATTTATACAAACAATACTATTCCCAATATTATTTATCATATATTTTGATTGAAATAAACAAAATAAGTTTACAGTAGAAGCTCCCTATTCGTGGGGTATACGTTCCGTAAATATGCTGCGAATACAGGAACTGTGAATACAGATCGGTAATGTGTATAGGAATGTTGGGGATATGTTCCAAGAGCTCAAAATAAAAGAAAAAATCATACCAAAAATCAATTAAATCCCATAACGTAACTCTTTTTTTAACAATACCTACTAATTATTATCTGGCTTAGACAACTCAACATTTTAAATCGTAAAGAGAATAGAGGCGTCCAATTATATAAAAAATGGTACAACTAATAAAAAATTGAATTAATAAGTCACTGACCATCGCAAATACGGCTTTTAATAAAGGACAGTAGGATGTGTAATACAGCGACGGCGGGTGCATTTGACAACAAACTTTATGCACAGTGGCAATAAGACTTGTTCTTCTTTTTATATTTCTTCTTTTGGTGCAACCGCAAAGACCTTTGTAGAAGCTGCATTGGCACATGCCAGTAGCGCTCAAAGGAGACCTACTCGTTAATAAAGGACACCGATTTTGATGTAATGTACAGCCTGGATCTGCTAATTGCGAAATTTGTATCTGTGAATACAGGAAACCAGTCGCAATTTTTAACCCACAAATAAAGGAACTGTGAATAAGGAGCTTTTACTGTACTTTAATTTCATACATGATTATATTTTTAGTATTAATACCTAAGGGTTTATGTACCTAAACATTCAATAATACAACTTTATAAAAAAATATTTGGTACCTCGAAAACATCACCGGTTTTTACGAATAAATATGAGTAGTCCCTTCAATGTTGTTATAACAGAATTTGACTGTATTCACTCCGTGGTGAAAATAACATACAGGTATTTTTCTATAAAAGTCAATGTGGTGATTTATAAGTGTTAACCACCGACATATAAGAGTAAGCAGACTATAAGTATTAGTGAATTAAGATTTACCTTCTCTACAAGAATCAGAACTGAAATTATCAGTAGGAGAACCAATTAGTTACCAAGACAGCCCAGCATATTAGCAAGTTGAAATGGCAGATAATGGCATAATAGTAATGGCACAAAAAAATTTTGGCCATTGTTGTCAAAATGTTCTGGAGTGGAGACCACAGACAGACAAGAGCAGCATAGGATGTCTCTCATCTCCACTAAAAAACAGATAGTTTTTAGATTACAAACATGCAATTGCAGTATAACACATTCACTAAAAAGTAGGAGGCTAGATGTAGGTTGCTTCCAACCACCCATTGTTGAGATTGATTGGGAAGACCTATGTCCAACAGTCAAAAACTTTACAACTTCAATACTCATCTATTGGTAAAAATTATTACATGTGAAAAATTACACCTTTGTAAACTACAAAAACAAACAAAAACTTGCAATCAATATTCTTTTAGAAAAAAACAGTAGAATGAAGTCATGATCCTAATTGGAATTCATTCAGTCATTACTCATGCTGATGTTCCTTAGAGTATTTCTTGATAATCATATTTTACAATCACATCATGGTCTTTCTCGTTGGATGTTAAGGTCGAATATTTTATAGAATTCGTGGGTTAAATATTAAAACATAGGCACGTAGAAGGTTGAAAAGTACCCACCTTATACAAAACGACTATGTGATAAGATAATACGTGACGTGGCTAATACTCACTTGAGCTGCCTGTGCGAACAGTTGTATTCTTTGTGGAGAAGATTTTACTTCTTCAGCTAATTTATCCTTAAGCTTCTTAAACATATTTTAGAAATTTAATAAAATCATCACGAACAACAAATTACACTTCGGAATCAGTGTTGCCAACCACTGATCAGAAAGCGAAATTGCCAACAACGGACCTAGAGAATGTAATACTGACAACGGACTACTTTCCCGTATATATATAGTACTCTTTGGGAGCTACTCTCGGTACTCTCAACCAACTTCCCAAAGTGTGATAAAAAAAAAGTACTCTATTTAGTTTGTACCAACAACTCGCAACTTTTGCTTTAGTGCTCGCAACCTAATATCGCCAATATTCACATGGACATAGGCTGGACATAAGCCTCCCCCAAAAAATAATAATGGATTGAAATTAAAATCCATTATTTTTAAAAACATCCCTACTGAGATGCAGTGACAGTGACAGTGTGAGTTGTGACGTCGAGCGACCGGCGACGGCCATTTTCTGAGTGATTTTCTGAATTTGTGTTTTGTGTGTTTCAATTTGTGGCGGTCAGTAATTATTTCTACATTTCTTTTGATTACCCGTTTGACCCAGTGGTTTGACCTGTTTCTGTATCAAAAGAACTTTATTTTCATCGCACTTGTTGGATAAGTCAGTTAAAATTATTAAAATGTATTTTAACAACAACTTTTATACTATTAATATTCATAATTCACAAACCACTTCTCACGCTTTTTCGCAATTTCTCTTAAATTATGGCCTCTGCGTATGGCCTGCTGCTTGATTGATCATTTTCATTTAATATACGGTGTCACTATGCATAATAATAGTTTGTAAAAGATGTACAGTTGAGCGATCCCTATTTGCTCTCAATCCGCATGATAGCTTATGCTGACGCTCAGGCCGTTGCCGGTGTTGTAGTATACAACAACCGCAAAAAGTATATAAATGCAAAGAATTGAACATTGTTAAAGAATAGCTCTCACCACATTGGTGAGAGGCTGAGACCCTCCTAATCTCTCGCCTCCTTCCATCCGCCCCTTTCCAGCCCCGAAATCGATGTCTGAAAGTAGTAGAGTTAGAAATTTTAAAAAATCATAGAAAGAGGGGGTTCTGCAACTTCCCTTCACAGGGGAAGATCTTGGCCACCTATGCTCTTGCATGGTGTATGGCGACGCATCACCTGAGAATATTAAATCGTTTGCAGACCAAATTTTGACTCCTGTGGACCACTGGTTGGGAGCCACTGACCTAGACAAAATCATATTCAGAAAAAAGCTCATCATGTGTTATGTCTAGATGGGGCTAACTCGATATGTGATAGCCTAGAATTCAGATAAAATCTGTAATCACTCTCAAAAGTTGCCTTTTATTTTTGAAATAGAAAACTTCCATCTTAAAATCGATATTAATATATTTGTTTCAAATGGGTTTATTTTACAATTTTTCTGCTTTTGAAAGATGGTGCTTCAATTGCAGGTAAGGTAGCCCCACATAGAGCGCAAAAGAAGGGATTAGGCACTAACTAGCTTGACTAGCTATGCTACACTTTGCTCTTATTTTATTCTGTGCCTTAACTACTAATGTTTTCAAATATCTTATAAATGACAATAAAACTGAAATGTGGATTGATTACCTGCCTACATACCTACTTAAGAAAGTTTACCTCCTATGGCTGAGATGATGATAAAAAAATAATATAAGCATCAAAATCATTTGAAGATTTTAATAAAATTAATGGTCTTCACAACTAAAATTAAGTAGTTCTGGATATTCACACCTTAAAAAGTCCACTACTGAGTAGAACAGTTTTGTTTTAATATTTTGAAGCAAAAATGGTTTTGTAATCTGTTCATAAATATATTTCCATAAGATATCGCATAACATTCATCCAAAATATCCAAAGAAAATAACAAAAACCAGGGCAAGGCACATAAGCAATACCAATATAATATTTGACATGCCAATAATCATTTAGGATTTTAAATGTTGTTAAAATCTTGTCAAGTCTAGGATTCACTTCATTAATTGAACTAGTATTTGTTTGTGCATACTTGTGAATGTATTTCAGTAGGAATTTTTTATTTTATTTTAGGAAAATGAGTCGATATTTCAATGACTATAATGGCCCAAGAGGTGGTTATAACAATATGGATGATAACATGAACGGGTATGAAGATGATGAATATTCATGGAATGGTCCTATGCCTGGTCTAATGGACAGGCCAATGTTTAATAGAAATGGAAGGTAACCAATTCATTTTTATAACATTTATAAAGATATTTATGGATATATGATTTATAAAATCTATGAATTAATCCTTGCATTCAATATGGGCTAGGGAACAGTTAAAAACGCCCAAATCACTGTTATTCTGCTTTCATTTTGGCACAGGTGGTGTTTTTAACATTTTTCGTTCACCATTTGAGATGCATGAAAATTGTTAATAATGCTACCGTGAACTGCTATTTTTGACCCAATTCCAAGGCTGGTTCTTTTGTGAGCGTTTTTTGAAAGCTACAGCTGATTTGAGTAGATAAACAAACATGAAATAATGCGCCAGTGTAATGTTTTCTTTCTATTTCCATTACAAAAATGTAATTCTCGTTATGATTCAAGCTAATATTATAGATATTGAAACATTTTGAAGTCATGAATATTTAAATGAATCATTGTACTTGACAGCTCTCCTGTAAATGATGTATATGAGTCGTTCAAGTTGGGAAAGATCATTGTTTCCACAAATACCACATAGCCAAATCGATTGCTTGTTCAGTTATACACTGCTAAAAATGCCCCTTCCCCATCTCGAACACACCATATGAGTGAAAATGTTTTGCTTGTTCTAATTGTTCAGTTAGGGCTTAACAACTGTGAAAACCCCAAAACTATATAGATATAGTATGTTAATGGCTGACCATTGTACATATGATTTGGTATATCTTTTTGTAGCCAGACCTTGCTGTGGTTTGATAATGAGGGCACATTCATAGGTAGGTTACTCATAATGGAATAAGTTGTCCAATTTTCCTTACAATAAGGTACTTTTGGCAGGAACAGTGCTTTAGAAAGGATTAGGGCTCATAACACTGCAGAAGAATGCTGATTTGCAGCCCAAACTGTTAATATTTATGTTTTTTTGTCATTACGTTGTGTCTATGAAATTATCTTAGCTCTACTATTATTCTACTATGATATAGTAATTATCTTAACTCAAGCAAGCTTAGAGTTGATAGCTTGGTATCAGTGTAATCAATGACTGGGTTTTGACAACTGAAAAAAATATTCAACTTAAGTGTAAAACTATCATTGATACGAAAGTGTTTAGTTCAAAATAGGCCTTTATTGCCATTTACTTGATATTTTTGGCTACACAACTTTCAACTTAAAAACATCAGGTAAACATATATATGTGCTGTTTTTTTTTTTTTTTTTTTTTTTCCTAGTATAGAACGCATACAAATGCGTCCTATAAATATATTACAATCTAGCCTAAAAAAAGCTAATAAGTATATGTGCTGTGGTGATAATTTCTGAGTTTTTTTTTTAAATACATATTTTAAGTTTGTTTTTGACAACTGTCTCACGTGTCAAGTGTTTAAACTTGGTAAAAAATAAATTTTACAGGGATATGAGAAGAGCTCGCTATGACAATGCCTATGGTGATTATCGAGGTGGCTATGGACCAGGAGGAGGGTATGGTCCTAGGCCTATGATGCCACCACCACCACAACTATTAATGCCACCACCACCATCAATGATGCCACCACCGCCATCAATGATGCCACCACCAAATCCTGGTATGTGGGGTCGCAGTTTCGGCTCCAGAGGGCCCTCACGCCGGCGCAATGATGACGACCGGGCCATTAAATATTTAATGCGTAAGTTATACATTTTTATCCACAAACTACTTGTAATTCCCTTCACTTTAGATATCTTTCTGCAAATTTAATTTAAAGTTATTAAGTTGGTTTTGCGCACCCGTAGTGGTAGACTCGACTTGAATAACACGTTCCTTAAAAGCTCTAGGGAATGAATATACACTAAGTATGAGGACCATTCATATTAATTAAGTCATGCTCAACCCACAACAAATACTGCTCATCACCTTCTAAGTAACAGGATGGTCCATGACTGGAACACACTGCCAGAATATATTGTTACTGCTGCTACTTTGGATCAATTAAAAAACCAACTCGACATCAGCCTGCTCACAAATAAATGTCTGAACATTCAGCGTAATAACATTTGATACTGTGATGTGATATAGACACAAGAGGAGCCATGCTGCTCCTCTATAATAATTAATATAAACAAATTGGCAATGGTGTCGTCCCTACCGCTGGCTAGAGCGGTCGCACGCAGCAACTGCGAAATTATACCGAAATGGCGCTATGTAAACGATCGGAAACTATCATCGTGCAAGAAGCGCTCGCGTTCATCCAGCAAAAGGTAGATGTAATGGACGAGGTCAGCCTGGAGCAGATCTGCTCTTCTAACTTCACGGAAGCTCAGATTCTGGAGGCTAAAAAAGTGTTAGCGGACACCGCCAAGACCAGTGTGCGAATAATTGCGAGGCAGAGAGACGGCTACGGCAAAAAGGATCATCAAGATATCTTCCGTGTCTTCAAAGAAACGGAAGTGGATGATGTCCCAACCTACATAATAAAGGATCTCAATATCCTCCCGCCCATCACATTTGACAACGTGGACGCAAGCCGTCTGCTCAAAGATATCCTCCTGCTAAAGTCTGAGGTTACGGAAATACGCTCGAAATTAGATATTTCTGAGCGCACTATTGACCAGCATAAAAAAGAGTTAAGTGATTTGCAGGTGCAAAATCTATTGCGCACTCTTCCACAAAGTATATAAATACATGTCGAGGCGGCGGCACTCGTGAAATTTCGCCGCTGTGCAGTTTTGAGTCTACGTTGGAAACAGATGACCCAATAATACGACCGCCACCGGCCGTCATGCTACTGCTACATGCTACTATGCTACACTTCGTCACACCGTGTGACGGCAACGCCAACTTACCAAAAGCAGTGGTATGCACAGGTGTCGCAAAAAACTGTTACTAAGAAAATTGCCAGTCGACGTAAACCAACCAACCAACCTTCGGCTGTGCAACACTCCGATGTTCCTGCCACAGATAACGAGGATGGTTTTACTCTTGTTAAGAATAAGAGCCGTCGAAGCCAACAGAGCCGCAACTACCGCGGCGCCGCTACTGCTACAGCGTTTACATCACGTGTTGTAGCACCAACCGTTAATAATACCTTTCTCTACTAGACAAGGACATGAAAGGAGAAGAAATCCTTCAATACATTCAAGAGCGACTGAAGGACCAGAGCAAGGAGCAAATGGAGCTATGTTTGATGCGGTTAGAGCAGGCTAAACTGCTTTCAAGCACCACTAATTTCAAGTCGTACACGCTCCATATCCCAGCAGCTCAAGCAAAAATATTCCTGACACTGGACTTTTGGCCTGCAGGGACCGCCTGTTCAGGGAGAGAAGGCAGGGCCAACCTGAATAATATACTGTAATTATATATCTATATATATTAGATTAAGGTATTTATATGTGTATATGGGTCAGTACATTTATAAATTAGTTTAGTGTGTCAGTTGCCTGAAATAAAGATTTATTTATTTAGCTCTGAGAGAGGACAGAACAAATTGATAAAAACTTTATGGAAGAGTTAAAAAAAATGTATTTACAATCACCATTAATAAATTCTAGGATCCGTTTGAGGGGTACATAACATACGCTATTTGAGTAAGAACTACATTGTGTCTCACATAAAATTGGATTAGCGATGCACATATTCATTTAACATTAACTGATTGAGACGGCTTCATTACGTGAGGTGTGGAAAAGTAGAGAGCTAAAATTTTGCTAGCTAATCTGTAGAATTTTGTGTTACCATACATTCCTCTGTGTGCTCAATGCAGAATGGAATGACCTCTGCGCGCAGTGAGAGCCATAGAGTGCAACATATACTATATGTACATGTACGGACATTTTGTATACTTTTAGGATGTGGTGTAACCAAGGATAACTTGAAGAACTTGCCTCGCGACCTCCTCGCATTAATTGAACCGGAGCATTGTGGACTCTGTGACTTTAGCTTTGAGTCCTTCATTATGTGTGAGTATGATATAGTTGTTCCACTCTGAAAACATGATATATATCATAGGATAACTGTTTTTCTCCAGAATAATGTAATTTAATTTGACATAATGGATTTATGCCAAAACTATATATAAAATAGTTGGGTGTGTATATGTATATAAGTATTTATATCAGTCATTAGGTTACCATAGCACAGGCTCTGCCTAGTTTGGGACTTGAAGACCTTGTGTGAATGTTAAGAAATAAATAAAATAAATAAAATAAAATAAAATATCAGTGTCTGGGTGTGTATATGTATATAAGTATATATATCAGTCATCAGGTTACCATAGTACAGGCTCTGCCTAGTTTGGGACCTGAAGACTTTGTGTGAATGTAAATAAGTAAAAATAATATAAAAAAATAAATAAAATGTAAATGGGAAAAGCGTAATCTGAGGAGACTTAATGGTCAATGTGATAAGTTACCAAATTACTGGCACAATGAATCTGGGTTGCAATTTAGTAGGGCAATACTGCCAGCACGCTGATTTCACCCTAGTGGGTGTGAGCAACATTAAAGTTGTCTAATAAAGTCAGGGAAACATTCTAGGTATAGTGTGGTTACACCTTGGACTATACCATCACTGACCATCAAGTGAAATAGTGGTTAAACGTATCTATGTATCTATAAAGTTAAAAACAGCCAGCATGTTGCTCAGTTGCTTACTAGTGGCTTTAGCATTGTTATTATTTTAAAGTTTAGTGATGATAAAGTGAGCATGTGTTGCTCAATATAGGGAAAATGTTTTCAAAGAATTGCTATTCACTAACCCGGGCGTGACCGCGATCCAAACTTGGTTTGTAAACTGTGCTGGTTTGTGGGTTGGAGCTCTAAGGCATTGTTGATCATCAAATCTCAAGTAGATACCAAATGTCCGCTGAGCATTTAAAAGTCAGTAGAGCGCCGAGACCTCCCCGTTCCACTATTAATTTGTACATAATCTCTATGTCTATACACTTCTATGACTTGCAAGTTGAGACTAAATGGTGCTAAAATGCTAGCAAAAAATATTTATACAAATTTTGTAATGCGAAGAATTCCAATTACGTATTCAGGTCATAAATAGTCTAAAAAAGTGTGTATAGTTGTATGCCATATCATTTAATTTGGGAGGGTACAAGCTAAAGATGGAATGAGGTTCTTAAATTTACTCAAACTATTTTTAACCAACTGCAAAACCTTACTTTAGGGACTTCCATAACTTAGTTAATATTACTACTACTATTTTGTAACTAAGTTACAAAATAGAATCATGAAATCGATTAATAAACGTTAACGACGAAGTTATCCTTAGTAAGGATCCTTAGTAAGGATAACTTCGTCGTTAACGTTTATTAATCGATTTGATGATTCTATTTTGTTTGATAGAGTATACTTCCGAGGTGGTCCCATTTAAATTTAATCAAAATCGCTCAAGCTATATTCGAGTTACACTCCAATAACTGAAAAGAGTTAGGTCTATCTGGATCACTTCCTTGTTGAGGGTGACAATTGATCCCGAGAGTAACAACGGTCACCGAAAAGGGGAAAATAATTATACCAAAACATGGAACTGACTTCAACACTCAAAATAGTTAAAAAGTAACTATTATCAAAATATTGTGCGCATGGTACCGAGTTCGACTATTAATTTCGCACTTTTGAGTGTTGAAGTCGGTACCATTTGGTGGTAAAAATGTTTTCTAAATCAATCTGGGTAATAAGTAATATAATTTTAATTTGCCGCTACAAAACGCACATTGATAACGTGTCCTAATGCATTGTATCAAATAAAGTGGTGTGAAACATTCATTCCTTTTGTTTACAGCGCGGGTGCACTACGTATCGAAAAATCATTTAAAAAACCAAAAGAAGTGGCTTTATAAAAGCCAAGGGAACCAACAGGAGGTAATAGACGGTTTGGCAATGTAATGTTTCCGTAGGTATTTTGACGACCAAACTATTCTCGTTCACATAATTTAACTTGCGTACCTGTTTGTTGAGTTTATTAATAATGGACCAAACTCCCAAATCTCCTGCCTGTCGATTGTTAACTCGGTGTCGTTAGCAATTGTTTATAGCCGATATCAATGGTTAAGTTTTTCTTGATATATTGTTCCGTTTGTTAATTTCCAAACAAACACAACAAAAATATCTAAATGGTTCCTAATGTTGGTACATCACGAGGTAAATCACTGACATCGCTGTGGACACACGCATCTGTTTCACAGCGCGTCGCCAGTGAAGGTTATGTGAATGTTGTCGCCAAAATAGAAACTTGCATTGTAACCAATTGTCTTCCCTTACGTCGGTCGCGTCGCTTCGCCACGGCGCGGCGGCGGCGCTGCGGCGCGGTGCCGACGTAAGGGTCAATTTTCTATGTCTATTATATCACTCTAGCGCATTGTCGATCAAAGTGAGAAATACTGATCTTTTTTTAATACTGTATGATTAACTGCAACAATTTAAACTGCCATTAGATTCCTATAGTTGTTTAATAAATTATGTCAATATCAAATTATGTTGTGGAGAGATATTGAGATCGTATCGACGGAAATAACCCTGTTGCAAAATGTCACGTTTGCTATGTTTTTCTTGAGCTAGTCTAATGAGTCATATAGCTCCTGTATTGAAGGCATAGACAAATTTTGAAGTATAATTAATAAAATAAAAAAAATATTTTTTTAACTTTTTAATTTATAATTTTTACCTTAGTGCGCCAGACGGAGGGCAAGGTCTAGTGTGCGTGTGTATGCATACAGCGTGACTAAACACTGATATAGGGTTTTTCAGTACTCGTTCTCGTTTCAAATAATACAAAATAGGACCTTATCCCAAGAAAGTACATAATTACGTGCAGTGGGTGGTGGTTACGTGACACTGTACGCGATATAAATTCATCGACCGCTTTATGTTTCGCGCTCGCGGAAGCGAGTAACACACCTGCACATGAGTCGGCGGAGTACGTAGGCACGTCGCAGAACGCTCCCAGCCCAGAGGCGAACTGTGCCTACGTGCGGTCGGTATGTGACTCGCGCTCGGTGCTGCAGTGTGCGCGAGACTGCACGATAAACACACCTGCACATGAGTCGGCGGAGTACGTAGGCACGTCGCAGAACGCTCCCAGCCCAGAGGCGAACTGTGCCTACGTGCGGTCGGTATGTGACTCGCGCTCGGTGCTGCAGTGTGCGCGAGACTGCACGATAAACACACCTGCACATGAGTCGGCGGAGTACGTAGGCACGTCGCAGAACGCTCCCAGCCCAGAGGCGAACTGTGCCTACGCGCGGTCGGTATGTGACTCGCGCTCGGTGCTGCAGTGTGCGCGAGACTGCACGATAAACACACCTACAATGAGTCGACGGAGTACGTAGGCACGTCGCAGAACGCTCCCAGCCCAGAGGCGAACTGTGCCTACGTGCGGTCGGTATGTGACTCGCGCTCGGTGCTGCAGTGTGCGCGAGACTGCACGATAAACACACCTGCACATGAGTCGGCGGAGTACGTAGGCACGTCGCAGAACGCTCCCAGCCCAGAGGCGAACTGTGCCTACGTGCGGTCGGTATGTGACTCGCGCTCGGTGCTGCAGTGTGCGCGAGACTGCACGATAAACACACCTACAATGAGTCGACGGAGTACGTAGGCACGTCGCAGAACGCTCCCAGCCCAGAGGCGAACTGTGCCTACGTGCGGTCGGTATGTGACTCGCGCTCGGTGCTGCAGTGTGCGCGAGACTGCACGATAAACACACCTACAATGAGTCGACGGAGTACGTAGGCACGTCGCAGAACGCTCCCAGCCCAGAGGCGAACTGTGCCTACGTGCGGTCGGTATGTGACTCGCGCTCGGTGCTGCAGTGTGCGCGAGACTGCACGATAAACACACCTGCACATGAGTCGGCGGAGTACGTAGGCACGTCGCAGAACGCTCCCAGCCCAGAGGCGAACTGTGCCTACGCGCGGTCGGTATGTGACTCGCGCTCGGTGCTGCAGTGTGCGCGAGACTGCACGATAAACACACCTACAATGAGTCGACGGAGTACGTAGGCACGTCGCAGAACGCTCCCAGCCCAGAGGCGAACTGTGCCTACGTGCGGTCGGTATGTGACTCGCGCTCGGTGCTGCAGTGTGCGCGAGACTGCACGATAAACACACCTGCACATGAGTCGGCGGAGTACGTAGGCACGTCGCAGAACGCTCCCAGCCCAGAGGCGAACTGTGCCTACGTGCGGTCGGTATGTGACTCGCGCTCGGTGCTGCAGTGTGCGCGAGACTGCACGATAAACACACCTACAATGAGTCGACGGAGTACGTAGGCACGTCGCAGAACGCTCCCAGCCCAGAGGCGAACTGTGCCTACGTGCGGTCGGTATGTGACTCGCGCTCGGTGCTGCAGTGTGCGCGAGACTGCACGATAAACACACCTACAATGAGTCGGCGGAGTACGTAGGCACGTCGCAGAACGCTCCCAGCCCAGAGGCGAACTGTGCCTACGTGCGGTCGGTATGTGACTCGCGCTCGGTGCTGCAGTGTGCGCGAGACTGCACGATAAACACACCTACAATGAGTCGACGGAGTACGTAGGCACGTCGCAGAACGCTCCCAGCCCAGAGGCGAACTGTGCCTACGTGCGGTCGGTATGTGACTCGCGCTCGGTGCTGCAGTGTGCGCGAGACTGCACGATAAACACACCTACAATGAGTCGACGGAGTACGTAGGCACGTCGCAGAACGCTCCCAGCCCAGAGGCGAACTGTGCCTACGTGCGGTCGGTATGTGACTCGCGCTCGGTGCTGCAGTGTGCGCGAGACTGCACGATAAACACACCTACAATGAGTCGACGGAGTACGTAGGCACGTCGCAGAACGCTCCCAGCCCAGAGGCGAACTGTGCCTACGTGCGGTCGGTATGTGACTCGCGCTCGGTGCTGCAGTGTGCGCGAGACTGCACGATAAACACACCTACAATGAGTCGACGGAGTACGTAGGCACGTCGCAGAACGCTCCCAGCCCAGAGGCGAACTGTGCCTACGTGCGGTCGGTATGTGACTCGCGCTCGGTGCTGCAGTGTGCGCGAGACTGCACGATAAACACACCTACAATGAGTCGACGGAGTACGTAGGCACGTCGCAGAACGCTCCCAGCCCAGAGGCGAACTGTGCCTACGTGCGGTCGGTATGTGACTCGCGCTCGGTGCTGCAGTGTGCGCGAGACTGCACGATAAACACACCTACAATGAGTCGACGGAGTACGTAGGCACGTCGCAGAACGCTCCCAGCCCAGAGGCGAACTGTGCCTACGTGCGGTCGGTATGTGACTCGCGCTCGGTGCTGCAGTGTGCGCGAGACTGCACGATAAACACACCTACAATGAGTCGGCGGAGTACGTAGGCACGTCGCAGAACGCTCCCAGCCCAGAGGCGAACTGTGCCTACGTGCGGTCGGTATGTGACTCGCGCTCGGTGCTGCAGTGTGCGCGAGACTGCACGATAAACACACCTACAATGAGTCGACGGAGTACGTAGGCACGTCGCAGAACGCTCCCAGCCCAGAGGCGAACTGTGCCTACGTGCGGTCGGTATGTGACTCGCGCTCGGTGCTGCAGTGTGCGCGAGACTGCACGATAAACACACCTACAATGAGTCGACGGAGTACGTAGGCACGTCGCAGAACGCTCCCAGCCCAGAGGCGAACTGTGCCTACGTGCGGTCGGTATGTGACTCGCGCTCGGTGCTGCAGTGTGCGCGAGACTGCACGATAAACACACCTACAATGAGTCGACGGAGTACGTAGGCACGTCGCAGAACGCTCCCAGCCCAGAGGCGAACTGTGCCTACGTGCGGTCGGTATGTGACTCGCGCTCGGTGCTGCAGTGTGCGCGAGACTGCACGATAAACACACCTACAATGAGTCGACGGAGTACGTAGGCACGTCGCAGAACGCTCCCAGCCCAGAGGCGAACTGTGCCTACGTGCGGTCGGTATGTGACTCGCGCTCGGTGCTGCAGTGTGCGCGAGACTGCACGATAAACACACCTACAATGAGTCGACGGAGTACGTAGGCACGTCGCAGAACGCTCCCAGCCCAGAGGCGAACTGTGCCTACGTGCGGTCGGTATGTGACTCGCGCTCGGTGCTGCAGTGTGCGCGAGACTGCACGATAAACACACCTACAATGAGTCGACGGAGTACGTAGGCACGTCGCAGAACGCTCCCAGCCCAGAGGCGAACTGTGCCTACGTGCGGTCGGTATGTGACTCGCGCTCGGTGCTGCAGTGTGCGCGAGACTGCACGATAAACACACCTACAATGAGTCGGCGGAGTACGTAGGCACGTCGCAGAACGCTCCCAGCCCAGAGGCGAACTGTGCCTACGTGCGGTCGGTATGTGACTCGCGCTCGGTGCTGCAGTGTGCGCGAGACTGCACGATAAACACAACTACAATGAGTCGACGGAGTACGTAGGCACGTCGCAGAACGCTCCCAGCCCAGAGGCGAACTGTGCCTACGTGCGGTCGGTATGTGACTCGCGCTCGGTGCTGCAGTGTGCGCGAGACTGCACGATAAACACACCTACAATGAGTCGACGGAGTACGTAGGCACGTCGCAGAACGCTCCCAGCCCAGA
Source organism: Apeira syringaria (assembly GCA_934044485.1). Classification (NCBI taxonomy): domain Eukaryota; kingdom Metazoa; phylum Arthropoda; class Insecta; order Lepidoptera; family Geometridae; genus Apeira; species Apeira syringaria. The sequence goes on from OW203662.1 coordinate 526,759, forward strand.
GGCGAACTGTGCCTACGTGCGGTCGGTATGTGACTCGCGCTCGGTGCTGCAGTGTGCGCGAGACTGCACGATAAACACACCTACAATGAGTCGACGGAGTACGTAGGCACGTCGCAGAACGCTCCCAGCCCAGAGGCGAACTGTGCCTACGTGCGGTCGGTATGTGACTCGCGCTCGGTGCTGCAGTGTGCGCGAGACTGCACGATAAACACACCTGCACATGAGTCGGCGGAGTACGTAGGCACGTCGCAGAACGCTCCCAGCCCAGAGGCGAACTGTGCCTACGTGCGGTCGGTATGTGACTCGCGCTCGGTGCTGCAGTGTGCGCGAGACTGCACGATAAACACACCTGCACATGAGTCGGCGGAGTACGTAGGCACGTCGCAGAACGCTCCCAGCCCAGAGGCGAACTGTGCCTACGTGCGGTCGGTATGTGACTCGCGCTCGGTGCTGCAGTGTGCGCGAGACTGCACGATAAACACAACTACAATGAGTCGACGGAGTACGTAGGCACGTCGCAGAACGCTCCCAGCCCAGAGGCGAACTGTGCCTACGTGCGGTCGGTATGTGACTCGCGCTCGGTGCTGCAGTGTGCGCGAGACTGCACGATAAACACACCTACAATGAGTCGACGGAGTACGTAGGCACGTCGCAGAACGCTCCCAGCCCAGAGGCGAACTGTGCCTACGTGCGGTCGGTATGTGACTCGCGCTCGGTGCTGCAGTGTGCGCGAGACTGCACGATAAACACACCTACAATGAGTCGACGGAGTACGTAGGCACGTCGCAGAACGCTCCCAGCCCAGAGGCGAACTGTGCCTACGTGCGGTCGGTATGTGACTCGCGCTCGGTGCTGCAGTGTGCGCGAGACTGCACGATAAACACACCTACAATGAGTCGACGGAGTACGTAGGCACGTCGCAGAACGCTCCCAGCCCAGAGGCGAACTGTGCCTACGTGCGGTCGGTATGTGACTCGCGCTCGGTGCTGCAGTGTGCGCGAGACTGCACGATAAACACACCTGCACATGAGTCGGCGGAGTACGTAGGCACGTCGCAGAACGCTCCCAGCCCAGAGGCGAACTGTGCCTACGTGCGGTCGGTATGTGACTCGCGCTCGGTGCTGCAGTGTGCGCGAGACTGCACGATAAACACACCTACAATGAGTCGGCGGAGTACGTAGGCACGTCGCAGAACGCTCCCAGCCCAGAGGCGAACTGTGCCTACGTGCGGTCGGTATGTGACTCGCGCTCGGTGCTGCAGTGTGCGCGAGACTGCACGATAAACACACCTGCACATGAGTCGGCGGAGTACGTAGGCACGTCGCAGAACGCTCCCAGCCCAGAGGCGAACTGTGCCTACGTGCGGTCGGTATGTGACTCGCGCTCGGTGCTGCAGTGTGCGCGAGACTGCACGATAAACACACCTGCACATGAGTCGGCGGAGTACGTAGGCACGTCGCAGAACGCTCCCAGCCCAGAGGCGAACTGTGCCTACGTGCGGTCGGTATGTGACTCGCGCTCGGTGCTGCAGTGTGCGCGAGACTGCACGATAAACACAACTACAATGAGTCGGCGGAGTACGTAGGCACGTCGCAGAACGCTCCCAGCCCAGAGGCGAACTGTGCCTACGTGCGGTCGGTATGTGACTCGCGCTCGGTGCTGCAGTGTGCGCGAGACTGCACGATAAACACAACTACAATGAGTCGGCGGAGTACGTAGGCACGTCGCAGAACGCTCCCAGCCCAGAGGCGAACTGTGCCTACGTGCGGTCGGTATGTGACTCGCGCTCGGTGCTGCAGTGTGCGCGAGACTGCACGATAAACACACCTACAATGAGTCGGCGGAGTACGTAGGCACGTCGCAGAACGCTCCCAGCCCAGAGGCGAACTGTGCCTACGTGCGGTCGGTATGTGACTCGCGCTCGGTGCTGCAGTGTGCGCGAGACTGCACGATAAACACACCTACAATGAGTCGACGGAGTACGTAGGCACGTCGCAGAACGCTCCCAGCCCAGAGGCGAACTGTGCCTATGTGCGGTCGGTATGTGACTCGCGCTCGGTGCTGCAGTGTGCGCGAGACTGCACGATAAACACACCTACAATGAGTCGACGGAGTACGTAGGCACGTCGCAGAACGCTCCCAGCCCAGAGGCGAACTGTGCCTACGTGCGGTCGGTATGTGACTCGCGCTCGGTGCTGCAGTGTGCGCGAGACTGCACGATAAACACACCTACAATGAGTCGACGGAGTACGTAGGCACGTCGCAGAACGCTCCCAGCCCAGAGGCGAACTGTGCCTACGTGCGGTCGGTATGTGACTCGCGCTCGGTGCTGCAGTGTGCGCGAGACTGCACGATAAACACACCTACAATGAGTCGACGGAGTACGTAGGCACGTCGCAGAACGCTCCCAGCCCAGAGGCGAACTGTGCCTACGTGCGGTCGGTATGTGACTCGCGCTCGGTGCTGCAGTGTGCGCGAGACTGCACGATAAACACACCTACAATGAGTCGACGGAGTACGTAGGCACGTCGCAGAACGCTCCCAGCCCAGAGGCGAACTGTGCCTACGTGCGGTCGGTATGTGACTCGCGCTCGGTGCTGCAGTGTGCGCGAGACTGCACGATAAACACACCTACAATGAGTCGACGGAGTACGTAGGCACGTCGCAGAACGCTCCCAGCCCAGAGGCGAACTGTGCCTACGTGCGGTCGGTATGTGACTCGCGCTCGGTGCTGCAGTGTGCGCGAGACTGCACGATAAACACACCTACAATGAGTCGACGGAGTACGTAGGCACGTCGCAGAACGCTCCCAGCCCAGAGGCGAACTGTGCCTACGTGCGGTCGGTATGTGACTCGCGCTCGGTGCTGCAGTGTGCGCGAGACTGCACGATAAACACACCTACAATGAGTCGACGGAGTACGTAGGCACGTCGCAGAACGCTCCCAGCCCAGAGGCGAACTGTGCCTACGTGCGGTCGGTATGTGACTCGCGCTCGGTGCTGCAGTGTGCGCGAGACTGCACGATAAACACACCTACAATGAGTCGACGGAGTACGTAGGCACGTCGCAGAACGCTCCCAGCCCAGAGGCGAACTGTGCCTACGTGCGGTCGGTATGTGACTCGCGCTCGGTGCTGCAGTGTGCGCGAGACTGCACGATAAACACACCTACAATGAGTCGACGGAGTACGTAGGCACGTCGCAGAACGCTCCCAGCCCAGAGGCGAACTGTGCCTACGTGCGGTCGGTATGTGACTCGCGCTCGGTGCTGCAGTGTGCGCGAGACTGCACGATAAACACACCTACAATGAGTCGACGGAGTACGTAGGCACGTCGCAGAACGCTCCCAGCCCAGAGGCGAACTGTGCCTACGTGCGGTCGGTATGTGACTCGCGCTCGGTGCTGCAGTGTGCGCGAGACTGCACGATAAACACACCTACAATGAGTCGACGGAGTACGTAGGCACGTCGCAGAACGCTCCCAGCCCAGAGGCGAACTGTGCCTACGTGCGGTCGGTATGTGACTCGCGCTCGGTGCTGCAGTGTGCGCGAGACTGCACGATAAACACACCTACAATGAGTCGACGGAGTACGTAGGCACGTCGCAGAACGCTCCCAGCCCAGAGGCGAACTGTGCCTACGTGCGGTCGGTATGTGACTCGCGCTCGGTGCTGCAGTGTGCGCGAGACTGCACGATAAACACACCTACAATGAGTCGACGGAGTACGTAGGCACGTCGCAGAACGCTCCCAGCCCAGAGGCGAACTGTGCCTACGTGCGGTCGGTATGTGACTCGCGCTCGGTGCTGCAGTGTGCGCGAGACTGCACGATAAACACACCTACAATGAGTCGGCGGAGTACGTAGGCACGTCGCAGAACGCTCCCAGCCCAGAGGCGAACTGTGCCTACGTGCGGTCGGTATGTGACTCGCGCTCGGTGCTGCAGTGTGCGCGAGACTGCACGATAAACACACCTACAATGAGTCGACGGAGTACGTAGGCACGTCGCAGAACGCTCCCAGCCCAGAGGCGAACTGTGCCTACGTGCGGTCGGTATGTGACTCGCGCTCGGTGCTGCAGTGTGCGCGAGACTGCACGATAAACACAACTACAATGAGTCGACGGAGTACGTAGGCACGTCGCAGAACGCTCCCAGCCCAGAGGCGAACTGTGCCTACGTGCGGTCGGTATGTGACTCGCGCTCGGTGCTGCAGTGTGCGCGAGACTGCACGATAAACACAACTACAATGAGTCGGCGGAGTACGTAGGCACGTCGCAGAACGCTCCCAGCCCAGAGGCGAACTGTGCCTACGTGCGGTCGGTATGTGACTCGCGCTCGGTGCTGCAGTGTGCGCGAGACTGCACGATAAACACAACTACAATGAGTCGACGGAGTACGTAGGCACGTCGCAGAACGCTCCCAGCCCAGAGGCGAACTGTGCCTACGTGCGGTCGGTATGTGACTCGCGCTCGGTGCTGCAGTGTGCGCGAGACTGCACGATAAACACAACTACAATGAGTCGGCGGAGTACGTAGGCACGTCGCAGAACGCTCCCAGCCCAGAGGCGAACTGTGCCTACGTGCGGTCGGTATGTGACTCGCGCTCGGTGCTGCAGTGTGCGCGAGACTGCACGATAAACACAACTACAATGAGTCGACGGAGTACGTAGGCACGTCGCAGAACGCTCCCAGCCCAGAGGCGAACTGTGCCTACGTGCGGTCGGTATGTGACTCGCGCTCGGTGCTGCAGTGTGCGCGAGACTGCACGATAAACACAACTACAATGAGTCGGCGGAGTACGTAGGCACGTCGCAGAACGCTCCCAGCCCAGAGGCGAACTGTGCCTACGTGCGGTCGGTATGTGACTCGCGCTCGGTGCTGCAGTGTGCGCGAGACTGCACGATAAACACAACTACAATGAGTCGGCGGAGTACGTAGGCACGTCGCAGAACGCTCCCAGCCCAGAGGCGAACTGTGCCTACGTGCGGTCGGTATGTGACTCGCGCTCGGTGCTGCAGTGTGCGCGAGACTGCACGATAAACACAACTACAATGAGTCGGCGGAGTACGTAGGCACGTCGCAGAACGCTCCCAGCCCAGAGGCGAACTGTGCCTACGTGCGGTCGGTATGTGACTCGCGCTCGGTGCTGCAGTGTGCGCGAGACTGCACGATAAACACAACTACAATGAGTCGGCGGAGTACGTAGGCACGTCGCAGAACGCTCCCAGCCCAGAGGCGAACTGTGCCTACGTGCGGTCGGTATGTGACTCGCGCTCGGTGCTGCAGTGTGCGCGAGACTGCACGATAAACACAACTACAATGAGTCGGCGGAGTACGTAGGCACGTCGCAGAACGCTCCCAGCCCAGAGGCGAACTGTGCCTACGTGCGGTCGGTATGTGACTCGCGCTCGGTGCTGCAGTGTGCGCGAGACTGCACGATAAACACAACTACAATGAGTCGGCGGAGTACGTAGGCACGTCGCAGAACGCTCCCAGCCCAGAGGCGAACTGTGCCTACGTGCGGTCGGTATGTGACTCGCGCTCGGTGCTGCAGTGTGCGCGAGACTGCACGATAAACACAACTACAATGAGTCGGCGGAGTACGTAGGCACGTCGCAGAACGCTCCCAGCCCAGAGGCGAACTGTGCCTACGTGCGGTCGGTATGTGACTCGCGCTCGGTGCTGCAGTGTGCGCGAGACTGCACGATAAACACAACTACAATGAGTCGGCGGAGTACGTAGGCACGTCGCAGAACGCTCCCAGCCCAGAGGCGAACTGTGCCTACGTGCGGTCGGTATGTGACTCGCGCTCGGTGCTGCAGTGTGCGCGAGACTGCACGATAAACACACCTACAATGAGTCGACGGAGTACGTAGGCACGTCGCAGAACGCTCCCAGCCCAGAGGCGAACTGTGCCTACGTGCGGTCGGTATGTGACTCGCGCTCGGTGCTGCAGTGTGCGCGAGACTGCACGATAAACACAACTACAATGAGTCGACGGAGTACGTAGGCACGTCGCAGAACGCTCCCAGCCCAGAGGCGAACTGTGCCTACGTGCGGTCGGTATGTGACTCGCGCTCGGTGCTGCAGTGTGCGCGAGACTGCACGATAAACACACCTACAATGAGTCGACGGAGTACGTAGGCACGTCGCAGAACGCTCCCAGCCCAGAGGCGAACTGTGCCTACGTGCGGTCGGTATGTGACTCGCGCTCGGTGCTGCAGTGTGCGCGAGACTGCACGATAAACACAACTACAATGAGTCGACGGAGTACGTAGGCACGTCGCAGAACGCTCCCAGCCCAGAGGCGAACTGTGCCTACGTGCGGTCGGTATGTGACTCGCGCTCGGTGCTGCAGTGTGCGCGAGACTGCACGATAAACACACCTACAATGAGTCGACGGAGTACGTAGGCACGTCGCAGAACGCTCCCAGCCCAGAGGCGAACTGTGCCTACGTGCGGTCGGTATGTGACTCGCGCTCGGTGCTGCAGTGTGCGCGAGACTGCACGATAAACACACCTACAATGAGTCGACGGAGTACGTAGGCACGTCGCAGAACGCTCCCAGCCCAGAGGCGAACTGTGCCTACGTGCGGTCGGTATGTGACTCGCGCTCGGTGCTGCAGTGTGCGCGAGACTGCACGATAAACACAACTACAATGAGTCGACGGAGTACGTAGGCACGTCGCAGAACGCTCCCAGCCCAGAGGCGAACTGTGCCTACGTGCGGTCGGTATGTGACTCGCGCTCGGTGCTGCAGTGTGCGCGAGACTGCACGATAAACACACCTACAATGAGTCGACGGAGTACGTAGGCACGTCGCAGAACGCTCCCAGCCCAGAGGCGAACTGTGCCTACGTGCGGTCGGTATGTGACTCGCGCTCGGTGCTGCAGTGTGCGCGAGACTGCACGATAAACACACCTACAATGAGTCGACGGAGTACGTAGGCACGTCGCAGAACGCTCCCAGCCCAGAGGCGAACTGTGCCTACGTGCGGTCGGTATGTGACTCGCGCTCGGTGCTGCAGTGTGCGCGAGACTGCACGATAAACACACCTACAATGAGTCGACGGAGTACGTAGGCACGTCGCAGAACGCTCCCAGCCCAGAGGCGAACTGTGCCTACGTGCGGTCGGTATGTGACTCGCGCTCGGTGCTGCAGTGTGCGCGAGACTGCACGATAAACACACCTACAATGAGTCGACGGAGTACGTAGGCACGTCGCAGAACGCTCCCAGCCCAGAGGCGAACTGTGCCTACGTGCGGTCGGTATGTGACTCGCGCTCGGTGCTGCAGTGTGCGCGAGACTGCACGATAAACACACCTACAATGAGTCGACGGAGTACGTAGGCACGTCGCAGAACGCTCCCAGCCCAGAGGCGAACTGTGCCTACGTGCGGTCGGTATGTGACTCGCGCTCGGTGCTGCAGTGTGCGCGAGACTGCACGATAAACACACCTACAATGAGTCGACGGAGTACGTAGGCACGTCGCAGAACGCTCCCAGCCCAGAGGCGAACTGTGCCTACGTGCGGTCGGTATGTGACTCGCGCTCGGTGCTGCAGTGTGCGCGAGACTGCACGATATCTATACATTTAGGAGTCTTCGGACAAACTTTAATCGAGATTTTCTTATTTATTTTTCAGCATTTGTTTCTCTTTATTTACATATAATTATTTAAATTATTTACGGATAAATACGATGGATAGGATAACAGATTGACATGCCCTTGAATATTGCTAGTGTTCCAACAGTCACCCAGAAGAATGCAGTAGTAAACCTATGTATATGTTTGGTATCGTTTTGGAGTGTCTGTAAGCATCTTTGCCGTGCTGTTGTCTGCGGCGGGCGTAAACCGGTGGATGGATTCTAGCCTGAAAGTTGTCGTTAGATTCGTCTTTATTTTAGATTTAACAAAATTATAAAATATATAATGTGGGAGTTGTATCCCAAATTATTCTTCTTAACCTTTTGAGTGGGTTATTAAAACTATTTGTTTTTGAAACGGCAATCACAAATATATTTATAACTGACATTTTTAAACGCAATTTGTTATAAATGATAAAATTAACGTATAAGGAATTGTAAAAAGTTGTACTAAGAAGATTAATATAATAGTTTATTAATTTATTGAGAGAGTACTTACGAAAATCTGAATACCTTGTTGCTCTTTATTTAGTGCGTTTATTAACTTTGAAAATGTTAAGTTTGAATTTCAATCAAAATTTCCTGCTTTACAAATTATTTCGCTTTTTTCCCTTAGAATTGAAATGCTCAGATCATTAATACAGACAGATAAGACTATTTTTCCGTGCATTCAAATATTGATATAATATTATGAATTGTTGCAGTTAAGCGTACCAACCCCACCCCTATCGAGCTGTCAGGACAACATTTCTGATATTACTGAAAGACATGTCTTGTCCGTTATTTATTTATACGGAACATTACATTTTTTTTTATCAAAACCAAGTAATATAATAAAAATATAAAATAACGTTGAAGCCATTACATTTTTTGGTTCTTGACAACTACATCTCGAGGGCTCCCATTTAGTATTTATATCTTTCAACAAAATATGTTAACACTTTGATATTATATATTTTAAAGATGTGCGTCGATATATTCTTATTGACATTGTTTCACCCGAGCGTGTCGGCCCACCGTATTGGATCGGATGGTCCGCGCGCGTGGAAGGAGGTGTCTTATTGTAAAGTGAAACACTTTTATAGTAGTGTTTCGGAGTAATTATCAATTAATATTTTCAGATGCCATTAAAGACTCGCAGCTTGTATTGTGAGCTTTGTGACATCCCAATCACCTCTCAAGCGCACGGCGACGCCCACTACGCTGGAAAACCGCATCGTGGGTGAGTCAAACTTGTAGGATGGGTGTTGCAACACCAAACCTCATATTACTTAATGTCGTTTAAGGTGTGGTGTGCGGGCTTGGAAGGCACAGATTCTCCCGTAGGCTTGAAACTTTATGAACGTAGCACGGAGTCAGTGTTGTGATGGTTATTATAGCATGGAAGTGGAGAGAGCACACTTTGGTCCGGCCGCAGTCAGATGCGCATCAACCACGACGATTGCACAATGTCCAAACCTTGATTGAATGATAATCATAGAATAGGGGTGGTGAAATTGAATTAAAACTACTTTTCTCTTCATATCAAAAACTAAGTTCATAAGAGTTTTTATGGTTTATTGCATTAACAACATGCTAGGCGGAACTTACGTTCAATTTATTTGAAGGAAAAAAGTTGGACAAAGCGACAGGACGGTATTCTGGGTTCAAGTCCCACTAGCAGCCCAATTTTTTCCTCCAAATAAGTTCATAAGGGTATGACTAATACTAAGTGTATTGTAACGGCAGTGTAGCGAGGTGGTTTAAGGCGTATGCAGGCTATATGCTCATTTGATCCCCCATGGCGTTGTCGCCGAACCCATTAACATTACGGCCAATATACCAAGAGCCAGGCTAACTCGACGCGAGATAGCGAACGGATAGCAGAGAGAGAGAGGCTTGGCGACCTAACACGGTTCGAGAACAGTCGCCGGGCGATGAGATAACGTAAAAGCATCGGCAGCACCTCGTCACTACCGGCGCACAGTACAGTAGTACAGCAGTCACAAGGCTTTACCATTTGCTAAATAGACAATGCTGAGTCATTTCGGCTTCTTTTGTTGAAACTCCCACATGTCTAAGAAACTTAAAATACCACATATTAGTACCTACAGTTCCTGAAAATCAATTCTGATTGAACGTTCATTTGGTAATTTATTGGGAAAAATATTTTCGAGTAACCATATTTTTCACTTCCAAAAATTCTCGCGGTAAAGTACCGTCAAACACGCTCGAACTATGAAGTACATGTTACACGAGCGCATGAGCACTTGTCCCGCCCCTTCTCCCTGCAAACCCCCGCGAGCCTCTGTAATGTCATCGGCATCCGTTAACCCCTTAAGCTTTCGTCTCCGATGTTATCTAATTGTAGGTGCTCGGTACCTATTCTTAAGCTGGTAGGGCTCGTATACCCGTCTCGCTCACTAGCGCTGGTAGGGCTCGTATACCCGTCTCGCTCACTAGCGCTGGTAGGGCTCGTATACCCGTCTCGCTCACTAGCGCTGGTAGGGCTCGTATACCCGTCTCGCTCACTAGCGCTGGTAGGGCTCGTATACCCGTCCCGCTCACTAGCGCTGGTAGGGCTCGTATACCCGTCCCGCTCACTAGCGCACCATGCGCCAATGTTCCCGGAGCCTGACGTCACGTCACCACCACATAATTATAAGGCTGCAAATTTCGGAGACGATTCCATTTCAGTGCCGTACAGAGACGCAATCCCCGAAACTACGACATCGTTGTGTGGCATCAGATAATACACCTGCAATCGAACAAAATGGAAGTGTCCAGTATTATGTACTGATTATGTGTAATGAGTGCAATGGGTTCGGTTCGCTAACGATAGTGCGCCCGCTGTGCAGTGAGTCTCGGGCTCGATTCACAATGAGAGATAGCTAGACGCAGACTTACATTAGCGTGACCGTTTCCCCTCTATGTTACAGGATCGTTGACGGACGCAAGAAGCCCAAGAACCCGATGCTGCTGCAGAGTGGGATGGAACGTCGTCTGTCAGTACCGTTGTCATATGTTATATCTAAACAGTTTCAGTATTCAATTCGCCGACTGGCGACAGTGCCGTTGTTGGGACGATCAGGTTTTTCACGAAATCACGCAAAAATTGGCAAAATAGAATGTGGAATTCACCGACATATTTGGTTTTCGCCGGATTGTTACATATCACTTCCCACAGTTCGTAGATTCCACTCGAGGTTGTATTGAATAATCCACGGTATAAGCTATTTCCGTACCAAATTTCGTCGAAATCGGTGTAGCTGTTTGAGCGTGAAGAGGTAACAAACACACACACAAACATTGGCATTTATAACATTAGTAGGATAATACTCGAATTTTAGCGTAATTATAGTAAGGGCATTTACATTTAAAAGATTTTTAAGTAGCTTTAGCTAGTTTGACTGATACAGTATTACTGCCAATAGACAGACGCGGTTTGTTTATTTTCCATAATTACCGTTATGTTACGATATTGGCTTGGCAAATTAAACTCTCAAACTTCTATTGATGAAACATTTAGGATTTGATCTGTAATTTGTCCAAATTTTAAATTTAACATCCTGAAATTGCTAATAAAAACCATTTAATAACACACAACAACATACCTTTGATTATATTGAATAATATTATATATAATTAAATAATATATTATATTTAAATTATTGACTGACTCTATCAGTCTCGTTACCTTGGACTAGGGAACAACATTAAGGTGACAAGAGCCAAGTTTAAACAGGAATCCTTAGTGTGTCTCATTAATGACAAACATTAACATAAACAAAATATCATAATATTGCTCATTATGCTTATCTGTAAATGCAACATTTAAAATAATGCTATGTCCTAAAACAATGTGTAAAAGAGAATTAAACTGATGTCGTTTTAACACATACAAGTTTGATATTAGTATAATATGAAGGACTACATTGTTGATACGCACAGTTCGTGTGGTCACGCGCACTTTACTTTGGAGGCCAAAGTCGTGATCATCCACTACTTCCACTTTACTAAGCGAACTATAGTTTTTGGAAGTAAAGTAAGACAGGACTATGAAATATGTTTTTGTCTGAAAGTAAATCTTTCAATCAAAGTAAAGTCAGAGTGCGCTCTGTGAATCTGGCCCTTAAACTATATTGATTTTAAACATGACATTTCAAACTATTGCACATCGTTACATGTAATGTTTTAAACTAACTATTCCATGCGGCTATTAATATATGTCTATTGCTGTATACTAAGGATTAGCGAGCCGTGCGCGCCAGCGCCGACGAGACGCGTCACGATAACGCATTCTCGTGTAGCGCCGACACGCGTGCTAATTGTTTACTTTTCCACCTTCCTTACACCCCCGCACTAGGATGTGTCGCGGGAGGCATAGACACACACGATCACAATACACGAAACATCCAAGACCCGGGACAAACATCTTCGCTCATCAATCACGTAATTCGAACCCGGCGTCGCGGTTCCAAAGTCAGTGTCGCCGATCACTGAGCCACGGCGACCGTCAAAACCGCTCAATAGTATGAGATTAACAATGGGGTCTTATTCGTCGTCGCCGTTGTAAATACATCGATACAAATAAACAAATGACCCCCCGACCTGACCGAGAGCGCGCGATCGATCGTTGCAGGCACCAGCTGATCCGGCGCGAGAAACGTATCCTCAAGTCCGTCGAGGAGAAAGATAAGCTGAAGGTGGAGGAGGAGGACGCCCCGCTCGAGAACAAGGTCGTCTCTCCCGAGCTCTACTGTGACATCTGCAAGGTATTTATTACATCGACTCGCTCACCGCCGCTACCGCCGCTACCGTCGCGACACTTGACGCGACGCAGGTTTGACACTTGTATGTTCTCCGTGCCGACGGCACCAGAATACAGTCGGGAGCCGGGGGTCCGCCTCGAGAGAACCCGCAAATCGCGCACAGGAAGTGTGCCCGCACTCGATGTCCGTCCGGCGGGACACGCCGATACATTAACGCATCGACCAGTTTGGTGATCGACTTTTCAAAATCGGTTCCAAAGCTATAGTACAAACAAAATATATATCCCCATCGGCTATGAAGCGTTTTGCGCGCACTTTATACCGCGCGCTGTCGGTAGACGTCCGCAATTATTTGATTATTCTAAATTGTAGGCTTCGTTCATCCGGAACGAGCCGTGTGTTGACTCGCCCGCTTCGGTTCTCTCGAGGAACTGTTGAAACTGAACCGACCAGCGCGCACCGGGACCGGGCCTTCGTGTACCGGGACCGGGCCCGGGACCCTCGGCCGACATCACATCGTGTCGCGGAAGACGCGCTACTCTACTATTTTTCTATAAAGCTTTGCCGTTATATTAAACTATGACATATATTAAACTAGCCCATTATATCGCTCCAATTGTGAACGTACGTGCGTACGCAGACGAGATTAACTAATGAATATTGTTTTGTGTTTCAGACGTCTGTCACATGCTCGGATCAAATGACGATGCACATGAATGGGAAGAGACACCTGGCCAAAGAGAAGCACCACATCCTGACAATGATGAAGGGTCAAGGTGAGCTCGGCCGCGCGTGCTGCCACTTCCTGCACTCACTCGTTATATAAAGCGTGAGACGCTTCCACTTCCGATTACGATATCCTAACCAATACTCCTTCCGTGTCCGGCGTGAGTCGCGGTGCCTCGCAGCGGGCGCTGTAGCCGCTCTGGCGCTAAAGCCGACAGCGAATACTAAAGTATGCGAACCTACAATCGGAATATAAGATCGTCGAAGTGATTCGTTTCCGAGCTCAGGCCCACTGGTGGCCGAGTCAGCCAGGCATCGGCGAGGGACCCTCGTCGCCCGCTCGCTGCCACACAAACGTTTATTGCTACTTATACAGATTTTATACGAAACGTAGAAAAATAATTCATTCATTAATTTTCCTGTTTTCAGTTAAAAATGAGGATGAGGAGGAGGACGAGGAAGAGTACGAAGGCGAGGAGCAAGAGGAGCCCGTGCCCGAAGCTTCACCTGCGGGTATGTTATGTTTATGTATATCATGCCTATTGTCATATATCGTTCGCCGCGCGGGCGCAGGTGTGTAACCGACCAGCTGTTCACATTCAAACCATGAACCCCCGTCGGTTCATTCGCTCATACTATGGCGAAGTATTTATCTTAAGTATCCGAGGCGACGAGCTTCGCGGTTTGATTTTCGACTGTTTTATTCAGAAAAAAATTAATACTATCTCTGTGTGTTTTTGTCATGTTGGTGATGAACTGTATACTGTTCACCTCATATCGAATCAAATAAACATTTATTGTAACCATTAAAATATTAACATTCTTCCACATAATGATACAAATTATATATTATAATATAAATTGCTACTGGGTGTACTTGAAACCTCAAATTGTGGAGTGTTTGTAAGTCACGTTTATCTGACCAAGTGCAGATCCGAACTACGAGCCCCTACTATGAACGCCAAGCTCCCTCGTCCGTCTGTTATGCCCAAGTGTGTAATCTAATGGTTGTTATTGAATACGTACCTCTAGTGTCTATCTGAAGCATGAATCCCCTGAACCTGGCTGGGTAGGTACCCCATATTGCCCTCGAGAGCCAGTCAATCTGTTAGGTGTAGAGTGAATAAAAAAATAATTCCACCCAGAGTCATTGACTATCAAGTGTGACACTCCAACGCTAGATGTATCGACTAGGAATTACTGAGAGTGTTCAATCTATGCACTCATTAACGTTGCCTCGCTCGGCTTGTGTAGGAGCAGAGCGACGGCGCGGCGAGGGGCGCGGGGCGCGGGGGTGGTCGCTCCGCCCAGTCCCGTCATCGTTGTTACAAACGAAGATATCCTGAATCACTCACTCTATCTTTTAGTGAAAATCGCATGAAAATCCGTTCAGCAGTTTTTGAAGTTATCGCGATACTATATTTATATATACGGTAAAAGCTATATAAATTATCACTAATTTGTAGCAAATATACTTACACCAATAACTGAAGTATCACCTTCAGCGAAACAATGTGTAGTCGCGGAGCGCGCAGACGTCGGCCCGCGGCCCGCAGCTCGCGGCCTCGGCGTTGGCTAGCTATCGACGGTAAATCCTTCTCTAATTAACTAATGTATAGTTGAATGAGGTGAAACTCACTGTGGGCAATAAGGATATTGTAATGACTGTAGCTCCTCGAATGATATCCGAGCTCGAGGCGAGGGCTCGCGTCCCCACACGACCTGTTGGAGAATGACCGAAATACAAACTACTAAATAGTCGTTTTGACAACAGTATATGTTAAAACAACATTGTTACAGTCTTTCTGAAACACTGAATCGAGTGTGGTACACTTGTTCGCAGATATTACAGAAGGAGCCGCGACTACCGCCGCCGTCGCCACCGACGCCGATGCCGATGCCGACGTCGCCGCCGATGCCGACGATGGCGATGACTGGGGCACCGAGTCCTGGGACAACAACCAAACCCAGACCCAGGAAGCTGAATAACGTGAGCCATTTTGAAAGTTGATTGTTGAATGATAGTGTGATAGTTAGAGGGAAATAGAAGTTTATCAAGTGAGAGTGTATAGTCTGATATGTAAGTGGTGCGAGTAGCGACCGTTCTCAACGCTCCTATATTTATATATCTGTGTATACTCTACACTCCTTTTATATTGTTAATGGCTCTTGGCTTCGGCAATTCGACGAATGAACGTCCCCATGGGAAGCTTTTCCCCGCATCATTTTCACCATGTCAGCCATGACACGTACACTGCTGGACATAAGCCTCCCCGTCGTTCTCCACAAGCACCGGTCGGGAGCGGCACGCATACATCTGTCCCGATGCGAATGTTACTCTTCCCGAGAGATGTGTACACAAATATGTATTTATCGAAGGTTCCGGTCTGAGGGAGGCCTCGCCGTACTCTTATTCGAGTTGGGGATGATGTACACTTGCACTGTCATCGCGCTTAGGGTATTATATATATATATATATGCAAACATTACAATAGCATACAGTATTTGAAGCCAATTTCTTAGATGTGTGCATGTTGTTGTTGCCGTTTGAAAGAACAAACCCTACGAGTTTCATTTAAATATTAAAATATAATAGTCGATGTTTGGATCCGGTCACGAGAAGGCTCCCGTCTTCCGGTCACATTATAGGGACTAACAGTTTGATTCGATTCGCGAAAGCTTAAATCATTCTAAGATATGTCTCTCATTTTGTTTTCAGTGGCAGATGACGCGTTCGCAAGAAAATGGCGATTTGGATATTCTTCTTAGATTATCGCAACATATATTTAACAGCTTATCAAGTATACGCGACAAAGAAATCAAGACATCCGAGTCCCATCGTTTACAATTATCCCCGTGATAATGCATATATATAAATAAGAAAATAAAACTTTTCTCTGAAAGCACGTTTTTATTCTCATTGCAAGATAGACTTAAACTTTGTTCAATTGCCTTCAATTATATATTCGCGGTAGAGTTGTTTGTGATCCAATTAGGTCCTTGAACGAAATGCTGCAAAAAGATTAGGTCATCATTTGAACAGGAACAGGCCTTGATTTATGTCATCCGTCATGTCTTGAACGAATTGCTGCAATTAAATAATTACGTCAGTCAATATACAATACAGGGATACATTCTGGTCTAGTCGGTTAATGTAGTGGTGTTGAAAACCACACTCTTATTCTACCAGATTAGGAGCAACATACCCTACTTATACCCTCATCTGTTGTTTAATTATGACTATGATTATATTGATCATTTATACATGCGTTGATCGCCTAAGTCCCTCCGTGGCCGCGGCCGTGCTGTTCAACTATAATTTAAAACATGTCTATGAAACGTGCTTTCTACTCGATTTCTATCATTTGTCCCGATTGATAGTCCTTTCGGATCTTAGAATCGCAAGGCGCGATTTTTAATAATACTCGTCAATACGAGTTTGGAAAGAGTTAGGGGCCACCAACAATTACTTTGCGTGAATTTCACGACTTGTGCCCCCCCTCCTCACTGTCGTATCACCCCCTCATCTGCGAGGGCCCCTCCCCCAGTTGTGACGTCACACAAATTTAAACTTTCAATGTGACATATTCCATCACAAAGCTTGACAGTCCTCCCAGCCCTCGAAACACGACGGTACACTACGCTGATCCCCTCCAGCGCTCACTAGGTGCCCTCATTTTTGGATAAACCCTCATTTGACTGCGTTTTTATTAATAAAAGCTTATTTAACAGTATTTGGTTGCCTAGGTACTTAAAAATGTGTCGCATCCAACGAACTCGATATACCTATACCTACCTACCTGTAACCTATAGGTGTAAATGTAGGTCACATTTATTTATTTATATACAAATGCTTACTGCGCTTACGGCTTTCAGCGAAGACACGCAGTAAACTACTAAATTAAAATTTGTAGCTTAAAAAATCTACAAAATAAATCCAGGTTGGTTTCCCGAGCAATCAAAGCATTGAGGAATTCGTGAGCTGGGCCGTTGGAGCAAATTGTGATGTTTGTGTGCGCACCACGTTTGGCACAGTGAATGAGCGCCTCGGAGCGGCACGCGCCAGAGTGGTGGGGTTATCGATCTTGCCATTCAGCAGCAGAAGGTAGTGCACTAATAACGCACACTTTCGTCTCAGCTCGTGTTCATGCCAACCACGCCTGCTACGGCACACACACACATGCACATCTGTGCTAGTTTAGATTTGATATGCTAGCGACAGACGCATGCGCGCGCTGCCCCTGCCCCTGCTCCATGCGACAGGCTGAGGTGCTGGGAGGAGAGATTACTATAATCATTGTATTATTAATCATGTGGGTCCGGAATTTAGCTAAGCAACCCATGTGCAAATATATTATTTAACAATCTATCTCATAATTAAATAACAGATATGTGAATCATCATCACCATCATCTCAGCCATGGGACGTCCACTGCTGGACATAAGCCTCGCCATTGATTTTCACATGGACGGGTTCGAAGCGGCCCGCATCCAGCCCTTGCTTCCTGCGATATTAGTAAGGCGTCTCCACCTGGTCGGTGGCCGTCCTATGCTCCGCTTGCCAGTACGTGGTCTGCACTCGAGAACCTTTCGACCCCAGCAGCCATCGGTTCTTCGAGCTATGTGCCCTGCCCACTGCCACTTCAACTTGCTAATCCGCTGGGCTATGTCGGTGACTTTCGTTCTTCTACGGATCTCCTCATTTCTGGTTCGATCGCGTAGAGAAACCCCGAGCATAGCCCTCTCCATAGCTCGTTGTGCGACTCTGAGCCTGCTCAGAAGGCCCATAGTCAGAGACCACGTTTCAGTTCCGTAACTCATCACTGGTAACACACACTGTTATGTGAATAATATTAATTACCTTCTCTGCCTTCGACCCACGCTTGAGGTAATCGTATTTAGTAAATATGATTATTGGTCGGTATATTTTTATCACTATTTCACCTGATTGATGGTCAGAAGTCATGTTGGGGGAAGGTCACACCAGCCTTATTAATGATGAATAGCACTCGACTAGATACCTACCTAGTGTCCCTGGTACCTGCAGCGCAGGTTTTATACTGGCGAGTAGCAAGCCTGACTCCATATAGTTCTGCCGCCGAGTATAAGAGTCTGTCAGCTTGTGGTCGTGTTGCCGCGATTCTTGGGGTATTGGGGTAAAATAAATTAGATAATCACACTGTCACATTGATTCACGAAAAACATATTTGATAACTCAAACGCATTATCTCAGTTAATTTGATCTTCTATAGTACCCCTAAGGAAATTTCGTTACAAAATGTAGATTTTCCGAATGATATAAAGCTGTAAGTGAGTAGGTACCTACCGTTTGATTCGACTGTGAACATAATACAGGTAGGTATGAGGTAGCGCTCACCAGCTAGTGGCAGGAGCGCCGGCGACGTCGGCGGCCGAGACAGCCGTGCGTGAAGCCGAACCAGAGAGCTAAAGCCAACACGGCCAGCAGACCAACGAGCAGTATTGTTTGGGTCTTAGGGTCTGACAGATCCAAGCCATTACTTCGGCCCTTGGATTTCGAACCTGACGACGACTTTTTTACCACAGCTCCACTTTTTGCCATTTTTGTAGACGAAGAAGATTCGAGGTGACCCATTTTAAACTGGACGCCTGAGTCTTATGCCATAGCTCTGTATGGAGTGTAGTTTTTACATTTCGGCAGTTATAAAGGTCACATGTTGTTGTTGTAGTTGTAGGTAGTACGTGGGTAGTACGCGGGTGTTCACGCAGACAAGATGAATCCATCAACCCGACAGTTCTACTGTGACGTGTGCTGATGTCGGACAGAGTTATAATACCCGAGCCATTTTACAAAAACCTCTTCAGATTAATTGTTTAAGAAGCATGTCATAAATCAATAATTGTCTATTGATACTATCCTACTAATATAAATGCGAAAGTTTGTGACTATGGATGTATGTTTGTTACTCTTACACGCAAAATATACCTACTGAACGGGTTCTAAAACGGATTTAGATGAAATTTGGTATTTACTTAGTAGATACCACAGGTCCCGGAATAACACATACCTAGGCTACTTTTCATTATCATCCAAATCCGTTCAACCGTTCTGGCGTGATTGAGTATAAAAACATACATCCATCCATCCATCCAAACTCTTACATTTATGGTATTAGTGGGATATATAATTAACATGATGACTTTTTTATTGAAACAATGATATCTTTCCTCTTTCAGATATCGGCGTTTTGGTAACCGAACTCAATAATACTTTTAACAAAACGACTTTATCAAATAAAACTAACAACAAACGAAAATGTTCCTAATTCGAAACACATTTAAGTTTAAATTTTAACGGCGGTGTACTCTCCCTCCGTCTGACGAATTCGATGACGTCACGTCCTGACATTCTGACGCGAGTTTAACATTTTTTCCTCATGCGAGTGCACAACGCCGCTAAAGAACTATTCACTTAAAAATTGGTTCGAATTGAAGACCTCCTTTTTTCGAGTCGGTTAAAAATTATACAATGCGTTACTATTAACTCAACTCAAACTTTGCTGAAGCAGACAGCAAGTGAACCTAGGCACTTACGTATATCAGTGATATTCCGGGTTGATCCCCCAATTTGCGTAAAACTATCATGTCACTAACTTCGAAACTCTGAGCATATGATTTTAGCAATCCTGGAATGGGCGGCCTCAGATCTGTGACTTACTGCTTCTTGTTTGTATGGGTAGGTACAATACAAGTCGGCGTTATTGAAATTGGGGTACCTATCTACCTATTCAACAAAGACTACCTGAAAAAACAGAGAGAAAACTTCATACTTGGATAATTTTATAAAGTGGGTGGGGTATCAAATAAACTTATGTCCTACAACTTGAATATATTATACGATGGTAGATTGCAATGAGAAAGGATAATTAAGAAAACTGCTTGTAAGTATATAGTTCAAAATGTGGGTTAATCGTAAGATTGGCTGTCGGCGCGCGGCGCTGTCGCGAGATTAAGTTTTTCGGTTTAGCTCCGCACGGCTTCACGTCTCTTCTAGACGTAACACCTCCTTCGAAACGTGCCGATTATTTTGCTTGACGATACTACTACAAGGTATTTTGGACATTAGCTAAAAGCGAAGCCGCAAACTGCCTCCCCGTCTGCCTTTCGATGCAGATAAGCCAAATAAAAAAAATCGAAGCAGCATAATCTCGTAGGTTCATGAGCCAAGCATAACATTTGAATAAGTAAATGTAACTTTTAGGCCACACGACTTCCAGTTAAAGGTATACCCACGGTGGGTTTTACCTAAGTGTGTCGAACGACATTCGTGCATTTTTTCGCATTAATTAAAACCTGAGAATGAAGAAGTTTCTAAACGTCTCTTGACGCCTTGACGCACAGCAAATGCAGGTAGTTTTACTATTGAGAAAAAATAAGTAATTTGAGAATATATAGGTATTATATTGATGGGTCATACTAATGTTTTGTGTATATTCGAACATAAATTTTATTGTATTCCTATCTTGTCGTATCATAATATAAGAATAAGTTTATTTTTTAGTGACGATGTGGTCACAGGTGTGATCATTCCAAATCAATGAATGTTATCTCAACAGTTAGTAATATTTTTCAAACTCGAGGGTGGTAGCTAGCCAGGCAGGTATTCGCAAGTAGGTACCTGCCCCACCAACATGCCTTAAATTTGATAACGGTGTTGCCTTCACTGGAAGGTGAAGCCGTTCGTGTCGGTAGGGATCGAACCAGCGCCCGTCGTTAGACAGCCGACGCTTCTACCTCGAGCTATCATCGCTTCAAATTCATGAAAAAGGAGTATGACTACAAAATCAGTCATGGACCCTGTCATCATCATCTCAGCCATAGGACGTCCACTGCTAGACATAGGCCTCCCCCATTGATTTCCACAAGGACCTGTTGGAAGCGGCCCGCATCCAGCCCTTGCCTGCGATCTTAGTCAGGTCATCTGTCCACCTGGTCGGTGGCCGTCCTATGCTATGGACCCTGTGATTTGTCTCATTTAAGAAATACTACACAGCGTACAGTCGAGGCCAAAGGTGTTTCTCTTTCAACTATCCAACGGATGTTATGAGAAGGAATTGCCGCGCACGCTGCGTATAATAACATGTGTAAATATATTCCTGTCACGTGTAGGTTCGTGATGTCAGACACTCGTCGTTTCTGACATCTCGCACCATTACCGTAGGTACTACTGTACCGTAATTTTAGTGTAATTGATGTTTAGTGTAATGTTTGTCATGTCGTCAGGTTTTGAATGAATGCTTTTTCTTCCTTTCACTTCCACAATGTTTACTTCTCGTATGAAGAAAATAATGAAAATTATCTATTAGGATAGAAATAGTCAATTTGACAGCCCCGCTGTTGTCCGGAGTACGATACCATTGTTTACGTCCTCCAGGAAGAAATTCCAACGTTGGCAAAATTAAGAACATAACAATATATGATAAAAACTAGCTTCGAAGGTTGTCTCGATAAGCTTCGTCAGTTATTACGGAAATTAGGATACAAGTGGCGTAAAACAGAACGTAACCACACAGACTAAATAGAGTAGGTACCTACTGCGCGATAGACAGATGTGGAAAAATGTCGGAATATCGCTCTCGACGACGACACAGCGAAAGCTGTCAAAAAATACCTTTGGAAAAAACAGGAAGCACGCCATTTTAAAAATTATTAGCAGACACTGTATATTGGTAGATGCGAGAAAAATGGATGGATTTATTAAAAAGGCTGGGCATTTTTTTAAACTACCTTTCAATATGATAATTGTGTTAAACGGCTTAACGAAAAACTTTTGTCTATTACCGAAGACTCTGTCATGGTCTTAAACAACGGCTGGTTACAATTCTCAGCACCAAAAAATACACAAGCTGAAAATTGACCTACATCGGCAACAAAGAAAGCAGATATGCAGTAATGGCTCAGATACAAGGGCATTTCATTTGAGTATTTTATTCTTAAATTGGAATTATACGACTTAACAAAAAAACACACTCTCTCTCTCTCTCAGCCATGTGCGTCCACTGCTGGACAGAAGCCTCCCCCATATAGGGGGGATTTGCCAATACTCGCCACGCTTGGCAGGCGGGTTGGCGAGCGCAGTATGATTTCCAATCCTCAGAAGGCGCTGCTGCCCACCTCCTGGTACGTGGTCCCTTAGCCGACTCTTACGGCACCCGCGGGAAGAGATGGGGGAGTACTATTCTAGGCCGGTACTACCACGGCCGCACACACACATAACATACAAAATCAGTAACTTTATCAAGATCAAAGGTTTTGATGTTATATGTCTCCCGCCTTATCTGCTAGAATTTAATGCAATTAAAAATATTTGGCAAATTGTAATAAATTATATAGCTCCAAAGCATATTGAACAAAATATGATCTACTTGTTGCGCCCCGCGGTGAAGTGGTATGTGGTATTGGCGATTCATACACACATACAATGTTTCGTCTTTATAGTATTGAGTTACTAACAACTTATCAAAGAAAGAGCAGCTTGAACAAAGTTACCAGCGCAACATGGCATAAATTATGTATCTCACAGTGATTAAACATAGCTAATTATATATATCAAATTTGTTTTTAGTTCTATGCTTTTTTCTTTTTTGCAATGTAATAAAAACCGGGTAAGTGTGAGTCGACTCGCGCAGTAAGAGTTCTGTACCATTATCTATAAAACAGCAAAAACAATCATGTCTGTTGTATGGGAGCCCCCCTTAAATATTTGTTTTAATTTAATTATTTATTTTTAAAGTGAATATACAACTAAATATTCTGTGAATACTTCTAGCATCTACCTGTTGCCTTTATCAGTATCGAGCAAAACATCATATTGTTGTATGGGAGCCCCAACACTTATTTTATTGTTTTTTAATAAGTTCATGTATAATGGCTGAACATTGGCCTTATGATCACCAACTAATTCATCACTACAGCTATTCTAATGCTGAAAGCAAGGAGACAAGCCCACCTGATAGAAAACGAAATGACAGGAGATAAGATTTGATGATTGTAAAAGTGATATGTTGAGAGTATACAGACATGAAGTCACACAATATTTTTATTTAAAGTTTGTGTAACAATGTACAAATACAAAGAACTTAAGAGATAAGATGAACTTCTGGTACTTTTAAAAATAACCCATTATATTCTTTTTTATTAAATGCAATATACCCACACATACAACTTATATGAACTAAAATTATTTGTTCACCCTTCTGAGTGTTGATGTGCAATAACTGACAACCCCCACACACAAACACATGCACTGCAACAAATGACACGATAATAACTAAGAGCTACAGACACCTACTGAGTTTACATTCTTGTATAAAAGCAGAAATATTGTCCATAATTACGATATTCTATAACTAGCTGATGTTTTTGGCTATAGTATATAATAAATAGTTCATGAGAATTATTATTGTATATCAGGGAGGTCTTCTTCACCGCTAGAGTTAGATTCATCCTTTTCATTTTCATCTTCAAAGCCTATCTTGTTTGAAAACATATCCATATCATCGAAGTCTTCTGCACCACTCTCATCTTCATCCTGCCAGCGTTCAAAATCAACTTTTAACCAGTGGTGTTTCTTTTTATCACTGGTAAGCGTGGGCCAGAAAGGCTCGTCAATCTTTTCTTTAGTTAAAACAACTTCAATTAATCTGCCTTTGTTAACGAATGCACTGTTTTCAGGATTAATTTCACCATATAATGGTATTGTAACCTCATGGAGTTTTTGATCTGGGGCACATACTCCTTTAAAAGTAAGTGTATTCTTTTCAAATTTGATATCTGGTTTCTCACATTCCACGTTAAATGTCAAAAAAACTCGAGCACTTCTCTGAGCCCATGAAACAGACGGCGGTGTGCTAATTGGATTGGATGTCATTTTGTCTTCTATAGCTGAAACAGGTAGAAATTTCAACTACACGCCCTTCAACTAAGGTGTCTTCCATGAATAGTTTTACAGGAGGTACTTACAGATATTTAAGAGATGCAAGCAGTAGATTCAATAAACTGAATTAAACAAAGAACAATTACTCCTACAAACGATATCTCTATTTAGTTCACAGATTACATAAGGAAAATTTAGTTTGTGGAAATCACAGAACACGAACAGTAACGAACACATGTAATCTCCATAGATAGGTAACTATAGTAAAGTCGAATGAATGAAACGAACAGGATCTCATAGATCAGGGATGCGTTCGGCAGCTCCATAAGCCAAGCCATATCTTGCTCTGACAGCGGATGTGCGGCGTTCACGAACTCAATTAGAGCACTGAGTTAATGAAAACCTCATCTAATTTAGCCTCATTATTAGAGCGTTGGATTGATGCAACGCGTGACCAAAATGCTGGCACATATTTGGCTCAACGGATCAGCATTGCAATTCAACGTGGCAATTGGTAGCGGGTTAGAGCATTTGAGTTGTCTTTAGGCTGACAATAGCAAGTAGATTGCTCAATGTTTTTGTAGTAGTTGTAGTATTGTAATTAGTTATTATTATTTTATTTTATTAAAGGCATCGGCCCATCACAATAAAAATTGGTAAAAAATAATTAGAGCATTATTTGTTCCATTAAATATTTGATCAGGACCGTTTACGTCAACCTGTCAGACCAAATTATGCTCGACGAGATCATCTTTCTACCTCATGATCGTATCTTGGTTAGCTGTCAGCCTGTCAACATTGACATATACAGTAGCAACTATCACGTGATCCATTAACAATGTAAATGACTTCATCTTCTTACCTAACAGAGCGAAAGTAAAGAGCTAAAGAAGTAAAGAGATTTTTGCATATGCAAAAATTATACTTAGATACTGCAATAATTTTTCAAGATAAATCTTGGCTCAAAGCTGAAAAAAACTACCAAAAAGGGATTTGAATAAGTGTCGAAACGGCTTCAAAATAACCTGCTCACTTTGAATATTTCCAAAACTAAGGTTATACATTTTAGAATCTCTAATTTAACTGGACCTTCCATATTACTAGACATAAAGCTTCATACATGTAAACAAACACAGAATCCTATTTAAAATAACTGTGCATGCACCAAAATAGAAATAATAAAAGTTGTTAAATTTTTAGGTTTTCTAATAGCTGACAAGCTAAATTGGGAAATCCAAATTAAATGCCTAAGTAGAAGAATTAAGAGACTTATGTATATATTTAAAAGACTCATAAACGTCGCAAACGAGGAAATCCTAAAACTCACATATTACGTTGTATGCGAGAGCATTCTAAAATAAGGTAGGTATTGTTACATTGGGAGCACCATGTAAAACCTTTCTTGATTGAGTTGAACGAGCACAGAGGGCTATTCTAAAATTTGCCTTCAGAAAGCCTTTCCGTTTTGGAAAAGACCTTTTTTATTGTGAGAAAAAATGTTGCGTGTGTGCCAACTGTTTATACTAGCTACTTACTATACTTAGGTTTCATAAAACTGCACCAAAATCTGTAATAGGAATAGGATCACGACGGTTAAGATGGGCTACTTGTCTAACCAGAACAAGTTTTCCACACAGATTTTATTAACTTTTGGGAATTTATTTATATAATAAAATAAACAAGAGTACTAAAATATTTTATCTTATTAAATGCAATTGTAAAAAGCTTAAAGACTGGATTTATGTTAAAAATTATGTTAAGAACGAACTTATTGCAATAATATAATAAAACTTGAAATTAGCAGAATTAAAGCTAGCATATCAACACTAAACACTCACAACACGTTAATACACTAAGATAATAGGTTGGATAAAAGTTAAAGCATTTTTTAAGAAAATTCAAATAATTTTTTTTATTATAGTTTATTTACATTTAACTAAAGTATGTAGGTGTATCATTTTGTAGTAGGGACGGACTGGTAGGGACGTGATACCATTGCTATAGAAATTTTGGGGTAAATTTTGGGGTATTTTTGTTGAGTGGCTAAAATTGTGTGAGGTCTAATGAAGAAATCATGTTCGTTACATGATTTATCATGATGACATCATGATTCACGTTATCGTGATGAAAAACCACACCGCTTCTGTTGATTAATTCCAGCCACTTTCTCTCAACTACTTGCTTTAATCTCATCAGTTGTTTGTAGTAGAGTTCAGAATCGATAGTCCTGCCTGGTGAAACAGCTCATAATTAATAATACCCTTCCAATCCACACACACAGCATCACCCTGCATATGCCGATCTCGCTCCACTTTTTCAAAAATGGCATCCATTTTATCCGTAATAGGGCGACCAGAGCGACGTGCATCTTTGACATCAACATTTCCAAATTGAAAACGCTCAAACCAAATTAGTGCTACTCTCACAGACACTGCACTAGGTCTGTGAGACTAGTGGAGTGAAAGTGAGAGGAGAAGACTGTACTAGTTCCATATACATCGCAAATTTTTTTCGCAGCTTGCGTTGCATTTTTACATATTTTGTAGTAAAATTTTAAAATGTATTGAGTTTCTTCATTACATTCACTCATCTTGACAGTACGAAAAACAAATAAAAACTTTAATACTGTTAAATTATAATTATTATAATATCGTGCGTACCTACTATTAAGCTATAGAACTTTATAATTGTAAAAAATGGAAGAGAGATAGTCAACCCGAGACAGGGTATCCTAGTGGGTTGGCTATGGCACATTCACTGATCAGGAAAGCGAAATTTAACACATTGATAATATCATTCATTGTATTGTAATGTGTTAAACTTTTACTGCATTAAATAAATTTACTTTTTACTTATTCTTCTGTGACATGCTATGGGGTAGCCGTTCGTGAGACATCGATGAAATATTGGTCGATCAATATTTGGCCGACGAAGCTCCTGAACGCAGCCCAGATAGAATACACATAGTGTTGCCGGCAATCAAACAAGTAAAAATACAATGAAGCAAGACGAATAAATAACCCGAAGTCTGAAATTTCGCATAACTTTTTTGGTAGCCTAATCACCTAGCTCGGGCTAATACTCATAGCTAATGTTAGTTTGCGGATACTATATTTTACAACTTATAAGATCGAGCCAAGAAACTCCGACCAGTGTCAAACCACGGGTTAACGACTATTAGGCCCACTAACACCAATTAAACTATACGAGATTCTCTGGTAGGGTACTTTTGAATACCCGCCTGGCTAGCTACCACTTCGACTTCCACTTCGACTTCCACTTCCACTTCGACTTCGACTTCGACTTCGACTTCGACTTCGACTTCGACTTCGACTTCGACTTCGACTTCGACTTCGACTTCGACTTCGACTTCGACTTCGACTTCGACTTCGACTTCGACTTCGACTTCGACTTCGACTTCGACTTCGACTTCGACTTCGACTTCGACTTCGACTTCGACTTCGACTTCGACTTCGACTTCGACTTCGACTTCGACTTCGACTTCGACTTCGACTTCGACTTCGACTTCGACTTCGACTTCGACTTCGACTTCGACTTCGACTTCGACTTCGACTTCGACTTCGACTTCGACTTCGACTTCGACTTCGACTTCGACTTCGACTTCGACTTCGACTTCGACTTCGACTTCGACTTCGACTTCGACTTCGACTTCGACTTCGACTTCGACTTCGACCTCCACCTCGACCTCCACCTCGACCTCCACCTCGACCTCCACCTCGACCTCCACCTCGACCTCCACCTCCACCTCCACCTCCACCTCCACCTCCACCTCCACCTCCACCTCCACCTCCACCTCCACCTCCACCTCCACCTCCACCTCCACCTCCACCTCCACCTCCACCTCCACCTCCACCTCCACCTCCACCTCCACCTCCACCTCCACCTCCACCTCCACCTCCACCTCCACCTCCACCTCCACCTCCACCTCCACCTCCACCTCCACCTCCACCTCCACCTCCACCTCCACCTCCACCTCCACCTCCACCTCCACCTCCACCTCCACCTCCACCTCCACCTCCACCTCCACCTCCACCTCCACCTCCACCTCCACCTCCACCTCCACCTCCACCTCCACCTCCACCTCCACCTCCACCTCCACCTCCACCTCCACCTCCACCTCCACCTCCACCTCCACCTCCACCTCCACCTCCACCTCCACCTCCACCTCCACCTCCACCTCCACCTCCACCTCCACCTCCACCTCCACCTCCACCTCCACCTCCACCTCCACCTCCACCTCCACTTCCACTTCCACTTTGACTTTGACTTTGACTTTGACTTTGACTTTGACTTTGACTTTGACTTTGACTTTGACTTTGACTTTGACTTTGACTTTGACTTTGACTTTGACTTTGACTTTGACTTTGACTTTGACTTTGACTTTGAATTTGACTTTGACTTTGAATTTTACTTTGACCTTGACCGTGACTTTGACTGACTGACTTTGACTTTGACTGACTTTGAATTTGACTTTGAATTTGACTTTGACCTTGACCTTGACCTTGACCTTGACCTTGACTTTGACTTTGACTTTGACCTTGACTTTGACTTTGACTTTGATTATGATTATATTATCTAGATCTAGATAAAACAGGTGGAACGTTACGCGGAACGTTACTATTTTTCATTTTGGCATTCATCAATTTATAAAACGTTATCACGTCAAAACTATCAGTTGATATGAAATGAAAATGCGATGAAAGAAAATTGATTAAAAATAATTCAATTAAGAATAGCTATGAAAACTTTTTGATAGGCAAGTTAACATAGGCATGTTTTTTAATAAATTATATTATATAAAGAGTATTCTCATCAAGTTATCTGATGGGTGAAGGTCGATCTCCCACCGGCTCTTAGACTAGAGTAGGTACCTGCGATTTGACTCTGAATTACAAAGTTCAAATCATCCACATCTATATTCTTAGCCGTCAAACTCACTTAAATATTTGTTACTTATTGGGACTAAAAATGATATTAGCATTTAATGGGCTGGTCTTTCGATTAGACAACATAACAAAAATTTATTCAACTTCAACCAATGATGTTTTACTAAAGATGATGACGTATATTCATACTGCGCGGTGCTCAGATTTTATTCCTTTACGACATAAACATGCTTACTGCGACAGATAATACGGTACAAATAATATAGAAACGGATAGCTATATGTTTAGACTTGCGCTTGAAATACGCGTCATATCTTTATGACGCGTATTTCACAATTAATATAAAATTTAATTTTTCTAGATAATAATATTAAATTACTACAATTGACTTCATTTTGCCGCCTCAGTTTCCGCGCGCTTGTGCGACATCTACCTCATATTAACATATAATGTCATTGACTTCAACACTCAAAATTGTGAAATAACGTGTAAGTAGAAGTCGGTTCCATTTTCGGGTGAATTGTGTATATGGTAATTTTTTTTCACCCTTTTCAGTGACCTTTGCTACTCACGGGTTCAATTGTCATTGTGTATGTTCACCGATTTCTTCACCCTTAACTAGGAAGTCATCCAAGAAGACGTAACACTTTTCAGTTATTGGGGTGTAACTCAAAAACCGCTTGGCCGATTTTAATGAAAATGGCTGAGTGAATTTTCCTGTTTTTTTTTAAAAGCTAGTATTTCCTGTGTAGTGCAATGTACAATGTAACTCACATATATCATGGCCGCTAAAACTGGATTTTTAATTTTACTTGAAATTTTTTTTTTGATTGAACCTGAAGTTTCGCCGCTAATTCCGAAGAAGCAACAACTACCTCAATATCGGATATCAAACAAGCAGTGGCCAAGGCCACTGCTTGTTTGAAATCCACATCCAAGGCCACATGAGGAATGACTTCCTAGTTCCACTGGGGGCATCCAGAAAAATTAAGCCACTATTTCCATCAATTGCCTTCATTAATCTTTCATAGATTTTCCTTATGTTGGGGGTACATTCTTTTGAACTCATTCATCTAATCCATGTCGATCATAATCACGTTTGACGAAGTTTCTTATTTCTAATGCCAAAGAATTATATGCTAACAGTTACGCATTCAATTACCTAAAAATCTGCTGTAAAAAGGTTGAGACCATGAAACTCAAATACTCACTACAATTTTCTCAGCTATCCCCAAGCTAGCTGGTACAGTGTGCGTGCTAAGCAATAGATTGACTTGGAAATTAAATGCAACAAGGTTTGCTTTATTCATCAGGTCGTCATCGCTTTTGTATTGTGGCATTTTATTAAAGATCAACAATAAGTGATTGTAAGATATTTTTAATTAAAAGCATCTTAGGCATCAGTCCTGGCGCTCAGTTTTTTTATTAGGTATCATTTTTTTATACTGTATAGATCTAGCGTTTGATCACTATCTCACTTGATGGTCAGTGAAGATGTGGTCGAAGATGTTATCACGGTAGACCTAGAATGCTCACTGGCTCTTAAGGACTACTGCCTGAACACCCTATGCACTCGGTGACAGTTTTTTAAACTTGAGTCGAAGTCGAAGTCGAAGTCGAAGTCGAAGTCGAAGTCGAAGTCGAAGTCGAAGTCGAGGTCGAGGTCGAGGTCGAGGTCGAGGTCGAGGTCGAGGTCGAGGTCGAGGTCGAGGTGGAAGTGGAAGTGGAGGTGGAAGTGGAAGTGGAAGTGGAAGTGGAAGTCGAAGTCGAAGTCGAAGTCGAAATGGAAGTCGAAATGGAAGTGGAAGTGGAAGTGGAAGTCGAAGTCGAAGTCGAAGTCGAAGTCGAAGTCGAAGTGGAAGTGGAAGTGGAAGTGGAAGTGGAAGTGGAAGTCGAAGTGGAAGTCGAAGTCGAAGTGGAAGTCGAAGTGGAAGTCGAAGTGGAAGTCGAAGTGGAAGTCGAAGTGGAAGTCGAAGTGGAAGTCGAAGTGGAAGTCGAAGTGGAAGTCGAAGTCAAAGTCATAAATGATTATGACGTTATCACGTAAATCTATCGTCCGTAAACCGACTTTACAGACAACCAATTTTTTTAACACACAGTATATGCCTAGCTAGGCTTGCCTAGTTATTTCTGTGCATGGGAAGCAGATGTGAACACGTAAGTCAAAATAGGTAACTACACCGATCTGTTAACCAATTGAAACTGTTATCTATATTTTAAATACAAAACCATTCGTATAGGCTTGCCTGCAAAAATAGTATATAGCTAGGCTTGGCTATATATAGTAGCCAAGCTATAAAGTTTTAGAATTGGAGCTGTGTGATAGGTGCGAGAGAGAAAGTAGAGTGCGCCAGCTCCGTGTGATAGAACAGGACACAGCATAGCTACTGCACGCTATTAACTCACACTGTGGCTTATGTACAATCCACATTCAATGGATGTTTAGAGTTATCAATGCATATTATAGCACGAGCGGCCCGCGCGCCGCTCTGACGTAGTTGTTTACGAATAGAAGACAGGCCGGGGAGCAAGTGTGCGGGCGTGGAGAGCTCGGCAAGCCGCGAGACGGCTGTGCTGTTAGTGACTGAGCTGCCGGGCGTCGTCGCCTCAGCATGAGATATTTCCCTAAAAAGAGACATAGGTAAATGTATTGAATTTCGATTTGCTGACAATAATTAAGTAATTCAATTAACTCCTGCCTATCTATAGTGGAGCCTACTCTTTTTTTCATTGTAGCGCAATGTGATGTGCGATGTAAGTCAGGTTTCGGTATATGTAAATGATTTAATGATATAAAATGGTAAGTAAGGATATTTAACATTAAAAGGCATATATATTTTTTACTTTTTTATTCTATTCGAGGATAACCTCTATGGCATTACATAGGGATTATTTTACATTGAAATGCTGTATTTACTTACAGAAATAATACAGTTTAATAAAATAAATAACACAGTCCCTTTCCTCGACTTTAGATTTGAGCTTAACTTAAATCCTTATTAATAAGTAGTATATAGGATTAACTTTTTCTCACATCGGATTGGCAAAATGCATTGGCATCACGACACTAATTTATGAAGTAATCGGTTGAACTTTGATGGAGACCAAATAAATTATATACACGGATGTAAGTGTAGTAGCGACGATAGGTTACCTTCTCGTATCGTATTTGGTAAAATTAGGCTCTGTGAACGTCTGCGCATGCACCCAGACTGTACCGGTAAAACAGTTTGTCATCGAGCAGAGTAAGCGAGATAGGACGATGCAACAAACGTACGCGAGTTAGCTATATTAGCTATACAATTATTAAGGCCGTACCATAGCGGATCAAATGTATTATGTACTGCACAGCCGCACCTGCGGGCACATCTTAAGATAATACCAATACAAACTTATGTTGTACCTACCTACAGTACTGTAGGTAATATTGTCATTTTAGCCCTTTTTCATTATTGACACCAAATCGATGTGACACTATTAAAAAAAAACATATGACAACAATGGCAGCTCAAACTCATGCGCGGCTATATCGGAATGCTTCACTCGCCCACAGATTATATAATAGCTATATAGACCCGAATCCTACGGTACAACACCGCGTCACAAGCAGTAGAAACTGTTCTATGTCATTCACAGATAATTTCCTTGACTGAGACGGAATATACAAAAATAATTAACTTACAAAGTTACAAACATATATTCTCCTATAACTAAGTGTAGCAATTATTAACTAATGCACTTATATAGCTACCTACTTAAATCTAATCCCTAGCAAAACTAAGATTAAATTATAAATATAAAAGGGAATAAAAAGTGCTCTATGACAACATGAAAATTGGTAAATAATAAAAAAGATTGGTACCGACCAAAGGATTATGTATTCAATAACCGTGAATTAGTCCATACAATGTCCGGGCGTCTGGGTAAGTAGGTACCTGGCGATCTACGAAGGGTCCAACTAACTTTATACTATTAAAGATACAATTACAAATGATTCCTACCTCAGTCATAGCCCCCTCGGAATAGCAGCCCTTGTTATAAGTAGTTTATATTAAGATCCATTAAAATAACATTATCTTAGTCCAAAAGTATGGTACTATAAGTAACACGTTTTTGAGTCGTTTCAGCTTATTTTGTTGAAATTCCGACCTGTCTAATAAACTTAATAAAACACTACTTATGAGAACAGTTCAATATGGCTAATTCTGATTTTGTTTTCATTCGCTAATTTATTGGTGAAAAATATTTTAGACCGGATATATATAAAAATATATGTCCGGTCTAAATTTTTTTTTTTTTTTTAACTAATTTTCTCGGCTAACGACAGTTGCGCTCGATCTGTGTCTTACATGAGAAGAAAGGAAAAACATGTATAAATGAGAAACGTAATTGTATAGAGCTCGTAGGTCATCTGTATAGTACATTTTTGTAATATTATTAATCAACACGCGCCAGGATTTGCCCCGCCCCCTCTGCCCGTAAACACCCGCGAGCTTCTGTAATGTCATCGGCACCTGTTAAGCCCTTAAATCGTCTTATCAGACTAAGAATAGGCACGAAAAAATAATGCAACGAAATAATTGCCATGTATTTAGACAATGTGTACGATGACGGCTTTCAATTATGCATTTTCAATTATTGACTCAAAACGTTAACAAAATGTAAACGAGGGCAATCCTAGGTAGGTAATATGTATTCTACCCAACAAAAAAATTGCTCAAGCTTTCCGCTGATAGGCAGCACTTTATATAAATACAACGTTTGGATATGATGATCATCTTT
The DNA here is from genome assembly GCA_934044485.1 of Apeira syringaria. Classification (NCBI taxonomy): domain Eukaryota; kingdom Metazoa; phylum Arthropoda; class Insecta; order Lepidoptera; family Geometridae; genus Apeira; species Apeira syringaria. Next base: position 560,483 of record OW203662.1, read on the forward strand.
TTTGGGAGTCATTCTATATTGTGTGGATGTACGAAGACCATATCAAAGTTGAAAACCTTCAATAATCGATAACACACGCCTGTACACATTAGGTACCTATATTCCCTATGACAATGTTAAATAGGCTGCGTGTTCACTTTCTCTTATAACATATACCTCGTTCATAATGGTGCTGTTGAACTACTAAGGCCCAAGTGTGTATTATTTATTATACAATTACATACATAGGTTACAGCCATCAATTATATCACGTGACATATCTAGTTAAACGTAATACAAATAATAATAAGAATTAAAGATTAACCAAAGGATATAATTTAAAATTATTTTGTACTACTCACTCACGTTATGTTAAAGGATGGCCAATTCTGGACGTCCACCCGTTTAATTGTATTACTTAGACAAATATGATAATGTAGGTAAGGTGGCTACTTATACAATTATTAGGTACTGGTTACAATATGGACCATAAACTATTTGAACACAACTGTACCTATTTTGAGACATGCATCAGAAGAAACTAAGCACAATTCAAAATTTAGAAGATATTGTGTTTGATAATAACTTGTTATTTCTCGATGACTATGACATTGAAACTAGTCCTTTTAAAACTTTTCGAAATTACGAAATATAATAATGAAGAAATAGAATCATAAATATAAACACGAAGACTATGCTATAAAAAGGTTATTATAGCACAGTAACGTAGCTAAGGTGAATGTGTAACTTGAAAGCTGCACACTTGGGCCTCAACGTCAATTAGCAGCTAAATGAAGAGCTGACAACCTAGGGGGAAACGTCTCTTATTGATCCAAATATACTAAGTTCCAAAGATGGGCAACGCCGACGCCTTTGGTACCTATACATTGTAATGGGTAGACCGTTTCGTCTCGTAGGTTCTGTAAATCTGCAGCTTTCAGTAACAGCTTTTTAACGGCATGGTGTTGTTAGCGGAAGTACCTGATCGGTGCTTTTGGATCGATCTTCTGAGGACGCATCAACTTATTAGGCGTAATATTAGAGTTCGAGGCCTTCTATAGATCCATTATTCTATGACTCCGCCGTTATTTACATAAGTTTGTTTCGCGATTTGGTGAAGTTGTGATGACATTTTATCACTGGTTTCAGCCACCATCTTGGCGAAATATCCTTCAGGGTTATTGAGAAGATGGTAGGGGTGATTGAATTCGACCAAGCGACCGGAGTCCATAACCATCACTCGATCGGAATCCATGATGGTGTTCAGTCGATGCGCCACAGTGAGCACAGTGCACTCTGCAAACCTCGTTCTAATCGTTCTCTGGATGAACTCGTCCGTTCTGAAACACAAACGTTAAGTATAAAGTTAACATGAGATGCACTAGCGTCCCTTGTGTGAACTACAAGTAATTGTTCTGTTTATGTTATCAAATGCTTTACGCAAAAAACAAAGTTTGTTTGCGAAAACTAAGCCTTTACCTACATCATATCGTCTACAACCCTGCGATTGTTTCCAGTGCATCGTCATCTGTCCACCTGGTCAGTGACCGACGAGGCCATGCTTTGCTGCGTTTGCCAGTCCATGGTCTCCATTCGAGAACCTTTCGACCCCAACGGCCATTAGCTCTTTGAGCTATGTGCCCTGCCCACTGCCACTTTAACTTGCTAATCCGCTGGGCTATGTCGGTGGCTTTTGTTCTGCTACGGATCTCCTCATTGCTGATTCGATCGCGTAGAGAAACCCCTCGCTGTACGACTTTGAAGATATTGTCATTACAGAGAAACAATGATCGTTCGTGGAATTCCACATGGTATTCACCTCGTCGACCTTGTATAGGTAGGTACTTGCCGAGCTTTTCGTTCTCGGCAATCACGATTTTTTCGTCATTTGTGATTGTGATGTGGGCGAGTAAATTATTGTTATGATAACTGCGTCGTTCATACGTAGGTACCTAGGATCCACGTTCGCCGTGGCTTCATCAAGCACGAGAATCCGGTTGCCCCGCAGAATGGCGCGCGCCAGACAAACCAGCTGCCGCTGTCCAAGAGAGAAGTTCGATCCGCCTTCTGACACCTTGAAGTCGAGTGCAGGTACCGCTGCCTTTAAATCCACCTGCAAACACGTGATCACTGTAATAGGAGGGTATTCATGGAATTGATAAATGATGAAGACATTGAGCTTGTTTAAGTTACGTGCGGTACGGCGCACGAGCGAAATCTCGTTGGCAGTTCCAAATATTCTCTAGGCATGGAGTGTTTGTTTTCGTTTGCAGTTTCTTCTCAGTTTTAGCAGCCCTTGATGAAGCAACCGGTCCATGTGGAGATCAATAGGGACACCTATTGATCTCCACATGGACCGGTTGAAAGCGGCGCATCCAGGCGCTTCCTGCAGTCTCGGTCGCGTTGTCTGCCGCCTTGTCGGCGGATGTCTAATGCCTACGTTCAATACGACATCCTACTATCCATAACATTAAAACGTCATTTTTAAAAGTTGAACTTGCATAGAAACAATATAACAGCAGGATGTCGCAACAAAAGTCCCGAATACGATGACACCGATTCAGAATATGTATTACTAGATGCATCCCTCGGTTTTATCCGCGTGGTGATGAAAAACGGTGATTTTAGTAATAATTAAAATTAGCCTATGCATTAATGCATAATAATTAAGCTTATTTAAGCTTATTAAAGCTATCTCCATCCCAAATTTCATCGAAATCGGTGTAGCCGTTCGAGCGTGAAGAGATGACAAACATACACACAAACTTTCGTATTTATAATATTAGTAGGATAGTAAAATTAAGAAATTATTTTCCAAATATCTGAAACATTTGCTATAGGTGTACTTTATTTATTGTGATGAAGATGATTCAAAATATACTCACAGCTTCCAGCGCATTCCAGAGCTGATCGTCATCGTAGTTGCTGAACGGGTCCAGGTTGTACCGCACCGTCGCCGAGAAAAGCACGGGCTCTTGTGGGATAATCGATATTTTTGACCTCAGGTCCTGGAACAATGTATACATTTTTAATTTAATTTCATATTGTAAATTAAAATATCAAATTGCATAACATGTTCATTGACTAATATGCCATGGGTTGTATGGTGTAGTCTCAGATGAACCAATTTGTTATTTAATTTAAGTTAGGTACTTATGTATTGCAATCTAAATATGTTATAATTATTACTGACAGACAGAAAATTTAGTTTCCTTACATCGTTTATAAATCATTGAGCTCCAAAATCTTTATCAAAAGATTGTAGAGGAGTCCATAGCGGTCTCGTTTTAGAGGGATTATCAGTTATGTAGTTTTTAACGCACTTAAATACGGAAATGTGTTCTTGATTGATCTATTCTATATCAATTCGACGTGTATATTAATTATTATATGCGTTTCTACATATTTTGTTCATAATTTTATATATATATACTTATAACTAAAGGATATAGGCCACTTCTAAAAAGTAAGAGATTCAATACTTATTCAAATGTTTTCATATGTTTATGCATGTGTCACCATGACGCCGTCTTTTGTTACTCGATTGAAACAAATCTCTCGTGTATAGAGGACATACGATAGGAGATATTCCCAAAAGGACAAACTTCCGGATTCGTCCCATCAAAATCGCTTCAGTAAATCTTTTTTTTTTTCGAGAATATCATGTTCTACTTGTCTCTCCTTAAAAGTTTGGACCACGATACAGTTTGGATCGGTAACTCTGCAAGTTCAATAGTGAAAACAAGTATATTCCTGGTATTTTAACTCTTATCTTTGTAATGTTTGAGTACCCTTAATTTATTTGTAAATAACATCTACTGTACCGTCAATATCTGTCAATGTTGACTCACAATAAACGATTCATTCATAATCAAGTTTTTCAAGATGGGCGAATGGAATGCCATGTTGTCTAATCGGCAACAGTTGGTAACTCATACAATGCAGTTATTGTGAAATTCATTTGGCAGTGTACAATGACAATAACCATTCGGGATGCGAAACGGGACTACATTTTTAATATATAATTGACGCATACAAAAGGCGAGTGTGCGAGACACAGGTTGCCCATAGTCGCGATGGTCACTCACTTGCAAAGCCAGGTAGCCGGTGTCGATTCCGTCGATTAGGACTTCGCCCTCCACGATGGCAAGCCTGAACAGTGACGAAATGAGGGATGATTTGCCAGCGCCTGTTCTGCCAACTATACCCACCTGTAAGTAAAATTAACATATTCTGGTATACCTCAGCGCTGTAATTTTACAGTTGCCGCTGTAGCATTTTACCAGCCAAGTCTACTATTTTGGTAAATTAAAAAATGTTTTCAATTTTCTAATATTTTGTTTGTATATTTAGTGTATTTCCAAGATACCAATATATAATTTTATATGCACGGACCAACGGACAAACAGGACCAACGGACCTGTAGAAGACGTTTTTCCGTAAGACAACTCCTGGTAACTTCAGTGTATGTACATACATAATAATATATTGGTATATCGGAAATGGTCCTAACGATATCCGACGACTACCTATAGATAATTACTAATCTTTTTTCTGACGCTGCATACTTTAGCCAGTTTCTTAATTTTATCCGTAGTGGTCCGTTTCGTAGATCATTATGTTAATGGCTACTGTTAACATAATGAGCGATGATGCGTTGGTGCCATTGGAAAACGCTCCTGCGAAACGATTGAACGTTTATTAAACGATTGTTCGCTTTACCTTCCATCCACTCTCGATGACTACGTTCAGGTTCTTGAGCACGGGCAAGTCTTCGGGAGTATATTTCATGTAGCAGTTCCGGAACTCGACGCGCCCGCGTGACGGCCAGCCTTTTGGAGTCTCCCTTTCTGAAAGGGTAATCACATCATATCACTATTTTATCATATTTGTAACTTTAATGTAGGGCTGGACGTTAGAGGCGAGTTAGGATGCACCTATAACCGGTGAGTGAAAAGTAACGTTAGTAAAGTAAAGTAAAAGTAACGTAAATTTTTGCATGGTGGTAGGGTACTTTGGAATACCCGTCTGGCTAGCTACCACCCTCAAGTTTGAAAAACTGTCACCAAACACATAGTGTGTCCAGGCAGCAGTCCTTGAGAGCCAGTGAGCATTCTAGATGTAGCGTGATAACATCTGCGACCACATCGTCACAGACTATCAAGTAAGATAGTGGTAAAACGCTAGATCTATACAGTAAAAAAAAGTAATTAAACAGAATGTCATTAACATTCTGTTGGGAGAAGGTAAGAAATAAGTAGAACATGTGAGGACGGAGAGGTAGCTTTTGTTATAAGGTGTGTGTGTGTGTGTGTGTGTGTGTGTGTGTGTGGGTGTGTGTGTGTGTGTGTGTTTAATGGTAGGTGGTTTTAAGGAAGTAAAGTGTGTTCAGGCAGCAATCCTTGAGGTCCAGTCAACATTCTAGGTCTAACGTGCTGACATATTCGACTACATAGTCATATTCTCTATAAGTAAGTATACTTAAATCTTTAAACATGTATAAAAAGTTAATTATAACGAGTCCGTCAACATAGAAATGTTTAATTTCCTACATTTCACATAAGGGGATACCTGAGAGGATTTGAGAACTACCAGCATTTTAAAATATTTGATATCACGCCATTACAATTGTGCGTTAGTGATTAAGTCAGATATTAAAACACCAAGAGTCATCCCCCTTCCCTTCTCCCGTTCATAAGAATTGAAGACGCTTCCCCGCCCCAAACGAGAATCCTGAACTCGCCACTGTATGTTGCTGTAGATTACAGCCTGAAATGGCACAAATAACATATGACGATGATCGGGGTAGCGGGACAGCCGCAGTCCAGCCGCGGAGCGGGGGGCGGGGCGCGCGGCCGGTGTTCAATGATGACGTTCACAGTATCCTTAGGAGATAATAACGCACCTCCTGTTTCCCATTGCGCTTCACGTTCGATGTGCGTGTACTGCAGAATACGCTCGACGCTGGTCATCTGCGAGATCACCTCCGCCGTCTGCCGCACGCCGAACTGCAGCATCCCGGTCAGGATCAGGGTTTGCGATATCGCCAGACCCACGTTCCCGGAGAACACCGTCCCTGGCGCACAAATTACATACTTTACAGGCAGAGCACATGTCATCATTATGCCTTTTCTTAGCACAGAAATGCATCAACATAATATTCCTGGTGTAATTCTTACGTAATCGCGAATACTACAGGTATACAAAACAAACGTAATGTTAACAATATATAGTGAGATGTATACGTTCTGTTGTTATTTATTTTCTCATAGTTATATGGGCCGTTGTTTGTTATAAGCCAAATTGAGTTTATAATCTTGGGCTTGGATATGATTGGAAATAACCAAAAAATATATTTACAGTTCTTTATTTAAATATTTAGACATTTTTGGCGTCAATAGCAATAACACAAAGAATGATTATATAAAAGTGAAAATGTAATTTCCAGTTTTATGGCCCACCCTTTCCAAACTTAGGTAATAGATTTTGTATAGGGGATGACGTCATTTGTTGTCCTTGCGATTAGAACGTGGCCGGATACTTGGAGAAGGTGGTAGTTACCGTTTCCAGCATGCAGTCGCAGACGGGACATATGTGAGTACGGCTGACTTACTGCTGTCGATGACGAGGAAAGCCACGATCACGATGGTCAGATAGAGGACACAGATGAAGTCGAGCCAGAAGCCGAGGGTCACGCCACTGGCCAAGTAGCTGCTCCACGTGGAAGTGTGAATGTCCTGGAACGAGACCGTGGCTCAGTACTTACCTACTGGACGTTTCTATTTAAACGTTAAATTCATAACAAACAAATTTCTCCCAAAAAATGAAACCGTCTTTAACATTCAAAAGTTTGAAATAACTTGTTGAAGTCGGTACCGTGATAGTTCAAAAAAGTAACTATCATCACAATATTGTGCTCATGGTACCGATTTCGACAAGTTATTTTTTTTGGGTGTCGGTACCATTCAGCCTGTCGGTACCAGTCGGTACCATTTTTTTGGGAAATTTTATTTTTCACCCTTTTCAATGACAATTGATCCTGTGGTCACACCTCAGGATCAATTGTCATTGTGTTTGTTCACCGATTTTTATGATCCTCGATTAGGAAGTCTTTCAAGTAGACGTAGCACTTTTCAGTGATTGGAGTGTAACTTAAAAAGTACTTGACAAATTTTAAAAAAATGTATAACGCACATACCGTCCTTAGAAATTATATTTTTTCTGTGTCATAGTGTTTTTGTAGTTATTCTAGGTACTAGAGAAATGACAGTTATTAAGAAATCCTCTTAACTGTCATTTCTTTAGTACCAAACACTGTCTTCGCGTTGTAGGTATTAAGCAAACGTATTGCTATCTCGCGTTCCCCCCAACCCCCTATGCAACTGATAGAGAAAGTTGCTGCTCGTGTCGGTACTTTATCGGTACATACCTTCTATACTACTCTACACTATACTATTCTATATCACGTACTTGTCCATAATGGACAACTACGTGGTGTAGAATCCTGAACGCTGCGCTACGTCTTCGCTATGGCTGCGTTACGGTTGCGCTACGGCTGCGCTACGGCTGAGCTACGGCTGCGATAGTAGGTCCTGCCCCCCCTAGACAAAGTAACGTTCTACAAGCGTTAACGCGAAAATCGTCGAATGTTTGTTCTCGTTCGAAGCAAGCAATAAAATGGGGTGAGGAAACGAGATAGAGCGATATAAAACTACGGATACCAAAACGGGATGGGACGAAAGACATCAACGCGCTCGATTTGCGCCACTCATTTTTTCCGGAGGGGAAGGTGTACCGTTAGTCAACAGGTTTCATAGTCATTGTATATATCACATGAACAACACAACACATGAAAGAGAATCGCCATGAAGCGATGCATCTTGTCTAGGCCCAGTTCGGCTACAGTTTGGAGGAGACCAAACCTCAACGGAACGTCCGTCGGAGGCATGGCGTCGCTAGACGATTGCACACAACTCACCTGGAATCTGTCAAATTCTTTGATCAGTCTTTGTTGCGCTCCAGCAGAACGGATTGTGCTTATTCCGTTTAGTGTGGCGGACATATGCGAGAATACTGGACTGCGAGCTGAAACGATTACATTTTGTTTTCACATTTGGGAACTTACTTATAAACATTATAGGTAGGCACCATTATAAGATTTTGTATACGTATATTTAAGTGTTTTTTTTTCATTTTAAGTATGTACCTATGACCCCAACACCCATTAAATACTGCATATAAGTGTACCGACCCACGGGATCCATTGTCATATAAGTCTACCGACCCACGGGATCAATTGTCATATAAGTCTACCGACCCACGGGATCCATTGTCATATAAGTCTACCGACCCACGGGATACATTGTCATATAAGTCTACCGCGTTAAATTGTGTTGTGCTTATTTGGTCGTTGGGGGCATAACGGTCATGATCCAAAATCACAAACATATCACATGGATCATCATCATCATCATCATGATCTCAGCTATAGGACGTCCACTGTTGGACATATGCCTCCGCCATCACATGGAGAAACCTTTAAAATTTTTAACTTAGATACAGATAGATATAGCTACGTAAGCAAGCCACTACTTCTTAATAGAACACTTACCCCCTTACTTATAAACGTTGAATAAGCTGCGAATAGTAATTCAGTGTTTTGTTCCGTTCTTTCAACGTCAAACTGTCATATAAGCGACAAAGACAAAACACTGAATAACTATTCAGAGGTTATTCAACGTTTATAAGTAAGGGGGTTTAATAGTACTTACTGGTGCCTTCTAATCTTTTTATGGACTGCGCAGATTTGAGATAGATCTGAAGGATGGTGTAAAACAGAAGGAGGATGATAGTCGTCGGCAGCAATGTCCAAATGAGCGCAGCCGCGTTCAGCGCCAGTATACTGAACATCACTAGATATATCTGAATGCACTCCAAGAGAAACCGGGGCAGGAGGTCGTCTAGTGCACCGATGTCCTTGGAGAACCGGTTCAAGATTCGACCTGAAAGTAATATCAACGATTTCAGATAAGTTCAAAAGTTGGACCAAGAAAGGCTGTGTCTGCAGTTATGCATGGTTTTTAAAGGGAAATAGTGATATTTTAACTATTTGTATTTTAAAAGCTGAAATGATTTTACTTTTCCTTTACTTCTCGCAAATATTGGTTAGCTTTAGTTTTGTGTATAGTGTAACGTAATAAGTGAACCAATCATTGTTTTTTGAATAGATTAGATGAAAAAGTACTTACAGCTTTGTAAGTACTTTTTCATCTAATCTATTCAAAAAACAAGGATTGGTTCGTCTATAAGTGTGAGCAAAGTAGATCTTTACTCTTACAGAGTTTCATAGAGGGCGGAAAAGAGTTTTTCCATACGTTTTTATTCTTACCAGTGTGGCTTTTCAATCGAAATTTGTTAAACATGAAATAAATGTAAGAACAAAAAAGTTAAAGCAGCAGTTTTCAAAGGAATGTTTTTATTTTCAGTAATTTCATAAAACATAGTTCCGAACAGTAATCGACGAAGTAATCTTTTTCTTTTATAAATGTTATCTTGGGTATTTTAAAAATGAATTTGTGTGGAATAATAAAAGTGAGGTGTTCATTTTTGAAGGCCAGAGTATTAACTCAGTACCAGGTAAGGACTTGCATATTATACTAACCCGATGAGTTGCTGTCGAAGAAGCGCATGACGCCCCTTAGCATAGAGTGGAACATGTCGTTGTGGAGATTCCTGGAGGCAGTCATGCACACCTTGAAGAACATGAAGGCGCGCGCCGTGATGAAGAAGATGCAACACACGATGAGAGCCGAGTACACATACAGGTACTGGGAGGTGTCCAGCGGCCCGATATATGCGTAGATGTCCATGTCTGGAATGAAGGCACTTACTTAAATATACATATAATGGATTGCACTGGAAACTTTCACAAAATATTATTTTACCACTGAAAATATAGTAAGTGAAATAACAACAATAACAACTGGTACACTAAACATTTTTAAGCTATTGCATAGCTTATATCGCGGGCCTTGAGCGTGGAGACCGAATCCAGAAATTCCGTAACGAAAATAACCTAAAACCCCCCACTCCGACCGGCACAGCGGTGATACTTTTTAGTTTTGCCATCTATCGATGAATAGCAGAACTTTTAATGACTTTTTTGAAATATCACGCTTGTCTGTTTAGTTCAGCAACTCGCCTCTAGGTGGCATTGGTTGTATCGACGTTACTGCATAAGTTATTATTATGTTAATTGCATAAGTTGATAAAAAATGCTATGCAATAGCTTTACCGCGGCAGTCCCCGAGTGCCACACGTCTTTCTTTATACAATAAACATTCTTAACCTCGCGTGATTACATCTTCAACCATATCTGGTAGTCAGTCATATACGAGTAGTAGTCAAACGAATGAATGTGAAATTTCTCAATCTGTCAGTGCACGACCACGGCGATATCACGGCGGTGTAGGTACCTTCATTATACACAGTTTACATGAGTTACTACATGATTTGGACTTTGTTTGAGATGGTGATCATGTTAATACCAAACCTGTATGTAATTAAAAAAATAGGCATTATTCACCAACTGTAACCTTTTATTGGATTGCCAGGTAATATAACTTTTAAGGAACTTTAATTAAAGTTTAGTATTTTTTAATGTTTTTATGAATTTATAAAACATATTGTACATTATTCTAACAGACAATTAAAAGGTATAAAAACGTATATAGATTTTTATTTATACTAGTTCCTACATAATTTTCGCCACTTACTTGCATGATTTGTTTCAAATGTGTAATAACAAATAAAATGGATTCATCTTTATTATATTATGTAATGGAAAGTTTATTTTGACCTCCATTCTAAATTTCAGCATCATCCATAAATAATTTAGCGAGAATTAAATAAATAAACATTTTAAGTAATATTTTAAAACGTCACTTTATTGTAGAGTACCTACATAATTTTTGATTTATCTGACTTACGCATATACTGCGCTCAATGCAGTTTCTTTTTACTTTAGAATTTTGAAATAAGCGTTGACACGACTATTTTCGTACATAGTTACTTATCTATAGTTCAATGCTACGACCTGAGCGAGCGCGGCGCGTGGCTTATTGCTACCGTGGCGCGTCCGCCTGGCCGTGTTTACTTTCCTTACTAGAGCGGGCGGTACAAGACGCACGGGTGAAAACTGATTTTTTCCTAGCATACGGCCCACCCTTAATGTAAAAAAAAACGATACTTTAGTATTGATTCTTTCTATTTATGCGCCCTTAATAAATTCAAACTTGAAAGATCCAAATACTACATTTTAAATTTACGGTTGCACCCATGGGCGCAATTAGTATAGAACTCTTCCAAGGATATCTTTGATTGTTTAACTCCCGCCCTTCGGAGTTTGAATTGTATTACTATATATATAAGATATCCTATAATCGAGTTTGTGTCTGGGTGTGTATATGTAATATAAGTATATATATCAGTCATCAGATGACCATAGCACAGGCTCTGCCTAGTTTGGCACCTGAAGACCTTGTGTCAGCAACAAAAGATGTTTATTGATTTAATGTTCATATGACTTACCAGGCCGCATGGCTATTCCTGAGAAATAGCTTGCAAAGTTGAATGTACTGTTCTCGGGTGGTAGAGGTCGATCGTTGTAGTTGGTGGTCGTGCTGTTGTTCTCTTTCTCCTTCATGCGAGTTACTTCGTTTGTCCTGCGACAATATCAACCGTAAGTAATTCGATATACAGTAAGTTCTCATCTAATACTAAATAGATGCTCTTGTATTAGCATCCGTTTGATGGAATTTAAAAAAAATGCTACATAAGTACCTCCTATGTCGTGCATTTTCAAAAAAGAGCCTAATAAACGCTCTTTTTTGAAAATTGCGAATTTTATATAAATCCGTGTAAGTTACCTAACCAAAGTAAATATAATCGGCGGATACGTTTAAAGCAATCTTTGCACAATCCAATGCACAATTTTTGGGAAAGGATATTTCTCGTCTGAAATTTACCACTTCAATAATTATGAAAATGTATTTTAGCGAACAGAGATGACGTCGTCGGCCGAGGGCGACGCCCGCACTCTGGAATACAAGTTTCCTATCTAATGGACTCTGCACTGAGCGATTCGATGCGAGGTATGTAAGGTAAGGTAAGGTAAAGTAAGGTGATACCAGAAGGTGACCCAGTAGTCGCAGAGCGTGGCGGAGAGCTGGCCGACGAGCAGCAGCAGCACCATGGCGGTGAGGCGCGCCGAGCGGCCGCCCGCGCGTAGGTAAGCGCCGTACACGCGCCAGCTCATCGAGCCCGACTCGCGCTCCTCCTCCTCCATCTCTTGCGCCGGCGCCTCGCCGACCACCGACGCCTCCGGCAGCGACGGACGTCGACTCGTCGACAGCTGGAAGGTGTATTATGTGGTAGGTAGCACGTATGGCACGACCTAAGCTCCTGTCTCTCAATTGGCTTGCAGGTAGCTGCGCAGTAGCTACTTTTGAGCTACGTTCAAACTTTTGAAGGAAAAAATTCGGCTACGAGTAACCGAATCGTAGCTAGGATTGAACCCACGACTACAGGATTTACCGTCCCGTGAGTGCCGCCTCCTAGCGTGATGTCAATGCAACCACCGGGACCCATAAAACACCGCGCACTAGGGAGTCGCATTTTTTCAATTTAAACTAATATACACGAAAAATTATATGATATAATATACTACTATTATATAAGGTATATATTACTATATATCAACCATTAAGTTATAAACCCCACTAATATTAAAAATGTGAAAGTTTGGATGGATGTTTTGTTACTCAATCACTCCAGAACGACTGAACGGATCTGAATGAAATTTAGCACAGATATAGATTATAGTCTGGAATAGCACGTAGGCTACTTTTCATCATCATCATCATCAATCATCACCACGCGGGTGAAACCGCAGGGCGCAGCTAGTAATATAGTATATATATATATATAAAGTTTTGATAAAGTAACGAGCACGATTGCTCCTTTCGACACGTTGCATGACACGTTGAGTCGACAACGAAACAAAGGTATACGAGCCGCGAGCGCTCACACAAACACACGTTGGGAAACAGCCCTTCAAGTTTTCAAGAAAATTGTAAATAGCAAAATATTAAATCTCAGTAATGTGGGTACTTACTCTTGCAGACGTACGTCTCGATAATGGAGGTAGTTTCTCTGCATCTTTATTGCCTTCATTTTCGTCATGAGAAGCCGATAGCAGTTTTGCAAAGTCTTTTCCAGACATTAGTAGCTCTTCATAAGACCCCTTCGCTTCGACAGAGCCCTATAAAAAAAAACCGAATGCGTCACGTGTAGGTTGCTAACAAATTAATTTGTCCACACACAACGTCATACCTAAAATCAATAATCTTACGTAAAAGATCCAAATACAAATACAATAACATCTGAAGTTGTAAATAATATCGATCCTTGAATTGAGATCTTCAAGATTCGAGATGTTTTGCAAGTTTTGGACAGAAGAGGGTAAAATATATTGAAGTAACTAAATAATAGCTTTAATTTTAAATAAACTAGATATATTTTGCTTGACTATGTCATAAAGGTGTAAGAAAAGTACCAACATAATAATACCAAACTATGACGATAGTTGAAAACGAAGCATTTTAATACAATATCCATGGTTGTGGAAGAATAACATAGTGACAGTTGAATTGTCGGGCTGAGTATTTTCTATGCTAAGTGGAGCCATTGAGTTAGGATAAAAAAAAATGAGTTATATAACGTTAAAAATAACGTATAATAAGCATAATATATAAACTAAAATGCATGACTAAAATAATGCTAAGCATCAAACTATCTAAATACCAAAAATTTTTCAATCTAGAAACAGATAAATTAAAAAAACTAAGTGACATTCGTAAACTTAAAGCAACGTATGGAGGGAAAAGTCCCCAGAGTGCTGGCAGCGTTGCCACGTTAAACGGCTACGCTCAACTTCTGTGCAACGTGAATGCCAGCACTCTGGGCACCAGACCGCTCCTACAGTAGGAGGGTGGTGCCCAGAGTACTGGCAGGCTTGAACAAGTCTCTATATATAATGAGGACGATCAGTCCCCACGGACCCAAAGTCTCTACTCCAAAAACTTAAAAACGTAGGCCCGGACATGGTTCTTACTTTTTATTCTGTTTTTAGTTTATGTTTAGTTTTGTAATTATTTATAGATTCAAGTTTATTATATTTATTTAAGATTTTATTTTAGTAATATATATTATGTCTTCTAAGCAATAGTAAAATATATATTTACAAACTAGGAAGAGAGATCACAACTCTATATTTGGCAAGTACAGGTAGTGCTGATAATGCTGAAAGATGCCAATTGAAGGATAACACGCCTTTAGAATTATCTTCCTATGGAGATTCAGGTGATGCAAATGAAAAGTCTCACATTATGCATGATGACAATGAGATCAGCCGCCTTGAGGTAGTGCAGCTGGTGCGTGACCAGGATGCGGGTCGTGTGCCGGAGGTACCCGCCGATACAATCGTCGAACAGCTGTCGGCCCACGTGAGCGTCTACGGCCGACAGCGGATCGTCCAGTAGATAGATATCGGCCTGAGGAATATAACCAACGGGTCAAGTTAACTGCAATCATTCAGAATTAGTTGCCTTGCGTTATCCACTGCTACACATACGCCTCCCATACTGATCTCCACAAGGACCGGATGGAAGCGACACGCGTCCAGCCCCTTCCTGTGATCTTGGTCAGGTCTTCTGTCTACCTACCTGCCTTTATGAAAACTTTTTAGAAAGAACCTGTATTCACATTAATTTTGGTAATATAATACATTACAAGAATTACAAATTAATCAGTTACGTTTACTTATTACGTGTCATATAACATCGGAATGTTAGCAATAAAACAAAAGGATAATGTGGTCTAAGCTATAACATGCGCAAACTGGGCGGGTTGTTGCAACCATATTAAATAATAATATTTTTATTAGGTACACAGTTTTTCAATAAATAATTCTGGTTTCATAGTTATTAAGCTCGTTAACATAGATAAGGAAAAGGAACGGTCCTAAAATACTCCTAATATACTACTAATATATTTAAAGAATCTGATTGAATTCGCTCAATAGTTTTAGTGTTATGTTTATAAAAATCAATACGGGTAAATTGATTGACATTAATTGAAAAATAATATTTTATGAGAGCTAGAGCTCTTATCCTTATAGTTTGAAGGTTATCTAATAAGTTTTCATGTAGATTACAGTCGAGTGCTTTTGAAAGATCTAGAAAAAGAGATACGTGTGATACGTCTTTTTTGCCATTTATATCATCCTATACGCCCAGTAAAACACTGAATATAGATAGAGATGAATGAATTTTTACCCTTTTGGAATCCGTATTGTTTGCCGGCTATTTATTATGTTAGTTGACTCTAAAATGAAGTGATCCTATTGAATATAACTTTTTCATAAACGTGGGATTGCTATAGGTCTATGTCATTCCTTGGCTCTAATAGAGCCAGTGTACATTAATAGACTTATATGAAATCAGTTGCAAAACAACCTATCTGAATCCCTTCAAATAAAACTATATTTTTTAAATCTGTTTATATACGACGAATTTCTGAGAAGTCAAACATAAAAAATAATCGAATTAGTCACCTCGTCTTTGTTTGAAACATGGTTAGTAAAAAAGTGCTAATAACAGGACAGTTCAATTCAAATAGAACTACAAGCATCAATATCCATTACAATACCATAAAGAATAAACTCATAATCATTATTAAAATGAAACGTCTCAGAGTTCAGATTAACTAACCTGCCGATAAACAGCTCTCGCCAAGTTGATTCGCGCCCTCTGTCCTCCAGATAGGGAGGCGCCTCTCTCCCCGACCAGCGTTTGGTCACCGTGGGGAAACTGTTGGAAGTCTTTCTGCAACGCACACACTCGAACAACCTGCGCCATCAAAATGAGCTTATAATTTTCGATAGGTATAAACGAAACAAGTGAACAAGTGAAGATAACACAAGTTTAAGTGTATGACAACATTTAACTGTAGTGTCTGTGAAAGTGCACTAGTTTTCGAAAGTGGAACAAAATGACCTAAATGGCCAATTTTTACTTCTTTATTTCTCACCGCAACCTCTAAGTAAAATTTCATTGAAGTATCTACTATTATACAGATACAAAAGGAAACCGGGAACGATGGGTTGCTGGCTAAATATGATAGCGTGTGTCCCAATCAACCGCCACACAGGAAATCCTAGCGCGGGGTATAAGTGCAATAAATAATAATAATAACAAAATTACCAATGTGAAAAAGCTAGCCAAAATATAAAGTAATAGAATAGCTTACAAAATAACGAGCCAATTATTATTGATTAGCCTGTATAAACCGTTTCTATCACATTCCTCTATTAGCGCGTCGAAGGACCACATGGAGGTAGTGCCCGTACAGTGATGAAGGAATGTTGGTCCGCCAGGTTCCATTATTATATTATGATTTTGCACAAACATATTATAAAACCGATCAATTAGAGATTCATATAAGAAGCACTCTTATCATTACTGACTAATTAGAGTATGTTACGTTATGCTTAGAGGCGACCAAAGTGCGTTAAGTCGTGGCCACAATTAGCGGAATTGCTTCCATACAAGCGCAGGCTCCGTATCTGATGATCCAGTCCCCGGCGCACCTGCTCTCGAGAACATCTGCACCAACGATTATCGTGCGTCACTCTCTCTGTGACTAATGCTGTGAGTGCATTTCCTGTATACTTCAGTTTCTGTCGGCGCCGTCGGATCAGTTTCTGTTTCTGATACTTTTTTGTTATATATAGCAGACCTAGAACGTAGACTGCATTAATTACCTCCTTATATTTTTTCTGATTGTAGGGTAGGCCAAAAAGAATGTTCTGGCGGACTGTGGCTACGAAGAGCCATGGCTCTTGACACGCGTACGACAGTGCTCCGGACAGATAAATGCGGCCACTTGTTGAACGCAGCTCACTCAGGAGTAAGTGCAGAACTGAGCTCTGCAATTCAAATTTAAATACCAAGTTAGTATGTTTTTACACCACAAAAATGACGTGCACATGGGAATATCGATATGAAGGTATATTAGTGTGTCTTTCTTGATTTCAGACCTTAAGGGTAAATGCAAATTTGCTTTTCTCACTTTATCAGATCTTGTCACTTGAAACTACCTTACAATTTTAAGACCGAAAATGGTGCTGCAATGAGATTCATAAGGGATTTTAAGATAATTAATACCTTTCCAGAGCCAACGGAGCCGATGATTGCACAAAGCTTTCCTTTAGGCACTGTGAAGCTGAGGTTTCGCAGCGTTTCAGGCCCATCTTCTGTCCAGTTTGCACAAATGTCTTGGAGCACCACACCGGTGTCTGGATTCACAGCAATCGGGCAGAGAGTGTGGTTCATACTCTTCTCGTTGTGGTCAAATCCTGATACATTAGTAAGAGAGTTAGCATGTTTGTGCTCATTTCTACTTGAGAATACTCATTGTCTGCAATTGAACCGTTCGTATGATACAATCGTACGGATAATCTGGATTTGTTTGTTGTTTTTAGACAATTAGAATCACGCTAGACTCGCTATCAATAAATGTACCCCACCATCAAACAACGGATTTGATAACGATATGAAGCTGTCCGAATAAGTAGAATGATAATTTTTTTGGTAAACACGAATAGTTCGTTTATGTTTATGTAAATGTTCGTACCAGGGTTAAAAATGCCTTCTTCGTCGATTTTCTTGAAGGTGTTAGGTCTGAGGTCCACTTCACTGAGATTCTTTATGTTTTTCTTGTCCACGCTCTGCACAAGCTTCGCTATGTCGACATCAGGAACGCTGCGCAGATCCTCTCGCTCATCTGTGTCATTACAATCCTAATTGATTAAATCTAAATCAATGTCAATGCATTTGGGCATCAAAGAGTCTATTCTCAAATATAAAAAATAACTAATTTTTAATGTTGGAAATATTAAATCCCCGTACATAGGTACAATGTGTGTAAAAAACCAATTGAATCGATACTTCTTGTAGATATCCGTATATAACTCTACATACATTCCAAATATATCCAGATATATATCTAGGATAACTACCTACATACTCGTAGAAACAACATTTCGTGTTGTTCGAACAGCGAAATGTGATGAAGATATATTTGTGATATATGTGTAAAAAACAAACATAGATAGTATATAGTGTAACAAATAACAACGCGAACGTACCGAACAGCATGAAGGTCTCCAGGCGCTGCACGGAGATGAGCGCCTCCGCCAGGAACGACACCGCGTTCGACATTATTATGGACAAGGTGCCCTGCAGCGTGTTGTAGAACTGCGCCAGCGGGAACACCTGCGAATCGCACACTTGTTACGATGCTGCAAGTTAATAAACCAGGTAGGTACCCGATATCAGCAATAATCTAAGAAGATTTCATATGGCGCTGGTTCTAGGTCAGCGAACACGTTTCTGATTCATTTGTGTGGTTCAGTGTCCACTATCTACATATGTCGCTCGCCAAAGGTAGATACACGCTAAACGTGGAATGTTTACTGGCTCTCAAGGGCAGCCGCCTGAACATACTGGTGCTTGGTGACGGAGTTTCAAACTTGAGGGTAGTAGATAGGTAGCCAGGCGGAAGGTACCCTACAACCATAATGTGGCTTTACCTACACTGAAAGGTCAAGTCGAGGTTGGGGATCGAACCACCGTCCGTCATATTGAGAGCCGACACCCGTAAGCCCAAAGCTATCGTCGCTTCACATAACATTATTTAATCTCCGACTATTAAAAAAAACAGCACTTACAAAGAATACAAGCGCTTTAATTGCTTTCTTTTCCGTCCATAGCTGAACTTACACATCCAACTACGACATGGTGTCATCTCATGTTGCCATGAAAACAGAATTTGGCCTCATTATCGTAACTAATCTCGTAATTAACTACTAAAGTAGACTTATTTGTATACTTTTGCAACTAGTTATCAATGAGTTTTATATGGTCATTGCATTAAAACCAAGCTAGGCGCAATTTACGTTAACATTTGTGTAGGAAAAAATTCGACTACTATTGAAACTTAAACTCACGACTGCAGAATATCATCCCTAAGCCTCGTTCCCACTGGCCACAGAGGCCACTCACAAGGCCCCGCGAGGACCCCTAGCTAGTTCCTACCAACCAGATACCTACCCTAAAGGATAACCAATACTTATTAGGTACCTACCGAGAAACATACATAATGTATTAATTACGAAAAAATAAAACGATAATGACCGTCTACCATACTACTTGCTTATTAGTTATTGCGCGGAATAAGGTTACTATTGTGGATTAATTATATCATTCATTCATTTAATATAACTAAATAATTTAAGATATACGTAAGAAATTAAAAATAAACCAAGAACCTTACTCGCCTACTTATAACAAAATAGTGCTATGTCTAGTCTAGATTATAGGCGCGCCATTATCCTAAATACCCTAAAGTGCCCAGGGCTTCCAATAGGTTAGAGACTGACCGTCCCTGTAGCTTTGCCAACTAAGCTATAGGAGCTCTCCACTGGCAGTTCGAATTTGTTCCTTCATTACGGCCGTCAGTTTCTCAGACTTGAAGGTGGCAGCTACTGGAAAGCACTCTACCGTATACCGTGGATCTGATAATGGTGTTATCTTTACCGGTGGTCGAGGGTCTCTCTCGGCGGGGATCAAACCCTCGTCCGTCAGGTTGACAGCCGACGCTCCCACTGCCACTCACACCGCCTACCGATGGCATCGTTCCACTGTCATGGAAGTGTAAAAGTGAAGTATTTGATAAATAGGTACTCACGATATCAGCAGTGACTTGGTATCCGAACAGCGAGTAGGAGAGCAGAGTGGTGTAGAGAGTGAGTCGCTCCGTGAACACCATGAAGCTGAGATACACCCCGCGCAGGTAGGAGGCGGAGGTGACGCACTTGATCTCGTTCTTGCGAGCGAGCGCCACCACCTGCTCGAATGGTTTCTCCCACGCGTACATTTTGATAACCTACAACATTTTCATGAAAACAATGTGATCCTTTAAGAATTGAATGAAAAGAACAATATGTAACATGAATGACACGTGCTTCGTATTAACTAATACAATAAATAAAAATACTTTTCGTATTTTAGTTACGATTTAATGAAGTCAAAATGACTAGTCTTTTTACGAATTCTTCACTTTTCCCGATAAAACGATAAGTATTGGCGGAGTAACGTAGTGTAGGTGAGCCCGTGTATACACAAATACAAACAACTTCTAAAATTCCTTGAATCGCGTGAATTACGGAAACTATCGGTAACAGAAACAAGTAAAGTACTACTGTTTTAGAGAACATAATATTAATATTGCCGAAACCAGTGCAGATGGATGGAGATAGTAGACAGGCACGCGTGCTGCTGCACTGTGTGGCCACAGAATATATAAGAATCTCAACCGGACTGCGTAAGGCTGACTATTTATTATCTCTGGAACCACCGCATGCACCACTGGAGTAGCTACGCCAGCGACGGCCATGCTCCGTTATATTAAGGAGTTGGGATGGCTCGGGTAGTGGCTGGGGGGTGGGGTGCACAAAACACCCCAAGCGGGACGTCAGCGCAGGACTCAGCATCCCCAGTTCGAATAACAAGAAGGCGCAGGCAAGACTACAAACTAATTCGGGCCAGACTACGTATGCTGGGACCACTACTGTATAGATAACAAGGTGATACTTTCAGCTTGTCTTAAAGGACGTCTCAGGTCTTTAATTTCAGTTAAGTACTTAAAGTACACGGCTGTGATGAGTTGTCTATGAAAATGTGACCGCTTTGTAACCTTCGATTACGACCTGACCTAGTTGCGGTAAGCAGCGAACAGAGTTGTTCGAGCGCGAGTTGTCGGTGTGTACGAGCACGCGTGTATAACAGAAGCGGGCCAGCTACCTGCATGCCGTTGATGATTTCGTCCATGATGCGCACGCGCTCGTCGGTCTTGCACGCGGTCCTCATCCGTAGCCTTGCCGCCAGTTTGCTCATGTAAGCTGTGAAAGTAACAACAACTGTGACTTTATGCACGATCAGAGGCCTATTCCATAAAGCAATTATTGGTGTAGCAAATCAACAAATATCAGCCGCGAAAATTCCAAGCAGTAGACTTTTTAGGTGTTTTAATAACCTCAAATGAGATAGTGCTGAAACGACTTACAAACAATAATAAAAAGGCAAACTGTGTGCGGTAACATTGGCTCCCCTAGCAACGAGTCGCGAGGATCAACCACCGCTCGGCTCCGATAACTAGCCACTGCCTTGTTTAGTACAGATACTTGTATAAGACTTATGCACGTTTCGATCATTCATTGGAAGCGCTTGCCCGATTCGATGAAATCAGTTCGGTATATTTTTAGCAAGTGTATAACTATAATATGATTGAAAGAATCACTATACTAATCCTAAACGTACATGCTATTATAAATGCGAAAGTTTGTATGCATTAATGTTTGTTCTCAATCACGCCAGAACGGCTTTAGTATACGGATAGGGAAGAAATTCGGCACCGATGGAGATTCTAGTCTGCAAGAGCTTATGGACTACTTTTTAATCCCGGCATATGTTACGTTTCCTGTGGCATCTCTATGGTAACGGGAAGACCGTAGTCCGCGCCGGATACTGCGAGCCGCAGGTAGGAATATTGTAAGCACACCTATAGGTTTAGCGCCTTCGGCCACATCATCACTGACCATGAAGGGTGATAGTGGTGATACGCTAAATCTATAAAATAAATGCGATAGTGTGTGTGTTTATTGTTTAGTATTATTGTTACTTATCAGCGATTAATCGGTAGAACGGATTTACATAAACAATAATTACACGAAGATTCCTTAAGCCCCGGAATCACAGAGGTCACTTAGAAATAAATAACAGTTCCTGTGGGATCACTACATATTTCGAAATTATAGTCAACGCAGGTGAAACCGTTAGTATTTTGTTTATAAGACATAAGATATGAACGTAAACTCACATTGGACGGGAATCGTTTGAAGCACGATGCCGATAACGCCGATGATGGCCGCACATCCGATTTTGATGTAGATGAGGTAGCAGACCACGATGACTTGCAGCGGAAGGAGCCATATGAAGTGTGTGTAGATGAACGCGTAATCGAAGCGGTTCACGTCGTTGGAGAGCAGGTTGACCACCTGGCCGGCCGTGGTCTGCGCCAGAGCCCCCGAGCTCATGCGCATCACCTGTCCACATGGAGACATGTTACATTTGCTCACAGCGATCGTCGAATGTTTGCGCGATGAGGGAGTGTGGGATGGCTCCTAGATATTGACACCCACTTCGGGTGCGAGAAGGTTAGTTGGTGATGTTTAGAAGCGGTGGGAGCGTCGGCGGTTCGATCCCCACCAACGGCTTGATCGAATTCCTGATGAAAAATGATTCAAATGATCGTTATCGAATTCTCACAGCGTGATGCTATGGTATACTGTCGAGTACCCACCTGGCTAGCTACCACCCTCGAGTCTAAAAAACTGTCACCAAACACAGTGTGTTCAGGCAACAGTCCTTGAAGCCATTAAACATTCTGGATTTAAGCGTAATTCCACCTTCTAACACATCGTCACTGACTTAATGAGATAGTAGTCAAACGGTACATGCATAAAGTATAAAAATGCTAACACCGTTAAAAATTCACAGGATCGAGGATACTTTCCAAGTATTCACTATTTAGCCATCCTTTACAAATTTGAAAATTTATCAAAAAATAGACACATTTTATGTAGTTTGTTGGGGCAGTTGAAAGTCAGCCTACATTTGAGATATAACGTATTTTAACTTTCGATCCCGCCGGCCATCGGGCGCGACGGTAGTCACACCAAACCCAATAATAATAATGCAAAAGTAGGGTAAACCATAGATCAATGGCGCTAGTTCTCATTTATCACAAATTATGTAAAACTGTGAACAATTTAATTGGACGTAAATAGTCTGGTATATATACGAGTATGTATGTATATTGAAACGTGAAGGAAGGTCAACAATGACTGCCTTGTTTGTAACTAACCAGGAAATCAATTATTATAGGAGGATGTGACCTGCGAATACTTGTTTATTTTAATAAAAAAATGAAATGAAAATGGTATGCGTCGGCCCAGCCTCAGCCCTGCATTCCACCAAAGTGGAGACGAAACGATAAGAAAGGAGATTTGTTGTAAACAACGAACATAGATATTTTACACAATTCACACATCTCGTATAATACACATCGTTGTTATATTATAGTCAGCTCCAGTGGACACCCCCGAGCGGAGTTGTGTCATGTTTGTATGGCGCGGTCGAGGCGGAGATGGTCACGGTCACAGCTCGCAAGCTGCCGACGGCTCGCGGCGGAGACGAGCCTGCGTCAGGAGACCC
This sequence comes from Apeira syringaria, assembly GCA_934044485.1. Lineage (NCBI taxonomy): Eukaryota > Metazoa > Arthropoda > Insecta > Lepidoptera > Geometridae > Apeira > Apeira syringaria. Next base: position 583,918 of record OW203662.1, read on the forward strand.
TAAAACTTCTTCCTCCGCACGTCTTCGGTGGACTCCGTGCCTTAGATAATGCGGACTGGGCGGGAAAGCACAGCTTGGCGTCCAAAGTGTGGTCTCATTCTATGCCAATATCATATTATTTTAAATCTGTCTAAAATCTGTAATTTATAGTTATCCTAGAGTTTTATGAGTATCTCAACTGGTGGTGAACACCGACGTGATCGAAGATGGAATCAAGATAAGTGTGGAATGTTGACTGGCCCACGAGGACCGGTGTCATTGGTGACGCTATTTTTTTAAGGAAAAGGCTAGCCAGGCGAGCGGTGGAAAGTACCACACCACCACGTTGTGGATGTGGTTGAACGATGTTACCTACACCCGAAGCTGAAGAGTAATGGGAATGGAATTACACTCATCCCAGAGCAATACTATCTTATACCGCTTCTAACTAAGGCGCGGCAAACGAGTTCTTTGGCGACTAAGTATATAATATGATATTATAATATGTTAAGTGGATACATTTGAAAAATAATAATGGAAGGTTATTTTAGTAGAGGAATGTAGCCGGCGACATAAGAGTGATCTGGGCTCAACGCGACTAGATGCTATTCATTAACAATGATTAATTCAACCTTTGACTTCTCAAACTCATAAAAATACATAAGACAAATAAAAAGGCCACGTTAATTAGCATTTCTGAGAAAAGCACGAACAGAACGTTGAGATCATCAATAACATTAATCGTCTTTTTATATTTAATTCTATTTTGTAATGTAAACTACGAATATACGTGCCTAAGCCCGATCTCTTACAATTGTATACCTTCGTTTGGTTAATCATTCTTCGTTACTAAGTAAACCTGCACCTTGAATATGTCTAAAGCTTAGGTCGAATGAGACAAACATATGACACGTTTTCTCCAATACACGGGGTTTTAACTGCAAGTGTAAGTTTTAATATTTATACTTTTTGATACCGGCTGCACTTTGGCCCCATCTCGTCTAACATAATAAAAACAAACCCCCAAAACGTTAGATTAGCTTAGCAGCACAATATACCTACTAGTGAATATTTAACAGCAAGTCATTAAAGCAGAAGACTTTAAACGATACTTGCAGGTAGATAGTTACGTATATAGCTGTATAACTAGAATGGTGAAACAAAATTATTATATAAAATAATTCATTTCATTAATAATTGAAACTTTATACTAATAACTGTTATAGCGATGGTGAGTAACTGAGAACCAGCTCTACAGGCTCGAACGAGACCTAGTTGCTAGACCTAGAGAGCTGCTCAGACGTTAGGTAAGCCAAGTCGTGTGATCGTGTCTAAGTTTAGCACCTAATACATATTGATTACTGTGAGGCTCCTCTACAACTTCATCCTTGAGAAACGTGCATAAAATATTATCATCCATAATAAAACAGTAAAAAACTGGTCGCTCGAGACCAGCTCGGCGGTTTCCCTGGCGAGAGAACTATCTAGATAAACTTGTCCAAACTAATTGTTATCCATATACAAACATTTATCGAAATAAAAACGTCTTTGAAATATCTCGAAGAATAGTTTGTAAATAAAAATATCAATAAAACATAAATGTATTGATTTTGTTAACATATTTTCATTAGCAATATAGAAGTATACTCAAATGTGGTTTCAAATTTGTTCAAATTGTTATTAGTTATTATAACCGAACATAATCTAACAGCTACTGATAGAGTCAACGTTTGTATTAAAGAGGGAGATAGGGCACTAGCTCGTGGGGGTACGGACCACAAACTTAGGTTCATGCACCTAATTTGATTCAGTAGTAGTAGTAATGTAAACAATTAAACAAATATTTGTATAATTATCCCGAGCTAACATTTTCCTGAGCTTCCACAAAGTGCACTCATAGCTCGAGTAAAACTAACAACTGGGCGTGCGTTCGCCTGTAGTTGTATGTACTCCAGTCCTTGGGAGCGCACCCCGTTGTTCTTCCGTTTAATTATATCATTAGTTGCAGTACAGTTTTATCAGTTTCGCGTTTATCCCACCACGTATGTGTATAGTTTACCTTTCTATAGATGAGCGAGCAAGCAGCTATCCTGACTTTCATGCCGAACTGCTGCGTGGAGTAGGTTCCGTGGTGGTTGAGGAAGGCGATGGCCAGCGACATGAAGATCACGGCGCAGGCGCAGTACACCGCCTGCTCGTAGGTCATGTCCGAGCCCGGCTCCCAGTACGCGAGCATCATGCTGAGAGCGACTGGTTGGAAAGGTCTGGTAAATGAGACGTTTTAAAAAGGATATATTGCGGCCCCGTTACTGATCACGACCCACTTATTTATTATACAGACATAACAAACGATACAGATAGAGATACAGATATTATATACTATACGTTTTGAGCCACAACAGGCAGAAGACTGTAGAGCCACCACGGCACGCGTGCGGCTCATCGGAGACGCGGTTCTTTTCCGCGTGGTGGCGTACAAGTCATCGGTCTCTAGATTATAACAAGGAATAATATTCGCGAGGAAACTGAAACATTGTTTATAGAAATGTCATCATAAACTGTGTGGATATAACGATCACCTTCCTGTGCGGATAACAAAACGATCATTATCTTAAATCAAGAGATTATTACCAATTAACAGAATGAAACGGGGTATAAAAACGGAGACAATGACACCTTCTTTATAGAGATGAAAGAATAATAAAGAGGAAGTGCAGTAAGCGGCTGGGAGTAATTCGGTTGTGCTTCTCACGTATTCGCAGCATTTGAAGTTTACAAAGTACACCGATGGATGGTGCTGTGGAATCGTTATTATAGTTCGCGGTAAAGGGCACTTTTTATACGCTTTACGATTATTTGATGGTTGGTATAAACATATAATTCCTTGTGTACATTATATATTTGTAAATTTACTAAAAGCCATGCCATTAAAACGACATTCAAAACAAAGGCGAGCTTAACATAGAATTGAGACTAATTAAAATGGTATGTGAATCGACTATGCCAATAGTTTCTTAACTGCTCCGCTGCTAATCGTAAATAGCAAAGGTTTCGTGGAAACCCACTGGCCAGTGGTGCCACTGGCCCCGTTTATTTTTCAACGAATAAAATAACAGTAGCTTTTATTTTTTGTAAACTCTATAAAGTAAAGGCGGAACTGTCTGGTGTTGCAGTTTAAATACCTAGTAAATGTGTCAATTCAAAACATCATTCTAGAGTTTAATTTGCAAATTCTTATCGATGAGGAAATCTTATTATAAATGTAAGCTGTAATGTCCACCGGTCGTATATCCGATGACACACACCTGTAAGTGCCTCTTCGCGTGGTTATGTCAATAAAGGCATTGAGATAAATGACTCACTTGAGCAGGAGAGCTTGGATCAGGAACATGATCCCAGAAGGCATGTAGCTCATCCAGAAGGCGTTCGTCATCGCGCGCAGCAGCGACGGCTTCCGGCCTTGCTTGTTCGCTAATGCGATTTCTTCTACCCATTTTCTGTAATCATACAAAATAGTAATGTTGTTTACAAAAGTTCATCTATTGATATTGTATTGCTATAGTATATAGTACCTATTATAGTATTGCTCAATGAGCAATGCAATAGCGGGCTTAAGCTTAATTTACTATGTATGCGTAATTTCTTATAAATAAGCCAACGGAACTAGTAGCAGAAACAGAACAGTAGGATCAAATTTTGCTGGCTAAGCTACTTATATCCCGATAGACATTGTAAATTGGTTTTAGAATTCGTTCAGGATCAAGACGAGTATCCCCCGACATGAAGTGTCCGTTCCGGTATCGACCGGGAGGAGATGACGTGTATTATGAGTAAGACGCGTACGGGAAGTATTGGACTATGAGACGAGGAAACCAAAAGATATGGCTCATCACTTGTACTTTTTTATAAATAATAATTTTAAACTGATATAATATGTATTGGCCGAATATTCACTAACGCGTACAGTTGATGCGCTGCTGTGGCCACTCAATAGATATACCTACCTACTTATATATATAAATGAAATAATTCCATCAAACGTCTAAAATATTTATGATGTCATCGCTTTTGGCTTTTAAATCGTAATGGCACCGCTCACGACACAACCGACGTACTACATAATACAGTTCATTACTGCGCTTCCTACTGTACTCGAATATTAAAGAGGCAGTACGAACTTGCTTTATCATTTACATTAAAGAAGACATCAAAAATCGCAGGCTTTTGCAAGTATATATATATATATATATACGAAGTGTTAGTTTCAGCATGTTTAATAATGTAGTAAGAGTATGTGTAAAATTTTCCAATTGAGTGAAGTCGGCTTGTATTGTGTGCAATTGAAAGTGGTCCAAGTGACGAAGCGTCGGCGTCGTCGCGCGCGCGGCGTCGCAGCGAACCCCGCCGGCATAAGAATCGCTGTTCTGTCGTGACATTGTTTATAAACATGCTGATTCGATCGTGAGACATTCTCGCCTACCGTGTAAATGGAATGTCCACATCACTTGACACCATGTTGTATCTTGATCGAAATCGGTGTAGCCGTTTGAGGGTGAAGAAGTAACAAACACACAAACTTTCGCCTTCATAATATAATATTAGTGGGATCATTTTAGAGCGTTTAACCACTATCTCACTTGATGGTCAGTGATGATGTGGTCGAAGATGTAATCGTGGTAGATCTCTTCCTTAGGATTACACCTACGATTTTGTTTACTAGCTCTCAAGGGCTACTGCCTGATCACGCTTTGTGCTTGGTGACAATATTTCTAACTTGAGAGTGGTAGCTAGCCAGGCAGGTACTCGAAAGTACCCTAGCACCACGCTGAGAATTTGATTGCGGTGTTAACTTCACTGAAACCTCAAGCCGTTATTGGGGATTGAACCAGCGTCCGCCAGTTTGGCAGCCGAAGTCCCACCGCTGAGCCACCACAGCTTCAAATATGGTTCTTAATAATTTGTTAATTAAACTTTAAACTGGCCTTCTGTGTTTGGCCGTATGTTTGCTATGATGTCTAGGGTCTATTTAGTCATGTATTTTTCAACATATTTGCTCACTAAATGCATTTACGAAGCGAATGCTCGACAGATAAATATTAAACACGCGCGCGGTAAAAATTGTACCGCAAATGTACGGTAAAGTACTCTCACCTAAGTAACTACCTGTTTTACTACGGAACTCCGTTATATGGTGCCGTGCGTTTGTTATACCCACGGGTCTTTTACATGTACATTAAAAATATATATGAGTAAGGATTCGACCGAAGGATATTCACATCACGATACGAGATTAAATGCGCCGAAGGATCCCACCTCCTTGGAAGGCGCAGTACGTTTGTCTCACTTTAATACTCAAAAGAAACTGAGATGAAAGATGTAGCTCTAATTTTAATCATGCGTAAGAGACGTATGAGCGCTATTTGTTAATACGCGCCATTTTCATAATTATTACAAACGTCAAGGGTTGCGACTTTATTTATTTATTTATTATACTTTAGCACTTTTTAATACATGGAGGACTTAACGCTAAATAGCATTTTCTACCAGTCAACCACTACATGAAAGAAAAGTGGTAGCGGTGCAATAGTAAAATAAACGGAAATTGAAAGTAGTGATGCAAACGTGTGGCGATTAAATAATATATAAATAATATATACCTATATTATAAATATGAATACATAATAAATAAATAAATACATATATACACACTTTCTGACTGATTTAAATAAAAACAAAATCGTAAAATGAATTTGATGATGATGATGATAATGAATTAATAATTATATTATTGTTTGTTAATGAGTGGAACAACGTTGTAGGTCTAAACCTTCCGTCAAAAACTATAATAACAAACTTTTGATTTCTGTGAACCTAAGAGACAAGGTTATATTTGTAGTCTGATTCCATTTGTGATTAGTCATGTCTTTTATATATTAATTAGGAAGATTATATAATAATTATACACTCATAGTTGTTTGATATTGATATCGGGAGTTCAAAACTTGGGTTAATAATTAAAGAGTGACTTGATTGTGTTATAATTATCTAAATCATATCTTAGTTATTTATATATTTTTCGACTAACTACGTTCATTCTTATAAAGTTGTAAGATTTAAAGTAGATTGTATTGATTTCGTTTGATCGGTCGAGACTTCGACGGCTTGCTTGTGATTTGTTCAAGGACTTGACCAATCACAAGCAAGAGTATAACAGTGGGGGTAAGCGAACAGGCAACGCATTTTGGAAGTATGCCGCCATTCGTTTTCCGAAATTTGTCTGAGTAACTTGTATCGTGCCGCTGTAGGCTTTGTTAAGTAAGATTGTACCTCTAAATATATATAGCAATAGCAACTAAAGCAATAAAGCTGATTTTCAAGTTCACAAAGAGTGTTTTTGATTCAAAGTCCTTGCTTCTGAGTGTTAAACCAGTACGGTTAATATCTGCTTCATCAACCCAATAGATGAAGAAAAGGGCTAATTTTGTACGTTTCTGGGTAAATTTTTATTTCATTTAAAACTTTGTAATTAATCCTTAAATAGTGTATGAATTAAAAAAAAACGCGAAAAAATGTTGCCCGTGGTTACACATAAATATGTTTGTACCAGTATATGCATAATTTAGCTTCATATAATAATTATGGTCATTATATATATGTATATGGTCGTACGAAGCAGAATCAACAATTAAAAAATATCTCGTTAAAGTTATGCATTTTCAAGCTGGCTGTTGCGTTCAATGAATGATTACAGCGCATGCGCATAAAACGTGATTCAATTAACATAAGAATGTCGGATAAGTTTAGAGCGATTTGCAGAACTTTGTAAATGTCACCTTGCGGGAAAATGGTGGTGCCGATTGCGTCACCGTTGTTGACGTCATCGCCGTCAACGTTTATACGTTAGTGGTCTAGCATATACCGACGATATGCGACGCGACGCGACCTGGCGGCGCGACACGGCGCCGAGACGCGACCCGGCAACACGACGCGACGCGACCTGGCGGCGCGACACGGCACCGAGACACGACCCGGCAACACGACGCGACGCGACCTGGCGGCGCGACACGGCGCCGAGACGCGACCCGGCAACACGACGCGACGCGACCTGGCGGCGCGACACGGCACCGAGACACGACCCGGCAACATGACGCGACGCGACCTGGCGGCGCGACACGGCGCCGAGACGCGAGCGACCCGGCGACGCACTCTAGCGCGGACGTACTTATTATAATGTTAAGAAATTAAACTTAGTACTTACTTACTTATCTATTAAATTTGTTATGCCACAGAGAATTTGAAGTTCATACGTCCAATAGGTGCGCTATTCATTCCTAAATAATATAATGGTAATAAGTATAAATTATAATAAGCAACTCTGACTGCGTGTTAAGTTTTCACCCTAAAACCGTTGAACTAGTTTTGATAAGTTTTGGTATAGTAGGATAAAAATCTTGATCTTATGACATGAGCTACTTTTTATTCCGATAAGAGTATGTGTAGTAAGTGAGCTGAAGTAGCCGAAGAAACAGTAGTCCACGCGGGCGGGGTAAAACCGCGGGACGCAGTTAGTTGTTCTGCCGTTTTCGTATACGCTTAAACCTTAGAATCTTATTCTAAGGCTTAAACTATTATTTACGTCCATTATAATAAGATATATATAAGATTGTTGGAAAACACAAGCCGATTCCGACAGGTCCTTTAAACATATATATGGGAGACTTAAAGAGTCTATATGTAAGTATGTTCAGCAGTGGACTCTGCCGCTTCCCCGATGCTCGTGCTGTTTCTTGGTGGTGTTTTTATGTTTATATTAGAAAGCGGCGTCGAGTTTAGAGTCTTGATGCCTATTTTCGACGATTTTCAATATGGAAGTGTTTATCACAAACATATATTTAAAACACATATAGAAAGAACGTTTTAATTTCTTACAATGTCCTTCATATTCTTTAAGGTCATCAGAAAATTATACTCTCACAATACCTCCACATACTAGCTCTTTTTATGATGGATCATTCAGTATAAAAGCCACCCGCCTGTGGAACTGCCTCCCCGTTTCAATAAGATGTGCACCCTCTCTTTACGTATTTAAAGCCGAACTCATAAAGTTCTACTTAAATTAATAAAGCGCACGTTGAGTATTATATTACAATCATAACGAATATCATGTATAAGATTTATGACACTTATGTTCTCTTTGTTTTTCATATTTTTATATACCTACTTATTGTATTTATTTTTAAGCTTTGTAACACCCCCGTTATTTAAATTTATTTCGATCCTCTCCATGCAAAGGTTGCCTGGTAGAGATCACTTTTAGTGATAAGGCCGCCCATTGTCACACTCTATGTAACTTTATGTTTATTGTAAATATTGTTTTATATTTAAGGTGTAACAATAAAGTATTTTCTAATCTAATCTAATCTATATTTAACGCGGTCCAGATGGTATCGTGCTAGAAAAGAATATAACTGCTGCCGGAGCACACCGACTGTAAGACCTGTAGTCACATCCACTGTATGTGTCTTCTGTATGGCAAATGATGATTATAGTCCTGTCTCGTTGCTGATAGCATCAGGTGACATGATGCCGGCGATGGTGGCGCCACGGCCGCGACACCACCGCGTGTGTCAACGAACGCAGTATCAATACAACAGTATATTATATTGGACAGTAAAGTAAGTAGCTACATATAAACGTTCCAAACGGTGCACGCACACATGCGCACGCATTAACGTCCCAGTGCCGCGGCCGAGAGCTGCGATGCAGGAGGAACTTCTAAAATTATTTGTTTTTTTTCTACTCGTTCTTTGTACCTTCAGAACTCTGTCGTTTACAAACAGATTTGCAATAGTTATTTTTCATTTGAAATTATATACTTTTTGGTTGGTTCCACATAAATTTCTCCAAAATCAGTTCTGTATTTTTCTCTTCATTTACCAACAAAATTTAAAGTTTTCTGCGGTTAAGTAGGTCTCTAGTGCCGTCGGTGTTTGTACTAACTATGTATAACTAAGAATTTTACACAAATTTGGACTGACAACTCTGATGCTCTTGGGATATCTAAAATAGACCTAACTCCTGTATGATCAGATATAATCTGTTCGATTTAACATAAATTACGAGAAACACCTTAAGTCCAATGGAGCGTACGTCGTTGCCTCAATAATAGAGGCAGTTTCGATACTGCTAGCGTATAATATGTACATTTACTGTGGTAATAGTCGGTAACTGGCCGGCGTGCACGCGGGCTCATGCTCCCGCTCGTGCTGTGCCGGTTGGTATAATAGTCGGTAACTGGCCGGCGTGCACACGGGCTCATGCTCCCGCTCGTGCTGTGCCGGTTGGTATAATAGTCGGTAACTGGCCGGCGTGCACGCGGGATCATGCTCTCGCTCGTGCTGTGCCGGTTGGTATAATAGTCGGTAACTGGCCGGCGTGCACGCGGGCTCATGCTCCCGCTCGTGCTGTGCCGGTTGGTATAATAGTCGGTAACTGGCCGGCGTGCACGCGGGCTCATGCTCCCGCTCGTGCTGTGCCGGTTGGTATAATAGTCGGTAACTGGCCGGCGTGCACGCGGGCTCATGCTCCCGCTCGTGCTGTGCCGGTTGGTATAATCACGAGCATCAATACTTAAACATTATACCGTGCTTAAATCGATATATTGACACTTTAATAAAAATAATTTGGCAAATAAAGTTACGTGTTCAAAATGAACACACGGTAAGGTATATAAGAAGCAGGAATAAGTTGCGTCACAATGATCGTGACACAGTCGTAGGTATCAACAACACTATAGCGCACCTACCCTCCGTACACACTTTACAAACTTTCCTCTGTGACACTGACAGTTCTTTGTACTGGATAAATGACAGTAAGTGTCGAATGCAATTGTCACCCGCTGCGATAGTATCTAATTCCTGCTTCGACGACAGTTCAACCAAATCGAACGAACATAATTATATGTTTAATTTTGCTCGAGCATACATAATAATATGTATACGAGTATGTATGTATGAAGTAGAACATGTTGTTCCTGACTGTACCTACTGACGTCTCTGTACACTTTCACTAAACCTGTTCTTCATTTACGAATCTATTTTGTAACTAACTAGTTGCGCCCCGCGGCTCCACCCGCGCCGACTACCAAGGGACCATATCAACGGAATATTTAGCATATTTTATCATATGTGCACATATTAAACAGTTATATTTTTTTATTAATCGATCGAATCAGAAATGAGGAGATCCGTAGTAGAACAAAAGTCACCGACATAGCCCAGCGGATTAGCAAGTTGAAGTAGCAGTGGGCAGGGCACATAGCTCGAAGAACCGATGGCCGTTGGGGTCTAAAGGTTCTCGAGTGGAGACCACGGACTGGCAAGCGCAGTATAGGACGGCCACCGACCAGGTGGACAGACAACCTGACTAAGATCGCAAGCAAGGGCTGGATGCGGCTCGCTTCTAACCGGTCCTTGTGGAAATCAATGGGGGAGGCATATGCCCAGCAGTGAACGTCCTATGGCTGAGATGATGATGATGATTGTAATTATTTATTTCTATGGTAACATTGTATTAAAATATTATTATATAAACTTTGTTGTTTGATATATTATATAATTATTAATTTTAACTAAGAACATTGTACTAGTTTATGCCCATACGGGTGAATATGGCGGATTCTTAACTGTAACACCTAAGCCTATCAGGTAAATCAATTTTGTATTGATTGGTATACCCGATAGCCTGAATGTGTATATACAAGAATTATTATCACACTACACTTATTCCTTGGAAGTGAGAGCAGCTTTAGTGTGGACGCTACGTGCGTTGACGCTCTAGCGCCGTCACATCTTCCCGAGACACATGTTAAGGCTGGCGCCGCGGCTTATACGGCAGAGTAATAGAAGCGGCGAAAATATGCTAGCCTAGGTAGTGGTCACATATTTGAACCGTTTGGGGTCGAGCTTTGGGCCCGTGGGGACCGGGAGCTCATCGGATTACCCAAAACTTATCAGCGCGTTTGATCGATGCGACGCGTGACCAAAATGCTGGCACATATTTGCCTCAACGAGCAACGCAGCTAGCATTCTCGGCACGCTGCCAACTGGTACAACTACAACCTCACTCTTTCTTCCCGTTAGCAGTTAACGGCTTTCCCTTGGACTAATGGAAATAATTATGTTTGGTTGAGATCGATGTAAACACGCAGCCGTTTACAGAAACATTGTCTAATACTGATTGAAAAATATGAGAAAAGCGCAAATGAGTGAACCATACTGGTATAGGTTATCTACTCACATTTTGTAGGACAAGAATCATATGTGTAATATCAAAAGTATTTGACAATAAATATATAAAACATATCTTCTTTTCCCTGTTTTTATTTGACATAATTACTAAACATTTTGAATATTATTAGCCGCCCGGTGGGGGAAACGGCGCGGCAGTCCGTTCAAAGAAAAACAGAGAAAAACATTTAAAAATTACATGTAATTAAAGTGATATATAATTTAATGAATTGCATACAAATATAGGAGTACCTATGTATATATATTTTAAAATAAATAAATATTTTATATATAGTATAAAAATGACGACACGATCGATATAATGACGTAACAGTGTAGTCAATATAATAAACACGACGATCAAACACAGCTGCGCCCTCAATCTCGTGGGTGACTGGTCTCTTTCCGACGGACTGTATCGCTCCGTACGAACGATTGGACGGCGCAGATATTGGCCGTTGTTGACGACAGGTTAAGGAGGAGAAAGTGTCAAGAAAGTTATTTTTGTTTTTGTGATAGGTTGGCCGGCCGTGGGCAGACAGATTTTATTAAAAATTACATAATGCCACATAAAATTATGGTGATTTAGTAGCTTCTAACAAATTTCTCAATAGCATAGTTGCAAGGTCGTTACGCGCGGTTTCTCACACTCGTAGCTCACAGGTGTAATCCGACGTCTCGGCACACACACATGCTGGTAGTTTTCCCAGTACATCTGTCATGTGTCCGATTGCCTTTAGGTTAATAACCAATACTGGTTCAACAATATGGAGTCAAACAGAAAATAACAATTTTATTTAAGTTACAAATGAAGTAACGATGTTTTTTGTAAAATATTACACGAGTAATGGGTATAAAAATACTAATTATCTAATAACAGTACTGCAATTACTATAATAACATATAAACAATTCACTAGCTTTTTTCAGCCTATAGATAACTGAAATGCTCCAACCCGCTACCAGTTGGCAGCGGGCTCAGAATGTTAGCAGCATTGCCATGTTGAATTGAAATGCTAATCCGCTGTGCCAAACATGCGCCAGCACTTTGGTCTAGCGTCGCATCGATCGAACGCTCTGATAAGTTTTGGGAAATCCGATGAGCTCCAGGTTCCCACGGGCCCAATGTCTCGACCCCAAACTGTTCAAATATGTGACCACTACCTAGGTTAGCATATTTTCGCCGTTTCAATTGCTCCGCCAAATAAGCCGCGGCGCCAGCCCTGACATGTGTCTCGGGAAGATGTGACGGCGCCAAGTGTCAACGCATGTGGAGTCCCACACTAAAAGCTGCCCTGGCTGCACACACAACTTTCAGGGAAGAAGTGTCATACCGTCAGGTCTTTTACCATCGTCACCCATGAGACCATTCGGTTCAAGAACGGCTACAACATTGGCGCTGGTAAAAGCCCGACGAATGATGTCGTTAATGGTAGCGTGGCGGGAGATTCGACCAGCGCTTCTGTAACAAGAAATACGTCAAAACAAACGTAAACGAACTTTGACACGTGCCATGTTGACGTCTCGACGGGAAGTCGCCCCAAAAGAGATTACAATACTACCTGAGTCACTCACACCGCGCAAGCGCCAAGCCGCGTTGGCATGGAAACAAGAATAAATAATTATCATCGAATGAATGTTAAAAAGTAATTATAAAATTAAAAAAGTAGTAGTACTTTTTAAGTAATTAAAAAGACGACGGTAAGCAAAATATAAACTATCTGTAGCTCTACAAGCTTGTAAAATCCTTGATGTGGTCGATCTACGGGGGGGCAACAAGTACCCAAGAACTTCTGATTAACTGGTAAATACCGAAAAAGAATATCGATAAAAAGTCTGAAAAAAAGATACCAAAAAATGGAACCGACTTCAACATATAAAAATTTGAATTAACTTGTTAAAGTCGGTACCATGATAGTTCAAAAGTAACTATTATCAAAATATTGTGCTCATGGTACCGACTTCACCAAGTTGTTTCACACTTTTGAGTGTTGAAGTCGGTTCCATTTTATGGAAAAAAAATTTTCGTCCCTTTCAGTGCTACATCTTTGCTACTCACGGGATCAATTTGGCATCGTGTATTTTCACCGATTTCTTCACCCTCAATTAGGTTTTACAGTTATTGGAGTGTAACTCAAAAAGCTCTTGACCAATTTTGATGAAATTGGACTAAACGTGAAGCACCAGTTTTGAAATTAAAAAAAGAAACATCGAAATCGGTTCACCCTGTCGAAAGTTCTGAGGTAACAAACATAAAAAAACATACGGGTCGAATCGAGACCCTCCTCCTTTTTTGAGGTCGGTTAAAAAAATAATGAAATGAGTTCTAGAAAAGTATAAGGGTGGGTGCGGGTAAGTTTATAAGCATAGATGAACTTTCCGTTCTTTGAGTGCTAACAAATATACACAAGTATGGCTCGCGTGTGGACGAGAAACACTCACGAGGCCAGACGCGTCTTGACACAAAAACCTGTTAAACTTTAACACGGCTCAATTTTTTTTGTAGTTAAATCAGGGACATCTTAACTTTAAGTTGCGAGAATACGAACCGGTCGTGGCTCATTACGTATATATAAATATTCTTAGCTATTAGCCAAACATTGTCAGTGGCAACATTGTCACAGGTCACTAATAAAAGCAAGCGCCCAGTCGATTACCGCCACATTTTGTTCAGTCGTCGGTCGGTCGGTAAGGTGCTTGGGCTCGACGCTGCATACCGTAAGATCGTTCCATTCTAATTTATGCTGTCATTTTGTGTCTTTGTATAAATGTTTCATTTTAACATGTACTTGGTTAAACCTTTTTGTATAAGAATATCATTGTAATAAAATTTGACATCATGTTCTTTCTTATTTTTAATTTATACCACTTCTGATTTACAAGATCAGAAGTGAGATTCGCTTAAAAACACGCGACCTTGATCGTTCGCCATCTCTCTAGCTGCGAATAACGTTTGTTCGCATGACAAACCATCACGTGTTAATAACTTTCTTTGTTCTTATTCATACGCGTACATTTAGTCTGTGGGATTGGTCTCACTTGCCCACCTATCTTACTTGTCTACCAGTAAAATGAAGACCTAGTAAAATCACAATTAAAAGTTAAATTTTAAAGACACAAATCTACCCACTTTTATTTCACATTTGTTTAATTTTCGTTTTATTTTCACGTAAGTAAATTTCTTGTGATGTTTATATGCCAAGGAGTAGATCGCGTTGTCGGTGACCCACGTCACGTGTGCGGGCATGGCCGCGCTCGCGTAGCCCGTCGCGTAGATGTTCACGTTGTTGCCGGGTGCCTGCTCATCATCGGCACGTGCTGAAGCTGAAGAAGGGTTCTCGTAGTACGCGAGCTCTGCTGTTGCTGCTGCGGCGAATGGACGCCGCAGGCTAGCTAGCCTACCGGGTGCTGGTGTACGGGCGCCTCGGGGTCGCTCGGTGGACCATGCGGCGTGCAGGAGCCGTTGCGTCGGGAAGGTGGCACCGGAACGAGTCGGCTGCTCCCACTGCTCCGAGCACATGACCAATCCTGGTTTCACCATTTGGCTAAGTGACTTGCTAACCCGGTGAGAATGAACTTATTTATCGGTAGAACGTGTCGTTGACTGGGCCATAGGTATTAACCAAGTGCAAAAGTTCGCTGGACGCCGGAGAGACGGTCGCCGTGGCGCAGTGGTCAGTGACTTGACTTCTGTGTCTCCGGGACCCTGGGTTCGAATCCCGGCAGGGGCAAGCATTTGTGCGATGAGTATAGGTGTTTGTGTGTTGTGATTGTGTGTGTGATGCACCATGTGACCATGCCTCCCGCGACACAGGGAATCCTAGTGCGGGGGTCTAAGTGTGATTTAAAAAAAAATGTTGAGTGAACGAGTGAAAATGTATCAACTGTACGTAAACTATGTGTTAGATAACGTTGACACTGCACATATTCTTTATGAAATTACATGACAACTTATATACTAGCAGTTCAGATTAACCAATATGTGTTGGCTATCGTAACCCACGAAATAATCGATACCTTTAAAAGTTATAATTAACGAATGTGTCTAAGCTTAGTGACACTTTTATTCATTTAGGTACTACAAACTAGAAATGGCACGTAACTCAAATTAAGATCATTAGGAGAAATAATTTCATCCTATCGTACCCTCATCTAATTGTAGGTTGTTATAGAAAATATACCGCGCACCAACCGTGCAATATTAAGATTTGTGTGTAATTTTTGTGTTTCATGCAACTTGTACCGATGTCACGGTATAACCAATACGTGCCAGCAATTACTATTCAATTCAATTATTCAATTTGAATTGAATTCTAAGCCTATTTGAGAAAATCGCAGTTTTTATGAATTTTCTAACAAAAAGTAGGAAAAAAAAAAGTTGTAGGTAGGCAGGTGTGTCTTTCAATTATACCTACATACGTGTACCAAAGATATACATTTTTGGTAACCGTGCTGAGGTCTAACGATACACTTCTGCTAGGTCATGTTTAATATCAAATCTACCTGAACCTGTCACTATGTACGTACCAGACGGTTATTTTATTGTTAGCTAGTAGTCAATTCTTATAAGACCGTGATACGTGATCACTTTTTGAGAGCTTTCTGAAAGTAATAGAACTTGGACTACTGTGGTTCATGGCTCTAGTAAATTGTTGAAATTAGAAAACTATCAAGAGAATTTGTTTTGATGAGCCATTTTATCATAATTAGAATAGCCGAACGGAACCTAGGCAAAAGTGTGACAGTCTGTTATGAGATGTATCACTTATGTGCACCTTCAGATTTGTGTAAAATGTGTTCATAACTAAACTTGTTGACAGATCAAGAAATAAGCTGTGAGGCATTAGCGCGACAGTAGGTATAGACTTCTAATTCCTCTGTTGTGTTTAAGTGGTTTGGTGTTCGCATTGTGTAAGTTTATTGGCGAACTATAAGTAGGTACAGTTTTATTTGATAATATCGGAACATGCCACTAGATATTTGGATGACGATAAAGAGTTTATTTTTTGATGAATTATTTTCCGAGAAACCTTTTGTATACAGAATCTGCGGAGTCATGATTTAGTTGTTTGTTTCGTACGTTATAGCGGTGACCATACAAGATGTCTATAGTCCATCGTTATGCTCTTAGGTATACTGTAAGATTAAAAAAAAAAAAACTAAATCCCATAGTAGGTCTTTGCTGTAATCGACGCGTTTACGAGTAATAAAGACTGTAGAAATAGTACTCGGACAGTAGCTCAAAGTTCATCACTTTGTCAGGTTTGCACTCTTATTATTTGGTGACCAAGGTAGATGTTTTTCTAGTAAATAATTAAAGATTATGAGTGTCTTTTGGTCATAGTGTGTGTATTACTGTAAAACAGATACCTTTGTAATGATAAGTTATGGCAGAACGCGATATGAAGTAATGAAGTTCTGGCAATGACAAGTTATATCCGTGTGACAAAGTACCTACTACATTTTAATCGGTAAAGATACCGACGTGTTGTTATTTAGAGTGTGTTTATGGTGGAAATGTCAGTTTTGTATGTATTTGGTCTGACTAGTTTGGACAGTACGTTTTTGTAAATAAAATTACTACGAGTCGATTATTCATTTTTGTTTGCTCACTTAACTATCACGTCATGTACGATATTGTCGCACTCCAATGCTTCCTATGATTACAGGTGAAGCCAGTGCGTAGTCTGTCTAAATGCGATTTTAATGTGAAATAACAGCGTAATTAATTTGGGGAATTTCTGACCGTTTATAGATTCTCAACGTACCCACAGTTTTATACCGCCGTTAAATGAAGTTGGTTTAAATTCCTGTAAGCTACTAGAATCAAATTTACACATAGCGCCTAGTGTGAGGGACTGATACCCAGAAAGTAGAACGCTCTTGTAGTGTTACAACTGTGATTATGTTTTTCAAAATTTTAGTAGGTGTATATGTTTGTGCCCTTTTTGATAATAAGTGCGTGTGTTCTGTTGGCTACTGACGATTGAAGCTGGAAAGCATAGATCTATAGTGCAAGATGTTGTCATAAGCACCGACAGTTGTATGAAATTCGATTGAGCGAGGACTATTATTTACTGTCATATTCTAATGTTTTTTTTTTTTTGTGTTTTCCCACAAATCTAAAGAAATTAATTCCGAGAGAAGTAGATAATTCAGAAGGTTTAAAGGTCAAGGTCAGGTAGGCCGAGGCCTAGGAAGATAGACGTTTTGGTTAAATGTTCAAAACCAATGCCAATACCAATGTTGCAGCCATTCTTGAACCGAATGGTCTCATGCGTGACGATGGTAAAGGACCTGACGGCATGACACTGATTCCCTGGAAGTTAGGGCGGCCTTTAGTGTGGGACGCTACATGCGTTGACACTTTGGCGCCGTCACATCTTCCTGAGACACATGTTAGGGCTGGCGCCGCGGCTTATACGGCGGAGCAATTGAAACAGCGAAAATATGCTAACCTAGGTAGTGGTTACATATTTGAGCCGTTTGGGGTCGAGACATTGGGCCCGTGGGGACCTGGAGCTCATCGGATTTTCTAAAATTTATCTGAGCGTTTGATCGATGCAACGCGTGACCAAAATGCTGGCACATATTTGGCTCAACGAATCAGCATTGCAACTCAGCTTGGCAATGCTGGTAGCATTCTGGGCACGCTGCCAGCCGGTAGCGGGTTAGAACATTTGAGTTATCTTTAGGCTACCAATAGCTAGTGGATTGCTCAAATGTTATTGTAGTAGCTGCAGTATTGTAATTAAAAGACCAATTAATTGTAAAGACCAATTTATTTATGGAATTTTGTATGTGGTTATTTGAAATTATTCGCAGAATTCTCGATGCGGGTGGGCCCTGGATTGGCTGCGCAACCCCGATGCGTGTGGGTTCCGGCCTGGCACACGAACGCCTGTTGCGTGTGAACTCCGGCCTGGTAGACGCATACCCGATACATGCGAGCTCCAGCCTGGGAGATGCATTCCTGTTGCGTGTGGGCCCCGACATTGTGGCTATCTCGTGCCCCGACATTGTGATACTCGCAGCCCCGACATTGTGGCTATCTCGTGCCCCGACATTGTGGTACTCGCAGCCCCGACATTGTGGCTATTTCGTGCCCCGACATTGTGGCTATCTCGCAGCTCCGACAATGTGGCTATGTAGAGTTTGACGGCATTTCGTAATGCATATTAGAATCGGTATGAAAAGTGTCTGATGCAGTAAGATGTGTGTGATGAATGTATTGAAGAGATTTAGCTCACATAGGTATAGCTCGGAGTGTATTGCTGATAGAGGGCCTTGATTGTGTGATGAATGAAAAAATAGGCAACTACCCATGCTGTTTTGCGCGGCAAATGTGCGCTGTGTGTTTACTCTTTGCTTGTTTGTTGAAGGTGGGGTCTCGTAGCACACGAGTTCGGGTGGCAGCAGCTGCTGCTGCCGCCACTGCTGCTGTTGCTGCTACTGTAACGAATGGACGCTGTCGGGTGCTTCGATCCGCCTTTTTGCGAGTTGTGAGCCACGCCACATGAACATTTCTCAGCACAACAAAGCCTGAAGAACCTGCCGAGGACGTCAG
This sequence comes from Apeira syringaria, assembly GCA_934044485.1. NCBI lineage: Eukaryota > Metazoa > Arthropoda > Insecta > Lepidoptera > Geometridae > Apeira > Apeira syringaria. The sequence continues at coordinate 602,751 of OW203662.1, forward strand.
GATATCAGGAGAGGCCGTCTTAGCTATTAGCCAAACATTGTCAGTGGCAACATTGTCACAGGTCACTAATAAAAGCAAGCGCCCAGTCGATTACCGCCACATTTTGTTCAGTCGTCGCGTCGGTCGGTAAGGTGCTTGGGCTCGACGCTGCATACCGTAAGATCGTTCCATTCTAATTTATGCTGTCATTTTGTGTCTTTGTATAAATGTTTCATTTTAACATGTACTTGGTTAAACCTTTTTGTATAAGAATATCATTGTAATAAAATTTGACATCATGTTCTTTCTTATTTTTAATTTATACCACTTCTGATTTACAAGAATATATATATTTGTAGATTCCTCGTTGTAAACGTTCCCAGCTTGCAGCCGCATCGATCACCAGCAGGTCGAAACACCGCTGCGTTTTGATCTGCTGGCCATTACCGTCTAAATGGTTTATCAAGATTTTTCCTAGTGTTCCCTTCACCGATGGGATATCCAAATTAATAATAATTTACCAAATTCAGATTGTTAGTGTGTCGACCGTACAGGTCTCATATATAAATAAAGAATAGCCTAAGAGTAGGTATATACACTCAGGTGTGCAGAACAGTTGCCGCAAGCATATTCATACAACTGAAGACAAACACTCAGCGTATTTATTGACTTGACATGGGATTGCAGAAAAAATGAACAAAACGCCATTTAGGATATTTTGATGCGCATTACAATGCTCGTGAACTTTTACGAACATTTAACGTTTCCAATTTTCCACTTCGCTCCTTTTTTATCCCTAAAATCTCCACAATGTTTTTGTGAAGTATCCACTGTTATACATAAGCGGAGTAAGTAAGTAGGTATGTATAGCTTACACCCTCTATTTGCTCTCATTTTTATTTGATGGTACACGAAAGTTAAAGATAATCTTGCTTTATATAGATTCAATATATACTATACTTTATATATATATATATATATACTATACGTATACTTTTGGTTTATATAGAGCACAATGTAGCTTATATATTAAGTACTTATTTTTATATACTTTTTGCCTTGATGCATAAGAAACAAATGAATAAGTGAAACTAAGAAACGAGTTAACTACCCTCGACTGAGATATATAGATCATACTACTATCAGCTGAACTCTCTGGATACAAAGAATAATGTGAATATATGATTTCTATATATTTAATCTGGTTTTGAAAAAAAAAACTGTACCTACCTACACAGCTTCACAACCTACCAGTGCTATTGATACTGCCAAAATCCGTAAAGAATTGTATTCCAAACTTCTTTAAATACCTACCCTTATTCCATTTCAGTTAAATGACGTTTCATAATACTATCATTGTCTCAATTACAAGGTTTACAAGGTACGCGCTAGGGTGCGCTAGGGTATATGATGGTATGTTATCATTATATACTGTACTGTTATGTAGTTATGAAATTACCGTAGGTACATAATAGTGTAATTACAGTGGGTACAGTAGTAACAATGGTTATGAGGTTGCTATGACAATCAGCAGACAATTATTACAAAACCAACGTTCTAATAAAATAAGGACACAGCGTCGAGTATGAATGTGAAGAGTAATAGGAAGGCGAAGAGGATGACGATGTGAGGAATGTTGTGTGTGGATGAGGTGGTGGTGTTCGTGAAGCAGTGGAGTTGTACCGAACCAACCCCCTCACAGACCGTCCGAGCACGCCGCGCCGCCCGAGCACGCCGCGCCGCCCGAGCTGTAGACTACGATGTCGAGGATATGTATCTTGTGGAGGCTACGGTTACATCCGTGTACAGACCGACCGAAGAATCATACACAATAACTTGTGAATAAACATCATAAAGTTCATAGTTCATGCCACGTTCATGCAATGATGACTATACTCGTACATGACTTCCGAACGAATTATTCATTGTTATAGCCGTATCATCTACAGTTTACTGTAATAATAATAATAATAAATCGCTTATTGCCACAAAAAAGAAATATTGATACACGACATGTTTAATTAATTAAATATCTATGGCAAAAGGGATAATAATGATTTTTGTAAATGGTTATGTATAGTATAATGTTACATGCCGGATTTATAGCGGTACCAGACGTGAGCGGGCGCAACAGCTAAGGCAAGGTTTAATAATCACATTCAAGATTTGTTCACGCCGCGCCGAGGCGAACTCTGGTTTGCCGGCCTACTCGTATATACCACTGAACAACCGATCAATTAATCAGAGCGCTCAATTTGTATATCTTCATTTACCCACCCGCGGGGACGAAACATTGAGTCTCCCGCGAGTCCTGAAGCTTCAGCGGAAATCAATATTATATTATATAATATATATTTAGGCCTTCTTCAGTTAGCTTAGGTTATTTACTTAGGTTTAATTTGTATATTATGTGGGTTTTGCCTTAGGCTGTCTCTCCAACAGGATGCCCGTTGCCAATCACTTTTTATTTTCGTGATTCAATTGACAAATAATGTTCATTATTCGTCACTGTTTAAAAATGTATCATTAATATACCGATCAATAATATTTATCGATAAAAGTTTAGAGCTATCGGCAGGGTGAGCACCGTGGGTCACCTGGTCTCCACGCTCCACGAACTCGCTCGCCTTCCGAGAGCTTTAAATGGTGTCTAAATACGGTTATAGCTTTGCACTCAAAGAAAGTTATCCAGCCGTAAAAAATATAGAGGGTGTATCGAATTGTAACTGGCCAAAACCTTCGCAGTATCATGCACATTGACATGCCCTCCTGGCGGCGTGTCACACCCATGTACTACCCGAATCCGATCAGACAGCTGTCATGACCTCTTTAATGACCGTCTACATGTTCTGCCACATAATATAATCTTGTACTGTGAGAGCTTGAAACCATATTTTTGTCAAGTAGTTATTTTATTAATTAATGGTGGGTTCATTATTTCAATGTATCAATGAGATAATACGAGATGCCGAATTAATTTAGTTTTCGATACTAATTGATGTGCTATGATTAACATAATATAGCTCTCAGATTTGGTTATACACTGAGATAAAAAGTCAGAGAAAACATTTATAGTGTGTCCTAAATTGTGATAGGTAACACGTCATCACCACACTCGCCCGAAGGCCGACACATCCTGTTGATCGCGCGAGCCGGGGGTCACTATTGTTATCAGTAAACGTACGTTCGTTCACTTCAGCTGTAGGACGACCACTGCTGGACATGGCTGCCTCTATTAAAACCACAAGACGAGCTGGAAACAGTCCGCACCCAGCCTCTTCCCGCGACCCTTGTCGATACGGTTTGATGTACACTTAGACTTGAACTTAATTAAACGGCCACGCTTGCGAATTCTAAATTATTTTCTATTCTAGGTGTACAATTATTTTGTAGGGATATTTCCTTACAAACATAATTGTAGACTTACAAAATAATTTAGAAATTTTCAGGCGTGGCCGTTGACACATTTAGATCATTGCGAACATGATAATCACGATCATTAGACCGTGATAATTGCGAAGAATTATTTCGTTTGCGGTGGACAATAGGTTGTTTGTGATTTCCATTTACCTTGCCCGGTTATTGGACGTATTGATGGGTTCAGTCCGAACCGGTTTCACGCGGCCAAAGTCAGGCGCAGCCATCAGCTTACTCGAGAAATTGAAACCGAATATTATACATACATATGTCGCTTTAAACTTAATGTGAACCGCCCTTGGACATAACAAAGTTTCAATATACATATACAGGTATGTATGTACCTACCTTATATTATATGTGCGAGGTAAAATCATTGAAGATTTCTTGGTAAATATTTATATGGAGAATTATTGTTTCCTTTCTCGGTGAGATCTACCGCAGTTGTAAGAAAAAGGTGCCTCTCATATCGTTAGCTTGACTACATATTATTATGTAAAGAATTGGACAGGACCATTAGTAACATGAATACGGAATATTTATCTCTAAACTTGAATAAATTCCACGCTTTGCAAATATTACCTAAACTTGGCTATTTCTATACCTACGGCATTATAATTTAATACTTATTTTGACCTTAGCGATATCATAATGTACAAAAATCGTGTGAACTCGCTCAGACTTATTCATATAATGTGGTTTTAGAATTTATTTATATTGCTGCTTTTTGATAATTTATGATGCATCATTCATTGAGGTGAACAACATACCTAATAAATACCCCGAGTTATCATCAGAAGCAATGAGAACGTACTTTTGAGTGCCCGCCTGATACAATAGTTCTAGGTGTCCGATTAAGTACTACTCTCTATTGGGCAATTAGAGATAAAGCAACGATAAATCCCCGCGAACTCGTTCATATAATGAAGAAAATCAAATTTGAAAACGAATTCATACGTAAACTAAGTACCGTACTTTGATCCGGAAATAGTTAGTCACAGAACATATAGAAACTGTTTATTTCTAAAAAAAATTTGAATTAACGGCTAATTTCACAATATAAAACTTCTTGGTGAATTTCAGTAAGTACTTACGGTACGTATGGAGGATGAAAGACGACGAGGAGACGATGAAAGGTCGTTTTTTTTGTTGTAGTTTTCTATTATTTGCAACAATGGACATCTCGCGGGTAGCCCCCCCCCCCCCAGCCCTCGCACAGTTACTTATAACACGGGTGACAAGTCAACATTGTAGACGAGGCCGTCACATAATTTTGGCGTTTAGGGGTTGGCGGGGAATATTTTGAAAAGTTGCAAATAACCTTTTTTCATTTCACTCGCTATTTTTGGAAAATCCCATGTATTTACGACAGGTACTTCAAAACCCAACAAACACGGTGGGCGCCTTGTGATCTCACTAGCATGGACTATGATTTTCCCATTACACCTCGTAAACATCTAGTCACCTCACAGGAACTGGTTACATTTCATTGAGTGATTAGAGAAGAAAAGGATCCAGAGTGTTATTCCAGAGTCATACCTCTAAATCAACTCGTGCAAACCCGTTCGGCCGTTTTAGCACTGAGCGGTGAGACATATAGGTACCTACTAACCAAACACAATATAAAATTCTTGTTATACATATGTTCACATTGATATTATCAAGCGAGTTTTACTCGCTTGGACTACGGATTTCCCGTTATCTCAGTCATACCACAAAATGTACTGTCATTTTAATTAATAAAATATTCCTGTGCCAAATTGTATGCAGTTCCGCAGGCTCACCCATATTAAAATGCCACTTCATCTCTATTCTCATTGGTGGTGTTCACACTTGTCAAGAGTGATGTTACGGGCTACAGTAAGTCTCCAGGTGAGCAAAGATTCTGTAGGCTTACAAATATCAGTAAAGTGTAGTAACGACACATGACATCACGGTGTCCACTCAGCTGATTTATTGCAGTCTGCAGATCATCGACCCAAGGCTAGCGGGTTATTTGCATGGCTGCACTGTGGTGTTATTATTCCAACATATTACTACCAGGGCTGTTGCAAGATCAATGTATATACTTACCTATACCTAGCTCCTTTGTTATTTACAAGGCCACACGCAGTATCCTCGCTCGTTCTTATAGCCTCTGAATAAACAAATATAGTTACGAATCTATTACGATAATATTGTTATTATTCTTTTTCTTGTTTTAGGGCGTTGTCTGTCTGTCTGTGTATCGGATGGAATATTATACATCTCTCTCTCTCGGCGCCATCTCCTTAAACTCTCTAAATGACATTAAACCCACTTTCTTTTTTATTTAGCACAACTTCGCTTGTCTTTGGCTTTCCTTTAAGTTATTATAATTGTGAAATAACATAGCTATGTTTAATGATGAAATAAAAAAGTACTTAAAGGGTATATAGGTATTTTATATATCTTATTCTTTTCCATATTCTCTGCTCTGGCTAAGGTTTTTGAACTGGTATTATCACTATCAATATCTCCGCAAATAATCCGTTTGTGTGATTCCCGGCATGGCTTAAAAGCAAATCGGCCAGTTAACTCTATTTTGTTAATCCTGGTCAATTTTTTATATCTCAACAGATTGACAAGGGAAAGCAGGTCGATGCTATGTCTCATTATGTCCTCGCCAAATTGCTTAGATTCTTTGCAAACGATATGAGTGATCGTCAACAGTTTGTACAAGATGAATGCTTTGTCTCAAGTCCTTATCACACAAGGTCAAGAGTTAGCCAGGGCTCTATATTGGGTAATTTTTTGTATGGAATTATGACAATCTATCTTGAGGCTGAGCTGGAGTTGATCTGCGGTCATACCAAAACTAACGGATAACTTTAAGTATTTGCAGAAAGTCATCGATACAGACTTTGAATGGAGTCCTGTTAACAAGCTGCATTTAAGTATGGATAAGTGTTGCATTATGACTTTTAGCCCTACCAAACAAAGTATTTGCTGGGTAGACAGCCAATATCAGAGCAAGCAGCGTTAAGGACCTCGTTGATAGACATTGTCAGAACTAGGATAATAGTAGAATAATATAATTGTATTTTTTATTATTATCAATATTATAGCTATATATAGCTTATTTGTAAGTCACGGCGCGATGTTTTTAACTGTAATGTCGTGTAGGTACAATTTTTTAAATAATAAATAAATTCTGTCGTCGGCCAACCAGAGATCTAGTTGTTATAGAAACTAAAATTGTTATGAAAGGCAACGGGCAAGTACTAATCCACGCGGGCGTAACTACGGGATGCAGCTAGTAGATATAAAAAATAAAAAACGAAAAGCAAAATGTCATTCGGCGATAGGTATGTATGTATGTCCATGGATATATGCCAATCGCCGAATGACCTGCCCCCCGACGTATGTAACCTCGATATGAGATTATTTAGCTTCTGACATTTCGTGTTTGAATCAGTGTCAGTCAGTGGTGTTTCATTTATTATTAAATACCTTCAATGCTATCCACTACCACTGGTCGCGATTTTAATATTTTTTTCTTTTGCACTGTATCAGTGTAGGGTTTCACCTCTACGACATCGATTGTCAGAGAAGATGTTGGCAGTTAAGGTGCGACCAAGTTGGACTCCTAGCTGGATTAACATGGAATCGCTTAGAATTACAGTTAATTTACAAAATGTTAAATACAGTTTATTGTCAATTAATTAAATTTATTGAATAATCACAATGTTATACGTAAAGTGAATACGCATACACAAAACATAATTTTAGAGACCCGTTACAGCAAGCAACTTGACACAGATAAAGTTAAGTTGCGCCTACGACGGACATACAGTCAGAAGATACCAGCCTAGTACATATTTGTATTGATTGATTGACTTTTAAAAATGAATATTTGTTGATGACTAGTCGTTACTAGCTAAAACACTATGCCTAATAAGAAAATTTGTCTGGATACACCAAAAATTAAACTAGTTATAACTGCCTAATTGACCTGTTCGTACTCGTGAGGAGCCAAACCCCTTTCTGCTCGGCGAGTATTCTCAACAGATATGAATTCGTCTTTATTTTGGTTGTAGAAACCAAAATAAAGACAAATTCACACACCGCCACATTCTCATAAAACTACGTTATCTCATCTGTGTTGTTATGAACACATTTCCGTGTATTAATTATATTTCACATGGATAATCCGCAGCTCAGTATCGTGGAAATCTGTTATTGTTAGGAGACTCTTGCTAAAAAGATATAATACTCAGTTTGAAATAATGACTCTCGCCATCACTCTCGTAGGCAGAAATTATATTTAAAGGCCGAATTATTGATAAGGATTATAATATATAGTATGTATATGTATATATATTTTATGAATGTGAGAAATATGTCGTATTTAGGGAATTTATTGCGCTTTCAAATTAGCTCTTATAAAATAGAACGGATCTCATACGATTAAATAAATCTGGTGCTTTTTGGTTATTTCAAATGTCACTGTCAAATATTTAAATAGCTCTAGGAGTGTTAGGAATGAGAAATAATGTCTCTTCTGACATATTAGTGTGTAACACAATTTGGTTATGTAACATATCAAATTAAATATACTCATACTGTATACAGGAGGCAACCATTCTCATACAGTCAGTAGGCACTGGGCCGGAATGGGATCAGAAAGTCTTTTCTTCTATATTGTTTGTTAGAAGGTGTCCAACAGCGGCTTTGATCTTCCTGACCACTATAATACACTTTATTGCCATATTCATATCATTATATTTTATCCAAATATAACATACATATTTGTCACTCACAGATAACTTAAAAATATGTACTTATATATAGAGATAAGTTTGTTCGTGAAGCTTCGTTCGCTTTTCAATTCACAATGCAATTTTATTTATCTATTTTAAAGTTTGTCAAACCGCCAAAGCTATCTTCGGCGGTGTTTAAAAATTTGAAGGCCGGCAGGATCGAGAGCTCATCGGATCTTCTAAAAGTTATCAGTGCGCCTCGTCAACTCGACGAGTGATCGAACTCCTGGCATATTTAAAAAAAAAAAATATATCTTTATCGCATGCAAAAGGACCCAAATATGGTAAATTACCAATTACAAAATACAAATGGTCAAAAATAACAAATTAATAAAATGACTGATAAAAGTGTAAATAAAATAAAAGTGGTTATAAATGCCAATTAATTTAATAATAATTAATAATCAATTTTAGCTCTGCTAATCGGCAACAAGCCTCACCTTTTGCTATGTTTGACAAAATGTTAAAAAGGTAATTAAAATTGCATCAAGAGTCCGACAGCGAATGAACAGGAGCCACTTCACGGACAGGTTCGATAAATACCTCAATCCTCTTGATGCAATCTCGTGCAGCTATAGACACCACTCAGTCCGCACGAGTAGGTCGGTAGCTGATGACACAGACTCGATGCACGCTAGCCGTTGACCCTTCCCTTCATTAGACACCTACTAGGTCGCAGCCAACAAAGGCCATGCTGGGTACCTACTACGTCGCGAGCTGCTCGTGCGGAACCACTGATGTAACTTCTATGGTGTTCCGACGACCTTTTGCATGACTTGTGTATTGTTGCGATGATCTGTTGTTCAAATTGAACAATACAATTAATACAATCGTTAAGTGGATACATTTTCTGTTTTTCAAATTACGGCACTTTCTTCAATTTAAAGACATAGATAATAACAATTACATTTAAGTGATTAACAAATGAATAATAATATCTAAAGCGTCGTGTATTATAATAAGAGAGGTGTCAAGTCATACCAATCACACTTGGGGGAGAGGGTGGTCCGGACACATATTAACGTATTTTTTCCGATGGATAAACTACGTAAAATTGCGATAATACCGATGGGTTCCTATTTAAGTATTTTTTTATCGTTTTTTATAAGTTTCTATAGGTACTACGTTATTAATATTCTTAAATACTAGTTGTAATTTTTAATAATATATTTTAATATTTTTATAATGTGTGTATCGCAAATGATTCGACGGTACTGCTGTACTGTACTTATTAGTTTAGACAATTAGTCTTAAATAAAAAAAAAGATATTCCTAGTACTCTTTTTTCTCATTATCTTCCATTGCCAAGAAGCCTGTAGCCCGTAGCCAAAGTAATGTTGGAACTATAAATCTGTCTTATATCCTTTTACTGACTAAAATATTTCTAAATAAGTCGACTTATATAGGACTAAAAAAATACTTTTTTTGTCTTAAATTATTAATAACATTCATTTTCTTGAGTTCATAGGCTCCTGCACTACAATAACTATGTTTCAGGAGCCAGTTGCTTCTCGTACGGTTAAACTACTTCACGCGAATGATCGACCGCTACATTATTTGGATATCGGTTCATACAAAAATACTAAATTTACGTTAAGAAATGGGGAGTTGTGGTACAAGGCTGCAGAATACTTTACGGCGTATTCTCAGGCCTACCAAATATACATAACAATATTATAAAAATCAGGCCAGCCGTTTCGGAGGAGTTCGATAACAAACACTGTGACACGAGGTTTTTATATATTAGTCGGTTTAGTAATGATGAGACTGTTAATGACCCATACCATTACCAATATTTACCTACTTATAACTAGTTTTACTTAACACAAGCTTATAACCTCATTTTTTGCGATACGACATCAATCATGAGTTGAGCAAATTAATGCATCACTTGTTTACGATTGTCTATGATGCTCGTCTATGACTCTGCTACAAATAGACACCTCGAACCTACATTTGTATATGGAAACAGCACCGTTGATTCGCATAAGTAAGTACACTTGTCAACATTATGAAGAAGCTTGACCTTAAATTTCAATGAAATCTCTCAATATAGGTACAAATGTCCGGAAGGTTCAGTTTGTCGAAGAAAAGGCAACTCTCGACTGGTCACGAAGTGCCACTCGATGGATTATACCAATAGATACTGGTTTCCAAACGACGATGTCACGCTCGTACGACACATTTACCCATCGAACTCAGTTATATCAACACGCGTAAGAGTCGGTCGACACCGAAGCGACACCAGGTACAATATATATGTACATACCTATATCGGTGCGCGGCTGTCTGAGACTATTGTGTACACCTGTTTGTGCTAGCGCACTGTGCACGCCTCGAATTTATTACAATTCAATTGAAAGCAACGCTTTGATGTTACATCGACCGAAAGTATTGAGGAAATAAAAAAGACACAGTACCTATGTAATGTAATTATTTTTTTTGGCACTAAGTATGCTTAGTGTCGCCGGCTAGTTGTCTCTAGGGTTGCCATCTCTAAAATCTGCCTACCAGGACAAGATCAGTGAAAACCCTGGATTTTGGAGCAATTATCTTAAGTTACCTATCGGAAAACTAAAACTAAAAATGAAACCCCACCGGACCCTGTAAACTAGGACAAATCCGGGGAAACCCGGACGGATGGCAAGCCTGGCTTAGATAGACCCAAACGTAGTGGCGCAATCTTATACTTGATCATCGTGTGATTGTTTTCTCCTCATTATTTACATTATATACATATTCTCTCGTTAAAAAGAATAAAGTTGTAAGAATCTTCATTAAGAAATAATTAAACTTCTTCTACAATGTATCTACTTACGAGTAGGTGTAACCTTGTCGCGGTCGCGGTGATGGAACGGTATCGACAGGATCATTGCAACAAACGTATAATCGCCACACGATCGTTTTATATAATAGATCTTAACATTGTTTTATGGTTTATAATTAAAATAAGGAAATTTAAATCTAAATACGGTTAATGTTAATGACACAGTCCTTCGCTGAAAACATACTTATATTATTAGATTTGATTATAAAATATTTACTACTGTCGTTAAGTTTAACACTTCAGATATTTTATATATTGATAAGCGTCAAGCGTCACGTTTAGAAGGTGCCCGTTTCATATTGATCCAATATAATAAATACATTATGTGTGTTTTGGTACTTACTCTTATCACTATAATAACTGATTGTACTTTTCTTCCCTCGGGCGGAAAACTGGCCAAAATGTCATGTGTCCCCTGGGTGCAGTGGTAGGGCGGTAAGGAGAGCATCCGGAATTAGGTACAATTAGATTATAGCCTGAGATAGCCTATCTCGACCGATCCATTCTTAGCCATATAATAAAACTATCATTTATATATCATATGATGATGATTATGATGACTATATGAAAATATGCAATTCTTAGTAAACAAATAAATAAGTGCTGTTTCAAAAAATGTCCATTCTTTCTTCAGCTATAGCAAAATTAAAATAACATGAAATCGCTGAACACTCTCGAACGTTCCATTGTTTCAGACATCTTTAACAATTAAGGAATCACTCCGTTGATAAATGAATACCGCATGAAAATCCGTTCAGTAGTTTTTAAGGTCATCGCGAACAGACAGACGACAGGGGACTTTGTTTCATAATCATCATCATCATCATGTACAATCCTGGAGTCTTCAAGTCGCGAGTGAATAGGTACCTTCCAGGTTTGTGTGCTAAATCCTAGACAACGTCATCACTTAACATCAGGTGAGACAGTTGTCAAACGCAAACTTATAATATGTAAAAAAAAAAAAAAACATCTCAGCCATAGGACATCTACTGCTGCACATACGCCTCCCCGATTGATTTCCACAAGGAGCGGTTGAAAGCGGCCCGCATCCAACCCTTGCCTGCGATCTTAGTCAGGTCGTCTGTCCACCTGGTCGATGGCCGTCCTATGCTGCGCTTGCCAGTCCGTGGTCTCCATTCGAGAACTTTTCGGCCCCAACGGCCATCAGTTCTTCGAGCTATGTGCCCTGCCCACTGCCACGTTAACTTGCTAATCCGCTGGGCTATATCGGTGACTCGTTCTTCTACGGATCTCCTCATTTCTGATTCGATCACGTAGAGAAACCCCGAGCATAGCCCTCTCCATAGCTCGTTGTGCGACTCTGAGCCTGCTCAGAAGGCCTTTGTTTCATAATACTCCTATAGTAAGGATGTGTACAACTTAAACATAGTCTTGTTAGTTTTATTATCTTCACTGAGCCGGTTTATTAAGTTACTCCATTACAAACATAATACCTGACACCATAAAATACACACGTTTAAAAACGTTTATTAAACTCCTACATAACGACTCGTTTATGCTAATGTACACGATATCGGAATAATAATGATAATTTCTTTCACACACAAATTAATAATATATTTCTATGTGCGGAATAAAATTAAAGTACCTACCAATTAAATATGTCAAGACAAGAATTAACATTTTTATCGGGATATTTGTCATGAATTTTATTTGAATGAATGAATAAAAGTTTATTTGTTATAAATATAGTAGAGTATCACGGTAATAATAGTAACTGTACCATATATATGTATAACCACATTACACAGAAAACACAAAAGTAAAATAAAAAATTAACAAAAAATGCAACCGACTTCAACGCTCAAAAGTGTGAAATTACTTGTCGAAGTCGGTACCAATTTTTTTTCATCCTTTTCAGTAACTTTTGCTACTCACGGGATCAATAAAATTAATTGTCATTGTGTGTTCTGCGATGTCTTCAACCGCGACAATAATATCATCAAGATACGCGTAGCACTTTTCAGTTATTGAAGTATAACTCAAAAACCGCTTGTCCGATTTTGATGAAATTTGAATGGGACCACCACGGAAGTATACTCTATCTAACAAAAAGAATCATCAAAATCGGTTCATAAGCGACGAAGTTATCTGCGAACACACATAAAAAAAAACGGTCGAATTGAGTAACCGCCTTTTTTGAAGTCGGTTAAGAACAGTAGTATTTGTGTTCGTTGCTCGATTTCTGGGAAGAGCCGCATGCGCCCGCGCCGCGTTCACTGGATATGTGTGTGTGTGTGTGTGTAGTGATGTCAAGACTAATATTATTGTAACATTGGAGGCGCATCGTGCTCGAAGCGTAGGTAATTGTTCCTTCAATGACGGCTCACAAAATCAACCAAACTCATAAAATATTCAATAATTCCAACTACCCACTGCGCTCAAATATGAATACATCAAACCATCGTCGTGCAATATCTGTAATACACCCATCGGGTAATCGACTCAGACAATGAACATTCAGACACATTACACAGCAAGACTCCTTTTTTGAAGTCGGTAAAAAATGCTATCTTACACCACGTCAACACTTAACGTCAATTGGAACAGTAGTCAAATGCAAGCTAATAATGCTTAAAAAAACTTAGAACAAGAATGTTCTGACATCAAACGTATATCGATGGTGGGCGTGCAGGACGCACCCGTCACTAGTGGGGCACTCTCGCTCAGAATAACAGCGTGCTGCAGCTGTTCAGAATCCGTTCACGTTTCGATATCGTCCGTCCCAGATCCGCGTGACGAGGGTCAACACATTGTTGCTCTGTGTCGGACACGATGGTTTATACAATGGATAAAGGCTTTTGAGGTTCACGGTTAGTTTAGGAACTCTGCTTTGTGCGTGAATCTGCACGTAAAACGACCAACTATGTAGTTCTAAAAAATAGCGGCCCTGACGGCCGTTGTTATCACACACAAAAAAACATCAAAATAGGTCCAACTGCTTAGGAAAATGTTAATGAAATACATACGTATTGAGAAAGAGTTATATTTATAAAAGGTATCCGTGACTGCCTGATATATCAACACGCAGTATACCACTTGACAGATTTGAGTGAATTTGGCACGCGGACAGTTATTATGACTTAGGTAAGCGTCCTCATGAGTAGGTGGTACGTGTATCCTCCATATAAGGAATATACATACGAGTGTACATGATATTGATACATTACTGAGCACACATCCATCTCAATACTCGAATCTCTGCCACGTGCACTTTTCTTTCATCCACCTCTTTTGCTGCCCATACATTCCGATCCATACATTACGACAGATCTAACTATAGTCTTATGGCTCTTGAGTTTCAAAGACCGGCCGCGGGGCGCAGCTAGTTATTGTATAAAAATCCTTTCAGATCTTGCATTCAATAAAATTCACCTAAAGAGAAACATACAGATTTGTGGCATAAAATGAGCACCAAATGTAAGTACGTACATTACATCCATTCCATTTAATGACAATCGGACGATTTCTAAAGCGAAGAAAGTTTATTTACGTATTGTTGATCCAGTTGTTGATTCGTATGTTCGACCCATAACATTACTCGCAGGTGAACACATAACTTTGATACGTAAAATCTTATCGCGTGCCTCCGTTCATACTGTGATGTTGTATAGGACACTATTAAGTATTCCATAAATCACGCATACCATTATATCTATCCCATTCCATTTCCCACTAATATTGTAAAGTCGGAAGTTTATATGTATGATTGTTACTCCTTCACGCTCAAACGGATGCACCGATTTCGATGAAATTTGGTATCGAGATAGTTTAGCCCCTGGAATTACACATAAGGTACTTTTATTCTGGAAATGTATAGTTCCCGTGGGATAACTGAGGTAGCGGGAAAAACGTATTCCACGCGGGTGAAAACGCGAATAAAGTAGAGAATAAAATTAAAATTAGCGACAAAAAATGCATTTAAAGGTTATAAAAAATAAACAGGAAAATGATCGGAGATCTGGTAACACACAATCAAAATAAAGTGTTGCAGTTAGCCCGTGACTAATAGAATTAATTTGTTTTAATAGAAAGATTGGGTAGCAAATGCTGTGAGTAATCCGACAATGTGATGTGTACACCGCACCGTACACAGAACGGTGTCCAGTTGAGCAGCGCTTCCTATTCACACAGATTCTGAGCCCGCCTTTGTGTCGTTTCATCGCGATCTCGGTGACCTCACTACACGACACATTAACAAGAAGGTATAAATGTTTAGCAAAAAGGTGTGATGCTGTGAGTCCCGCGACGGCGGCGGGCGCGGGCGCGGGCGCGGGCGGCCAATATCCTAGGTTTCCAAAGGTTTGTTTGTATGATAATGCGTTAAGTACAACTAATGTGTGTAGTAAGATAGCTATGCTTATGTAGGTAGACACACGTTTATATTGTGATTGTGGGTAGGTGTTGCTAAATAAACATGTACGGTTATCTTGTACCCTCGAGATCGAAATAAATCAGTGTTCGACCAACTTGCTTGTTTTACTACATGGTGGCAGCGGTGGGATCTAAATAATTAATTGTTTTAGTTATTTCGGTAGTTGTACCATTTGCATTCCATAACAAAGTGATTATATTGCGCTAACAAATATGGAACACGCTCGTCCGCCGCCAGAACTGCAAATTGAAGGCAGTCCAGTCGCGCGCGCTGATGCATGGCGCAAATGGTGGAAGCAATTCGAGGTATTTCTGAAGGCATCCGGCGTCAACAAGGAACCGCTGGATGTTCAAGCAAGTTTGCTGGTCAACCTCATAGGAGCGGAGGGTTACGAGATCTTTTCGACGTTCACATTCAGTGGAGACGAAAGCGCTAATAAGTTGACGTGTGTGAAAGCGAAGTTTGATGAACATTTCGGGACGAAATGTAATGTGACTATGTTGCGTTTTAAGTTTTTCACTCGTAACCAAGTACCAGGAGAAACGATTAGTCAGTACGTCACGGCATTGAAATTACTTAGCCAGAATTGTGAATTTGCAGCGTTGACTGATGGGTTGATACGCGATCGAGTAGTCTGTGGCGTGATAAGTAATATTGTCAGAGATCGTATGTTACGAACGGAAGATCTAACTCTGACTAAAGCCGTACAAATTTGTGAAGCGGAGGAGCTGTCAAAAGAAGAGAGTCGGCAAATCGAACACGCGATGAGTACAAGCACAATCAGTGGGCAAGTAGACGCGATGTCGAGCCGGAACGCCGGCCCTGGTCGTCGAAACAGCAGCGGGATCGGCGCCCATGCCGGTAAGCGACGCGGTGGTGAGGCTCGCGCGGGTGTCGCCCGGGCTGCCAGCCGCGATAGGGATTATCGCGGTGACAGTACCGGTGACAGCGGGGCGGTGACCCCTCGCCGGCAGCGAGATCAGTGTACGCGTTGTGGAAGTAAGTTTTGTGTGTATAGTCAAAAGTGTCCAGCTATTAACGCTAAATGCTTTTTATGTAACAATCGCGGTCATTATGCTAAAAAGTGCCCTACCAAAAATGATATTAAAGTGCATGGTTTGAATGTATCTCAATCTCAGCTGAGGGAGGACTCAGAGGATGAGGATATTTTGTACGTGAACGTAGTGAAGACAAGGGACAGTTATTTGCAAGGACAATGGATTGAATTCCTTAATTGCAACGGTTTAAAACTAGGTTTTAAATTAGACTGTGGTGCAGATCTTAATGTCATTTCTAAGATAGATTTTTACCGTTTAGGATTGAATAAATCTTGTTTGAAACCATATAAGGTCGGTGTTTTTTCATACACAAAAAATAAATTACCGATAATAGGAGAATGTAGCTTAAAAATCAACCACAATAATAATGAGTACACACTTCAATGTGCGGTAATTGATATGAACGTTCAGAACATTTTGGGACGATACGATAGTGTTAAGCTAGGATTTATAAAAAGAGTAGATACGGTAAACCAAGGCTTTATAGATGAATTTTCAGACCTATTTCAAGGAGTTGGTAGGGTACCAGGGGTACATAAGATTTTAATTGATGATTCGGTACAACCTGTTGTCTGTCCAGCACGTAAAATCCCGCTAGGGTTGCGTGATAAATTACAAGCTGAGATAGGTAGGATGGAAAAAATTGGTGTGGTACGAAAAGTGAACCATCCCACAGATTGGGTAAATCCGATAGTGATAGCTGCTAAGAAAAATGGCGACATCCGCGTATGTTTAGATGCACGAAAATTAAATAGTGCTGTGAAGCGTGCTCATTACTCTTTGCCTACAGTAAGCGAGATAGCCGCGCGGCTCCGCGGTGCGAAGTACTTCAGCGTTTTAGACGCTCGTTGCGGATTTTGGATGCTATGTCTGGATGACGTCAGTGCTGACCTCTGTACTTTCAGCACGCCTTTCGGGAGATATCAATTCACCAGGCTACCTTATGGAGTCAGCTGTGCACCAGAGATGTTTCATGCTAAGGTAAGACAACTACTAGAAGACTTGGAAGGTACTGATTCTTTTAGTGATGATGTGATTATATGGGGCTCCTCAAAGCAAGAACATGACAGACGTCTGAGGCGTCTGATGATGCGCTCTAGAGAAGTAGGAATACGGTTTAATAAGGACAAATGTAAATTTGGAGTCAGAGAGATAACGTATCTAGGACATGTGTTTGATGAAAAGGGAATGAGACCTGACAAACAGAAAGTGCGCGCTATTGTGGATATGCCCATTCCAGAAGATAAAAAAGCACTAGAAAGGTTTCTTGGCATGGTTAATTACCTATCCAAATTCATACCTAATTATTCACAATCAGTGGCCGTATTAAGGGGGCTTTTAAAAAAGAACTCTGAATGGATCTGGGAAGGGCAACATACGGAAGGAGTTAAGCTTTTAAAGCAAAAAATTTCTACAGCACCGGTATTGTCATTATATTCACATGACCTACCTATAACACTGTCAGTAGATGCCAGTGCTGGAGCGGTAGGGGCAGTGATTTTACAAGCAGGTCACCCGGTGGAATTTGCTTCGTTGACTCTCACGGATACTCAATGCCGCTACGCGCAGATTGAAAAAGAATTATTGGCGATTGTTTTTGCTTGTGAAAGGTTCCATCAATACATTTTTGGACGAACAGACGTGACCATACAGTCTGACCATAAACCGCTAGAGGCGATTTTTAGAAAATCGTTATCTGATGTGCCAGCGAGATTACAGAGAATGATGTTGCGCATTCAGGCCTATGATATAAAAGTGATCTACACACCGGGTAAATTTATGTACTTAGCAGACACGTTGTCGCGTGCTGCATTGCCTGAATTGATGCATGAACGTGTGAATGAGGAGGTCGAAGCACAAACTTGCTTTTTGATAAAAAATGTTCAGTTTAGTGACGCAAAGCTAGACTTAGTGAGAGAGCACACAGCGAAAGATGAAGAAGCGAAATTACTGATAAAGTATATTGATAATGGTTGGCCGAAAAATAAGTATGCGATTGAAGATAACATTCGCAGGTATTGGTCATATAGAGAATGTTTTCAGTATGTCGACGGGGTAATTTTTAAAGACAATTCAGTTTATATTCCGCAAGAGCTTCGCAGCGAAATGTTAAATCGCATTCACGAAGGACATCTGGGAATTGACAAGTGTAAGCGTAGAGCACGCAGCGTGCTGTTTTGGCCAGGGATGACAACCGACATCGAGCATTGCGTGCGTGCCTGTCCGACGTGCGCATTACATGCCCCTGCACCTAACCGCGAAACTTTGCTACCACATCATATACCAGACGTTCCGTGGTCAAAAATTGGATCAGATATTTTTGAGTACAGAAGGAAATATTACTTAGTTCTTGTAGATTATTTTTCTAATTTTGTTGAAGTGAATGAGTTGAATTCTATAAACAGTAAATCAGTGATAAAGGCTATGAAGGAGCAATTTGCAAGATATGGTATACCGAATCAACTTGTTACAGACAACGGTCCAGCGTATACGTCTAAAGAGTTTAACAAGTTCCTTGAAGTGTGGCAGATTAAGCAAGTCACATCTTCTCCACTATATCCTCAATCTAATGGAAAAAGTGAAAGGGCTATAAAAACTGTTAAAAGTTTATTGAAAAAGTGTATTGATTCGGGTCATGATTACTATCTCAGTTTATTGAACTTTCGTTCTACACCCAGGGAAAAGATAGATTCACCAGCGCAGATATTGATGGGAAGGCAATTGAGTACGCGTTTACCTATACACAAAGAAAGGTTGATGGAAAAAGTCGATATCGGAAAAAATCATAAAGAAATTCTGAACCAACAAATGAAAGAAAAAATAAAATATGACAGTTCCGCAAGAGATCTCCCTACATTACGAGAAAATGAAAAAGTAGTGCTAGTGGATGGTGATAAAAGGAAATCCATGAAGGTTGTTCACAAATCGAGTGAGCCACGGTCTTACATACTTCAAGATGCAGTAGGTAGAGAATACCGTCGGAATCGTCGACACATAATAAGCAGATATGGAAATTCAGACAAGTATGAGTCAGCAGAAAGTGACACGGAGGTAAAAAACGAAGATGATGGCTATGTTTTAGATGAACCAGTTGGTCTCTTACCACGCAGTCCAAGGTCGCAGCAGACCTCTGGTAGTGCATCTGACCAAAAGGCATGCGGAAGCCCACAAATTCGAGCATCTAAACATACCCCGGATAAACGCAAATGGCTAACATCGGGCCCTGTAACGAGAAGTAAAGCTCGAAGGTTGACTGGTTACATGGCAGCAAAAACAGCTCCAGAAGGTGATGCTTAGTTGAAAAAATTATTGTCATCGCAAGATAAATTAAAATGTTTATAATTAGAGGTAATGTGTGTTCATTGATCATAGTATAAGAATCAACCAATATAGAGCATATACAAAGTATTTATGTAGAACATGTCAACAGAAAATTGTAAACAGTACAATATTAATATTGATCAAACATCCTCTATTACTCATCTGAGTGTGTATATATATATATATAATGAAAAAAAAAAGGGGGGGAAGGTTATATAAAGATCCAAAGATCATTAAGCCTGCATGTTTACCTAGTATGATTACTTTTGAGTTGATTTACTAATTAGAATATTATTAAGAAGTTCCTTATAGTATTATGTATACCTTCATTAGTGTTAGCATATATTAAATAACATTGTATGTAGCTAAGCTATATTTCATAAGGAGAAAGATGTAGTAAGATAGCTATGCTTATGTAGGTAGACACACGTTTATATTGTGATTGTGGGTAGGTGTTGCTAAATAAACATGTACGGTTATCTTGTACCCTCGAGATCGAAATAAATCAGTGTTCGACCAACTTGCTTGTTTTACTACAATGTGCTAACGAAAATTATATTTTTCACACAATTTTTGATAATTCGTCAAAAGCATGTGCTGTTGTGTGTGTAATGTGCTAATTACAATGGGTTTAAATAGGGGCGAATTAATGTTGTTCTAGCTGCAATGTGTTTGAAAGATCGGCTTGTTTTTTATTTAGCTACATATGGATGCGCAAGAAATCGATAGTGGTAGTGGTTTTGTCGTTCAATCGAACTAATTTGAATGGTGTATATTAACATAGTTTTTATACGATTACGGTAAAAGCCAAATTAGTCTAACACCTATGACTGACTTCTAAAATTAGATTTTAGTATCAAATATCAGTTACATAGTGTTAGCAAAAAAAGTCGTCGCGTTATTTCCTGGCTTTGATGAAACTACCTGTAATTGAATACAATTCGTCTGATATTGGAGATAGTTTTGTAAGGATATATACTTGGTTGAAATTAAGCTTAAAATGGATAGGAGCTTATTCATTTGAAAGAAATTTAGAGAATTGTTTGTAGTTTGATTGATTAACAGAATTACGACCAGTAACGAATTTTGGCTCCAATTGAACAATCGGATATAACTAAGTACCTACTCACTTAGGTGACAGCTCATGAAAAAATATCGTTATAGGTACGTACCTATGCCGATACTTTTTCATCAGCTGTTTTCATCTTAAAATCTTAGGCTGGTTTTTGATTCTTCTACTCTCTTTTCGTTAGACCACTTTTGGAGGAAAATGTTAAGATTCTTTAAAACGGTATCGATAGATAAAACGTGACCTTCAAACTGTTTATCGCTTCACAGTGTCACTCGACATCCATCGGGCTCGGCGACTAGACGGCAGTCTCCTGCATGACGCAAGGTGTTGCCATCCTGCACAACACTCGCTACAGATTGCGAGATATTTCATTATTGTAGCACACAAACACAAATGGTGACATAATTAAAAAACAAATGCTGTGGGGATTTATATAAAAATTATAATGATTTTTCAATAACGATTAGAACAATTTGAGGTACCTACATACACATTGCATGATGTTCCTACCCAAAGCCTAACTCAACAAACCCTTAAGGCGATTTTGAGGTAATTTCATTTATAAATATAAGTATTTAAATTTCTTAAAATTGATTTAACAAAACCTGGGTCACACTTTCGGTAAAATCCACAAAAAAAACCATAGTTACTATAGTAAAATTGTAAAATATGTAACACAGGAATAGTCGAATTTAAAATATCGGTTAACATACGTATTTGTGACAAAGTGATGCTCGTATGGCGACATGGCCAGTATCACGGCTAGATGCATACCGCGGTATATATCATTATTTATTAAAAGACGTCGATTTCCTTCGTGAACTAGAAAAATGTGGTAAGTAACTATGCAATAATTACGATCACAAGACTTATACATAATAAAATGTAGGAATCATAATATTATTAAAATATAAGGCATGCGTCAATCATGAATTATTGTGGAAAAAAATGAGTTAGACGAGATCATGTGGTGGGTTGGAATAGACGTGCGAACCATGGTCACGGGGAGGCGCGGCTCGCTCTCCGGTTGTGGGTATCACACGGTGAGCCCACAAGTGTATGACTGGGCCACTGAAGGCTTATAAAAGGAAATTAAAATGGCGTCCGATTATTGAGATGGACATTAGCTTCACATCAAAGTTCTAAAGACTTCCACAGCTTTTAGAATTATACGACAGAGCTTATTCGACTTGATAGTTTATCTGTTAGCATGAATGGGGTGTGTGACTCTACGGCCGTTGCAAATTTATTTAAAGAGCAATTTCTGGTCGAGCCCGTGACATGCGACCAACAAGAGGATCCCTATAGTTAGATTCCTCGCGCTAATGTTACAATTCAAGAGGACGATATTCTTGCAAAAGATGTGCCACATTCATAAAAAACATAAAGTGGGGCCATACCGGTCTCCATATATTTTCTTTCTCTATAGATTCTCCATCTCCACTTTAGAACTTGCACACACACGCAAACACACCCGCATATGTACATAACCTCACACTACCACCAACACCACACGCTTCCTCACACACAAACTCACGCACGCGCGCACTCACACACACTACCGTGGCATAGTAAATATATAACTATTTTTGTATGTATATAACATTCAAGTCTCGTTCCTTCGCTTCTGGTTATGAAATTGCATGTGCATACAAAAATATATGTACCAAAATACTAAATGTTTTATTCATTAATCAACGACACAAACAGTTACCCATTGTTGAAAACACCTTTTAAGTATTTAGCAATAACTTGTGTTAGGCGTTTTCGCTCTTCCACTTAATAAGGTTGACAATGAAACGTTCAAAAGCATAACAAAAATAATAAACAAAGCATGTATACAATCTTTAAACAAAATATAGGGTACCCACCCACAGTATAAAAGATTGTTACATAAAACAGTATATTTCTGTGTGAATGTAAATACCGGCGGCCTGTCATACACATACCTATACAATATATCTCCTTCTTTTTTGAAGTCGGTTAAAGAATATTATTTGCTATAAATATAACATGTATATATATTAATGGCATTTACTCCAATACGTCTGACAGCAGGCCTTTGATAAATTAAGATACATAACAGTTAAAAAGTCTTTAAGTTAAGTCATTTAGTCACTTAACATCAGGGGACACAACGATCAAAGGTAAGCTTTAAAAATGATTATATAAAAATTACATAGATATTCTCAACACCTATAAAAATAAATCCGTAGAATGTTTTAGAGAAAATAAGGAGAGTCACTAATTGTAGAAGATGTGACCGGGTGTGTGTGGTGACCGGGTGAAAATTGTATTTTAACAAATAAAATAGGTCTGTGAACGAGTATCAATAGGGTTGCCAAAAAATAAAAAATAAAATGTTTCCAATAAAAATAACACCTTAGTTAACATGACTCAGTTTTTAAGCCAAAAATAAGATACTGTAAACAAATGAATACAATACATAATATACAAAATATACGTACATAACAACAGTGCCTTAGCAAGGCTTATAGAGCTGATACGGCAACCAACCAAATGACTAACAAAGAAGTATTTTTTTAACAATAAAACATAACACACCCTATTGCTTAGAAATAAAATGTTGATAATTTTTTAACAGTGGTCGTATGATAATAAGCAATTCAACGTGGCAATGCCGACAGTGTTTTGGAAACTTACCAGCCTGGTGGTAGGGGTTTTATTTAAATTCTTAATTTCGTGACAGCAGTCAAAATTGTGCTCTATCGCATGGATTCTACGGCAACAAACCGTTTAACGTCTACCTGAGTCTTACTATATTCCGAGTTACTCGTACGTTTATTCAAACGAGTCCAAAGTCTCATCTTGCGCTGAATTGGTTAATGATGTAGGGTTCCTGTAGTAGTCCAGTTATCGAAGCGCCGACATCATCGCGGGACCATTACCCAATGAGGAGACCTACCTCATCCCAATTACTCTATAAGACATACAACTTCAATTGGACCGGAAATGGTTCGAAAGTAGTAATACAAGTAACCCCGAGCGCCGAGCGCCGAGCGGGGCGAGGGGCGAGGGACGAGGGACGCGGTTCCTTTAGAGGTTTGTAATCCACGCTGCGTGTTTCACTGTTATGCGATCGGTGGTTTTTGTGCATAAAACGTCATCGTGATATGCATTATCTGTGTAATTGGAGCGAAAATAGTTCACGGCGTGGAACTGATAATTGGAACTACCTGTCATAGTCAACTTGTTGAACAACATGAAAAAAATGGGATTTAAAGTTCTTAAAAATATGAACGATATTTTCATTCGATACAAAAACAGATATTGAAATTTTTTTAACAAAAAATGCAACCGACTTCAACACTCAAAAGTTTGAAATAACTTGTTGAAGTCGGTACCATGATAGTTCACACAAAAGTAACTATCATCACAATATTGTGCTCATGATACCGACTTCGACAAGTTATTTCACACGTTTGAGTGTTGAAGTCGGTTTTGTTAAAAAAAAAATTTTTTACCTTTTTCAGTGACCTTTGCTACTCACGGGATCAATTAATTGTCATTGTGCGTTCTGCGATGTCTTCAACCGCGACAATAATATCATCAAGATACGCGTAGCACTTTTCAGTTATTGAAGTATAACTCAAAAACCGCTTGTCCGGTTTCGTAATCGGTTCATAAATGACGAAGTTATCAGCGAACACACATAAATAAAAACATATATACGGTCGAATTGAGTAACCTCCTTTTTGAAGTCAGTTAAAATAGTACTTTTTGATTTTCGTTCGATTTTACATAAGATAAAATGTTGCGATACTTCTAAACAAAATAATTTGGGAGTACGAGGTATTTTGTTTTTAACATAAACCGAAAAGATTTTCGAAAGGACATAAAAACAAGGAAATTGTCCTCGTTTTTATGTCCTTTCGAAAATCTTTTTATAATATAAATTGAACCTCAATTATTTATAATTTTCATTATACGCTAAAATGGGTTCTCATTTATCAGAGACGCATCACCGCTGAAGACAGCGCATCACTGAACATATTTTAAAGCTTAGGGGAAAAACGTCAAGTTAATGTGGGGTCTATTCCGATATATCCAAACCGATACTTGTTGAAACTTACTCAAGGAGAGCTTCCAATAGCCTTTCGTCCTTCATCAAGCTGTGAGATAAACTTCAATAAGCGCATTTCAGCGTGTGGTCGCTGCCATCCGTTACAAACTCAGTCGTGAGGTATCATTATGGCAAACAAATACTTTGGATTTTACGCAGAATATAACGCTTCTAAGAAATAAATATAAGAAGCGGATGACCACTTAGGTATATCACATATTGTGCCTTTTTATTAGCATTAATTTGGCGATGCTTGGGTTCACGTGTTAGATGTTTAGCGCACACTTACCGAGGCCAAAATGAGGCATGTTAGCACTACAGCGAGTACTTCCAATGTCTTCGCTTCGCAATTTATAATCACATTAGGACGGAAAAATGACGCCATCTTGTTACCTGTGCTAATTGTGGTGGCGACACTGTGTTGACCCGGGAAGGGGAGGAGGGGGTATTGATGGCATGCGTTATATGAATCGTGTTGAATTATCACAGTTTACCTTTAAATATAAGCTTTGATATAAACAGAAGCACATTCTCGATAATACACGCAAATATAGATGTATAACCAAGTAAAATTACCTACTCATATTTTCGTGTAAGGTAAATCCTTCAAATACGAGTATTAATTCTATAAACAATGAAGTTTGTTAATTACATATATATGATAAATATTATTATACAGGTACAATTATTAAGTTTAATCCTTTAAAATACGTTGAAAGGTTGTTTATATATTATTATATTCTAATATAAATATAAAATCTCGTGTCACAGTGTTTGTTATGGAGCTTCTCCGACACGGCTGGCCGGAGTTTTATAAACTTTTTTGTGTATATTTGGTAGCTGCATGCTATATGTTGCGGCACCCCCGAGAATTTTTGTGGGGTAAAGTTCGAGGCCGGGACCCCACGGCTCTATACCCAGAGAAGCAAGTATATGATATACTAAAGTATAATAAATGTGACATCGTGTTATAAATTATCAGAAGCGATAGCGGGAGTGATTACACCGTGAGCAATTAATATCCAACAATACTGCTTGCATATGAGCAAAAGAGCGAAAAATAAAACGCACTTAAAACTGCTATAAAGCACTAGAGTACCGAATATTTCCCTTACGCCTATCGCGATTAATCGAGTTTGTGGATTTTGTAATGAAATGTTCCATGGCAAGTTAAGCCACTACTGGAACCAAAGGAGGACTATTTCCTGTTTTCCCATAATATAGCCCCCCTAAGACTCAGCATCACTGTCGATTTAATAACTAATATTATGTAGTACTTACAGGGCACACCGAACCGAACTAGCGTGGTGGATAGTTATGAATTACCAAATAGTACTTTCTTACACAAATCTAAAATATTTTACAAAAGATATATAAAGATAATAAAAGTAACAGTCTGCCTTGTGTAGTCCAAAAATGGACTTGGGTTAGCAAAATGCTGCCGGGTAATCCCACAGCGCTGATATTCAGCCAAGACCTGAGTGTCGTCGTGGACAGACGATAGTATAAATAGAAAAAGAGTGAATAAACATTATCTATTTTTAAAATTACATATTCAATATAAATAATAATTTACTTTGTTATAAAATATAAGAGAGAATGCCTACGATTGTTATTCGTAGTCACATGGTACTGGGTGACAAATAGCGCAATTTAAATTATTTTTATATAAACAAATAATTAGGTTTTAAAAATGGTCTTTTATGTGCAAAACATAACTTTACATTAATTTGTAATATTTGTTAAGCCCTATTATTTATAACAATGTAACATCGCCATTGTTGAAGAAATTTGGTTCTTTGTTCTTTTTATTCCATGTGTTGGCTGTACATTACTTCAATACAAAATATTAAAAAACCAACGCCCAGATTACATTGTAGCTTCATAAATAATAATGATTACCTAGGTACCTGTTGCAACCACAACTTGTTTTGCTATAGGTACGTACATTGTACAGACAGGCCAGTATGGCGGAATCAGCTGTCGCAGTCCTCGCACACTGGACACTCAGATAATAAACGTAGCAGCAGAACATAGTTTTACGGAATATGAAAAACAAAACTGCTGATCGAAGATAGGAAAAAAGAGTTTTACTTTGAGGAGTTTCTTCGTCAGGAGTCAATCATGTTAATAGAATCAGATCATGCCTACGTAAAATGTATAGTCTAGGACACGAAATCAAAATTTAAAATTTACGACTCAGTCGCCTTTGAAGGAATTAGTCTTATTCAGGTTAAATAAGTAGGTTTTTTAAAGGTTGTAATTATGAGCCATCAACGTTCTATAGTAGATCAGATTACACGTTTCGCCGCGATCTCGCCCGATGTTAAGTGTAAGATGACCTGTTGTCGACATGCACGTGGGGCCAGCGACTTTACGAGCCATCATTTTTCCAGAACAAAAAGTAGCCTATGTCCTTGTCGAAGGTACCATCTATCTTTATACTAAAATTTTATATTTATAAAACTATGTCTGCAAAATACATGTCTGTTTTTTTTTGTAAATAGCCCCCCCGATTTCGAACTCTAGAAGAGTGACCGAATTATTTCGGTCAGGAATAAAGTCCGTATTACAGACTCCCTATTTACAACGTTCCATAGACAATTTCGGTAAGAATAAAATCACAAATTAGAATATTCCTTAATATCAACAAATTTAAAAATAATTAAATAGAAAATAAAATATAATATTACAATATCGAATCGAATCGATTCAGTTAATTGTCGATTCAACTGCTCCAGGGGGGCCGGTTATATCTTCTCATATGTCAAGCATGTAAATATGAAATTAATATCCCTAATATGGTATTAGTTCTAAGCGCAGTGATCAATATATTATTTATCTCGTCTCATACCGAAATACAAAGATTAATAAATGTAAAACGAAACTTGGATGACAGTCTTTACAGGCAAGACATCCAAATAAATTTAAAAACTTACATTATGATACAGCTCTTCTATGTACAATTGTATCATTAGGTAACTTTTTTACCATTATGATACAACTTCAGCTGGACTGGACCAAGAAGCAGTTTTTCTACATAATCTGTGGACGCAGCGCAACACGCATGCGCGATCAGCAATTGGATTTTGGAGCTAAACGTTTGCAAATACATACATGCAAACATATGCTGCGATTGTACGTGAATTTCATTGTATATTTTATGAGATTAGATAAATAAGTGTATGAAACTTCACATAATCTGGTCTTAAAACACTCGTGTAATGCTATATACTATAACACTCGTATTTTAGGAACCTTTACTTTATTATTAAACAATTTCGTAAACACCATAGACGGTCGCCGTGGCTTAGTGGTCAGTGACATTGACTTCTGTGTCGTCGGGACCCTGGGTTCGAATCCCGGCAGGGGCAAACATTTGTGCGATGAGTGTAGATGTGTGTCCCGGGTCTTGGATGTTGTGTGCTGTGATCGTGTGTGTCCATGCCTTCCGCGACACAGGGAATCCTAAAGCGGGGGTCTGAGTTTGATAAAAACATAAATATAATCATACATCAATATACTTAATTGTGACATTATTTGAATTAAAATAGTGTTAGTTGGATGTTGAATAACAAACATTCATCATCAATCAACTCAGACAAAACTTGTCCCCTGCTGCGAACGAAATATTCGGAAAACTAACTATTTAATATATTGTACATAAGCTGTTGGTTTTCCAATAAATAAATAAAACACTTTTATTTAAAACAGTGTAACAACAACACGTAACCGTGGAACAATAATTTAAATTTGTATAAATGAATGATCGCGAAGATACCAAGTAACAGAAAAACATAAAAGAGTTCGAAAATGTGACGCCATGATATAAAAACTGGTCTTTACCCTTTGCACATCTTGCAACTTATGCAGCGTTTTTCAATGAGTTTTATTCTAAACGGGATTATTACCAGCTCGTTGCAAAACTTATGCGTCCGGTTATTCTGGTATTACCTATTCTGTGGCCAAAATTAGTTTTATCTTTTGTATGTTAAGGAATTGGGTTGAAATAAAAAAAATAGCTGCAAAACTCAAGAAGTAATTAAATAAAATGCTCCAAATGCTATAGATTCCATGTATTTATACATATAATATATAAACCTTCCTATTGAATCACTCTGCCTATTTGTGGAAATGGAATTAAACTCCATTGCGTAGTAAAACATCTAAGCGTAGGTATAGACGGCGGGATGCTGCTTTGTTTATACATTTATTATCTTATAGCAATTATAGTGTGTATAAACAATAGTGTTCTCACATAGAATACCATACGAGTATCGAGCAAATTTAGAAATTAATCTTTCTCGTAAAATTATGTTAAGCTGATTAAATCTTGTAACGTTAGATACCACTTCGAGCCCAGTTTAGGTTCAGATGCTCCATTTCTTATAAACTCTTACTCAGCTTGAAAAAAGAGAGCATCCCGATCGATTGCTCCAGTCATCAAATGTCAGACCAGTTCATGGAATGCTATACACTTTAAGAACTTATTAAAAGTTTCGTGTATTTTATGCAATACCTATTTGTGCACTCTTTATGAAAAAGCGACTCGGCTTATCATGAAACCGCTCTAAGCTCTGAATACCTAGTACCTACAACATACGCAAGTTAAATCGAAATTCAACCAAATAGTTATTATACAAATTAAACCTCACAGGGTCATTAATAATTGTTTATGTTAGTATCACAGCATCTGTACCGAAAATCTTTCATTTTCATTCATTCATCTCAGCTATAGGACGTCCACTGCTGGACATAGGTCTCCCCCATTGATTTCCACAAGGACCGGTTGCAAGCGGTCCGCATCCAGCCCTTGCCTGCGATCTTAATCAGGTCGTCTGTCCACCTGGTCGGTGGCCGTCCTATGCTGCGCTTGCCAGTCCGTGGTCTCCACTCGAGAACCTTTCGACCCCAACGGCCATCGGTTCTTCGAGCTATGTGCCCTGCCCACTGCCACTTCAACTTGCTAATCCGCTAGGCTATGTCGGTGACTTTTGTTCTTTTACGGATCTCCTCATTTCTGATTTGATCGCGTAAAGAAGCCCCGAGCATAGCCCTCTCCATAGCTCGTTGTGCGACCCTTAGCTTGTTTATAAGGCCCATAGACAGGGACCACGTTTCCGTTCCGTAAGTCATCACTGGTAACGCATCGAAAATCTTATTCCATTTAAATAATTCTTTTCCATTAATTATTATTATTCATATATACTTTCAATATTAAAGCAATAATTATAAGCTAAGTAACAACCCCGTTATTTACATTCCTCTCCATGCATCGGTTGCCTGGTAGAGATCACTTTTAGTGATAAGGCCGTCCATAATATTACAAATATTAATATAATTAAAGAGATAATAATAAAGAATTTCCGCAAAGTAACGCCTGAATCTATAAACTTTCATAGATATTATTATATATTTAGTTTGGGGTAAAAACACGCACTTTACACTAAATAATTTTCTAATCTAATATGCCGCAACAAAATGTAAATACACGCATCTCGAGAAAACTTTTGATGCTATTAAAATGTACAACAAATCTAAAAAAAAATAACAAAAAGACACACGTCGTGTCATAAGTACGACGGAAAGTTTAATTTTAAAGTATGACAGCCCAACATTGTTATTATAAATTATATACCTAAGATCACAATATGAAATAAGCAATAGATTTATGTTTTTCCATTCGCTAACTTCCACTACTTTAGAAAAACTTGTTGTTGGTAACATACACAAGTACACACTATACAGTTAGGGAGGTGTATAATCCTGGTGCGCATTTTGGAGCGCATAACATCTACTTATTGGTCGTATATTAATGTTAACACAATTTTTTTCTTGAAATATACCATTAATAATAGTATAACTGCATTAAAACGATTATGCACATTAATAAATATTAGATCATTGTAGTTTCCATTAAAAAATGTTTTACACTTTTAGCATTATCTCATACAATTATATATAAGTTTAATGTGATTCTGCGAATTAGAATTATTTATGAATACTTCAGTAGACAATAATTGTCATTATTGTTAAAGGAAATAATTGTGAACGCATGGGCTAGGTATATATGTATAGGTACATAATATTAGCTACCTGATATTCACCGAACTGTACAGCAAGGAAAGGTCATACTGAGAACCGGAAAATGACGTAATATTTTACGCATTATGTAATTATTTAAAAATACGGTACATAATTAAACACTATAAAAATGCAATAACGCGCTAGAACTGTGTATTAGAGTGGTTTAAGTGTTTTAGAACCGTTCTAATGTTAATCTTCCTCAAATTTATAACAAAAAGAGCACGAATAAACAGCATGTGAGGTATTCAATCATGATATGGTATTGTTCGAGACGAGAGCGCTCAACTGTTACAGGATTTGTATATTTGTTGGCCTTGAATACTAAAGCTGGCGCAAGTGTAAACGGCGCTGGTGAGGATATCGAAAATGATGAAATATCTTTATACGTACATTGGTACGAAAATCAATAAAGCTTCCGTACCATAAGTCGGCCCAGACCGGCTCACAGCCTGACACACAGTTCCACAAATGTTTGGAAACAATGATTGTCACTCCTTCGCGGCGGTTGTCGCTATTTCCGGAAAAACATAAGTGTCAGTGTGAAACGTTCATTGTTCTTCTTCTAATGCAACACGCTTAGTCCGCAGACACCTAAATAACAGCGGACTGTTTCCCTACAGGTCTCACTATGATATTATAAATTTTGGCTTTGTGTGACCATATTGCGATTCGCCAATGCCTATGAAAATAAGCATTGGCGAATCGCAATATGGTCCCTGAGACCTGTCTCCATTTCATCCAACCTGCATCTATCCCGTTCCTTACGTCTCGGTCAATATTGCCGTCGTTTTGGATCAATGAACCGTGGTACCGAAAATCGGGGCAGACTGATAGGGTTACACCATATGAGGCTGTATGGGAAAAATTGGATGATTCACCGAAGTCGCAGAACAGATGTTCATTTTTCGTTCTACTGATCTTCAATCCGGCACTCTCCAATTTTTCCCGCAAATTTTCCCAGTCTATTTTGTACCTCGGTTGCATATTCTCTGACAAAAACAATGTCACCGGTGAACAGCATACACCAGGGTGCCTCGTCCTGTATGTCTGATGTCAGTGCATCCAAAATAAGGAGGACCAGGAAGGGCTTAAAGCCAATCCCTGGTGTAAGCCTATGGCCACATTGAACTTGTCGGTGACGCTTGCTTTGGATTGCACGTCACTAGCTTTGCTGTACATAGAACGGATGTGGTGCAGGTACTTTCCTGGCACTCCTGTCTATTTTAGAGCTTCCATAAAACCTGTCGGGACAAATACCAAAAGGCAGCACCGTCTGAGTATACTAATAACTGAGAACAATGGCATTCCTAAAGGGGGTTAACGTCAGGCAGGTGGCCGGCTGTAAAATCTTAGCCAAAACCCTTACTTGATTTTTTTACAATGTGAGGCCTATTGGTGTCATTTCTATATATTATAAAACATAAAGTAGTAATTATTAATAAGTATGGCATATGCGCATGTGTGCATGGCTATATACACTCAAATCAGGCAGGCAGTTTACATGCTCACAATATTCAAACAATAGTTGAGAAATGATACTCGCCTAACATAAGACGTCGACATAACGTTTTGAACAGTATCACGAACAAGTATTAGGCTACCAGCAACTCCTCCCGAGTTCAGAAGTTTCCAGAAGAATGTTGTTCGTTGAACAGCTTTTAATTTGAGGCGTGAACACATACAGAGATCTGTCAAGGCAAACGTGTTAGCACAAAACGTATCTACTTTCGATACCGGCTCATTTCGACAATACAAAAGAAGATTTCGTCAACTCACCTTTAGCAAAACAATTTGTTACATAATATACTATACATATATTGTTAAGTAAGAATGGCATCGTATTCCACAATTATTATAATAAAAACATATAGTTATCAACCATAGGCTGTATCTCTACCTACAGTGACAGTTTCAAAAATGTTTGATAAGAATCACGATAATATATAACATTATTATGCTAATATTAATTACAAAAGTACCCATTTATGATCGTTGTAGAGTACGCCGGTGGTTACGTTCAACCCTTGCTCTAAGAACGAGTCCGATTTATTATTCTAAACACATCGCTAATTCTGGGCCGATTCCTACTCTTCTACATCAAATTTACTTCTGCGCCATGCTTAAATTTAGCTAGTAATGAATATAAGTATAAAAATGTACCAAAAAGTATTCATATAAAATTAAAAAGGTTAGCTAGACCTAGAATGCTTATTATATATGTACTATTATATTAAAATGTGTGTCTAAGAGCGCTATTACAATGGTCAAAGATTTACTCAAAAAGTTTTATTTATTTATTTATTGATAATACCTACAATTTAATTAAATACATTGGTTGACACTAACGACAAAAAGTTAGGTTTGTCTGGACAGCAAGGTAGGTTTGTCTAGACAGAAAGGTAGGTTTGTCTGGACAGAAAGTTAGGTTTGTCTGGACAGCAAGGTAGGTTTGTCTAGACAGAAAGTTAGGTTTGTCTGGACAGCAAGGTAGGTTTGTCTGGAGAGAAAGTTAGGTTTGTCTGGACAGCAAGGTAGGTTTGTCTAGACAGAAAGGTAGGTTTGTCTGGACAGAAAGTTAGGTTTGTCTAGACAGCAAGGTAGGTTTGTCTAGACAGAGAGTTAGGTTTGTCTGTACAGCAAGGTAGGTTTGTCTAGACAGAAAGGTAGGTTTGTCTGAACAGAAAGTTAGGTTTGTCTGGACAGCAAGGTAGGTTTGTCGAGACAGAAAGTTAGGTTTGTCTGTACAGCAAGGTAGGTTTGTCTAGACAGAAAGTTAGGTTTGTCTGGACAGCAAGGTAGGTTTGTCTGCACAGAAGTTAACTTTGAGAAATCGCAAGCTCGCGTTTGTAAAAAAGACTTATTCTTTTTTAACAGTTTACAAATGTTGGATGGCAAGCTTTTGGTGTGGGTAGGTTACATCGTTACGAAACCCATATAGTAAAACACTTTCTGGAATCCGCCTGGAAGGCTAGCAATGAGGCTTGAAACAAATGTTTAACAAAAATGGAACCGACTTCAACACTCAAAAGCCTGAAATAACTTATACTTTGATACAAGTTACTTTTGAACTAGCATAGTACCAACTTCGACAAGTTATTTCACACTTTTTTGAGATTTGAAGTCGGTTCCATTTTTCTGTAAATTTATTCACCCTTTTGAGTGACCTTTGCTACTCACGGGATCAATTGTCATTGTGTTTGTTCACCGATTTCTCCACCCGCAGCTATAATGTCATCCACGTATGCACTTTCCAGTTATTGAAGTGTAACTCAATCACCGCTTAGCCGAGTTTGATTGAAAATGGACGAGATCACACAGGAAGCACAAGCTTTCAAATAAAAAAGTAATCATCAAAATCGGATGACCCGAGTCAAAAGATCTGAAATAACAAATACAAAAAAAAGAACCTACAGGTCGAATCGAGAGCTTACTCTTTTTTTTTGAAGTCAGTTAAAAATGGACACTAAGCATACATCGTGTTTAGGTAGTTGCCCTTGAAAGCCGACCAACATTCTGTTTGTCACGTGTCTACATCCGACCACATATTCACTGACCACCAAGTGAGCTTTTTTCCATTTTTAAAATAGGTCTTGTGTCTTACCACAATGTCAAATACTCACTCGTATACATTTACATTAGTAGTGTTTTTTCGGTTATTATGATGCATTTTTTTTATGTAGTGCATTAATTTTTTTTCTTGGAGTATTAGCATTTTTCATTATTGTACATAGCTCGAATACCTTATTTTTATAGCTTAAAAACTTTGGATTTTTTTTACAAAACATAAATTAATTGTGCTTCTAACAAAACATCCGAACCATTAAATATTTATTAGTGTTTTATTTTAATAAAGGCATTTGCTCCAATGCTCTTATTAAATATTTTAAAAATGTAAACACCTAATTAATTCAACCTAAATTTATGAATGTCGTAAACGTTAATTGCATACTTTTATCGGAATAATGAAAATTGATATTCTACATACATTATCTATAAACGGTACAATGGTACCGTTAAGTTACAAACATTTTTGATTACCCTTTTGGGCTACCATCAGATAATAGTCATCACTTCTTAGCCATTATTGTTTGGAAGTACTACCATGCGCACCAGCACCAGGGCTCAGCAGGCGCGGACGACACCACCGAGGCTCGCGGTTGTTTACAGGCAGAAGGCGCGGGACGAATCCTGATTTATGTTGATTTTAATTATTACAAAATGTACGCTAATTAGACCTACGGGCTAATACACATTGCAAAATATACTATTCACATATTTTGACTTTAAAAAGTGAAAATCAATAGTGTTCATTCAGAATTAACCTACATGGTCTGTTCTCGTGACATTTTTTAAAGTTTATTACACATTTTAGATTTTGGACAAAATAAGCTGAAAACACTGTACATATTTTTGATTTCTGATTTCTCATAATTTTGTAGTTAGCAAATGGTAATGCCTTAATAGTATATAACCTCCGACTTACTGTCAATGAATTGATCTCACCCCCATAATAGCTGACTCATCAGCAGCCCCCGAAGCGGAAACTAGCTCCGTCTATTAGCATAATAGGCTCCTCTAAGAAGGGGATCAAAGCTGAATCTCACTAAATCTCACGTAGCGGAGAGAGTGGTTTCGACAAATATGACGTAATATTTTTTTAATGTTGTAACATAGCTAGGTTAAATTATGTCTAAATATTTTTTTATGTGATACTACCATATAAATTTTAAATATCTAAGTTACCTATTGTTATAATAAAAAATATGAGCAAATTATTTTATTAAATGAATTTAACACTATTAGCAATATTAATTTATTTCATTCATAAATATGCATTTTCAAAAATCTCGCGTGCAATTAGGGGTGGGGGGAGGGGGTCCAGCAAAATCTCATGGCATCTCACCAAGGGGAGCGCCCTCCATGCAGTTCTTCGAGGGGGTCGAAAAATAGTGTATATAGTGTAATAATAAATTACCTCGCTTAATGTATGGACGCCCCCTAACAGCTATTCTAATATAAACACCTGGGTTTTCCTCAACAAGGTTTCTGGTTCGGAGAATCGTGTTCTAGTATTTGTTGTTAATTATATATTAGCCTTAGATATTTAATATGTCAAAGGCATTGAAACTAGAGTGGTTATCATTGAACGTTGCAAATAACTAATCACTGCATATTAGTGGTTTGCCTTAATTATAGAAAAATCATTCCATATCAAGTTACTACTTTAATAGCCATTCGGCTGAGTTACCGGTTTCACGTTTCAGATGTATACTTAGCCCAAGTTTTACACCATTTACACTCTCTATTAGCTGTTCGGTCCTCTCTACAGTTTCTTATGGCTATTTTGTAAAAGAGAGGTCGCCTTTTGCAAGGACGATATATTAAATATTAAAATATTACCTACTGTAACTTTTTTATTTTCCCTTCATTTATCGGAAAACGCCTTTCACACCACTACTATTCCTAACTGAATCAATGGTAATCGTCGTTTGATGACAATTATATTAGTTTCATAATAATATTTCAATTATGTCGGTTTATACAACCATCGTTATATTTGATATATTATGCGACCGAACACCCACCTAGTAAAAAATAAGTGATAACTGTTCATTGTAACGCCGTGAACATGTTTAAACGAATGTACGTTCTGAGTCACATACGTGACAACCGATACATTTCTAATATTATGTTTGAATGGTTCATTACGTGTAAGCCTCTTCAACCCTTAAACGCCTACTTATGATACACATTTTATATATTTGTCTCAAATATTGATAACAACTTACTGCATGTTTACCAGAATAATGCGAGACCCGTAATAATGTATCTATAGACATAATATGTAGGTACTATGATATAATATATTAACAACAGAACGGCGTCATTATTGTTTCGTAAAGTAAATAGTTACGTGCATATTTAGAGGATCCTTATTTTGATTGCGCTCATACAATATCTTATTGTTATTGTTATTCACAAGATCCACAAACATAGTTTAGCTCCCATTTTGTAATTGTACACGAAGTCGGTAACAAATACCCGAAGCTCGCACCTCGCTCCCACCCCCGCCCGCAGTCGGGGATAGAACCGGACGGCGGCCTCTCCCGACCCTATTTATATCTCGGGGCTCCTGAGGATAACTGATGTACACGTTTTTGTCCAGAGCCTCCACATTACCCACGCCACAAATAGCTCGCTCGTTAACTGAGATCCGTCCATGGCAGCCATGGAACAGGTATTTTCTCCGGAGGGCCCTTAGAAGGAACGCCAGATTTACAAACACTCAACGGCCAGTCTAGACGGGTCCGAGCAAGTATAAGAGCTGTCATTGAATATATGTATATCGAATGCTCCTAATCTCATATATGTATATATATTTGTCTATCTATCGATCTATGCTTTATGTATCTAGTGCAATTATGCTGTTTATTTATATGTAAGTAAGTATTATTTTAAGAAAACTACAGTTGGTTATATGTTTTAATTGTGAAGTAATAATAATGAAATATTTTAAGGCTGTTTTATTTCGAACATATAACTTAGTCATGGTAGTAAGTAAGCTCATACACAAAGGTATCAAGGTTATTTAGATCCGGGACCAACAGATCAGGGTAGTCCTATTCGTATTATAATTTTCAGAAAGCGGACTTGTTTAAGTATATATTATTATATAATGCCAGTAGGTAATCACCGACTATCACAAAATGGTGTCTGGACGCGGCGCGCTGCTAATATAACTGTGGATCAAATTATTTAGTAACTGGCCTAAAAATGAGATGTATTTTTTGTGTGGCTTCTGAACTCTCATTTAAAAGTGTCAAACTTATCAACCTATATGATTATTTTCAAGATGGTCCTATAAACATCCAAAACCATCGGTGTCGTGACTCTCTTCATATTCAAGAATATGTGTAAAAAGTTCAACTACTTAAGTATGTATTAGAAGTCGGTTTTGTACAGTTTATAAACTTTTCAGTTATTCAGTTAAAACTTTAATATAAGGTCAAACATATTTTATTGATCTGGTGTATACCAAATATAACCACAAATATACCAAATTCAATTGATCACAAATGTGTCTTGTTCGCGGATGATACAACGATTATTGTTGAAGGCACAAATCGTCAAAATTACGAGCAGGAGATTAATAGCGCTCTTAGAAATACCATTCAATGGTTATCAATTAACAATTTAAAAATAAATATAGATAAAACTAAAGTATTACAACCTCACACTATCAATAGTATAAAACCTGCTCTTAAAATTGAATATAACGGAAACTCCATCGAAGAGGTTGACTCGATTAAATTTCTTGGGCTGAACCTAGACAATAAATGTTCGTGGAAACCGCACGTTGCTCAAGTCTGTTCGCGTTTAAGTAGTTTTATTTTTCCGTTGAGACGGATCGCACAGACGGTTTCTAAAGAAGCAGCCATCACGGCTTACTATGGGTACGTCAATTCCGTCCTAAGATATGGGATCGTAATTTGGGGCAGATGTACCGATATTGAACAATGTTTCATCACCCAAAAGAAATGTATTAGAGCTATTTTCGGCTTACGGCAAAAAGAATCATGTAGACCTTATTTTAAAAATTACAAAATATTGACCTTGACCTCTATATATGTTCTAGATGTGTGCGTTTTTGTGTTTAAGAATAATGACCTTTTCCAACTAGCTAGTTCGCTGAAAACTCGGAAAATGAGATCTCAATATATGTATAATTTATATAGACCTACAACAAGATTGACTCTCACTTGTAATAATAGTTATATAATGTGTATTACAATTTATAACAAAATTCCTAATGAATTCAAAGACTTGACATTTAATAGATTTAAGATAAACCTGACGCGGTGGTTAACTGAGAAATGTTTCTATAGTTTAAACGAATTTTTGGACCATAAAATATGACGAAACTGTTTAGCTGATAAAAGTCTGTACTCATTAGTAAACTATTGTACTCGTATATGCGGTTTATACCAATTCATACGTCTGTAGGCAGATTTTGGCAGGACAGAACTATTTTATAACAACATATATTACCCGAAATCTATGAATAATGTTATTTCATTTCATTTCATTATACATGCTGTGTGCGTGTAGCATTCATGCTGTGTGCGTGTAGCATTCATACTGTGTGCGTGTAGCATAATTTCCATCAAGTAAAATATAATTCAGTACCTTCTAGATTGCGCACGTAGTAGATACTGAATTAAATTTAAAACGTAATAACGTTATTAATTTTTAGTAAAGTTTCTCTGTTAGGCCATTAGTCAACTGTAGACGCATAAATTACGTTAAAGATCTTATAAATAAGCATATACCTTAATCTTACTTGGGTAACCCGTTTCAGGTATACTCGCCAAGACTTTTTTTCTACATCTTCGATATGTTAATATCGAAGGTATAGAAAAAAAGCCCTTTGGATATCGTTAAAATTATTTTAAGCATTATCAACTAAACATAAACAATAAAAAAGAACGATATGATATTTATTTTATCTTTTATTTATTTAAAACTTAAAATAATGCATTTGAGAATAATGTGAATGTATTTAAAAAATGATGTCCTTTTAATTTGATTCTAACCTTGAACTATAATGATTTTAAAGTTGAAACATTAAACAAAGAATGTGTAAAGATGTAACTCACAAACAGTAGAAATGTGCTTGAGCTGTGTCTTACACCAGAAGAAAGGCGGTTAAGAACTCTATAGACGTGATACTTGATTTGCTTTGAGTCCGTAGGTCATCTGTGGAGTACCTGGTCTACACTTTTGTAAGATTGAATATCACCTCGCATCAGGACTCGTCCCGCCCTCGCCCGAACCCCCGCGAGCCCCTTTAATGTCATCGGCACCTGTTAGGCCCTTAAACTAGAATATTCTCCACAGCTCCGATTAGATATGGTAGGTTCATACAAACGCAGCCAACAAAGCCTTGTTTTCTATTATTGTATTCTATTCGACGTAATCGAAGATAAAGGCACTTGGACAGGGACACTTTTGGGTACATGGCCGAAACAAATTTCTAAAATGCAAAATACCTAAATGTCCATTGTTATATTTATTCAGTTTAATCAGATATATGTATATATAAATTATTCAACAAAGCCATTCTACACCTGCTGGTAGGAATAATTGCAATAAGACCAAGAGTTTTAATAATATCCTTAAGAAAAATAAGTATCTAATTCTATTCATTATACTAGCAATCCGCCCCCGCTTCCCTCTGGTGATGGTGACAATTATGCCTAAATCCGTACAAAGACAGATGCGGTAAGCAACACGGCTGTATACTATGCACGGAAACATGAAAGAGTAGACGCTGGTTGAATCACTGATCAATCAACGCACGGCCGAACTGCACTGGTTGAGTGACCGATCAATCAACGCACGGCCGAACTGCACTGGTTGAGTGACTGATCAATCAACGCACGGCCGAACTGCACTGGTTGAATGACTTTGTCGAAAAGCATAACATTGTGCACAAAGATTATATAAATGACGCACTAGCAAGCACATGTCATCTCGTAAGAAATGAATTATCGCCATTGCCACGTCGCGTGGTTTAGTGTACAGGGAGCTTTGACTTCCTTGGTATTGTAGATTTTTTTTTTTTTAGGGAAAGATCAGGGCCCTTCGTACACGAGGCACACAGGTACAGACGTTATCTTACTCCTTTCTCATGTTCACGTAAGCAGCCGACTCTCCATCACGTCAATTAATTATTTTGAGGTGAGATTCAATACATATAGTCAGTTATATGTGTCTAGTGTTGTAGCTTCCTATAATTATATAAGTAATCGTTTTTGCTATGTTTATGTCACTACACACGTATGGGGTTACAATATGGCAGGAAAGTTTAAAATTATTATGTGTATAATAAATAATAAAACCATAAATTGGTTTGTTTACGCGACCATAGTGAGAAGAAGAATGGTATAATAAGTTTTGTAGGGTATAGTGAAATAATAGACCGCGTGACGGGTGATTCTGCGGGGCGCATACAAAAATGTCGGTTAACATGAGGGTAAAGTTATGTAGAGAAATTGACGGTGACAAAGCCAAAACAAGTTTAGTATTAACCACTCGAAATAAAAAATAATAAACAAAGTGTCCCATTGAAAAAATAGGTAATGCATTTTACATTACAACGGTGATGTACATGATCTATTAAACACTTCTCTCCCCGTCCACAGTGTGCCTAATGAACACCAAAATGGCGATCAACTGAAATACAAACAAATGAGCGCGCGTCCACCGGTACTCAGTACCGGTCATTTAGAATTAAGAAACAAATAAGTATATTTTTATTAAATGAATAGTTTTATTAATAGTTTGTACGTGCAAAAAGAACATTTTAAGGTTCTTTATATAATGACAACACGGACACTGTGACGTTAGCTCGTCGTGCTACAGTCCCAGCAGGATCTCTAACATTAAGATACTACCCACTTCGACCATAAGCCATACGTAATGAATATGGCTTATATGATTGATTGTGTAGATTTCGCGTCGTGTTGGCCATGGCCGCACATGTACTTATCTTATTAACATGTATTTCTTGTCAGCGTACATACCAAATGTACTCAGGTAAGGCTTTTATTATTTTTGCACATCACCTTGTACAGATAAAGGTCAGCATTTGTATATATTGTTTGTATATACTCTACCAGGAAAACCGATTTCAAGAAGCGTCAAGCTTTTAACAGAGAAGCTTTGCTTGATTTTTATGCAATGCGTTTTACGACTCTTACCTTCGCGACAACTTATGTTTCAGAACTGTTCACCAATACATACGCTCGTTATTTTATATATGAAATATTTATATGTTACTTTACAATGTTACTTTTGTATGAGGAAAATTTTAATAGGTAAAGCGATGCGTTTCTATGTACATATGTAGAAACATAGTTCTGTGTCGTGCCCATTCCATTATACATTACATTCCCATAATTATTATTTTACATGTAATTAAAAAAATATGGTAGGACTGAAAGACAATTTAATAACATATCAACATATTACATATCAAGTACACGGTGCATATTGCACTTTTTCATCGGTGTTTGCATTTCGATTGTGGTTCGTTACAATAAAACATTAATTTACTTATTAGCTAGTATTATAAAAAAGATATTAGCTATTTACTAGCTGACCCGAATGGCGTTGCCCTGTCAACCGTTGTGTGTAACTATGAACAATGAATTCGAATTGGTATCTTTGTTTATGTATTACAAAAATCATATACACATTCTGTCATTCGCGCCAACTGTCAAACAACTGACAGTTATGCGACACACCATAATGTTACATTAAAACACTTTGTATTGTCAAAAGCGCTTGGAATGTTACATTACAAAATGTAATATGGACGTTAAGTTTTCTGAAATTTTCCGCGGAACTGTTTTTTTTTTCATTCTTAAAATCTGCTTTTGTCATCACGTCAACCCACAACAGCCTGCCCGCCGAGCAGACATGATGGAAAGAAATGCCAGGATTGAATAACAAACTCAACAACAAAGGAATTAGTGACTAGTCCAGACGTTCACGCGTGATAGGGTGGTAGGTAGGTGGGTAGGTAGGTAGCGGGTAGTATGTAGTAGGTAATGTAATGAAAAACGAATCTAAAATTATTGTCACCGACGTGTTCTAGTAAATGCGGATGTAAGCTGTTAGTGGGGTCTGGGACAGTTAAGACAAATTTATTAGATTAGTCGAATGAAGATTTACAAATACATTTTAGAGAAATGCGTACGCACGCACGTGACGTATGTAAGCTTAGTCTCTTCCCAAACGCAAACAAAGAAACTCTTGGAAATGATTAAGTAAATGTGCACAAGGTAACTAACTCACATCGATGAATTATTGAACAGATAAAACTGTTATATAAAATCCGGCGAGAGCTGGTTTCTCAACTGTTATTGTAGAAACTGTAGGATTGTAGTTAGTTAATAGTACCAATTGTATCTAAAAATATATGATCCCAATAAAATAAATTAATAACCAGCAAAATTCGGTCATTTAATATGTATCAAGAGAATGAAAAACAGTGTTATATATTATACGCGTTTATATGTTGTATTGTACTCACTTTTCGAGGCGGTCGCCGAGCTTGTCGGAGAGATGGTTATCCTTCGGGTAGGTGAGGTCGGAGTCGTACAGATCCCGTTTGTATCCACGCCAGAAAGTTGGCATCATCCAGAAGAACCATGTTTTCGAGATA
Source organism: Apeira syringaria (assembly GCA_934044485.1). Lineage (NCBI taxonomy): Eukaryota > Metazoa > Arthropoda > Insecta > Lepidoptera > Geometridae > Apeira > Apeira syringaria. Next base: position 646,005 of record OW203662.1, read on the forward strand.
GGGTTTGCCCTTTTGTAATTATTGGTCTTCTTCTCGCGATTCTTCGGTGGTAATTTTTTGATATCGCAGTCCTTATTTCCACTCACCATTTTGAAATAAAAGTTTATATTTTAAAAATAGTAAAAGAATAATAAAGTTTTAATTAGAATCGAGCTCTTGCAACACTAGTACGTTATGTAAACCGACATTTTCGTGGGAAGACTGATCGGTGCAACGACTGAGACGCGAGCCGGGATGCGCGTGCGCAGACTCTCGATCAGCATCGACACGGACCGAGCGCTAACCTCCCTTCTACTGGCAGCGGCGCGCGCGAATCACACGCTTATATGAACCATCATTTATTAGTAAGCAAGCAGTAAGCGCTGGCGCTGGCGCTGGCGCCTCATCGATGCGTCGTCGGTTGTTGGTACGCCCGAGCCAAGCGCGCTTTCATCTGGTGACGATATCGGCCGCACGCAAACATCGACACCGCAACCTGGCCGAGCAACATTTACTTAGCTGTCTCCGCAACTCTAACTTGTTCATTATGATAATTTAACGGATCGTTTCGGTAATAAGCCTTTAGATTGTTTTTCTATTCGTTTTTTGTTGATTGTGATCGTTGAAAATGTTATGTAACAATATTTTTAAATAACTTGATTATATATTCGGAAATTTGTACTTATGAATTCTTGTTTGTGGCAGTGCTAGTCATTACTATTTACTAAACAGACAATTTTGAGTCTAATCAGATTTTGTTTTTAAAGTTCTACATGTGTAATAAAGTTGATAAATATATATCACTTAGAAGAACTGTTCATGCAGATCAATTCTAAATGAATTACATCAGATTAATTTTGAGATTTAAAAAAAAAAAAAATATTTGCTAGCGGCCATATTTTTCCTTTATCAAAAATTCTCGCAGCACTCTAACTGATCCTCTCATAGAAAAAAATCCATGTTTCAATGATGAAATACTTCTTTAAACCATACAATTGCGTAAATGTAGCAACTCAGTAGTCATTTGTGCACGGTTATTCGAGTAATCTATACATAATAATTACAAATGAAATGGCTAAACCTCCTATAATTAATAGCAAAAAATATATTTTAAAAAATGTATCTTGTAATTAATTTACCATACCAGGACATCAGTGGGTAGCGTTCCTGTAATGATCACCAGCATTAGCACGTCGCACGTCGGGCTAATGCTGGTTGGTAGCTAGCTATTAATGTTCGGTAGCCAGGCGGGTATTCGATAGTTCCCTACCACCATGCTAGGAGTTTGATAACGGTGTTACCTTCACCGGAAGCTCAAGCTGTTGTTGGGGACTGAACTAGTGTCCGTCAGTTTGACAGACGACGCTCCTCCCGCTGATCTATCATCGCTTCGTCGGTGCTGCATCCCTTGAAGTCTCCTCTTGACTAGAGAGTCGTTGTTGATGAGCCGCTTAGTTCGCCTCTCCATGGACTCAAGAGCCTCAAGCTTGTACTCGGCCGAGCGTCCCACCAATGAGAACAGTACCTACTCCGTACACAATCGATATGTTCCTCCATATATTCTGGTTTTAACCAAACTCTAACAAAATGTTGTATGTAATACAACACATAACTCGTAGGTACCTATAATAATTATGGCTTTTGTAATCTACTACTCAAGGATGTCCAGTCAATTTTTCCATTCCATTGCTTCAAGTTACTAAAGGCAACGATATAAACAAAATGTTCGCCTCTTTAATTCAGAAACATGATACCTGATCAGACTTGGAATTTTCGAATATCTTCGTTGCTATAAATCGAAGAAGTAATCAAACCCCGGTTCATATGTTAAGGATATGTCTTCAGCGTTTTGTACTTATACATGACATGTATAAGTACAAAACGCTGAAGACCTAAATGAAAACAAAGCAAGTGATCTTACTAAGTCTATTAATTTGCGTTTAGTCCACACTCAGTATATGTTAGAACTAGATGAAAACAAAGCAAGTGATCTTACTAAGTCTATTAATTTGCGTTTAGTCCACACTCAGTATATGTTAGAACTAGATGAAAACAAAGCAAGTGATCTTACTAAGTCTATTAATTTGCGTTTAGTCCACACTCAGTATATGTTAGAACTAGATGAAAACAAAGCAAGTGATCTTACTAAGTCTATTAATTTGCGTTTAGTCCACACTCAGTATATGTTAGAACTAGATGAAAACAAAGCAAGTGATCTTACTAAGTCTATTAATTTGCGTTTAGTCCACACTCAGTATATGTTAGAACTAGATGAAAACAAAGCAAGTGATCTTACTAAGTCTATTAATTTGCGTTTAGTCCACACTCAGTATATGTTAGAACTAGATGAAAACAAAGCAAGTGATCTTACTAAGTCTATTAATTTGCGTTTAGTCCACACTCAGTATATGTTAGAACTAGATGAAAACAAAGCAAGTGATCTTACTAGGTTTTGAAATTGTCGTACTCAAAAAGTTTGCTCTAAGAAAACAATGTTTTTATTAGTAACTGCTTCTCTACGTACTTATTATTTTGTGATAGACGCATTAAAACTACTTTTATATGAAGCCTGTTATGTGCCTAACATTTTGCAATCACTCCCAAGAAGGCACGACTAATATTATTGAAACGGCACGCTGTCAAAGATATGAAATCGTTTTTCGGCCTCTCCTGTAAAATATGGTTTTGTGCAGATACTGGGTTTTGATATTTCGCAGTATGTCGATGTGTACCTGTACTTTAATTATACTCTAATTAGCAGTTTAAGTTAAAATTGAATTACTCATTGATTTAAAAAAAAATAAGAATAGCTTCATAAAAATGTAATGAACAACACAATCCTGGATGCTTAATGATTAATATAGGCAGAACATGAGGAATTTAAAGATATAAATGATAAATCAACTTAGTAAAGATTGTATCAAATTTGTTGTTGTTTCTGGATCTTGGGCTAAACTTATCTAAGTTTGAGATAAGTAATCATGATCTATAATATGTAGTTACTACTTAGGTTGAGTTTCCGCAAATTAATTACAAGAAAAAGTAGTCACAAAAGCGTGCCTTGGCTCGCCTCGGCGCACATTGTCATGTTCGTTCGTAGTTACCAGTGTGGTCGGTCAGTAGTACAGTAATTGCACCTATACTTTAACTGTTTTCCATTTTATTATTAAATCTGACCGATATACATCTAAGTTGATATCTTTTAGAAATTTTTGTCCTACATGTGAGACGAAAAGTAAAAAAATATATTAGCAAACAATAGAACCGACTTCGGTATTCAAAAGTGTGAAATAACTTGTTAGATACATATACTGATAACACAAAACACTGAAGTCGGTACCATGATAATTCAAAAGTAACTATTATCAAAATATTGTGTTCATGGTACTGACTTCAACAAGTTATTTCACACTTTTGAGGGTTGAAGTCGGTTCCATTTTTTGGTAAAATGGATTTTGGATGGATGGATAGATTTTGATGAAATTTGGTAGGTATGGAGATACTTCAGGCCCCGGAATAACACATAAGCTACTTTTCATCATCATCATCATCATCATCATCAATCATGTTCAAGTTTTCACTTCTGCCGGCACTCCCGGAGTGTAACCGGTTGTTATTTTTCATCCTTTTCAGTGACCTTTGCTACTCATGGGATCGCTAAATTATTATACCCCGCTATACTTCACCCGCTAAAAAATGAATGATGAATAAATGAACCGAATGATGAAGATAAGGAAAAAAATGAAATCCGCCGTTCAATCAAATAAACTATAGATACACAGTCTCTCAGTATTATAATCCAATCTCAAGAGTGTCTCCTCGTCGGTGTTTACATACTCAGGTATTTACCTCTCCGACTAGTATTAAATTAGTCCACAAGCGGATATTGTTTCATTTTAATAATGAACCTTAACACCCTAGCAACAGCGATGTATAACATTTTTTAAGAGTTCTTCATTTATTACTTATTGGATTCTCACTTCATCTTTGAGTTGATCTGGTGCTTTTCTATAATCTTGCCAGTCTTTCTTCAGATTGGTATTCACAGAAAGTGGTGTCTCGTTTTCTTTTCCAGTCTATTGAGTTCTCCACCATTTATCTTATCCCGCTGGTTTATATATTCAGAGGACACTAATTTTCATAGCTGTCTAAAAGGCAGCTCGATAGAGAGTTAACCATAGGTATATTCGATATTTGCCTGCGTTAATTCAGGGTTCTTTTTTATCATTCGCAGCACTTTACAACCATTATCTCCATACTTTACCGTAACGTTAATTTTAAGTTATTACACAATGACTGTACTGATAGCTGTTTTAATTGGCACGTTTTAATGAGGTCGTTTTAATCTGTTAGCACGCTCTTCAGGCGCTAAGGCGCGATGCGTCCTATAATGTAGCACGCGAGTCGGGCTATTCTTACTGACTTGCTACTAGAATGTTCTAGGACCCAATGGAGCACATAGAGTTTAAGCAAACATTTTTACGCGTAGACAACGCGCATTATAAAATGCGGAGTCAAATCGCGAGCAAATCTTTGTCAATAATTTTTTACCTATGTTTATTGACCATAAAAGGGTGGCTCTTTGCCGTCTGCTCTCCTGATGATGGAATGTATATATGTATGTAATTGCTCGTACTATGATTTTCACTCTACTGAGGGCCGGTGTTTTAATCCATGGTTAAGCCAACCATTGGCTAAGGGTGGATATCACCAACAGGTATTTGCCTCTCCGACTAGTATTAAATTAGTCCACAAGCGGATATTGTTTCATTTTAATAATGAACCTTAACACCCTAGCAACAGCGATGTATAACATTTTTTAAGAGTTCTTCATTTATTACTTATTGGATTCTCACTTCATCTTTGAGTTGATCTGGTGCTTTTCTATAATCTTGCCAGTCTTTCTTCAGATTGGTATTCACAGAAAGTGGTGTCTCGTTTTCTTTTCCAGTCTATTGAGTTCTCCACCATTTATCTTATCCCGCTGGTTTATATATTCAGAGGACACTAATTTTCATAGCTGTCTAAAAGGCAGCTCGATAGAGAGTTAACCATAGGTATATTCGATATTTGCCTGCGTTAATTCAGGGTTCTTTTTTATCATTCGCAGCACTTTACAACCATTATCTCCATACTTTACCGTAACGTTAATTTTAAGTTATTACACAATGACTGTACTGATAGCTGTTTTAATTGGCACGTTTTAATGAGGTCGTTTTAATCTGTTAGCACGCTCTTCAGGCGCTAAGGCGCGATGCGTCCTATAATGTAGCACGCGAGTCGGGCTATTCTTACTGACTTGCTACTAGAATGTTCTAGGACCCAATGGAGCACATAGAGTTTAAGCAAACATTTTTACGCGTAGACAACGCGCATTATAAAATGCGGAGTCAAATCGCGAGCAAATCTTTGTCAATAATTTTTTACCTATGTTTATTGACCATAAAAGGGTGGCTCTTTGCCGTCTGCTCTCCTGATGATGGAATGTATATATGTATGTAATTGCTCGTACTATGATTTTCACTCTACTGAGGGCCGGTGTTTTAATCCATGGTTAAGCCAACCATTGGCTAAGGGTGGATATCACCAACAGGTATTTGCCTCTCCGACTAGTATTAAATTAGTCCACAAGCGGATATTGTTTCATTTTAATAATGAACCTTAACACCCTAGCAACAGCGATGTATAACATTTTTTAAGAGTTCTTCATTTATTACTTATTGGATTCTCACTTCATCTTTGAGTTGATCTGGTGCTTTTCTATAATCTTGCCAGTCTTTCTTCAGATTGGTATTCACAGAAAGTGGTGTCTCGTTTTCTTTTCCAGTCTATTGAGTTCTCCACCATTTATCTTATCCCGCTGGTTTATATATTCAGAGGACACTAATTTTCATAGCTGTCTAAAAGGCAGCTCGATAGAGAGTTAACCATAGGTATATTCGATATTTGCCTGCGTTAATTCAGGGTTCTTTTTTATCATTCGCAGCACTTTACAACCATTATCTCCATACTTTACCGTAACGTTAATTTTAAGTTATTACACAATGACTGTACTGATAGCTGTTTTAATTGGCACGTTTTAATGAGGTCGTTTTAATCTGTTAGCACGCTCTTCAGGCGCTAAGGCGCGATGCGTCCTATAATGTAGCACGCGAGTCGGGCTATTCTTACTGACTTGCTACTAGAATGTTCTAGGACCCAATGGAGCACATAGAGTTTAAGCAAACATTTTTACGCGTAGACAACGCGCATTATAAAATGCGGAGTCAAATCGCGAGCAAATCTTTGTCAATAATTTTTTACCTATGTTTATTGACCATAAAAGGGTGGCTCTTTGCCGTCTGCTCTCCTGATGATGGAATGTATATATGTATGTAATTGCTCGTACTATGATTTTCACTCTACTGAGGGCCGGTGTTTTAATCCATGGTTAAGCCAACCATTGGCTAAGGGTGGATATCACCAACATTTAAAATGTCCGATTATGAATATAACCTTCGGTCAAACAGTTTAACTGTATGAAAATTTCACATGGGCATCATTACGAGTCGAAAAAATGTATTTGCCAGAAAAATGTAGGTAGGTATATGTAGTACCTAATGTTACGTAATGCAGCACATATATACCTACATATTGAAAAGTAATGTTGCGTAGTTATTATTTTAAGACTGCATGCGTCAGATCTTTTATCATGTGTCATTAGTTATTGTTTCTTATTATTAAAATCCAATGGAAGGATAAAAGCCAGTAAGAAGTATAAAGTAAACAGGTATATTTATTTCGGCGTTTCATACCATCGTTTCGACATGTTCGAGTTAAACCTTTGTTTCTCGAAGTAGGGAGGCTAAAACAGGTTATCGTCTTCAATCAAATTCATATCGTATTATTATTAATTATAAAGTCTTGTTCAATAAATTATGCCCTAAATTTTTTGTTATTACAGTATAACGGAAGTAATAAATATATGTATTTCGGAATGATTTTCTTTTACGATTCTAAAAATTATATTATTATGAATTTTATTCTTCAGCATTGCATTCCAAAATATACTTACTACGTAGAGAGCACCTGTATTTCACTGGTGCACTTCAAGTCAATTTGATAATAAATTTATAATTTTCGACTTTTATGCCTTACCCGGCCAGCAACTTAAAACGAAGCCTTATTAAGGTTTTAGCAGTCTTTCACAATAAAATTTATAGTGTTTGGCCAGTATCTTACTTGACGGTCAGTGATGATGTGATCATAGGTGGAACACTTAAACACACACACATAAAATCGCTACAACCGCGTAGTTAATGCTTAAAAAATCAGCCAAGGTGTTTGGATTACGAACTGCAACAAGATAAATGATAGAAATTTTATAACACAAAATACTTCAATAAACACTAAGGGCTCCACCCTTAATATTATATAATAAAACCTTAAGGGCTTCACCAAAGATTAACTGTCCGATTATCAATGAACCGTCGGTTAACTGTGCGGTAAAAACTGTTCGACCGACGGTTAAATTGATAATCTGACGTTTTAAGTTTTGGTGAACCCCACCCTAACTTACATAAACAGACAAGGCCTGTTCTTGTGTTGGAATCTTAGGGTGAGCACTTCTCGTTAGTTTTGTAACCTTTATTTCTTTTATGATGTCGTCTCATCAAAATAATGATAACATTTTTAACTGTTAAGTTAGTTTTCAAACTTTGCGGTTTTTTTTACTGTTTATAGAATGAAACTATTAGTTTTTATTGAAAATCTAGAAAAAACAACAAATTATAGTAAGAACAACATCAAAACAAATATTATTCACACCTAATGCTTTTTATTTACTGCTATTATCACTTTTTATTTGTCAGTTATGCATAACCTTTTCTTTTTTTTCTAACGGACTAATGCTGTTTACCCCTACCGGCATTTACAGCTTCACCGGAGGGGGGGCGAGCACTGACGGTGCTCAGCCCGGTATTTGTGCGGGCGCAGAAGGCGCACCGCCTAGTGAGGCTAGCGCTGACGGCGCTGTGCCACTAGGAGAGGACGAGGCGACTAGCTCAAGGGCACCACTGAGGTTCGGACCTCGGCTTGAGCTGTCCCCTCCCGATATCAGGGAGATATCGGATCGAACTTTATATAAGTCCTTAGTACGTTCTGCATGCTACTGCCATAAGTATCTCTACCAGGCATTAGGCGGCGTCAGAATCACTTCGATGGAGCTATCACTAGATATAATTATGTCACACTTCATGCTATTTTCTGTCTCCATACAAATCACAAACTTTATATCGTACTAAACATTGAACCCGAAAATGTGTATGATATAAATAAAAACTCTACGCAATTTTAGCATAAAAGTTTTTTTTTGGACGTACGTTAGCATGTAGCTGTAGGTGTATTGTGTGTATGAATTCAATTTAACATTCAATGTATGTATTCAATGTACATATCATATCTCAGTCTTTTAAATATATTAGCAGTACTTGAGTACTGCTAATATGAAGTTATAAATTAAATTTTTTTGACCCAAATTCTCACCGCTCTCACGTCGTTTCCGAAAAGGACCTACCTACCTATACCTACATACGTGTATAAATGACGCCAATGAAAGTCTTCTGCGTATCACCGAGTTTAATTCGTTTTCATTGAATATTTAGGTAAATTTGAAATGCGACACACAAAGTTATAAAGTTATGTGCGTTATTGTAAAGCAAGTGTGAGAATGATGTTCGTTACAATGCGGTGAGATATACACATTATGGCTCTATATCCGTCAGTAGGTTCGCCGAGTCGGGCCCATGTGATCAGTGTATTGAGTTGTTATTGTGACGCGCAGTGGGGTCATCAGACGACTCCCCACTGGTCGCGACATTGTATTGTATGTTGTATGTGTACACAGTACGGTCTATTGTACTGTCAGGGCGCGTGACGGCCGCGCGGTCGCGCCTCCGCGGCCTTCCTGCCCTCTTATTTCATTCTCCTCTATTATGCACATTATTGTTGATCACGAGTTTCGTCGAAGCTTATCTCGGTAAATTATATCCAAATACGCCACTTATACGCCAGTTATATTGACGTAACAAACTTGCATGACATTGGCTTTATCTGATCAGATTCGCAGGATATTTCCTTAACTCGTACTTGATCTATTTTATCGATATTTTGTCCATGTTGTATGTATTGCTTCCGAGCTGTTTGGCCGTAGAACTCTCCTTCGCGGCGACACCGCGAAGGAGAGTTCTACGCTCTTGTCGCCGCTCGGACCTGAACCACTGAAGATGTCGACCGCAGTGATCGACGAAACGTCTGGAACATAAGTTTCACTTAGACCACGGCCAAACAGCCCGGTAGCAATACATACAACATGCAACGCCGGCCGTGAAAGCCTTAGAGTTTTCGATATTTTGTCCAATTCATATATCGCCTATACATATAGGTTTAGTGCATAATCCTCTTCTTAGTGGGTAACCTTACAAAGTTAAAAAACCGGTGTAGTGCATGTCGGGTCAAACAAAAGTAGGGTTCCGTATTCATGCTCACCAAGAGCTGTATCACTAAATGTAGAATATTGTCCATAATATAATAGGATATGATCCAACGAATTTCTCCAACGTTAATTTGAATCGTTACTGTATAAGTCGCTTCATATGAAGATGATTAAATTACCAGGTAGTACTATGTTCGCTATGCCCTTACTGCTTACGACCTGCAGGAATACCTGTATTTTACTATATCTCACATTTTTATTAGACAAACACGAGTTTATTTCAAATGTTACTTCAGTACGATATCCGTGTTCCAAGCGAAGGATCGCGTAGCTAGATGTCAGCGTATCATTAATAACTGGTTAGAGGGGGCGTGCTTGTCCTGCGTCGTATAATTATATGCTGCTATTATAATCATATCAAGATGCAGTTGTAACTATTATTCATCTAGATTCTATAGGTAATAGATAATTATATTACATATAGAACCTTATAATACCTATAGATTACAAACAATTTTTCACTACTATGGGCCGATTTTATCCATCCCTATTTTCTTTTATTATTTATGAATAATGACGTTATGAGCAGAGTAGCAAGCGTCATCCAATATTCCCACATGTAGTAATATCGTTACTCTCGGTCGTCTTTATCTCATCCACATCAATGAGATGAATAGCAAAGGTAAGCAACTCGGTATAGCGAGACCTTCATCATTGTTATGTATTTAAGTGTCCATTTTCAGGGTAACGCACTAAAAAAGCAAATGGATAATCATTACTAATATTACTACGTTATATACTATATCTATAGTCCATGCACGAGCTCCGAGGAATCGGGGGCTGAGGAAGCGGGCGGGTGTGCGCCGCGCCTCCACGCCCCTTACTCTTCCTCCCAGTACTAGTGTCGACCACGCTTATCGAATCATTGATCTGAATTTTGCGAGAGCAGTGCTATTTTGTACTATGAATAGTACTACACATACGAGTTTTTAGTGTGAACAAATAGCTAAGATCATAACATTACATCTGATTTTTCTCCGATGAGACTGAAGCGCGCAAGCCGGAAAAGAAGATTATTGTGGACATGATAAACATGTCTTAGCATTAGAGTATTACTACTAGCAAAAGGATGGTTTAATGGGGCATGTTGTCAACTCGTTTATAATTGAAGTACTTGAGGAGAGTACTGATTATTCTGATTGTTACAGTGATAAATTAAATTTTACGTTCATTAAGTATCAGATCATTAGGTTAAATACATACGTGACATGATTCTTTTTTTTATTACAAGTACCTACCTAACACCATGATAGAATTACTTCATAAATTACACTCGCGCGGAGGTTTAACATGTATTGTGTTAGTATCGATAGCGCAATGTCGACTAACTCACAACTCTAGCTCATTACAATCAACATTCCTTATGATTTACCGGAGCTCGCACGCGGACTGTGTTATAGGGAAATTTGTTAATTATTATATACTCTAGCATGTCAAACAAACCAAAATACAAAAACGAAGCTATAATTCTATTAAATACATGTCTACAGATATTTACATCCTGAAAAGGACACCATATTTTTATTTTGAGACATGTGCGGGATATAGTTGTAGAAAAACCTTTTAAAAAGATTACGGTCGCTGTCGAATCGACGAGTGAATCTGTATAATATGTACCTATGCACATTTGATCCTAGTTTTTTGGTAGAGTTCTTTCCAAAAGCGTACCACCAGTTGGTCCGTTTATATTTTATCGTTATCTGTTGAATGTTCACCAAGTTCTTCTTAGATAAAGTGAGAGTTGATTTCATAGTTTTATTTTCAATATGAAAAAGGGTTCTTCATATTTAAGAGTTACATATTTCAAAACAACAAACAGACACACATATAATCATGTTTCACAGTGTTATTCTTTTATAATCAACTCAGGTTGAAATCTAGAATCGTTTGGCACGAAAAAGGGGGGAGGCGAGGGCCACCCTTTCTCTTGGGGGAGATTCATCCCTTCCCTTCCCCTACAATTACATCACACGGTAATGCATAGATTTTGAGTTAAGCCTCTTTTGTCAATTCATATCCTCGTTTTTTTTGTAATACTTCGCAGACCAAATGTATTGTTTTGTTGGATGTGTAACAGACTTTATAGTGCTTCGCCGTCGTCTGTTGCCGCGGCGCACTCGCTTCACTCGCTCGGCTCGCGCTTTGTTTTGTCGCAGTTTCCTAACCTAACCTAGTTGTTTTTCTGGTAGGGTGTTCTTATATAGTAGTGGTACATATTACTAAATCTAAATTTTATTAATTCATAGATTTCGAGTTATGCCTTTTTTTGTAAAATCATAACCTCACTTTTTTGTAATACTAGACAACGCTGATCAAATGTATTGTTTTGTTGGATGTTTGACGGACTTCTTTGCGTTTTGTACCACGTTCAACCTAATCTAACCTAGTTTTTTTTCTGGTGGGGTGTTCTTATTCACTAGTGGTAAATCATATACAAAAATAAATATATGAATATACTTGTACTCGTATTATTGTTAACGTATTTGACTAAATTTATGAATTTATCGAAGGCATCTCTCTTATATTTAAAATTATCAAACATTAAATCGCCAAAATTTCTCTATTATTATAATAATTGTCTAACCCTTTTGACAACACGCCGCTGTGACTCAAATGTTTGAGTGTGCGTGCCGTCAACAGCCTCTAATAGATTGTCTGGCTCATTGTGATTGACATTTTTATGTAGGAAAGTTTTGTTTTTAAGATTTAGTAAATTTTTTAGGTTGGATTTCAGTGATATCGTTTTTTAAATGAAATATGAATTACCTTGTAATAAGAGTAGTATTGTTACAAGCAGGGACGAACTCTAACCATCCCCACAACATTGTATATCAAACTCGTGCTAACCTACTCTAGATCCAATCCTCTTGCTTTGTTAATATATACGGACCCCTCGTGTGGCTCACACGTTGTCGGCTCGTTAATTCAGCTTATCGTGTCTGTATATTCACTCATATGTCAATGTAAGGCACGTGTAATAAGATTTGACAGGAAAAAACCAAGACCTAGAATCGGTACCCATCCGGAGCAATCACAAATAACGGATCTTCATATTGCTTATTAATTTTGCCCTCGATTGTCAAGTCGATAGCAGAGCTGCGACATGTTTGTTGCGACATGATGTTGCCGCCCGCGTCACAGCCGCAGCCGCAGCCGCAGCCGCACCGCAGCCGCGCCGCGCCGCAGCCGCCTTGTTGCTGACACTCCGCTAGATTTACTGGTAGATAAAATACCACTATACGAGTTGTTGGGTACTTAGACCGTTTTTAAAGCTCGCACGTGTCATGTACTCAGCTTCAGTTTAAAAAGTAACTAGTTAATGACAATAATGACGCTAATATTAATAATACGGAAGCTTATGGGTGTGTCTTGCATGAACCGATTAACACGTTATTGATATACTGTGTATACTTGGAAAAGACTGGTATCAATAAGTTTTTTGCATTAATATATTTAAAAGTAAAATAAGTAAGAAAATATTAGTAATATCAAATTTTAGTAATGCTTTGGAGTATATTGTCTAGTAAGACAAACGCGCGGTGGATCCAGCCTCGTCGGTCGGGTGATAGTGTTATATATCACCTTCCTGGGTGATACCCACATGTTGACATTCTGATTACTGCATGTCGGAGAAAAGAAACGTTGAAACGATCAGTATGGTAGAACGGTATCTATCTATCATATTATTGTAGCAACAGCCGAGCAGTAAAGGTAACACACATTACCATTTCCCATTCTATTATAGGTCTAATCCTGTCTTCATTCAGCAGTGGTGTCTCACAGCTGGTACCTGCTTAATCCTAGAGGTGCCAACTCAGAAGCATGAGTACCTAATCAATACTAATATGTACTATAAGTTTTAACTTTAGTTAACTTCAGCTTACTCGTGAACATGGCGCATGCAACTGTGCCCAAATATCGAGTAAATGAAATACATGGTAAATATACCGATAATAATATTAACTCTTGTAATATGTACTAGTACTGTACTAACTGGACAGACGACGTGATTAAGATCGCAGGTGGGCTAGATGCGGACCGTTGCATCCGGTCTTTATAGACATCAATGGAGGCGGCGTATGTCCATCAGTGGACGTCCTATGATGATGATGATTAAGTAACTACCCGCAATTTACCAACAATTGCATAAAATCCGTCTAATATTAGTGATAGCGTATAATTGGAATTATACGAATTTGAATTGTAGCTTAAATAGAATACGAGATATTTCCTTTAAAAGATTTTAGTTAATATTAGTTTGTAATGTTAATATTATAATATGTTTGAAAAATAACAGAGTTAGGGCCAAAATTGTATTAAATAAATATCTACATCCGATTATTACTGCTTACCGATCATACACTCGTCTGAAAACTCGTTAATCAGACGATTTCAAGACTCTTCACGAGCCTTTTGAGTTAATTTCTGTACAATAATGGATAAGGCAATTGTATTATTAGATGGCTGAGCCGGTCGCGGCCTCGCCTGCGTTCGCGTGCAGATACAGGATAGGTACCTCCATCTCTGACTCATGCTCGTGCACGGCGAATATACCGTTCAGAAGAAACCGGCTGCGCTCCCTTTATGTCGCGATGCAAATTCCAAGCGGGATTTTTTTTGTCCGCACTGAAGACCTTTAATCCTTTACCACCTGACCCTTAAGGTTGAAATACTGTCTCCAACGAATGTGTCCGTCAGAGCCACCACACATTCTAGGTCCAGAGTGATCAACGCCTTCGAACTCATCGCCACTGAACATCAAGCGTTATAGTAGTTAAACGACATCTAACTATAATGAAATTCAAATAATAAAATATTACCAGTACTTTTGACAGGTTATTGTGTATGTATGGTATCTCCTTACCATATTTTATTATATGATACAATGTTCTTGACTCCCGATAGCATCCGTCTATTATGAGAAACTCGCATATGTATAAGTAGCTGCGGGCTGCGGTTTCACCTGCGTGGACTGCTGTTTTCCCCTTACCTCAATTATACCTACTATAGGTACCTACCCTACCTAAAGCCTCAATAAATTGTCAATAAATTCTCAATAAATGGATGTTGGATTATACAAAAATATTTTTTCAATTCCAACCACCGCGCCTGGGATCTTCAGCTTCGGTCCGCTCTTTCAACAAACAAGCTCTTCAGCTTTATAATATTGGTTTATTTTTGTAGAACCTAATTTGAAAAGTTTAAAATAATACGAGAATATTGTTCGCGAATCAGTTCCCTACATTATGTGCTCCCCGTATCAGTTCCTCCATTACTTAGCGTTAGTGACGCGCGCGTGAGCAGGGCTGTTGTCTTGGTCAAATAATTAGGCTTTTTCATCGCAGCCATTAGCGGTCCACTGCTAGACATATGCCTCCCGATATAGAAGAGATTTACCAATACTCGCCACGCTTGGCCGGTGGGTTGGCGAGCGCAGTATTGTTTCCTATCCTCAGAAGGTGCTGTTGCCCACCTTCTGGTACGTGGTCCCTTAGCCGACTCTTACGGCACCCGCGGGAAGAGATGGGGGAGTAGTATTCTAGGCCGGTACCACCGCGGCACTGGTAGTATGTCGATGTATCGAAATAATATGTTATTCTTCATTAAATAAGGTCACTTCGTATGAGTTTCTTCGTTCAGTCATGGCAGCAACTATGGCTCATGTAGCCATACTTAATAGGAAGTATAGCTTTACGGATGCCGCCGTTTAGAACGACACGGAAACCAAGAAACACTGTCCAAGATTACATAAATACAATTTAAAATAAACCAGAAACTTCATAAGTATTTAATCTGTTAATCGTAACTTATGCAACGAGGTAAGGTACTAAGCTTGTTTTATTTTTAGTACCTTCATGACGATGTAATGAACGAGACGAAAACCAGTTAGTCTCTCCTGAGGGCACCGGAGCTATTCGCATCACACGATTACCGCGGCGCCTCACCATAGTCGGCGTGTGGACGCGCTCGGAGCGAGGCTGGCGTGGCATGGACCTCTGTCTAAAAATAGCGACGATCAGCCACCGACCTAATGCTGGTCTTTGCCTACTTGGAATTACTTAGAAGGCTCACCCGCTATCCGGCCGGCTCGTCGTCGTCGCCTTCCTTATTTTGTAATATATTGCTCCGGTATGCCTATATATTTTAACTTGGAATAAACATAAATAAAATACTTCCTCATCGGATTTTCCAAAACTTATCAGAGCGTTTGATCGATGCGACGCGTGACCGAAATGCTGGCACATATTTAGCCCAACGAATCAGCATTTCAATTCAACGTGGCAATGGCTAGCATTCTGGGCACGCTGCCAACTGGTAACTAGCGGGTTAGAGGATTTGAGTTATTTATAGCTTGCCAATAACTTGTCGACTGCAGTAACTACTTACTATTGTAGTAACTGCAGTATTGTAATTAGTTATTTTATTTTAATAAAGGCCTTGTCCTCTATACTTGGAGTATGTAGGTATTTCTTACTGTGCCAGATCATAAATTGACTGTTAGTTTGAGTTCATTGTCGAAATTTTGATGAAATCGTGAAAGTACGTTACAAAATAGGTTATCGGAAAGGCAACCAGCGGGTGCACCGGTGCGGCGGAGGCGGCGGCGGCGGCGGCGCGCCGGTGGCGCCGATCCGGCCGCGGACGCAGACGTCAGCCGTGGCGCCACCTTGCTGCGGGCTTGCAGTCTTCAGTTTTTTGCTTCCAGTGCATCGACACTTACACGGCTTAGGTAATAGTAACTACTGTGACATTGAACAAGATCAATTGCAGGGTATTTTTGATAAAAGATGATATGTGCATTGTTGTAACAATGTCTAGATTATTTTTATGTCATTATTTTTATGCTACTATGAGTGATTTTCAATGTAGGTACTATAGGTACATTGGAAAACTTAAAACTTTTAAAATTTTCAGCAACACAAACTCTTAACTTTTCGGTACAAAGTTATAAAAATCAATGTGTGCGATTTATTGTGAATATTAACCTTCTTCATCTTCTTGTCCTTATCCCACACTAGGTGGGGTCGGCACAACGTGTTTTCCTCTTCCATTCTCTTCATCATTGGTCGTCTCAGTGCTCACACATTTTATAAACATATCATTCGTCACACGGACCATCCATACCTTCTTCGGCCTTCCTCTACCTATTTCTTCTAATAAAAACTTACTCAGACTTATGAATACAGCTTATGTTTCCATTTAGTCACGATGGCGTGCCCTACTAAGTAACAGTCACAAATTTTGACTCCAAGTGTTCGTCTATTAAATATAAATTTAAGAAGAGATGTTGTATAAATCAAATCAAATCAAATCAAATAGTTTATTGCGAATATAGGTATTACAGAGATGTTTACATTAAAGATATATTGGTCCGCTATATTCTACCCTTTAGGCATGCAACATAAAAAGCATTCGCAGAAGAATAACTAAACTTTAACATTTAATGTCCTTACAATAACTATCTAAACATGTCACTAAGTATATTATTGTCAATCAATTACATAATTAAAACTAGTGCCTACCTACAATATACATATACATGTCACCAAAACTTAAAGAAAATCACATAAAAAATTTGTCTTCTAGATATTCTTTTACGTTGTAATAAGCCTTTGCCAACAAAAACTGCTTCAATTTAAATTTAAACATATCAATACTATCTATGTTGATTATATGATTTGGTAAGTCATTATAAATAAGGGGAGCCATACAGAAAACACCTTTATTAAATTGTGCAGTCTTATGAGGTGGAAAACAGATGTTCATTTTACGACGTTTGCTATTTAGGTGGCTAAATATATTCATATTACAATAAACAAACACGCAGATCTCATAAATGTAAATTGAAGGAAATGTTAGAAGTTTCAGATGTATGAAAAATGGTTTACATGTGTCAGATGGCTTTAGTTTACAAACGGCTCTCACGCACCTTTTCTGTGCCTTAAACACCATATCTTTGTCTACCGAGTTCCCCCAAAAGATAATGCCGTATCTCAAAATCGATTCTACGTAACCATAGTAGGCGGTAACTGCAGCTGACTGATTTGCAACTTTAGAAAGCATGTAAAGAGCATATGAAAATCGGTATAATGTAAGTGAATTGCCTAAGATTTATAAATATATATGCAAGAAGGTGTCGTTTTCTAAAACTATGATTAATGCCCCATCGAAAAAAATTAAATCCATATAAATTTAATTTTAAAATTGTCCACTTTGTCCATTGAATTACGGTACAATTTTTTACGGAGCGGCCCAATTACACGGAAAATATACACGAATTTCGGCGAAATATAAATAAAAACTAGTTTGATATCTCAAGTCTCCGCCATAACGTTTTTTGCACTATTTCAAAGTGCAATTCCCTTTGTCTTCTATTGTCATTCTGCCAGTGTTTGTGTCCTTCCGTAGACAGATGATGTAACTTTATCTATGGTTGGCAAAGATTAATAATTACTCCGTTTTATTTGTCACCATCAAAATAAAAGAGCCAAAATTACAATGTAGTGTATTTTCTATAAATAACAACAATAAATAAATCCGTTCTAATTTCAGAATAAATTTATTGAGTAAGAAACCCTTTCGAGCTAGCATAGTCGAGCAAGTATGTGAAATTTTGATGGCCGAAAGTAAACGAGTCATGGAACAAATTAAAGACAAAAAGGTTTATATATTATTTTTAATAATGTAAGCATAATCAGATTTATACGTTCCCACTTCTGGAACACGTGCCTTCCTGTCAGAGAGGAGTGTCAGCCATGATCCTCCACGCTGGCCGATGCGGATCGATGGATATAGGCTTGTTGCCAACCCAATGTCGAGGTTTCATGCCGCCCAAGGTTCTATCTAGTGGACCTAAGGAAACGACGGTGGCGTTCGGCTTAACGTCCCCTCCGGAGCACTGAAGCGTTTAGTTCATAATGTCTATCAGCCACCCATCCAACGAGCATATAATTATGATCGAGCAGCACTACGCCGTTGAGGACCTTGCTATTTGTTTAAGTTCTCTAAGATATTGGTACTTTTATCAAAACGAAGACCAAGTTCTAACTGCAACTGGGTTTGTTGTCATTATAACTTGTTTACATATGAGTAAATAAGCGACATATTACGTACAGTCAACAAAGAAAGAAGAAAAAGAAACCAGATCTTACCAGTTTTGAAACGTTTTTATATCACAATTTGTCAATTTTATATGGCCTCTTTCATCTCCGAGTTCACCTTTTTGAGTGGCTGAAGAGTTTAATACAGGCGTGGCAGTCACGACCGCACTTCCGACAGGAGTGGTGTTGCTGCATCACCCCAGTTGAGAGGGGAATATTAGCTCTTTCGTGCCTTCTGGCACGCTTACAGACTAGTTTATTTAGCCACACTCTGTCATGCTTCGGGAGACGTCTGCCATAGTATTTTTCCAGCAGCTACGATCGTAATCGCAATTGTTGAACTTTATTTAATAATAAAAATAGATGCACGCGGAAATCAACGAATGTTGTTAACGATCTTCGACACCTACATTACATTAGGCCGGCTACATATTACACATACTTTGTTATTAATTATATTAACGCGGTATCGCCTGAGCATCAATTGAAATATATTAATTTTGGGTAATTGTGGATCCATTGTTGTTAGTAAATTTGAACCTACAAACGACTTACAAAATACGATCAGTTTGATAATTTATAAAAGATGATAAATGATTAAATTATATTTGATCATGTACGAGGCACCTACCAGGCATGTCGTGAGAAATCATCGCCTACACGACATGCCTCAGTAGTGCAGGCGCGTGTTTTCGGGTGTTCAGACACTGCCTTCAAGATGCGTTGATGTTGGTCAGGTTGGCTTCGAAGCGACCTCACCAGCGACGTCTCGTTTTACTGATAGCATATCCAGATATTAGTTAATACAGGTGGTTTTATAACACAAGTGGATAAAGAGTTGTCATAATCAAATAGCATACGTGGATATGTAGGTATATCGAGCTTAGAGTAGATTTAAACACTAACGCACGATTTCAGGAAGCGTGCAACAGTGACGACGCAGATGACGCTTGCTGTTTGAAACGGTGTACGTCACTCGGCGCGTTGATCGCTTGGAATATTTCAAAGGCGTTAGAAAAAAATCCTGTATTGGATGTTAAGGTATTTTTTAACAGATTATTTGTTTTATAACTGGCCACACCACATGCTTACATTGTCCGCGATTGGCTGCCAAAAAGTTGGGTATATTGGCCAGAGTAACACAGTGTTTCATGCCGCGCCCGGGGCAGTTGCCTTTCGACGTCGCGTACGCTGCGAAAACTATCGATGATAGATTAAAAACTCTTTACAATATTAAAGAACATGACACTACCGGACACCATACGTCGAACTATATTAGTTAGGTCACTATAAACACTTTTTTATATTGAAACACTATAAGAATTGTAACCGAAAGCACAGCACGTTATTCGTGCTTTAATAATAATCCTTATCGGAATAAGAACCACAATAAGGTCTGTTTCAGTGCTCGCAGTCTGCGTTTCAAATTATACAAATCAGATATTTCATTAAAAAAAATATTATCAATTTAAAATGTAGTTTCTTTTGATAAAAGCTTACTTGAGCGAGTGTTCTAAATACGGACGTATGAAGTCTGCTAAGTACTCGTAGGTATGCGTATTTGTAATTTTTAGACTTTCGCGATTCGAACACATTGTTATTAAATCAAACGGGGCTTGATCGCGAGGGAACATTTTGTAATTTATTTACCTCGACGTTTCGACCAAACATTTAGTAATTTATTTACCTCGACGTTTCGACCAAGCAGCTTGGTCGAAACGTCGAGGTAAATAAATTACTAAATGTTTTTCTCGCGATCAAGCCCCGTTTGAGTTAATAACAGTAGGTATGCGTAAATTCATAATTTTATGAATAGTTATTAAATTCCTATCTCTCTCTCTATCTACCCGTGCGAGGCCGAGGTGGGCCGCTAATAATTCATATTTAAATCAATAGAAATCAGTAATCATCAAATAATAGTAGATTATGAAACTGTTTCATAATAAGGGTTCTTAAAACACGAGTGTAAGTTGAAAAAAATTCGCCTACGGCTCGTTTTTTTATAGCATTACACGAGTGTTATAAGATCAAATTATATATGTTTCATACACTACTTTATCACATCTTATAAAATATATAATGTAATTTACGAAAAATTACAGCATAAGTTCGCATTTATTTGTAAACGTTTAGCGGCAAAATCCATTTGTTGATCGCGCATGCGTTTTGCGCCGCCTCCACAGATTATGTAGAAAAACTGTATTGCAACCTCCTTGGTCCATGCTAAAGTTGTATTTTAATGCTAAAACGTTACATTGAGATAAAGTTGTCCAAGAGCTGTATCATAATATTCTTTTTTAATTTATTTAATAATAATAATAAATTCATTATTTCCGAAAAAGTAAATTAGCGGTACAGTAACACTACTTAACTACGATATACAACATTGGTATTTACATTAGGTTACGTTACCAACAAGTCTCAAACTAGGCGACAGCCTGTATCTTGAGACTCTGAGTGCGAGTTTCTAGATACAACAATAATTAAAACACATTTCAACAGAGCAACATGATAGGTAAGTAGTAATTTATACATATTATTAGGATTCAGTTATCAAATGCACACACTGTGATGATGTTGGTGCAATGCAAATACATTATAAATGAAAAATAATTCGAGAAACTTAAAGTTAGTGACAATTAATTATTTACTGCACTTTTTGCAAGGATAACAACTGTTTGATTATTCAGTAGAATCTCAATCGAAGTGTGTATGTGTGTTTACGTGTGTGTGCGTGTATGTGCGCGTGTGTGTTTATGAAATGTAGATTAGATTTTCAGTTTCTTCATATGATAGCTGTGACAAATACTCCTGGACTAACTTTTACATTTGTATACCGAGAGGTCTTTCATATTACAAACTTTTGACACTTTATTATATGTGTTGTCTGTAAAGATTTCGATGGGTTGTCTGTAAAGACTTTATGTCACCATGAGACTAAATAAAATAAAATGTTAATAAGTAAATGTGTAATGTAAAAAAACATAGTAAAACACATAAACATAGATCATCATAATTGAATACGTATTATGTAATAATATGACAACCTTGAAAAAATTCGTCATATAAATAGAAAGCTTGTTCGATAAGCCAGCTTTTCAACTTCAGTTCACATATGACGAGACTTATTGCGTCTCGCCATATGTAAATTATGTAAATACCTTACATAGTAGCAGGTATATCCTATATATATATATATATTTGGGCGCGTATAGCGCGCGAGTGGTCATGACGCCTTAAAACGCGGTCATTACGATGGTACAACACTCAAATTATCATAACATGGCAGTAACAGTAACGCGTTCAAATTATTTGAAGGAAAAATTCGGCTGCTGGTGCTGCACTAGCAGCCTATATATAAACAGTAACGCACATTAATATTTTCTGTTCCAATAACGTTTTTATTAAAATGTAGCAAACCCGTAAGCCCTGGGACTTGTGACCCGCGGTGGCGGATTAAAGGGCCCGTTTACATCATGAAAACATTCTCCCTCTCACGTCCGGTTCTTAATTTCCTCCAGTTAAAGTACACACACACGGAGAGAGAGAGAGAGAGATCTAACAGTTACGAGATACCACAATTTAATACTGACTAATGCAAATGTAACACTTGAAAGCGATGTCCACTACTCCTTATAAACTGCTATACTGTCGCTTACGAATTAATTGTAGCTTCATAATGGTTCTGCTTTAGAGTTAGTTTATTCTTGAGTGTTGATTATAGCAGAAGATTCCAGAATAACGAGAGTCAATAACAACGACAATAGACGATAAATATCACGTTTCTTAAATGACATCTATTTTATTCGCTGAGATAGAAAAAATAGCAAATCACATCGTAATAAGATTGTCGCTCGGAACGCAGGCGGAAGTTAATAATCAAAACTTGCCTCGATAAATCTTCTGTAAACTGCATTGATTTAATTAACCGTTTCTAATCATTTATCGTTTACAATGAATGAAATATGACACCTCTAAATGCTTATAAAAACAAACTGTGAGCAATTGTGATACCAGAGACATAATAAAATTGATAAGGATTAAGTAATCGTCACGGTGATCCACATCAATTTTCCTCGCAAGTCATAGCACAAGTTTCAAAGTTGAACAGCTGTGTTGTACATTGAGTTATAGGTAAATATATCTACTATTTGTTCTTCAGTGCTAATAATACAAATTTGGAATAAAATTGACCACGTACAAATAGGTACTTATATGTTTGTGTGTTTATCTACTGATTCCTAGATTTTTGGTCACACATAACGTCATCTTTATTATAGACTATGTGCGAGAATTGGGCAAGATGATCTGTTATTTGTGTCCAGCATTGGATTTTGCCGTTTAGAAATAAAATACCTGATCTTTATATGGATTTTGCCACATGAGATAATTTTATTATTTTTTCAAACGTAATTTGTGATAATCAATTTATGGTAAAATAAAAAAATATAATAGTTGTTTTCGGAGATATTGTAATTCCGGGTCAGTTTAAACCATGGGGGGCGTTTGTGGAGCCCATTCGCGAATTCATTTCAAATACGAAGAGGTGGTGAGGACGATTGTGTTATTGTTAACATGGCTGCTCGTAAAACTAATCGTATTCTTTTTTACTGTTCTTCTAGTTTCCCAACCGACGGTTAAGGGGAAACATTGCTATGAGAGCACGGTACAGATCTGAAGGCTTCACATCTGACTTGCAGAATGAGCAAGGTTATCAATCGGACTGTAGTTTATGTGTACCACAGAATTTTTTCTATGAGTACCGATTTAAATGTTTTTTCTTTGAAAGCTGCTCTCACGTGGCCCCATTAAAATTAGATCAAGATTTGAGTACCTACTGACTAGTTTTGAGTTGTCCTTAATAGTGAGTATTCAACTTCGCCTTTGTTGATCTTATTCTATATTTTTCATAGAAACTTTGTGCAAATTGCATTCAATTTTTTTTATTGCAAAAACATTGTTGACGTATGTCCCACCACGAATGAGTCCACACACGGTCTACATAGTTATTTAAGTACATTATACATATTAGGTATACTTGGACAATTGCGGGAGACGACGGCAGCAGCTCAGCTTACATCCTACCATCTTACTTATTTAGTTATCACTAGTAGCGCCCCGCGGTTTCACCCGCGTGGATTACGGTTTTCCCGCTATATCAATTATTCCACGGAAATCATACATTTTACCGGGATAACAACTAGCCTCTGTGCTATTCTATCTCTGTGCCAAATTTCATCTAGATCCGTACAGCCGTTCTGACGTGATTGAGTAACAAACATCCATCCATCCATTCATCCATCCATCCTTCCAAACTTTCACATTTATAATATTAGTGGGATTGCTGTAACGCTGCATGTCAAATTTGACGTAACACCGTTGCAGGTCGATAACATTCTATAACGTATATGACCATACGTTCCGCACAGGCGCACCGCACGCGCGCTACAGGATATACTTTTATATGTTAAACTCAATGCTCTGTTATATAATGGACATTTTGCATTTTCAACTTCAACTTTCATTAAAATACCAATGGATTGAATTTTCTTTGAAAGATTTATTACCGTTTGCTAGTTGTTTTATGATCTGTTATAGAACAGCTGATTTAGT
This sequence comes from Apeira syringaria, assembly GCA_934044485.1. Classification (NCBI taxonomy): domain Eukaryota; kingdom Metazoa; phylum Arthropoda; class Insecta; order Lepidoptera; family Geometridae; genus Apeira; species Apeira syringaria. The sequence goes on from OW203662.1 coordinate 670,230, forward strand.
TTTAATGACAATTTATTATATATTTATACTGAATTTCGTATACCTAGTGGCATGTATGTACGTTTCTTGTAATACGTAGGTACATATTGTTTAATATTTTTAAACATAATTAAATCTTAAGACACTATGACCGATTTTGATGTTAATCTATATTTTATCAGGTAAAAGTACGCAGTCTCGCCCTGGTTATGTCATAAAAGTGTTATATTATCATTCCTTATCCTGAAGGAGGGTTCGAGCGATGCACTGACGGCTACATTTGAAGACATTTGAGACTTCCATACTCCATATTAAGGGTCAATAAGATTATTTAAGATATATATATAACATATATATATTATGTATATATATATATGTTATATATATCTTAAATAATATATACTATATAATAATATATACTTTATTTTATATTAAAGAGTCCCGGAAGTCGGCGTTCTCTCCTTTGATGTGTTCGCTTGTACGAGTATTCAAATATTGTGTATTTGCATTCAGGGTGCCTTGACTTCAGCCAAATGTCGTTTAGAACAAATCAACGAAGCTCCATACACGAGCAGTATGGTGTCGGAGAGCGCGTGCGAGCGACACCTCACGTGCGCCCTCCTCGCTTGGCAACAACTCGGACACAGCGATGCTGGAAGCCTTTGCCGGTAACGTGTATCATAACATCATTCCTTCAGGAAATGTCGTTTAGAACAAATCAACGAAGCTCCACACACGAGCAGTATGGTGTCAGAGAGCGCGTGCGAGCGACACCTCACGTGCGCCCTCCTCGCTTGGCAACAACTCGGACACAGCGATGCTGGAAGCCTTTGCCGGTAACGTGTATCATAACATCATTCCTTCAGGAAATGTCGTTTAGAACAAATCAACGAAGCTCCACACACGAGCAGTATGGTGTCAGAGAGCGCGTGCGAGCGACACCTCACGTGCGCCCTCCTCGCTTGGCAACAACTCGGACACAGCGATGCTGGAAGCCTTTGCCGGTAACGTGTATCATAACATCATTCCTTCAGGAAATGTCGTTTAGAACAAATCAACGAAGCTCCACACACGAGCAGTATGGTGTCGGAGAGCGCGTGCGAGCGACACCTCACGTGCGCCCTCCTCGCTTGGCAACAACTCGGACACAGCGATGCTGGAAGCCTTTGCCGGTAACGTGTATCATAACATCATTCCTTCAGGAAATGTCGTTACTGAAATGCGCTCCCTCTAGTTCATATAAATGGTATACGTTATAACTTCAATTCTTATGTCCCTTCATTTAACTTTTTGTACAAAATTCTTGTCAAGGAAAGTGTTTGTTTTTGTTCCTCGCGCAACCATTTATGTTACTTTTTACACAAGCACGCGTGGTGATGTCTCGCGTGGCCCCATCCAGTTGTCTTAAAAACACAACTAGTTTTAGCGACACACGCGAGTTATTTCCTACAAACAAACTCACAAACATGCAAACCTTACCTCTTTATAATAGTATAGTTATGAATTTACAAGCTAACAACGAAATCAGCTACTTTAGTCGTCTACCACGCCGTCCTGCCGCTCATGCGTTTTGAAAAGGTTGGCCATTTACTATGTACTATGTACGACGTCACGTACCTCGTTGTGCGTTTTACTGATGGTTACCGTTTAACTGCCACAATTATTTTGGTTAATGCGGAGGTCCTTGAGAAATGTAAAAAGTCCAATACTCGTTGTAAAATATTATGGGACAGCAGGGCGATACGTTTTGGCTAATAGTCATCAACATAAAAGTTATGTCCCTGGCACATGCAGTATTTCAAACTTGATACGCTCAATATAGTATTGGTAATGGTTTTGCTTCTTTCATGATGATTATGTAAAAATGCCAAAAACTGTGTTCGAGAGAAATTGTGAACGACATAAGCAGATAACGATTCCGGCTTATCTGTTGAATAATTAGTTTACTCACCGTGATGTGCTTGGACAATCAGACTTTATTATTTTCAGGTTCTTTGAAAAGAAGAAAGAGGAAGAAAATACTAAAAATAAATTGCTAGAGAATACTGCAAATCAAGACGTATCGTCGATATCACAAATTTCGTCTGAAATCAAGAGTAATTCCGATTATATACAAGCAGTGGATTCGTCAATGTACAATACTTCATACACGATTACTAAAATGGGGCCAGTCGTTAAATTGCCTGTTGAAAAAAAAATAGTGATGCACGTGGGAAGTGGTTCTTGTCCGCATAAAGCGGCAACAAAACCAAAGGCGCCGGCACAAAACGTTATGAAGAAAATTGATCAGGTGTTTTTCTATTGATGTTCAAAGAAAGTACTTTAAGTTATTCGTTCAGGTTACCGTGACTGAATTTGAGTATAACACTTGTTTGTCCTAGTCCAACGTTCTTGTAGGTACCTATTTTCGTAACCTTAACCAGGTTTATTTGAACAGTAGACCAGAGACCGACGACACGAGCAATTCCCATCACGGTTACCTATATAGATGCTCAGATATTTAGGCTGGATACTCAAAGTGGTTATGCATCACTCCTACTTTTCGTTAGAGGTTAAGTGCTTTCTGGAAGTATTTTATGGTAAAATTTCTGCGTAGTAAAAGAAAGAGTCAAGTTGCCATAGCAAAAGCAACGTTTCACACACAGACACAAACAATTATTTAATCTAAATAAGATATGATTACACACGAAACACAAAAAGAAAAGAATTCCTGCACCTCACTTTCCACTGACGATAACCTGTCAGCAAGACGGCTTTAAGAGCGATTTAGAACACACTGAAGATCCAACACAAAATACTGAATCATCATCATCACTGTTACTGGTGGAAGCCACAGTATTTATATCAAAATATATCCCTGAAATTATTTTGTAGATTTGATTGGTGTTTGCTCCTAGCTCAGCGATACTCGTTGTGTATAGTTGTTGTATAGTTTTGTATATATTTGATATGAATAATGTTTCTTTACACGATTTACATAAACTTGATCATGTTAAATTTAAACATGAATATTTCAAGAGATCTATGATGTAATGTTGTAGGCGTGTTGCTTAGACACAAAGTGCATAGCGGGGCTGGCCGAGTTAGACGCTGCCACTAAGCAGCTGCGAACACGAGTCGGCCAGCTGGCGCGGCGGGAGGCCGAGCGCATCGAGCTGCTGGAGCGCGCCGACTCCGCCTGGAGAGATCTCGAGCTGGGATATCAACGGCGGCTCAGGCTCGCTGAAGAGAAGGAAGATGATCTAGCGCGACAAGTCAGTATTGTATTACTGTGTCAATGTCGTACAAATGTGCATAAAGATGCAACCAGAACCGACTGGGAAAAAGGCGGGAAAAATTTGAGAGTGCCAGATCGAAGATCAGTAGAAACAAAACCGAACACCTGTCTTGTGACTTATTCACGTATATACGTATATATGTTACGTATATATATACGTATTTAGAAAAACACTATATAAGGTCAATTCTAATTCTTTAATATTATCGCTACTTGGCATTGGAGATGTCAATTTTCATGTTCATTAAAATAGAGTTGTCTCTAAGTTTTTGTCTACTTAATGAACACGAATGTTTAACGCTTCTTACTAAGTATAGATTAAGCACGTGCACGATGAAGTATTGCAATATTTTTTAGCGATAGTTTTGTTGTTTGTTTTTTATTATATAGGGAAAAATTAGCGGGCTCGACTAGACCGAAATTGACCCTTGCCCAGCCATAGTAAATGTGCCTCATACAGCCTTAAATGGTGTATCCCTACTAGACTGCTCCGATTTTAGGTACATCGGTTCATTGATCCAAAATGACGGCGATATTGACCGAGACGTAAGGAACAGGATAAATGCAGGTTGGATGAAATGGAGACAGGTCTCAGGGACCATACACGATCCGCAAATGCCCTTCAAACTCAAGGGAAACATTTGAAATACCACAGTCGTCGTAATGTATGGATCAGAGTATTGGGCAGTAAAAGAGGTGGATGAAAGAAAAGTGCATGTGGCAGAGATGCGAATGTTGAGATGGATGTGCGGTGTGACTTGGATGGATAAAATAAGGAACACATCAGAGAAAGCTTGAAAGTATCACCAGTGAATGAAAAGTTGAAAGGGAATAGTTGGGCTTGGTCCCATACCAAGCCCAACTATTCCCTTTCAACTTTGTCGTGTCAAGAGAAGGGATGAAAAACATTAGTAACAACATTATTAGTAACAAAAACAGTACTTAACATGAATATGGATAAATATAGAGGTAGATAATAAGGCATGGATGGACTGTGTCAATAATGATATATTTATGAAAGGTGTGAGCACTGAGACGATAACTGGTAGAAGTGTCGACCACATGTTGTGTCGACCCCACCTAGTGTGGGATAAGGACAGCAGAAGAAGAGATCGTAAAAATGTATGTGCGTAAGTATGTTTTATGTGGAAGCCACTAACTACTACGCTTCAGAAACGCTCAAAAAGAAACATACTGCCCGGTAGTAGTGGACAAAAAGACCTAAGTAATTAGTAAATTACTCAGCTACTTAATTAATCAGCGCTGTAGGTTCCGCTACAGCAATATGTTGAGCCCGGACCGTTTCAGGCATATCTGAACATTACCTGTTTTGACCTATCCGTGTTTTGTAATTTATAAGTATTTTGTAATATTTTAATAATGTTTTTGCTGATATGTTATTGTTTGCCTTAATAAATGATTTCATTCTTTCTAGATCTTTTTCTCCACTACTACGTAGACGCGACGGTTTTCTACCAGCGTGCGAATATTAATTGTAATATTAATATTGTGACATTTCATTAGAGCAATATCATTTGAATAAATATAACATAGTTGCAGACCGTTATCAATGTATCATTAAAATTGGACCTAATTCACAATATATCAATTTACGAAGTCCTAATTAGAGAAAAGTAATTTAATTTTGGGATACTTTAACAACTCTCGTTAAAATCTGGTATAGTTCGATTAAACGTTCGTTAAATCTAGTATTCTTAAATGTTTTGGCAGCGCATTATAAACCTTAACGCACAAAGCATGACATTGATTATACTCGTAATATAGTACCATTCTAGGCTTCACATCGATGACCGGGCTGTCATCGTTCCTAATATTTCTCGAAAAGTAATAACTTGCTCTCTTTAAGTTCTGTGAGTTCCATTTTACAAACGAGGCAAATCCAAATATGTATTTTACATACACGGAAGGTACAGAGTATTAACCTTTTTAAATAATTTCATATTACATGATTCCAATGTATCCGCACCACATTTAGTCGCTTTATAAATGTTTAAACCAACGCTATGGTTTAAACATTATATTTCCCGGATATTCGTAGATCGCCAAGGTGATCAACGAGCGCAACAAGTACAAAGACGCCTGCACTGCGTTAGCTCAAGACCTCAGAGTGAGAAGCGAAGCCGCTGAGAGCGAGCGCGCTCGCCTAACCCTCGTAGAGAAGAATGTGTGCGAGCGCGCCTGCAAGCGCATGCAGCTCAGCGAGCAGTGCGCTAAAGGAACCACCGCAGTCGCCGAGCTCTCGTGTAGAGCCGCCCAGGTGGACAGAGATCTCCAGGTACGAATTATTTTTACTGTCTTAACAGGTTGATCTCGACTTAACGCATCATTAACTGCGAATGCGTCCCCAAGTGTGATATTTTGTGTATAGATTCCACATCATGATCTCCACAAGAATCGGTTGGTAGCAGCCCGCATCTGGCCTCCTGTGATATTGGTCGAGTCATCTGACCGCCATGGCGTCGCATACGCTGCACTTGCCGGTCAGCGGTCATGTCTCGAGAAGCTTTCGAACCCATCCGCCATCAGCTCTTCGAGATGTGTGTCCTTCCTGCCCACTGCTGATTCTACTTGCTAACCCGCCGGGCTGTGTCAGTGGTCTTCGTTCCACGGATCTCCTCATTGCTATTTTGATTCTGTATAGAAGTCGCGAGCATTCAGCTCCCTGTGTTACCACAAGCTTGCTTATCTAGCTAAGGTCCTTATTGTTAGAGACTACTACTTTTAGGTTCCATAGGTATGGTAAAAGTAGTTTGATTCAGTTACTGATATACGTCAGTTTACTCGTGACACTTTTGACCAATCGAAATAAATAAAATCAACAAAAAAGGGGTAAAATTCTCGCAAGATGTATTATAAGTGATGTTTGAAATAGATACGTATAGAATTCCACAGTTGAAAGAAGAGCAGGCGAGACGGAAGGCTCAGAGCATCGACAGCGAGGCGGACGCGGCGCGGACTCTGACGCTGGAGGTCGAGCGCGCCATCCGCGCCGAGCTCGGGGCTCTGCGCGACCAAATTGCGGACGTCTCAAAGGACTTACTGGAAGAAGAGGCACAGAATGAAAAATATAAGATTTACGTAAGTTATATCTATCTACATTTTAAAAATCTCATACATAGGAGGACAGTTTACATCACGAATATATATCTAGTCCCATATCACCTCTAAGGTGTTTTCTTCTTTCTAGTCGGTCGGAAGATTAAACTCTGAAGTCCGTGTCTAGTTAGTAGTGTGGTGGTCACGAAGCACTATTCTACCTTCCCCTTCCCCGCGCTTCTGTCCTATCCTATATATTTATAAGGTGTAATAGAAGGCGACCGTCCGGGTATCCTACACATCGGTACCATTGCAATTACAACTACCCGCGCACGGGTTGGGTTTCGAAAGACCTTCGCGTTTTCAAGGTTGGCATCAGGGAGGCAATTTCCTGAATATCAAAGCCAAAACTTTAAGCAAAATGAACGATATAATCGTATATTATAGCATCGTCCTTGAAAATGACCACGGATAAGTGTATAGCTTAATACAACACTATATAAATCGTTGTTTACTATTTATAAAAAAAATACTACAAGGACTATACGTTAAAGCTAATCAAATCAAATCAACATTTATTTGCAAAATTATACATTCGTAATAGAATATACAAATAAATAGAGGCAGCTATGTTATTTCTTATAAGTTCAAGTATCTAGCAAAGTAGCGTCAAAATTGGACTAGCTAGGGGTTAGCTAGGTGAATAAAACAGCTTCAAGCATATTTTTTAAAGTGTTCTTATATTTATCGAGTATACTTTCTTAAATATGCATTATTTGATCCAAAGGGCAACTAGTACATCAAAATGTGTATCATTATGGAATTTTCGACAAATAACTACTTTTTCAGTGTGTCAGCCGTGATCAAAAAGTCGGGTGACCTATGATCAGGCGTGGATCTTTCAAAGTAGGTTGTGGGCAAGGTCACCAAAACATTGGCTATGAGTAAGTTGGACTACAGACTAGCTCAGAAGCCATTGCTCATAGCATTCTTACAAGGGAGACATTTAACAATTGTTTGATGTCAAAGCTAAGACATTCTACAAGCATTACATAGGCGGAAAAGCCAGGAAATAACTTATTAATTAAAATATTGGAGAGAGCATGAATGTATTAACTTTCCTGAGAGACACCAACTGTATACAGAGTAGAAAACGAAGTTGATAAATAGAAAAGTTTTTAACTGACTTCAAAAAAGGAGGTTACTCAATTTGACCATATATATATATATATATATTTTATGTGTGTTCCCGGATAACTTCGTCGTTTATGAACAGATTTGATGGTTTTTTGTTAGATAGAGTATACTTCCGTGGTGGTCCCATTCAAATTTCATCAAAATCGGACAAGCGGTTTTTGAGCTATACTCCAATAACTGAAAAGTGCTACGCGTATCTTGATGATATTATTGTCGCGTTTGAAGATATCGCAGAACACACAATGACAATTAATTTTATTGATTCCGTGAGTAACAAAGGTCACTGAAAAGAGTGAAAAAAATTTTTTTTAACAAAAAATGCAACCGACTTCAACACTCAAAAGTATGAAATAACTTGTCGAAGTTATTTCATTGACTTCAACAAGTTATTTCACACTTTTGAGTGTTGAAGTCGGTTGCATTTTTTGTTAAAAAAAATTTTTTTGTAACAGTATTTATAGCCAGACTTGTTATATTTATATCTATATCCGTGTCGTCATGTGCTGAAATAAATAGTATACATAAGTGTATAATATATATACTCATAAGTTATACATTCATATTTATTAATTCACAACGCGAGGCACCAAACATAACATAATAGTATAAACTAATTCGTCGTCTCGCGCTGTCACGGTGATATTGCGTTTTGTTATCTTTACAGTTAGAAGAGTTACGCCAAGAAAAGATGGGTATGATAGAGGACTTGGAAGGATGCAAGGTGATGTGCGACGGACGCATGCAGGCGAAGATAGACCAGCTCAAGAAACTGAGGGAGAAACTGTCGACGTTGAAGGAAAAGGTCCTCGAATGCCAGTGCAAGGTGCCCGTCGACGCGTCGGTGGAAGTGAAGCGCACGCCGTCCCTCGCCGCACTTTGCAGATGTACTCCAGAACAGAAACTGTTGGTAAGATCGATCAACTTCACTTACGGAATTCTTTATGCGGATAATCTTAATGTAAATAAAGGCGATAGAAAATAGCGCCTATGGTACATTTAATTTATTGTATCCGTCGGGGAGGTGAGGTCAAATTGACCTCGAGGACTCCTACTTTAGAGCGCAAAGTAATTCTGAATTTCACGCAGCTATGTAATTGGAAACAATGAATTTAACACTAACGACCTAACTCGGAACAACGAGCGACGCAGCGTTCACTCTCATTTATATGACAAAAATGAGCACACAGCTTGAAACACCGATCTCTCATACATAAAGCGCGTGTCGCCACAAAACACAAGTGAATAGGAGCGGCCGGTCAAAAAGACAAAATTGTTTATTTGCTTGAATATGTGTGTGATAAAATAATACTTCATGACACATTGAGATTTGATTTGATTGACACACTCTTCACAACAAACTTAAATCGGTATCGGTGATTTAGTCGACGCACTCTCAAATAAGCATTAACGAGTTCGAGTCTGAGCATTAACAGTTTGCTGGAATATTACACACAAAGTTGTAAACGCGTCACAAATACAAACATGTGGCTGGTTGTTTGTTATTGATTATAGTTATTTCTATTAAATACTTTATATTACAGACTTTTTAAAACACAATTATATGATTCCTTCTCAATTGTTACGCGAACACAGCAATTTGTACTCCCATTACATCTAAAATGGCCAGAAAATCGCTATCCGCACTTTAATATATTTCTGGAAGTGTTTTTGTTTCCTCATTCGTGATACATACGGCTAAAGAGTAAAATCAAAGTGTATATTTCCCTGCAGATACAATCTTGGTGTCTGTAAGTCAGTAAATAATAAATGTCTTCTAGATCGGGTCTGTCCTGAGTAACCCGCGCCAACAGTTCACATCGTAAGAAAGCGGTCGAACACCTTCCTATACTTACTCAATAAATTAAATGGAGGTGCAGTGTATGAAATAAAAGTCAAACTATATTTTTTGCAAAATACAATTACATCTTGAATAGTAACAACGTAGGTAATCTTATCATATCATTTGTCATTATGACTCAGCTCGATATCATATTTACCCACAGGGGCCATTAGATAAATATATAATAAATGAATAATTATAATGCTGAATAATGGTGACACGATTTCAGGAGTCCTGTTCGTGCACCTCGATTCGTAGCAAGCTGTTGTCGGACTTGTTGGCGGACTTGTTCGGCGGCTTGCAATCCGAACTGGGCGCGTCCGTGGCTCGGATGCCTTGTCAACTGCTCAAATGTCTCGAAGATAAACACAACTGGGACCGAGCGTCGATCGTTAAGAACAGTTTAAGAGATTACTTTTCTCAACTTCTCGTCGGCGAGCTCGACATAGCCATCGCGAACTCTATTGAGAACTATCACGCCAAGGTACGTTTTTATAATTTAATTAACTTACAAATTCCTAAAAAGTTATATATAAGATTATTTTTATTTGCCATGAAGTAAAACCTTGTGCTGTACATGTATCCGAGATGTATCCGTGCCAATAACCGACCATCTCGATATACTGGGCATGTCAATGACCTCAATTTTTAATTTTGGCTCCTCCTACATTGAGTCAAAAGCTCAGTTGGCAGCCAAGAAGCTGGGAATCCTCGCAAAGGTGAAGCGGTACTTCACACCGGAACAACTGCTCAACTTATACCGAGCACAAGTCCGATCCTGTATGGAGTACTGTTCTCACTTGTGGGACGGCTCGGCTAAATATCAGCTTGAGGCTCTTGAGTCCATAGAGAGGCGTGCTAAAAGGCTCATTAACAAGTTAACTTAGTCGAGACACGACTTTAAAGCCTGCAGCACCGTCGTAGAGTCGCTAGCTTATCGGTTTTTTACCGGATACATTTCGGGGAATGTGCTCTGGAGTTACATAACTTGGTTCCTCCTTCCTCATTCCATCAAAAAACGACCAGACGGACTGCAATGCGACATCCATATATGGTGGACGTTCCACCCTGTCGCACGAAGCGTTTTGCTTCCACATTCATAGGTCATGATTATGTAGAAAAACTGCTGGAACCAAGGAGGTTGCTCCTCGGTCCACCTGAAGTTGTACCTTAATGGTAAAAAGGAACATTATAATACAGTTGTCCATAGAAGAGCTGTATCGGCGTTGTTAACGAACACTAAGCCCATGAGCGCTTGGTAGGTCAGACCAAGAACAGCTATTGTTTACTTAGGTACCTATGTTACTGACAAACCGAGCAGAGCTCGCTCACCCAGATATATTCAGTAATCAGTAATCCTTTATTCACAGAAACACAATTCTCATGGAATAACCTAATGCATATAATACTTATACATATACAGCGAGTACCAAACTAGGCATAGCCTGTAGGGCACCGAAACCTACAGTTTACCTACTCATAATTACTGCGCGGTGTATGTATGTATGTACCTACTGTTGCGCTCATCAATCGCTAGTCCAATCCAATCCGAAGCAAAAACATTCCATGTACAGACTTCAAAAATTCGTGTTTTGATTATTAACCGACTTCAAAAAAGGAGGACGTTCTCAATTCTATTCATATGTTTTTTTTATCTTTGTTACCTCATAAGTTTAGACTGGGTAAACCGATAATGATGATTATTTTTTTATTTGAGGCTTCCCGTGTCGTCCCATTTAAATTTCATTAAAATGGGTCAAGCTGTTTTTGAGTTACACTCCAATAATTGAAAAGTGTTACGTCTACTTGGACATCTCCCTAATTGAGGGTGAAGTAATCGGAAATCGTACACAAGGTCAATGTCACCCTTTTCAATGACTTTGCTACCCGTGAGTAGCAAAAGTCGTTAAAAAGGGTGGAACAAAAATTACCAAGAAATGGAAAGCGCACAAAGTTTTGATAATAGTTACTTTTGAATTATCGTGGTACCGACTTTAATAAAATATTTCACACTTTTGAGTGTTGAAAGTGGTTCCATTTTGTGGTATTTTTTTAGTGCCTTCAATTATCAGTACTGATATTAGTGCTGGGTGATGTGATCGAAAGGTTCGGAAGAGTTTATAATATGTGTATATTATTATGTTTTAGTGGGTAGGTGAATCGTGCGCGGACGTTGCAAAGATTAAGCCAGATCCTGGAGAGGTGGAGAGTGAGGGTTGGCAGCAGCGCGCCGTGGAACAACGGGCCCAGAAAATGGCCACGAAGCTCGCCGAGCAACTGTTCCAGGAGCGAGCCGACCAGCTCACTCAGCGCGCCAAACAATTGGTCGCCAAGGGCCCCCCACCGTGTGAATGCAAGCCTCCTTCTGGTACAATCATTTCTCATTCCTTTTCTTTGGAACACGCACGAAGTTACCTGCAGCGAAGCGTGGAACAATTGAACTCACCGCTAACTGTCATTTGTGTAGCGCAACTGTGCCACAGAGAAATGATAGTGTGTAGGGCGCGGACGGTAATTCAATTGTTTACACGAATGCGATACGAGCGATGATTGTGACGGAAGTGTGTCTGCTACCCTCCTTTGATTTATAAAAATCAAATGAATTATTACTTTGTTACTAGATATTATGAGAAAAATAACACTTTCAATATGCAGACACCCGCTATTCCAGTCGGTTCGTTCGTGATCAATGTTTTTTATTTACTTTTATTTGCACTGTATAGATCTAGGCGTTTGACCACTATTTTACTTGTTGGTCACAGACAATGTAGTGGAAGATGTTAACACGTTAGACCTTACCTTCCTAGCCTACCGGCTCTCTGGACTGCTGCCTGAACGCACTATGTATTTGGTGACAGTTTTTCAAACTTGAGGGTGCTAGCTGTCCAGAGGCGGGTGCTCTAAATACCCTGCCACTATGCTGGATATTTGATAACGTTGTTACCTTTACCGCCGTTGGTGGGGATCGAACCGCCGTCCGTCAGTTTGACAGCCGACGCTCCCGTCGCTGAGCTATCTTCGCTTCAGAACTAGATCGAAACGTCGAGGTTAGTCAAAATTATATGTTTAATATTTAAATGCGCGCGAATATACCCGATAGTGTAAATAAAGCGTGATTATGTGTGCCCACACCCCCCGCGCCACCGCCGTACCCCGGATCGTGCTAGTGCGGTGGTGTGAGTGTGGATGCGTGTGTGTATTACGCATACCTACCTACTTATTTAATTTAATTAACTGAATTGTCTCAGATACGGGTGAGAAACAAACAGGCATATACCCGTGCCTTGTAAAGCACCGCGTTGCGCCCGCGCCGAGCGTGAGGCCGAGCGTGGGGCCAGGCGTGGGACCGGGCGTGGGGCGCGGCCCCACGCCCGTGTACTGGCACCACGCTCTGCAGCGCCCCACTAAACTTCGCTCGCAAGGAGACCACATCAAAAAGGTTTAAATTATTTATTTATTTATTTATACTTTAGCACTATTTAGTACATGGAGGACTTAACGCTAAGTAGCATTTTTACCAGTCAACCACAAGGTGAAAGAAAAGTGGTAGCGGTGCAACAGTAAAATAAACGATAATTGAAAGTAGTGACGCAAGCAACGTGTGGCGATTAATAATATGTAAATATATACCTATTTTGTATATATGAATACACAATAAATAAATAATTTTTTATATATATTTAATATTTACTACTTATGTGAATGAATTATTGAAAATATTTAACTGTATTAAACGGTAATTTAAAAGATACTATTGGGGTCTTAGCAGAAGCTAAGGCCCACACTATTTATTGCAGAACGCAACACACCCATAATCAATAAAATCCATTAGTTCGGGTGTTTATTATTCCGAAACAAAATCGCCAATCGCGAGTTGGAATCGCTCACGAAGGTTTCTGTACCAGATATAAATAACACTGCATGTGTACGTGTTGCCATCATTGACATCGAATATAAAACATTTAAGCGGAGAAACATTATTTATTGTTTATTTTTTAAATCTTTTATTTGTCGTTACCACGGCAAGAGTACGAGTACTGTATATTTTGAATCATGATCATGGTTTCAGAATATTATTCATCTCTAAAGAATTTAAAAACGTTTTATCGAGATAATTATGTAGGTACTCTAACTTTCTATATTAACCTCAAATAATGACTCACTTATTAATGTGTAGCAGTTCTTAGTGGTGTCCAGTTAGACCACCACAGTTAGACCACCACAGTTAGACCACCACAGTTAGACCGGAGATGTCGTATGGCCGACCGGGTCAAACGGTTCTCGAGTCTCTCCATGTTTTAACAAACTTGTTCACTCTCTCAAGATGAATGATGATGAGCGATGGCAAGAACAGTTCAAGTAAGGGATTCGCATACATGTACATCGTTAGACTAAGATGAAGCATTGCATAAACAACTTTGTTGGCGTAATTATTCGTATTAGACTGGTTGTTTAATTTTTCAATATCGCTGTGCATACGTGTTACCTTTAATTCTTTGCCATATATTTGTAAATGTTATTTTAGGATTCACTAAAAAAGGAAGACTTAAGGATGATGGAAGAAAAAAATAACAAAAGAGTTCAACGGGCACCGGTGAGTACCGCGCGTAATTATGTGTCGATAGCGGATTTGTACGCAATGAGACTATTTTACGACCAACTTATTTAAAAAAATTGAATAGTTGAATAATTTAATTGAATAGTTGAATAATTTTTTCCGTATAAATAGATTAGTTGAGTACAAGTCCGCTTGCATTGTTTTGGCACATTTATGCGTTTAAACATTTTTTACAACACGGTATCGTCATAATATATCATATTTTGATATTGTATTCATTTTCGAGTTAACCGACAATGTGGTTTGTCTGAGAACACTCCAATCTCTCTCATAAGTGAACGAACTACAATCGTTTTGAGTGGTGTCTGTTTGTGAACTTTTCAATCAGATACAATTTGGATCGTATGAAGCAGTCGTTTCGATAAATAGCACATGAATAAAGATTATACTAAGTACCTAAGTTCTTCGAAACTGTAATTAAAAATGGCCTTTGACCTCAATTGAACATTTTCTTGAAAATAAAGAGATGTTAAACCGTTCTTATTATTTTTATTACCTATATGAATTTTTTATGGAAGCAATCTAATTGTATATCCTTTTGCAGAAATAAATATTTTTAAATTTTGTTCAGTTCAGAAATCTCTTGCTTGTAAAAGAACATGTTCTGTTTTGACGTCGGTTAGATTTCCAATATTTCACTTAGGATTGATTGAACACATTCGTACGTCTCAAGGCCTAGAGTCACTCTAAGGGCTATAGAGAGAGCTATACACAGGGTTTCTCTAGGTGATCGAATCAGAAATTAGGAGATCTGCAGAAGAACTAAGTCACTGACAAATCCCAGCGGATTAACAAGTTGAAGTGGCAGTGGGCAGGGCACATAGCTCGAAGAATTCGATGGCCGCGGGGGTCGAAAAGTTCTCGAATGGTGACCACGGACTGGCAAGCGCAGCATAGAACGGGCACCGGCGAGGCGGACAGACGGCCTGACTAAGATCGCAGGTAAGGGCTGGATGCGAGCCGCTGCCAACCGGTCCTTGTGGAAATCAATGGAGGAAGCTAATGTCCAGCTGTGGACGTCCTACGGCTGAGATGATGATGATGGTGATGATTCGTACGTACCTACCTATATGTAATGTAATGTACATTCATAATAGCATCCTTGCGACTGTAATAAACGAAATATTTGTTATTTGTAGGTGAAAGTGAGCTCTGCACAAGACCGTGCCGATGAAGACCGGGGAACTAGAACTATGAAAAAATCCTGCAATAAAATTAATGTATTGGACGAAGATGAGAAAATTAATGCTGGTAATGTCACAATTGCATGGTGTCAATTGGTAAACTGTGTTTTGAACTTCATAGTGATATAATATTTAAATATTGAAAAATTCCATTAGGGTATAAACGCGAAAGCGTGAGAGGATGTATGTTTCGATGTTTGTTAATTAATTACGCCAGAACGGCATTTTAGATCTGACTGAAATTTAGCATACAGAAAGATTATAGCCTGGAATAGCACATATGTTACTACTTATTCAAGAAAAATGAACAAAATTGTTTCTCAAATAAATAATATCCCCAAGACGGCCCGCGCCGCGCCGCGTCGGCCAAACCTCAGCACGGCCACAGAATAAACAACAGTACACGCACTTGAGTGGGTCTACAGATGAAGTAAATATGAAAAGTCGTTCTATATTTTTCTCATTAATGTGTATAAACAATTATATACTATATAATACAAAATACGGCTTAAGTTCGCCGTAAAAGATCTCTGAATTTATTACGTTCCAGTCTATAAGTGGACGGGTTACTTGACGTCAAGAAAGTTATGTTTACTTCACAAAGAAACATACCAAAAATGGAACCGACTTCAACACTCAAAAGGGTAAAATAACTTGTTGAAGTCGGTTCTATTTTTTGGTACGTAAACATATATTATTACATATATACATATATATATAAGGGCTGGATGCGGGCCTCTTCCAACAGGTCCTTGTGGAAATCAATGGGGGAGGCCTATGTCCAGCAGTGGACGTCCTATGGCTGAGATGATGATGATGATGATGATGATGAAACATATATTTTTCTCACTTTTCAGTGACCTATGCTACTCACGGGATCAATTGTCGTTGTGTGTGTTCACCGATGTCTTCATCCCCAATTAGGAAGTTGGCCAAGTAGACGTACCACGTTTCATTTATTGGAGTGTAATTCAAAAAGCGTCTGAACGATTTTGATGCAATTTAAATGGGATCTCACGGGAAGCACCAGTTTTAAAAAAAAAAGAATCATCAAAATCGGTTCACAGAGTGGAAAGACTGAATTAACAAACATTTAAAAAAACAGTCGAAATGAGTAACTCCTCTTTCTTTTGAAGTCGGTTAAAAAGGCATTCATTTAAAAAGGGTTTATTAAATTCTTTATCCGACCAAAACGTCAATGCAATAATTTTGTAGCTATCAAAATAACTTGTATGTAATATCATTATTTGTTATGTTTTATTAGATGCCCCCACAGCTGCAGTCACCAGCACGGACTACGATACATCCGCTACCACAATTATACGGGAACCATACTTCTTTAGTTCTAGCGTGATTACATCTGACCACATCGTCACCAACCATCAAGTGAGATAGTGGTCAAACGTCTACACAGTATAAAATACAAATTGTACTCTATTCTGTACAAGATGTATGCTGTGGAGCAAAACGATACGGCGACGACACTCAACTACGTCACGCACTGATCACGTGGATAATTATACAAATAAAAACCTTATGATGATGATGAACTCATTGATTTCATGTCGTTGTATACCTTCCCTGTATGCTGCGCGCGGCACTTTCAGGTCTGGTGAAACAACAACCAGCAGACAACGTAGAAGGTGCACCAGAGAAACAGGTCGACTGGCGCGCGGCCCTGGAAGGGGTCACTCAACTTCGTCTACAAATTGAAGAACTGAAGAAAGTACGAAACAATAATATCAAGTTTGTTGTTTAAACTGACGTGGTTCTGACACATTATGATGTATCAAACACGGGAGCTACTCACGTAGTAACTCAGACGGTTTCGACTGTAATTTTGACCACATTCGGTGGTCTTTTTCAAAGAGAATACCGCGACCGGTTTCGCGAGCGCCCCGTATACTCCTAGTAATTCCCGTGATTTATATATTCATATTTATATCAACATCACAAAGCGCTACTCATTTCGTCTCTGTAAAATGTTTAATTATATCATACTTATAATGGTCGTAATTTTTTTTTTATTCACAATAGGCAGGCGTTTGACCACTATCTCACCTGATGTTAAGTGATGATGCGGTCTACGATGATTCACGCCTGCCTAGAAGATACCTGTTCACTCGTGACTTGAAGATGCCCAGATTGTAATTAATATTGTAATTAATTAATTCTAACAAACTTGTAAACTAATCACTCATACTTTTTAAAATCAAATTGCTCTTATTCTATTTACTCTAAATCTGACCTACACACAGCATATATCTATTATTCGACGAGTTTGAAGCCCGTGCGAGCCACATAATACTTATATTATTTTATAGGAAAAACTTGATCGGCTCACAGAATGAGCCAGTTACAATTTCAGATCTTTATATATCACATAAATACGTATTAAATAGTCATACATGTAACTCAATTACAGAGTAAAGACTTACAAATACATATGTACAATAATACCTATGTATCTGTGTACTATTTAGACTAAGTTACACACCACCACTTGTTGTGATAGTGTGTAACCGAATATTGAAATCAAAATCATTGCTAACTCATTTTAACACGGCATTTATAATTTCCCAGGATACTCTCAAAAAAGAAGACCTCAAAGTGATGGAAAAGAAATTTGCTAAACTCATACAACGTGCATCGGTAAGTTATTCTGAATATTTCACATCAGAACAATGTCATATAAACTAGCTTGAGTTTGTTAGAGCCTTTCGACTACTTTTAGAAAAATAAACATTTTGTAATATATATATATATGGAAGCGCAGGATGTGGAGTTTGCCCATACGATCTTAACCAATTGGCTGGGTAAGGTAGGATTAGGTACTTTGCATAACGTACTTACCTTGTGGCAACTCTTAGTGTTATTTTGTGTATAAATAAAATAAATAAATAAATAAAACTTTATTTCAGACCTTCACTTAATCCATATTTTGTTAGTTGTACAGAATACTTATAACTATATTAGTAACGACAATTTAATACTACTAACTTTTTTGGTGTCGGTATTCTGAATCATAAACTAATAAAAAAGATCTAGCTATTATGATGAAAATGGAAATGACCTGCCATTGTATTTTCCGATAAATAAATAAAAAGATAGTGCACCCTAAAATTTCATTAGGCCTGTTTTTGAACAGACTTTACCCGCATTATCCTCTCTTACACATCCTAGCATTGTTTTTATGGATTAATTTCTAAGATTACACAAATCGAATGATACTTCCATTTATGACACTCAGTTTTGTATTCATCCATCAGTGGAGGATAAAGGTAATATGAAGTATTATAATTACAATGCAGTTGTCTTATTACATGTATTTTTTTATTGCGGTCTGGCAGTTCTTTCATTTCAGAAGAGCATTTTCAAATTAATGTATAACTAAAATATACCATATTTTTTGCTGCAGGGATTCACCACGAGTAACAGCGCTAGAATTGTCAACACTGGAATCAATATGAATGACCTAATAAAAAAAGATCAGAAGACATACAGAGTTGTGAATCAATCTGGACTGCACGTTTTGGATAACAATAAACCTACTTCTACTAAAAGAAACATCTGTGAAATAACCCCTCAAATAAAAAAAAACAGTAAACCTCATCCTCTAAACAATCGTAAAGTAGAGAAACCTTCAAAATCATACAAAAATATTAGACATACATATGCTGTTAATATGTGCCTGTGTAGTACTAAACAACAACATAATATACAAAATGACAAATATAAATATGACGCGCCGAAACAAACAGATCCAATAGATACGATATCTCAAATGTCTGGCGTCTATAAACATTCAAATCCTATAAACACCAGTCTACTTTCCGAAGATTTCACTACTCTGATTAGTAGTAAGGAGTTTGACCAACAATCATGTCTGAGTGATTGTGTATGTTTTCACAAAAAACCATCAAACACATCAATTGATAAACTCTTAGATACGCTCGCAAAATGGAAATACGACCTGGATACATCAATAGTAAACAGAAAAAATATTCATCACAATTCTGTTAATAAGGAGTCTCAGGAAAATGAAAATTTAAGTTTTAGATATATAAACTCCGTCGAATCACAACAAATATCCCAACAAAAACCAATCGAGGGATCAAAAAATTGTATAAGTGCACAAACTAGTGAGCATCATGTAATGGAGCCAGATAAATCTACCCAAAGTAAAACATCAAAAAAATATGAAAAACTCAACTGCAAAACTGATAATATAAGAAGTACTGAATCTGCATATATAGGAACTATCAATTTAGACAAGAGTATAGAAAATTTCTGTAACAGTAATAATTATGTCAAAACGAAGACAACCACATTTATGTGCAGTAACTCGAGTAAGTGTGGTTGTGGTAAAACTCATGAAATGAAGGCACTTATGGGCAATATGATTGACAGTAAAGAAACAAAACACCCAGAAGTAAACTCTTCTCTGTCAAAACAGTTGCGACCGGTGACTGACGTTACTGTATTAAGTGTATCAAAAAGCAAAGAGAAACACCAATCGCAACAATTACAAAGTGCTAAGAATATAACTCTAGATGATGATGATATAAAAATGACCGATAAAGTTCATCATTGTGATTATGAAATAAAATGTTTAGGTGTTACTCTTGTTGATGTAAATCCTTCTTCAAGAAAGTTTTCAGTGGTAAATGGTGATCAAATCAAAACGCTTATACATACCAACCATACAACACCATGCATGGATGCCCAACCAAAACTAGAAAATACTGAAAAATCAGATCAATTTAAAGTCTACATAGCGAAACAAAGCAGCAGCTACTATCAAAATGTTAATATAAGTAAGTACTTCACATTTCAGAATACAGTAAAAATATTCTTAATGTTTTGTAGATTGCGCTGGGTACCCAAATAATCTATACCTACAATTACATAAAGAGGAAATATTTGATTGTTTGTTTATTTGTTTGCATTGAATAGGCTACGAAACTACAGACTACGAAATTATATTTGCAAAAAAATTAGGGATCCTTACTAAACCTGGAATAATGTAACCCAAAGTGTAAAAAAATACTTAAAATATTTTTTACATTGCTTGCGTTGCGAAAACTATTGATGATAGAATAAAATAATGTAGGTACTACGACTTTACAGAATAGATCATTATTTACAAAAAGTCTCCGGACAGCATATGTCTATACTAATTTTATAAAGAGAAAAAATTTGACTGTTTGTTTGTTTGCATTTAATAAGCTCCAAAACTACTGATCTGATTTGAAAAATTCTTTCACTGTTGGAAAGCTATACAAACCCCGGGCGACATTGATAGTATTATATTTTCAAAAAACTTACAGATCCTTATTATTGTTAAATTAAAATCTTTTTACCAGTGCGAAGCCAGGGCGGACCGCTATTTTATCAATATAGGCAACAGTATATAAATAGAAGTACTTTACTTATACGTATAAAATAATTCAAAATTCAATTTCAAATATTCATTATTCATAATTATCATATACTTTCAGAACATATAAACGAGTCTAATGTGAGTCTCCTACAAAACTTCTGTAAAAATGATCAAAGTAATCGTAATTTAAACGGAACATCAAGTGATTTAAAAAAAAACAAAATAGAGGTCGACAGATGTCTTCTCGAACAATCCAAAGAAAGTGAATCCGACTTTTTAATAGAAACAAATACTAAAAAGAATGTGTATTCTGGATCCAACAGTCGAATAAGTGAGGTCAAAACAAATGAAACAAGTGACTCACAACAAAAAAATATTGAGTGCAAAAGATATCCACATCAGCCATTATTGACACCTCAAGATTTACATAAAACAATAGAAAAACAAAAAGTACCATATGAATGTACTGTGAATTTTGATGAATCTAAAAAGATTTCAAGTAAGAAGCTTATTCAACAGAAAGAAGACAAAGATGTAGCTTTAGATTTGCAAAGTTTGATGGATTTCAATACTCAAGAAAAAAAATGTGTTTGTTGTAATACATTCAATACTGATTACTCAAAGGAATTGGAAGAGAACGCATTTCTCATGCTTGAAGAATATTTAAGAAAAAAGTTAGACAAGATTAAAGAATCCTCTTGCAAATCTTTGAGTATCGCTCCCGGAGAAGAAGAAAAAATGTTTAATATGATATTGCAAAAAGTGAAAAAACTTATTTCAGAAAGTACGATACAAATTGTATGTGAAAATTGTTCTGAAGCAAGACAGTCTCAAGGTAGTTGGAATAGAGCGTACGGGTTATTGCAAGAATATATAAAAATGAAAGTGAAAAAAGTGAAATGTGATTGTGTTTCAGCACAAGGTAACCGTGACGCTATTTTGCCTGACGTTCTAGATAAAGTAAGTAAATTAATAGAATATGACTTTCAACGATTAAAACAATTATATGGGTGCGAAAAAAATCCAATAGAGTATTCAGAAGTGGTGAATTTTTTGGCAGAAATCCCAGAAAAAGATAGAAATAATATTTCCTTAAAATCTGTTGACAATGCTTTGACGTCTGTTCATAATAGATTAAACGATGTACAAGCACATGTTCAATCACTAAAGAGACCTATTACTAGTTATGAACCAAAAATATCAAGAAAAAGTCCCACTAAAATGAATATTAAATCTTGTGATGACATAAACAGTAATAATAGTCCATGTTCACATTACGATAAATGTTACTGTGTTGAAAAAAGCTCTAATATCAAATTTTACCACCGATCATTATGCGAGCAAAATTTACTTAAGACTGACACGGTTTGTTTTAAATTTAATGAAACGCTATCAGGAAATGGTACAGATAGTAATCAAAAATTTAATTGTAATAATTGCACTACCAAAAATGATAACCTTCAAATAATAAAGAAAAGGGTAAAGAAATCTTTTTCCGGAAGCCTTTACGAAAAGGTTCTTAATACAAATAATAGTAAAAGTATTGACCATGTAAAAATAAATAATAATATAGTAGATAAAGCTATATTCCTAAATGAAAAAAATATGGACAAACACATTGATAACGAAATGATGGTAATGAATGAATCAGTGGATCACCCAATGGCTTGCATCAAACACTGTAAAGAAGATATCTTGAAAGTTAGATCAGATAACTCTTTTGGTTATTATCAACTTAGCCGGCCACTTCATGCAATTTCAATTAGAAAACAAAATGCACAATATAATGTAATCAAATCCTCTATAAATGCAGATTACTCTATCAGTCGTAATGATGCTCCATATATTGGCTTGACTATAAACTGCTCATGTGATAATGCTGTAAGAACTGGTATTTGTCCAAAAATAATATCGAAAACAAATACCGATATTATAAATGATATAATGAAAAAGTATATGCCTGATGAAACTTTTTTAAATAAAATATCATATATTATGAAAAAAACCCAACCAATAAAAGACGTTAACTCTGAAGACAATTTATTAGAAATTGAAAAAAACGTAAGCTTGCATAGTATTAATAAAAGAAATACTGCAGCAAATATTTCATTACATGAATGTGAAACTGAAATCAGCCGGATGGACACACAAATCGTGTTAAAAAAATCAAGAGAAAATGTTGATCAAAGTAACGCAACGACAAATACATGTGCCGATAGTATTGGCATAAACAATAATTATTCAGCCGCTGATGACACAATCGATTGGTGCATATGTCCATCGTTGTACAATTCTGGTAACGACATCGAAAAAGACAATTTGAAAACCTCCATATTCTTTCCAGCTCCTGTGGGTGATTTTAAAAAGTGTTTTAAAGATGAACCCATTTTATTTGGAGCACCAACTAAAATATGCAGCAAACTGAACAGAAATGTGTGTAGTTGTGAAACAATACCGATATGTCAGGTGAAGATGTTAATCGATGATATTGAATCTAAATTAATGAGAGCTTCCTGCACGTGTGATTCCATGATACCCAAAGTGTGTCCTGTACATAACTCGAAATGCTTCAAGTTTTGATGTACGCACATGTCCAGAGTTTTAGTGCTAACCAATATTTTGTATTTATAGTTTATATTTTTGAATACGATTTACCAAAAATGTGGGACGTAAATATTTTAAGAAAAAAACAGTTGTATTTTATTTTTATTTTCTTTTTCAATCATAAAAACCAGAAGCCGATGTAGTGAGAATCCTTAGTACCTGGTAGTAAACAAAATATTTTTGTCCAGAAAGTGAGACAGTGGTAAAACTCAAAGTTTTAGTGCAAAACTGCGTTTTGAACTATGTGCAATTTTGAAAAAAAAGATGCAATTTTAGAGCTGCCATTATTAAGTGCCACAGCAATTTGGACTTTAACATAATCATATAATAATTTATCTTGCTTATATTATTTTTTAGAACTTCAGTTTAGTTCGGTTGAACAAGAAAATCACTACCAATAGCTACAATAACTACTCAACAGCAATATAATAAATCCAACTATTGTTGTTAGGTTAGAAAAACTTTATTTATTGAAACACTTGACAAGCTTTCCGACCGAAATCAGAGGTCACCCATGCCTCCGTTATATAAAATCATTATCAGAATAAGTATAGTCACAATCAGAGCTGTCTCAGTACCCGTAGACTGCTTATTCAATTATACAAATCCAAAATTTCATTAAAAAGTTAACAATAATTTAAATATCATATCAATTAGAATGGATTCGGGCCGCTTACAACCGGTCCATGTGGGGAACTATGGGATCTATGTCCAGTAGTGGACGTCGTATGGCTGAGATATGATGATGATGATAATCATATATAAAAATAAACGCACGATGCCTTGCAAGTTGCACTCGTGCGGTCGTCTTTCTTTTGTTTAAAAGCTGACTTGATCAAGTGTTCTAAGCATAGAAAATCTGCTGTGTGTGTGTAAGTTTATCATTTAACATCTATCAAAATCTAAATAATTATTAGACACTTACAGTGCGAGGCCGGGGCGGACCGCTAGTATACGAGTATCATATATTTATCTCAATCCATACAACATTGTCACAAACCAAGAAAATGTGAGTAGGAACTCGCTGGAGATAATATTTGATTAAGTTATTCACAGTACATTATAATTTAAACATAGAACCTGAATGAAATAGATATTTGTCAATAACGTGCAGTCCCTATGGAGCGCGCTGTAGAAAAAGAATTGTCATGATTTGTCGACTGAATTTGATTTTTTTTTTAAGTCTACGGGTGACTCAGGATTATTTTTGTTTGTACCCACATGTACATGCCGCAGGTGTGGAGAGGTTTAGGCTTAAAGAATTTTATTCTCATACGAAATAAATTTTGCTTACAATGAGATATATATAGAAATTTACAAAATTATCACAATTTATTGATCCTATGTTTGTTCTTGAATGCATCTATACTCTTGTCGCAGGTGTGGAGAGGTGTAATAGGTTAAACAAGCATGTATGTGGTAACGTGGAAGAAACAGAGAGCACGCCCCAATAACGATAGTCCTGACAGCGATATTAGGTCGGATTTACAATGTTTAGGCTCGTCAAGCAGGAACTAAACAGTGTCCTACATATTGTGGATTTGTTTACGACATAATTTTCACAAAAGGTCGAACGTATCGAGTTGTGAGATGATACCGAGGCGCGCCTGGCGGCAGACCTACACCGCAACTGCACTGTTATCGCTTCAAATTGTACTTAATTGTTGAAAACATGCTATCATATCAACGCTAATCGCTAATCGATAGTAATACAAATAATCATGAGGGAGTTATGGGCATTTCAATTTGTTATCAGCTGAATAGTTTTTTATTAGATATATAATACATAAATTTGCTACTTAATATTCAGTATTCCAGTGACAATGGTGCCATAGGTGTGATTGGCGTTTAGTTTTGTTCACTCCAATGTGAAATGTTAATTACATGACATACTTAGTGGGAAGGCATACGAACTAAACTTGGACATAATAGTGTAGCTTAAAGTTTTTATTCATTACAATAAATAAACAGTTAAAATGGAAAACGGGTCTAAAACTTCGAGCAACGCGTTCGCTAACAACGATAGTGTACCGCAAAAAAAAAGAAATAAGCCTAATCCATTTTCGAAACTGTTTTTCTGGTGGGTGTGTCCAGTGCTTATAAATGGAAACAGCAGAGACGTGGAAGAAGAAGACCTGGTCGTGCCCCCCAAGAGTTACGATTCGGACAGGCTCGGAGACTATCTAGAAAGGTAATTTTACATATAATTATATGTATACTAACGAAAATTATTCATTTTTCACAGCACGCATTCATTTATACATTTTATACATTTGTACAGCTTTTGTATAACTTCGCCTGATATTTTGGTCACATAAAAATCCTTGTCATTACGTCTGTTTGTCATAAAAAATAAAAAAAGTTTAAATATTAAAATTTGAGATGTATGTTTTACGTTAAGTATTTTACAATAGAGTTTAGTAGAACATAATACATAGATCCTATAATACTCAGGTAATCTATTATTTAATTAATAAAAATATTACTGGACTTATATACATTTAATGTATTCTTACTTAAGCTTGTGTAACAAATTTTTAAAAAGGCCTTTCTAGTTATTACATAGTTATGGCTTTTTGAACACCTAGGTATATATGAACCCGGGGTCTCGTCAATTCCCCTTTGTTTCGAGCCCCTGCAGTGTACCTTTATTTATATACAAGCCGTTTTGTCATAGGCACGTCGCTATCGCTAATGATAACATTAAAAAATAACTCGTATTAGGCTTTATCTGTGGCTACACAAGCAACTTATCTCTCTTACAGTGTGTGATATATTATGTTTCGCTCAAATTGAAATCCGGGAGAATGCAACTTTCGCTGTACACACTGTTTCTGCTGTTATAACTCTGTTTCGAGGCAAAAGAAACGATTTTAATCGGGTAAAACTTAATTAGATGGAGCTGACACACTTTTAATATTTGCAGGTACTGGTATGCCGAGTATGAACAAGCGACCAACGAGGGAAGAGAACCGAAACTATGGAAAGCATTGTTACGAGCCTACTGGTTAAGTTACATGCCTGGATCCATTTATATTATAGTTCAAGCTGCGCTCAGGTAAGTTTCTTATATAGTTATCGACAGGATTTCATAACTCGAAAACACGAAGCGTTCACGCAGGCGTCGGCACTCACTCACACTCGAAACAATTGAGATGCCAATGTCAATGCGCTCAATCAAATGTCAATGTTTTTCGTACAATGCAAACATTACTGGCAATCATCATCGGTAATATTTTACCGTAAACGATATTACATATATAATATACAATAATAGTACAATTATTGTAAATATTTCGGTTCATTCATATGCCTCTTCAATGTGTAAATTATTTATTTTTCACGATAATTGCTTGTTTGAAAGGAAATATGCAGCTGTCTAAAAACTACGCCTTATTTAAAAACCTAACAAATAGCTTTTTTTTTTAAATATTTCAATGTCGACTGAGTTGCTCATATTGTCAAACCATAGCGCAGCAGACACGGCGCTCGGCCCCGATACACTATCGACATAGCCCCCATGGATTAATTGTGCCCCTTTTAGAGCTGAAGCAAAGTGTCTAGTACCTTGTATAATATATAAATGTGAAATAAACAGCTGATGATATGTTTGTCAAGTTAGTCCAACACAATGAAACATACAAACGTTATCTACAATTAATGGTGTTATCTACGATACGATACTGGTTGAAGCTGCATTTGTATTTTATAGACATAATCAGCGCATTACGTTGTGTATATATTACACACGGGTTTTTCCTATAGGTAAAGAGTTAGAGGTCAAACAAGCCAGCCTATAGCACTTTGGAACTAACCTGTCTTGAAATTTTCACATTGTTGAAATGCTTCCAGCGACGGTCAACGACCGCTGTCAAATATAAAGTCTGAGAGCTATAGATTAACGTGCTCGTACCGCTCGCGCTGCCTGCAGAAGCGATTAGTATCCGTTTTAGCGTCACTATAGCGGTGACGGGAGGAATGTTTAGCGTCACTATAGCAGTAACGGTAGGATTATTGAGCGTCACTATAGCGGTGACGGAAGCATTATACAGCGTCACTATAGCAGTGACAGGAAGATTGTTTAGCGTCACTATAACGGTGACGGGAGGATTGTTTAGCGTCACTATAGCGGTGACGGGAGGATTGTTTAGCGTCACTATAGTAGAATTATTGTATCGAGCCGTTTAATCCAGCGAGGAGTTATAGAACAAATTAGTAGTTCTCTACTATTCTTCTCTTCTCTCTTCCATGCTTGTAAATAGAACCTTGACCACGCTTCCTAGATAGCGTGTCAGTCAATTTTCAATTTCAAAGTTTCTTTATTAAATCATAATAAAATACAGTTTAGCTTATATCTAGTGTACATTAGATTCCTAGAGTAAACAAATCATCAGATATTATGTGTCTTTTTCCAGTCTAATGCTCATATAAAACTTTTTCCTTAAGTCATGGCGAGTTTACACAGTTCGTAATGCAGTTATAAGGTTATTATAAATTGTGATCTAAGCAGAATTCAACTATGCGTGCTTTAGGAAGGAGCAATACATTTATTATAATGATAATTACATAATCAAAAGAATAACCTACAGTAGCGGTCGACATAATATAAAAATGTAGCCACTCGCTGTGACATACGCTTCCTAGATAGCGTGTCAGTGACGACTTCACAACACCTTACGTGCCTGGACAAAAAAACGTAACATTCATTTTTCTCAAGAGTAAAGTAAAGAAACACTTAGTGTAAACACTACAAACCATATAATTTGGAAAAGCCATCAATTCGGCGGCTTAAACAACATATTTAAAATAAGTTAAAATATAAATAACTTTTTACTAGCGAACACCATTTAATTTCAAAGCCCCAAAAAGAATAAAATAATATTTTCCTTCGAAACGTTTGCTGACAACTTATAACGTCATTACTTAATTTATAATAAAACAACTTTATAGTTTAAATATTTTACATATTTATTTTTTCGACAACCTATCTTAAAAACTACTGGATTTTATGAATAATAAATCGTAAATAAATTAGCAGTTATGATAAACAGAACGAATATATTTACCTAATCTATTCGGAAAATCGCCTAAAACAAATACACAAATACGTTTATTTTTCAGAATATACCAACCAATGCTTTTCGCCGAATTGCTGTCGTACTGGTCAGTAGAGTCTACTATAACCAGGACAGACGCAGGTTTTTACGCATTTGCTATGCTCGGAATCAACTTCGTTAACATGATGTGTCAGCATCACAACTCCATCTTTGTGTCTCGATTCGGCATGAGGGTCAAAGTAGCCTGCTCATCGCTTTTATACAGAAAGGTAACATTATCTGAATCCATCATTTACGTTGTGTATAATAGATATAATTCAATATTCCAGGCTTCGCTTTAAGTATTCGGTAATGCAGATCTGAAGTACCTGACGTAAGATCCTCATTACTGATCATGCGGTGCAATTTGCTATTATACATGTATTCTATGTAATATGGCAAAAGAAAACATATCTCTAAGCCCATGTACTTTCATTACCTTCTATTCATTACCGCGGACATCATACGTTGTAATATGACTAATTATATTTATATCATTGTGATTATATTGTTATTAAAACTAACGTAGTTTGGACACTATAAGAATGTATAAAACACAGAAATTACTCAAGTAATAAGTCAGAGGGTTCCGACTATAGTTTGAACCACATTCGGTGATCTTTTTCAAGGAGGGTACGGAGTGCTCGCGGCCGCGGTCGCGGTTCGCCTACTAAAGTTCATTACAGTACCTACTAGGCGAAGCGCGACCGCGTCCGCGCGCACTTCGTAGTCTCCTTGAGACCATGTTTTATACATTCACATTGTGATCTTTTGGATGTTGACTATAAAGTGAAGTCATCCATTCACCCACATCAAGCCGCGTCGACGAAGACCAAAGTCTTGAAACGGTTAATTTCTATTTGAAGTGGACATCTTGGTCCAATTCAAATAGAAATTAAATGCTACTCCATCCAAGTGCTTTAAATCATATCATAAAGGTGTCTCAATAAAAGTGCACTTTTTAAATTTAGTGTTTTTTTTGTGCAGCAGCAACTCTGAAGTTTGAAGCTGTTACATATGTTTATTCCGATTATTAAAAATGGTGCGCTTTACGAAAGAACAACGCTTTATAATTCTGAAAACTCAAAGTAATTTCAATGCTATCTTTTGTGAAAAAGTCATCTTCTCCAATGAAGCGCATTTCTATCTGAATATTTTTTTATATACTTCTACAACACATAACAAAGCGAATGGCTTCTTGAATACACAATATTGTCGAATTTGGGGCTCAGGAAATCCTCATGCAAAACAAATGCACCTACAAAGAGCTCTCAATAAAATCTGATGTCTGAATGTCTACTAAGAGTTATCACAATACATTCTGTTGTCAACTGGCCACCAAGATCATGCGATTTAACGCCGTGTGATTTTTTTCTTTGGGATTTTCTGAAATCTCAGGTTTATGCGAATAAACAAGAAACAATTGTTGAGCTCGAATCCGAGATCATTGGATCTCGGATTCGAGCTCAATCGAAAAGCGTCATCTCGGTGAGATGCAGCCACATCTCTGTGAAAAAGTCATGGAAAAATTCATGAAAAGAGTAATGTCCTTTCATCAGAGCCCTGGGGGCCATTTCAAGGATTTATTCCATACTTAATTGGAACATATCTTCTTTACAATCAAATAAAAACATCACAACTCTCTCAAGAAATATGTGTTTTTCATTTTTAAATGTAAAAGTGCACTCTTACTGACACACCCGTTACGTATATATAAATATACTTAATTTCGGCGATTAAAACGCACCACGTTTTATATAATACGTTTTCTGCAAATCTAATTAATTCGCTTTTATTTGAATTACATAATTGTATAAATTTCCACTGATACCCACACTTAAGGAAAAATATATATTTTTAAGAATACCTGTTGTGAAGTCCTAATCTTCTTATTTAGTGAATTTTATTTGATTGGTTATCAACTATGAATCATATTTGTTAAAGTAATAATCTTAGATATGATTAAAGTTCTGACGATATTGTTAGTTATAATTATCGAAATGTCAGTTCTATTGGGTAAATTACAAGGAAAATATTAATTATTCACATTGTAGTTTATATGCTATTCATATGGTACCCGCCTGGCGAGCTATACCACTCTCAAGTTTGAAAAACTCTCACCAAACACATAGTGTGTTCAGGCAGCAGTCCTTGAGAGCCAGTGAGCATTCTACCGTGCTAACATCTTCGACCATATCGTCACTGACCATCAAGTGAGATAGTATTCAAACGCTAGATATACCTACAGTATAAAAAACACACCTACCTAAGTGGGTTTAGACCTTTTACACAGATTCTTAGAGAGCCAGCTCGCCAACGTTATTGTTGTAACTAATATACCCGTCAGATTCCATAGGTAGATTTGTATTTAATACTCAATAGTTTATTGCATTCATATGGCGTTACATGCAGGTCTTAAATACATTTTATTCCAGCGTACGTATGACCTTGGTAGGGTATAGCAATGTGAAGCGACCGATTTATTTATTTATTATAGAAGAATATCTGATAACTTTGGGGGTGCACGATTATCGTGGTTTAAACGGGTTTACTTTAAAAAGTAGATGAATACACAGCTTAGCTAGGAGTGTGTAGACAACTCGTTACTTTTTGATGTTATTTGTGAGAGTTCATAATGTTGTTGTTCTCATACAATAAGTGAAGCTACGAATCCTAACTTTGTTTTCCCTTAAGATGTTGTTCTCTTTGAATCCGTTATACAACAAAGGACTAGGAATAAGTTCGTTATGTCCATTCTTCTGTCAGTCTATTTCTGGCTATCTGTCCACTCGCGTCTTTCTTTTGTCTATCTAAGTGCCAGCATATCTCATTGCTTATCTATTGTTACGCAGACCGCAAAGTTGCGGGATTATAAAATGTGTCCTCATTCCTCTCCCACCCGTAAACAATGCAACATGGAAACTTGATTGCCTTAGTATATAATGTTTTATCTTTTTTTAACGTATGGCAAAATTTGGGGCAACTCCGTTAGTGTCCAAAAAATGTTCGTTTTTACAAACAAAATGTAAAAGAGCTATTTACCAGCTTAAAAATATCGACTCTGTTCAAGAATATGAAGGGGAAAGAAAATAAAAATTGACTCTGACCAGTATCTTTATTTTAGAAATATGCACCCTTGTACTTAATCATCCAACTTATTTTGAGTCAAATCAGCCCGCGCCAACAAGTTACGCATAAAGCATAAACTGAATTTAAGTTTCCACAAGCAAACAATACATTTTTTTGTAAAAATACGTTTGTAATGGAAATCAATATTTACAGTAATTTGTCCATTTCAGTTAAATCACTAAAAGGAAACAAATATCAAAAATTATTTTCTCTTTCTATAGTATACAATAATTTTTGGATTTTGCTAATATCAATACCACTTAAAATGCACCAGATAATTCAAGATACATCATTCCCTCCAATATATCTGCTATAATTATGTAAGTAAACAAATATTGTACATCCGCAAGGACATTACTGTTGCTACTTCTACATCTTAAGGCCATTTGTACAAAGCTTAACGTAGCGTAACATATTATATTCTATTCTAGAAGAAGTTTCATCCGCGCGCATTATGAGCGTCCCCTTATCCATCTCAAACACACAGTGAAAAGATTTTGAGGTAACAAAAGCTATCTGTGTACAAAATTTTAGCTCAATTCATAAAGTGGCTGAGCATCGATATATCAGTCGGGCAATCGCGGTTTTTGTATGTACAGAACTACATAATGTAGAATTGAAGTAAACACTTGCAATGACATTTTTAAAACACAAAACAAGACATGTATATTAAGGAGTTAAAAATACTTGTATAAGTTTCCGATCGAGTGATCGATTGAGAAGCTACCAACACGTGGGAGACACGCAGGTCAAGCCAGACAGATATAACGTGAGACGTTTCCAGCTGCTGCGCATGAGCCAGGTGTCTCTGGGGGACGTGGCCGGGGGGAAGCTCGTCAACCTGTTGTCGAACGACGTGGCCAGGTTCGACTACGCGTTCATGTTCATGCATTACCTGTGGATGGTGCCCGTGCAGACGGCCGTGGTGCTCTACTACCTCTACCAGACCGGCGGCTGGGTCACTTACGTTGGCCTCTTTAGCGTCGTCATTTTGATTCTTCCATTGCAAGGTAACATGCTTTTAGAATATTTTTATATTTTTTAATTAATTGATTCACGGAACTGGTTGTACACAGCAAGGTATAAGAATAACTTAGTTACAATTGTTATACGTATGGCTTGTACACGTGTACACCCTTCTAGGTGTGAACACAGCATGCTTATTATAAAGAGTGCTCTAAGATTATCTCGTCCATTATAAACCTATCTGACATAAACGAGTATTATTTTTATTTACAATAATTATTCTTGATAACTATCATAGCGTTAGAAAATTTACTCAAACTTTGTCTAACCTTGTATATTATATGAATTTATAATCATACTTAACAACGCCAAGCGATTGAAACCTTGTTAACAAACCTTGTTTTCGAGAACAGTAACTTCTGCTGTGGTAATGTATATATAGTTAAACAGTCTGCTGTGCATCATGACGTACCCGATGGCCATTAGGGTATATATGAAGTACATATCAATTAAAATTATGTGTATATATTGCAGCCACTCTTACAAAATATACCGCGGTCGTGAGACGAGCTACTGCCCAGAGAACTGATAAACGAATTAAGCTAATGAACGAAATAATCAACGGAATTCAGGTAAGCTTAAGTATACTGACACAGATAACTATATCATGGTGTACACATATTGTTTCACAGTAACATCACTGACTGACTGACTGACTGACTGACTGACTGACTGACTGACTGACATGTACAAATAACTCTATAAAATCACAGATACAACATACTATCAAAAAAATTTGCTAGATCGATTCAATTTTAATTGTAAGGAGATTAATTTAGTAGAATAATAAAAGTAAAAGATGGTTAACGAAATCTACATAAAGTAAGTCACTTTTGGATGTAAAAGCTACCTGAAACAATACAAAAGCCAAGTCCTAGAAGCGCTGCAGAATTACTAAACTAGACCTGGCCAACGAGAGCTAAGTTGACATACTCGTATAACTCGGAACTGTTAAAAGCCAGTTTATTCTCCTGCGCATGTGGAGATCACTCTAAGAAGTAGATTATAGGACATTTTATTACATATAATAATGTATTGGTGTGTATTCTCGGAGTGAGTATATAGGTTGACCACGTTGGTCGGTACCAACAGTCACATTTCCCAATATTGATCACGTTCTCCAGACATCGCGGCCCTTTACAATCCTTCATGTCTTTACGGCTTCTATAATATTGTAATATGTTTCAACTTAAGAACTATACATTTATAATTATGTATTAAACTTATTGATAAATTTCATAGAAGTGTATCGATCGTTAAAAAGAGCCGATGTTTGTATTGATTGCTTGCACAGGTCATCAAGATGTACGCCTGGGAGAAACCTTTCCAGACCGTAGTGCGAGCGGCTCGGGCGTACGAACTGAGCGCTATCAAGAAGTCTCTCATCATCAGAAGTGTGTTCATCGGTTTCATGCTGTTCACCGAGAGGAGCATTCTGTTCATTACCTGTTTGGTGCTCATATTGAGCGGAACTCCTGTCACTGCTACATTGGTAAGATATTATATACTGATATTTGATATATATTTCATTTGTACTAACTATAATGAGCATATCTTCGCCGAAGTGCACTCGTGCTAACTCCATATTAATGTAATAAGACTCTAAACTATACTATTTACAATTAACCGGACTAAAGAATCTATGTCGATAAGAAAAAATAATAAAGCTACTAATAAGTTCGGTATTTCCATCGTCACACCCAAACTATATTATATCCAAGTCCACAATGTCCACATTCCATTTGGGCAAACGGAACGTACTTTAAAATGTCAATAAATGTACTAATCTACACTAATATGAACAAGGTAACATTAACATAATTTAAAAATAATTTAGAATAGCAATAAAATTATCTAACTTAAAATATATATATATATATATATATATAATATATAATGTATTCGTGTGTCTTCTCGTACTGAGTATATAGGTTATTATATATATTATTATTATTATACTATACTAATATTATAAAGAGGTAAAATCTGTGAGTTTGCCGAAAAATGAAAAAGCTTATTTCAAGACAAGTAAATATGTTTACCGCCCAAAGAAGTGCGCACGGGTTAACTAGTATTAAATAATTAGGTTCAATATAATCCATTGATTTGGAGAAGAGCCGGTCAGGACCTTTAGACAACGGTAAACATATGCTTACGTTTATAAATGATTGAGCTGTACCGTGTAGTATTGTAATGATCGTGCCGTTGTAGTTACAATATGCTATGAAGCCCGTTTGAATCGACAGAATTATTGTAATCCACGTGTTTTGTTTGTCACACAGATACGTATCAGCAATACTTGGATTAAAATATGCGAGTAGGTACATCATGTGTTAATACAATTTGTAACTGGATTTTATATATACATATTTTTTTAAAAATAAATACACATGTTGCGAAGATGCATTTTTTTACCAATAAATATTTAACTGAACCTTCATCTAGTCTGCAAGTCTAGGTTATCTAAGCGTTGCATAATTATCCTGAAACATAAGAGGAACACAAATGTTTATAATGAATGTGAGTCGGATTGACTCGACGCGCATTCATCCAGTACGTGTGTCATGTTCGATGTGCACACTGAGTGTGAGTTGTGGTTTCAGATTTACCCGGTCCAACAGTACTTCAGCGTGATCCAGACTAACATCACCATGATCTTGCCGTTCGCCATCGCGAACATATCCGAAATGTTGGTCTCGCTCGAACGCATCCAGAGTATTTTAGTCATGGGTGAGCTATCATTTCACAATATTTTATAAATAACACTATATTTTTTTAATCTAATACCTAATATGTTTTTAAATAATTTTAAATACCTATATAAATTATATAACACATATTATTCCATCAGTATCAGTATTATACAACGTCACCATATCTATCAAATAAATCAGTCCGCATCTGCACTCTAACGCTATACCCTTAATGGTCATATTTACAGCTAACATACACTTTATAGACCCTTAAAAGTATGAACATAATGATTTCAATAAATATATTGAGTATCTCTCAATAATCGACTTATCATAAAAATACGAATATGCTGCATTCAAAGTACCTTTAGCCCTGATATTATATATGACGTAGAAATGACGCATCACATTCAAAGTCCGCAAAGATAACAAATGAAATAATTAACATAAGTTACTAACAAAGGAGTGACACAGTACCGCGGCGAACCGCGACCGCGTCCGCGAGCGCCCCGTATTCTCCCTGAAAAAGACCATCGAATGTGGTTGAAACTATACTCGGAACCCCCTGACTTATCTGACGCGAATGATTCCCGTGTGTTATACATTCAGAAGGAAAATATTAAACATACAAGAGGTCATTCGTGCTCAAGCAAAACCGATTGCTGCACACCTATTTTTATGTAACAGGGTGGTCCACAATTGGATCAGACTGCCAGAAGAAACGGTAACTGCATTCATTCAGTTTTTATTGCAAACATTGAACATTTAGTATGATAACATGCCACACTGTGATATAGATACATCAGCATCCATTCTGCTCGTCCATAATAATAAAAATAATGTACAAAATATCGTCGCCGCGGAGGTCACGGCAGCTAGCCGACATAATACTTTAGTTGAGAAATGGCGCGCAAAGATTTTTGGTCACAAATAAAACAGTACTTTGTTTTTATCTCTTTTGCAAATCGAGGTACACAAATATGTTCTACTTATAGAACCCCCTTTTTGCGTCTGTGGTTAATAAATATAAATACCTTTCGATTGAATTGACCAATAAAAATGAACTTCTCGTCTGAACAGGCTGGAGGATGCGATTCCATATTCCGATTACCTCCAGTTACCTCTGCTCTGTACACGTAGGCTCTATCATGTTATTTACGACTTTGGATTGTTTCGTAGAGTATATTTATATCCCCGAACCGACAGAAAAATCTCACAAATGATGTGTTTTCACTAGATGAAAGGGAAGACTTAGCGACGTCCACGCCTTTAGTGAAGGGAAGTGGAAGCCCGATCAAGTTCAGAGGATCGGCGGCACCAAGAGAGCCCACCTACATAGTTCCCAAGAATTTTTCTCAGAAAGAAGACGGTGTCGGCGGTGTATCGGCTGGTATAGTAACACATTTAACAGTTTTATGGTTTATTTCATTAACATGTTGGGCGGAACTTACGTTCAAGTTATCAAAACGTAAGTTTCCGGTGGAGTGCTACCATAGCTTAGCTGGACAAAGTTAGTGTCAAGTCCCTTTTTTTTTTTTTTTTTTTTTTTTTTTTATAACCCGGGGAAATCCTTTATGGATTCCACCGGCCGGGGGAGGCACGGTGGTTATGTGGGAGTCCCCGCCAGAGTGGCGAGTGTACCCACTAAAACCCCGGGGTGTTCCTCCGTCGTCGGCAAGTGACGGGGGGCACGGTTCCGCTTGCGCACTATCCGCAGCCCCCGTCAACGCCGCTGCCCGCCTTACGACGGGCCCACCTCGGGGAGGGATTCCTCCCTCACCCCTCGTGCACGATGCCCTCGGGAACACATTGAGGGCATCGCCACCTCGGAGGGCTCATACTTGGGGGGTCGTACTGGTAGTCGATTTTTTTCCTTCAAATAATTTGAGTCTTAAATGTATTTTCCTCATATAAAAGGTATCTATAGCGATCAATACCTATATAAGAATAGAATAGAATAAGGCCTATGATTCATAGTGACATATCGGAAGTTGAGAATTTCGGCTATTTATCACACTTATCAGAGTCCATAATGTATGTTTCTATATATATATAAATATATATATAATACTACCTGTAAATTACATATCATTATTTGTAAATTACATTCACTCCCCTGCACTAAGATTGTCTGTGTCGCTGAGGGCATGGACACACACAACGCGGGACTAACATCCATGCTCATTACTTACATGATTGCCCCTGCCGGGAATCGAAACCAGGCCTACCACAATTACTTTTATTGAAAGTGTAAGTAGAAAGAAACAATGCACATTAGCCGAAATGTGTCTAATAGAACACCGATTGGCTATCACCCCACACCGATATTGGAACTTGTCCTAGAAGCCTAAGGTCAACGAGAGAGTCTCTGGCGATGATATTATTGGAGCACCTTCGATTGATTCTGAATGTTCAAGTTGGTACCTGGTCCTGGCCGGCCGCGATGGTAACCGTAGGCTGTGCTTGATAGACGTTGAGCCCGATGTAAAGTTCGTTTTCAGGTTAACAATCATACTCAGTATTACAAAACAACAAAATGACTACGAATGACGAATTATAAGTACAAATTGTAACAGAATTGGTGTCACGGCGCACTTCCGCGGACCCGGAGCACCCCATCGAGCTGGCTAACGCGAGCGCCTCCTGGGCCGGCTCCAAGGATCCCTCCGAGCAAACTCTCAAGAACATATCTGTTCGGTTGCGCAGGGGCAAGCTGTGCGCTGTCATTGGACCTGTAGGGTCAGGAAAGGTAATGTTTTGGTTTTTATATTATACAGTTTTTGATAAACTTGAAACAAACCGTAAATGTAATAATTGAAAAAAATATGTAATAAACCATTTTTTTATATTAGGTAATCATTTTTATAATTGTTTTCTATCGATGATTCATTTATTTGCTCAACTAGTAACACCATTGTATCTATTTAGGGCTGGAAATATAACACTGATTTAATCTACGCTATGGTTCGGCGGAGACCTCGTCACGATCTGGACGCGCGACACCTTCATTGACACGAGGGTCCGGGCTACCCAGTACAAGGACCTAAGTCCTTATACTACATCGGTGTCACAGTGACCCTCATATACATTTTATTTAGGCGTCATGCGTCATGCAGGTTGTTTCGTACCATTTATAAAAACTTAATAAATTACGATAAAATATTATAATAACCGAAAGTCGTATTAGGGATGTTTATGACCAAAGTTTCATGTGAATGTTTTTATTCCAGTCATCTCTGCTCCAAGTCATCCTAAAAGAGCTGTCGTTATCCCACGGCGGCCTCAACGTCAACGGGAAAATATCGTACGCATGCCAAGAGTCCTGGCTGTTCCCCGGCACTGTCCGGGACAACATACTGTTCGGAGTGGCCTACGACTCTCACAAGTACAAAGAGGTAGGTTCCATTTTCATTTGTACATAAAAAGTTCATACATTTGTATGTTATGTGGGTGGAGGTGAACACAAGTAATTGTTAGGAACTACCTTTCGCCGAACTGGGCTCAGAGCCCATGTTTGTGCTCTCTACTCTTACCGACCGGTGTTACCATGCTGCACAAGGGAAAACAATTATAATGATTATATACATAATAATATTATGTTCTGAATATCTATGCAATTTGGGTCGGGTTGGTTTCTTTTGGGCCGGATAAATGTACCACGGCTATTTGCAGCAGTGTCTCTAGTACTCTTATTTCTAGCTTGATACATGATCGTTTTGCCCGACTGCCCAGGGGATGCTGGTGCGAGTGGTGTCCCACTGTCCGAGTCCCGACTTTGTTGCATAAAGGGAACATGTTTATTTTATTTAAACATAACAGATTTTAAATAAGATTATACCTATATTTATAGTCTATATAATCGTCTTATTAGACTTGATTTTGTTTTGAAATGTTGATGTTACAGGTTTGTCGAGTTTGCTGCTTGTTGCCGGATTTTAAACAGTTCCCGTATGGAGATCTGTCTCTTGTCGGTGAGAGAGGGGTCTCTTTGTCGGGAGGTCAAAGAGCGAGAATCAACTTGGCCAGAGCCGTATATCGCGAGGTAATAATAGCACACTCCTAAATCTTATACTTCTATTATCGATATATTTATCATAATACTGCAGTTATTTGTTGTTTTTATTTTAAGTAGGTTCAAGGGAAGCATTTCGGTAACTCACATTTTATGCATTGTACACTTTAAACAATGAATAACTAGGAAATATCTTTTGCACAGGGATCACAACCGTTGGGTAAAAAATAAAATTTCTTTTGTTTTGCTTTCTTAAGTACATTTCATGGATATTTAAACGTACGTAATCAATCATTTAAACAATACATGGGTAGTACTTGCCTAGGTCTCTTCCAACTGAGCCTTCTAGAGACCGAGGGTTCATCACTCGTCAATGTTCGCCAACTAAATGTATGATGGTGATCATGACACATTACGATTCAGACCTTCAAGTTCGGGTGTTAATATCTAAGTCTATACGCCTGTGAGTACACTTCATAGTCATCGGTCGACACTATGTAAAATATTCAAGGTTAAGAAGAATTAGAGATTTTTCGATATGTACATCGAACAAAATCTAATTCTTGGCAACTTAATTCCCCCCAAGATACACCTCTCTGCATGGAGGTTTTACTTGACGAATCCTAACACACATATTTTTAAAGTTTATAAAGAAAAAAATGAAATCTTTTTAAATTTTAAATGTACGTATCGAAATCTTTCAATGATATCGATATGAAAATCGATCGATATGATATCGATTATAAATGTTGATAATTTTACACATCGATAGCGTCAATCTATCTGATGTTTTTGGCGTCAATATGTCCGGTAGAAATAGGCACAGGTAGGTACGCCTCTTGTATTTTTGTTGCGTATTTTTCTTGAGTTTCGTAACAGTATCACGAGAGAATTATTTTGCACAAGCCTTCGTGTGAGATATTTTTACTATTAATAATAGGCAAGCGTTTGACCATTAGATCACCGGAACCTGTGATGACGCAGTCTACGATGCAGCATCCCTGCCTAGGAAATACCTGTTCACTCTTGACACCCAGCGTGTTTTCAGTCTTTATGCGGAACCACCGATTTAGAGTCAATTATAATGATATCACTCAAGCCCTCGTTAGGGCTTTCAAACAAAGACGAAACATTCGGTGAGCGATATCTTGTTGAATTGTTTTCTAATAAATTATATATCCTAAGACTAATAATTAAAATTTCCGCCGACGGTTTAATACGAAATAGGTTAAGGGATCGCCTTCCTGTGCTAATGTCCATCCGGCATCCATCACTTCACCTTATACGTGTAATGTGTTACAGGCGGACATATACTTGCTGGACGATCCCCTGTCCGCCGTCGACGCTAACGTCGGCCGCCTGTTGTTCGAGGGATGTATCAAAGGGTATCTGCGCGACCGCACCACGGTTCTGGTCACGCATCAGGTCCATTATCTCAAATCAGCGGACCTAATCATGGTTTTAAATGAGGTGAGAATGCTTTTAAACGTTAAATTTGTATTTTCATATTATTGATATATGTAAAGTATATTTTTGATGTATGCAACAGCTCTCAATCCCTAAATAAAGTTCTTGAATAAAAAATGTGACACATTAAATGATGGCAATATTTCATTTATTTTAAGGGTGCAATTGAAAATATGGGAACATACGACGAACTGATGAAGACCGGGAAAGCATTTTCCCAGCTGCTGGCGCGTCAGGAGAGTAAAAATCCAGATGAAGACGATCCTAAAGTGAGCTGTGATTTTGTTATATTTTTTTACTATTTGTTCTTGTAAAACTCCGTCATAAATGAACCGATTAGAAAAAATATGTATCTACTGAAAGGATATAGTTTCATATTAGTCCCACAGGAGTTTCATTATAATAGTTCAATTATTTCCCTTTGCATACGACGGATAAGTAGGCCGCAATTAAACTTTTATGTTTTGTTAATCAGGTCTTTGAATTATTAATTAGCAGTTATTAAATTAGCAAAGTTTCATAACTAAAACATACACAAAATCCCACAGAAAAGACCATCGCTTCAACGTGGATTATCAAGAGTATCGACGAGGGGCGAGGAGAGCGCTGAGATTGAAAAGAAACAAGTGCAAGAAGCGGAGGAGAGGGCTAAGGGCAACTTGAAGCTCTCGGTCGTCGGGGAGTACTTGGTGTCGGTGCAGTCGTGGTTCGTCGTGGCGCTGGCGTTGCTGGCGCTGGCGCTGACGCAGGGCGCGGCCACCACGGCCGACTACTGGCTCAGTTACTGGTCGGTTATCTATTCTATCACACCACTAACATACTTATAGCTGACCAGTATTTATTTGTTTTCTCTTTTTTTCTGTGTTATTTGTATATTATTTTATTGTGTTAAAATTCTTGATTGTAGTGAAAATGAAATGAAAATGAAAAAATATTTATTTCAGCCTTTAGACAATACAATAAAAGTACAAATGTAAAAATACAATTGGATTTGTACGAGTCACACTCAGAGCTGTATCAAACAAACAAAATGGTGTATTATCTAATGCTGGGAAAGCCTTAACATTTAAACCGAATGATCTTGTGATCTTCACACTAGGCAAGCCTGTAACGTGGAGATCTAAATACGATTACCTGTTTAAATTTAACAATTTACTGACACCTTAGTCTAGCTTAACTAACTAATAAGTAACGAAATTGAGTATTTCTAAAATATGTTTATGCAAAAGGAGAATTATAATTTACTTGAACAAAAAGGACAGTGTATATTTGGTGAGTACGTACAGGTTCATATGAGTAATAGTTACATATACAACAAATACATATAACAGTATAATATTATATAATATTATATTATATATAAACAAATATATCATATTATATGTTCATTAAATATAATAAATAAAGATATATATATATATAATATATATTCATAGTTAATAGCCATTCATTTGAGTTTGTATTAAGATTATTATGGTATTTCTTCTTTAAGATTTGATTATAAGAATGTTTTCAGTGCTATCATAACTTAGAGACAATAGCCAGTTTTGTATTATTTTTTTCGTTTCATTTAAAGACTTACTTTTTATGTCACAGTGTTTAAGGGCAGTGTTGTAAACGTGAGATCTTACAAATTGGCCAAAGTGCTGTGCAAAGACAGTTTTGATAGGTGGGATAGGCAAACGGAAAACTCGCCTCGCTGCCAAATCTTTATAATCTTTGGAAGCAAGTACTGTTTTGTGTACAGATAGAGACATTCTCAATATAAAAAGTTGTCTCACGTTGAGAACTCTGGTTTCTTTGTATAGCTCTAGAGTGGGATATCTAAAGGGTCGTTTCATCATTACCTTTAATATGGAACGTTGTGCTCTCTCAATTTGAATGAGGAAGGTTTTAGCGGCACTACCCCAGCAGATGATGCAATATGTGATTAGAGATTGTCCCAACGCAAAATAAACACATTTAAGGGTTTCAATAGATGTTACGTGGCGTAATTTTTTCATAATGCCAACCACTCTTCTCACTCTTGCTGAGAGCGAATCAATATGCATTTTAAAGTTTAAGTTTTCATCTAATAATACGCCGAGGTATTTAGTCACGTTTGTTCTTTTCAAGGATATGCAATCACATGAGTTTCTGTCACAGGATTCTGTATGAATTTTCAATGCTGTTGGAGTATTAGGAGACGAGGCAGCTGTTTTGTGGAAGCAGATGTACACAGTCTTTTTAGTATTTAATGTCAACAGGTTATTATGCAGCCATTTAGACACATACCTCATACCCCGTTCAGCTTCATGCAAAGCCTTAGACCAGGTAGGACCTTTAAAAACAATTGCTGTATCATCAGCATAACAAACCACTTCGGCATTTTCGATTTGCAAGTCATGTAAGTCATTAATGTACAGCATGAATAAAAGAGGACCTAGAATGCTTCCTTGTGGAACACCAAAACTTATAGACTGAGCATTGCTGGATATTTCTCCAACTGTTACACATTGTCTACGTTCTGACAAATAACTTTTAAACCAATTTAAGGCTATACCTCTAATTCCCATATTGTATAATTTGTTTAAGAGTAAAGGAAGGGACACAGTGTCGAAGGCTTTGGCCAAATCTAGAAAGACTCCAACACAATTTAGTTTGTTGTCAAGGCTAGTTGACACAGTTGAAGTAAGGAGCGAAACAGCATCTTCAGTACTTTTTCCTTTTCTGAATGCAAACTGACGTTCTGATATAATATTATGAGAATCTAAGAAATGTATTAACCTTTTGTTAACCAGCTTCTCGAGTAACTTTCCGAAGGCACATAAGAGAGAAATGGGCCTGTAGTTTTCGATACAGTTTTTAGGTCCACCTTTGTGTATTGGAGATATGCAAGCCATCTTCCAAATATCAGGAAAGATCCCAGTTCCTAGACTCTGATTAAAAATGTACGTGAGTGGAGCAACTATTTCTCCTTTGATGTGTTTAATTAGTGAGTTAGTGAGCTTATCTATTCCCGGGGCCTTGTCGTTCGAAAGACTCATAATTAAACTTCC
This sequence comes from Apeira syringaria, assembly GCA_934044485.1. Classification (NCBI taxonomy): domain Eukaryota; kingdom Metazoa; phylum Arthropoda; class Insecta; order Lepidoptera; family Geometridae; genus Apeira; species Apeira syringaria. The sequence continues at coordinate 713,830 of OW203662.1, forward strand.
CACTTCAGATTCGTCTGTGGGTGTCATAAAGAAAGACTCGGCTGGTGTATAACTGATGTTAACTGCTTTGACAAGTTTGTCATGTGCTGAATTTGTCTCTTTAAGTATTTGATTTGCCAATTGTTCGCCTACAGTAGCAAAGTAGTTGTTACACAGATCAAGAGAATGATGCGGATTATGTGAGTTTTCCATTACCAGCAGTTCAATGGGTTCTTGTCTGTTATTGGTCAAACCGCTTATGGTTTTTATTGACTTCCACAATTTTTTGGGGTTATTTTTATTGTCCTTTAGCTGTGAGTTTTCGTAGTCGTCTTTTAGTTTACGTAGTATATCCACAAAAAAGTTTTGATATCGTGTATATGATAATCTGAGTATTTTGTTGTTAGGTTCAAGTTTGGAACGTTTGTGAAGGCGGTCGCGATGTCTCATGCAACGCATAAGTCCTGGGGTTATCCATGGCTTAAGGTTATACTGACTTCTAGTGAGACGCACTGCACGGGTATGCTTGGCTGCTATACTTGTCAGCTTGTTAAGAAAAATACTAGTTGTCTCATTCACATCACAGTCACTGCCAAAGGTCAGGTCAGTGTTCAATAAATCACTTTTAATTGCGTCATAGTCTCTTTTTAGTATGGTACGAGTAAGCCGAGTAGTAGTGGGTTTATTCAAATTAATACCTAACATAACAGGGCAGTGATCTGTGATATCAGTTTGACAAACAATACCAACAGGTAGCTGACCACCTAATTTATCGAGTGATATGTAAATTTGATCAAGGCAAGATAGACCTCTGGTAGGTTCAGTTATAGCCGGAATCAGCCCATTTTCTGCCATGAAGTTCTGATATTCTAAAGACTTGTTATCAATTGAATCCATTAAGTTTATATTTATATCTCCAGCAAAAATTAGAGCTGACCCGTTATTATTTTTGACATGTGGTTCAATAGACGTTAGAAAGTTTTCTATGTTACTGATAGACGGAGAACGATAAATTGCCAGTATCTTTACCATATCCTGAATGTGAATAACAAGACAGTTAGCATCATTAACGATTGGTTCTGAGACTGATGCACACCATACATTTCTCACATACACCACGACTCCACCATTTTGATTGGTATTGTAAATAGTTTTAAAAGTATTGTATCCGGGCAATTGTGGAACAATTGTAGTGTCATTAAGCCAACATTCTGTGAAAATATATACATCATATACAATATCCATCCGTTTCATTGCAACTAAGAATGTATCGAAATTCTTTCGAATGCTTCTTATATTTAAGGAAAAAACTTTAAAATTGTGCTCTAGCGTAAACATGGCTTTGCATTCTTCCAATTCGTTTACTACATTGCAGTTGACTTTTATTGAGTCTAACTCTCTAGCTAGATCATCTGCGAAAATCATTTTTAATGTGATAGGTTATCCAAGCACAGATATACTTGTAGAGATATTTTACTAATAAGAAAATTTTTTTTTAGCGTGACTTCTACGGTTAATGATAGATTTGAATTATATGAATGCTTAAATACATCAAATGAGATCCTATATAATAATATAAATAAACAGTATTTATAATAATATATGTTATAATAATATAACGATGATATAAATTTAAAGTAAATAGAATATAGAAAAACAGGGCGATCATTTAGGCATGATTTAGATATATAATAATGTATGATAAGAACTTGTGATACATACATGATACGAAATATGGTACGATGGACAAGTTTATACTCAAAACTAACAGAAGAGCAAACGTAATTTGAATGTGCTAATAATAATAAAACTAAAATAAACAGGATGATTAGATTTAACAAACCAATCGTAGATGCGATGGGACCAGCATTGAGCTGAAGCTGATCTTTAAGAGCTTTGGGTGTCCAGCATAATTGGTAAAGTGCGATCCAGGTCATGCAGTGATCGAATAACCATGGCCGGTCTCCCTTCTCGCTGCCTGATATGTATAGCCCCCTGACTACACCAGCAATAAGCGTAGCCGTGTTTCTTGGTTCTAGCTCTGGTCTCACGAAAAAGAACCCTATTTTCCTTAGTGAGTCTTTCGTTAATAAACACTCTAACCGGAGCACCAGCAACTTCTAGGTCTGTGCTGGATAGATTCCGTCTCGACCTGGATGCTCGAATAAGCTGGTCACGTTTTGAGCGGCGGAGAAGCCGCACTACAATAGGTCTCGGCATGCTCCTGCTTCCCTCAGACAAGCCAGACGACACAAGAGAGCGGCGGGGGCCAACTCTGGTAATCCAGTCCACATCAGTTTCATCCAAAGGTACTCCAACTTTTTGAGCTACAACTTTTACAATATGTTCCAGGTTTTCACTGGTGTTTTCCGGGATGCCAATGATTTCAATCTCGTTAAGTAGATTTATCTGTGCCTGGACATTTAAGTCATTTTGGAGTTGCGCAACTGTTGCCTCAAGGGTTGAAGCCTCTTGGCTACGTTTTTCCAATTTCTGAAGTCGTGCGTCATTAGCAGACATTCTACTTGCTATTTCATCCATTCTTTCATGGCAGTGGGACAGCGAACTGATAGCGTCATTTAGTTTTGTAGTAATTGTCGCCAACTCACCAGTTAAGCGGGCAATAACCTTCGTCAGCTCCTTCAAGTCAGGTTCCGTGGAGTCCGAGGCAGAGTGTGCCTTCCTACGGGTTGTAACATTCAGAGTGTCCGGAACCAAGCGTATTGGTGTGAGGCTATTATCACCACCTTTTTTTTGCTCCGCGCAACAGTCAGGGCATTTCCAAATCTTTTTACGTTCTGCGGCAATAGAATCTGGGTTTATACACAGCGAACAAAAGCTTTTTTCGCATGATGGATGGGTGCACTTAATAGAATTTACGTTCTTATTATGCTTTAGACAGCCTGCGCACTTCATATTGGAGAACTATTTGGATGCAAAGATATGATAATGCTTCACTGAATGTTATCTTCCAGAAACGCTGATGTCCGCTCTGTTTAACTTGTTCTTTGGTAGGAATGTAACTATGACGCGGCTTCTGTACTTCCAAGCGATTTACGCGGTTCCGTGGAGCGCGTAACCGTCAAAGTGCTATGCACGTTAACGTTGGAGGATTACCCACACTCAATGTTTAGTTTACTGACGGTGATTTTCTACAGCACTTATATGCAAATGATTGTGGAATTCATAGTTATTTTGAAACACACTTGTTGGAATATATCACAAACGTAACTATAATGTTTTATGCAGCTTTATTTTAAGAAACGAAGCGGTGTAACGCTTTTTATTTATTATTTTTCAAGAGAGGTTATTAACGCAGTGTTTACTGTTCGACCGAGGTGTCAAAGAGTGTTGGTTATGTCCTGACTAAGAAAGTATTTTGTTTATTTCTAACGATCAAACTAATGTGTTTCAAGCCGTCATACTGTGTGCCAGTGCCGAAGTGATCGAGTGACAAAAACATCACCAATGTAACTGGACCTTTTCATATAGCTACATCATTCTTTTGAGGAAGTGTTCACATGAAACCTTCCAATTATACTAGGATTAGACTCCATTTTCACCCTAAATCAGTTGATGCTTTTGCGATTATGGCGCATGCGCGCCATTTTCATAGTTATAATTTAGCAACGTCAAAGATTTCGGCGACATTTCGACATATGTTTAATTTAATATTAACAAAATAGAAATAATAGCTTATCAGGAATACTTTACTTATTATTATTTTTGTATATTGCAATAACACCATGCTAGCATTTCCTTCAAGAATTTGAACTTACTTCACCTACTGTACTGTTCTCTCGCAGATGTGTTGAAAAACGTTATTTATGATGACCAATAACAATGACTATGCTTTGGTAAGCTACCGACTTGGTCACGGGCCCTTCATCGTGTGCTCGTCACAACACACACATTACAAGACCACGAGACATGTTTCAGCATTTCTTTCAGGACGAACGCGGTCGATCTGCACGAGCAAAGTTTACCGGATGGTGAAGTGCTGGGTGAGTTTCTCAAGTTTATATTCAAATTAGATACTATGGATGTAGCATTTACAGTTTTGTGACTTGTTTTTGATTTTGTAATTCTATACATGGATTTATATTGTAAAATAGTACGATCAGAAATATTAGGGAACAAGGAATCAAGCTGTTTCCTGATTGTTTTCAGATACGAACCTCGACACACAGATGGGCCCTCTGACCACCGGCCAGTACCTTATAGTATACGGCAGCGTCGTGCTCGGCGTGATTATATTCGCGCAAGTGAGAATACTTTCGTTCGTAAACCTGGCGATTCGCGCGTCAGCCAATCTGCACGAGAATATTTACAGGAAACTCATTGTCGCCGTTATGAAGTTTTTCGATACTAATCCTTCAGGTAAGCATAATTTTGCGTTACCTTTATAAAAATATCTATAGAAATATTTATGTCTGTTATTATGTTATCTATTTAGATGAACAATTTATTGCAACATGACAATAACGAGTCATAATGAAAAGGGGCTAGTTATTATTGTTTTTGAAATCTCCTTTACAGTAGCATGTTCACTTTACAGTACCTACAGGTATAAATAATCAAATCAAATGTATTTATCAGAATATATAATATTATGACTTACCCTAAGTGTTTCTTGCACAGATTTATAGAAATAAGTAATGTAGGTTACACACTGTATGTAATTATTTAGACATAATTAATTGATATAAGCCCTCCTAATATAAGCACCGTTCACAGGTCGCGTGCTGAACAGATTCTCCAAAGACATGGGTGCGATGGACGAATTCCTGCCGAGGAGTTTATTGGAAACCATCCAGATGTACTTGTCGATGACCAGTATCCTCGTGCTGAACGCAGTGTCGCTGCCTTGGACTCTGATACCCACCGCTTGTCTCCTGGCCATATTCATTTTCTTGTTGAAGTGGTATTTGAACGCGGCGCAGGCCGTCAAGCGCCTGGAGGGCACCAGTAAGCTGATCTCACATCATTATTGTATTTGCCGAGACGAATTTATGTTTATCCATACATTTTAAAGTTATGCTAAAGTGTTCAACTCCTATTTATCTATTATTTTGCTTTAAATATAATTACTGTTCAATCACTGTAAGACCTGTATGTTTTCAGCAAAAAGTCCTGTATTTGGAATGATAAACTCAACTATAACTGGATTGTCAACTATCAGGAGCTCCAACTCTCAAGGAAGGCTTCTCACTAACTTTGATAATGCTCAGGTTAGTAGGTACCACACTAATATTCATCATCATCATCATCATCATCATCTCAGCCATAAGATGTCCTCTGCTGGACATATGCCTCCCTCATATAGGGGGGGTTTGTCAATACTCGTCACGCTAGGCAGGCGGGTTGGCGAGCGCAGTATAATATCCGTTCCTCAGAAGGCGCTGCTGGCCAAGTTCTGGTACGTGATAATACGTACGACTAATATTATAAAGGCGAAGGCTTCTCTGTCGTTTGTATGTTTGTATGTCTGTTACTCCTTCACGGTGAAATGGCTGAACGGATATGCATGAACTTTGAAACGAAGATAGCCTGGAATAACACATAGGCTACTTTAAACATTGACTGTTCCCTTGAGATGACGAACAGACATGTGAAGCGTCAACACCGCGCACCTACCATTATTACCGCGCAGCTAACACCGCGGGGCGCAGCTACTAGAAACATTATAGTGCTCGTCTTTTATACAGATTTAGTTAGTTTCCGTGAATAACAATATTCATTTGTTGGTCACCTGCTCGATATTAGTATAGATTATGTAATAAGTCAAGTGTGTGTGCTCGTCAGGATCTCCACTCGAGCGCGTTCTACACGTTCATCGGCGCATCGAACGCGTTCGGCCTCTACTTGGACGGGCTGTGCCTAGTCTATCTCGCCATCGTCATGGCGCTCTTCCTGCTCTTTGATTTCAGTAAGTGCTCGCTATTTCTCACACACATCACATCACATTACGGGAAATATGTGCTTTTAGACAAAAACAAAACACTATAGCTGACTGTGTTGTCGGCGTAAATTAATATTCCATTGCGTAATGTTCCGTCTAAGAAACATGAAATAATCTATGAGGATTTTAATTATTCCATGATATTTTAATTGCACACACATATTTCTACCTCCCAAGATTATACCTGGTGTAATAAAAAATATAATGTTCTAATATTTATGTACACCGACATGCTGTTTTGAAAATAATAGTGTTTCGTGCTGTTCAGCGATTTAATATTGCCAGATTCTTGCGCACGTTCCCGGGAACAGCGTAAATGTTGTATTTGTTTAAAATTGTTGTTTGGTTCATACAATTACATATTATTTTATTAACTGTCATGTGTAAAAAATGATATCAGCAGTGTAGAGGTTTTAATTTCTTTAATCAATGCTTTTAATACGTATAGTTCTTCAAATCATACATATAGGTTGGATTATTATGGATAAATTAGGATTCCTGCGGATTATTATATTCATTTCATTTCATTGTTTTTCCAAACGAAATGAAAAGACATTGTATTTCACGAAAATTTGAGTAATACACTGATCCTAATGGTCAAAATGGAATAGGTTCTATGTTCGACTGGATGGATTGTTTTTTATTTATATTCACAGATTTCTCCCCCATGTGTGGACCGATTCTCAAAGTTATTTTTTGGTTTCTATTTAAATTTCCATTTTTTGGTAAACAAATGTATTTGCTCGGTCTATTTCACCGTTCTCCGCGATGTGAAGTTTTACCAAAGCGAAGTAGATGAGTCAGATGTCGAGTCCGCGCCCCAGGTGCGGTGATCCCGGTGGGCAGCGTGGGGCTCGCGGTGTCGCAGTCCATGGTGCTCACGGTGATGCTGCAGATGGCGGCGCGCTTCACCGCCGACTTTCTCGGACAGATGACGGCGGTCGAGAGAGTGCTGGAGTATACCAAACTGCCCATCGAGGACAATATCGATGAAGGACGTAAGTTACTTCCTACAAATACAGTTTTACAACTACCTTTACCCAAAAACCCACCACACACACAGACACACACACACGCGCGCCTTATCACTCCATACACAATCAATAAAAGTTTTAGTCTTTTTTAAAGAATAATTTATATTTCTATCCTGCAGATTCTTTATTGTTATAGTTATTTGTAATTGTATTGTATGTATTAGATTAACCTTTGTTTTGTAGCAAGAACCACTGCTGTCTGTTCTGCAATTCAATAAAGCATTCTGTGATCCGCTGAAAACGAGCGCAGTTTTTTTCACTGATGAATTAAAGTTCTGCAGATGCTGAGCATACAACTCTTTTTCCTTATGAGTCATGTTTCCGTAGTTTTATATTAAAAAAACCTTATATCTGCTAATATGCAACTTTATCTTATCTTTATCTTTTAATCGATTGTACAATCTCGGGGCCGTGCCATATATGCTGCTACCAAATAATTAGGTTCTGTGGAGAGCCATGCAGACTTTATTTCTGTGACGTGTTGGTACTTTTGGAAATAATAAATAAGTTTATATTCAGAATCAATAGAAAAGTCTGTTTAAACATTTGTCTAGTTACTGGACCTACCGCACAATAACACACTCGCTTACATTACCAAACCGCACTTCTCACACCGACTCACCCTGCACAACTCCCACAGACAGAGAATCCTACCGTAGGAGTTAGGGTTCATTACAATCTAAAAATATTTGTATAACATTATTACACACTGATTTAAACATGTAATATTTTTAGTTCTCGGTATAGTTCAGTTACATATTATATCACTTCAAATCATTATAATGAACAATTTCTTGATGTAATCAAAATTATGTTATCTAACCTCATACTGAAATATAAAGATTAAAAAAATCAAAATTAGAACTTGAATGACAGTCTTTAAAGACAATTAATTCAGAAATATTTTTTTTTTAATGTATGATACAGCTCTCTATGGACAACTGTATCTTAATGTAACTTTTTTTACTATTAAGATATAACTTCAGATGGACCAAGGAGATTGCAATGCAGTTTTTCTACATTTAAGTAGAAAAACATTTATAATTAATTAATGTAATTATTATTATTATATTTCCGTACATTTAACCTCATGCCTCAGCTACATGGGACCAATATGCTGTTCTTCACATTAAAGAGTTCTTTATCAATTAACATCAGAAAATGTATACAGAATCATCACTTAACATCAAGTGAGGTAGTGGTCGAACACTTGCCTATTCTGTATAAAAATGTCTAATTATAGAGGAGACAGACATAGGTATGGGGAGGAGAAGCCACACCTGGGACAAGAAGTGACCTTGACGAACGGATAATGGACGGCCTTATCACCAATAATGATTTCTACCAGGCAACCTTTACATGGATACGATCTATAAGAAATGTAAATAACAGCGGTATTACTTAGCTTAAAAATATCTAAATATAATGAGTAAGATTTATAAATCTTATACATTTCATTAAGGTACAGTTGATATAATAAACAACGATTGTCCTGTGAGCTTTTATTTATCTGTAAAACGTCAGTTATTTTAGCGTGACGTAAGATGTGAACTCATTGATGGGTCGCGTATCTGAAATGTTATTGTTTCGGCACCATTCATGGCGTGCGCGTGCGCCGCGTAACCCAAAATCCTAAGATAAACACACAATAACGAAAATATACTAGGAAATGGGATTAAACTTACCTTTATACTAGGATTTTTTTGTTAATTATTGACGCATTATTTTACGTATATTTTCTGTACTTTATTTAAATAAAGTCAGCATCAAAAAAAAATGCAGATCACCAGCTACATTTTGACATGTGCATTCCAAAAGGAATGCAATTTGCATCGGCGTGCATGCCTGGATTTTAGTTTGTTTACGTATTTACAGAATTCGTATAGTAACATATGTTAAACATACTCCAAGTATGATCTCTAAGGATGAACAGCAGAAATGTTTTAGTATTATCAAACCTTACCGATATGGCACATTTGGAAAAAATGTTGTCTTAATATTATATTATATAATGTTTTATTATTATACTAGCGCGAAGCCGGAGCGGGTTGTTCGTGAAAAAATAACTTGGGTATACCTAAATAGGTACAACCTCTCGGATGAATCACCACCATCCTAGTACAACTTTAACCCACGCACAAGACAGCACTCTGCCTTCTGAGCCGCTGGTCCCGGGTTCCCGTTCCCGGACAGGTCAAACATTTGTGTGTATGAACATGTCTGTTTGACCTGTGTCTGGGTGTGTATATGTATATAAGTATATATATAAGTATGTATATAAGTATATATATCGGTCATCAGGTTACCATAGTACAGGCTCTGCCTAGTTTGGGACCTGAAGACCTTGTGTGAAAGTTGTCCCATATTATTATATGTCACTTTTAAAGTTTAGCGTTTGAATAATTTGCGACCCGGCTGCAGATACATTGATTGTATCCTTTGTATGCAACATGCATTTCGTGGTCATGTTTCTGGAACGTGCTAGCTGCTGCAGCGCCACCTACTCATTTGTATAGTTTTACTGTGGCGTTGATCTATATTTTTATTGCTGACTTTAACACCTATGTTTCTGAGTAATGTATAGTAGTTACCTACACAAGGGCATCCACAGACGAGAGTCTTAATTGCCGAATTGAATTAATATAAGTGTTCAAGTATAAGTGCTAGCTTACGATATTTTAGTATATTACCTACCGAGTTATTTGTTGTTTATCAGGGTGTAAGGCATGGATTTGATATCATTTGTCATAGGTTATTGTTTGCAATACTAGAACAAATATATCACAATGTTATCTACGGGCACATTACAGATAAGAAAGCAACCTTATTTTATATCCAAGTGAAGCGTTAATTATCAGGTATTTTACTAAATATGAGTAGGTATCACCGCACGACGCACGTGGAGCACGACGCACGTGGTGCACGACGAGGTTTTACTTTATGACAAGGAAATTAAACACTTCATATGACATGCATTGTCACGATTATTGAAAAACAATTCAGGAACTACCTCTCCGAATATACCCTATTCCTAAATCTTAGATATTCTTTAAATCCCGTGCAAACGTACTTAGGGAGAAACATATTCGAGCTCATCAAAACAAAATCGAATGAAATGTGAAATGACGGCAGCAAAACTGTTTATAATCTACACAGCACAGTCCTAATCTATTTAAGTGTTTGGAGACATTTAAAACCTTCAGAGTTTACACCAGTATGGCGAGCGTTAGAAAGTGCCTTACTGCACCATGGTGCAGGCTTGGCCACGATGCTTACCATCAGATGAGGCGCGAGAGTGAACGCAGCTACCGTTTACTTGACGGCCGTCACTCACCATTATAAATCTACCATTACAGAAAATATTAATAATATAATATTATGTATACAGCATTAATACCAATCCAAATTCATAATAAAATTTAATACACCAATATTTTGTGTAGTATAAAATAAAAAATATTTAATAAGTACGATGAAACATAAATTTTGTATCCAAAATGTGTCAACTAAGGCATAAAGAAAAATAATATTAATGCCAATATTTTTCTTGTCCTTATTCCGCACTAAGTGGGGTCGGAACAACATGTTTTTCTCGTCCATGCTCTTCTATCATTAGTCAGCTCAGTGCTCACACCTTTTATAAACATATCATTCCTCACACAGTCCATCCATACCTTCTTCGGCCTTCCTCTACCTCTACATCCATCCACATTCATGTTAAGGACTCTTTTCTTTGACACGCCCATACCAAGCCAATCTATTCCCTTTCGACTTATCATTCACTGGTGCTACTTTCAAATTTCCTCTGATACACTCATTCCTTACTTTATCCATCCTAGTCTCACCGCACATCCATCTCAACATTCGCATCTCTGCCACATGCACTTTTATTTCATCCACCTCTTTTGCTGCCGTCTCTTTTGTTATTTTCTCAGTGAGTAAGCTTTAAAAATAATGTTATCTTTGTTCGCATAGCGACTGTGCCCCCGAAGGACTGGCCCTCGAAAGGCAACATCAAATTCAACAACGTGTTCTTGAGGTATGGAGCCGAAGACCCACCAGTCCTAAAGAACTTGCAAATCGACATCAAGAGTGGATGGAAGGTACGATTATACGTATATTGATATATTGACAGAATTACGTATCATTTATTGAGTAATATGTAATGTACAATCTTTACATTTCGTTTTTTCAACTATGTATTTGTTTATATTTGTTACCAAAGATTCTGAATCTCCATAGTATATTTAAAATATGATCTTAGTACACTGTGCATATTGAAACTATGTAAGTTTGAGCAATAAGGTGTACGTACCTACTACTGCGGCAGAGCGGGTCATGAACGCTTCGTCCGTCCGTCCGTCCACGGCGCAGCGGCGGCGGGTCCACCCGTAATCAAATAGAAACGGTTTAAATTATATAATGTAATCCAATGTATATCAACTAAGACAACAAAACATAATGAGCCTGTTGAAATTATGAGTTAATTGCGTTATCGGTTCCACGTGATGTTTGGTCAGCCGGCTGCTCTCGCAGACTCGGTGCCCAACTCTATTATAAATGTAACACTATAATTTAACTCTTTTTATCTGTTGTTTGCTTTTACTATGGATCAAACTTGCGCCGTTAGACTCATCTTCAACTCTATGTAGGTATTATTGTTCATTATCCAGAAACTGTTGAAAATGTTTCGCCCATAAGTGCCTAGTGCGATTCTCGGTTTTTATAGATTATAAAAAACTTTTTTTTTTTGGAGCTCGGTTGAAATTTACTGTTTAATATGATAATGATTCTACTTGAGATCTCCCATAAATATAATTCAATTGGGCTTACCAGTGTAGTACCGCTCACAATCAGAGACAACATTGAGCCAGCTGTTCGTCGTCTACATTCAATGACAACGCACTTAGCAGCGATAAAAGAAGATATTTTTGAAAAGAACACTTGGAAGCCCAACTTCAAACCCAGAAGTTCAATGACATTATTATATATTTTTTTCAATTTCTTCATATGGTGTCGTCCCAAATGATGTAATGTACTTGCAAATGAAAATGTGGCTTATCCTAGCACTTACCTAAGGTTGTTAAACCATAATACTGTATTTCGTTCCACCATTGGACAAGTATAGAATCCTTCTTTACCTCTAGGTGGGCGTCGTTGGCAGGACGGGGGCCGGGAAATCGTCCTTGATATCTGCTCTCTTCAGGCTGTACAATATCGAGGGCAGCATACAAATAGACGACTTCGACACGAACGGCATCGCTAAGAAGGTACCCTCTGTCATTCCCCAATTCCTACATCTGTGTATCGTATAGTTCTGGTAGGTGCCTGTACGCTGTCGTTGCGTTTCTAGAAACGTATTCCTAAAGAAAATCAGTAAGGAATTGTAAAGAGAAATATTTCTCGAATACAAGGGTTTCTTTAGAAATCTGTATCCTTGTAGAAGGCTTTTTGCCTTCCAACTTTTAAATAAGGCTAAAAACTGTTTATCTCGTTTCTGTGCTAAATAAGACTCATTGTATTGTTTATTTAAATCCTATATTAGGTAAAAAACACTGTGCATTGGTGCTGTCGAGTATACAGGGTGTGTGTCCATAGCATTTAGAAATCCTGATAGAGTTCACAATCTCAGGCCCAAAACACTATGAAGGTAGTTTTGTAGTCTAATCACTTCCACCTCGAGTAGTCGTGTTTGTGAGTTGGTTATATTAGAAATAACGATTAATAACTTTATATGTGTCTCATACAATAATGTTAAAATTGCTTGGAGACATTGAAAAACGTTTGTCAAAGAATAATCAGGTTTAAGACCTCTCTTTAACTTTGTTTATTGGGCATATATTATGACCAAAGACGAGCCTAGCTGTGAGAGGCAAGACCTCCGCGAACAAAATCGTCTGCTCAAACGCGCGGACGCAGCGTAAAGAATTATAAATGTTTTCCATATATATTTCATTACTATTGCGTAAATAGACTTATTTAAAAATATTTATCTGTATCTACCTATATTCATAGATATCATTATCGATAAAAAATAAATAGGGGCATCTCATATCTGAGTTTTTTAACGTCCAAGTATTTACTTAAGGACTTAGTGATAAATAATTGAGTACAATACTTTTAGTCTTCATATGGAATGTATCTATTGAGTAAAGTTCATTCACCTCATAATGATCAGCTGTGAGGCCATTAGAGAGCACTTCGAAAGGCTGCTGACGACGAGACGTTCCGAAATTATTACACATTCTTCTTCAGACCTCACGCTTACATGTGTTATAGCATGCGATTGCATAGTAGTAGGCAGTAGGCAGTAGGCAGAAAGGTCTCAACACCTAACACCATACGAGTAGCTCCTAGATGAAGAACTGCAAATCGGTACAGAACTAGTCGGAGAGAGAAACGGTCAGTAAATATCACGTGATTCCTAGCACGTGACTGTGCTCGCCTCACGGGAACTAGATCAATACTGGTGCCACACTCAAGTGTGAAAGTCTATCGCCGAACTACGCAGTGTGTTCACACAGCTCTCTTTCAGAGTATATACAGTATCAGATGGAGCGCACTTATTTGATTATAATATTTAGTCTTATCATTCATTATTTATATAATCTAATTAGCGCGCTTTTCATATCATGATAAACAATGCCTTGACTTCCGGATCTTAAACTATACAAATGTACAAATATTAATGTAACAATTATACTATTACATATGTAATAGTATAATTGTTACATTACTATTACATTTGTATATTAAATATATACAGTACATTTGTATAGTTTAAGATCCGGAAGTCAATGCATTGTTTATCATGATAAGAAAATCGCGCAAATTCATGGAAGAAATATGAACAAAATGTAATATTCCTGAAAGTAAAATTTATACAAAAATACCACACGCTCTATCTAACGCTAGACTGGACCTTATAGATCGTCTTGTGAGACACTCATTATCGGCCCAGCGTGTAGGTGTGCGTGTAGTGTTTACACTTGTCGCCGTTGATGTTACAGTAGGTATGTATGGTGTGCTGTCTGCTCAAAACGATCACTTCCTTCACTCGTTTGATGGTCGGTGAACCGATTCGCTTACGTTGTTTTGTTTAATAATTTGTGATGGGTGTTGGTCGAGAGACTGGTTATGTTACATACAAACAAACAAGCTCATTCGCAACATCAACACCCGAGAGTATACATTCAGGCACATCACACAAATGTCGGCCCCAGCCGGGATTTGGACTCGGTGTCGCAGATAAGATGTCTGTGTCACGACCGATCTCCGTAGCCTGCCTCTGGATAATGCAGTGACGCCTCTCGCCATCTTTTTTTTAAACAAAATAGACCGGCGTTTGATCACTATCTCACTCCGCATATTGCAGTTTGCGTTAGGACCGTATGTACCTGTACTGAAACTGTTTGTTTCCAGGACTTGCGATCGAAGATATCGATAATCCCCCAAGAGCCGGTCCTCTTCTCTGCGACGTTGCGGTACAACTTGGATCCGTTCGACTCTTACAGCGATGAAGAAATATGGAGAGCTTTGGAACAGGTAATATTTTTATGCATAATTTCTCTTTAAACATATAACACACTAAGTATTTTCATGCGTTATTCTCGCAAACATGGCTGGCTGATTTTTAGGGTTCCGTACCCAAAGGGAGGTATTACTAAGACTCCGCTGTCTGTCTGTCCGTCGGTCTGGTGACCGGCTGTATCTCATGAACCATAATAGTAAGTCAGTTGAAATTTTCTCCACATGATGTATTGCTGTTGCTGCTATAACAACAAATACTAAAAAACATAATAAAATAAATATTTAAGTGGGGCTCCCATACAACAAACGTGATTTTATTGCCGTTTGTATAGATAATGGTACGGAAGGAACCCTCCGCGCGCAAGTCCGACACGCATTTGGCCGGCTTTCGTTTTAGATGCCTGTGTCAGAAACAATAGATTCCAAGAAAAACGTGAAACAGCTGAAAAGCGACCTTCTATCAGCAAAGAGAGCGTAATGTAATCAATAATATCGATGATAATGTCGAGCGCAGGTTCACTACGATGATGTATAAATATGTGCTTCACAACACTAGAAATATTAGCTCTTGTCCGTCCAGTACCAATATAAACGTGCGCCAGGAGCCCGCCGAAAATGCAAAAGAAAACCATTGTGTTGATAGCACCAACACAAGTTTTGAGCTACATGATTGTTCCTGTTTACGGCGTTTTGTGGCACTCTTGGCGCAATTGTAATATTCAATGAATAAAGCTGCTATGAGCAATAAAGTGTGATGTTTAGCTAACACGTATGTAAATTAAAAACTGTCCAACTTTATATTATTACCCAGGTGTTTTAATGTGCGCACCGGCAACGTTTATTGTCGTAGTCAGCGGTCGGTCGGCGGACGAGAGATGAGTTTACACGTGATACATAGTATAGTACTAGCTGCGCCCAGCGGTTTCACCTGCGTGGACTACGGTTCTCCCGCTACCTTAATTATCCCACGGGACTATACTTTCTGTGGGGTAAAAAGTATGTGTTATTCCAGGGCATAAGCTATCTTTATTACAAATTTCATGCAGATCCGTTCAGCTGTTTCTGCCACATGTGGCTGATAACTAGCTGCGGACGAGAAGGAAACAGCACCGATGGCTTTTCAAATTACCATATTTTATTTAACAATATGAACGTTCTTTTTTTTAATATAAATTATTTTTTTAATAAAAAATATTATGACGATGAACATTTTATTTCTGCAGTGACACTATATATACCTAACCTAACTTTTGAGTAGGAAATTGGCATTGCTTTTTATGTGTTCTGTTCTGACGATATAATTATAAAATCTTACCTCGCTTCCATACCGAAGGTGGAGCTCAAAGATGCAGTGCCGGCGTTAGACTTCAAAGTGTCCGAGGGCGGCAGTAACTTCTCGATGGGGCAGCGCCAGCTGGTGTGCTTGGCTCGCGCCGTGCTGCGCTCCAACAAGATACTCGTCATGGATGAAGCCACCGCCAACGTGGACCCTCAGTAACTACATCACATGATAACCTACCATATTTTGACATCCTTTCGCAGGCCAACCATTTTATCGGGTCCAGTCTCAGAAACCAGAATTAACATTGAGTCTTGTATTTATTGGAATGGAAATTTGATTGTGTTTGTGCAGTTTTAGTTGCGTGATCTTAGAGCGTAATTATTTTTTTAAATATGATTGGTCTGGCGCGATGTCATCTTTGGCCATAAATACTCATTCAATGTCAAGTTTGAAGTTGTGAGTCTAGCGAACCACAACTATATATAATATTGTATGAATACGTTCGTCATGTTAGTATACGTGTTTCCTTGTTCAGGACGGACGCACTGATCCAGAAGACGATCCGCCGCGAGTTCGCCGATTGTACCGTTCTCACGATAGCGCATCGTCTCAACACCATCATGGACTCTGACCGAGTGCTGGTCATGGACAAGGGCATCGCGGCAGAGTTCGACCATCCTTACATCCTCCTCAACAACCCCAACAGTATCTTCTCCTTCATGGTCAAAGAAACCGGAGAAAGCATGAGCAAAGTGCTGTACGATGTAGCTAAAGCTAAATATGAAAGCAGACAGGAATAACTTGTCATTATGCTAAGTAGGCTTAAGAACCTAGGAAAACCTATTTGATTATGAATAAATAAATTAAAAATGTAATTAAGTAAATATAAGATTTAATACAGAATTATCTTGTTTTATTTGCTACAAATATAGGAAGGTATAAAAGGACGATAAAAAATGACAATCTCACCCAAAAACTATTACTATGGAATCTTTACGAAATCGTAGGGCGGAAAAAAAACTATAAATCGACTGATCCCAATAATGGTAAACAACAAATATAATGAGGCCGGTAGTGAACTAATTCAAGAGATGCAACTTCTTCAGAAAAAAAAATATGTGTCGGGCATCTAATTGCAGGGGGCGGCGAAATTGTAATATCCTCCTAGTGGCAGATGTGTAAATCCGCCATGTTCCCGCCCCAACGTTGTCTTGCCTGCATTATTCACCTACTGCTACCAATCTATTTCTGCTGTAGTCTGTGCGAAATAGTGACCTTCTGATCAGTGATAGGAACCTTCGTGGCGAAAACTGGAACTAACGTTATTATTTTTAAGTGTCGGCAAATGTATAGCATAAAAACACGTATTTATTTTTATATTATTGGATTGAAGCGCTTGTACCGCCGTTTGTAGATAAGATCTGAACAGATCAACCGTAGGTATATAGGTACTCTGCCGTGGTACCGTACCGTGTACCTCGGATAGGTGGCCGCTGATACCATTTGTAACAGAGCCTTTGAAGAGTGGTGAAGGAGTGTTCGTTGAACCGTCGGGCCCGGTGTTATCTTAGATAACAGTCTGAGCGGTCTCACAACTCCGAAATCGGGATAGCATCCAGCCATTTTAACAACGTACATTGGCCAGAGTAATTAAGTGCTTTGACAGATTCTACAACCTCTTCTTCTTTTCTTAAGTTATGGCCTCTGCAGCTACTTGCCATTCTGTAACTTTATCAGAAGCCATAATTTAAGAAGTAGAAGCTTTGTCATCAACAGAAACCATTCTTTAGTCGTTGTTTGTCATAGATAAATATGAGAGATGTACATATGTCGGAGACTCGTACTATATTTACAGTTTCTCAGATCTATATACTCTTTGCAGTAAATCACCACAAACTAAATAGAATACTGCGGTAAATCACTCAGTAAATCAAAGGAATTACAATACTATGCAGTAAATATCAAACATAATGGTGAAAAATGGTATATAAATATATCCAAATTAACATGGCACAAACATAACATTCAATTTAAAAACATATATATACCTAGGTCATAAATGATGTGTGCCTGTCCTCTCCAAGATAGCATGTCATCGTATTCAACGTGCTGTGATAACTCACTGTTCAGAGACCCTCACGTCCGCTACCTCACCGCCCTGCTCGTGATGGTGATCCTCTACCTCGCCTGGAGCCTGTACAGATGCCGCAGACGCAGGTGAACGGTAACTATACTTTACTTATCTGTGCCAATAGGCGTTAGGACCGGCATTATATTTATTCCGGATTCTATAAAAGCAACTGACTTATAATATGCCTCTGTTACGAACGAAACCACCACAAACTTAATAGTAGTACTGGAAACGACTAATCTGTCGCTTCGCTTTCATTTCTACAAAACGATCACTTCCTCAAGATAAAAAAAATCAAGTGTATATAGAGGAGTGTGTTGGATCCATCAACAGGCCTACCACCACTCTGTTAGGGCAGACAATACCTAATAGTCAAGGTCAGGCAGGCGAGAGCCTAACATCTTCAATAGTAATAGATAAAACTAGCAGTTCTGGTACCCTAGTATTCGTGAATAGTATATTTACTAGTGACGCGTCACGATTTCGCACGGGTAGATAGGTATTTAATAATTATTTAAACAAATTAAACTTCAACACTCTAAGCAGACTCCCCACGCATGCGTACAACACTCGCTCCAGTCAGCTTTTAAACAAAACAAACTAATTCAATAATAGTTCATCTGTTTGGGAGCTACTGTACGATGCCGCAACAGACCCACAGTCAAATACATATACAGACACACGAACACCTTCACGTCAAACTTATAATCCCTCTTTGTGTCCAGGCCTTGTAGTAGAATTAGTACATTTAAGTATGAAAAGATAATTTTAATATTATTTCTCTAATCATATTTTTATATTATTTTATTTATCTATATAAAACGTTAATTTTATCTTCAAAATATGGAAAAATAAGCAATTATATTCGCCATGCGTCATGGACACAGGTCAGGAATACAGACATATACACACGTATAACTTAGCCCTTAACAAACCTTATGTTTGCTTCGGCGATCGCTTTCATTATATGTATAAGAGAGTTGCAGCTATTCCTGACAAATAAACTATTATCGCTATCTTCCCTAATTGTCTTTTTTTTAGCAAGCATCAAATTTGCAAGAAACGCCTTATCCATGCCTCCAAATCAAATCTTTCCTCTTCGTTATTAGTTTAGATGTGGATTACATTGTTCTAAGTGCACAAGATGAGCAGTTTCTTTTTTGTCTATTTCAAACAAACCTTTGAAGGTAGAAATAGAGAGGGATATTACTTCCTCTCCTACGCCGCGCCGGCGGTCAACGCTCCCTCCCTCCCTCCGCTCTCTCCGTCTTACGAATTCGATGACGTCACGCGCCTGACTAATTTTGCGATCGAGTGACGAAGTTTAATATTTTTGTCTCATACAAAAGTGCACAACGCTACTAAAGAAGTTTTCACTTCAAAAATGGTCGTGGTACCGATTTCGACAAGTTATTTTACACTTTTGAGTTTTGATGTCGGTTTAATTTTTTTTTAAAGTTGTTTTTCATCCTTTACAGTGACCTATGCTACTCACGGGATCAATTGTCATTGTGTATGTTCACCGATTTCTTCATCCTTAACTAGGAAGTCGTCCAAGTAGACAGTCCCAGAAACAATTTTCAGTCATCGGAGTGTAACTCAAAAACCGCTTGACCGATTTTAATAAAATTTAAATGGAACTACACCGGAAAACCCAGCTTTAAATAAAAAAGAATCATCAAAATCGGTTCAACGATACAAATTATATAGAAAAGGATAGCTATATGTTTAGACTTGCGCGTGAAATACGCGTTGCAATGAAAATTACTACAATTGACTTAATTTTGCCGCCTCAGTTTTCGCGCGCTGTGCGACATCTACCTCATATAAACATATAATATCATTAGTTCACCCAGTCTAAAGTTCTGAGGTAACAAACATAAAATTACCTCCTTTCTTGCAATCGGTTAGTGGTAGTGAACTTTATTACTGTTAGCATGACACGGATCCTCTCCGTGGCATCCCGGACCGCAATGCGGCACGTCCGCTCTGCGTACAGCGTGTAATTAAACCCACTGTTGGATTATGTAAGCACCCCGGATCATAACGATTTCAAACCGTGATCCGTATCCTTGGAAAGGAATGTGAAAGGGAAAACAAAGTACACTCAATGGTGATCACGCAATGCTTTATACAGACTGAATTTCATTATATCAATGGAGGTTTATTAATTTACTAATGTACACTTCATGAAAACTCTACAGATAGAGTGAGGGAAGTATCTTTAGGGTGGTATGCCATGCCAGGTAACCTCCCCGTTCACCCACTACTTAAGAATCTTTCGGAATTCGGGGGAACGACAGTGTTGTGGGCCGTTACACCCTGGGTATCGGTTAACAACTTCTGTAATGATATCTAGATGATGACCTGGCCAGGTGGGTATCTCTACGCGCTCCACTGATTAGCAGAGGGGACGGGCGGGGGCTGGATGAGAAGAGCAATCACCAAGGTGGGTCCGCGTAAGCCACCCGGACCATCCCTGGCACTGCTCTGGGCCCAGGGGATAAGATAGAAGACAGTCAAACCAAAGATAGATTACAGTCTGGAATAGCACATAGACTATTTTTTATCCCGGTAAAATGTACGATTTCCTTGGAATAATTAGTGTAGCGGGAAAACCGTATGTACAAAAAGTTATATTTACAAACTGGCCACCTTATTATTTAATTTGAAAAAAGAATTACTTTAATAGTCTTTTGTTTCAGGGCTTCATTTGTTTATACGTTTATTTCTCATTTTTACAAGCCATTGGTATACTTTTATTATCATGTACGTGATTCATCTTATACAATTCTCACTTGTTTCATTTTTTGACACAATCGTGTTGTCATACTGGTAATTACACATCGATGAAGGGACAATGCCGGGTCCTACTGTAGCTCAGGTCTCTAAAGCTGTTACTTTCATTGAAAATGGTCACAGTTATAAAGAGGTGGCTCAGACATTGCGAGTTTCCGAATCCGTCATCTTTAGAAATGTTAGACGTTATTGGCCGACTGGAGAGTACGCGAGACGCGCAGGGCGAGGTCGCAAGAGTCACATCGGCAAGAGACGATCGATTTATGGTGAGCAGTGTTCTGAGAAATCGCACTTTGACTTTTACTGAGATGAGATCTACGCCCAAGGATGTTCGACAGTTAGCACTAAGACCGTAAGAAGAAGACTAAGAGAAGCTGGAATAACGACGTGCTTGCCCCTAGAGAGGCCCCCTACTTACCATAGATCATCGAGGAGCTTGGGTCAACTTTGCTCGCGCATATCAAAACGGGAATGATAATGACTGGGGGAAATACTGTTGATGAGTCTAGGTTTGGTCTTAAGCCAGTTGATAGATCTGAAGGGTTACAATTTGGCGACCCGGAGAAAGATACGTTCAGTGTAACATTGTCGGAAGAGTCATATGGTGGTGGGTCAGGTATTTGCATAGGGGCATACGGAGTTGCACATCGTAGAAAATGGATCCCTGACTGCGCTCGGGTACGTAATTCACACAATCACATTTTGAATGTGATTATTGAAGGGTTAATTCATCAAAACATCATTTTTGTCATTTCTGTTGGTAAGCCTTGTGTTTTTACTGAAGTTAGTTTGGTATTCATCATCATTCAAAATGGCAAAAATAATAAAATGTCTAATATAATTTCTATAGTTACATACAAAAAAAAGTTTTACTTCCGATTGTCTCTTTTTTCGTTCCGTTCCTCTAAATAAGTCCATGAGTGTAGTTTAAGTTATAAATGTAAAAAACGGGTAAAGTTTACACCTGCCTACGAATAGATTGGGTCCACGAGCGCAACGCCAGCCATACATAGGTACCTATTTACGATATGCACCCAAGTTCAATTGGATTTAGTTTATTTTAAAAATACGTGAATATAAATGTATATTTAAATGTCAATTAATATTATTTTATTTAAAAATACCAGCGGCCACATTTTGATTGACACTATGCCAAAAAGTAATTCCCCCATTTAAACACTAAAGTTCGATATAGATGACAAACTCGATTCATAGCGACCCTGCAGCAGGATGATGATAGACATCTATGATGATGGACCATAATGCTTAGTTCTGCGCTGCGAGCTGCCACCCATAGATAAGAATAGTGATGTCAAAAACTGACATTGACAGCCTATTTACTATTAATTTCACCCAAACTTTACCACTAAATTTTGAAATAGAATCATGCAGTAATGTTTAGAAATTCACATTCACAAGTGGAATACCCAGCCAGGCAATGAAGCATGGGTTAGACACGACGAAACATCGCCTCTATCACAAGCTTACTTAAAGCTATAATTGATTGATACGATGGGATGTTGCAAAGGAGGATGTACAAATACCAGTTGGCAGTTTTTCGTGGAAGAGCACAAGGTCTCAGGGTTTATCATAGGTCTATTGCTGGTCATCCTTCTGCTTGGGTACAAAGTATTCCGTTGTCGCAGACGGAGCGGAAGCTCGTCTCGCAGCTGCGCGAGACGGTAGTTCCGGTCGTGCGTGATACTTGTTCTGCGTTGGTAGGTAAGTAAACACAAATATTTGAATATGAAAAATTTATTACTATAGTACAAAATTCTTAAAAATAATCATAGTGTAAAACTAATTACCACATAAAGCTTTGATTCGACTTAGACGGGACTTCAAAGTGAATATTTTAATTTAATGTATTATGGTAAGTTTTTTTCACACAGTAAACATTCACTTCGCATCCCGAAATTATTTATATGTAAGGCATACTTTAGTTTAAATAGACGTTTTATTTTCGAACTTGTCCTACTTGCTTGTGCTACTAGAACCACGAAGCACTCGTCGTTCTACACTCGACCAACCGACACATGGTTATATTATATTTCTGCCTATTCGTTTTTTGTTGCAATCTATGACGGATTAGTGGTCGGAAGAAATAATTTAAAATATTACAAAGGAGTACGATATAAGACAGCTTAAAATATGTAAATGTGATCAGAATCCCTTCTGCAATATAATAATAATTCGGGTGTTGTGTACAAGGAGTGTTTTTTATATTTATATAATATATATATTATATATATATATTAAAAATATAAATATATAATTTATATATTTATATTTTTTATTTTTATATATTTACCGGAGTAAAAAACAGAAGGAAGACGACAAATACCGTACCCTCGTGCTCCAATTGTAGGCATAGGGCGTGGAACCTCGGGAACCGCGAGAAAACACCTGTTCAGATCGGACTTCAAGAAATGGCACAGGACGACAAACTATCTAAACGGTTTTTCAAAATATTCATCTCGTGTTTTCTTTCAGATTGCTCTGGAAGTATGCGTCCTTCGCCACCTGGAACAGCTTTGCACTGTTTTTGTCACCGGTTTCTCTGACCATGGAGGACAGAGCACTGTTCGGATCCGAGAGTAGAATGTACGGGTGCTCGAACTCGGCCACTCGGCCGAAGCTCATGACGAGGACGCGGTCGGAGTCCATGATGGTGTTGAGGCGGTGAGCGATGGTCAGCACCGTGCAATGAGCGAACTGGCGCCGGATCGTCTGCTGGATGAAGTTGTCCGTCCTGCGCAACAATCGGCAGGGTCACACGATATAGAGACGGTATCATACCTGAACGCGTTCGGCAAGTATACTCGTATAGCCCAACTCACTGTGGATCCACGTTGGCAGTCGCCTCGTCCATGATGAGTATCTTGTTGGAGCGGAGCACGG
Organism: Apeira syringaria; assembly: GCA_934044485.1. NCBI lineage: Eukaryota > Metazoa > Arthropoda > Insecta > Lepidoptera > Geometridae > Apeira > Apeira syringaria. Next base: position 737,448 of record OW203662.1, read on the forward strand.
CCCGCGCCAGGCACATGAGCTGCCGCTGTCCGATGGAAAAGTTTGATCCTCCCTCCGTCACTCTGAAGTCCAGAGACGGCACAGAAGACTTCATGTCGACCTGACAAGTATAAAAACACAAAAATATAGCATTATGTACTGAACTCGAAGTGATATCATTTAACGACCTTCAGTTTCGTAAAACCGGAAAGTAAAGCGTATTAGTATGTAGGTGAAAATCGATTAGAAGATAAATGAGTGTGGATCTATGTATATGATTGTATAGTACCCGGGTATTGTATATTGTTGAGCAGCGAGCGATACGATCTTGAACACGTTTTTTTTTCCAATACGAAGAGATGTTATAATGTGAAGTAACTACCTGTGTATTATCCAGACGGTCCGGTCGTCCTGGCTCAGTTATCGGTGGCATTGTCTTAAGAACCACGACCCCGGGTTCGAATCCCGACTGGGGCAAACATTTTGGCTCCTGGATTCTTGAGTATTTCGATGGTGCGTGTGTGCGTGTGTGTATATACCCCCAGCGACACGGTATCTTAATGCAAGTGTGCGATTGTGAATCCATTCGTTGTTGTCTGTCACGTCTTCGAGATAGATGGGACCTTGGCTACTTTTGAATCTGGAAGAAGTATAGTTCCTGTTCCCGTTCTATCATAAGTTATAACAGAAAGAGCCGAGAACAGTTGATCCACGCGGGTAGTACCGCGGCGCGGGCGCACTGGTTGGTCACGCACGCTTTATGTTCAGTAATGATGACTGTGGAGATATTACTCAGGTCTAATAAATCAAATATTTATCAAGGTCAGCTCTTGAAATATCTAACTTAATTAAGTGCTTGAAGTACGAACTAGAAAAGAGTAATTTTCCGCCAAGCTGTGGAGTTCCTAACAGCTCAATCTTGAGATATTCATTGGACCTATTTGAGTGTTGAAGTCGGTTCAATTTTTTGGTATTTTTTTAAAATAGTAAATGATTAAAAAGTGTGGCATTGAAAGCTGATAAAGCTGAATGTAAGTAGTGAACATACTGGGCTATACCAACCTAATGTTGGAATCAGTAAACAGCAGATTTATCGAAAGCCCTGAGTAATTGTAGAGGGCGCTGTGTTCACTGCGTCCCTACTAAATCCGTACATACTAAATACATGAAATTGGAAATGAATTCGGATTATTGAGCGATAGATAGGAACACACCTGTTCGAGAGCTCTCCAGAGTTCCTCATCGCTGTAGATGTTGAACGGATCCAAATTGTACCTGATGGTGGCCGAGAACAGGACCGGCTCTTGAGGAATGATGGATATCTTCGAACGGAGACCCTGCGATAACAATTTATAAAAAGCCCTCAAAACAAACGAATACGCGACTCTCAATATTTCGAAGCATAATTAAAATTAGGCCGGTAAAACAAAGAGAGCGATTTCGAAGCGACGCTCGCCAAGCGGCGGAACCATCGGCCGACTCCTGATGGACACCACTCGTAGTTCGGCGCAAGCGACGGCTCGAGCTACCGGTGAAGGTGAAGGCAGCACCATTGCCAAAATCCAAGCACGCTGGTTGGGCACTTTCGAGTACCTACCTTGCTACCTATCACCCTCAAGTTTCAATAATTGTCACCTGCAGTGTGTTTAGGCAGCAGTTCTCAAGACCCAGTAAACTTTATAGTACTACCGTGATTACCACATCGTCACTTCTTAGAGGAAGGAATACCTTCGAACGGCTAGTGAAGTGCTACTATGGCTTAGGTGGACAAAGCGACAGGACGGTATTCTGTAGTCGAAGGTTCAAGTCCCACTAGTAGCCGAATTTCTTTTTCAAATAATTTGAACGTAAATCCTTGAGGAGATCAATTGAGGAGTTAGTCTTATATATGCGACTTGCATATAATTAAATGATCTTAGGACTTGAGATCATTATGGACACTGACAGCTGTCACATCTGACATCTGTCACTTTGTGATACATTCATCCTACATGGATCACCCAATTTTTAGTCTTAGGTCTTCGACCACCCACAGAACAAAATAAATTTGCTGTTATCGAAACATTCCGACCTAGGTTTCGGGCATGTTCGATGCCAATGGTCAGGTGAGTTTCCGCTGCGACCACTGACAGCGTAAACTCACCTGATGTTTGGCAACGGACTTGCCGAGAACTCAAACTCACGATCATTTTATGTTCTACCAGCCATAGTTTGAAATATTTGAAAGTATGGGTATTTAGTAGTATAGGACAATAAAAAATATTTGGTGTTCCACGGGATTTGTCTTTCCGGGGACCACCTATGTGTTCCACGTCAAGGAGCGTTCCCGAATGGTAAGGCGCGCAGGTGGCACTCACCTGCCTGGAGACCAGCGCGGTGTCCAGCCCGTCTACTGTTAGGAGTCCATCGATGTACGCGAACCTGAACATCGCCGATATCAGAGACGATTTGCCTGCTCCAGTCCTGCCTACGATACCGACCTGCTCGTAAACAATATATTATTAGGTAACTAACTACTACAAGATATATGGCCTTCATTCTGTTAATCAAAAGAACTAGCTAAAATCCACAAAAATTCTTCAAATTGAAATAGCTCGTATTTTATTTACGCTAAAATTCAACTTCGTATAACTCCATACAACGCTCTCACTAATATTAGACGTATTGTATTCCATTGCTGGCCAATTGCGGGTAGTTTTAGTGGGCACCAAATATGTGGCGACTTAATTTACCTAAAACTGTATACTAACTGTAACTGTAAACAAAAATATATTTAATTTTAGTGATTTTATTGATAAGTCTCATACTACAGACTTTAGACTTTATCGTAACCGTATAATAACATTTAGTTTTACAACATTTTAGTTCAGTTCAGTTGAATAAGCGAATCACTACCATAACGTCACTGAAAACTGCTGAATATATATATCTTAAAATTGAAATAAAACACCTACTACACTTAATATAGGGATAAAAAAATATACTACACTGATCCATAATTTCACATAAGACATTATGAACCAGGGTTCTTAGTTCATTTCTTTATCCCACAGTACAGTGGTAACAAGTGATTTTAATGTTTAGTTAGATTGTAGGAACATACCTTATAACTAAATTAAGAAAATGTCTCGTGAGCTTTTCAAAACTAACATAAAACGAATTAAAAGAAATTTCGATTTAAAAAGTATAAAACAATATTTTCGTCGAGAAATGTTACGCTCAAACTAAGCTACTTCACTCTAAAACTTATACACAATCGTTTACTACCCACTGTTGTACTGAATGTATTGTAATGTAACAGGCTACCTAGGTAGGCTACCTAGTAACATTACAATAATAAATAATAATAATAATAATATCTTCCATGCCGATTTCGGCATGGAAGATATTATTATGGAACATTACAATAGTAGTGTAACAGGTAGTTAAAGTACTACATTGAGAGAAAAAAATGTATAATCAAGCGTAATTTTACACCTTATTATTTGTAAAACGTGTAAAACGTACCCAGCGCAGATATGTGACATTGTCAGTAATGAACGCGCGGCCGTGCTGTAATGTGTTTGCTACATGACAGCGGTATTGGTTCATAAACATCCACGGACTAGACGTTTTGTATTCGAGTATTATATGGACGTTATGTACGTAGTGCGTTTATTAAGGGTTTAACAGGTGTCGATGTTCTTACAGAGGCTCGCGGGTGTTTACAGGCAGAAGGGCCGGGGCGAATCCTGATGCATGTTGATTTAAAATATCATAAAAATCTACCTACAGATGACCTACGGGCTGCAAAAACAAATTACCTACTAATCACATTCTTAGACTTTTGAATTCCGTTTCTTCTGGTGTAAGACACAGTTCAAGCGTATTCATTTCTCGTTACCGCAAGAATGTTTGATAAAGGAAAATATGGTCGCTTGAACATATTTTTCACCAACAAATTAGCGAATAAAATCAAATGTTAATTTAAAAAAAACATTGTTAAGTTTGTTGTAAAGTAGGTTCGCTTAGATACAGTGCTACACGGATCAGCACACGCATCATAGATAAAACTGAACGAGCATAACCTAAAGGCTTCATGCTTCATCATATATTTTTTTCAGTGTAACCATCGAAAATATGATTTAGTAATCTTGATTTTTGGTAGTTGGTGGTATTTTTCTCCAGTACAATACCTTCCATCCACTCTCAATTTCAATATTAAGGTTGTTGAGCACAGGATCTTCGTTGGGTGCATATCGCAGGTTCACGTTCTGGAATACGACCCTGCCTTCGTGCGGCCACGTCGCCGGCATCGCTATCTCTGTAAATAAACAATTGCCAATAAAAAAATGTGGCAATGAGAACGTAAAAAAGATTAAATTTTCCATCGCGATGAATAGTTAAAGCGCAATAACAGCCGCCCCGGCGCGGCGGGGCGCGGGGAGTGCAGGGCGGGGGCGAGCAAGCGCGCGCGGACCGTTTGGAATCCTTATAGGGCGATGGAAAGCTGTTTGCAACGTACAGTTAATTTGCTACAGTATATAAAGGTAAATCGGTTCACTGTGCAAGAAATTCTAAGGCAACACACATAAAAAATTACAGTTGAAATGACAACTTTCTCCTTTTTGAAGTCGGTTTAAAACACCGTTCCATGCTCTGATAGAGAAAGCACGTGACTAATACGGACGGTTATTTGCTAGTATCTTAGTGCCACACCTATATTAGGCGCAGTGCTGCGTGGCACACAGACAGCATGTCGCCCTGAGTTTTTAAGGAATAATGGCTCAGCGGTGGAAGCGTCGTCTGTCAAACTGGCTGACGATGGTTCAATTCCCATTAATCGCTTGAGCTTCCTGTGAAGGCAACAATGATATCGAATTCCCACCATGGTTCATAGTTCCCAAATACATAGCGAGCAAGCAGTCCTCGAGAGCCAGTAAACATTCTAGGTCTAGCGTGATTACATCTTCGACGACATCGTGACTGACCATCAAGTGAGAGAGTAGTCGAACGCTAGCTCTGCGCTGTCAGCACTAACCGCCTTCGAACAGATTCTTCTCAGTCTCAATGTTGGTGTACTCCAGCACACGCTCCACACTCGTCAGCTGCGCGAGGAACTCCACCAGCATCCTGGCGCCGTGCTGCAGCATCGCAGTCAGCATGTTGCTCTGGGTCACCGCCAGACCCACGCTTCCCACTGCTATCACATCACCTGAAAATAAATGAAGGCATTTTACAAACGGCCAAGTCAATAATAAAGATTTGTTAACACACACCCACTCATCATTAGGATGCTGTCGAGTACCCTCCTCACCTCGCGCGCGCGTTGCGAATATCAATGAATATTTTGATTTCCATCGCAACTTATCTTAGCTAATCGAGTAGGTAAAGCAACGTTTGGTCGTCAGAACCTAAATCCTTTAAAATATTAAATGCCTTTACTTGAGAGTGTTAGCAGATCCAGGTCTTAGATCAGTAGTCGGTACTGGCTACTTCAGAGGTTTTGATAAAGTCTAATCCTCCGCCAAATCCGCTAACCACTGGCTTAACCACTGATATACATTTCAATAAATGCCAGAATCCCAGCGGCGGGGGCGGCGCGGCGGCGCGGGGGCGCGGGGCGGTGTGAACGAAGCTATTGCAAAGATGCATTCTGAAATTTGGGAGACTTCGTAATGGCTCCATTCCATCGAACGAGTTCTAATGTTACGTAATACTTGTATTTTTGGAATAATACAAATGTCATATCACAAAGAGATAATTATATAAGCACCATAGTATCACTATCACTACAAAGTCGCTTTCTCTGTCCCTATATCTCAATGTATGCTTAAATCTTTAAAACTACGCAACGGATTTTGATGCGGTTTTTTTAATAGATAGAGTGATTGAAGAGGAAGGTTTATATGTATAATAACATCCATTAATGACATAGGCTATATATTTAATACCCGTGCGAAGCCGGAGCGGGCCGCTAGTAGTATATGTACGTTGGCAGGTGTTTGTAATATTTTCGTATAGGTATTTCGTTCTTCCCCTAGTCGAGTAACACGATACAAAAATTCCAACCGATTTCCAACCCTTTTCCGCTAAACTGCCAATGAATACTTTATCTTATATTACGGCGAAGATTGCTTATAGAAAACAAATTGCCAATGTCGCTAACGAACGTACTTACCAAAATCGATGTACAGGAACACGAATATGACAGCAGTGAGGTACACCAAGCACATGGTGTCCAAGTAGAACCCGAAGAAAGACCCTCCGCCCAAAAACCCATTCCATGCTGCCGTGTGTAAGTCCTGAACCATATATCAATCATAAGTTCCCCCCGCCCGCGCCGCGGTGAATACTACATACATACATTATGGTAAACACTGCTTTTCATTCTGAATATGAGAAAAGTAAATAAAAACCTTATTGTCTAGCCTATCTAAGTATCTATTAGCCTGAATGTCAGAGAAGTTTATAAAATGAGTTCACCTGCTATTATACGTTCCTATACAGAGCCAGTCCACGTGAATAATGTAACGTGCGACAAAATAGCTGAGGATCCAAAACGAGGAAACTGCCGCTTGCCCGACTTTTTATATTTCTTTTTCTGTGACAGTCTGTGTTTTTTATCATTTATGGTGGTACATATTTAGTTCAAATCTATGTGAATTAAATATTTAAATCGAATTAAAAATTGGGCAACTTTGCACACTTTCCTCAAATGCTTATTTACTGTTACTACCTACTGTAAAATACAGAATTGGTTAGACTGTGTTTTTCAGCGTAGTGAGTATCCTTTCAGACTCAAAATTGTATAGCGAGCCGAGATACCTAAACTCGAAGGAGACCGGTAAGGTTATAATCATTTTAGTCGTAAAAAGGAAATATCGGATGGTCCACCGAATCACAATAGTGATGGTTGGTTTCACAGCATATTGAAAAGCTACGGCAAAATATCTTCGCGAAATGTCATACGATGACTTTCATCATCATCATCATCATCTCAGCCATAGGACGTCCACTGCTGAACATAGGCCTCCCCCATTGATTTCCACAAGGACCTATTGGAAGCGGGCCGCATCCAGCCCTTGCCTGCGATCTTAGTCAGGTCGTCTGTCTACTATCGTTTGTCGACTTTAAGATAATTTAAATAACTACATATAAACCTGTTTGTTCCGTCGCCTTGCCTATAATAACGATGATGAGCTCAACCTGAGTCTGTGATCACGGCAGCCCTATCTGATGCGAGCGTGAGTGGTGCCTTAGCAAATTAATATTCGTACCGGTAGTGTTTTGGGTGCATTCTTTTTAAAATATAGTCATGCCAAAACACAAAAGATATTTATCATTTAGCGAACCAAAACAGAACTTTTGTGAAATATGGCGAAAATGGTGCTGATCCGAACAAACGCACTGCTTCCGTAAATGAGCAGCAATATTTATATTTGTGCGAAATTGTTTTGTATAATGTATAGAAGAATGAGTGGGCTCGACACAAATATTTAAAGGTTCATTTTTTGTATACTTGTTTAAAATTACTGAACTAGACTAGTACTGAATTGATTTTAAATTTACATTAACAGTAAAATCTGCATAGGCATGTTTAATAGCATATACAAATAAATTCCAAAAAATGGAACCTTGATGGTTCAAAAGTAACTATTATCAAAATATTGTGCCGACATGGTACCGACTTCAACAAGTAATTTCACACTTTTGAGCGTAGAAGTCGGTTCCATGACTTGGTAATATTTTTTTTCACTCTTTTCAGTGACCTTTGCACCCAGGTAGGCTACACCAACCACACCTACTCGTGTGATGTATTAAGTTGTGGGTGTCGTTCGTGCGATATTTGTCGTCGGGAGCTACCTGATGCTGATCGAACTCCTCCACCAGCCGCTCTTGGGCGCCACATGACCTGATCGTGGCGATGCCGTTCAACGAGGATGTCACCATGCCGAACACGGGACTCTTTGCTGAGAAACACATGAAGAGAGATAAGACCGTTTTCAAGCATAATATTTTCATTGCATCCTTTAACAATGTTCAGTACGCGCAGTCTATCTTTGAGGCTACCTATCTGACGTGAACGCATGTATCGGTGAAATCAATTATGACGGTCGCCGTGGCGCAGTGGTCAGTATCCGTGACATGACTTCTGTCTTTCCTGGGTTCGAATCCCGACCGGGGCAGCATTTGTGCGATGAGTATAGATGTTTGCCCCGGGTCTTGGTTGTTTGTGTGTATCTATGCCTCCCGCGACACAGGGAATCCTAGTGCGGGGATCTAAGTGTGATAAAAAAATGTCATCGAGCAGAGTTAGCGAGATAGGAAGATGCGATAAAACTCAAGCGTATGAGCAAGACAGTTAGGTACAGTAACTATTTCCAGCCCCTATAGAATTAAAAATAGGTACTGCGCAGCAGAAAAACTCCTTATTCATGGGAAACCCGTAGTCTAAGCGGGGAAAGATATCTATCAAGAAGTAAGGATTTAAAATAATGAATGATCTGAGGGTGGAAAACCACTTACTTGTGCCTTCTAACCGCTTGATGCCTTGTGCCGTTTTCAGATATGTCTTCACCATGAAGAAGAACAACAGCAGTAACACAGCCGAAGGTATCAATGTCCAGTACAGAGCAATAGCGTTGAGAACCAGGATCACTACAAGGGTGCCGTAGATCTGGAACACGTCCAGTAAAGTCCTGGGGAGAATTTCGTCTAAGGCTCCCATGTCCTTGGTGAAACGGTTGAGGATACGACCTGAAAAAGGGCGGTTGAGTTCGCTATTATTTTGAGGTATAAAATAAATGTATGTCCCTGATATTCATGTAAAAGTAAGTTTTCAGGGACATTGGCTCTCCGTGTTTTTCTACCGTATATACAACGGGGAGTGTTCTGAAGAACTCTTCAAGGTTTTACCACCGTGCTAGCCGCTTAAAAGCTCATCCACATATACTTGACACATGGGATTCAGGCGTCCATTGGCGTCCGTCAGCCAGGTTTTAGAACTGCTCGGAACTTGAATGGATTTTACAAAGCTTATAGTAAGGCCCCTGATTAAAAAATACTCTACCCCGATGCTGTGGATTATATTATATTCTAATATTGCCGTTACCTTCCACTAAAGGAATTTATTTACCTTGAGTCGAAGGCCGTCACCGCGCAGCTGAAGCCGAGGTGGGCTCGATACTAAGACCGTCTGACTAACGGCCTACATTCAGTACCCTGTAGGAATAATCGCTTCGACCCAATCGATGATAGCTTAATCTAAATAAATTTAACCTAAGTCCACAAACGATTTAATAACTATGTAACCTTGTTTCTCACAGGGTATATCTATTTAAAAGTTTTAATTACAATTGTGAAAAGATTCGTTGTTTTTTTTTTCAAATATATGTACCTAAAGAATCTATTATTATATACTATTATAATCTATTCTCCCCGCCTATTGAACATTTCTCATGGTAAATATTCTTTTTTTAATTTATGTCAATTTTGTGTCAATAAATTGTATTGTACCTACTAATTATGGAGTGAGGTATGTTAATCGGCAGGTAACCTAACCTAACGTAAGACTCCTTATACACGTGTGTCCATTACTTTATAATAAGTGAAACTGATGTTAAAAACAAAAGTGAAACCTTAAAATAGCAATAAGGAGATCGTATTACCAAAAAAACGGAAAGCAAAATGCCAAAGGTTTTAATTCGGCTACTCCGAGCGCATGTTTTTATGCCCGGGAATGGGCATATTACGGGCGAATATGTTTTTATACCGGGCAAACGTCAACAGACGGATGCAATATTTTTCCCCGGATGAACCGGGAGTAGTCGTTTGTTTTTGCTTTTGTTGTCGGTCGCTTTAGCAGGTGTGTTCGAACATTGCTGGTCATTTATATACATGTAGGTATGTTAAGTAATGGTATGCTTAGTAAGTTATGTACAGGCTGACAATAGCTAGTGGATTGCTCAAATGTTATTGTAGTAGCTGCAGTATTGTAATTAGTTATTAGTGTTTTATTTTAATAAAGGCATCGGCCCATAACATAAACACATATAGGTGTATATAAGAGGAGTAGTAATGACCTGAGGAGCTCGTGTCGAAGAACCGCATTATGCCTTTAATCATGGTGGAGAACATGGAGTTGTGCAGGTTGTTGGAGGCGGACACGCACAGCTGGGCGAACGGGAACACCCGGATGTTGGTCAACAGGACGCACGCCAGCACTACGCTCCCGTGGATGATCAGGTACTGGCCCGTCGTGAACAGGCCCACCACCACATCGAGGCCCGTCTCTGCGCATAACACATCATGTTTTAGCAATCATATATAGATAAGCGTATAGGTGTATATAAGCGTTTTGCTTCCACTTTCTTAATGCGTACTACCAAGGAATGGAACTCGTTGCCCGAGTCTGTGTTTCCCGATATGTACAATCCTGGAGTCTTCAAGTCGCGAGTGAATAGGTACCTTCTAGGTTTGCGTGCTAAATCCTAGACAACGTAATCACTTAACATCAGGTGAGACAGTTGTCAAACGCAAACTTATAATAATAATATAAAAAAAAGTATATGCATATGAGTGTACATAAAGTGCACCAGAAAACTAATAAAAACTGAACTGAAAATTATACAGACACCCTACGCTACTACCTAGGTACACACCAAAAGCTAAGTGGACTTCTTGTGGAAGGGCAAGAAGACTGCCTTGCCAAAGTGTATAAATAATATAAAAAATATGCTAATTTACTGACTCAAACAGCAATTCTGCAATTAATTATTTCATTACAGTTGATAATAATAGACAATATACGACAAGATACCGCTAATTATTTTTTTTTTTTTTCTAGGACCTTTCTTTGCGTATTTTACAATATCGTATATGTCTCGCGCAATTCAACTATGCAATAATTCTGAAACAAAACAAATGTATATACAAACATAAAGTAGGTTTCCATGAAATCAATTATTATTGGATACGAACAGCTTAACCACACCAGACTCATGGCTATTTTAGTAGACAGGTGTCCATTATGCCAGTCATGATTGTCGTACTATATCGATTTATAGCGATAGCAAATCTTATCTTAATATGACATTAATATTCGTATAAAGTGTTATCTTCGTTCTAAATAAAATTAATCTAATCGTTACTATCTTATCCCATCACTCACCCATTTCGGCGCCCTGTAGTCCTTCTTCATAAATTGCCATTTGATTTGACCTTCAACAAAAAGTACACAATAAAATACCCACAGCCTCATGTTTCCGAATCACAGTCCCGCTATATTACCCTTCCCACTAACCATCATTGTTACATTTGGCATTCGCTTTTCTTTGTTTAGTCCAGATGAGCGATACTAAATATTTTGAACTATTTCATTTATGAAAATATATAAAGTACTAGTATTTCTTATTATATACCATGAACAATCTATATTCCCAGTACCAGAATACTCTAGAAGATACAGATATGTTCAAATTCGGAAATTAAAGATATTTCACGTAAATAAAACCGATTGTATGTACATATTTGTATATTCTAGATAACTAGAAATTATTCTAAAACGTTTGGGAGCATTCCGGATAACGATGTTCGACCATTCTGCATCATTTTAAAGCTCTTGAAATAAATTTGATTATTCTAGATAATTTCAGAATGTTAGAGAACATTCTAGAACGTTCAGGAGCATTCTGGATGATAATCGATTATTCTTAATAATTTAAAGTTACCTTAAATTAAATTTGATTATTCTAGATCATTCTGGAATATTGAAGGCAGTAGATGATCGATCACCTCTATACTTCACGATGTTGAATATTAAATCGTTCTAGAAAATTCAAAAATATTTAGGCAAAATCTAGTTTTAAGAAAAGTCCTTATGTTATAGAAAAGGATAGACATATAGATTTCAAAACCACCCACAACCACCCACTTCTACCCCTTCCGTCTCTTACTCACAGAAGGAGACCAAGGGGTAGTAGATACCCGTAGGCGGTCATAGGAAGAATCCTGTACGTACACACACTTGCTTTATAAGTATATATGTGTGTATTGATTACATTTTATTTATGCTAACGGCATTGCCACTACCATATGTTTAACCAAGAATAAGCATTGCACTTCACACAAAATGCTTATTCTTTGTCAAAGATTTTGGTCTATTCGATTTGACGCTTGAGAATGCGTGCATGAAGAAAAAGGTTTTCGATCAGTGAGTGTGTACAAGTGACATCTTCAAACTAATAAGTGATGGATAGTCGGGCACTACCCACCTCGATCTGTGGATGATGATGATGTTACCTTCACCGAAAGCATACTTCGTCAAAGATCTAGGAGGGGTTCATCCCGCGACCCTCACTACACTGTAGCCATCATAATACTACCAATATTCCTTTTTTACTTTTAATTTATTATTCGGGCCTCTGAAGGGCCAAATCTGACATTTGAGTACGAGGCGTAACATTTCTAACTCGATCGAATAAATACTACGTCGTATCCGTAATTAATGGATCCCCGGAGCAAACACATGGCTCTACCACTGTGACAAACTCACCAGTAGCTGACCCAGTAGTCGACCCCCCCGGCGCACGCGACGGCCAACATTATGAGGCCAACAGTAAACAGGATGAAGCATATATTCCCTCCGGAACGGAAGTACGCGGCGATCACCTCCCAGCGCAGGTTGCCCGACTGCCTCTCTTCATCGGCGATCTTCTGGGCTTCGAACTGTGGAAGCTCTTCGCCCTCGTTCGTGCTCGATTGAAGGCGCTGTAACGCTGGCCTGCCCTTTGTTTCTTCGGTACTCTGAAACAACGGAACGTTTCAAAACTCTAATCGTGCATAATTAGATACTTATAATATCGATGTATGTAAATCCTCATGAATAGAAACAAATTATACAATTTGAAACGGAGTCAGTCGCGTTATATAATTTGACTCCGTCATGGAATCGCTTTACACGCACATATCTTGGAATTGACACAAAATAAAAACAAAATATAGCGCGTTTCATGTTGTCAATCCAATAAACAGGTTAAATGGATTGATAATTAGAAAAATAAATGCACTGGACGCCTGGACTAGGCGACGACGACGCCTGGACTAGGCGACGACGCTTGGACTAGGAAACGACGACGCCTGGACTAAGCGACGACGCCTGGACTAGGCGACGACACCTGGACTAGGCGACGACGACGCCTGGACTAGTCGACGACGCCTGGACTTCCTCGGCGCCGGAAGATTGTAATGATTGTTTATTTATTACAAATATCCGTCAGTACTCAGCTTACTTTTAATACGTGAATTTTGCACGAAACGTGCTAATCACGATTATCGTTATGCCTAATGATGATTAGATTAGAATATACGTTTCACTTTGTACATCATTTGAATGTATGTTTCAGTCGTTGCGATAGCATCTCATATACTTCTTTATGTACCAATTATATGAAGGATCTAGGAAAGTGCTGAGGAAACTAGAAAAATGACATTACAAAATACTTTATGAATCACACCAACAGCACAACAAGTTCCGAACCTCTTCACTACTTAACGGCTGGATAGATTTGGATAATATTAGAAACGTTGTCGATATTAAAATTATGTATTATGATTAAAGATTTGATTGTTTGTTTGCATTGAATAAGTTCCGAAACTACTGAACCGATTTAAAAAATGCTTTCACTGTTGGGAAGCTACACTATTCCCGGGTGACATAGACTATATTATTTTTAAAATTAAGGATCCTTATAATAATTATTTTTTTACCATTGCGAACCCAGGACGGACCGCTAGTAGGTACCTTACAAATTGAGTTTATATATGGGCATCGTTTTACGGTTAATATAGAGATAGATGGCAGCTTGGAGATGAACATAGGCTACTCTTAGGTCCTAGTTCTAGTATGGTTCCGTGGGATAGCTGAGGTGGCAGAAAACCCGTACTCCACGCGGGTGAAACTGCGGGATGCAGCTAGTGTTATAGGACGTAGGGCTATGAACGGAAACTCGGAAATGTAATCGTATCAATTACAAGCTACTAAGTACGAAAACGTGACGAAAACTACGATAATATGTAATAAAATAGATAAGAATCCCACTAATATTATAATTGTGACAAACTGAATGGATGGATGGATAGATGTTTGTTACTCAATCACGTCTAAACGGCTGGATGGATTTGGATAAACTTCGTTATGATGATAGCTTGGACCCTGGATTAACACCTAGGCTTATTTTTATCAACACCATCATCACCGTTTTTTATTACTAGGCGGGTAAAACCGCGGGGCGCAGCTAGTAAGGAATAAATTGACACAAGCAGCTACTCAACTCACTGCTTCTCGAGGGACAAAATCGGTTACTTTAATCCTTCTTTGAAACACTTATTCCTGGATATATCTAAGGTTCAAGTAGAACTGTTGAGAGCTCAGCGCGCCGTTATAAAGTAAAGAACCAATTACATTTTGATCCAAAAGTATTCGTTCTATACTATAATATTGCTACTAAACTTTGTGAAGGGGACAGGAGAGTAGGTGATTTATTATAGATGGATTAAACTTCGGGTATTGTAGTTTACAATTACCGTCGTTGTTCAATTCGATTGTTAACTATAGAAAACATTTGCAAAAGGATAAGTATTATAACATTCAAGTAGATATTTAGTTCTCAATCTGTAAAACACTCCGTTTCGGCTCACAGCACAAATACACGAGTATTTGTGCTGTGAGCCGAAATTGTTTCACATTTTATAGACGATGAAAGATAAAGGAAGTCGATCTATTGTTAAACCTTGGCCCTCGGTTGTGAGAAAACTGTTGGTCATTCAAACGGGATTAGTGAGTCGATTCGAGAATACATTTTGGAAAGCCAGTTCTACTTCTTTCTTACCTTGGCGCTTAAGCTATCGCCATCTTTGTCCTTATCTTGCAATCCAGTCAGCATCATTGCGAAGTCTTTTCCCGAAGAAGCCAATTCATCAAACGATCCTATGTTTTCAATCTGTCCCTGTTGATATAAATAAAGATTTGAAAAATATTTAGCTTTGATAAAAGAATTTGTAGTCTAAAATAATTTTATATTCTATAAACTGACGCTAAAAATATGAAACTTATTCATGTAATTAGAACTGCTGTTACTGATTTGATTAGTAACAACAAAATAGATACTAAAGTGCGAGATTATTTAGCAATGGCTATTCATTTAGCAAAGACTATTGCTGAATACTCAGACAGTGGCCCTAATTCTGTTAATCACACGAACTAGCTAAAATTCACTAAAACTCTTCAAATTGAAGTAGCTCGTATTCTATTTACGCTAAAATTCAAATTCACGTAACTCCATACAGCGCTCTCACTAATATTAGACGAGTTTTATTCCATTGCTGGCCAATTGCGGGTAGTTTTAGTAGGTTCCACATAAGTGGCGACTTAATTTCGCTAAAACTACCCGCAAATTTAATAAATACATTTAATTTCAGTGATGTTATTGATAAGTCTCATACTAATTTAGACTTTATCGTAACCTTATAAGAACTGGATTAGTTTTAAAACATTTTAGTTTAGTTCAGTTGAATAAGCGAATCACTACCAGTATATACAAATGTATTACCAGGGTAAGGAAAATTAAGCTTTTTTTCTCCATTATAGAATATTTTAACTGCGGTTATACCCTTGCAAGGATAGATTCGCAGGGAATAAAAATTGTCGTTACAGTTTGATAATTTGTATTGCGAGCAGTCCTACATTCCTTTTCTTATGACACTTTTCTTCTAAGGATGAAAATAGAGCTCTTTCCATGTTAATTTATTTGCACACGTCGCAGTACCGATTAATTGAGATAAAAATCGGATTAGTTAATCGAGCATGAATTGGGATTATGTTTCTGTTATAATAACGACTAATCGGTATTACCTCGTTGAGGACAATGATATAATCAGCAGCCTTCAGGAAGTGAATCTGATGCGTGACCAGAACCCTCGTCTTCCCGCGTAAGTACCCGTTGATGCAGCCCTCGAACAGCTGCCTGCCGACGTTGGCGTCCACGGCCGACAGGGGGTCATCCAGCAGGTATATGTCCGCCTGCACAAATAACACATGTGATCAAACCAGCTAAAATGTTACTAACACTACGGACCTTTCGATTTACCTAGTATATGTACAAAAGTTTTTACGTACACAGCAATAACCCCACAAATATTATAAAGGTGAAAGTTTGTGTGTACATACACTTGTATGTGTATATTTGTTACTCCTTCACGCGCAAACGGCTGCACCGATTTGATGAATGTGCTATGGAGATAGTTTAAATCTAACAATAAAAGGTTCATAGAATGACTACAAAACATTACAGGTGCTCGCGGGCGTTTACAGGAATTGTGGGAGGGTGAGATGCGATTTGATTTAAAATATTACAAATGTTACCTGTACATATAACCTATGGCCTCAAAAAAAGTTTATTATTTATCACATTTTTAGACTTTTATTTTTTCTCAGGTGTAGAAAGTACAGAGCGCATTTGTCGATACTGCGAGAATTTTCGATAAAGGAAAAATATGTACGATTGTAAATAGTTTTTCACCAATAATATAGCAAATGAAATCAAATTTTGGTCAATAAGAGTTGACCTTCAAGATCTGTTCTCGTTAGTGGTATTTTTTTCAACAAAACAGGACTTTCAACAAATTAATAACATAAACTGAAAAGAGTCAACATTGTATATGTAGCAAATGGCCGAGCCTTAACAGACACGAGTTTTATGAAATCTGAATAATAATTCCCAACTTAATACGTTGTTTATTTGTTGCCCTTCAATACATTTGTATACGGAGATAGAAGTTATCAGCTACTTTTTTGTGTAAATCAAATTTAAAGATGACACACGGAAGATGGTGATGGTGATGAAATTTCCTAGAAACCTATTTATAGTGACGCGAGGAAAGGCAGTGCGCACAATCACACGACAGTCTTGAAGCAGCGTTCAACGTGTTCATGAAATAAAGAGGAACATACATAAGTATAATATGTAACATAAGCAGATGGAATAGTTACCTGCGCGATAACATCGCAGAGACGCTTGTGGTTGTGAACTCGAGCTGAGTATTTTAATGAGCGGTCCTATTGACGCAGTTGAAACGCTCGGCCCAAGTTTAAATATAGATGAATTTTTTAAATATTATTTCTAAGCCTTTTAAACTTTACTCAAGCTTTATAAACGTGTAGGCCACGGCTGTAGCTTCATTGAAATTGAAATATTTGCCTACATTTTTCGATAATCTTTGTACGTGTAGCGCCCGCTTCCCACCCGTTGAGCGGGCCGAGACAATATCTTTTGTTCAAGCTTCCCTTTCCTAATCCCATCCCAGTACCAATTTATATTCATATTTGGCGCGGCAACACCAAGCACTGCGCATGCGCGACTACCGCGCCACGCCGCTACAGCGGACAGTGACAGAACTCCGCCGTCAGTTTCAATACAACAACAAAAACTCAAGTTGCGCCGGCGGCCGCCCTTATACGCGCTCGCAAGAAATATACACAAAACTTTCAAAGTGCAGTGAAATATCAGTGTCCAAGAGAAGCCGGAAAACCGTGAGTCCTAAACCTTACCTATCCGCAGCTTGCACTGTCAAAACAAATCGTCAAATAACCAACATTAAAAGTGGTCATTTCGAGCCAAATTTACT
Source organism: Apeira syringaria (assembly GCA_934044485.1). Classification (NCBI taxonomy): domain Eukaryota; kingdom Metazoa; phylum Arthropoda; class Insecta; order Lepidoptera; family Geometridae; genus Apeira; species Apeira syringaria. Next base: position 755,091 of record OW203662.1, read on the forward strand.
CAAAGTTTCCTATGGTGTGCTGGGTTCAAATCTTACATATAAGATACTCCGTATAGTTTACAGTCCAAAAATCATTGATTATTGCTTAATTGTGCCTTTAGATTTGTTGTGTTTGAGTGTTCAATTAACCTCAAAGCGTAAAACTTGTTCATTTCCAAACCCGAACGTAAATATCTACCTACTTACACGATTTAATAGAATAATATTGTAATAGGACGTAGATCGTAGCAGCAACTTAACTCAGTGTTTATCATTGTATTATGCGTTGTTCATAAGTAATTAGTATAAGAAATATACTCACGCGTATTTATTTAAGGTGTATCATTTGATGTTAAGATCAGTAGGTAGGTATTACCGTATAACAGTGAGTACGCGTTGGTGCCTACATACCTACCTAGGTTCGCTGTTTCAAATCTTACTCGTTACTCTTTTACTATTTCACAATGGATAAGGGTACTACAACTAGAGATATACCTACAAAAAATGAAACTCGTCTAAAGCTCTTGTCTACTCAACGAGAATACGCTTTTCGAGAAATACAAATACTTTACGATTTGTCTTGTCTTGTCGCGACCGACCAATCAAAACTAGGTCAGTTCAAATGTAGGCATAAACGCCTAGATAATTTGCGCCACGAATACTTGGAAATTACTAGTGAAATAAATTCGGTGAAAGTTTTGATTAATCCTAACGACGCAATAGATATGCAGGCAGTAGATGCGTTTGACAACATGTATTACGCCGTCATGGAGGCCGCTGAGGCTTTTCTTCCATCGACGTCGAATGAGGGTCCCGCCACAATGCGGGGAGAACTCGCCGGAATCTGCAAACCTATTTCCCAAGCTCGATTACCACAAATCGATTTGATAAAATTCAACGGAAATATAGAACATTGGCAAACCTTCTATGATACATTTGAATCTTTGGTGCACAATAATCAAAACATTAGCAACATCGAAAAGTTTCATTATTTGTTGTCGTGTCTCATTGGGCCGGCGCTGTCTATCGCCAAGGGCATTCCGGTGACAGCCGACAATTACAAAATAGTCTTTGATGCGCTAGTCGATCGTTATCAAAACAAAAGGATCCTAGCGGTTAATTACCTAGAAAAAATATGCAATCACTCAATACTTAAGTCAGATGATTTACATGATTTACGCGAACTTACAAGTTTGTTCCAAGAATCTGTCAATGCACTAAAATCTCTCAAAATTGAAAATCTCGGTGAATTTATTTTGTTTTATCTATCATCCCGTAAGCTAGATTCTGAAACGCGAAAGCGATTCGAATTACAGAACGTTAAGAACATACCTACTTTTACGGATTTGTTATCATTCTTACAAGGTTACATAAAAATTCTCGAAGCTAGTGAACCAAGTGCGGGATTTATGAATAACGGTAAAGCACTACAGAGCCTTCGTAAAAATAACAGCAATAATATCTATCCAACGCGGGCGGCTCGTCAGTCGTTTCCCACACATTGCATAGATAACGAAAATACAGGGCCGTACTCAGAATCAACTTATTCAGAGGGATATCGGTGCCCCAATCCAGGGACGTACTTGGAAGCAGGTCCCTCAATAAATAATAATTATTGTTCTGATAATAACGATTATCATCAAAGTGCGGAAGTCCACGCTTTAGCGACGGCAGGATTTAACAATAAGTACGCTAGTTGTGCGTGCTGTGGATGTTCGCACCACACGATCTACAAGTGTCCGGTGTTTCACGATATGAATCTCAATGAAAAAGAAAACATGGCTAAAAATAAAAATCTTTGTGGAAACTGTTTAAGGCCCAGTCACACGGCTGATAAATGTTTTTCAAAATCATGTTGCACTAAGTGTAATGGACGTCATCACACACTTTTACATCGCGATCAAGGCGTTACTGCGGCGCATCCTGTGGTCTCGTTCGCTCCTGTGATTCGCGAATCTTCTTCGGAACCGATTGTGGCTACTAACTCAACGAACTCTAACGTCTATTTAGAACACGGACGGTCACAAGTCCTCCTAGGTACGTCCGTAGTTCGGGCTCGTGGCCCCAACGGTGTTATGAATATTCGCGTACTTATTGACAGCGGGGCGCAAGACTGCTTCATAACCTTGTCGTGCGCTCAGCGCTTGGGCTTACCGCTGCGTCGTTGTAACATAACCGTAGCTGGTCTAGGTCAAAGTGCTGTTCATGAAATAAAAGGTATGACTTCATTAACTATCCAGCCGCAACATTCAGATAAACCAAACTTTTATCTGCAACCTATTATTATGAAAACTATTACGCATAAAATGCCTTCCGTAGAAGTTCCTGAAACGGTTAAAGTACATTATAAGCACTTAGTTTTAGCAGATAGCAATTTTGATAAATCGGCCGATATCGATCTTTTAATCGGTGCGGAACTTTTCCACCACATTTACGATGGCCGACGCCTAGAAGTAGGCCCCGGACTGCCGGTTGCTCTGCATAGTGTGTTCGGTTGGATAATAACGGGGAAGCTCGACCCCGAGTGTCGACCCCCAACATTGACTACGAATCTGTTGGCTTCCACACTTACCTTAGATAAGGTGGTCAAGCAGTTCTGGGAGGTAGAGGAGCCGCCGCAACTAAAAATAGAAAATCCCGAAAACGATGCATGCGAACAGTTGTATACTAACTTGGTACAACGCAATGACGATGGCAGATACGTAGTGCCGATCTTACTAAAGGAGAATCATAAGGAATTAGGTGGTTCATTTCACACGTCCTTGTCTAGACTATACAACCTGGAAAAACAGTTTCTTCATAATCCAAAATTAAAATGTGACTATGCCACGTTCATGCAAGAGTACGAGGACTTGAAGCATATGCGAGAAGTCAAGCCAACCGACAAGGATTTAAACTACATTATTCCACATCACTGTGTACTTAGACCAGACAGTGCCACCACGAAGCTTAGAGTGGTGTTTGATGCAAGTGCGAAAAGTACGAATGGACTTTCATTGAATGACATTGTGCATGTTGGTCCGAAATTGCAAACTGATATAGTGGATATTATCACGAAATTCCGATTACATAAGGTAGTCTTCACGGCAGATATATCTAAAATGTATCGTAACATAGAACTGCGCCCTGAAGACCGCAAATATCAGCATATTCTGTGGCGTAGCTCGCCTACCGAAGATGTGCAAGAGTTTGAACTCCAAACAGTCACGTATGGCGTAAGTAGCTCACCATATTTAGCGATTCGGACGCTGCATCAACTGGCTAATGATCACGGTGACAAGTGGCCTCAAGCTGCAGAAATTATTCGAAAAGATACTTTCATGGATGATATTACTGCTGGGGCCTCGTCTCTTGAAGGAGCTCTGGATCTGAAAAATCAATTAATACAATTATTAAATTGCGGTAAATTTGAATTAAGGAAATGGACTAGTAACTCACCCGAATTCCTTGAAATTCTTCCATCTGAATACTGTCAAACACCTAAGTCCTTTTGTGATGACAGCAATCAGCAGATGCTGAAGGTACTTGGTGTACAATGGGACCCAAACGAAGACGTTTTTACATATTCTCAATCGAGACTTAGTGTTCAGAATACCAAGCGTTCAATTTTATCAGTTATAGCCCGTATTTACGACCCTTTGGGCTGGCTGACGCCTATGGTGCTCTTAGCGAAGTTGCTCATTCAAAATCTATGGAGACTTCAACTAGGCTGGGATGACCCAGTTCCACCAGATGTGGCTAACCAGTGGTCAATCTTTGTTGAAGGCTTGCGTCACTTAAATGAAGTAAAAATACCACGATATATTTTGCCCCCAGACTCGATTTGTACCTTAATTGGATTCAGTGACGGGTCTTCCAAGGGATATGGGTGTTGCGTGTATTTAAGATGTATCAAAAACGAGAAAGTTACTGTGAGCTTAGTAATGGCTAAATCAAAAGTAGCCCCGATCAAACCTTTAACTATAAATCGACTCGAACTTCTTGGAGCTGTTCTCCTGGCTCGTGTGCTAAAACACGTGGCAGACTTGCTTCGTCCACATGTTTATTTTAAAAATGTACTTGCATTCACTGATAGCACTACAGTTCTAGCCTGGTTAAACACTGAGCCATACAAACTGAAGACGTTCGTCTCACATCGAGTTGTGAAGATATCCGAAGATATAGCCCCCGAAAACTGGCACCATGTCTCTACTCACGACAATCCGTCAGATCATAGTAGTCGCGGCCTTTCCTGCTTGCAGTTAGTCTCTACCTCTCTTTGGTGGTCTGGTCCATCATGGCTTACCTGCGAAGAGTCCAAGTGGCCCAAATCCCTAGAAAGACTTCCAACAGAGAACATACCAGAAACAAGAAATTTAACTCACCTGGTCCATGCAGCGGAATCCACTTTCAGTGATGACGAGCACCCTGTAACTAAATTATTGGAACATTGTTCATCTCTGTCTAAAGCACAGCGTGTTATGGCTTGGTGTGTGCGATTTGGATCTCGTTCACGGAAACGTACTCAGGTGTCTGGAGGCTTAACGACGCAAGAATTGGAATCTTCGTTATCATTATTCGTAAAACATGAACAAAATAAATTCTTTGCCGATGAAAAACGAGCCGTTGCATGCCGAGAAGTGTGCGCGAGACCTATTCAAAAACTTAACCCGTTTATTGACCACCTGGGGCTCTTACGAGTGGGGGGACGGTTGGAAAACTCACCTCTTCCGCTATCTGCAATTTATCCCATAATGTTACCAAAACATTCGCGCCTCTCAGTACTCATCATAGATTTTTATCATCGACTTCACCTCCATTGCGGACCACGCACGCTTCAGTCCATAATACAACGTAATTACTGGATTCTAGGAATACGAAACCTTATTAGGTCGCGCATTGCTAAATGTGTCACCTGCTTCAAAGTTAACCCTAAACCAGTGTACCCGCTTATGGGTAATCTCCCGTTGCCAAGAGTGCAGCCTACGCGTTGTTTTCAAAATATTGGGGTTGATTTCGCGGGGCCTTATGTAGTAAAAGAAAGTAGACGTCGAAACGCTCATACCTATAAAGTCTACGTTTGTGTGATGGTGTGTTTGGCAGTAAAGGCAATACACCTTGATCTAGTCACGGAGTTGTCCACACCCGCCTTTATAGCAGCTTTAAATAGGTTTGTGTCTCGTAGAGGGCTCTGTAAATTAATAATTTCTGATTGCGGCACGAATTTCATCGGAGCCAAGCGATACTTAGGTGAGGTACAACGGTTCTTATTGGCCAACCGGTTGGAATTAAGTTCAGAGCTCGCGAAACGTAATATAGTTTGGCAAACGAATCCGCCAACAGCGAGTAATTTTGGTGGAATATTTGAAAGTGGAGTTAAGTCTATGAAACACCACCTAAAGCGAGTGGTAGGGCTACAAGTTTTAACGTACGAAGAACTTGTAACGGTGCTCAATAAAGTAGAAGCAGTTTTAAATTCGCGTCCGTTATGCGCTTTATCTAGTGATCCTGCTGAGGTGGACGTGTTAACTCCTGGACATTTTCTTGTTGGAGGCCCCTTGGTATCATTACCTGAGATGCCGCTTACAGAAACTTACCTACCGCCTCGAGAACGCTGGCAAATGTTGCAAAAACTTACACTGAGCTTTTGGAAAATTTGGGTTTCCCAATACCTACATACCCAGCAACAAAGATCCAAATGGTTCAAGGGCCAGGCCAATATACAAATAGGCGATATCGTGACTATCGTAGACCAAAATCTGCCCCCTTTAGAATGGCGTTTTGGTCGCGTGATGGAGCTTCACCCTGGTTCTGACGGCGTAGTACGTGTGGTCACCTTACGTACCGCTAACGGTGTACTTCGTAGACCGGTTAATAAGACTTGCCCATTACCTTTATCATTATAAAATCCTAAATGTATTATTAATTAGCCTTAAGAAAATAAAAATTACCTTTATTAAGTTAGTTCTGCTCTTATGTATACCTTTTATCACTAGTAATATTAATTGGACTCAGCACCACATGATTACTTTGTTTATTTAGTCTTATTAAGACTCCATTTCATTTAAGTTGTGAAACCCCTAGGAGCGTTTCAAGTGGGGGGGTTATGTTCAAGCTTCCCTTTCCTAATCCCATCCCAGTACCAATTTATATTCATATTTGGCGCGGCAACACCAAGCACTGCGCATGCGCGACTACCGCGCCACGCCGCTACAGCGGACAGTGACAGAACTCCGCCGTCAGTTTCAATACAACAACAAAAACTCAAGTTGCGCCGGCGGCCGCCCTTATACGCGCTCGCAAGAAATATACACAAAACTTTCAAAGTGCAGTGAAATATCAGTGTCCAAGAGAAGCCGGAAAACCGTGAGTCCTAAACCTTACCTATCCGCAGCTTGCACTGTCAAAACAAATCGTCAAATAACCAACATCTTTCTACTTGCTTTCTTCTCTACAGACTTCTGTACATACAGATATTTATTGGTAAAAATAATAATTTACACTGTACATACCTCTAATTACATATTATTATGTACATACCTCTCTGTATATGGAGCGCGCCAGATTTATCCTAGCCCGCTGGCCGCCGGAGAGAGAGACCCCGCGTTCCCCCACCAGGGTCTGGTCTCCGAACGGGAACTGCTTGAAATCTCTATCCAGGGTACACTCGCGGCAAACCTGAAAGTTTCCCTTATACAAGTAATCTATATCTATGAAATGCACAAGGATGTGTCATGTCCCATTTGAAGACCAACAAATTAATCGGTCAAATACATTAAAACATTTATATATATTATACAAACTGTCGATAGCTACCCACATAATTTACAGTGCGTAATAAATTATTGAATAAGCTGATAAAGATAAAAATGTTAAATTACAGTAATACCATCACAGTGATTAACCATTAAGTATGTATAAACCTGTGTCTGTTTAAACTTTAGTTCAGCGAGTTCATCGACTCTTCGGTACCTAACACGTCTTTTTAATAACACCCCTTTTTAAAACAATATGTATGTTCTTTTAAAAAGTATTTTGAAAACGTATTACCACATTAATGTTGTTACTTTCGGTTTATATCTATACATATTACAAAAACATATTCGAGAATTCACCTGTATACAAAAACACCGCAATGCCTGAAGATAAAGGTGTCTTCGACCCTAGCCCAGATAATGACTCCAAAATCTTCCTAAAGATTGCATTTTCCTGTAATATTTATCATAACCATTTCAACTATACGCTCACTGCTAGACATGAACCTTATATACGTGTCACAGTACCAAAGCTTGGTTATCAGTCCAATCAGTAACTTTATAAAACATAATAGACAGTAACTTTATCAAACATAGGTAATAGAGATAGGATGTATTAGGAAAATGACACATGCATACCTTCTTATATTTGTCAGGGTTATAGGGCAAGCCAAACAGTATGTTCTCTCTGACCGTGCTGGGGAAGAGCCACGCCTCCTGGCACGCGTACGACACCCGTCCGAACACCGAGAAGGTGCCGCCCAGCGCCGGCAGCTCCTTCAGCAGCAGCTGGAGGATCGACGACTGGAACAAATCAACATGCTGGAGATCTACACATCCCAGTTTTTTAATTCGATGATACAAAATACGCTACTATATAACACACTCGTACAAGAACTATTTCTACAGCTTGTTTTTGTAGAATCAATTTTAAAGCACTAACACCTGGTTATGAAGGTGTTTATAGAGAGCTAGCCGTGCGTTGATCACGGTAGTAGGACAGTCAGTCAACCAGTCGGCTTTTTATTGCACGTCTATATGGCACATGACCCGATGAATACTATCTTATCCTACCAGAACTTGTCTTCAGTTACATATCTCGCACTGTCTAGGAATTTATCAGGTCCATTCCCAAAAGACGCGGTCCCTAAATTAGGAAACCATTCACATTTACCCGTTGTTCATTAAATTGTTAAACTTTTCCAATTACGCATTATACGAGCAAAAAATTAGCCAAAGATCGGGATATAGCGGCATCCGAACATCAATAACGTTCTACGTGGCACTGAACTTATCATCTACAAATCCCCCGTCAGTAACAAATAAATAATACGACTTATAATAGAATTTACACACATCGATCCTTCGAACTCGTGTACACTCAAGCGACGATGAAGATGATTTTGTTTCATAGACACATACATAATTGACATAGTTTCCTTTCATTCGAGCTCAAGCTCATGAGGCCTACATTCGGCGGGAAATTAACATCTATTTACAAGTTGATGTTCTAAACAAATGGAAATTTCAGTAATTGGAAGTATTTTAGCAATGGCGCGGCATCAAGGGCTTTATTAGATTCTCCTTTGACATCCGTCCTTTAGATCCTGTGCAGGGCCGTCGGGTATTATTGGGACCGAAACTAATACTGCCCTCGCTTCAAGCGGAAACAGCAAATACTTGGCAGCCTTACAAATTAATACATTCTTGAATTAATTAAATATTTGATATATGTGCCTATTCCCGTGAGTAGTTATTTATATCAATAAAACACACTGAGTGTTCGAGACGCCCAGGCGCCAGTGATGGTGCATAGTGTTTCTTTTCGCAGTCGGGACCAAAAATGCTCGAGTGCCAAGAAATCCAGGTCACCGGTCCAAGTGGCCGACACGCCGCTGGCTGATATAGATGCTGCTATATGGTAAACCTATTTACTATAATTTTTTATATACGTAAATAACAATTTATATACGTGCTTTGATTATGTTATTAAATATATCCTATTCACAATATTTTTAAAAAAATTATTGACGCACCATTGAGGTAAGGTAAAGTTTCTAAAAAATCGTCATACGATTTAAATAGCCAAGGAATATCCGAATCTCAATTTAGGTCACGACCTTCCATCGCTCTTGCTCGAAAATATAGTCGAGTAGAGCCTGCCTCTAATCTAACTCCAAACGGTGTGTAGTTTCTGTAAGAAATGGAACAAATGTGTACGAAACTACAAGCTCCTGGCATATGTACCCGTCTAATACCCAGCCAACGGGTGTTTGGCGAAACCAAAATAATAGAGATCTTTTTGTGCAAGTCACGTTTCGAATACATGACCATCGCGTGGCGGTAAAGTTACAGGTTCATCGTTTTATGACCGTATACATTTCGGAAAATGTGTTGTGACGCTAGAAAATTCAATTTCTTATTGACTCGTTTATAAATAACAGTTTGACATCTACATGTACGCGAGTTTTCCGTTTCTCTGCACAAGCGTCTTGTTTCAACCAATCATACGATCCCACCATCATACACTAACGAGTTGGGTTCATTATATCAGTTAGTTCGCAAAATATAGTTTTTAAATTGTTCATAACAAATAAAAGTGAAAACTATTTAAGGCTAAATGTAAGTTTGTCTTCTTGAACCTACAATCGCTTGTGAAATAAAGCTGTTTGTTATCCATGTAAAATAAAATAAAATATATTAAAGGCATCTACAAGCGAAGAGTAATAAGTATCATCATAATAGACGTACCATTATGCACCACGTCATCACTTAGCATAATCTGATTTCATTGAGTAAAAAAAAAAGCTCAACCATGATACACTAGCTGAGCGAATATGATAGCGTAGCTGTGGGAGCGTCGGCTGTCAAACTACCGGATGCTGGTTCGATTCCCACCAGCTTGAGCTTTCGTTGAAGGCAACACCTTTATCGAATTCTCACCATAGTGTTCCTTTCGAGTGCCTGCCTCGAGAACAAGAACCCTCTTGTCTGTCTGTCTGTCACCAAACACATAGTGCGTATAGGCTTCAGGTCTGTCTGTCACCAAACACATAGTGCGTATAGGCTTCAGGTCTGTCTGTCACCAAACACATAGTGCGTATAGGCTTCAGGTCTATCTGTCACCAAACACATAGTGCGTATAGGCTTCAGGTCTATCTGTCACCAAACACATAGTGTGTACAGGCTTCAGGCCATGAGAGCCAGTAAACATTCTAAGTTTAGCGTGATTACATCTTCGACCTCATCGTCATTGACCATGTAGATAGTGGTCAAACGTTAGATCTAAAGAGCTTTAAAAGAAAGGAGACAAGACGAAGAGAAGAAGAGTTTGCACGGGAGCATCATGATTTGAGTCCTTCTTCCACATTCCGCCGACGAAGGAGTAGACCAATAGATGGCGCTGCGCCATTCACTAACAGTTAAGGTTTCACTTTCGCGAACTAAGCGTTGTACTTATCTATCCATAATGTGTGCAACTAAGGAGTAGAATTTATTGATTGACTCTGTGTTTCACCATGGATACATTTGTGACATAGATATGATCGTAGACCGAGCGTAGACCTCATGAATATATATGAATTAAAGTACTGCCTAAATAAGTATGAATAAAAAATTGCTTAGCGAGTCAATGGTGTTTTATCTGAAGAATAACGTAATGATGAGGTCTACGATGCAGTATGCCTGCATAGAAGATAACTTTTCTGTCGTAATTTGAACACACCCAGTTTGTAATAATGTGGAAACACAGATTGATGAAATGTATTCCATGATTATCTACTCGTAACCACAAATTGGAAAAGCTCAATTTGCTCAAATAACGATTGGTCAAATAACGATCAATTTTACTCTCTTCAGATTTCTGTGAAAAAATTCAAAAAGCTCTACAATTTTGCCGTTTAGAAGTGCTTTTAAATCATCGATTATAATATGTTGTAAAGTTTAAACGCTATACTATTGTTTTCTCGTTTCGGAGCCAGCGGCGCGCATGATAGTATGGCACAGCTTTCGGTAACAAAATTTGAGTGTTTTTCTTGTGCCAAGAAAATTCGTACGGTCGCCAGACTTGCCAGGTCAACGGCCTCACCCTACTGCATCGCCAGATGCCCTAGATTGGAAGCTATGATGACTCAGCGGTGGGAGCGACGGCTGTCAAACGATGGATACTAGTTCGATCCCCACCAATGGCTTGAGTTTCCAGTGAAGGTAACACCGTTATCCAACTCCCTGCATGGTAGTAGGGCACTTTCGAGTACCTGCCTGGCTAGCTACCATTTTTTTTTTTTTTTTTTTTTTTTAACGAGGTTAATCCGTTTACGGACTTCCGCCTGTCATATGGGACACAGACGGCTTCTGTCGGAATCTGTTTAATGGTCTCACACCAACCCAACTATAGAATATAGCCGGGCCTCTACCGACCAAACCACCCCGGCGAGCAGACGCAGCCTGTCGGGGAGAGATGGGGAAGTACTTTCCATCCCGCCCCGGCTTAAGGTCCGGTGCCATCAACCGGACCAACGGCAGACGGAGCGGCTTAGCTCAGACCTTCAGCCGCTCCCCGGCACGTAGAGCCATTGAGTCGGTTGGGGCCCATAAACCCAACCGATGGCCCTACTACACGGGTGGGGCGAGGAGGCGATCTGCAAATCGCCTTCTCCTCCCTCCCGTGCGCCGACGTCGGAGAGGATCAGCGAGGGCGTCGACCTCTCTGATCCTCTCCGCGGCCTCCTTCTGCGAAATCACGATTTCGCAGAAAGAGGCCACCGCCTGCCAGGATCTGTCGCTCTCGAGCATGGCCCGTACCACGCTCGGCAACGAGAGATCCTGGCCCACTACCGCTGAAAGCGTGCACCGCTGTGGGACCCACGCGGTGCACACTTCCAGCGTGTGAAGCGCCGTATCCTCCGGCGCTCCACACTCGTGGCAAGCCGGGGTCGCTTCCCTCCTTGCGATTCGATGCAGGTACCTTCCGAAGCACCCGTGTCCGGAAAGCACCTGCACCAATCTGAAGGAAAGCGACCCGTGTCGCCGCCCTACCCACCTCCCGAGGACCGGGCGGATGGCGTCCACCGTCCCCTGGCCGGGGACGGGTGGTGCCAGGTCCTCCGACCACCGCCTCAACAGGGCGGCCTGCGCCTGCCGTCGCATGCGCGCCACCTCCTCCCACCCTGGAGGCTCCCCGCGCGACTTCCTCGCCGCTACAAAATTGTAGATCTCGGCGAGGATTTCGGCTTGGAGCTCCCAGGGCGGGTCTCCGGCCAGCACGCATGCGGCTGTCCAGGACACCGTCCGGTAACCGCGTATCGCCCTCGTCGCGATGACCCGCTGCGGACGTCGCAGCAGGGCCTTATTGTCGCGACCGAGGGCGTCCGCCCAGACAGGTGCCCCGTACAGGGCCATACTCCGGATTACTCCGGAGTACAGCCGACGGCAAGTTGCGCTAGGGCCGCCCACGTTCGGCAGTAGTCGCCCCAGGGCGGCTGCGGCTCCCACGATTTTCGGGGCCAGACTGGCGAAGTGGGCCCCGAAACCCCACCTCCCGTCCAGGACGAGACCCAGATATTTCATCTGGGTCCCGACCCGGACAACGACCCCCTCCAGGACCACATGTGTTCCTGGCGGGGGTCGCCCCCGAGGCCCGTGGAACAACAGGGCCTCGGTCTTGGGGAGAGCGACGCGTAACCCCAGGGCACGGATGCGATCGACCACGAGGGATGTTCCCACCGTGGCCAAGCGCACCGTCTCCCTGAGGTCCCTCCCCTTGGCCACGACCAGGGTATCGTCCGCGTAGCACGCCACCCGCACACTGGCGGGAAGCGTGCCACGCAACACCCAGTCGTAGCCAATGTTCCACAGGATTGGTCCTAAGACGGACCCCTGTGGAACCCCACAGGAGACGCGACGGTGCCTCACTCCGTCGCGTCCTACCACCAGGACCTCGCGGTCCCGGAGGTAGTCGGCCAACAGCCTTCGCAAATACAGGGGCACTCCGTGATAGCGGAGTGCCTCCTGTATGGTCCCATGCGGGAGGCTGTTAAAGGCGTTGGCAATGTCGAGAGACACTGCCAACGCCCTGTTCCCCTCTGCGACCGCCTCCTGCGTCCACCCCTTGAGCCAGAGCAGGGCGTCCACCGTTGAACGCCCCGCCCTGAACCCGTACTGGGCCTCGGACAAGTCGGGCCCAGTCCCCCTCAGGTGCCGGATCACACGGGAAGCAACCACCCTCTCCAACAGCTTTCCCGTGTCGTCCAGCAGCACAATCCTGGCTAGCTACCACCCTCAAGTGTGTTCAGCTGCCCTTGAGACCCAATATGCATTCTAGCATGATAACATATTCGATCACATCGTCACTGACCATCAAGTGTGGTAGTGGTCAAACGCAATATCTATACAGTATACACAAGTAAAATGGATGAAAAAGTTACCACATATTTTTATGACAACCCAATGTCAGGGATAGTGTAGCTTCCCATCACTGAAAGAATTTTTCAAATCGGTTCAGTAGTTTCGGAGTTTATGAGCAAACAAACAAACAAACAGTACATTCATTCTTCTATATTAAATTAGTACAGAGTATACTTTGTAAATATGACTAACCTTTCCAGAACCAACCGAGCCAATGATCGCGCACAGCTTCCCTTTGCGTAGTTTGAACGAAATGTTCTTGAGCGCTAAGAAGTTGGGATCACCTGTCCAGCTGGCGGACACGTCGTGCAGCACCACGGCCGTGTCGTCGCCGTGGGACAGGCTTCTGCGCAACTTGCTGTTCCTGTGGCCCAGGCCTCCTGCAATACACTGTACGGTTACAAATCATTGTCATATATATGGAGAGTTCTTGCTATAAGTTATATCAAACACATTCTAAGTCGACGATATTTCAATGGGAAACATTGGAGGTATTTGTACTAATATTATAAAGGAGAAGAAACGTTTGCTGAGTAAATTGAATAAAGACTTGGTATACGAAAAAACTAAGCAGAAAAGTATGTGTTATTTCTGTGGAGTGGTTGGTTACACGCGGCTTGTATGTGTGCGGCGCGAACTGTGTGTGCCCGCACACTGTGACACTATTCCCTGTGATTGACAAATATCTAACCGGCCAAGACTGTTTAGGTTACAAATAAAACTTGGATATCTACCCCCAGATATCCGTTTGTGAATCCCGATGTCAGTACGTGTCACGGGTAATCCAAGGTTATGTAGTCTTCTATTACCTGTGACAGTAAAATTTCTCCCTAAATTAGAAAATTACTGCCTACAATGTAAAACAAAACACATTGAAACCATAAACATAAGTACATAATATAAACATTATAGGTGCTAAATGAAGTTTTATCACTAGCAAGCGATCTCTTCCAGACGATGTGAGGTGGAAAAGGTATCGGAGAGATACGTGACTTTGGTGAAGCAAGGATAGGAATAATTACATATAATATAAATATACCTTAGGACATTGCGGCTTGTTTGTTCGTACCGTATTGAACTCTTTTTTTATTTGTCTAGTGATAAGTGTAATCAGATAACACGGTGTAGTGACAATTGCAATAATCGTGGGTAATGGTGATGATATGAAATCTCAGATGCGAGAATAAACAACACCCATTTGCATACTTCACTTATCTCAGCTGATTTATTTATCTTTCGAGAGGCATCGGTGAAGTATCCGCCAACACTTGTGTAAGCAAATATTTGTTTAATGTTGATAATGTATAAAAACGCCGTCATTTGTAAACCTATTTGATAAATTATTGTTTCCTTAAAATTATATGTCATTAATCGTTTAATTTTCTCCTCGTTTATATAATTTTAGTTTAGTAATAATTTACGCAATCTTAAAATCGTAAATAAATAGTTTCTTCTTCAACTTGTCCGTTGCCCGAGCCTATCTGTTCAGACCAGCACGACGCGAGAGTGTTCCCGTCATGAATCAATCGGTATTTCCGAAGCTTGCGCGCCACACGTCAGAATGCAGAATGGTCAAACGCAAGCTTATATCATATTTTATTATTTAATTAACAAATGAACTATTACTGGATTTTAATTACAAAAGTTGAAAAGAGTTTATAACTGTTTAAATAAATGTCATTAAACAGTGCGGACATGAATGCTCGACGTACCGTTGAACACGGTGCTGCTGTCGAAGTCGTTGGACTTGCGATGGAAGGAGAGCGGCCGCACCACTCCGTCGGGGTCCTTGAAGTCTGGTTCTTTGGTCATGTTGCTGAAGAGCTTACTCGTGGGCGTTTCCGTAACCTTCCCGAGCAAGTCTGGCCTGTCCCCTGTACACGAGAAATGCACGCATCGTATAGCTATGCGATGTAGACATCTCGACGCCTGGGTTTCCTGGGAGCGCCGTCCAGCGTCACCGTGTCGTAGCGTGAAACAATTGAACTCGACACTGGCATTTATTTAGTGCAACCGTGACACAGAGAAACGGTAGTTCGTACAGACGGTACGCGCGTTATTCAATTATTTATACAATTACAATACCATGGCTGTGAAGGTGCTCCTGCCTCAGGTACAGTTCTAACTGCGATGAGAGCCTCGTGGTGGCAGAGTTGGCTGTGAAACTGACGGCTGCTGGTTCTATTCCTACCCCTGGCTTGAGCTGTGGGCACAGCTTGCTTACACAGATGTGTTACACAGAGCAAGGTAGCAGAGTACTTTGCTGTACCCGCCTGGCTAGCCACCGACCTTACGGTTCAAAAACTGTTCCCATGCAAACCGGCGGAGTTCAGGCAATATTAATTGAGAGCCAGTCAACATTCTAGCTCTAGTGTGATTTCACCTTCGATTATTCATATTTTACATACACTATTCGACCTCGACATCATCACTCACCATCAAACCCACAATCTCAATCAAACTCTACAACTATGAATCATTAAAAAAACTTCTCACTGCTTCTAACAACATGAGATATTAAGATACCCATTATATTTCAATTGTAGGTACCATGGGAACTCGTGCTCCCATTAATCAAAGTCCAATCGAGCATCCATGCGATTTGCTTTATTGAAATTATTTAATGCCTCATTTGTCACATTAAAAGGAATAACATGTTTATAATAGTCAATAAAGTTATTATTAGTCACGCGATAGATATATGCGCGCTCGTGTATCGACGTAGCCTAAGAATATGATGTTTGCAGTTGTCGAACAGTCACTAAATATTACATTACCAATTAATGCTTATAGCTTTAATCTAACATGGCCAGAAATGCAGGAATCAACATAATTATCGGGATGGTTATCTTCTTTACTGATTGATATTTGAAGGTGACATTATCGAAGTAGTCCAATCTGAGGCGTCGTTGTGTCCGGCGCGCTTACCCAACGTGAGAAACTCCTGCACTCGCCGGATGGAGACGATCAGCTCTGCGGTGAAAGACAACACGAGAGGCAGCACCAGTGTGATGTTGATCTGCGCCGCGTTCATAAACTGCTGCAGCGGGTATATCTGGAGTACGAGTGACACGGTTCTAACACATAAACTGCTGCAGCGGGTATATCTGGAGTACGAGTGACACGGTTCTAACACATAAACTGCTGCAGCGGGTATATCTGGAGTACGAGTGACACGGTTCTAACACATAAACTGCTGCAGCGGGTATATCTGGAGTACGAGTGACACGGTTCTAACACATAAACTGCTGCAGCGGGTATATCTGGAGTACGAGTGACACGGTTCTAACACATAAACTGCTGCAGCGGGTATATCTGGAGTACGAGCGACACGGTTCTAACAATATTTTATTTCATATTACAGTCGCCCACAGTGCTCAACCTATTATTTTGCCAGTTGCAGTTCCTTTCATCTCTAAACATAACTGTGCAGAACTCTCACTGGAAAGTTCTGCCATCGAATGTCTCACTCTCAGAAAAACACGACCCTGCGTCAGGTCAGACAACTCCCTCCAGTATTGGCTGAGATATTTTTTTGTATTCTTTATTGAAGAGTTTAATCGAGTGAACGCGATTATGTCGCTCTAGTAGGTACGCAAAAGCTAATAAATAACATAACATTCCACCACAATACAAAAGCTATTTAATTTGCCTGATCAGAGATTCAGACGATACAATATTAATGTTACCTATATTAATGCAATCTGAAAATTCGGTTATAAATGTGCACAGTGTGCAATGCGCAAGGTGTTATTACGAACACACTCCACCAAGATATTATGCAGTAAGACAGTGTGGCTATGCGGAATAAAAATAATAAAGTACATACGCATTCAATTACTATTTTAAGAGTGCATTCAGTGCCTCGTGGTACGGTGGGTGCGTGCGCCGAGCGCCATCAAGTAAGAATTATCTGGCGCCCAACGAGATCGAGCCAGACAAAAAACTATTTATTAGCTTCCTAGCATGTGCACATATTATATACAACTAGCAACACTTCTGCACACTTGACAACTAGAAGAGGTCGTGTGATAGCCACACTTAGGTACAAGCCATGTTTTTGGCGTCATACAAGCGCGAGTCAGCGTAAATCGAGGATTAGGGGATGAAATGTCAATCGGGATAATTGACAATAATCCATTTTCAAAGATATAGTAGGTACCTACACTGTCGAAGCAGAACTGAAGTTAAATTATTCATTAAGCGTTTTTAGTACGAATGTACATTTACCGCAAAACGCTCTAATCGACATGGCGGCCTAAATGACGTCACTTCTTCTTCTTAAATTATGGCTTCTGTGTCTATATGTGACGATTCTGCTATAGGTCACTTCTTGAAATGATATACAATAACGACCCTAACATATCACATATTATAAATATATTATCGATAAATATTCATTTCGTAAGAGGTGACGTAACTCATTTTGATGATCAATCATCAATTAGTTGTGATTAATCAGAAAATTTTCCAACACCGAATGTATTCTTAGTGGAACATGTGTATTGTGGCGCGGTCGGTACTGATAAACATAATCTAGTCTAGTCAAATATTAAAAATAGAGAACCTAAAGACAATAACAAAATTTATCACGAAAATTGTTGGAAAGTTTCCAAACAAAGTTTATGTCAACATTCTCGTATGTTATGCGAAATAATGGCCGTGTAGTTGAGATTCGAAGTTAAAATATAAAATATACTTATGTAACGTGTGTCGTCCGCTTTGATACAACAGGAAAGTATGGTATCACCACACCCACACCCTTAATTATCATCACATATTGTACCAAATGTAAGTATCTTCAGGTGCTCACATTTGGTACAAAATGTGATTTACTTGTTACGAGGTTTGGGTTTGATTGTGACAATCAGCCGGTCGACTGTATTGATTTATATTATAATTATGTTTAATTTGAATATTCACGCTCAATTTAGTGAAACCGTGGCTGAAGGAGAGACCGACCTATAAACAAGACTAACGACACGTGTTTTTTTTTAATTTGCTATATGTATATCTACTGATGACTAATAAACAAATATGTATTTATGGAGTTGTTAATAACACAGTTCCTTGTTGTGTCCTCAATTTTACATAAAACACGGAATTTTAAATAAGTTACGGAAATATTTATCAATACAAGTTTAGTGATGAAACTTTATTTTTATGCTAATACAAGTAACAATAACTGAGTTCCTTAGTTGTGACATACTAACATGATTTAAAAAAAATAGTAAGTACTTTTTAAAACAGAAGTTTGTACATGAAAATATATTTAATATTGTTATTCGTAGCTCTAGATTTTTTAAATTTCACATCAAAAACAATAATTAATAAAGATATTATAAAACCTAAACCTAGAATGCCGCCGCCCGGAGCGGGGCAGGGTCCAACCCAGGTAGGGGGGCCGCAGAATGATTGTTATTAATATACGTCCACACGTTGAAGGAAAAAGTTCGATTACTCATAGGTTTTGAACGTACTAATACATGAAACTGTCCTGTCGCTTAAGCTATAGTAGGCTTCACACCCCACTAGCAATCCGAATCAATTAACAAGTAACAATACCTTTATTTTTAGATACATCTGAGTTCAAACACCATCAGTAGCCAAATTTGTTCCTTCGTGCGTGAAGCGTGAGTAAACGTAGAATGGCATGAGTACCAACTACGGTATAAAGACAAGCGTCGTACTCACGACTGTGGCCGTCACGGCATTCCCGAACAACACGTAAGTCAGAATAGTGATGAAGAAGGCAGCTCTTTCAGTGAAAATCATAAAACCGATGAAAATCGTGCGGTAAATGGTCGCCTTTCTCACTTCTTTCAGCTCTTCGGCACGCTTTTGTCCCACTATTTTTTGGAAGGGGATTTCCCAAGCGTACATTTTTATAACCTGAAAAAATTATTAATTAATTTTTGTACAAACCACAACCGGTTGAGTTATTATAGTCCCCATCATTCAAATTAAACGATACTTTTTTCCTAATGTTGGTGTATATGTACATGTCCTACTATTTTTTGGTAAAACATTCTCCATGTAAATACAACCTGAATATAGCATGAAAAATAACATTTATTATAATTTGTTTTATCACTAATTATTTTTTTTGAAAATATGTACTTTTTCTAACCTTTCGGTTCTATAATAGTTTAAATATAATGTTTATAAATAACACTTGTTTGATCTACTCAAGCCGTAACATGGCCTGACATAATTGATCGATTCGGATTGAATAGGTAAGAAGAAAAAGAACTCTGAGTGCTGCTGGCCATTTCTCGGTAGAAAACACACTTATTTGTAAACACATGAAAGACGATAAGGATGTTTACAAATAAATGTCTTCTTCATATTACTTATTTATTTTACACATTTTTTCACTATAGTATCTACTATACTATTTATATTGTTCATAAACTGCAATTTACGAAATTATACCATAATACACTACCAATTGAATATATAAGATGTATTAACTAAAAATAATTCATAGTAAAATAAATAAAGTAAATAACCGTGATAACATCTTCGACCACATAGTCACTGATGACCATCAAGTGAGATAGTGATCAAACGCTACATCTATACAGTATAAAAGTGGTATGTACATATAGCTGTAAAACAAACCTACACACACACTCACACACACCGACGCACCTGAATTCCGTTAATGACTTCACTCATTACTTTAACTCTCTCATCAGTTTTCTCGGCCGTCGTGAATCTGACCTTGCCGATGAGCGTCCCGAGACCACCTACAAAACAAATCACCGTGCACAGTTCACAAAGTTACGGGAAAATGTCGCCGTCCATTATTTTCAACTGACTTCAAAAAAAGAGGAGGTTATATATTTCACTGTTTTGTTTATGTGTGTTCACAGATTTCTCCCCTATTTTTGGACTGATTCTCAAAATTCTTTTATTGTTTGATAGAGTTTACTCCGAGGTGGTCCTATTTAAATTTAATCAAAGTTGAACAAACGGTTTTGAGTTAAACTCCAATAACTGAAAAGTGTTACGTTTACTTTGACATTATAGTTGCGGGCGATGAGATATCGGTGAACAAACACAATGACAACTGATCCCGTGAGTAGCAAAGGTCACTGAAAAGGGTGAAAAATGGAAACATTTTATTAAAAAATGGAAACGACTTCAACACTCAAAAGTGTGAAATAACTTGTCGAAGTCGGTACCATGAGCACAATATTTTGATACCTAATAGTTACTTTTTGAAGTATCATGGTACAAGTCATCAAGTACTTCAACAAGTCATTTCACACTTTTGAGTGATGATGTTGGTTCCATTTTTTGGTAAAATACATTTATAACGTTCTGCTTTCACGTCGAAGTGGTCGACACGGCGTTAATTAAATTGTTTACGCAAATACGACATATGAGTACCACCGGCTTCCCACACAAGGGTGGTATAATGGCACCCGCGGCGTGGGATCCAGAACTCCTACAATCTACTAAAATATTGCTTATATGTAACGATAGCGACACTAGAAGTGCGTTAAATAAACGACACGTGCGAGCAGTGCAAGTACGGAACTTTTCACGATCGCGTAGATCGTCTAATTCGACATTTCAGATAGTGAAAACAGGTTTTATCGATTATTTAACGAATGTCACGACGGTGGTGATATTCGACAAATTGAACCGATAACTCTAGCATATCTTATAGCATAGCACAGCTGTGGTATCGTGTATTTTAGCGAATTATACGAATGTATTTCACGACATTCAAAACAAGTTCGATAATCTTAAGCTTAATACGACCGCGTAGAATCCATCAGATATCAGCTTATAGGATAACAGTCGATAGGCCTCCGTGTCCTGGCATTGGAAATATATTGAGCTATGCAGACGCATATGTATGCTAACATTCCTGCTATGCAACTGATAAAGAAGTTTGAAATAAATGAATACTAGTTTATCACAAACCAGATTATTTATCAGTACGTACATCTTCAAGCTTATCAAGAAAGCATTATATTACATATTGAAAATTGGTCATAGATTGTTATAAGCGGTTCGACGTCGCCAATTAATGTTACCGGCTCATTCTGTGCGCTATTACCGAACCAATTAGTTTGAGATATTGCGAAGAACGCGGTGCTGCTCTCACTTTATTTAATTTTATGTTGTTCACATTTTCCTTCAATATTATATATATATATATATATATAAATATATATGGCGCAGCTAGTATATATATATATACACACGAGCTGCGCCCCGCGGTTTCAGCCGCGTGGTGATGATGGATGACGATTATGATGATGATAATGAAAAGTAGCCTACGTGTTATTCCTAGACCTGAAGTATCTAGATACTAAATTTCATCCAAATCCGTTTTACACGCGTGGTGATGAAAAACTGTGATGATCTTGATGATGAAAATAAGCCCATGTGTTAATCTTGGCTATTTGCGTTCCAAATTGCATACAAATCCGTTGTCGTGATGTCTGATGATGATTATGATGATGATGATGAAAGTAGCATGTGTGTTATTCCCGGACCTGAAGTATGTACTCACAAAATTTCACCCAAATCCGTTTTACGGGCCGGTGATGATGATGATGGTAATGAAAATAAGCTTATGTGTTAATCCAGAGTATAAACTACCTATGTTCCGAATTTCATCAAAATTCGTTCAATGGTTTTTGCGTGAAAGAGGAACAAACATCCACACATCCATACTCACCAACTTTCGCATTTATAATATTAGTAGGATATTATGAATTCATATCAATACCTCAAACAAATAATTAAGTGATATCATTTACCTTGAATAGGTAGAGCTATAATCATCAAGGAAGCTATCCCAATCAGCGCAGCGTATCCTGCCTGGATGTAGCCCAAATAGCACACGGCGACTAGTTGTAGGGGAATGATCCAGACGTAGTGGAGGAACAGGAACGCCAAGTCGAACCTCTGGAGATCGTTGGACAGAAGGTTGACTACTTTTCCAGCAGTCGTCTCTCCGAGAGCAGCGTTACTCATGCGCATCACCTATAACAAAATAAACTTTACAAATTTGTGTTCAACTTATACAGATTTACGTATATATGTATATTAAGTAATATGTGCACTCTCTTTGGTTGGCCAAAATAGGTCTTGGTTTCTAACTCATAAGGATAACAATACATTAAACAATACATTCATAATAAAGAGCTGGGCTTGCTTACCTTCCTAAACATCAGCGAGCCAGTGGCGACCCTAAGCTTCATGCCATACTGTTGGCAGTAGAAGTTTCCGTGATGGTTGAGGTACGCAGCCACCCAGTTGGCCGATATCATGGCGATGGCGTAGTACGTGGCAGCTTCTCTGGTCATGCTCGTGTCCACGGACCAGAACTGAAGCAGCTCTCCGAATAGCAGAGGTGTCGCCGTTCTGATATTTATCACCACAGTTATTTATATATTAGCATAACAGTTTAACTTTTTTTCTTTTTTATGTCAAACTTAGTTTATTCAAATAATGTCAGAACTTAATTAAATTAAAAACAATTTCAAACTCAACTCAAAATCACAAACTGAACACGAGGTTTCGGGGCCGATGTTGGGAAATATCGTCCCATTCTTCTATCAGGGCCTGTTTGAGTGCCCTGAAGGTGAAAGGTGGTGGTCTGCGGCTGCTGACTAGCCTCCCTAACTCTTCCCAGGCGCCTTAAACACTTGAGATCAAGACATCCTGATGGCCGAGCCATCACGCTGAGGCCAACCTCCTGATACATATTTCTGACGTATATTTCGACACTCAAGGGAATCACAGTTCATAGGGTATTTTCTGTTGACCTAGAACTATGAAATTCAGTAAGTAATACTGTCTTATACTACAAGGATAGGGGAAAATCTGTAAAATATACATTTGTAATTAAATCATGAGAAACAAGGTCTTTATGCAAAGACAAATTTTAAATTGAGTTCACCGTGTCACGTGGGATATCATATGAAAGGGCTTCATTGGCATAAACTAAAACAGATTTTTAATTATTTTTATGATGTATTAAATTAATTATATAAAATTTTCGATTTATGAAAAAAGAGCCTTTGTATTTAAGTAAATAAAAAACTATTTTTGGTAATATGTAATGTACCTACAAAGTGAGACTCGCACTTGTCCTATTTTTTTTTAAATAATATTGCTTTGTACCAGTGAGCTAGATACAGTTTTAATATGTAATATTTAATAACTGTCAGACAGTAAGTCCATGATGTACAATATATCTTTGGAGTTAAATAAATAAATGGCAGATTTGCTGTTGCGACTATATTTTGCCATAGTGATATGGAATCGAAACAAATATAACCTCAGTATTGTAATACGCTTTGACCAGAATGTTTATGGGATTGACGGCGATCTCCATCGCTCGATGTAGTTTCAAAGGGTACAATTAATTTTGCTTCTTAATGACTGCAAATTATGGAACAGATACTAGATAGAAACAGACATTAATAAGTTTTGTCGCGGTCACCACCATCAGAGTTGACTTTAGAAACGGTATTACGATACACGATTATCCAGTTTTCTTAAGTCAACTCTAAGCTATTATAAGGTTATGTATGGAGCTAAAACAAGTTCTCATTTCAAAATAATATTTCTTACACTTAATTGTTGAAGGTTTTTCAACTAAAAATATATTTACCGCAGTGAAACATATACAAATTGCATTAGGCCACCCGGGACAAAGGACCATCCGAAAGTTTTCACTAGCACTTTGATAAAAGATGGTTCCCGCCCAGCTGCTTTCGCCGCTACTTCCTCGCGAATCCAGTTTCTGAAACAAAGTAAAATAATTATTACAATAGACTCTGCAAAGCATTGCTTTTTTATATGTTTTTACATGTTAAAAGAAACGCGAAGCTAGAACTTCAATTTAAAAAGATATACTGGCAACTTGCGAGGCATTCTACGTTGTCTGTTCACAACAAATTACATTTGTATAAGCGAGTCCTTAAGGCGATATGGTTTATGGCGCCCATTTACGGGTTTGTACCAGACAAAGTAACGTGAAAGTCATTCCGCGTTTCGAAAATAGAGTACTTAGAGGTATCGTTAATGCACGCTGGTACATGAGAAATGATGGCCTCCACGTGACCTAAAGAATGAATGTCGTTGTCGATATAATCAATAATCATGAACGAAGACTTCATCACCGTGTGAATGCCGAGACTATCCAGCTCCTCGACAACACGGACAAAGTGAGAAGGCACATTTGGGTCACTGAGTGAAGTGTGAGGTGCTACCCTGAAGAACAGAAGAAACAGGTATCTTCCCCTCAATAGAGACGATAAGGTTTTAGGAAACAAGTCAAAAGTAAATTACTCCTTAGCTTTAGCTTTAAGGGTAGATCGTAATTTAATGAGGATGTAACTTAATACACCACACATGTACAAAAATTTACATTTACATTGTTACTTTCATAGAGGTGCATCTGGTTCTACACATTACACTACACAAATCAAAAAGTCTAAGCAACATGAACAGTTTTCAAGTTTTGAATGATTTTTACTATTGTAGTATTACATTACTCAATAATGAAACAATATCGTCTGTTCTCCATAACACCCGCCCGCACCGTCACTGTGGGCTTGTGGAGCCATCTATACATATATTTATACTCTTAGCCTTCTCGTATCAGAGCAAATCCAGCCGGGATCCATCACGAGATAAAATGGTATCCCAATACGCCTGGGTCCGAGCCGACACTTCCCCACACCATTCGTTCCCACGGGGCGGTTCCGCGGGCGCGAGCCTGGGTCCGAGCCGACACTTCCCCACACCATTCGTTCCCACGGGGCGGTTCCGCGGGCGCGAGCCTGGGTCCGAGCCGACACTTCCCCACACCATTCGTTCCCACGGGGCGGTTCC
Organism: Apeira syringaria; assembly: GCA_934044485.1. Classification (NCBI taxonomy): domain Eukaryota; kingdom Metazoa; phylum Arthropoda; class Insecta; order Lepidoptera; family Geometridae; genus Apeira; species Apeira syringaria. Next base: position 780,083 of record OW203662.1, read on the forward strand.
GCGGGCGCGAGCCTGGGTCCGAGCCGACACTTCCCCACACCATTCGTTCCCACGGAGCGGTTCCGCGGGCGCGAGCCTGGGTCCGAGCCGACACTTCCCCACACCATTCGTTCCCACGGGGCGGTTCCGCGGGCGCGAGCCTGGGTCCGAGCCGACACTTCCCCACACCATTCGTTCCCACGGGGCGGTTCCGCGGGCGCGAGCCTGGGTCCGAGCCGACACTTCCCCACACCATTCGTTCCCACGGGGTGGTTCCGCGGGCGCGAGGACACTCAATTTATTGACAAGTCGATGAACAAATTTGGACAGCAATTGTTGGAGTAACTCAATAAAAACATTTTTTTTTTCCATTTTCTTTCTGACAGGTGGGTGCAGGTGCCCCCCCCCCCCCCCTTGGCATCTGCTGCCAGTGCCCATGGCTGTGTATGCTACTTAGCCTTAGTTTTATCTAGCCTTTTGGCATATTTCGCACGATACAGTCTTAACACTCCTATTGGAAAATGCCATATTTTAGCTACTCGGGTATTTTTTTTTATTTTTTATTGGCAATAGGCTGGCGTTTGATCACTATCTCACCTGATGTTAAGTGATGATGAAGTCTACGATGGTCTAATGAAGGAAGAAGCTTGTTCCACATTTTGCAGGTAAATGGCAAAAACGGTCAGTTGAATCGCACAGTAGGTATGGGATTGTGTGTGACATATAGACGCGAATGTCAATTCAAAAAATATATAAAAAAGAATAACTACAGCCCTTGATATCTAAAAATAAAGATGTATATAATCAATATATATTCAGCAATTTACATGTTTGCCAATCAACACCTTTAGATAATACATTTTTTGGAGTGGAGATCTGAAGGTTATAATAACTAAACATAATAAACTAACATACTGAAAATCGTATCAAACACATTTTAAACAAGTGCAATAGTGATAAATTTTAAAGGCGCATTTATATCTGATCTTTGAACACACGCGACCAAGTTACGCTTTCATACGAAAACAATCTGACTCAGTTAAACCGCTGAAGAGCTACGTCACAGACATCGCACGAAGCGTTTTGCTTCCACATTCATAGTGCGTGCAGCTAACGAGTGGCATTCATTCTCCAACTCTGTGTTTCTACATGGATACAATCTGGGCACCTACAATTATTTTTTTTATTACACTCAGACCCCCGCACTAGGATTACCGGTATCGCGGGAGGCATGGACACACACAATCACAGTACGAACATCCAAGACCCGGGACAAACATCTACACTCATCGCACAAAGGTTTGCCCCTGCCGGGATTCGAACCCAGGGTCACGGAGACACAGAAGTCATGTGAATGGCGCTAACCACTGCGCCACGGCGCGGCGACTGCCATTCACGAGTAGGCAGGCGTGATACGTCGCAGACCGCATCATCGCTTAACATCATTTGAGATAGTGTTCAAACGCCTGCCTATTGTGAATAAAAAAAGACATAAGCAGCATTTCCATTCAAAATAATTTTCCAAAATTTGAATATTTTCGGAAACATACACATATTCTGGTTTAGATGCAACTACTGTGAACGAAGTGATATCTCTAGCTTGACATTTATGATCGTATTAGAAAGTTAGACATCGAATGTCACCTATGACGTATATAAACCCATGATGTCACCATCGCAACATTCTGGCGTATAAAACAAAAATTATTATTCTTTTTTCCCAAAGGGAACAACGATTATCAATATAAATGTTTAGAACGTTTTTGCTAATATTTAAGTTTCGCCTGAAATGTTGGGTCCTTTACCGCAGACGTCCCGACACATGTATATGCTTAGGTCTAAAACCGATTTCCCTCCCTTTAGTATGCCTTAATTTTGGTTGCCCGGAAGAAATCGCTTTAAGCGATAAGGCCGCCCTTTGTATCACTGTATTTATATTTGTTTTCTTTATGTATGTGGTTTTGAAATAGTGTGCAAATAAAGAGTTTTCTATCTATCTATCTATGCCTAATAAAACATACGAACGTTTCGACTAAGGTTAAAAAGGTAACAATATTATAATGAACAACTCACCGTTCAAGGTCATCGCCAACTTTTTTGGAATCATACATAGTTTTGGCCGGCACTAAATCATATTCCTCCAAGTCCCGTTTGTTCCCGTTATAAAACAGGGGCAACATCCAACAGAACCACGACCTGGAGAACACGCCCGGCACTTCTTGTTTCTTCGGTGGTATTGCATCTTTATTTTGCTGAATCCCATTTTTGCCGCCACTTTTAGATTTTTTATCCATTTTAACAAAAGTACATAGAAATCAATTCACAAACTACATAGATACATGGACTGTAATTAAAGCTATGATCAGCCTAGCGGACGCCGACCGCGCTTTCCTCAAACTGAGCGATAACAGTCGTGCTGAAGGACCTTCGTTCTGCTATCGCACCGTTTTATAGTAGCGTCTGTATCAGCCCGCGGCGCGGGCGTTCGGAGCGCTGCGACCTGCGACTCGTGCCTTGCGTCATCCTCAATACGTCGCTGACAACTGGAGCCCTTTGCGATCTTTATGTCGTCCCGTGCGTTTATTGCTCGTTTTCTATTAAGTGTTTGTTAGAGTTACAAAATATCAGTCAGCTGCCGAAGTTACAGTTAATGTTGTGTTGTGCAGTTTCAGCTGTGCATCATCTCCGTGCATCGTCGACGTCATTGTGACGACGACGTTTGGTGTTCCAAACGTCGTCGTCACGATCACCCTATTGTGTACAATGACATGTTTCACAGCGTTTTTTTAATTTAATAACTTTTTCGTATAGATAGCTTACTTAAAAAAACATGCAGGCAGTCTTCGAGAATTGCCGATAGAAGTGAACACTACGAGCACCTGGTTCCTAAGCTAACATGGAAAGCGTGCGGTGTCGATGACGCGAGTTCCGTGATTTTGATTCACCGTATTTTGGAAGTGTTTGGCAAAAACGATTCATTGAATCGTACAGTATGTGATTCCCGTGAATCAATTACTATTTGTGGATGAGCTTTTAAGCGATGGCGGGTGGTACGGTCATAAAAACGTGATAAAGACAGATATGTCCGAAACTTATTTCAATTGTCATTCTTTAAGCTCTGAAACGCCCACAGGATCCGATAGACATAAAAACATGTTTAATTAGAAATTTAAACGTAAAACGATTTAATGAATTAAGTAGAAAGTTATATGTAATATAATAAAACAAGGATTCATGAAATGCTCCACTTGTGGGAGTCAACACAGCCGTGCAACTCGCGCCGATGACATTACAGAGGCTCGCGGGTCGCTCGCGGGTTACAAGCGGAAAAGAAAAGGGGCGGTTGATTTAAAATATTAGAAAATGTACCGTAAATAAAACTTACTGACTAAAAAAAAATACTACTTATCACGTTTTTAGACTATTTAAATTTCTTTTTTCTGGTGTAAACACAGTTCAAGCGGATTTGTGGTTACTATAAGAATTTTCGATAACGGTATAATATGGTCGCCCGAATTTTTAACTAATAAATTACCACATGAAACCAAATTTAGTTTAATCATATTAACCTTCATGAACTGGTCTCATAAGTGGTATTTTATAAGTTTATAAGACGTGTAGGACTTTCAACAAAATAAGTTGACACGACTCAAAATGTTCTATTCAGTAAATAATAAAGCCTTAATGGCCTCTTTAATTGAGAGTGTACTATAATTACCAATTACAAAAAATAGCTCCTCGATGGTATTGTTAGTTTTTTCGATAGGTAGTAGCTCTATTTTATTGAAATCGCGGCGTTAGGTAGACTTCTTTAATTATATAATTTTTTTGACATCCATACGTAAATTGAATAAATTATATTTGGTGTTCAATTTTGATGCTTAAGGTTGGTGGTTAAGGTTGCTTAAAAAGGTCAAAAGGACGTTTTACGTACACATACGAGTACAGCAATAGTAGGCGTACACTAGGCGACACGCGACTGCGACAGCTCGGCGACTAAACGCGACGACAGGCTGGCGCTGTCGCGCGTCGCCTAGTGTGCGCCTTCGTTTAATGGACAAAATCGGCTGTCACCCAGATTAATTAATTTTGAAATTGTGTATGACTTTTGAATTTGCTAAATTTGAAATGTCATCTAGTCATTGTAATGAGTGTCAAATAACAAATGTCGAGTATTTTTAATGCAGATAGCGAGGCTAGTAAATATAATCTTTTTTAGTGTACTCCATGGTAACATTAAATAATTTGTCGAAATTGTGGTGAAATAGTAATAAAACAACATCACGTTCGTACAATTATGCACTTAATATCTTTATGCTTAAACTAACGTTTTGTATATTGTTGTATCTCATATGATTGGAAGGACAACTTATCTCTCGATTAAACGCGAGTATGTTTATCAATTAGATAACAAACAAATTAATGCGGCAAAGTTAGTTATCATTTTCTGAGTCTGGTGATACATAATACATCAAGGTAGGTACTCCTCAATGCAATAAATCAATAGATTTAGACGTGAATTTGCAGAAATCTACGTTTATAAAAATTTTAAAATCGTATAATGCCGCACGAAAATGTTTCTGAAGCATGTACAGTGTGCACTTGTCAAGCATATCGTATATCTCCGCGATACTCACCCCTTCTCTCCTATCATTGGTCATCTCAGTGTTTTCTCGGCTCTCATCAACATTAGCATTCTTCATACACTTCATTCATACCATCTTCGGTGTTCCTCTACCTCTGTATTCATTCACCACCTCCATTGTAGGGCGATTAGATCACTTGCGCGAAAATTTATTTATTTATTAGAATCTGCAACAGCGAAGACATAATTATATTAAACCAATTTGATATTGACTAAACTATGTATTTTGTTGAAACTTTTGTCCGAATTCGATACAGTAGTAAATCTAAAGTAATCTTGAATATATAAAGCTAAAGAGTTTGTTTGTTTGAACGCGCTAATCTCAGGAAGTACTAGATGAAATTGAAATATTATTTTGTGTTTTGTGTTGGAAAGTCCATTCATCGAGGAAAGTTTAAGGTTACATAATATGACGTCACAACCAATAGAAGCGGAGCATAAATGAAAAATTTTACAAAAAAAAATAAGGGGTAAAAATGCTACCTCGAAGTAACTATTCCACTCGGACGAAGTCGCGGGCAAAAGCTAGTATTTTATGTACCTATCGTATTTCAATGAATCTGTAAAAAGTGTGAGCATGAGTCGTGCGGTAAGGCTTATACGTATCGCTGTGTGCCGAATAAATAGGAAAGGTAAATTTTAATGAAATAGACCGAGCGAATAATTCGAAGCCCGTTTATTTTGTAATACTGCAGCCATTAAATAGATTTGATGTGACTTAATAGTTATTTTATATATATATATTTTCAAAGGTAAATAAATAATATAATATTTATAAGTATAAATCGACGGACGTCGCGGCCCTGTGATCAGTGACACTGACTTCAAATCCGCTCTCTGTCTTTTCGTTTCATTATGAACTTATGTTGGACCTGTGTCTATGTTGACCTGATGTTATGTGATAATATGGTCTAAGATGGAGCATGCAAGCCTAGAAGATACATATTAAAGTTACTCGTGACTTGAAGACTCCAGGATTAATCCTATCGGGAACCACAGACGCGGACAACAAGATCTATTCCTCGGAAGTACGCATAAAAAGTGGAAGCAAAACGCTTCGTACGTACGCGCCGCTCGTCACTATGCGCACAGACGCCTCGCCGAACTCTTAAATTATTAATCAGAAATCCAAATTTCGACTTATATTATTCTAAATATAAAAATATTATATTGGAAAAAAATGTTATAAGGCACATGTCGAAGGAATGTTTTCACTTGTGAACCTGTTTCAAGAACATTTTTGTCGTAGACTAATTACTTACATATTACATGTAAATAAATAAGTATAAGTGGTAGGTATGTCTACCATATACTAACGGCGCATCGCCGTACCTACGTCTGTTCAATCAATGATAAAACGGGGAAGGTGGAATTAAGTTATGCTGATCCAATGCACATCCTTCGAAATGTATCCGGTAGGCGAGCAACTACACAGCGGTATTCGATGTTCTGAGGTCTACGGTCTACTGGAGAGTCGCTGCCGATCTTCTCTTTGGCTCGCCTTTTCGCTCGACTATAAACTAGACTAGATACAATGCAAATATTACACTGCAGTATTATGATATGATTTAATCTTCCTTGACTGACCAATCCGAAGAACAGTGCTCATGACATGCGCTGTATACAGATTGAGCAACTGACAGGTGCGTCTCTTTGTGTTCTCGAGTGACGTCACCGCGAGCCCCGCTATCGGGACTGTTATCGTGTTGTTAAACCCGCTTCAGGTTGAGGAGAATAATATTTAAGTAAGATTAAATCATATTTTATTAGTTCAATTTCTGTTCTGATGTAAATATTTGCAATGTGATTGATATAAACGAGATCGATGCAGATAATGCAACCGTGGTTTGTTGGTTAAAGGACTTGCTACCCTACTACCTCGACCCGAGCACCGGTACTGTCTACTCACACATTTACAAAGATCGCGCTTTACACAAATGCCACAGCAGTTACAGGTGTAGACAACATGATAAAATAATTTATATTAAGAGTAACATATCGATTTAAAAAAACGCATTTTTCGTTGTGCTGCAATAAAATCTTAATAACAATACATTTAGAAATAAATGGACTTCATATAGCAATTTTATAACATGTTTTAACATATTTTACATAAAGAAATAATTGTAATAATGTTAAAGTGGTAATTTATAAATCGAAAATGCATAACGTTATATAATATAATTACATACAGATACACACAGATACTGACACACACCCAAAAAGGCAGACAAGAGTATAGAAACAAATCATCGCGGTCGGTATTAACAATATAACATAAATATGTTGAGATGTTTGGTTTTTGGGATCAAATTCATTAATTATTAAAATCTCACATTTATAGAATTCTTAATTAATGACATATGTTCTGGTGTGAGGCGCAGTCGGAGCGCACTTGTCACCACCGCAAGTATTTAAGATAAAGGAAAAATATGGTCACTCAAAAATATTTTATCACTAATACATTAATAAAAAACGTAATCAGATTTTGTTCACTGATTATTATTAACCTTCATGAACTGTTCTCATTAGTGCAATGGTATTTTTTAAGTTTGTTAGAATGTATATGACTTTTAACAAAATAAGCTGAAAAACTCAAAATAGTCTATTCAGCAAACGGTCAAAACCTCATTAATATCAAGCAGCGCCCTCTAATTCCAAATATTTATCGCAGGAGTATAGCTACTTCGTCGCGAACCTTCCGCTGAAGTCCAAACAAACATTTTCTGAAAACTATGATGCCCTCGATCGTTAACGGGATCGCTAACTAAAGCATAACATTTCCATTAATGCCTAAATAATTCCAAATCTTTTAAAAATATAATATACCAATAAACATATTTGCTGAAACATTCCAGCTGCTCGTCATTGACCTAATAAAAACGCCGAGAATAATAGAATGTGGTCCGAGGCCGTGTTTCATTTCAACGTGTAATAAATGATCCGTAGCGGGTACCAGGCAGGGCAGGTGTTGTGTGGCCAGTGGTGGTGAAGCCGTGGCCTCTAGTGGCGGCCGGGGGGTGAGTGGTGCGGAGCGATGGCTGACCATGGTGGGACCGAGTGCGGGCATGTGCGGATGCGGCGCGGCGGCGCTCCGTCCGCGTCCGCCGCAGTATGACGCGGCAAGCGCGCCGCCCGCCCGCCTACGCCGCGCCGCCCAACAAACAGACCACCCCAAACATCGCGCGCGTCTCTACACCACCAACAATAAAACAATAATCACAGTTTTGAGACTTGTTCTAACCGTGCGCGTGCCTTCGAATAAACTATACAACTCATCTCTTAACTCCGCATGATGTTCCGCACCTCCGAGTGACCCGTGCGATGGAAACTTTACTAATGAATTAAATTAATATCGACCTTTACTAATGTGAAATATCATATAAAAGACAAAATAGCTCAGGTGGAAGGCTCCTGGCTCACAGAACAAAGAGATGTGTTTACTAAGGAAGTAACGTAGCAACCGACGTCTCCTTGTTATATTCTACAATTATATAACGATGTCATAAATAACTTCTGGTTGGGTTCAGTTGCGGAACATCAAATGTTGGTCAGTGACGGAGGCCTACGCGCAGTATTCCTCACGAACATCTCGAGTATAAACATACCGAGTACGAACCGCTTTGCTCATTTCAAAACTTGTAGCCGTAATATTAAAAAGTTCTCGAAATTAATCAATCATTTTATGTAAGATTATTTTTGCTGCATACATTTGAAATGTAAGAAATGACAGGGATTTTTTATAATACTTAATTCATTAACTTCAGTCATACGAAAAGTAGTAATTAAAAAAACAAATACTATTTGCACTTGGACGTATTGGGGAATAGCATACGTATATCGATACTTTCCCTTGCCCTCACAGCTGTGATGACTCCATTAAAGTTGTGTTAAAATATCAAACGTACTACCAATTATAAAGTTACCATGTTAATGTTAAATTGTATATTAAATGTGTATAAATAGTGTTAAATACATAAACAAAGACCCGACGATCGGTTGTGGTCATGGAAAACGGTGCCTTAAAGTATGGGACCAACAATAATAACAATGAAACTCTCGAAGAAAAAGTGGTAAGTTTCTTGAACAAGTTTTTTTGCAACTTTTGATCACAGCACAACAATTCAATGTCACACCCGAATGGGCAGGCGATCTGATATACCAAGTGATGTGCCTCTATTAAAGTCGCGTGATATCTGATATACGTCCAGGTTTTTATAAATATTAATAAAATGATGTAACAGGACTATTACCAAGGTACCTATTTTGTTGAAACATTGATAAGTTCCTAGACTACACAGAGTTTCATTAGCTTCTAAAACAAGATACTATTCTGTTTCGCCAATATAAGACAATCCATAATATTACAGAATTAAATAGATTACAAATAGTAAATCCGTAGTAGTAGGTATGGATGGATGGAGGTTCGTTACTCAATCACGCCAGAACGGCTGAACGTATCTGGATGAAATTTGGCACAGAGATAGATTATAGTCTGGAATAGCACAGGCTACTTTTTATCCCGGTAATATAAATTATTTCCGTGGAATAATTCACGTAGCGGGAAAACCGTACGTAATCCACGCGGGTGAAACCGCGGTCGCTACTAGTTAATATATATTTTTTTAGACTTTCGGAATTCGAACACGGCACACTAATGTTGTTGATTAATGAAGGCGAAAGTTTGTTTTTTGTCGATTGTAGTTTGTATGTTTGTTACTCCTTCACACTTAAATAGCTTAACGGATTTGCATGAAATTTTGAACATAGCGTATACTCTCTAATTAGCACGTAGAATACTTTTTATCCCGGAAAAGCTATAGTTCCCGTGGGATAACTGAGGTAGCGGGAAAACCGTAGTCCACGCGGCTGAAACCGCGGAGACGGTTAGGTCATCGTAATAATCGCGTGAATAACATTTAGACATTTATTTGCTTTGCTTTAACAGCCCTGAGACAGCCCTTTAATTAATAAAATCAAGAGCGTGTATGTTGCAATCGAATTTCGTACACAGGTGTCTTAATTTCGTATCTAAATTAATTATATATTTTAGATAAGCACGCAACTCCGTTAAATTTATTTCGCCAAGACATACTGGGGCTGAGTAATCGAGTATGATTGAATTATTCGGGACAGTATCACACAGTAGGAGCCGTTATTATGCCATTTAGTTGAGTGAACTCTGGGGTGAAGTCAGGTTTCTCAAGGAACCAGTCGTTTTTTTACAATAATCGAGTCTTCCAATCAGCACATTTTAACCGACTTCCCGTGTTCTCCCTTTGAATATTGAATTAAAATCGGTCAGGTGATAATAAAATACTGGTCCCCTTATAATTAGGTAATCAATTTATCATCTATATGTAATATGCAAGTTATTTTTTTTATATTGAATGAATGAATGAATGGATATAAGTTTATTTACTATAAATATGATTGATAAACATAGTAATAAATTGTAACTATACAAGGCTATTGGGTTCTATGCTTCTAATATTTTATTTATGACACTCATTCGCACCCGCACTACGATTCCTTTCGTCGCGGAAAGACACAATTACAGCATAATTCACGGGGCGAGGATGTTTGTCTCGGGCCTTGGATGCTTATAAATAAGGATCCAAAGCCCGAGACAAACATCCATGCTCACCACATCACCTCCTGACGGGATTCGAACCTGGAGCCCCGCGAATCAGAAATCATATCAATGATCGATCGCTGGTTATAACTAGCTAAAGCAGTTACACGATTTGATGAGCGGTGTGACTGGATCGATACAATTTACTGCATATTTTATTAAGACCCGTCATTATTGTAACTGGCGTAAAGCTGTTCCAAATGAATAAATAATGAAATAACCATCGAAATTATGGTATAACTGGAGCAACTTAAATTGTATTAATACCCAATTTTGGCCCTTTAAAAGAAACTAACCTGAAAAATGGCAAAAGGTGATTGAGCACCTATATATAATATAAATAATAATATAGTATAAAACATAATATATATTAGTTTTCTTTAAGTCGGGATCTATAAGGGAGAAGCAAAGAATCTTAAGGACTGCCAAATGTACGAGTGTACAGTACCTAAGGTTTGATAATAGGGAACAGAAGCTTAATATGAATGGATATTGTAAAATGTTTACTCTGGTGTAAAGGGGACGGATGTACGCATGTGTACCCTAAATTATTCTCTGAATATCGTCCAATCCCAATACTCTCTTTTCTCTCCAAGGTACTTTCACGTCTTGTCCATAACCAAATAAGTAAATTCCTTATTAGTCATTAGTCACCATACTCCGTCGTGGCATAGCTGTGTTACGACTATAGTAACGCTAAAGTCGCTGACGATATTCGCCTCGGTATGGTAAATGGCCAGCTCTCTGTACTTACTCTGTTAGACTTCAGTAACGCATGTTACACTGTAAACGTTGACATTCCTATCGTTTTACTTCGCTCACTCAACATATCTCCAACAGTAATCGACTGGTTTCACAGTTCCCTAAGCGGGCGCAGGCAACGTGTCCGCCTCGAAGGCAGCTATTCTTCATGGTGTGACTCAACTGCAGGTGTCCCGCAGGGTAGCATTTTATCTCCTCTTCTATTTGCAGTATTTATTATAACATTCATTCAAGGTTGCCTGGTAGAAATCGCTTTCAGTGATAAAGCCGCCTATTGTTTCACTCTAATAATTTTAAGTTTGTACGAACTCTTATATCACGTAAATGTGTTTGCGTTCTTCTCTAATTAGATAAAGCATTATGTATCTATCTATTTGTCTTGACGGTCGTCGTGGCGCAGTGGTTAGTGTCATTGCCATGACTACCGTGTTTCCGGGACCCTGGGTTCGAATCCTGGCAGGGGCAAACATTTGTGCGATGAGTGTAGGTGTTTGTCCCGGGTCTTGGATGCTTGTGTGCTGTGAATGTGTGTGTCCAAGCCTCCCGCGATACAGGGAATCCTAGTGCGGGGGCTTAAGTGTGATAAATAAATAAAAAACTAAAAAAAAATATGTGGGGAATATTTTTTTCAACACATTTACTTGTAAAGTGTTCCCAATTACATCGCTTATACACACCAAGCTATAACACACACGTGTGCAATAACATTACACGTAATGCGTAATAGAATTATCCCTACAAATTTAAATAAGTACCTTACTGCAGGGTATATATGCGAGTTAAAAGAACAGGCTACTCTCAATTTAATAACTAAACAATAAATGTTTGTTTTTTCCTCAGAAATGTATTGAAAAACGTCGTATGAAACTCGTGCGCTTCGCACATTACACACAATCGGCTGAAGTACGCCCTCGCCTGCGCCTTCCTCTGCTACCCATACCCTCATGACTAATGAGAAACTTAGCTCACTTGTACATAATATATATTATTCGATGTTACTGCAATGCGTTTTCGTACACATATTTAATATCTATGAGTAGGTTGTTTTATTGTTATGCACTTTTATTTTTAGAGTTCCGTACCTCAAAAGGAAAAACAGTACATTTGTATCACTTTGTTGTCTATCCGTCTGTCTGTATGTCTGTCTATCAAGACCCTTTTTCTCAGGAACGCGTGAAGGAATCAAGCTGAAATTCATATCAAATACTCAGGTCTGCAGTACCCCTGGAGTTGTAAAAAAAATATTCTAAGCCAATGCAATCAAAAGATACAGCCGCTTACGCTGCAAATTTTCGACACTCGCAAGAGAATCAAAACCTACAGGGAACTTCCCGTGAACTCAGAATCTTGAAATTTACGTACGAAGGAACGTCTTATAGCACAGATAAAAGAAGAATTGCATTTTTAGTTACCTACACCATATAATAAAAATATTTCTGATAATATTAAACGACTACCCCATTCTTTTGCACGGAACCCTCGGTGCGCGAGTGAGTCGGACTCGCACTTTGCCTAATTTTTTTTTAACTTATTTATTTGTGGAAGATTTTCTAAATTTTTTTGAAAATAAAGAAAAATATTTAAATGGTTTTTATATTTTTTATGACTCCAATCTGAAAGCATACTCTTTTACATGAAGAAATTTTCAATTTTCAAATTCGATCCGTAAATGACGCAGTTCTGAAGTGAATAACCAAATTGAAGATGACTTTCTTCTTTTATTGAAGTCTATTAAATTTCAATTTTAAATTTGTATGACTACGAGTAGGCAGGGCAGGGCAGGGCAGGGCAGGGTTCCCTACCTGAAAAGGAAAACAGATATGTGTCGTATTTTACCATAGCAAGAATATATTTTTATTTATCTGCGTTTTTTGCGATAGCAACTAGCAACTTTTAGAAGTATTTTTAGGGCAAGCTTTATTTAAAAAAAACTGAAGTTCAGAACCTGCCAATGCTACGAGTCTAATAGTATTAGTAGTCCCAGCATGAACAAAACGAAATGCAGAATTTGATTTTGTTCATGCTGGGAGTACTAATACGTGCGGTCAGGTGAAAATCCATCCCTTAAGAGGGCTGGTAATTGATATATAACTTTGTGATTGAAAATATTGTCACTGTATATAAGTAAATCTCCCAAACTCCACCTGGACTGGAATGTAACAAACCGACTAGGACTCACGTGGTAAACACTGGAAAATTACTCTCCGACCAGTTTCGAACTTATTTGCAGTTCTTCATCTGGGAGTTATGATCGTGCCAGGCGGCGAGCGCGAGCCTCAGCACGTAACTGAATTATCATATTAACGTAATTATTATTATTTTTGAGAACTCGAAGCAGTTCCCACGTTTCTAATCAGATTCCCGTCGAACTGAAACATCATCTCGTATACACAGGTACATACCTGTTCGGTAAGCACAAGTTAAAAGTATAACGATTCTGAATACGGTTGTAATTATATTCATCTGCTATGTCAATAATAGTATTTATCTAACCTCATACTGAAATATAAGGATTATAAAATCAAAAACAGAACTTTAATTACAGTCTTTATAGACAATATACCGAAATAAATTTAAAAAGTTAACTTTTAGATACAGCTCTTTTATGGCAAGCTCACCCTCGGCCTAAGTGCTGCATCGAATACATCTTTCCCTATAATCTCCGGATGTTTCAAATAACACCTCAAAGGGTGCTGAGCTGACATATCTGGCAATATTGATTTTACATCTTCCACTAGAACTATAATCTATCTCTGGGCCAAATTTCATCCAGCTGTTCTGACGTGATTTAGTAACAAACCTCCTTCCATCCATCCATCCAAACTTTGTTAATAAATCAAACGGGGCTTGATCGCGAGAAAAACATTTATTAATTTCTTTACCTCGACGTTTCGACCAATTTGCATTGGTCGTGGTCACGAGAAGACACTTCTCGTGAACGTCGATCAAGCCCCGATTGATTTATTAACAATGTGTTCGAATCGCGAAAGTTTAAAAACTACATCCAAACTTTCCGTTTTTTTAAATTTTTGTGTAAGTGGGATGTGTAATGCCACTCCCACTAATATTATAAATGTGAAGTGCCACGCTAAGACGGCGGCGCTCTTTCACTGTACTAGCGGGTATACTACTCGTATGTGTATGTTACATATTACAAGAGCTTACATATCAGTTTCTGCGTCTGTTTAATAATTAACACAAAGCATCAATTGCAAGGATGCCGATAAACAAACTTAGAACACAGTCTTCCATGCAAGAATCCTTTCGTTCAAATGAAAACATCAAGTAATAAAAACAATGTTTATTTATTTATTTATTTGAACCCCAAAATAATGTGCACTGATACAAGAAACTAAAAAAATGCTATAGCATAACAAATGCTAAGTGTCACTATAATTATAGGGGAAGACAGCTTGTTGCAGGAAAAACATTTAAATTGTGACGATGACCACAGTTTTGTTAGTTTAACTAGTATAGTGGCAGTCACTGTACCTGGTTGTCTATAAACATACGCAGTGGCGTCGAGATTAAGTAGTAATTATTAATGTTGGCTCCTGACTCCTGGGAAACAAGGCAGTGCCATTACAGCTGTTAAAATGTATGTACCTACGTTCTAAGATGGCGTGCTACATCTTAGCCCACGTCGTCTTTTGGTCGCTTAACTTCAGGCGAGTGGTCAAACGCAAGCTTAGCATTCCTTAATAGAGATTGGAAACTTAAGAAAATACATAAATAAAATATTATATTTTCTGTGTATTTTCTTAAGTTTCGATAGCTAAAATAAATAAGTAGACGAGGAAATCGTTACGAAAATAGCTCGTGGCCGTATATTGAATGTTAGGGTGGAGTTCCCCAAAATTAAAACTTCCGATTATCAATTAACCGTCGGTTAATTGTACTAACGTAAATTGTTCATCGGACGTTTTAACCGTCGGTCAAACAGTTTTTCCCATACAGTTAAGTAATAATAATAATAATAATAATAAGCCTTTTATTCCATGCAAAAGTAAGATACATACATAGTTTAAGACACATATTTCACTTATTTTAGAAAAATGTTTAAATCTAAATAAAAGTATTCAATACAGAAGTTTGTTTGCATGAACCCCTCCTCAAGTGAAGGTGAAAGCCTCCTCTAAAGAATTCCATGTGTCTCTATTTTGAGCTATTTGCGGCCAGTAGGTACCAGCTATTTTTATCAACTCGTCTGCCCATCTCGTGTGGGGTCTGCCTTTGAGACGTTTGCCGATTGGACCCTTCCACGTTGTTACCCTATTGGTCCATCTCTCGTCCTTTAGCCTCGCTACGTGCCCAGCCCACTTCCATTTTAGTTTCTTAGCGTAGGTTATAGCATCCGTCACTTTGGTGGTTTCTCTAATTTTTGTGTGACGAATTTTTTGCATCTTTTTAATATTGAGCATACTGCGTTCTATTCCACGTTGGCAGGTAGTGATTTTGCTTTTTAATCTGGATGTAATACAGTTAACCGACGGTTAATTGATAATCGGACGTTAAAATGTTGGTGAACTCCACCTTTAGTCGTAGTCGGTTTTAATATTATTTAATTTATTTTAACCGACTTTAAAAAAAAGAGGTTACTCAATTCGACCGTATATATGTTCGGACAACTTCATTGTTTATGAAACGATTTTGATGATTTTTTTGTTAAATAGAGTATAAGTACTTCCGCGCTGGTCCCATTCAAATTTCATCAAAATCGGACAAGCTGTTTTTGAGTTATACTCCAATAACTGAAAATTGCTACGCGTATCTCGACGATATTATTGTCGCGGTTGAGGACATCGGAGAACACACAATGACAATTGATCCAATGAGTAGCAAAGTTCACTGAAAAGGGGAAAAAAAAATTTTTTTAACAAAAAATGGAACCGACTTCAACACTCAAAAGTGTGAAATAACTTGTCGAAGTCGGTACCATGAGCACAATATTGTGATGTTAGTTACTTTTGTGAACTATCATGGTACCGACTTCGACAAGTTATTTCACACTTTTGAGTGTTGAAGTCGGTTCCTTTTAGTGTTAAAATTTTTTTTTAGTTTCTCGAACTCATACTAACAACAATATCTAAGCTTGTTAAAACAAACTTCGTTATGTTCCTTTTGTGGTTCAGCTAAAGTGAAGCATAGGTACTAAATGGTACAAATTACATGTTAGTTCGTTCGCGGGCGGAGAGATGGCGTGTATTTAGGTATCTGTTGAAAACAATTCCAGTGCAGGCAAAGATATACGTATCTATATATGTATCGCTTGCTACGAACCAAAGTAAATTCCCGGTGAGAGAAAAATAAATTACAATTAATTTTGTCGATTTGCATGAACGCATTTGATGTTCTATTTATATACGGTCGATTTGAGTAACCTCCTTATATTGAAGTCGGATAAAAATTCGCGGAATAACACTAAATATTGTGCATTTAATATATATGTGCATTATATATAATATCATTTATATACGAATTCCCGCAAAGGAAAGCCTGAATCAAGAAATTTTAAAGAAATAGTATCTGTATTAGGTTCTCGTTAATTTCATTTGTTTTTTTACTTCCAACCATTCATAAATGTATGTTGACATGTGTTTATTTATCGCTAACACTCAGCATAAGCATGTGGATTGCTTAATCAGCCCAATACGTTCCCATACTAGGACATGAAACTACCTCTAAGAGAAGAGTGTCAACCTTACTCCACCACGCTGGCCGATGCGGGTTGGCCGACAGGCTAGTGGCCAGTTTGAAGCCGTCCAAGTCCCTTCCAAGCAAGGAAGCGCTCAGGTGAAAATACTACTAACGGTCACCCTTCCAAGGTGTGGCAGTGGAGTTGCTTAACACATTTGAACTGTTAGGTCGCATAAGTGGACTCTGGTACGAGAGCTTCGTGTTGAGGTGCTTTAAATTAAAACGCCCCACGTTAGGCTAATATATGCCACTATGCCAACAATAAGTATTGATTAATATTAAAAAGCTTTTGTGTTTCATACGAAACGCTGGCTGAGAGTGTTTTCAAAGCAGCCGTGTCAAACGGTCGATCTGACATAGAAACCGTTACCTTGAAGAGAAAGCGGTGCAGCATTCATAAGCATAACTTAGTCCGTAGATACGCGACGCTGGTATCGGCGAGCCGGTGCGGGCGCGGGCGCGGGCGCGGGCGCGGGCGGCGAGACCGCGATCAGCACGCGATAGTTCAAGGGCTCCAGCTGGCTCTTCCTCCGCGGACAGGCTACCACCTCACCCCTATAACTAGCGCCACCTAACCTCACTGTTCAGAACGAGATCGCAAGCTTTTTCGGCATGAACTTTCCACTTGAATATCCGAATATGAAGATGTGTATGTATTATGTTCTAAAGAATATTATTGTTTTTCTTTTTGTTGGAAACGGCAAAACCTTTGGATATATGTAATAGCATTGTGATTTTCGAAGTGTTTTCGATTCTTGGGGAAATTTTGATTCCTCGTTCAAGGTGCTCAAGTGGGGAAAGACCTAAGATGGATGTTGTCCGACATTTAAACTCTTCGTATGAGACAAAAAAAGATAGCACGAGAGTGAACAGAGATACGGAACCGAGCCGTAATCGTATATGATACAATCCGTTTACAATTACGTATTTCACGGGCTGTGATCTGTTGTCTTGGCTGAAGCAGAACTTCAACTGTCATTTCGAGTCCAATTACACGATAAAGTCGAGCACGCACTTGCCGTACCTGTAATAGATGATTACAGTGAAAAAACTTGTTCCTCTAGTATGAAAATTGTACTTGTACCCTAAGTATTTACCAAACAATATTGCCCTTCAGAAGACTCTAGCTCGCGCACAGCGCAGGGTGTCTCAGTGTGCGCGCGAGTGGGATAGAAGACGATACTTAAGCAGCGCCATTACATTTGTAATTACCAGATTATAAAATTGTTACATATAATTAATTGTCATATCTTTAAGACGAAGATAAGTTTTTTTTATGCGATAAGTTGATGGAACAAGCAAAAGCGCCACAGAATGTTCAGTGGTACCCTCTGCCTATAGACAGATACAATTAGTAAGGAACTGCACCGCGCCCGTCACCCTGAGATATAAGTGTCAAGAGTCTGATATTTCACTGTAAACAATGCTCTTCAAACCGGAACACAGTAATGCGACCACAACACTCCCCGGGGAACTCTCACATGGAGTGCTCCTACTCTTGAATTGTGATCTATGATGAGAAGGAAACCGGCCACACTCACGCTTGTATACCTAGCCATAGTCACATAAATATGGCATCGGGTTGAGGCCTTTACCCGATATAAAGTCAAAACGTAAATATTTTAATTATGTATGTGCTTCATTTATTAGTTTTCTTCTTATAATGGGTAAAGATATTGTAAATTGTAAAAATATTCCAGACTGTAATAATTGATTTAAATTACATTTTTATTCAAATTAAATTATTTCATTCACTTTATTTCAGTAAATAAAATCTCTCTAAAAATGTTTATTAATTTTTAAAACATTTGGAACTTCAAGTCGTAGTTAGACATTTAGTAGACCGGTATAATGGAGTAGTCATTGTCCCCTTTGAATATTTAAAGGTAAACTAAGGGCTGTGTTTGTTAATTACAAATGGCTAAAATTGTAACAAGTTGTTCAATCTTTGAAAAATACGTTTCTTGACAAAAATACGGAAAGACAAAATTTAAACGCATGCTGTTAAACATGCAAAAATGCATGTTTGTGTCAGAAACTCAACAATTAGTGAGATGTTTTAACCACTGGTTGAGTTAAGTATTGATCAAAAAACCTAAAGGCTAAAGGAGTCGCGCGTTACGAAACCAGAGTTTTGCATTGTTGTCCTACTTTCTGAATATGTGGTGGCAGCCCCACCTTGTCGTCGATCCCCTCACCAATATTGCGTAACCGGCCCCCGACGGCCTTGCCTTATTCACCACCAGCCCCTTCCAAAGCTAATACAAAAGTATTTATTATAATCGCCTAGATTGCCATGACTGTTATGACACTACTTAAATGTATTGGTTTATGAAATGAACAGGCTTGGGAAGAATTGTTTTAGAGTCGTATAGTATCTGGGATATAATGGAGTCGCTTAATTTTTTGTAGATATTGACTTGTTTTTTTTAATATTGCATAAAACATTTTTTTTGTTCTATTTTAGATAGTAAGGAGTCAGACAGGGCTACACCATATCCCCGTATCACACTCGCATTAGAATTATTTTTTCGAAGAATGAAATGGGATAGTAAGGGTTCATAATTGACGGAGAGTGATTCTCGCACCTAAGGATCGCAAATGATCTGGTCTTAGTATCCGGATGTATCATGCCACAGATATCAAGTCTATGTTCGATGACCTTAACACAGAGTCTGCAAAAGCACTAGGTCTATAAACACAACCAAGGCAAAAATGACAACATCATACATACATCACAAACATCAATGCTTACCAGTCGACTTGGTATCAGACTACGTATACCTTGGTCATAAAGCATCTCTAGGATACGAAAATCAGACAGCAGAGGTGGTGCGCAAAGCATGGTCGGCATTCGGAGCCAACAAAGGAATTCTTCGTGGAAAGCTACCGCTACGTCTAAAAGTCCGGGTGTTTGAGCAAAGTGTCATGCCCGTTCTCACCTATGGTGCGGAGACACTAACGCTTACCAAAAAGTCTGCTGAAAAATACAGAGTTGCGCAGACAGGTATGGAGAGAGCAACGCTCGGAATTACTCTGCGCGACCGAAATCGCAATGATTGGAGAAGGCGAAAGTGAGTGAAGTGATGGTCCCTATCGCACTAAGAAAATGTACGTGGGCAGGGCACATCGCTAGAATGGATGCTGGCCGTTGGCCTCGAATAATTCTGGAGTGGAGACCATGAGCCGATACTAGAGGGCGAGGCAGAGCACGGCAACGCTGGGTGGACGACATCAGACGACACGGGGGACGAGTCGGGGGGTATCGGGCACTGGACCGCCACGAGGGGAGGAGAGGGGGAAAAGCCTATATCCAAGATAATGGATCACGAATATTTTTACACGTTCGTCATCAAACCGTGTGAAGAGGTGATAAGCATACATACATACGTACAAGTTTCGCGTTTGTAATACTATTGTTATATTTACGATCAAATCACCAATATAATAAAGTTAACACTTTTATTCTGTGTGCGGAAACATCGTATATGTTGTGACTCTTTTAAACTTCTCTTTTCTACATTGAACCACCCATAAACGTAATCTGACGTTATGTACTTTCATATGAATAAAAAATAAGCTTGCGCATTGATATTTCTTACAAGGCCTATAGGTAGACCACGTTTCGGTTCCATGCCTTCCTTGGTATCAAACACAGAACGAAGACCCTCGTGTTCACTATATATATCTTTAGTAAATACATTAAAGAAGCTTTAGATGCATATATGTTGCATGCACCAGTATTCATAGATGTTTGAATGTGAATGTACGAGCATGTCACTTATAAAACTATTGTATAAATGACGTAGTAAGCTATGCTACATACTCGTATTATTGTTTTCAGCGACTCTTTTTCTTTTGTATATAGAATTAATATTATAATTTTTGATAATTGTATAATTATTTTTGAAGATTTAACGGCCGCTAAAATACAGAAAAAGAGAAAATGATATCTGAGGAACTCCTTTAAAATATTGCTATTTACGTCACGGACAGGAAGGTCTACGGCGTAGTGATTCGTAGCGGTCTGTAACTGCCCAGCAGTCAATGCTACGCACACAGAATTATTGGTCACATTCGAACCGATCGCCTGACTGACACCGCCATACAAATATTTTCAGGAGTGCTTATATTCCTTTTCAGAGTCAGCAGACAAATTAGGATACTATTAAGACAATGAGTTCTTATCGCTTACCGCCAGGCGGCCCGTTTCTTGGTTTCGGTGTATTCGAAAGATTGGAATGAAATTTTAATATAACTAACCTGCACATAAATCTTTTCGAATGACAAAAGCGTTTCTGAAATGAAAGAATTCTGAGGTAAAAACAAAAAAGTTTTGTTTGTGTATTGTAGCCCAACATAAAATTATATGATGTAATATACGAAAGTCTCACAGTGTTTGTTATTGAACTCCTCCGAAACGGTTTGCCTTTTTTTAATGAAATATTTGTGTATATTTAGTAGGTCTGAGAAAAGGGCGTAAAGTATTTTTCACCCTCCTATTTCGATAATGTGTATGGCAGAACAGCGTGTGCCGGGTCAGCTAGTAAAATAATATTCCTCATCTGAATCTTAAATTAGACGGTCGCCGTGGCGCAGTGGTCAGTGTCAGTGACATGACCTCTGTGTCTCCGGGACCCTGGGCACCAGTGAGTCCCGGCAGGGGCAAACATTTGTGCAATGAGTGTAGATGCTTGTGCCGGGTCTTGGGGGTGTGTGTGCTGTGATTGTGTGTCTATGCCTCCCGCGATACAGAGAATCCTACTGCGGGGGGTCCAAGCGTGATAAAAAAAAATAAGAAAATGAAGAAATAATTATACAACGGAATTGAGACCCTCCCTTTTTTTGGTAGTCGGTTCAATAAAATAATTATAATTAATTTTATTTTTAATATAAAATGCCATTGTTCGGTAATTGCATAAGTTACAATCGTTGTAGTAAGTTTCAGTATTAACCTTCACCGTAAAGGAAGTAGTCGTAGGAAAGATTAAATTATCCTCGATTTAATACGATCTTTTGTAGTTTCTGTCATGAAGGTCTTTCACAAATGACTACGCAAATATAGCCCATAGATATCGTCGTTACGATAACGAAGTCAGCCATTTACAAACTTGGATAAGCTATTTTGTATTGCTGCTCCAATTCCGTACTATTTACTTGTAATCGGTATCATTGAAAGTAGTTTCCTAAATATATGAGTGTCGTATCATGTGAACCGACGGGGTCGGGGACGGGCGGACGCTCAAATATTCATCAAAAGGCTCGATGATATCGGCCGCGTGCTGCGCTGCCGGTGTGACGTGTGCGAGTCACGGTCCTCGAGGGCGGCAGTGCCGCGACGCTGGGGTGCTGCAGGTGCTGCAGGAGACGCTGCGGCAGTGGCGGCGCGGCCCAACGCTCGCCGGGTGCCGGGGAGGTTGTGCGAGGTCACGCCTGCGCTCGGCCCGCTCCGCCGTCGCTCGGCTCGGCTCGGGCCCGCCGGGCGCGCGCACCGCGGCCTGCTGCGCGCGCCGCCACACTCCTCCGTCAAGTTTACGTGCGGCGAACACGCTGCGGACGCTGCCGCTTCACTCCGCCATCGAGTTGTTATCTAAATACCGTTCCTAGGGCCCTCGCCTGCCGAGAACGAAGACGCGACACACGCCCTGAAAACGTACAATATATATATTACATTGCGAACGGGTCCCCTAGTCAACAAACGCGTATAAACCGTCCGTGAACGAATCGAGCTCTTGATCGATCGTCTGCATTCACTATTATTGTCGTTTTGCAGTCGTCTTTTGCTGATTTTGTTGCGCTGGAAAAGAAATTTGAGTTATCTTTACATATTCACTGACATTTTAGTTACCTGGTCGCGTTTCGTATATTTAAGATATAATATTGAGAGTGTAGTGCGGAGCTTAGTTCGGCCAGTGAACAGTGCGCCAGTCGTCCAGAGGTGCTTTCCTCCCTTCCTTCGGTTGCGAGCTTCGCCGTTTGTAACTGTACGATTAGTTCTTGCGTTAGTTTGGTATCCTTGCGGGAAAACGCGACCCATGTTCGGCGTTATGACAACCATGGTATGGTTCCCTTTGTCTAATATTTTGATCTCATTTTGTTCTTTAGAAGAGGATGGTAGCTTAACATATCGCATTGAATGGAATCATTGTAGTCAGGCCTTAAGGAAATGAAAATGAATTTATACATCTTTGTCATATTCATCGATACCTATCACGCATTACTTAAAAACTTTCATACCTTTATAGCTAGTACTTAGAATCGAAATAGTATTGTTATTTTTACAAGTTAATGTTAATTATAAACACGAATGAACCATGTCGCTCGCCGCTTTAGAGCTTCCGTTTGGAGAGTCGATCGCAAGTACAACAGCCGCCGATTCTATTGTTCGTATCGCGACCACCAACTGCTGGAGACTGTGCAGAGCATGCCCCTCCCACCATCAACGTCATCCTCAGTTCTCTTCACATTTAACATAAATCTATGCTGCAAAATCATCAATATAGCCTAAGCTTTAAATTGGCGAGCTCTTAAATTCGATGTAGATAATTTCATATTCTCTTCAGATGTACTTTATCAGATCTTGTCCCCGTAAAACTGTTGTATTTTATTACAGCATTGAAAGGCCTCAATTCCAGAGGAGACAAAAACAAATATTTATATTGACTTTTAATTTGCTTCTTACTCATAATGAAACCATACAAAAATTATACATATATATATATATATATATATATAATGCGCATCATCTGGTGAGTTTCCGCTGCTAGATCGCTGCGATCACTCGATATCGTTATTCAAGTCATTCAATGGCCTAAAATCGTGTCTAACATCGTGATTTTAAAAAACAATCCACCTTTCAAACGCTAAATAATCTGGGGTCATGTCGTAGTCAAATGTTACCTTATATCATCTCACATTTAATTATCGTAGATAAAACTGATTAACACCCTTTTTTACATATTCAAATAGCTCAATATTATAACAATGGCAAGCTGCCGGTGAGCAGTGTAGCGACAGCTAATCCTGGAGTATCGATCCAGCTGGTACGAGTAGCTCGCCGAGTCTAGACAACACAGCTGTCATCGACCCGAATACTGGATTTCGCGGAAACTCTAATGCATATTTTATCTTATTTATTCACCATGATGGCCTGCTTATAGCATACAGTGAGACTGTAACTTGGTATCGTCGATGTGTTACGTAAAGACACTATGTGATAAACAAAAATGCTCATTGAATCCTCCACTGCTGCCAAGTCTCAATAAAAAATTATGAAATAAAATTTTTAAGTATGTTAATTAAATATGTTCTGGAAACTTCTTCTGAAAACTATTCGAAACGTATGATCGAGAATCATTAAGTAAATGGTTCCCAGGTTTTTCTGCCACTTGTTCTCAGTAGTGCGTCTATTGAATTTGTAATCCGTCATTAATCTATGCAATATTCGTTAGTTTGGTGACGTTCGTAACTATGTGTTACTCAACATTTTGTAAAAGGGTGTTGAGGGTGCACGAGAACTTTTGAAACTATTACAAATAGAATAACACATTCATATTATTATTAGTCAAAAAGGCCATCTACGCAATGGAGTATTTTTTGACATTTTATGATAGTTGATTCCATAAATGTTATATCTAATGGACTCATCACTTTTGCAGTGAAGGGCCGATGCCTCACTTTAAAATAAAATACAAATAATCAATTACTAATTCGATACTAAAATCACTACACTAACATTAATACTTTATTTACCATCACAGCAATCCCCTGTCAAAACCTGTCGCCAGCTATAGATAGCTCACTAAAATATTAATATATTTATTGAAATGAACTCCACTTGAGTTCATTTCAATAAATGAATTAATATATTTATCTCGTCAAATTTTTATTTTGTATAAAAATACTACTAGTAACTACTACACTATACTATTACCCAATATAATACATTAT
Organism: Apeira syringaria; assembly: GCA_934044485.1. Classification (NCBI taxonomy): domain Eukaryota; kingdom Metazoa; phylum Arthropoda; class Insecta; order Lepidoptera; family Geometridae; genus Apeira; species Apeira syringaria. The sequence goes on from OW203662.1 coordinate 804,751, forward strand.
AGTACTCAACTACGCTAGACGACGAATAAGTTATTAAAAGTAATCTGGAAGTTAATTTTGTTGTGGATTTTTGAATGAAAATAAATGATTATAACCGGAAATGCTCCAACCCGCTACCAGCTGGCAGCGTGCTCAGAATGCTAGCAGCATTGCTGAAAGAATGTAAGACTAATCAAAGCTTACTAATTCTTATAACAAATTGTCGTCTTTGGTCTTGTGCTTGATATAATAAACCTCTTTCTACCGATCTCCAAGTTTTAGTGGTTGACGTAATATCGCTAACTATAATATAATATAGATAACTTGGCATCCAAGTTATTAATTATCGATTATTGAACTTAACACTGTCTTTCCCAACTTTCCTGGTTACTCTGTGGGATAAGCGAGCAGGCATTACCGGTAAACTTTCACAAATAATTGTCGAGAAAACATTATACTGATAGATAATTTGTGTTTTACCGGATCAATAGAACTATATATATAACTTCTAACTGTCTGTATACATGTATAAAATCTGCGCTGCGTTATTTTTTGGAAAGTTTTACATTGTATTGTTCTACGTCTCTGAAGAACGCGTTATAATCACCAAACTAGATTTCAATGTATCCGACAAATGTTTCGTCTGGGAGCCAAAAAACCTGTAATAATCAGATTTATTTTCATCAAAATCAGATCATATCATCATCGTAGACTCTTCAGTTTTTGCTGAACTCCACAATTGCAAATCTAAACATAAGCACTTGCTTCTAATAACTATGTTCCTCAATCCCAGCTTATATATATATATATATATATATATAGAGAGAGTGTGTGTGTTCCAACGCAGTACTGTGATAGTTTTAATTGAATACAAACATGGCAATAAAACAATTATCTTTATTAATACGAGTATTCCATCGGGGATGTATATATATCTGGATGGACTATTACAGTCCTGCGTCGGAGCTCACACTACAATCTCAGTGAATCACAGTTGCATACAAAATATGAAATAAGAACGTTCAAACATACTGGTGCTTACTACCTACATCCAAACATAAGTACAAAAGTCCTTTAGTTCACATAATAATCAACATAAAACCTCGAAGGGAACTCATATTTAAATGTCATATTCGTGGTGGTCGCCGAAATAATAATATAGTGGTCTCGCTTGTTCAAGTTCTCTTAAGTACTTCTTATTCCATTAACAAAATTGTTTATAGGTTTGTTGTTAGCATTTGACCAAAAATAACATTCATTGAAAGTGGCAACGAAATGAAGCCTCTATTTCTTCTTAAACGTTTCACAAAGCGATGAAAGAGCACCAACCTCCCATTGACACAGTGTGTTGACTGTGGCCTGGCCTCGTTCAGCGGTCTCTCGGCTCGCAGCTACTCGCCTGTGAGACGCAGCGAGGCGCACGCTCGCCCGCTGCCACTCACCACTGGTATCACACCGCCATTCTGCTTCTGCAGAAATTATCTTTTATTTTCGGGTATTTCATTCAATTTATTCGCAATTCTAAATATTGATCGCTCACTAACGCAACAAAGTTATGCAAGGGACACTTCTAAATCATTAATATACCGTTTAAAAAGAGGTTAAATATAATTACCTGTACGCACATACAACGGCGTGTGGAAGCCCGACCGTCGGAATAGGAGATATTTGAAGTCACAAGGAAGAATATACCACGCATCTATGCAAAACACGGCGATCGCCCTGCTGGAGACGGCGGCGGCCTTCGAGCGAGCCGTCCTCGAGTGTGAGCATCTAGAAGCGTCGGAGCACGGTGGGTTCCGGTGAGAGCGTTGGCGCGGCGCGGGCGGCGACATGGGCGAGCGCGGGCCGCTCGACGTGCCGGCGATCGTGACGCCGCCGTGCGCGGGCGCAGGCGGCGGCGGCGGCGGAGCGGCCCTCACCACGTCGCGGCGCGCCCTGTCCGCGCGGGGCTCGCGCGACGACCCGCCACCGTGGCGCTCCTCGGTCCGCGTCCATGACACCGGTTTCCGCGGCTCCCGCAAGAGCGTCGTCCGCCTCGAACCGCCCTGTAACGGCCTCAACGGGCTCCCCGCCATCGGCAAGGAGGTAATACATCTATCCTTCGCCTGTGACACGTGACAAATTTGAATTTTAAACCTTGGTAAGCGAGTATGTCCTACGACTAATTGGCTAGCTTGTATGTGTCCGCTTCGAGTATTTTGTGTAAAGAGAGTTATCGCATTCGTATAAATATAATTGGTTTGAAAATATCTCTATGACTTAACTCATCAACAGCGTAAACATACACAGACACGACAAAAACTTACAAAAAGCGTTACCGTTCACACCGTTTACAAAGAGGGTGAGCCCGCACATTATAAACATTACAGAACCGCTCGGGAGTGAATGATTTATTTGTTCAGTCGAGCAGTCCCCGGCCCCCGCTGTCCCCCGCGCGTCGCGCCCGCGCCCGCGCGCAGCCGGCTGATGGAATCCAGAACTGTCCTTAAACACATTATTACATAATGAACCTAAGATTAATGCCGCTTCTACATGCGTGGTGGCGTTGGAAATACTTTAGTTGAGATATATTTATAAATATCAAATATAAATTCACTAATACCTTACGCTTTTGCTTTTCCAGCAACCTATAGTTCATGAATCATAACGAGCACATTACAGATGAAGCTCCGCTACCATACTTTATACCAGATCCACATGTCGTGTGTGATAGACACATATTGTTCTTCGTAGCTTGCATGTTACAGTAGAATTGTACAGTGTAGATAACTTGGCCTAGTTGTTAACTTTAAAACTTGTCTGTTGTAATATAAGTAATATAGAGAAGAGCATTTATATGTAAATAATGTCCAAAATTCCGAATCGGAATGAATCAGTCATGGGTGTCAGAGCTTAGGTTATGGCTACGGCGGGGGTAACCAAAACACACAAAACCCTAAAAAATGTGGTCACATGTTCCGTCTACCGACCGGATTTTATGGAGTTATATTATTTGAAAATTTTTATGTTTTAGTTTAACCCTTCCACTACCAGAATAAAAAAACTTTCTCATTACTATTAACTAAAACGTACTATACCTATTCATAGGAATCAACGAGTTTATTTATTTATTTATTATCAACTAGCGGCCCGCTCCGGCTTCGCACGGGTACAAAATATATAGCCTGTGTCATTAATGGATGTTATTATACATATAAACCTTCCTCTTCAATCACTCTATCTATTAAAAAAACCGCATCAAAATCCGTTGCGTAGATTTTAAAATTTAAGCATACATAGGGATATAGGGACAGGGACAGCGACTTTGTTTTATACTATGTAGTGATGATAAACAAATATATTTTAAAAAAATTAACCCGAGCTAAGTCAATTGCCAGTCTATAATTGCCAGTTTATAATTCGTTTGCTACATGTCCTCCGGCTTATATTTATATCTACTTTTAACATGTAAGTTGTTTTCACACTAGCACCCCCGCACTAGGATATCCGGTGTCGCCGGAGGTATGGACACACGCAAAAAAAAAAGCATAAATGTATGTTCTCGAGTTGCGGATGTTTATGTAATGTAGTACGTAATGTAGGTACATAAACATCCAAGACCCGACTGTTTCTTTATACTTTATATACATGTTTTATTCTACCGCGAATTGAAAAAGTTCTAATTAATAGTGGATTAGGTGGTAAAATTGTCGTGCTACATTTTCCCTAGGTAATAGGAACTCTTTAGTGCTTTGATACCTAGGCACCTTCACGCCTTAAAAATATTTTGCATAATATATCATGTGTTGCGTTGTAGCTGGCAATTAAACGCTGTTCTAATTTTAATTTAAGCGGCCAAGAGTGAGCCTGACTCTGTCACCGAGTGTTCCGTACAAACTGCGACGTTAACTTATCTGTTGGAAAGGTGTATGATGTAACGACATAATGATTTTCGGGATTTTCTCCGCGCGGTACTTAGGCAATAAGAAATTGCTTCTTGCCAAACGTCATGATTCTGTGAAAGTTGTAACTGCAACACCACACGGCGGTCTTATGTTTTGACTTCGATGAATTAAATATTTTCACAGCTTAATTACTTCTATTGACTAAGTAATAATAGACTCAATTTGAAAGTAACCAATAATACACAAAGAGTTAATAATTTAATCGTAGGTTTATACGATTTATGTTGTTTTATTGAATTAATGCGACCGAATCGACAGGTGGAACCGTTCTAATGTGAAAAATGACTACCGATCTTATTAGCAGGCAAACAAATTCATATTGTTTATTTTATGGTTTTGATTAATATCAAGCGCTGGGTACGGCGTTCACTTATGTTATTGAAACCTTCTTCTGATCTCACATTGGATGGGTAAACCGCTAGAAACATTTTAAATAAGCGCTTCTATGCTCGAGAGGCTCAGGGTATGGACGGTTCGCAATTTAAAAAAATATATATTATTCATGTGTAAAAGATAGAGATTTGATTTTTTTCACATTTGGTAACTTTGGTTCAGCGTAAATTTAAAAATGTTTAGGATTCAAAACACGGTGAGGTATAATTCCCTCGATAGCTATTTTTTTTATAAAAACATGTCTTTCAAAATTAAAAAACTTATATCTCCCAAAATAATAAGAATTTGAATACAAAACTTACATTGTTGGGAAGGTAATAACATAGTCTAGAAAGGTTTAGGATTTTATTCAAAACTTTTTATTATATAAGAATTAATTTGTTTTAATTAGTAGTGCCGTTCAGTCGAACCGTGACCGTTGCCTACGCCGGACCTATGCTCGCTGTGCTCTCTCTCACATGCCTTGCTTATTCTAAACAGAGCGGAGAGCGCCCACTATTCACCTAAGCTGTGGGGAGAGCCGCGCCTCAAGGCCTCGGTCGCGATCGTTGTCTGAGGATAACTGTCGTTATGGCTTTTGGGCAAGACTTCGGGCTGAGCTCATCCCCTACCCACATTACCGCAGTATTGTGCGGATTATAGCTGACACTTCCTCCAGAGACCCGTAGAGACCCATGTCCCAACAGTGGGGACGTATTGTGCCGATTGTGCTATAGTGTTGAACTAGACGAAATAAAAAAACGGGCTCCACACTGCATTATCACCGAGCAACAAAGGAGGCAGTGGACCAACTTACTCTTCTAAAAGACAACTTTTTGCGGTGGTAGCTTTATCGTGCAATTAGGTATGACGTACGCCTCCCACCCTCGAGACTGTACGACACTGGTAGAACATGGCCCGTAGAGAAAATGCATCGCTACATAGCGATTCTCCGTCTCTAGCCGTTGAATGTTCGCTCTTGTTGCAAAGCAAGCAATAAAATAGGGTGAGGAAACGAGATAGAGCGATATAAAACTACCGATACCAGAACAAGATGGGAAGAAAGACATCAACGCGCTCGATTTGCGCCAATCATTTTCGCCGTAGGTCGTGGTTTTCCAAAGGCAAAAACCACGACATAAATCATCTCGGGTGTCGCATCATAGCCCGGCTGGAATGTTTTTTTATATTTGAACGCGCCGATAAACGCGAAAATACGATATAATATTTATTTATTTAGGAAACCAACAGCGTTGACAAATAAGACTTAACATTAAATATTATTAACATTTACGTAAGGCCAATAACTGGATTAATATATCCCCTATACGACAATGTTTTGTTCTTTATCACAAGAATATCGTGTTTGTCTACAGGTACTATCTCTGGGAGCCACGGGCGGCCACAAGGGGACGACGCAACCTTCCCATCCCTGCACTATCCTCCACCATTCTCCTTACAAGGTGAGCCACTGATTAGAAAAAAGTGCTGAATATCGTACTCTTTTAATAAAAAAGGATTATTTGTTTTTTTTTTATTATTTCACTCACACCCCCGCATGACGTTTCCCATTGTTTGTTGCCGTGGGGTACCGGCCTAAAATTGTACCCTCATTTCTACGCGTGGGTGCCGTAAGAATCGACTAAAGGATCGCGTACTAGAAGGTGGGCAGCAGCGTCTTCTGTGGATGAAGTCAACATACAGCGCTCGCCAACCCGCCTGTCAAGCGCGGCGAAGACTGGCACTAACCTGGGAACACTAAACTGGCACCATTAAAAAAAGGACATGGGGAGGCTCATATCCAGCAGTGTTGTAATCTGCGACTGAAATGATGATGAGGACGATGACTCTCACTTTTCAATACCCGACTATGTGTATTCACCAAAGACGCGGTAATTAGTTATTTGTAATTAATCTGCTTGCTTGCCACATCACATTCAAAAACATGAGATCCTAAATTGTACACAGCTCGTAGGATATCGTGTAGTGTAGTGTAGTGTAGTGTACCTGTAAAGTGTAAATGAGTATTATTTGCCGCAGTGACCTCGCTCACTCTAAAAAGCGCAACGACATATACCCGCCCACGCTCACGCCGCGCCGCCATGCGCCGCCGTGCGTCGCCGTGCGCCGCCATGCGTCGCCGTGTCCTCATTGTAACAACTCACTGTACTTTAAAGATTACACTTTACGTTATAGTAACATAATGTTCGTACTTGCAGGCCGCTTGGGATTGGTTGATCCTAATACTGGTTATCTACACTGCGATATTCACTCCGTATGTGGCCGCCTTCCAACTGAACGAGCCCGACTTCGACAAGAGATCGAAAGGCTTCGGCGAGGATCCCATAGTGGTCATCGATATGATCGGTAATCATGCATTCATTTGTGTAACACTACTCATTTATTAATTAACGTTCATCAATTAGGCATATTATTATCTAAACAATAAATAATGTTCGCTCTAAAATATGGGTAATAGTACTTAGTTGAACATGAGCTATTTGTGCATTTTGTAAAAGGCCTTTTGCCTAATGATAGATATATTTTTAACCGACTGCATGAAAGGAGGAGGTTCTCAATTCGACCCTTTTTTATGTTTCTTACCGCATAACTTTCGACTGGGTCAACCGCTTTTGATCATATTTTTATTTATTTGAAAGTTGGTGCTTCCCGTTTGGTCCCATTTATTTCATCGAAATCGGACAAGCGGTTTTTTAGTTACACTCCAATTACTGAACATTGCGTGCTTATACCTAGACGATATTATAGTAGCGGGTGAAGACATCGGTGAACATACCTACACCACAATGGCAATTGATCCCATGAGTAACAAAGGTCACTAAAAAGAGGTAAAAAAAATTGTTGCCAGAAAATGGAACCGACTGCAACACTCAAAAGTGTGAAAAAACTTGTTAAAGCCGTACCGGCTTTAACAAGTTTACATGAGTACAATATTTTGATATTAGTTACTTTTGAACTATCATGGTACCGACTTCGACAAGTTATTTCACACTTTTGAGTGTTGAAAAGTCAGTTCCATTTTTTGGTATTATTTTTTTAATAATATCATTGTCTATGTTTATTTTTCAGTGGACGTCACATTCATAATCGACATCTTAATAAATTTCCGGACCACGTACGTGAACGTGGCGGACGAGGTGGAGTCCGACCCGGCCAAGATAGCGATGCACTACTTACGGGGGTGGTTCCTGATCGACCTCGTCGCCGCGATCCCCTTCGACTTGCTGCTCTTCGGCACCGACACCGATGAAGTGAGCTCATTTCCTTTCATTTTCATTACGATTCCATGCCATGATTGAATACACATACGATCTAATTGAAGAATAACACAATAAAGTGAATGCCATGTTTATAGAAAACGAATAAGCTACCCGGGCTCCCGTGAATCACAACACGCGCCTCTACTTACGAAAGCCCGATTTCATCCTGTTTTGTCGTGGGACTCGATAGAGATGGATCAGTTCTACGGATCGTCAATCGAGTGAATTTGTCTTTCTCCAGACGATCACTTGTCCGAAAATGTTTATAAACGATTCACCCTTCCAATATTACATCCCTAGTGCAGGGAATATCGTGAACATATCGTCAGCTTCATTTTAACATGTACAGGCTGTAAAAAATATAAGGTGTCGCAAGTAGAGGCCATACAATACGAGCACGGCTCAGCAAACGATATTGGTTTAAAGGTAGGTTTCAAGAATATGCAACCGAACCGAACCAGGTCAAACTAGCTGGCGTTAGTTATTTCAAGACAGTGCAGCGTGTCATTTTGTACATATTATATTTTATGTTCCTATGTATTTGTATATAATATATTTTTTTAAGACAACTTAGTCCATATTTTCAAATGAATATAATTAAAAAGTACAGTTTAATGTTCACTAAGTCAATATTTCACTGTGGAAAGTTAATTAGTCCTCTCAATTAGCTTCCACGCCAGACTATGGCCTTTAGGATCCAGTTACTGCTTGAGTGAAGTCTGATCTGTAATGAAGCGGTCTTTTTGCGCCAAATAGCGTGAAAGGAGTGAATACAAGCCTCCGTGAATATAGTTGAGGCGCTGCAGAATCGCGGAAGCCTTAACAACGCCCTAAACGCGTATGTGGTACTTTTAAAAAAATAATTAAAAATATTACTAGGCATTTTTAGACCTTTCGAACAACTGTGGTTCTGGACCTGCTTTAGCATCACGATGTAGTGGAATGCAGTCATTGCAGCTGTCACGTCTGGTTAACGTGCCCACTTGTCACGAGATGTTCCCACTATATGACATACCTATAACAAAAACTTCGCTATTTATCAATACTTTTAAACATTAATATCAAAATTTTGCAGTGTAGTTCAGTATTATTATAAGTATATTTATTTTTAAAATTACCCTTTTTATTTTATTTATTTGGGTCAGTAATTTTGATTATATGTTAATTTTGTTGATAAATAGAATATTTTTCGTCGTTTAGTTTGGAAGTCCACTATAGTGGGTGTGCGATATGCCCAAAGGTGGGTGCGTATTGAACTCGTAATGTCATTTCTTGTTACAGCAGGGGCTGGAAAGTGATGAGGTATACCATCTTTGTGAACTATTTTATGTTGCTGCCATTCTATTTTATTACATTTTAGTTGACATATTTTATTCATTAAACATCACTAGCCATTTTAAATCCACAAAGTGAATGCGTTAATGGAAGATGTGGACGCTTACCATGAGCAAATGTTATGTCATTTTCCAATTTTACACCGTACTCGACCATCAAAGCTCACTCGCCGCACGAGCTTGGCTGCAGGGTTTGGCAAATGGCGACGGTACCGGCTCCCTCGCACGTTTGGGCGCCGCCGGGGTAATAGTGTGTCATGTCTCGGTGCGATGATATTCGTATTGCTTATATCGTTGATATGAGTATTCTCAGATATTCCTTGAAAGTATGAGATAATGACTTGTCAGATGATTTACGAAACTACAATCATGTACCTGTAACCATAGTAGAATATCGGCAAAGTATGAGTGCTGAATACGTCTAGGTCGTAGATACAGTACAAGTTAGATCAATCTCATTTATATAACAAGTACTCAAGTACTTGTATAGTTTAGAATTAGAAATGTTTAGCACTTATTTAAAAAAAATCGAAGTAATCTGAAACGATATTTTTACATGATAATAAAATCCAAATGATCATTGGCTTCTTATAGCAAAGGTGCCTCCGAAGGTCCCGAGATGCACAGAGCTTGGTAGACGATCCGCTCACACTTCCCAGACGAACTATTTAGTACTATTCGATACTTGCCTTTGTCACGTTCAGAAAGCACCGAGTGAAATACCAATCCCGACATACATTATACTACCTATATGGCACCCACCTTATGATTCAGACTATTGTCCCACCAAGTCTTCATGAGCCGGACTAAACGTATGAGTTTCAGAGTTGTGTTCATCATATAGGTATATATTTACAAAAAAATAGAATTTCTCGTTTGGTGTCCTAACGATTGATTTTATATATTATATATTTTTAGTATATAATTACGTTTGATTTGCATTATGTACAACCCTTATTCAAAAATCTTAATTAAATTCTAATTTTTATTTCTTTTTCTTCTATTCCGTTTCATTTAATTATTTCCCTTAAATTAAAACGCGTATTTATGCCCATGTTATATATAAATTTAGACTAATCTATAGTTCAAATCGATTCATACAACTAACTGTGCCTACGCAGTTAGTTACTTGAAGAGCATTAGTAGCAGGTACTATTGCCTATTTGTATAATATTGTAATATATTGAGTGCATTGACTGGCACTTTTAAATTGGCTAATAAGTCGGCCAAGCATTATAGAAACCCAAAACATATTAAAATTTAACTGCGAACAATGGCATGGCTGACTATATAATACTGACGCATATCGTAACCTGATTTTGACGCTATTAGTGTTCTGGGTGAGTTACAATATCCATTTGTGCTATTAAAATATTTAAATACGTGTGTAACATTTTTACATTTAGTTTTGAGTGAATAAGCACTGCACTTGATCTGAATCCACTCATTATTACTGTACATAAATCCATACGACATGTATTCAATACCGCTGCTATTTAACTCATATAAATAATTATCTGCCGTGTGAACGTCGCAACTTCAACATTAAATAATAAACTTCGACAAAGCGGAAACGCGCCAACACTATCTCGCCAACATGACGGAACAGTATCTACCGAACAGTTACTATGCACCGCATCCTGTACCAAGCCAGCTAATTACATAGTTTAAAATAACGCTTGTAACTCTGCAAATTAATATAATAAGTTTGGTTCCGCTCGAAAGCATATCTCATAGGCAATCTTTGCTTAGTTAGAGTGATTTTTGCTGCGAGGCCTCGTTGATGCTACTTTAGTTCTGAGCGAACAGTTCATATACCGCTTGTGTTGGGTTCGCGGCTAAACACGAGAGATCGAGTGAGCGGTTGTTTTGAGCCGTCTCTATGCTTGCAGACGACTACCCTCATCGGATTGCTGAAGACGGCGCGCTTGCTCCGGCTGGTGCGCGTGGCTCGCAAGATCGACAGATATTCTGAGTATGGCACCGCCGTCCTACTGCTGCTCATGGCGACCTTCGTCCTCATTGCGCATTGGCTGGCCTGTTTATGGTGGGTAGTTTGCTTTTGCTCATTAACAGTGGAACACAGTTGTTATTAACCCGTAATGTATATATTTCAGGTATGCGATAGGTAGTTGGGAGCGTCCACAACTGCACGCCCCTATTGGGTGGCTAGACTCTTTGGCTAATGACGTTCAGGCGACTTATGAAAACTCCACCGGCCCCACGTTAAGGTGAAGACAGTAACTAGATGTAATATATATTATTATTTATGTATATTATCCGGATTAACTCACGTTTATAGGCGAAACATTCCTACCTAGGTTTCGGGCATGTCCGATGCCCATCACCAGGTGAGTTTCCGCTGTCACCAGATCGCCGGAATCCCGTGGTGGCCAGCATGATCGGGCAGTGTAAACTCGCCTCATGATGGGCATCGGATATGCCTAAATGTACAATCAAAAATATTAATTTAACCAATAAGATCGCGCACTGAAGTATAGTGAATGTTTCAGATCCCGATACATCACGGCCTTATACTTCACTTGCACCTCGCTGACGAGCGTGGGCTTCGGCAATGTGGCCCCGAACACGGACATCGAGAAGGGGTTCACGATATTTGTGATGCTCGTGGGATGTGAGTGTGTCCGATGTCTGCCGCCAGTATGTGCGTGTTCGCTTTGTGATGCAAATGCCTATAATACGTAATGTCGTGTTGCAGCTCTTATGTACGCTAGTATTTTCGGTAATGTATCTGCAATTATACAAAGACTGTATTCGGGCACGGCTCGCTATCATACACAAATTTTAAGAGTGAGAGAGTTTATCCGATTCCATCAGGTAAGGTCTCCTCTATTGAGCTTTGAGTTTGCGACGCTTTATTACTTTATTGATGCAACTGGACTGTTTGTAGATTGCAAACCCTCTTCGGCAAAGACTCGAGGAGTACTTCCAGCATGCGTGGAGTTACACAAACGGTATCGATACGTCCAGCCTACTTAAAGGTTTCCCTGAATGCCTGCAAGCCGATATTTGTTTACATCTCAACCGTAATTTGCTCGCAAGCTGTTCAGCATTTGAAGGTGCCAGTCCTGGATGTTTAAGGTGAGCGTTTACTCATTACATTATATATGTGAACAATTCTACCCTTGTTTAGGGACTTTTTGACCACTATCTCGCTTGATGGTGAGTGACAAGGTGGTCGAAGGTGTAATCATGCTAGACCTAGAATGTTTACATAGCTCTCGAGGACTGCTGCCTGAACATACTATGTGTTTGGTGACAGTTTTTCAAACTTGAGGCCAGCTGTCCATACCGGCAAGACTCACCCTACCACCATGCTGGGAATTCGGTAACGGTGTTATCTTCACCGGAAGCCCAAGCCATTAGTGGCGATCGAACGCTCGTCCGTCAATTTGACAGTTGACGCTCCCGCCGCTGAGCTATCATCGCTTCAATATAGTACCTACTCGTGATAGAGTAGGATTTGTACCAAAGCTTGTTGCAACGAAGATGATGTGATCTATTATTTTTGTCTGTTTCAGGGCTCTCTCTCTGCGGTTCAAGACGACTCACGCCCCCCCCGGTGAGACGCTGGTCCATCGAGGTGATGTCCTCACGTCGCTGTTCTTCGTTTCCCGAGGATCTATTGAAATCCTCAAGGATGACATCGTTATGGCAATACTTGGTATGTTATATTAATAACCTTTGTATTGTATTGTATATTTGTATTGTATAATTTCTATTTTCCGCGAACTGTTATAATATTTTAAAGGCTTACGTATGTAAGAAATACAATATTCGATGCACCTATACCAATCTCAACAATATTATTATCAACAGTATATTAATTCGGTGACGGTAAAAGTGCAAGCAATTTCATTTTTAACCGATTTCAAAAAAAGGAGGAGGTTCTCAATTCGACCCGTATGTTTTTTTTATTTTATTTTTATTTGTGTTTGTTACCGCATAACTTCAGACTAGGTGAACCGATTTTGATCGTTTTTTATTTGAAAGCTGGTGCTTTCAAAGTCATGTAGTCCCATTTAAATATCATCAAAATCGGACGAGCACTTTTTGAGTTAGAAATCAAAAACTGAAAAATGCGTGCTTATACCTAGACGATATTATAGTAGCTTGTGAAGACATCGGTGAACATACCTACACCACAATGACACTTGATCCCATGAGTAACAAAGGTCACTAAAAAGAGTGAAAAAAAAAAAAAATACCAAAAAATGGAACCGACTTTAACACTCAAAAGTATAAAATAACTTGTCGAAGTCGGTCATGAGCACAATATTTTGATATCAGTTACTTTTGAACTATCATTGTACCGACTTCAACAAGTTATTTTATACTCTTGAGTATAAAAGAGTCGGTTCCATTTTTTGGAAAAAGTTTTTTTTTTTAATCAGTTACTCGCGGCTGTAGGAGGAGGTTTCACTGCCTATAATATAAATTATATAAATCACCAGTTCGTGAAATATGAAACCTTCGTAATTTATTTGAGTTATATGCAGATAAGTTTCATCTTCCACCTTTACACTATTCATTCGAACATTTTCATGAAAGCTTATTGGGTCATGCTTAGTTTAGTAACCTTTACCACTGATGTGGAAGCTCAATAAACGGTTATTTGTGAGCAATAAAGGAGCCGGCAAATGCCTTATATACTTGGTTCAGTTCTTTAATAATGCAATGACAAATACATATCCATGTTTGACTGACATACTAAAGTGTAAACCTATGATAACTACAGTTAGGTGTACGCATAATAAATCAAATATTTCCATACATGTTGTGGGATATATACTTCCATTGTAAATCTATAGTTACATTTTCAGTAATCAGGCACGTAGGTACTATTTCATTTATGATTAAAATGTCCATTACACTAAGAATTTAATATCTTTATAGATAATACATAAAAATTGTGCGTCATGTTGATTTCGTACTTTTTATATCTCCGCAAGTATGTACATACTAGGTACATAGATAGACAGAACAGTGACTCGCTATCTATGAACCGGTCAACATCTCAAGGTTATTTCGAATCAGGAAGGAATTTTATTAAAGTATGCATTACAATGACAAAATCAATAAGACTAGTATATCATTTACTTATGAATGACAGTACTCAAATTTGATCTTTTTATTTAAATGCGGGTAGTTTTACAGAAAATAAGTCGTCACGTTATTCAGTGAAGACTAAACTATCCGTTGGAATAAAACTCTTCTAATATTAGAGAAAGCGTTGTAAGTAGTTACACATATTTGAATTTTTGAATAAATATAACAGGAGCTATAGAATTTAAAGAAGAAATTGCATTCAAAAATACGGATATTATTTATGATACTAATATTGGAATCTATAGATATCTTGATAATTTTCGGATCTCGTCAACAGGGTCATCAAGAATTCGGTGACAGAGAACTTATTTTAGTTAGACAAACGAATTTGACTATTTACTGCCCTGCTCATTTACTCGTTTACAAAAGTATTTGACCTACGAGGTTACGACCTCAACACCAATAACCTCTATAAACGCTAAGTGTGCAGTGTCGGGGAGTAGGTACTTACGCAACGACACTAGAATGCATCGCGATGTCGAAACAGTATCTATTTAAAACACCGAATGATGTAACCAAAAATATGCCAGATTAATAACTGGTGAAAATACACGAACAAGCCAGCATCCTGGAGATCAATCAGATATAGTATTGTTCCCGATCATACTCATCTTGCAAATGGAGACTACATGCATAGACCATAATCTATATATAGCTATGCCAGCAGTAATTACCCTACGCTTGCACGTACCTATGCACCTCGGCATTCTCTTGGAAATAATCGTGCAAGTTACAGTAACTGCAAAAACACATCTATTTATTCCCATTAGGCTCCGTATATGCTCCGTAATGAGATCTCCTTGGAAGCCAATAAGGATATGGGCAAACATTTTTTGGTTTACGAAGTTATGCCGTGTGAGTGATAGACTCGGGGATCGTCGTACCGTCAGTAATGTCGCCGACACCATTAACACCAATCTATACAGTAAAGTTCAGTGCAATAAGGGCCAGCCTACTAACTGTGTTACGCCTGAATAGCGCTTGCGCACATACCGAAGATAATCTATTTTAGATGTTTTTGAAGGATAAAAGAATTATAATGTACAAAAGTCAATCTAATACAGATTCTCTTTTATGTCTAATACAGAAATCGTGATATATCAAAAACTCTCATCACGCAAGAACTTCATTTCATGTAATATCTACAATTTTTAAAATTCCTATTCCACCTAGTGTTTAACGAAAATGTTCTCCACAGGAAAAGACGACATATTTGGCGAGAATCCATGTCTCTACTCCACTGTTGGGCGCAGCAACTGTCGTGTGCGCGCCCTCACCTACTGCGACCTGCACCGCGTTCACCGCGACGACCTCCTGGACGTGCTGGACTTCTATCCCGAATTCCGTTCCTCCTTCGTCAACAACCTCGACATTACGTACCAGATGCGTGACGTAAGTATTCCTAATTACAACAAGTTTCTTTTTCTTTTTGTCAATGCGTACAAGCATTACATTTGGAAGAGTTCTATAAAAAACACATCCTTTTGTAGAAGATTATCTATATCTTAGAACTTGTACATATATTGGTACAACCTTACTCTACATATTGTAAGCCCCATTAGATGCCTGTACGAATTTAGATTCTGTAGAAACTTGCGAAGTTAACCTTAATAAAGTTTGGTCCCTGCGAGAGTTCGTTGTATCAATTATTTTTCTAGTTTGACGTAACATAGAAAGTTTGATTACATAATATTGTGTCAATGAAACTCTTAACTAAAGTATTGATGTTGCATAGTTTACTCAATTTAAAAGTAACAATCACAATAGAAACACGAAGTCGTATACACCAGTGATATGTAATGTTGGTGTCCCGTGTATCGGCCCGCGCCGCACGCGCCGCACGCGCCGCACGCGCCGCACGCGCCGCACGCGCCGCACGCGCCGCACGCACGGCACGAAACGGGTTATAGTTTTCTTTGTATGATTCCGGACGCAGTACTATGTGAAATCATACAAAGCAAACTAAAATCCTTTGCGTGCGGTGCGTCCGGCGCGTCCGGCGCGGGCCAATGAACGCATAACTTTAAGGTCTCTAAAAAATCTCTTAAAGTGTCGTGTCTGCATCTTAAGTTATACAAAGTTCAAAGGCACAATCAGTAACTCTATTCATGTTGACATTTACTACGAAGAAGTAGAAGCATGTAATTTGCAGCAATTTTTAACCGATTTAAAAAAAATTAGGAGATTCTCAATTCGAATCGTATTCTTTTGAGCCCGTGAGTAGCACGAAAAGGTTAAAAAAGATATACCAAAAAAATGGAACCGACTTTGACACTTGAACTTGTGAAATAACTTGTTGAAGTCGATACCATGCGCATAATACTTTGATAGTAGTTACTTTTGTGAACTATCATGGCACGCACATGGACGGAACAAGTGATTTTACACTTTTGGGTGTTGGATGGCTACTAAATGTTCGCTTGCACAATCGCTTTTGGCACCGATTCTTGACTGGAGAAGCCTGATATCTTGGTCTCACCGTGGACCAACCAGACAAATTTGTGTATGTACAATTTAAGCGAATACTTTAACAATGTCAAATGTACTACCTAATGTTGTGCAATAGTGTTAGGTATCTATCTATGGCTTTATCTACTTATATCTTTATCTGTATCTCTCATTCAGAAATTATTATTATTTAATTTTCATCTTTCTTTTTTCTTCTTATTGCTTAAATGACTGAACTAAAATAAATGCATTTTTCGGCGGTCGGTTCATATGGCAAAGATAATTTGTGAATCCTTTTTATTCGAAAGTCGCAAAATGGTTTATTTGTGTGTGTGTGTGTGTGTCAGACAATGACCTTTTTTAGTTTATTGAAATACAATGTATCGTCCTTCACGCATGAATCGAATCCCGTAACACATACGACCTATATAGACGGAGAGCATACGACTATAAACAAGGTAATAAAAAGATTAAATAATGCGATTATCGAATTGAACGGCAGTTTATAGATAATAAAACGTTCCAATGATATTGAGTTTATCAAGTATCTAAGATTTGATATCGAAAGAATAATATCAGTCGTAAGGATCTTGTAATAATTTTATCACAATCTTAATTATATTATTGCGTTTCTTGTTTCCGGGAAGAATACAAGAAGAACTCAAGGTGACGTTGTCTGACATTTTTCAGTTTTTTTATACATTGATGTTAGAACTAGCTGTGCCCCGGGGTTTCACTCGCGTGGATTACGGGTTTTCCGCTACCTCAATTATCCCACGGGAACCAAACTTTCTTAAGGGAAATCTCAAAATCCTTTCTTAGGGGATGCCTACGTCATAGTAGCTTTGTGCACGCAAAGTCTCAGCCCGATCGGTTTCAAATTGACAAAGTTTCATACAAACTTTCATCCCCTATCTTATCCCCTTGGGGGTAGAATTAATCAATTATCCCACGGGAACCAAACTTTCTTAAGGGAAATCGCAAAATCCTTTCTTAGTGGATGCCTACGTCATAACATCTACCTGCATGCCAAATTTCAGCCCGATCCGTCCAGTGGTTTGGGCTGTGTGTTGATCACTATGTCAGTCAGTCAGTCAGTCACCTTTGAGTTATATATATTTAGAAGATGAAGGGGAGATGTAAAACCAATTGTTAGACATTATGAACATAGGGTTGTATATAAAATTGAAATGTGTTTGTAATTTCAAAAGAAACGCTTTGTATCGTAACGGTGTGCATAATTCACATTCCCACTATTTAAGATGGCGATATTTTAAACATTTCGGTACATTGTGATATCGCGGGAACAAATCTGGACTGATCGCACAGTGCTGCTGTGGCTTGAGCAAAGCGACGTAACTGTAAAACTGTGGATTTTAAAATTTAATACAGGAATCAATAAAAATCAATTAAATCAAACTATTTCTCGTACGAAAATTATCTACTTTATAAAACTCCTACTGCATAACCTACAGCGCCATAAAATGTTTGATTTGTTATGGGCAGTCTGCCTAAAATATATTATTATATATATATATATATATACAGATATGGTATTACAATGATATTCAATGTACAATATTTAGTGTTGATTCCGCGAGTTTAATCACTCCAGACTATCATGCGTGTGTATGTACGCCCTATCTCCCGCGTGAATGGCGTGCACGAAGTATACAATCAAAGATAAACACGATATGTACCTATCTACAGTTGAAAAGATGTCTATTAATAAGTTACACATTTAATTTTCTATATAACAGACACAATTTAATAGTGTTTTGTTATATTAATAATACTTATTACTACCTTTCAGCTTTTCTTTATAATGTAGTACCTATGTACTAGTTTTATTAGCCCCGACAAAAGAGGCGGCTGTTATCAGTTTGACGAAGTGATTCTGTGTGTATCTGTCTACGGGTACGGTGCGGCGTCGTACCTCCCAGACGGATATACTTTTTTAAGGCCGTCTTGCACCAACCAAATTATCAGATATTACTTCCGAATCTCAGATTTATAATCACAATGAAAAAGAAAAGTCTGCTAAGGGTGTGCTGAAATGTAATATAAATATTGATTAAATATCTAAATGTACCCGGGGCGTGCAAATAGTAATATATTAGAATAAAGTAAATTAGAATAAAGAAAAACGCGACAAATTAGATAACTTCTTAGTAAAGTACGTAATAGCTAATTATAATATGTAATTACATAATACATGTAGAGCACATAATATATTATACACAGGAGGAGCTCGGTGGTATCGAGCCTCGGAGACGGCTGCGCACCGAGAACTCGACGTGTGATGCGCGCCTGCTTCGCGAGGCATACGCGCGCACCACGCGCCGCCCGCACACAGAGACGTTCGCCGAGAAAATGGTACGGACGAGTATTATATACCTAATAACGACACATTACGTTCTAAAGGTCGATGACCCACTTTGGAATCCGTAGAAGAATAATTAAACTTTAGGGTAATAAATCTATATTGAGTGTCAGTTGTTCCAACTTCCAATATAAGGCGAAGACGAGTTTATTTTTAATTATTAAAGCAACAATTTCCCTTCTAGAATATTTAAATATTCACCATCGACATTGTCTAAAAATTAGGCACCTACTGGTGCTTATTCGGTTATTCAGTCAAACTAGCTAAAGTTTGTACAAATTAACACCTTATTCTGTTTACGCTAAAATTCGCCATTAGGTGCATATTACAGAAATATACTTTTCTATTGAGTATTCAGTAGTAATTCAGCGACAAATTAGATAACTTCTTAGTAAAGTACGTGAAGGTAAAAAACAAGTAATTTCAGAATTTTTACATGAGTCCATCTTCTGGGTCATCCTCATCACAACCCTTATTTGGTTTTTTTACCACGTTTTCAAGTTTTTATTTCTCGAAGTAGCGTTTGATCGATCTATGGTGTTTAAGATGGATAGAAAAAAGTTTCTGAAAATTTGGAAAATAATACTAGTTTTGAAAATTGTTTCATATTCTAGAAACTTTGCATTATAACACCGGTGAGAAACATGCGCTATAGAACTTATTTATTATAATTATAGTGTTGCAATACTTACTGAACGCCTCTCTTGAAGATGATGACGATAAAGGACTCCAGGAATAGGCATCCGAAACTGGTTTGTTGGACAGGACGGATCCTGAGCCTACACCTTTGTAAGTTCTGAGTGACCCGTCTCGTGTACAGGATTCCCAATGCAGCGATGATGACACCGAGTCTCCGGCTAGTAGGGGAATTCTAGAGTTTTCGACGGACAAGGCGGGCCAGGATGTCACTCCGCTTAATTTCAACTTCAGCAAGCAGCGCTCGACCACACTCAATTCCATTACGGGTAAGAAAAAGCCCTTCAGCTCGTGGAATGTTTTCAATTTCTAACTTCTATACACAATATGAGCCTGTCAATGTATCCAAAAAATGCCAAAGCGTCATCTTGTGTAAAACCTTCTGTCTATTCCTAGAGTAGTAACTAATAGGCAAACACATAGAAATTAATGAACGGTATGCATTTCTCTTGGTCATTATTTAAAATTATATACATATCTTTTTTTTTTCAGTTATGTATGTTTTGTATCTTTATTTACATGGGAATTGTAACAACAATTACTTTTTGCAATACCATGAGGGAACAACATTTAAACAAATAATTTTCTCGAAGAGAATCTGAGCACCAACGACCTATCTGAGCACACTGTAAGGCTCATGTCTGATAAGCTTTGACCTCTCTAACCTCTAACTCTAACTCTAACCTTATTCCTAAAGGAAGAAAATACTGTTATGATCCTGTGATTTTACCATTTTAATCTACCCTAATTTTAATTTGTTGGTTGTCATCACAAACATATTAGTATGAAACGTTTACCTGCAAGATTATGAGTAAAGAAATTAAAAGTTTAATTTATTTTGAAGCAGCATGCGTCTTGCTTGATTCTTGATTTATTATTTATTCCTTTTCGACGGCGACGGGCAAGCGGAGCCGGGGGTACTGTATGAGTATATTAAAGTTGTCGAACGTGGCAGCCGTTAACTTTAAAAAAGTGAAACTAATCGTAAAGCCTGATCCGATCCCCGCCCCCGCCCCCGGCCCGCTGGCCGCCCGCGTCGTCGTCGTCGCGTCGTCCCGCTCTGAGCGCGGCCCTTGTGTGCAGGCATGCTAGCGCAACTAAAAAGGAGCTTCCCAGACCTCTACCACCATAAAACACACCAGCCGCTGCACAACAAGTACTGTAAGTATGCTATTTCTATATAGTGCATGTTTCCAATACATTCCTTTCGTTTTAGTTACGCAAATATAGTTACGGAGATTTAATCAGCTTATTTCAATGTACATATAAATTAATAATAAGGTTTCGTAGACGACAGATTACTACTTCTAAAATATTTCAATATAATGATCAGCTTTGAAATTAATGAAATATCATATGTTTTTTGTAGTAAGAAACAATAATGCCTATGGGTACCGACGAAAATCAGTGACTGAGTATTTTGCCGTAGTCTTATGCTGAGTAGGGGCCCATATTCACGACACAGACACTCACAACATCATTCTTATTTGTTCTCTTTCATAATGTTCTTGTGTGTATCGTGAGCGTCTTGAATAAATGTGTCTTCTTTCTTTTTATTTCTATAGTTGGTTAATATTAAACATCGCCTCTAGAGAGATGAAACGGCAAAGTAACTAACATCGATTTCCAGCTCAATCGACGCCCCAAACGTACAGAGGTCGCGCGGGCGTGAGGCGCCAGTCGTCCGTTGGTCCGTTGAACGACACGTCGCCGCTGACGGGCGGCGGCGGGGGCGCGGCCGGCGGGGAACCGGCGGTGAGCACGCCGGCGCACAGCGCGACGCTGCCCGTCTCCAGTCTCAGCACGAACCCGAGTTCGTACTACACGAACGCGACGCCGAGCCCTCCCGCGGCGCCACCCGCGCACCAGCACGTCTCCTGCGACGACATCCTCGCACCTGCCGCTCATCCATCGGCCGCGCGTACCCCCTCATGCCGCTCGGCGCCGCACTCTGCAGTCAATCTCCACCAGGCGGGCCGTCCCGCTGCGTTACCGTTCTCCACTGAAAAGACTCAAAACTCCTCGGCTCCACAGGTGAGTGACCTGTTTTTGCAACTTACATTACAATGAAACCGACGGTTACGTTACGGTTCGGCAGCGTTCTCCGGCAATCTTCATTTATCCGACTCCTTCAAGTCGTCCATAACGATCTAGGTATGACCTGTTTATTTTCGGTGATTACGTGAATCACAATTTCAAAGAATTAACGCTGGAGGCCTAACTAAGGGATCGTGTGGGTAGTGCATGTGCTAACATTGTTTATTGAGTTTATTTTAACGATATATAAAATAGCGCGTTCATTGGTGCGATTTGAATGTGACTTTATAAACTAATAACGACAATAATCACGTACAAGTGTTTTCTATGCTAAATTCGTACGCGAACAGTGAATTTGCGAGAGATTATTGTCCCAACGATTTGTCGTATTGTGAAAGTACCCTCATTTCTGATTTTTTGTATTAAAATTGATAGTTCCTAATTAATAAAGTACAGCCATAATGAAACAGTGCGGTACCTGTGGAAAATTTTTGTCAGCGACTGGTGGCTTGACCTGTACCACCTGTAGTGATATGTATCATAAACAATGCATCATATCTAACTCGAAGTCTACTAACTCTGAACACTGGCAATGTCCGTCATGTGCCCTGCCACAGCAGAATAACGTTGTATTAACTACATCGACATCTACGGGCTCTGACGAGTTTGGTGATGCAGTGGGACCCTATGAGGACCAATCATTTCAAAATCCTAATGTAACTGATGCAACTTTACGAGCGATAGTCAAAGAGATGAAACATTTTGGAGACATTGTTAAAAGTCTTAGGACCGACATACACGAATTTCGAGATGAATTAAGGAGTATACGCAATGACTTAAATGTTGTCCACGCAGAGATTGTAGTCTGTCAAAATAGTTTAAAGGCGTTGTCTCAGCGTACAGAGGAAGTGGAACAAAGACTGAGTGCTCTTGAGACGGCAGGAAATAATAGCAAGCATGTTGAAAGACTTGAGGCGACTATTGATCAGCTTAAGAGTGACTCAAATGAAAGGGATCAACAATATTTGCTATCCGATATCGAGCTAGTGGGAGTTCCAGAGGTTACTGGTGAAAACCTACGCCAAATCATCCACAAAGTGGCCGATAAACTGAAGGTATCATTAGATAGTAATGAAGTTTTGGATGTCTATCGAGTCGGAGCGTTGGCTGTTCATAACAGCGAAGAGGATGGAGTCAATGCGACGCTTCCGGAGACTCCACGCTCAGGGGTACCTCGCCCCGTGGTAGTGCGCTGTGCGAGGCGTGATGTATGTAATCGCTTGTTGACAGGTGCTCGTGCACATCCCTTGAATTCATTTGACTTAGAACTACAACAACAAAAGGCTCCCCAGAACCGTATATACATCAATGAAAGGCTAACCCGTTACAATAAACAACTGTTTTATAAAGTTAAGCTGGAGAAGAAACGTTTAAACTGGAAATACCTGTGGACCAAAAATGGCCAAATATTATTAAGAAAAAGTCAAGGAGACAAAGTTTTTCGCATAAAATGTGAACAAGACATTCAGCCATAATCCGTATAAACTTTTGATATAATGTATACGATTTATTCTTAACTCAGATAACCTATCCGTGTTATTTAACAGTAAATTCTATAATTTCAAAAATCAATGTCATATGAGTTACTTATTAGTATCCTTTATATAGTTATTTTTTTCCATTCGAATATGTATAAACATGAATGTTATCAAGACATTTTCTCATCCAAATCATTGAGTAGGTTTCGAAATAGAAGTAAAAGATAGGGGTATAGGTGTGTGGAGTGATAAGTTATACAACAATAATATGCTTATTATTGATTAACTGATAAGGGCCTAGAAAATTAGTTTTTGTCATGCTTCATTAGTTCATTGTTTATTAAAAAGAAGCTAAACATTTCATTTTGTAAACTTAAGTCATATTACTTAATTTTATAATTTTTTATTTTGTATGTTTATATTATAAATCGTGCCTATTTAATAGAATGACAGTGATTGTTAACTTTGAGTGCAATTTTATAAATAACATTTAAAATGGGATGACTGTTATGATGTAAATCGTTATATTGTACAGTTAATAAAGTGATTCTGCACTACCTACATTAAAATAATATAAATTCTAATGTGAGAAAGGAGCAGGTTGAAAACCAGCGCTGGGAGGCTAGTCTTCTCAGCATTATGCTGAACTTGCTCCTTTTGTACACAACAATACTTTTTCATTGTATATATCTATATATATTATGTATATTATAATTATATAAAAAAAGTGTTCTTCCAACTATATGTTCTGTTGTGTACAATAAATATATTTTCTTTCTTTCTTTCTTTCAATGAGAAGAACGCTTTTAGTATAATAATATCATATTATCTATTAACAGGAGACAGTTTCACCGCAGTATCAGAATATAGGGGCCGCTGCGACCGCCGCGTCGGTAGCGACGGTTCTAACGCGGCTGGAAGAATTGAGCAGGCGGGTGGCGGTTCTCGAAACCGGACTCACGTCAGACGTGCGACGAATTCTTCAGCTGCTGCAACAACGCGAAGCGCCCACACATCACAGCGCGGTGCCGGTTCACACTCCCTCCACAGCTCTACCGAAAGCGTCCCTTTCGGTGCCGCAATCTAACGACGTAAGTTTTCAGAGTGGTTGTAGCTGACACTATATAGGTAAATTGTTTTGTAATTTATTTAAATTCCAACTAGGCAGATAGATCCCACTTCGGGAAAGAGGTCAATCGTCGAATCCAACTCAGCTTGGCAGCATTCGGGAAACTACGTGACATCCTCTCGTCCAGAATACCACAAATCCTGAAGGCAAGAGTCTTCGATCAGAGTGTGTTGTCAGTGATGCTGACGACATACGGAACCGAAACGTGGTCCCTTACTATGGGCCTTATAAACAAGCTTAGGGTCGCACAACGAGCTATGGAGAGGGCAATGCTCGGGGTTTCTTTACGAGATCAAATCAGAATAGAGGACATCCGTAGAAGAACTAAAGTCACTGACATAGCCCAGCGGATTAGCAATTAGAAGTTGAAGTAGGTAGGGCACATATCTCAGAGAACCGATGGACGTTGGGGTCGAAATTTTCTCGAGAGGAGACCCCGGACAGGCCAGCGCAACATTGGACGTCCACCGACAAGGTGGACACACGACCTGACCAAGATCGCAGGAAGGGGCTGGATGCGTGCCGCTTCCAACCGGTCCTTGTGAGGCTGAACTTGTTGCCATCCTCGGAGCAATCAGGTATCTGATAAAGAAAAAACAAAAAACAGGAAATGTCATCAGCGATTCCAGATCTGCCCTCGAATCCTTGATTGACCAGAACGGCGAAAATCCTATTGCCTACAAAATCCGTCGATTAATAAATGATTACTCCCTGGAACTCAACCTTTTCTGGGTAAAAGCTCATGCTGCTCTAGCCGGAAACGAAGCTGCCGACGAACTTGCAAAGGAGGCAGCCCTAAAAAGCAAAACAGCCCCAACCTACGACTCATTCCCAATTTCATACGCCAAACGAGTCCTCAGAAATCGCACCATCACCGAGTGGCAGAAAAGGTACACCAACCAAGTAGCAGGATCAACAACAAGAACCTTCTTCCCCGATGTTAAGGTAGCCTACAAAATTCTTTGTAAAATAGAGCTTAGGAACATTAGGACACAGCTTCTAACAGGTCATTGTGGACTCCGAGCCTACTTACATCGATTTAAATTGTCAGACAGCCCAACCTGCACTTGTGACAACCAGTCTCACGAAGATCTCTGGCATGTCCTTGAAAGCTGTCCTAAGTATGACTACGTCAGGCTGGAGTGCGAGTGCAGAATGGGTCTGAATATAAATAGGCAAAACTACCCCTCTATTCTCGACAATGACACCACCCGTACTCTATTCCTTGCCTATGGAGAAAACGTGGTGTACAAAGCTGCAAAAGCCAATGGGTCCAGTGTCCAACTGTAGAATTTCCGGGTCATCCGTAATATATACAACAGACTCCCTTGCCATTTGTCCTTACCGCTAGTGCCCAACGGTCCTCTAGCTTCTTTCTGCAACCGTTGCAAATATACCCTTTTTCCGTATTGCAGCTAAGTGAAGCTAAAAAGCAACTAGGCTATTTCAAAATTGTAAAAAGTTAAAAAGCTGCGTGGGCGCAACTGCATAATAGGACGGTCGGTATAGACCTATACGTAGGAGTCACAAAATGATGTGACTCCATAAGTTTTAGCTTTAAGATGTATCGAATATAAGTTTTATGGAAAAAAAAAAAAAAAAAAAAAAAAAATTTCAAAATAAAAAAATAAAGATGAAAAAGTTGTGGCATTAAAACAGCCACAGTTGTGTATAAAAAAAAAAAAAAAAAAAAAAAAAAAAAAAAAAACCGGTCCTTGTGGCGATCAATGGGGGAGGCATATGACCAGTAGTGGACGTCTTATGGCTGACAATATGACTTTCCCTATAAAAAATCAAACTTATGACCTCTTAAAAAAGTTAGGTTGTTTCATTGTTGATATTTACCGTATATTTTTGTGGGTCCCGATATATGTTTGTGGGTACTTCGGGACTGTTGCAAGCGTCATGATCACGATCCACTCATGGCATTGGCGTTGGCAACAGTGCCGAAACATTGACAGCCAGAAACATCAAAAATATACGGCAAGTACCTACTCTACTAATACTAAAACTCTCATGTTAGTGAGTTGACAGGTTGACCGGTGACAGTTGAAAAACATAATTCAATAAGGTAATATAACAAGTACTTCGTCAATATGGGAAAGAAGTCAATTGTTTTGTCATATAAGACGTTGAATTGTATTAAAATGCCGGTTTACTTAACGATGAGTTGTAGTTTGCTCATTCTTTATGAAGCACAAGTTTGTTCGTGCTTGGTACTGTTTTAACCTTTGCGATGGGTCAGCCAAATATCAACTAGAACCTCTAAAGTCAATCGAGAGGTGAACCAAAATGATCATCGGCAGTAACTCTTCGGTGGAACGTAGTCTTCAGAACCTTGAACACCGGCGTACAATAGCAAGCCTATCGGTTTTCTATCGGATACATTTCTGAGAATGTGCACTGGAATTACAAAATCTGATCCAACATCCCCTTTCTATCATCGGTCGACTCGACGTACGCAATTCGCCATCGCTATATAGTAGATATACCACCTATGCGTACGAAGCGTTTCGCTTCCACTTTCTTAATGCGTAGGTACTGCCAATTAAGGAATGGAACTCGTTGCCCGAGTCTGTGTTTCCTGATACGTACAATCCTGGAGTCTTCGAGACACGAGTGAATAGGTACCTTCTAGGTTTGCGTGCTACGTCCTAGACAACGTCATCACTTAACATCAGGTGCGACAGCAGTCAAACGCAAGCTTATAATGAGTAAAAAATGAAGATGTACAAACAAACGGGATAAATGTAATTGTTACATTTTAAAGAAATGGTATATGACACGATTTCAGTGGGAGTGGAACTGGAACGGAGCCGGCGAGCGCGGCAGCGGACGGTACGTCCGAGCCGAGCGGACGCCGGGCGTGCAGCGGTCGGCGTCGGAGCCGCACGCGCCCGTGCCGCCGACGCTGCCGCCGCCGCCGCACTCGCACTCCTTCTACAGGTAGTGTGAGGCGCGCGAGGCGACCTCGACGCGCTCGCTAGCCGAGTCCGCTTCGTGCGGCTCGCTGGGTGCGGGGGAGGAGGCCGGCGGCGGCGGGGGGGGCGGAGGGACGCTCCCGAGGCATCGTCCACGGTTCCACTTCTGCCGGCGCATCGCGCGCTTCCAGCTCGACGACGCCCGGACGTTCCTTTGACGCGGCCCGACCCGACGCATGGACCAATTTTTATACTCCCGTTAACGCCTATATTAACGTCCTCGCGATCTCGCGAACGGGTGCATCCGCCCGTGCCGAGTCCATTTGTATATTAATATTGAATTTCGAATATTATCGCTTTATTAAAGTTATGTCCAGCTACCCGAATTAGGTGATGGAACTCGAGACCGTATCGTGAGTGCGATAGGGTCGAATTACACGAGTGGTTATAGAAACGCAATAAGTGATGGTATAATTGGGTGCTTTAATTTACGTATTAAATCGGCTTTAACGTGAAGTCATTCATTGATTGTTGCGTGTGATGACTACAATGGCACTATCTGACTAATGTTCCACCGAGTAGGTATTATGTTATGGAGTTTAATGACGTGTGTGTATATCTCTTAATAGGGCAGAACGAGGCTCATAAGACTGAGAGACTACGTACATAACGGGAACTGTATTTCCAGAAGAGAATATTTTACGCTTTCTACCCGTCCTGGCTTCTTGCATTTGCATACTCGTAGTAGCTAGGTATAAAGTACGGCACGGCTCCGCGCTGCGCGTGCGCCGACTCGTCCCGTGACGTCAACTCCCTGCTCCTTTTGGAAGTATGTTTATGTCTGAAACTGTCGTGTCACACATTGTAACAGCCCTGGTCCAATCACTGCGGATTATTGCAGTTCATTGATTCCGGCGCTAGTCCGCCACTAGACCTGTCATCTATTAACATGTGAGTGCAGCCGGACTATTCACTTACTTACTTACGTTTTTGGATTATTTCACCCGCCGAGCCCGACTAGCCGGCTCACTCTTGAAGTCAGTTGCAGTTGTGATCATAAAACACTTAACCATAATTTACATAAACAAGTCAAGCTACTAAACTGAAATAACAAACTGTTCCTCAAATGTCTACTTGTACAATATATTAATTCAAAATTATTTATAAAAAGACGACAAGAAACGCACCGCACGCGACCACTACTCACAAACTGTTTAAAATACTGATTATAAAAATGAATAACAGTCGCTAAGCTGTTATTTTAAAAGCGTACCTAACAATAAAATAACATTGTTCGTTTGTACGTAAGATAAAAGCTCAAAATCTTTATGTTGTAAAATATATCTATCGTTATAGTTACGGGGTAAGGTGTTTCGCCAACGTATAAATATCACTGTAAGCAATAAATAAAATCCACGTGTATTGTTTGATGACGTGATTTAAATAGATGTATAAACTATTAATGTTACTATAATAGCCACGTGTAAGTATCTATTCAGATAGTGTTACATATTATAATCTCCTTTGTATGATGTGCGCTACAGAAAATGTGAAACTGAACGGTCTTCATGTAAATACAAAACTTCATCATTCAATTTCGTTTTGTAAATTAATCGTTGTTTGCATAATTTAATAAATATAAACTTGACATAGGTGCTCTTAAATGAGCATTATCAAAACTGCTGCAGCGAGCACGATCGGATAGAAAAGCAATAAAACCGTTCATTCTTTGATGCATTTGATGGGTTCAGTTGACTTTAATTTTATTTATAAAACATATAAGTAATAAATACAATGATGGCCAAGTCCTACGCCTTGCGATGAAAGTCGCGCCGTGTCATACTGTTACACTGCCACCCATTTCTACCATTGTGAATCTGTCAGGGTTACGTACGAGTAGTATTTATACTATGTATGGCTACATGAGTGCGATCCGAGGCTATGTAGTACAGAGCTGTGTTCCACCATAGTCTGTTGCTAGAAGCCACGTGTTAAAGGAAAAATCACAAAAACACAAGTATCACAGGTTTCCATTTCGAGATGCCAATGTCAGTAAAATGTACCTATACCTATCTATACGACAACGACATACTCGTAAGTGTACCCTGTTTTCGGACGATCCAACCGCCGCTCAGCGTTTCGATATCTTTTATTTTTTTGAAGACTTCCGTACAATCAGTGAGGAAGTGTAATGTGATATTTCCGGACTTTGTTTTGTATATGTACGCTTTTTAATACATTATTTTAGTTCTTACCAAACTTAGTATACCTAGGTACAGTATCTCACACTGAGAGAATGTTGAATCTCTCTTATTTTATGCCAGCCACCGACGAAATGAAAATGCATCATATAATCAGTACATGTTATTAAAACTGACGTGGTTTTGGCACATTAGGAATGTACACAAATCACGGGAATTACTCACGTAATAAGTCAGAGGGTTCCGACTATAGTTGGAACCACATTCAGTGGTCTTTTTCAAGGAGAATACGGGGCGCTCGCGGTTCGTCCAGTGCTCATCATTTAGTCTTACCTCCCCGTGGAGGTTTGTAATGTTGTTATTGAAGGACGTGGTTTTACCATTAGCCTAATACCGACTAGGCGAATCGCGACCGCGGCCGCGAGCGTCCCGTATTCTTGAAAAAGACCACCGAATGTGGTCGAAACTATAGTCGGAACCCTCTGCCTTATTGCATGAGTAGTTCCCGTGTTCTATACATTTATACTGTAATGAATATTATGTATACAAATAGTTGTTAAATAGTACTTACATCATTTATATGAATGGTTATAGCCCTATTCTTTTTTATTCACTAAGTAGATAAATTATTGTAAATATTATCATACATAGAACTACTTCACTGTGTAGTTTTGTAAGTTGGTCAATTTCCAAATGTACCTACAGCTATTGTCCTATCAATGTAGTTGAACAATTTAAAGTTTTTTCAAGAAAGCTTTTAACGTTATATTTGATGCCAAAACTCAACATCCAATATTTAAAGATCATATTTGCTTTAGTAGGTTTAGGATTTTGAAATGCATGTTGGATAATAGTGCGTATATAGCTACTGACATGCGTGTAACCTATACAAATTACAAGTATTACTTAATCAATGTACAAAATGTTAAAGATTGATGTTGCAGAGTGTACAAGCTGTATTTAGATTTAGGTTATAGTAGAATGCTTGAAGCGTTGCTACTTTTTCATTTAAACGAAAGTGAAAAAAGCTCCACCAAAACATGCTTCATCCTCCATCAAACATCAGGTTTAAAGCACGATTTCCTTTAACTAGCTACATGTCGGCTGTATCCCAAATGATTCTTTGTCAATAGACATCTATTGACAAAGAAAAAAAAAACTCATTATATACCTACGTTCTACTGCTTAATTTAAAGAAATAATTTATAACATAACGTCGAGGTATTATTATATTTTTTACGGTTAAATAGCTATACGTTTCAAAACTTTATTAAATATGTGCAGTATAACTACATAAAAGATTTTAAAGTATATATTAAAGAATCCGGTTAATAGGTACATGAATGATGAACATCGATAAGTTGTACTCGCGGGTAACAGTTATAGTATATTTTGGTGGTTTAACTAAACAGCGCTTAAGCACAGGGTTGTAATCTATTATGTTCATAATCCATTACAATATATTAAGATCATAGTTATATCTTATCTCTAATATGATTACCATTCATTATTCTTAGGTTATTATATGTATTTAACTAACCTCCGTTAAATTTAGTAGTTAAATATACCTAGTATTATTGATTATGACTGGCACTGATGCACTCACTGTTGGTTAACTTTTTGTAAAATCACGTCTACCTATATATTATAATATCCTTGTTTCAAGTACAAAGTGAGTATTAAGACACGATTTTCTTGCGCTTGGAGACTTGAATGGACTGAAATGCGCGACATTGACGGGAACTTTTAAAAGCACTCGCTATTTACGAATCACATTTGTATAAGACTCAGACCCGACGGACAGTTATACAATATTTAAGCGTTAAGTATACAAAAACTGCCTAAAAAGCAGAAACTAGCTATTAAGGGAATTAAATCTTATGATGATCATAACTACGTTATGATTCGATTAATTGTAAGAATATTTTGCTTCTAATCACTTCGGTCTACGATATAGGTAATTAGGAGCGCAATACGCGTCTTTCGCAAAATACTTGATCAATATCATCTGAGAAAGATTTAAAGATTGCATTAAAAGCTTCTTGAGATGCATAGGTAATACATTGGATAGAAAACGTATGCTGAAGTGGTCATTATTTATGTTGTGACAATATCAAAACATGTAAGAGAACTGAATTGAATAGTGGATAATATCGTAAGATAATTATTAAAATTACATATAAATTCATCGAGGATCTAGATCCCTACGTAATCAAAACTTCAAACTTGTTTTTATTCAATTAGACATATTGAAAGTAAAATTATACATACGATTTATATTACAATGCAATGCCTCGACAGAATGTTACCTACAGATCCTTGTTTAGGGGTCAAAGTAAGTAAATTAACTGTCTAATCTATAAGTCCCTGCCTTGCGGAAAATGTTCGCTTAATCATTAAAAAAAACGGTCGTTTCCGCTTTGAAAATACTACAATTATTAAACTAGATAATTGTAATGTTATGTTAAGTGTTTTATATTTCAACAACGTAAGCGCAAAATTAACGCGTGAATTATTGTATTATGTAATTTTGTCTGTGATCGAAATTTTATAATTGTTAAGCTGAAATATCAAGCGCACTTATAATTACTGTTTTAGATTTCTCGCTGAATTATTTATACATTCTGTAGGCTTTACGCATTTAATAAATATTATATTTATAATAACTATACGTTTGACGTTGTAAAATATATATAAGACTCGGTTACTTCCATGCTGATGCCGATGAGCCGGCCGTCGGAAAAAAATAAGTTTAAGTTGTAATATTTTTCATCCCGACAAAGAGGGGTATTAGTTGGCTGTGTCAGTGTGTGGCATGGCGTCGTAGCTCCTACACGAATGGACCCTTTGAGCTGGCTTATTTATCTGACAACAGACCGATAAATGTTGCGCCTTATTTGCGAAGAAATTTCATAGCAGATATCTAATAAGGCTAAAATTAGTGTGGTCTGCATTGGTTAACCAGACCTAAAAAGCAGTATAGGATAAGATATACACCGATTCACTATCATTTAGAAAAATATATAAATACTACAAATTGTTTACACATTTACGGTCACCAGCACTTTGTATTAAAATTAAAAGCGGGATTATGCCATAGTTATGTGGAGACGATTTTAGGTTCGATTTTAGGTTCCGATATTTCGGGACCATCCCGGTTGTAATCTCAATCGGGTAAACCGTACGAGAAAGATAATTATGTTTATGTCTACCCCACATAATTCAGATGATTCATTAAATTTGTGAATTTTGAAAACTAAAACAAACTCCCTTCTCATCGACAATAATAATTCGAATGTTGTTGCCTGTAGATATGTCATATAAATTTTGTTATATATAGAGCTTTCTACTATTTAACTACTTACTGTATAAACTTTGTTAATCCTAACGCAATAATGCCTTCTGAGCTTAAAGCAATAAATAATAACAATAATAAATAAATGTTTTCAAATTGATCAGAGAAAATATAATCAGACGGGAATTGAACTTGCATCTTCTAGATTGCCAGAGTAAAGCTTCGTCTCCGCGAGACCGACAGACAAAAATATACTCACAACGCAGACTAATGCTGTGTTCTTAGTAGTGGAGTATTGTACCGCAAATCCAGAGGATTCGGGTTCGTGTCCCATCTGACGACAAGGTTATCTGTCTACGCATAAGCAATACAGAATGTATGAATATGTACCTACTCGTATATGTCCTGCGGTGCAGTATAAATCTAAATCCCTGTTATCTAATCGTAACATTATTCTGAGAATTTTGTTCTGTTCTCATAGAAGTTGGGTTATTCATTAAAATACTCTCGTAGGTATTCACTAGTGCCTACATTTTTACTTTGGATTAATGTAGGTAACTGTAACAAAAACATGCGTAGCTTCAAATATTGATTATTCTCCTCTTTTGGTTCGCGTAATTCTTAGCTAAGTGGGACTCAGCCTTTTCACTAGGAACTAGTAGGTACTTGGTTACAACTTTCCTAAATGGCACTTATTATTTATTTTAAGATTTAACTGTAAAATCTCGGTCTCTAAGTAATGTTTAAACTATGTGTCTGTGTCGATCTCGCAAATCGCACAGTAACCAGTTTCGTGATTGCTGTCTAAACTGCTTGTAGCCATGCGGCTCTTTCGATGTAGTTGTGGCTCACAGTTCCGTGATAATATGCAGATAGGTAACAGCAAACTTAGAATCAAAATGTTTAACAATCGTCAATTGATCCAGGAGCGAATACCATGTTTTTCTTATAGCTCTTGACACGCGAATCTTATTCGCACTGCGAAAGTCTCGACGTTTTGTCAGCCAAAAGTAAAAATCATATATTATTTGCTTATTTGACTAATATATATCGAAAGCATTGTCTCTGTTTTCTTTGACGACTGAAAAATGTGATTAATTTTAACTTTTGGCCCTTTAGCCTGAAAAGGTTACCGACCCCTGGCCTATACCATTGTG
This sequence comes from Apeira syringaria, assembly GCA_934044485.1. NCBI lineage: Eukaryota > Metazoa > Arthropoda > Insecta > Lepidoptera > Geometridae > Apeira > Apeira syringaria. Next base: position 838,599 of record OW203662.1, read on the forward strand.
CAGCCCACCTCATAATTAGAATATTGCCTATTCTAGGTCGGCACCTGCAACACAACTTGGTGGGATCCCTGGGGCGAAACGACTTCCTTACCCTAACCTCATATAATTTGTTCAACCTGCGCGTTACAATAAATAAAGACACTGTATGCAAAATTGTGAGTCAGACACAAGACTTGCATGGGTTACCATATTTTACAATTCTCGCTGGGTTACATGATGTAGGCTTCAGGTTCTTCACTTTATTATTCCAAGCCGAAGTAATAGAATGTTTCAAATTATGTAGGTATGTTTCGGGGCGGAATTTGTAGCCAATTTTCCGATTGTTGATTAGCGTATTACGTTTTTATATGTAGGTGTAGGTACCTATATAGTATAGTACTGTATAATTATATATATAACTTTTATTAATCATGTCATGACAGGTTGACTTTTTCAAATTTAATTTGAGAATTGAATATATTGTATTTTAGCTTAACTCCAGATGCTAGATGCTAGAGTCCCTTTGGTTATCGACTCGATTAATTACAGTTATATCGTTATCTTCTTTTAACATTCATAAGTACCTACGTAACCTTTAAGTATAAATGACACGACCAATTCTATCTTAAATTAGTTTCCTACCTAAGTACCAATACATGCATTATGTTTTTTGCACTCAAATGTTACAGAAAATTCTTTATAAAAATAAGCTACATTTTTTGCTTTAGGTAGGTACGCGTAAGTAGGTATACTTTTTATACATAAAGTATATTGAACGTTTGTTCGTTATTGTTAAATTAATTATCGATGTACATGCCGACACTTTTATGTACCTACCTACTTAGGACATAATAAAATAAGCACATTAGTCACATAGTCTAATAAATTTTCATTAATTGGACAGCGCAAAATTCTCGTGGAATAAGTTCAGTGAAATAAAATATCACGCACATGCCAAAACGTTGTTTTATTTATTTACCTACCGCTGATGACATAGTTTTTTATACTTAGGATCTATTACCTGTATAAAATTTTTAGACTTTCTCGATTCGAGCACATTTTAATAAATGTTTTATACGCGATGAAGCCCCGATTGTACCTACTTACATTGTTTTAAAATAAAATGTCGACCATTTCATTTTGCGCAATTATCTAGTGTCAAGAACGCAACGACACGGACAAAACAGAGTACCTAACATAGTGCCTTGACTTACTTACATTTTGTTGGTTCTGTCCTGACCTAACACTTACACACATTTTTAGACCCATGGCCAATCAGGGTCTTGAGTGCGCCCCTCCTTTCGTCGCTATGCCCTGTTTCGCACGTGTGAGAGATGCGAGGCGTTCAATTTCAAGGACATAGCCGGAGAAAGCTATGTATTTGTATTTTGGAAATAATAGATAGAATAACATTATTATCTGAAAAAAAATAACCTACCATTAGGTACCTACTTATATCGTTTTCTGCATCTATTAATTTCTATTAATAATTTAGTACCTACAGGCCTGTCTAGCATGTATGCCGCAACCCAAACCCGCATTTGGTGGGTTTGGAAGAACTACATTTGGCGGCACTGATAATGAGAGCACAAAATATCTGTCACTGACTATCGAAATGCTAATCTCAAAAGTGACTGATAAATTATGTTACGTTAGTAACGTTCGTAATAGGACGTTAGTACATTTCAGTTGGTTTTTTATTTTTGGCTACCTATTATTTAGGCATATCTGTGCCTAAAGTAAATCAATTGCCAAAAATTAAAAATAAAGTAACTGTCCAAATGAAACTTAGCGGTCTATTATTGGCTCATGTTTCCTGTCTCATGCTGCATCGTATACTAATTTGTTTGTCACAAACTAAATTAAATAGAGTACCTACTCAGTACCGGTCTACCGGTTGGTTTGTGTTAGCATCACTATTTATTTTGTGGTTATTTATAAATATAGTTTGTTTGTGTACAGAGATTACCATAGTTTTAAGAGTAATAAGTGTACTAAATAAGAATTACATACTTTAATTTATTTATTTTCATTGTTTTCTAACTTAAATATAATGGATTTACCAGTAACAGGAACGATAAAGTGCCACAAGTGCCGGCATGTATTAATTGAAGATATAACTATTGTATGCAATAATAATACCACATGTGTTTCTCAAGAATGTAACAGTTACAATATCAATAACTTCATCTACTTAGCAGAAGACAAGCTACCCGACTGGATTAAAAATAAAGTAGAAGAAACATGGACAAAAGGAAAACTGAATTGTGAACAGTGTGGATGTAAAGTGGGAACATTTGATTACGTTTCTGGAAGAAAGTGTGAATGTAAAGTGACTGTATTGCCACCAGTGCATTTAGTAGCAAGTCAAGTAGATAAGCCTATTACGTTTTAGGTAAATCATGAACGGAGTGATTATAATAATAAATTTTGGTTAGTTTTTGGTAGTTTCAACCATAGTCCGAAAGTAAATTATAGTAGCCATTTGCAAGAGTTGAAGGGGTAAACAGATTCTTCTCCGGCTTTTGGTCAGGGAAATTTTTCAGAGGACACACCTTGAACTCATTTGCCTTTGATGTTTCCAACTCCCTACTATACAGAGGCAGTGTAGAAAACCCTCTTAATCTCAAATTAAATTGTGCATACAGCTGATACAGTTTTGCTGTAAAACTTTCGTATGTCTATATGTATGTATTCACATGGTGGTAGGGTACTTTCGAATACCCGCCTGGCTAGCTACCACCCTCAAGTTTGAAAACTGTCACCAAGCACATGGTGTGTTCAGGCAGCAGTCCTTGAGAGCCAGTGAGCATTCTAGATCTAGAGTGATAACATCGTCAACCACATCATCACTGACCATCAAGTGAGATAGTGGTCAAACACTATAGACAGTATAAAAAATATGTTTTTGCTAGTAAGTTTTACCAGCCAGTTAGCTGGTGTGAGTGATAGTCTAACTCATCATCATGTCGGCCATAAGACATCCACTGCAGGACATTATGACATATTATATGCCTCCCTAATCTAACTGTAAGCAGTACCATCTCAACATTAGTGTATATGTTTGGAATTATCTGACCTGGTTGTGGCATTGTTTGCAATGCATACTAGGTATAAACTTGCCTCTCACTGCAGTGATGGTGGTATACTTGTGGACCACCCCTTTTTAAGATAGTAACTCAAAGCAACTAAAAATTCTTAGACTGTGTTTACAATAGGAAAGTCTGTTAATTATTAGTTCTATCATTATAGAGATAGTTGTCTTAGTCAATAATACATTCATCTGTTTACTGTAGTAAAAAAATTACATTGAATGTAAAATTTTAATTTTTGTCAAAGCTTAGCTCCTCTTAGCAATGTTTGTTAATCCTGCTAGATTATGTAATCAAATACTTTTTGGACATGTATGGCTCAGTTAAAAAAGTCAGCCTGCCTCAAATTGCTGTGTCGCTTGGATGTATTAGATATTATCTGCTTACATTGTTGTGCCTTGAAACCATTGATGCTCAACCTTTGACAACTCATTGTTTTTATTTATATTTGTAAAATCACCACATGTAACCTACGGAACATGTGTTGACAAAATAATGAAGTGCAAGTTGTAAGAATGCTAGCCAAATGTACAAATTTCTGCCTGCCATGGCCTCCTAGACAGCCTCTCCTTGTAACTCTGGAGTATATAATGCATGAGCTAACAAACATCCGTCTACAACTTGCCCCACTTTCCAGCTTACAGCTAATATGGCAGGAATTGGCAGACCTTAAAGAAACCCCTGCCAAATGACGTAAAATGAAAGTGAAGGAAAGGTTGGCAAAGTGGAGGAGGTACAGGAGAATCTTGTCAGGGTAAAGAGTTCCATCTCTATACTTGATAATGAACTGCAAGATTCTGATCAGTAGCTGTGGTAGCAACGACGATGAGATCAAAGGAGTCCCTGTGAAGTATAAGGAGACTTTATTTGTAATTGTGACTGAAATTGGTGACAAGAAGTCCTGCCGAATTGTGGAGACCCAAATAAACTTTATGCATCAGGCACCGATACAAATAACTTGGACCAAAAACATTATAGGGTCCTTTATAAGTTATGTGAAGGAGGACTTTATCACTTCTGTTCGCTCTCTCAAGACCTTTAGATATAGGCATCTCTGGTGCATCAGGGGGAATGTTAAGTTGAACTATAAAGGCATTTAATATTGCAAGTGCTCAAGATTTACAAAAAGTTGTGTAGTTATTAGTGTGCTAATTATAAATAGATATTTTGTTACAAGCGCCTATTTCCTATTTATAACTTACTCGTGTATCATCATCATAAAAGGTTGGGATGTCATTGGGAGCACCCAGTGGTGCTGGACTGCTTATGGCATTCCATTGTCGACGCAACAGGTGGTTCATTGTTTGTGTGTCGTTTTTGTATACAATTCCTTTATATTATTGTATCTACTAAGTAAAAAATGTCATAAAACACTTATGTTCCAAAATTTGTTTTGTACGGTTTGCTTTAGGAGGCGTTTGTTTTTGGATATACTTGCTTGGGTGCATACAATCGTACTGGTGATAGCAATAATGAATCGCATCGCCATTTTGATGCTATATAAACTTACTTAGGTTGTGGATACCATTGAAAACATAAGATATGATGACGTTCACATTTTAGTGTGGAACATACTTCTATGTTGCATAATTTCGTATTTATTCTCATATTCACGTTACAACACGCACATCCTAAAATCGTATTTGGCTTATAAGATTTTAAAATATGAAAACTAGTGTTTAATTCGTGTACATCTAGAGTATAAGGCAATACTCTTAGTTGTATCCAACATAAAATCCCTGTAAGCACTGTCGAGTAGATCAATAAAAAGTATTAATTTGTATATCATTATTATATATATGTGGTATCCGGCTCTACTCACGTCGAAGTTTCGCGCAGTGGTCGCCGCGATCTGGCAGCGTAAACTCACCTGAGGATGAGCGTCGGACATGCTCGAAACCTAGGTCGAAACTTCGACTATAAACGTGAGTAAAGCCGGATACCACATATATATAATAATGTGTCAAACTCACGAGAATTTCCAATCAAAAATTGTATATCATTGTCGTAAAAGCCAAGCCACCCACAATACATCAGCTGAAAGTAAACACTGATAGTAGATAAACGCAGAAAAAAAAATTGATTTCATGAGAAAAACTTCTAGATAGACATCTATCTCAAGGTGCCAAAGATAAAGCAAATTGCATGTAGGTTTTCAGTAATGTATTATGATTATACTGATTTTATAACATTTATTCAACGGCCATCGCATTTGATGTAGCGTCATTCACTTCAACGTCCCTGCAGTTGGCTGCTTGTAACTCTCTTCGAATCTGTAAACATATTGTGATATTTACTGATAAACATGGACATTCTTTCTCACTAAAGCTTTTGTCATGCAAATCTAATAATTTTATATATGCTACACCTGAGGGGAAAGTTGGGTTTCTGCGTACTACATCTGAATAGGGTTGCCCGTCTGGGTTTCCCCGGATTTGTCCTAGTTTATGGGCGTCCGTCCGGGCGGGGTTTTATGTTTAGTGTGAATTGTGCTGTAGGTAACTTAAAAAAAACTGCTGAATTGCCTGGGTTTTAAGCTCCGAAATCCGAGGCTTTCATTTTTCTTGTCCTAGTAGGCAGGTCTAAGAGATGGCAACCCTACATCTGAAGAGGTTGGCAGTATCTAGTTTTACTGTAGACATAGATGACTACTACTTTAGGAAGCATTTCGAACACTAGGGCTATACTTGTTGAAAGATTTTTCAAATTAGAAGGTGGTACCAAGTGACGAGGACATTCAACAAGCTGTAGTTTACATCACGATGTTACCTTCACTGACAGCTGAACCCCCGAAATAATTCCATACCGTAACCGGTATTCAGTTGGAACGGGCGTTTAAGCGTAGCGTAGAACTTTTCAGTTATTGGAGTGTAACTCAAAAACCGCTTGACCGATTTTAATTAAATTTAAATAGGATCACACGGGAAGCACCAGCTTTCAAATAAAAAAAGAAAGCCAAAAGTGACTTATTTGGCAGTGATTTCTAATCACGTTCTTGCAATGGCACAAGCATGAAATGACAAAACTTGATGAGTTTTATTAGGTTTATATTTAACCTAACAGCAGCACACTGACAGCACTTAATGTAAAACTTTTTCAGATCCGTTTATTTCTGTTGCAAAATTTTTTTTGGATGTGTTTTTTGTAAATACATAGAATCGAAGTGTAGATTTCTAAAAACCAATGTACAACATTAATTACCTCAGAAGTAATGGTAGGGTGGGACTGCTTTCTAAGTAGCTCAAGAAGGGCATCACGCTGTTCTGTAGAAATGTCGGCCTTGTAGCGCTGCACAAACGTCAGCAACGCCTGATGCCACAGCACAGGCAAATTGCGAGATTCACTTTGGAACCTGAAAAGCAAACAAACCTCACATTCAACTTTGCCCTTTTTTACACAGGGTTTTTCATAAAGACCGCTCGAACTTTGAAATGAAATAATACAAACCTGTTTAAGTGATATTATCACATTATTATATATATGTGGTATCCGGCTTTACTCACGTTTATAGTCGAAGTTTCGACCTAGGTTTCGAGCATGTCCGATGCTCATCCTCAGGTGAGTTTACGCTGCCAGATCGCGGCGACCACTGACATGCTCGAAACCTAGGTCGAAACTTCGACTATAAACGTGAGTAAAGCCGGATACCACATATATATATTAATGTGTCAAACTCACGAGTATTTCCAATCAAAGATATTATCACAGTTTTTATTTTAATATTTATAAGATATTCGATGGCATTGTGTATGGAAAATAATATCAGCCGAATGGCCGCCGCCGCGACTTGCCGTAGATGTTGTATTATGGTGGACCAACTGGACATTTTCGCATAAATGGGGCTTTCACGAAGAACGCGAGTTACGCCTGCGCCTTTTGGCCAACTGACTGGTTTGTCTGCATGGGCTAGAGATTTCACGTAGCCCCAAAGAAAGTAATTGGGTGTTAAGTCACACGATCTCGGTGGACAGTAGATGTAGCCACCACGCGATGACGAAGCCCCCGAGCTTCTCATTCAATAAAGTTAATGTTTCTCATGATGTGGCGCCGTCCTGTTGGAACCACATGTTGGTGAGATGAATACCATTAATCCTAGGCCACAAAACAAATTATCGTCGCATATCGGCTTCCATTGACAGTGAGCGCGGCTCCTTTGAGCACTACGAGCTAGCACGCAATCAATCAATCAAAGGTCAACTAGACGTACGACTATGCGCCACCGCTACATGGTAGATATATACCACCGTTACGCACGAAGCGTTTTGCTTCCACTTTTATAATGCGTACTGCCAGGGAGTAGAACTCACTGCCTGAGTCTGTGTTTCCGATATGTACAACCCCGGAGTCTTCAAGTCGCGAGTGAATAGGTTACTTCTAAGTTTGCGTGCTCCACCTTAGAACGCGTCGTCGCTTAACATCAGGTGAGACTGTGGTCAAACGTATGCTTATATTCTTTAAAAAGAAAGAAATAAGGCCCTCATTTCGTATTATCGTACCGCCGCTTTTTCAGAGTGTAGAGGCACCTGATGAATCTCCCGTGGATTTTCGTCGCTTCAAATCCAGCAATTTTTTTTAACCGATTTCAAAAAAAGGAGGAGGTGTTCAATTAGACCCTCTTTTTTTGTGTTTGTTACCGCATAACTTCCGACTGGGTGAACCGATTTCGATCGTTCTTTTTTTAATTTAAAAGCTGGTGCTTCCCGTGTGGTCCCATTTAAATTTAATCAAAATCGGACGAGCACTTTTTGAGTTACAAGTCAAAAACTGAAAAATGCGTGCTTATACTATACGATATTATAGTAGCGGGTGAAGACATCGGTGAACATACCTACACCACAATGCCAATTGATTCCATGAGTAACAAAGGTCACTAAAATGAGTGAAAAAAAAAAATACCAAAAAATGGAACCGACTTTAACACTCAAAAGTATGAAATAACTTGTCGAAGTCGGTACCATGAGCACAATATTTTGATATCAGTTACTTTTGAACTATCATGGTACCGACTTCAACAAGTTATTTCATACTTTTGAGTGTTGAAGTCGGTTCTATTTTTTGGTAAATTTTTTTTTAACAAATTCGTTTAACCAGATATGAGCCTCATCACTGAAGATGTTTTTTTTTCCAAAAACTGGAACAGCCGCCAAATGCTCTAAAAAGCCCAATCAGCAAAGCAAAAAAAATTGAATCAGCAGAATACGCGGCGCTGCCTGTTTTCGTTGGGTTTTAACTCTTGAGTTAATTAAACTTTAAAACCCAAGTCCGCCATGTTGACGCAGGACGGAAAGGTCTTGCGCACGACGAGGAATAATTTTATATTTAATATATTCTTGACGATCAGAAGTGTATTCAGTTTTTAAACAGAAAATACAAAACGAACTATCAACATTTTTCATTGAAATTAAATAACAAAACGCGATATCACCAAACACGATAACAATTCACGTAGATTTCCTAAGCCACGTCTGACGTCTGCGAGTGCCCAGGTCGAAGTGTCCAACAGTGGACTAAATAAGGCACGTCCGCTCAATACGATGTCCCGAAGTAGAATGACACGTCCAAGCCAGCCGCGCCGGTGACGTAACGTCGGTCGCCCCTTCCACTTGCTACGTCATTGCGTCGACGTCCGATGCCGGCGAGCGCCCGAGTAAAAAGAGTGCGCTCTTTTTACTTTTTTTTTTTTTTTTTTTTTTTTTTCTAACGGACTAATGCTGTTTGCCTCTACCGGCATTTACAGCTTCACCGGAGGGGGGGCGAGCACAGATGGTGCTCAGCCCGGTATTTGTGCGGTCGCAGAAGGCGCACCGCCTAGTGAGGCTAGCGCTGACGGCGCTGTGCCACTAGGAGAGGACGAGGCGACTAGCTCAAGGGCACCACTGAGGTTCGGACCTCGGCTTGAGCTGTCGCCAGGACAGGGAGTTAACGGATCGACTTGCCCCGGTACCAGAGTGGTCCGTAAGTGGGCCCTAAGGATGTTTGCTCTTTGACTATTTGGAGAGAATCTAACCAGGATGTTTTTGCCTCGAGCTCGCCGTCGAGCTCGGTGTCTGACTGAATGAAAGAGTGCGCTCCGGCTCTGTCTGGCTTATATAGCCAGTCTGCATGTCTAACAGTAGTCTGGACAAGATCACAATATTGAGTTCCTGACACAGTCATGTTAAATACACATAAAATTATCCTTCAAAACATGTTGAAAAGTAAATTACCTCAAGAAATGAAATACGACTGAGTCCACCACTCTGTATGGCAAAGCGTACTTTTTGTCAAAGAGTATTCGCAAAAATATGGAATTAGCGCCGGTGTAGTCCATCTCGGCAATCTTGAGCAGCGCGGCGCTGGAGTGCAGGACGGGCACTGAGTTACGAGCCAACACAGAGCCGACGATGATTGCTTCGCGTAGAGTGCAGTCTCCTGACTGGAAACAGATTTCTCATTTTCATTATCATTTCATTGTTTGACTATGACTTACATTGTATTTTGAATAAATTATTGGTTTAGTTGGAAGTTGCGGGTTCAGTTAAGTTGCGTTCACGAAGTACCGGTTCAATAAACACAGGGTATTATTTTAATTCATTAGGGTCCATTTCCGTGAAAAGTAAAAGATTTTTGAAAAAAATAATTATGCAGTTATTGTTTTCTTATAAATCGAGGGCATGACACCTTTCACGACTTTTCTCTAACTCTCTTAGTTTCGGACTTGGCCATCACCGCCCTTCTCAAAAAACCACCCTGTATAAGCATGACTGTGGGTCAGCCCTATGTTTATTGCCCCATTGTATGATGATGGTTCGTGTTTAAATTAATATTTCATCGCTTTATTTTGTATGACTAGCTCTTGAATATTTTATACAGGGACGAATTAAGGTGCGATAAGTAGTATGTGTGACAGCTAAGGCATGATTTTCTGTTAATAATTGGACTAATGCATTAAGCGATTTTATCCCTTTTAGTCGGAATCTGTCGTTGCTTTGACCAGTTAAGTTTATTATCTAAAAAAAATGCCTAAGAACTTAACGTTTTTTACTCCGAGAGATCACGATCCCATTTACGTGTATATTACGGGAAGGAAGTGAACGGTGACGGGTGAGAAGTATAGCTTCAGTCTTTGATACATTGTTTTTCACATCCACTTTAAAAATAACGACAGTAGCAGATTGCGGGAAAGCTGGAGTCGACTATAATTATTAGGTCAGTGTCATTTGAGGGTGTGTATGACGCAGTGTCATCGGCAAAACAAACTAAACTGGTGAAAGGAAGGCAAGTGGCTTCTCTTGGAAGAGAACCCTAAAACTCTGATAAAGCAAGTGCATTGGCAGCTAAGTGACCTCGCTGGGTGGTTATGATAAAAATGTTACAGACTGATTTTTGTCTTACCTCTAAGAGTGGAAGCAAAATACCCTTCATAAAAGCACCTGGCTTGAACAATGATTTACGTAAGGCTTGGTACAAATGGAAGTTCAACCTCTTGTATTCTGCCAGATCATCCCTAATTCGAGGCAGCAGCACCAAATTATAGAATCGTTGGGCCATCTTTTCTTTGAGATTTGATGCAAATATTCTGGTAGCCTGAGAATCATAAAAAGTGGAGTTAGTTGCTACATCTTGATAATGCTATTTCTCATGGTTCTGGGGATGCGAATGCAAACTGAATTGAGAATCTCCTTTTTAAGACAAAAAGAAATTATAGGATTTCAACAACAAAGTTTCACCTGATACATAGCTGCTGCAGACCATGTTGTAGGTTCAGTAATGTACAAAATTTGTTCCCAGTTTTGCAAATGTGGAACCATTTTGAACGCCTTTGGTAATTTTCCTGAACGATATTTTTGAAGAACATCCCTTACCCCTTCATACATTGTTTTAATCCTATAAACAATTAATAGATTATGATAACTCTAAATTCAAGTTAAATAATTTGAAATATATACACAATTATTGTATTAAGACATGCCTGGGATCAATATTTTGTAATTTTAGAGTCTCAACATCGGAAAATTGTGTTTGTAGTTCAGTGTTTTTTTCAGTGATTTTCTCTTTAATGATATCAGCCAGGGTTCTGGTTCTTTCAGGCCTTGAGGCCATGAACATTTTAAGCGCTGCCTCATCTTCTTCATTAATCTCAATGTTATCATAGAATGTATCTGGTTCCAGATCATCTCTATCCGAGTCAGAAGCAGAGTCTGTGGCATGGTCTAAAAGAAAATTAAACTTGAATTAGTATATTTTGTTGGCATTTATATTATTATAGTCACATAAACTAACTTTGCCAGATTGCAGTAACATAAGGATAGGCATAAAGAACCCAAGTTAATCATAGCAACTCAAACTTATGTATTACTATAATAATGCAAGGGGTCTTATAAAGCTTAATGCTAACGGAATATGGGCTTCAATACATTTTTAGAACTTATTGGTGACAGATCACCTTTCAAGCAAGGGTTTGTAAGATTATTTAATTAATTAAATAGTCTGCTTGAAAATCTGGTGCTTTAAAAATTTTCTTTTTTTGCACTTATTTTTTCGTGTTCATTATCAAATTACAATATGGAATGGGGTGTTAGAGAAAATAGGATTGCAGAAGTGGGTATGGAGCCGTCGGTCATATTCCAGACACTTCAAAAGCTTGGTATCAGCCGTATGTTTGTATATCGTACTATCAACAGAACAGAAGTGAAGAAGAAACGTCTCAGCACACTTACACTTTTTACAAATGCACCATGGACTTTCCAGCAGAACTCTACACCTGGTCACGAAGCCTTGCTTGAAACCAACGCTCCGGACTTTATAAGAGTGAAGACTGGCCCTCATCTAGCCCAGACCTCAAACCTTTAGACTACAAATCATGGTCATTTTAGAAGACATGGCCTAATCCACACGGCGACATGAGTCTCTTAAAAAATCTCTGGAGCAAGCAGTGGCGATATTTCACTCGGAAACAGCGCGTAAATCCATAGATTAATTGCAGAACAGATTAAAGGCCTGTATCAAATTGTAAGAAAACCGTGTCGCCAATCTTGCAGAACGCGAGGGGAGACAAAGTGCACACAATTTTTAGATCTACATTACTCATGAGTTCTACTGATCTTATTGGGTGTTCCCACATTGATTACTAACGTGTGTACTATACATGTCCTGTTTATGCATAGCGCGCCATCCGTCTCTATCTCAATGAATGAATGAGCAAGTTTTTGTTACATTATATTTGACCGAAATAAAACAAGTGTAACAATTAAATTACTTTTTACCAATAATGCAAAAAGAGGAGCGATATAATTTATTTGTGTGCTCGTTTGGGGGATTGTAACTTTCAAAACAGATGACCCAATTTTGGTTGGTGGACAATGACTAATGAGTGACTTGGCCATGATTTAAGAAAATTTGCTCAACTATTTTAAGATTATCAGCTTTTACTTAAAAAGATAACAGGATATGGGCGACTTCTACATGTGGAATTTTTCAAAACTTGGTATACCAAATGGCAATTAAATTGCAAGAACATGGTAACCTTTTATGGTATATGTGATTATCATATGGTGATCAGGGCCCGAGGATGGAGGAAATAGAAAAAGGATCAATTGTTGAGAGGGTTTCGAATTACTTATTTTAGTAATAAAACAAATCTTAAGTCAAGATTGTCACACATGTCATTCATTATTTTTCAATATTAGGCTATTTAATATATCCTGTAATTTTGTTACCTTCTTCAAACATCAACCTTTTTTACCTTTGTTCTTGATTTTAATTTTATTTGGTGCCCCCAATGGGTGATTTATACTTACTAGTGTTTTGGAAAATTTGAGTTAAAATAAGTTTGTACAAAACTTTATAAGCATTAATTTGGTTAAGGAATATTTGTATACCATACCTATATACATAATAGAATATTATATAACCACCAATGGCACTCATGTGGCTCAGAAATTAAAAAACATTAACTTTCACTAAACTTCTCAGCCACATTGGTGAAAGGTGAAGGTGAAAATTACTTGAAGGAATACCTTGAAATGTTCTATACATTTCAAGGTATTTTCACCATGGGCACTATTGTGATCTTACCTAATCTCGTCCAGCCACAACTTTATTGGCAGTTGATATGGTAGTACTGTCAGTCTCAGAACCAAATCTGTACACCCAATACTACCTAGTCTTGTCAGTCACACACTTAGTGTTTTATAATGCTGGATGCTCAAAGAGAAAATGACGCACCAGGGTAAGTCTGAGTGACTGGGGCTGGTTAGCCTATGGCAGTCATAAATGGAAACCAGTAAATAACATTTTCACAAGTTACCTCAATATTTGGAAACCTTAAATTAATTATAATTAATTAATATCATAATTGAATTAATTTAATATAAATAATTATTTATAGATCTAGGTCTCTCCCACCTCTCAGCCATGTTGTCCCACCGAAACGCAACATATGTCGCCTATATGACGCACATTTATAGCACTCAACACTCTACTGGAAACCAATCTAATTTTCTTGGATGAGAGTTTAAAATTCTGTGAGAGAAATGCATGAATGGGTTCGATATATATTATTTTCCTTTATTTATTTGATTAGTTTATGTTTGCACTCTTTTTTAATTGATGATTATGTTATTTTGTGTTGTGATGAAATTAATTAATGTAATTGGTGAAAACCGTTTTTAATTGATTAATTAATTAAATAAATAAATGAAATAGAATAATGATGAACTAGGTAGTATGTTAGAAAAATAAAATTATATTTACCTGTCAAAGATGCAGGAAGGGTCACATGCTTAGCTGGAGACAGTCCATCTACTTCAAGTTCAGCTTGTTGCCTTCTTGCAGCTTTTAAAATTTTTTTTGATAGCTCTGCATTGACAAACTAAACAAAAAGTTTCATTCATAAGCTAAAGTTAACCTAAGATACTTCAATACATAATTTGTTAAGTTCTCAATTCTCTAATCATTCAGAGCGGTGGTTCTGTATTAAGTACGCATTAAATACCAACTGTGAAGATAAATGTTACATAGTGATATAATATCCAATAGATACACCAGTAATTAACTTGGTTATTTTTAAATGTGTACAAACTTACTTCATCGTCGTCATCGTGTCGAAATCTTTCTTTATTTCTATTCTTAGCTTTTACAGAACGTCCCGCTTCTATTTGGTCAGCAAGTGCAACATTCTTGGCTATTTGTGATGGTTTTATTTTCTTTACTTTTCCCATCGTGATCACAAAAATGTTACACTACAATCAGTGATGTGCATCAGATAGTAGAATGTAAACTAGCCTACTCTACTAGCACTACACAACTTTACACAATTAGGGTATCGTTGCGCAGAACTCTATTTAGTTTGAGGTTACCGTATATAGTTACTTATCTATGGTAACTCCTTACTCCGGCCGGTCATTAACTTCCTTATCATCCGATCTTTTATGGTTTGTGTGGTAACATCACAATCCAATCACACTACAAAAAAAAAACAAGTAAATAATTATTTGCTCTATCCTGCCTTTTAATTATTTTTTTCTTGGTAGCTATTCAGTGCTGCCAGAATCTAGAGAGTTAACTTTCTGTGGCCTTACTATCAGCTTTTTAAAAACCATGCAAGTTCCAAGCAGTTCTTCAAACTTGAGGATGGGCGGGGTAGCTAGCTTGTCGGGTATCTGGCTAGCTACCACCCTCAAGTTTGCAAAACTGTCACAAAACACATAGTGTGTTCTTACTATCAGCTTTGTAAAATCCATTCAAGTTCCGAGCAGTTCTGCCAGAGACAACAATAACCGTTCACCTTTGAGAATATCAATGTTCGAACTGTTCACTTAAAGGAGCGTAATGCCGTGGTGATGGTATGACTTTACACTAAGCGGTTAAGCTAGGTTTTAGAACTGCTCGGAACTTGAATGGATTTTACAAAGCTGATAGTAAGGCCCCAGGCAGTAGTCCTTGAGAGCCAGTGAGCATTCTAGGTCTAGCGTGATAACATCTTCGACCACAGCTTAACTGGCCATCATGTGAGATAATGGTCAAACGCAGATCTAAACAGTACAAAAAAAAATTCTTTACCATATACTGGCTATACTTTGACAATTTTGACACTGGCATTTGGCAGAGAAACTGAGAAACGCCACAAACAAAAAGTGCAAGCACATAACAACTGTACTGTGATCTAGTATGTATTCTATCTGATCTATGACTGTAATCTCTTTGCTACAATACAATCTGGGCTGCGTTCAGGAGCGGCTTCGGCCAAGCCATATCTTGCTCTGACAGCGGATATGCGGCGTTCACGAGCTCAATTGGAGCATTATTTGCTCCACCCAATATTTGATCATGACCGTTCACGTCAACCTGTCAGACAAACTTATGGTCGACTAAACCATAATCTTTCTACCTCTAGGATAGATCAAATCTTGATCGGCTGTCAAAAGTGACATATTCAGTGGTAACTATCACGTGATCTATGATCAATGTAAGAGACTTCTTCTTCTTCTTCTGTGACATGCTATGGTGTAGCCGTTCTGTATAATAATAATGAATATGAATATAATAAGTTGGGAATTTCCATGTTCATTCCAGTTCATTCATGATTTCATATAAACATTGTTATTATTGTTACCTACATCTTAGGGATGTTAACGCAGCTACTACTTGATGTTTAAAGGTGAGCTATGACATTTCCTTTTAATCTGAAAACCTAAGTAATACATATAGCATAGTTAATAACTATATGCACATAAAGCTAGGTCTGCTAGGTCCAGCTGCTCGTACGAATGCTGGGGTTCCTAGAGAATGGAATACTACCGTGTCCTGGGGTTTATGTCCGCGGTGTCAATGACAAACGCTGCACAGCTTGCTTAAATTACTGTTGTAGTCAATTTAAAACAACAAAAAATTAAAAGTATTTAAATTATAAATATTCTAAATCATTTTATTTTGTCCTGATAAACTAAGTATTGTTTACGTGTGAAACAATGAAGATATCAAAATTAAAATATATGCATTGGAAAGTAATATAAACAAAGTACAAACTAGTTCCTTGGTGATGACAAAACAGTGTACAATCGTTTGGTAGAATTACCAGCATGTCATTATTTCTAATAATATGGTGGCATGTGGGTGCACTATTAAATTACATCACTCGTGACTACTTGTAGATCTTTAATTAACTGACTGTTCTACGTACATACTGCTACTATGTACGTACCGCTATGTACTAATCACTGTATAAGTTTTAGCATTATAAACTACAGAATAAGACCTCTCTGACAGAATTTGACTAAAAGCTATGTAAGATCATTAGTAAGAACTTAGGACTACATCTTTATTAGTCTCAGAAAAGTCCAAGTAATGTGCCCAATACATTATTGAATCAGGGAGACAGTTTTATTATACTACACTAGCGGACCAGGCAAATATTGTTCTGCCATATATCTTTATACATAATTATAATTCTACTGTATGTGTGTTTGTCACCAAACTCCTAAACGGCTGAACCAATTTGAATGAATTTTTTTGTATGCGTTTGGGTGGCCCCCTGGATAGTTTAGATTCACAAATCAGCCCAGCAGATGTCGCTACAGTTGGTAAAAAATGTTTACCTGTGCGAAGCCGGTGGAGACCGCTACTATTATTATAATATAATTTGTTAGGTGCTAGTGGTCCTAGGAATGAAAATGTATTTTACTACATAATAAGGAAAAAATCGACTAGAGTAATAAGTTTAGGTCCTTAAGGATCACCCGCTAAAGTTTTATGTTTTTATATACATAAATTATTTATATATATTTCAAAGAGACTAAAAACCAGATACTAGAAGTAACTGATATAAATTATTGCTAAGTAGAGTCACTGAGCTCTACCTACCTAATCAGTAACTAACCAGGTAATATTGGAATGAAACATAACAGCTAAAGAGCTGAATTGCTTTTAATAATTATTGCAATCAAGTTTGGAGGGTAGGTCCAATAGTCCAGTCGTATAGCTACGTCTATTGTCAAGGGACTACCACTATGAGAAATAGACAAGAAACTCATAGGGCTTAATTCTTTGCAATATCCACTTCTTAACACTATGACATTTTACAATAAATTTACCTCAACTAGAAATACCTTTAGAAAAAATGCCACTTCAAAGGCTAATTTTCAGCACTATATCTTTATAGATTTTCTTTGACTCGAATATTCTTTGAAAATAAAGGTAAGAGTGATTTTTCTTGGAATTTAGAGTGAAATTAGACAAGGGTTTGGCACTCACATGTTCTTTGGTTCAAAATTTGCAACAAATAAATAGGTTTTTATCGACATTCGTAATTAATTTCGGCGGCATTTCAGTTCAAGCGGCAGACACGCAGACCAACATAAAATGCTGCCACGCTGCTAAACCAATCACTATATCCCCTGTGAATCCTTCATTCAAGACTAATATACTAAGGCGTATAGAAAATTCCTGGAATTTATTTTACGTCCAATTCTCAAACATACTAAATATTCCACAAGTTCAATATCAGACACTGTGACACACGATTTTTATCTATTAGTAGATTAGATGTATTAATATTATTTATTGCCAATAATCACCACCGTTCCATCATTATTTCTTTTTGTTTTAGATTATATTTACATAAATTCAATCAAGCACTGGAAGAAGCAACTTACACATTGCAAAATACCAACTTCAAACTTAAGTGTCGCCGAGGTAACAAGCAGTTCATGACATATACTGAAACAAACAGTTGTGCTGAATTGCCAAATAATTTATAAAAACAATACTTTTTAGGCAGCTGTCTGGTTATGCAAGCAAACCTGCAGTAAAATAAATAGATAAAAATATAATAATGATAATAGATATATATAATAAATAGATTAACTTCAATTTGTTTATAATCTAGAACGTGGATTTGAAATTACAGTGATTTACTGGCATGAAATTTACGGTGGTAAATTATATTTTACTAAATTCCCCTTTGAGGCAGACATGTCGCTTCAACGGACAGCACATTCAGAAACAGATAGTCTTTCAGCGGTTCCAGAGCAAGTTTTAACAGAAATAGCTGTTGCAACAAATTCTGAACCAAATATAAGCAACCAAAGATGCCCTGAATTCCTTTTTGGAAGCCAAAATATAGATTTTGCCATCCCAGCATATATCACAGAAAACGAGCCATATCAGTCATTGGTACAATCCAACGTCGAAAGAAGTAACAGACCCACTGCGATTGATCAAAGAACTCTAAACTCGGTAACTATGTCTAGTCCTATGTCATTATCTCATGAAAATCAAAGCTCTATTCATCCTGCTGTGCTCCATTCTCAAAACTCAATTAGCCAAACCCACTTAAAACAGTCGCATAACAATCATGGTTTACCACTTTTTGCAAGTGCACAAGAGATGTTGGCACAAACATTTGAAGGAGTTGATAACATTGAGCAAATGAAAAATCCTCAATGTAATTCAAAAAATACGGCATTGAATATGGAAATTGCTAGGCATTTATCATATACATCACAAACATCACAAGCATCAGAAAGCTCACATGTAACAGATATAAAAACAAGTCGACCCATGTTTTGTCAAAAGCGAAGTGATCTAAGTTTATCTATTGATAACCTAAGCAAAGAAATTGAGCAGACAAAACCTGCTATACAAACTTTCCAAAACATATCGAATCAGAGGTTTTGTTTATCATCACACTCTAATGAAGTACAAGCAGAAAACAGACCTCCTTCATCACAGGTTCCATGTAACCAAGTAATACTTGCTCCAAGATCTACTTTGCAAATGTCTATGGATCCACCAATAAATTCCCGCCAGTTACCCGAACACTTACCTAACAAACAACATCCACCAAACAACAATGATGTTTTAGAACCAAAGTTATGTATAACAAATGTAATCAGTACAGAAACTACTGGAGTGTCATATATCGATGACAAATTACCTCCTCAGACTGTTAGAAATAAAGCATTGTTGGGTGTGAATGTAGATAATCATTCATGTGGATCATTGGAATGTTCTTGTAATGATAATTTTTCATCAGCCTTGAAAGATATATTACTCAACTATATGCCTTTGCAAAAAACCGTTATAAGAAGAGCTACCGGAAAAAATCCATTGGATTTAAAAGCTCCGTTTGAAGTTCACACATTAAATCGAACATCTGCTAAACCTTCAGCCTTAGCAAATCAGTTGAGTCATGCATTAGAATGCTCAAATAATGGTGTTAAATTGGCACCAGTTTATGGAGACTGTCTACAGCAAGATCAACAAACACAAGGAATTCTTTTGAACAAATCTATGAATACAAATGCAGTTCATCAAACAGCAATTATCCCACAAAATATTTTGAAATCTGTACTAAGTTCAAATTCGAAAAACCGTTTCTGTTACTTGAGTGTCTTTCATGGAAAGCACTCTTCAACAACTGCTTCAACTCATTCTTTACATAATCCACATAAAAAAGAAACATTTGAATGGACTTCTGCGGAAACTGGTCCTCAAAACTCTCCTATTTCAGTGAACCAGTCGTTGCAATCCTCAATTGAAGAACCGCATTCAACAGATAATGTAAGTGGTTCAGGTCAACAGAAATCTTCTATTGAACAAATACATGTGGGAATGTTATTTGATGAAAGTGCAACTAAACCAAGAAATCATAAGGAAAACATTAAACATGAACCATTGATGTTTGTTCAGACTTTACCGAATTCCCTTAACGAAATGTGGCTGAATTTTCGCAATATTGCTGTCAATATACAAGAAAATAATGTATCTGAGGCCAATTACCTCGAGACATTCACCCTAGAATATGACAGTTGTCATAAAATTCTTGAAAAAGTAGTAACCATGATCGACCATTATTGTGAAATAATAAATGACAATGCTCTTGCATTCACACCAAAAAATATCTCAGATCAAATTAAAAACGTGAATGCTGAGAATCTTAAAAGGAAAAATAATGACTGTGATGATGGTAATGGTTATATTGATCATAAACCTCCGACAACGAAGCGTCGCCGTCAGCTTAAACTCTGGCGAATGTAATTGGTGAATTTTGTAAAAGTTAAGATCGCTATGTCGATTGCACTAATATTTTACCTTAGATAAGATTAACATGCTAAGAATGTATTGTTTCTTCAAAAGTATGACGCAGGCGGTCAAGAATGGTGATATCTTATAACAGTATGCATACTAAAATTCAGGAAATACGATTGCATATGTACACATAGGTTGTTGTTTAGTGCAGCTAATTGTTTTATTTAATTGTCTGTATCGTTGTTACATCTATCATTCAAACATGCACGGATGCAGGGTACGAAAACT
This sequence comes from Apeira syringaria, assembly GCA_934044485.1. Classification (NCBI taxonomy): domain Eukaryota; kingdom Metazoa; phylum Arthropoda; class Insecta; order Lepidoptera; family Geometridae; genus Apeira; species Apeira syringaria. The sequence continues at coordinate 858,968 of OW203662.1, forward strand.
GTTTATTTTTTATTTTTACACGTCTGCTTGAGATTGCTGATCGTAAATTGATCATCCAAGTATACAACGCTCTTTGCAATCTGCAAATCAATAATCCTTTACCGGCATTATAGCTTGGGGTGGTGCTGCCCTACTAATTCCTTTGCACTAGAACAAGCTCAATGCCCAGTAGGTACCTATTAGAGGTATCAACCAGTAACCCAATTGCGTTTCCTTCCACGAGTATTAATCAGCATAGTATATATAGTAGAGTGGTAAGTTAAATAATGGCCAAACGGAAACGGACAACTTCAAAAGTGAAATTTATGTCTAGTTTTATTACTTAGCACTCTTAGCAGCAATAGGGGGGCGAGTCCGACTCGTACTTGTCCGGTTTTATATATGCAGCGTGGCAGGCCATGAGATATCAAGTATTCACCACCTGAATACCTAATTATTATTGTTCAAGATATTTCACATACTTATAAACCACATACTAGGTAAAACGTACCAGGGCCTGAAGTTCTTGCGCGGCTTAGTTGTACTTACTTCCTATTATAAGTTATATGATGGAGCATCCTAGACAGCGTTTGTTGAGCGTAAAGTCTGGACAGCATTATCTGTGTCAGTAGTGTAGGTACTTACTTTATTTTCAGAATATTTTGGATAATTGTAGAAAGTATGAAGAAAAAATAAAATAATAGTTATTAAAGTGTGTTTCTTAATTGTTTAACTTATTTATGTTTACTCTTGTATATATCTGATTGTATTATATCTACTTGTGTACACGTGAATTTTAGGTTGTTCATTAAAAAAAAACTACGCTGTTCTAGTCAACTGAACATTTAATCATTTCAAAAACATATAGGCGCCTGTTCCCTCATTAACACTAGTAGCTGTATGTATCTAGTTAAAAGATTCAATGGCACGTATGACGTCCTTCACGTTGGAGTTGATGAAGGTGATAGCGTCCTGAACGGCCGACCGGATGTTGATCTCGACCACTTTAATGATGATGTTGTCGAAGATTCTCACGAACACGCCGACGACGGGGTTGACGAGCCAATCGTATATGATGTTCCCGGTCAATCGCACGCGTAGACGGCTAGAACAACACACAAATACATATTTTCTTTGTTTTTTCAATCAATGACATCATGGCGATGATTATTTTTAAAAAGGAAGTGTAGGTACGTATTCCATAAAATATCGGAACATATAGTAACTCAATGTTCCTACATTTTATATTTTGAACTTTTTAATTCGGTCATATTTCCTTAATGGAATATTGTAATGTGTAGGGACTTCTATTGCGAGAATTATATACCAAACACTGTTTTTTGCGTTGTAGGTATTAAGGAAACATATTATTGTTATCTCAACGTTCCCCCCAACCTCCCCGCAACCGATAGAGTTCCTCCTATCCCTCTCTAAATTGTAACAAAAAAATTGAGATGTCAATCGCTTGAGCATGATGTATTACGCTTTTGCGTTTTTTTAAAGTTAATGTTTTTGATAATAATATTGAACTTAAATAACCACAGTATGAGCGCAAAAATGGACCGGTTGTGATGCTCGTAACTTTAACGTGTTGCATAATTTACGCCGGAACTTAAAATGCACGCAAGTAGGTATATATAGTAGTGATAGGTTTAAATAACAAGAGGCTCCATACCCGATATCGGTAAGCGAGAATTCTTGCAGCTGGATCTCATCATTGTTGAAGTCGAAGAGCAAGTCGACGTTAACCACGAATCTGTTCAAGGACCCCACGATGCCGCCGGTGGGCCCGATGTTCATCACCTTCACCAGGTATCTGTACACGAACTGAAACAATCATACTCACTCGTCAAATACTGGACACTAAAATCATAAAGTATTTATCCTAAAGTTCATATCCATGTTTCATCCATCATCCAGTTTGCATAAAATTTAGAATTAAGATAGCTTATATCCTGTAATGATACGTAGGCTACCTTTTATCCCATAAATATTGACTGTTCCCGTGGGATGACGGGAAGACACGACCGCGACACGCACCATTTCACCGCGGGTAGCATCGCGGGGCGCAACTAGTCTTATATAAACATGTACCAGCATAGCAGGTCGTGATCGTCTTCTTCTTGCTGTTTCTGTATGGGCATACGGTCTCCCTTCTTTCTATTTCATTGGGACATATATTAATATACCTAAATGTGTAGGTATATTATGTATTACTCATTTAGATATTCGCATCTTGTTTTAGGTAGGTAACTATATTATCAATAATTAATTTGTCTACAATATCGGCAAAAGAAGATAAAATGTAAGATAGGAAATAGAGGTACCTACTAATAGAGGTATGACCAAAGTAAACAAATAAGTTTGCGTTTGACCTCTGGCTCACGTGATGTTAAGTAACGACGTGGTCTAGGTGTAGCCCGCACCCGCAATCCACAACTAAATAGAGGCGCAATCTTATAAATAACTATAAACTTTTCACGATCTACGATTGTCAAAATTGACATCCTTATCGATTTTTGTCGAATATGACGTTAAATTTTAACGAATGTTGCAATAACTCGAGCATAATTCGTCGATGGTATTGCGTATTTTTAACCGACTTTTAACAAAGGAGGAGGTTCACAATTCTACCTGTATGTTTTTTTTTTATGTTTGTTACCTCATAACTTTCGACCGGATGAACCGAGTTTGACCGTTCTTTTTCTATTTGAAAGCTGGTGATTCCCATGTGGTCGTGTGTAATTTCATTAAAATTGGTCAAGCGGTTTTTGAGTTACACTACCTACAATAACTGAAAAGTGCTACGCATACGTCGATGATAATAAAAGTAGTTGTGGGTGGAGAAATCGGTGAACATACACAATGACAATTGATCCCGTGAGTAGCATAGGTCACTGAAAAAGGTGAAAAAAATAATAATAATGGAACCGACTTCAACACTCAAAAGCATGAAATAACTACCTATAACCCGTTTAAATAGACATTTTATGAAACTGCTATACCTAGCTAGTTATTAAGAATAAATAACGTTACTAAGAAGATATTCAACCCGGCTGCGTTATGTCGATAGAATTCTAGTGTTGGTTGAGCACACATTGTGTGATAGCCACCCACCCTAACTTGTATCGTCAATGAAGTGATAGGTGCGTGATACGAACAGCGCGCTAATCTCTGTCTGTTATCCCTTTGTCTCTCTGGTCGACATCAGTGTTCGGTGGACAACCGGGCAATAATAATAATAACAACACAATAATCGTAAAACTAGTCGATCGCATACGATCGATAAATGATTGCGACCTAAGTTCGGTACACGCATAATTCGTAAACATAATATGATGAATTTGACGATCGTCAAATTTATCTACACGAGGTCGGTACTAACACTGCCGCTCCAACTTAATGTAGGAAACTCGCTGACTACCTACCTCCAGGTTGGTGAATTGCAACTGTATACGTATACGAAGCATCTTGGCGAAGAAGTGCACCATCTGGTCACCGGAACGCTGGACGTTCACCAGTCCCGTCATGGACCCGTCGTGGATTCGTAGCCATGCGCTGTATGTTATAAGTATTGGTCTCTGAAAAACAATGACAACAGTTGGCGTGTTATTTCAGGCAAGAGTGGCATAGGTACCTACACAGATACAGATATTTATTGGTAAAAATAATAGTTTACAAGTCAAACGTTTAGTTTAATTTATCTTTAAGAAACTATCGTAGGCTTTACTAATAAGTAATGTTATTAATTTACTCTTGAAAATATTTAGAGTTTCGTCAACCGCCTCAAGGCGAAAGAAATAAGCTTGACTGAGACGTCTGCAAGTATAATCGATGTGCGTCCCACCTCAATGCACAATCTATCTGAAAGCCTAGAAGTTTTGAGGACGGGACTTGAGACGGGAGACTGGGTCACGGTATCCTTCACTTTAACTACCGAGGTTCTTGTGAGACCCAAAGAGTTCTCACAGATAATGAAGCTGTGGCCCCGAATCTAGCTAAACAAATTTAATTACGCTGGCGCTGGTCCAAAAAGTAATTAAAGCACTTGTGTCTGGTGCTGACACAAGGGCTGTAATATCACCTGCGATCACGTATATTTCTGCTCAGTTGACCTAAGTAAGTAGGACCAAAATGTTATTAGACCGACAGGATCCTTGGGGGACACACAAATTCGGAACACCTTTGTCAGGGCGGATTTGGCCTCCATTCGCCAGAAACTTTCCAGCTTGGCCCCTCACACTTTAGTGCTCGAGTTTGGCTTGTATTATGTTACCATCCACTGTGTCGAAAGCGCGAGATAAGTCAGGGCATAAGGCTGCCACTTGTTGCTTCCTCTCGCGGGATTGCATAACTTTAGCTATTATTGCTTTAGCCAATTTTTCTTCCGTTGTCGATCTGCCTGTACGGTACACGCATACTGTCGGTCAGTGAGAATATTACATTTTTCGAGAAGATCGATACCCCCAACCTTCTGTATCTTTGCGACCGCTGGAATCATAGGGCGAAAATTTTTTTCAGAGTTTTACTACCTTTACCTTTAAATATTGGAATTATATTAACTAGTTTTAGGGGTGTTGGGTAAAACCCACTTTTTAGGCGTCTGGCAAACAACTCAGAGAATACTTGAGCTACTTCACGTAAGATTTCTATGGAGAGGTCATAAACATCACTAGTTTTTTTCTCAGTAATATTTATTTAGGTTGCATTCTGTACGTTTTTCGAATATCTCACTTTTTAGCGATGAGTTTTGCGGTGAAAATTATCAATATCGTCATTGGTTTGGTGCCAATCCACAACGTCGATAAACATTGCAGCGTCACATGCTACGCATTAATTAATTTATTTGTATTACACTTTTGCGTGTCAAATGTGTAGGTACTCTTGCACTTGTGGAGCCCACTAGTAGGTTCTCCCGGGGAATGTCTCAAAGACACGGAGACACAGGGTTTAAACGTATGTTTGCTTCAAGTTTTTCTGCACAATATGTATTGTGGTGACGCGAGACCCTGCAATGATCTTAGATTACACTTTAATTACTTTTTGGACCAGCGCTAGCGTAATTCAATTTGTTTAGCTAGATTCGGGGCCACAGCTTCATTATCAACGGCCGTAGCTCAAATGATTCGTACCTACATTTATTTGAGTAAAAAATAATGTAATTACATTGCTCTTACCACTTCAAAACCTTCTTCAACATCGGGCAGAGGCATGGGGTCCAGTCCATGCGCGTGCATGAAAGGCACTATCATGCCGATTGTATCGTCCACGTAGTCGTTCAAAACCGCAGAAATACCGAGGCCCTCCCATCGCCTGGGGAACGTTTGTTTTAATTGAGACTTACTTCCTTTGCCACTTTCATACTCTCGATCTAGGATTTGTTTCCCTACCGGAATTCGAACCCAGGACTCCGGACCCAGAAGTCATGAGGCTAACTGACACGGCACCGCAACCACGGCCACCGCATATTTTATTTATAATGGTAGTGGTTCTGTTTTTATTCAAACCAAATAAAAATAAGTTAAAATATAGTTTTTATGGGGTTACGATAAAGTTCAAATTACCTAGGATGACGCTTATGAATGATAACGCTATACCTAATGACATCTTTTTATCAAAATGAGGACACTTTTAAGTGAAATATTTCGTCAGGTTATTTAGTAGGACCTACTGAGTAAAACTATCGCAACTGAATGTAAAGTATTGCCTACCTCATGCAAGACATACCTATACCTAGTACCTATTTTTGGCGAAAGTTATTTACATTGAATATGCAAGTACCTAGTTACTAATAACCTATTTAAGTCCTCAATTTTCTAATCTCCATTATTAATGAAAATTATATTGATATAGGATTGATATTTATATGGTTTGACTAATTCACAATATCACAACCTACATAATATTTTAATTTGATTGAACTACTGGTTTTTAAGCACCTACTTACTAAACCCAACCACTCTGCGGCAAACAAAGAGATTCTTAGGAAAAATATAGAAACATGCACATGCAATTACTTAAAATAAAAATAAGTAGATACTATAAATCATACACGAGAGATGTAGATAAGTAAATACTTACGAATCATCCAATAATTCAGGAAGCAGCTGCTTCGTCTTCTGTGCCAAGGTATTAGCGTCCGCAGCCGCCACTAGCAAGGCAAGCACAATAGCCGTGTATTTCTTATTCATCGTGTCTACAAACCTAAGTCAACAGTGATACTTTTCAATCTTACAATTAAATTTTATATGAACCCCTCGCGAAGAGATAAGTTTTATCAAATCTCTGTACTTATCGGTGATTAACAGAGCTAGGTACCTACCTATTTATAATCTATACAAATCAATGCCGATTGCGTACAGTACCAATTGCAGATATTGATCATAATTGATGTGTTTTGCGTAAAAGTTAGCAGTTTGTTTAGGTAGGTACACTTTTCATAAGATACCTACTCGTAGCTAATGTCGTCAATATCACAGATAAATATGTAGCAAAAGCAGGCTGTAGGTACCTAGGCACTAGGTACCTTGCCTACGAAACTGTATTATTTGGTTGGCATTTAAAGTCCGCTACCCGCCCAGAAGTAGCTATCGTTGTTAGGTGGAGGGTAGTATTTAGGCTGTAACGCACCAAGTAGATGGAACATAAAATTGTTGTATGTATGTATGTATGATGGTGTTCTTGGTTAGAACTTTGGCTGCCATTTATCCAGTTAGCCACCTTCAATACGGATAAGTACTAGTTTAGCTAGTTCTTGGTTGGCGTTGGGTGATGATTATTTAGTTGGTGTTTAGTCAGTTACCAACCAGTTGGCGTGGCTGTCCCTTTTTTTTGCTATGCTTTTGCACAAACTCAAACCCCTATACATTTCTCTCTGTACAGTAGAATTCTTATTTGGCTGCCAATTGTTTTTTTCTCGCAATAATGTGGTAAATAAGGTCTAAACGAGGATTAATTAAATTATCTAATTAAGTTTGGTTACACTTTCTATAAGAAGCTCAAACCGTCAGAATTAAGCCCGACGCTGCTTTTCCTTTATTGAAAGAGACTAAATGCTAATGAAATCCAGTTAGCTAGTGTTCTTTCAATAGTTTTCTTTTTTTGTTTTTTTATTGTTATTTGTTATTGTTATTTGTTTATCTTTTTTTGTTATTGTTCCAGTCATTTGAGAGTTTATTACCTACACAGTACTACTGTAACGTCTGCGAAATTAGGTTTGAGCCCTTAATTTGTCTTGGTTTAAACGTCTTACGGGGAAGGGTTATAGTAGGAGTAGGAGCTCGAGTAGTTGTTTGTGTGTGTGTGCTAGTTGACGACTAGTTTGTCGTTTTAGTCTAATTGCAGGGCACTCTCTCATACTACAGTTATAAATAAAAGTAAGCTCTATACATTTAGCCATTGTTTACTTCAAACCATGGCCGCAATGCGGCTGTTAGTATTAGTAGATATATTTAGCTTATGGAGTCGACCACACGTGCGATAGTGCGCACGTTGGAGTTGATGCGGCCGATCGCGTCTTGGACGGCGTTCCGGAGTGTTGTCTCGACAGCGTTGATTATGACTTTGTTGAACATTCGCACGAATACGCCGATGAAGGGATTAACGAGCCAGTCAGTCATGATGTTGCCGGTCAAGTGCACGGTGAGTTTGCTAGAACAATTGGAATAATTATTTGAATATAATGGTTGACTGTCTATGTGTACAAACCTACTATTTGCTAATATACCTAATAGATAATACAATATACGTTCCCATTCATAGGAGTTTAATGAAATGTCGCTCTTAGTAATAGCTTGACGCGCCTGATACCAGTTCTCCTAAGTATGACAATAATCATCACAAACTGTATGGCCTGTCAACGCTAGGGCCTTGGATCGTCTTGAGGAAGCCGGTAGACCCAAAGCCTTCAGCACATAATACACACAATGGGCAGCACACAATAAATGACAACGAAAAATCAAATGGCTCGAACACAGATGAATCACTATTTATAGTAATTCCAGAAACACAAACGTTATAAAGGCAAAAGTTTGTTAGTCGTTTGACACTGACAAATATGTACTACATATAAATTTATCGCTTTTTTGTACTCACCCGACATCAGTAAGCGAAAACTCTTGCAATTGAATGTCATCATTGATAAAGTCGAAAAGTAAGTCCACATTTACCACGAATCCTTCCAAAGTTCCCACAATACTCCCGGTCGGTCCAATTCTCATCACCTGCACGAGGTATCTATATATGATCTGAAACAATTATAAAGAATAGCGTTATACTACTTGATATGTTTATAATCGTTTTTAAACCAGGCATAATCCTCATCGTATTCTGAACCTCTATGTAGGATGTAGGTATCTACCGTATTATTCAACTGAGCGTATCGCGCCGCGCGCCTCGCCCGTCCGCTCGACTCGAGCTGTCAATGCCAATTATCAGTTCGATGTCATCATGACAACTTATGTGGTAGAACCAACGATTCTAGTTTCCTTAATTTTTGATTAGAAGTCAAGTTTGGCTAACGAAAGCAAACACTCGAAACAGTGATACCAGCGGGTATACAATTGAAAAAAAAAGTGATCAGAGAAATCGTGTTCCACTATATTTGTACATATGTAAGTGTATATTTAGTAGTGTGTTAAATCGATACGTTCCTCGGGGTTAAGCTTTCGGTGAAGGTAACGGTATCGATACTACACAATGATGGTAGGTGCTTACTAGTACCCGAATAACTAGCTATTAAGGTCGCAAATTTGAATATCCCTTGCAAAGCAGAGTGTTCAGGTAGCTCGTCTTGAGAGCCGGCCAACACTCTGGTTCTGCGTGGTTCCAGCATCGACCGCAGCACTACTGGACACGTATAGAGGCCAAACACACCTATAAATAATATTAATATTTACCTACATGTAGATCAGTGAACTGCAGCTTTAGGCGAACACGAAAGGTCTTAGCAAAGATCTGCACTGTCTGATCCCCGGAGCGCTGGACGTTCCTCAGTCCCGTCATATACCCTTCGTTTAGCTTTGCCCACGCGCTGTACGTTAAAAGTAATGGTTTCTGAAAAAAATGCTATGCAAATATATAAACTTACTAGAAATCCGCCCCGGCTTTCCACGGGTAAAAAAACGTGATAATTAATTTAAATATATCTATATATATAAATAAATATATATAGATAAATCTTTAATTTTTTGACAATATAATATAGTCAATGTCACCCGGGGATAGTCTAGCATCCCAACAGTGAAAGAATTTTTCAAATCGATTCAGCAGTTTCTGGTCCTATTCATTGTAAGCAAACAAACAATCAAATCTTTCCTCTTTATTATATTAGTACTTATAGACAAATTATTTTTTTATCTATATTACGTGCGGTATATATATATAGGTATAGCTCTCAAACGCACCTCCATGACGTACAATAGTCATATAGAATGATATATTGTTTTGTTTCTTTTCTATATAATTATAATACAATTATCAATAAGGCTCAAGCAGGTTAAAGGAAATTTGAGCAAAGGTCCTAATTTAAAACTGACTCTATCTCTATTACTAGCTCATAAAGAATAATACCGAAGCATACGTACTACTTCAAATCCATCCTCGAGGTTAGGCAATGGCATGGGATCCAGTCCACGTGTCTCCACAAAGGTTACCAGCATGCCAATAGTACTGTCTACGTAGTCATTCACGTTCGCGGACAGTCCTGAGCCGTCCCATTTAAGCCTAGAAAATGTATGCATTAATCTACATCGTGTTAAATAAATAAAATCATTTATTTCGTAACAGTCCTGAATACACGAAACTTGGAGACGATGTGGGTACGGTTTAAAAATCATTTCTTTAGTAAATGTAATATATTTGTCTTATAAAACATGAGTGTGAGACTGGCATCCAAAATAGGTTTTCTCGGGTTATGGATACGTTACCAGCAAGCACCTCCCATAAATTAAAATAATTAATAAGATAAAAACATAGTGTGTGCAAAGGCGTGTAAGAGCATGTTATGTGTGTGTGTACTATACGGATATGTGTGTGAGTGTGCATGGGTAATAAACATTTTACGTGGTACAAGAAATTATTACTTGATGTAGGGATTTATTATTGGGAAAAGCCGAAGAAATAGAATACTATGAAGAAACTGAAGCGTTTCGTCAACTCTTATTCTTCAATTCTTCATGTCTCACGGACAACCACTACTGTGTCGTCAGGCAACTTGAGTATTGTAGTTTTTAAAGTGTAAACAGCAAAAGCGATTTATAAAACACAGAAATAAAGTGGAGCCCTAAAATGCTTCCCTGTGGTACGCCATGTTCTGCTGGTAAACTGTCACTTACATATTCACTTACTTTTACACATTGTTGCCTATCCATGACATAGCTTCATAGAAGCTGCAGAGGTAAGCCTCGAACTCCGAGGCATTCTAACTTGTTAATTAGGTAAGCCAAGAATGGGCACTGTGTCAAAAGCCTTGGTTACATCAAGAAATATTACAAGGCCTTTGTCACCTCTATACATTTCCTCAACAAGATAGCTAATAAGAGTAGATACTGCATTAGCTGTAGGTTGATTATGTTTGCTAACCACTTATTTTTCGACAGTAGCTCACAGACTGAACAACATTTTACGCTGCCGGTGACCATGCGTTCATTCCTTTAGATATTTGATATTCATTAGTTCAAAATTAAAAACTGCGTTCTCCAAATCATACTCATTATTCTTTGCAAATGGGAACACTTTCACGCAGGCACCTTTAAAAAGTAGCTTCATTTTTAGGGTTCCGTACCCAAAGGGTAAATCGGGACCCTGTTACTAACACTCCGCTGTCCGTCCGACTGTCACCAGCTACTATGTCTATGTTAGAATTGACAAAATGCATGGCAATAAGGGTTATGATAGATATCGCCATCTTTATGGTGGATATATATTAGGAGTGTGCTCTGGAGTTACATAACTTAGTACCTCCTTCCCCATTCCATCAAAAAACGACCAGACGGACTGCAATGCGACATCCATACATGGTAGACGTTCCACCCTGTCGCACCAAGCGTTTTGCTTCCACATTCATAGTGCGTACAGCTAACGAGTGGAACTCATTGCCTAAGTCTGTGTTTCCACATGAATACAATCTGGGCATCTTCAAGTCACGAGTGAACAGGTATCTTCTAGGCAGGCGTGAATCTTCGTAGACCGCATCATCACTTAACATCAGGTGAGATAGTGGTCAAACGCCTGCCTATTGTGAATTAAAAAAAATATATAAAACCTTTGTACTTAATAATAACCATGTCTTGTTGTACGAGTATTCTATGGAAACACTGATGTGTAGATAGTAGTTCCAAATAGCATACTACAGTAGCGAAGAGCAACCTTTACAAAATTAATACAAAATCCCCAAGCAACTGTTAAAAGTGTAGGTACTCGTAAATGTTTTTTTAATATATTTTGAATGTTATTCCTAGATAAGTTAGAACTAAGAAGTGAACATTTTAGTTATCTTATCACCAATGATAATATTGTTATTAAACATAATTTGTAAGCACGTTAATTTAAGTAGATACCTACATACTTATGTAATATCTTAGTTATAAAAGTGGTAGTCTTGTAATTAATCAGTAGTGGTATAATAAAGGTATCTTGGCTATTAACCATTATACTTAAGAGTTGAATAACCTGACAGTAGGTTGTTCAACTGAAGTATCAGTATTCTGATGTCTTAGAGCAGACCTGGACCCTCAAGTAAGGAGGTAGGTACCGATACTCCTACATCCTCATTTGAGAACATACCAGCAAACTGTCACATATTTTGTATGTGCTTTAATCAACATTTATAGGTAGGTATATTTATAGGTACCTATACCGTTTTTATTTTATTATTATATTATTGCTAAGTGTTGGCGATCAAGTTTTGGTTATCAATACATACATATGGATGTGGCGCCATCTGCGACAGCATTACCCGAAACCTCCCATAACGAAAAGGCTTCCATAACAATTAAATAATGTTGCTTACCTTCCGGTCAACGTGAGTTTTAAGAGTTGATACGGCAGAGCGGATATGAAGCTTTTAAAATGTGATATCCTGTCAAAACAATAAAACAGGTCGTTTAAAATTATTACTAGAATTATATTTAATTAAAGAAATAAAAATGATTAAATTGAAATCTATCAACATAAATGTAATATATATACCTACTTAGGTAGGTATATTATATGTATACTTATTGATGGTTTTATCTGAGGATTGAATACCCACATGAGTACCTACTTATGTAGGTATATATCAGTCAATTGTATTATGTTTTAAATTGTAACATCTCAAGTTAAATAAATTAACATACAATGACAAAACCCGACAAGAAGTAATTTACTTACTTATAGGTTATTAAAAATTGTAATAACCTGTAGGTAACTGGTAGAAATTGGTTTCAAATAATTTATTTTAAAAATCCCATCGTGACGTTCTCTCAAAATACTTACGATTTATCCAAGAATTCAGGAAGAAGTGGGTTTGACTTGTGCTTGAAGGTGTAAGCCTCGGCAGCTGCTACCAGGAAGGCAAGAAAAATTGCCGTGGATTTCTTATTCATCGTGCCACCCTCGACCCTTGAACTGCCTACAAGCTACGCAATATTTAAACATAAGTACATAATATTATAACCTATACATTAATAGCGAAGAGGTAAAGAAAAATACCCCTAACCATATGTCTGTCATATATAAAGTTATTGTTGCACATAATATTATAAATACACCAACTTTGAAAATTACTATCAGGGATTAGTCCTAAAAATGGTATTAGAGCGCGCTATAGATAACTAGCCAGCACTTCCGGGAACGGTTTTTCGGCATATAGACTAGTTTACTTGTCTGATGTTTTACATTATAATCTGTTTTTGTGCCGAATTTCATCTAGATCCGTTCAGCAATACCTAATTAATTGAATGCTATATTTCCACATTTTCAGCTGTTTATAAGAGCTACATAATTGAAAAACAATATAAATCTGTACGTTTTGAAACAGTTAAGTAATAATTTAACAATGAACTGTGTCATCTTTATTTTTTTTTAAATATTTTAAGTTATTTAGTGTGTTTTTTTTATATATATGTGGTATCCGGCTTTACTCACGTTTATAGTCGAAGTTTCGACCTAGGTTTCGAGCATGTCCGATGCTCATCCTCAGGTCTTCCTCAGGATCTGGCAGTGTAAACTCACTATAAACGTGAGTAAAGCCGGATACCACATATATATAACAATGTGTCAAACTCACGAGAATTTCCAATCAAAAATATTTTTTTTAGGTTTAGACGATACTGTTCACTTTTGTGTATTTTCCTTTCTCACAAGACACTGGTAATATTGTTCTCTATTGGTTTTTATGTATATATTAAGGAAAGAAATAACACACTGGTATAAGGATTTTAAACTGCACTGATATATTATCCTTTTTATAAATTAGAAAAGTATACGTCTGTCTCCTAGCACTGCTGTCTGAGGTATAACAAGAAAATTTCCATTCCATTATATATAATAAAAATGGAAATAACATGGCGTCTATAACCGGAAAGTAACACCGCCATTTTGTATTCGAAAAGATTAGTTTTTGTAAACGGAAATCAAATAAATCAACACGCCCCCTCAAAAATTAATCTCTAAGTTATATAAACTAAACGTCAAAATGTATTTGACTAACTAAACAGAACGTATACACTTCCTAATTATTTCTGGGAAAATACAATACCTATGGTCCAACATTTGTTGCAAGGATTAGGGAAACCCAGTAAAACCTAATCAGACCATTTCATTAAATTTAAACAATCATTACCTAGTATGATTTTATACAGTTTCAAAATCTGCTTTAATTTAATATGCGTTATATAATCTTATTAAGTTATTCTAAGCCCATTCCTGTTCTTAGTTCTTGGAATGTAAGAGACGGAAGCGGTTTTGTTAAAGCATCTGCCAACTGTTGACCTGTGGGGATGTAATTTAATTTGATTACATTTTTTTCAATCTGTTCTCTAGAAAAATGATATTTAATATCAATGTGTTTTGAACGTTTCTGATTAGTTGGATTGTTTGCTATGCTTATACAACCGTTATTGTCCTCATATATAATAATAGGCTTGGCTATATGCAGTTTTATACTAACTGCTAGTGATCGAAGCCACAATGCTTCTTTGACAGCTTCATACAAGGCCATATATTCGGCCTCAGTAGATGAGGCTGCGACTGACATTTGTTTCTTTGTACTCCAGGTTATTGAACAGTTATCAAATAGCTTAAATAAATACCCAGTAGTACTTTTTCTGTCTTTTGTATCATTACCACCCCAATTTGAATCTACATACCCGCATAACATATTTTGATAATTACACCTTTTATAACACAACTTCAAATTAACTGTGCCTTTTAAATACCTAAGTACTCTTTTTAGACACTGCCACAATTCTTTGTTATTTTTGTTAGTGTACCTACTTAACATATTAACACTAGTGTTTAAATCTGGTCGAGTGCACAACATTATATACATTAAACAACCTATAACGTTGCGACATGGAGCATCATACTTTTCTTCAGAGTTTAATGCCTCATAATTTAATTTACTCTCTAAGGGTGTACTGACAGGTTTGCAGTCCTCCATTTTGAATTTACACAAAACAGTTTTTATGTACGCACTTTGGTCTAACATAATTTTATCATAGTGTCTAGTAATTCTAATGCCGAGGAATAATTTAATTTCATTTAAATCAGTCATTTCAAACTTGGTCATTAAATACATTTTGAAATTATGAATCCTTTCATTATCGGCACATGCTATTACTAGATCATCGACATATAGTACAACATAGATATTTTTACATACATCTCCATTGTCTAACACATAAATACATCTATCAACCGATGAGTTTTGAAAACCTTTTTGTATAAGTGATTGTTCGAAAACTTCAAACCAACACCTAGCTGCTTGTTTAAGTCCATATAGAGCTTTATTTAATTTACAGACATAATTATCTTTACATAGCACGCCTTCTGGAACTTCCATATTTATTTCCTCTTTTATTTTGCCATTTAAAAAGGCTGTCTTAACATCCATATGATGAACAAATAATTTAAATTGATTCGCCAAACTAATTATAAACCTGAAACTAGCTATTCGAGCAACAGGCGCAAACGTTTCGTTATAGTCAGTGAGGTACTCTTGACTAAATCCCCTAGCAACAAGACGCGCCTTATACCTTAAAGGTTTTCCAAACTCATCATTTTTAATCGTAAAAATCCATTTACAGTCTACAACATTTTTATTTGCTGGCCTTGGTACTAAAGTCCATGTTTCATTCATTGAAAGCGAATTTAGCTCATCTCTTATTGCTCTCTCCCGTTGAGTTCTATCGTCCCTACTCTTAATTTCGGTAAATGAATTTGGTACTTTGTATAAAATAGATTGCGCACACATTAAATAATCATCATTTTCATTATACGATATAGGGAGACGGCCTTTAAATCTATCACTCCTCCTTAACGCAACACTTTTGTCAGTATTTTCTGTATCGTTTACTAACCTATCAGAACGTATATCATCTGCTAGCTCCGATTCAATTATATCATGGTTAATTTTACAAATTTTAGTAGGGCATTCATGTCCATCGTATCTGATTTGGAACTGTCAGAAATTCGAGACACTGATTTCGACAACGTATCGTCATTATCAGCTTTATTACGAGAATTTTCAGTATTCTCTTTAGGCTTCAATAAAGGCCTGGACTCAAGATAATTGGTCTCATCCACGACAACATCTCTGACAGTGACAAACCTTTTGGATTCAGGGTTCCAAATTTTGTAACCGTTTGGTTCATAGCCCATAAATATGCCTTTCCATGATTTATCATCACACTTTGATTTACTATTTTTATTATGTATGTACACAGTTGAGCCAAAAACCTTTAAATATTTTATTTGTGGTTTATTATTATGCCACATTTCAAATGGTGTTTTTAAAAGTTTTAAAGCTTTTGTTGGTGTCATATTTATTAGATACACAGCAGTCAATACTGTTTGACCCGAGAAAACTTTATCTAATTTAGCACCGCTTATCATGGAACGAGCTTTTTCAGTAATATATCTTAACATTCTTTCAGAAACACCATTTAGTTGTGGAGTATGTGGAACAGTCAAATGAAAAGTGATTCCTTTCTCAACACAATAGTTTTTAATTTCGGTAGACAGATATTCTCCGCCATTATCACAATACAAATTAACTAATTTCAGGTTAAACTTTGCCTGACTTTTGGCAACAAAATCTTTGAAAACAGAGAATACGTCTGATTTATACGTTATTAGGTATGTAACACAGTAATGTGTAAATTGATCAACAAAAATCACGAAATAATTCTTGTTATCGATAGTTGGAGGAGTGATAGGCCTACAGACATGTGTATGCACAACATATAATGGTCGCCTAATGTGACTTTTATCTTTGGCCTTATTAAACGGCAGACAACTCTGTTTCCCATTTATACAAGCTTCACATAAATCATCAGTTGGCATCACTGAATCAATTTGATTAGAATCATCAACCATATTGTTCGATTTCAGTTCTAAAAATTTACTTTTACTAATGTGCCCTAAACGTTGATGCCATAATTTGTAATTATTTAAGCTGTTGCACACTTGGGAAACAGAGTGACTAACGTTCATAGATGCAACGAAATCAATAGCAATTAAATTATTGTTAACTGTCCTACCTCGCATGATGATTTCTCCGTTCTTACATATTTGGGTTCCCTCTTGGTTGAAAGTGATAGTGAGTCCAGCCCGCTGCATCTTGGAAACTGACAGTAGATTGTATGGAACCTCGCGGCAAAACAGCACGTCCTCTAAAACGCCTTGAACGCCCATGTTGCTGGTAACCTGTAGTGTTCCCTTTTTCGTAGCTGACATAAATGCATTATTTTTAGCAATTGAAATTTTTAATGGTATATCTAGATCAGTATACTTCACAAAAAGGTCTGCCCTGTTTATGATGTGGTCCGATGCTCCAGAATCTAACAAGAATGTGATTCTGTTTCCGTTCTCTTCTTGTTGGTAATCTCCGGTCATAAATGCAAAGCCAGAAGAATCATTCGAAGTAGACGCTTTGTTCAACTCAACCGCTTGGATTGTCCGTGTCCTGTCCATAGATTTTTGCTGGTGCATCCTCTTGAAATAGTAGCAATCGTTCTTTTTATGTCCTTTGCGCCCACAATGATGACATTTTATAAATTGCACTCTCTTCTTTGTTTTATTATCCCTTGGACAATAGTTATTTAACGCTTCTGAATTGTTAAATTTTCGTTTTCGTAATGTCAAATTTTTATTTTCAACATGTAAAACTTTAGCACTCGTGTCGCCCGACTCATTTTTCAGTTTTACTTCATGGTCTAAAAGTCTTGTTTTAACAAATGCTAGCGTTAAATTATCTTCTGACAAAGTCTCAATCGCTGCTATAACACCGTCATAAGTTGCGGGTAGGGTTAGTAACAAATGAGCAACTTTATCGGTTTCTTCTAATTTTGCTCCCGCTGCTAACAGTTCAGTAATGAGGTCATCAAATATTGCAAAATGTTTAACAAGAAGTACATCACATTGTAGTTTTAACGCCAACAATTTTTTTTCGTAACGCTGAGTAGCTATACTTTTACGTTCATACAGGGCATCTAAACTTTTCAAAATATCCTTCGCTGTGACGTCTTCTTTCGCGAAACCGAGGTAGGAATCGGCTAAATACTCAACGAGAACACTTTTCGCAATCCGGTTATTTTTCTCCCACTCGTTGCTACGTATTATTGGATCATCGTCAATCACTTTTAAAACATCCATTTCACACAACAATGCTCGAATTCTAAACTTCCACACACTGTACTTTTCCCCGTCAAATGGTTTTATATTTCTTTTTAACTTTTCCATTTTAGTAACAAGTTCGAACACGTTTGACTTTTAATCTTTTTCACTACCTTCAAACTATACCCGCAGTAAGAAAACGTACACTGAGCACATAACCTATTGGTTTTTATGTATATATTAAGGAAAGAAATAACACGACAAAAGTCGTGTAATTCTTGTGACGTAATTCATGGCTGACCCATAAGTTATATTTGAAAACACTGGTATAAGGATTTTAAACTGCACTGATATATTATCCTTTTTATAAATTAGAAAAGTATACGTCTGTCTCCTAGCACTGCTGTCTGAGGTATAACAAGAAAAATAAAATGGAAATAACATGGCGTCTGTAACCGGAAGGTAACACCGCCATTTTGTATTCGAAAAGATTAGTTTTTGTAAACGGAAATCAAATAAATCAACATTCTCTAATATTTGCCATTAATTAAAAAATAACTAACTAATCAGTTGCTCTCCATGGGCCATCCATAAATTACGTCACAACTTGAGGAGGGAGGGGGCAACGAAGTGTGGCAAGGGGTGGGGGGAGTCTTAAGCTTTGTGCATAGGCGTATATAAGGGGGATGTTGGGCTACCGATTCGAGTTTCCATAATACTGATAACTAACTTCAGACGACTCTTCAAATATATATTTAAAAACTAGTATTTGGGTGGCGCGCGGGCTGCGAGCAGCCCGCGTTATCGATGTGCATTAGTATTATTAACAAAAATGTCATTGCAGTTAAAAAAAAAATATATATAATTCTCATACAAGTCGAATCAATGACAGTTTCTTCTGAATCAGTACAAAGTGTGGCAGGGTTACCATGTGCAAGTTGATTTTTTTGATAAAATTTTAGTCGCTGTAAAATCGCACCAAGATTGTAAACGACTATTGTTAAGGGACCATACCTCTAAGTGCAGTGGTTAAAGTGGGCTGTTGCCTCGGAGACCAGCTCGAGATGTGGAATAAACTCCCCATTCGGGACTCGGCCTTCGGCCTCGTTAGTGACTCGACTAAGGAATGTAAACGCGTAACACCCCACTCGTAAGTGACTAACACGGCTCGGCCTACGGCCTCGCGGAGGCCACGCTCGGCCTTCGGCCTCGCGGGCCGAAAGCTCGGCCTTCGGCCTCGCAGGTTTGAAGCTCGGCGTGCGGCCTCGCAACCGTGGCGTTGTATCGCCAGCGAAAATCCCCATCCAGTAAATTTAAAAATTCTCATGCAAGTCGAACAACTAACAGATACTTTTAGTTCCCGTGAGCGGTTGCATCAAAGACCAGCTCGAGATGTGGAAAAAACTCCCCATCCGGGACTCGGCCTTCGGCCTCGTTAGCGACTTCCATAGGATGCGTTAATGAGGTACACCCCATTCGGAACTCGGCCTTCGGCCTCGTAAGTTACTAACACGGCTCGGCCTACGGCCTCGCGGAGGCCACGCTCGGCCTTCGGCCTCGCGGGCCGAAAGCTCGGCCTCCGGCCTCGCAGGTTTGAAGCTCGGCCTTCGGCCTCGCGGTGTTTAAGGCTCGGCCTGCGGCCTCGCAAGTTACAAAGGGAATGTTTTTAAGCTGTTCCCAATGACGGCCAGCTCGGCCTTCGGCCTCGCAGGCCTACAGCTCGGCCTTCGGCCTCGCAGGCCTACAGCTCGGCCTCCGGCCTCGCTAGGGTGTAGCTCGGCCTTCGGCCTCGCCTCCACAGCTCAGCCTGCGGCCTAGTTTGATTGCAGCTCGGCCTACGGCCTTGCAAAGAGAATGTGGTTTCGCCACCAAAAATCCGCATCCAGTAAAAAAAAAACTAATGACGTCATCAAAAAACTTTTTTCATATTTCGAATCAAGGACCCCAAATCTCCCTAAATACTAAATTTCAGCCAGATCGGAGCAACTTGAATTTTGGTATCCGGTTCGAAGGACCAATTTGCATTTTTTGACAAAAACCCCAAATTTCCCTACAAAACCTCTATGACATTTGTTCAAACCCTCCATACCTATCTATAACGGTTTAGGAGTTGCGATCGTTTTAAATTTGTATGGGAGAACCTCTTTTTTGTTTGGGAGGGTAACTTTTTTTCAATTTTCCAAAAGGGTCCCAGGGTTTTAGTCATTTTTAGTTTTGACACCTACCCCCCATCGATTATGGTTTTCGAGATCCCTACACCAGTTCCATCAAGGAAACCAAAAATAACACTTTTCGGATTTTTCCCTAGGTCACGTGGGCACTCCCTATACAGTCCATTATATAATTTTAACCCAAAAATACTCTTTCTAGGAGAACAATGATGTCAGTGAGTCAGTCAATCAGTGGTAGAGCAGCTTTATATATTATAACTAGTATTTGGGTGGCGCGCGGGCTGCGAGCAGCCCGCGTTATCGATGTGCATTAGTAATTTTTATCAAGATTTGTAGTTGCAGTTGAAAAAATATATAAAAATTCTCATACAAGTCGAGAAAGGGACAGTTTCTTCTAGTTCAGTACAAAGTGTGAGCAGGGTTACCATGTGCAAGTTGATTTTTTTGATAAAATTTTAGTTGCTGTACAATCGCACCAAGATTGTAAACGACTTTTGTTAAAAGAATCCACCTCTAAGTGCAGTGGTTAACGTGGGCAGTTGCCTCGGAGACCAGCTCGATATGTGAAAATACTCGTTATCCGGAACTCGGCCTTCGGCCTCGTTAGTGACTCCGATAAGGTGTGTTGATGCGTTACACCTCATTCGAGCTCGGCCTTCGGCCTCGCAGATTTGAAGCTCGGCCTTCGGCCTCGCAGGTTTGAAGCTCGGCCTTCGGCCTCGCGGTGGTAAAGACAGCTTCTTCAAGTTCAGTACAAAGTGAGAACAGAGTTACCATATGCAAGTTTATTTTTTTCATTAAAATTTTAGTCGGGGTAAAATCGCACAAAGAATTTAAACGACTTTTGTTAAGGGACCCTACCTCTAATTGTAGTAAATAACGTGGGCAGTTGCATTGGAGACCAGCTCGAGATGTGGAAAAAACTCCCCATCCGGGACTCGGCCTTCGGCCTCGTTAGCGACTTCCATAGGATGCGTTAATGAGGTACACCCCATTCGGAACTCGGCCTTCGGCCTCGTAAGTTACTAACACGGCTCGGCCTACGGCCTCGCGGAGGCCACGCTCGGCCTTCGGCCTCGCGGGCCGAAAGCTCGGCCTCCGGCCTCGCAGGTTTGAAGCTCGGCCTTCGGCCTCGCGGTGTTTAAGGCTCGGCCTGCGGCCTCGCAAGTTACAAAGAGAATGTTTTTAAGCTGTTCCCAATGACGGCCAGCTCGGCCTTCGGCCTCGCAGGCCTACAGCTCGGCCTCCGGCCTCGCTAGAGTGGAGCTCGGCCTTCGGCCTCGCCTCCACAGCTCGGCCTGCGGCCTCGCTCGATTGCAGCTCGGCCTACGGCCTCGCAAAGAGAATGTGGTTTCGCCACCAAAAATCCGCATCCAGTAAAAAAAAAACGAATGACGTCATCAAAAAACTTTTTTCATATTTCGAATCAGGGACTCCAAATCTCCCTAAATACCAAATTTCAGCCAGATCGGAGCAACTTGGATTTTGGTATCCGGTTCGAAGGACCAATTTGCAATTTTTGACAAAAATCCCAAATTTCCCTACAAAACCTCTATGACATTTGTTCAAACCCTCCATACCTATCGATAACGGTTTAGGAGTTGCGATCGTTTTAAATTTGTATGGGAGAACCTCTTTTTTGTTCGGGAGGGTAATTTTTTTTCAATTTTCCAAAAGGGTCCCAGGGTTTTAGTCATTTTTAGTTTTGACACCTACCCCCCATCGATTATGGTTTTCGAGATCCCTACACCAGTTCCATCAAGGAAACCAAAAATGACACTTTTCGGATTTTTCCCTAGGTCACGTGGGCACTCCCTATACAGTCCACTATATAATTTTACCCCAAAAACACTCCTTCTGGGAGAACAATGATGTCAGTGAGTCAGTCAATCAGTGGTAGAGCAGCTTTATATATTATAACTAGTATTTGGGTGGCGCGCGGGCTGCGAGCAGCCCGCGTTATCGATGTGCATTAGTATTATTAGCAAAAATGTCGTTGCAGTTGCTTAAAAGATATAAAATTCTCATGCAAATCGAATAACTCACAGTTACATCTATTTCAGTAGAAAGTGTAAGCAGGGTTACCATGTGCAAGTTGATTTTTTAAATTAAATTTTAGTCGCAGTAAAACCGGACCAAGATTGTAAACGACTTTTGTTAAGGGACCCCACCTCTAAGTGCAGTGGTTAACGTGGGCAGTTGCCTCGGAGACCAGCTCGATATGTGAAAATACTCGTTATCCGGAACTCGGCCTTCGGCCTCGTTAGTGACTCCCATAAGGTGTGTTGATGCGTTACACCTTATTCGAGCTCGGCCTTCGGCCTCGCAGGTTTGAAGCTCGGCCTTCGGCCTCGCGGTGGTAAAGACAGCTTCTTCAAGTTCAGTACAAAGTGAGAACAGAGTTACCATATGCAAGTTTTATTTTTTTCATTAAAATTTTAGTCGGGGTGAAATCGCACAAAGAATTTAAACGACTTTTGTTAAGAGACCCTACCTCTAATTGTAGTAAATAACGTGGGCAGTTGCATTGGAGACCAGCTCGAGATGTGAAAAAAACTCTCCATCCGGGACTCGGCCTTCGGCCTCGTTAGCGACTTCCATAGGATGCGTTAATGAGGTACACCCCATTCGGAACTCGGCCTTCGGCCTCGTAAGTTACTAACACGGCTCGGCCTACGGCCTCGCGGAGGCCACGCTCGGCCTTCGGCCTCGCGGGCCGAAAGCTCGGCCTCCGGCCTCGCAGGTTTGAAGCTCGGCCTTCGGCCTCGCGGTGTTTAAGGCTCGGCCTGCGGCCTCGCAAGTTACAAAGGGAATGTTTATAAGCTGTTCTCAATGACGGCCAGCTCGGCCTGCGGCCTCGCAGGCCTACAGCTCGGCCTGCGGCCTCGCTAAGGTGGAGCTCGGCCTTCGGCCTCGCCTCCACAGCTCGGCCTGCGGCCTCGCTCGATTGCAGCTCGGCCTACGGCCTCGCAAAGGGAATGTGGTTTCGGCACCAAAATTCCGCATCCCGTAAAAAAAAAACAAATGACGTCATCAAAAAACTTTTTTCATATTTCAAATCAGGGACCCTAAATCTCCCTAAATACTTAATTTCAGCCTGATCGGAGCAACTTGGATTTTGGTATCCGGTTCGAAGGACCAATTTCAAGTTTTGGACAAAATCCCCAAATTTCCCTACAAACCCTCTATAACATTTGTTCAAACTCCCCATACTTACCTATAACGGTTCCGGAGCTGCGGTCGTTTTAAATTTGTATGGGGAAACCTCTTTTTTAATAGGTAGGGTAATTTTATTCAACTTTCCAAAAGGGTCCCAGGGTTTTAGTCATTTTTAGTTTTGACACCTACCCCCCATCGCTTATGGTTTTCGAGATCCGTACACCAGTTCCATGATGGAAACATAAAATGGCACTTTTCGGATTTTTCTGGGGGTCACGTGACCACTCTCTATACAGTCCACACCATAATTTCAACCCAAAAATACTCCTTCTAGGAGAACAATTCTGTCAGTGAGTCAATCAGTGGTAGTGCAGCTTTATATATTATAACTAGTATTTGGGTGGCGCGCGGGCTGCGAGCAGCCCGCGTTATCGATGTGCATTAGTATTATTAACAAAAATGTCGTTGCAGTTGCTAAAAAGATATAAAATTCTCATGCAAATCGAATAACTCACAGTTACATCTATTTCAGTAGAAAGTGTGAGCAGGGTTACCATGTGCAAGTTGATTTTTTTAATTAAATTTTAGTCGCGGTAAAACCGGACCAAGATTTAAACGACTTTTGTTAAAGGACTCCACCTCTAAGTGCAGTGGTTAACGTGGGCAGTTGCCTCGGAGACCAGCTCGATATGTGAAAATACTCGTTATCCGGAACTCGGCCTTCGGCCTCGTTAGTGACTCCCATATGGTACGTTGAAGCGTTACACCTCATTCGAGCTCGGCCTTCGGCCTCGCAGATTTGAAGCTCGGCCTTCGGCCTCGCAGGTTTGAAGCTCGGCCTTCGGCCTCGCGGTGGTAAAGACAGCTTCTTCAAGTTCAGTACTAAATGAGAACAGCGTTACCATATGCAAGTTTATTATTTTCATTAAAATTTTAGTCGTGGTAAAATCGCACAAAGAATTTAAACGACTTTTGTTTAGGGACCCTACCTCTAATTGTAGTAAATAACGTGGGCAGTTGCATTGGAGACCAGCTCGAGATGTGGAAAAAACTCCCCATCCGGGACTCGGCCTTCGGCCTCGTTAGCGACTTCCATAGGATGCGTTAATGAGGTACACCCCATTCGGAACTCGGCCTTCGGCCTCGTAAGTTACTAACACGGCTCGGCCTACGGCCTCGCGGAGGCCACGCTCGGCCTTCGGCCTCGCGGGCCGAAAGCTCGGCCTCCGGCCTCGCAGGTTTGAAGCTCGGCCTGCGGCCTCGCGGTGTTTAAGGCTCGGCCTGCGGCCTCGCAAGTTACAAAGGGAATGTTTTTAAGCTGTTCCTAATGACGGCCAGCTCGGCCTTCGGCCTCGCAGGCCTACAGCTCGGCCTCCGGCCTCGCTAGGGTGGGGCTCGGCCTTCGGCCTCGCCTCCACAGCTCGGCCTGCGGCCTCGCTCGTTTGCAGCTCGGCCTACGGCCTCGCAAAGAGAATGTGGTTTTGCCACCAAAAATCCGCATCCAGTAAAAAAAAAACTAATGACGTCATCAAAAAACTTTTTTCATATTTCGAATCAGGGACCCCAAATCTCCCTAAATACCAAATTTCAGCCGGATCGAAGAAACTTGGATTTTTGTATCCGGTTCGAAGGACCAATTTGCAATTTTTGACAAAATCCCCAAATTTCCCTACAAACCCTCTATGACATTTGTTTGAACCCTCCATACCTATCTATAACGGTTTAGGAGTTGCGATCGTTTTAAATTTGTATGGGAGAACCTCTTTTTTAATAGGTAGGGTAATTTTATTCAACTTTTCAAAAGGGTCCCAGGGTTTTAGTCATTTTTAGTTTTGACACCTACCCCCCATCGCTTATGGTTTTCGAGATCCGTACACCAGTTCCATGATGGAAACCAAAAATGACACATTTCGGATTTTTCTGGAGGTCACGTGGGCACTCCCTATACAGTCCACTATATACGTCTAACCCAAAAACACTCCTTCTGGGAGAACAATTCTGTCAGTGAGTCAATCAGTGGTAGAGCAGCTTTATCGAGCTTTATATAATATAACTAGTATTTGGGTGGCGCGCGGGCTGCGAGCAGCCCGCGTTATCGATGTGCATTAGTATTATTAACAAAAATGTCGTTGCAGTTGCTAAAAAGATATAAAATTCTCATGCAAATCGAATAACTCACAGTTACATCTATTTCAGTAGAAAGTGTGAGCAGGGTTACCATGTGCAAGTTGATTTTTTTAATTAAATTTTAGTCGCGGTAAAACCGGACCAAGATTTAAACGACTTTTGTTAAAGGACTCCACCTCTAAGTGCAGTGGTTAACGTGGGCAGTTGCCTCGGAGACCAGCTCGATATGTGAAAATACTCGTTATCCGGAACTCGGCCTTCGGCCTCGTTAGTGACTCCCATATGGTACGTTGAAGCGTTACACCTCATTCGAGCTCGGCCTTCGGCCTCGCAGATTTGAAGCTCGGCCTTCGGCCTCGCAGGTTTGAAGCTCGGCCTTCGGCCTCGCGGTGGTAAAGACAGCTTCTTCAAGTTCAGTACTAAATGAGAACAGCGTTACCATATGCAAGTTTATTATTTTCATTAAAATTTTAGTCGTGGTAAAATCGCACAAAGAATTTAAACGACTTTTGTTTAGGGACCCTACCTCTAATTGTAGTAAATAACGTGGGCAGTTGCATTGGAGACCAGCTCGAGATGTGGAAAAAACTCCCCATCCGGGACTCGGCCTTCGGCCTCGTTAGCGACTTCCATAGGATGCGTTAATGAGGTACACCCCATTCGGAACTCGGCCTTCGGCCTCGTAAGTTACTAACACGGCTCGGCCTACGGCCTCGCGGAGGCCACGCTCGGCCTTCGGCCTCGCGGGCCGAAAGCTCGGCCTCCGGCCTCGCAGGTTTGAAGCTCGGCCTGCGGCCTCGCGGTGTTTAAGGCTCGGCCTGCGGCCTCGCAAGTTACAAAGGGAATGTTTTTAAGCTGTTCCTAATGACGGCCAGCTCGGCCTTCGGCCTCGCAGGCCTACAGCTCGGCCTCCGGCCTCGCTAGGGTGGGGCTCGGCCTTCGGCCTCGCCTCCACAGCTCGGCCTGCGGCCTCGCTCGTTTGCAGCTCGGCCTACGGCCTCGCAAAGAGAATGTGGTTTTGCCACCAAAAATCCGCATCCAGTAAAAAAAAAACTAATGACGTCATCAAAAAACTTTTTTCATATTTCGAATCAGGGACCCCAAATCTCCCTAAATACCAAATTTCAGCCGGATCGAAGAAACTTGGATTTTTGTATCCGGTTCGAAGGACCAATTTGCAATTTTTGACAAAATCCCCAAATTTCCCTACAAACCCTCTATGACATTTGTTTGAACCCTCCATACCTATCTATAACGGTTTAGGAGTTGCGATCGTTTTAAATTTGTATGGGAGAACCTCTTTTTTAATAGGTAGGGTAATTTTATTCAACTTTTCAAAAGGGTCCCAGGGTTTTAGTCATTTTTAGTTTTGACACCTACCCCCCATCGCTTATGGTTTTCGAGATCCGTACACCAGTTCCATGATGGAAACCAAAAATGACACATTTCGGATTTTTCTGGAGGTCACGTGGGCACTCCCTATACAGTCCACTATATAATTTTAACCAAAAACCACTCCTTCTGGGAGAACAATTCTGTCAGTGAGTCAATCAGTGGTAGAGCAGCTTTATATATTATAACTAGGTGTTGGGTGGTGCGCGGGCTGCGAGCAGCCCGCGTTATCGATGTGCATTAGTAATATTTATCAAGATTTGTAGTTGCAGTTGAAAAAAATATTTAAAAATTCTCATACAAGTCGAGAAAGGGACAGTTTCTTCTAGTTCAGTACAAAGTGTGAGCAGGGTTACCATGTGCAAGTTGATTTTTTCGATAAAATTTTAGTCGATGTAAAATCGCCCCAAGATTGTAATCGAGTTTTGTTAAGGGACCATACCTCTAAGTGCAGTGGTTAACGTGGGCCGTTGCCTCGGAGACCAGCTCGAGATGTGGAAAAAGCTCCCCATTCGGGACTCGGCCTTCGGCCTCGTTAGTGACTCTCCTAAGGAATGTAAACGCGTAACACCCCTTTCGTAAGTGACTAACACAGCTCGGCCTACGGCCTCGCGGAGGCCACGCTCGGCCTTCGGCCTCGCGGGCCGAAAGCTCGGCCTTCGGCTTCGCAGGTTCGAAGCTCGGCCTGCGGCCTCGCAACCGTGGCGTTGTATCGTCAGCGCATTCGGAACTCGGCCTTCGGCCTCGTAAGTTACTAAGACGGCTCGGCCTACGGCCTCGCGGAGGCCACGCTCGGCCTTCGGCCTCGCGGGCCGAAAGCTCGGCCTCCGGCCTCGCAGGTTTGAAGCTCGGCCTTCGGCCTCGCGGTGTTTAAGGCTCGGCCTGCGGCCTCGCAAGTTACAAAGGGAATGTTTTTAAGCTGTTCCCAATGACGGCCAGCTCGGCCTTCGGCCTCGCAGGCCTACAGCTCGGCCTCCGGCCTCGCTAGGGTGGAGCTCGGCCTTCGGCCTCGCCTCCACAGCTCGGCCTGCGGCCTCGCTCGATTGCAGCTCGGCCTACGGCCTCGCAAAGAGAATGTGGTTTCGCCACCAAAAATCCGCATCCAGTAAAAAAAAAAACTAATGACGTCATCAAAAAACTTTTTTCATATTTCGAATCAGGGACCCCAAATCTCCCTAAATACTTAATTTCAGCCAGATCGGAGCAACTTGAATTTTGGTATCCGGTTCGAAGGACCAATTTGCAATTTTTGACAAAAACCCCAAATTTCCCTACAAACCCTCTATGACATTTGTTTCAACTCCCCATAGCTACCTATAACGGTTCCGGAGCTGCGGTCGTTTTAAATTTGTATGGGGAAACCTCTTTTTTAATAGGGAGGGTAATTTTATTCAAATTTCCAAAAGGTTCCCAGGGTTTTAGTCATTTTTAGTTTTGACACCTACCCCCCATCGCTTATGGTTTTCGAGATCCGTACACCAGTTCCATGATGGAAACCAAAAATGACACTTTTCGGATTTTTCTGGAGGTCACGTCGGAACTCCCTATACAGTACACTATATAATTTTAACCCAAAAACACTCCTTCTGGGAGAACAATTCTGTCAGTGAGTCAATCAGTGGTAGAGCAGCTTTATATATTATAATAACTAGTATTTGGGTGGTGCGCGGGCTGCGAGCAGCCCGCGTTATCGATGTGCATTAGTATTATTAACAAAAATGTCATTGCAGTTAAAAAAATTATATAAAATTCTCATACAAGTCGAGTAAGTGACAGTTTCTTCTAGTTCAGTACAAAGTGTGAGAGGGGTTACCATGTGCAAGTTGATTTTTTTGATAAAATTTTAGTCGCTGTAAAATCGCACCAAGATTGTAAACGACTTTTGTTAAGGGACCATACCTCTAAGTGCAATGGTTAACGTGGGCAGTTGCCTCGGAGACCAGCTCGAGATGTGGAAAGAAAACTCCCCATTCAGGACTCGGCCTTCGGCCTCGTTAGTGACTCTCCTAAGGAATGTAAACGCGTAACACCCCATTCGTAAGTGACTAACACGGCTCGGCCTACGGCCTCGCGGAGGCCACGCTCGGCCTTCGGCCTCGCGGGCCGAAAGCTCGGCCTTCGGCCTCGCAGGTTTGAAGCTCGGCCTGCGGCCTCGCAACTGCGGCGTTATATCGCCAGCGAAAATCCCATCCAGTAAATAAAAAGATTAAAAAATTTTCATGCAAGTCGAACAACTGACAGATACTTTTAGTTCCCGTGAGCGGTTGCATCAAAGACCAGCTCGAGATGTAGAAAAAAACTCCCCATTCGGGACTCGGCCTTCGGCCTCGTTAGTGACTCTCCTAAGGAATGTAAATGCGTAACACCCCATTCGGAACTCGGCCTTCGGCCTCGTTAGTGACTAACACGGCTCGGCCTGCGGCCTCGCGGAGGCCACGCTCGGCCTTCGGCCTCGCGGGCCGAAAGCTCGGCCTTCGGCCTCGCCCTGGAAGCTCGGCCTTCGGCCTCGCAGGTTTGAAGCTCGGCCTGCGGCCTCGCAAATAAGAAGTGGTTTCGCCATCAAAAATCCCCATCCAGTAAAAAAAAAAACAAATGACGTCATCCAAAAAATTTTTTCATATTTGGAATCAGGGACCCCCAATCTCCCTAAATACCAAATTTCAGCCAGATCGGAGCAACTTGGATTTTGGTATCCGGGTCGAAGGACCAATTTTCAATTTTCGACTAAAACCCCAAATTTTCCTACAAACCCTCTATAACATTTGTTCAAACCCCCCATACCCACCTATAACGGTTTCGGAGTTGCGGTCGTTTTAAATTTGTATGGGAGAACCTCTTTTTTGTTCGGGAGGGTAATTTTTTTTCAACTTTCTAAAAAGGTCCCAGGGTTTTAGTCATTTTTAGTTTTGACACCTACCCCCCATCGATTATGGTTTCCGAGATCCGTACACCAGTTCCATCAAGGAAACCAAAAATGACACTTTTCGGATTTTTCTGGTGGTCATAGGAACATCCTCTACACTTTTCCCCTACATCACAAACACCTCCCATCGCTCCTTCTAGGAGAACAATGATGTCAATCAGTCAGTCAGTCAGTCAGTCAGTCAGTCAGTGAGTGGTAATCGAACTTTATATATTATAACTAGTATTTCGGGTGGTGCGCGGGCTGCGAGCAGCCCGCGTTATCAATCTGCATTTGTATTTATTTCAAGATTGTAATTGCAGTTGAAAATATATATAAAAATTCTCATACAAGTCGAGAAAGGGACAGTTTCTTCTAGTTCAGTACAAAGTGTGAGCAGGGTTACCATGTGCAAGTGGATTTTTTTAAATAAAATTTTAGTCGCTGTAAAATCGCACCAAGATTGTAAACGACTTTTGTTAAGGGACCATACCTCTAAGTGCAGTGGTTAACGTGGGCAGTTGCCTCGGAGACCAGCTCGAGATGTGGAATAAACTCCCTATTCGGGACTCGGCCTTCGGCCTCGTTAGTGACTCTCCTAAGGAATGTAAACGCGTAACACCCCATTCGTAAGTGACTAACACGTCTCGGCCTACGGCCTCGCGGAGGCCACGCTCGGCCTTCGGCCTCGCGGGCCGAAAGCTCGGCCTTCGGCCTCGCAGGTTTGAAGCTCGGCCTGCGGCCTCGCAACCGTGGCGTTGTATCGCCAGCGAAAATCCCCATCCAGTAAATAAAAAGATTTAAAAATTTCCATGCAAGTCGAACAGCTGACAGATACTTTTAGTTCCCGTGAGCGGTTGCATCAAAGACCAGCTCGAGATGTGGAAAAAACTCCTCATTCTGAACTCGGCCTTCGGCCTCGTTAGTGACTCTCCTAAGGAATGTAAATGCGTAACACCCCATTCGGAACTCGGCCTTCGGCCTCGTAAGTGACTAACACGGCTCGGCCTACGGCCTCGCGGAGGCCACGCTCGGCCTTCGGCCTCGCGGGCCGAAAGCTCGGCCTTCGGCCTCGCCCTCGAAGCTCGGCCTTCGGCCTCGCAGGTTTGAAGCTCGGCCTGCGGCCTCGCAGCCGTGGCGTTGTATCGCCAGCGAAAATCCCCATCCAGTAAAAAAAAAACAAATGACGTCATCCAAAAATTTTTTTTATATTTGGAATCAGGAACCCCCAATCTCCCTAAATACCAAATTTCAGCCAGATCGGAGCATTTTGGATTTTGGTATCCGGTTCGAAGGACCAATTTTCAATTTTTGAAAGAGACCTCAAATTCCCCTACAAACCCTCTATAACATTTGTTTGAACCCCCCATACTCACCTATAACGGTTCCGGAGTTGCGGTCGTTTTAAATTTGTATGGGAGAACCTCTTTTTTGTTCGGGAGGGTAATTTTTTTTCAACTTTCCAAAAAGTTTCCAGGGTTTTAGTCATTTTTAGTTTTGGCACCTACCCCCCATCGATTATGGTTTTCGAGATCCGTACACCAGTTCCATCAAGGAAACCAAAAATGACACTTTTCGGATTTTTCTGGTGGTCATGGGAACCTCCTCTACACTTTTCTTCTACATCACAAACACCCCCCATCGCTCCTTCTGGGAGAACAATGATGTCAATGAGTGAGTCAGTGAGTCAGTGGTAATCGAGCTTTATATATTATAACTAGGTGTTGGGTGGTGCGCGGGCTGCGAGCAGCCCGCGTTATCGATGTGCATTAGTAATTTTCATCAAGATTTGTAGTTGCAGTTGAAAAAATATATAAAAATCTCATACAAGTCGAGTAAGTGACAGTTTCTTCTAGTTCAGTACAAAGTGAGAGCAGGGTTACCATGTGCAAGTTGATTTTTTTGATACAATTTTAGTCGATGTAAAATCGCCCCAAGATTGTAAACGACTTTTGTTAAGGGACCATACCTCTAAGTGCAGTGGTTAACGTGGGCAGTTGCCTCGGAGACCAGCTCGAGATGTGGAAAAAAAACTCCCCATTCGGGACTCGGCCTTCGGCCTCGTTTGTGACTCTCCTAAGGAATGTAAACGCGTAACACCCCATTCGTAAGTGACTAACACGGCTCGGCCTACGGCCTCGCGGAGGCCACGCTCGGCCTTCGGCCTCGCGGGCCGAAAGCTCGGCCTTCGGCCTCGCAGGTTTGAAGCTCGGCCTGCGGCCTCGCAACCGTGGCGTTGTATCGCCAGCGAAAATCCCCATCCAGTAAATAAAAAGATTTAAAAATTCTCATGCAAGTCGAACAACTGACAGATACTTTTAGTTCCCGTGAGCGGTAGCATCAAAAACCAGCTCGAGATGTGGAAAAAAAACTCCCCATTCGGGACTCGGCCTTCGGCCTCGTTAGTGACTCTCCTAAGGAATGTAAATGCGTAACACCCCATTCGGAACTCGGCCTTCGGCCTCGTAAGTGACTAACACGGCTCGGCCTACGGCCTCGCGGAGGCCACGCTCGGCCTTCGGCCTCGCGGGCCGAAAGCTCGTCCTTCGGCCTCGCCCTCGTAGCTCGGCCTTCGGCCTCGCAGGTTTGAAGCTCGGCCTGCGGCCTCGCTAATAAGAAGTGGTTTTGCCATCAAAAATCCCCATCCAGTAAAAAAAAAACAAATGACGTCATCCAAAAAATTTTTTCATATTTGGAATCAGGGACCCCCAATCTCCCTAAATACCAAATTTCAGCCAGATCAGAGCAACTTGGATTTTGGTATCCGGGTCGAAGGACCAATTTTCAATTTTCGACTAAAACCCCAAATTTTCCTACAAACCCTCTATAACATTTGTTTAAGCCCCCCATACCCACCTATAATGGTTCGGGAGCTGTGGTCGTTTTAAATTTGTATGGGAGAACCTCTTTTTTGTTCGGGAGGGTAATTTTTTTTCACTTTTCCAAAAAGGTCCCAAGGTTTTAGTCATTTTTAGTTTTGACACCTACCCCCATCAATTATGGTTTCCGAGATCCGTACACCAGTTCCATCAAGGAAACTAAAAATGACACTTTTCGGATTTTTCTGGTGGTCATAGGAACCTCCTCTACACTTTTCCCCTACACTACAAACACCCCCCATCGCTCCTTCTGGGAGAACAATGATGTCAATGAGTCAGTGAGTGAGTGAGTCAGTGGTAATCGAACTTTATATAATATAACTAGGTGTTGGGTGGTGCGCGGGCTGCGAGCAGCCCGCGTTATCGATGTGCTTTAGTAATATTTATCAAGATTCTTAGTTGCAGTTTATAAAAATATATAAAATTCTCATACAAGTCGAGTAAGTGACAGTTTCTTCTAGTTCAGTACAAAGTGTCGGCAGGGTTACCATGTGCAAGTTGATTTTTTTGATAAAATTTTAGTCGCTGTAAGATCGCACCAAGATTGTAAACGACCTTTGTTAAGGAACCATACCTCTAAGTGCAGTGGTTGACGTGGGCCGTTGCCTCGGAGACCAGCTCGAGATGTGGAAAAAACCCTTCATTCGGGACTCGGCCTTCGGCCTCGTTAGCGACTCACCTGAGGGACGTTAATTCGTTACACCCCATTCGGAACTCGGCCTTCGGCCTCGTAAGTGACTAACACGGCTCGGCCTACGGCCTCGCGGAGGCCACGCTCGGCCTTCGGCCTCGCGGGCCGAAAGCTCGGCCTTCGGCCTCGCCCTGGAAGCTCGGCCTTCGGCCTCGCAGGTTTGAAGCTCGGCCTGCGGCCTCGCAGCCGTGGCGTTGTATCGCCAGCGAAAATCCCCAACCAGTAAAAAAAAAAAAAAGACGTCATCCAAAAATTTTTTTTATATTTAGAATCAGGGACCCCCAATCTCCCTAAATACTAAATTTCAGCCAGATCAGACAAACTTGGATTTTGGTATCCGGGTCGAAGGACCAATTTGCAATTTTTGACTAAAACTTCAAATTTTCCTACAAACTCTCTATAATATTTGTTTGAACCCCCCATACCCACCTATAACGGTTCCGGAGCTGCGGTCGTTTTAAATTTGTATGGGAGAACCTCTTTTTTGTTAGGGAGGGTATTTTTTTTTCAACTTTCCAAAAGGGTCCCAGGGTTTTAGTCATTTTTAGTTCTGACACATACCCCCTATCGATTATAGTTTCCGAGATCCCTACACCAGTTCCATCAAGGAAACCAAAAATGGCAATTTTCGGATTTTTCTGGAGGTCACGGGAACTTCCTCTACACTTTTCCCCTACACCACAAACACCCCCCATAGCTCCTTCTAGGAGAACAATTCTGTCAATCAGTGAGTGAGTGAGTGAGTGAGTGAATCAGTGGTAATCGAGCTTTATATATATAAAAAATAATTTGCACCCGCAACTCCCGCGAGTATTGTTATTTATGTTTCAACGAAACTTGTTGTTAGTGCACAATTTTGTCACGTACCTACCAAGCGGCAAGCGGCGCCACTGCCACGCCAATGCCACGGAGCCCGCGAACAGCAACATAGATTTATCTAGTTTGGTCAACAAGGTGCCTTCAGGCAACGAACTATTCAAGTCATACTTCTTTCTCCGCCTCCGAAAAAATATGACCGAGGAGCCATTCGTAATGTTAAAAAAATATATTTTCAATGATTATTCAAGCGTTTCAATTTTTAAACTTCGTAAATTGTTGACAACAAATTGAAATATACAACTTTTTTGCTTTTCCAACGGGAAACTATTCTAAGATCTTTCAGAAATAGCTCGAAAAAAAAAAATGTCTCACGACTTGTTAATTAACAACTATCGCACTTGCAATGTACCTGTTTAAGTAGGAAAAAATGTTAATTATGTAATGCATAATTAACTGCAAAACCACAATACAATTTTTTTGTATACAGATTATCGTTCATTCATTTATCCAGTAGGTGCCTCAATTTGTTCAATTTTAATTATAATATTTAATAAGTTTTACAAAATATTTATTCATTAAAGGACCAAAGTGGTTGTCTTGCCCAAGCCAGAGTACCCATTTTAAGACATATTTTCAACGTTCTAGGAAATGAATAAGTATTGGTCCTACTGTTCCGGGAATTAGAACTTTTGAGACATTTTGTCCTCTTTTTTTTTAATCGTTTTTAAATTTTAAAAATTTCAAATTGTATTGAGATACTAACAAACCCCATTTTTTTCAGTTTGTTTATTACTCTTGCAATATGTGCAAGAGGCACTTGATTTTGCTCTAAAAATATCTGGACGCTATTCCAAATCGAATGACTCCTTGATCATATTTTTCGGAGGCGGAGAAAATAGTTTGACCTGAAACGTATTTTTTGAACTTGTTGACCAGACTAATCATCGCAGTAATTGTAGTATAATAAATAAAAAAGCACATAAAAATTAAATTAATTCAAATCAAATGTCAGTTATATTATAAACTTTGTCACTACAATAAACTCCATAATAAGTGTAAAGTTATTTATAAGTTACGTTATAATAATAATATCATTTATTTAAGTTATAGATTCAAATTACATTGAATAAAAATTAAATAAACCTGTTAAATCATTAACACAAAATTAATATAAAATGTTGTTAAAAATAAATAAAATTTGTTAGCGTGCACACGACTCATTTGTTTATTAGTCAGCACCTACATGGACCATCTAGCAACGATCCATGTACTGACAGTGACACCTTGCGGCAAACATGCCTAGGATGGTGTTGGGCTAGCTCAGACCCTGCGTACCAGGGATGTGCACCGCTTGCGTAGCGTTGTTTATAAGCAGTCGACGTCCGACTCAGCGAACATCCCCGATGCGCTGCAGAACCGCGGCACTCTAAATGCGTTGTTGTGCAGTACCCGAAGAGCGCTCTTCTGCTTTTGAGTAATAAGCCACCCACAGGCCATCCGCGTAGAAGGACGTACAAAATGCTCTAAAAAGATTTATTTTGACGACTGCAAAACAGCGAGCAAATCAGCGGGGTGTCATATTGGCTCTCACAAACAACATCCTTGTTCCCTCTCAATGTCTGAATCGTCCTTTAGGTCAGAGTGCCACCAAGTGCCCGAGGTACATGTGTTATGAATTGATACTAATTGCACACTGACTGACTGTACACTGAGTGTCGACTCTGCGTCATCCCTTCAGCCATGGCATGTCAGGGGCCAGGCCCCCCATGAAAAATAACCCTAGATACGCCAATGGCTTTGTGGCGTCACAGCTCAGGATAAACTTTTACATTAACTTATATAGTCCGTCGGTATATGATAATGGATGCGATAGTAGACGAAAAACTCAATCTTAGATTTAATGTACCTCAGAAATATATAATTTTAAAAAATGTTGTGTGACGTCACTACAGGGGCGAAGGGGTATCACAAATGTGACCAACTGTGGCAAAGAGTACGAGGAGGGGTCAAAAAGTCGTGTAATTCTTGTGACGTAATTCATGGCTGACACATAAGTTATATTTGAAAACACTAATAATGAAGATACTCTTTGGCGAGTAATGAGTGTCAATGTCTAGTGAATTGATTATTAATTTATGCCTAGTGCAGGTTTTTCATAAAAAAACTAAGCCACAGCATGATCCAACATGCAGTGTGCCGCACCTATCTACAAACCCTTTTCTTACAATAATTATCATGTCCTCGACTATGCAGGCACCCACCAGCACCACCCGCCGACAGTACGTACCTAATGAGGGAAAATATTGGTGATGTGGGGACCCAGCCACGTCGCTACGCTGTCAGAGCAGCAAGAGAGCGCCGTCTGTCGTCTTGATCGGTACCCAATGTGTTCCCTTTTAATTTTATTTAGCCATATAATAGGAACGTAGGCCATGTGAGGGAAAGTGACAGTCAGTTTATTACAGTGTGATCATTTGGTTTATTTTATTAATGTACTAAATAAGGCAAATATTGAGAACAGAATTTACTTACCCACCTTTTAGTAGATCATATACTTACATAAATTTAATACAGTAAGCAACCAACAAATATACCTATGTATACTTATATAGGTTAACCTACCTACAGAAGCACTTTATCCACTCGTCATTTCCATGTTAATTCTTTGCGATAACTGCGGCACGTAAGTACCTATTGCTTCTGATGTTTCACACAAAACAAATACATATAAGTATCTGGCGTCAAACCGTATAGACCGTACGTTTTATGGGACCAACTGTGTAAATAACCAATACG
The DNA here is from genome assembly GCA_934044485.1 of Apeira syringaria. Taxonomy (NCBI): domain Eukaryota; kingdom Metazoa; phylum Arthropoda; class Insecta; order Lepidoptera; family Geometridae; genus Apeira; species Apeira syringaria. The sequence continues at coordinate 895,703 of OW203662.1, forward strand.
TACGATAACTATTTACCGATAAGTACCTATATGTAGATATTTTCCATACTTAGAGTAGGTAGGTGAGACCGCAGAGCCCTACTAAATTTAGTATTTGTACTTCGTGATTATCAGCGGCCAAAGTGATGATTGATGACAACCAACAGTTGGAAGATATTCGTCGTATTATTTTTATAAGGTCGCATGGCAACCCTGTCCTTTCTTACAAGTTCTTCGTTTAAGTAACAGTAGGTGGGGCAAGTGCCTTAAACTAGCAAATCCACTGAGCTGTTGATGTGGTGATCCGGCTTTCGATGAATGTAAGTCTTCCCCAGATCCTGGTTTGACCTCAAAAAATGTCCTGAATTTATGCCTCTTCATGCAACTCTGCGCGACCCCCGTTTTGAGCCGATGGTCAGGTTTTGGTTGTTTGAGCTGGTGGAGATTGGACGTGTATTTTATAACTGGCAACAGCCTTGTTCAGTCAGTTTTAGAGTTTATTTTGAGAAAAGATAAACACTTTACTACTACCTCATCTGGTGTTAAGTGATGATGCGGTCAGATGACATTTATGCGGAGTATTGCACCAAAATCCCCAGTAACATGAGTAGGGCTAAAGGGTTCCACTGTTGAGCTGCATCTCGATCTCTAGCGGACCTCGGACTCCTAGTCTGTTGTTGATGGCTCATCAGAGCCTGTTGTTTATTCGCTAAATGGCATTACAAGTAGTGAATCAGTTGGTGAACGGTCCTGCCAATTAACTAGCTAGTATTATTCCTGAAAATAAAAATAATTTATCTATTCGGTCAAAGATATTCTGACAATTTTTTTGTTTATGCCAGGCAGCTTAATCACTTCAAGGAAATACTTATTTATGAAATAAGAAAAGGAACATTTGTAGAAAATATTTTATTCGTGTTGAGTTTCATAGCCCGCAAACCACTCGACTGATAATATATTTTTAATAACAATTGCACCCATATCCCCCTTAATTAACTAACACTTTTCTTAATATATAAAACATGTGGACATATAAATAAATAATAAATACACTCATATAAGTCTTCAGGTTCTGAGCTAATAATAATAATTTGATCTAAGTATCTACCAGTCTTGATTAACAATGCATAAATATTGGATGATCAAAAGAGTATGCTGTACAAGTTTAATTGCTGTGGCGTGTTCTTTAAGTTTACTGCGTGCATGAACTAAATCGGCTAGAGTTAAAATCGATAGAGAATACTCATATAGACCGCTTTATCAATAAAGCGGATTTTCTTTACATTTTGCTTTACTTTGTAAAGCTTTAATCAATATTCAAAACAAATGTCAATTAAAAATTTGAAACTGTCGTGACTATTACACATCATATGAATAAAACCGGCTACACTCTCGTCGTTATCGTCGCGCGTCGTAGCCATTCATCCGACACGTGAGTGTAGCCGATTTCCATCTAACACAAATCGCACCTTTTTTTATAACTTAAATTCTCAGCAAATGCGTATTTTTTATAGCAATGTAAAGTGGTTTACCAAATAATTGCGGTCAGTGAGATTTTTTTGATATTTCTATGTTTGGGTGCATTTGACTGCAGTGAAAATTCACAATGTCGCAGGTTTATTTTTTTCGACTCTTACATTTATCATAAAATGTGAAGTGGTGTTGAAATAAAATGGGATATTTTATGTTTTAATACTATTTTAGTTAGGATTGAGCTGAAGACTGAAACAAGCTCGAAATAGTGAATATTGAATCTTATGAATTTTTTGTGTTGATATCTTTCCTTAAATACAAGGTTAATGTGAGTATTTGTATAATATCATTTGATAAATTGATTGAGCTTAAAAATTAGTTAAATCAATATTGCTATACCGAACGGTACTTGTCCGACTATTCTACATGATAATATTAAATAAAGCTATAAATAAATATACCCTTCCCACCAATAAAACTTAGCAGTAATGATGTAAGTCTGGAATCAATAGAGCACACCTAAGTCGGCTTAAAATACACTATTTATCTATCTTGTTATTTCGTAAGGATATTCGCAGCGAAAACTCAAAGGCCTGTATTATTTATAATATAGTGCTATTGACAAGAATAATTATTTACAGTTTGAGTCTGAAAACTATCGCGAGTTTCTTCCATAATTATAATGTAACAAACCGACTAGGACTCACGTGGTATTTACTGGAAAATTACTCTCCGACCAGTTTCGAACTTATTTGCAGTTCTTCATCTGGGAGTTATGATCGTGCCAGGCGGCGAGCGCGAGTTACGTGCGGAGGCTCGCGATTTATAGTTTGTCACAAAATATCAATTGGTTGTGTGTTAGTTTGTTTGAATATTGTCTATATATGTATTTTGCTTTCGTTGCTCGACATTATCAAAGAATACACAAAGATAATGGTAATCACTCCAATAGTACCTAACGTTGACAGGTGCGCTATTCAAGTGTTCAGAAACAGTTGCAACGATTCTTGCTACTGCACACGCTGATAATTAAATTGTATATTATGTAACATGTTTTACTCGTATATTCATTAAACAATGTTGAGTGTTAATTCAACGAATTTTTTTTTTATCCCACATACCCCCTCACTAGGATTCCGTGCATCGCGGGAGGCATGGACAAACACATTCACAGCACACAAACATCCAAGACCCAGGACAAACATCCACACTCATCGCACAAATGTTTGCCCCTGCCGGGATTCGAACCCAGGGTCCCTGAAACACAGAAGTCATGTCACTGACACTGACCACTGCGCCACGGCGACCGTCATTACAATTTGAGTCTTTAAAAAAAAGGGAAACATTTTTTTGTCATTACAATGTCATAATATAATAGAATAATTCTAGTGTTGGGGTATAAGTGTGAATAAATATATATATACATCCTCTTAGTTGCCCGTTGTATATGTTGCCTAGTAATTACGGGAAGTATCTTATCGGCCGTAACAAAGGAAAAACTCTATTTACCTTAAACTATAAATAGTTTTAAGCGTGCATATTTTGTAATGTATAGTGTATTTTAATTTCATGTGCAACCATACCTACGTATATTACGTTTAAATTGTTGAAGGGAAAATGTCGGTTATTATTGGTGTTTTAACATACGAAAAAAATATTCGAAATATTATCGTCACATATTGAATCTTAATAACCCCTTTATATATGTATCTATAATTTGTTTCACTTGAATCTATTTCTCTAGTTTAATATTGTTCAGTCCAAGTTAATGATTTGCTTATACATTATACATGTTTAAATGGGGTTTTTGCTGAGTTTGACAAAATCGAGTATTCGTAAATTCAAGTGTTCTCTATAGATTAGCCTTAGGATATGTAACAACGCAAAAGCCGTCCGCTGCATTGAGCCTGTTCACGGTCAAGCTCGATACACGCCAAGTAGATTTATTGTAATATTAATTATGTGTCTAGATTTTGAGTGCTGCCTCACTAGATGGTTAGTGGCGATGAGGTCGAAGGGAAACGACCGCCTGTCAAGGTGAGCTGCATTACCAGCAGCTCCAACGGAGTTTTTCTAATTTAGCATATTCTATGAGCGCGAGCGCAGCGTACATGCCGCTTTTACGCGAGCTTATGACGCTCAACGGCCTAAGATGAAACAAATAAGAAAATCAAATTATTTCGATTTCTTAGCATCTCTGCCGAGCATTTTGTGTCTTTGAGACAGCATGTGCCCGAAGAGGACGGGGAAGAGCGGGATGTAGAGCAGCATGTAGAACACCAGGAAGTGGTGGTAGCTGAACGCGACGTTCCACGCGTTCGGCATCGAGTACGTGAGGAGCTGGTGCTCGGAGATCTCCTCGAGCGAATGGTACATACATAGAAGCTCTCCGGTGATACCCACTGGGTACAGGATCAGGAATGTTGAGTATCTGTAACACAGAAAAGGAACGTTGTTTCAATGGCTTATGTAAAACGTATATATGATATGCACACTCGGACATCGCCGAGGTGAGTAGACATCTATCTGAGCAGATTCGGATATCGTTTCATGTCCTAATTAATACAAACACACAGCACAACTTAGCTGCCTAATGTTTTATAGAAATAAAACTATTTGTTCTTTTGAGAAGCGAAGTTGCCTTTTTTCGGTGGATCGTTTTTAGTTTGTGTGGAGAAGCTTTCACACTTGTGCCACTTGCAGCTTCATCATCCTAGTTCAACACATACGTAATGGCTAACGCGTGAATAATGTATGTAGTTCGTTAAACATTTGATGAAATTAATTTTCATTCTAATTTATTTTAATGTGTGCCGTAACGGTACAAAATATTAAGCGCGCAGTCAACGGGAAGTAAGCTGACATCCAAATCTAAACGAACAAAAACAGAAAAGATTTCCCTAATTTATTGTACATTAATATTTTAAGAGTGTTATGGTTGATAGGATTAACATCATGCGGAACTTACGTTATACAGGGTGGTTTTTTGAGAAGTGCGGTGATGGCCAAGTCCGAAACCACAAGAGTTATGGAAAAGTCGTGAAAGGAGTCAAGCCATCGATTTAGAAGAAAACAATAACTGCATGGAGTCATGCCCTCGATTTAGAAGAAAACAATAACTGCATGGAGTCATGCCCTCGATTTATAAGAAAACAATAACTGCATGGAGTCATGCCCTCGATTTAGAAGAAAACAATAACTGCATGGAGTCATGCCCTCGATTTATAAGAAAACAATAACTGCATGGAGTCATGCCCTCGATTTAGAAGAAAACAATAACTGCATGGAGTCATGCCCTCGATTTATAAGAAAACAATAACTGCATGGAGTCATGCCATCGATTTAGAAGAAAACAATAACTGCATGGAGTCATGGCCTCGATTTATAAGAAAACAATAACTGCATGGAGTCATGCCCTCGATTTAGAAGAAAACAATAACTGCATGGAGTCATGGCCTCGATTTAGAAGAAAACAAGAACTGCATGGAGTCATGCCCTCGATTTATAAGAAAACAATAACTGCATGGAGTCATGCCCTCGATTTATAAGAAAACAATAACTGCATGGAGTCATGCCCTCGATTAATAAGAAAACAATAACTGCATGGAGTCATGCCCTCGATTTATAAGAAAACAATAACTGCATGGAGTCATGGCCTCGATTTATAAGAAAACAATAACTGCATGGAGTCATGCCCTCGATTTAGAAGAATACAACAACTGCATATTTATTTTTTTCAAAAATCTTTTACTTTCGACGGATGTGGACCCGAATGATTTAAAAAAAAAAATCACCTTGTATTATTGAACCAATGGATTCTGTTGCGGATAGGGATCAATCTTTACAAATAAATGTGTTACTAAAATTAATTAAAATAGCAAATTTTATACGATTTACTTTTAACATCTCAATTATACCTAACTAATAAGTTGCTCGAAATGGTTTCCATTCACTCCAATGCATAAGTTTATGCGCCTCTCTAGAGACTACTGCATTTGATACCATGACGATTAATTTATACCAGCGGTCGGCAACGCGCGGCCCGTGAATGTTTTGTAAATAAGTCCTAATAATATCAAAATAAATGCATAAACTAATGGCATTTTCATTTTTTCTATGGGATTTGATGAATTTTATAGGTATGAATATACCTATAAAATTTTTATTTACCTATAATCTTTTTATAGGTATATTCGGCTTCTGGGGTTTATATCACAAGTGCCCGCCTTTAGTTTATTTTGCCACCTAGTGGCCCTTGCCTGCCAAAAGGTTGCCGACCGCTGATTTATACGATAGGTGTATACACTTTTGAAGCGATGATAGCTCAGCAAGGGGAGCGTCGCCCGTCAAACTGACGGACACTGGTTCGATCCCCAACAACAACTTGAGCTTCCGGTGAAGGTAACACTGTTATCAAATTCGGAGCATGGTAGTAGGATACTTTCGAATACCCGCCTGGCTAGCTACGACCCTCGAGTTTGAAAAACTGTCACCAAACACATGTGTGTTCAGGCAGTAGTCCTTGAGAGCCAGTGAGCATTCTAGGTCTAGCGTGATAACATCTTCGACCACATCGTCACTGACCATCAGTTGAGATAGTGGTCAAACGCTAGATCTATACAGAATATCAAAAAAAAATAAAAAAACACTGTATATTTTACCGAGTCTACTCAGCGAAGGGACGAAGCTCGACGAAACCTGTGCCTGTGACATATAGCCTAAGAAGTTCTTCTAAAATATATGAATATCACAAACGCTACAACTCCAAAGAAACATTGTGCCCTACTGGAATTGGAACTCACCTCAGGAAGAGCAGCATCTGCGGCACACTACCCAAAAGGTTGATGGCATAGTACGAATATCTGATTATCTCTGTGATGGACCAGGCTAGGATGCAGAGCGGCAGCCCAGGGCTCACAGTGGCGCCTGTTGTGAGCAGTAACGAACCGCACACCAGGAACACTCTCGAGTAAACTTGCATTAGCACCAGCAGGGCACCAGACGGCACCAGCCCTATAGCTGCATGTAACACCTGCAAAATATATTCTGCGAATAATGTCGTAAATCATTATCATACGTCATTAGATATAGAAAATGATTACAAAATTATTCTTTTTAGGGTTCCGTACTTCAAAAGGAACCCTTATAGGATCACTTTGTTTTCCGTCCGTCTGTCGAGACCTCAGATAAATAAATACTCAAGGGTCGAGACCCTTTATCTCAGGAGGTATCGAGTTGAAAATAAACGATGTACGGATATCCCATGTGCAATGTATCTATCTACATATTATTAAACATATTATCGGTGTCTTAAGTAAATAACAGGTGCGAGTATATATATCTTAAGCCGTATCTTAAACCATGTGGGCTATCGTATGTAAGTAAATTATTACTTGCATATTAGTAAAAAACGATTTTTGCTAATATGCAAGTACATTTTTTTTAATAATAAATGTACCTACAAATATGTACGGAAAAATGTGATTGATCGCATCTGGAACGTGATATTAGAAATTATTCCAAATTATCATCCAGTGTATACCTATGTATTCAAAAGGGGGCAATTAAAGCTTTCTATTAAAAACCAACACGGTAAAATAAAAAAAAGGTTTTCATCACTTTGTGTATGCTATCTACAATTCATCGTAATGGAACATTTCACTAATATTATAACAGCGAAAGTTTGAGTGTATGTTTGTTACTTATACACGCCCAAACGGCTACACCGATTTCGATGAAATTTGGCATGTAGATACTTCAGGTCCCGGAATACTACATAGGCTACTTTTCATCATCAATCATCACCACGCGGGTATAACCGCGAGTCGCAGCTAATAATAGCCTTTAAGCAGTAGACAATAGCGATGCTTCTAGCAATAACTCCTCGTCAGGTGTTTATTCGTGTGTTGGTGGTCAATGACATGACAACACATTATCAGTCAACCACTTGTTGGTACCCAAATAATTATATCACACTACAAAATGGCCGACAAAGGTTAATGTGAATTCAAATTTATTCTAACTTAACATTCCTCAACATTAACCCTGCGCTTACAACTCAACAGTATCATTAGCATATAACACTTAAATATGTGGATATTAAGTTGAACACTTTTGTGTTGAAATAATCTGCTTTTCATTTGGCTGTCAGCTTACGTTTCGATGCAAAATGTCATATGAAACCCATCACTGCCAGTGTGGTACTGCAGTTGATCAACTCGGTCACCACGGGCTTTCTTGTTCCAGAAGTGAAAGAAAGGAAAGAAAGAAATGTTGGAAGAAGTGCTGGTCGAATTTTCCGCCACGCTAGCATTAACGATATCATCCGTCGGGCTTTTACCAGCGCCAATGTTGCAATCATTCTTGAACCGAATGGTCTCATGCGTGACGATGGTAAAAGACATAACACTCATTCCCTAGAAGTTAGTGCGGCTTTTGATATGGGATATATGCGCCGTCACATCTTCCCGAGACACATGTCAAGGCTGGTTTCGCGGCTAACTCGGCGGACCAATTGAAGCGGCAAAATATGCTCACCTAGGTAGTGGTTACTTATATAATTTCGAGAACGAAACATTGGGCCCGTGGTGACCGGGAGCTCAGCGAGTTTTCCAAAACTTATCAGAGTTTGATCGATGCGAAGTGAGATAAAAATGCTAGCATATGTTTGGCTCTACGAATAAGCATTGCAATATTTGCAATTCAACGAGGCAATGCTGCTAGCATTTTAAGTACGCTGCCAAATGATAGCGGGTTAGAGCATTTGTGATATCTATAAGCTGGCAACGGCTAGTGGATTGCTCAAATGTTATTGTAATAGCGTTGGTATTGTAATTAGTTTTATTTTTTTCTCACAATAGCCAGACGTTTGACCACTATTTCATCTGATGTTAAGAGATGATGCGGTCTAGGATAGATCACGCCTACCTACAAGATACCTGTTCACTCGTGACTTGATGATTGTATCTATGTGGAAACAGAGACTTGTGCAATGAATTCCACTCGTTAATTATACGCACTATGAATGTGAAAGCAAAACGGTTCGTGCGACACGACAGGTGGAAACGTCTAACATTAATGGATGTCGCATTGTAGTTAATGGGGAAAATATGTATCTCCAGAGAGCGCACTCCCCGAAATGTATCCGGTAAAAGATCTGATAAACCACCGACTCTACGTCGGTGCTGCTGGCTTTGAATTCTTGTCTCGACTAAAGAATCCTTAAAGATAAGATCCTTAATAATAGCAATATTATTATTTCTTTGTGTAATTGATTTCTGCAAAGTAACGCCTGGAACTTTCTAAAGAATCCATGTTAATGAGCGTTTTAGCTCGCCTGTCTCAAGAGCCTTAAGTTGGCATTTAGCCGACCCGTCCCACGAATAGTAAGGCCCCAGTACTTACTCCATACAAGATCAAACTTGTATTTGGTATAAGTTGAGCAGTTGTTTCGGTGTGAAGTACTGCTTCACCTTTGCGAGAACTCCCAGTTTATTGGCTGCCAACTGAGCGTTAGACTCAATGTAGGAGCCAAAATTGAGAGTTGAGTTCAGTTTCGCGGGAAAGAGAAACACCTGAGTTTTATTGGCATTGAACTTAAACAAGTTGGCCCCCCAGTCGGAGACTGCCTTTTGGGTCAAGTTCACGCGTTCCACCCTTGTTCAAACTTTGCTCGGCCTGAACAGCTCATTTATGTGCAGTAGAAACAGTGTTGCAGAAAGAACTGACACAAAACAGATAGGTACAGAAGTCAATCTACATACAAAGTGTGCTCGTGCAACGCACACATAGACACCTCTCACGGGCACGATATGTCAAATAGGTTCTAATCAGTGCGAGCGCGAGTGCCATTCGCTTGAGACACGCGCCTGTGAACTTTTTGTGCAAAAATGGAGCAACAATATAAGTTATTATATCTGTTATGTGAATGATTGTTTAAATTCAACATTAAACGGTGAATTGTCCTTTTTGCGTTTCAGAGAGACAAATAGGTATTTGCTTGTATTTCGATGGTTGGTTTTAAGGTAATACAGAACATTTAGGTAGGTAGACAAGCGCCCCGGCCCCGGAGAATATGTTGTAAGGTGACTATCTAGACTTGATTTATAGTTTCTATGGCACTATGGCTGGAATATTGTCTGGTCAGATGGCTTTATTGACGTCGAGATTGCGTAGCGTGTTGCAAACCTCGAATTGATGAATATATATTCGATATAAATGTCTAGTATTGCTCAATTGGAGTTGAAGGTGCTGCACCAATATATCTTCAATAGATGTTGCATCTAACGGTGAAGGTTCAGCAAAAAGAGTAGCAAACAAGTTTGCATTGTCTTCGGCAGGGTGAGACACAATTCTACTAACACATTGCTCATAGATTGTCAATGAATCGTCGTTTTTTCTAGTTTTGCTATTCTACTTGGAGTATAATTGTAATGGCTACACAAATCTAAATTATACCGCAATTCAATCGTCTACAATGTAATTGAGATGCAATTTATTTTAGCGGAATATGAGGTTTATATAATGACTATTGCATTGTTAATGCATGTGTCTTAATAAATAAGAGAATTGGCACCCTGGAATCCATCGCGAACCAGCATTGGTGGTAATGAGTGGTGAGAGAAATTCGATTCAACCGACTTAGCCAGGGACCTTGAGCACAGTAATTAAATGTTCAATTTTTTGAAGGAAAATAGTTAATGTACTGTACTGCTTTGGAGCCGAATATCTGGCACTGCAGAACCACCTGAACCACGCAGAAAGCACCTAATTTAAATAATATTTATTTGCATATATATGTGTGGACAAAAGTTACAGGTAGTCTTTGTCAGTGTGCCATGACCAAAGACAAGTAAGTGTCTTGCAAATTGTAAGTAGTAGTATAACTTTACTAATTGAGTAAATAATTAAAATAAAATATTTTTTGCCATAGACTTGCCACTTTGCCAAATAATTTAACTGCATAATTTTTAATATTTAATGATATTCCAAAATTACCTCCAATACAGCTGCATTTTGGAATATAACTACGGTCCATTTAATTTCTGCCCAGAAGGTATCTAAAGTGCCTCGATTCAGGAAATGGGTTAATGACTGCCACAGTAGATATGTCCATCTGAAAGCAAACAAAAAGAAATTTCATGTCGGTCTGCCTAGGAGATATCCCAGTGTAATGAATGTTTTCAGGTCTGGAATCCCTTAGAGCAATAAAATAATCAAACTTCTATATCAACACAATTGTTTTTCACCATGTGACTACACTATGACTTTGATCTCAATGGTGAATGATGCTATAGCCAGAGTAGGTGCACAAGTTCATAGACATATTTGCATAGTGTCTTCTATTTGGTCAGAATTCTAATAAAAATCTTCTTAAGCAGTATTGTTTCAATGAAGTGAAAGCTTGTTTAGCGGCATTGTCCACTTTGTTATGAGGAAAAAATGTTACTCTCATCAGATCATCATGACATCTTCGAATTCGTAAGACGGGGGGAGAGTAGACCTCCATCAAAATTTAAACTTAAATGTGTTACGAATAAGGAACATTTACGTTTCATGCATACCTACTACAGGTGCAATCAAAGGTTGTTCATCAATGTTGTATAATAGTAGTAATTGGAGAATTGTTTTTATCAATTTTATTCGTTTAAACAAATTTTACCAAAAACTGGAGTCGACTTCAACACTAAAATGTATGAAATAACTTGTTGAAGTTGGTACGGTAATAGTTCAAAAGTGTTCTGAAGTCCAACTTCTATCATAATATTGTGCATGTTACCAACTTCAAAAAGTTATTTCACAATTTTTAGTGTTCAAGTTGATTCCATTTTTTAGTAAATATTTGTTTAACGTTTTTAGTGACCCTTGATACTTACGGGATCGATTGTCATTCATGAGAATATCATCAAGATATGCGAAACACTTTTCAGCTATTGGAATTCAACTCAAAAACTGGCAGACTTATTTTGTTGAAATTTGAATGCAACCACATTGAAAGTATACTCAACCAAAGGTAGGTATTTTGTGGTCTATCAAAAGTGTTCTTACTATTAGTATTTACACATATGGTCATACAGTATGTAAAATGTATTACTTCTTCACTGAATTTATCAACCATTTAAGCATTTTGGGCATATTTACTTCAGTCAGATCAATGTTAAACACCAAACATCTAATAATGAACAACTAGTGATATAGTGATTTGCTTCATTTTACGCTTGTGATACTTGTAACAGTTTAAGTACCAGCTAGTTTCTAGCTGTAAAGTTTTGCATGGGATCTAACTTCACATACATCTAAAAATCTGGTCCTGCTACGTAGTCAACTAGTCCTTTACATTACGCACATATCTCATGGTTATATGTAGGTGGACTGATGACATGGTTGATAGGTACATAATTATATTATTGGTAACTTACAAATGACCTCTTAACTAATTAAGAACTCACCCTAAAGTTTGAATTCCATTATATGCTATGAGATATGCCTTTCCTATAGCCGAGGGTCCTGAACCTCTAACTTTTTTTGACAATTTGTCCGCCATATCGAGAATTTGGAAAGGTTACAAGTATTTATAATTTTATCATAGCATACGAACAGTACAGCCCAGTTAGTTTTCCTTTTATTTTTCTTATATTTACAGGCAAGCTATTTGTGCATAACCTATAGTTTTCACGGAGTAATCACAAATTTTAAAGATATGTACGATGCTAAGGAACGTGATTATAGTAGGAGTACACAAACATTACTATTAAACGAACTACTATGAAGATGCTAACGCTGGGAGCGATTTCAATTCATTCAATGTGAGTGTAAACGTAAACGCTACGCAGCACGGCAGTACGATATTTATTAGCATTGAAATCATAGAATTGAATGAAAAGAAAGAAAGATCGTACGTAATCTAGGTACGTAGCTAGGACCCACAGACCAGTGCCACAGACTTTCTGTCTTTGACTTTCTGATCAGTGCCCACAGATTAACCAGTACAGTAGCTCTAGTCTACATAGTCTAGCACGCAATCAACCAATAACTAAGGTTGCGTTCCCAAACACTTAATCTTCCTTCTTCTTCTTCTTCAATTTATGGCTTTTGAAAGGCATGTAGCGTTTCTACTTTACTCTTTGTCGAGCAATGAGTGTTTTTTTTTTTTTTTTAATGATTATAAGCTTGCGTTTGACCACTGTCTCACCTGATGTTAAGCGACGACGCGGTCTAAGGTGGAGCACGCAAACTTAGAAGGAACCTATTCACTCGCGACTTGAAGACTCCGGGGTTGTACATATCGGGAAACACAGACTCAGGCAGTGAGTTCCACACTCTGGCAGTACAAAATATAATATATATATATATACACAATATCTCTCAGTGGTCAAACGCAAGCTTATAATCTTTAAAAAAAAAAGAATAAAAAAAAAAAGTACGCATTATAAAAGTGGAAGCAAAACGCTTCGTGCGTAACGGTGGTATATCTACCATGTCGCGGTGGCGCCTAGTCGTATGTCTGGTTGACCGATGATAGAATGGAGAAGGTGGAGTTGGAGTGTCCAATAAAGTTGAGTTTTGCACCGGCCACGTGTCAATGTCACTAACCCTGATTTTTCCAGGTTATTAGAATTCAACTGTCAGATGAAATCGTGCCGGTTCCAAAACCTCACAACTGTCAATGTTGGGTTTTGAAACGAAACAGAGTAATGATTGACCTTTGCCGGGTGATAGTTACACGTTTTGGAACGTAGCCTTAATAATTTCTTTTGTTTTTTCATCACGATACGATAATTCACGATAATTATCGAATCAACGATTTTTAATCGTCGATTCGATAAACTTATCGTGTCGACAAAAATGCTTACTTATCGCATTTTATCGACTGCCCCTAGCATGCCTTAACATCTTAAATCGATCGATAACGCTATCGACAAAATTATTAACAAAAATGGCAACACAATTTGTTTGATACAAATTGCACATAACATACGAGTCCAAGAAAACGAAACATTATCAGTGTGGCCAGTTGTGGTAGATTTCTGCTATTTTGGGAGATGACACGGTTGAATGCGTTCAATTTTGCTATCACGTTTACGAATTAAACAATTGGCAGAATTCGGCAGATTTAAAAATGTAATAGTGAGAATGTATTTGGTGTGTAATATCAATAAATGTATTACAATTTTGTACTAAAACTTACAAATTGTGCATTGTAAATTATAAAAAGAAATTTTACCGACCTTGTAACTTTTGCCTTACCATAGTATTTTGAATTTCATCTGATTTCTAAGATCAGCCGATTCTATCAGTAGACAGTACCTATTTTGTGTCAATAATGCGATTTCCAGGACACCAAAAAAATCAAAGAAATATTTAGTCGTACATAATCCGTTACTTGGAAAGACGGGTTAGATAGGAGTATCGACTATTTCGTTTCGTAACCGAATTTATCGAGTGATTGATCAAATAAGTTCCATGCTATCGCTGCTTGATAAAACTAATTTTGTCAATAATTACTGTCATATTTTATCGAGTCGACGATCCATGCTCGCACTGTAGGTTTGTTGATTTTTATCGAATAAGTATCACGAGGAGCGTGATATTTACCGACAAATTTTAGCGAATATAGTGATAACTCTAACATTATTTGTATTTCATGACATTATAAACAAGGGCTTAGGTTTCAATAATTAAACTACGAACGTGTAGAAAAGTAGTTAGTATCAATATGAACTAGGTGGGATTATTAAATGTGTACTTGTGAGGTTAACTGTCAATTAATATTTTTCTACGTTATCCATGCACGTAATCTATCTTTTAAAAGTTGATATAAATGTGATTTTATATGGTGCTTTAACATACATGTGTTTTTGTTTTTATTCAATCGGAAAATTGGATAGCGCTCATGGTACATTGTAGACAAAGATCTGCGATCTGCGTTTGGTACTCGCACAAATCGTGAAAATTTTAGAAATCGTTTTTTTGTCATTGGCACATTATTATTAAGGCAATTAAGTCTATAATTAGTCCGATTATTCCGATTTATTTCTTAGCATTAGGAATGTAATGAACTGATTATTTATATGCATTATATGTACACGCAGACTAAAACTAAAATGATGTTCGTATACAAGTTTTTGTCCGAACCGGGTAGTTTTAAAAATTAGTTCTCTTATTGAGGGTTTTGCTGTTGGCAACATTTAAGCCTTCTTTTTCGATTCGAGAATTTTGAGCAGGGTTTGTAGAATTTTTATAGAATAAATCTTCATTATATATTAAATTATACCGTATTTAGTACTTAGCTTTTACTGTTTTATTTCTTTCTAGTTCGTTGCTGGATATCTTCGCAATGGTTGCCGCCAAGAAACAGGTATTTATAATGTGCTCGCTCCATTCATACACGTGTAAAGTATGGACCACTGACTTACAAGATTTTGAAATTTTCTCCTTTCGAATGATCTTTTTCAGTGTCCTAAAGTAATACATGTTTGATAGGCTCGCTAATTTTGTAATTTGCGAGGTTGAAAAGGCATTGAACACGTTTTTGTTTTTATTGTAGGTTAAGTATGGGTATGGATGATTCACATAGCTTGATTTTTCTTTTTTTTTTTACAGAAAAAGACCATCGAGTCTATAAACACGCGCCTGGCACTTGTTATGAAATCTGGAAAATATTGCCTTGGCTACAAGCAAACTCTGAAAACTCTGCGACAGGGCAAGGCTAAACTTGTGATTATTGCCAAGAATGCCCCTCCTCTAAGGTGAGACTACTGAGAAGTAGATTTCCCAGGTATTTGTCAATTGGAAGCATATGGAGTCTTAGACAAAGAAGTATGATTTCCTGTTTGGTGATTTTAAAGAGCAGTCTATTCTTTATACTGTAATGTATGGGATATTTAGGGAGACGAAATGAGAACACAAAGTACCATGCACCAACTTATTTAATATCCATCTACCTACACATACATGCATGGTGTGTGATGTGGAGGAGTTAATTACCCATAATTTCTGAAACCTTTAGATCTCAGCCAACAATATATGTGTCTTGTTTTGCCTGTGTTGGGGGCATGTAGGCTTCGCACTTTGCTAGAATCAATGTATATAGTAGCGTTTTTCCTTTTGCCGTGCATCAATAATTGTACCAAAGAAATTTACCATCAATTATACCATCCATGAAATGCTTGTTTGCTTCATATTAAATTCAACAATAATTAATGTTCCAGAATTCTCAGCAAAAATACCTTATGCTTTTACTTACATTTAATAGAACATTTTGGCCAGAAACATTCCAATATACTATGAATGCAGCCTGTAGTGTCTCTTACTTAATCTGATCATACATTTTAGAAATTTTATTCTGAGAGGAGTGATGAAAGTGTCAATTATTGATTTCCATTTAAACTTCAAGAGGAATTAATACCTAACCTTTTGATTGTTTAAATGTGTAATGGAAACTATTTTATTAATCTGGACAAAAAGCTATTTGAGCTTATTTTGCATTTCCAAGTACTACACATTGGTCATAACCCCACATGGTCTGTTCACATGTGTATATACATCCCAATTCATAAAACTATTTGTGCCTCTACAAATATGCACCAGTTTTAGGGAGACTGCTTTTTAATTCACTATGGGAAACCTATGGAGTAGTCTTAAGGAATCCATTTGTTGCTGAACTTGACAGGTGAGGTCTTTCACTAATTTTTACTACAGGAGAGACTAAAAATGTAGAGGCAGTACCTAGCGTGGGTATTTCACATGATATCACCATGATGCACACTTATGTGTCTGCCATTGTTAACTCTGAAAATGTTTTAAAATGTCAATATAATGAACCACTTAACAATGGATAGATTCAAGCATTTGGTTCATTAGAGACACATCGTTGTTCTAAATTGCAGCTGTTCTATAGTGGATACAGATGTTTTCCGTAGACTTTATTTCTGACTTTTACTTGCTATAAATTATGCTTTCATTTGAAGCTGCTGAGAAAAAGTTCATTTTTTTTCAATATTTTTCTCCAGTTCTAGTACCACAGACATTCTGACCTCTTAGAACATGTTATGAAAGTGTACAAATACCTAGAAATTACTAATAGATACCATGCAGGAAGTAAATCTTTGAATGTGTGTTGGGTTACTCACTTAAGGCTGTTTTAAGCGAAGCTAATATTGGCTTTGCTTTTCAAATGAAGCTTTATAATGAAATATTCACCAGACTTGCTAGTGTATCTATTCCTAAGGACAGTTTTATTATCAAGGGGTTTTTCCCCTACATGTTGTTACAGAATTTGACATATTTGGTCAGAACAGAACAACTAGTATTAGTGAAAACACACAAAGTAAAAGTTTATTATTTACCTATTCCATTGTTTTGCAGAAAGTCTGAAATTGAATACTACGCCCTTTTGGCTAAGACTGGAGTCCATCACTACAGTGGTAACAACATTGAGCTCGGCACAGCTTGCGGGAAGTACTACAGGGTTTGCACACTCGCCATCACTGACCCTGGAGACTCTGACATCATCACCACACTACCGGAGGCGCAAGCTTAGATTTAAGAATTAAACAATTAACTTAAAAACACAAGCTGTTTTATTTCACATAATACCCTAAGCTAAGGGGTGTCCGGGCTATATTGCTACAGAGAGTGCACACTTTTATATAAGTTGGGTTATATTGTAAATAAGAGAAATACCAAATAGGTTCAGTAGAAAGCCAGTGTGTGTGTCAGTCCTTTCAGCAGGCCCACACCTCGCATAAGCTTCCCATATACGAAATAGTGTGTATATTTTGCCGTCTCATTTGGGCTAAGTGGCTAGGTAATACCCGAGACCAGGTAGTAGTAGCGCATTACTATTTAGTTTGTGCAGACCTATCGGCGCTAAGATTGCGTGCCAAATCCTAGATGTCATCACTCAATAACAGGTGAGACGGTTGTCAACCGCAAGCTTAAAAAATAATTTCGTTTGTAGTCCTTTTTGAGGGCATTGTTTCGATCGATGTACGTTTCTGTTTATTGAGTTCCTTGAACCGATGTCCCTTATATGTATCTTAACCAAATATGCCTTTGTGAGTGTGATACTATCCAGCACGACTAGGTACCTACGGAAGTTGATTATTTCGGTACATTTTCATAAACAATTGTAGGTACCGACCTTTCATTTTGACATAGAAGTTGTGGTCGTGCTGTGATTATGCTTTCTGACACGGTGACTCGTGGTTTTAAATATTGAGTTACATAATTTATATTGTCTACAATTATTGTACACAAAATGTAGTTATTAATTAATTCAGGTGATTTGAGCAGTCTACTATCAAGTATATTTATTTATTAACATTCACACAAGGTCTTCAGGTCCTAAACTAGGCAGAGCCTGTACTACCTGATGACTGATATATATACATATACACACCCAGACACAGGTCAAACAGACATG
The DNA here is from genome assembly GCA_934044485.1 of Apeira syringaria. NCBI lineage: Eukaryota > Metazoa > Arthropoda > Insecta > Lepidoptera > Geometridae > Apeira > Apeira syringaria. The sequence goes on from OW203662.1 coordinate 913,581, forward strand.
TTAATGCACACAAATGTTTGATCTGTCCGGGAATCGAACCCGGGACCAGCGGCTCAGAAGGCAGAGTGCTACCAACTGCGCCAACCGACCAGTCAATACCAAATACAAACTTTTTTTTTGCATATCCTGTTTAAATTTAAGAATAGTTATTTGTTTTACATGTAGGGAAAGTTGATCTTTGGCGTGAGTGCTTGGATTGAAGCCTGAATAAGCGAAGAGTTCCAGGATTGAACAGGATTTTGTATATTTTTACCCTACTAATATTATTAATGCGAAAGTTTGTGAGTATGGATGTATGTATGCTACGCAAAATCTACTGAATAGATTCGGATGAAATACAGATAACTTATGCCCTAGATTAACACAGGCTTATTTTCATCACGTGAGTGAAACGGATTTGGATGAAATTTGGGATGTAGATTGTAGATACTTCAGGTTCCGGAATAATATATAGGCTACTTTTCATCATAATCATAATCGAGGTCTCATCTGTTAATCACATGAGGATCCAAGTCACTTTAATAACTCGGCGAGTCGCGTTCTTATCAACAAACACTGTAAGAGACGGTTTTTCGAGTCCTGTATGAGGAATGGGGTCTATGAGTAACAAAATAAAAATCATAACTATATTATGAAGGTAAATTTATCTCAAATATGTTCCTGTCATATTATAATAACGCGCTCCTGCTTTTCGTTTCTGGGTACTCCAGAGCTCTCCGACCAGGAAACTGTCAGACGGTGTAATCTGTGAACAAAACCATTCATTCAAATGTAATACATACATACTTCTATAGTTAATAAATGCCGATCAGAACTCATTTTATCTACTACAGCTGCCTAAGAATTGCTTTTACATGAAATTGAATAATAAGGAAGACAGCGAATAGAGTAACGTATGATCTAAATTACACAATTCTATTAGATAGTATATTATTAATTTATCTAAATGACTTACTTACGTTAGCAAGATAAATAATGTTTTATGGAAACAAATTTACATACAATAATTACGATTAAGAATTCAATCTATACTATAATCTTAACTTTTCTTATGCGAACTCATTGCCTAAGTCTGTGTTTCCACATGAATACAATCTGGGCATCTTCAAGTCACGAGTGAACAGGTATCTTCTAGGCAGGCGTGAATCATCGTAGACCGCATCATCACTTAACATCAGGTGAGATAGTGGTCAAACGCCTGCCTATTGTGAATAAAAAAAAATAAAAAGTAATCAACGTTAAGATTTGATTGCTTACAAAATTTGAATCCACGCGCCATTTAAATGTATAATTTCATTTCTTTATTATCTAGGTAATATCTAGGTCAGTCTAAGTGAACCACATTTACACCGCTGTTTAAATGGTTGAAAGTTTCCTAAGTATTTAACATTATTTCGATAGCGGTTTAACTTACGTATATAAGTAGCGTAGGTATCGTGACCGGTTTCGTGACATTCTGAGTGAGAGAGCACGCGCCCTCGGCCGCGGCCGCGCCGCTCACGAAACCGGTCGAGGTACCCGTAAGTAATTTTATTTTTAAATTTCATTTTTTTTAATAATATGTACCTAAAAATGTGCACTGCACCCTCCCTCGGTGGGCGAATCCAACTCGGCATTATATATGTCCGGTTCTTTTCCAAATCATTCCTTGATTTTTAACCCCTCTATAAAAATTGAACGCGCCGCGGAATATTTGTAATACATGGTAACTGTTAGATACCCTATAATCTTGTGTGCTCTCTTCCGTGCTTTAACCGAAGGAACTAAGAAACGGAAGTGAGGAGAGCGTTGTCGCAACTACCAGCACTTCAGAGTTCGCTCCATTAGGATAAAGTAGGTACCAGCTGTGGGACGCCACTGCTGGGTTTAGGCCGGAATAGACCGTTAATAGAATAGAAAATGTTAATGCGTGTTATCGTTACTGCTAGGCTATGGGTATAATAAATTACCTTTATACCATCCTGACCAATTTAGCGTTTTTTTCTCTCTGTATATAATGTGTATTATTGTAAGTTACTGTTTCAAGTGTGCTGAACAACGTTTTTCGTGATCTTACCCATGTGTATACATACTTTTAAGACACTCACTATATTTTAGATAGAACTCTCACACATATCAACTTACCATTTGAAAACAATCTGCAGCGGCCGTATTCGCAGAAGGTCCATTTCTTGATTATACTGAGCCAATATTATCGAGCCACACTGCTCTGTGTTTTACTTTATCCATATCCTGTAAATGTTAATCATAATTAAAATGTTGTTCTACCATTTGTGTCTTTTTTTTTCAAATAATTCATGTTTAATTATTATCTATAGTATGCTCGTTGTCATGTTTTACTTGTAACCTAACCTAGGTTTACTGTGTATTTTTATCTTTATTGAGTAATTATAGGATACAATATTTGATAATATTCTTTTCCATGTAGCCTAATTGATTGTAAGTAGGTACAACAATTTGTTCAAATATGTACTGCGGTTTTGTCTTAGATAACTGTTGCACCAGTATGTACTTAGCATTAGGTTGCATGTTGCATTGGGTGATATGCCATGTCGTATTTATAATTATTGATGGTATGCATACATTGTGGTATTCATTACCTTAATATGTACCTATTGTGCATGTATATGTTCATTTAATTAAAATCTTAGAACTAATGAATGGCTTTAACCATTTTATTTTACAAATGCTTGTCTCATATAATATGATACTATACATATTATCTATATGCGTTGATACAATCATATTGGGCTGCTTCTGACTAGTAGATATTCGTGTCTATGAATGTTTGCAGGCACCGCGTGGCTCGCGTATTGCATGCTCATTATAGCTTATTGGTGTAATTTTACCAAAGGCACTAAAGTATCCATGAATCGATAAATCGGTCATCTAGTGAATAATACTGAATAATTTTACCACTATTTAGTGGTTTATTCGTTCTTATTTTGTAGTCTTAAAATTAGTTATATTTTTCTGGCTTTATAATTAAATATATGTACATACAGCACTATAGAACTCTTCGGCGAAACCTGAATAGCCGAAGTCATCGGAATAATAACAAGATTAATTGAGTTTTGTCTATTCCCTCGCTAGCTCGGCAGATCTCGTACCGCGTATAGGAGTAGCATCATGGCCTCGTGCTCTAGAACCTAACAGTGTTGCATAATGAAAACCCACAACTTCACAATATTATAGCAACAACTTAAGAGTAATCTAGGGACTTAAAATCGAGTGATACATAGAAAATGTATTACCTGTAATTTTACATATGGAAGCTTTCGTCTTATTATTGATGGCGGGCAGTCGGTGATGTTCATACTACGATAATCCTGTCGTAATACACGAACGTACGCTGAACGATAGCAGTATCAATAGATAGGTACCTTATGTCTACTTGAAACATGCCAGTGTACAATATTCTATGTTATGAACGACAACTATTCATTGGATTATGTTTACATTATATATATCAGATATTATTGTACCATTGTGGTTCCATATTTCAATATTGTGACAGTAAACATATCTAGGGCAAACCATACGTATTACAGTATAAATGGGTAAATGAACCCAGGCAGTCTTTGTCTACATGGTAAGCTGGCTGGCATAAGTACGTGAATCATATACGCCCACATCGTTTAACGAGACTGGCCGTCTACCTTAAAATCTGCCGTTAAAATTCTTAATACATTACCATCTTTTTATGATTGGTATGTTAAATATTGCAGTAACTTACCTACAAACTTACACAAAATTTTGGCACTTTGGGACCATATTAGAATTTGAATGTATAGCTAAATATTTGGCATAAATAATGTTAGTTAGTTTTCACATATTCGGTTCCAGCCAGCGAAGACAGTGTGAACAAGAGGTAACTTAGAAAACGTATATAGAAATGTTCTTCTACCTCGCAATTACAATAAATATTTAGCACTGTCCATATAACCTGAAAAAGTATATATTTCCTTCATTAGTAAACCTTACAATTAAATTGAGATGTATCAGTGATAATAACACTAGCAGCTAAAACAACATTCAAGACCGAGATTTTTGTACTGCAGTTGTTATAATTTGATCACTTGCTTGTCTTTCAGAACACAACTAACGCATTAGCTCAGTACTCAGTAAAGTGGTCGTTCACCATCACTCGTTATTATTGAAACCATGGCTGCCAATCTTGTGCACTCGCTAACAATGTGAAATTCTAACACCCTCATTATTAAATTTCTATTGGCATACTCACCATCACCAGTAATTTGCCAAATATCACTACGCGATGATAATTCAATGACAGATACGGATATACTCGCTCCCCCACATATTCTCTTTTCGACATTTGCAGGTTAACAGAGTTCTTTCTATATACTATATTTAAGGAGCTAAATGTATTAGTTGGCGCCGGCGAGGTAGATACCAGCGCAGCGCAGCGGCTTGTATACCTAACAATGATTCACGAGAATGCGAGTATAACCAGAACCCCATGCGTGACAATTGGCTATGGAACATAATTTGTACATCAAATTGATTACCAATTTATATTCGATAACTAATCAGCATCGTTCAACAAATTAATTACAGAACGTTGTTCCTCTGTTTTTGAATACAAACGAATAGTCCGTGCGGAAAGAGAACCGTCATGAGGTTTCAGGACGCGGCTGGTTTTTTAATATTTTTTTTAATTAATTATCTGCGACTGTAACAACTTGATACTATTCTATGCTATAAGCATTTATGTTTAAGCCATACACTTATAGATAAAAGTTATAAGTATGTTAGTTCCATTTTACGCCACGGCGGTTCTTTTTTCACAGACCACCAGATATGTCCAGTTTAATCAGTCAAAAAGGGAATGCGTTAGACAGGATATATTTACTAAAATCTTACTTTTTGATTGACTGAAAATTTACTTAGCCACCATAGGACAAATTTTTTAATGTACCTGCTTTTATATACTATATATATATATTTGCCAGACTTAAAATTCCTAAATACTTTACACCTAGCTACAAGTTATCCATTCGATTATGATCAACAGTATAATGCCTACTGCAAACCTTCTTAGCTTCAACAACTGTTGCTTTATGATTATCATCGATGTTGTTAGGTGTCAAGTCATGCTTCTGCTGTAACTCTTTAAATAGACTTGTGTCTGTGGCACGAAACTCGTCTCAAAATGTTCATAACGTATAAGTCAAATAAATAAATTGAACATTATAATTAAGAATAAAAAATATAATTATTTTCCAGTATAAATAATTGAACAACGCACCGACTGAACTCAGCCTACCAATAAGGAGTTTTCTAAAAAAATAAACTCCGTTTATGTTAGTTTGAAATCGGTGCCACAGCCAAGATATCAATGACATGTTTCCTCTTACTATTTTGGTCTGTTACTCAGGTGTTTTTCATTTTTCAGGTGTTTTTCATTTTTCAGGTGATTTCTATTTCGTTCTGGAATATTCTCATGTTACTTTTTGCACTTTTCGAGGAGCCGACCTTATTTTAGACCCTTGTACTCTTTTTTAGAGCATAGAGCCTTGTTCACAACAAACTATACATTTTAGACAAGACAGATCTTCCCTCATTTGACAATGACAGCAAAATTTTTGTGACTATTACTTATATTATTATTTTATTTATTATTATTACTCCATCTAACAACAACTTTTGTCGAATAATTTTTTTTTAGAAAATGCATCATCAGACTCATATCTGAGACTGTAGTTACCGACAGAACTTAGTTGAAATGTTTTACGCGGCGATATGAATATTATGATTTTGAGAGGGGTTCTGCAAATCTTAGCATAGTAGGCACAACGCTTATTTTTCTCCTTGAAGTTGCCTGTGCAATTCTTGTTTTTTTTTTTTGTACCAATAAGGACTGACTTCACTTATACTCGCTTATGTTTGTCACATATCCCTTTCTCTGCTCGGTGACAGTTTAACCGGCGCATGGCCTCGCTTCAGGTTCATAAGTTTAGGTTGACCCTACCCCCCTGTAATAATGTTACTGGCACAGTTTTATACATATTATTGTTCATTAATTCGCTACCATCTTGTTGCACTTTCATTCGAAATCACTATTATATATATGGCATCAATTAATCTTTCCAAATAAAGCATACACTATTATTTTCATAACTTTATTGTTTAGCAAGTCCTTAAATTCTAAAACATACGATCGGTATTAGGTTTCACACCTAAACAAAATACTCAATACCATTGTTACAAGAATGTAAAATAATGTTTAATATAAGTGCGAATTCATGTCACTGAATGTGTTATTATAAATAAAATGTCCCTTAATATTAGCTAAAGTAAACTAACAAGTATCAATACAATAACTGTGAGTGCAGTGCAGAGACAACGCTCCAACGTTCTCCGAGCATCCTGACGTATGATCATTAATCTTAGCGGCCTGCTACATCGTTTTCTCATACAAATTCTGATCAGAAACATTTTAGTTATCCACTTTAGCTTCAATCGGTAACTTCCATTATATTTTAGTGTGGGTTTTGACATGGCATAGATGAAAAATTATACTCTGATATACAGATCACCAACTGCCTGCAATACAAACAATTATCACATACATAAGCGACAAATTACTACCGAAATAGTTATTACTCTATTCATATATTTAACACATGTCCCTACGAGCCCTACGAGAGTTTATTCTGTTATTTTGTGCTTCATGTCACCACTGTATCTATAACACTTTGCCCAATTCCTTTTACAAATAATTTGACCAGAATGAAAAATACCTATAAATGATTTATACATGCAAACATATATCATGCGTCTAATCTATTATATTATTGTTTAAAGCCTACGTAATTCTTTGGCTAATTAGTACTGTTCAACACACCAGCTGTTTCCTCTAGCTTCGCCGGCTAAACCATTACAACGTGCTCACTAGCGCACCGCTCGGGTCGCGCCTGCGCCGTAACGGGGCTATTTTTGCGAAGCTTTTATTTGTATGATTTCTACAACTCGCTAAAATGACCATAATATTGTGCTGGTAAAAATATCGTTTATTGAATAGCCAGATGCTCACGTGATCACGATGACGACATAAGTTACACATAAGTTTAGACTGTGTACGTGAACGGTCACAGTTTTGATATATCGCCTTATTTAAAAGAAATGACTTTTCTTATTACATTCGCCTGCAACTCCTATTCTCCAAAATAAACTTATCTAGTAAACTGTGATCGTGTCGAGATTAGTATTCACGATCGCCTCGCTAACCTATCGAACGTGGCGGGTGCAATGACCAATATCTCCCACACGGAACGTCAGGCTTGTACCAATACAATTTACAATTGTAGCCTAAATTGGTGGCGTCAGGGGGGAGTCCAGTCGGAGCTTCCATTTTAGCCAGTGCATCTTAAGGTTTATGTGGAATACCTAAAATCCATTCTCGGCATAATGTTCAGGTATTTTATTAAATATCAGTGGAGTATTTGTTCCCTTCCGTTCACTATGACTATGCGATCTGACATAATATTTCCTATATTCATTAGCCTATTTCATAACTTATTGTAAAGTAAAAAATATATTTGCAGCTGGCCCTCATACAATGTGTGTCTATTCCATCATAAATCAAAAAAAGGAGCAGTGCAATTAATGTGGTTCACCTTACCAGTAATATATAATCGGTTTATTTCTTTCTTTTTATACCATTCTGATTATAAAACAATTACTGTCAATAATAAATCGGGATATCTAGAAATATTTAATAAACCCATATTTTTCGTTTTTCAAACGAATTTATAAGGAAACGGCCTTGCTTATAAACACAACTAGCTATAATATAATGTAATCAGTGTGAGATTTGCACATCTCCAATTGATTCGTTCCTTATATCTCCACTGCTGTTGTTTACTACACAAAGATAAACGATATCGGGACGCTCAAACTTGATTCGTCGAGTGAAAGCACATTGAATGCTTAACAGAAGTATATACATATTATATTAAACTGGGACAGAGTAGTTCTATCGATCGATCAACATAGATATCGTGCGGCCTATGGGAATTTAATTTTGTTCACTTTATTAAACAAACATTAGACACATCATAGGTACTTAAAGAATATTTTTAAGTTTTATATATTTACAAAAAACGAAAAATATTCTCGATTTATTTATCGGCATACAGTTCAGATCGATCGATGGCATACTTGCACTATCATCAAAAGCTCGTCACTGAAATCATGAGAAACCGAACTGAACCGAATACCCTATTTACGGACACCTTATTCGTCCATTTGTAATACTCGAGTGATATCCCCGAGGTGATGTTAATATTGGGAGTGCTCACCGTAGTTGTCGGCGTAGTGCGGCTGCGGTTGCGGCTGAGGCTGCGGCTGTTGGTAGGAGCCGTAGGCGGCGTGCGCGTACGCCCCGTAGGCGGGCGCGGGCGCAGGCGCGGCGGCCGGCGCGCCGTAGCCCGCCTCCGCGACGCCGTAGCCCGCGTCCCCGGCGCCGCCCGTACCTCCGCTAAACACAATATTCACTATTACACTAGTTTTAAATTAAATTAGAAAATGAAAAAGATACCCACAGAGAAACTATATGGTGTATCTGTGAGAATACCAAATACGGTCTTCTAAAAATGTTACATTATCTAATATAAAAAAATTATAGTGTAAACTCTAAGGCTTTCACGGCCGGCGTTGCATGTTGTATGTATTGCTTCCGGGCTGTTTGGCCGTGGTCTATGTGAAACTTATGCTCCAGACGTTTTGTCGATCACTGCGGTCGACATCTTCAGTGGTTCAGGTCCGAAGTACTGATCAGTAACAGAGAAGTAACGGAAATAACAGAGGCACAGTCGAACGCCATGCCATGGCCATTATGGCATCTGCGCGATTGTCAAATTTGACATTCCAAAGAGGCTTTACCGATTTATGACGAATATAACGAGGATCGTGATATTCGTTAAATAATAACGAATGTCGCAATAGCTAGTATCACGATTTGTCGATGGTATTGTGTATTTTGGCGAATTAGACGAATCGATTTCACGACATTGCAAACAAGGTCGATAAAATTAAGCTGCTATACGACCGTGTAGAAAAGTAGTTACTAAATTAGCATCAACATGAACTGGATGGGATTAACGGCTATTAAATTGAGTTCCGGCTATTAGTGTGTACTTGTAAGGTAAACTGTAAATTAATATTTAGTCTATGTTGACCACAAATGTAATCTATCTTACGTTCAAATCATTTGAAGGAAATAATTCGGCTACTAGGGGGCTTGAACCCACGACTACAGAATACCGTCCTGTCGCTTTGTCCATCTAAAATAGTATAATTTCACTAGCCGTCCGAGTTTATTCCTTTCTTCAACATCTGAGGGAGGTTGTTCTTAACGCCGGTTATGAAACACCTTCGAAGCGAAAACTAATGTATGGACTAGTATATGGACGAAAAGCCATTAAGGTCCCGCTTTCTATAGACAGGAAAATAACAAATAATAATCTGCATTAGATCCATGATATTATTCTTGAACAGAGAAAATGCGGCTCTACTTTGTCGGAGCTTGTTGATCCGGAGGCGGCCTACATAACCCTGCAGATATACCTTTATGCATTAAGAGCAAGCATTTGTGACGAAGGGAGCTTTGCCCATGATGGAGGTACAATATGAGACACGCAATTTGTCTATTCATATTAACTTGGGATGAATATATATACACAGATAATGTTATATATAGTTATATATGTTGTGTATAGATTAATTAGATATTATGAAGCCGGCGAGCATGTAAATAATGTATTCGTGTCCACGTACAGCACCGTGGCATGCGCACCGTGCGTCCGAGGAGTCGCCAAGTTGCTAAAGTTGAAATGAACTACAAATATAATACATACCCATATCCGTCATTTTCATAACTCTGAGCAGTAGAGGAATACCCGTAGCTGTTTGATGGATATTCACTAGAGCTGTATCCAGTGTTAGCTTGAATGGGCGCCGCCGGCGCGTAGCTGTCGTTTTGGTATGCCCTGCCAACACATAGCAGTGCACATATGTATTGTGAATTCGATATTGGACAAATGGACTTTTAACAAGAGTCATTGAAGTCAGAATGTATAATATCTGCATATGGGTGTCAGACGGCATTTCCTATCTAGATAAGTTTCATCATTTAGACAAGAGACTGTTGGTCATGATGCCATAAGGTAAGAAATCAATAAATCAAGCACATAAGAGAGAAAGGGGTTTTCTTGTATATTACATCGGTTGGTACGTCACTGATGTACCAACCGATGTAATATACAAGAAAAGGCCATGTCATTGTTCCTCGGATTGTGTGTCAGCGTCATAATTACAGTATTTACACGGATGGCGCTAAAAATATGATTGGGGCAAGTTGTGGCTATTACTCCCCAGATCTAAAAATGTCTGAATAAAACCATGACAGCAATACAAGGAGAAGGGCCTGGCTGTACAGGCGGTATCACTTGCATTAGAGCAATGTTAAGAATAAAAATAATGATGGATGCATGCCCTTTTTAAAAAAACATAATATTCTTATACTTCCGTCGTCATACGTATTTGAAGTAGCGCTATTTGTAAAACACAATATCAGGGCCCCAAGTCTACTATTCAATATGGCAATATGATCGGCTCACAATGGACGATTTTGACAGTTTTGGTAGTCTGCTATTACATGTCGTTAATATTGAATCAATCTTGAATTCAATGAGACATTTTTCGTAGTCTGTTACAATATGACATGCCAATGGCATGCTAGATTGGTAGTCTGCTAATTTTTGACATATGTCACGTGGTATATATTTCATAGATTGCGCATAGGTTAAGCATAGATTGCTGTTGTACATGAAAGTTCGGTGTTCATACAATATTTTAATCTAAAATCAATAAAAGAAATTACTGAAAGTTGGATGTTAGTCTCGTAATTGTTGATAATTAATAATATATAAATTGTGCTTGAATATTTGAAGTGAAACGCTTGTTCAGTATATTAATACATATCGTATAAAAAGATGCATAGATTGCTGTGGAACATTTTGACGTTGGCTGATGCAGTGGATGCTCGCCAACGTCGAATAAATGAACGTAGGACCCGCCGCCGGACTCGTGCTGAATCTAGGGCCACCAGCAATCCTTTCACGGATCTGCCAGAAGCGGAATTTGTTAAGACGTTTCGCCTTAATAAGCAGACTGTCAAAACATTGGTGGATGAGATAACGCCTCTACTTCCCCGAACACGAAGAAGTGATGGCATACTGCCTACTGCATACTGCGTTGTATTGGTGTGCTTAAAGCTCGCTTCCGGTAGGTCATTAACTATTGTTAACATCCAGCATCTAATCATGTACCATCAATTAAATAGCTAATATTAAATCTTCTAGTATTTTAAGATTTAACCTCAGTTATATTAATAATGTGCCTTTACTTTGCAGGTGTTTGCTTGTAGCTCGTGCTTTACATTATAGCCCTGTCATGGCTGGGAAAATAGTAAATGCCTGTTGTGTTCTACATAACATTGCTATGGAAACACACACAGCAGTGACTCCTTTGTCAGCTGAGGAAGCTAATGCAGAAGCTCTACATTCACAACTGGTACAATAAAACTCTTTAAGACAGTATATTTTTTATATTTGTACTATGAAACTTCTTATGAAAAGAATATTTACTGGCAATCAAACATAGGACCTCGCTTTAGATTCATACAGATATTCATATTTGGGAATATAATCAGTATTTATATAGTACATGAATAAATTGAATTTGAGTGTATACAATACAAATATTCAGTTCAAAATTTTAAATTTAACTAAATATTTGTATTGTAAACACTCAAATCTTTAACAGAGTTTAGAGAGACTAATGCTTTAACAGAGTTGCCAAATGATGGCAGAATTGTGGATTGAAATATTTCAACTATTAAAAGTACTTCTCTCATATAAAATCGTAGAAATGGTTGTAATAATTTGAATGAAAATTTCTGAATCTTATATTGTATAGTACCTATACTTGATACATTTTTTACTAATAGTAACTGGAAACTATAAATTATATTTCCTACAGTAGTAACAAATCTATTTATAATTATAGGTGGCACAGCTTGGATGCCAAGGCACTAAATATAATACAAGTAGGTTTGGAGTAATAGTCCAATTTAAGATTATAAAGTCATTTATCCAATTGAGGCATCAATAATGCAATAAGAATGTAAATAAATCTAAAATACATTCAATAACACATTTCAAAATAAAAATAAAGACACTGAAAACACCTGGCAAAAAAATTAAGACTATTCTTTTCAATTTATGACATGGTTTAAGATTTTATTGTAAACAAATATAATTCCCTAAGGAATATTTATTAGTCTACTAATCTAAGATTAGGTACATTCATTTATTCTTATATTAAAATGCTGACATTCACTTTAATTTTAACTTATTAACGTTTTTATAGAAATATTTTACATTTTTAAAGATAAACAAAGGCAAAGGTTTCCTTTCTTTAAATAAATCTTAGTCTTATGAGACCTATTTCCTATAAGCTATAAAAGCTTGGTTTTGCAAGATAAAAATAATTACTATATCAGCTGCTGGATGCCACAGAAGTAACCAAGAAATTCCTAAATTATTATAGTAATTTCTTGCTACTATTCTTGTACCAACAATAACATGTAACTTATAATCTTATTTTAGTGAAGCGATGATAGCTTGGTGTAGGTAACACCATTATCAAATTCCCAGCATGGTGGTAGGGTACTTTCGAGTACCTGCCTGGCTAGCTACCACCCTAGTCAAGCACTAGATCTATACAGTATAAAAAAAATGTATCATAATATGTAAATTATATTTGTTACAGTAGTAACAATCTTTTTATTAAATTTTAGGATGAAGAACACTGGAGGGCCGGCATTGAAAATTTGCCTGAAGGTGAAAATCACAGGCGTGGTAATCCAGAGCTCCTTGAAGGCAGAGAAATGCAGCAGGCTTTAGTTGAAAAGCTGTGGAGAGAAAGATAATTGTAACTATTGTTTGTATGCCATTTTACATTGTGTGTGTTTAAGCATATTAAATTCAAATGTATTAATCATTTTTTCTTTGTTGCAGGTACTGGTTCAAGTCAATGATTTTACATTTAAAAACAAATATAAGTTAATTACAGTAGTCTAAAAATGTCATTTTATTCCACTTTTTATTACAGACCCCATTAATACAGAAATAAAATGCTTACATCAGAAACTAGAGATCTGAATCTATTTCAGAGTATGGCCTCTTCAGTGTTTGGCCAAGACGGTCAATGGCATGCACTAATTGTGCCCCAACACCCTCAATAGTCTCTACTATTCTCGACGTTGATTGGCTGAAAGATTGGTTAGCCTGCTCTATGGCTTCCGCCAACCTTATATTAGAGCGGGCTAGCTCTAGTGTACTTTCTGCACTTCTCTGCTCAATCTGCTCAAGTCTTTCTTGAGCTGACTTGAGCGCCTCACTCTCAGGACAATCTATAACAAACAACAGTTATCTTATGAAGTGCTCTAGTAAGACTTATTTTAACATGATACAAAAAATAATAAATTACCTGTGATTGGGTCACGTCGAACACGTTTATGTCTTCTTATTCCATCTGAACCCCTTATAGGAGTTGATGTACTGAAATGTTATGGTAAGTACATATTAAAATTTGAAGAAACAGACCCTAAGTTCTTACAAATTTAGTCAAATAACGAATTGTATTACCTCAGCTCAACAATAACTTCCCCTGGATCTTCTCTTAAAGGGTTGTTCTCCAATATACTGTTGAAAAAATAGAAACAGTAAATTCACCTTTCACAAGATTATGTAGTACAAGCTTTATCCTGAATGTATTTGTCTATTTCAGATATAGTTTGATGTTTGTGAGTTTGTATGTTACTTACTCAACCACACTAAAGCTACTGGAAAAGATTAGGATGAAATTTTTCTCTAATACCTAGTTTAAGCTGTAGATAAACGATACAAACACATAGTTACTATTGATTAACACAACTGAGTTAGAAATTAAGACATTTAATTTCTAACTATTTTTTGTCCATTTCAAATCCAATCCTAAAGTCAATGCACATATCTCAGGCCGTAGTTATATATCAATAATTTCATGAAAATTGCTATTAGGTTCCCATGAAGAAACAAAAAGGAATAGGTATTAATAAATGCCAAGTAATCTTAAGAAAAAGCTTCACTTACGAAAATGAACTTAAATGGCTACCCTCGACGCTAGGCAAGTCCATTTCTACCTCCACAGCAGCAGGGATGTTATGCAGCTATAATATATAACAAAACCATGCAAGAAATGAATATGTTAGATGAGTGCGGGACACAATGATCAGTGCAACAAAAAGTAAACAAACCTGACTTAAGACTAGCCCAAAAATATAAAATCAAAGGAATCATGCAATAAGAGTTATAGCCATAAATGCGTTAGTAGGGCAACTGAACCAAAAATCAGTAAATCAATATGAAACTTACAGGGGGTGGTTCATGGCGGACACCCGGCAGTGGCTCTCCAATGTCTCGGCCCAGAATCGTATATAAACGCTCCTGAAGGGGAGTCAGGCTTATTATTTTGGACGGACCACCTCCTTAAAACATTTAATTGTTTATTAATTAGATCGAACAGATTCATGGTGTTTAATAAAATGAAACATGAAAATAACGAATTAGTAGATAGAAACTGTTAAGAAGATTACTTACCAGTAGCACTTATTTCTTGTTTTTTATGTTTTATTTTGCGAAGCACACGCGATTTGTATTCATAGAAAAACTGAAATGGATAATATTATTTGCTGAGTAAGATATAACTTATAATCTGTTATTATTTATTACTGCTTTTATAAAGGATTATTCTTACTGCTCGCCATTCAGCCACTGTTTTTGTAGGACAGTTTGGACTTAGAGAATTTAAAAGATTTGCGCACTGGCTCCAGTCTTTTAGCGAGAACTTTGCCTTCATTAGTTCTGCTAAAATGACCTAGAGCCAGCTCCGGTCGCCCCTCCACGAAGTCGATTAGGGCTTCCACTTGCTCCGGGAGTACCATCTTCTTTGAATTGATAATATTTTATTTTATTCAGCGTATGAAATTATATCAGCAAAGCAAACCACTATACAATTTTGGCGCACTTTTTATGTACGTCAATATCGTCAGGGACATCATTGCCATTTTATGACAAATACTTTCAATCTTAAAAAGCTGTTTATGTTTATTTTACAAACAAATGCATGTTTTTCACGTGAAGGAGCATTATTTTTAATTATTAGTAAATCTCAATCGATAAATTAGTGTTTATTACATGTTTTTTTAGTTTTATGTACCCTTAATCCACTCATTCATTTTCTTTTTGAGTTGTGGCAATCATTAAAAACAAATCTACCATTTCTCCTAAACCAGCATAGGCCAATCATAGATTCAACATAGACTCAGGCTGCTATGATTTAGCAGACTACGGATTTTTGACATTGTCTCAATGGCATCGGCTCGGCATCGCAGCAGACTGAATATGAACTTTGAATTAGTAGACTTGACACCCTGATTGAAACAAGCAGTCTATATTTACTTAATAAAAATGTAATCAAATTACAATGACAGGATCTTCGTCTACTGGTAGGGCTAGTTTCAGGTCACTGCAACCTAAGAGATGGGAGATGTGAAGTTACAGATAGTTCAATGAGAGGCCACAGAAAGGAAAAAATCACAGACTACATACGCGAGAATGTTTATTGTCTCTGATACAATCACATGTACCACTAGAGTGGCTATGCCTGCAACCCAGGGCCGTGGTCCGTTATATAAAGGAATTAGGATTTATTCAGCTGACATGCTTTTTCTGCCACCCGCAACTTCCACTACCATACATGAGTATATTTTAATGTGGTTATTTACGATCCTCTACCTCATTTGACTCGTTGGAGGAAGGCTTAATTGGTTTTCTTAAATTATTGATTTTAAATTAAGACAAAACCTCACCCTTGTGCACTGTAAGGCAACTGTGTGTAAGGATCCGCTGCAGGCTGTTCATATTGTTGATATCCGGAATTCCTGTAAAAGAAGGAAGTAAATTATGTGTTTATAGAATAACAAATTCAATCTAGTTCTTGAAACATTATAATATCAGTGAAGAGAGGTTCGTCATGTGTGTATCAGACGGCACATTCCTATCGTGATTCAGGTTCATCATTATATTAAATACAAAATAAATAGTAATTTAACTTGATAGCTAAAAATAGATTTTGCTGATGATCATAATAATGATACAGTTTATTTATCATATCAAACATATTAATATAAATAAATAAATATTTTATGATTGATGGATGACATACATTTGTTTTTTACATTCATTTACATACCTTATTGGTACTAGTCTAGGTCTAGGTACTGTTATATCAACATTCCCCAATTTGCACATTTTTTCTCTGGTCCTGGGTTGGTAATATAAATAAAACTTACGTATAGCCATTTGCTTGCGGCGGCGGCGGATTGTGTGGCTGCGAGGGCTGGTAACCGCCTTGTGCTGGCGGAGGTCGACCGCCACCACGTTGTCCTTCAAATCTGTTGCATAAACGCAATATATATAACTACAATCATTCATTATTCATTTATTTTAGTTTATTGCATACTAGCTGGGCCCCGCGGTTACACCCGCGTGGATTACGGTTTTCCCTAACTCAACCTCAATTATTCAAACATACACAAAAACTTTCGCCTTTATTATTATTGTTTATCAACTTTCACACAAGGTCTTCAGGTCCCAAACTAGGCAGAGCCTGTACTATGGTAGCCTGATGACTGATATATATTAATTTATAATATTAGTGTGATTATGATACAAGTAATGAAACCTATTTGGAGACTTTTGTGAATTGTAGTATTGTTGCTTAACTTACAGGTTATCCCAAAAATTAAGGTTGTTAAATCAATTTTATACAGTCAAAGTAAACGAAAAAATAAACGTGACACAGATCCGTATGTGCGAACTTAAGTTCCACTTGTTTTATATTTCGTACAAGTGAAATTTGTTCCATCACACAGAATACTAGTAACCGATTTTTGCCTTGAAATAATTGTAACGTAAGTTCCGCCTTGTTTTTTTGTCGAGGGGGAAATCTTCGACAAGGTACTTCGCTACATTGAAGGTGCAGCGAAGTTATGTGAGGTTCTATTCTAGTGGCTCACTAAAACTCCCCAGTGGCCAGCTTCTATGCTTGACAAAGGGCTCCGGGAACTCCAGAGAACGCACCGGTGCCATTTTCGCTTATCGCTTGTAGCAATATCCCAGGGGCAGTTGGGCTACCCCCAAATTTGCTCGATGTCTATTACTACACATGCCACTGTGTGTAGTTGCCTTCTCGAGGACCCTCACTCCAGCCGCTAACAGGCCCATTTTTTAAATAACTATAAAACTAAAGGTGAATGATGAATACAAATAAGCTTGAAGCTCATTTGTGTATATGTCGCAGCCAACTGGCTTGATCAGCCGTTTAATTAACAGCCTAGACCACATTCAGTGGTCCTTTTCGACAGATGTCAGACAATTATCCGGTTTTAGTTTCTATGATCAGTAGAGCTGTAACTTACACTCATAGGTAACAAATGTTAATAAACAATATTTAGTTTTAATTCCGCCACATTTAATTATTCCAGCAAACTTGCACAGCTGGGAACTCTTCGAGACGTGTTTCGCCCCTTCAGGAGGCATCCACAGAAGCTGTTGACTCGTTGACCCCTGGGACGAGAGTTTCCTCTCGTTGTTTATATATTGATTATTAATATCTCTTTGTTATTGACTTCTGCAAAGTAATGCCTGAATCTATAAAATTTCTACAATCATGGTATTTTTAATGGTAATTTCTATTGTCAGGTTGGTTTATTTGAATCCTGGCATGCTAGTGCTAATTGGTTGACACAGGGTAATTTATTGCTAATATAAATTAAACAGAAATAATTTAATTCTGTTATCAATCTTTTTTAAATTGCCTATTATGAAATTGGTACTGTTTTTTTCATTTGTAGAGATTGCTTAGTTTGGTTTACTGCTCGAAAGAAGATTCAGTTATAAGAAAAATTCCATACTTAACGCAATTTTGACAAAAAATGACAGTTTGTTTCTGCATTAACCTGGCGATGTATATAAGGTATAAAAATGAAAAACAACTGCAGCTATGCAAGCCTAAAAACAGATAACTATAGATACAGCAAATTTCAAGAGAACACTTCATCATTTATTGAATTATTCATCTGCAATAATGTATAGTGTGACGAGCAGTCACCGCACAAAGAGTGCGAGCTTGCGATCAAGCCCGCCCCTCCCAGACTTCGTGATTATTGCGCGGCAAAATAAATCCTAGCGTTGTATTGGTGGGGCTGAGAAAGTAGAGCTGAGATAACCTGCCATTATGGAGAATTATCAGTGGTTAAAGATAATAATATAATAAATTCCCATAGCAGTAGTACACACAATTTAAGTCATACAAAAACCAAACTAAAATATAACTAAAAAAATACATGAAGCAGGTATGTATAAGTTACCTACTTCGGTCAGCTTACGTCTAAGTCATCTTATCACTTTAAAATAATATGTCATTTTTATTACCGTCCAGGTGAACAGAAATCCAGTGCCGAAATATGAGACTACTAAAATTAATAAATGAGCATTGAGACTCACCGTCCCCGCTTGGGTGGTCCACCACCGGGGCCTCCATGCGAAGGCCCAGCGCCGCGCTTAAAACCTGCATGCGGCGGCCCGACGGGCGGCTGGTGTGGCACGGGGGCAGGGCGCGGGGCGGGAACCGGAGCACCCGGTCCACCCTGCTGGTGGTGTGGCGGAGGGCCACCATGGCCTCCTGGCCCGCCGTGACCACCTGGCCCACCGTGACCACCTGGCCCGCCTCTACCTCCACGGCCTACAGCAAATTTAACTGCTATAATGTCATTAGACGCTATTTGTCCCAAGAAGTTATTTTGTATTTGTCAGTCGTTTGGATATCGTCATGTTTGTATCAGACGGCACATTCCTATCGTGATTCAGGTTCATCATACTTATATTGTAGTATTTTATTCAAACATAACCACTGGGGCCATAATATCAATCAGTTTAATCCATTACACTTGGTTGAAGCAATAACCTTTTGAATGAAATTATGTATAATTAGTACCACTACAATATATTATTTTATCCCACTACAATATTTATGCTTACAACAAATTTGTATTATATAATTACTTGCATATATATATGATTTACCTCGCATGTGCATGCCTCCACGGCCACCACCCCTGTCTCCCCTGGGAATAAAATCACCACGACCCCGGCCTCCTCGGCCTCTCATCCCTCCGGTGCCACCTCTGTTGTTATATCCACCGCCTGTACACATTACAAGATTATCTGAAAATAGTAACAGAAAACACTTCTTAAAACAATGAATGGTGTTATTTTATAATTATTTTTATTGAAAATATGATAAAAGACTACTCTCGTGATCAGCACAACTATGGCAAATAAATTTTGCATGCTCCATGCATATGAGCTAAGCACAGGCATGACAGGAATGCTTGGTTTTTCTATCTTTCTTGTATGGACAATCCTGGTGTCTGACTCATCGTCCAGGTACGTTCACATGTTTAGGTGATGGTGATGGTTCACCTAGCTGTTTCTCTGTTCGCTGGCAGATGTAGAATTTATTTTATTTATTTCTCATATGCAGGTGTTGTAATATCATTGATAAGCCCAAATTATTAAATGAATTCTGTTCTAATAATCGTAACCTTTTTATTTGCTTGAAAAATAAATCAAGCATTTATAGCTGCCATATTCAAGACACCATAGGATAGTCATAGGCCACCCTAAGCGGTGGCCCCATTGCTCATTGAATGTTCACAGGAACTAAGAACCAATGATACAGTAAATCATAAAAGATGAAAAAAGGGTAACAAGGGTGAACCGTCCTATGTTGCGCTTGCCAGTCTGTGGTCTCCATTCGAGAACTCTTTGACCCCAATGGCCATCGGTTCTTCAAGTTATGTGCCCTGCCCACTGCCACTTCAACTTGCTAATCCGCTGGGCTATATCGGTGAATTGCATTCTTCTATGAATCTCCTCATTTCTGATTCAATCACATAGAGAAACCTCGAGCATAGCCAGAGGGCTATGCTCGGGGTTTCTCTGGAGAGCCATAGTTGTTGTGCGATTCTGTGCCTGCTCAGAAGGCCCACAGTCAGAGACCATGTTTAGGTCCCGTAAGTCATCACTAGTAACACACACTGTTTGAAGACCTTCATTTTCAGGCATTGTGGTATTTTTGGACGAGAACCGTCTCATAGCTTCCCGAATGCTGCCCAGCCAAGTTGGATTCAACGATTAGCCTCTTTCTCAAAGTTGGACTTACGGAATTTTTGTCCTAGGTCAACAACTAGGTCAAATGGTCAACAATGAGAATCGAGTTCCCCATTGATATGGGGGCAGGTGCAACATGGGCATTTGACATAATTTTCGTATTGTCCATGTAAATACACAGTCCATTAAAAATACACTTTATAATTTTGCCAGGGTATCCCATGGCATAATTTAGTGTGGTTTATCAACTAATTGGCATATATAAACCTTAGTACAAAAGACATTATTTAGCAGGTTCATACACTGATATCAGGATGAAGCACATAGCATAGTCTTATTAGGAAGCATTGAGGAGTAAAGTTGCTAGTTAAGGATAATGATTAATACAATATTCTTACTTGGGGGTGGTGCATTTCTGGATTCTATGGTTGGTACAGGATGAGGGCCAGGACCTTGAGGTCCCGGCGGAAAACGACCGCCTCGCTCGCCGCCGCCGCCACCTCGCATGGGGCCGCCACGGAACCCGCGCGGACCTCCACGAGGTGGTCCTCTAGGGGGGCCGCCACGACCTCTCATTCCGGGACCGCCACTGTTAATGCATATATGATCAGTTTTGAGTGAAACGATATTTCAACTTTAGTTTACGAAACATCGTTTTTAGGGGGAGGGGAGGGTGATGGGTAGACCCCTTCCTCCCTTTCGGTGATATATTTGTTTTAAATTTCTAACCTCCGCATCCATCTAGCCATACCCTTTCCTCCCTAAAACCGATGAATCGTAAAAGTTGAGCCGAAACAATACCATCTTTTATAGAAACTACATTGGTGACAAAGAAATAGCATTATCCCACGCGGTTTCCCGCGCTGCCTTATACAATATCCTAACCTAAAATATGTTATCAATCGAGGAATACGAAAAAAAACTAGGTCAACTTACCGGCCTCTCATATCAAAACCACCTCTTCCCCTAGGATTATGACCCGGATGACCACCGCGTCCTCCTCTAAAACCACGATGTGGTGGGCCGTCCATATTGAATGACTATCAATCAAGTTCACACCAAGCACCTCAATATTTTATATTATTACTCCAACAAGGAAAGCGTAGTAATGTAATCCAGCAAGCCCAGTGATAAAGCCGTTACCCGTTTTTATTATATCAAACTAGCTACTAGAGGTACTTGAACTAAAAAAATTCCGGGTTCTGGGCATAGATAAGTAAATTTATGTTCCGGGCTTGGCTTGGCTTGTATTGTGCCACACCTCTATCTACCTACAGTCTAGAGCACTGGGGTCCAGTGTTGCCAGGTGACCATGTGAATTTTCCCTCAACCTTATTCAAAATCCCCCCGAAAATTAGCTTTTTGGAAAAAAAATACCCCCTACAACATTTTTATTTTTAACTGACTTCATAAAAGGAGGAAGTTCTCTATTCGACCCGAATGTTTTTTTTATGTTTGTTACCGCATAAATTTCGTCTGAGTGAACGGATTTTGATCGTTCTTTTTTATTTGAAAGCTGGTGCTTGCCGTGTGGTCCCATTTCAATTTCATTAAAATCCGTCAAGCGGTTTTTGAGTTACACTCCTATACCTTAAAAATGCAATGACAATTGATCCCTGAGAGTAGCAAAGGTCACTGAAATGGGTGAAAAAAAATTACCAAAAAATGGAACCGTCTTCAACACTCAAAAGTACGAAATAACTTGTCGAAGTCGGTACCATGCTCACAATATTTTGATAATGGTTACTTTTGAACTATCATAGTACCGACTTCAACCAGTTATTTCATACCAGTTCCATTTATTGATAAAAAAGATTCTATAGGTCTGCACACATACAATGCATAACGTGCGCGTATATAAATGTACTCTATGGCGGGTATCAGGCGCGTTGGCGGATCCGAGCAATCTGTTATACACGTTGGAATTAGACGGCGTTCACACCGCACGCGAAGCGTGAGCATCGCAGTTCCGACGCGTGTCGGTGTGAACGTCTCCATTTACTTCCATCTAGTGTTGAGTAGGGCAAACAAGAGGCGGTATATTTATCCCGTACATGACGTCAAATATTAAGATTGGCTCGACATTTACTTTCATAGTGTAATACTTGAAATTTTATGTCTTGGCAGTCGAGAAATTGGGAGCTCGACGGCGAGCTCGAGGCAAAAACATCCTGGTTAGATTCTCTCCAAATAGTCAAAGAGCAAACATCCTTAGGGCGGACCACTTTGGTACCGGGGCAAGTCGATCCGATAACTCCCTGTCCTGGCGACAGCTCAAGCCGAGGTCCGAACCTCAGTGGTGCCCTTGAGCTAGTCGCCTCGTCCTCTCCTAGTGGCACAGCGCCGTCAGCGCTAGCCTCACTAGGCAATGCGCCTTCTGCGCCCGCCCAAATACCGGGCTGAGCACCATCTGTGCTCGCCCCCCCCTCCGGTGAAGCTGTAAATGCCGGTACAGGCAAACAGCATTAGTCCGTTAGAAAAAAAAACAAAAAACAGTGAAAAACAATGCTAATGGCGCCATCTAACGCAAATTGACTTTACTATTTGACCGTAAATAATCACGTGACGTAACCCCGCTGTTAATTACGATTTTTATATTCATCCAGATGATGTCAATATTGAGAAATATTTCAATACAATATATCGTTATTTAAAGTAGATACTTTGAAAAATGTATTGAAATGAATCTCAATTATAACAGCATTTCTGAAATTTATGGGAAGAAAAAATTAATAAAACAATTACATTTTGATGGAAATGGTTTATATATATTGCTAACCAATCTGTACCATCTTGGTCCCTGCTTGCAGAGACTAAGTGCCATAATTTTCTCTTTTTCAGAGAATCTCCTACCTATTTTATTTTTAGATATTTCTCTAAATTGCATCATCATGAAAATGGCTGCAAAAGATGTAAATTTTTTCAGTGTTCTGAAATGTAACATTTGTGGAAAGCTTTAAAGTATTTTTCAGCCGTGTTGCATAAGAGTCCTTTTTCTTCCTCATTTTATTGAAGCTCTGCACAAGCATTTTCTTGTCATCCACATATGTTTTTCCTGAAATAAATATTCATTTATTATTTTTTTATTGTCACTCCTTATGTCCCAAAATGGGTAGGCGAACCCATTATTCTCATTTTATACAATTAAATCAGACGATCCGATTTGATGCGTAGAACCTCCTATTGTCTGTGTATATCTATCAACATTAGTCTCAGAAGTGTCAAAATACAATATCCAAAGCCAACTGTTGCTCGGGTCGGTCTAACAACGAAGGCTTCAATGCGCAATTGCTTTACTAACATCTTATCATAACAGTACACAGGCGGAAAGGCCTCACTCACAATAAGCAGATATTGGAAATATTTATTTCCTGAACTATAGTGTTATAACTATAACTATAGTTATCAATCACATAAAATATTTTTATGAAGTCTAGCACAGAGACTATGTTTTCTGACTCAAACATACTGTTATTTCTTACCTTTACGTTTACCTAATTAAGTATCTGATTATAATATTGTTGCGTAAATCACAAATGTTCTTTTAACGATTTTATTAAGCTTGTCATGTTATTTATTGCGACAAATTTAGGAATTAAACTTTTGCCCTCTTTCTTTGGATGGATTGGTCTGATACACTTTTAATTCTGATGAATGATAAAACCGTTTAGTTTAAAAAAAATATGTATAATTTTATCTTGTTATGTGTGTGTGTATGTGTCTGTGTGTATGGGTGTGTATTTCTGTGTGTGAGTAAGGGAATGTGTTAGTCCGTTGTGATAGCTTATAAAGTAAGTTAAAGATAGTACGATATCATCTTTTCAATACCGTCATATTCAAACTGACTGAGCCAGGTTAAAATTATTTTCCGCATGCCATTGTTACTGCACTTTAATACGTTGTATTCCTTATTTAGGCTATTATACAAGTGCAGAACAATTACATTGTAATGTTTTTGTGCAAGCCTTGAAGAAACGAAAGGGACTGGACATTTTTTTATTCGTATCGTCGTTTCCGGTAAGCTTGGCACAGTTTTCTAATGAAATCGTCGCAGGCTTTCAAAGATGAACATCAAAGATGAATCCGATATATCGATAGTTTTAAACATCGAGTAAACATTAATGTTTTTTGTTCAATGCATCGCGAAGACACTAACCAGAAAAAGCATAAAAATTAAACTTTCAGCCACATAAAAAAAAAATCATTGCTTTCGCATAATCGTCACTAAGTCACTGAACCGATAAGACAAAGCCCGCATCGATATCTATGTGGGCTGTCACGATAAAATTCATTTTCCATATATACCTAGTGCTTAACCATGAACTATACTTAATACGGATTTTTGTGCATTTACTAAGAATTCTGGACGACAGTACCTTATACAATGCAGCACAGCAACGTATGGCATTCTCGATACGTGTATCAACCGCCGCCTCTCCGGAATTCGATTAATATTACAGTACAGCTTAAGTGCTTCAACTGTTTAACTCTGTGAACTGTATACATATTGTGTACTAAAGAGGTCTGGTTAGTTTAGAACGTCTTTAATTAAGTATTTTTTTGTTTTTATATGACACACTGATTGATCGTCAGTTGCAATGGAAGCCTAATAAAATATATTCTTTATCACATATTTGTTATTTTCTTTTTAATATAACCAGCTGGTCGTATGTATATATTGCGCACTGCGTAAGGTGCCAACTAAGTATATGCGCACTAAATCCTTTGTATGTGGTATCTCCAACATGTAAATATTGTGGTCGCATACGACTGTTAACGTAAAGTTTCATGTGGAGATACTCAGTCTTATTCCGGTTGATACTTAGGCTTATTTTCCTTGCGCCGCTGTTGCCCGGACCCTGGTCGCTATAATAATATGGACATCAGCGCTCTTTCCATTAAACAAAGCAAGATTATCGGCATATCCTATAACTTTATGTATACCATTCGGTGAGGTAGGTTGTACATTTTTGACGAAACTATCAAATAATTGAATAATAGACTATATAACTAGTATTTGGGTGGTGCGCGGGCTGCGAGCAGCCCGCGTTATCGATGTGCATTAGTAATATTTATCAAGATTTGTAGTTGCAGTTAAAAAAATATATAAAATTCTCATACAATTAGAGTAAGTGACAGTTTCTTCTAGTTCAGTACAAAGTGTGAGCAGGGTTACCATGTGCAAGTTGAATTTTTTGATAAAATTTTAGTCGCTGTAAAATCGCACCAAGTTTGTAAACGACTTTTGTTAAGGGACCATACCTCTAAGTGCAGTGGTTAACGTGGGCAGTTGCCTCGGAGACCAGCTCGAGATGTGAAAAAAAAACTCCCTATTCGGGACTCGGCCTTCGGCCTCGTTAGTGACTCCCCTAAGGAATGGTAACGCGTAACACACCATTCGTAAGTGACTAACACGGCTCGGCCTACGGCCTCGCGGAGGCCACGCTCGGCCTTCGGCCTCGCGGGTCGAAAGCTCGGCCTTCGGCCTCGCAGATTTGAAGCTCGGCCTGCGGCCTCGCAACCGTGGCGTTGTATCGCCAGCGAAAATCCCCATCCAGTAAATAAAAAGATTTAAAAATTCTCATGCAACTCGAACAACTGACAGATACTTTTAGTTCCCGTGAGCGGTTGTATCAAAGACCAGCTCGAGATGTGGAAAAAAAACTCCCCATTCGAGACTCGGCCTTCGGCCTCGTTAGTGACTCTCCTAAGGAATGTAAATGCGTAACACCCCATTCGGAACTCGGCCTTCGGCCTCGTAAGTGACTAACACGGCTCGGCCTACGGCCTCGCGAAGGCCACGCTCGGCCTTCGGCCTCGCGGGCCGAAAGCTCGGCCTTCGGCCTCGCCCTCGAAGCTCGGCCTTCGGCCTCGCGGATTTGAAGCTCGGCCTGCGGCCTCGCAGCCGTGGCGTTGTATCGCCAGCGAAAATCCCCATCCAGTAAAAAAAAAAACAAATGACGTCATTCAAAAATTTTTATTATATATATATATTATATTTGGAATCAGGGACCCCCAATCTCCCTACATACCAAATTTCAGCGAAATCGGAACAACTTGAATTTTGGTATCCAGGTCGAAGGACCAATTTTCAATTTTCGACTAAAACCCCAAATTCTCCTACAAACCCTCTATAACATTTGTTCAAACCCCCCATACCCACCTATAACGGTTCGGGAGCTGCGGTCGTTTTAAATTTGTATGGGAGAACCTCTTTTTTGTTCGGGAGGGTAATTTTTTTTTAACTTTCCAAAAAGGTTCCAAGGTTTTAGTCATTTTTAGTTTTGACACCTACCCCCCATCGATTATGGTTTTCGAGATCCGTACACCAGTTCCATCAAGGAAACCAAAAATGACACTTTTTGGATTTTTCTGGTGGTCATGGGAACCTCCTCTAAACTTTTCCCCTACACCACAAACACCCCCCATCGCTCCTTCTGGGAGAACAATGATGTCAATGAGTGAGTGAGTGAGTCAGTGAGTGAGTGGTAATCGAGCTTTATATAATACTAGTATTTCGGGTGGTGCGCGGGCTGCGAGCAGCCCGCGTTATCGATGTGCATTTGTATTTTTTAATAAAGTTTTAGTTGCAGTTGGTAAAAATATATAAAAATTCTCATACAAGTCGAGAAAGGGACAGTTTCTTCTAGTTAAGTACAAAGTGTGAGCAGGGTTACCATGTGCAAGTTGATTTTTTTGATAAAATTTTAGTCGCTGTAAAATCGCACCAAGATTGTAAACGACTTTTGTGAAGGGACCATACCTCTAAGTGCAGTGGTTAACGTGGGCAGTTGCCTCGGAGACCAGCTCGAGATGTGGAAAAAAAACTCCCCATTCGGGACTCGGCCTTCGGCCTCGTTAGTGACTCTCCTAAGGAATGTAAACGCGTAACACCCCATTCGTAAGTGACTAACAGGGCTCGGCCTACGGCCTCGCGGAGGCCACGCTCGGCCTTCGGCCTCGCGGTCCGAAAGCTCGGCCTTCGGCCTCGCAGGTTTGAAGCTCGGCCTGCGGCCTCGCAACCGTGGCGTTGTATCGCCAGCGAAAATCCCCATCCAGTAAATAAAAAGATTTAAAAATTCTCATGCAAGTCGAACAACTGACAGATACTTTTAGTTCCCGTGAGCGGTTGCGTCAAATACCAGCTCGAGATGTGGAAAAAAACTCCCCATTCGGGACTCGGCCTTCGGCCTCGTAAGTGACTCTCCTAAGGAATGTAAATGCGTAACACCCCATTCGGAACTCGGCCTTCGGCCTCGTAAGTGACTTACACGGCTCGGCCTACGGCCTCGCGGAGGCCACGCTCGGCCTTCGGCCTCGCGGGCCGAAAGCTCGGCCTTCGGCCTCGCAGGTTTGAAGCTCGGCCTGCGGCCTCGCAAATAAGAAGTGGTTTCGCCATCAAAAATCCCCATCCAGTAAAAAAAAAACAAATGACGTCATCCAAAAAATTTTTTCATATTTTAAATCAGGGACTCCCAATCTCCCTAAATACCAAATTTCAGCCAGATCAGACAAACTTGAATTTTGGTATCCGGGTCGAAGGACCAATTTTCAATTTTTGACAGAAAACTCAAATTCCCCTACAAATCCTCTATGACATTTGTTTGAACCCCCCATACCCACCTACAACGGTTCGGGAACTGCGGTCGTTTTAAATTTGTATGGGAGAACCTCTTTTTTGTTCGGGAGGGTAATTTTTTTTCAACTTTTCAAAAAGGTCCCAGGATTTTAGTCATTTTTAGTTTTGACACCTACCCCCCATCGATTATGGTTTCCGAGATCCATACACCAGTTCCATCAAGGAAACCAAAAATGACACTTTTCGGATTTTTCTGGTGGTCATAGGAACATCCTCTACACTTTTCCCCTACATTACAAACACCCCCCATCGCTCCTTCTGGGAGAACAATGATGTCAATGAGTCAGTCAGTGAGTGAGTCAGTGGTAATCGAACTTTATATATTATAACTAGTATTTGGGTGGCGCGCGGGCTGCGAGCAGCCCGCGTTATCGATGTGCATTAGTATTATTAACAAAAATGTCGTTGCAGTTGTTAAGAAGATATAAAATTCTCATGCAAATCGAATATCTCACAGTTTCATCTATTTCAGTAGAAAGTGTGAGCAGGGTTACCATGTGCAAGTTGATTTTTTTAATAAAATTTTAGTCGCGGTAAAACCGGACCAAGATTGTAAACGACTTTTGTTAAGGGACCATACCTCTAAGTGCAGTGGTTAACGTGGGCAGTTGCCTCGGAGACCAGCTCGAGATGTGGAAAAAAAACTCCCCATTCGGGACTCGGCCTTCGGCCTCGTTAGTGACTCTCCTAAGGAATGTAAACGCGTAACACCCCATTCGTAAGTGACTAACACGGCTCGGCCTACGGCCTCGCGGAGGCCACGCTCGGCCTTCGGCCTCGCGGGCCGAAAGCTCGGCCTTCGGCCTCGCAGGTTTGAAGCTCGGCCTGCGGCCTCGCAACCGTGGCGTTGTATCGCCAGCGAAAATCCCCATTCAGTAAATAAAAAGATTTAAAAATTCTCATGCAAGTCGAACAACTGACAGATACTTTTAGTTCCCGTGAGCGGTTGCATCAAAGACCAGCTCGAGATGTGGTAAAAACTCCCCATGCTGAACTCGGCCTTCGGCCTCGTTAGTGACTCTCCTAAGGAATGTAAATGCGTAACACCCCATTCGGAACTCGGCCTTCGGCCTCGTAAGTGACTAACACGGCTCGGCCTACGGCCTCGCGGAGGCCACGCTCGGCCTTCGGCCTCGCGGGCCGAAAGCTCGGCCTTCGGCCTCGCAGCCGTGGCGTTGTATCGCCAGCGAAAATCCCCATCCAGTAAAAAAAAAACAAATGACGTCATCCAAAAAATTTTTTCATATTTGAAATCAGGGACCCTCAATCTCTCTAAATACCAAATTTCAGCGAAATCGGAACAACTTGAATTTTGGTATCCGGGTCGAAGGACCAATTTTCAATTTTCGACTAAAACCCCAAATTCTCCTACAAACCCTCTATAACATTTGTTCAAACCCCCCATACCCACCTATAACGGTTCCGGAGTTGCGGTCGTTTTAAATTTGTATGGGAGAACCTCTTTTTTGTTCGGGAGGGTAATTTTTTTCCAACTTTCCAAAAGGGTCCCAGGGTTTTAGTCATTTTTAGTTTTGACACCTACCACCCATCGATTATGGTTTCCGAGATCCGTACACCAGTTCCATCAAGGAAACCAAAAATGACACTTTTCGGATTTTTCTGGTGGTCACAGGAACCTCCTCTACACTTTTCCCCTACATCACAAACACCTCCCATCGCTCCTTCTAGGAGAACAATGATGTCAATCAGTCAGTCAGTCAGTGAGTGAGTGGTAATCGAACTTTATATAATATAACTAGGTGTTGGGTGGTGCGCGGGCTGCGAGCAGCCCGCGTTATCGATGTGCATTAGTAATATTTATCAAGATTTGTAGTTGCAGTTTATAAAAATATATAAAATTCTCATTCAAGTCGAGTAAGTGACAGTTTCTTCTAGTTCAGTACAAGGTGTCGGCAGGGTTACCATGTGCAAGTTGATTTTTTTGATAAAATTTTAGTCGCTGTAAGATCGCACCAAGATTGTTAACGACTTTTGTTAAGGAACCATACCTCTAAGTGCAGTGGTTGACGTGGGCCGTTGCCTCGGAGACCAGCTCGAGATGTGGAAAAAACCCCCCATTCGGGACTCGGCCTTCGGCCTCGTTAGCGACTCACCTGAGGGACGTTAATTCGTTACACCCCATTCGGAACTCGGCCTTCGGCCTTGTAAGTGACTAACACGGCTCGGCCTACGGCCTCGCAGAGGCCACGCTCGGCCTTCGGCCTCGCGGGCCGAAAGCTCGGCCTTCGGCCTCGCAGGTTTGAAGCTCGGCCTGCGGCCTCGCAACCGTGGCGTTTTATCGCCAGCGCAAATCCCCATCCAGTAAATAAAAAGATTTAAAAATTCTCATGCAAGTCGAACAACTGACAGATACTTTTAGTTCCCGTGAGCGGTTGCATCAAAGACCAGTTTGAGATATGGAAAAAAAACTTCCCATTCGGGACTCGGCCTTCGGCCTCGTTAGTGACTCTCCTAAGGAATGTTAATGCGTAACACCCCATTTGGAACTCGGCCTTCGGCCTCGTAAGTGACTAACACGGCTCGGCCTGCGGCCTCGCGGAGGCCACGCTCGGCCTTCGGCCTCGCGGGCCGAAAGCTCGGCCTTCGGCCTCGCCCTCGAAGCTCGGCCTTCGGCCTCGCAGGTTTGAAGCTCGGCCTGCGGCCTCGCAGCCGTGGCGTTGTATCACCAGCGAAAATCCCCATCCAGTAAAAAAAAAACCAAATGACGTCATCCAAAATTTTTTTTTATATTTGGAATCAGGAACCCTCAATCTCCCTAAATACCAAATTTCAGCGAGATCGGAGCAACTTGGATTTTGGTATCCGGGTCGAAGGACCAAATTTCAATTTTTGACAAACACCTCAAATTCCCCTATAAGCCCTCTATAATATTTGTTCGAACCCCCCATACCTACCTATAACGGTTCCGGAGTTGCGATCGTTTTAATTTTGTATATGAGAACCTCTTTTTTGTTTGGGAGGGTAAATTTTTTTCAACTTTCCAAAAAGGTCCCAGGGTTTTAGCCATTTTTAGTTTTGGCACCTACCCTCCATTTATTATAGTTTCTGAGATCCCTACACCAGTTCCACGAAGGAAACCAAAAATGGCACTTTTCGGATTTTTCTGGAGGTCACAGGAACCTCCTCTCCACTTTTCCCCTACATTACAGACACCCCCCATAGCTCCTTCTAGGAGAACAATTATGTCAATCAGTCAGTGAGTGAGTCAGTCAGTGGTAATCGAGCTTTATATATATAAATAAACTAGGTGTTGGGTGGTGCGCGGGCTGCGAGCAGCCCGCGTTATCGATGTGCATTAGTAACTTTTATCAAACTGGTAATTGCAGTTGAAAAAATATATAAATTTCTCATACAAGTCGAGTAAGTGACAGTTTCTTCTAGTTCAGTACAAGGTTTGGGCAGGGTTACCATGTGCATGTTGATTTTTTCGATAAAATTTTAGTCGCTGTAAAATCGCACCAAGATTGTTAACGACTTTTGTTAAGGGACCCCACCTCTCAGTGCAGTGGTTAACGTGGGCAGTTGCCTCGAAGACCAGCTCGAGATGTGGAAAAAACCTCCCATTTGGGACTCGGCCTTCGGCCTCGTTAGCGACTCACCTGAGGGACGTTAATTCGTTACACCCCAATCGGAACTCGGCCTTCGGCCTCGTAAGTGACTAAGACGGCTCGGCCTACGGCCTCGCGGAGGCCACGCTCGGCCTTCGGCCTCGCGGGCCGAAAGCTCGGCCTTCGGCCTCGCGCTCGAAGCTCGGCCTTCGGCCTCGCAGGTTTGAAGCTCGGCCTGCGGCCTCGCAGCCGTGGCGTTGTATCGCCAGCGAAAATCCCCATTCAGTAAAAAAAAAAACAAATGACGTCATCCAAAAATTTTTTTCATATTTGGTATCAGGGACTCCCAATCTCCCTAAATACCAAATTTCAGCCAGATCGGAGCAACTTGGATTTTGGTATCCGGGTCGAAGGACCAATTTGCAATTTTTGACTATAACCCCGAATTCTCCTACAAACCCACTACAATATTTGTTAGAACCTCCCATACCCACCTATAACGGTTTCGGAGCCGCGGTCGTTTAAAATTTGTATGGGAGAACCTCTTTTTTGTTTGGGAGGGTAATTTTTTTTCAATTTTCCAAAAGGGTCCCAGGGTTTTAGTCATTTTTAGTTTTGGCACCTACCCCCCAACTATTATAGTTTCCGAGATCCTTACACCAGTTCCATGATGGAAACCAAAAACGACACTTTTCAGATTTTTCTGGAGGTCACGGGAACCTCTTCTACACTTTTCCCCTACATCACAAACACCCCCCATAGCTCCTTCTAGGAGAACAATTATGTCAATCAGTCAGTGAGTCAGTGAGTGAGTCAGTGGTAATCGAGCTTTATATATATACTAGGTGTTGGGTGGTGCGCGGGCTGCGAGCAGCCCGCGTTATCGATGTGCATTAGTAATATTTATCAAGATTTGTAGTTGCAGTTTTTAAAAATATATATAAAATTCTCATTCAAGTCGAGTGAGTGACAGTTTCTTCTAGTTCAGTACAAGGTGTCGGCAGGGTTACCATGTGCAAGTTGATTTTTTTGATAAAATTTTAGTCACTGTAAGATCGCACCAAGATTGTTAACGACTTTTGTTAAGGAACCATACCTCTAAGTGCAGTGGTTGACGTAGGCCGTTGCCTCGGAGACCAGCTCGAGATGTGGAAAAAACCCCATATTCGGGACTCGGCCTTCGGCCTCGTTAGCGACTCACCTGAGGGACGTTAATTCGTTACACCCCATTCGGAACTCGGCCTTTGGCCTCGTAAGTGACTAACACGGCTCGGCCTACGGCCTCGCGGAGGCCACGCTCGGCCTTCGGCCTCGCGGGCCGAAAGCTCGGCCTACGGCCTCGCAGGTTTGAAGCTCGGCCTGCGGCCTCGCAACCGTGGCGTTGTATCGCCAGCGAAAATCCCCATCCAGTAAATAAAAAGATTTAAAAATTCTCATGCAAGTCGAACAACTGACAGATACTTTTAGTTCCCGTGAGCGGTTGCATCAAAGACCAGCTCGAGATGTGGAAAAAAAACTCCCCATTCAGGACTCGGCCTTCGGCCTCGTAAGTGACTCTCCTAAGGAATGTAAATGCGTAACACCCCATTCGGAACTCGGCCTTCGGCCTCGTAAGTGACTAACACGGCTCGGCCTGCGGCCTCGCGTAGGCCACGCTCGGCCTTCGGCCTCGCGGGCCGAAAGCTCGGCCTTCGGCCTCGCCCTCGAAGCTCGGCCTTCGGCCTCGCAGGTTTGAAGCTCGGCCTGCGGCCTCGCAAATAAAAAGTGGTTACGCCATCAAAAATCCCCATCCAGTAAAAAAAAAACAAATGACGTCATCCAAAAAATTTTTTCATATTTGGAATCAGGGACCCCCAATCTCCCTAAATACCAAATTTCAGCCAGATCGGAGCAACTTGGATTTTGGTATCCGGGTCGAAGGACCAATTTTCAATTTTCGACTAAAACCCCAAATTCTCCTACAAACCCTCTATAACATTTGTTCAAACCCCCCATACCCACCTATAACGGTTCGGGAGCTGCGGTCGTTTTAAATTTGTATGGGAGAACCTCTTTTTTGTTCGGGAGGGTAATTTTTTTTCAACTTTCCAAAAAGGTCCCAGGATTTTAGTCATTTTTAGTTTTGACACCTACCCCCCATCGATTATGGTTTCCGAGATCCGTACACCAGTTCCATCAAGGAAACCAAAAATGACACTTTTCGGATTTTTCTGGTGGTCACAGGAACCTCCTCTACACTTTTCCCCTACATCACAAACACCTCCCATCGCTCCTTCTAGGAGAACAATGATGTCAATCAGTCAGTCAGTCAGTGAGTGAGTGGTAATCGAACTTTATATAATATAACTAGTATTTGGGTGGTGCGCGGGCTGCGAGCAGCCCGCGTTATCGATGTGCATTTGTATTTTTAATGAAAGTTTTAGTTGCAGTTGAAAAATTATATAAAATTTGCATACAAGTCGAGTAAGTGACAGTTTCTTCTAGTTCAGTACTAAGTGTGAGCAGGGTTACCATGTGTAAGTTGATTTTTTTGATAAAATTTTAGTCGCTGTAAAATCGCACCAAGATTGTAAACGACTTTTGTTAAGGGACCATACCTCTAAGTGCAGTGGTTAACGTGGGCCGTTGCCTCGGAGACCAGCTCAAGATGTGGAAAAAGCTCCCCATTCGGGACTCGGCCTTCGGCCTCGTTAGTGACTCTCCTAAGGAATGTAAACGCGTAACACCCCATTCGTAAGTGACTAACACGGCTCGGCCTACGGCCTCGCGGAGGCCACGCTCGGCCTTCGGCCTCGCGGGCCGAACGCTCGACCTTCGGCCTCGCAGGTTTGAAGCTCGGCCTGCGGCCTCGCAACCGTGGCGTTGTATCGCCAGCGAAAATCCCCATCCAGTAAATAAAAAGATTTAAAAAATCTCATGCAAGTCGAACAACTGACAGATACTTTTAGTTCCCGTGAGCGGTTGCATCAAAGACCAGCTCGAGATGTGGTAAAAACTCCCCATGCTGAACTCGGCCTTCGGCCTCGTTAGTGACTCTCCTAAGGAATGTAAATGCGTAACACCCCATTCGGAACTCGGCCTTCGGCCTCGTAAGTGACTAACACGGCTCGGCCTACGGCCTCGCGGAGGCCACGCTCGGCCTTCGGCCTCGCGGGCCGAAAGCTCGGCCTTCGGCCTCGCCCTCGAAGCTCGGCCTTCGGCCTCGCAGGTTTGAAGCTCGGCCTGCGGCCTCGCAAATAAGAAGTGGTTTTGCCATCAAAAATCCCCCTCCAGTAAAAAAAAAACAAATGACGTCATCCAAAAAATTTTTTCATATTTGGAATCAGGGACCCCCAATCTCCCTAAATACCAAATTTCAGAGAAATCGGAACAACTTGAATTTTGGTATCCGGGTCGAAGGACCAATTTTCAATTTTCGACTAAAACCCCAAATTCTCCTACAAACCCTCTATAACATTTGTTCAAACCCCCCGTACCCACCTATAACGGTTCCGGAGTTGCGGTCGTTTTAAATTTGTATGGGAGAACCTCTTTTTTGTTCGGGAGGGTAATTTTTTTTCAACTTTCCAAAAGGTACCCAGGGTTTTAGTCATTTTTAGTTTTGGCACCTACCCCCCATCGATTATGGTTTCTGAGATCCGTACACCAGTTCCATCAAGGAAACCAAAAATGACACTTTTCGGATTTTTCTGGTGGTCACAGGAACCTCCTCTACACTTTTCCCCTACACCACAAACACCTCCCATCGCTCCTTCTGGGAGAACAATGATGTCAATGAGTCAGTGAGTGAGTCAGTGAGTGGTAATCGAGCTTTATATAATATAACTAGTATTTCGGGTGGTGCGCGGGCTGCGAGCAGCCCGCGTTATCGATGTGCATTAGTAATATTTATCAAGATTTGTAGTTGCAGTTGAAAAAAATATTTAAAAATTCTCATACAAGTCGAGAAAGGGACAGTTTCTTCTAGTTTAGTACAAAGTTTGAGCAGGGTTACCATGTGCAAGTTGATTTTTTCGATAAAATTTTAGTCGATGTAAAATCGCCCCAAGATTGTAATCGAGTTTTGTTAAGGGACCATACCTCTAAGTGCAGTGGTTAACGTGGGCCGTTGCCTCGGAGACCAGCTCGAGATGTGGAAAAAGCTCCCCATTCGGGACTCGGCCTTCGGCCTCGTTAGTGACTCTCCTAAGGAATGTAAACGCGTAACACCCCTTTCGTAAGTGACTAACACAGCTCGGCCTACGGCCTCGCGGAGGCCACGCTCGGCCTTCGGCCTCGCGGGCCGAAAGCTCGGCCTTCGGCCTCGCAGGTTCGAAGCTCGGCCTGCGGCCTCGCAACCGTGGCGTTGTATCGTCAGCGAAAATCCCCATCCAGTATATAAAAAGATTTAAAAATTTCCATGCAAGTCGAACAACTGACAGATACTTTTAGTTCCCGTGAGCGGTTGCATCAAAGACCAGCTCGAGATGTGGTAAAAACTCCCCATTCGGAACTCGGCCTTCGGCCTCGTTAGTGACTCTCCTAAGGAATGTAAATGCGTAACACCCCATTCGGAACTCGGCCTTCGGCCTCGTAAGTGACTAACACGGCTCGGCCTACGGCCTCGCGGAGGCCACGCTCGGCCTTCGGCCTCGCGGGCCGAAAGCTCGGCCTTCGGCCTCGCCCTGGAAGCTCGGCCTTCGGCCTCGCAGGTTTGAAGCTCGGCCTGCGGCCTCGCAAATAAGAAGTGGTTTCGCCATCAAAAATCCCCATCCAGTAAAAAAAAAACAAATGACGTCATCCATAAATTTTTTTCATATTTGGAATCAGGGACCCCCAATCTCCCTAAATACCAAATTTCAGCCAGATCGGAGCAACTTGGATTTTGGTATCCGGGTCGAAGGACCAATTTTCAATTTTCGACTAAAACCCCAAATTCTCCTACAAACCTTCTATAACATTTGTTCAAACCCCCCATACCCACCTATAACGGTTCCGGAGTTGCGGTCGTTTTAAATTTGTATGGGAGAACCTCTTTTTTGTTCGGGAGGGTAATTTTTTTTCAACTTTCCAAAAAGGTCCCAGGGTTTTAGTCATTTTTAGTTTTGACACCTACCCCCCATCGATTATGGTTTTCGAGATCCGTACACCAGTTCCATCAAGGAAACCAAAAATGACACTTTTCGGATTTTTCTGGTGGTCACAGGAACCTCCTCTACACTTTTCCCCTACATCACAAACACCTCCCATCGCTCCTTCTAGGAGAACAATGATGTCAATCAGTCAGTCAGTCAGTGAGTGAGTGGTAATCGAACTTTATATAATATAACTAGTATTTCGGGTGGTGCGCGGGCTGCGAGCAGCCCGCGTTATCGATTTGCATTTGTATTGTTATCAAAATTTTAGTTGCAGTTGAAAAAATATATAAAACTCTCATACAAGTAGAGTAAGTGACAGTTTCTTCTAGTTCAGTACAAAGTGTGAGCAGGGTTACCATGTGAAAGTTGATTTTTTTGATAAAATTTAAGTCGCTGTAAAATCGCACCAAGATTGTAAATGACTTTTGTTAAGGGACCATACCTCTAAGTGCAGTGGTTAACGTGGGCAGTTGCCTCGGAGACCAGCTCGAGATGTGGAAAAAAAACTCCCCATTCGGGACTCGGCCTTCGGCCTCGTTAGTGACTCTCCTAAGGAATGTAAACGCGTAACACCCCATTCGTAAGTGACTAACACGGCTCGGCCTACGGCCTCGCGGAGGCCACGCTCGGCCTTCGGCCTCACGGGCCGAAAGCTCGGCCTTCGGCCTCGCAGTTTTAAAGCTCGGCCTGCGGCCTCGCAGCCGTGGCGTTGTATCGCCAGCGAAAAGTCCCCATCCAGTAAATAAAAAGATTTAAAAATTCTTATGCAAGTCGAACAACTGACAGATACTTTTAGTTCCCGTGAGCGGTTGCATTAAAGACCAGCTCGAGATGTGGTAAAAACTCCCCATGCTAAACTCGGCCTTCGGCCTCGTTAGTGACTCTCCTAAGGAATGTAAATGCGTAACACCCCATTCGGAACTCGGCCTTCGGCCTCGTAAGTGACTAACACGGCTCGGCCTACGGCCTCGCGGAAGCCACGCTCGGCCTTCGGCCTCGCGGGCCGAAAGCTCGGCCTTCGGCCTCGCCCTCGAAGCTCGGCCTTCGGCCTCGCAGGTTTGAAGCTCGGCCTGCGGCCTCGCAAATAAGAAGTGGTTTCGCCATCAAAAATCCCCATCCAGTAAAAAAAAAACAAATGACGTCATCCAAAAATTTTTTCCATATTCGGAATCAGGGACCCCCAATCTCCCTAAATACTAAATTTCAGCCAGATCAGAGCAACTTGGATTTTGGTATCCGGGTCGAAGGACCAATTTTTAATTTTTGACAGAAACCTCAAATTCCCCTACAAACCCTCTATAACATTTGTTTGAACTCCCCATACCCACCTATAACGGTTCGGGAGTTGCGGTCGTTTTAATTTTGTATGGGAGAACCTCTTTTTTGTTCGGGAGGGTAATTTTTTTTTAACTTTCCAAAAGGGTCCCAAGGTTTTAGTCATTTTTAGTTTTGGCACCTACCCCCCATCGGTTATGGTTTCCGAGATCCATACACCAGTTCCATCAAGGAAACCAAAAATGACACTTTTCGGATTTTTCTGGTGGTCATAGGAACCTCCTCTACACTTTTTCCCTACACTACAAACACCCCCCATCGCTCCTTCTGGGAGAACAATGATGTCAATGAGTGAGTCAGTGAGTCAGTGGTAATCGAGCTTTATATAATATGGTTAACTAGTATTTCGGGTGGTGCGCGGGCTGCGAGCAGCCCGCGTTATCGATGTGCATTTGTATTTTTAATTAAAATTTTAGTTGCAGTTGAAAAAAATATATGTAAAAATTCTCATACAAGTCGAGAAAGGGACAGTTTCTTCTAGTTCAGTACAAAGTGTGAACAGGGTTACCATGTGCAAGTTGATTTTTTCGATAAAACTTTAGTCGATGTAAAATCGCCCCAAGATTGTAATCGAGTTTTGTTAGGGGACCATACCTCTAAGTGCAGTGGTTAACGTGGGCCGTTGCCTCGGAGACCAGCTCGAGATGTGAAAAAAGCTCCCCATTCGGGACTCGGCCTTCGGCCTCGTTAGTGACTCTCCTAAGGAATATAAACGCGTAACACCCCATTCGTAAGTGACTAACACGGCTCGGCCTACGGCCTCGCGGAGGCCACGCTCGGCCTTCGGCCTCGCGGGCCGAAAGCTCGGCCTTCGGCCTCGCAACCGTTGCGTTGTATCGTCAGCGAAAATCCCCATCCAGTAAATAAAAATATTTAAAAATTCTCATGCAAGTCGAACAACTGACAGATACTTTTAGTTCCCGTGAGCGGTTGCATCAAAGACCAGCTCGAGATGTGGTAAAAACTCCCCATTCTGAACTCGGCCTTCGGCCTCGTTAGTGACTCTCCTAAGGAATGTAAATGCGTAACACCCCATTCGGAACTCGGCCTTCGGCCTCGTAAGTGACTAACACGGCTCGGCCTACGGCCTCGCGGAGGCCACGCTCGGCCTTCGGCCTCGCGGGCCGAAAGCTCAGCCTTCGGCCTCGCCCTCGAAGCTCGGCCTTCGGCCTCGCAGGTTTGAAGCTCGGCCTGCGGCCTCGCAAATAAGAAGTGGTTTCGCCATCAAAAATCCCCATCCAGTAAAAAAAAAACAAATGACGTCATCCAAAAAATTTTTTCATATTTGGAATCAGGGACCCCCAATCTCCCTAAATACCAAATTTCAGCCAGATCGGAGCAACTTGGATTTTGGTATCCGGGTCGAAGGACCAATTTTCAATTTTCGACTAAAACCCCAAATTCTCCTACAAACCCTCTATAACATTTGTTCAAACCCCCCATACCCACCTATAACGGTTCCGGAGTTGCGGTCGTTTTAAATTTGTATGGGAGAACCTCTTTTTTGTTCGGGAGGGTAATTTTTTTCCAAATTTCCAAAAGGGTCCCAGGGTTTTAGTCATTTTTAGTTTTGACACCTACCACCCATCGATTATGGTTTCCGAGATCCGTACACCAGTTCCATCAAGGAAACCAAAAATGACACTTTTCGGATTTTTCTGGTGGTCACAGGAACCTCCTCTACACTTTTCCCCTACATCACAAACACCTCCCATCGCTCCTTCTAGGAGAACAATGATGTCAATCAGTCAGTCAGTCAGCGAGTGAGTGGTAATCGAACTTTATATAATATAATAACTAGTATTTCGGGTGGTGCGCGGGCTGCGAGCAGCCCGCGTTATCGATTTGCATTTGTATTGTTACCAAAATTTTAGTTGCAGTTGAAAAAATATATATAAAATTCTCATACAAGTAAAGTAAGTGACAGTTTCTTCTAGTTCAGTACAAAGTGTGAGCAGGGTTACCATGTGCAAGTTGATTTTTTTGATAAAATTTTAGTCGCTGTAAAATCGCTCCAAGATTGTAAACGACTTTTGTTAAGGGACCATACCTCTAAGTGCAGTGGTTAACGTGGGCCGTTGCCTCGGAGACCAGCTCGAGATGTGGAAAAAAAACTCCCCATTCGGGACTCGGCCTTCGGCCTCGTTAGTGACTCTCCTAAGGAATGTAAACGCGTAACACCCCATTCGTAAGTGACTAACA
This sequence comes from Apeira syringaria, assembly GCA_934044485.1. Classification (NCBI taxonomy): domain Eukaryota; kingdom Metazoa; phylum Arthropoda; class Insecta; order Lepidoptera; family Geometridae; genus Apeira; species Apeira syringaria. The sequence goes on from OW203662.1 coordinate 953,809, forward strand.
CGGCTCGGCCTACGGCCTCGCGGAGGCCACGCTCGGCCTTCGGCCTCGCGGGCCGAAAGCTCGGCCTTCGGCCTCGCAGGTTTGAAGCTCGGCCTGCGGCCTCGCAACCTTGGCGTTGTATCGCCAGCGAAAATCCCCATCCAGTAAATAAAAAGATTAAAAAATTCTCATGCAAGTCGAACAACTGACAGATACTTTTAGTTCCCGTGAGCGGTTGCATCAAAGACCAGCTCAAGATGTGGAAAAAACCCCCCATTCGGGACTCGGCCTTCGGCCTCGTTAGTGACTCTCCTAAGGAATGTAAATGCGTAACACCCCATTCGGAACTCGGCCTTCGGCCTCGTAAGTGACTAACACGGCTCGGCCTGCGGCCTCGCGGAGGCCACGCTCGGCCTTCGGCCTCGCGGGCCGAAAGCTCGGCCTTCGGCCTCGCCCTCGAAGCTCGGCCTTCGGCCTCGCAGGTTTGAAGCTCGGCCTGCGGCCTCGCAGCCGTGGCGTTGTATCGCCAGCGAAAATCCCCATCCAGTAAAAAAAAAACAAATGACGTCATCCAAAAAATTTTTTCATATTTGAAATCAGGGACCCTCAATCTCTCTAAATACCAAATTTCAGCGAAATCGGAACAACTTGAATTTTGGTATCCGGGTCGAAGGACCAATTTTCAATTTTCGACTAAAACCCCAAATTCTCCTACAAACCCTCTATAACATTTGTTCAAACCCCCCATACCCACCTATAACGGTTCCGGAGTTGCGGTCGTTTTAAATTTGTATGGGAGAACCTCTTTTTTGTTCGGGAGGGTAATTTTTTTCAAACTTTCCAAAAAGGTCCCAGGGTTTTAGTCATTTTTAGTTCTGACACCTACCCCCCATCGATTATGGTTTCCGAGATCCGTACACCAGTTCCATCAAGGAAACCAAAAATGACACTTTTCGGATTTTTCTGGTGGTCACAGGAACCTCCTCTACACTTTTCCCCTACATCACAAACACCTCCCATCGCTCCTTCTAGGAGAACAATGATGTCAATCAGTCAGTCAGTCAGTGAGTGAGTGGTAATCGAACTTTATATAATATAACTAGGTGTTGGGTGGTGCGCGGGCTGCGAGCAGCCCGCGTTATCGATGTGCATGAGTAATATTTATCAAACTGGTAATTGCAGTTAAAAAAATATATAAAATTCTCATACAAGTCGAGTAAGTGACAGTTTCTTCTAGTTCAGTACAAAGTGTGAGCAGGGTTACCATGTGTAAGTTGTTTTTTTTTGATAAAATTTTCGTCTCTGTAAAATCGCACCAAGATTGTAAACGACTTTTGTTAAGGGACCATACCTCTAAGTGCAGTGGTTAACGTGGGCAGTTGCCTCGGAGACCAGCTCGAGATGTGGAAAAAAAACTCCCCATTCGGGACTCGGCCTTCGGCCTCGTTAGTGACTCTCCTAAGGAATGTAAACGCGTAACACCCCATTCGTAAGTGACTAACACGGCTCGGCCTACGGCCTCGCGGAGGCCACGCTCGGCCTTCGGCCTCGCGGTCCGATAGCTCGGCCTTCGGCCTCGCAGGTTTGAAGCTCGGCCTGCGGCCTCGCAACCGTGGCGTTGTATCGCCAGCGAAAATCCCCATCCAGTGAATAAAAAGATTTAAAAATTCTCATGCAAGTCGAACAACTGACAGATACTTTTAGTTCCCGTGAGCGGTTGCGTCAAAGACCAGCTCGAGATGTGGAAAAAAAACTCCCCATTCGGAACTCGGCCTTCGGCCTCGTTAGTGACTCTCCTAAGGAATGTAAATGCGTAACACCCCATTCGGAACTCGGCCTTCGGCCTCGTAAGTGACTTACACGGCTCGGCCTACGGCCTCGCGGAGGCCACGCTCGGCCTTCGGCCTCGCGGGCCGAGAGCTCGGCCTTCGGCCTCGCTCTCGAAGCTCGGCCTTCGGCCTCGCAGGTTTGAAGCTCGGCCTGCGGCCTCGCAGCCGTGGCGATGTATCGCCTGCGAAAATCCCCATCCAGTAAAAAAAAACAAATGACGTCATCCAAAAATTTTTTTTATATTTGGAATCAGGGACCCCCATTCTCCCTAAATACTTAATTTCAGACAGATCAGAGCAACTTGGATTTTGGTATCCGGTTCGAAGGACCAAATTGCAATTTTCGACTAAAACCCCAAATTCTCCTACAAACCCTCTATAACATTTGTTCGAACCCCCCATACCCACCTATAACGGTTCGGGAGCTGCGGTCGTTTTAAATTTGTATGGGAGAACCTCTTTTTTGTTCGGGAGGGTAATTTTTTTTCAACTTTCCAAAAAGGTCCCAGGGTTTTAGTCATTTTTAGTTTTGACACCTACCCCCCATCGATTATGGTTTCCGAGATCCGTACACCAGTTCCATCAAGGAAACCAAAAATGACACTTTTCGGATTTTTCTGGTGGTCACAAGAACATCCTCTACACTTTTCCTCTACATCACAAACACCTCCCATCGCTCCTTCTAGGAGAACAATGATGTCAATGAGTCAGTGAGTCAGTCAGTCAGTCAGTGAGTGGTAATCGAACTTTATATATTATAACTAGGTGTTGGGTGGTGCGCGGGCTGCGAGCAGCCCGCGTTATCGATGTGCATTTGTATTATTAACAATAATGTCATTGCAGTTGAAAAAATATATAAAATGCTCATACAAGTAGAATAAGTGACAGTTTCTTCTAGTTCAGTACAAAGTGTGAGCAGGGTTACCATGTGCAAGTTGATTTTTTTGATAAAATTTTAGTCGCTGTAAGATCGCACCAAGATTGTAAACGACTTTTGTTAAGGGACTCCACCTCTCAGTGCAGTGGTTAACGTGGGCAGTTGCCTCGGAGACCAGCTCGAGATGTGGAAAAAAAACTCCCCATTCGGGACTCGGCCTTCGGCCTCGTTAGTGACTCTCCTAAGGAATGTAAACGCGTAACACCCCATTCGTAAGTGACTAACACGGCTCGGCCTACGGCCTCGCGGAGGCCACGCTCGGCCTTCGGCCTCGCGTGCCGAAAGCTCGGCCTTCGGCCTCGCAGGTTTGAAGCTCGGCCTGCGGCCTCGCAACCGTGGCGTTGTATCGGCAGCGAAAATCCCCATCCAGTATATAAAAAGATTTAAAAATTCTCATGCAAGTCGAACAACTGACAGATACTTTTAGTTACCGTGAGCGGTTCCATCAAAGACCAGCTCGAGATGTGGAAAACAACTCCCCATTCGGGACTCGGCCTTCGGCCTCGTTAGTGACTCTCCTAAGAAATGTATATGCGTAACACCCCATTCGGAACTCGGCCTTCGGCCTCGTAAGTGACTAACGCGGCTCGGCCTACGGCCTCGCGGAGTCCACGCTCGGCCTTCGGCCTCGCGGGCCGAAAGCTCGGCCTTCGGCCTCGCCCTGGAAGCTCGGCCTTCGGCCTCGCAGGTTTGAAGCTCGGCCTGCGGCCTCGCAAATAAGAAGTGGTTTCGCCATCAAATATCCCCATCCAGTAAAAAAAAAACAAATGACGTCATCCAAAAAATTTTTTCATATTTGGAATCAGGGACCCCCAATCTCCCTTAATACCAAATTTCAGCCAGATCGGAGCAACTTGGATTTTGGTATCCGGGTCGAAGGACCAATTTTCAATTTTCGACTAAAACCTCAAATTCTCCTACAAACCTTCTATAACATTTGTTTGAACCCCCCATACCCACCTATAACGGTTCCGGAGTTGCGGTCGTTTTAAATTTGTATGGGAGAACCTCTTTTTTGTTCGGGAGGGTAATTTTTTTTCAACTTTCCAAAAAGGTCCCAGGGTTTTAGTCATTTTTAGTTTTGACACCTACCCCCCATCGATTATGGTTTCCGAGATCCATACACCAGTTCCATCAAGGAAACCAAAAATGACACTTTTAGGATTTTTCTCGTGGTCACAGGAACCTCCTCTACACTTTTCCCCTATATCACAAACACCCCCCATCGCTCCTTCTGGGAGAACAATGATGTCAATGAGTCAGTGAGTCAGTCAGTCAGTCAGTCAGTGAGTGGTAATCGAACTTTATATATTATAATAATAACTAGTATTTCGGGTGGTGCGCGGGCTGCGAGCAGCCCGCGTTATCGATGTGCATTTGTATTTATTTCAAGATTGTAATTGCAGTTGAAAAAATAAATAAAATTCTCATACAAGTCGAGTAAGTGACAGTTTCTTCTAGTTCAGTACAAAGTGTGAGCAGGGTTACCATGTGAAAGTTGATTTTTTCGATAAAATTTTAGTCGATGTAAAATCGCCCCAAGATTGTAATCGAGTTTTGTTAAGGGACCATACCTCTAAGTGCAGTGGTTAACGTGGGCCGTTGCCTCGGAGACCAGCTCGAGATGTGGAAAAAGCTCCCCATTCGGGACTCGGCCTTCGGCCTCGTTAGTGACTTTCCTAAGGAATGTAAACGCGTAACACCCCATTCGTAAGTGACTAACATGGCTCGGCCTACGGCCTCGCGGAGGCCACGCTCGGCCTTCGGCCTCGCGGCCCGAAAGCTCGGCCTTCGGCCTCGCAGGTTTGAAGCTCGGCCTGCGGCCTCGCAACCGTGGCGTTGTATCGCCAGCGAAAATCCCCATCCAGTAAATAAAAAGATTTAAAAATTCTCATGCAAGTCGAACAACTGACAGATACTTTTAGTTCCCGTGAGCGGTTGCATCAAAGACCAGCTCGAGATGTGGTAAAAACTCCCCATTCTGAACTCGGCCTTCGGCCTCGTTAGTGACTCTGCTAAGGAATGTAAATGCGTAACACCCCATTCGGAACTCGGCCTTCGGCCTCGTAAGTGACTAACACGGCTCGGCCTACGGCCTCGCGGAGGCCACGCTCGGCCTTCGGCCTCGCGGGCCGAAAGCTCGGCCTTCGGCCTCGCCCTCGAAGCTCGGCCTTCGGCCTCGCAGTTTTGAAGCTCGGCCTGCGGCCTCGCAAATAAGAAGTGGTTTCGCCATCAAAAATCCCCATCCAGTAAAAAAAAAACAAATGACGTCATCCAAAAAATTTTTTCATATTTGGAATCAAGGACCCCCAATCTCCCTAAATATCAAATTTCAGCCAGATCGGAGCAACTTGGATTTTGGTATCCGGGTCGAAGGACCAATTTTCAATTTTCGACTAAAACCCCAAATTCTCCTACAAACCCTCTATAACATTTGTTTAAACCCCCCATACCCACCTATAACGGTTCGGGAGCTGCGGTCGTTTTAAATTTGTATGGGAGAACCTCTTTTTTGTTCGGGAGGGTAATTTTTTTTCAACACTCCAAAAAGGTCCCAGGGTTTGAGTCATTTTTAGTTTTGACACCTACCCCCCATCGATTATGGTTTCCGAGATCCGTACACCTGTTCCATGAAGGAAACCAAAAATGACACTTTTCGGATTTTTCTGGTGGTCATAGGAACATCCTCTACACTTTTCCCCTACATCATAAACACCCCCCATCGCTCCTTCTGGGAGAACAATGATGTCAATCAGTGAGTGAGTGAGTCAGTGGTAATCGAGCTTTATATAATATAACTAGTATTTGGGTGGCGCGCGGGCTGCGAGCAGCCCGCGTTATCGATGTGCATTGGTATTATTAACAAAAATGTCGTTGCAGTTGCTAAAGAGATATAAAATTCTCATGCAAATCGAATAACTCACAGTTACATCTATTTCAGTAGAAAGTGTGAGCAGAGTTACCATGTGCAAGTTGATTTTTTAAATTAAATTTTAGTCGCGGTAAAACCGGACCAAGATTGTAAACGACTTTTGTTAAAGGACTCCACCTCTAAGTGCAGTGGTTAACGTGGGCGGTTGCCTCGGAAACCAGCTCGATATGTGAAAATACTCGTTATCCGGAACTCGGCCTTCGGCCTCGTTAGTGACTCCCATAAGGTGTGTTGATGCGTTACACCTCATTCGAGCTCGGCCTTCGGCCTCGCAGATTTGAAGCTCGGCCTTCGGCCTCGCAGGTTTGAAGCTCGGCCTTCGGCCTCGCGGTGGTAAAGACAGCTTCTTCAAGTTCAGTACTAAGTGAGAACAGAGTTACCATATGCAAGTTTTTTTTTTTTATTAAAATTTTAGTCGTGGTAAAATCGCACGAAGAATTTAAACGACTTTTGTTAAGGGACCCTACCTCTAATTGTAGTAAATAACGTGGGCAGTTGCATTGGAGATCAGCTCGAGATGTGGAAAAAACTCCCCATCCGGGACTCGGCCTTCGGCCTCGTTAGCGACTTCCATAGGATGCGTTAATGAGATACACCCCATTCGGAACTCGGCCTTCGGCCTCGTAAGTTACTAACACGGCTCGGCCTACGGCCTCGCGGAGGCCACGCTCGGCCTTCGGCCTCGCGGGCCGAAAGCTCGGCCTCCGGCCTCGCACATTTGAAGCTCGGCCTTCGGCCTCGCGGTGTTTAAGGCTCGGCCTGCGGCCTCGCAAGTTACAAAGGGAATGTTTTTAAGCTGTTCCCAATGACGGCCAGCTCGGCCTTCGGCCTCGCAGGCCTACAGCTCGGCCTCCGGCCTCGCTAGAGTGGAGCTCGGCCTTCGGCCTCGCCTCCACAGCTCGGCCTGCGGCCTCGCTCGATTGCAGCTCGGCCTACGGCCTCGCAAAGAGAATGTGGTTTCGCCACCAAAAATCCGCATCCAGTAAAAAAAAAACGAATGACGTCATCAAAAAACTTTTTTCATATTTCGAATCAAGGACCTTAAATCTCCCTAAATACCAAATTTCAGCCAGATCGGAGCAACTTGGATTTTGGTAACCGGTTCGAAGGACCAATTTGCATTTTTTGACAAAAAACCCAAATTTCCCTACAAAACCTCTATGACATTTGTTTAAACCCTCCATACCTATCGATAACGGTTTAGGAGTTGCGATCGTTTTAAATTTGTATGGGAGAACCTCTTTTTTGTTTGGGAGGGTAATTTTTTTTCAATTTTCCAAAAGGGGCCCAGGGTTTTAGTCATTTTTAGTTTTGACACCTACCCCCCATCGATTATGGTTTTCGAGATCCCTACACCAGTTCCATCAAGGAAACCAAAAATGACACTTTTCGGATTTTTCCCTAAGTCACGTGGGCACTCCCTATACAGTCCATTATATAATTTTAACCCAAAAACACTCCTTCTGGGAGAACAATGATGTCAGTGAGTCAGTCAATCAGTGGTAGAGCAGCTTTATATATTATACTAGTATTTGGGTGGTGCGCGGGCTGCGAGCAGCCCGCGTTATCGATGTGCATTTGTATATTTTTTAAAATTTTAGTTGCAGTTGAAAAAAATATTTAAAAATTCTCATACAAGTCGAGAAAGGGACAGTTTCTTCTAGTTCATTACAAAGTGTGAGCATGGTTACCATGTGCAAGTTGATTTTTTCGATAAAATTTTAGTCGACGTAAAATCGCCCCAAGATTGTAATCGAGTTTTGTTAAGGGACCATACCTCTAAGTGCAGTGGTTAACGTGGGCCGTTGCCTCGGAGACCAGCTCGAGATGTTGAAAAAAAACTCCCCATTCGGGACTCGGCCTTCGGCCTCGTTAGTGACTCTCCTAAGGAATGTAAACGCGTAACACCCCATTCGTAAGTGACTAACACGGCTCGGCCTACGGCCTCGCGGAGGCCACGCTCGGCCTTCGGCCTCGCGGGCCGAAAGCTCGGCCTTCGGCCTCGCAGGTTTGAAGCTCGGCCTGCGGCCTCGCAACCGCGGCGTTGTATCGTCAGCGAAAATCCCCAACCAGTAAATAAAAAGATTTAAAAATTTCCATGCAAGTCGAACAACTGACAGATACTTTTAGTTCCCGTGAGCGGTTGCATCAAAGACCAGCTCGAGATGTGGAAAAAAAACTCCCCATTCGGGACTCGGCCTTCGGCCTCGTTAGTGACTCTCCTAAGGAATGTAAATGCGTAACACCCCATTCGGAACTCGGCCTTCGGCCTCGTAAGTGACTAACACGGCTCGGCCTACGGCCTCGCGGAGGCCACGCTCGGCCTTTGGCCTCGCGGGCCGAAAACTCGGCCTTCGGCCTCGCCCTCGAAGCTCGGCCTTCGGCCTCGCGGGTTTAAAGCTCGGCCTGCGGCCTCGCAAATAAGAAGTGGTTTCGCCATCAAAACTCCCCATCCAGTAAAAAAAAAACAAATGACGTCATCGAAAAACTTTTTTCATATTTCGAATCAGGGACCCCAAATCTCCCTAAATACCAAATTTCAGCCGAATCGAAGAAACTTGGATTTTTGTATCCGGTTCGAAGGACCAATTTGCAATTTTTGACAAAATACCCAAATTTCCCTACAAACCCTCTATGACATTTGTTCAAACCCTCTATACCTATCTATAACGGTTTAGGAGTTGCGATCGTTTTAAATTTGTATGGGAGAACCTCTTTTTTGTTCAGGAGGGTAATTTTTTTTCATTTTTCCAAAAAGGTCCCAGGGTTTTAGTCATTTTTAGTTTTGGCACCTACCCCCCATCGATCATGGTTTCCGAGATCCATACACCAGTTCTATCAAGGAAACCAAAAATGACACTTTTCGGATTTTTCTGGTGGTCATAGAAACCTCCTCTACACTTTTTCCCTACACCACAAACACCCCCCATCGCTCCTTCTGGGAGAACAATGATGTCAATGAGTGAGTCAGTCAGTCAGTGAGTGGTAATCGAGCTTTATATAATATAACTAGTATTTGGGTGGCGCGCGGGCTGCGAGCAGCCCGCGTTATTGATGTGCATTAGTATTATTAACAAAAATGTCGTTGCAGTTGCTAAAAAGATATAAAAATCTCATGCAAATCAAATAACTCACAGTTACATCTATTTCAGTAGAAAGTGTAAGCAGGGTTACCATGTGCAAGTTGATTTTTTAAATTAAATTTTAGTCGCAGTAAAACCGGACCAAGATTGTAAACGACTTTTGTTAAAGGACCCCACCTCTAAGTGCAGTGGTTAACGTGGGCAGTTGCCTCGGAGACCAGCTGGATATGTGAAAATACTCGTTATCCGGAACTCGGCCTTCGGCCTCGTTAGTGACTCCCATAAGGTGTGTTGATGCGTTACACCATATTCGAGCTCGGCCTTCGGCCTCGCAGATTTGGAGCTCGGCCTTCGGCCTCGCAGGTTTGAAGCTCGGCCTTCGGCCTCGCGGTGGTAAAGACAGCTTCTTCAAGTTCAGTACAAAGTGAGAACAGAGTTACCATATGCAAGTTTATTTTTTTCATTAAAATTTTAGTCGGGGTAAAATCGCACAAAGAATTTAAACGACTTTTGTTAAGGGACCCTACCTCTAATAGTAGTAAATAACGTGGTCAGTTGCATTGGAGACCAGCTCGAGATGTGGAAAAAACTCCCAATCCGGGATTCGGCCTTCGGCCTCGTTAGCGACTTCCATAGGATGCGTTAATGAGGTACACCCCATTCGGAACTCGGCCTTCGGCCTCGTAAGTTACTAACACGGCTCGCCCTACGGCCTCGCGGAGGCCACGCTCGGCCTTCGGCCTCGCGGGCCGAAAGCTCGGCCTCCAGCCTCGCAGGTTTAAAGCTCGGCCTTCGGCCTCGAGGTGTTTAAGGCTCGGCCTGCGGCCTCGCAAGTTACTAAGGGAATGTTTTTAAGCTGTGTCCAACGACGGCCAGCTCGGCCTTCGGCCTCGCAGGCCTACAGCTCGGCCTCCGGCCTCGCTAGGGTGGGGCTCGGCCTTCGGCCTCGCCTCCACAGCTCGGCCTGCGGCCTCGCTCGATTGCAGCTCGGCCTACGGCCTCGCAAAGAGAATGTGGTTTCGCCACCAAAAATCCGCATCCAGTAAAAAAAAAACTAATGACGTCATCAGAAAACTTTTTTCATATTTCGAATCAGGGACCCTAAATCTCCCTAAATACCAATTTTCAGCCGGATCGAAGAAACTTGGATTTTTGTATCCGGTTCGAAGGACCAATTTGCAATTTTTGACAAAATCCCCAAATTTCCCTACAAACCCTCTATGACATTTGTTTGAACCCTCCATACCTATCTATAACGGTTTAGGAGTAGCGATCGTTTTAAATTTGTATGGGAGAACCTCTTTTTTAATAGGTAGGGTAATTTTATTCGTTTTTCCAAAAGGGTCCCAGGGTTTTAGTCATTTTTAGTTTTGACACCTACCCCCCATCGCTTATGGTTTTCGAGATCCGTACACCAGTTCCATGATGGAAACCAAAAATGACACTTTTCGGATTTTTCTGGAGGTCACGTGGGCACTCCCTATACAGTCCACTATATACGTCTAACCCAAAAACACTCCTTCTGGGAGAACAATTCTGTCAGTGAGTCAATCAGTGGTAGAGCAGCTTTATATATTATAATAACTAGGTGTTGGGTGGTGCGCGGGCTGCGAGCAGCCCGCGTTATCGATGTGCATTAGTAACTATTATCAAACTGGTAATTGCAGTTAAAAAAATATATAAAATTCTCATACAAGTCGAGTAAGTGACAGTTTCTTCTAGTTCAGTACAAAGTGTGAGCAGGGTTACCATGTGCAAGTTGATTTTTTTGATAAAATTTTAGTCGCTGTAAAATCGCACCAATATTGTAAACGATTTTTGTTAAGGGACCATACCTCTAAGTGCAGTGGTTAACGTGGGCAGTTGCCTCGGAGACCAGCTCGAGATGTGGAAAAAAAACTCCCCATTCGGGACTCGGCCTTCGGCCTCGTTAGTGCCTCTCCTAAGGAATGTAAACGCGTAACATCCCATTCGTAAGTGACTAACACGGCTCGGCCTACGGCCTCGCGGAGGCCACGCTCGGCCTTCGGCCTCGCGGGCCGAAAGCTCGGCCTTCGGCCTCGCAGGTTTGAAGCTCGGCCTGCGGCCTCGCAACCGTGGCGTTTTATCGCCAGCGTAAATCCCCATCCAGTAAATAAAAAGATTTAAAAATTCTCATGCAAGTCGAACAACTGACAGATACTTTTAGTTCCCGTGAGCGGTTGCGTCAAAGACCAGCTCGAGATATGGAAAAAAAACTTCCCATTCGGAACTCGGCCTTCGGCCTCGTTAGTGACTCTCCTAAGGAATGTTAATGCGTAACACCCTATTTAGAACTCGGCCTTCGGCCTCGTAAGTGACTAACACGGCTCGGCCTGCGGCCTCGCGGAGGCCACGCTCGGCCTTCGGCCTCGCGGGCCGAAAGCTCGGCCTTCGGCCTCGCCCTCGAAGCTCGGCCTTCGGCCTCGCAGGTTTGAAGCTCGGCCTGCGGCCTCGCAGCCGTGGCGTTGTATCTCCAGCGAAAATCCCCATCCAGTAAAAAAAAAAACAAATGACGTCATCGAATTTTTTTTTTATATTTAGAATCAGGGACCCCCAATCTTCCTAAATACCAAATTTCAGCCAGATCAGACCAACTTGGATTTTGGTATCCGGGTCGAAGGACCAATTTGCAATTTTTGACTAAAAACCCAAATTCTCCTACAAACCCTCTATAATATTTGTTCGAACCCCCCATACCCACCTATAACGGTTCCGGAGCTGCGGTCGTTTTAAATTTGTATGGGAGAACCTCTTTTTTGTTCGGGAGGGTAATTTTTTTTCAACTTTCCAAAAGGGTCCCAGGGTTTTAGTCATTTTTAGTTTTGGCACCTACCGCCCATCGATTATGGTTTCCGAGATCCCTACACCAGTTCCATCAAGGAAACCAAAAATGGCACTTTTCGGATTTTTCTGGAGGTCACGGGAACTTCCTCTACACTTTTCCCCTACACCACAAACACCCCCCATCGCTCCTTCTAGGAGAACAATTATGTCAATCAGTCAGTGAGTGAGTGAGTGAATCAGTGGTAATCGAGCTTTATATATATACTAGTATTTGGGTGGCGCGCGGGCTGCGAGCAGCCCGCGTTATCGATGTGCATCAGTAATATTTAAAAAAAATGTCGTTGCAGTTGCTAAAAAGATATAAAATTCTCATGCAAATCGAATAACTCACAGTTTCATCTGTTTCAGTAGAAAGTGTGAGCAGGGTTACCATGTGCAAGTTGAATTTTTTGATAAAATTTTAGTCGCGGTAAAACCGGACCAAGATTGTAAACGACTTTTGTTAAAGGACCCCACCTCTAAGTGCAGTGGTTAACGTGGGCAGTTGCCTCGGAGACCAGCTCAATATGTGAAAATACTCGTTATCCGCAACTCGGCCTTCGGCCTCGTTAGTGACTCTCATAAGGTGTGTTGATGCGTTACACCTTATTCGAGCTCGGCCTTCGGCCTCGCGGATTTGAAGCTCGGCCTTCGGCCTCGCAGGTTTGAAGCTCGGCCTTCGGCCTCGCGGTAGTACAGACGGCTTCTTCAAGTTCAGTACAAAGTGAGAACAGAGTTACCATATAAAAGTTTTTTTATTTTCATTAAAATTTTAGTCGTGGTAAAATCGCACAAAGAATTTAAACGACTTTTGTTAAGGGACCCTACCTCTAATTGTAGTAAATAACGTGGGCAGTTGCATTGGAGACCAGCTCGAGATGTGGAAAAAACTCCCCATCCGGGACTCGGCCTTCGGCCTCGTTAGCGACTTCCATAGGATGCGTTAATGAGGTACACCTCATTCGGAACTCGGCCTTCGGCCTCGTAAGTTACTAACACGGCTCGGCCTACGGCCTCGCGGAGGCCACGCTCGGCCTTCGGCCTCGCGGGCCGAAAGCTCGGCTTTCGGCCTCGCAGGTTTGAAGCTCGGCCTGCGGCCTCGCAACTGTGGCGTTATATCGCCAGCGAAAATCCCCATCCAGTAAATAAAAAGATTTAAAAATTTTCATGCAAGTCGAACAACTGACAGATACTTTTAGTTCCCGTGAGCGGTTGCATCAAAGACCAGCTCGAGATGTAGAAAAAAACTCCCCATTCGGGACTCGGCCTTCGGCCTCGTTAGTGACTCTCCTAAGGAATGTAAATGCGTAACACCCCATTCGGAACTCGGCCTTCGGCCTCGTAAGTGACTAACACGGCTCGGCCTGCGGCCTCGCGGAGGCCACGCTCGGCCTTCGGCCTCGCGGGCCGAAAGCTCGGCCTTCGGCCTCGCCCTCGAAGCTCGGCCTTCGGCCTCGCAGGTTTGAAGCTCGGCCTGCGGCCTCGCAGCCGTGGCGTTGTATCGCCAGCGAAAATCCCCATCCAGTAAAAAAAAAACAAATGACGTCATCCAAAAAATTTTTTCATATTTGAAATCAGGGACCCTCAATCTCTCTAAATACCAAATTTCAGCGAAATCGGAACAACTTGAATTTTGGTATCCGGGTCGAAGGACCAATTTTCAATTTTCGACTAAAACCCCAAATTCTCCTACAAACCCTCTATAACATTTGTTCAAACCCCCCATACCCACCTATAACGGTTCCGGAGTTGCGGTCGTTTTAAATTTGTATGGGAGAACCTCTTTTTTGTTCTGGAGGGTAATTTTTTTCCAACTTTCCAAAAGGGTCCCAGGGTTTTAGTCATTTTTAGTTTTGACACCAACCCCCCATCGATTATAGTTTCCGAGATCCCTACACCAGTTCCATGATGGAAACCAAAAATGACACTTTTCGGATTTTTCTGGAGGTCACGGGAACCTCCTCTACACTTTTCCTCTACACCACAAACACCCCCCATCGCTCCTTCTAGGAGAACAATTCTGTCAATCAGTGAGTCAGTGAGTCAGTCAATCAGTGGTAATCGAGGTTTATATATATACTAGTTTTTGGGTGGCGCGCGGGCTGCGAGCAGCCCGCGTTATCGATGTGCATTTGTATTTATTTCAAATTTGTAATTGCAGTTGAAAAAATATATATAATTCTCATACAAGTAGAGTAAGTGACAGTTTCTTCTAGTTCAGTACAAAGTGTGGGCAGGGTTACCATGTGCAAGTTGATTTTTTTGATAAAATTTTAGTCGCTGTAAAATCGCCCCAAGATTGTAATCGAGTTTTGTTAAGGGACCATACCTCTAACTGCAGTGGTTATCGTGGGCAGTTGCCTTGGAGACCAGCTCGAGATGTGAAAAAAACTCCCCATTCGGGACTCGGCCTTCGGCCTCGTTAGTGACTCTCCTAAGGAATGTAAACGCGTAACACCCCATTCGTAAGTGACTGACACGGCTCGGCCTACGGCCTCGCGGAGGCCACGCTCGGCCTTCGGCCTCGCAGGCCGAAAGCTCGGCCTTCGGCCTCGCAGGTTTGAAGCTCGGCCTTCGGCCTCGCAACCGTGGCGTTGTATCGCCAGCGAAAATCCCCATCCAGTAAATAAAAAGATTTAAAAATTCTCATGCAAGTCGAACAACTGACAGATACTTTTAGTTCCCGTGAGCGGTTGCATCAAAGACCAGCTCGAGATGTAGTAAAAACTCCCCATTCTGAACTCGGCCTTCGGCCTCGTTAGTGACTCTCCTAAGGAATGTAAATGCGTAACACCCCATTCGGAACTCGGCCTTCGGCCTCGTAAGTGACTAACACGGCTCGGCCTGCGGCCTCGCGGAGGCCACGCTCGGCCTTCGGCCTCGCGGGCCGAAAGCTCGGCCTTCGGCCTCGCCCTCGAAGCTCGGCCTTCGGCCTCGCAGGTTTGAAGCTCGGCCTGCGGCCTCGCAGCCGTGGCGTTGTATCGCCAGCGAAAATCCCCATCCAGTAAAAAAAAAACAAATGACGTCATCCAAAAAATTTTTTCATATTTGAAATCAGGGACCCTCAATCTCTCTAAATACCAAATTTCAGCGAAATCGGAACAACTTGAATTTTGGTATCCGGGTCGAAGGACCAATTTTCAATTTTCGACTAAAACCCCAAATTCTCCTACAAACCCTCTATAACATTTGTTCAAACCCCCCATACCCACCTATAACGGTTCCGGAGTTGCGGTCGTTTTAAATTTGTATGGGAGAACCTCTTTTTTGTTCGGGAGGGTAATTTTTTTCCAACTTTCCAAAAGGGTCCCAGGGTTTTAGTCATTTTTAGTTTTGACACCTACCCCCCATCGATTATGGTTTCCGAGATCCGTACACCAGTTCCATCAAGGAAACCAAAAATGACACTTTTCGGATTTTTCTGGTGGTCACAGGAACCTCCTCTACACTTTTCCCCTACATCACAAACACCTCCCATCGCTCCTTCTAGGAGAACAATGATGTCAATCAGTCAGTCAGTCAGTGAGTGAGTGGTAATCGAACTTTATATAATATAACTAGGTGTTGGGTGGTGCGCGGGCTGCGAGCAGCCCGCGTTATCGATGTGCATGAGTAATATTTATCAAACTGGTAATTGCAGTTAAAAAAATATATAAAATTCTCATACAAGTCGAGTAAGTGACAGTTTCTTCTAGTTCAGTACAAAGTGTGAGCAGGGTTACCATGTGTAAGTTGTTTTTTTTTGATAAAATTTTCGTCTCTGTAAAATCGCACCAAGATTGTAAACGACTTTTGTTAAGGGACCATACCTCTAAGTGCAGTGGTTAACGTGGGCAGTTGCCTCGGAGACCAGCTCGAGATGTGGAAAAAAAACTCCCCATTCGGGACTCGGCCTTCGGCCTCGTTAGTGACTCTCCTAAGGAATGTAAACGCGTAACACCCCATTCGTAAGTGACTAACACGGCTCGGCCTACGGCCTCGCGGAGGCCACGCTCGGCCTTCGGCCTCGCGGTCCGATAGCTCGGCCTTCGGCCTCGCAGGTTTGAAGCTCGGCCTGCGGCCTCGCAACCGTGGCGTTGTATCGCCAGCGAAAATCCCCATCCAGTGAATAAAAAGATTTAAAAATTCTCATGCAAGTCGAACAACTGACAGATACTTTTAGTTCCCGTGAGCGGTTGCGTCAAAGACCAGCTCGAGATGTGGAAAAAAAACTCCCCATTCGGAACTCGGCCTTCGGCCTCGTTAGTGACTCTCCTAAGGAATGTAAATGCGTAACACCCCATTCGGAACTCGGCCTTCGGCCTCGTAAGTGACTTACACGGCTCGGCCTACGGCCTCGCGGAGGCCACGCTCGGCCTTCGGCCTCGCGGGCCGAGAGCTCGGCCTTCGGCCTCGCTCTCGAAGCTCGGCCTTCGGCCTCGCAGGTTTGAAGCTCGGCCTGCGGCCTCGCAGCCGTGGCGATGTATCGCCTGCGAAAATCCCCATCCAGTAAAAAAAAACAAATGACGTCATCCAAAAAATTTTTTTATATTTGGAATCAGGGACCCCCATTCTCCCTAAATACTTAATTTCAGACAGATCAGAGCAACTTGGATTTTGGTATCCGGTTCGAAGGACCAAATTGCAATTTTCGACTAAAACCCCAAATTCTCCTACAAACCCTCTATAACATTTGTTCGAACCCCCCATACCCACCTATAACGGTTCGGGAGCTGCGGTCGTTTTAAATTTGTATGGGAGAACCTCTTTTTTGTTCGGGAGGGTAATTTTTTTTCAACTTTCCAAAAAGGTCCCAGGGTTTTAGTCATTTTTAGTTTTGACACCTACCCCCCATCGATTATGGTTTCCGAGATCCGTACACCAGTTCCATCAAGGAAACCAAAAATGACACTTTTCGGATTTTTCTGGTGGTCACAAGAACATCCTCTACACTTTTCCTCTACATCACAAACACCTCCCATCGCTCCTTCTAGGAGAACAATGATGTCAATGAGTCAGTGAGTCAGTCAGTCAGTCAGTGAGTGGTAATCGAACTTTATATATTATAACTAGGTGTTGGGTGGTGCGCGGGCTGCGAGCAGCCCGCGTTATCGATGTGCATTTGTATTATTAACAATAATGTCATTGCAGTTGAAAAAATATATAAAATGCTCATACAAGTAGAATAAGTGACAGTTTCTTCTAGTTCAGTACAAAGTGTGAGCAGGGTTACCATGTGCAAGTTGATTTTTTTGATAAAATTTTAGTCGCTGTAAGATCGCACCAAGATTGTAAACGACTTTTGTTAAGGGACTCCACCTCTCAGTGCAGTGGTTAACGTGGGCAGTTGCCTCGGAGACCAGCTCGAGATGTGGAAAAAAAACTCCCCATTCGGGACTCGGCCTTCGGCCTCGTTAGTGACTCTCCTAAGGAATGTAAACGCGTAACACCCCATTCGTAAGTGACTAACACGGCTCGGCCTACGGCCTCGCGGAGGCCACGCTCGGCCTTCGGCCTCGCGTGCCGAAAGCTCGGCCTTCGGCCTCGCAGGTTTGAAGCTCGGCCTGCGGCCTCGCAACCGTGGCGTTGTATCGGCAGCGAAAATCCCCATCCAGTATATAAAAAGATTTAAAAATTCTCATGCAAGTCGAACAACTGACAGATACTTTTAGTTACCGTGAGCGGTTCCATCAAAGACCAGCTCGAGATGTGGAAAACAACTCCCCATTCGGGACTCGGCCTTCGGCCTCGTTAGTGACTCTCCTAAGAAATGTATATGCGTAACACCCCATTCGGAACTCGGCCTTCGGCCTCGTAAGTGACTAACGCGGCTCGGCCTACGGCCTCGCGGAGGCCACGCTCGGCCTTCGGCCTCGCGGGCCGAAAGCTCGGCCTTCGGCCTCGCCCTGGAAGCTCGGCCTTCGGCCTCGCAGGTTTGAAGCTCGGCCTGCGGCCTCGCAAATAAGAAGTGGTTTCGCCATCAAATATCCCCATCCAGTAAAAAAAAAACAAATGACGTCATCCAAAAAATTTTTTCATATTTGGAATCAGGGACCCCCAATCTCCCTTAATACCAAATTTCAGCCAGATCGGAGCAACTTGGATTTTGGTATCCGGGTCGAAGGACCAATTTTCAATTTTCGACTAAAACCTCAAATTCTCCTACAAACCTTCTATAACATTTGTTTGAACCCCCCATACCCACCTATAACGGTTCCGGAGTTGCGGTCGTTTTAAATTTGTATGGGAGAACCTCTTTTTTGTTCGGGAGGGTAATTTTTTTTCAACTTTCCAAAAAGGTCCCAGGGTTTTAGTCATTTTTAGTTTTGACACCTACCCCCCATCGATTATGGTTTCCGAGATCCATACACCAGTTCCATCAAGGAAACCAAAAATGACACTTTTAGGATTTTTCTCGTGGTCACAGGAACCTCCTCTACACTTTTCCCCTATATCACAAACACCCCCCATCGCTCCTTCTGGGAGAACAATGATGTCAATGAGTCAGTGAGTCAGTCAGTCAGTCAGTCAGTGAGTGGTAATCGAACTTTATATATTATAATAACTAGTATTTCGGGTGGTGCGCGGGCTGCGAGCAGCCCGCGTTATCGATGTGCATTTGTATTTATTTCAAGATTGTAATTGCAGTTGAAAAAATAAATAAAATTCTCATACAAGTCGAGTAAGTGACAGTTTCTTCTAGTTCAGTACAAAGTGTGAGCAGGGTTACCATGTGAAAGTTGATTTTTTCGATAAAATTTTAGTCGATGTAAAATCGCCCCAAGATTGTAATCGAGTTTTGTTAAGGGACCATACCTCTAAGTGCAGTGGTTAACGTGGGCCGTTGCCTCGGAGACCAGCTCGAGATGTGGAAAAAGCTCCCCATTCGGGACTCGGCCTTCGGCCTCGTTAGTGACTTTCCTAAGGAATGTAAACGCGTAACACCCCATTCGTAAGTGACTAACATGGCTCGGCCTACGGCCTCGCGGAGGCCACGCTCGGCCTTCGGCCTCGCGGCCCGAAAGCTCGGCCTTCGGCCTCGCAGGTTTGAAGCTCGGCCTGCGGCCTCGCAACCGTGGCGTTGTATCGCCAGCGAAAATCCCCATCCAGTAAATAAAAAGATTTAAAAATTCTCATGCAAGTCGAACAACTGACAGATACTTTTAGTTCCCGTGAGCGGTTGCATCAAAGACCAGCTCGAGATGTGGTAAAAACTCCCCATTCTGAACTCGGCCTTCGGCCTCGTTAGTGACTCTGCTAAGGAATGTAAATGCGTAACACCCCATTCGGAACTCGGCCTTCGGCCTCGTAAGTGACTAACACGGCTCGGCCTACGGCCTCGCGGAGGCCACGCTCGGCCTTCGGCCTCGCGGGCCGAAAGCTCGGCCTTCGGCCTCGCCCTCGAAGCTCGGCCTTCGGCCTCGCAGGTTTGAAGCTCGGCCTGCGGCCTCGCAAATAAGAAGTGGTTTCGCCATCAAAAATCCCCATCCAGTAAAAAAAAAAACAAATGACGTCATCCAAAAAATTTTTTCATATTTGGAATCAGGAACCCCCAATCTCCCTAAATATCAAATTTCAGCCAGATCGGAGCAACTTGGATTTTGGTATCCGGGTCGAAGGACCAATTTTCAATTTTCGACTAAAACCCCAAATTCTCCTACAAACCCTCTATAACATTTGTTTAAACCCCCCATACCCACCTATAACGGTTCGGGAGCTGCGGTCGTTTTAAATTTGTATGGGAGAACCTCTTTTTTGTTCGGGAGGGTAATTTTTTTTCAACTTTCCAAAAAGGTCCCAGGGTTTGAGTCATTTTTAGTTTTGACACCTACCCCCCATCGATTATGGTTTCCGAGATCCGTACACCTGTTCCATGAAGGAAACCAAAAATGACACTTTTCGGATTTTTCTGGTGGTCATAGGAACATCCTCTACACTTTTCCCCTACATCATAAACACCCCCCATCGCTCCTTCTGGGAGAACAATGATGTCAATCAGTGAGTGAGTGAGTCAGTGGTAATCGAGCTTTATATAATATAACTAGTATTTGGGTGGCGCGCGGGCTGCGAGCAGCCCGCGTTATCGATGTGCATTGGTATTATTAACAAAAATGTCGTTGCAGTTGCTAAAGAGATATAAAATTCTCATGCAAATCGAATAACTCACAGTTACATCTATTTCAGTAGAAAGTGTGAGCAGAGTTACCATGTGCAAGTTGATTTTTTAAATTAAATTTTAGTCGCGGTAAAACCGGACCAAGATTGTAAACGACTTTTGTTAAAGGACTCCACCTCTAAGTGCAGTGGTTAACGTGGGCGGTTGCCTCGGAGACCAGCTCGATATGTGAAAATACTCGTTATCCGGAACTCGGCCTTCGGCCTCGTTAGTGACTCCCATAAGGTGTGTTGATGCGTTACACCTCATTCGAGCTCGGCCTTCGGCCTCGCAGATTTGAAGCTCGGCCTTCGGCCTCGCAGGTTTGAAGCTCGGCCTTCGGCCTCGCGGTGGTAAAGACAGCTTCTTCAAGTTCAGTACTAAGTGAGAACAGAGTTACCATATGCAAGTTTTTTTTTTTTATTAAAATTTTAGTCGTGGTAAAATCGCACGAAGAATTTAAACGACTTTTGTTAAGGGACCCTACCTCTAATTGTAGTAAATAACGTGGGCAGTTGCATTGGAGATCAGCTCGAGATGTGGAAAAAACTCCCCATCCGGGACTCGGCCTTCGGCCTCGTTAGCGACTTCCATAGGATGCGTTAATGAGATACACCCCATTCGGAACTCGGCCTTCGGCCTCGTAAGTTACTAACACGGCTCGGCCTACGGCCTCGCGGAGGCCACGCTCGGCCTTCGGCCTCGCGGGCCGAAAGCTCGGCCTCCGGCCTCGCACATTTGAAGCTCGGCCTTCGGCCTCGCGGTGTTTAAGGCTCGGCCTGCGGCCTCGCAAGTTACAAAGGGAATGTTTTTAAGCTGTTCCCAATGACGGCCAGCTCGGCCTTCGGCCTCGCAGGCCTACAGCTCGGCCTCCGGCCTCGCTAGAGTGGAGCTCGGCCTTCGGCCTCGCCTCCACAGCTCGGCCTGCGGCCTCGCTCGATTGCAGCTCGGCCTACGGCCTCGCAAAGAGAATGTGGTTTCGCCACCAAAAATCCGCATCCAGTAAAAAAAAAACGAATGACGTCATCAAAAAACTTTTTTCATATTTCGAATCAAGGACCTTAAATCTCCCTAAATACCAAATTTCAGCCAGATCGGAGCAACTTGGATTTTGGTATCCGGTTCGAAGGACCAATTTGCATTTTTTGACAAAAAACCCAAATTTCCCTACAAAACCTCTATGACATTTGTTTAAACCCTCCATACCTATCGATAACGGTTTAGGAGTTGCGATCGTTTTAAATTTGTATGGGAGAACCTCTTTTTTGTTTGGGAGGGTAATTTTTTTTCAATTTTCCAAAAGGGGCCCAGGGTTTTAGTCATTTTTAGTTTTGACACCTACCCCCCATCGATTATGGTTTTCGAGATCCCTACACCAGTTCCATCAAGGAAACCAAAAATGACACTTTTCGGATTTTTCCCTAAGTCACGTGGGCACTCCCTATACAGTCCATTATATAATTTTAACCCAAAAACACTCCTTCTGGGAGAACAATGATGTCAGTGAGTCAGTCAATCAGTGGTAGAGCAGCTTTATATATTATATATATATATACTAGGTGTTGGGTGGTGCGCGGGCTGCGAGCAGCCCGCGTTATCGATGTGCATTAGTAACTATTATCAAACTGGTAATTGCAGTTAAAAAAATATATAAAATTCTCATACAAGTCGAGTAAGTGACAGTTTCTTCTAGTTCAGTACAAAGTGTGAGCAGGGTTACCATGTGCAAGTTGATTTTTTTGATAAAATTTTAGTCGCTGTAAAATCGCACCAATATTGTAAACGATTTTTGTTAAGGGACCATACCTCTAAGTGCAGTGGTTAACGTGGGCAGTTGCCTCGGAGACCAGCTCGAGATGTGGAAAAAAAACTCCCCATTCGGGACTCGGCCTTCGGCCTCGTTAGTGCCTCTCCTAAGGAATGTAAACGCGTAACATCCCATTCGTAAGTGACTAACACGGCTCGGCCTACGGCCTCGCGGAGGCCACGCTCGGCCTTCGGCCTCGCGGGCCGAAAGCTCGGCCTTCGGCCTCGCAGGTTTGAAGCTCGGCCTGCGGCCTCGCAACCGTGGCGTTTTATCGCCAGCGTAAATCCCCATCCAGTAAATAAAAAGATTTAAAAATTCTCATGCAAGTCGAACAACTGACAGATACTTTTAGTTCCCGTGAGCGGTTGCATCAAAGACCAGCTCGAGATGTGGTAAAAACTCCCCATTCTGAACTCGGCCTTCGGCCTCGTTAGTGACTCTGCTAAGGAATGTAAATGCGTAACACCCCATTCGGAACTCGGCCTTCGGCCTCGTAAGTGACTAACACGGCTCGGCCTACGGCCTCGCGGAGGCCACGCTCGGCCTTCGGCCTCGCGGGCCGAAAGCTCGGCCTTCGGCCTCGCCCTCGAAGCTCGGCCTTCGGCCTCGCAGGTTTGAAGCTCGGCCTGCGGCCTCGCAAATAAGAAGTGGTTTCGCCATCAAAAATCCCCATCCAGTAAAAAAAAAACAAATGACGTCATCCAAAAAATTTTTTCATATTTGGAATCAGGGACCCCCAATCTCCCTAAATATCAAATTTCAGCCAGATCGGAGCAACTTGGATTTTGGTATCCGGGTCGAAGGACCAATTTTCAATTTTCGACTAAAACCCCAAATTCTCCTACAAACCCTCTATAACATTTGTTTAAACCCCCCATACCCACCTATAACGGTTCGGGAGCTGCGGTCGTTTTAAATTTGTATGGGAGAACCTCTTTTTTGTTCGGGAGGGTAATTTTTTTTCAACTTTCCAAAAAGGTCCCAGGGTTTGAGTCATTTTTAGTTTTGACACCTACCCCCCATCGATTATGGTTTCCGAGATCCGTACACCTGTTCCATGAAGGAAACCAAAAATGACACTTTTCGGATTTTTCTGGTGGTCATAGGAACATCCTCTACACTTTTCCCCTACATCATAAACACCCCCCATCGCTCCTTCTGGGAGAACAATGATGTCAATCAGTGAGTGAGTGAGTCAGTGGTAATCGAGCTTTATATAATATAACTAGTATTTGGGTGGCGCGCGGGCTGCGAGCAGCCCGCGTTATCGATGCGCATTGGTATTATTAACAAAAATGTCGTTGCAGTTGCTAAAGAGATATAAAATTCTCATGCAAATCGAATAACTCACAGTTACATCTATTTCAGTAGAAAGTGTGAGCAGAGTTACCATGTGCAAGTTGATTTTTTAAATTAAATTTTAGTCGCGGTAAAACCGGACCAAGATTGTAAACGACTTTTGTTAAAGGACTCCACCTCTAAGTGCAGTGGTTAACGTGGGCGGTTGCCTCGGAGACCAGCTCGATATGTGAAAATACTCGTTATCCGGAACTCGGCCTTCGGCCTCGTTAGTGACTCCCATAAGGTGTGTTGATGCGTTACACCTCATTCGAGCTCGGCCTTCGGCCTCGCAGATTTGAAGCTCGGCCTTCGGCCTCGCAGGTTTGAAGCTCGGCCTTCGGCCTCGCGGTGGTAAAGACAGCTTCTTCAAGTTCAGTACTAAGTGAGAACAGAGTTACCATATGCAAGTTTTTTTTTTTTATTAAAATTTTAGTCGTGGTAAAATCGCACGAAGAATTTAAACGACTTTTGTTAAGGGACCCTACCTCTAATTGTAGTAAATAACGTGGGCAGTTGCATTGGAGATCAGCTCGAGATGTGGAAAAAACTCCCCATCCGGGACTCGGCCTTCGGCCTCGTTAGCGACTTCCATAGGATGCGTTAATGAGATACACCCCATTCGGAACTCGGCCTTCGGCCTCGTAAGTTACTAACACGGCTCGGCCTACGGCCTCGCGGAGGCCACGCTCGGCCTTCGGCCTCGCGGGCCGAAAGCTCGGCCTCCGGCCTCGCACATTTGAAGCTCGGCCTTCGGCCTCGCGGTGTTTAAGGCTCGGCCTGCGGCCTCGCAAGTTACAAAGGGAATGTTTTTAAGCTGTTCCCAATGACGGCCAGCTCGGCCTTCGGCCTCGCAGGCCTACAGCTCGGCCTCCGGCCTCGCTAGAGTGGAGCTCGGCCTTCGGCCTCGCCTCCACAGCTCGGCCTGCGGCCTCGCTCGATTGCAGCTCGGCCTACGGCCTCGCAAAGAGAATGTGGTTTCGCCACCAAAAATCCGCATCCAGTAAAAAAAAAACGAATGACGTCATCAAAAAACTTTTTTCATATTTCGAATCAAGGACCTTAAATCTCCCTAAATACCAAATTTCAGCCAGATCGGAGCAACTTGGATTTTGGTATCCGGTTCGAAGGACCAATTTGCATTTTTTGACAAAAAACCCAAATTTCCCTACAAAACCTCTATGACATTTGTTTAAACCCTCCATACCTATCGATAACGGTTTAGGAGTTGCGATCGTTTTAAATTTGTATGGGAGAACCTCTTTTTTGTTTGGGAGGGTAATTTTTTTTCAATTTTCCAAAAGGGGCCCAGGGTTTTAGTCATTTTTAGTTTTGACACCTACCCCCCATCGATTATGGTTTTCGAGATCCCTACACCAGTTCCATCAAGGAAACCAAAAATGACACTTTTCGGATTTTTCCCTAAGTCACGTGGGCACTCCCTATACAGTCCATTATATAATTTTAACCCAAAAACACTCCTTCTGGGAGAACAATGATGTCAGTGAGTCAGTCAATCAGTGGTAGAGCAGCTTTATATATTATACTAGGTGTTGGGTGGTGCGCGGGCTGCGAGCAGCCCGCGTTATCGACGTGCATTTGTATTGTTATCAAAATTTTAGTTGCAGTTTAAAAAATATATATAAAATTCTCATACAAGTCGAGTAAGTGACAGTTTCTTCTAGTTCAGTACAAAGTGTGGCAGGGTTACCATGTGCAAGTTGATTTTTTTGATAAAATTTTAGTCGCTGTAAAATCGCACCAAGATTGTAAACGACTATTGTTAAGGGACCATACCTCTAAGTGCAGTGGTTAACGTGGGCAGTTGCCTCGGAGACCAGCTCGAGATGTGGAATAAACTCCCCATTCGGGACTCGGCCTTCGGCCTCGTTAGTGACTCGACTAAGGAATGTAAACTCGTAACACCCCATTCGTAAGTGACTAACACGCCTCGGCCTACGGCCTCGCGGAGGCCACGCTCGGCCTTCGGCCTCGCGGGCCGAAAGCTCGGCCTTCGGCCTCGCAGGTTTGAAGCTCGGCCTGCGGCCTCGCAACCGTGGCGTTGTATCGCCAGTGAAAATCCCCATCCAGTAAATTTAAAAATTCTCATGCAAGTCGAACAACTGACAGATACTTTTAGTTCCCGTGAGCGGTTGCATCAAAGACCAGCTCGAGATGTGGAAAAAACTCCCCATCCGGGACTCGGCCTTCGGCCTCGTTAGCGACTTCCATATGATGCGTTAATGAGGTACACCCCATTCGGAACTCGGCCTTCGGCCTCGTAAGTTACTAACACGGCTCGGCCTACGGCCTCGCGGGGGCCACGCTCGGCCTTCGGCCTCGCGGGCCGAAAGCTCGGCCTCCGGCCTCGCAGGTTTGAAGCTCGGCCTTCGGCCTCGCGGTGTATAAGGCTCGGCCTGCGGCCTCGCAAGTTACAAAGGGAATGTTTTTAAGCTGTTCCCAATGACGGCCAGCTCGGCCTTCGGCCTCGCAGGCCTACAGCTCGGCCTCCGGCCTCGCCAGGGTGGAGCTCGGCCTTCGGCCTCGCCTCTACAGCTCGGCCTGCGGCCTCGCTCGATTGCAGCTCGGCCTACGGCCTCGCAAAATGAATGTGGTTTTGCCACCAAAATTCCGCATCCCGTAAAAAAAAAACAAATGACGTCATCAGAAAACTTTTTTCATATTTCGAATCAGGGACCCCAAATCTCCCTAAATACCTAATTTCAGCCAGATCGGAGCAACTTGGATTTTGGTATCCGGTTCGAAAGACCAATTTGCAATTTTTGACAAAAACCCCAAATTTCCCTATAAAACCTCTATGACATTTGTTCAAACTCCCCATACCTATCGATAACGGTTTAGGAGTTGCGATCGTTTTAAATTTGTATGGGAGAACCTCTTTTTTGTTTGGGAGGGTAATTTTTTTTAAATTTTCCAAAAGGGTCCCAGGGTTTTAGTCATTTTTAGTTTTGACACCTACCCCCCATCGATTATGGTTTTCGAGATCCCTACACCAGTTCCATCAAGGAAACCAAAAATGACACTTTTCCGATTTTTCCCTAGGTCACGTGGGCACTCCCTATACAGTCCACTATATAATTTTAACCCAAAAACACTCCTTCTGGGAGAACAATGATGTCAGTGAGTCAGTCAATCAGTGGTAGAGCAGCTTTATATATTATAAATAATAATACTAGGTGTTGGGTGGTGCGCGGGCTGCGAGCAGCCCGCGTTATCGATGTGCATTAGTAACTATTATCAAACTGGTAATTGCAGTTAAAAAAATATATAAAATTCTCATACAAGTCGAGTAAGTGACAGTTTCTTCTAGTTCAGTACAAAGTGTGAGCAGGGTTACCATGTGCAAGTTGATTTTTTTGATAAAATTTTAGTCGCTGTAAAATCGCACCAATATTGTAAACGATTTTTGTTAAGGGACCATACCTCTAAGTGCAGTGGTTAACGTGGGCAGTTGCCTCGGAGACCAGCTCGAGATGTGGAAAAAAAACTCCCCATTCGGGACTCGGCCTTCGGCCTCGTTAGTGCCTCTCCTAAGGAATGTAAACGCGTAACATCCCATTCGTAAGTGACTAACACGGCTCGGCCTACGGCCTCGCGGAGGCCACGCTCGGCCTTCGGCCTCGCGGGCCGAAAGCTCGGCCTTCGGCCTCGCAGGTTTGAAGCTCGGCCTGCGGCCTCGCAACCGTGGCGTTTTATCGCCAGCGTAAATCCCCATCCAGTAAATAAAAAGATTTAAAAATTCTCATGCAAGTCGAACAACTGACAGATACTTTTAGTTCCCGTGAGCGGTTGCGTCAAAGACCAGCTCGAGATATGGAAAAAAAACTTCCCATTCGGAACTCGGCCTTCGGCCTCGTTAGTGACTCTCCTAAGGAATGTTAATGCGTAACACCCTATTTAGAACTCGGCCTTCGGCCTCGTAAGTGACTAACACGGCTCGGCCTGCGGCCTCGCGGAGGCCACGCTCGGCCTTCGGCCTCGCGGGCCGAAAGCTCGGCCTTCGGCCTCGCCCTCGAAGCTCGGCCTTCGGCCTCGCAGGTTTGAAGCTCGGCCTGCGGCCTCGCAGCCGTGGCGTTGTATCTCCAGCGAAAATCCCCATCCAGTAAAAAAAAAAACAAATGACGTCATCGAATTTTTTTTTTATATTTAGAATCAGGGACCCCCAATCTTCCTAAATACCAAATTTCAGCCAGATCAGACCAACTTGGATTTTGGTATCCGGGTCGAAGGACCAATTTGCAATTTTTGACTAAAAACCCAAATTCTCCTACAAACCCTCTATAATAATTGTTCGAACCCCCCATACCCACCTATAACGGTTCCGGAGCTGCGGTCGTTTTAAATTTGTATGGGAGAACCTCTTTTTTGTTCGGGAGGGTAATTTTTTTTCAACTTTCCAAAAGGGTCCCAGGGTTTTAGTCATTTTTAGTTTTGGCACCTACCGCCCATCGATTATGGTTTCCGAGATCCCTACACCAGTTCCATCAAGGAAACCAAAAATGGCACTTTTCGGATTTTTCTGGAGGTCACGGGAACTTCCTCTACACTTTTCCCCTACACCACAAACACCCCCCATCGCTCCTTCTAGGAGAACAATTATGTCAATCAGTCAGTGAGTGAGTGAGTGAATCAGTGGTAATCGAGCTTTATATATATACTAGTATTTGGGTGGCGCGCGGGCTGCGAGCAGCCCGCGTTATCGATGTGCATCAGTAATATTTAAAAAAAATGTCGTTGCAGTTGCTAAAAAGATATAAAATTCTCATGCAAATCGAATAACTCACAGTTTCATCTGTTTCAGTAGAAAGTGTGAGCAGGGTTACCATGTGCAAGTTGAATTTTTTGATAAAATTTTAGTCGCGGTAAAACCGGACCAAGATTGTAAACGACTTTTGTTAAAGGACCCCACCTCTAAGTGCAGTGGTTAACGTGGGCAGTTGCCTCGGAGACCAGCTCAATATGTGAAAATACTCGTTATCCGCAACTCGGCCTTCGGCCTCGTTAGTGACTCTCATAAGGTGTGTTGATGCGTTACACCTTATTCGAGCTCGGCCTTCGGCCTCGCGGATTTGAAGCTCGGCCTTCGGCCTCGCAGGTTTGAAGCTCGGCCTTCGGCCTCGCGGTAGTACAGACGGCTTCTTCAAGTTCAGTACAAAGTGAGAACAGAGTTACCATATAAAAGTTTTTTTATTTTCATTAAAATTTTAGTCGTGGTAAAATCGCACAAAGAATTTAAACGACTTTTGTTAAGGGACCCTACCTCTAATTGTAGTAAATAACGTGGGCAGTTGCATTGGAGACCAGCTCGAGATGTGGAAAAAACTCCCCATCCGGGACTCGGCCTTCGGCCTCGTTAGCGACTTCCATAGGATGCGTTAATGAGGTACACCTCATTCGGAACTCGGCCTTCGGCCTCGTAAGTTACTAACACGGCTCGGCCTACGGCCTCGCGGAGGCCACGCTCGGCCTTCGGCCTCGCGGGCCGAAAGCTCGGCCTCCGGCCTCGCAGGTTTGAAGCTCGGCCTTCGGCCTCGCGGTGTTTAAGGCTCGGCCTGCGGCCTCGCAAGTTACAAAGGGAATGTTTTTAAGCTGTTCCCAAAGACGGCCAGCTCGGCCTTCGGCCTCGCAGGCCTACAGCTCGGCCTCCGGCCTCGCTAGGGTGGAGCTCGGCCTTCGGCCTCACCTCCACAGCTCGACCTGCGGCCTCGCTCGATTGCAGCTCGACCTACGGCCTCGCAAAGAGAATGTGGTTTCGCCACCAAAAATCCGCATCCAGAAAAAAAAAAAACAAATGACGTCATCAAAAAACTTTTTTCATATTTCGAATCAGGGACCCCAAATCTCCCTAAATACCTAATTTCAGCCAGATCGGAGCAACTTGAATTTTGGTATCCGGTTCGAAGGACCAATTTGCAATTTTTGATGAAATCCCCAAATTTCCCTACAAATCCTCTATGACATTTGTTCGAACCCCCCATACCCACCTATAACGGTTCCGGAGCTGCGGTCGTTTTAAATTTGTATGGGAGAACCTCTTTTTTGTTCGGGAGGGTAATTTTTTTTTATCTTTCCAAAAGGTTCCCAGGGTTTTAGTTAATTTTAGTTTTGACACCTACCCCCCATCGATTATGGTTATCGAGATCCCTACACCAGTTCCATAAAGGAAACCAAAAATGACACTTTTCGGATTTTTCCCCAGGTCACGTGGGCACTCCCTATACAGTCCAAACCATAATCTTAACCCAAAAATACTCCTTCTGGGAGAACAATGATGTCAGTGAGTGAATCAATCAGTGGTAGTTCAGCTTTATATATTATAATAATAATAATAACTAGGTGTTGGGTGGTGCGCGGGCTGCGAGCAGCCCGCGTTATCGATGTGCATTAGTAATATTTATCAAGATTTGTAGTTGCAGTTTATAAAATATATAAAATTCTCATACAAGTAGAGTAAGTGATAGTTTCTTCTAGTTCAGTACAAAGTGTGGGCAGGGTTACCATGTGCAAGTTGATTTTTTTGATAAAATTTTAGTCGTTGTAAAATCGCACCAAGATTGTAAACGACTTTTGTTAAGGGACCATACCTCTAAGTGCAGTGGTTTACGTGGGCAGTTGTCTCGGAGACCAGCTCGAGATGTGGAAAAAAAACTCCCCATTCGGGACTCGGCCTTCGGCCTCGTTAGTGACTCTCCTAAGGAATGTAAACGCGTAACACCCCATTCGTAAGTGACTAACACGGCTCGGCCTACGGCCTCGCAGAGGCCACGCTCGGCCTTCGGCCTCGCGGGCCGAGAGCTCGGCCTACGGCCTCGCAGGTTTGAAGCTCGGCCTGCGGCCTCGCAACCGTGGCGTTGTATCGCCAGCGAAAATCCCCATCCAGTAAATAAAAAGATTTAAAAATTCTCATGCAAGTCGAACAACTGACAGATACTTTTAGTTCCCGTGAGCGGTTGCATCAAAGATCAGCTCGAGATGTGGTAAAAACTCCCCATTCTGAACTCGGCCTTCGGCCTCGTTAGTGACTCTCCTAAGGAATGTAAATGCGTAACACCCCATTCGGAACTCGGCCTTCGGCCTCGTAAGTGACTAACACGGCTCGGCCTGCGGCCTCGCGGAGGCCACGCTCGGCCTTCGGCCTCGCGGGCCGAAAGCTCGGCCTTCGGCCTCGCCCTTGAAGCTCGGCCTTCGGCCTCGCAGGTTTGAAGCTCGGCCTGCGGCCTCGCAAATAAGAAGTGGTTTCGCCATCAAAAATCCCCATCCAGTAAAAAAAAAACAAATGACGTCATCCAAAAAATTTTATCATATTTGGAATCAGGGACCCCCAATCTCCCTAAATACCAAATTTCAGCCAGATCGGAGCAACTTGGATTTTGGTATCCGGGTCGAAGGACCAATTTTCAATTTTCGACTAAAACCCCAAATTCTCCTACAAACCCTCTATAACATTTGTTTAAACCCCCCATACCCACCTATAACGGTTCGGGAGCTGCGGTCGTTTTAAATTTGTATGGGAGAACCTCTTTTTTGTTCGGGAGGGTAATTTTTTTTCAACTTTCCAAAAAGGTCCCAGGGTTTTAGTCATTTTTAGTTTTGACACCTACCCCCCATCGATTATGGTTTCCGAGATCCGTACACCAGTTCCATCAAGGAAACCAAAAATGACACTTTTCGGATTTTTCTGGTGGTCACAGGAACATCCTCTACACTTTTCTCCTACATCACAAACACCTCCCATAGCTCCTTCTAGGAGAACAATGATGTCAATGAGTCAGTGAGTCAGTCAGTCAGTGAGTGGTAATCGAGCTTTATATAATATGGTTAACTAGATGTTCGGTTGTGCGCGGGCTGCGAGCAGCCCGCGTTATCGATGTGCATTTGTATTTTTAATTAAAGTTTTAGTTGCAGTTTATAAATTATATAAAATTCTCATACAAGTCGAGTAAGTGACAGTTTCTTCTAGTTCAGTACAAAGTGTGGGCAGTGTTACCATGTGAAAGTTGATTTTTTTGATAAAATTTTAGTCGCTGTAAAATCGCCCCAAGATTGTAATCGAGTTTTGTTAAGGGACCATACCTCTAAGTGCAGTGGTTAACGTGGGCAGTTGCCTCGGAGACCAGCTCGAGAAGTAAAAAAAAACTCCCCATTCGGGACTCGGCCTTCGGCCTCGTTAGTGACTCTCCTAAGGAATGTAAATGCGTAACACCCCATTCGGAACTCGGCCTTCGGCCTCGTAAGTGACTAACATGGCTCGGCCTACGGCCTCGTGGAGGCCACGCTCGGCCTTCGGCCTCGCGGGCCGAAAGCTCGGCCTTCGGCCTCGCAGGTTTGAAGCTCGGCCTGCGGCCTCGCAGCCGTGGCGTTGTATCGCCAGCGAAAATCCCCATCCAGTAAAAAAAAAACAAATGACGTCATCAAAAAATTTTTTTCATATTCAGAATCAGGGACCCCCAATCTCCCTAAATACTAAATTTCAGCCAGATCAGAGCAACTTGGATTTTGGTATCCGGGTCGAAGGACCAATTTTCAATTTTCGACTAAAACCCCAAATTCTCCTACAAACCCTCTATAACATTTGTTCAAACCCCCCATACCCACCTATAACGGTTCCGGAGTTGCGGTCGTTTTAAATTTGTATGGGAGAACCTCTTTTTTGTTCGGGAGGGTAATTTTTTTCCAACTTTCCAAAAGGGTCCCAGGGTTTTAGTCATTTTTAGTTTTGACACCTACCACCCATCGATTATGGTTTCCGAGATCCGTACACCAGTTCCATCAAGGAAACCAAAAATGACACTTTTCGGATTTTTCTGGTGGTCACAGGAACCTCCTCTACACTTTTCCCCTACATCACAAACACCTCCCATCGCTCCTTCTAGGAGAACAATGATGTCAATCAGTCAGTCAGTCAGTGAGTGAGTGGTAATCGAACTTTATATAATATAACTAGGTGTTGGGTGGTGCGCGGGCTGCGAGCAGCCCGCGTTATCGTTGTGCATTTGTATTTATTTCAAGATTGTAATTGCAGTTGAAAAAATGTATAAAATTCTCATACAAGTAGAGTAAGTGACAGTTTCTTCTAGTTTAGTACAGAGTGTGAGCAGGGTTACCATGTGCAAGTTGATTTTTTTGATAAAATTATAGTCGCTGTAAAATCGCACCAAGATTGTAAACGACTTTTGTTAAGGGACGATACCTCTAAGTGCAGTAGTTAACGTGGGCAGTTGCCTCGGAGACCAGCTCGAGATGTGGAAAAAAAACTCCCCATTCGGAACTCGGCCTTCGGCCTCGTTAGTGACTCTCCTAAGGAATGTAAATGCGTAACACCCCATTCGGAACTCGGCCTACGGCCTCGCGGAGGCCACGCTCGGCCTTCGGCCTCGCGGGCCGAAAGCTCGGCCTTCGGCCTCGCAGGTTTGAAGCTCGGCCTGCGGCCTCGCAACTGTGGCGTTATATCGCCAGCGAAAATCCCCATGCAGTAAATAAAAAGATTTAAAAATTTTCATGCAAGTCGAACAACTGACAGATACTTTTAGTTCCCGTGAGCGGTTGCATCAAAGACCAGCTCGAGATGTAGAAAAAAACTCTTCATTCGGGACTCGGCCTTCGGCCTCGTTAGTGACTCTCCTAAGGAATGTAAATGCGTAACACCCCATTCGGAACTCGGCCTTCGGCCTCGTAGGTGACTAAC
This sequence comes from Apeira syringaria, assembly GCA_934044485.1. Classification (NCBI taxonomy): domain Eukaryota; kingdom Metazoa; phylum Arthropoda; class Insecta; order Lepidoptera; family Geometridae; genus Apeira; species Apeira syringaria. Next base: position 986,398 of record OW203662.1, read on the forward strand.
ACGGCTCGGCCTGCGGCCTCGCGGAGGCCACGCTCGGCCTTCGGCCTCGCGGGCAGAAAGCTCGGCCTTCGGCCTCGCCCTCGAAGCTCGGCCTTCGGCCTCGCAGGTTTGAAGCTCGGCCTGCGGCCTCGCAGCCGTGGCGTTGTATCGCCAGCGAAAATCCCCATTCAGTAAAAAAAAAACAAATGACGTCATCTAAAAATTTTTTTCATATTTGGAATCAGGGACCCTCAATCTCCCTAAATACCAAATTTCAGCGAAATCGGAACAACTTGAATTTTGGTATCCGGGTCGAAGGACCAATTTTCAATTTTCGACTAAAACCCCATATTCCCCTACAAACCCTCTATAATATTTGTTTAAAACCCCCATACCCACCTATAACGGTTTCGGAGCTGCAGTCGTTTTAAATTTGTATGGGAGAACCTCTTTTTTGTTTGGGAGGGTAAATTTTTTTCAACTTTCCAAAAAGGTCCCAGGGTTTTAGCCATTTTTAGTTTTGGCACCTACCCTCCATCTATTATAGTTTCCGAGATCCCTACACCAGTTCCACGAAGGAAACCAAAAATGGCACTTTTCGGATTTTTCTGGAGGTCACGGGAACCTCCTCTACACTTTTCCCCTACACCACAAACACCCCCCATCGCTCCTTCTAGGAGAACAATTATGTCAATCAGTCAGTCAGTCAGTGAGTGAGTCAGTGGTAATCGAGCTTTATATATATAAACTAGTATTTCGGGTGGTGCGCGGGCTGCGAGCAGCCCGCGTTATCGATGTGCATTAGTAATATTTATCAAGATTTGTAGTTGCAGTTAAAAAATATTTAAAATTCTCATACAAGTCGAGTAGGTGACAGTTTCTTCTAGTTCAGTACAAAGTGTGAGCAGGGTTACCATGTGAAAGTTGATTTTTTTGATAAAATTTTAGTCGCTGTAAAATCGCACCAAGATTGTAAACGACTTTTGTTAAGGGACCATACCTCTAAGTGCAGTGGTTAACGTGGGCAGTTGCCTCGGAGACCAGCTCGAGATGTGGAAAAAAAACTCCCCATTCGGGACTCGGCCTTCGGCCTCGTTAGTGACTCTCCTAAGGAATGTAAACGCGTAATACCCCATTCGTAAGTGACTAACACGGCTCGGCCTACGGCCTCGCGGAGGCCACGCTCGGCCTTCGGCCTCGCAGGCCGAAAGCTCGGCCTTTGGCCTCGCAGTTTTAAAGCTCGGCCTGCGGCCTCGCAGCCGTGGCGTTGTATCGCCAGCGAAAATCCCCATCCAGTAAATAAAAAGATTTAAAAATTTCCATGCAAGTCGAACAACTGACAGATACTTTTAGTTCCCGTGAGCGGTTTCATCAAAGACCAGCTCGAGATGTCGTAAAAACTCCCCATGCTGAACTCGGCCTTCGGCCTCGTTAGTGACTCTCCTAAGGAATGTAAATGCGTAACACCCCATTCGGAACTCGGCCTTCGGCCTCGTAAGTGACTAATACGGCTCGGCCTACGGCCTCGCGGAGGCCACGCTCGGCCTTCGGCCTCGCGGGCCGAAAGCTCGGCCTTCGGCCTCGCCCTGGAAGCTCGGCCTTCGGCCTCGCAGGTTTGAAGCTCGGCCTGCGGCCTCGCAAATAAGAAGTGGTTTCGCCATCAAAAATCCCCATCCAGTAAAAATAAAACAAATGACGTCATCCAAAAATTTTTTTTATATTTGGAATCAGGGACACCCAATCTCCCTAAATACCAAATTTCAGCCAGATCGGAGCAACTTGGATTTTGGTATCCGGGTCGAAGGACCAATTTTCAATTTTCGACTAAAACTCCAAATTCTCCTACAAACCCTCTATAACATTTGTTTAAACCCCCCATACCCACCTATAACGGTTCGGGAGCTGCGGTCGTTTTAAATTTGTATGGGAGAACCTCTTTTTTGTTTGGGAGGGTAATTTTTTTTCAACTTCCCAAAAAGGTCCCAGGGTTTTAGTCATTTTTAGTTTTGACACCTACCCCCCATCGATTATGGTTTCCGAGATCCGTACACCAGTTCCATCAAGGAAACCAAAAATGACACTTTTCGGATTTTTCTGGTGGTCATAGTAACTTTCTTTACACTTTTACCCTACATCACAAACACCCCCCATCGCTCCTTCTGGGAGAACAATGATGTCAATGAGTCAGTCAGTGAGTGAGTCAGTCAGTGGTAATCGAACTTTATATAATATAACTAGGTGTTGGGTGGTGCGCGGGCTGCGAGCAGCCCGCGTTATCGATGTGCATTTGTATATTTTTTAAAATTTTAGTTGCAGTTGAAAAAAATATTTAAAAATTCTCATACAAGTCGAGAAAGGGACAGTTTCTTCTAGTTCAGTACAAAGTGTGAGCAGGGTTACCATGTGCAAGTTGATTTTTTTGATAAAATTTTAGTTGCTGTAAAATCGCACCAAGATTGTAAACGACTTTTGTGAAGGGACAATACCTCTAAGTGCAGTGGTTAACGTAGGCAGTTGCCTCGGAGACCAGCTCGAGATGTGGAAAAAAAACTTCCTATTCGGGACTCGGCCTTAGGCCTCGTTAGTGACTCTCCTAAGGAATGTAAACGCGTAACACCCCATTCGTAAGTGACTAACACGGCTCGGCCTACGGCCTCGCGGAGGCCACGCTCGGCCTTCGGCCTCGCGGGCCGAAAGCTCGGCCTTCGGCCTCGCAGGTTTGAAGCTCGGCCTGCGGCCTCGCAACCGTGGCGTTGTATCGCCAGCGAAAATCCCCATCCAGTAAATAAAAAGATTTAAAAATTCTCATGCAAGTCGAACAACTGACAGATACTTTTAGTTCCCGTGAGCGGTTGCATCAAAGACCAGCTCGAGATGAGGAAAAAAAACTCCCCATCCGGGACACGGCCTTCGGCCTCGTTAGTGACTCTCCTAAGGAATGTAAATGCGTAACACCCCATTCGGAACTCGGCCTTCGGCCTCGTAAGTGACTAACACGGCTCGGCCTACGGCCTCGCGGAGGCCACGCTCGGCCTTCGGCCTCGCGGGCCGAAAGCTCGGCCTTCGGCCTCGCCCTGGAAGCTCGGCCTTCGGCCTCGCAGGTTTGAAGCTCGGCCTGCGGCCTCGCAGGTTTGAAGCTCGGCCTGCGGCCTCGCAAATAAGAAGTGGTTTCGCCATCAAAAATCCCCATCCAGTAAAAAAAAAACAAATGACGTCATCCAAAAATTTTTTTTATATTTGGAATCAGGGACTCCCAATCTCCCTAAATACCAAATTTCAGCCAGATCAGACAAACTTGAATTTTGGTATCCGGGTCGAAGGACCAATTTTCAATTTTCGACTAAAACCCCAAATTCTCCTACAAACCCACTACAATATTTGTTAGAACCCCCCATACCCACCTATAACGGTTTCGGAGCTGCGGTCGTTTAAAATTTGTATGGGAGAACCTCTTTTTTGCTTGGGAGGGTAATTTTTTTTCAACTTTCCAAAAGGGTCCCAGGGTTTTAGTCATTTTTAGTTTTGGCACCTACCCCCCTACTATTATAGTTTCCGAGATCCTTACACCAGTTCCATGATGGAAACCAAAAACGACACTTTTCGGATTTTTCTGGAGGTCACGGGAACCTCCTCTACACTTTTTCCCTACATCACAAACACCCCCCATAGCTCCTTCTAGGAGAACAATTATGTCAATCAGTCAGTCAGTCAGTGAGTGAGTCAGTGGTAATCGAGCTTTATATATATAACTAGTATTTCGGGCGGTGCGCGGGCTGCGAGCAGCCCGCGTTATCGATGTGCATTTGAATTTATTTCAAGATTGTAATTGCAGTTAAAAAAATATATAAAATTCTCATACAAATCGAGAAAGGGACAGTTTCTTCTAGTTCAGTACAAAGTGTGAACAGGGTTACCATGTGCAAGTTGATTTTTTTGATAAAATTTGAGTCGCTGTAAAATCGCACCAAGATTGTAAACGACTTTTGTTAAGGGACCATACCTCTAAGTGCAGTGGTTAACGTGGGCAGTTGCCTCGGAGACCAGCTCAAGATGTGGAAAAAAAACTCCCCATTCGGGACTCGGCCTTCGGCCTCGTTAGTGTCTCTCCTAAGGAATGTAAACGCGTAACACCCCATTCGTAAGTGACTAACACGGCTCGGCCTACGGCCTCGCGGAGGCCACGCTCGGCCTTCGGCCTCGCGGGCCGAAAGCTCGGCCTTCGGCCTCGCAGGTTTGAAGCTCGGCCTGAGGCCTCGCAACCGTGGCGTTGTATCGTCAGCGAAAATCCCCATCCAGTAAATAAAAAGATTTAAAAATTTCCATGCAAGTCGAACAACTGACAGATACTTTTAGTTCCCGTGAGCGGTTGCATCAAAGACCAGCTCGAGATGTGGTTAAAACTCCCCATGCTGAACTCGGCCTTCGGCCTCGTTAGTGACTCTCCTAAGGAATGTAAATGCGTAACACCCCATTCGGAACTCGGCCTTCGGCCTCGTAAGTGACTAACACGGCTCGGCCTACGGCCTCGCGGAGGCCACGCTCGGCCTTCGGCCTCGCGGGCCGAAAGCTCGGCCTTCGGCCTCGCCCTCGAAGCTCGGCCTTCGGCCTCGCAGGTTTGAAGCTCGGCCTGCGGCCTCGCAAATAAGAAGTGGTTTCGCCATCAAAAATCCCCATCCAATAAAAAAAAAACAAATGACGTCATCCAAAAAGTTTTTTCATATTCGGAATCAGGGACCCCCAATCTCTCTAAATACTAAATTTCAGCCAGATCAGAGCAACTTGGATTTTGGTATCCGGGTCGAAGGACCAATTTTTAATTTTTGACAGAAACCTCAAATTTCCCTACAAACCCTCTATAACATTTTTTCGAACCCCCCATACCCACCTATAACGGTTCCTGAGTTGCGGTCGTTTTAAATTTGTACGGGAGAACCTCTTTTTTGTTCGGGAGGGTAATTTTTTTTCAACTTTCCAAAAAGGTCCCAGGGTTTTAGTCATTTTTGGTTTTGGCACCTACCCCCCATCGATTATGGTTTCCGAAATCCGTACACCAGTTCCATCAAGGAAACCAAAAATGACACTTTTCGGATTTTTCTGGTGGTCATAGAAACATCCTCTACACTTTTCCCCTACATCACAAACACCTCCCATCGCTCCTTCTGGGAGAACAATGATGTCAATGAGTGAGTGAGTCAGTGGTAATCGAACTTTATATAATATAACTAGTATTTGGGTGGCGCGCGGGCTGCGAGCAGCCCGCGTTATCGATGTGCATTAGTATTATTTAACAAAAATGTCGTTGCAGTTGCTAAAATGATATAAAATTCTCATGCAAGTCGAATAACTCACAGTTACATCTAATTCAGTAGAAAGTATGAGCAGGGTTACCATGTGCAAGTTGATTTTTTTAATAAAATTTTAATCGCGGTAAAACCGGACCAAGATTGTAAACGACTTTTGTTTAAGGACCCCACCTCTAAGTGCAGTGGTTAACGTGGGCAGTTGCCTCGGAGACCAGCTCGATATGTGAAAATACTCGTTATCTGGAACTCGGCCTTCGGCCTCGTTAGTGACACCCATTAGGTGTATTGATGCGTTACACCTCATTCGAGCTCGGCCTTCGGCCTCGCAGATTTGAAGCTCGGCCTTCGGCCTCGCAGGTTTGAAGCTCGGCCTCGCAGGTTTGAAGCTCAGCCTTCGGCCTCGCAGTGGTAAAGAAAGCTTCTTCAAGTTCAGTACAAAGTGAGAACAGAGTTACCATATGCAAGTTTATTTTTTTCATTAAAATTTTAGTCGTGATAAATTCGCACAAAGAATTTAAACGACTTTTGTTAAGGGACCCTACCTCTAATTGTAGTAAATAACGTGGGCAGTTGCATTGGAGACCAGCTCGAGATGTGGAAAAAACTCCCCATCCGGGACTCGGCCTTCGGCCTCGTTAGCGACTTCCATAGGATGCGTTAATGAGGTACACCCCATTCGGAACTCGGCCTTCGGCCTCGTAAGTTACTAACACGGCTCGGCCTACGGCCTCGCGGAGGCCACGCTCGGCCTTCGGCCTCGCGGGCCGAAAGCTCGGCCTCCGGCCTCGCAGGTTTGAAGCTCGGCCTTCGGCCTCGCGGTGTTTTAGGCTCGGCCTGCGGCCTCGCAAGTTACAAAGGGAATGTTTTTAAGCTGTTCCCAATGACGGCCAGCTCGGCCTTCGGCCTCGCAGGCCTACAGCTCGGCCTCCGGCCTCGCTAGGGTGGAGCTCGGCCTTCGGCCTCGCCTCCACAGCTCGGCCGGCGGCCTCGCTCGATTGCAGCTCGGCCTACGGCCTCGCAAAGAGAATGTGGTTTCGCCACCAAAAATACGCATCCAGTAAAAAAAAAACAAATGACGTCATCGAAAAACTTTTTTCATATTTCGAATCAGGGACCCCAAATCTCCCTAAATACCAAATTTCAGCCGAATCGAAGAAACTTGGATTTTTGTATCCGGTTCGAAGGACCAATTTGCAATTTTTGACAAAATCCCCAAATTCCCCTACAAACCCTCTATGACATTTGTTTAAACCCTCCATACCTATCTATAACGGTTTAGGAGTTGCGATCGTTTTAAATTTGTATGGGAGAACCTCTTTTTTGTTCAGGAGGGTAATTTTTTTTCAATTTTTCAAAAGGGTCCCAGGGTTTTAGTCATTTTTAGTTTTGATACCTATCCCCCATCGATTATGGTTTTCGAGATCCCTACACCAGTTCCATCAAGGAAACCAAAAATGACACTTTTCGGATTTTTCCCTAGGTCACGTGGGCACTCCCTATACAGTCCATTATATAATTTAAACCCAAAAATACTCTTTCTAGGAGAACAATGATGTCAGTGAGTCAGTCAATCAGTGGTAGAGCAGCTTTATATATTATAATAATAACTAGTATTTCGGGTGTTGCGCGGGCTGCGAGCAGCCCGCGTTATCGATGTGCATTTGTATTGTTATCAAAATTTTAGTTGCAGTTGAAAAAATATATAAAATTCTCATACAAGTCGAGAAAGTGACAGTTTCTTCTAGTTCAGTACAAAAAGTGAGCAGGGTTACCATGTGCAAGTTTATTTTTTTGATAAAATTTCAGTCGCTGTAAAATCGCACCAAGATTGTAAACGACTTTTGTTAAGGGACCATACCTCTAAGTGCAGCTGTTAACGTGGGCAGTTGCCTCGGAGACCAGCTCGAGATGTGGAAAAAAAACTCCCCATTCGGGACTCGGCCTTTGGCCTCGTTAGTGACTCTCCTAAGGAATGTAAACGCGTAACACCCCATTCGTAAGTGACTAACACGGCTCGGCCTACGGCCTCGCGGAGGCCACGCTCGGCCTTCGGCCTCGCGGGCCGAAAGCTCGGCCTTCGGCCTCGCAGGTTTGAAGCTCGGCCTGCGGCCTCGCAACCGTGTTGTTGTATCGCCAGCGAAAATCCCCATCCAGTAAATAAAAAGATTTAAAAATTTCCATGCAAGTCGAACAGCTGACAGATACTTTTAGTTCCCGTGAGCGGTTGCATCAAAGACCAGCTCGAGATGTGCAAAAAAAACTTCCCATTCGTGACTCGGCCTTCAGCCTCGTTAGTGACTCTCCTAAGGAATGTTTATGCGTAACACCCCATTCGGAACTCGGCCTTCGGCCTCGTAAGTGACTAACACGGCTCGGCCTGCGGCCTCGCGGAGGCCACGCTCGGCCTTCGGCCTCGCGGGCCGAAAGCTCGGCCTTCGGCCTCGCCCTCGAAGCTCGGCCTTCGGCCTCGCAGGTTTGAAGCTCGGCCTGCGGCCTCGCAGCCGTGGCGTTGTATCGCCAGCGAAAATCCCCATCCAGTAAAAAAAAAACAAATGACGTCATCCAAATTTTTTTTTTATATTTGGAATCAGGGACCCCCAATCTTCCTAAATACCAAATTTCAGCCAGATCAGACCAACTTGGATTTTGGTATCCGGGTCGAAGGACCAATTTGCAATTTTTGACTAAAAACCCAAATTCTCCTACAAACCCTCTATAATATTTGTTCGAACCCCCCATACCCACCTATAACGGTTCGGGAGCTGCGGTCGTTTTAAATTTGTATGGGAGAACCTCTTTTTTGTTCGGGAGGGTAAATTTTTTTCAACTTTCCAAAAAGGTCCCAGGGTTTTAGCCATTTTTAGTTTTGGCACCTACCCCCCATCTATTATAGTTTCCGAGATCCCTACACCAGTTCCACGAAGGAAACCAAAAATGGCACTTTTCGGATTTTTCTGGAGGTCACAGGAACCTCCTCTCCACTTTTCCCCTACATTACAGACACCCCCCATAGCTCCTTCTAGGAGAACAATTATGTCAATCAGTCAGTGAGTGAGTGAGTCAGTCAGTGGTAATCGAGCTTTATATATATAACTAGGTATTGGGTGGTGCGCGGGCTGCGAGCAGCCCGCGTTATCGATGTGCATTTGTATTTTTAATTGAAGTTTTAGTTGCAGTTTATAAATTATATAAAACTGTCATACAAGTCGAGTAAGTGACAGTTTCTTCTAGTTCAGTACAAAGTGTGGGCAGTGTTACCATGTGCAAGTTGATTTTTTTGATAAAATTTTAGTCGCTGTAAAATCGCCCCAAGATTGTAATCGAGTTTTGTTAAAGGACCATACCTCTAAGTGCAGTGGTTAACGTGGGCAGTTGCCTCGGAGACCAGCTCGAGAAGTAAAAAAAAACTCCCCATTCGGGACTCGGCCTTCGGCCTCGTTAGTGACTCTCCTAAGGAATGTAAATGCGTAACACCCCATTCGGAACTCGGCCTTCGGCCTCGTAAGTGACTAACATGGCTCGGCCTACGGCCTCGTGGAGGCCACGCTCGGCCTTCGGCCTCGCGGGCCGAAAGCTCGGCCTTCGGCCTCGCCCTGGAAGCTCGGCCTTCGGCCTCGCAGGTTTGAAGCTCGGCCTGCGGCCTCGCAGCCGTGGCGTTGTATCGCCAGCGAAAATCCCCATACAGTAAAAAAAAAAAAAATGACGTCATCCAAAAAATTTTTTTATATTTAAAATCAGGGACCCCCAATCTCCCTAAATACCAAATTTCAGCCAGATCAGACAAACTTGGATTTTGGTATCCGGGTCGAAGGACCAATTTGCAATTTTTGACTAAAAACCCAAATTCTCCTACAAACCCTCTATAATATTTGTTCAAACCCCCCATACCCACCTATAATGGTTCCGGAGCTGCGGTCGTTTTAAATTTGTATGGGAGAACCTCTTTTTTGTTCGGGAGGGTAATTTTTTTTCAACTTTTTAAAAGGATCCCAGGGTTTTAGTCATTTTTAGTTTTGACACCAACCCCCCATCGATTATAGTTTCCGAGATCCCTACACCAGTTCCATGATGGAAACCAAAAATGACACTTTTCGGATTTTTCTGGAGGTCACGGGAACTTCCTCTACACTTTTTCCCTACATCACAAACACCCCCCATAGCTCCTTCTAGGAGAACAATGATGTCAATCAGTCAGTCAGTCAGTGAGTGAGTCAGTGGTAATCGAGCTTTATATATATAACTAGTATTTGGGTGGTGCGCGGGCTGCGAGCAGCCCGCGTTATCGATGTGCATTTGTATATTTTTTAAAATTTTAGTTGCAGTTGAAAAAAATATATAAAAATTCTCATACAAGTCGAGAAAGGGACAGTTTCTTCTAGTTTAATACAAAGTGTGAGCAGGGTTACCATGTGCAAGTTGATTTTTTTGATAAAATTTTAGTCGCTGTAAAATCGCACCAAGATTGTTAACGACTTTTGTGAAGGGACCATACCTCTAAGTGCAGTGGTTAACGTGGGCAGTTGCCTCGGAGACCAGCTCGAGATGTGAAAAAAAAACTCCCCATTCGGGACTCGGCCTTCGGCCTCGTTAGTGACTCTCCTAAGGAATGTAAACGCGTAACACCCCATTCGTAAGTGACTAACACGGCTCGGCCTACGGCCTCGCGGAGGCCACGCTCGGCCTTCGGCCTCGCGGGCCGAAAGCTCGGCCTTCGGCCTCGCAGGTTTGAAGCTCGGCCTGCGGCCTCGCAACCGTGGCGTTGTATCGCTAGCGAAAATCCCCATCCAGTAAATAAAAAGATTTAAAAATTTCCATGCAAGTCGAACAGCTGACAGATACTTTTAGTTCCCGTGAGCGGTTGCATCAAAGACCAGCTCGAGATGTGGTAAAAACTCCCCATTCTGAACTCGGCCTTCGGCCTCGTTAGTGACTCTCCTAAGGAATGTAAATGCGTAACACCCCATTCGGAACTCGGCCTTCGGCCTCGTAAGTGACTAACACGGCTCGGCCTACGGCCTCGCGGAGGCCACGCTCGGCCTTCGGCCTCGCGGACCGATAGCTCGGCCTTCGGCCTCGCCCTCGAAGCTCGGCCTTCGGCCTCGCAAGTTTGAAGCTCGGCCTGCGGCCTCGCAAATAAGAAGTGGTTTCGCCATCAAAAATCCCCATCCAGTAAAAAAAAAACAAATGAGGTCATCCAAAAAATTTTTTCATATTTGGAATCAGGGACCCCCAATCTCCCTAAATACTAAATTTCAGCCAGATCGGAGCAACTTGGATTTTGGTATCCGGGTCGAAGGACCAATTTTCAATTTTCGACTAAAACCCCAAATTCTCCTACAAACCCTCTATAACATTTGTTCAAACCCCCCATACCCACCTATAACGGTTCGGGAGCTGCGGTCGTTTTAAATTTGTATGGGAGAACCTCTTTTTTGTTCGGGAGGGTAATTTTTTTTCAACTTTCCAAAAAGGTCCCAGGGTTTTAGTCATTTTTTGTTTTGACACCTACCCCCCATCGATTATGGTTTCCGAGATCTGTACACCAGTTCCATCAAGGAAACCAAAAATGACACGTTTTGGATTTTTCTGGTGGTCACAGGAACCTCCTCTACACTTTTTCTCTACACCACAAACACCCCCCATCGCTCCTTCTGGGAGAACAATGATGTCAATGAGTCAGTGAGTGAGTCAGTGAGTGGTAATCGAACTTTATATAATATAACTAGGTGTTGGGTGGTGCGCGGGCTGCGAGCAGCCCGCGTTATCGATGTGCATTAGTAACTTTTATCAAACTGGTAATTGCAGTTAAAAAAATATATAAAATTCTCATACAAATCGAGTAAGTGACAGCTTCTTCTAGTTCAGTACAAAGTGTGAGCAGGGTTACCATGTGCAAGTTGATTTTTTTGATAAAATTTTAGTTGCTGTAAAATCGCACCAAGATTGTAAACGACTTTTGTTAAGGGACCATACCTCTAAGTGCAGTGGTTAACGTGGGCAGTTGCCTCGGAGACCAGCTCGAGATGTGGAAAAAAAACTCCCCATTCGGGACTCGGCCTTCGGCCTCGTTAGCGACTCACCTGAGGGACGTTGATTCGTTACACCCCATTCGGAACTCGGCCTTCGGCCTCGTAAGTGACTAACACGGCTCGGCCTACGGCCTCGCGGAGGCCACGCTCGGCCTTCGGCCTCGCGGGCCGAAAGCTCGGCCTTCGGCCTCGCCCTCGAAGCTCGGCCTTCGGCCTCGCAGGTTTGAAGCTCGGCCTGCGGCCTCGCAGCCGTAGCGTTGTATCGCCAGCGAAAATCCCCATCCAGTAAAAAAAAAAACAAATGACGTCATCCAAAATTTTTTTTTATATTTGGAATCAGGGACTCCCAATGTCCCTAAATACCAAATTTCAGCCAGATCAGACAAATTTGGATTTTGGTATCCGGGTCGAAGGACCAATTTTTAATTTTTGACAGAAACCTCGAATTCCCCTACAAACCCTCTATAACATTTGTTCGATACCCCCATACCTACCTATAACGGTTCCGGAGTTGCGATCGTTTTAATTTTGTATGGGAGAACCTCTTTTTTGTTTGGGAGGGTAATTTTTTTTCAACTTTTAAAAAGGATCCCAGGGTTTTAGTCATTTTTAGTTTTGACACCTACCCCCCATCGATTATGGTTTCCGAGATCCATACACCAGTTCCATCAAAGAAACCAAAAATGACACTTTTCGGATTTTTCTGGTAGTCACAGAAACCTCCTCTACACTTTTCCCCTACATCACAAACACCCCCCATCGCTCCTTCTGGGAGAACAATGATGTCAATGAGTCAGTGAGTCAGTCAGTCAGTGAGTGGTAATCGAGCTTTATATAATATGGTTAATAATAATAATATAATAATAATAATAATAATAAATGGTTAATATACTCTCTATATAGTCTCCTCTATGAAGAACATAATTATATGTATCCTACTAATGTGTATGTGTGTATGATTGTTACTTCGTGGGATAATTGAGGTAGCGGGAAAACCGTTAAACCGCGGGGTGCTACTAGTTTTTAGTTATATCGATACTGGTTGACCTGGCAAAGTTGTCCTTCCTGATAAATTATTGAAATATCAAAGTGATACAAGGCTACATCTAAATTACTTTAAGTTAATGATCGACGGTTAAATTATTTGAATGTTTGTTCATACAAAATCGCTATAAAATATGGGGGGTGCGGGTAGGAATCTGAAAAATAATTTACGATCTATTCTAAGACCTACCCGATACACACTATATATAAGAATTTTATATATTAGAAGATAACGGTGAAATCGCTCTGCAATGCATCGAGAGATTATTTTAATGTTTTTCAAAATTGAATGATACTCTGACGTCTCCGTTGCAATCGACGCGCTCAGTAGCCACCTGCGAACAGCAGTAGGGAAATGCTCTAAGCAGATCCCTGTGGCCACCGGCCAACGATTCGAACTACCTGACGATGCCAGGCGGCTACTGAACGCGAAGAATGCAGCCACTAGAGCGTACGACTCGATCCCCACCGATGAGAACAAAGCCACCATGCGTTACTATCAGCGTGCTGTACGTAACCGCATAAGTGAGCTGCGCAATCAAAGGTGGGAAGACACACTAGCCGGGCTCGAGCCAACTCACCAGGCATACTGGAAGTTGGCTCGCAGCCTGAAATCCGACGGACAGACAACAATGCCCCCCCTCATTAGGCCGGTCCCCCGATCTCTCGCGTTCTTTGACGAAGATAAAGCCGAGTGTTTAGCTGATAGCCTCGAGGCTCAGTGCTCCCTTAACTCAGATCACGTCGACCAGACCCACCTCGATACGGTGGAGTCTGAAGTCGCACGTAAAAGCTCCGTGCCCATATCGGACCTCCCTCCGCTACCTCCCGTCAAATCAGCTGAAGTGGCGAATCTGATCAAGGATCTCAAGCCCCGCAAGTCCCCTGGTGCCGACCAGATTAGTAACAAGATGCTCAAACATCTCTCAGTCCCCTTAGTCCACCTTTTAGTAAGCATCTTCAATGCTGCTATGAACAACTGCCTATTCCCAGACGACTGGAAATCTGCCATAGTCATCGGCATCCACAAGCCTGGGAAGATGGCTTCACAGCCCACCAGCTACCGCCCTATTAGTCTCCTCAGCTCTCTGGGGAAGATTTACGAGCGACTCATAGTCAATCGTCTCTGGTCCCATGTTAGGTCCCACAACTTACTGCCTGATGAGCAGTTTGGCTTTCGAGCCAGACACTCTTGTGTTCAACAAGTGCACCGCCTAACGGAGCACATCCTCGAGGGCTTTAACGCCAGTTACAAGCCCAAAGGGACAATAGCGGTCTTCCTCGATGTAGAGAAGGCTTTCGACAAAGTCTGGCACAACGGCTTGTTATTCAAGCTGTACCAACTTGAAGTGCCAGACCGTCTTGTACGCATCTTACAAGACTTCCTCAGGGATCGAAGCTTTCGCTACCGCGTAGAAGGAACGCTCTCTCTCCCCCACCCTATCCTTGCCGGCGTCCCTCAGGGATCCGTGCTCTCGCCCATTCTCTTCTCGCTATATACCAGCGACATACCACGATCTGAACCTTCAGTTCAGATCGCCCAGTTTGCAGATGATACAGCCATCTACTGCACTGGGTGGCACATGGTCAGACAGAGAGCCGCTTTACAGAGAGCCATCACCGACATCGGTGCCTGGTTCCGTAAATGGCGGATCTCTGTCAATCCGGATAAAAGTATAGCTGTGTACTTTACCGAGATAGGCCGTTTAAAAAAGCCCAACCCTATAGCCCTCTTCGGCAAGCCCATACCGTGGGCTAACTCTGCCAAATATTTAGGTGTGATCCTTGATCGGAAACTCACTTTCGAGCAGCACATCACTAAAGTTCGAAACAGGGCGGCCTTCGTATTGGGTCGCCTCGGTCCCCTTGTTTGCAAAGATAGTAAACTTTCACTTAGAAATAAAATCACCTTGTATAAACTCTGCGTCCGCCCAATCATGACCTACGCCTCCGTAGCCTTTGCTCATTGTCACCCTCGCGATCTCCACCGTCTCCAAATAATTCAAAATCGGTTCGCTCGCAAGGCGGTCGGCGCTCCGTGGTATATGCGGAACACCGACCTGCATTGCGACCTCGAATTAGAGTCCATAACCCAATTCATTAAGACCTGCTCCCGTCGCTACTTTGACGCGGCTCCCCACCATCCCAATCCTCTGGTAGTGCAAGCTGCCAACTATTCCACCACCCCGACACACCCGCACCTTCAACCCCCCCGACGACGCCGCCCTAGGCACGTATTGGATGACCCGGACGACCCCATCGCTGTCGCCTTGTCGCTAGCTTTAGCGTCGTCCCACGGTCATCCCGGTAGAATACAAGGTCGAGAGTCCCTGGTATACTCAGTCAGACACCGAGCTCGGCGGCGAGCTCGAGGCAAAAACATCCTGGTTAGATTCTCTCCAAATAGTCAAAGAGCAAACATCCTTAGGGCCCACTTACGGACCACTCTGGTACCGGGGCAAGTCGATCCGATAACTCCCTGTCCTGGCGACAGCTCAAGCCGAGGTCCGAACCTCAGTGGTGCCCTTGAGCTAGTCGCCTCGTCCTCTCCTAGTGGCACAGCGCCGTCAGCGCTAGCCTCACTAGGCGGTGCGCCTTCTGCGACCGCACAAATACCGGGCTGAGCACCATCTGTGCTCGCCCCCCCTCCGGTGAAGCTGTAAATGCCGGTAGAGGCAAACAGCATTAGTCCGTTAGAAAAAAAAAAAAAAAAAAAAAAAATGATACTCTGACCATTGAATGATATAATAACAAACAAGACATTGATTTACGGTTCTCACTTTTTTTTAATTTTGGCCTCACACGTTTTGCGCATTTGCCACTATTGATATTGACGCTTTCTGACGGAAATTGACTGAACTGTTAAGGCTCTCAGTAAACACAGAGATTTTTGTTTTTCACTAAGTGTTATGAGTGTGATAGGCATTATCTATGGTGTTAGGTATCATCTATGTCTATGTGTGCTCTTACCTCTATATTTTTTGTGGTGATTGACGTTAGCATTGTTGTACTATTTAATTTGTTTATTTCACACTAATTAGTTTGTGATTAGCATCGTGTATAGTTTGTAAGTATGACCATTTCTAATAGAACTCTTGTACAAATAGCTGCATGGGGTGGCTTTATAGTTAGTTCGACTGGTTTTTATTTGCAAACTCGTTTGGTCGACCGATACAGAGATTGCGACTACTATAAACTGGCACTGAAAAGGCTTAGGACTAGTGCTGGAGCAGTACACTATCTTGGAGAACCAATCAAAGATAAACGCTTTAAGGTTACTGATTCAAAAAACAACTATTCAGATGAAGAAAGTGCTAGGTTCTCTATACCTGTGTCTGGACCAAAAGATAGGGGCACTTATCACATTTGGGCTGTGAAAAATAATGACGACTGGAAGCTGTCTAAGGCAGAACTAGATTTAAAGTCAAAGCCGGACGTCAGACTTGTCATCTTAAAAGAAGGCTCATCATAATTAAAATAGAACAAGGTGTTAGTAAGTAATTAGGTGAGAATGTTTTGGTATTGTTATTGCTTTTGAAATGGACTTCAGAAATGAGAAAACTTTCTTTTTTATATATTACTAGCTGCGCCCCGCGGTTTTACCCGCATGGTGATGATTGATGATGATGAAAACATTAATGTATGAAAAAAATAGAGCAGGTTGTTACGGGAATGTATGTACAATACCAGAAAATATATTTAAATGGATGGCACGTTTTAAAACTAAGCAACACAAACAGACCTTGGTTGTGTTTTTTATGCGCTGTTCTCGTCTTATAATCTCCTCTGTTTTACTACATATAGTGTAAACATCTTCACTCGCGTAGCATAGACCACCAAAATCCTTTAAATCTATTAGTTTGTGAAACCATAATTTGTTACGGGCTAGCATAGAATCTTTGCAGATGTCACATTTTTTTTTAAATAGATGTCTAACCACGAATCCAGCAATGTAACCAACAATTTGACAGACATACTCAGAGCTGCAATTATTTAATGAATTTGATAGGATATCACAATTATTTTGATATGTCTCATAACTGCTATCTTTATCGTATCTGCTATCTATCGTCCAAAAAATGTTCTGAACAAACGACGCTTGTCGCACACCCATAAGTTGTCCCATAATTAATTCTTAAACATTAGATATAATATTTACGAACATTAAACAAATCGTCAAATTGACTACCTCTCTTCCTATATTAATTATATAATGTAGCCATATTTGTCAAACACTAAATACAAACAGTTCAAAAGTACATAAACTTATTAATTAAAAAAGTAAACACAAAAATCGACTCCATTGAACAAGAAAAACAACAGGGTCATTTTAGTTTGTGAAATTGTGTGTAGTGAAATTCGCCATATTATACTTAGATGTTGAGTGAAATTTTTAGACAAATTAAATCAAAATCACATATTTCTTCCTATATTCAGTCATAAAAAAAACAAAAACTAATCAATAATCTCTTTTACTTACCGAAAATATGATATTCCATCTTTTTTTAACCTTTTTGACGTACGATTCTTACAATTTGTCAGAGAATACTTCGGCATTTTTAACGAGTGCACCTAGACGCGAGCGACGCAAGACTATTTGAAATGAGCGCACTATTTAGAATGGTACGCTCATTTTACGCGTAAGGTTTCGAGACGAGACGGTTCATTGTGCATCTTGGGTTTTTTCATAAATCAATGGATGAAAAGTAGCCTATGTGTTATTCCAGGACCTGAAGTATCTACATACCATATTTCATCCAAATCCGTTCAGCCTTTCTGGTGTGATTGAGTAACAAACATCCATCCATCCATCCATCCAAACTTTCACATTTATAATATTAGTGGGATGTTTGCATTAAAAAAAAAAGTTTTTCTCATTTATTTTAAAACTGATAATTGTGTGGTTTGACTTGAATGGTTAAGATGAGGAATTAGTATAACAGTGGGAACTTGAAAGTAGTACCAGTGAATGATAAGGTA
This sequence comes from Apeira syringaria, assembly GCA_934044485.1. Classification (NCBI taxonomy): domain Eukaryota; kingdom Metazoa; phylum Arthropoda; class Insecta; order Lepidoptera; family Geometridae; genus Apeira; species Apeira syringaria. The sequence goes on from OW203662.1 coordinate 1,003,733, forward strand.
ATAGTCGTGGGCATGTCATTAGAAGAGATGAAATAGAAAATATAATGAATTAAGGGTAAAGATCTTAAAACAAGTCGCCTTTGTAGGAAAGTAAGGAGAAAGAGGGGGGAGGGGGGGTCTATCCCCAGTTGCCCCCACCCCTGCCGGAGATGCATAGTCTCATTATTATTTATTTTATTTTTATTATCATACTCAGACCCCCACACTACACACTACACTGTGTCGCGGGGGCTGTGTATAGCTGTAGGGGAAACAAAGCTTGGCAGAAACGTGCCTCTTTGTATCCCCAGATATTTGTGTTATCGCCAGGACAAGGTTAGGGATTGTAATCGTGGTCAAGGGGTTGCTTTATTTGTTAAGACGGATATTACCCACTCTCAGGTAATCGCTCCCGCACTGATTCACATGGAAGCAGTCGGTATAGAACTTACAATATCGGCTCAAAAAGTCGTTATTTTTTCCATTTATCAATCTCCTAATCTGCCATTGGTACAACGTGATCTAGAACTGTTGCTAAGTACAGGTAGAACCGTATTGCTTGTAGGCGATTTTAATGCGCGTCATCCTCACTGGGGATGTAATCGTACCGCGAATCCTCACGGTAATATGTTATTCAATCATATGATATCTAGCGATATACATATTTATGCCCCAAGCGAAGCGACTTTAGTTCACTACAACACCAAATATGAACCTGGCACACCGGATGTTGTATTGGCACAAAATGTAAATTTTATAAATGATATTATGGTAGTACCTAATCTTTCTTCTAACCATTATCCAGTATTGGTAATAATGGGTGGTATTGTGAATCGTCATATTCGGAGTTGTTTTAGCTATAATAAAGCAGATTGGCAGAAATTTCGTGTATGCCTAAACGATCACGTTTCTCTCTCGTCTAGGACATTTGACTCAACAGAATCAATTGATGATAAGGTTCAGACACTAACAAATGCACTTTTAACAGCTAGAAACAATTCTGTTCCTCAAAGAAGTATTGATATAAAACCAAAACCGTTACCAAAGTTTTTAAAAAAATTAATAATTTTCAAAGACTCTCTACGTCGCCGTGTAAATCGTAGTACAAACTCACACGAACGTAGTATATTAAGAACAAAAATTAACTTTATGCAATCAAGAATTAAGTATGCCATACAACTTTACAATGACAAAACAATGGACAAAAAGCTGGCCAAAGTTGACAATGCTCATTGTGACCTTTGGCGTATGACTAAATCTCTAAAACGACAGTCATCCATTATACCCCCGCTTATTAAACCTGATAACAGCCTAACAGTATCGGTAGCTGAGCAGTGTCATGAGCTGGCTTCAACCTTCAATAAAAATATGAAGCTAACGATTGATTGGCACGATAAAGATGCTGACGAAAATGTATCTTCTTCCATTCTGAAAATAAATTCTTCTGTCGACACATCGTGTCTACCATTAACTCGACCTAAAGAAATTCGACAGCATATAAGATCACTTAAGAACCACAAAGCTCCCGGTGATGATAATGTGAATAATATTTTATTAAAAAATATGTCTCAAAAATGTCTAGTATTTCTGACAAAAATTTTTAACTTCTGTCTTAAGTTAAATTATTTCCCTGAAAATTGGAAGACAGCAAAAGTAATTGCACTTCCAAAGCCTGGTAAAGATCGCAAGTACCCCGTTAATTATCGTCCCATCAGTTTATTGCCCACCATCGGCAAGCTGTTTGAACGCATATTATATGACCGTTTATTACATTTTCTTGGACACCATTTTATTAATGAACAATTCGGTTTCCGATATTCGCACTCTACTATACAACAACTAGCACGAGTCAGCGAGCATATATCTCACAACTTGAATATGAAACAATCCACAGGGATGTTTCTGTTAGATATAGAAAAAGCATTTGATACCGTGTGGCATGATGGTCTATTACACAAGCTTATTTCTTCTAATGTACCCATAAATTTTGTAAAAATACTACAATCATATCTGAGTCAAAGGCAGTTCAAAGTTCACATTGGTAAAGAGTCTTCTAAGCTGGTCGCTATTCCGGCTGGAGTTCCTCAAGGGTCAGTTCTAGGACCACTTTTGTTCCTAGTATACCTAAATGACATTCCTAAGCAGCCTAGAACACATTTGGCATGTTTTGCAGACGACACTGCGTCCTATTCATCTTCTAATGATGAAGATTTAATAATTGGTCGATTACAATTTTCAATTGATTTATTGTCTAACTATTTTAGAAAATGGAAGCTTAAACTAAACGAGGCTAAAACAGAAGCCATTATGTTTACTAGAAAACGTAAGCTACCGGACAAACGATTAAAAATAAATGGCCATAAAATTGTTTGGAAAAAGTCGGTAAAATATCTAGGAGTTCATCTTGATACAAAATTAAACTGGTCCTTGCATATAAATTACATTCATTCTAAAGGTCTTAAAGCTTTCGGAGTATTAAGCCCAATATTGAATCGCAGAAGTAATTTGAGTCATAAAACTAAATTAAAAATATATTCCACCTTAATCCGACCCTGCATTTCTTATGCTGCGCCAGTCTGGAGCAGCACATGTCAGAGTAATTACCGGAAACTTCAAGTCTTGCAAAACAAAGCCTTTAAAATAGCTTTCAATACCAAGTTTCTAACAAACAGAAAACTACATGATGCAATTCACTTTCCTACTTTAAAACAATTCATAATTACCCAAACACGAAAATTCTATCTTTATTCAATTAAAAATCACAAGAACAGTCTTATTGAATCAATAGGTAAATCCAGATTATCAGATCTCACATACATCGATACGTATAATAAATATCGCCTACCCCATCACTACATCCTGGGCGACGAGGACAGCGAGTGACGCACGCTTGCTAGTGTGGGCTACACTAACTTTTACATAATCTAGAATGCCGTGTTTACCTAGCGCCGTGCGCCGCTGTCAACACCGATTATTGCGGATCGCCTGGGTACTTTCATTCGAAGAGTACTTATTATCTTTTATGATGCAGGTACCTTGTAATATAATTAATGTGGATACCGTCAGCATTACATACCAGTTTGATTAGTATTCGTAATGTTATTTAAATTCAGCGACTTGGAATGGTAGCAACAAGTAATTACATTTAAGATAATGTTTTTATTCCTAGAAACAAACTGTAATAGCTAACATCAAGATCTTGATTGTTGTACCACATTTAGGATAATATTCTTCTTACATAAACTGTGGTGTTAACTCTTCTAAATGTTCTTAGAAGTGTTAATTTTGTGTATTGCAATAAATGTGCACTGTACAAAGTAAACATAATTAAGATAAACAAGATAATCTATTAAGTATAGTAATAATAACCTTCACGATTTAAAGCGATTGTAAAGTTACATAAAATATTTCTTTTATTAAAAGGCTTAATAAAGGCGCTGTTAGCCTGCCGAGCCATGTCTTTGTTATTTATATAAGTACTTGACTGTGTCATGTAATTATTGTGTATTAGTGTTTCATGTTTTAATAAAGATCTTTGCAAAACAAAACAAAACAAAACTGTGTCGCGGGAGGTATGGACACACACTATCACAGCACACAAACACCCAAGACCCGACAAACATTTACACTCATTGCACAAATGTTTGCCCCAGCTGGGATTCTTACCCAGGGTCCCGGAGGCAAAGAAGTTATTTCACTGACACTAACACCGCACTGCCACAGCGACTGTATTTGATCTTTAAGTTTTAATATTTTCATCATTATAATAACTCACTTTCATAAGGGGAGGGGGGTGGGAGGGAGGTGCGGAACGGGTACGGGTCCTTAGTAGTGGTAAATCATATTGCTAAATATGATATTGTATAAATTTACTCTTTATTGTGAACATATTTGACTACACTTATTCATTCTTTGAAGGCATCTCTCTTATATTTAAAATTATCTCTTCACCACAAGTCCAAAATCAAAGCCGAGGAGTCGAAGAATACCACAAAATACACAATAAATAGAGAGACCACATTCGCGCAACTTAAAGAGAAACGATATGACGTTTCATTTCATGTATTCGTTAATATTTATGTAAGAGTTCACATATTTTCGAAAAATAATTATAAATACATCTCCGGCAGCAAATATTGCTTCAAGGCCTTTCGTACGAACCCCCTTGACTCCCCCAAATTTCCAATTTACTCAAATTCGAGCGACTTGATATAAGACCCAAACCGAATTTATTATTTAACATGAGACTGGATGGATATAGAGGTATAGGATGGACGAAGAAGATATGGATAGAATGTTAGAAGAATTATATGTTCAAGGTGTGAGCACTGAGATGACTTAGAACAGGGTAGGAGATAAAAATAAACTGTTCAAACCACACCTAGTGTGGGATATAGAAAAAAAGAAGATTGTCATTTGCTTCTTTCTCGTTAAATCAATTATCATAATTTGTAACATGCATAAATATGAATTTTCCACCGTAAATATTTATCCCTGGAATCCAAAAAATACTATATAAACAAAGTCATAGAAAAAGTAACCAACAGATGATGTACTCAAGAATCTACCTCACATGTAATAACCCTGTTGCGAATTGCTGCACTAGCGCATTAGGTGTAACACATGTAATTATAGTTGTAAGTTTGAAAATAAATAAATAATTTATGACAAACTTTGATGAATGATATTGAAGGCATTTCAATGTAGGTGTGAAAAGTGAATGTATACTTTCAACAAGCTCATGGCAGAGTACATACCTACATCATCACCTCTCCACTATTGGATATTAAAGCTTATTGAGAAATCTATTATTTAAAACACTTATAAAAGTCCAAATAAATTTCAGAAGAGAGCAGTGTATAAGATGTTTGTTGGTACATCTAGAGAAAAGTATTTCTATCACAACACTCTGCTATGTTTAGTCAAAGCTTTACAAGGAAAAAATATCACTGTGGACTTAAGAAATGATTCCTATGTTTGTGGCAATGTGGTCTCTGTCGATGGGTAAGATCTATTTTCTGTTTTTATATTAACATCTGTTATTTAATTAGAGAGTATCTAGCTATATTATTATCTCTTAGGCCTGGTTCACACCAGAACGGCAGCTGCCGGCAATGATGCGACGAGGCCTGCGGAGCCGGCCGCTGCAGATTCGCGTCGCGCGCGCGGCCTCGAGTCCCGACACCACGCGGGTACCCGCCCTAGTCTCTGCTTGATCAGTTGAGTTTCTACTTAGTCCAGTCAAATAAACTTTTAAATCAAAATTTTAGTCTAAAGGCTGCATTTTTGATATGATGTAGTTTTAATCGTACAAAAAAAATGTGTAAAACATTATTAGGTCGCAACCACCGGCAAGGGTTGAAAAATATTTTTTGAATATTTATTTTCGCAATTACTGGAAAATAGTAAGAGTTAGAGAAAAAAGTTCAAAAGAAGATTTATAAAGCGTAAAATTTTACATTAAAAAGGTTCTATGACTTTTTTTCCTCTGGTCAAAGTTAACCGAGTTTGGAAGATTTCCAAGTTTAACAGATAAACGTAAATTTTTAAAAATCGCAGGTATTAGAAATATGAACAATTTTTTTAAAAAAAATTGCTTATGTAACACAGTATCTTTATTTTAGATATACAAACAATTTCTTTTCATTGAAAAAAATAGCAATTTGAAAATTTCAAATTGATATAGCGAAAAAGAAATTATTTGTATCTTTAACATTAAAGATTAGGTTTTATTTAAGTAATTAAACATTACAAAACGTATCTAGCAATTCTACTATCTGCGATTTTTTAAAATTTACGTTTATCTCTTAAACTCGGAGACCTTCATAACTCGGTTAACTTTGACTGGAGGAAAAAAATCATAGAACCTTTTCATTTTTGATGTAAAATTTTAAGTTCTATAAATCTTCCTCAGAACCCTTTTCTTTAACTTTTACCATTTTTGAGTAATTGTGAAAAGAAATATTGTAAAAAAAGCATTTAAAGTTGATAAAACGAAACGCACAAGCTAGTTATTATATAAGATAGATTTTTTACAATAAATAAAAAAAAATACCAAAAAATGGAATCGACTTCAACACTGAAAATCACACATTTGAGTGTTAAAGTCGGTTCCATTTTTTGGTAAACATTATTTTTTCACCCTTTTCAGTGACCTTTGCTACTCACGAAATCAACTGTCACTGTGTATGTTCACCGATTTCTTCACCCGCAATTATAATGTCGTAACTCAAAAACCGCTGGACCGATTTTGATGAAATTTAAATGGGACCACACGGGAAGCCAGCCAGCCATAAGAAGGTAGATAAGAAGGGAATAGGAAATTCCAGTCAAGTGGATGTTAATGATTGTTCAAAGTAGCTCTGTCGATAAGAGACCTTCAATAATAACCTCATCTTCTAGTATTAGTATTATTAATGTTTGTTTCAGTTACATGAATATTTTATTTACAAAAGCAGTTTTTTGTGATCCTCAAGGAAATGAATTCTCATTTGATGAATTATTTATCCAAGGCAGAAACATAAGATATGTTCATGTTCCTGAAGATGTGAGTATTCAAAACATTAAAATAGGGGTTAAAATATGAAATTGCCGTTGTATAGTAATACCTATTTTGAATTGACATGCCACCTTTACGGTTTGAGATTTTCGAATGAAACTTTTTTCACGATATGTATCATTTTCTTCTTTTAAAAATGTGCAACATTCGATTTTTGACTTTAAATTGTTTCATTTATTCAGCTTAGATGGGAAATATGGATTCTTCGACAATCTGAGTCATTTTTGAATAGAGTTGAGACGCGGAACTAACGCGGCAGAAATGGCTCGCAATATCCATGCTGCGTTTGAAGAGGGCACTGCTAATGAGCGCAACGCACCGTGCCGTTCGTAATGGACACCTCGACTTGAAAGAGATGGTGGAAACGGATCCGAGTCAATCTACCCAAAAATGAGCGGCATGGTTTAACTATATCCTGCGTACTGTACTCAGTTGCATCAAACCAATAAATTAAAAAATATGAAAACGTGTGCCTTATGGTAACATGACTCATGATTTAGCTGATCTGCAGAAAAAAATGCGTGTTGAAACTTGTGTTGCCTTGTTGAATCGGTACAGAATTGAAGGAATATTGGATCGAATTGTTTCATGTGACGAGAAGTGGAACCTTTCGATAGCCGTAAAAAAATTTGGCAAAGCCGACCCCAGGTCATACGCCACAACAGTGCCCTAAAACAAAGCTTACCAATAATAGGAAATGGTAACTATTTGATGGCTTCTTTATGGTGTTATTCACTATAGCTTTCTCAGGTCTGGCGGTCAAGCAATAACTGCAGATGTTTACTGTGCCGAACCTCGAGCAATGATGGTGACACTGGCAGCCCGGACTCGTGAATCGATCTTCACCATTATTGCTACAGGTTATGATAACGCAAGACCTCACACTGAACGAGAAGAAATTTCGGAGCTGCAGTTAGGAACCATACGTCATCCTACGTACACGCCAGCAGTACAAAATGCTTCCACACAATTTGTCGAATCTACATAGATCCCCAGAGTTATATCTTAAAGGCATAAAGGAACTTTTGATTAGATGGCAAAAATGTATAGATAATGAGGGTAAATATTTTAATTTAACAAATAAAGGTATAATATGAAATGAATCTCCTTTACAGTAAAAGCGGCAATATCATACTTTAACCCCTAATACATTGGCTTTTTTAAAGTCATTATTATTATAGCCTTAATTAATTAATGTGTTTGTTTTATTAAAATTAAGCTTTATTTTCGTTAAAAGAGCATTGTTCAGAATCGCCATGTGCTCAAAAAATATCGGACATATATGATAATTATTTCCCTATTTTATTATATTGCAAATACTTTTAGTGACACGGACTAGTGCATCCAAAATGAATTATTTGTTTTCGTTTCCGATCGTAAATTGTACTTTCGATCGACTTCGCGCATATTGATACTCTTGAACGCAACAATAGCGCACGATTGTAATCGAGTTCGGTAGAATTAGACGTAAATATAAAATGACGTTTAACCAGATTGGAACTAATTCGGATTAGAATTGGATCGACATTGAAACTGATTTTAAGAGTAAGTTAGCTGATACAGGAATGAAGTCGAGAACTATTGCAAAAGCAGGTTCAGCCGCCAAATGCTCTAGAGCCCAATCGGCGAGTGCACAGTGCTGCCCGCGGTCGTTGGGTTTTAGATCTCAAGTTTATTAAATTTTATGTAGATGAAAAAACCCAAGTCTCGGCATAATATTGCCACGTTGACGTCGCAGAAAGACCCAGTTGTTGCGCACGACGGGGTTTTCTCGCTCACTGTCCCGAACGGCACCATATTCTCCAACGATCTTACGTTCCTTTGACGCACAGGAACTGCTACATCGATTACTGACCCGGTCGTCTCAATTTATTTTATTAAACAGATTGCGAACACTGCAGGACAGCCATGAACGCCATAAATTAATTGGACGCAACGCGAACGGAACGTTAGGCGAATGACTGTTAATAAATTTCAACGATTTTTACGCGTTATTGAAGCGTGTAACTTTCCATGGTAAAAGATGGCCGCTATGCGCTGTCAAAGTTCGAGAATCCCTATCAAAACCATTTATATTATAAAAACATACGTAACACATCTCCCTAATTTATGTGTAGGTATGTGTGTGTTTGTGTAAGGTTTATATAGTTGTATATGATTTACAGATGTCCATGTTGAGCACAATAAGGAGTGAATTTGTCAAGAGTAAGAGACCGGCTCCACCGAAACCACAAAAGTCGAGAAAAGCAACAAAAGCTTTACAGCAACATATGCAGATTGTTGCCTCATTAAACACCTAATTTAATTCTTAGATTAAAAATCATTGAAATTAAAACCATAACATTAATTAGTATTTTTTTTTTTTTACACTCAATAAATCCACAAATACCAGGTACTTACCTAAAATAAAAATTCATTTACTTATGTTTTACATTATTATAAGGAAATTTAACAGAAAAATATTAACACAGTGAAAAATTATAATTATTTTCATACATTAACATTTAAAATAAAATACTACAGTTTTTGTCAACTTACCATAAAATTATATATGTACATGGCCCGGCCGAATTATCTCAAAAAAGGGGCCAACATAGTAAAAAAAATTAAGAGCAATTTTCCTTCAGAATTTAGGTGCTCGAAGTACCGGTAAGTGCAGCCGTTTCTATCCCGGTCCTCGTGGAAATTGGGGGAGACGTGTGTCCAGCAGTGGACGTCCTGTGCCTGAGATGATGATGTAGTAAATTTGATAATAAAAAACTATTTATCGCGTAAAATTGAAAATAAACTAACTGTTCTTCTAAAAGTCTAGCTGCTAGTTCAAGTAGTAACTAGTAAAGTGCAAGAAGGTTAGGTTAGTTAGTCATATTAACTGCAGTTGCGGAAGTTCTTATGTAGGTCATACAAAAATAACCATATCATGCCGTATCAAGGAGCACATTAAGGCCGTAAAAAACCAAGAGACAAATCGGCCATAGCAGAACATCTGCTAGATGCTGGACCTAATCACTGGATCGAGTTCAATTCACCATGTGTTTTATCCACTGGGCGTCACTATATCCCGAGACTAGTTAAAAAGGCAATCGAGATCTAAAAATACGAGAACTTTAACCGAGGTGATGGTTTCCAGCTCTCAACCACATGGAATCCAGTATTACATAAAAAGCGATACGCGCGCACATTGTGACCGTGCGAATATCCGCAGTAATACAGTGAGCGTTTTGTAGAAACTTGCAATCGAGTTCTAGTGCCAGTGGTACCCGTAGCAAAATACTAAAAAAGAGGGTAGACAGATATGTCTGTACTTAACATTAAAATATATTTTTACATCTACCGCTTTCTTCAGTCTCTCCGTGATCATGGTGCGTGGAACCGCGCCGAAATATCGGGAACTCAATCAAAAACAAAATCATGGTGCGTATCCCGTGTTAAACAATATTTTTATAGTAGTCAAGTTGCAGAATATTAGTGTGCATGTAAATGAGTGTAGTGTCAATGCTGGTCTCAAGATGAATGTCACCAAGACTAAGTTTATGGTCATTTCCAACCGAGCATATTTGTGGCGGGCCAGAAAATAGAATAGGTTGATAAGTATGGATGCCTTGGCACCTGGCTGACACAAAACTGGGATAATCAAGTCGAGATCAAGACACGCATTGAAATGGCACGCAGTACCTTTGGAAAAATGTAAAAGGTCTTATGCAATCGAAGCCTGAAGATCCCTCTTCGAATACGTCTCCTCCAGTGCTACGTTTGGCCTATCCTTCTATATGGATGTCAGGGCTGGACTATTAAGGGAGACGATCGAAGATCAGGAAACGTATAGAAGCATTCGAGATGTGAGCCTACCGACGCATGATGTCGATATCTTGGTGTCAGAAAGTCAGCGATGAAGAAGTTCTACAGCTAGTCGGCCAAAAACGCAAACTCCAGACCATCAAAAGGCGCAAAGTTGCAGGAAAGCGATGGCCGTAGACGGAAGTCTTAGTTGCGGAACATCCGGGGATGGACGGGGATTACGAGCGCCGCTGAGTTGTTCCGCCTGCCGAGGGATAAACTGGAATATAACAAGCTGACTACCAACTTTCACTAGTTGAAGAGGCACCCTCAGAAGAAGAGTTAAGTTTAAAAAAAAAATAGATTTGCTTAAAGTAGTTTTCAAAAGTTGATGTAAACTGTGGGCCCCTAACTAGGCTTGGCCTGTATCTCGGGAGGCCGCGTAGTTTCCACAAGTTGGTTAATTATATAAACTCGCTTAAATAATCTGTACACCAAGATAAGTATAGGACATCACATTGTATACTACATTTATTTTAATCCTTATTACAAATATGGTCGGATTTGTCACTAGTGCGTGTGGGTTTCTCATCGCAACTACAATCGTGCGCGCTCACGAACTGCTCGGGGAGCTGCGGCGCCGCCGAGATCGACGCCTCTTCGTTGTTCGGGAACTTGGGCAAGTACACCTTGGCCTTCTCGAAACCGTAGCTCATCTTGACGACTTGCTGATACACCTCGTTCGGGTTCAGTGGATTTTGATACTCTCTAGAGTTGGAATACGATACGAAGTTGTGTATCGCTAAATTGTTGAAATCATAATTGTCTTCGTTTTGAGAATGATTAGTGATTATAGATTTGTACGTGGATTCCGTTACGTTGTGAGCGATGAAGACTTGCTGCTGCAGCGGCTGTGACATGTTCCCGAGTGAAACGTTCGAGTTGTGAGGTTGTTGGATGATGACGATTTCTTTGAACGGCGGCTGCTTTGGCTCCGACTGGTATGTTTGGTTCCCCGGTATTGGTTGGAATATATCTGATTCGCTGTATGGCGCTATCTGTGGTATACTGGGAGGTTCAGGCGCTTGACTGCATAAGAAGCTGGATTGGTTGATGCTCCTTATTATTGAATTAGGGCTCGGGGACGACTGGGTGACGCTGGGTCTCTGCACCGGCTGAGGATTGAGCGCGCCTCCAGCTGCAAGAACGAAACAAACTCTGTATTTTCTACCGTATATATATATATATATATAACGGGGAATGTTCTGAAGAGCTCTTCAACCACGTCCCGGCATCACGGTGTTACCACCGCACTATCCGGCACCGGTTGAAAGCTTACCTGCTTCATTTTGCAGATCACACCTGCAAAATGTGGAACGCGCTTCTTCCCCCGGGGTTCCCGAGTACCTACACTATGGGATTCTTCAGAAAGGACAGTTAACAGAGTCTTAAAAAGAATTGGCATCATATTGTGATGCCAATAATAAAGTAATTTCATTATAAATTAATTAACTCAATCATAATAAGAACAAAATAGTTCAGATAAGACGAAAATTTGTACTTTGATCTTGATTCACATTAGTTAACAATCGGGTGTTTGTCATTCATATCCTTAGTGTGTCTACTCCAAGTTACCTGAGAATGTAACAATTTATATATATTTAAATGTGTTTAAAGATAAGATATCCTGTATCTACAATCTATAGTACAGCCTCAGCTAAAAGTATCGAGCACCCTGCACCTACAAAAGTCACACTTGCATCGTAACTACCTATGTGCTAAAACTTTATCAGAACGGAACCATGGGTACAATTTTGACTGGCCGGTTGGCTTAGTTGGTAGCACTCTGCCTTTTGAGCCGCTGGTCCCGGGTTCGATTCCCGGACAGGTCAAACATTTGTGTATATGAACATGTCTGTTTGACCTGTGTCTGGGTGTGTATATGTATATAAATAAGTATATATCAGACATCAGGTTACCATAGTACAGGCTCTGCCTAGTTTGGGACCTAAAGACCGTGTGTGAATATTAAAAAATAATAATAATTACGTTACACATACAATAGGTACGATCGTGCTGAAGGCGCACCTTTGTTTAGCGACTGGCTAAAATGTTCCGCTGACACATACCTACTAAGTATTTCCTAACTATTAACGTATCGCTTTACCGATTGTGCGTGCGGTGATAAAAACCTGCATTATTTACGTTCAGTTAGTAGTAACAGGAAGCTCAAGAACAGTAAAACAGTAAAGGATTGCAGAATGTATTGCCTCGAACTATGTGTGTATCAAAACGTGACAGATTAGCTGCGACGTGTGACGCGGATCTCACCTTGGGGTTTATATTTGGCGAGATGTTCGTAGACCTGCTTGATGCGCTCGAGGTTGAGTTGCGAGGCCTTGTTGTGGTCGGCCATCGGCATCGGATAGTCCCGCCCCACCACGCAGCGCGCCGCCCGCTGCACCTCCTTGGGCGCCGCCCACGGCTCGTGCACGTACCGCGTCGGCATCTCCTTCAGGGCGGGGATGTACCGTCTGTGGGGGGAACTTCGGTTCAAGAAGAAGAAAATCAAACTGCCATCAAAACGTAATCGTTATGGAACTTCACGCAACCATAGTCATTGTAGCGCAACGGTCTGTGAACATACCCTAGGTATACAAGTTCCATAATTTGAATTATAAAAAAATATATTTTCATTTGAAACTATCATCTATTTTTTTTATTGCCTGTTTGCCACTACCGACATTTGCAGCTTTACCTACGGAAGACGAGTAGTGCGGCCACAAAAGGGGCACCGCCTAAGTCAAGCAGTAGGCGACATGGGCGGCTCCCCACCACGGCTCGGGCCGCCCGACGTTTGTACAGGGAGGAATCTGACCGATGAGATCGGTCCACTAGTATACTTGAATTGTAACCTTATAAAGTCTCCATTGGGATCAGTCTTCCGCCCGAAGCGCACGGGACAGTAGCAGTGAAAGAACTGCTGGAAGAACGAGGAGCAGGACAGCCACATCCACATGCCCGCGTTCACGGACCAGTCGGCATCCAGGAGTAGCTCGTCAAACACCTGTATGATTAAAATGTTCCATTTGTTCACACTCAAGATCAGACTTACAGCAAAACTACCGGCTATCCGGCCTCTACCGGCCCAATGATAATCCCTCCCAAGGTTGTAGCAGGATAACTAAAGAGAAATCACCTGTGGAACTACAATTAGTTGCAAATAAATTTATATTAAAATTCTTTCAATTTTCCTGATGCATAGGGTTCATCATGTCGTGTCCTCATCATCATCTCAGCCATAAGGAGTCCACTGCTAGACATAGGCCTCCTTATTGTTCTCCACAGGGTCGTTTGAAAGCGGCGCGTATCCAACCCCTTTCGTGGGTCCTTGGTCGGGTCGTCTGTCCAACAAAGCGTTCCAATTTTTGCGAGACTAAAGCAAGCGGTTCGCTATGCCATACCTCAATAATAATAATGATCATCAATCCGTAACGCCAAAATAGAAAATTACTTACCCTTAAAGATCCTTGGATGCAAGAAATCTACTTAGATTATTGTTCGTGTTCATTTCTATGGTAGATTATCTTATTTATCAAACTCTTTATTTATTAGGTACTAGTAGCGCGCACATGCGTGATGCCAAATTAAAAAAATTGGTATCACGTATTCCTTAAATCATTTTTCGTAAATGTTATTTTTATTTATTTATCATCATAATAAATTACATAATGATTAAATGGATACTGCCTTAAAACCTAAGTTAGATTTATCCAGACAGATGGGTACTCGACCTTATGTTAGTCTGTGTTATAAATAAACGTCGCAAGCGCAACAATCCACAGCGGAGTTACCATTTAGTCGACTTGGAAACAACTATCTTTACCTAATCTGTGACCCAAGTAGGTAAGTTGCCATCATACAGTCCATCCTTTTCCAAAGTAGGTATCTACCGGTGTGTTCCGCTGTGGTAGGGCGGTCGACACGCTCGGTCAACATAGATATAGGATGCTCTAGAGTAGATATAATTATGTGGCTGTTTATTATCTACTAGGATAATATTTTTTCATTATGAACTTGATTTTACACATTATTTAATTCTTGACATCCGCAGGTAGATTGTTCAAGAGATGAGGAATAATATATACTAAGTGGTGAGTACGGCCTTTTATCCTTTAATTGTTATGGTCGGTGAAATAGTGGTTACATACCTTCATCCCCTCCTCCCAGGAGATCCACAGGTCGCCCCGCGTGAGAAAGCAAGCGACCGCGTGTCTCGCCACATGGTGGATCCAACCCTCCTGCCTCAGCTGGATCATGATCGCGTCTATCCACGGAAACCCCGTCGTACCCTGGATATTTCCATAACAATGGAGATCTAATGAGATAAAACGACTGGAGAAAACAATCTCACATCTTTATATCACTAGAAAATTTCAATATCGTAGAAGGAATATAGTAATGTTACAAATGACAGCAAACACAATTGATCGTAGGCAGTATTCAGGTTGTTTGTATGTTTGTCGATCAAGCAAATTAAAAACACAGTGTGCACTGTGTTTTTAATATATATAAGTACATAAGCACACATATATAAGTCCTCGCGCTACAGTACCTACTGGCCGTTGGCGCCACATTAATAAATGAATTTTGCTACCTATTCAGTGCCTTCTCTACTCACGGGATTGTCTTTGTGTATGTTCACCGATGTCTTCACCCGCAATTGTAATGTCGTCCACGTATACGTAGCACTTTTCAGTTATTGAAGTGTAACTCAAAAACAGCTTGACTGATTATGATGAAATTCAAGCGGACCACCGCGGAGGTACACTCAAACGAAAAAATAATTTTGAGAATCGGTTCAAAAATGGGGCAGCAATCGGTGCATACATAAAAAAAACAGTGAACATATAACCTCCTCCTTTTTGAAGTCGGTTAAAAAGGATTAAACATGTGATAATGGTCCAGTGTTACAGATATCCATAGGCGACGGTGATCGCTTATCATTAAATGTTGCATATTTCAAATCGCCATTCTCATGGTTCAATTAAGAATATTATGCTTGTTTACGTTCGTTATCTTGTGCACATTCAATATTTACTTTTTTATGTTTATAAAAAAATTGTAAGATTGTAAGATAATCGACCTGACTAAGATAGCAGGCAAGAGCTGGATGCGGGCCGCTTCCAATAGGTCCTTGTGGATATCAATGGGGAGGCCTATGTCCAGCAGTGGACGTCCTATGGCTGAGATGATGATGATTATGTTTATAAATTTCTTTGGCACTCAGGAACTTAACTGCATAATGGATTGAGAGGTGTTGTAAGATTAATCCATATTATGAGTTACACTGGGATATTAAATTACAAAAAATCATGCGATCCGGTTTTTTGTTATTTTTCATTAGGTTGTTTGTACTTACATTTGCCCACTTTGCTAAGGCATCCGAATTCTTTTCCCATGGTATTTGTACGCATATGGGATTCCCTTCCATCCTGTCAAAATTAGGGTTCTTCGTGGCCGCACAGTAGAAGAACTCCCTCCATAATATTTGGCCATGTAGTGAAAGGGGTGGCCTGACACCTTTCACTTTTTTGTATAATTTCGTCAATTGGTAATAGAATAATCTGGTGGACAAGCAACCGAACCTGTAGAAAAACAATAATGTATCAAGTTTTGTTCATTAACCACACCGAACACAAGAGGAACACACTGTTAACATTCAATAAATAATGTAAAATAAAGTAAAATGTATCGAATTATTAAGGTTTTTAAGGTGCTGCAGTTTGGATGTTTGTAAAATAAACAAGACAATCAACAATATGGTTGACAAGCTTATCAACATATTAATAGTTGGTTCTAGTCGGTCTGGGAAAGCACCGTGCGACACGAAGCGGCGACGAACGGTCGCCAGGATACTTATTATTTATACCCCCCGCGTCTGACCAATATATAACTTGATGTTCAGTTTCCATGTTCAGGATCACGCTGCACCTAAATTGTTGACCGGGCTCTCAAAGATGCCTGCGGGCAGCGTGTTCGGTACCACATTAGTCGTCGTTAGCCAGCCAGGCTTGATAACGGTGTTACATGAACCAATAGCTCGCGCCCGAGGCCCGCGCTCGTGCGAGTGGAAGTCGAACCAATTGCCGACACAAGGCTGTCATTGCCTGAGATGGTGTCTCTTTTCTTAAAGTGTTTCATACATACATACACTTGAGAGCTTATACATTGCACAGCTCCTCCATAGTCATAGTACATAGCCTGGGTAACTATTATTACGTAATCCTGACTCCTGATAACGAGCTAATTGTTGTACTAATTGTGCATTATACTAGTGCATGATGTTATTATGATAACACGATTTCAAATGTTGAGTGGAGCGAAAAATGTGTTGTGCCGACCCCATCTAGTGTGGGATAAAGACAAGAAGAAAAAGGTACATGATTTAAATGATTAATCATGAAATGTATGATACCGACTGTGACGACGGTTATATAACGATGCTGTGAGGTTAAATGTTGCGTCATCAATACCGCATCTATACGTCAAGTAATTACTTATTGCTTTTAATAGCATTCTGTATATAGTTCGTTAGCGCTAAGTATTGAACTTTCAATCGTTTTTATGTTATCTAAGAACCTGAACCGGGAATAGCAATCACGTCATGTTCTCCGGACATGTTCATTCCGACGAGAGGTCTTACCGGAGTACTTTACCCATTATGACATGTCACTTCGTGTCCGTTGTCATCGGTGCTCTGATCCAAGGAATCTCATTGAATGAAGTTCATCTCGATTATCATTGGGGTTCGTGTGTGAACCATCAAAGAGAATGGAAATGATGACATTTCATAAATGGTAAAGATAACCGGTACGGCTGCAGTTTCACACTGCGTGAAGTTAGTTCTTCATGGTTCGTTGATACATTATTTTTTGCATATAGCTCCTGATCCATGTGCCTAACCTAATACATTAGTTTGTACTACTCTAAGTGGTTACTTAGGTAAAAAATATGTATATGAGTCTCTTAGAACTGTATTAGAGTGAAAGGTCTGAGATTAACATTTTATTGTATTAATGATAACGAAATAGTAACCGTTGTCGCTAAATAGGGCGTTTGTGTCGTTAATGTCCACGGGAAACTTTTATTTATCTAACTAGTTATATGAAGAAAAAAATTTTACCAAAAAATGGAACCAACGTTAACACTCAAAAGTATGAAATAATTTGTTGAAGTCGGTAACATGATAGTTCAAAAGTAACTGATATCAAAATATTGTGCTCATGGTACCGACTTCGACAAGTTATTTCATACTTTTGAGTGTTAAGTCGGTTCCATTTTTTGGTAAAAAATTTTATTTCACTCTTTTTAGTGACCTTTGTTACTCATGGGATCAATTGTCATTGTGGTGTAGATATAAGCACGCATTTTTCAATTTTTGACTTGTACCTCAAAAAGTGCTCTACCGATTTTGATGAAATTTAAATGGGACCACACGGAAAGCACCATCTTTCAAATAAAGAACGATCAAATCGTGTTTGTTACTGCATAGCTTCCGACAGGTTGAACACCCAGTCGGAAAAGTTATGCAGTAACAAACACAACTAAAAAAAACATACGTGTCGAATTGAGAACCTCCTCCTTTCTTTGAAGTCGGTTAAAAACCGGAAGTTTGTTTGTGCGAAAAGCGTGCGCAGGCGGAGTACACCTACCGGTCGCCACGATCTACTAATCTAAGGCTCCTTCATTTTAAGACTAATTTTTCTGTTCCAAAATAAAACATAACGCTACAACGATTGTGTAAACAGAAAATATATCATTTTATCTTTTTTTTTTACTAAATACCTACTCAAACAATAAAATGTTTTTTGTTGGAGCGAGAGAGAGAGAGAGAGAGTTGAGACAGAGTTGCGCCCGCTTAACATATGATTGTACTTCAACTTCAACAAGTTCACTCTTTATAACAACATACAAATAAAACAAACTAGAAACTGGAGGTTCCTTAAGCGTAGGGTGCTTTATGGCGCCACAAAAAAAAACATATTTGGTAGTGATAAGGCTCCGTTCTAGTTAAGAGGCTTTGTTAACAAACAAAATTCCCGGAGTTGGAGCGACGAAAATCAGAGGAGGATAACAATTTTTTTGTGGCCTAGGATAGATGGTATGGATCTCACACTCACACACATGTGTTCCCACAGGGCGGCGCCTCTTGCCATACAGCGCGAGAAACATTCTCGCGTGGTGGCGACATCAATTCATTATGTTGCATCTAGGGTATATTTGATCAAAGACAATCAAAATATAAAATCTATAGCGACGTCGCTCCGGCCATTTGGATGAAATCATTTTCCGTACATAATGTCATCGAATATCATTTGAAATATTATAACAAAAATTGGGGTAATATCCTTATACAGATTGTTTTATTTAATTTCAAAGTTCGAGTGCTCTTAATGAAAATCCCTGTATGTGTGAAGGGGGGGATGCTGCCCTTATTGCATGTTCTTTAATGTACGAGAAATAACTACAGTGAACTGTACTGTACTGAACTTTTTAATGTCGCAATTGATCTAATTAAATATTATATTGGAACTGAATTGTGTTGGGCTGAACTTCAGTTACCACACATGTTATGGATGATGTTCTACAATACCACCGAACTGTGCTGAAAAATAGGAAAACAAAAACTTCAACAACATAGAGTACCACACTAAATATTATGTGGGGTGGTCAATTGATCCTTGTCATATAATCTAGAACAATATTTAAGCAAAATGAGTCTTGACGTCAGGGCGCTGAAGGTGGAAAATTCCAGTGTTTGTGAACTCAGCCCATAATACCGCTGATAAACGACAACAATGTTACAGCAGTATTGTGGTATTGATGCTGCCGTTAGGGCTCTAAGGGTTGATGATTCGTGTGTAGATGAACTCTGCTCAGAGTCTATAGCTCCTTTTGATCTAATAGAGAACAATGTTTAAGCAGTATGTATCTCGAGGTTAGAGCTCATCACCGTTGTACATTGGTTTACTGAGGTTCATAGCTAACCTCAGGTACGGTGAGAGGCCAGTTTTGCTGGCGAGTAGCGATTGTGGGGTCATTTTGGGTCGGCCGAAGGAAGCCACCCAAGCTTTCCTTTCGAGATGCCTCTCTAACCTAGCCAGTCCTTCGCTCTCCCCGCCGACCCACACCGGCGGTTTGACATTCTCCGTGTCGAATCCTGAAATATAGTAGCACGCAAAACGTTTAAGGAACACATTATACACCAGCGAACAAACACACAAATTGGATTCTTATCCTAAACAATACCATTTATTAAGTTGCTCTTTGCTACAGAGAAAGGTGGATTTCTGGAGATGCTACTTTTTTACGAAAATATAATTGGAATTGAAGGGAATTATATAACAATATATAATAGTCAGAAAAAACACGCTCTTGTAGATATAGCCCAAATGAAAATAGGAACTATAATTCTACAGATGTCAATAAGGATAATGCGACAAACTATGCATGCTATAAATGCATGCTGTGTTCACTAGTGTCAGGAATTACACAAAATCTACCTTTTTTTTTAAAAAAAAAATGCGGAATAGGCAAACGTTTGACCACTATCTCACTTGATGTTAAGTGATGATGCGGTCTACGATGGAGCACGCCTGCCTAGAAGATACCTATTAACTCGTGACTTGAAGATATTCAGGTCGTATTTTTGCGGAAATACAGATTTAGGCAATGAGTTCCATTTGTTAGCTGTACGCACTAAGAATGTGGAAGCAAAACGCTTCGTGCGACAAGTTGGAACGTCCACCATGTATGGATGTCGCATTGCCGTCCGTCTGGTCGTCCTAACATGGAATGGGGATGGAGGAATCAAATTATGCAACTCCAGAGCGCACTCCCCGAAATGTATCCGATAAAAAACCGATACACTAGCGACTTTACGTCGGTGCTGCAGGCTTAGGAGTCTCTTCTCAACCAGAGAGTCGTTGTTGATGAGCCTTATGGCTCGTCTCTCTATCGAGTCAAGAGCCTCAAGTAGGTACTTGGTCGAGCCATCCCACAAATGAGAACAGTACTCCATACACGATCGAACCTGTGCTTGATACAAGTTGAGCAGCTGTTCCGGTGTAAAGTACTGTATAACTAAGTTTTTTTTCTACTTCTTAAGTTTTGTTTTTTTAACGTAAGATTAGTGTATATTCCAAGTTGTGAACCAATTAAATTAAAAATAAACTATTGAAATTATTGCATTATTATCCCCATTAGCGTGCAAAGTTTCAAAGTAATCGTCGTCGTGGAAGAGGTGAGCGTCCTTTTCAAAGATTCCGTTACATATACGGGCGGAGCTAATAAAAACATGTTAAAAACATAATAATTTAAATGACTGGCTCTCGAGGAAGGCTGCTCGGAACACTTCAAACGAACCCCACCGCCATGCAGCGTCATTTGATAACTATGATACAGCCAATGCTCAAGACTAAGGGGAAGATTCAGCGGCCGTCTCGCTCAACCCCCGTTTCGGTCGTTTCTTTGTTATCTGCTAGCGGGGAATATTGTACCGGGCATATCTGTACCTAGCTATGATAAGAATGAGGGTAGACTGACCGAGTTCCTCCAGCGAGGGCACGCCGAACCGTTCGTCGTGATCGTAGGTAACGGGCGTGGTGGCGCCTTTCAGTGTTTCCGTGGTGACCGTGTCCTCGGCGGCGGGAGGCGGCGGCATGCTCGCTATCAGCGCTTGGAATTGGTGGTAAGTCAAGGGAGCTTTGCCGCCATTCAGCTCTATGATCCTGTTTAATAAGAACACTTTATTATAAATAGATAATTTTAAACAGAGTTTCGAAATCCACCATAAGTAAGCTTTTCGAGTGTTTGTTTGTAAATCTTAGCGTTAGCACTTTCTGTAACGTAAACGAGTGCATGTTAGTAATGAATCGAAAAACTGTTCGATTCATAATTATTGAGGCAACGAATGGTTGAAAAATTAATAAATTGTTGTATTTTTGATAAATACATTGTTTGATCTATAGTCGAACAACGAATAGTAAGAATCTTTAACGGCGACAGTTGGTCTCGGGTGTTGTCTCAGAATAACAGTCATTGGCCAAATAGCTGGCCACCACCCTATCCGCCAACCCGCATCGGCCACATCGGCCCGCGTGATGGATTATGGGCAACAGTCCTCTCTGAAGGGAAGGCCCGAATCCCAGCAGTTTGCTCATGTCAGGTATTCACCCCAAATACCAACGTACAGCGCCGCCGAAAAGAACAGCGGGATATGTATGGATGGGTTAAATTGTAAACACCAAAGTAACTTACTTGTCTAATTTGTATAAAGTGTGCGACACCTTCGAAGTGACGTTGATGCTGCACTCGCGACATTTTGACGTTATATTGTGGTCGCGCACGCGGCCGTACGGCTCCGGGTCCTCTTCGAAAGTGAGCTCAGTCGTGCCCCACTCTCGGAACAACTTTGGTAGAGCATCGGCCGGCTGGCCCCGAACCACAAACAGGCGGGAATTCAATTTTTTCAAGCTCTTGTCTAAATCTGTCAAACACTGCAGCAGAAACCTGCAACGGAACACTTTCCTTAATAGAGCTTATATACAAATAATTAACCTACAATAATACTAAAACGTTTTTTTCTAACCAACTCTTAATAAATTGAGGACATTTTCAATTCGTTGGTATTATTATTTTTAATATCTCGCAATTTATATTTAGATATATTCAAATCAGTTATGATTTGAATATATTTACTCAAAATATATATATATATATATATTTGTGTATAATAAATATATACTTATAATAACCGTATATATACATATATATACGCTTATGAAGCAGGCTGTCTACTTGTTTGCCACATATCTACAGGCAATGGTGACCCCTTATGAAGCAGGCTGTCTACTTGTTTGCCACATATCTAATCTACAGGCAATGGTGACCGCTTATGAAGCAGGCTGTCTACTTGTTTGCCACATATCTACAGGCAATGGTGACCCCTTATGAAGCAGGCTGTCTACTTGTTTGCCACATATCTACAGGCAATGGTGACCCCTTATGAAGCAGGCTGTCTACTTGTTTGCCACATATCTACAGGCAATGGTGACCCCTTATGAAGCAGGCTGTCTACTTGTTTGCCACATATCTACAGGCAATGGTGACCCCTTATGAAGCAGGCTGTCTACTTGTTTGCCACATATCTACAGGCAATGGTGACCCCTTATGAAGCAGGCTGTCTACTTGTTTGCCACATATCTACAGGCAATGGTGACCCCTTATGAAGCAGGCTGTCTACTTGTTTGCCACATATCTACAGGCAATGGTGACCCCTTATGAAGCAGGCTGTCTACTTGTTTGCCACATATCTACAGGCAATGGTGACCCCTTATGAAGCAGGCTGTCTACTTGTTTGCCACATATCTACAGGCAATGGTGACCGCTTATGAAGCAGGCTGTCTACTTGTTTGCCACATATCTACAGGCAATGGTGACCGCTTATGAAGCAGGCTGTCTACTTGTTTGCCACATATCTACAGGCAATGGTGACCCCTTATGAAGCAGGCTGTCTACTTGTTTGCCACATATCTACAGGCAATGGTGACCGCTTATGAAGCAGGCTGTCTACTTGTTTGCCACATATCTACAGGCAATGGTGACTGCTTATGAAGCAGGCTGTCTACTTGTTTGCCACATATCTACAGGCAATGGTGACCCCTTATGAAGCAGGTTGTCTACTTGTTTGCCACATATCTACAGGCAATGGTGACCGCTTATGAAGCAGGCTGTCTACTTGTTTGCCACATATCTACAGGCAATGGTGACCGCTTATGAAGCAGGCTGTCTACTTGTTTGCCACATATCTACAGGCAATGGTGACCGCTTATGAAGCAGGCTGTCTACTTGTTTGCCACATATCTACAGGCAATGGTGACCCCTTATGAAGCAGGCTGTCTACTTGTTTGCCACATATCTACAGGCAATGGTGACCGCTTATGAAGCAGGCTGTCTACTTGTTTGCCACATATCTACAGGCAATGGTGACCGCTTATGAAGCAGGCTGTCTACTTGTTTGCCACATATCTACAGGCAATGGTGACCGCTTATGAAGCAGGCTGTCTACTTGTTTGCCACATATCTACAGGCAATGGTGACCGCTTATGAAGCAGGCTGTCTACTTGTTTGCCACATATCTACAGGCAATGGTGACCGCTTATGAAGCAGGCTGTCTACTTGTTTGCCACATATCTACAGGCAATGGTGACCCCTTATGAAGCAGGCTGTCTACTTGTTTGCCACATATCTACAGGCAATGGTGACCGCTTATGAAGCAGGCTGTCTACTTGTTTGCCACATATCTATAGGCAATGGTGACCCCTTATGAAGCAGGCTGTCTACTTGTTTGCCACATATCTACAGGCAATGGTGACCGCTTATGAAGCAGGCTGTCTACTTGTTTGCCACATATCTACAGGCAATGGTGACCGCTTATGAAGCAGGCTGTCTACTTGTTTGCCACATATCTACAGGCAATGGTGACCGCTTATGAAGCAGGCTGTCTACTTGTTTGCCACATATCTACAGGCAATGGTGACCCCTTATGAAGCAGGCTGTCTACTTGTTTGCCACATATCTACAGGCAATGGTGACCGCTTATGAAGCAGGCTGTCTACTTGTTTGCCACATATCTACAGGCAATGGTGACCCCTTATGAAGCAGGCTGTCTACTTGTTTGCCACATATCTACAGGCAATGGTGACCCCTTATGAAGCAGGCTGTCTACTTGTTTGCCACATATCTACAGGCAATGGTGACCGCTTATGAAGCAGGCTGTCTACTTGTTTGCCACATATCTACAGGCAATGGTGACCGCTTATGAAGCAGGCTGTCTACTTGTTTGCCACATATCTACAGGCAATGGTGACCGCTTATGAAGCAGGCTGTCTACTTGTTTGCTACATATCATATATAAACGTCAACAAATCTAGACCTGAGCTTGGTCATTAGAGCCTATATAAGTTAGGTTATTAAATCATAGCCCATGCAACAGCTAATCAGTGTACTACTAATAGCCTTTACTAGAGTTTTATTCTATGTTAACATTATCTTATGCGTGATTAGAAAAATAAGAAATATCTGATCGACATGTACACACCTCCATTTGTTGATTCCGACGTTAGACGAGCTAGCGAACCACGGATCAATGATGAATACGCATCGAAAGGTGGTAGCGCCAACCAGTCCTTCTCGCAAAGCCGGGTTATCGTGGAGCCGCAGTCCTTTTCTGAACCAATGGACCATATGCTTATTAGGTGGAGGGCGGTCACGAGGCGCGCGTGGCTTAATAGGGGGCCCGAGAGGCTTAAAAATCCGTCCGGGAGTCTTCCCGGGAGGTCCAAGGGGCTCAATAGAGTCTGCGATCAGCTTCGTAGGGAGCGCAAGCGGTTGAGCGGCAGGCGCGATCGGCCCAGCAAGCGGACTCACCGGCGGCGTGTGTGCGAGAGCATCGGGCCCTTGCAGAGTTTGCGCAGCCGCTGACATGATCACGTCGCCGTTATCCACATGCCACCTGTCGTATGTTTTTATCTATAATAAAGACTCGTAAATTCGATGAGAAGAACATGTTAATCACAAATAAAACACGCCACATTCCATTAAAACTTATAACTATTTGAGTCTGAAAACTATCGCGAGTTTCTTCCATAATTGTAATGTAACAAACCGACTAGGATTCACGTGGTAAACACTGGAAAATTACTCTCCGACCAGTTTCGAACTTATTTGCAGTTCTTCATCTGGGAGTTATGATCGTGCCAGGCGGCGAGCGCGAGCCTCAGCACGTTACGTGTAAACTTCGCACGTTTGTTACATTACAACTTATAACTAGGTAGTCATTACTCATTATTTACAATTCACTGAAAAGCAGTCGCAGACCGGGTTATCGAGTTGCGCTCGAGATTGCTTAAGTTCGTGTATCATTGCTTAGCCGTGCGTAGCCCCAATGATCCCTTTATATATA
Organism: Apeira syringaria; assembly: GCA_934044485.1. NCBI lineage: Eukaryota > Metazoa > Arthropoda > Insecta > Lepidoptera > Geometridae > Apeira > Apeira syringaria. The sequence goes on from OW203662.1 coordinate 1,029,076, forward strand.
GGGCTGCCATCTGTCCAGGTTTCCCCGGCCTTTTGTCCTAGTTTAGGGAACGTCCGGGGAGCGACCGGGTGAAGCTTCATTTGTAGACCGGGGTTTAAAAATTTAAAGTCTTAGGCCGGCCGCGACACACGCACTGTGCGCGCATGCCGAGGCGTGCAGGCACGCCGAATGTAATAAAATGGTATAAAATAATGATTAAAGATGACTAAATTTAATTTCAATGTCTGGAAATAAATAAAATGGTGATTTATGATGTGAGGGATAATGCTACTGTGTTGTGTGCTTGTTGGGATGTTGTAATATGTAGGTATTTTCATTAAAATATTAGATAATTTTAATTGTTAAAAAAACGCAAGAGACCAAATAATATTAATTATTGCAGACCTGCTAGTGATAGAGCACTCAAACTAGGTGATGAACCTGTGGTGAGTTACCATATACAAATGGCACTTCTAGATTATATGAATAGACCCTCTACTGACGAAACACAGAATTGAAATCACTTGAACTTAAATAACAAAAATATATATAGAGTTTAGATGTTTACTTAAAATACATGTTGGGGTGACATTAAGGCAACAGGTGCCGATTACATTACAGAGGCTTGCGGGTGTTTACACAGGCAGAGAGGGCTGAATAAATCCTGATGCGTGTTTATTTAAAATATTACAAATGTGTACTTTACAAATGACCTACAGGCAAAAAACAAATAATTAATTACATAATTAATTGGCTCGCATTTTCACTATTCTGTTCTAAATGTATGTAAGTAGGTACAATAACTTAACCAAATAAAGTATACATATAGTAGTTAACTAAATAAGTAGACAATGTACATTTCCACTAATTATATTATTATAAATATGTGACAAATTCTGCCTTTGGTTCCCACACAAATCTATTAACAGTTGATAGACAACAGGAATCCCATCTGGGCTCTTGTAAGTATATTTTTATAAGTGAGTTTTATAAGTAATTGATATTAGGGAAAGTACCCATAATACGTGTGTAAATCTCTGAGTACTTATTAAAAATAATAAAAACAAGCTGTCATCATGGAATTTATTCTCCTTCTATGAAGAAAGAACAAGGATTTTGCAATAATAATTTTGCAATGAGCTAAGTTTACTTAATATTTTTATTTGATTATTTTTATTAGTATAAATTCACTGTTAATTACATTTTTCCTTTTTATACACATATTTTAAATTATCTCAGCCATATGACTGCTGGACATAGGCACTGATTTCCACAAGCCCCAGTTGAAAGCAGCCCGCATTCGGCCCTTGCCTGTGATCTTAGTCAGGTAGTCTGTCATATTTTTAAAATTAATTAGTAAATCATTATATAATTTATGTACCCTATCATATAATAATAGTACCCTTCATAGTAAATTTATAATTTTTATGTATGTTTAACCAAAATACTGAACACATATTCAATTTTCTTAGGTATTCAGTATTCAAATATGGGTCATTGTCATGGTCATTCATGTCGACCAGACTTCACAGTGGCAACACAGGTTTTTCCTGCCATAACAAATTGTTGTCATAAAGTTCAGTGTGATTTCATAGTTATTCTTTTGGCCATTTTCATGTAAAGTGTTAAAGCACCAAATTTATAAAACTCTATTGGGTTCTCGCCTTAGATAAGCAGGCAGAGCCATTCTTTAATTGTCTATAGTGAAGTGACAATGTGGTTCAGGGTCCCTGTCAGCCAGCAAAGAGCCTTCAGCATCATCCACCATCACTGCTGCCATATGTGAGTAACATAGATAAATGTAATTTTTCAGTATTTACCAAGTCAGTCCTAGTCGGTTCGTAGATTACAATTATGGATAAAGGTAATGAAAAGGAACATTTACTGACTTTTCCTAATAGGCTATTCTGAAGTCAACCACTGGAAAGTAACCTTTTGAACAATCTTTATAATTTATTGTACAGTCTGCTTTAATAAGTTGGTTATTTTAGAAGTTTTAATATCAATAATAATATAGTTTTAATATTGGTTAATTCAAAATTAGGCCTTAAATATGATGAATAAATGCCTCCATAAATGGTTGACTGAAATAAATTGTATATGGCTTAGAGCCTAGGCAGATAGTAGTTTTATTTTAATCTTAGGATATAAGTAAGTTTTTTTTTGTAAAAAATTTTAGTGCAATTTTGATCTCTTTCAAACGAAATATATATGCTGGATACCAAATTTTTACTCTCTAGATCATCTCAATGCTTGACATACCTTAAGCCTCATTTTGCTATGTCCCAGAAATATATTTTATGAGTCTGAAGAATGTGCAGCATTAACATGTTGTTCCATGAGCCAAGACACCAAATTCACAGAACTTTTAATCTTTAAAGATTTTTTTTAAAACAAATGTTTTTCTGTTTCTAGTACTTTTTAACAATGTCGACAAATCGAAGGTAAATTCTAGCAGCGAAGAGCCGCGGCACTGAGTAAGGGTAAGCAAACCAACTAAAAGTAGGTATGTAGATACTTGTTATCCTACTACGTAGGTGTAGGTATTGAACACTCAGCCATCCACACCGCTTGCAACGTGACCACCCACGGGAAACGTTACTTGCCGACCAAATAATTCCCGGCCTGTGAATTACCGGCCAGATAATTGGCGACCAGATAATTCAAAGCCATGTACATGAGCTATCAGGCCGCGCATTATCAGGGTGGTAATTACTAGGGTGGTACAAATTCTACCGGGCGATAGTGCGCAGCCAGTGATTTACCGACCCGAGCTTTACCGACCCTATATTTACCGGCCTGATAATTGAAAGCCACTTTTTATAAAGTCTAGTCCACAATGAATTCCCTAGATGTTCACATCATACCAACGTTAGGACATGAATTTCTGGATGCGTTCTAAATATTTTAAATAACTTAGACTCAGTCAATTGTTAGGTGAATTGAAATAAAGTGACCCCTTAATTATATCAACTGAAATTAATCTATAAGTGGTTTGTTGTGAAGGTAAGACATATATTAGTCAAACCCTTAAAGTTTCTTTCGTCGTGTGCCTTCCACATTCAGTGCGAAAATCATATCGTGGCGGTGGTGATTTCAGGAACAGGAACTAAAAATCAAGAAATTCTGATAAGAGGGTGGCTGGTATTTATGAAACCTGCGATTGAGACGGTTTCGATGTGATGACCCGCGAAAAGAGTTTATAAGCATGACTCAAAAGGATGATGGGTCTGCAGTTCTTGGGCAAAATGTTTAATCTTTTTTGAAGAACAGCGCTATTATGTCTTTGTTCCATTTTTCTTGCGTTATACCTCCAATAAGAGCGAAATTGAAAAACTTCTGGAGGACTTTGAGCACCGGTGCTCTATCCGCTTTTAGAAACTCAGATGTTATTCCGTCGTCACCAGGTGACTTGTTGTCTTTCAGCTGTATCATGGCCATTGTAATGTGCGGGATATTCGATAGACACACTACGTGTCTATTTAATATAAAATATATACACAAAAAAAAAAAATAGGGGCCACTAGCTTATTTATATTAAAATGCTTTAAGTTACTTAGTTTAATTTGTAATTTTTATTCTCCAATTAAAAAAAATTCAATCATGTATTGATTTCTTTTTTACACTTTGGCTGTGACCTTTGTAATTCATGTATCTCCCAAATCAATAAATATGCAATATATACTGCTAATTAAACATTATAGTAGAAGATCTCAAGTAAGAACGACCTTCACCAATATGATAGACTAGGTGAAAAATAAATTCTAACAAATAAACTATGTTTGTGGACGTGTACCAACCGGGTTACCATAAAAAAATGTTCATGGCTATGATAATTATTATGAACATTCTTTTTTTTCAAATTTGACTTCTTGGTTGCCAAACTTTTTTTTTTTTTTACATATTATAAGCTTACGTTTGACAACTGTCTCACCTGATGTTAAGTGATGACGTTATCTAGGATTTAGCACGCAAACCTAGAAGGTACCTATTCACTCGCGACTTGAAGACTCCAGGATTGTACATATCGGGAAACACAGACTCGGGCAACGAGTTCCATTCCTTGGCAGTACGCATTAAGAAAGTGGAAGCGTAACGCTTATAGTTTATTCGAAATGAAATGTTAATTCGCTACAAACTGCCTCTATGCATACAGTTGATTGTCTTTAGACATTACTATATAATTTGTGGTTGATTGGTAGCTTACCTTTTTCTTTTCTCTATGGTAGCCGCGTACAAACAGGGCTGCGTTCAGGAGCTTTGTCAGCCAAATTTTGATCAACCAATATTTGATCGATGTATCACGAACGGCTACTCCATAACATGTTACAGAAGAAGAAGAAGAAGAAGAAGTCACTTACAATGCTATTGAATCACGTGATAGTTACTACTGCATAAGTCAATTTTGACAGCCGACCAAGATTTGGCTCTAATTGAGTTCGTGAACGCCGCACATCCACTGTCAGAGCATGATATGGCTTGGCTTCTGGAGCTGCCGAACGCACGCCAGGTGCAGGTGCTAATAATGAATCTATGATTGCACTCATCTGCTTACCAAGATAAATAAAATACTTATCTCGAAACAAAAACGGGCCACTAGATTATATAACAATATGAATATGAATATAATTTTGTACAGTACATACATACATAGTATAGTACTGAGCCATCATTTTAACAAAACGTTCTCGTTGTTCATGTGTATCACTTTAAAGTGTCTTTGACATTTTTTATGTTTTCTCTCAGTGTCAAGCGTTATCCGTGTGTTAACGCTTGTAGAATAGTACTTTACTAGTCATATTAATTTACTATGTAATTGTTTTCTTCTTTGTCTCTAAATCATAAAAACATAGCCTGTAGTGAAATTCGCGAGTAGTGATCGTGATCGCAATATTTTGTCTACCGGATGCGATCGACAGAGATGTCCACGATTCATTTTTTTCGCTTATTAGGAGTTTTGGCTACGCACGCCCTACGTCAAGCAAATTTTGGCTTTTTAGTAATGTTATTTGGTCTCGTGATTTTCAAAACTATAACAAATTTTATTATATCAAACGATTAAGTGTGAGTTACACCAAAACTCTAGTTTACGTCATGGTCAAAGATAACTTTATCACTAGCGAACGTTGATTTCAGTTACATTAACGCACGGGAGTTGCACTATCAAAAAATTTGCTTCAGTTAAAGATATTAGTACTGCCAGTCAAATGAGGTTTTGTCCCTAAAGTTATTCAGGGAAAATATATTTTGAGTTGGAACACTTTCTATTTGTTGTCTCCAAATGTCACTTTCACTTTCGTCAATTATTGTGATCTCGGACGGAGGCGAGAAGTTTTGATGTTTAATTTTGTAATTTTTGTGCGTGGTATTTTGTGGGATTAACTTTAATCCAACCGATCTTTTCTTGATGATTATAATTTCTTTTTTCTGCGACCAGTATTATCCTTAAACAGGGTTTTATAGTTTTCGTTTTTACAGAGTCCTCAAATGAACTACTACTTTCCCACAAGATATCTTGTAAATAGTGACATTATTGTATAGGTTTACGAAATATGTCACCTAATTTGTTTGGATTTCAATGTAAAATTGTTTGCAAATAAAAATCAACCCACAACTTCACTTTTATGGTATGTGCATGTACTAAGCTTTTGAGCTTGAGCTGAGTAAGTGACCGAGAAAACAGAGACAGAAATAGAGACAGAAGTAGGTAGGCGGGTACTCTGTACCCAGAATACATTTGCTGATCGCCATTGTGTGAACACAATTTCATGACACTAATATTAACAACAACTAGCACTAGTGAGTGTTTATGGTTATGGTAAAATCGTGACGTCATTTTAACTTTTTGATGGTGCAACTGAAGTTTTGCCTAACTATTGATTTGACGGGTACTATAACGCTAACGTTGGATGATGCTCCTCACTCTAAGTTTTTCGCTGCCGTGATACGTGTTACATTATTATTTTCCACGCAATTTCTTGTGTCCTGCAATGGAGTGGCAGAAATAAAATAAGAATTAAATTCTCTACTTCAAAGTTGCATTCTCAGAAACCCTTTGTCTACAATGTACCACGAGCGTTATTGCAATTGCATAAAAACAAAAAAACTTTTATGCTGGAGCACCATACAAAATCATATACTTAATACCTATATCAGCCAAAAAGATAGATTACGTTTGTGGATATCGTAGACTAATTTTTAATTTATAGTTAAACTCACAAGAACACAGTAACTCAATTTAATAGCAGTTAATCCCATTCAGTTCATATTGCTACTAACTGCTTTTCTACACAGTTGTATAATAGCTTAATTTGATTAAACTTGTTTTCAATGTCGTGAAATCGATTCGTCTCACAAAAAAAAACGGGTTGCACTCCGGGAGTGCCGGCAAAAGTGAAATTTTGAACATTAACGTTGTGGATATGAAGTCAAAATCATCATGTTAAACGCTTGAAATGTTATCTCTGCACGGCCGTGCCGCATACGGGCCCGGTCTGTCTCTGCTTTTATACCTACCAACAAACAAAAATGTTCCTTATTCGTAATACATTTAAGTTTAAATTTCCATATGACGTCACGAGTCTGACGCCAGGTGTCCAGACGCGAGTTTAATATATTTTCCCAAAAGTGCACAACGCCGCTATAGAAGTTTTTACTTCATTACACGATACCATAGACAAATTATGCGAGAGTTATAGCTATATTCGTTAAAATTGGTCAAATATAACGATCTCTTGTTACCGCGTTATTTTGCCTCCCCATTCCAGCGCTGCAGTAGAAAGTATATTTTCTTTATTAAAAGATCGCGGACAACAGAGGAACTGCTACTTACGAAACAATTGCTAAACAATGTACCATGCTTTAATGTACTGTAAGAATGGAACTAATTTTAGTAAAATGAATATATAATTATGTAAAAAATCCATAATTATATAAAAAAACATATATTATCTATTATTTTCTCTTTATAGTTCATTTTTTCATTACAGTACGTACCCTAATTATTGTTTCATATATTCCTCGATATATTCCAAATGTATGTTTACAGATTTGTTAGACCTTGAAATCCAGATTTGTTGGTTAGGCAGTTGGCAGCACTGCTTATGGCAACACTCAGCGTTGCCAACTCTACGTCTTTTTATGTAGATCTATGTATTTTAGCCCGTTCCTGCGAATCTACGGACTTCAGTCCCAGAATCTACGTATTTTTCATCAAATTTTACTAAATAACAATGGCCACTTGGTCCAACTATATTTGTAGGAGAAATAACTCAAAATGTGGAGCTAAAACAATTAATAAACGAAAAGTATCCAATTATATATGGAACATATTTCGACTAAATGAGTGGCGATTTTTAAGTTTCATAGTTAAATTAGTCATTATAGTTTTGAGCTAACTGCTCAAATAAGATGACTTCAATGCTATTATTTTTTAAGTCATGTAACCAAGTTGAAGAACATTATCAGTAATAATTAGAATCGTCAGTTGGTACCAAAATCAGGTAAAAGAGGAAAGTAGTAAATAGTTATATTTGTGTCTTAGTGTGTTTTACCTATAAAGATTATTATACTTATATTTAAAAAATACAAAGATGCAATTCATAGAAGCTGTAGGAATCTTAACAAATATGTAAAATGTTCCCCTACAGACTTCAACTTAGTAATCAAAACGCAAACTGCATGGCAATAAGAATATATAACAAATTACCTGATAGGTTTAAAGAGATCATTATAATCAACTTAAAATAAGAATATTTGACTTCTTTTTGGATAAATGTTATTATATGTGAATAATGTAAATAATTACCTTAACAAAAAGTGGTTCCATTACTGTACCTACGATAATTATTAACTTGACATAAATTATGATGAGCGAATTGATTTATTTAACTTAACCCACTGGAACTTTGGCATAATAATATTATCTTAGCCATATAAATAGAAAAGTGTAATTAATAATTATAGTATTTTTTAATTATATTAAGAATTTATATGCCTGCTAAGGCAAAATTTTCATGGATTTCTACTAAACCATAACATCTTAGCACAACTTTAATTACCCAAAATTCTTATCCCTATGAGCGTAAATACAGCGAAATGGTGGAGAAATTGCAAAAACAGTTTTTGCGCTTTTTATGTTTAAGAGTACGGCGTACCAACGCTAAAGACGAATCTCCTTAAGTATGCTCCCATGTCACGCGCGATAGTAATACTGAATCGAATTTCCAAACAAGTAGATATTTTTCTATGTAGCCTGGCAGAATTCACAGAAGTGGCACATAGATTATGTGAAAATACTATAGTTAAATAGTAAATCTTATTTATTATATAAGTAATTTATGTAGGCAACATCGCTTTGGTTTTAGTTGTAATAATGTATATCCTGTATTTAAGGAAAAAAATATTTTTATATATAAATAAACGTTTCATTTTATACCTAGAAATTTCTTTCAGAAAGATGATATTTCGTAATATTATCTTTTATATTTAATTAATTCCCTTTGTGTGAAAGTGATAAAAATTTCATTATTTTTCAATTCAAGAAAAAAATTACGTAGATCTACGTACTTTTCACATGCAAATAGTACAGTTCTACGAATTTTTTAAACCTGGCCTACGACTTTTTTAAGATCTGAGTTGGCAGCCCTGGCAATACTCCAAAATAGGGATGGGCAATTGGAAAAAAAAAAATCGATATTTCTTGGGTGATATCACCCAAGAAATATCGATATATTTGCCCAATTTGCAATTATTTATAAAAATTGCCTAAATTATCTAAATTTTAAAGCAAATACACATCTGGCTGTTTCAACATAAGTTTTATTATTTAAAATAAAAAAATCGAATTGCTTGACATAAAAAAAAGAAACAAAAAAAAAAACATTCATACCAGTATTTGTAACAACAAAAAGAAACTAAACCCATACAGCCTACTGCATATTTTCTAAATTTAAGAAATCGGATTGGTCAAAATCATGATGTGACGCATGAGCAGACAGCAGAGCTTTAAAAATATATCGATTTTGATATCTGAAAATAAATATCGAAAATTGATATATCGCGGGAAAAAATATCGCTAATTACTATCGATATTTTGATATATCGATATTTTTTACCCATCCCTACTCCATAATTTAGCTTGTTAAATCTGAAGGTTTTTTGCGAACAGCGATGTATATAATGAGTTATCACTTGGCTAGGCTCACATACAATAATAAACAGATATTGTATTAAGCGTTCTATGATAAACAGCCTTCGCTTCATCAACTACATAATTTGTAGGTTATGTTACTCCTTATAAGATTATAAACGTACCTACTGCCCCTTGTACCGGCTAACTTAGGTACTCCTGTTGTATGTCTACACCGACTAACTCTGCTACTTTTGTCGGTCAAGACGTACTAGTGTCCCAGACTGGCGCGGCCTGCGGTGGCGGTCAGTTAAAGACGAGAAATTCAATAACTGACCGCTACCGCAGGCTGCGCCAGTCTGGAACTATGACATTGGAACACAACATTAAGCATTATGGTACAAATTCCTGTAACTAATTAAAGTACTAGCGGCTTAAATGGTAATTTTTGGTACCTATATGACCACTAGTGATACATACATCATTTTAAACAGTTGTTTAAACAACTGGTGCTTTAACAGTTTACAACAGCCCTTTTTATTAAATTTTAGCCCCTGGAGCACTGGTGCTTGTGCTAATTAACTATAACCTGCTAAGCGCGAATCGGGATCACGTACCAAAGGCTCAATACAAAGAAAAAACATTTAAGAGTTTTTAACACGGAACTGATTCACCCTTGGCCAGTTTGTTGTTGTTTGTCGACACTAGAGTTTTTCTATATAACCTAGTTTCATGTCTATATATGACATTTATGTTAGATAGATATTATAATGATAGAGCCAAAAGGATGAACTTTAATAAAAGATGTTTTGTTGGTAAAACTGAAGTGGTTTTGACACATTATGAATGTATTAAAGATGAGAATTACTCACGTAGTCACATGAGTAATTACCATAGTATTTACATTTTAAATAAAACATGTTTGTTGAATAAAGACCCCCCTTCACATCGTTTAATAAATAAACCTATATGGAAGCCCGTTACCATCCAAGCAGTTTTCATTAGGAAAAGTGTCATCGGCATTAGCCAATTAGTTAAGTATAAGGGTGAATAGAGGATGTACAACATAAATATTGACATTAGAAGAGTTGTGTTCAGTCTCTCACTAATATACAATGTTAGATAATACATCACTATATTGGTTGCACCTCTGTCTGACTATGCTATATGGTCAAAGCAAAACATTTTTGTTAGAAATTAATTAAGTTAGTTAAATGTACTTTTAGTGCTGATGAGATGATGTGGTTGCTCAGGAATAAAGCCCTAGTCCATGGTTACATTAAATTAAAAAAGTTGGTTAGTTTATAATTACAGTTTTAATATGACAAGATGAATATGACAATGCAGTGGCATGTTTGCAAAAACAAGGAAATCACTTGAACAATGGATTAAAAATTTGATGTGATACCTAATAGTTATGCAATCCTTGGTGTTGAAGACATGCCGATACTATACATACAGTCCAGAAAGTTCCTCTGTTTAAGTGTTTATTGTGAGAGTATGTAAGCTGGTAATTTCAACATTTTATTATGGTGGCTTCTATCGGGCTGAGACAATTTCACCAAAGACAGGTGGCATGGATGTCATAAAAACAAAAAAAATGCTCAGTAACAGAATTGTTTGGTATCATTTTACATCTAGTAAAGCAGTAGACGACTTGGAGGGCATGTGTATGGTTACTTTGTTCTTTCCATACATATTTACTCACACTTACTAATCTATGCGCAGCTGTAAACACATAACAAGCATTTATTTTTTTCTACCATTAAAAGGTATCTATAAAATAACTATTCAAATAGTACAGCCTTCATTTTTTCAGAGGTTTGTCAATGTTCAATAGACGGTTGCTTCTGAACATGGGAGGGTGAGACTTCCAGCTCGAAATTTGGTAACTCAAGCGTAGGTGTTCGTACAGATACAATCAATACTCCATCTGTTCTCACGTAACATTCTGATTCAACAGTGACAGCTAACGCGTCACTTTTTCCCACGTTGTTTATTTGTTATAGATACCAGCCAGCCACAGGCCACGAAGAAAATAACTTTTATCCTTTTATATCTCATGAACAATAGACACAATCATTTAAAATCTACGTAATTTGTTCGGTCTGGTTCTATCATCCTTCCTCTAGTTGTAGATATAAGAACAATCCATCCGGAAAGCTGGCGACATTTGAAAAGACCGATTGATTTCCACTTGCCGTTCGTGCCGTGACGTGCCGCTCTTGCACGAGCATTCAGATTTCAGATATGGACTAATCATAAACGCAATGAAATTTCACAATGAAGTAAACAAAAACAGACACATTCGCCATGTTTAGTTTTTTTTTCCAGACTGTCAGCATTGAGCAAAACTAGGATTTTGACTATCGCATGATGAGCAAAGCCTTACAATTTAATAAATAATTCCACCAATAGAATCGATTTAAGAATCAATTTAGACCAATAAGCGTAACGGATTTCAGCCAATAGAAGGTGGTCGCGAATTATCTGGGTGGCTTTTATCGGCCGCGCATTATTTGGTCGGGAAATACGTGCCGAACAAAATCGCTACCGGGGTGGAATACGCAGCCAAGTACTGCGCAGCCAGTGAAATACCGACCTGATAACCGACGTACATGGTCATGAATTATCTGGGTGGTATTTATTGGGTCGGTAGTTATCAGGGCGCCAATTCCCTGGCCGGCAATTATACACACTCCCACCCACAATCCAACAACGTGACTTCTATTGTATATGTAATTTATTTATACACTTATACTTGCACTAGAACAGTAGTCAAAGTTGGTGGGGTAGATTGAACTGAAAAATCAGATGTTTATGAAACAGACATTTCATTGCACTGAAAATGTAACGTTCTTAATACACTATTATTAATCTATTTATGTAACCGTTCATAAAATTAATTAATTTCCGTAAAAAGAGAGAAATTACGAGTGTGTATAATTGCCGGCCAGGGAATTGGCGCCCTGATAACTACCGACCCAATAAATACCACCCAGATAATTCATGACCATGTACGTCGGTTATCAGGTCGGTATTTCACTGGCTGCGCAGTACTTGGCTGCGTATTCCATCCCGGTAGCGATTTTGTTCGGCACGTATTTCCCGACCAAATAATGCGCGGCCGATAAAAGCCACCCAGATAATTCGCGACCACCTTCTATTGGCTGAAATCCGTTACGCTTATTGGTCTAAAATGATTCTTAAATCGATTCTATTGGTGGAATTATTTATTAAATTGTAAGGCTTTGCTCATCATGCGATAGTCAAAATCCTAGTTTTGCTCAATGCTGACAATCTGGAAAAAAAAACTAAACATGGCGAATGTGTTTGTTTTTGTTTACTTCATTGTGAAATTTCATTGCGTTTATGATTAGTCCATATCTGAAATCTGAATGCTCGTGCAAGAGCGGCACGTCACGGCACGAACGGCAAGTGGAAATCAATCGGTCTTTTCATATGTCGCCAGCTTTCCGGATGGATTGTTCTTATATCTACAACTAGAGGAAGGATGATAGAACCAGACCGAACAAATTACGTAGATTTTAAATGATTGTGTCTATTGTTCATGAGATATAAAAGGATAAAAGTTATTTTCTTCGTGGCCTGTGGCTGGCTGGTATCTATAACAAATAAACAACGGAAAAAGTGACGCGTTAGCTGTCACTGTTGAATCAGAATGTTACGTGAGAAGAGATGGAGTATTGATTGTATCTGTACGAACACCTACGCTTGAGTTACCAAGTTTCGAGCTGGAAGTCTCACCCTCCCATGTTCAGAAGCAACCGTTTATTGAACATTGACAAACCTCTGAAAAAATGAAGGCTGTACTATTTGAATAGTTATTTTATAGATACCTTATAATGGTAGAAAAAATAAATGCTTGTTATGTGTTTACTGCTGCGCATAGATTAGTAAGTGGAGTAAATATGTATGGAAAGAACAAAGTAACCATACACATGCCCTCTAAGTCGTCTACTGCTTTACTAGATGTAAAATGATACCAAACAATTCTGTTACTGAGCATTTTTTTTGTTTTTATGACATCCATGCCACCTGTCTTTGGTGAAATTGCCACCAAGCCACCATAATAAAATGTTGAAATTACCAGCTTACATACTCTCACAATAAACACTTAAACAGAGGAACTTTCTGGACTGTATGTATAGTATCGGCATGTCTTCAACACCAAGGATTGCATAACTATTAGGTATCACATCAAATTTTTAATCCATTGTTCAAGTGATTTCCTTGTTTTTGCAAACATGCCACTGCATTGTCATATTCATCTTGTCATATTAAAACTGTAATTATAAACTAACCAACTTTTTTAATTTAATGTAACCATGGACTAGGGCTTTATTCCTGAGCAACCACATCATCTCATCAGCACTAAAAGTACATTTAACTAACTTAATTAATAATTAATTTCTAACAAAAATGTTTTGCTTTGACCATATAGCATAGTCAGACAGAGGTGCAACCAATATAGAGATGTATAATCTAACATTGTATATTAGTGAGAGACTGAACACAACTCTTCTAATGTCAATATTCGTGTTGTACATCCTCTATTCACCCTTATACTTAACTAATTGGCTAATGCCGATGACACTTTTCCTAATGAAAACTGCTTGGATGGTAACGGACTTCCATATAGGTTTATTTATTAAACGATGTGAAGGGGGGTCTTTATTCAACAAATATGTTTTATTTAAAATGTAAATACTATGGTAATTACTCATGTGACTATGTGAGTAATTGTCATCTTTAATACATTCATAATGTGTCAAAACCACTTCAGTTTTACCAACAAAACATCTTTTATTAAAGTTCATCCTTTTGGCTCTATCATTATAATATCTATCTTACATAAATGTCATATATAGACATGAAACTAGGTTATATAGAAAAACTCTAGTGTCGACAAACAACAACAAACTGGCCAAGGGTGAATCAGTCCCGTGTTAAAAACTCTTAAATGTTTTTTCTTTGTATTGAGCCTTTGGTACGTGATCCCGATTCGCACTTAGCAGGTTATAGTTAATTAGCACAAGCACCAGTGCTCCAGGGGCTAAAATTTAATAAAAAAGGCTGTTGTAAACTGTTAAAGCACCAGTTGTTTAAACAACAACTGTTTAAAATGATATATGTATCACTAGTGGTCATATAGGTACCAAAAATTACCATGTAAGCCGCTAGTACTTTAATTAGTTACAGGAATTTGTCCCATAATGCTTAATGTTGTGTTCCAATGTCATAGTTCCAGACTGGCGCAGCCTGCGGTAGCGGTCAGTTATTGAATTTCTCGTCTTTAACTGACCGCCACCGCAGGCCGCGCCAGTCTGGGACACTAGTGTCTTGACCGACAAAAGTAGCAGAGTTAGTCGGTCTAGACATACAACAGGAGTACCTAAGTTAGCCGGTACAAGGGGCAGTAGGTACGTTTATAATCTTATAAGGAGTAACATAACCTACAAATTATGTAGGTAGTTGATGAAGCGAAGGCTGTTTATCATAGAACACAATATCTGTTTATTATTGTAAGTGAGCCTAGCCAAGTGATAAATCATTATATACATCGCTGTTCGCAAAAAACCTTCAGATTTAACAAGCTAAATTATGGAGTAGGGATGGGTAAAAAATATCGATATATCAAAATATCGACAGTAATTAGCGATATTTTTTCCCGCGATATATCAATTTTCGATATTTATTTTCAGATATCAAAATCGATATATTTTTAAAGCTCTGCTGTCTGCTCATGCGTCACATCATGATTTTGACCAATCCGATTTCTTAAATTTAGAAAATATGCAGTAGGCTGTATGGGTTTAGTTTCTTTGGTTGTTACAAATACTGGTATGAATGTTTTTTTTTCTTTTTTTTATGTCAAGCAATTCGAAATTTTTATTTAAATAATAAAACTTATGTTGAAACAGCCAGATGTGAATTTGCTTTAAAATTTCGATACTTTAGGCAATTTTTATAAATAATTGCAAATTGGGAAAAAAATGTCGATATATCGATATTTTTTCGGTGATATATATCGATATATTTCGATATTTTTTTTCCATTTGCCCATCCCTATTTTGTAGTATTGCCAGGGCTGCCAACTCAGATCTTAAAAAAGTCGTAGGCCAGGTTTAAAAAAATCGTAGAACTGTACTATTTGCATGTGAAAAGTACGTAGATCTACGTAATTTTTTTCTTGAATTGAAAAATAATGAAATTTTTATCACTTTCACACAAAGGGAATTAATTAAATATAAAAGATAATATTACGAAATATCAGCTTTCTGAAACAAATTTCTAGGTATAAAATGAAACGTTTATTTATATATAAAAATATTTTTTACCTTAAATACAGGATATACATTATTACAACTAAAACCAAAGCGATGTTGCCTACATAAATTACTTATATAATAAAGAAATTTTTACTATTTAACTATAGTATTTTCACATAATCTATGTGCCAATTCTGTGAATTCTGCCAGGCTACATAGAAAAATATCTACTTGTTTGGAAATTCGATTCAGTATTACTATCGCGCGTGACATGGGAGCATACTTAAGGAGATTCGTCTTTAGCGTTGGTACGCCGTACTCTGAAACATAAAAAGCGCAAAAACTGTTTTTGCAATTTCTCCACGATTTCGCTGTATTTACGCTCATAGGGATAAGAATTTTGGGTAATTATAGTTGTGCTAAGATGTTATGGTTTAGTAGAAATCCATGAAAATTTTGCCTTAGTAGGCATATAAATTCTTAATATAATTAAAAATTACTATTATTATTAATTATACTTTTTTATTTATATATGGCTAAGATAGTATTATTATGCCTAAGTTCCAGTGGGTTAAGTTAAATAAATCAATTCGCTCATCATAATTTATGTCAAGTTAATAATTATCATAGGTACAGTAATGGAACCACTTTTTGTTAAGGTAATTATTTACAGAATAATAACATTTATCCAAAAGGAAGTCAAATATTCTTATTTTACGTTGATTATAATGAACTCTTTAAACCTATCAGGTAATTTGTTATATATTCTTATTGCCATGCAGTTTGCGTTTTGATTGCTAAGTTGAAGTCTGTAGGGGAACATTTTACATATTTGTTAAGATTCCTACAGCTTCTATGAATTGCATCATTGTATTTTTGAAATATAAGTATAAGAATCTTTATAGGTAAAACACACTAAGATACAAATATAACTATTTACTACTTTCCTCTTTTACCTCATTTTGGTACCAACTGACGATTCTAATTATTACTGATAATGTTCTTCAACTTGGTTACATGACTTAAAAAATAATAGCATTGAAGTCATCTTATTTGAGCAGTAAGCTCAAAACTATAATGACTAATTTAACTATGAAACTTAAAAATCGCTACTCATTTGGTCGAAATATGTTCAATATATAATTGGATACTTTTCTTTTATTAATTGTTTTAGCTTAACATTTTGCGTTATATCTCCTACAAGTATAGTTAGACCAAGTTGCCATTGTAATGCCATGTTTAGTAAAATTTGATGAAAAATACGTAGATTCTGGGACTGAAGTCCGTAGATTCACAGGAACGGGCTAAAATACATAGATCTACATAAAAAGACGTAGAGACGTAGAGTTGGCAACGCTGAGTGTTGCCATAAGCAGTGCTGCCAACTGCCTAACCAACAAATCTGGATTTCAAGGTCTAACAAATCTGTAAACATACATTTGGAATATATCGAGGAATATATGAAACAATAATTAGGGTACGTACTGTAACGAAGAAATGAACTATAAAGAGGAAATAATAGATAATAAATGTTATTTTATATATGGATTTTTTACATAATTATATATTCATTTTACTAAAATTAGTTCCATTCTTACAATACAAAAGCATGGTACATTGTTTAGCAATTGTTTCGTAAGTAGCAGTTCCTCTGTTGTCCGCGATCTTTTAATAAAGAAAATATACTTTCTACTGCAGCGCTGGAATGGGGAGGCAAAATAAAGCGGTAACAAGAGATCGTTATATTTGACCAATTTTAACGAATATAGCTATAACTCTCGCATAATTTGTTTATGGTATCGTGTAATGAAGTGAAAACTTCAATAGCGGCGTTGTGCACTTTTGGAAAAATATATTAAACTCGCGTCTGGACACCTGGCGTCAGACGCGTGACGTCATATGGAAATTTAAACTTAAATGTATTACGAATAAGGAACATTTTTGTTTGTTGGTAGGTATAAAAGCAGAGACAACCCGGGCCCGTATGCGGCACGGCCGTGCAGAGATAACATTTCAAGCGTTTAACATGTTGATTTTGACTTCATATCCACAACGTTAATGTTCAAAATTTCACTTTTGCCGGCACTCCCGGAGTGCAACCCGTTTTTTTTTTGTGAGACGAATCGATTTCACGACATTGAAAACAAGTTTAATCAAATTAAGCTATTATACAACTGTGTAGAAAAGCAGTTAGTAACAATATGAACTGAATGGGATTAACTGCTATTAAATTGAGTTACTGTGTTCTTGTGAGTTTAACTATAAATTAAAAATTAGTCTACGATATCAACAAACGTAATCTATCTTTTTAGCTGATATAGGTATTAAGTTTATGATTTTGTATGGTGCTCCAGCATAAAAGTTTTTTTGTTTTTATGCAATTGCAATAACACTCGTGGTACATTGTAGACAAAGGGTTTCTGAGAATGCAACTTTGAAGTAGAGAATTTAATTCTTATTTTATTTCTGCCACTCCATTGCAGGACACAAGAAATTGCGTGGAAAATAATAATGTAACACGTATCACGGCAGCGAAAAACTTAGAGTGAGGAGCACCATCCAACGTTAGCGTTATAGTACCCGTCAAATCAATAGTTAGGCAAAAATTCAGTTGCACCATCAAAAAGTTAAAATGACGTCACGATTTTACCATAACCATAAACACTCACTTTTGGCTGGTTGTTGTTAATATTAGTGTCATGAAATTGTGTTCACACAATGGCGATCAGCAAATGTATTCTGGGTACAGAGTACCCACCTACCTACTTCTGTCTCTATTTCTGTCTCTGTTTTCTCGGTCACTTACTCAGTTCAAGCTCAAAAGCTCAGTACATGCACATACCATAAAAGTGAAATTGTGGGTTGATTTTTATTTGCAAACAATTTTACATTGAAATCCAAACAAATTAGGTGACATATTTCGTAAACCTATACAATAATGTCACTATTTACAAGATATCTTGTGGGAAAGTAGTAGTTCATTTGAGGACTCTGTAAAAACGAAAACTATAAAACCCTGTTTGTGGATAATACTGGTCGCAGAAAAAAGAAATTATAATCATCAAGAAAAGATCGGTTGGATTAAAGTTAATCCCACAAAATACCACGCACATAAATTACAAAATTAAACATCAAAACTTCTCGCCTCCGTCCGAGATCACAATAATTGACGAAAGTGAAAGTGACATTTGGAGACAACAAATAGAAAGTGTTCCAACTCAAAATATATTTTCCCTGAATAACTTTAGGGACAAAACCTCATTTGACTGGCAGTACTAATATCTTTAACTGTAGCAAATTTTTTGATAGTGCAACTCCCGTGCGTTAATGTAACTGAAATCAACGTTCGCTAGTGATAAAGTTATCTTTGACCATGACGTAAACTAGAGTTTTGGTGTAACTCACACTTAATCGTTTGAATTAATAAAATTTGTTATAGTTTTGAAAATCACGAGACCAAATAACATTACTAAAAAGCCAAAATTTGCTTGACGTAGGGCGTGCGTAGCCAAAACTCCTAATAAGCGAAAAAAATGAATCGTGGACATCTCTGTCGATCGCATCCGGTAGACAAAATATTGCGATCTGAATTTCACGACAGGCTATGTTTTTATGATTTAGAGACAAAGAAGAAAAAAATTACATAGTAAATTAATATGACTAGTAAAGTACTATTCTACAAGCGTTAACACACGGATAACGCTTGACACTGAGAGAAAACATAAAAAATGTTAAAGACACTTTAAAGTGATACACATGAACAACGAGAACGTTTTGTTAAAATGATGGCCCAGTACTTTACAAATTATATTCATATTGTAATATAATCTAGTGGCCCGTTTTTGTTTCGAGATAAGTATTATATTTATCTTGGTAAGCAGATGAGTGCAATCATAGATTCATTATTAGCACAATTTACCTGGCGTGCGTTCGGCAGCTCCATAAGCCAAACCATATCTTGCTCTGACAGTGGATGTGCGGCGTTCACGAACTCAATTAGAGCCAAATCTTGGTCGGCTGTGAAAATTGACTTATGCAGTAGTAACATATCACGTGATTCAATAGCATTGTAAGTGACTTCTTCTTCTTCTGTAACATGTTATGGAGTAGCCGTTCGTGATACATCGATCAAATATTGGTCGATCAAAATTTGGCTGACAAAGCTCCTGAACGCAGCCCTGTTTGTGCGCGGCTACCATAGAGAAAAGAAAAAGGTAAGCTACCAATCAACCACAAATTATATAGTGTCTAAAGACAATCAACTGTATGCATAGAGGCAGTTTGTAGCGAATTAACATTTAATTTCGAATAAACTATAAGCGTTACGCTTCCACTTTCTTAATGCGTACTGCCAAGGAATGGAACTCGTTGCCCGAGTCTGTGTTTCCCGATATGTACAATCCTGGAGTCTTCAAGTCGGGAGTGAATAGGTACCTTCTAGGTTTGCGTGCTAAATCCTAGATAACGTCGCTGACTGAATACATTAGTGGCACAAGTCGAAATTGTGGCAATTTGAGTTAGTGATGAATTCTTGTTCAAAATTAGGTACTTTATTTTATGCATTAGAGACCCAACTCGTTAGTTCATAAACTACTCGGTTGGAGGCCTAAGTGTCATTAGTGAATAAACGATTTCGTTGCGTCTCTTTCATGCAACACCGGCTCATCGGTAGTCGGCCGCATGTGCTCGCAGCTATCGCATGCTTAATGTTGTGCAATAGTGACATTTCGGAGTTGTGCCAGTTTTGCACAAACATCGTGAAGTTTTTTTAGTTGTGCCGGTGTAATTTTGATTACCATGATGCCAAACAAAAATATGTGTGCTGGTGCTGTACCACGGTAAGTAGTTATTTATTTTGTTTTAAATAAAAATAATCACCGTTACTAAATACAACATAATGTAATGTGAAAATCACTTATTCGCGTAATACAAAATTTTAATTAAGTAGATACAGGTCGAAAACAATCCAGCCATGAATTAATATACAATAACTAGTTTTTTTCCAGATCTAAAGGATCCCCTTGTGAACACGATACGACAGCTTCATCAGTAAGTGACCCTGGTGTAAAAAAATTTAGTAATGCTAGAAACACAATTGAAAACAAATGTTTCTCTGGACTTGATTGTGATGTAATGAAGGATCTCTTTGGCAGAAACTGTGTCTCGAATGTAGCTCAGATTTTATGTCACTCTCTATTGACTGTGTTAGATTCGAGATTAGATTTCGAGTTTTCGCCAAGTCAACCTGAAGGCTTGGACAAACAATCAAAAAGTGTAATTTCTTTAAAAAACAATAGGCCAACATTCTCAAGCGTGCCAGAGGGAGAAATATTGTGCGAAGGTTCGGCATCTTTAGATACAGATAAAATTGAGATTGAGAGAAACAGAGATTGACAACTCTGATGCCGACCCTGATTATGGAAATTTTGATAGAATCGAATCCATAATCTCTGAGTCAGATGAAAGTTTATCAAGTCTATCTGAAAGTGTGCAGGAAGAAAATATTAAGCCTAAAACTCGCAAAAGAAAAGCAAATCCTGCACTGTGGAAAAGAATTACGTAATCTGGTGCCTTTAAGGACAATAGGGCTTCCCTGCACTGACTCTTGCAGACGTAAATGCACACTAAAAATAAGCGGAGATGAACGGAAGGAATATTTCCAATCGTTTTGGTCTTTGAAAGACCTTAACAGACAAAGACAATTCATTGCAAATTCTATGGAACTGCTTCAACCTAAATACAGATATTCTATTCTACGTGAAAATCGGACAGCTCGCATATTTTTTTTATGTACAAGGCTCAAGAGAAAGTAAGTGTCTGCAAAACGTTTTTTACTTCTACGCGGTATAACAAACCGATGCATAAGAACAGACAGAGAAGGCTTCACTACAGAAGATCGAAGAGGCAAACATGAAGAACACGCTACGATACCTGAAGAAGTAAAAGACGGTGCTCGTAAGCATATTTCTAGTATTTCAACAGTTGAACAACAGCTACACGCGTGCAGATAGTTCTAAAAATTGCATAGAAAGAGGACGAACACTGATGGACCTATACAGAGATTACAAGCAAAATTGTCAAAAAGAAAATCGTAGTTTCGTTTCTTTCTCAATCTACATCATCAATCTACAAATATTTAATTAAGAATTTAATATGAAATTTTTTAAGCCAAAGAAAGATTTATGCAATTTTTGTGAACCATACAAAAATAAAGACTATGGTGAAAGATTACAGATAGAAATCGAATATATGAGACACCACGAAGAGAAAAATATAGCTAGGACTGAGAAAGAAGAAGATAAAACAAAAATTTCTAAGAATTACAGAGTTGCATGTTTCAATTTTCAGGCCGCTTTAGCAACCCCGAAACGTGAAGTTTCGACTTTTTATTATAAAAGCAAATTGTCCACATACAATTTTACCATTTGTGACTTGAATAAGAAAGGATTGGGCAAAGTTGATTGCTACGTATGGCATGAAGGTGAAAGGCACAAAGGATGTAATGAGATTGGGTCTTGTTTACTGCATTACTTAGAAATGTGTGCTTCAAGACAGGATATTGCTGGTTGCTCTAATGATGTCGACGAAGTAGAAGTGGTGCTGTATTCCGATAATTGTGGTCAAGGAAAGAACAAATTCATAATTGCTGCTTATCTTTATGCTGTGAAAAAGAAGAAAGATTTGATGTGAAAAAGAGTAAAGATTTAACATAAAAGGAATTACACATACATTTTTGGTTGTTGGCCATACACAAAACGAAGGCGATGTGAGCCATTCATTAATCGAAAAAAATATTAAGAAAGCGTTGATATCTAACCCAATTTATCTACCATCGCAATATACTACTTTAATTTCTACAGCATGGAAATCTGGAGAATCGTTTAAGGTGCATAAATTAGATCATAGCTTCTTTTTTGACCTGAAAGATCTCATAGATACCACTGCAACCAATTATGTTAAGTGATTTGAGAGTTTAATGAACTGATACCTAAGAAGTTATTAAACAGTTAATGTTGGTTAATTGTTGTTATATAGCTATAGCGGTTTTTATATTTTGTTTTGTAAGTGTGGTACTTTTTATGATGGGTAAAAATAGAGTACAATAACTAAATTTCGTTTGTTGATTTGTTTAAAACTGATTCTCAACACGTCAACCTAAAAATTATGATCATAAATAAAGTTACTAAACATTTATGGTACTTTTATTTAAGATTTAACAATTCCATTGATGAGCACTTCTAGTTTTATATTCTACATAGCTAGTTTTTCGTGAAAATGCATTATTATTTTCTTTACTTTTATAACATAATTTATGGCATTAATCAAAAAAGTGAAAACAAAACAATGCAATACTAGCACAACTCGGAGTCACCATCTTCTGAACCTCATATTAATCAAAATAACAAAAAACATTTCAAAATTATTACTGCCGGCAACGGAAGATAGAACGTAGATGTATATAAACCAGACATGAACTATATATTCCATAAAGTACAGTCAGTAAGAGCTAATTTGTGCGCGCACACTAGTCTTTGAATATTAAAATGTGCGTTTTCTCAAATTGTTGAATTTTGTTTTGTGCCACTATCGAATTCAGTCAGCGACGTCATCACTTAACATCAGGTGAGACAGTTGTCAAACGTAAACTTATAATATGTAAAAAAAAAAAAAACGTTTGGCAACCAAGAAGTCAAATTTGAAAAAAAAGAATGTTCATAATAATTATCATAGCCATCAACATTTTTTTATGGTCACCCGTTTGGTACACGTCCACAAACATAGTTTATTTGTTAGAATTTATTTTTCACCTAGTCTATCATATTGGTGAAGGTCGTTCTTACTTGAGATCTTCTACTATAATGTTTAATTAGCAGTATATATTGCATATTTATTGATTTGGGAGATACATGAATTACAAAGGTCACAGCCAAAGTGTAAAAAAAAAATCAATACATGATTGAATTTATTTTAATTGGAGAATAAAAATTACAAATTAAACTAAGTAACTTAAAGCATTTTAATATAAATAAGCTAGTGGCCCCTATTTTTTTTTTAGTGTATATATTTTATAATAAATAGACACACTACATCGAAGATATCCCGCACATTACAATGGCCATGATACAGCTGAAAGACAACAAGTCACCTGGTGACGACGGAATAACATCTGAGTTTCTAAAAGCGGACAGAGCACCGGTGCTCAAAGTCCTCCAGAAGTTTTTCAATTTCGCTCTTATTGGAGGTATAACGCCAGAAAAATGGAACAAAGGCATAATAGCGCTGTTCTTCAAAAAAGATTAAACATTTTGCCCAAGAACTGCAGACCCATCATCCTTCTGAGTCATGCTTATAAACTCTTTTCGCGGGTCATCACATCGAAACCGTCTCAGTCGCAGGTTTCATAAATACCAGCCACCCTCTTATCAGAATTTCTTGATTTTTAGTTCCTGTTCCTGAAATCACCACCGCCACGATATGATTTTCGCACTGAATGTGGAAGGTACACGACGAAAGAAACTTTAAGGGTTTGACTAATATTTGTCTTACCTTCACAACAAACCACTTATAGATTAATTTCAGTTGATATAATTAAGGGGTCACTTTATTTCAATTCACCTAACAATTGACTTGAGTCTAAGTTATTTAAAATATTTTGAACGCATCCAGAAATTCATGTCCTAACGTTGGTATGATGTGAACATCTAGGGAATTCATTGTGGACTAGACTTTATACAAAGTGGCTTTCAATTATCAGGCCGGTAAATATAGGGTCGGTAAAGCTCGGATCGGTAAATCACTGGCTGCGCACTATCGCCCGGTAGAATTTGTACCACCTTAGTAATTACCACCCTGATAATGCGCGGCCTGATAGCTCATGTACATGGCTTTGAATTATCTGGTCGCCAATTATCTGGCCGGGAATTCACAGGCCGGGAATTATTTGGTCGGCAAGTAACGTTTCCCGAAATTACAACTACAATACAATACAACACCATAGATATGATAGAACCACAGACTACTTTCTGATCAGTGACAGACTATTGATAGAACGTGGATAGAACTTTAGTTTATGGATAGAGCACTGATCAGAAAAATACCCGTAGACAGAGAAAGCTAGTACGCATATCTTAACCAACGATTATGATGGTTTTCATGAATGTTGGTCCTAGAAGGCCTAATCCTTGTCCTTTTAATAACATTCAAGTACATGATAACGTGGCTGTTTATATATTTCTGAACGACAAATAACCTCTCTACAAGCCTCCTCTAAAAACTGCCGACCTAGGCTCCAACCTACTCAGTCTGTTGGTAAATCTACCACCACTGGGGCCTTACTATCACCTTTTTAATAACCATGCGAGATCCGAGCAGTTCTAAAACCTGGCTTAAACATGCCAGAGACAACAATAACCTTTCAGCTTTGAGGATATCAATGTTCAAACCGTTCACCGAAAGGAGCGTGATGCCGTGGTGATGGTAAGACTTTACACTAAGCGTTTTAAGCCAGGTTTTAGACCTGCTCGGAACTTGAATGGATTGTACAAAGCTGATAGTAAGGCCCCTGTTCGTAAGTAATGGTTCGGTTTGTATTTTTAATTAAATACAAATTTTAATAAGTATAGGTAATGTATCAACATGTTTTACATATTTTGGATTTAAACTCTAAGGCTTTCACGGCCAGCGTTGCATGTTGTATGTATTGCTTCCGGGCTGTTTAGATGAAACTTGTGTTTCAGACGTTTCGTCGATCACTGCGGTTGACATCTTCAGTGGTTCAGGTCCGGGCGGCGTAAGAGTGTACAGCCCCCCGATTCAGAACCGTTCGATTACTCAGTTGTCGATCGATTCGATTCGATAACAATCATTTGCAATTCACAATAGTCGAACCCACGCCGAATTTATCGAATTCGATCTCGAATCGAAAGTGACGTCATATCATTCGATATTCGACTTGTAACGCTATTCAGAATGCTCATATCGAATCTCATATATCGAACTTTCGATTATTATGTTCGGCAAATTATCGATAGCTAGAAGGCAGTCGATATCTAGTTTGAGTGTCTATTTTACTTTCTAGGCAACTTAAAATATTAATATGTTTTATTATTTGGTTTTATAACAATGATGCAAAGTGATTGAGGACGTGAACAGTCCAATCACGATGAAAAAGCATTACACCACAGGCGAATTTTACGTTCTTTGTGGGATGCATCAAATGCATTTGGGCATTTAGAATATAGCCCAGAAAATCAGGAAAACTTACAAATTCCTGCTGTGTTCTACATAACAACATGTGCACACTGGCGCGTTTACCATTGCCAGATGAAGTGGCTTTGAAACCAACAATATTATCGATGGTGACACAGCACATGTAGCTTTGGCAGCTATAGGAGCAGCATTTCAAGTCCGCAGCAATGTTATACGTCGCATTACAGAACAGCTATCATAATGATTGCCATGCGTGAGGCTGTTTCGAAAGTTGCTCTATTTCTTGTTAGTAAGATGAGGGAGAGATAGATTATTGTTTATAGTCTATCTACACTTAATAATAATAAAAAAATGATGCATATTTCTATTGATATTTTTATTTGAGACTCATCATTGATAACATTTTATCACTTAGACAATAAACAATACTGTAGGTACCTACTTATCTTATTACAAGTAAAACAGTATCTTATGTTTGTTATAGAGCTTATAAATAGTACACACTTATAGAGTTATACCTAAATCGGAATGTTAATTATAAATCGTTTGTCACAATAACAATACAAATAATGCATGCTCGGCATGCTCGAGGCACAGGGCGCGTGTCTTATCGAAGAACTCTCTAATCTAGGAAATGATTTGCTGGCTATTTGGAGGATAAGTACTTATAGAGGATAAGTTGTTTAGAAGATCCACTAGAAGCCCCGAGTATAATGAATTGCCTGATGTGTCCCAGGTAGAAGTACTGTCTGAAGACTTTCAGCCAGATTTCCTAGTTGTGGTTCAAGATTCCGAAGAAATCCTCACTGAAGCCACGAATGCTGAATCCTTTTATATCTTCTTATTTCTATCTTCTATTTAAGTTTTTCTATTGACGTTTTGTTTGTAAACAAACAACTAGTGTTACCAACTTTTACTTTCTTAAACTCCTAGCAACATCCATCAAATCTACCAGAAATCCACTTTAAGGGGTTAACACGTGCATATGATATTACAGAGGTTTTACGCGGTTGATTACACGCAGAATGAGCGGAATAAAATGATGCTGGTTGTTTTAAAATAATAAAATAAATAAGTTCTTTATTATCATAAAATATTAGAATACACGGATCGTCGCGTAGAGTAAGCGAGAGAAGTACTTTAAGATTGTCAACCTCGCACTCTGTATCCATTTTTGGCCGACTAGTAGGTTATAGCATTGCGACGCGACATAGCACAAATTCATCTTCACAAATGTAACTATCATCACAATATTGTGCGCATGGTACCGACTTCGACAAGTTATTTCACACTTTTGAGTGATGAAGTTGGTTCCATTTTATGGTAATAAATTTTTTGACCCTTTTCAGTGACCTCCGCTACTCACGGGATCAGTTGTCATTGTGTATATTGAAGTGAAAACTTCTTGAGCGGCGTTGTGTACTTTTGTATGGGGAAAAATGTTAAACTCGCGTCAGATAGTCAGAACGTCAGGCGTCAGGACGTGACGTCATCAAATTCGTAAGATTTTTTGTAAGATAGAGTATACTTCTGTGGTGGTCCCATTCAAATTTCATCAAAATCGGACAGGCTGTTTTTGAGTTATACTCCAATAACTGAAAAGTGCTACGCGTATCTTGATGATATTATTGTCGCGGTTGAAGACATCGCAGAACACAATGGCATTTAATTGATTCCGTGAGTAGCAAAGGTTACTGAAAAGGGTGAAAAAAAAATGCAACCGACTTCAACACTCAAAAGTGTCAAATAACTTGCGAAGTCGGTACCATGAACATAATATTGTGATGATAGTTACTTTTGTGTGAACTATCATAGTACCGACTTCAACAAGTTATTTCACACTTTTGAGTGTTGAAGTCGGTTGCATTTTTTGTTAAAATTTTTTTTATTTGATAAATTCGTTTTGTTAAAAGTGTTATTGAGTTCAGTTATCAAAACGCCGATAATATAAAGAAGAAAGATTTCATTGTTTCAAAAAACGTCATCATGTTAAGTCTATATGTCCCACTAATATTAAAAATCTGAAAGTTTGGATGGATGGATGTTTGTTACTCAATCACGCCAGAACGGCTGAACGGATTTGGATGAAATGTGATATGCAGAATAACACATAAGCTACTTTTCATTGTCATTATCAATCATGTTCAAGTTATCACTTCTGCCGGCACTCCCGGAGTGCAATCGGTTGCTTTTGCACCGATTTCACCCGCAACTATATTGTCATCCACGTATGCGTAGCACTTTTTATTGGAGTGCAACTCAAAAACCGCTTGAC
The DNA here is from genome assembly GCA_934044485.1 of Apeira syringaria. Classification (NCBI taxonomy): domain Eukaryota; kingdom Metazoa; phylum Arthropoda; class Insecta; order Lepidoptera; family Geometridae; genus Apeira; species Apeira syringaria. The sequence continues at coordinate 1,056,962 of OW203662.1, forward strand.
CGATTTGGTGAAATTTAAATGGGCCACCTCGGAAGTATAACTCTATCAAACAAAAAGAATCATCAAAATCGGTTCATAAACAACGAAGTTATCCGCGAACACACGTAAAATTTATATGTCTTCTAAGTTTTTTCATGTAAAACGAAAGTAAATGTATGGTGGTTAATTTTATTTATTACTTTTCTGCTTTATTATATTACTGAAAGCTAACTACTCGATCGATTATTTGGAAATACTTAATAATAACAGATATATATTTAAGTCGTTAAAAAACTACCACGTAGAGATAAATAATCTATTAACCAAACCACCAAATTTACCAAATTCCCAGTATGGTGCTAGGGTACTGTCAAGTACCCGCCTGGCCAGCTACCCTCAAGTTTAATAAACTTGAGAGCCAGTATGCTTTCTGGGTCATCTCCGACCACATCGTCACTGACCACCTAGTGAGATAATAGTCAAACGCTAGATCTATACAGTTTAAAAATGTCCCTTTACCCACAACTAATAAAATTCTACTAAATGCTACGTATTTAGTAGAGTTTTGTAAAACTTGGTCACACTTTTACTCCTTCAAAATTTGAATGACAATAAGATACATAATCATACTTTAAAAATGCACCTCTTTACATAACGTTGACAATTAGATTGACATTTACAGAACTATACCTCAGAACGCGTCTTGTAATGAAAACGCTAACGATACCGAAAACGAAGACGAATCGAACGCTCTTATCGATCGTTCTGAATAGCTCGAAATTTGGCGTTCGATATGAGAACGATATCGAACCGAATCGATTCGTTTAGTTATAGAAGGGTTCTGAATCGGGGGGCTGATTACAGACTGACAACGCTGTAGGTATGTATGGACACCCTACTCCACCACAATAATAACTATCCAATGACAACTTGCTAGACAAGAAGAAATTACTACTTTCCGGCTGTTGCATCTGGCTCTGTTTTTCTACTTCGACATTTAAAAAAAATCAATCTTAAGGTATTGGTTTACAGTCTGATTGATTTTTATGATAAATATTAAGTACGCAATCCAATTACATAGTATATAAATCTATGTCTAAATGACAGATTTTCGAGTGGCATGTGGCACATTCTCTATTTACTAAATGGCCACACTGCTTACTTTATGTGTTCTGTTCTGTTGTAGTCTATGGTTGTTCTTTCAAAAGTGATCGTCTCGGAATGTACGTATTAGTTCAATAAATTATTTTTAATCACTCTAAATCGCCATGTATATCACTGTAATTCCTTATGGAAATAGTACAATAGTTACGGCTACGATACTTCCTTTCTACTTGAAATTATATTTCTGTGCTCTTATTGTTATTATGTATTACAGTGACGGGACGTTACCATGGGTCGGGTGATTCGTGCTCAGCGTAAAGGTGCCGGTTCAGTGTTTGTTTCACACACTAAAAAAAGGAAAGGAGCCCCTAAACTCCGTTCGTTGGACTATGCCGAGCGCCATGGCTATATTAAAGGTGTTGTAAAGGTACATACGAATCCTAACCTGTAATTATTACATACATTATTTTTACTAAGTCTTTTCATGTTAAGTTTAAACCAATATATACCTTAACTACTGTAAATAAAGTTAAATCTTGTAGTGTTGACAATATGTGTCGAATTAACATTACACATTTTTTCTCAACTTCTCCACCATCACATCATAGTGCCCATATTTCGTGCGTTCGAGATGGGCTAGGGAACAGTTAACATATCCATATCCTCATATAACTTACAGCCTGGAGGGCCATGCATAGCTGCAGTACAGCAACAAAGAGACCTGGGTGTTATTATCTCAACAGATCTTAAGTGGAAGGAGCACATAAGTACGACCGCCAAAAAGGCACACTCTTTTATATATGTGATCCGCAAAGCCTTTCCAGCGATGACCATCGAAATATTCGTCAAAATATATAAGACCTACATCAGACCGCTGCTGGAGTATGAGTTTCAAGTCTGGAGCCCATACCTCCGAGGGGACATTGATCTCCTGGAAAGTGTTCAAAGGAGAGCTACCAAGATGCCGCCAGCCTTACGCCGCAATACTTATAAGCAGCGACTGGAGGACTGCCTAAATAAAATTTCGACACAGTGTGTTATAGGCACATCAGCTTAATGCTGCTCGCCTATTATTCAAATAAATAAATAGTTACGACACTACTTATTGGTAGTTGATGCTACTTACACATATTAACAGTAGTTAAGGTATATTTTGGTTTAAACTTGACATGGAAAGACTTATTAAAATGTCATATATAATTACTTACATGCTTCTCGCGATATTTTCAAGCAAAACAAACTTTATCTATCACTTAATCTTCTAGCTTTAGTCTTCGTGCTACACTTGGTCCTTTCATTCTTTAATATGTATGCATAGTATACAGGGTGTCCCAAAAGTCAACGTCCAACCGAAAACCCAAGCTAGGCCTAGTTGTGGGGGCTCTCAAAAAAAAAGAAAAAAAAAACTATCTCATGTAGTTTCGAAATGACAGCCATTTTTCTTAAATTGACACCCTGTGACGAGTTTACGACTACTGGGGCTACAAATGAGCTCTTTTATAATTTTATTTTTGTGTGGAGTAGTCTTAAGTGATGCTCCTACAAATTCCAATTCATCATTTGCACACAACTTCATTGGAATTTCAGAAAATATCCGTTTTATACCGAACCATGACGTGAAAATGACTACATCACTAAACTTTGACAGTCTGTACTGAAAAAAAAATCTACTATGCAATTTCGGCAAGTGCAGTTCTTTAAAATAAACATGTGGACTGGGATCTTAAATGGATCCATTATTGGGCCTTTTGAACTGCCAGAAAACCTCGATGGGGCAGCTTATTTGGACTTTTTACAACATCAGTTACCCAATTTGTTAGAAGACGTGCCACTTAGCATTTATCGAGACATGTGGTTCCAGCAAGATGGCTGTCCGGCACACTATGCGCGCCCAGTGAGAGAATTCCTTAATCAAGAATATCCAAATAGGTGGATTGGTCGATCCGGTCAGATCACGTGGCCCCCCCGTTCCCCGGATTTAAATCCTATTGATTTTTTTTATTGGGGAACGGTCAAAGAAATTGTTTACCAAAAACCAATTGAAAATTTAGAGGAACTGCGTCAGAGATTTCAAGATGCCGCTGATCACATCAATTCCAGACGTTTCGCCCGCCAGATTACACGATCGTTTTTAAGAAGGTGTAGGGCGTGCATACGCGCTGATGGCAAGCAATTTGAACATTTGATATGATTTAAATAAACATTCGATTTTTAATAATTGACTTTTATTTAAACAATCCCAAAAATTCACTGACACCAAGTAGCGTCACTCTCCGTCCCGCTCTAACATTTCTTCGTCTCTTTCTTTTAGTAGCGTCACTATCCCGCTCTAACTTTTCTTCGTCTCTTTCTTTAATTACACCTTACAGAACGCCTAGATGATATTAGAATAATTTTGAGAAAGTTTTATGACTAACTAATAATAAGCTAAATATCGACTTTCTTAATTTTTTTTTTCTCGTCGTCTAAGAAATAATTTAGTAAGTATTATACCATTTTGGAAAGCCCATTAAATGCGCCAACTTTTAAGGGCACTTGCCGAAATTGCATAGTAGATTTTTTTTTCAGTACAGACTGTCAAAGTTTAGTGATGTAGTCATTTTCACGTCATGGTTCGGTATAAAACGGATATTTTCTGAAATTCCAATGAAGTTGTGTGCAAATGATGAATTGGAATTTGTAGGAGCATCACTTAAAACTACTCCACACAAAAATAAAATTATAAAAGAGCTCATTTGTAGCCCCAGTAGTCGTAAACTCGTCACAGGGTGTCAATTTAAGAAAAATGGCTGTCATTTCGAAACTACATGAGATAGATTTTTTTTCTTTTTTTTTGAGAGCCCCCACAACTAGGCCTAGCTTGGGTTTTCGGTTGGACGTTGACTTTTGGGACACCCTGTATATAATATGTCTATTAGGGTGTTCCTTATTTTTTAAAGTTTTTATTTTTTACGCATAGGTGTTACCTTTGTTCATTTGCTCTTAAAACACTTGAAAATAAATTTTTACCTAATTTGGAGTATGATAACTCGTGCCGACTTGCACAGAATCATGTTCATACAAGTTGCGCGAAAGAAGTAGCGGGTACTCGTGGAATTTGTCATTTGTCTTTAGTTATTCTCGTGATTAAGACATATTGTTTTGTATTCAGAAGATGGCAGGGGAATTAAAAAGCAATAAATAAAGTATTTTCTTAGTAGGTGACGTCAATTACCAAATAACAGGCGGCTGAAAGGGCGAGACAGAGAAAAATAAAAGAAGAGATAAAAAGACAAGAACAAATGTGCTTTGGGAGTTTACCTGCCATTTCTTACAACACACGATTTTATACAAACGTAAGGACATCACAATCAACCTACCAGCTCTGATTGGTCGTAGAGGAACACAAGCAATCCTTTCTGCCATCAACCTCTCGGTTGTATATCTATATTGAGTTACATATGTCAAGTATTGCTGTTTAAACCTTCAATAATTTAAGACTAGCCTAAGCAATGTTAACTTGTATACATATTGAAAATTTACGTTTCAGGGCTTTTTTTCGTAAGTGTTCTAAATAAGTGTGACCACTTGTTGTCTAAATGTTAATATGAAACTGTGATTTTATTTCAGGATATCATTCATGACCCCGGTAGAGGTGCTCCCTTAGCTGTGGTACACTTTCGTGATCCATACAAGTTCAAGACACGTAAAGAGTTGTTTATTGCCCCTGAAGGTCTTTACACAGGCCAATTCGTGTACTGTGGCAAGAAGGCCACTTTAGAAGTTGGTGAGTTTTTAATTAATGTAATAAAAGGTTGCGACTTGCCTATGGCTTTTGGTAGTTTTAGATTTTCTTTTCTTGAATAGTCTGTTCTTTACCTTATACTGGTTATAAGGTGTGTTTCAAAACCAGTCAGTTATAATCAATCTTGAAGACCCTGTAAAGTAATTATCATTTGTGAGGATTTAGATCCAGGTGCCTATTTCATTGAATAAGTATTCATAGTAAACCAACAAATGATATAATAGATATAATGAGGAGACACATACAAGACTAGTTTTTAGTCTGCAGTTGATAGTTGTTATCTATGTTCTGCCTATGCAGGTTTAGACTTAGCAGAGAATTTAATACGCTATGTATTGTCTATGGAAAGGGATTTGCTGAGAATTTAATATGCTATGTATTAATTGTCTATGGAAAGGGATTTGCTGCGTTATTGAATCTGGGATTTAATCAATCTAAATAAAAAAGAAAAATCAAATATACAGGGTGGGGCAAATTTTTGGCCCCTTCAGGGTAGCTAGCTTTTCTTTTGTAGTTAGAAGGTTTTGTTCTTAGGAACCTTCTGTTTTATTTTGAAGAAAAATATATTGCCATGTATATGCCAATGCCAATATATATAAATATATTATTAGTTTTTTGATAATTAGTAACGTTCGTCCAAAAGTTCGGCAAAATGACATTTGTCAAAAAAGAGGAAGAGAAACCGGCCATGTTGCGACTATTGCACTTGAAGATCGTAGAACGGTTAACACAGAGTGGTATACCACAAGGCATCGCCGTACTTCGAAACTCAAAGCGACGCATCCTCCTGCATCACGACAACGCAAGCTCACACAGCTCTCGTCAAACGATTGCGTATTTGAAGCAGGAAAAAGTAGAAATTCTTGACCATCCTCCATATAGTCCTGACCTATGCCCTAACGATTTCTTTACATTTCCTAAAATTAAGAAAAGTCTTCGTGGTCAAAGGTTCCAGTCCACTGAAAAAGCAGTCGACGCTTTCAAGTCAGCCATTTTGAACACCCCCACTTTAGAGTGGAATAAATGTTGTAATAACTGGTTTGAGCGAATGGAAAAGTATATTAAGCTACGTGGTTAATACTTAGAAAAACAATAAAAAGTACTATAAGGTTCTAGTTGTTTTTTTCTTCAAACGACAAAACTTAAAAGGCATCCCTCATAAATAAAATCAATATAAATACATTGAATTAATTTAGGGCCCAGGCAATATGATACCTAGTAGTGGTAGAGATGGTAGAGAAATACATCTCCATTTTCTTTTGTGTTCTGAAGTTAATGTTGGTTTTGGTATTAAGTAACATGAATATTGGCTCATTAAAAAAAAAAAAAGCAAACTGTCTTCCATTGGATATTTTTGGTCAAGCAGAGTTATATAAAATGATAACAGAGCATCCCTAAGCGATCAATTATTATCTCTTAAAACTCAACTACAGTACCCCAATTCCTTTTTGAATTCATAATGATTAATGTTTCAAAATATTGATTACAGGCAATGTAATACCCGTGGGTGCTATGCCTGAGGGTACCATTGTATGCAATTTAGAAGAGAAGATGGGTGACCGAGGCCGGCTAGCTCGTGCCTCTGGCAACTTTGCTACAGTCATTGGACACAACCCTGATGCCAAGCGTACTAGGGTCAAGCTATCATCAGGTGCAAAGAAAGTATTGCCGTCAAGCAACAGAGGCATGGTTGGTCAGTATCACAATTTTTATTATATATTATATTTTACATAATCTCCATCTGCTTATTTAAATATTTTATTTTTATATTACTTACGGGTTTCAAATGATGATAATAATAATCAAACAACAATATTATGTATTATTATCATGCTACTAATGTCATAACAATATAACAGATTAGGTGGGCCGCTTGTTGTCCCGAAGTAGAGGTTGATATCTGAGCTGTCTGAGAAAAGCAACAAAAGCAGCTATGAGAAATATAGTAAAGATATATTTGTAATGGTAATTATAATGTGTTAATACATTAAGTAAATTATCCATTCCTATAATTAAAAATGCCTTGAGATATAAAAATGCTACTCATTTTTATAGTGTCTTGTATCAAAAATATTTTATTGTTGCTAAATTGTACCTTCCATTTGCTGATAGGCCTTTAAGATTCGCCTGTAGGATGTGTTGGAGGCTATTTCGGAAGCTAGTTGCTGCTGTTTGCTATTATGTTCATGATGATTTCTACTTACCTACTCTGATAATCTATGATTACACAAGAGGCTCTTTCTGAGGACTTCATTTCTATGCATTTCAAAGTTGAAATACCTTCAATAGATAAATGTGATGTTTAAATTTAATTGCAGGCATTGTTGCTGGAGGTGGTCGTATTGACAAGCCCATCCTTAAGGCTGGTCGTGCATACCACAAGTACAAAGTGAAGCGAAACTGCTGGCCTTATGTACGAGGTGTTGCCATGAACCCTGTTGAACATCCTCACGGTGGTGGTAACCATCAACATATTGGTGAGTGTCCTATTTCAATTGTATTAAATAGAAACAACATAAGTGTGAACCGAGAATGTGAATAGATTTCTTATGAGATTGGGTTGGATACTATGCAACACTGGTGGCCCATTATTATAATTATTTTTAGATTTTCTTGTTAAAGTAAATTTGTATTCTTTTATATATAAAATATATATAGTATAGAATAAAATGTTCACCGAGCTTGTATCTCATTTGTCATTCATTCTTCAGGTAAGGCGTCGACAGTGAAGAGAGGAACCTCCGCTGGTCGCAAGGTCGGTCTCATCGCCGCTCGCAGAACCGGAAGAATCCGTGGTGGCAAGACCGACACCAAGAAAGAAGCGTAAACATAAATCTATTTCAAATTAAAAAAAACTTTAAAACAATTATGTTTTTCATTTAGTTTTAAATTGTTTTATTTTTTATTTACTTGACAAAAGTATAGGACTAAAAGGTTGGTGTTAAATATAAATGGTTTATTGAGTTAATATTATGTGATATCAAAACATTACTTATGAATTATTTTTACAGGCATGCTGGCTGAACTCGTGCATATTGCTGCTTCTGTGATAAATGAGTTTGTTTGAGCCTAAAGTTCTTCAGGAGAGCTATTAGGTATGCACCTTTTTACTATTTAATAGATTTTATCCTTGTTTTAACTGAAATTTACATGATGTTTTTACTTACCTACTCTGATTATTATGATTACAAAAGAGGCTCTTTCTGAAGATTTTCAAAAATATAACACTACTTATGGTTAGTGCAACTAAAAAAATATAATATAGTGTTTTAATTTCAGGTAACAATTATAAAAATGATCCAAAGATGAGAGAAATTTCTGCGGAACCAAAATCATTTACTATCAACCAACACAATATTGGCAAGTTCATATTCACACTGTGAAAATGTTGATGTAATATATAAAAACGGCTTGAGATGAAGCGATGAGAAAATGCCCTCCATGACATGGGTGTATGGATCACTGGTCTGAAATAACACGATTTATTTATATGGACAGGGAATTAAATGTCTCTGCAAAAAGTTAAAGGCAAAAAAATATGTAGCAATAGACAGGGCTAGAGTTCAGGATACCTTCTACAAACATTTTGAAGACGCTAGATACTAACATAAATTAATCCAATTGGCCAAGTAAAGAAAGTAATACAAGGGACGTCAAGCGCAATAAATACATTAAAGATATTCATGGTAAACTTACTGACGACAAGAGTATAAATAACAGATGGCGAGAAAATAACAAGGGAATGGTTCTAGATGACGTGCCAGCAGAGATGTAGAAACATTATGCCACTGGGGTGGCCTGGCTATCTATGCTATTCAATAAAATACTACCAGACATGTGGAGAACCAGCAACCTCATTCCATTTTACAAGAATAAAGATGTTGGTAACTGAAAACTAGAAGGATAAAAATTAACGTCACACACACCCTCAAAATCTGGGAATGTATTCTTGTCAACAGAATTACTAAATTAACAAACATTAGTAATAACTTTCGTTGTTTAAACTGACGTGGTTTTGACAAATTATGAATGTATAAAACACGGGAATTACTCACGTAGTAAGCCAGAGGGTTCCCACTATATTTCAGTGCCAGGCGAACAACGACCGCGTCCGCGAACGCCCCGTTTTGTTCTTGGAAAAGCACCGAATGTAGTCGAAACACTGACTTACTTTCCGTGTTTTATACATTCATAATTAGTAATGACTAATGAGGCTTCACCAAAAAGGTGTGGGAACAACCGACGCAATTCACACACTAAAAATTTGTAAAAAAAAATGTGTAAAAGTTTAAATCAAAAAAGAAAGACCTGCATTTCATTTTCATAGACCTTGAAAAGGATCTCGTTCGAGTGCCTAGAGAACTGCTGTTGAAGACTTTACAATAACATTGCTACAAGCATCATTAGTCCACCTGCCCCCCGATTCAGAACCCTTCTATAACTAAACGAATCGATTCGGTTCGATATCGTTCTCGTATCGAACGACAAATTTCGAGCTATTCAGAACGATCGATAAGAGCGTTCGATTCGGCTTCGATTTCGGTATCGTTATCGTTTTCATTACAAGACGCATTCTGAGGTATAGTTCTGTAAATGTCCTTCCAACACCTTTTTTTTTTGTACGTGGGCAAAATGCATCTACGCACTTTCGCCTACCGGGAAAGTAGGCGGGGTGTGTCGGGCTCGCTCGAGCATCACCGCTCCCTGGGGGCCTCAGGCCCCCAACCCTAACTGCACCCACAGCAGCCAGGATCCACTATATCCACTATCCGCTATAACGGAGGGAGCGCGGGGTACATTTGCATACCGCGCCCCTACCACGGCCGTCCGTTTCCGGACCCCTCCAGGGGGGAGGATGACCCTCCCCCTCGCGACCGTGCCGGGATCAAGAGCACGGCCGCACCACCCCGGGCCGGGGTGGTGCGGCCGCCACCCTCCGACGGCGGCCATATCGGCGCCACAGCAGGAGACGAACTGAATCACTCCTGCCGCAGCGCCTCCTCAGCCGCCGCACCGTCCAACACGACGCCGCTGCCCCCCTCAGTTGTAGTGCTTTGCAGCACCGCAACCTACCGTCTGATGGACCGCTCCTCGTCGACTTGGCGAGCAAAGCCTATCGGGAGCAGTCCCGGCCAGAATACTATAAACATACATAAATACAATGTACTATAATGAATAATAAACTATAATGGATATAAATAAACTTACATAGATATGAGACACGCGAGGCGCCGGGCGATGTCTAGTTACGTCTATTTCAGAGGGAATTAGACCAAGAACAGGCAGCACCGCGAGAAGGTAATCGCCAGACTTGCCTTAAGGATCATCACGACCTGCGCTTCCCCCAAAACCGTAACCTCCCTACCCATCCCGGGATGAGTAAAGAAGGCCTGGGCTTAACCAAAACAAGCAGCGCGAACGCTGCAAGCAAAGGCATAGCAACTATGTAATGGATAAACCCAGACCCGCCCTTCAATAATAACATCTCATTCATGCCTGGGAAAAGATATCCAACACAGAGTTTCTTCCGCCTGGCTACAATGGCGATCACTCTCGGGCGTTCTCTGTGATCCTCGAATGCATATCAAACTGAAAGGCAAGATGTACAAGCAAGCTGTAAGACTATCTCTGCTATATGGGTTGGAATGCTGGCCAATGAGGAAAGTAGATGAACAAAAACTTAATACAACTGTGATGAAAATGCTTCGATGGGCGGGTGGTGTGACAAAACTAGATAAAATTAAGAATTAGTTTTCGAGAAACATTTAAAGTCGCACACATAAGCGCTAAATTAAAAGAAAATTGTTTACGGTGGTATGGTCATTAAATGATACGCGAAGATAGCCACATGACAAAGAGAGCTGAGCATAGAGGAGGGAAAACGAGGTAACCACCGAGAGAACCACCCACAAATTGGATGACTACAATCATGAACGATATTATGAAAGCAAATTTGACCACAGATGCAATGCAAGAAAACGGGACCTTTACGGCCATTTCGTCCGTACACTACCTACGGCTGCCCGAAGACTCCGCCTAAACCGAAAAGGCCGGCCAGGGGTTCATCATCCGCCTAAAAATATTGCTACAGTTTTCGACTTTCCGTCTTTTCGAAAATAAGAAAGCTTAAAACAATTAATGTATTATTAATAAACTAATTATAGAATTGGTTTATTAACAATTAATCAATTGTAGCTTTCTTAGGTTCAAAAAGACGGAAAGAAAGTCGTAAACTAACTATAAATAAACATGTTCATGTAATATATAAAAATTGCACACTAATAAAAACTGATGCCAATTTGACCTCAAGTACATTTGCCCTTGCCTTGTAGATTATTTAGAAAGACTGCCTGCAAGGAAAATTTTGTAATCTTGGATGGTTGTACCTAACTACCAAAATAGGAACGTAATACTAAGTAATGCGCTACTGAATTTCAGCTACAAACCCAAAGCTATAATTAAAAAATGTAAAAGCCCGACTCCACAATTAAATTTCAATAGGTTTTGATTCTGACTGGGTAAACTTGCCACAAAAGCACGGGCGGTAGGTATCAAGTATTGTTTATAGCCAACTTCATTCAAGCAAAATTCTTTTAAAGAGAACTAAGTATGATCACAGATATAGAGTTTTGCCCGAAGACTGCCATTATTTTTATGACTAAGGGTTAGAGGCTATGTAGGGACATAGATTAAGTAGTTATCTGTGTTTGTGTTAGTGTGTAATAATTATCTTGCCTTTTAGGGGGCTACCTGATTTAAAAACATTTATTTTATTATTACTTATATACTACTACGTTCAATAAACATTTTTACTTGATATTATTTAGACTACACCCCAGTGCAAAGCAATAACTGCTATCTGCTAAAAATACGGTGACCCGGGAAATTTTCATTAAAAACTATTGTCGGCTTAAGTAACGTAAGCCACATAAAATAACACTTGTTTTAACACTATAGATAACAAATCATTAAAACGTTTTTATACTCTGTAAAGCTGACGTTTTGTAAATAGTATTTGCTACTCAACCGTCGATATAAACGAGAACGAATTCATCGTTAGCGGTTATAGAAAGATAATCGCTATGAAGCGATGCATATTGTCTAGGTCCACAGTATTTCCAGATATAGCACGAGAACGAATTCATCGTTAGCGGTTATACAAAGATAATCGCTATGAAGCGATGCATATTGTCTAGGTCCACAGTATTTCCAGATATAGCATGAGAACGAATTCATCGTTAGCGGTTATAGAAAGATAATCGCTATGAAGCGATGCATATTGTCTAGGTCCACAGTATTTCCAGATATAGCATGAGAACGAATTCATCGTTAGCGGTTATAGAAAGATAATCGCTATGAAGCGATGCATATTGTCTAGGTCCACAGTATTTCCAGATATAGCACGAGAACGAATTCATCGTTAGCGGTTATACAAAGATAATCGCTATGAAGCGATGCATATTGTCTAGGTCCACAGTATTTCCAGATATAGCACGAGAACGAATTCATCGTTAGCGGTTATAGAAAGATAATCGCCATGAAGCGATGCATATTGTCTAGGTCCACAGTATTTCCAGATATAGCACGAGAACGAATTCATCGTTAGCGGTTATAGAAAGATAATCGCTATGAAGCGATGCATATTGTCTAGGTCCACAGTATTTCCAGATATAGCACGAGAACGAATTCATCGTTAGCGGTTATACAAAGATAATCGCTATGAAGCGATGCATATTGTCTAGGTCCACAGTATTTCCAGATATAGCACGAGAACGAATTCATCGTTAGCGGTTATACAAAGATAATCGCTATGAAGCGATGCATATTGTCTAGGTCCACAGTATTTCCAGATATAGCCTTTTTCATAAAAAACAAAATAGGTACCTCTTATTAGAAAAATATTAGTAGGTACCTACTTAAAGAACAGCGCCACAACCGCGCCGCGCCATGTCCTTTATCAAGGTTGCTTGTCGGCATCCTCTAGCCGAAGCTTTCACACCGTGTATTATTACAATTTATGTTACTTCTGTACAAATTTCCATTTTCATACGGGACAAGCCCCGTGCCCTATCCATCATGCCTCTAAAAAGAAACATCAAAATATTTTTTGTTCGTAATTTGTTTTGGCATTTTAGTATTATGGCGGCCCTACACGGTGTGTATAACGACTGCTCTGCTCGCTCAGCCCCATGGCCGCTGCAGATGTACAACAAACGAGAATGAAGTAAGTGGGCCTGCTGGAAGGACGGACACGGTAAAAGTCCAATCACAATTTATTGCATCGCTGTGTGGGTATTAATTCAAGAAAATAACCTAAGAGGCAGGCTGCTAAGGGAACGTACCCATACTACGTGACCCGTTCAGAGGGGGGAGGGGTGTCTTCAAAATACCACGCTTGGTCACAAGGGCGGGGGGTTCAAGTGTTCAGGTTTTCGTCTCGTAATCAATATCGTCTAGGGAAATCTCGTGCTTTTTTGAGCTAGTATATTCAATTATGGCGCGCAGCGTTTTTATCAATACACAAATAAGAGAACAAACACGGCGAGCGTTATAATAAGAAAAATAAATATGGAGCAAATATTTTTTTTCCTTTTTGGCTGTAAAAAATGATTTAAAACCATATTTTGATTACTACGTGAAAACTAGAGGGGGCCCTGCCATACTTCGGGTGGTCACCGAGGGGAGGTAGGGGCATAAAATATTGTAAAAAAAAAGATCACGTAGTATGGGTACGTTCCCTAAGAAGCAGTCTGCCCCTTAAGTACATAACATATTTTGTAAACTATAACTAAAAGTTTTGTGATTGAAATTGGATTCGGTTGCTTTTGAAGCACGAAAGTACACACTACTTGGTAGTAAAATATTTATTTAACTAATTACGAAAGTACAAGATAAATATATATTAAAAAGATTCGTTCTTATTTACTATACCATCTATGCTGAACTCTGAAATGTCCAATTCGCTATCATCTTTTTCGCTTACTTTCTTTGGTTTAACGAAGGCTTTATGATTGACCGCTGGGATACCTTCAGAATCATCCAAGATCGAGCTACCCAGGCTGGTGTTACTCCCTCCGGCGCTGGACGCCCGGGCCATGGGCCCTGCGAGCACGTCCACTCCTCCGACGATCGCGGTGGAGGGAGTGCCGTTTCGTCGCGCCAGCTGGGACTCTATGGTTTGCTTCAACTCTGCTATATTCGGGCTCGTTCGTGTATTTATTTGAATCTTTGTGTCAATCTTCAACGGTTCGTTTTCAATGCTGGAAGGAATATAAATAAGGAAATCTTAAATCTCGGTTTATATAGAGCGGTGAACATTTTCACTGATCGTCGCTTGTCATCCTGACGGTTAACGATTCGATGCTCATCACCGGCTTTACCTTTTGGCGAAGATAAAGATCATGGTCGAAACCAAAAACATGGTGGTAGCATACTTTCTAGTAACCGCCCGGCTAACTACCACCCTCAAGTCTGACAGTCACCAGGCCCAAAATGGGCTCAAGGCTGTCTTTGGAGCCAGGTAACATCTAGTGTAGCGTGATTTATCTAATCTTTGAACATGTTGTCACGGACCATCAAGTGATATAGTGGTCAACGTACTAGATTTAGGTATAAAAGAATATGAAAAATTTTGCTACTAGCAGTTCAGCCATTTAAGTGTAAACTAGTGGTGATGTGGTGATCTACGAGCCGCTAACTGATATGTACTTAGGTACCTGATTGTACCTATATTTAGTGAATCGTTATTATTGTGGCTGTGATTTCTTTTTTTGCAGTTGAATACAGTTAGTATTTAACTGCAAAAAGTTAAATTTAAAATTTAATTACCTACGTATTTCCGGGTACTGCTTGGGTAATATATGCTATGTATCATGTGTAATGTTGACAACTATCGATACCTACTCAATCCACCCACATTTTATTTTACTCGACCATTCGCAAATGTAATTATCTATCTTAGCAATCACATTCTTACATAGTTTCATTAAAACAGCTCAGCTTTAGGATTTTATCTAATCTCATACTGAAATATAAAGATTAAAAAATAAATTAAAAAAAATGCAACCGACTTCAACACTCAAAAGTGTGAAATAACTTGTTGAAGTTGGTACCATGATAGTTCACAAAAGTAACTATCATCACAATATTGTGCTCATGGTACCGACTTCGACAAGTTATTTCACACTTTTGAGTGTTGAAGTCGGTTGCATTTTTTCAATAATGCATCCTGCTGTTGGAAACTACTACTGGAACTCATAGACGAGTGGAGCTTGGGCCGGATTTCTAAGTCATGACAATATATCTTTCATGGACCATTTGAACTGACATGATGACGATATTTGGAGACTGCTACTGGAATTCATAGACGAGTTATGTTTTCTGGACCCGAGTCCTATGATGTAATTTACCTTAATGCTGATACTAGGTATACAAAGTTTTGAAGTAGGTACTTACCTAGAAATATCCCACTCTTCACCATCAAGATTCACTAACCCTAATTCATATTTCTCGTTACCATCACTTTTTTCAGTAATGCTTTGCGATGGCGAAGCGCTAACAGATTTCATTTGAATCGCGTCCATGTCAAACAGAACTTTCTTCTTATTCAAAGACGATATTGATGACGCATTTTTAAGAACACCTTTAGTTTGTTTTACAGTTTGGATGTTCTCTGACTGAGTTTTCTTGATTGGAGAATCACTTAGTGACTCAACATCGTCGCTACTATTTGCATTGTTATTGTTTTGCAACTTACTACCAATATTAATGGCTTTTGATTTAGGGTCAGATAAGTTGGTGGCAGATTGAGTACGAGTGAAGAGATTACCATTCTCAATATTATATTTACGCACAGTATTCATATCTGTATCTGCAGAAGCCGGCCGCCGGGCCGGTGATTTGATCAGATTCTCAATAGACTTCGCGGTCTCAGGAACTATATTTGTACTGTAATAGTTATGATCGCTCTCATTTGATTCCTCAGAGTCAAATTTTAAAACATTACTTTTAGAATCTTTTTTATTTTTTTTACTGGAATTGATAGTCACTATATTTGGCTTTGACTCATGTTTATTGTTTAGTTGATAGATTAATCCGTTTTTGGGTTTACTGTCACTGTTTTTAATATCGGATGTTTGTTTTGGTTCGTTCAAGGGGCTACCAGGCATGGAGTCTGGCGGAGTTTTGAGTAAAGTCATTGCTCTGTTCAATGATCTTCGCTTTTCTTTGTTATTATCATTAAGTTTTACCAAAGACAATGCTTTCGATTTCACATTAGATATAACTGATGATAAATTACGAAAAGGCTTGTTTATTTTGTTTGGAGAAGCATATTCATGTTTTCCACTTATATCCTCGTTAGACATAGTAGTGTTTGAATCCAAGAATGCAAGAATACTATGTCTGACTTTTTCGTATGATGGATGTTTCTGTAATAAAATATCAAAAGTAGTGTTCAAAACAAACCAATTTAAATATCAAAGAAAAAACTACAACCCAGATAAATACTAACCTTTATCTTCACTTCATGCATTTGTTGTATTTCAGTGCGTTGTTTGTGAAAGATATTTTGTGGTAATCTGCTTTTTAGAGGATCCACTCCAAACGAGACTAATCGACTATTTACTTCTTCTGTAAGTTTTGCTCTTACAACTCTCATAGGACTGGAATAGAGTAGAAAAGAACTTCTTGAAAAAACGTTATGCACTAGGGCACAGCGAGGAATTAAAAGAAAATACTGTAGAAAAATATAAATCTGGAACTTTTAACACAGCTTACCTTCCGGAGATTGCAAATGTGGTTTCTGTCGAGCTTTTTGTATCGGATTTGCTTTTATCGTTCTTATGTTTAGATGCATTAGTCGTTTTATTACTGTCACTTTTAGCTCCAACTATTGTTGGATTTCTCGGCTTTGGTTTTGAAGGTTTTTTGTTCTTAGGCTTTGGAGTAGGTATAGTTAAATTTTCTAATCTTATTTTGTTTTTTGTAACAGACTTGAGTTGGACCTTTTCCGTGCTAGATGACTCCGAGGACGTTGAACTAATAGAACCCATGTTGAGAAGCTCTTGAGCTTTTCTATGTAAATTTTCTAGTGTGTGCCGATCTTCTCTTAGTTTAATCTTATTGCTTAACATTTTATCTTCAGATGCCTTCATGAGGTTTTGAGTATTACTCGTAAGATGATTTGCCTGAAAAGAAAAAAAATGAAAAGGTTTTATTTCTCCAAAGAAAGGAATCAATTAGAACATTGATTGGCGTTACCGCGTAGATCTGTGGGTATATCTAACTCGTTATATTTACCGCATTCAGATCATCAGTCGAAGTTGTCACGGTTTCCGAAGCTTTTCGAGCGAGATTTTGCTGTAGTAAACCCTGTAGTTGTGTAGCTCTTTCTCTCTCTGTTTCAGCAAAAGCACGTGCTTCTTTGGCATCTCGAGCAACGTCATTTAACTTATGAAGTAACGCTTCATATTGCTTGGACTGAGCCTCGGCTCGCTTAGACCAAAATGTTATCTGGGCTTCGGTTTCTCTATTATTTTCTGTTTTCTCGGTAGCCTTTTCTTTTTTCTGTAAATAAAGTAAATGATATTATTTTATTATCAATATTTAAAATAAAGTATACTTGCAATTGGCCCATTGTAACCTACGCAATTTGGTGAAGTATCTATAGGAAACACAAAAATAACGTGTAAGGCCAGGACGGATTGAACGATTAGCTACATCTAGTCGAGTAATTTCAGATATTAACTGGTAATAATATATATTATTAAAATATGTATGGATCTTAGATATGTAGATGGGTAGAATACCTACTATTTTTTGACATAATATGTAAATGCACTTATACTATTATAGTCATAATGGAAGAACAAGACTGAGACTAAAAAAAATAAATAAATTTAATTAATAATAATATTCATTTATTCATAAACATGGGTTATCATTGGTAACAAATAAAATATTTTAGTACAGCCATGATTCGCCTTGCTGGCATATGAAAATTGTCATAGTAAATAACAATAACTAATAGAATTATCAAATAAAATATGAATATAAATTAATACACAAAAATCAATTGGTCTCAGATTGACATCTTATATAATGTATTTAGTAATAATTGAGTACCTAATGTTTCGTGCCTAGAGATAATAAAGATATACTTTTCATTTAAAATTTCCACTACTATCTGGGGTTGGATAACATACATATGGCAATTCTAACTTTCGGGTCTGCAACTCTGAAAGTGAAGTGGTGTTGCAGCCAAACCGCTCTCGAAGGTTCTTTAAACCAAGAAAGCCACCTCCTGCCAGCTTTTCTTTTCCCAGCGTTTTTCCCTAGGATAAGGCGGGGTTACTTGTATTTGTCATTTCGTCATAACGTGACCTTGCGTACTTAATGCCTCTTTTTATTCTGATAAAGATGTGTATTGGAAAGACATCATAGTAACTGTGACGGTTAACGGATCACACTGATATTTATAGGAATATACATATTAACAATATATTTTCTGTATCCTTTAGAATAAAACAATAGCCTCGAGGTTGTGAGGAATGGCAATCGATCTGACGGTTGCCGGTTTGTTCTCCAACTTCGGCTTGAGCTTGCAGTGTAGTTGACGTCGTTATTAAATTCGATCAAATACCAAAAATGTGTACAAAAACTTTACTATTTACTATATGCCTAGGTGGTTTCCCGATTGTAGATTATGTTTTAATTGTTTCCTCTTCCTGTTAACTGCGGGCCCCAAACTAGGCACAGCCTGTATCTTGGGCGCCCAATCTGTTACATACAGTCGCTGACGGACCCACCATCAGGTGAGCTCCGCCAGCGGTTACTGTTAACAAATAGTATTGTTGCGCTTGTCTGTACGCGTTTGTTTTTTCTTTATAGCTTAACTTTGATAATGGTAGATGAGATGTCAGCGTAGATAAAAGATGAATCGAATAAAAATAAATAAATAAATAATGTTAGTTACTAAATTTTGGGATCTGCATCGCCATAAGGATTCTTTTTTTTGTCGAATGGGACCTGTAGAAAATAATAACGAATTAACTTAAATGAGAGAAACTGATGTGTGTTAAATGTATGGTTGTGAAACATGTAGAAAGTAATGTTGTGAATTATGTGTAGGTGTTATATAGCTTGCGCGTGTAGACAGGGTGATGGTGTTTGTGTATTTGTAAAGACTAATAATCGTGTGCCATGTGTAGTGTGCGCGAGAAACTGTAAATTAATTTGATGTTAAGAAGCGGTATATTTGAGATTATTGCGTGATTAACCATGATTAAATGAAAATTGATTAAGGACTGGTTTTTACGTATGAGACATGTGAAATAGACCGAAGTATGTTTCCAGGCATTTCCTAATTTGCATGGTATGCTATGCAACATAGCATGCAGTCCTAAGGGATTGGAAGCTATGCTGCGTTGTGGAAAACAAGTCTTAATAAAACCATTCTACATTCTTGTTAAAAATGTATTACAATTTGTACTTACAGAAAAAGCTAACTCTTGTTGTAAGTGTAAAATTTGAGCTCTTTGTTCTTTAACGGTATCATGTAATTGTTCTACAAGCTTATCACTCTTTGGTTCAACTTGCGGCGCTTGTTTTTCTTTAATAGTATTGATTGTTTCTAAAATCTGAGATCGTAGTTCATTAATTTCTTTGTTATACTTTTCATGTTCTTCTGTTTTCCATTGTTCGAACTTATTTAATAGATACTCTTCTGTGTTTGTTGATACTTCAACGTCTTTTGTGATCTTCTTATCGTTATCATTATCAGCAGCTGAAGCAAAAGTTAATTCTTCTCGAATTGTCGATGTAGTGTTTTTATTTTTCGTATTAGTAATGGCATCTTCCATTTCTTTAAGTTTGGTTCTTAGTTCCATAATTTCAGCACTCATCTTCGCATTTTCATTAGTTTGGTCAGACATTCTATTTTCTTTTTGTGGAGTTGCCATAACTTCTGGGTGTCGTCTAGCTACGTGACTTTGAAGATAGAGTTGATTTAAAAACACTTTGTCGCAGTAACTGCACCTATTGTGATGAAGAGCATCAGCATTTGAAGTAGACTGAAACATAGTTTCACCTCTATTAGACAAAGTTTTTAGAATCATAGCGGCAATGTTATCATTCCCGTAAGGCAGTGGAGTCTTGAACGAATGTCTTGACCTTTTCCTGAGTTTTCGAAGTTCATCTTCTTTTTCTTGTAGGTGTTTCTTAGTTGCATCTAATTCCTGGAATGTAATACATAAACAACTTAATAATATGTCGTATTGTAAGTCTCGCAGAGTATTTGAAATGATAACTATTTATTACAACATACACGAAGTATTATATTGTATACCTTAAGATCGTATCTCATTAATAGATTAGGTATATGATTTTACACTTTTACAGACCTGGGCAAGGGATGTAATTTCTTCCCTTAATACGTAGACACTGCGATCAAGATAGTGACGACAAAACTGCTGATATTCAACTGCCAACTGCGCCAGTCGGAACATCTTCATAACTCCTTCGTCAAGAATACGAATGTCGAACTCGGACTCGAAGACACAATCCAATATCTAAAATAATATTAATCCAGTTAATGGCATACTATGTTTCATCAAGTCAAGACGAATAACAAAATTTAAATTTTGACTACCGTCTAAATAAGAAAATTTCGATTCGTATTCAGCGAACCAGTGGATCAAATGTACAAGGATCGGCTAATATCACGGTCACCTTTTAACAATTAGTTTCCATAACAGAACAGTATGATTTGCATTAACTACTCATATGGACCAAAAGCCGGCCATACCCCATGTTCTACAGATAATGATAAATATTTAAGCTACTTCCATAATTACGCGGGGAAGTGTAGATACATAACTTAGGTATGTATCTCAATAATCTCATTCTGATATATAAAGATTAAAAAATCAAAAACAGAACTTGAGACAGTCTTTATAGACAACCAGTAGCGCGCCGCGGTTTCATCCGCGTGGATTACAGTTTTCCCGCTACCTCAACTGTCCCACGGAAACCATACTTTTTCCAGGATAAAAGTAGCTTACGGGTTCATCCAGAGTTTAAACTATCTCCTTAGGTACCAAATTGGGGTTGCCGTTTAAGCGTGAAGAAGTAACAAACATTCACACACTTTTATTGATGGATTTTTAATATTAGTAGGATACATCGAAATAAATTTAATAAAGTACATTACGATATAGGTAGCTCGTCTATGACTACTGTATCGAAATGTTACTATTTTCCGAATTGTCCGTACTCGCTATATAGACCTATCCCAACAACAGTTCACTCAATGCGTTAGTCGTAACGTCCCGTCTCGCACTCCGGAAGAACCCGAAATAATTGTCGATCGTGATATCGACTACGCGTAAGTACCATGCTATACCCGTAAAAACAGTGTAAAGTAATTAAGAACGTAAGTTTTAATATTATTAACAGTTCACTGGCTTAGCAAATAAGGTGTACTTTACCTAATTTATTTAATAATATGTCAAACTACCTAGGTATAATATTTTAATGTAAAGCTACTGTGTTCTCTGAGCGACGAACGCTCATTCAGCTTAGTTAGAGTTAAAATAAATCTTTTTATTAAAATGCGGGTTGTTTTAGCTACAATAAGTCGTCACGTTACTTAATGCCGCGTAAAACTGAACATCTGGATAAAACTATTCTGTTATTATAAATAGTGTTGAAAGGAGTTAATTGAATTTTAGAGTAAATACAGTGTAGATGAAGAGCTTTTTGATTTTACAGGATTTCGGCTTGTTTCAGTGATTAACAGCATTACCGCCATTGTGATGTTGTCTTAGTGAGCCTAAAGTGTTTAAACCTAACTGTATGCCTGTTCCCACGCGACATGATTATCAGGGTTGCCCGATTTGAATGCTGTGTATGTAGGGCTAAGTATGTTCACGTAGGTATGGCTAAGTATGTAAGGTTAGGTATGTTCACGTAGGTATGCATAAGTATGTAAGGCTAGGTATGTTCACGTAGGTATGCATAAGTATGTAAGCCTAGGTATGCATAAGTATGTAAGGCTAGGTATGGCTAAGTATGTAAGGTTAGGTATGTTCACGTAGGTATGGCTAAGTATGTAAGGTTAGGTATGTTCACGTAGGTATGGCTAAGTATGTAAGGTTAGGTATGTTCACGTAGGTATGGCTAAGTATGTAAGGTTAGGTATGTACACGTAGGTATGGCTAAGTATGTAAGGTTAGGTATGTACACGTAGGTATGCGTAAGTATGTAAGGCTAGGTTTGTTCACGTAGGTATGGCTAAGTATGTAAGGTTAGGTATGTACACGTAGGTATGCATAAGTATGTAAGGCTAGGTATGGCTAAGTATGTAAGGTTAGGTATGTTCACGTAGGTATGGCTAAGTATGTAAGGTTAGGTATGTTCACGTAGGTATGGCTAAGTATGTAAGGTTAGGTATGTTCACGTAGGTATGGCTAAGTATGTAAGGTTAGGTATGTACACGTAGGTATGGCTAAGTATGTAAGGTTAGGTATGTACACGTAGGTATGCGTAAGTATGTAAGGCTAGGTTTGTTCACGTAGGTATGGCTAAGTATGTAGGGCTAGGTATGTGAGCTGAATGCTTAGGTATATCGTTTTACTTACATCGTTCAAATGTTGCTCGATGATTACAAATTTCCTCTCTTTTATAAGGCTGTCCAAGTCGATCAGTTCTGTAAAGTAACAAGACTTATGAAGTTAAACATGTATCATTTGTGCAGGGTAGTTTTATGTACATCGTAGTATTTATACTACTAATATTATAAATGCGAAAGTTTGTGAGTATGGATGTATGTTTGTACTCTTTCACGCAAAAACGACTAAACGGATTTAGATGAAATTTGGTATGTAGATATTTCAGGTCCCGGAATAACATATAGGCTACTTTTCATCATCATCATCATCATTATCAACCACGCTAGTAAAACCGCGGAGCGCAGCTAGTTAATAATAAAACATACAATATAATATCCAACCCTCCGATTCAAAACTTTCTATAAATATACGAATAATCTGCATCGAATGAGTATAGATAAGTCCCGTATTTCTGTAGAACTTTGGGAGTTGGTTAGATCGGGACTCGGGTATAGTAATGACTGGCAGCCGGTACTTTACATAAAAGCCAGTAAGATTATTTACATTATATTGACTCCAGTGTTCTCGGTACATTAATGTAACCTACGATCAAATGTTGACATTACAGTAACCTAATTATAAATAGTAATGAATGAATTGAGTTTATGTTTCCAACGGACTAATGCTGTTTCTCTCTACCGGCATTCACAGCTTCACCAGAGGGGCGCTGGATTGAGTCGAGTGCGAGCCCGCTGCTTTTTAACCGATTTAAAAAAAAAGAAGGATTTTTTAAATATTTGTTACCTCAGAACTTTCGACGGAGTAACCGGTTTTGATGATTCAAATTTGAAATAAAAAAATTATCATTAAAATCGGTCCTGAAAGTGTGGAAAGCTTTAAACATTTAGTTTACACTGTTTTTTACGGGTATAACGTGGTACTTACGCGTAGTCGATATCACGATCGACAATTGACGACGACCGGAAGCCTTTGGAAGGAAGCATTTGCGTAAAAGCGTAAAAAACAGTGTAAAGTAATCATGAACGTGAGTTTTAATATTATTTAGTTTAGTCTTTTTGATTTGAAGATATATACATACAGGTGGCGTATCCTAGTAACCTGTCCACTGCCGGTAACGATTGATTTCTCGGAAACACATTTTCGAGCACTATTAAGTGTTGCTCTATTAATGTCACCGCTAAATTGTTAATCTTGATATTACTAATTCTTAAAATAATATTTTTACGGCGAGGGCGCTGTTTTGCATGAATCCCGAGCGGAGCGATTGGATTCTTTAGTTGGCAGAATCCTAAGCGCAGCGAGGGATTTCTCGACTCGACTATCAGCACGCAACCAGGCATTTTTTAATGTATTGTACCTATGTGAGTAAACACGACTGGTCGCGACGGGCGTTGGATACTCAGTGGATAGTTGCGGTACGCTGTACCGCAACTCGCGCAAAACCATGGTTATACTTTGTCATCTCTATACGTAGTAATAGTAACTCAGTGTTTCGTGCCACTTTTATAGCCGTCCTAATTATAATACAATACTTTTTCTAGATTTACCTATTTGGTTATAGCCCATGATCATAGAGTAGATACTATTATGGTATACTTTTGTACTCTGTATAGAGTGGGCGTAAAAACTCATTTACCCCGCTTTAAAACTGTAACAGAAAAGATCTACTTTGCTCGCACTTATAGCCCAACCAATCATGTTTTTTTTAATAATAGTAATAAATAATTTCGATTTCGGGCGGAGCTAAAAGAAATGGGCGTTGACTACGGACTCTAAAATAAATTGAAAAATATTCATTGGAACGGCGGCACTCGACGCCGCGATACGCATAGCGTTGTCAGATCTATAGAGCTTCGTGAACTATTAGAAGCGGCAGAACTATTATGGTATATGCAGCTACGGTAAAGGAACTAGAAAACAACATTTTCATGCTGCACTCTACTGCAAAAAATTTAGGGTAATGTGCAAAAGCATCTTGTAGATATACCTATTATATAGGAACCTACTCAATTCAACATCACTCAGCCTTATGCCTTAGTAATTATTGTTATCTAGTCTATATCATTTTTGTATGTATGTACCATGTACTTATACCACATGCACAGAACATGAAAAAATATATAAACTTAAACACCATTATTTTTCTGTGTATATAATATATAGTACTTTGTGGAGAGAGATTTATAAATAATTGCTCAATCGGACAGCATTCTCTTAAAACCAATGATGTTTTACTAAAGATGACGTATATTTATACTGCGCGGTGCTCAGATTTTGTTCCTTTACAACATAAACATGCTTACTGCGACAGATAATACGGTACTAATAATATAGCAAAGGATAGCTATATGCTTAGACTTGCGCTTGAAATACGCGTCGTAATGAAAATTACTACGATTGACTTAATTTTGCCGCCTCAGTTTCCGCGCGTTTTTGCGACATCTACCTCATTTATACATTTAATATCAATGCTTAAAACCCAATTTGCAAGACAGTAGCTTTGAGATACCAGAAAAGATGTACTGAATAAACGGAAACAAAATGAGATAAATATTACGCTAGGCGATTTTAAAATAATTTAAAAACTAATAATGAAAATTAACCAAGCCCAAATACCTAACTAGTTTGTATGGGAACTTCTAACTCCAGTTTAGGAACGTGTAATTTCACTCATGAAATGAAATATTTTTAAATAGTAAATGTAAGTCGAAAAATATCGATCCTAGCAAATGACCAGAACCAAAATTGATTTCAAACTATTTTTTAACTAGTTTTCGTGGAAAATTAAAAATAAATAACTTAATAAAAAAAAGTGATCTTTAAATTCAAGAGTGCTGATGATAGCCTAGCTAGATTCTAGATCTAGCGTGCTAACAACTTCGACCACATCGTCACTGACCATCAAGTGAGATAGTGGTCAAACGCTAGATCTATACAGTATATAAAAAATGATATATATGATATTATGTATATATGATTTAGACTGCCATGGAAAAAACCCTAAAAGAATATCGAAGTAAAATTGCCAGTAAAAATGTTTGCAATGTGAGCAATGGCTAGGTACCTTTATGTATTACATCGTGTACGTACTGTGTATAAAATAAATGCATGAATGAGAGTTTATGTGCCAGAAACATGGGTACATTCGTGTTGCTATAATTCGTTTCTCAATGTATGAGGTTGCCATCATGCTCGGGCATACATTTAGTGTAAGAATAAGATAATAAATACATAATTGCAATTATATATGCATAACAGAAATGTCTTTAAAATTAACTTCTAAAAGATACTATAATGAAATTATCAGTTAACAAAAATTGTATATAGAATGTCAAAAATCAATCTGTCATATTTTAACTTAGTATTTTAATTTCACGCCACGGAGGAATTTAAAACCAAAGCCCCACTGAGCCTGGCATAAGTCCATAACCGTTTCTACTGGAATATCACCAAATAATAAAACAATAATCATTATGGTCATAGGAAAGGTACATAGGTACAAAACATAGATAGGTACTTTATATGTAGAAAAGTCTTCTGCAGCATCTTAATTTTTCTGATGGATGTTTTCCATGCCCTCTATATTTACGCTTATTTCCCATTGTAATTTTTTTTGGCAGTCTAAATCTAAAACAGAAGCAAAATCGTGTTTCTTACGGTATCCTAATTTTTTTGGTATCACTAAAATAGGTTTAAAAATGCCGTGTCTAAACTTTATTTATCCCAAACAAAAACTTATAGGCAAAACTATATATATATATATATATATATATTAACTAATCAAATAATCTTTTTACTCAATAATCAATAACATATAACTGGATTATTATACCTATAAAGTAGAAAAATAGTATATTTGTTTAAAAAATATCAAAAAAGGAATCGAGTAACTAACGGCACAGACCCCACGTCCAAACAGCCCGAGCGCTGCGGTTTCGCTTTCTAATCAGTGCGCTGCGGGCTGACTGACATCTGCGATGATTCCTTCTCTCGATCCAATGATGTTTTACTAAAGATGACGTATATTCATACTGCGCGGTGCTCAGATTTTGTTCCATTACGACATAAACATGCTTACTGCGACAGATAATACGGTACAAATAATATAGAAAAGGATAGCTGTTTAGACTTGCGCTTGAAATACGCGTCGCAATGAAAATTACTACAATTGACTTAATTTTTTTTTAAAGAACTAAAAAATGTTATAATTTTTTTTCACAAATTTAACCGTATAATTTTAGAATAAATAGGTTTTAAACATGCGCGTTTTGCTACGGTCTTGACCTTAAGAGCACTAAGCATATAATCACTTCTTTACGTTAGGTCAATTAAATTTAATGAATAATTTCAATACTCACTTATTTTAGACCAGTCTATGTGAACCCTCGGTCGATGAGTGTTGAACGTGAAACCAGACTCCTCAGCCAGTTTAGGGAAGTGATGATGGAGTTCGTACGAAGTTTTGTATGCCATTATTGTCAATTTATGAACTAAGATATTTCCTTTAACTTTATTATCAACTAATGTGTTTAAAACTCTTTACTTATCTAATTTATTAATAAGAATACAATCACTGAGTATAGGAGGACGACACATTGCTTAGCAACATTTGGTAATACCGTCGCGTCCGTACCCGTAGCACAAAAACTTACAGGGCAATCGGCATCGTTTACTTCGTTCACTGCGTACCTACACGACATGTACCTACAAATAAACACAAGACTATTATCATAAATAAAAAGGTACAAAATGATGAAATTTGGCATGCAAATTTACTAGGTTACGAATGGTATAGTTTTGATCATAGATCAGATAGAATACATACTATGTTTTGATTCTTAGTTGCTAAGTAACCATGATAAACAATGGAGACCCATTGCTATTTTATAATTTATGGATTCGTGCCGTTTTGATACAAACAAACCATTATGCTGTATACATACCGACTCGCAATTTAAGAAACTAATTGGCCTTAATTAGTCAAGTAGGCCCTATAGTTGGTCACTAGATTAATCAGTCGAACTAGCTAAAATTCACTAAAACTTATTTTTTATAATATATTATTTTAAAATTATATTTTTGGTAAAATTATATGAAAGACATATCGATAATGATAATGTTAGGTAGGGATTGTTTATTATACGGCGGTTAGCAAATGGTTCCTTATGTTAGATAAAGCGTTCAAATTATGCAAGAACATTTACAAAAATAGTTAGGAGCGATGTTGGACGGAGGTCCGATGGAAAGTTAGTACTTAGTTGGACATCTTTGTATTTACCTTTTCCTTCTTTATTAGTAATTATGTTTATATGTAATATATATATTATATATATATTATGTTTGCTGAGTTGTTTTCAATCTGTTCGGTATCAGGTACCAACAATACCTACCTAGATACTAAATAAACGATATTGATGTTATCAAATGTTTGTAGCAATAAAATATGTGCCAAACAAACATCAGTGGTTTTAGATATACATCAGCAATCTTGTTATTGCTGAACTAGAATAGCATTACCTATACCTATTAGGTAGTTAGGTATATGTATGAGGTACATAAGCAATGGTTATGTGTGTTACCTACATAATTATTTAAAAGTATGAATAATAGTTGAAATAAAAATACTGAACTTACGTGGCCAAGTACCACTTTGCTCGTCAATATCTTTATTATTCCACGATACAACGCTGGTTTCATCGTTTTAATCTATCGCATATCTATATCCTATATCTAACGGGAGCAGTCTCATGGAAAGGGGGCAGCCCGACGACACGTCATTCCATGCTTCATTTTTTTGTATTTTTTTCGTGTCGCCGTTCGAAATTTACAAGCAAGGTATATAAGAAAACTGTGCAGCGTCCAACTCGATGCATAAAACATGAACTCAAAATACGCAGAGATATACCTAGGTACTGCGAATACGTAGGCTGAATATTTTGCAAGCTCACGTTCTATACTCGAGTTATTACTTTGTACAATGTAAATGTTTGAGTATAAAAATAATAGAGAACATCGCTTCGGCTGAATCGTGTATCCCGTGGGCGGTGCGGTGCGGTCCGTCGAGTCGCAGACAGGTCGACGACTGTCGTGAGGCGAAGCTCAAGCCGCGGGCTTCTCCTCCGAGACGGCGGTGGCGGCCGAAGCGACGGACCCGCCGTCGTCGGAAGGCCCGTTGCACGCGAGCGCCGGGAACCTCGCGTATAAGGCCGCTTGATACTTGGGGTGGCTGCAACAATAACCAAACTTTCAACTCGCGTTCCATTGATCTTTACTTAACAATTAGTCAATGATGTTTTACTAAAGATGACGTAATTCATACTGCGCGGTGCTCAGATTTTGTTCCTTCACGACATAAACATACTGCGACAGATAATACGGTACAAATAATATAGAAAAGGATAGCTGTTTAGACTTGCGCTTGAAATACGCGTCATAATGAAAATTACTACAATTGACTTAATTTTCCCGCCTCAGTTTCCGCGCGCTTGTGCGACATCTACCTCATATAAACATATAATATCATTGACAATTAGTATTCAAAATCAACGGTGAACCTGATATAATGTTGCGAAATGGCAACAGACAGGCAAAAGTTAGTTGATATGTGGTAAGTGCCTATGCGGTAGCTTTATTAGCCAAGTTATTATATTTAAAATTATTTAAACAATACCATATCAAGAACATTTTTACTTCTTTTCCACAAGGGGTTATTTGGAAGAGATCGCACTGACCGATAAAACCATCCGTTGAAACGTAGTATCTAACTGAGTTATTCTTGTATTTAGATTCATTATGGTGTTGAACTTAAGAGTTATCTATGTATCTGTTACTTATACATAGGTAATTGCTATTTGCCGATGACGTACCTGATACCATATACAATCGGGTTGTAGACGGCGTTAGCTTTCGCGAAGAGCGACCCCCAGATAGTGGCGAGAGGGCTGATCTTCATGCTTTCGAATACACCTGCATAGTTGATCACCAAGTACGGCGTCCACGCCATGAACCACAGAGATATCGTCATCAGTGCTACCTGTAGGTGAATGAAGATTACTAACTGATACTTTTGCTATCTTCAATATTACGGATTATCTGGCTTTAATCTTATTAGAAATTCCTTAAATGCGCAAAATTAAAGAGCTGGATATAGGCATCTGCCTTTGTAATATACCTTGGCCAGTTTGCACTCGGCGCTAGTGTTTGCTGCTTCAGATGATCTCAGAGAAGCTACGTTCATTTTCTTAGCTTGTTCCCTCATACCCTTCTCGTGAGCTGCTACAGCCTACAAACAAATAGTATTTACGTTTGAACATACAATAATATCTATAATTTATAAGAACCAATAGCTTAACATTGCGAGTGTCGAGCTACTATGATTTTGTTCTCACCTGTACGATGAAGAAGTAAGAGTAAATAATAAGTAAAAGAGGCAAGAAGTAAACGAAGACTGAGTAGATAAGGATGTAGCTGCGGCTCAACCATTCCTTGCTCAAGTAGTCAGTACCGCACGCAGTCATGTTGCCCTCGGGTACATATCTGCACATTTAAATGTAAGCGTCAGATTCATTTAAAACCAAATATTTGTAGGTAGTATCATCATCATGATAAATAAATAAATATTTGTAGGTAGTATTAATGGTAAATTAGAAGACTTATAGAAGAATCAAGTTTTACCTATTCCATCCGAAAAATGGGGCAATAGTCCATGCAGCAGAGAATGCCCAGATGCCGAGAATACGCAGAAGAGCTCCATTGTTGGTCATTGGCTTAGCGGCGATACCCTTTACGATGACGTTGTAGCGGTCGAAAGCAATCATTGTCATCGTCCAGATAGAAGTGCAGCCAAAAAGTGAGCCACAACACGCGTAGATTTCACATGCTAACGGACCTAAAATGGTTTACATATTTTAGTGCGTGTCCATATGAACTTGTGCTAATATAATCAATATTATAATGTTTGTGTTGGCGGCAAAGGTATACGTACCCCATACCCATGTTTCATTGTAACAATTAACGACCATAGGCGGAGACATTGCGCACATCATCAGGAAATCGGAGAAAGCAAGATTAACAACTAGGAGGTTGGATGGGGTTTTGAGACTCTGTAAGAATTATCGAGGTAATTATTATTTCATATGAAATATTATAATAAATTATCATTTACGCATTATATAAAAGTGTCGCCCTTATATACCTTAGTTGTCATGAAGATGTAGATAACCATGCCGTTGCCAGTAATAGAGATGAAGCCAAGAACGCCGATTGTGAAACCAAGAAGGCCGTGCCACAGTGGGTTCATGGGAGGGAATTGATACCTGAAAGTAAGCAAAAATCCTGCTTTAAATGCTCTCCAAATATATTGGTACATAAATACTTGTTTTCTGCCATTAATTATTGTTGTCAATATTTAATTTGTGTACAATTATATCTAGCCCCATATACCTATAGCCGTAACCGAATTGAGTGTGTTTTAAAATACGCTTTCAAAGTAGAAGAGGCACCCGGTAGTACACTTTTGGCTGGAACAAGCACTAAAGCTTTGTTGAATCGGACGTACCAATGAGGATCGATCATGTGCAGCATGTCAGGCGGGACCATGTCGACGACGGTCTGATTGGAGGCGCCGTAGGCCGCCACCTGGCCGCCCCACGCTTGGAGTGCGGCCATTCCCGGTCCGGGGTCCAAGCTTGCGATGGTCATCTTCACTGCAAACCTGCAAACGAAGCTCCAGTTACAAAGTCCGCACATCATTTCTATTCAGTGAAAATTATTTTCCAAATATTTACCTATAAGTTTTAAGGGGGGATCTTGGTGCGAGATGGTTATTACAAAAGTACTGAAGAAAATCGCTGCACGAACTACTCCAGTCTTTGTAGTGGTATAACCGATCCCGTGTTGGGGACGCCGAGACTGTGGAGGCTACTCGCCTTCTTCCACTCCGTCCGAGCCTTTTATAAGAATGCCAAGGCTCAGGAGCGACGTCACAAGAAACAAAATCGATATTCATAATTAGATATAGGAGCTACTCGTATCTAAGAAGGTGAATACATTACCTGCCTTAATCGGATCATTTTTTACAGGAATGGCTTCGTTTCTTATCGTGGGTTTCATTATAGGTCGTGGTACTGTTTATTTTGTTGTATACACCGACAGCTATTTTCTTAAACTACATATTTATGTGAACTGGGACCGTGGTGGCTCCTGCGCCAGTCTCATTGGTGAGTCACTTTAACGATTATGACATTAATATAGACCTATCTGATAAGACTTCATGAAAATTAACTTCCAGATATATACAGTATTTTAAGGTGCAATTTTTTAAATAATCGTGAGCTTTCTACTACGTTGCGAACTGAAAATGAATTAACATACTTAGTACTTCTAAATTTAGTTTTTATAGCCGCTGTAGGTAATATTTTAATAGAAAAAAATATATTTGTTCGTCGTTTTTTCAATTTATTAATTTAGCAAGGAGCCAAAATTTCCGGCTCAAGTAATAGGTGCCTAGGTATATAAAGCTCAGTAATATACATAATGAACGTTTTTCATGCTTACCTGCAGGGTGAGTAATTTTCGTACTTATTTATTAAAACAAGCAATTCATTAGAAATTTAATAGTAATTCAAATGTAATCATACATATACCTATTCGTTATTATGCTAAATCAACAATTGCATCTCGATTGATTTTTTACTTAGTTGCATTGCGGTCGAAATTGGATCTGTGGTAGCCATTACAATTATAATTCAAGTAGAATAGCAAAACTACAGAAAACGACAAGTAATTATCAGAGCAATGTGTTCAGTAGTATTAACACCCTGGTAAGTATGAAAAACGTATTTATTCGCCATCAAATGTAGTTAACCATCTAGTTACTAGTACCTAATACACCTATATATATAAGGTACTGGCACTAAATATAGCACGGCCTTTAAATTAGCCCGCTTCAAAAATTTAGAACTTGCCGACTTCTATAACATTCAAAAACTTGCTAGCATATTCTCCTTACTGTTATGAAATGGCACTAATGCTATCTAACTTCCGCACCGCCCTTTTGTCAGAGCTCGTTGATTTGATTTATACAGAAACATACTTACACTTGAGTTGGAGTAGGTGCCTACATTACATGGGCGCGTCTGGGGCTATGCCTATGCTTGCAGCGTTCGCGCTGCTTGTTTTGGTTAAGCCCAGGCCTTCCTTACTCTCTGCCGTTGGTCCGGTTGATGGCACCGGACCTTAAGCCGGGGCGGGATGGACAGTACTTCCCCATCTCTCCCCGACAGGCTGCGTCTGCTCGCCGAGGTGGTTTAGTCGGTAGGGGCCTGGCTTCTCTGGTTTGGTATGTCCATTAAACAGAGTCCGACAGAAGCCGCCTGTCCCCACGACAGGCGGAAGTCCGTAAAAAGGATTAACCTCGCACAAAAAAAAAACCTTCCTTACTCATCCCATGATGGGTAGGGTCGTGAGGGATGGGAAGTCGTGATGATCCTCAAGGCAAGTCTGGCGATTACCTTCTCGCGGTGCTGCCTGTTCTTGGTCTAATTTCCTCTGAAATAGACGTAACTAGACATCGCCCAGCGCCTCGTATGTCTTATATATATGTATGTTTATTTACATAGGGATGTAAATAAACATACATATATATAAGATATGTATGTCATGTATGTTTATTATATCCAGGCCGGGACTGCTCCCGACAGGCTTAGGTTGCTAAACCGACGAGGAGCGGTCCACTTGACGGTAGGGTGCGGTGCTGCAAGGCACTGCATCTGAGGAGGGGCTGCGGCAGGTGTGAATCAGTTCGTCACCTGCGGTGGCGTCGGTGGGGCCACCGTCGGAGGGTGCGGGCCGAAGCGGCTGACGATGGGGCTGCTCCATCTGGCCCATCGCAGGGGACCAAGAGCATCGGCTGTGGGAAGTCTGGCGTTCATTGCACTGTGTGGTCCTTGGGGTGGTGCGGCCGTGCTCTTGGTCCAGGCGCGGTCGCGAGGGGAGGGTGATCCTCCCCCTTCAGTGCCAGCCTCGTAAAATATATGTTTTAACCATTTATTTATTTATTTATTTATATAATTGCACAAAACACTTACAAATACATAATACATTACTACAATACATGGATAAAGAAAACAATATAAAAGGCCTTTAGCAGCCGTGCTAGGGTCCCCTGTGTTACGGCTGCTAAGCTACTTCCTATAATCAAGGCAATACATATGCAACGAGTAAATGACATAACGTAATGAAAATATTATTAAACAACATGGTTAGAAGAACTAGAAAAAAAAACCAAGATAAGTTACAAAACTAAAACTTAAATAACCTAATATGTTGCTATAACGAAATTTGGGACTAAGTATTACATTTTTATTTTAATATCAGTTAATAATCAAACCAGTTTTTACAAACATATTTTCAATGCAAGCAATTCGACGCAATGAATGAACACTTCAAAAAACAGCTACTACAAGTTAACGATCGATGCCGATGTCAAACAAGAACACAACACAATACAATAAACATTCCACAGCCGGCGATGTTAACTCGGAACAGCGAAACGAAGCAGTTTTCAATTATTGTTTTAAAAAAAATATTTAAAAAAACTACTTTTTTATTTCTGATTCAATCTATTGTCATTATTTATGTTTACCTTTGTCTTGATTAGGCGTGCATTAAGTAGTGTTCGTACAATGTTATTATTACATTATATTAACCATGCATGTAAATGCATGCATGTATTTGAATGTGAAATGAGTATATTTGTATTTTTGTATGCATAATTAATGTAGGTGCGTGATGTGTGTGAGTGTATGTGTTTGTGTGTGGGTTGTGTGTGTGGGGGGGGGGGGGGGGGGGGGGGGTGTCTCTTATTGTCTCCGTTCAAGTAGTATGGCTGTGGATGGCATATAACAATCACATATTTGGGCATAGTATTTTTTCTGTTTCGTCGTAATCCAATCCAGTTAGGTAGTCATAAAGAGTCAATTTACATTTAGAGGATGGGAGCGGGAATAAATGGACAATATTATTAATTTTGTTATACATGAAAGGACCCAAAAAGCAATGTTGCCTGTGAGCATATGCTGAAAAAAATCGCTCGGGTTGTACAATACCAACCTTTCTTCGTCTTTCAAGATATGTTACTGAATTGTAATAAGTAGTTGAGTGGGTTTTGAGAACAGCTTTTAGCACGTAGAGCTTTCTAACCGACAGTATTTTCGATTCCAAGTAGAGTTCCT
Organism: Apeira syringaria; assembly: GCA_934044485.1. Taxonomy (NCBI): domain Eukaryota; kingdom Metazoa; phylum Arthropoda; class Insecta; order Lepidoptera; family Geometridae; genus Apeira; species Apeira syringaria. The sequence goes on from OW203662.1 coordinate 1,091,692, forward strand.
TTGTTGGAAACAAAAAAGGTTTAGAGAGCATTACTTTTAAAACAGCTCTCTGAGATCTCTCTAATCTTATCATGCATGTTTTATAGGTACCACCCCAGACAGTTATACAATAGGCCAAAAGAGAATGGCAAAGTGCATAATATATTGTTTTTAGAAGACTAGCATCGGATAAGTGTTTAAGACGCCTAAACACGCGTGTTAATTTTCTTACTCGGCCAGAGAGTGCTCTGACATGTTCTTTCCAGTTTAGCAATTGATCTACGATTACTCCTAAATATTTAATATGGGTAACTCTCTGTAAAGTAGTACAATCACATCCAGTACGGCTAGTTGGTTCACATATATGCGCTTTAACTTGAAGAGCTTCAAGGCGAGGCTGTTCTGGCAAGGTTTTAGCAAAAGTTATATATTTTGTCTTAGCAACATTTAACGTCAATAAATTACCTCTGAGCCACGACATGACTTCTTTGAGGCCGATTTCAGAGAGCTCCGTTACCTCGGCCCATGAGGGCGCGGAGAATATTAAAGTTGTATCATCAGCAAATGCTATAGTTTTACTACAAGAAACAACACCATTGCATAGGTCATTAATATATATTAAAAACAGGGTGGGCCCGATAACACTGCCCTGAGGAACACCATAAGATACGGCAGCCTCATCACTAATCAAATCACCGATCTTCACTCTCTGCATTCTATTAGTGAGGTAGTCTTTTATAAGACGAAGCGGAATATCTCTCACACCTATGTCCTCAATCTTTTTCAGTAGTAAGGAGACAGAGACAGTATCAAAAGCTTTTGCCAAGTCCAAGAATATACCAATACATTTTTGTTTCTTATCAACATTTCTTGCAATATGGTCTGTAAGTTCAGATATTGCATGTTCAGTCGATTTCCCAGATATAAAGCCAAACTGATTTTTAGATATAATTTTGAATTTTGTTAGATAGGAAACAAGACGTTTGTTAAGCAAACGCTCAAGAACTTTTGATAGGGAAGTAAGAACTGAAATCGGTCGATAGTTGTCTATACTGTCTCTGTCACCACCCTTATGTATGGGTTTGATCAAGGCAGTTTTAAATAGATGTGGAAAAACACCCGTTTCAATACTTAGATTGCAGATATGAGCAATATGAGGCGCAATCAGATCCTTAGTAAGTTTTAAAACCAAGGTTGGAATACCATCCCATCCAGTAGCACAGCTAGTTTTTAGACGCGTGATGATAGAGATGATTTCAGAAGGGTCAGTTGGTAGCAAAACAAATGAACTTAATACATTTTTGGGATTATTAATTAGAGTAGCTGATGTATCTGAAGTACGATCGGAAAGAATCAAGTCAGCAAACTTTTTACCAATATTAGCAAAATAATTATTAATAAAGTTAATTGAATCATTGGGGTTGCTCTTTAGGTTTAGTAAAGCATGGTCCTCACCTTTGTTGTTTCTGTTAGATTCTAACTTTGCAATCTTTTTTATTACGTTCCAGGTTTTTTTAATATCTGCTCCTGCTTTACCAACCTCCGCTTTATCGAATTCGGACCTAACTTTCTTTAATACATCCCTACAAAAATTTCTATATCTTTTGTAGATAATTGCATGGTTTTCACTGTCTGGGTTTTTCATTAGATCAGCGTGAAGTTTATCACGATGCCTAACGCATCGTAACAATCCAGGGGTCATCCATGGCTCTCTTATTCTTTTACGATTTGGAACAAACTTAGTGGACGTATTTTTATTTATCGATTTTTGGAGTTCTTCAACAAGAATACTCGAGGCACTGTTAGCATCTTGAGTGTCAAATATAGTAGCTAAATTGTTCATATTCAGATCACTGATAATATTATTGTAATTATAGACTTGATATGAATTAAATACATTTCTAGAAAGACGAACGTTTTCAATAGCTAAAACTAGTGTATAGTGATCTGTTATTGTTGTTGATATTACTAAACCCGTAGCAACTAAGCAAGTTTTGATAAATATATGGTCCAGGCAGTTATTTAGCCTGGTGGGAAATTGGTGTGCTGGGAGTAGTTCATGATGAGCCATAAGATCTAAGTAATTATCCACATTTGTACTAGCGATATGGTTATCAGGTGAAATATTAATGTTTATGTCTCCAGTAACAACAATATTTTTAAATTGTTTGATGGATTGTAGTACGTCATTTAATCCAGCTAAAAAGTTACAAAGAGAACTAAATGCTGGTGGGCGATAGATTGCAACAATTGCTATTTCATATCCAAGTTTGATTACAAGACAATTAGCTTCGAAAGTAGGAGGTTCAATTATAAGAGCAGAGAGATCATTACGTATAAAGATAACAATACCTTCATTTTGAGTTTTGTTGTTACGTGTAATATGCGTAGCAAAGTTGGACAGTTTAGGAACATAATCAATAGATTTGAGCCAGCATTCAGTTAAAATTATGATATCCACATCAACCCGTAAACGAGTGAGCAAAATTTGCATTTTACTTAGATTGCAGTCAATGCTGCGAATGTTTTGACATATTAAAGTTAGGTGTTTACCATTGATCTGTGATAGTCGAAATGACGCTTCCTCTGCTGTACATTGAAATGACTCTGCTACCTGGTAGTTATCCAGTTCATTTCCTAAGTCGTCAATAATCATTATTGCGATATTGAATTAAGACCCGAGCAATAGCCATCATCTTGATCGTACGGAGAGTATTGTTTTCAAAATGTTTCGAGACTACATAGTATAAAGGAGAACGAAAACAGCTTAAATTTAAAAAAGTGACATGCCATAGTATGTGTATGTGTGAGCTTTGTAATAAGATTTGAGTGAATGAGTTGCTTGTAAATGTGAGTAGAAGTAGTTTGAATATAAATTTATAACCAATTAATATTAAGAAAAAGACAATCAGAAACCTTACGGTAATTAGAAAATCCCGTAGAAGTAGAAGCCTATTTACGGTTTCTGAGTTCATCGAGCTGAGCCTCGTCCTTAATAAGCTCTTGAGGGGCTCCTTCCTTTTTCCGAAGAAAGATTCTTCCTCGAGAGCACCAGCAGTAGTCGTATTTATGAGTCTTGGCAAAGTCTCTCGCCAGAAAAAAAAGCCGTCTGGTTTTAAGGGTCATGTGCTCAGATACGTATATTGGAGTCGATGGTAGACCAAGGCCAAGTTGGACGGTGGTAAGTTGGTGGTCGTGGTTTCTGCTGAACATCTTAGCGGACCGAATAAATTCCTCCTTACGCAATGTAGTAGTAAGCTTGACCAATATAGGTGGATCAGCCTTTGAGTGAACATTAACCCGGTAAACATCTTGGATTTCAGTCTTATGTAAGTCTAGTCCTAGTCCATTTCCGAGCTTAGTGACTAGTTCACACAAAGTAGTTTTACTCTCACCTGTTTTCTTAGGAATGTTTCTCAATTCCACTGTAGTACACCAACTGTTCTTCTGTAGAGATTCAAGTTTAGCCTCCAATTCCAGTATATATTTCCTATCCTCTTTGATCTCCTGTTTCATCTTCTCATGGTCAACCTTTAGATCCTCGTACTTACTCGATATGTATTCGAGTGTCTTGTTTTGCTCCATGTAACTTTGTTTTATATCGTCACTCAGTGTTTTAAATCTTGTATCAAATAATTCTAATAATTCTTTTCTCAATGCGCTAATAGAATCACTAATATTATCATCAGCTACTCTACGCCTTTTTTGTCTAGTCACATTTGGCTTACCGGTATCGCTCGCTGTTGTTGCCATATCCGAATCAGAGGGATTATTCTGCCCGAGAAGCACAGTCGGTGGAGTACGTTGCATTGCAGGAATAATGTTTAGATCCTCTGAGATTTTCGAAAGTTATGCGATATTAATCAGTGTGTAAAGGTGGTGAAAATTACTTGGGTACAAAGAAACACGTCCGCTCTAAGCGGTCCGGTCGGAAGTCGAAATTAAAATAAACAGAATCTTCAACAGTACTGTTTAAGTTATCGCAGTACTAGGCTAGCAGCAGCGATGAAGCAGTATAATTTAAATATCCTGATCAGTTATGAGTAAGTAGGACATACGCCGGCGAGAAAGGGATGTCCAGATGTCAGCGTGTTACATTCTATACCTCGACACCTGTTGCGTCGTGCAGCAGAATGAAACAGTGTAATACTTGCGTGCTTGAGAAGGAGACCGAATCGCAATGCAGACTCCGTCTTTTGGCTTCAATGTTGCGTTACTTCTTACTGAATTATGCACTCCTAATTTATGACTTGATTTGATTTAGCGTAAAATTTATTTTAATTAATTAGTTAAAATTTGCCTAGCGTCAGTTTACACGTCTACACCGTGAGGCGGTCCGGGGGGAAGAAGAACCATGTGAATTCATACTTTCTACATAATATAGTCTTAGCCGAACAACTCGATTGACCGGCTTACTAATACCATGGCTATAAGCATCCTATGTAGAGATCCTACAGCTTCTATTTATCGGTATCTACATTATACTGCTTAAGCAATTCTTCAAACACATTCCACCAACACGTCACGGGCATCATCAATGATGCCGCAAGTAGGTACTGAGAGCTTGGTGTGTTTGCTTAGATAAATGATTGGTCTGCGGTCGATCGCAGCGAGACCTATCATTTACCTAAGGGCGTTTGTTTGTTTAGTTGGAATGTGCCCGGAACGCAATCTGTGAGCGATAAAATGTTTGTAGCTTTCTATTTGCAAATCAAGGTGGGGTGTGTGTTTACTTAATGTCAATTTTATTTCACTTCACAAAGTTAGCCGATTCAATAACTTATGAAGATCCCTTACTATTAACTTTTTCTAAATCTGCATGCACTTTGAGTACTGACTTGATGAAATGCAGCACAAAATCTGTGCCTGTAAGTTTTATCTTACAACACTATTAATTTCATATTATTGTATGTATATGTCTGGTCCTTGGATATTGTTCTCTAGATAAAACATGGACTGAATTTTTTTTCAATCATACATTTTACGAAACATTACCTAAATTTACGGCAAAGACACTGAAACGTAAATGGAAAAAGAAGAGAAACGATCTGAAGAGCGATTCATCATCATCTCAGCCATGGGACATCCACTGCTGGACATATGCCTCCCTCATATACGGAGGATTTGCCAATACTCGCCACGCTTGGCAGGCGGGTTGGCGAGCGCAGTATGATTTCCGATCCTCAGAAGGTGCTGCTGCCCACCTTCTGGTACGTGATCCCTTAGCCGACTCTTACGGCACCCGCGGAAAGAGATGGGAGAGTACTATTCTAGGCTGGTACCACCACGGCACGAAGAGTGATTAAATAAAATTATTAATGTATTTATTAATTTAATTAATTAATTACGCGGCATGACTAATTATATGATCAAGGCGCTGTGTGATAATCGCGAAGGTAACTAACAAAGTTGCAAATTAAAAAATTAAACTTACAGAATTAAAGTCAAGATTACTAGATAATAAAGAAGATTATGAGTTGCTAGGTTCACTTGATTGCGTTAACAAAAATATCCTGATAGGTCTTGGTCTAGGTCTTGCAAATGCTCAATATTTTCCGTCTGTAACAAAATTCGCGCATCACTTGCTTTAAGCCCTAGGGCATACTAGTTTGTTAGATAATATTTAATTCCTATTCCCCGCATTTCTTGGTGTAAGAGCTTTAGATGGTAGCCCGGAATTCACTGATGAACCACTCGCTCGCATGTATAAAGTTATTAGTAAAGCTTGGTTAACAAATTTATTTCGCACTATGTCAAGATGAAATGTCGATTCGAAAACATGTCCGATCCAGGATTTATAAATTTTGGAGAAATGTTAGATGGACACAATGTTACTTTTGCAAGAGAAGCGATTATGTATTCGATAGATACACAGAGAGGCGATAGAAACTCGTACTGATGCTTATGTATTAAGTGAATAAAATAAAGTCAAGTACAATTGAATTTTACTTTAATTTAGAATAATCAACACTTACTTTAGTAAAAAATCTAGGTAAACTTTATCTTTCTTTTATCCATATGCTTACACCATCTGCATCTTATGGTTTCACTGGTGTGGATTTAACATAATTGAGATTACCCGCCTCGAATAAGTACACAATCTGAAGCGAATTCTAGACGATCAAGCATAATAATAGACGTAAAAGCATGCTGTCATGCATGATAGTTCGCTTGAGCTCCTTTATCCCGCTGATTAGGGTAATAGTTTTTGGTATGGCAGCACTTAGCCTATTTATGACGTCATGATTCTCTATCTCAATTCTCATGTGGCCACGCCAACTGCCAAACCATACGTTTGTCGAGTCCCTATATTGTACGGCCAAATAATTCGCGACCAAATAATGTACAGCCAATAATGCCCAGCCATTAATCCGTGGCATGTACACCAATCATAGGGGTGTGCAATACGGGCTGTACAATATTGGTCGTGAATTACTTCCCGTACAAAATATGTACAGGCAATAATGCACGGCCAATAATAAGCATACAATAATTCGAATCCAGTGTACATGGATTATTGGCTGTACATTATTGGCCGTGAAATACGGGCTGGAAACTTTTTGCACAGGCGATAATGTACAGCCCATAATCCGTGTACACCCATAGACAAGGCCTCGTTTACACGATCCAGTGCAATCAACTAATCGTAGGACACAGACCATAGACATGGTCTTTCCGAGGATTATGACATGTTCCCAAACCTCAATAACCTCAAAAAATCAGTAAAAACAGTAAGTGAATGAATTCAGTAGTATATTTTTATTATATATAGCAGGAATGGGTTCAACTTTAGTTTATAAGACATCGGTTTTAGGAGGTGAAGGGGTGAGGGAAGAAGGGGGGGGAGTAGTTCCTCCCCCTGTGAAGGAAAAGTTGCGGAAGCCCCTTCTGAGATATGAACTTTTTAAATTTCTAACCTCACTACTTTCAAACATTGATTTTGGGGATGGGAAAAAAGCGGAGGAGTGAGGGGGTGAAAGGGTTGGAGGGTTTGACCCCTCATATGAACTACAATACCCCTTTTCTGCATTAGTTTTAAAGATTTAGAAAAATGTTTTGAGGTTATATGCATTAAGTTTATATTTTGTGACTGCTCCAGCGCTGCGGGAAGTGCAGCCCTTCCGCGCCTCCGCCTTTTTATATACACTCTTGGGGTAGGGCAGACAAACACTAGGTAGAGTCGGGGTTGGCAGATTTAGTTTTCATATCATCACAAACGCGAACTGAATATCATATTTATCTGGAATATATTTGTTTGTATACAATACTTAGTCTGTGCTTTGTAAACAACCATAGATAAAAATCAGCAACTACGTTTCGTTTTATGAAATTGACGTATTTTCATATTTTGAACAAACAGACTGAAAACTATACCAATTATACATATTAACAAGTTTTCAACAAAGTTTTAATGTAAAAAAAAGTATCTGTAGTATTATTTTCGAGAGTTAGTGTATCAAAGTTGAAAAACATGACTGTGTGATTTCGTCTGAGCTACCTTCATTGAAGTCAAAGAAACTTGACAGTGCCTAAATACATAGAGGTGTGAAGCCAAAAAAAATGAGCGCTAGGGCGATTCTAAGTGAAACAGAACGTTCCATGGCAGAATTTGGTAAATAGTTCGAAATTATTTACGAATTACAATTAATTATTTCTAGAAAAGTGTTTGTTTCCGCAAGTTAATATTTTACGTTGAGGCTTACGTTATTATGACCTACTCATAAAAAAGAAGTGGACCGCCAACTCGATGTCTTATAATCTAAAGGTGAGCCTAGCCGTTTATTTTAATCAACCATTTTTTGTCGGTTCATTTATATTTATAACTCATTTTCAGTCACTTCGTCACAAAATCTTTTCAACATATATTGGGAACAGGCATGAGCCATAACAAAAAAGTGCTTAGTCTGTGGCTACTGGCACAAGGCAAAGCAAGCATCGACTTGCAAGCTGGGAATTCTATTTAGTCGATGGATGTACACGAATTATTGGCCGTGCATTATTGCCTGTACTAAATCGAAACGGGTTGATCATTTTTTTTTTTTTTTTTTTTCTTTTTTTTTTTTTTTTCAAGGTCTTCAGGTCCCAAACTAGGCAGAGCCTGTACTATGGTAACCCGATGACTGATATATATACTTAAATACATACTTATATATATACTTTTTTTTTATACATATATATATACACATCCAATATTGTACAGCCTGGATTGCACGCCCCAATAGTTGGTGCACATGTGCACGGATTATTGGCTGTACAATACCGGCCGTACATTATCAACCCGGACAAACTTTGTACGGGCAATACTGGCTGTACATTTTTTGGCTAGCAATTATTGGGTCGTGCATTATTGTCTCCCTGTCTGTCAACTCTGTCACAGTCTTACCTACGTAGTATGTATTCTATCTGATCTATGGTCCTATGTAGTATTCTTTCTTTTAGTTAACAGTCCCAATTTCCCGACCTCTATGGGTTTTCTTTGCTTTTTTGAATGCCTTCCTGAGTGTTTATTAGCATAATTTTACACAAACTATTTATGATGTTATCGCATGTTTATTATTTATTTTGTGTTGTGACATGTAAGTAAACTAAATAGTAAAGAACAAAATTACTAGATTCTATCAACAACTTTAATTCCACCATTTGATTAATACTTATGGATGTTCCCGAAGATGTGCAATTTAGTGATGAAGAAGAAGAGATTACCGCTGATACAGTTCTGAAAACACTACAAAATGCTTGGCAAAACGAACGATTTGCTCCAGAGATACTGCCTCACAGGAATGACATGGTGGAGTGCATGTTAGGACAAATACAACACATGGAGCGTAATCTATACAAATTGCCAAAAACAGATCTAAGAGCTTCAATTCACAAAATGGAACTCAACAGGATTAAATTTTTGATATGCAATTACCTCAAAACTAGACTAAATAAAATAGAAAAATTTTGTATACCTATAATTAATGATGAAAAGCAGAGAATAGAAAGTGGCACGAATTTTTTAACTCCATCTGAATTTAAGTATGCTCTTGATTATTTGTCTAATATGGAGAATCATTTAAAGAATGTAGCCATCGACAAGATGCCTGGGAATATGAATATTTTTGAAATTGGTAAAATGGCAGAATACCCAAATATACAGACTCATGTGTTCTTGAAAGCTAACGAAACAGTTAATGGTATTGTGCTAGAAGATCTCACTGGTGATGATGAGGAAATAGATTTAGAAGGTGAGCGAACAGTTTACCATAACCCTAGCATTTTGCTCTTGATCATACAAAAAATAGTAACATGAGAATAAAATAAAAATACAAAACCAGAAGAGCATAACTCGGGATTGTAAATGGTGATTTATAATAAGCACCCTGGTCCTTAAAAGAAAAGCAAATTGGCAGATATATTACATACTTAATCTGAAATACTTTTCTGGCAATATATTTGGCATTAGTCAGTGGCCAAATATTCTATTTGTTGTATCAATGTTAAGACACACATATTACATGGGACCTTATGTAATAAGCATGATAAAGGTTATTTGCATACAACTTCCTTGGACCAACAGCAGTATAATTCACTCTGCATCCACATTGGTAGATACCAGGAATCTACTTTCGAAAGGCAACCCAGCTGAGACTAGGATAAGTTGAAATAGGCTTGGTGTTCTTTTGGGAACTAGAGATTCTTCAGGGATGGATCCAGATGCTTTTGGGCTTAAGCTTATTAGCCAAATCCTGGATACCATCATACCTACATTAACATGATAATGTAGTGTAATGCCCCCTGTACCACAACGGTATATGATTATGATTATATTTATAAAATTTAAATGTTTTGTTTCAGAGGGATCACAACATATACTACAATATAAGCCTATTGCAGATCTTGTAAAGGATGGAAAAGTACAATTGATATGATATCATTTTGCAAATTGTAAATATAATTTATTATTATGCAATGCATATGTATATTATTTCTATATGACTTTATTAAAAGTGTGTTACCAAATATGTTCGAGATCAAAAAAGTTTGACTCCATCCTTTCTCTACAAATGAACATATATTTCTTTTTCTCAGTTGCATACATCATTAATTACTAAAGGTCATGTCCCTGGAAGGCATTAATGACTATAAAAATAGTTCTCAATTTTCTGATTTCCTAAAGGGTAGTTGTGACAGAATACAGTGAAGGCTTACCTACGACTAAAGAAACAGTAAGTCGTTGAGGCTTACTTTATCCCACCAATAGCTGGGACTAGCTGCAAAGTTTTGCATTCTGGTTATTTATGTATAAATGGTATAATATTTTTGTGTTGTAACCTTATATTTTTTTAATAACACTAACAAACGTAACTTAGGACTGATCATTCCCCTTTTCAAAGGACCTAGCTTTAAGGAAAGATTGTGGGTTCTTTCACATTTTAACTACTTCTGGTTACAAAGATGAATGAAGGGTGATGGACATAACCTAAAGAACCGACTATAAGTTCCACATATAGTCATGTGGGCCGTTATTTTGGAAAATGATGTAATCAAACAAAATATAGGTACTCAACATCTTAAAAATATTTATATTTCCATTATTCGTTCTCTTATTATCACATTTATATAAGGCATACATGCTGTCACAGTTGACATAAACATTCATTACCTAATTGTAAAACACTATATTACAAATATTCACTAAGTACAAAGTTGTAAGCTTAAGTAACGCGATAATAATTAACACAAAATTCGCTTATGTTGAAACTAAGTGTGCCTCGCGATTTTACCTGCGTGGTGATGATGAAAAGTAGCCTGTCTTATTCCGAGACCTGAAGTATCTACATACCAAATTTCATCCAAATCTGTCCAGTTGTTTAAGCGTGAAAGAGTAACAAACATCCATCCATCCAAACTTTCACATTTATAATATTAATATTCACTAAGTACAAAGTTGTAAGCTTAAGTAACACGATAATTATTAACACAAAATTCACTTAAGTTAAAATTCAAAGATAATAAATCTAATCAAAACTAGATTCAAATTAAGTGGCGTTTATGATCGGAGAATCCTATGCATAGTTGAAGATTATAAATAAGTAATATTATTGTAGGTAAGTACAACTTAAGTAAGTTCATAAAACTATCTTACCCAAAGGTATAAGTCCTGTATAAAATATAGTTTTTATAAATGCCAACAAGTAAAGCACCCTTTGTTACATAAAAATTTACATATCGTACCTAAGTAAAAAAAAAAGTATATAATTTGTATATGATACAGGTTAAATGGACAAGTTGTTCACCTAATTGTGAGGGTCGCTCCTGCTCATACAGCTGCTGCAGCCGCGACTACTTCTTTAGTTTATAATACATTGCAGGTGCAGCAGAGCGCTAGTCATCCTGTCACACCGATACATAATATCGTTAGGTAACTAACATATTGATTAAAATAACATTGAGCTGTGGATTATACACAGATAATAGAGCCTTAGCGAGCCCTCTGAAGTAGAGAACCGATCTGGTTAAAATATCACTAGCGTTCACCCGTTCATGGTGTGACCAGTACCCACCATGTTGGTTAACTCAGATGATCATATATCCATCCTTACGAGCAAATCTCAACTCCACTAAGAGTGCTACGTACGTACCTATAACATTTTATATTATGTATCGTATACAGTATATTTTATCAAAATCTCAAAAGTATATAAATATATAGTTAACAAATGTAATAGTAACATTGATGTTGACTTGCTCCGGCAGACCTAAGCAGGTGAACTTCATTAGACCTTTTTTAAAGAAATATCTCCTTGTTATTCACATAATTATATTTTAAAAATATATATTTGGTTTTATAAAAGGAAGATGGGTGTTTCTATGCTGTATGATCACGCTGTTAGTTTGTCACACTCGCTATTTGTATGTAAACATTTTGTGAAAACATATAGCAATAGCATAGATATAGGAAGCCATCATATATCTGTGACAATGATTTAACATATGTTTCACGATAACGTCATGAGGTGATGCACTAATGACTTCAAACAACACCTCTCTGAACAATGCAATAGTAATTCAAATATAATCATAAATAAACCTGGTATTCCGCTAAAATAACAGTTGCATCCATTGCATTGTTGGTGGGTACTATGCAATCCAGGGTCTAGCGTGGTTACATCTTCGACTATATCGTCACTGACCATCTAGTGGTCAAACGCTAGATATACTATAAAGTATTAATAAAACTGCATTCCGGCACAAATTAGATCTGTGTAGCCATTACAAATAAACTAACAGAATAGCAAAACTGGAACAAAGACAATTGTTTAGGAGAAACAAGCAAACTGTTTCAAAGAATGATTGATAAGTGCCCTGTTACTATATAGGTACTTTTGCCCGGTCCCCGTCGCATAACATTTCTAATATAAATTATCTAAGCCTATGTTTGTATACCCCATCGTGTTTCATATCCGGAACTGTAAATAATTTTGTGACCCTTGCCTAATAGTGCCCGTGGTAAGTACATTTTATGTACTTAATTTATTTACATTACTTAATACTAAATATGTTCTGTATTTATTGAGTTTGTACAAATCATTGGTTCAAGTATTGCCGTAAGTATACTATTAGTAGGTATTGTTTATCTTTAAAGTAGAACACGTATGTATATTTTATGTTTAGTTAATAATATAATACGTAACTAGGTACATAATATACCTAGTACCTATTTAATAAAGTAAAAAACCGAAGAGCTTAACGTATAAGTTAATGTATAAATACTTTACGTATATATTGCAACTAAAAATGCGTGCTTTAAGTTAAAATAGTTTTATACGTACTTACTGGTATTGTTTATAGACTTGCAATAAATGCTAAGTAAGTAATACAAGAATAACTTACTTATAGATCACGTGAAAGTTACCTACCCCTTGAATGTTGTGCTACGTGTAGGTAAACAAACTAGATATTATTTGTGCTCATTTCTTGTGTTGTTTAAGTCAATATTAAATTGCTGACTTATTTTACGCAAAACGCAGCTAAGTAGGTAAGTATTTAAAAAATAACTAATTTTGGGACTGCCACCCTATGTAATGATAAATGTAATACCAATTTTGACTGGCCGTTTGGCGCAGTTGGTAGCACTCTGCCTTCTGAGCCGCTGGTGCCGGGTTCGATTCCCGGACAGGTCAAACATTTGTGTGTATGAACATGTCTGTTTGACCTGTGTCTGGGTGTGTATATGTATATAAGTATATATATCAGTAATCAGGTTGCCATAGTCCAGGCTCTGCCTAGTTTGGGACCTAAAGACCTTGTGTGAATGTTAAAAAAAATTAATTCGAACTGTATCGTATCTTTACAGCATCAACTGTTACTTCTTCTACACAAGTAAGTAGTTAGCACTAGTTAGGTACCTACCAGTAGTCACAACATAAGTTCGTGTCTCAAGTTATCTGTATGTAGCTGCGCACTACCCAGTTTTGTTTTGAGTCATTACTCTGTCTACGCATTAATGACTGGGGTTAATTTTTGTACAACTGTCTCGCTCCATCGCTTAGCTTTTACGCATCATCCTATCGCTTTCTCTGCTCGATTCCAAACTGTTTTACCGGTACAAAATGTACGCAAACGTTGACCAGAATATTTGCGGATGACTCACAGGCTCTAACGTCACAACGACAAAGATGGCTGCGCGTACTTTTAACCTACTATTTATATTACTCATAGCCAGCTTGAGAGAGAAACAGAATGAGTATCATTCCATCTATGATGAATTGTCGAAAGGCGGTATACAAGTGTGTACCTACTTATTGAGTGCAACGCAAGTATAAGCTCATTGCGTAGGTAGGTATACAAATACAAGTAGCCATTGAGTTTACTTGATTATATCATTTAAACTTCAATTTAATTTATTCAGTTATTCTATTATACATAGAAATTTGACACAATTTAAACAGTTTATCTGTAGTGAGAAAAACCGACCACCAATAGCATTTACTAGAAAACATAATAACAATTAGCGCCGGTGACGAGACAAGTATGACATCAGATTTTATGTCATCACACTAATAATGCGTTGAATAATATTCAAATAATTGAAATGTTAAAAGCTTCTCAAACCAAAAGTTCCTTACAACTAAAACAAACTCAATATAACACTGGGATACGGCTTATGAAATATAATAATAATATCTATATTGTTAATAAATCAATCGGTGCTTGATCGCGTGAAAAACGTTTAGTACCTAATTTATTTACCTCGACGTTTCGACAAGTTGCATTCGTTATGGTCACGAGAAGAGTGAATAAATATAATAGGTAATATACCCTCATCTGGTATCAAATGTTAGATATGTAAATTGATGAAATTCATCATTGCATAAAAATCTAAGCAACCGTGGATTGTGACGTCATCGCGTCATTTAATTGTAATACGCTTTTGTTAGGTACCTTCCCCTGTGTCTATGTGCCGGCCGGAATCTTGGAACGTGATTGTCACCGCCTTCGAAACGTCACATTAGAAAGGGCACAGTTATCTAGGACCGACAACAATGCAATAATTTAAATACTTTGTCCCATTATACACACAAGGATTACAGATTTTTTACTTTTTATTTCGGCTATGTAGGTAATAAAACGTGCACGCTTTAGTGTAAGAAATAAATTAAAAATAAAAACAAAAACATGTTTTTTAATCTATTAGATATGAAGTAAGCAAACTAATACCGTTATATAGACTATATAAGTATATACATATAGGCTTATATGTTTTAATTGAAAAAAAGTAATATAACGCTGTTTAAAATTAAAGTTTTAAGTTGTTTCGTTATTTGACAGTATGTGCACGGGATTAGGCCGTCCATGTGCAATTTATCAACATAGATACATATTATCTAACATTTAATCGTTGTCATAATCACATAACAAATGAGGGTATATATTTCTTAAGCCGTATCTCGTACTTTGGTAAAAGTAAAAGGTATTTCGCAGCGAGGTGGCCACAAAAATATATAGAGAATTATTGACGAAATGAGACGCGAGAGCGAGACAGAAACCTGAAAGCCGCGACGCGCCTCTCTTCGCACCGCCTTCCGCCAAACATCAACCGAGCGCTCGCGCATTGTTCTATTCTTAACATGTAGGTACGTCTTAATATATTACTGATTTAAGTTATCTTCTGCATCGACGTATTTGATGTGTTGCGCGTAAGCACTCGCTGCGAGGTCTCGCAAGCTCTGCTCCGAGGCAGGTCCCAGCTGCTGCACCATCTTGGTGAAGTGACCCAGTTCATTCTTCAGGAGTTCGTGAGGATGTCCCGCCTCTACTATCTTGCCAGCTTCCATTACCTGTTGCCAAATAATCATCACTTTAGTAACCGGATAAAGAGAGTGATATATATTAATTTCTATTGAATCATAAGAGTACATTTTTGACTCTGTTTATACAAGCAGTCCAAATGTTTTATTTAAAAACAAAAGATATATGTACTACATTTATTAATAAAAAAAAGTCATCCAAATCGAACGCTGTGGTATAGACTCATCGCCAACCGACTAAAAGGCAATTATTCTTATTTACTTAGAAAACGAACTCTTTTTATTTTTTCGACTTTAAACCGACTTCAAAAAAAAAGGAAGAGGTTCTCAATTCGACTCATATGTTTTTATTTTTCTTTTTATTATTTATGTTTGTTACCTCAGAACTTTCGACTGGGTGAACCGATTTTGATGATTCTTTTTTCTTGAAAGCTAATGCTTAAAATGAAACAAAATCGTCCAAGCGGTTTTTGTGTTAGGTACAGTCCAACAACTGAAAATTGGTACGTCTATCTGGATGACTTCCTTAGAGAAGGTGAATGATCCCGTGAGTAGAAAACTCACTGAAAGGGGCGAAAAAAAATTGTTAGCAAAAATTGGAACCGACTTCACTCAAAAGTGTGAATTAACTATTAGAAGTCGGTACCATAAGCACAATATTTTGATAATAGTTACTTTTGAACATAATCTAAATAAATGTTTGTGTGTGGGACGTGGTCGTTTCTTTAAAGAGTGGAGTGACTAGATAAGTAATCCTTACAACAACTCTGTCCGCGTCTGCGACGGTGTGCAGCCGATGCGCCACGGTGATCACCGTGCACTCGGAGAACTCCTTACGTATGGACTTCTGGATCAGCGCGTCGGTGCTGGAAACAAAACTTACCAGTTAAGTAATAAATAACCTTTTATCTAACACTATAAGACTCTTTGTCCCGACTGACTGATCTATAGACACGCACAGTCCAAACGGCTGGTCCTAGGAATATGCAATTTGGAGGGTGTATTTGTTTTAGTACGTACGACTTGTACTAAGAATGGATTGTTGAAACTCTGTATGAAACTTTTTTTGTTTTTAAAGTTCTGTTTGTATGTGTAGTATATTAAAAAAATATTTCATAACAACATGTCGGGAGTGCAGTATGAGAGTTGAAAGTTTAAATGAAAAAGTTAGTCTTGAAAGTTATTATTTCAGTAGTTCATTAAATGGGTGGTTATCAGGGGTGTGTTAAGGAGGATGCCATTGGGGTTGAAAAGGCAACGCACAGCCGCACGGCCCACACGGCTGGGCTTAGGAATATGAAAATTGGAAGGTGCGTATGTTTTAGTGCGTAGACGTGTGCTAAGAACGGAGTTATTGGAAAATCCATCCCTAAGAGGTTAAAATGCGGTAAACAGTTTGGTATGTAACTTCTTTGTTATTGAACTTCTAATAATGAAATTTGGTATAGGTATATGTGTAGTTGAATCATATTAAAAAAAGTTATCCAAAAAAGTATTCCAGGGTGCAAAGGGTCTGCCATTGTCTGGGGTTGCCATGGTAACTGTAAAGTTTAGCGCGGCGTACTTGGGGTCGACGTTGGCCGTGGCCTCGTCGAGCACGAGCAGGCGGTTGCGCGCGAGCGCGGCGCGCGCGAGGCACAGCAGCTGGCGCTGGCCCGCGCTGTAGTTGGCGCCGCCCGCCGCCACCGGGCTGTTCAGCGTGCTCACCTGCCCCTTCAGCTCCACCTGGACACGCGCAAGCTCGTCTATACTACAACCCACCTAAACACGTCTTTGTCGCCCTGAAGATAAGTTCAATCTGTCATTTCAAAAACCTCATAAGTCACACGATTCAAAATGTTTCAGTAATCGATAAAAACCGTTTTATGTACGAACCAAAATTTTTAGAGGACTTATTTATGCGTTGTTTAGTACTTGAGTTGCAAAAAATATAAATATCTAATAACCCTATTAAAAACAATAGTAGCTCAGTCGAATTGGCTCCAAAAAGGGGACAAACATTGAAAACATTTTTTACAACAATTTTCCTTCGGAATTCTTTGAGGAGGTCACTGGCACTCTTAATTAATGTTTCCTGGGTACGAGCCCATCGCGTCATCCGCCATTTTTGAATTTAAGGGTCAATTTACACTTCACATGTATTAATTTGTCATGTTTTAATATGCAGAAAAAAATCCTAAGTCCACAATCATATCCTCCATCATGGTCATCTAGATTATCTTCAACATATTCAGTTAGCCAGCTAAAAATGAAGTTATAAAGTGAGGAAAAAAATGACTTACGTGATTTTGTGTATATGTATGTAAGTATATATCAGTCATCAGGTTACCATAGTACAGGCTCTGCCTAGTTTGGGACCTGAAGACCTTGTGTGACTGTTGTCCCATATTATTATTATTATTATTTTGACCATGCAAGAATACGCATCTACTTTACTTACTTATAGTTTATACTGTTTATACTAAACTTACTACTGTTAAGAAATCATTTTCATCAAAAAATAATAACATGCCGATATCAGTAAATCAATAAAACAAGTTTTAATTAAATATGCATACAAATTGTGCTTAGAACGCAGCACGTTTCCAACATTATGTTGAAAATCAAGAAAAGTATGGCACCGATCCCCATGACATGTCGAAAAGTTTTTTTTTCTTATGCTTGTGTTTGACAACTGTCTCACCTGATGTTAAGTGAAGACGTTGTCTAGGATGTAGCACGCAAACCTAGAAGGTACCTATTCACTCGTGACTTGGAGACTCCAGGATTGTACGTAAGGGGAAAAATAGACTAAAAGTATATTATAAAATACTAGCGGTCCCGAAAGACATTGTCCTGCATGTCCGATTGCAGCGCCATCTGCCGGGCTGATTTGTGAAACTAAAACATTAAGAGCGCCACCCAAACGCATACAGAAAAAATCATTCAAATCGGTCCAGCCGTTTACGAGGAGTTCAGTGACATACACACGTACCTACTTACAGTAAAATTATATACATAAAGATATTACAACGAATACCATACATTGGTATACTTTTCATATGAAAAATATTATTTTAAATCACTCAACCATACGGAATTCTGAGATTACAAACATCAAAAATGGAATAGAAGAAAGGAATACAACTGAATGGAGAAACTACCCCAATTTGAACTAGGTAGATTACAAAATTCACATACTTGTTCCAAAGCCTGCCAAATCTCAGCATCTGTGTATTTGTCGAAGGGATCCATGTTGTATCGAAGACTCGCCGAGAACAGCACCGGTTCTTGAGGAATTATTGAGATCTTCGATCTTAATGCCTGTCGAAGCGAACACTCAATATTAGCTTAACAATAAATAATATAACAATACGTGTATATGAGCATTAACGCTGCAATAGTAAGTGATTCCTTCATCATCATCATCTCAGCCATAGGACGTCCATAGCTGGACATTACTAGCCACTCCCGTTAATTTCCATCAGGACCCGTTGGAAACGGCTGGAAACGCCCTTGACTGCGATCTTAGTCAGGTCGTATGTCCACCTTGTGTGTGGCCGTCCTATGCTACGCTTGGCAGTCCATGGTCTCTATTCGAGAAGCTGTCGACCCCAACGACTATCAGTTCTTCGAGCCATGTGCCCTGTCCACTGCCACTTCAACTTGCTAATCCGCTGGAGTATATGAGACTTTCGTTCTTCTACGGTCTCCTCATTTTGGCTCAGAAGGCCCATAGCCAAGGACCACTTTTAAGTTTCGTAAGTCATCACTGGGTAAGACACACACATTAAAATATACATTGATTTAATTACTTTGTTTGAATTTGTAGTACCTTGAGAGCGATTTCCCCAGTATCAAGATCGTCGATGTAAATGTTGCCCTCAATAGGCGCCAACCTGAACAGGGCCGAGATCAGCGAAGACTTGCCAGCGCCGGTGCGCCCGACCACACCCACCTGTACACACACACCACAATTATTATTTACCTTGACGACGGGTTGTTGCGGCGTAACAACTATTAATAAAACAATATTATACATGTGTCGAGCGGTTCAAGAAACTAATATCCCATTTATAATTCAAAAGATATTTTAAATATTAGATATAAAGACATATCTACATTTTACTCATAAATTTCGTCCCTCTCATATAGGAAGTTAGTACAGCCACAAGTGAATGCCGGTTGGCGGAGAGGCTGACGGCCAGTCTAATATCGGGGTATTCAGGCCGCCCGAGGGCCTCTGACATGCTCGAGGCTGCTATCGTAAGACAACCGGGACCGACGGCTTCATGCGCTTTCCGAAGCACGGAAGCGCTCACGAGAAAATTTCGGCAGAGATCACCCTTCATCCCTCATGAGGCGATGCTGAAACAACCCTAAGGTTCTATTTCCATACAAACGTATTTTTACATTTATGAGAAAAGAGAGTATATTTTTACTTTGCTAATACTGTGGTCGGTTTTGATATTGGTCTTTATTAGCGGCAAATCACATTTCACTGAAGTAAATAGTAGATTAATAGGAAAAATTACACCGAATTTTCAACAATTTCTTGAAAATTCGGTGTTATTTTTCTTATATATTTTCTCTCTGCAGAACTTACGTTCACATTTTGACGGCCAGGACGGTATTCTGTAGTCGTGGGTTCAAGTTCAATTCGAACGTAACCTTATAGTGTTATGATGCCAAATGATGTTTAACCCTAGAGTGGTAGGCGATATATTTGGTCGACTGTACTGTAAATACGTAAGAGGAACTGTTTCGATTACCTTCCAACCGCTTTCTATAACGATGTTCAGATTCTTGAGCACGGGTTCCGATTCTTTGTCGTATCTCAAGTACAGATCTTTGAAGATGAGTCTGGCGCGCTGCGGCCAGCTCTCTGGCGGCGAAGGGCCGTCGGTTTTCTCCAGCGGTAGTGATGTGAACTGGACTACTCTCTCGACACTCGTCATTTGCGATATCACCTCTGTGGTTTGTTTCACGCCGTATTGGACCATGTTGACGAGGATAAGCCCTTGACTGATGGCGAGGCCGACGTCACCCGACCTTGAATTGCCTGTTTAATTAAAAGATTAGGTTCAGTCCGAGTTTAGTGATTCTAACCCGCAGTGCGATCGTCAGTTGTCAACCTGACGGACCTCGGTTCCATCCCCACCCACCGATGACCTATGTATATAATATTTCAAATTTAATGTAATTACAGTACTTTACTAATATCAAATTATTTCCGTTTTTATGCTAGATAAATAAATCACTGTCTCGGGTCAATAATTAAGGTGATTTGAATGTTGTGTGTTCAGGTCATCTTTGAAATCTAGTCAAGATTCTAGGTCTAGCGTTGTTAGATCTTCGACCACGTTCCTGACCATCAAGTGGGATAGTAAATCAGGTCAAACGCAGAACCAATAAAGTGTAAAAGTGATTATCAATTGTAAAGATTACCGTAGGTACTCGTAAGAACCAGCAATAGTTGGGCTATTTATAATTTATGCAATTGCTATATTTTGTGAGTTTGAGAATTATATTAAGTAGGCAGTACTTACCGTCGTCTCGAAACAGGAACGTGTAAGCAACTATGATCACGTAGAACGCAGAGATCATGCTCAACCAAATCGAAAACGCTGTGTTCGTTACTAGCGTCAAATACCTGGGAGAGGGAAAGCCAACATTACTTATACTCCCGGAACAATTTAAAATAATAAGATGATTTTATTAATTTCCTTATATGGTGTAATATTTCGCAATAAGGATTAAATCTTATCTTAAATGGACATCTAAACGTTGCATTAGTTAGTAATATATATAATCTATCATAATTACCTATGTAAAGTAACCTTATCGCCGTGATTACAAATGAAATGCAATGAGACAAAAATGTTGGTAATTCTAATAAAATGATTACTTTGAAACTAGAATTACTCATATCCTAAAATTTTTTTCGCGTTTCCGAACGGTCATCACGCGGCTGTCACAGATGTGGTATATGATGATGATGATGATGAATATAGAGGATAGAGAAAGACCGAAGAAGGCACGGTTGGACTGCGTGAAGATCGATATATTTATGAGTACTGAGATTACTAATGATAATGATAGAATAGAGTAGAAGAGAAGAACGCGTCGCGTCCACCCTATCTAGTGCGGGATAAGGACAAGGAGATCATAATACATATCATTATGTATATCCTGTTTCGTATATATAAAGTAGAATGAAAAGTAATGTGTTTGACTGGGGTGAAATCGAACTTTAGGCGCCCTAGTCCCTACGAGCGCCAGAAATATGTCGGGTGGAATGGGCGAGTTTGAACTGTGCGTCGGTGAACCATGCAGTATTAGTATTAGGCTGAGCGAGCAGTAGGTGAGGTGATGCAGCAGTGTGTAGCGTGTAGTTACCAGGCGGCCGTGTGCACGTCCTGCTTGGTGTCGAACTGCGCCACGAGCATGCGCTGCGCGGCGCACGCGCGTACCGTGCTCAGCCCCGCCATGCTCGCCGACACGTGCGAGAAAACCGGGCTGCGGGAGACGCCCTCCACCCTGCGCACACGCACACACACACACACGTATTACTGCGCGCTTCCGACGGGTGCTTCACACCACGTGGGTACAGACGACGTCAGTACCCTACCGCCCGTTCGCTGCGAGCGCTGCTTCGTTACATAAATACAGAGAATATCTAGTAACATTAAGACTGGCGAAGTACGACGGGTTAGCCTGCTAATAAAATTACCAAAAATGGAATCGTCTTCCATACTCAAAAGTGTGAAACTACTTGGTGAAGTCAGTACCATGAGCACAATATTTTGATAATAGTTACTTTTGAACGATCATGGTACCGACTTCAATAAGTTATTTCACACTTTTATATGTTGATGATGTTGTCGGTTCCATTTTTTGGTATTTTTTTAGATACCCCCGACATGTTCATGTACCCACATGAACATGTCGGGGGTATCTAAAAAAATTTGTTAATTGGAATAATTATCCCGCGACCTTTTATAACAATATATGCAATAGTCGTTTGTCGTCGACTATCAGTTGGTGTAGCGTAGGTACCAGTGGACATCTATTAACATCATTGAACCCTTTTTATGTATTAATATATTACATAATGTATGATACATATTATTATATATAATATATTTTTGTAGCACTACACTCGTGTTTTAAGAACCCATAATATGAAATAGTTTTTTAAACTACAATTATCCAATCTCATACTGAAATATAGAGATTAAAAAATCAAAAACTGAACTTGAATGGCAGTTTTTATACACAATAACCTACTAATATTATAAATCCGAAAGTTTTTGTGTATGTGTGTATGTTTGTTACTTCTTCTCGCTCAAACAGCTACACCGGTTTCGATGAAATTTGGTATGGAGATAATTTAAGCTATTGGCTACTTTTATCTCGGAAAAAGTATAGTTCCCGTGAGATAACTGAGGTAACGGGAAAACCGTATACCACGCGGGTGAAACCACGGGCCGCTATTATGGAAATAATTTTAAAAAGTTGACATTTCGATAGAGCTCTTCTATGACAACTGTATCGAAATGTTAACTTGTTTACCATTCAGCGGCTTCAGCTGGACCAAGGAGGTTGCAATGCAGTTTTTCTACACATAGTCTGTGGACGCGGCGCAACACGCATACGCGACCAGCAAATGGATTTTGACGCTAAAAGTTTGCAAATAAATGCAAACATATGCTGCAATTTTACGTAAATTTCATTATCTATTTTATGAGATTAGATACGGTACCCAGTGTATGAAACTGCACATAATTTGGTCCTAAAACACTCGTGTAATGCTTTAAAAAAAACTCGCCTGCGGCTCGTTTTTTTAACTTCCACTCGTGTTTTAATAACCTTATTATGATACAGTTTCCTACACTACTATTTTAAACTCATTTTGATGGCTTGTCTGTAAAGACTGTCATTCAAGTTTTATTTGATTTTTTAAACTTTATATTTCAGATTGATATTAGATAAACAAATATGAAATAAGGCCAGATTAAGATCGCTGATATGTTCACCTCCTCTGTACGGATATCTTCCTCGTGTTTTCAATGTATTATATTTATGGTGTTCGTATCTAGAACTTCAAGATAATAGTTATCTCTGATATGAAATAAACTGAAATATCACTCAACTATCCCACGGGAACTATACATTTTCCGGGATAAAAGTTGCCTATGTGTTAATCCAGAGTTTTAACTATCTCCATACCAAATTTCATCGGAATCAGTGTAGCCATTTGAGAGTGAAAAAGAAACAAACATGTACACATACACACAAACTTTCGCATTTATAATATTAGTAGGATGATGTACAGTGCAACTACATAAACGAACAAATTCACACACACTTTACAGACTAATTAGTTGGTAATATAATAGGCTATATAACAGTGATTTGTTTACGTAGGATCCTTTGACATCCGAACTGGTAATTAAACTGTATTACAGATGCTAGAACCCTCTATTGTATTCAGCATGGCAGATAAATCACAAAGTAATTATAATAAAAATAAAAATTATGACCTAAAAGACTCTTGGTTGTATAAATCAAAAGACTAAATTTAGAAGACTGAAATAATGAAAGTGAATACCTTTTGATAGACTGCGCCGTGTTGAGATAAACGATGGTCCAGAAGTACATCGCGACGCCGCACACGGCAGTGGTGAGCATCATGTACGGGTTCACGATGGCGACCATCACCAATATACCGATCATCACCATGAAGATCTGAACAAAACAAATACATATTAGTAGTACCACTCTTTGGTTAGACTGTGATAGTGGGAGGTTAGGCTGTCGAGATTGTAAATTAACTATTCCAGGTCTAGCGTGATAACATCTTCGACCACATCGTCACTGATCATCAAGTGAGATAGTAGTCAAACGCTAGATCTAAACAGTATAAAAAAGCTAGTATTTTTTAACCGACTTAAAATAATGGATGAGGCTCTCAAATCGACTGCACTTTTTTAAGTGGGTTAGCTCAGAATTAATTTGGTAAGCCGATTTTGATGATCTATTTTTAAACAGGCAGGCGTTTGATCACTACCTCTCCTGATATTAAGCTATGATGTGGTCTACGTTAGAACACGGTACTCGGACCTACTTAATAGAAGATACTGAATGATTATATCTGTGTGGAAACACAGACTTGGCAATTAATTCCACTCGTTAGCTGTACGTAGGTTAGCCTACTACAAATATGGACGCAAAAGGCTTAGTGCGACAAGTTGGACATCCACCATGTGTGGGTGTCACATTGGCGTCACAATGCGTATTTAATTGACTTCGAGTAAATTGATGATTATCTCATTGCAAACTCTAAGGCTTTCACGGCCGGCGTTGCATGTTGTATGTATTGCTTCCGGGCTGTTTGCCGTGGTCTAAGTGAAACTTGTGTTCCAGACGTTTCGTCGATCACTGCGGTCGACATCTTCAGTGGTTCAGGTCCGAGCGGCGACAAGAGCGTAGAACTCTCCTTCATCAGTATCAGAGAAGACGCCGCGAAGGAGAGTTCTTAGATATAGTTTTTTTTTTATGGTTTGTCATTATTTATATGGATATTTAGTTATGTGTTAATGTGCAATAATAATAGAGGATTTTAAAATTTTAACCTTCACTCGTGCCAATTGATACACCAAGTTAATTGATTTCTTGGAATTGTATTTTTGGCGGAGATATTGAGTTATGTGTCGATGAATATGCATAAAAACTGTGACTGCATAATATACTTACTTGAAGACTATCCAACATCATTCTGGGCAGCATTTCGTCGACGATGCCCATGTCCTTGGAGAACCGATTGAGGATGCGTCCGGAAGGGTTAGTGTCGAAGAAGCGCATGGTCGCCGCGAGGATGTTGCTGAACATCTTATTGTGCAGTTTAATAGAACTGCGCATGCACACCCATAGGAACAGGATGGATCTGAAAACATGTGCTACCTATAGTATACTATAGAGCCCATAATATGCTTCTTGCAAAACTCGTTAAGTAGCTGGGATACGGGGCAATCTTCTCAGATGGCTTTCTCCGCGCGTCGATAATCGCCGCCAGGCTGGGCTGTTCTAAATGGGTCCCACGTAGATCGATGTCGATAATCGCCGCCAGGCTGGGCTGTTCTAAATGGGTCCCACGTAGATCGATGTCGATAATCGCCGCCAGGCTGGGCTGTTCTAAATGGGTCCCACGTAGATCGATGTCGATAATCGCCGCCAGGCTGGGCTGTTCTAAATGGGTCCCACGTAGATCGATGTCGATAATCGCCGCCAGGCTGGGCTGTTCTAAATGGGTCCCACGTAGATCGATGTCGATAATCGCCGCCAGGCTGGGCTGTTCTAAATGGGTCCCACGTAGATCGATGTCGATAATCGCCGCCAGGCTGGGCTGTTCTAAATGGGTCCCACGTAGATCGATGTCGATAATCGCCGCCAGGCTGGGCTGTTCTAAATGGGTCCCACGTAGATCGATGTTAGGGCTTCTCACTTTTATAACTTTTATCGATGACATCCACTTATGCATACTCTAATTTTCTTTTATTAGCACAAAATATTAATGTTTCAAGGAAATAAAAAGTCCTCATGATCCAGAGCTGTTGCAACTGGATCTAAATCGTCTACACGCTTACTGTTCTACAAACTTGATCAAATGTAAATAAATGTTCCTGTGTTAATATATGCGGCGCTAATAACATCCCCCGCAAATGTTAATAAGGAAGGAAGTAATTCGGCCCTAGTGGTATGGGCTGCTATAGCTTAGTTGGACAGAGCGACAGGACGGTATTCTGTAGTCGTGGGTTTAAGTCCCACTAGCAGCCGAATTTTTTCCTTCAAATATTTGAACATAAGTTCCTGTGTTACTTTGAGTAGTTCCATTAACATTTTGCCTTTTAAATATAAAACCAATGAAAAGTATCTTCCGAGATCCGATGTTGGAGTCGAGCACGGAATAACTCTTCACTCAAAACTTCTTTGTGACAAACATATTTGAAGCGATTATAGCTCAGCGGGGGGAGCGTCGTCTGTCAAACTGACGGACACTGGTTCGATCCCCAACAACAGCTTGAGCTTCCGGTGAAGGTAACACCGTTACCAAATTCCCAGCATGGTGGTAGGGTACTTTCGAATACCCGCCTGGCTAGCTACCACCCTAAAGATTGAAAAACTGTCACCAAACACATAGTGTGTTCAGGCAGCAGTCCTTGAAAGCCAGTGAGCATTCTATATCTAGCGTAATAACATCTTCGACCACATCGTCACTGACCATCAAGTGAGATAGTGGTCAAACGCTAGATCTATACAGTATAAAAATATATATATAGAGAACATAATATATTGTTTAACATGGGATACGCACCATGATTTTAATTTTTCTTGAGTTCCTGCGGGAACTGTATACAAATGAAAACCATAGTGCGTATCCCGTGTTAAACAATATATATATATATGATGTAAAGTTCATCAGAGCGCGTTGACGTCACTGACCGGGACATAAGCCGGTCATATTTTTATAGCAAATATAATTTTCACTGAAGCCGTAATTTAAGAAGACGAGGAATTATTTGAGTGTGGTAACACTAAACTTTTCACTTTGATGAGTGAAGTGAAATACTAAAACTGAAAAATATACAAACCTGCCAGTAGTGAGAATAATGCAGCCAACGATGCCGATAGTCCATATGTATATATAAAAGTTATGATTGATTTGCTCCTCGCCGATCGTGGTTCCGTTAGTGGCGTTGGCCGTGGCGTAGGCCGTGGTGTTGGCCGAGGCGTTGGCCGAGGCGTTAGCCGTGGCGTTGGCCGAGGCGTCGGCCGAGGCGTTGGCCGTGGCGTTAGCCATGGTTAACGCAGTTTTCACCATAATGTCGATGACGGTGAGATTGGCGTTTCCTGGATCGCCCTGTTTGTGTGTGTTTTCGACCACGTTCATCCTATAAAAATACAATTAATTAAGTTATATGCCTCCTCATTGAACGAGTTTTATAGTTCATTACATTAATGCCATGCTAGGCGGAACTTACGTTTAATTTTTTTAAGGAAACATCTCCTCAGCTGTATCTGCAATTAAGGATTAAATTCAACTGCTAGGGGAGTGCTACTATAGCTCATTGGCAAAGCGACAGAATTGTATTCTGTAGTCGTGGGTTCTAGTCCCACTAGTAGCCGAATTTTTTCTTATTATATTAGAAAATAAAGTCGGTAGTGAAGTAGGTCAGAAGTCAGTTTTTTAGCTTGCATGTACAACCATAAACACCCAGGGTTCTGACGTTAGCCCCTGTGAACATTTGCGCATATTTTGCTGAAACAGTTTGTCATCGAGCAGAGTGAGCGAGACGGTTAGCTGCAAACACTTACATTATGTGAGACAGATACAGGTACTCCGTAGCTATATGCAGACAACTTCAGAGACGCAAAGTTACGCTGTGACAGCTGGTGGTTACTGTACTTTGCACGCTTTATAGTAGCGGAGCTGCCCGTTTGCAGAAATGTTACACACAGAATACTTACTGTAACCTAAATTATGAAAACCGTTTCAAATAAAAAAATGTGCTTATATAAAGCAACAGGCAATCCAATTCGGCGGCTCGTTTTAGTGTCAAATACTTAAACATTTTTTGCAAAAGTATTCCACGAAATCAAGTGTTCGCGGCAGTCAAGATGTTAAGTAGAAACAAATTACCAGCGAGTGAGCCAGAGATCGCTCATGGAGGTGACGACCTGCGCGATGATGATGGAGAATACGGTCAGGAACAGCAACGCCCAACTGCCTCCCGCGCGAAAATATTTTGTATACACTTTTCTCGATACACGACCTAGAAAAATTCAATGATTTTCACATAATCCACATTCTTAGCACGCATGCTTTAATTTCTTATTTTGTATAAACTGGTAGAAATTGTGTCGTGAACGCCTCGTTATCTACAACTACTGCTACCCCCAAATTTGAAAATCTGTCATATATACGTAAGTAGATATATTCACAGTATATTTGATTGAAGGGTAATATAACCTATAAATTATAATAAATATGTAACATTATTCTTTTTGTGTACGTCAGGAAGTTATAAAATACGTAATAACGTAGATAATATAATATAGAACATTATATTTTAGGTCAAGGTCGGTAAGTAAATCACGACCCAGTGAGACGGTATCTTCGCCGCGATAAGAATAACGTACCTATTAAACATGAAACAGTTGAGATACATCAATCACTTATCTAAATGTTCTCATTCATCGTTCCAATTGACCTCGTCGCGTTCTAAACACTTCAACGTTCAACTTGAACATTGTGGCGGGAAAATTTGATGGAGGAGATTGACACTTTGTTTTATATTCCAAACTGACGATTGTCAAATGTATAATATTCAATTCAAATCTTTATTGCAATCACTAATAGTACAAGTGTCGGTGGTATTACAATAAAATACAGTTCATTAGAGACCCTGTCGGGCAGCAACTTCAGAAGAGAGGAGGGCGCGTCAGTTTTACCGAATATTACATACACTAGAGAAAATTGAATCAATATTGGAATAATAATTAGTCAATAAGATAATGAAAATCAAATATTTTATTTAATTAACTATTCTTTTTATTTTTTCATTATTTTATTGCGTCAATATTTTATAGTCATACATTTGTATTTAGATAGTTACGTAAATAATATATATTTTCCTTGTTATTATTACTATATATACCCTTTATTATTTATATATTACTATATTTACGGGGCCACCTATAAGTGAAACGAATTTAATGATCTCTTTACCCCTCCCTGTCACATGTGTGAAACCCCCCACCTCCCCACTCCCCGGTGTAACGTCACGCGTTCCTTTTTTTAAATCTAGAAATCATTAAACTATATTTTGACATCTTCAGAGCAACTTTTTAGGAAGAAGATATTTTTGGCCAATGTTAGATTATTATTTTATTCTGAGGTACATTAATTGATTATTTATACCTATATTATATATTTATTAGTACTACGATTACATCGTCGCACACGAAAGGTCACGTTTAAATGATATAGGCAATATAAATATGACACGTGACGTCATACATTTTAAGACTCCTTCAGCCCTTGTCACACTAAGTCACATTTCGCTGACCCCCTAAGCTCCCTACCCCTAAAGATGTGACGTAATTTATGGATGGCTACTAAGGGTAGATTAATAACCGTTCAATGTCTCGCAATAGTGACCCTGGTGCATTGCAGATAAATCGCTTCAACAAAATCCATTTCCCGCGGCAACTCTGAGCAAAATATTTCATGGATCAAGGCCTTGCGCAATACACGTGTAGTTTTTACCTATGATACGCACCTATGTTGCTATCGTGACAATGTTGAATAATCAAAAATAATGGACGGCCGTATCTGAACGTACGCCGGCTATAGCAAACTTCATAAGGATTTCCGTCATCGTTCGCGGATCCTTAATAAAGACACCACATAGGTACTTAACGTATACACGTACCTACTTCAAATAATTACTGATGCTTCAAGCATATTACATCATTCAGGTCTTTACACGTAATGAAGGACGAGGTTCGGTTTAAATAATTTTTTAATCTCAGTGAGCGGACAGTGTATTTGATATCGTCCTCTCCTACCATGACACATTATCCGGATTTTTGGTAAACACGTTCGAGTTTATTTGTCTAAATGTGAACCCTAGTCATTAGGAGTCAAATCACGGGCGTTTTAGAATTGGCGTAGAAAGTGTCGCCATCTATATAGGTGTATAGTTACCCGACTCGGTGACCTCGGCGACTTCCTTTTGATCTTCATCATCCTGCTCATCGTGAACAGTGCTGACGCTCGCGTGTGACTGCAGACAACACATCACAAATAAGCGGGGTTTCGACAACTAAATAGGTAGGTAGGCATAGGTAAGGGTTATGTTTCGACAACTAAATAGGTAGGCAGGCACAGGTAAGGGTTATGTTTCGACAACTAAATAGGTAGGTAGGCACAGGTAAGGGTTATGTTTCGACAACTAAATAGGTAGGTAGGCACAGGTAAGGGTTATGTTTTAGCAGCATGTGTATGTCAATTTTTATGAAGTACATGTATACTCGTTCCTATTTATCCGATGAAAGAGGTGACAATCATTATATAGGATAGATATAGAGGACATTTTGTTACACGAATATATTATATTTAAAAAAAATAATTACAATATTATATTTATGCATCGTGTGTGTTCATCTAACAATGTTTGCTAAGACTTAGATATTTTCAGCGCATCTGAAATCGTCTCTGAAAAGTTATCTTTTTCAAAATGTTCAATTTTGTCATTAACTAACATTTTATCGGTATATTTACCATGTAAAGTTGTTTTGGTTTATTGAGTTTTTAGGCACAGTTGCATGTCACGAGAGACCCACGCCGTTATGTCGACACACGAAAACGAATAAATAATTATCTCGATAATGACGTGAACACTCGTGGTAGTGACCAGCGGGCACTGACAGTTTAAATCTGATCTGACATTTAATCTGACAGTTTAAAAACTTATACAGATGTTATCTATTGTTCTCTATTTAAATTTCATTCCCAGTTTATAGTAATTGTAGTGTACTGAGGTACAACATATTGACATGTTATATAATTTTATCGCATGTCGTGTTTGCTTCGAGACGTTCGTGAGCTCGTATTAATCCGTATGAAATGTTAACGTAAGGCGCGTGTATCCGCCAGTTTAGCGAAGCAAATATATATGAGCAGGAAAGACGTTTGTTACTTAATCACGTGAGAACGGCTGAACGGATCTGTATGATTACAGAGATAAATTACAGTGTGGAATAACACATGAAACATCTAACACAATTTCTATCTAGGAAATAGTACGGTCGGTGACTGTGTGATAGCTGGGGTAACGCGAACTGGTAGAGCACGCGGGGCGCAGCTAGTCACCAATAACTGGACATAATTATGTATACATATATTACACGGAAACAAGCCAAGTACCGTTAAGTACGTATATATTTCAGTAGCTGAAGAAACGCTATTTAGTTGCTAAAATGTATGGTCTCATCATCTCAGCTATAGGACTTCCACTGCTGGATATATGCCTCTCCATACACTCGCCATGCTTGGCAGGCGGGTTGGCGAGCGCAGCATGATTTCCAATCCTCAGAAGGCGCTGCTGCCCACCTCCTGGTACGTGATCCCTTAGTCTACTCTTACGGCACCCGCGGTAAGGGATGGGGGAGTACTATTCTAGGCCGGTACCACCACAGAAATGTATGGTTAGACGATGTATAATACCTATGTGTGCAATTCTTCGTGAACAGTAAGTAAGTGCGTAAGCAAGCTTTTCTCAGATATACCTCCCGTGAATACCTCACCAATGAATATAGGTAGGTACTTATATATATTATAAATAGATATTGTATATCTACCTGTATAGACATGGTGCGTTGGAACCGCAGCTTGGGACCAGTAGTTTCCTCAGTTTCTTCTTCTTCCATTAATTCCGCGAACAGCGGGTACTTCGACACGTCTTCGAAAAAGCCTTGCGTTTCGATCTCGCCCTGAACATACCCAACAAACTGAACAAACAGCCTTACACCTCCTCAATGTTGCACAATCATTCACCGATCATTATTTACATGCACAATTCTTCATGCAGCGTCTATATCGTTCATCAGTCATGATAACAAATCCTATCCTATCCTACTAGTATTATAAATGCGAAAGTTTGTGTTTATGTGTGTATGTTTGTTGCTTCTTCGCGCTCAAACGGCTACACCGATTTCGATGAAATTTGGTATGGAGATAGTTCAAACCCTGGATTAACACATAGGCTACTTTTATCCCGGAAAAAGTATAGCTCTCGTGAGATAATTCGGGTAGCGGGAAAACCGTAATACCGAACCGACAAGTTATTTCACACTTTTAAGTGTTGAAGTCGGTTGCAATATTTTGTTAAAAAATTTTTTTCACCCTTTTCAGTGACCTTTGCTATTCTCGGGATCAATTAATTGTCATTGTGTGTTCTGCGATGTCTTCAACTGCGACAATAATATCATCAAGATACGCGTAGCACTTTTCAGTTATTGGAGTACAACTCAAAAACCGCTAGTCCGATTTTGATGAAATTTGAATGGGACCACCACGGTATACTCTATCTAACAAAAAAAGAATCATCAAAATCGGTTCATAAACGAAAAAGTTATCCGCGAACACATATAAAACAAAACATATATACGGTCGAATTGAGTAACCTCCTTTTTTTGAAGTCAGTTGATATTTTTTTAAATATTATAAGCTTAATAATTAATATGTGTATTACCTACGCAATAGTTATTCTATTTATATAATAATTATTTGCACGTTGAGTATGTATATGTATACATAGATAATAAATGATCCACGCTGTATAACGGCGGCGGCGGCGGCGGCGCGGCGTTATATCATAATACGACAAGACGCGTATTGTGACACAGAAATGTGATACGTGATACGAAATCAGTGCCACGACTCGTGTTGCTCCGCCGCGTCGCTATCACAGTTACTATCGTGTACTTATTCTGTGGCTTTGATCATTCCGCGATATACTTTGGCAGAACGATTAGAGCTGAGATGACATAGCAACATTACTAAGTATGTTCAGTTTGTAGGTATTATAATTACTCACCACTCAAACATAATTAAAGGAAAGACACCGCACTGGAAACTAACAAGTGAAGCCAATTTTAAAGATGTGTGCGTGACATTTTTTACAATTGAAAGGGAAAATCGCTATAAGTTGAGTAATATGTTAATTCAGCGGTTTGAAATAATAGGTATAAGAACATAGTTAAACATGATTTCTTTTGTGTGGTCTCTATGAGAAGTCTTAAGGACGCGAAGTCGTGTCGGTAAGAGATTAAGAAAAGACACCATCTATGAAACCCTCCAAAAAATATATTATTTTTTATTTTTGTTTTGAAGACTATTGGGATAATTTGTAATCATACTCTGGTAGCGTTCATACTTTATCACCCTCGTTGTGGGCAAGGTTGTGTACGTTCATGTGTGAGTGAGCGCGACTGATGTGTAACGTTGTGGCATGGTTTTCACGGCTTCACTAATTGTTCGCAAAGAACCGTCTTTAGTTATTGTTTATCAGAGTACTCACGTTACGCAATATGATAACATTGTCAGCCGTCTTGAGGTGATGGAGCTGATGAGTGACAAGGATCCTGGTGTGGTGTCTGAGCAGGCCGTTGACACACTCGGCGACGAGGTGCTTGCCGACGTGCGTGTCCACGGCTGACAGCGGATCGTCCAGTAGGTATATGTCCGCCTGGGAACACGTACAAATAGTCACGTGTCATTTAATATTTTATTCCTGGGCATCCGTATGTCCGCTATGTTGTACAATGTCACAAAAACCGCACATGAAAGAGAGAGATATTTAAAACAAAAGTCGCAGTAGACTAAGCAAACCATTAAAATTATACCGTAGTTAAAATACGTATAGCAATGTTATTACATTCGTGGGAAACTTCAAAACCATTTACAAACAATAAAATGCTTTCATATTCACACCCCCGCACTAGTATTCCCGAGTCACGGGAGCCACATCGATGTTCATCACATAAATATTAGCCCCAGCGAAGATGCGAATCCCAGGGACTTGGATCAGAACTCAGATGACTGAACACTAAGTCATGATTTCCGGCATAAGCGAAGGTGTTTTGTTTGATATGCGAAAATTAGTTAAAATGTAAAAATGTTCATAAAACAATTGACAGGCCGGTTGGCGCAGTTGGTAGCACTCTGCCTTCTGAGCCGCTGGTCCCGGGTCCGATTCCCGGACAGGTCAAACATTTGTGTGCATGAACATGTCTGTTTGACCTGTGTCTGGGTGTGTATATGTATATAAGTATATATATCAGACATCAGGTTACCATAGTACAGGCTCTGCCTAGTTTGGGACCTGAAGACCTTGTGTGAATGTTAATAAATAAAATAAAAATTCTGCAATACAAAGTTTAAATGGACTTTTATGGTTTACTAGCTGCGCCCCCCTGTTTTATCCGTATGGTGTTGATGATGATAAAAAAAATACCAAAAAGTGGAACCGACTTCAACACTCAAAAGTGTGAAATAACTTGTTGAAGTCGGTACTGTGGTGTATATGTATATGTATAATGATGTTTGAGTACTCTCAAACATCATTATTATATGTAACTATTTAGAGGGTACTTAATGTGGTAATAAAATCAGTTGTGTCACCGGCTCCATGTTTCATTACTTGTTCCGCCTAAATATTCCGTATATTTTACTGGTACCACGATAGTTCAAAAGTAATCAAAGCATGGTACCGACTTCAACAAGTTATTTTTTTTTCAATCTTTTCAGTGACCTTTGTAACTCACCCGTGAGTAGCAAACATCAATTGTCATTGTTTATGTTCACCGATATCTCCACCCGCAACTATAATGTCATGGAGTATGCGTAGCACTTTTCAGTTATTGGAGTGTAACTCAAAAACATATTGACCGATTTTAATAAAATTTAAATCGGACCACACGGGAAGCACTAGCTTTCAAATAAAAAAAGAAAGATCGAAATCTGTTGACCCAGTTGAAAGTACTGAGGTAACAAACTGCGGTTTTACCAGCGTGGTGATGAAAAACGGCGATGATTCGTAACGATGAAAATAAGCCTATGCCTTAATCCAAGGTATGAGTTATTTCCATACTAAATTTCATCCAAATCCATTAAGTCGTTTAGGCGTGAAAGAGTAACAAATATCCATCCATCCGAACTTTCACATTTATAATGTTATACAGTGGGATTATATTGCGACCGGGAATAGAGGAATACTTATACTATTATAAAAGCGACAAGGCGGTGTTCTATAGTTGGGGGTTCAAGTCACATTAGTAGCTGAAAATGTTCCTTCGACACTTTCAACACAAGTGAATAATAATCTTGTAATATACAAGACTACATCATCATAATCGATCTAGGAAGGAGCAGGATAAGTTCAGTGACATACCTACTTACGAAAAGACTATCATCATGATCATCATCATCCCAGCCATAGGAGGTCCACAGCTGGACATACAATTCTACCGGCTTAGAATTGTATGTCTAGTTGTGGACGCCCTCTCATTAATAAAGTCACGGTATCGTAAAGCTACGGCATGTAACTATATTAATTGTATTGTGGTCCCGGGACGGTTTAATCCAGACCATAGTAGAAGAAAGTCTGCATAAACTGCGAGTAGGAACTACGTATAATTTAATCGCAACCAGTTCTTGTGGTAATGAATGAGGGAGGCTTAGGTCCAGCAGTAGAAGTCCTATGGCTGAGATGATGACATATAGATGAGGTCTAAAGTAAACGCAATCACAAAGTAAAGGTTAAATGATTGTTGGTAGTTTTAGTTGCCACCAAATAAGTGGCGACTTATTTTACGTAAAACTACCCAAAATTCTTTATAATTATTTAGTCCTCACAATCTTTATAACTTAATGAAAGTAACCATTTTGTTACTTTAACTTTAGTTATAGTTGTTCATGGGGTACATTTAAAACTATATTTGTTTTATTATACAGATAAGGAGATTTACTATAATACTGACGTGTTGCAAAGGTCGTTACATTACTTCTATTTATGACGAGATCTTTTCTCCTTCTTTTTAATTTATTGTCGTCATATTGAACAGTGTTATGTTGTTTTAGTACTGAATTATGGATATATAATTTTCTAATAGAAAGTACATCCGCGTATACAGTGTATGCACCAATCCGAAGTCCGAGAGTAGGGACGTAACCAATGATGTTTTACTTAATATCATTGGACGTAACTGTTATAATTGTTCTGCACTCGTGTTTGTTTCGCCCCGAAGTCCGAACCAGTTTCGAAACCAGTTGGACAGAATTTTGCTGTAAACACAAAAATAAAGTGTGCCAATGACCAAATGAATGGGTACGATCTTGATTGAATTAAATATCTATATATAGGTACACAATGATTGCGAAACGTCAACGAAAATTATATCTACTAGTTCAATCTTCTATTTCTGATATGTTGTGCCTACAGTACAATCAATGGACAAATGAAAAGTGTCGCCTGGGAATTCGGGCACTTTATCGACGCATAATCTGATTGATGGATACGCTTTGATTCTTGTAATAACAGTATGACGGGCAGGAAAAAAATTGTGTATTTTTGATCGATCGTCTGATACAGACAGAAACTGTCTAACAGCTGGAATAGTTAAGATTATTTTTCATACTTACCTAGCTACACTATGATACGCTATCTGATAATAATAATGATTCAAATCGGATGTAATAGTGTTAGTTCTATTATAAGTTATAAATGCAGGTAGTCTTATATAAACTATTATACAATGGCATCCTTCAGGCATCTTCTTTACATATAAAATGGTAATAACTAATGACAATACTGCAGCTACTACAATAATATTTGAGCAAACCATCAATAATTTTTTTATTCGTAATAATTATATAGATAGGTACGTGCCTACTTTTCGCAAATATTTTGGAAATCTGTCAACTAAATTGATAATTTATTTAGATGGTAATATTGCCAAATTTGATATGTCCAACGACACGTGTGCGAAGTGTCAATTCAATGTTTAAAAATCATAACCATAGGACAGATAAGGTAATACCTACTTCACTGATTTCACTACACTGATTTCAGTTACCTTAATCAGTAAGGGGGCGTCCATAAATTACGTGAGGTAGTTTTAGCGTCTTTCAACCCCCCCATCTCCCCTTGGTGAGATGTGCGATTTTGCTGGACCCCTCATAGTCTCACGTGAGACTTTTGAAAATACACATTTTTAATGTAAATAAATGAATATGTGGTTGATTTTGTTGGATTTAATCAGGATTTGTTATTTGAGATTATTAATATTGTAGTATAGAACCAAACAAAAAATATTTTTACCTAATTTCTCCCAGTTTTCTCGCTACATCACAATGTTCCTTGCAAAAAAAATAATTACGTAAGTATTTGTCGAATCCACCTCCTCCCCCATGTGAGTTTGGGTGAGATTCGGCTTGACCCCCTCCCCCCCGTAAAAACCTCACGTAATTAATGGACGCCCCCTAATTTCGATAGAATATCTGTAATAAAATACCAAATGATACCGAGATTCGTTATCTCTTTACCAACAGTATGTCTGCGCGCCTACCAAACCAATCCTAGCTCGCTACGTACCAAGTTAACGTTATTATAACTACGCACACATTCTATCTTAAAGTAAATACATGTAGTGCAAAGTTATTAAAAAGTAATAGTAAATAAAGAAAAAAAGATAAGTAAATAATTATTGTAAAGCGAAACATGACTATAATTATGAAAATAATAATATATTTCTGTGAGGAATCAAAAAATCAGTGGTAGGTATTATATATTGCTATGAGCCCTCTGCATAGCGTGACCTCTATCTATGCTAAAAGGTAAATACTCCAGATTTTCTTTCGGGCATCCTCTCACTACTATGCTTCTGATGTTCTCTCGTCTTCTCTATGTCCGTGTCTACTGTCTATGTAAAAGCGAATCAGTATTCATTTTTATCCTTAGGCATCCATTTTCTCTACGTTAAAGCGATAAATTCACTGATTTTATCTTATGCAAACTTTTGTATTATAAATGCATCGAAAACTTGCAATGACGCCGTGTGGTAGCGCGCGTCTTGAGGCACGAACGTTGCGTAGCAACTGATTTTCGTTATTGAAGGGGTACCTTTGCCTTCAATTACGAAAATCATTGTACTGAAGTTATCAGTAAGCCATCCTTAACTTTAACTTTTATTTATTCTGACTAACTCTTAGGCATTATCTATTTACATTTTGAATGTGGAATTTAGCAGATAGGTATATTTTATTGTTGATATGGCACAACTGTATAAAGATAACACATAGGCGCGGTAATATTGCTGTGATATGAGGCTTGAAAACTCTCGCGGGTTTCATCCATCATTGTAATCTAACCGGCTAGGCGCAGTTCGAAACTTGTCGGAGATAAAGTTTCCAGGATTATGTTATCACGGGAGTCCGGGCCGGTTCTTAAGTTACAAAACACATGGGCTATTAAGCTATTGCATAGCTTCTATCGCGGGCCTTGAGCGTGGAGACCGAATCCAGAAATTCCGTAACGAAAATAACCTAACACCCCCAACTCCGACCGGCACAGCGGTGATACTTTTTAGTTTTGCCATCTATCGATGAATATCAGAACTTTTAATGACTTTTTTGTAATATCACGCTTGTCTGTTTAGTTCAGCAACTCGCCCTTAGGTGGCATTGGTTGTGTCAGCGTTACTGCATAAGTTATTAATATATTAATTGCATAAGTTGATAAAAATGCTATGCAATAGCTTTACCGCGGTAGTCCCCGAGTGCCACACGTCTTTTTTTTTTTTTATTTATCTATTACAATTATTTATGCACTAACAGCTTACGCCAACACGTAATTAAGTCGGTAGTCACGTTTTACTTTATCCAGATGGATAAATTGAATCGTATACTAGTTTGCTTCTGAACAGGCTCAGAGTCGCACAACGAGCTATGGAAAGGGCTATGCTCGGAGTTTCTCTACGCGATCGAATCAGAAATGAGGAGATCCGTAGAAGAACAAAAGTCACCGACATAGCCCAGCGGATTAGCAAGTTGAAGTGGCAGTGGGCAGGGCACATAGCTCGAAGAACCGATGGCTGTTGGGGTCGAAAGGTTCTCGAGTGGAGACCACGGACTGGCAAGCGCAGCATAGGACGGCCACCAACCAGGTGGACGGACGACCTGACTAAGATCGCAGGCAAGGGCTGGATGCGGGCCGCTTCCAACCGGTCCTTGTGGAGATCAATGGGGGAGGCCTATGTCCAGCAGTGGACGTCCTATGGCTGAGATGATGATGATGATGATGATGACTAGTTTGCTTAAGTAACTACGATACACACTGCTAAACCATCTACATCTCTGTTCTGAGCAATCGGGGCATTGTGTGTGACGTAGGCGCATACTGGGAGGTTTGTGTAGGTATAGAATAGACGCGGGACGTCCGCGTCGCGTCGCGCGTAGTCGCGTGCTCTCGCGCGACTGCCGCAGCTGCGATTCGGTGCGAACAGAGCCACGCGGGCCAGTGCGCTCGGATTGTGTATCTGGCCATTAAGAAGCTGATAATATGCATTGTTAGTGCCCACAATAAATAGCGAGCAAACTTTCGCTGTACACGCTCTATCATAAGAGAAGAGAGCTGTGCTCCAACTTAATGCGAACGTAACCGTATAATGATGTAATAGCGTTACGTTCCTGGAATCTGGCGGTTAGTCGCTTAACAAAACCGAGTGAAACGCGCACATTTGAGTATGCAAATTATATCTATATATATATAAAAATGAAACCCGTTTTCCGTTGTCACGACATAACATGAAAACGGCTTGACCGATTTAGATAAAATTTGGTATAAAGATACATGGGACTTTGGAGAAGGACATAGGCTACTTTTTGTCCTGGAAGAAGTATGGTTCCCGTGGGATAACTGAGTCAGCGGGAAAAACGTAGTGCACGCGGGTGAAACCGCGGGGCGCAGCTAGTTGTTAATAAATGTAAAGTATCCATCGTGTGTCTGTGTCACTGAAACGCTGAACTTGGAACGCATATCGATCCTAAATATACCTATTATATTGTGTCCTATATTGACTAATAGAGAAAGTGGAATGCTTTGTGCATATAATTATATTATTATATCACACTACCATGCTATATTGTAAAGGCGAAAGTTTGTTTCTCGTTTGTATTATTGTTACTCTTCACGCTGAAACGACTGAAACGATTTGCATGAATTTTGAAAAGAAGATAGCTCTGGAATGAAACACAGGCTTTATCCCGGAAAAAAGTATAGTTCCTGTGGGATAATTGAGATAGCGAGAAAAGGTTAAAACGCAGGGAGCATCTAGTACAAACTCTATTTTTATAATCTTATTTCGGAATAGGATAAAACTATGTGGATGAAAATGTTTATTAAAACCCTCAAGGTTGATTTATAATCGTACGCGCTGACCGAGGCTCGATAGCACACCTACTGTTATCTAAAAACAACAATAAATAACAATATATTTCTTCTCTCAGCCATGTGCGTCCACTGCTGGACATAATATGTCTGCCCCATATAGGGGGATTTAATAATACTGGTCACGCTCGGCAGGCGGATTGGCGAGCACAGCATGATTTCCAATCCTCAGATGGCGCTGCTACAATTATATTTACGGTGCCTTAATTCATCGAATCGTGAACAATTTATCTGCATGTACCTCGAGTACTATACCCATAGTCTATTGTAGATAGCTGGTTTCCAGGATATAGATGCTCTGAAAATGAGAGCGGTATGTAGTACGTTCTGTTTGCATAGGTACCTGTCTATAGCAGGCCCGCGCGAGGCCGACGCGGGCGCGCTGCCCGCCACTCAAGCTGGTCCCCCGCTCGCCCACCAGCGTGGAGTCGCCCGCCGGCAGCTGGTCGAAGTCGCGGAGCAGCGCGCACGCCGTCACCACCTTTGATACACAAAACCAAAATGTATGTTTACTTACTACTCATTCGAAGGACAAAAATCAACGAGCAGTGGTATAGGTACGTCGTGGTTCGATCCCAACCCCGAGCTTCAACTGGTAGGTAGGATAGAATAGATGCTCTGTAGACCATCAATTCTATTTATTTATTCAGAAATAGGTATAATATTATCCATTCTACAAAATTCATAATGCTTTATAATGGTTATGGCAGGTTCTCTCAGCCATGTGCGTCCACTGCTGGACAGAAGCCTCCCCCATATAGGGGGGATTTGCCAATACTCGCCACGTTTGGCAGGCGGGTTGGCGAGCGCAGTATGATTTCCAATCCTCAGAAGGTGCTGCTGCCCACCTCCTGGTACGTAATCCCTTAGCCGACTCTTACGGCACCCGCGGGAAGAGATGGGGGAGTACTATTCTAGGCCGGTACTACCACGGCCACGGTTATGGCAGGTATCATAGTATAACTCTAATATTACAGGTACACATTTAGGTACTACATTTACAGATAAATGGGGGTCAGACAAAAAACCACAAAATAATAAATGAATTAGATAAAATAAACAAGTTGAACAATGAAATTAAGCTAAAAGCTGTTTAGCATATATTTAACACTTCCACGTCTATTTAATTGCTAGTAATTAAAATAACTAACTGATACAAAAACGTATTTGGTATTAAAATTTGCATTTCAACTACATCTTACATTTACATTTGTAAGAAGTAATTTAAATACTGATACTGACGCTGTTTTCTGTTTTAAATTTGAAATATAAGCGAATCAGTATATCGTAATATTATAGTTGTATAGTTTCATCCTTTGAAGAAGAGAGTATTATATCAAGCTAGTGCCAGCGGCTCCAACTAGAAAGGTCCATGTAATTCTCTGACGCATCATTATCAAATGCACAGCATGCTGGTGTTCTCTAGTAGCCGCCTGGCTAGCTACCGCCCTCGAGGTTGATAAACTGTCACCGAACACACAGTGCTTTCAGACCCAGTTAGCATTCTAGGTCTAGCGTGATTCAACTTCGACAAGATCGTCACAGACCACTATGTCAGTAAGAACGTGACAAAAAGACAAAAACAGCTCAGCATGTGCCAAATCAATAAAAAAATAATGTCGATGATGCGTTGATTATAGTGACTGACCGATAACCTTCTTCTGTTGGACAAAATGTATTATTAATCAATACCAATCTGAATCATTTATTACGACACGAGCTGCGGCGCGGCGTGCCTCTGGTAACCATTAAGTTTAATGAACCTAACTAGGTATAATACTGTGTTTCAATATAATCAACATCCTGTCGCCTGAGTGGGTATGTATATAATCAGAGTAAGTAAACCCGAACTTTGACAATCCTAAAATGTCCAACGAGTGAAGCTTATAGC
Source organism: Apeira syringaria (assembly GCA_934044485.1). Taxonomy (NCBI): domain Eukaryota; kingdom Metazoa; phylum Arthropoda; class Insecta; order Lepidoptera; family Geometridae; genus Apeira; species Apeira syringaria. The sequence continues at coordinate 1,133,913 of OW203662.1, forward strand.
AAACGGTAATTACGTTTGTAGCGATGATCGCTCAGCGTGGGGAGCGTCAACATTTTGCCTTTTAAATATAAAACCAATGAAAAGTATCTTCCGAGATCCGATGTTGGAGTCGAGCACGGAATAACTCTTGACTCAAAACTTCTTTTTGACAAACATATTTGAAGGGATCATAGCTCAGCGGGGGGAGCGTCGCCTGTCAAACTGACGGACACTGGTTCGATCCCCAACAACAGCTTGAGCTTCCGGTGAAGGTAACACCGTTATCAAATTCCCAGCATGGTGGTAGGGTACTTTCGAATATCCGCCTGGCTAGCTACCACCCTCAAGATTGAAAAACTGTCACCAAACACATAGTGTGTTCAGGCAGCAGTCCTTGAGAGCCAGTGAGCATTGATAGCATCTTCGACCACATCGTCACTGACCATCAAGTGAGATAGTGGTCAAACGCTAGATCTATTCAGTATATTAAAAAAAAAAACGTAAACTGTACAAACAGACGCCAACTACTCACCCGTGGAACTTTGATAATGTTTTGTTAAAAATGAGAAACATATTACCGTTAAGGACTGCTATGGATTATTAGGTACTGGTAGATACAAATACGATATGACAATTGCAAATATAGATTACTTATCATTATCTTTATTAATAATCATTAAAAAACTGGAAATGGCCCAAAAAGGATGATTTAAATTTGTACTAGTACTCATAACATTAAAGAAAACATTAACATACCAAAGAGATTAATTCAACAAGAGAAGTCTAGTAGGTATGTATCAAAACAAAATACAAAATATTTTATTGACATAAATATTACATTCCATTTCTTGAGATCATTGATTTCATTTTTGATCAGAAACTGCAAAGTATTGGGATTTTTACTAATATGGATAATTTCAATATCTTACACGTGATTGATCTCAAATAATAAATAATAGTCTGAAGAAAAAGAGTTTAGTAATTATATTTAAGTTGTATCTATAAATATTAAAACTTCAATAAGCAAAGTATAAACTTATAAGATTAAGATGTTATACTATTGATTAAAATAAATGAAACAAGAGACTTGATTATTATTAAGTTACTTTACGAAAATATTGCAATTCAAGTCAGGTTCATTTTTGATTACAAGTTTCTCTATAGGCAGACATAATTGTAGTAAATAGAACAAATAAAAAGTAACTAATTACAGCAACTACGAGTGCTTGTCTTCATTTAACCCAAGAAGGTCCAAAGTGCAACTGGTATGGTCCTGGCCTTGTTCTGTTCACAGGTTTATTAAAAATCTTCTGATTTTAGTTAGCAGAATAACTAATCTTTATATTTATGTACTTTTGTCAGGTCTTATTCTTACCATTTAATTTAAAAATCATAAAGATGTAAAAACCGGCCTAGGTAAAACAGGTTCCCCTAATCAGAATCGGATTTCCTTATCGCCTTTATTGTTATCAACTCGAGTACTCGTCTGACAGCAACCGGCGCTCTTGCTGTCAAAGGAGTGTTCGCACAAACATTTCACAATTACATTGACCCAAAATTGTGAAGATCTTGCTAATATTATAAATGCGAAAGTTTGTGAGTATGAATGTATGTATTTGTATGTATGTTTGTTACTCTTTCACGCCTAAACAGCCGGATGGATTTAAATGAAATTTGGTATGGAGATACTTCAGGTCCCGGAATAACACATAGGCTACTTTTCATCATCAACATCAATCATCACCACGCGGGTAAAACCGCGGGGTGCAGCTAGTAAAATATACATCACATCCGTATAAATATACATCCACACAAACTTTCGCGTTTATAATTTCGCGTACCTATATAAATATAAATCCTCTGTTACTCCTTCACGCTCAAACGGTACTACCGATTTCAATTAATATGGAATAGATTAGATGGATTTCCATGGTATGGAATTAGATTAGACCCTGGAATAACACATAAACTACTTTTATCCCGGAAAAACATAGTACCCGCGGGATAATTCAGGTAGCGGGAAAACCGTAATCCAATCGGGTGAAACCGCGGGGCGATACTAGTAGGAAAGCAGGAAATATAAGAGCAAGTTTTTATTGGAGCAGGCAGAAAAGAAACAGACAGTTAATAACTTTCAAACACCCATATAATATTATCATTGTCAAACACGTCATACAGAGTAGGTATTTTATACTCTTGTATTTATAAAGCAAACAACTCCAGAGCAAATACCTACAAATACTGATATTGACATAACGTTGGTTTTATCAACGTATCATGTCTGAGAAATCACGACATAACACGACATGTCAATAACACAAAATACTTATCAGACGTTGAACATTTACAACATCCACCGAAGAACAAAATCATGATAAATAGTTCATCATAAAACTCACTGGATTGAGACAAGTCTCAAATAACCAGTTCATCCGTCCAGGAGATAATATATGATGCCACAGACACCCACAGATACATGGACTGACACGTCAAACTTAAAAAACCCTCTTTTTGCATCAGGGTTGTAGAAAGGCTATACGTTAAAAACAGCTGAATCAATTTTGATAAAAACATGTCTAAGGACAACAGCTAGGTATCAAATAAAAAAAACCCCATCCAAATCGGAGCCACAGACAAACACACACATAATATTCAAACTTTTTGCGTCGGGGGCCTAAAATATAGACACATGCTTCTCCATCGAAATTTCCCGCCACTGCTCACATATTCTTCTTCTTCGTGGTCTGTACGACTCTGGTTATAGTCCTTGCCACAGACCACAACAGGGTATGTACATATATACTACTTGACTTGAGGCTTTAACATCGTATTTTAAATCGACGTGGTAAAAAATAATGACGGAGTTTGAATATAAAAACCGATTTAAATAAAAGAGAACATTTTCTTGAATAAATAATGATCCCGGTCTAGATGGGACTTAGATTAATTTGCAAATGTATCTATACAAAAGAAAAATAACCTTCCGAATGTGTTTATAAATGACTGAGTTCTGTGGAAATAAACGAAAATAATAAGTACTCCTTGTTTTAGAATTAAAAGGTTAAAAAATGCTATGAATAATAACGTACTTAGTTGAAATACCTACTTTACAAACCGGCCTCCACCGCCACGCCGCGCCGCCTTCAAGATTTATTAACAGGTTTTTTTTTAAATAGCGAGAATTACTTGACGGATTTGTATGAAATTTTGACCCACGTGACCTATCTAAAAGTTTCGTCTTTCGAATCATGACAGACTTTCATGACAGGATGAACATGAGATCACATTCATAAGCTGGTGATTGAAGTTACTACCAGACGCAAATACTACTTGAATAGCTTTAGAAAAAAAATTAAACACGAAATTCATGCCTATAAAGTTTGAGGTTTACCCTCGATTTGTCTATGATCCAGTCATCAGATCCTGACTTGGTGACAATGAGCCCAACGCCAGAGTATATTTATACATTTTCGAATAAAATGGAATTTTCAAAATCAGTCCAAACAATTGACGGAGTAATCGATGAACATTATTTTATAAAAAATGACATACGATACGTTACGTTCAAATACGTTATAAACGAAAACACTAGCGATTAGTATATTCATTCGTTCCAATTCTAGTTTCAAATAGGTTCCAAGCACATCCAAGAGTTCGCGAAAAGCACGCGGGTGCGAAATTAACTAGGACCTTATTCGTCGATTGTAATTACAATGATTATAATGCATTAGCTCCTCCTCTTATATCGATGTTCGGCTATTGCTTATATCAGGGCAGGAACTCGGACACATTCTCTGTAATGTCGGCCCGGATGCTTTACCACTAAGCAACCGAGACAATGACCCTATAGTATAGGTCTTTATCCTTCAAATATTTGTCTTAGTAAACTTATTGCCCATTTTCCTCCTTACTCTCAAGTTCCTTGAATTTATTCACATTCCGTGTAAACCGAGACCATCAAGCGGAGCGATTTCTTTGTACCACATTACATTATATGAATGGACAACAAATAACTGTCACTGCAAGCTCATTTTGATACGTTAGTAAATTTTACTCGTAGCAAGCGCTACCCCCGCTGCCCCAATAAAAACCTGGACCTCTGACTGGGTTCCACCTTCAAAACTCGCCTCGTTTTAAACTCTCTTTTCCGCGTAGTTACTAGATATTTAGTGAGAACCATACAAGTGCACATACCACATGTAGTATTTATTGGGCCGGCCCAATTGCGACTAAGAATTAGATGCGTGCACCTAATTTATGCGGTCCACGCTCGAGAATCTAGAGGCACATCGCTTTTTTATTAATATCATTGCTACTCTGTTAATCATACAATGTCGACAAGGAGGAACATCATCCATCGACCGTAAAACGAAAATGAGATAACATAACGCCAAGATACATTTCGCAATTTCCTTGATACAGCGGGTTTAGGCTAACATCCCAGACTTCTACTGTTTATTACTTTAATTAACTTCCAGTATCCCATAGCTTTTGATTGTTTTGGAAACGAATCCGATATAACGGTGAGGAATGTTAGATGATAAGGATTGGCAATAGTCGACTCAACCGAGTTATATTCGAATATAGGTCACGTCGACAAGATGGACGGACGACCTGCGGATCCCTGGAAGGGGATGCAGGCCACTTCCGTCCGGTGCTTGTGGAGATCAGTGGGGCACACTTATGTCCAGCCTGTGGACCTCTTATGGCTCACATGATAACGACGATGAGAAGAATATGACAACGACTGTGAGGATTGAGCTCTCACCAAACAGGGCGGGACAAATCCTGATGCAAATTGATTTAAAATATTACAGGTATGATCTACCTACTTTACAGATGACTCACGAGCTTAAATATATTACTTAGTGAGCACTATTTGTCACTTTTTGATTTCGTCTCTTTGGTGTAAGACACAGTTCAAGCGCATTTGTCGTTAGCGCGAGCGGGAAATGGTCTATTCTTAAGTGTGGGAATATAATTGGGGCCTACGACATAAAAAGATGTGATGTGCTTAGTCACCGATGCAAGTCACTCGTCGTACTGTAACTAAATAATATCGACAAGTAAATAGTTGATAAATAAAAAAAAAAAAAATGTAAAGATCTTACCTTTTTATAGCGTATTTTGTCGTATGGCAACCCGAACAGGATGTTCTGTCTGATAGTGGCGACGAAGAGCCATGGTTCTTGACTTGCGTATGATATGCGGGAACCTCCCAAAGATACAGTGCCAGATGTTATCGGGAGTTCTCCCAGAATTACATGGAGAAGCGATGACTGTTGGAAGATACAAAAGAAATAATTTAAATACAATATCGATAACCCAGTAGGTACGTGGCAGCGGGTCAGAAGTCAGAACCAAGCTCTACAGAGACGGACTGCAACTCAACGAGACGGTGCCTTTTTTAACCGACTTCAAAAAAAGGAGGTTACTCAATTCGACCGTATATATGTTTTTTTTTGTACCTTTAACCCGTGCACGGTGTGTGACGTGTGAAAGTTTCCTTCTTTTTTTTAACCGACTTAAAAAAAGAAGTTTACTCAATGCGACCGTATTTTATTTTTATGTGTGTTCGCGGATAACTTCTAAGTATACTTCCGAGGTGGTCCCATTTAAATTTCATTAAAATCGAACAAGATGTTTTTAAGTTACACTCAAATAACTGAAAAGTGCTACGCATACCTCGCCGCAATTTTAGTTGCGGTTGAAGACATCGGTGAACATACACAATGACAATTGATCCCGTGAGTAACAAATGCCACTGAAAGGGGGAGAAAAAAATTTATATCCAAAAAATTGACCCGACTTCAACACTCAAAAGTGTGAAATAACTTGTACTTCAACAAGTACTATGATAGTTGAAAAGTATTATCAAAATATTGTGCTGTATAATAGTATTGCGAATGCGTTATCTAAGTGTAATGAATATCAGCGTCAACAAAATACAAACTATAGTTTTTGATAAGACTTTCGTTAGTTCGTTTGAACAACAGAGTCACCACCAGTAAATTTGATATATTTAATATATTTCTTTATTATTTATTTTATACGCCACATTTTTATATCACTATTAATAACTTCATTTTATTTTACTGGTGCACCGCTACCACTTTCCTTTCCCTTGTAGAAGACTGGTAGAAAATGCTACTTATAATATAGCATTATGTACTATAATAGTGCTAAAGTGTTAAAGTAATTTACTGTATATAAATACAATTTTTAGAAGTAAAACATCTTCTAGATTTGTTTCATTAAATTTATTGGTTTTCTATTGTTTAGAAGTACCTAGCTTTTATGTAGGAATTTATTTTGGTGTCAATAAAGTGTTTTTGTATTGTATTGTTCTGAAGGTCAAGTAGAATAGTAATCTGCGAGCTGCAGCCTTAATAAAATAGTAGGTACTTGAATTGGTTATATAAACATTCATCAGAACATTTTTTAGACCGTTTCCAAATGTATCTTCAGCTAGCGCGCCACTCAAACACAACCTTGAAATAATTTGTCACGGTATAGACGCAAGTTTATGCATGAGGCAACTTGTAAAGACAGCAACGAAGATAATTACTGTTATTCTTTTTATCAGTAGGTAAGTTAGATTGAGTGAAATTGTTATTTCCGAAATGAAAATAGAATGCAAAAGCGCATGCATGCTGTAAGAAGGTTTGAGATAGACTTGCTGTTCCCACGTGACTAGGGGCCCACATATTTAACCAGAGGTGCACATGATGGACCTTACATGTTAGTGCTTTACATAAAACAAACTATGGAAATATTTGAGAAGAAACGAGGACTTGGAGCTTGTTCAATATATAATTTCGATCCATATAATTTCATCCATATCCATTTTTGAAGTTTACAAGTCTTTTCATCAAGTAGCTTCATAAAAACATTGTCATTTATCATAAAGAAACGCTCCTGTTACGTCCATCTGGTATACCGGCTGTTTCTTTTGAGTGGCTACAGCCATCAACAGTCTAAATGTGGTCAGCTTCGCTACTGGTGCATAACATGAATACAAGATCTCTTTTTATTCTGGCATCATTCTTCTCTGGTAGGTATACTCTAAAACCTTTTGTGTTCTCTCCTGGCTCTTTAGCTCTATTTTCTGTCATATTTGGAAAAGGAAATTTGTGTTGCTTTCCTTTTAAACAGGCTTCGCAGGTTTCTTCTTCTCCTTTGTTGTAACTTACATTATACTTTTGAAGAATCAGTTCTGTTTGATGTATATTTTGATGTCCCAGTCGGGCATGCCAATCTCCCAATCCTGAAGTGCTTTTTCCTATTAATGCCACTTTCTCTCCTTGACTAAATCTCATTTTAGAGGGTCGATTCATCCACGTCCGTAGGAGAGCACCCCAAAAATCAGAAACCCTACACGTGACCCTTGGGTGGTGCTAATCGGATGATTTACCGGTGGTAGGCTTCGGCCGCGGTTGGTGACCACCCACCGGACAAAGACACGGCACCAAATGGCGACCATGTTCAGCCGTGATGTCCGGTGACACCAGTAGGAACAAACAGGTCGGGACAGTTGCTTTGCTTGCTATGACGGTCTTCGACACTCTTCGAGACTGCCGTATCGGGTGACTAATCGCGGAGGGTAGCGGGATCCGAGGCACGGTGCACCGCTGGCCGACCGCAGGTAGCTGGGGGCCCAATTAGTGACCTAGCCACTCACGAAAGGCTGCCCCGCCAACTGACGAAAAATCCCGGGATGCGCCATCATGCCGGTCGGCGACCGGATGAGAGGGCCTGATGGACATCCCCGGGGGGGCTCGGGCGTCCCCGCAGTCTCCAGATTAGTTCCCCAATGATTCGTGTGGTCTCCTTGTGAGTCCCTTGTCTGCAAAGTAAAGCCTCGTTCCACTGCTGTTTGTTCCACCAATTCACTCACCCCCAACATGACGAGAAACAAAAATGGAAGAAAGTTTACACAGCGGCTGCACTCCCTCTCGTTAAAAGTGCACCTCTCTAATATTCGAGGCTTGCACTCCAATATCGTGCCAGTCCACTACCACCTAGAGACTGAAAAACCGCACCTATTGTTTCTCACGGAGACGCAGATACGATGTCCTTCCGACGTAGCCTACCTTTCCTACCCAGGCTACAGCCTGGAGCACAAATTTAAGCCACGCGCAGGCGTGTGCTTATACACTCGGGATGACATTTGTATTAAACGCCTCCGTAATCTTGAAGACTCCAAACACAATGTACTCTGGGTTATGGTAGACACAGGTTTGGAGAAAATTCTCTACGCCTGTGTTTATCGATCGCACGGCGGGGTTCAGGAGACGACGGCGCTTACCGAATATCTCAGTGAGAAGGCGGATTCGGCCCAACTGAAGTATCCGTCGGCTCAACTTGTGCTTCTGGGGGACTTTAATGCCCACCACGAGGAGTGGCTGTTCCCATACCAGAGCACCGACCATGCTGGGAGAGAGACGCGCAAACTTGCTCTGTCGTTAAATCTCACTCAGCTGGTCCAAGAGGCAACACGGATACCCGACGTTGATGGCCACACCGCCAATTGCTTGGACCTTCTACTGACAACGGATCCAGACCGTTACTCAGTGTCGGTGGCTCCACCATTAGGTAGCTCCGACCACTGTCTGGTGAAATCTGTATCGTCATACTCCCCGCCCGAGCCTAGCCTTAAAGGCACGCGACGGGTGTGGCGGTACAAGTCAGCGGACTGGGATGAAATGCGGTCCTTTTTCGCATCTTACCCTTGGAAGCAAGTATGCTTCTCTTCTAGCGACCCTTCGACATGCGCGGATGCCGTGACGGATGTGCTACGGCAGGGTATGGAATATTTTATTCCATTTGCCGATATGCCACTGTCCAGCAAAGCTCACCCATGGTTTGGACCAGAATGCTTTCGTTCTCAGACACAAAAGCATCAGGCATACCAGGCATGGGTTGATGCTCGAAACCGCAAAGCCAAGGATATTCGTGCCAAGAAGAGAGCCTTTAACAAAGCTGCCAAGTCCTGCAAGAAGGCTCTACGGAAGGCTCGGTTCGATCACATTAGCCGAATAGGGAACAAACTTGCTTCGTACCCTACGGGTAGTAAAGCTTTTTGGTCCCTAGCTAAATCGATCGAATCGAACTTCTGCCGCTCCTCATTTCCTCCACTGCAGAAACCTGATGGATCGCTAGCCCACACTGCGGAAGAGAAAGCAAATTTATTTGCATCTCTCTTTGCAGAGTCTTCACGTCTTGATGCTGGTAGCGCAGCCCCACCAACTCCGCTGAATGGATGCGAGACGATTATGTCAAACATTCGCATTCGACAAGTGGATGTTCGCAAAGTGCTACGTAATCTGGACGTGAATAAAGCAAGTGGTCCGGACGGTATTTCAGCGCTGGTCCTAAGAACATGCGCGCCGGAACTAACTCCAGTGTTGACACGCCTTTATCGGCTCTCTTTTGAGGCGGGTACAGTACCAAAAGCCTGGAAGCTTGCCAATGTACAGCCAGTACCCAAAAAGGGTAGTCGTGCTGACCCTACTAACTACAGACCGATTTCGGTCACGTCCATCCTCTCCAAGAGTATGGAACGTGTTCTGAATACGAAGCTCCTTGCATACCTAGAAACACATGAACTCCTCAGTGATCGGCAATACGGCTTTCGTCGAAACCGGTCTACTGGAGACCTTCTAGTATATGCCACTCACATGTGGAGCGAGGCCATAGAGAAGTACGGAGAAGCGCTCGCCGTTTCCCTTGATATTTCTAAGGCCTTCGATAGGGTTTGGCATGACAGTCTCATTGGTAAGCTTCCCTCTTATGGCTTGCATGAAAGACTACGAGTCTGGATATCGGACTTCTTGAGGAATCGATCGATTCGAGTAGTCATTGATGGCTGCTCTTCCGATCAATTGGCTATTAATGCCGGGGTTCCTCAGGGGTCGGTTCTCTCTGCAACTCTTTTTTTGCTGCATATTAACGATCTGCTGAAACCCGGTACCTATGGGTATGCAGACGACAGCACTGTTGTAGAAAGTTACATGTCCAGCGCGCGGGCTAGCCATGCACAGGTCCAGTCACTCAGAGAGGCCATGGTCGACCGTATGAACTTGGCTCTGCAGGCAGTTTCCGACTGGGGCGATGCCAATCTGGTCAAGTTCAACGCTACTAAGACCCAGGCGTGTCTATTCTCTGCCAAACGGAGTGAATTCGAACGGTGCCCCACTTTCCGAGATGAACCCGTTACCATTACCGACACTCTGGAGCTTCTTGGCGTCACACTGACGCCCACGTTGAATTTCGGGAGCTACATTGAGTCCAAAGCTCAATTGGCTGCCAAAAAGTTGGGTATTCTTGCTAAGGTCAGACAGTACTTCACGCCGGGGCAGTTGCTTAATCTGTATCAAGCACAAGTCCGGTCGTGCATGGAGTACTGTTCCCACCTTTGGGATGGGTCAGCCAAATACCAACTAGAAGCTCTGGAGTCAATCGAGAGGCGAGCCAAAAGAATCATCGGCTGTGACTCCTTGGTTGAACGTAGGCTTCAGAGCCTTGAACACCGGCGTAGAGTAGCAAGCCTATCGGTTTTCTATCGGGTGCATTTCGGAGAATGTGCGCTGGAATTACACAATCTGATTCCACCATCCCCTTTCTATCATCGGTCGACTCGACGTACGGCAATTCGCCATCGTTATATGGTAGATATACCACCTATACGCACGAAGCGTTATGCTTCCACTTTCTTAATGCGTACTGCCAAGGAATGGAACTCGTTGCCCGAGTCTGTGTTTCCCGATATGTACAATCCTGGAGTCTTCAAGTCGCGAGTGAATAGGTACCTTCTAGGTTTGCGTGCTAAATCCTAGACAACGTCATCACTTAACATCAGGTGAGACAGTTGTCAAACGCAAACTTATAATATATAAAAAAAAAAAAAAAAAAAAAATCATTACATACATTTTAGCATGTCTCTTAGCTATGGCATGTATACTGTCATTTTTCAATATTTGACATTCATCTGCTGTGGACTATAATACGTAACCTTTGTCCAAAGCTGCACTCATAGAGAATAAGTTGAGTTTCAGTTCTGGGACATACAATGCGTTACTGATTGTTGTCGGTATCCATTGTTCACCATCAAATGCTTTCAGCTTTACATCTCCATGTCCTATTGCTTTTATTATTTTCCCATCACCAACAATTACGTCTTTTGGCACCATTAAATTTTCAAGACTATTAAATATGTCCTTGGTCGAACACATATGTTCGGATGCACCACTGTCTAAGTAACATTCTTGGTTGTCACTGTTTGAGGTGAGAGCATATAAGGATACAGATGTTATAAATGCTTTTTGTTTAGTATTATTATTAGATTCTTTGTTTTGCTTTTAAGAAACCAACATTTTACACTTTTATGCCCCCGCTTTTTACAGTGCTTGCAAAACAAAGCCTTACAGTCCTTTTTGTAGTGGCCAATCTTGCCACATATAAAACACCGCATTTTTTAATCGACTTTCAACGCGGTTTCATTCTGACTTTGATCTACATACGTTTTCTTTCTTTGTTCTTCAATTAATAACCTTGCCGTCAATTCGGCCAAGGTTTTTTTGTCTGCTGGCACTGAATCCCATGCTGTTACAAAATGACGATAATTTTCACCAAGTGAGGATAATATTTTTGTGATAACCATATTTTCAGGTATATCTCCTTTTGCTTGACGGATCATGTAGACTAACCCATCAACTTTTGATATGAACATTGCAAGATCCTCGTTTTTGGCAAGTTTTATTTTGAAAAATTGCTGTTAAAGTATATGCAGCGACACAGTGCACAGTTTATCCCAAATTTCTTTCGCTGTATCACAATTTTGCACTAGCAGCATTACTTTAGGGGCTAGTCTGAGAACTATGACGCTTTGAGCTTTAGCGTCGAGTTTCTGCCACTCGTTCTATCGAGCTAGTTCTGCCTCATCTGTTGTTTTTACGGGACACGAATACGTTCCATCCACTATTTCGTATGCGTTTATAGCTTTTAGAATAACTTTTATCTGGAATCTTCAGCTGCTCCAATTTTCTGAGCCTTCTAGCCTCAATCCTTGGCTGTTCGAAGATATGACACTAAAATTATCCATTGTCTTGTACCCTTTTCTTGGTTAAACAAAATGGCTCTGCTTGACCGCAGCTTGTGTTTTTTCGTTCAGCTTTACCGCAGTTAGTTTTCTTGTTCTTCACCACTAGCTCAATCTCTGTCCATCAGGCAAGGGCTGGGCCCATAACCTATGGAAATATTTGAGAAGAAACGAGGGCTTGGAGCTTGTGAAATATATATTTTAATGAAGAAAACTTAATCCCCATTTTATCGGCATTTATTTACACAATATTTTAATATAGAACTACAGATAAAATATAATTGTTGCTATTACTAAAACAAACAGTAGGAGTATTATCAAGACATTTTTTATAATATCATGAACTTATGTCAACTTTATCGTATTCATTTATACATAACAAGAATCACAAATTCCATAATTTTACACAAAATATTTTTTTCCTAGTACGGGACTAGTGACGTATTTTTACCTAACGTGTTAAAAAGTTTAATTCTATGGTGGGCTAGCTGACCCTGAAAACGTTATTCGACCAGTTATTGGGGTTTGGGGGTGGTAGGGAGAAAAATACTTTAATTTTTTACCTATTTCTCATACCTACCAAATATACAAAAAACAACATTAAAATCGGTTCAGCCGTTTTGGAGGAGTGCGATCACAAACACCGTGTCAGGAGATTTTTATATAATTAGATCATTCTTAATCTGGAATTTTCACTTTCTTAGCTATTCATTTAAAAAAATTGAGATAGTAGGTAGGTACGCGTCGCCCGCCAATACGACGACGCTCGATAGAATAATCCCCCACTTTTCGGTGAACGTAAGAATACGGCTGCTGCCGTTGTAACAGTAATTGAAGAGATAAAATTGCAATAGCCAATACTTTATTTACACAGGCGATTAGCACATATAAATCCATTTTAAATAATCTGCCTAAAATATCTAACAACCACACATGGAATCATCAAAACTCACATTCATAATTACTGTACACTGTTTCTACGGGTATAACGTGGCACTTACGCGTAGTGTATTATATCTAATTACAGGAAACCCCTGTTATGTATCAAAATCAGTCCGGACGGCTTCGATTAGACACCGCGTTGTTTATCTAATCGTCAATAACTTGTACAATATGTGTATCAGTGTTGTTTTATTAAATCAATGCAATAAGCTTTAATACACTTATCTTTATCTTAATGACACATTACAACATTCATTATCGGAACGAGCGAAGCGGACAACGAATCGCATTGAATATTGAAAAGTGAAATATATAGGGAATTGTAATTTGCAACTGATAATGTATAAGTACGTTTTTATTAACGACTAGCTGGCCGTCCTGCGGTTTCTCCCGCGTGTACTACGAGTATAAGTCCGAGACACAAACTCATCTCGGGCTGAGAATACGCGGTAACCAATGATATTGACATCATATGTTTATATGATGTAGATGTCGCACAAGCGCGCGGAAACTGAGGCGGCAAAATTAAGTCAATTGTAGTAATTTTCATTACGACGCGTATTTCAAGCGCAAGTCTAAACATATAGCTATCCTTTTCTATATTATTTGCACCGTATTATCTGTCGCAGTAAGCATGTTTATGCCATAAAGGAACAAAATGTGAGCACCGCGCAGTATGAATATACATCCCCCCTTACTTATAAACGTTGAATAACCTCTGAATAGTTATTCAGTGTTTTGTCTTTGTCGCTTATATGCCAGTTTGACGTTGAAAGAACGGAACAAAATACTGAATTACTATTCGCAGCTTATTCAACGTTTATAAGTAAGGGGGTTAATCTTTAGTAAGACATCATTGGCGGTAACATAGCCCGCGTAGGTACTGTCGAGTGTTATTATTATTTTCCCATTTCCACTTTTATCGAATCTATTGAACACCTCGCACTTGGCAAAAAATAAACGCGCCAAAATTGGACCCATACCGAATGGATCAAATGATTTTATACAACATTGCTATTTGCTTGTCTATGAACTAATGCTTTGTTACTCAACTCCACGTTTAAACAATATAGGGCCGCTAACTAAATACAAGTAATAAAAAATGATAATTTAATATTAATTTTAATTCCCCATCAACGTAATACGGAAATAAGTAGAAACTTACTAATAATAACAATAATCATTACCTAAATAGAAGTCGCTTTAAGCGATAAGGCCACCATTTGTATCACTCTATTTAAATTTATTTGTTTGTTTTCTTTATGTATGTGGTTTTGAAATAGTGTGCAAATAAAGAGTTTTCTATCTATCTATCTATCTACCTATACCTACTTCTAGAAGAGTTTTAGTTACTTATATTGCTAGATTATTCTGATAGTTATTATGTTTAAGCCTATCGCATTATATTTAATGTTTACAACATCATGTAGATAATTAAATATCACGAGTAGTTATAAAGATAAAATATATACCAGTCACTGTAGAGGAGAGAAACCACTGTACCTACATAGAGCATAGTCACAAACTGACGGTCGTCGTGGCTCAGTGATCAGGGACATTAAATTGAAATCCTCAGACGTGGGTTCGAATCCCGGCCGGGCCCAACATTTATGTGAAGAGCACATATGTTTGTTCTCAGGTCTTGGATGTTGGTGTAATGTGTTTGTATGTGCCCATGCCTCCCGCGACACAGGGTATACTAGTGCGGCAGTGTGAGTGTAAAGAAAAAGCTGAGGCGCAATGACCAAGATATGGTGTTATTGGTATTGTCCGAGAAAATGAAAAGGGGATGCTTCAGAATGTAACGTGTTAGCGAATGAAACACATGAAGGGCCTAATAATTGAATTCGCGGGCGTAGGTCCCCAGGGGCACAATAACATAACAATCAATATTATTGCTCGAGCTAAGAGAAAGATTATATATAATTACAACATTTGGACAACCATTCACAAACAACACAAAGTGTGCTTCGAGCACCAAAGTGCTCGTGACGGAGCTTGCATATACAATTAGATTAAGCAACATTGTCTGCGGTTAACACTAGGGTGGGTGACACTAGCGACATAATTATCGAAACTTGGCCTTCCGTTTATCGGAATGTGACTAGTTATTTTGTTATTCAAACTGACGTGGTTTTGACACATTATGAATGTATAAAACACGGGAGTTACTCACGCAATAAGTCCGGGTTCCGACTATAGTTTCGACCACATTCGGTGATCTCATTCAAGGAGAATACGGGACGCGGTCGCCAGATACGCAGTATATATTGACCCTCTCGAAAATTTACGCAAATTTCTTACATTATTTTATACTGTTTCTACAGGTATAACGGTATAAAGTAATTACGAAAGTGAGTTTTAATAATATTAAATTTCTTAGATTTATAAGTTTTTGCAGTCACTCGAAAGAAAAAGATTATTTAAAACGGTGCGCAAGACATCACTTTTTTAATAAACAATACATTGTACCTGAGTTAAGTTATATGCCAATAGTCTTCCTAATAATAAATAAACAAATAAAAATTATGAACGAAATGTTATTTGACATGCGACGCATACATTGCATTTCTGAGAAGAGTTCTAACCGTAAGGTCACTCATTCATCGCGCAATAACTATTATGCTACCCGCATGGTTCCACATCAAATCTGTGGCAATAACAGCGTACAACTATTTTAATCTTTTTTATTTTATCAATAACTCAAAACGCAAGCTTAGCTTGCGTTTGAACACTGTCTCACCCGATGTTAAGTGTTGGCGCGGTCTAAGAAGGAGAACAAAATAAAGGCACCACAAAGTTTGCAACCTCCTACCTTTCCAGAGCCCACGAGTCCAGCAATACCGATGAACTCTCCCGGTCTGGCGGTTATGGATATGTTCCTGAGGGTGTGCACGATCGGGTCGGGCTGCCAGCTGGCACTGACGTTGGCCACCACGAGACCAGTGGGCTTCACCTTCTCCACATCCTTTTCGACGCCATTAAGGTGAATCTTGGAGTCGAGTAACCCTTTCTGTTTCACCGATTCCAACTCTTCAAGTTGAAGGAATTCCTGCAATAACAACCGTGATGTAGTGTGAATACAGCTGAGTGATGCGAATATTGACTTATGTAAGCTAGGTATCACAACCTATTCTCAGTCTCAGACCTTGTCGGAGGAGTTTGATAACGAACACCGTGACACGACATTTGTATATATTAAAGGATTACACGGCCCGCGGTTTCAACCGCGTGGTCTACTATTTTCCTGTTACCGACATGGAACTTCTAGTTATTGCACAGGAAATGTTTAGTTTTCTGGAATAAATATTATCAGGTAAGAAGTTGCCGTTTATTTAGGATTTCGAGAATTTTATATAATTACAATTACATATTATGTAATTTAAAAATGACGGTGTTGATGTTTTATGAAATTACTTGGGTATCTGAAAGTAGACCGATGTGCTTTCAAGACCACCCTATCCTCTTTCCTATGACTCTTTCACGCAAAAACGGCTAGATGAATTTGAATGAAATTTAGTATAGCTTACACCCTGGATTAACACATGGGCTTATGTTCATTATAACCATCATCACCACGCGAGTAAAATGGATTTGGATGAAATTTGGAATGTAGATACTTCAGGTCCCGGAATAACACCTATGTGTTATTCCGGGTTACGTTTCATCATCATATAGTTAAGTTCATTGTAACACATAGTTATAATCAGGGCGGCATACTCGCAATGGTGACAAAGCCCTTTAATTTGGAATTATAAAAAAAAATCATCACCATCACCAATCACCATGCGGGTAAAAGCGCGGGGTGCAGCTAGTTCAATATCGCTTGCGCCTTTTCGAACAGCGTGGTACGACCGCTTCGCTCAACGAAACTTGTCTAAATAACGGCCACATTGCTAAAATGTTCAATCGACTTCCAAATTCGATTTAGTTTCTCACTTCAGTTGTGATGTTTGTTACTTGATTGATCAATCTGTCATTTATTTCATTTCTGTTCCATTCAATTATTATATTGAAATGAGTCAAGAACTTATTTCGTTATTTTATTATTACAATGTTTTTTTTATACTGTATAGATCTAGCGTATGACCAATATCTCCCTTGATGGTCAGTGACGATGTGGTCGAAGATGTTATCACGCTAGACCTAGAATGCTCACTGGCTCTCGAGCACTACTGCCTGCACACACTCTGTGTTTGGTGGCAGTTTTTAAAACTTGAGGGTGGTAGCTAGCCATGCGGACACTCGATACCCTACCACCATGCTGGGAATTTGATAACGGTGTTACGTTCACCGGAAGCTCGAGCTGTCGTTGGGGATCGATCGAACGAGTGCGAGCCGGGGCGGAGCGCTAGTAATATATAAACATATCCATTCAATGTCAAATCTTGTTTGGTAAACTGAATCGAGATTACAGCATTTTAAAGTCAAAAAGAATAATCGCATATTTTAAATATAGTTTGTATATAATTACAGTGAATTATGATAAGCACATACTTATTATTTATAAGGTAATTAAACCTGACCAAACAGGACGGTCAAGTTTAATAATTAAACTTGAATAATGACTTGAACAAATCATCATAATAATTTAAGGAAGATACATGAAGTCATGGTGTAGCGTGTATATTACATAGATATTTACCTCGATCCGTCGTATTGACACTTTCGTCTCAGCCAGGAAGGCGAGGGCCATAGGGAAGAATATATTCGCAGCCAGCTGCAGAAGATTGAAGTATTGCACCAGAGCAAACGTGATCTCCGCGCGGATGACTCCGCCCATCACCACGAACGCGACCACGGCCGCGTACAAGATGAACCGTTCGGTGAACACGCTCAGGGCTGTCGAGAAGCCCTTGATCATCGATGTCCTCATGATGAAGCTCACTTCGAGTCTGTGCGACGAAACGGAAGACAACATCATTATTATACTATATACGTAGTTAGCGATTGCTGATGCACGGTTCGGTTATCTTAGAGGAGATTGTTGATGATGCTCCGAGAATCCAATGGAGCTTTGCATAATATAATTTTTGAAGCGATGCCGGCTCTGCAGTACGAGCGTCGGCTGTCCCAACATGAAGTGGAGTACTCTCGAGTACTACCCGGTCAGTTATTCCAGAGTCTAACTTATTTCTATACCAAATATCACTGCAGTCGGTACAACCGTTAGAGTATGAAGGAGTAACATAGGTTTTTGAGTTATTTCCCACAGGAAAAGCAACTACTTTCGGGATAAAAAAGTAGCCTATGTGTTATTTCAGGGTCTAATCCATCTGCATACCAAATTTCATCGAAATCCGTTCAGTAGTTTTTGCAAGAAAGAGTAACAAATATCCATCCATCCATCCAAACATTCACATTTATAATATTACTAGCTGCGCCTCGCGATTTCACCCACGTGGTGATGATTAATGATGATGATGATGATCAAAAGTAATTATGTGTTAATACAAAGGTACAAGCTATCTCCATACCAAATTTCATCGAAATCAGTGTAGCCGTTTGAGCGTGAAGAAGTAACAAACATACACACAAACTTTCGCATTTATAATATTATAGTAGGGCAGTATAGTGAGGAAACTTGAATAAGATCATCAGGGATTAGATTTGGTAGTTCAAACGAATGTACCCCTGTTGAATCCCCAACAAAAGGAAGTTTATGATACATTAATGTAGGCAATTGATGATGGTAATGGTGGTTTATATTTCCTGGATGCCCCTGGATAAACTGGTTGAAGGCAGAGAGACGCGCGGGTAAAACCACGGGGCGCAGCTAGTTGACTTATAATATGATGAAACTCACCTCCTTAGTCTGTCCACTAATTTCTCGAAGGGCGTCTCCCAGGCGTACATCTTGATGACTTGAACGCCGTTGACCAGTTCACTCATGACCTTCACCCTTTCGTCGGTGCGCTTGGCGATCTTTCCTCGTAACACTCCTTGGCGACTGCTTAAGTACGCTGCAAGTTATTAGTCACCTATGTATATCATTTACATGTGTAAATGAACCCGTCCTTCGGAGGGCACTCCCAGACGGACGCCTATGCATTTTTATTTACTCCTATCACACTTGATGGTCAGCGTCGATGTGGTCGAAAATGTAATCACGGTAGACCCAGAACGCTTACTGGCGCTCAAGGACAGCTGCCATAAAGAAGATATAGTGTTTGGTGACAGTTTTTCAAACTTTTGGACGGTAGCTAGCCTGGCATGTACTCGAAAGTACACTGCCACCATGCTGGGAATTTGATAACGGTGTTACATTCACCTGAAGCTCAAGCCGTTGGTGGGACCGAGCCAGCGTCCGTCCGTTTGACAGCCGACGCTAGGCTTCCACCGCTGATCTATCATCGCTTCAATATACCCATTCTTAGTTGAGATTCCAACTTGTCTGACGAAGCAAAATGCTTCCAAATACATCGTGAGTACTTGCATAGAATTCATCGCCTGAGTATGTGTTTTCGTATAGCTTCAATTTGATGGGTGTCTTCTACTTCTATTCACTGCAATTAGCACTGCAATTCAACGTGGCAATGCTGCTAGCATTCTGGGCACGCTGCCAACTGGTAGCATCTGGTAGGTATGGAACATTTGAGCTATCTATAGGCTGACAATAGCTAGTGGATTGCTCAAATGTTTTTGTAGTAGCTGTAGTATAGTAATTAATTGTTAGTATTTTATTTTAATACAGGCATCGGCCCGCTAAACAAGTAAATTAAATAACGTGAAGAAGACAAACCAATTGGAATTCCAAGCCGCTGTAGCTGCCTCTTGGCAGCGTACCTATGAATGCTGCGGAATCTGCTTCAGTGGGTTAGTTGATCCGTTGCGGAGAGGTCACGCATGGCCGAGTAAGCAATTTACATACAGACTAAAATACGCTTTACTTGCCATTCATTTTACTTCATTTCAGTTTTACCTCAACATATGTCATGTATATCAATAAATTATGAAAATCTAATAATGAAGTGTATAATGTTCACATCTATACCTATACATAGTATAAAAGAAAGTTACATTATCTACGCCGATGAAGTCCCGGTTAAAGTGTAGTATAACATAGGAGACATACCTTGAACCAGAACAGTTTGTAGGAATATGACGGTAAGCGCGGCGAGGGTGGCCCACGCTACGTGTTGCCAGACTAAGTAAGAGACGACCGGCACCACGATGGGCATCACCCATATGTAGTTCAGGAACAGTGTCACCATGTCGAAGCGGTTGACGTCGTTCGACATCAAATTGATCACTTGACCGGTCTCGGTCTTCGCTAGACCGGTTCGATCCAATTTTAGAATCTAAAATAAAAACAAGTTTCAATTAGCCATCAGAACACTTGCCAACAATTACATATTTACGAAAAGTATACAGACGTATCCGAGAATTTACCGTCCTGTCGCTTTGCCATCTAAGCTATAGTAGCACTAGCACTGTCCTAGGACAAGTAGCCGAACAGATGGATGGTTATTATAATGAATATATAATAATAAGTTAACAAAAATCAGCCATATCATGAGATAATTTATTAGGCTATATAATATTCCAAAAGAGGTAGATTTTACAAAATCAGTTTTACTGTACGATTGGGATCAAATCAGTTGCGTTTCGCTTCATTAATCAAACCTGCCACAGAAAATAGTTCTGTGAATAAACAGAGCTTGCTGGCGTGCCTAATAATGTTAAGTGGTTCCATTGTTCGCAGTAGGGAATAGCGAACAATCGATATTCGACTAAGTACCTAAGTATTCGCTATACTATAACAGACATTCGCGGCATCTCTCATCTTAATAAGGGGGCCTGCATAATATATATCCAGTAGCGTATATTTTACAGTTGAAACTAACAATATTAGATATATTGGGCATTACACCGATCGAGCTTGGTAGTGTTTACACTTGTATTTATCCACAAACAATATTTGTTATATACATAACATGTAGCATGCCTGTATTGAGATAGGATGATGCGACAAACGTGAGTGAGCGAGGCAGATATACATATTGAAGTAAAATAGCTGTTGAACAAATACCTGCAATTGCAACCGATTTGAAATAGCCAAAGTTGATGTGTCTCTGAAGTTTGTTATATTATGAGGATTATTTGCGAGCGGTAAGCTCTCAATGGCTTTTCATACAAACTTCACAGAGAAAGCCTCTAAACGCTACAAATGAAAAAAGTGGACGTGTATGATAAATTTAACAATGACTATTCTTTTTAAACTATTGGCTGATATGGATAAAATTAACCGACCATAAGTAAAACCTTTCAATATAAATATAGATACGCTGTGTATGCAGGTATACTTTAGTATGCAGAAAAGTAAGTATTTATAATATTAATAATTATAAAATAATAATAATAATATAATAATCTAAGAACGACCAGATGAACGGCAATACGACACACACACACATATAAAATTACAGAGTAATATGAGACACTCACCTTTCTATAGACTAGCGAACAACACGCAATCCGGACCCTCATCCCGACACGAGCCTGGCTGAGGTTCGTGTGGTTTAACATTAGAGCAGAAGCTGCACTCAAAAAATTGAGACAGAAACAGTAAATATGAGCATTTCTGTAGGACTCCGGAGTATGCGTAGAGCCCTTAGAAAAGTATCCAATGAACAACGCTAGCGTGTACGGTATCAACGGCCTGAAACAACACAGGGCGGTTATTGGCCGGAGCATACCTACGTCTACCTACTTATGAGTAGGTGAAGTACATGCACGTTCGAATCGCGAATGACTAACAATGACTATTTAAATAATAGTCACTGTTAGTCATTCGCGATTAAAACACATAGTTTACGAATTGTAACGGGATTAATCGCGTGAAAACCATTCATTTTTATATCGGCCCGACCGCGAGCGACGTTGCGACCAAGTTTCATTCGCCGCAAAGTGAAAATATCAGAAGAATGAAATATAAAGTTTTTTTAAGGCCATACAATTCCATATTAACGTATTTTTCCAATTATGTGAAAACATAAGTAGTATATTTTCACACAGATGAAACTGTGGTTGGTTTTGATATTGGTTTTTATTTGCGGAAAATTACATTTCATTGAAGAAAATAGTATAATAATAGAAAAAATAACACCTTAATGTTCAATTTATTGTTATCAATTCTATGTTTATTTTTCTATCAACCGAAATTTAACCCGTGTGGAAATATACTCTCTTCTCACATAAATGGAAAAATACGTTGTATGGAAATCGAACCACCAGCTAAAATGGCCACACAAAAATTTACATTATTTTCGGGATACTTCCTCCCGGGGTTTGGAACTAGAATCGTTTGGCACGAGTTTGTTATTAAATGTTGTGGGGACGGGTAGAAGTTTGCTCCCTGATTGTAACAATACTACTCTCTGATTACAAGGTGATGCATATCATATGGATTGATCTGTAATGTGATGCACAGATTTATAATATATATAAAGCTATAATCGCATATAATATAATATCGCATGTGCTAGTTTACAATGGTATAGACAGTGACATCGAGATCTTTAATGCATCGGTTAATTGCTTCCGAAAGTTTTGTCTAGGACACAACTTTCCTACCATATATGAAATTATTTAATATCTAGCAGTTATTTATGAGTTTTATCATAGTGTATGATTATTTATTCGCATGTTGTGTCTACTTCGAGTAGGTCATACATATGTCTAAGTTTATAAATTTCAATATGTTAAGATTTTTTAATGTATGAACCAGTTTTGTAGACCTAATAAAATAATAATAATAATAACGACGTAAAATAAATCTAAAAATAAACTAAACCATAAAAACAAAACTTTCATACATAAAAAGGTTAACCACAGTGACCCAGACAATCCAGTTGAGGCTGCTGATGACATGCAAACTCAAAGAATTGAATCGCAGTGGCGTGTTCTCAAGAGTTTTTTTCAAAAGAAAGTTTGATGATAGATAAGATTTTGCCGATTTAATGTTTTAGTACCTACTACTTCTGGTGAAGAGATAAAAAATATAAGAGAGATGCCTTCGATGAATTCATAAATGTAGTCAAATACGTGTACAATATCTTTATTGTACAATAATAAAATTTAATTTTTGTAATATGTAAGTCTGTTAAACATGTAACAAAACAATAACGTATTTACATTTTTGACTATGCTATGTACTGACATGTTATATTTGCTTTACTTGTAAATTAAACATAGTGAAGCGAAGAGGTATATACGAATACAAACCATATAAATATGAACAATAGGCCGACGGCCAGGCCACACATCATGTATTCCAGCCAAAAGGATCGAATCAAAGCTTTCGATAGAGAAGGCTTCCCGCCTTTTCTCTTCGCGGTTTCCATTTCTGTTTCCCACGCCTGCTCCAGCCGGTCCCCGAGTCGGCCGGAGTGGTCGGCCGCTCGTGCTTGGAATAGATCTTCAATTGTGATCCCATGTTGGTATCCTCGTTTGAACAGAGAAAAACTCCATCTGGAATAAAACATGAGACATTGCCTACTGACCAATTCTACTAATAATATTATACTTTAATGTAAAAGTTCGTGTGTTTGGATTGGATGGATGGATTGAGTTGCTGCAATCATGTCAGTTAACTTATCAATCTGATATGTTAGATGATATATCAGATTATAGTCTGAAGTAGCACTTGGCTTCTTTTTATCCGGAAAAATGTTATGGTATTGGGAAACCGTCGTCTACGCGGGACAAGTTACGGGGTGCGGCTAGTATTTAAAATTACAAAGTACCTAACCATGTCTTGACAAAAACAATATAAATAACTCTAAAACCATTCTACCACATGCAATTTAAAACTTAAATATGGTGAATGTACGGGTTATTCTAATTGAAGTCGGTTAAAAAAGAATTCGTCTCTCGGAATTCCGTTGCAAAACACTGAATATTTTTAAGATTCGTATGCAATACTATGAACGCAAATAGAACATTCTCTCTGAAATAAGGTTGCATGATACAAAGTTTACAAATGAGAATTATCAAGACGTTTTGCAAAACAATTCTAAGGAATATGTAACACTGAGTTTGAAATGAAGACAAATGGTACTTTGCGTGCCATAGAGACGAAACATAAGACATACAATAGTTCGCAGGTATTATTATCATCTGACGTAGGCAGTTGTAATTATTGTATGGTGCCATACAAATGCGAGACGCAAAACAACTTTTGAATACATAAGATGTCCTCAAAACTACAAAATGGTGTAGAATAACAAGCAGCCATGTTTAAGCAATTGGCGGGAAACATTCATACAGAAATTAATTCGAATCGCATAATACCTACTTAAATTTCAAACACGGGCTTGCCACGAAATCGATTGATCGTTCGTAGCAACGCAGAGGTTAATTTATCTATACTAATTTTATAACGGGGAAAGATTTGATTGTTTGTTTGCATTGAATATGCTTCGAAACTACTGGACCGATTTGAAAATTTCTTTCAGTGTTGGGAAGCTACACTATCCCCGGTGACAAAGTCTATACATATTATCTTGTACAAAAAAAAATAGGGATCCTTATAATTTTAAATTTTGCATTTTTTTAACCGTGCGAAGCCGGGTCGTACGTCTAGTGTATAATATAAACATGTACAGTACAAGATTTGTAGTTCATTCCTTCAAATTCCTTCAGCAAATATATTTGACTTTTGGGGTTGAGACGACGCGACCGTAGGGCTGGTCCACATTCCGCACGTCGCGTCGGGGCGATTAAACGCAGCAACACGTGACTAATATCTTGCTCAAAGGTTAAGCATTGCTATTCAACGTGGCAATGCTGCTGCTAGCATTTTGGGAACTTTACCCACTGGTAGCGGTTTAATAGACAAGGTAATAGACATATTATTTTACTTGTAGATATGTTATTTTAGAAATTGGATTTTCAGTGTTGTCATTTAAAATATAATAAATGTGATAATTATTAGTTATTTGCTTCGTATTAAAGAAAATTAACCATTGGGCACGTCATAGTTACGGAACAATGTATCAACTTTTCTCATCTCAGATAAATGAACCATAAATCTGTAAGAGATGCAAGAATAAGCATATATCAATGTATAAAACACGGGAGTTACTCACGTAATAAGTCAGAGGGTTCCGACTATAGTTTCAACCACATTCGGTGGTCTTTTTCAATGGCGCTCGCGGACGCGGTCGCGGACGCGGTCGCGAGCGCCCCGTATTCTCCTTGAAAAAGACCACCGAATGTGGTTGAAACTATAGTCGTGAGTAGCAAAGGTCACTGAAAAGGGTGAAAAAAATATTTTTTAACAAAAAATGCAACCGACTTCAACACTCAAAAGTGTGAAATAACTTGTCGAAGTCGGTACCATGAGCACAATATTGTGATGATAGTTACTTTTGTGTGAACTATCATGGTACCGACTTCAACAAGTTATTTCACACTTTTGAGTGTTGAAGTCGGTTGTATTGTTTGTAAAAAAAAATTTTTATGCCATAAATTTGTATCTATCTCAGCAATAACTGTACAATAAGCATAGCATAACTGTGGCTTGGAATAAAGATATTATTTATTTATTTAAATGGAATGTATACCGAACCTAAACTCCGATAGCCAATATGATGTCACATGAGTTTAAATGCTGAATTGTTTCAATTAAAACGCGTTACGGACAAACATCTGCTTTTAAATAGAAGGGTCAACAGACTATTGTTGGTGTCAGCTTGGTTTATGTGCCGGGTGTATTAGGCGCAATCCCAAGCATATATGCCTAGGTAAGTATCTACCACTGCGTATATTTCCTGAATTTGTTTAAATCTGGGATCGCATGTATGATAGCAATACCTACCTACATTTCAACACCTTTAGGGCCAGAAAAGGACCTATAATACACATACGTGTGTAATAACATTACACACTAGTGCGTGATAGGATTCTCCCTACAACACACACACTACCTTACAGCAAGTTATATATGAGAGTTAATAGAGCATTCTTAATCCAACCGAATAAAGAAGTAATTTTTATGTAGTAACAATAAAGAGGTTTTATATACATAATACATTTTTAGAATAAATAAATGTACACATCCTTAAGTCAAATAACCATGTATTATTATCAAATTATTCATAACTTACAATAATTTATTATAAAATATGAAAATATATGCAATATTTAAATTTTAAATTATAATTTTGAAGTAGGTTGTACCTATATTCACTCTCATACAATAGGGTGTAAAAAAAAAACTTGTCGAAATTTTCCATAATGCTTATTCATATTTTTTTACGTTTTTATCGTCTTTGTCGCTGTAAAAAGTAAAAAGGTAAAAAGTTTTAAAAAGTGTTAAGTTCAGTAAATGAACAATTTATAGAGTTAACCCCATCAGAAAAATACTAAATCAAGTACAAAATGCAAGCGATACGAGCCTAATCCCCGCAAAATCTAAAGGAAAATCCGTAGCTGCCCACGATAGTTTCCCAGTGGAAGAACAAGACAAAGAGCACTAGGCATCATTTACTTAAAATTTGTTATTGCTCTGAACTGGCCAACATATATAGTTGGCGTCACGTAAAAAGAACGCTGGGCGATAATGGAGGGATTGTGTTTGCGCATGGATATAGTCGCGTCCTAAAGTACTAGCCTCTTAAATGTATTGTGGTACCATAGTGTGGTTTTAGTAGTATAATATGTAATATATAGAATCTTAATAGGTACATTACTAGCGACAGTATCCGTGCGCAAACAAATCCCCTCCATTAACGCTCAGCGTTCTTTTTACGTGACGCGAACTATACAAGCCCGAAAGTAGGTACTAAAGAAGTGGCGAGCATCAATTAACACCGACTGTGAAATTGCCACCTGAATCAGTGCTAATGTCGCATTGAAAACGTTCACCAAATTGTTTTAATAATTAAACAGCAAAAGCTATCCGTTTTTTTCTCGCAAATGTCTTAAAAAAGTCGTATGAAACTCGTGTGCTCTGCTCATTACACACTCGGCTGACTTACGCCCTCGCCAGCGGCTCCCTCTGCAAGCCACAGGCTCACGTGTATTGAGCAACTTAGCTCACCTGGTATCATATAGTATCATAATATCATATCAATATAGTATCATATCAAATATATTATTAACTCGTGAGCTATCAAACTGAAATATAGCACATTTAGCTACTTACAACTTGCAGATATTTTTACTTAGTTTTACTGCTTAGCATTTGCTAAAAGTCAAAGAAGATCGATTATGTTTATATATATGTATATGATATACAATCTATAATATATTGTTATGTGTCAATGCCACACGATAAGGCCAAAACCGGGATTTCACAAAATAATTGATTTAACAAAAAAGATAACCTTAGCAGAACACAAACGAATTTGTGCGGTGCTGCCCCAGCAAGAAGTACTTACTGTCTCACCTTTTTGAAAGCCAATTGCGCCTTCGACCCAATGTAGTCTATATATATGTACCTTTTTTTATAAGTAGATGTTACAGTAACAAAAGCGCTTGCAAGAATTGAACTCAAAAAATATTCAACCTAGGTCCGGAAGTTGTCTTTAAAGGTGTATAAAAACGCCTCCGATTGTTATCGAATCTCAGAAGCGTAACTAACAGAAACCATTTAATTTTACATTTACATATTACATCAAAATATCGGGTTATTCACTAAGCTATTTTAAACAATACAGTATTATTCCGTATCCATTTAAATATGTTAGATACTTTTTGCTATGTAGATCAAAATTGCCGCTTACAGCATCTGATTAAAATGAATACATATCTTAAAAATCAGAGATTTAAAGTGCGGGGCCAGAGAGACCGTCATCGGGCCGTACGTCCGTCTACGCGGGGCCAGAGCGGCCGTCATTGGGCCGTACGTCCGTCTACGCGGGATCAGCGTGGCCGTCATCGTGCCGTACGTCCGTCTACGCGGGACCAGCGTGGCCGTCATCGGGCCGTACGTCCGTCTACGCGGGGCCAGAACGACCGTCGTAGAGGTGTGTTTTATTCAATTTTATGTAATTTTCTTTTTTACTTTTATTTTATTTTATTTTCACATATTCACATGTATAATTTAGTGTGTAATTGTAATGTAACAAACCGACAAGGACTCACGTGGTAAACACTGGACAATTACTCTCCGACCAGTTTCGAACTAATTTGCAGTTCTTCATCTGGGAGTTATGATCGTGCCAGGCGGCGGGCGCGAGCCTCAGCACATAACTGAGCACGTGACTCGGTTACGTACTGTTTACCATGTGAGTCCTAGTCGGTTTGTTACATTAAAATTATGAGGAAGAGGAGAAACTCGCGATAGTTTTCAGACTCATAGTGTGTAATTAATCTCTATATGAATATCCTAAAAATACCCAAAACCGAATCAGAGCACCCCACTTTCCACGTGGTCTTGACTGCCCTGCCTCCAGAGTCTAAGGGTAGGGCACTCTAGGGCCTATAGAGTATATAAAAAACCGGAGGCGCGGAGGGAGAGCAGCCCTCGCCCGCTGACGCCTGTGACGAAGCGCGGGAACCGTGCGAGGCAGAGCGGCTGAGGCTGGCTGGTCCAACAACTGCGGAGCCGAGCATGCTGAGCGACCATGCTCGGCTCGCAAGGGCGGAAGGGCTGCTCTTCTTGCAGCACTGGAGATACGGCGGAGTCAAACTGGGGTGGGAAGCTCTCCATAAATCGATGGACATTTATGGATATTTTTCCTTAACCATGAGGTTCCGCGGGGTGGGGATGGTATAGGAGGTAGCCCCGCTCCCTCTCCCGCCTCCCAATCGTATTGCGAGTTTAAAATATAATATCGCGTAAATCGTGAATTTACGCAAATTGAAAATTTGTAAAAAGCTTTCTATTTATGAGTAAATATCTTCCAAATCAACGGCCCATAATAGAAATGTTAACGCTTGTTTTACCAAAAACTGTGAAAAACTAGATATTTTGATATAAACATCTAATTTTAGTATTGACATTTAATGTTATAAGTGTCATACTAGATTGAACTTTATCGTAATAGTATAAAAACCATCTCATTTAACATTAATTTAGTTTGAATGAAAGGACTCCCTACCCGTAGTCGCGTGACAGTCCCGCAGGAGAGGCTGTAGAGTAGGTATGTGGTAGCAGTGTTATATAGAAGAGAATGAACGATAATTATTCGTTAGGCAATAGTGGCAGTACTTACGTGAGAAATATTTTAGAGAAAATGTTTGCTTTGTCGTGAGGATTTTTTTCTGTTAACACGACTTTTGAATCCATATTGTATGTACTTCTATGGGACACGTGATACTCGCAAAACTAATTTATATTCGAATCGATAGGTCTACACCAGTTTTTAATGAGAACTAGTTCAATCAGGATGTCACAATTAAAAAAATGAATGTATAAATAGTACTGATAGATAGCGGTAGGTATTCCTAAACCGCAAACTATTATGTACGTTCAATGAACATAAGAACTATCTTTAAATAGTTTTTCAATGTCTCGCACGAAATAAATATTTATTTCAATATACATTTAAATACAAAATAATGTATAATTTGTATTTGTTATACATTTGCTCAATATTTAGTAAAGTACATAGTTAAACGGTCACTTTTATTTTCGGTGTTTCTATTCGAGTCCGCCGGCTCCTGTCACACACCACACGAGCACTGAGCCACTCACACGTCGACCTACAGAATCACAGACGTCGTGTCGTCGCGACCACGGAACTTTAACGACTGCAACTATAGAACACGTTGCCTTTTATATAAATTACACTTGCGATAATAAAACTAAGTATCTATTTTAAGTACTGTTTGTGAATTGATTAAATAGATAAGTGATAACGCGGAGGCTCGAGTCGCGGGTAACGCGAACGGGCATATCGCTCGGGCGTTGCCAGCGTACTAGACACTTCACACTAGTGAGTGAGCGTAGCGAAGTGAGCAGCAGGCTGGAGACTGTGTCGGTCTGTGACGTGTACGTGACGGTGCTCTGTAATCGGTCAGACAATTTAGACAATCCAAATTTTCGATCGAGCGAAGCCGTTTGCTACGCCCGCCGCCGCGCCGGCCGGCGCGCGGCGCCGCGCCGCGCTAGTAGGTAGACTGTCGAAGTGCGAACGATATGAAACGTCAGACGTCTCTACTCTACATTGCCTCTACATTGCTCCGCACAATGCCGTATGTGTTTAAACACATAATATCAGATATTATCACAGTCATGATTACATAGTAAAATTACAACATACACTGGAAAATTATGCAATGATAAAACATAAGTTACATGTTTACGAATCGGATTAATGCACATATTCTATAGCAAATAATACACGAGTAAGTCAGGGAGCT
The DNA here is from genome assembly GCA_934044485.1 of Apeira syringaria. Taxonomy (NCBI): domain Eukaryota; kingdom Metazoa; phylum Arthropoda; class Insecta; order Lepidoptera; family Geometridae; genus Apeira; species Apeira syringaria. The sequence goes on from OW203662.1 coordinate 1,164,250, forward strand.
GTTTGCAGTGGATTGTTGAATTCAGATTGCATCATGGCAGCCGTAGGACTTCCACAGCTGGAAATATTCTCTGGCACAATGACCGGATGGAAGCGCCCATCCATGCAGCCCTTAGGTACCTGCGATCTTAGTAGTCTGTCCACCTGGTCAGTGGCCGTTCTATGCTGCGCTTGCCAGTCCGTGGTCTCCTTTCGAGAACATTTCGACCCCAACGGCCATCGGTTCTTTAACCTATGTGTCCTGTCCACTGCCACATCAACTTGATAATCCGCTGGGCTATGTCGGTGACTTTTTTTTTGTCATTCCTGATTCGGTCGCGTAGAGAAACCCCGAGCATAGCTCATTGTGCGACTTTAAGCCTGCTCACGAGGCCCATAGTCTAACACTTCAGTATGTATCTATACTCGCAACACATTTTGAAGTCTGGTCAATATTGAAGCCTGGAACTAAACTAACGAAATTATTGGGTAATACATAATATCTCAAAAAATTAACAATACATGACTACCTATATCATGATATTGTCTGGCATTAGTGATGAAAATCCTTTTTAACAAGTAACCTAAATAAATATATTTCAAAATGTCAAAACACTAATGACTGAAGTGCCACATAATAAATATTTGAAAGAAAAGAAGTTGAATTGGAAGTTTATTAAGAATATTTGTAGTAGGTAGATTTGAAAACGTGACATTCATTAAAATGGGTTCCAGGAGAGTTACGTGTCATAAAACTGAAATCTGAATCGTACGAGAGATTTGCCGTATTGAATACCGGTATAAAATTTAAAATTACAAAGAATAAATCAATGCTAGTACATTAAAAAGAGCAAATGAAAAAAAAGAAGTAGTATTATAGGTAAAGGAACCCAATCTGATTGTAATGCTAGTGAAGTGTGAACATGATTCAAAACATATCTCAGGGAATGCTAACACGTCTAAAATTTATATTTGACAAAAATGTCACTTATTACACACGACAGTATATTAATTTGACCCACCATACCGCATAAATGTTAACTATCGGTAGGTATTAGAAAAAGCAGTAACTTTTCCCATTGGTATTCAGTAGGTGGTCGCGACTACAATACTGAATATGTTAATAAGTATAAGAACTGTACATTAAGGTTTAGTTATGCAGATGTGTAGAACTGTGAAGACCCAGATATAACTTCAGCATATTCCATAATGAATCAGTTTGTTTCCCATTTATCAAAATTAACCATAGGATTAATCATCATGATCATCATGGAGATACAAAAAAACATTATATATTTTAGAGGGCAACTGTATTTAATTACTAGCCTACTTTGTATACCTACCTATATATTTCACGCCTAAGTTGGTCCCGCGAGTGTCTGAGGATAGATGTTTGTTACCCTTTTACCTTAAAACAGCTGAACGGTTCTGGATAAAATTTGTCAGAGATAGATACCTATATGTTATAGCTTAGCATAGCACATAGGGTACTTTTATCTCGGAAAATGGAACGTTGCCACTACAGGTTTCTCGTTACCGTAACTAAGGTAACCTGTAACCGTAACACGTAGTCAACGCGGATGGAACTAGGGGACGCAGCTAGTGTAGTAAAACCGTTATTGACAGAGCTCTATCAACACCTCAATACAACAGATAGTAGCATGAAGTAGACATCCGATATCAACGATTTCTTAATTGAATCTCTCGTGGGGACAACGGGGTATCGCGAAGGTAACGCCGTGGGGTTCAGCCGGTCATTGTATACAATTCCCAAGCTATAACGATTTTAATGGAAGTTTGTAAATGCATAATATAATGCTAAAATAACATTCATTTTTTCAACTGTAACTTTAGCATGATAGTACCGGACACACCGTTAGGTACCCTTGGTCTGAATGAAAAAAAAGCAACGAAATCACACTCGAAGTATGTGTCTGTGTCTATGTCTAAGTAAATAATCGTTTCAGCCACTGCCTGCCACTGCCGGTTCGTGCTCAGACCACTGATTATATTCTGAAATCAATAACAACGAACTTACATACGCTCCAGATGGAGATGAAACGAAATAATAACGAAAATATTTGTAGTAAATAAGATCTAATTGTTTGTGTTAATTACTTCCATAGACTATTGTGATCTGAGACTTAACAATTATGTCACCTGGCTAATGCAGTAACTCCGGGTATTAAAATAATTAAGTAGGTAATTCAAAATACAAGCGACTGAGATTGGACTCGCGACACTAGCACACGATTGCGAAAGTGTACAGCGCCATTTCAATTATTATGCAATTCAAATTGATGGATCATATCGTGGTATATAGGTGCATAACTTACCTATTTCTTACTATATCATATGACTGGTGATATTATTTAGTTCTCGTAGATAAATAATCGAATCATGTGTAGGTATAAAACTATTTCTGAACAAAAAGGGACTTCTTTGAAAAATTGTGGTGACGAGATAAAAAACGAGCAGTTAGTTTTCAGCCATGTTGTTGCTACTTATATGCCAATTTTTCTCGGCTTTTTCAAAATGGTATTGACTAGGTATATCCGTAACACAGCGAACTTCACCTTTGACTTATGAAAATTTTAAATTAAACATTTTACCAAAAAATTGAACCGACTTCAACACGTAAAAGTGTGAAATTTATTTATTTATTTTAATTTATTTATTTACACCAGAATCAAAAAGAAAATAACTTATCCTAAGTAATAAGCTAGCAAAACATTTGTGATAAACGATAAATAATTTAATAGCTAATATATACCTAGGATGGCCATTGGTAGCTGTACTAGGATTACCTGTCACAGCTATCACGATACCAGCCTCTGAGCAAAGGAAATAATAGTGAAAAAGTAACTATTACTTATCACTATACCTATATTTATGTCATGACTTACTTTTGTTTTGAAATGTTATTTATTTAATTGTGTCTAAACGGGCTAAATACAATCAGCACCAACAACCAGATTTGACTGGTGCTTTCACTTACGTAGTATATAAATCCATGGGTAGGTTTACTTACAACTTACATCATCATAATTTAATGAACGTACAATATACCTCAAGTCGAAAAGTGATAGGTAGTCTGGAGTATGACACTGTCAGCGTCGTCTGTTCCCAAGCATTCGGCGGTGATGAAGATCACAGGGACGAAGAAAAAGTACCATCGCCGCAATCTCGGACGATGACGCAGCGCGCTGCCAGTCCCGGGCACAACCCCTCAACACATACTGCGCCCCGCCCGCCACCCCCACCCGCACCGCAGCTGTCGCGGCGAGCTGAGCGCGCTGCCGCCCGCAGTGGTCGCAGCGATCTGGCAGCGTAAACTCACCTGAGGATGAGCATCGGACATGCTCGCAACCTAGGTCGAAACTTCGACTATAAACGCGAGTAAAGCCGGATACCACACATATATAAGAACGTACATTACTTCGTAGTATATCTAATGCTAACAATAGGTACTGTCTTAGATGCAAATACCTCTATGTATTGAACACAAATTCCTTCTCTCACTTTACACACACACACACACTTTAGACACTTTGCATGCACACAATCTTATTCTTATATATACTGTTTGTTATCTTTTGATTTATTTTGTTTGTATAACTGCTGTTTACCAGCCATGGATTGTAACATTTAACGTAAACTGAGCACACTTATACTTATAAATTATAGGGTAACCAGTTATTGGCCTTACGTGTTTGTTAATTATATTTAATGTTAAGTCATAATTGTAAACGCTGTTGGATTCCTAAATAAATGAAATACAACGACTATATCCCGGAATAATAGAAATACAGTTTATCTATATAGTATATATATTACACCCTTCTGTTGTTGCTCTATATAAATAGATCGATATTTAAACTATAATAATTATTTCTGTCAAAATTACGAGTTTTTGTTTATTTTTTTATTTAATTCAATTAATTAAGGACGAGTGTGCGGTCGAATGTGTAAAGTAAGAGTGCGAGCAGTGCGAACAAGCGGCTTTTTTATTTCGCCGGTGAGATATGGTGAGCGTTAGCTGCCCGTGCTGAGTTAACCGTTATGAAATGTATTATAACTTGATTAAAAATATATCTAAACCCTAATCTAAGGGCTTACTTATAAAATTTGGTGGACACCACAATTAGTTTAGTGTACGTTAAAAAACAAAAATGAAACGCATGTACAAGATATACACGTTTATTCCTCCCATCAAATCACGCTAGATACCGACACAAACTGACATCAATATGCCCGCCATAAACTAAATCATCAACAACATAAATATTGTTATCGCAGCTCACTATAAAGCTCTCTGTACTTTCCTTACATGCTGGCTCTTTGATTCTTTCAATGCGTTTTCTAATTTATTCGTCAGATGGAGTAAGTTCGGCAGGTCGCATTGCAGAAGCGCATGAGTGATGACGTGGTCGCAATGACTGGCAGCTTTAGCGGCTTGTATGGTAGAGATGACGCGGAGCGGCGACGACACACACGACGATGTTTGTCTGCTATTCTCTGCATTATCACCATGATCTTGGCCGTAATTTTTAGATGACATAATTACAAAATTCATTGTTATCATAGGTTTCACCTGTTCGTTGTTCGCCCGTGAGGCAAGCTGGAATTAGAAGTTAATAATGTTAGTTCTTGTTTACCGACTTCAAAAAAGGAGGAGGTTTCTCAATTCGACCGTATTTTTTTATGTGTGTTCGCGGAACTTCTAGAAGTTATCTGCGAATGATTTTGATGAGTCTTTTTTTTGTTTTTATACTTCCGAGGTGGTCCCATTTAAATTTCCTCAAATCGGTCAAGCGGTCAAGCCCTAGAACTAAGTTCTAAACAAGGGCAATACCGCCGAACGAATTTTGTGAACCTTGTGAAAGTTGACCTATTAACCTAACAAGTGCAGCACACAATGTAGGTACACCGTGATTCGTGACAGATTTTCAAACTTGACGGTACACGGAAGGTGGGCACTAAAACGTAGAGATGCCAAGAATATTCTGCTACTAAATACCGCTTCGGCGGAAAGCGTCGCCGAATATTGGGTATTCGCCAAAATAACTATTTGTGGCATATGTATATGCTCGAAAAAACACAATAAAAATGTCCTTCACTTGTTTTCTCTTCACAATTCTACAATGCCCGCACTCGCTAGTGTCAGAGAGTATATAAAAATAAGATAAGAATACGATCCTTGCATTGCTGAGTGAATCAACTTGCACACCATTATGACTGAATTCAAAGAAAACACATGTTATACCTATTATATCTGTTGTGTACCTACATATATCTGAAGGCCATCTGCCGAATTCTCCTGGAAACAACTCGGGCTCTCAAGATACAGGCTTAGCCTTTGGTTAAGCTAAGTTATTAAAAGTTTTAATAACTTGAAGTAAACGGTGGGCACCGTTTACTTCAAGTTATTAAAACTTTTTACTTAAATGATATTAATCTTTATATTATCTTTAACCTCCGGAACGGCTCTAGCAATTGTAATGAAAGTTTGTACACGGATAACCAGTTTATCTATGTAAGGGTAGTACCTACCTCAAGCTAGCGCCCCATAGTTAATAATACAGCATTTTAACACCCTGTTTAGCAAACAATATGTTTAGACAGATATGCTTGACAACTAGTAAACTTTACAGATGGCGTGATCCCACTTTTGACATGATATCTTCACTAGTCATGGAGAATATTATGGAGCTATGAAAAGGCATAGAATAGAAAACCAATAAAGGGAGAGACACTCGACAAACATGGCTCCTCCTACATGACGTACTGCCTTCAACACACCTGCTGAAAGTTAACAAAACTAATTGCAGATGAAAATAAAACTAAGAAATCGGTTCATGAAGCAAGATTTCAAGGAGTAATTAAACAGGTCTATCATCATCATCACCTCAGCCATAGGACGTCCACTGCTGTACATATGCCTCCCCTATTGATTTCCACAAGGACCGGTTGGAAGCGGCCGGCATCCAGCCCTTGCCTGCGATCTTAGTCTGGTCATCTGTCCACCTGGTCGGTGGCCGCCCTATGCTGCGCTTGCCAGTCCGTGGTTCGAGAACCTTACGAACCCAACAGCCATCGGTTCTTCGAACTATATGCCCTGCCCACTGCCACTTCAGGGTGTCCTCCACTCTAAATCGTCAAAACATTTCCCTGACTATTCCCTGACTTTCCCTTACCATTTCTAGAAGTTTCTGCACTAAAATCTCGCAGGACAGACCTTGATTTTGTATGCTTTTCTGAGTTATTTCCATGTCCATTTTATACAAAGATAATAAAAATGTAGTATTTACCTGAACCTCAAAACGCCACATGAAGTCCTGATATGTAGGATCACGTTGCTGTAGTAAATATAATGCTTCTGATAGTTCAACTTTCTTCGCATTGTGCAGTCTAACAAGCACTTCTTGCTTTTCATCAGGAAAACCAGCTAATGCAAGCGAGGATTTGAAATCTGACTCGGACAACTGAAATGTAACATTTTAAACAATAAGCTTCTATTTGGAAGTTGAGGAAGTAGACACTAAATATTATCCAACCTATTGTGTATCTTAAAATCAAGTCGCTCTAATAATAAACGCATGAAACACAAACTAAATAAATGCATGCCACAAGTAATTAACATATTATTAGTAATGTAACTATCTCATTAAAATCACAAAAAAGAAAAACAAATTCTAAAATTTTAAAGACATGGCTACTATTTATTTATACAGTGTTGAGAGTTTTTTAATTTGCATGCACAAAATAGTTTATGGTACTGTTATAGATCTATCTGTAACATAGTTTTATGTTTTATTACATTAGCATTACATTAGGCAGAACTTACGATTTGAAGGAAATCGAATACAATCCTATCACTTTGTCCATCTAAGCTATAGCAGCCACTCCACTAGTGTCCGAATTTCTTCCTTCCTTTAACTTCTGAGGGGATGCTATTCTTAGCGCCATCTACCATTGATTGTATGAACTATTAATAGGGCTGATAGACCAACATTATAGTTGATATAGTATTAAGCGAAGGCATCATACCCTTATTTTAAGAGTTTTGTAGTTTATTGCATTAACAACATGCTAGGCGGAAATTCAGATACCAGTGAAATGGCTGCTATAACTTAATAGAAAAATCAACCTGACAGAACGGTATTCTGTAGTCGTAACGGTATTCTATTTAACGGGTATTGGGCATGGTATAATATACATAGATAACTGCAAAGCATATATTCACTGTTTTAGTATTATATTATAGTAGCTTAGCTTTTATTACTACTTTGTATGTTTCTAACTGCGAATAAATATTATTCTAGAATCATTAAATCTCTAGAAAATAAAATATTATTTAAGATCAGTTGACACGTGAATTAGCCACATCTATGGGAAATTACAGAAACAGGTCATAAATTGAACTCCTCATCTGTACACCTTAACTGCATAATAAGCATGTGCGAAAAAGCGAGCTATCTACTAGGTATGGAATGGAAAGCACATTGCAGTCTGGCTGGTTTACTTAGTGAATTTTAGTCTTAAGAAAGTAGAATTAAATTATTCACAACTCTCACTAGATTGAGTATGACATAACAGTGAACATTAGTTGAAAGTATTTTTTTAATTTTATATGTACCAAACCTGGTAAGCAATCTGTGTTTGTCTGTGTATACCTCTGTGTTCAACATTTTTTCTTTACATACAAAACACTAAGCGTAGTTGGAGCATAGATGATAATGTTAGAGCACATATCAAATAGCAGATATTATACTTACATTGTGTTTGCTTCCTTCAACTATAAGGTATACCAATGCATATATAAGGTTCTGAACGTCACTCACTGATATATTGAGCTTTTCTGAAATCAGACATTCTTGAAATATTATTTGATATTATTTAGCCATTAGCTTCCGATATGACAAGCTAACAAAAACTCAGCATTTTTATTTGTGCAAAGCTTGTACACAACTATTAGGTTAGTTCTATCACATGCATTCATGGCTGTGGAGTTTTGTTCATGTTTACGTTCAAGCTTCCACCCAGAAAACAAACAAAATCATTAAACTAATTACTTAATAAATATGATGTTATAAAATATGTGTTATGTTATAATACTAACTAAAAGTTTTAGATAAAAAAATACTGAGAAACGAAAACAAGACGAACTAACTGTGAGTGATTTATAATAATGAAATGTGTCGAAGAAGAAAGTTTGTTGTCGTGCCTCCTAATGTCATCGGTGATGACTATGTGCCCAGATTAATAATAACATTAATTATACACGACAAAGAATATATGTTATATGTAACACCCACGTGTCATATCAACAATGGGTCGAGGGTCGATTCCTCGCGACATTTGTATTTATAGTTCTTTTTCTTATACTTTATAGATCTAGCTTTTTTTTTTTGGATCTTGCAGAATTTTTATTACTTCTACATCTTTTATTGTTTTAGTTTTAAAATATAAATATATAAACATACTTAGTACTGTGATTTGGACTTATTTTACAATGTAGCAAAATAGACAACACAAATTTTTTTCAATGAATATCAAAGTGAGAAAGCTAAGGGTAAAATGAAATGTGAGACTATATTATATCTAATGCATTACAACTAAAGAATATTAACAAATAAAATAATACACACCTGCCGCGATGTTGTACTTCTTAATATTGACTCCGTTAGACAGGTAATCTAACGATAGCTTGCAGAAGTCTATTAAAACTGAAAATTAACGAAATAGAATAAGTAATTGAGAATAAGATTTCCAACAAACCAAAACAAATGATATGTGACGATACGAAAAATGTATTTTTTTAACAATTCGTCTATGATATTTACTACATATTATTTACTTACTTTGTGTTGTGTGTCCATGTAATAAATTAAGATGTTCTTTCTGCAATTCACTTAGGAAAATAATCATTTTCTTTGCTCTCCGATCAACCAAATGCGAACTAGAAATCTAATTGAGGGGTGTTTATTGGACGGTTCTACTCTAGTTATAAAATGTAAACAAAGAAATGTCACTGTGACAGTTCAGGGGTCATAAACATTTTTATCTAGGTTTCTTTCAGGGCTGCGTTCAGGGACGGCTTCGTCTAAATATTGATCGACCATTATTTGATCGATGTCTCACGAACGGCTACTCCATTGCATGTCACAGAAGAAGAAGAAGAAGAAGAAGAAGAAGTTACTTACATTGATCATAGATCACGTGATAGTTACTACTGACGGTTCTACTGTCAGTTTTGAGAGCCGATCAAGATTTGATCGATTATGAATGTAGAAAGATTAAGGTCTAGTCGACCATACTTTGGTCTGACTGATTGACGTGAACGGCCATGATCAAATATTTCGTGGAGCAAATAATGCTCTAATTGAGCTCGTGAACTCCGCATATCCGCTGTCAGAGCAAGATATGGCTTGGCCGAAACCGCACCCGAACGCAGCCCAGAGTTTTTATCCAAACGTTGTAACAAGTGTCAACATGATATGGGTGACTAAAAGTCAAATTTATATTAATGAATTATAATACTATACAATACAAAACACTTTATTGTACACACAGGGAAAAACAATACAAAAATACATCTTAAATCTAACAATACAGTACAAAGGGCGGACTCGGACTTATCGCTAAAAGCGATCTCTCCCAGTCAACCTTGGTAAGGAGTCAAACAAAGTGATAAAAGGAATAGGGTGTACGTTAATATTAATGAAATCTACGACTAAAGAAATGGAATACATTCAAATAATATATATACATGTATATATCTATACTATTATATTATATATATACCTTTACTATTTATTATTATTACTATTTATTAATATTATTTATTATACCTTTAATTATAGATAATATAAAATGATATACATACATGTATACAATAAAAACAAAATACATATAGATATATACATAAACTTAAATAAGAACATACATAAGTATAAACATTTAAAGTCCAATAATCAACAGTAACTATTATTCTGTTTAATAAAGCAAATCACGAATTACGTTTATTAACATTTCTCCCCTTTTTGGGCCGGCAAGACTTACGGGTTACCCCACAATAAGCAGTGTCAAGTACAAGTAATATCAGCTATCATCAAATTGCAGCCTGCATAGTTTTCTATCAATGTTTTCATTCTGTCAACAACTTTGTTTAGATGTTTGATCTCGAATTAAAAACTAGACTATTTCCACTGAGTTACTATTACTATGTATAGAGATCACAACGTATACCAAGGTTTTGCGCCACGAGTTGCGGTACAGCGTACCGTAACTATCCAGTGAGTATCCAACGCCCGTCGTGACGAGTCGTGCTTACTCACATACAATACGTATAAAAATGCCTGGTTGCGTGCTTATAGACTGCTTAAAACACTCCAGAACATAAAAAAAAAAGTGATGGTTTAACGTTTCACCAGTAAGTAGACGTAAACGGATAAAACAACATTCAATATTTTTCACTATTTCGCAACACTCACGAGAATCGAGTTGCTGGGTGCTATATTGCAATACAAGTCATAGAATAATGAAAACATAAGACGCAAATAAGAAACATCATTTCTGCCTACATTTTTTGTTGTTCTGTTTACATATATCAATAATATATGTGATTTATTAGTATGTAGATTAGATGAAAAATTAGCAAATCCTTTAATTAATATTTTATCTGTAATAACTTTAATTTATAAAACTTATAATATGTTAAGCAACAAAATTTAATTTTTGATGGTGCTTGTTATGTAGGTACCTACACAACTTTGTCAGTTCTGTACTGAGTCCGCAGTTTAGTCTATGCGAGCGGCCAGTAGACATTGAACAGAAAGCGTTCTAGCGTTTTGTGTTCGTATGTCTAGTTGAACGACTAAGTATTTGTTTATAAGCGCCGCAGCGGCCTGTAGTTTAAACTCTTGCAAAATGGAGCATAAAATTTTTAGCTGTTGATAGCTCCTCTATATGTAGTAATAGAACCTCAATGACTATTTCAGATGCTAGCACATCTGAAAGAAAGCGTAAAAGAAAAACAAAACCACATGCTTCGAAAATATTATACTCCATAGAAAGTGTTTTCACCTACAGCGCCATCTTAGGCGCTGTGCCCACCTAAGTAACGTGACAGAAACGTGATTATCCACTGGCATGTAGCATGACTCTGGGCATGACATTTAAAGAACCCATCAGATTGAAATATTTTTATTTACAGTTTTTGTAAATACTTACTAATTACCAAAGAAAATGAGTGACTAACCTGTGGAATGTTACACCGGAACTTTAATGCTGCTTCACCGAATAGTTGTGGCACATTTCAACCACGTAAACTGTCATTATTTATGAGATGTACTCCCATTAACGCAGCTCGAAGTACTGAACTTCCAGATGCCGATAGAAGCTATAAATAGCTTCTTTGAAATGGCGTATATGTCGCGCGTTTACGATGCTTCTGTAGAGTAGTAAATGTTCGAAGACCTTTTTTATTCTAACGTAATAATGCTGTTTGCCTCTACTGGCACTTACAGCTTCACTGAAGGAGGGGGGGGAAGGGGGGGGGGGGCGAGCACAGACGGTGCTCAGCCTAGTATTTGACTGCGGGCGCAGAAGCTGCACCGCCTCAGGGCAACAAGCTCAAGGGCACCACTGAGGTTCGGACCTCGGCTTGAGCTGTCGCCAGTACAGGGAGATATCGGATCGGCTTGCCCCGGTACCAAAGTAGTCCGTAAGTGGGCCCTAAGGATGTTTGCTCGTTGACTATTTGGAGAGAATCTTATCAGGTTGTTTTTGCCTCGAGCTCGGTGTATGACTGTGTATACCAGGGTTCGAAAACCACATGTAAACCACTTCTTATACTCTAGGCTGCGTTCAGGAGCTTCGTCAGCCAAATATGAATCGTCCAATATTTGATCAATGTCGCACGAACGGCTACATCATAGTATGTAATAGAAGAATAAGAAGAAGTCACTTACATTGTTAATGGATTGCGTGATAGTTACTATTGCATATATCAGTTTTGACAGCCGACCAAGATTTGACCAATTTTAGAGCTAGAAAGAATTTGGTTATGTCGAGCATAATCAGGGGCCTTACTATCAGCTTTGTAAAATCCATTCAAGTTCCGAGCAGTTCTAAAACCTGGCTTAAACCGCTTAGTCTGAAATCATACCATCACCACGGCATCACGCTCCTTTAGGTGAACGGTTTGAACATTTATATCCTCAAAGGTTAACGGTTATTCTTGTCTCTGGCATTTTGAGAACTGCTCGGAACTTGCACGGTTTTTACAAAGCTGATAGTAAGGCCCCAGCTCTGACAGGTTGACCTGAATGGTCATGATTAAATGTTGGGTGGAGCAAATAATGCTCTAATTGAGTTCGTTAACGCTGCATATCCGCTGTCAGAGCAAGATTTGGCTTTGCCGAAGCCGCTCTCGAACGCAGCCCTGAACTCCTGAACGCAGCCCTGTGCTTGTCAGATAAACGTCATGTAGCGTAATAATTAAACGTCAAAAAGAAATGTCATTGTCATACATGCATGTACTTGTATAGCTTTGAGTTGACGTTGTTAGATTTTTACATTTTCAATTTTTAGTTTTGTTGTCATGTTTCTTTGATTTACTTCTTGAATAATTGAGGATCACTTACCTAATGGTTCATAATATAAGCGGTTCAACATGGCTTTGAAAAAAGTCAAGGGAAATTTTGAAAGGATGTTCGATAAAAACCTCACGGACCTAGTTCGTGGGATAAGAAACAACAAAGATAATGAGGTAACGTACAGATTTATCGTTTAAGCTCAGAATATATTCATCTCAATTATATTCTGGATTTATATACCTAACATAACTAGTATGAATATAAATGCTTTCTAAGCCAGGTATGTAACCTATCGTACCTACTATGTTACCGACAGCTGACATGAAACCTAATTTGTGGTATGACGGCAATATAGGTATATCAAATATTGGATGAATTTATATTTCTAGATTTTCACTAGAATCCTGCTGGTTTATCAATCTGTACTACTCCATATTTACTACATACCTCTTGATAGTTACTATTATTGTGAAAATCAAACAAATTGTTGTGAAAATAATTGTGTTTATTTACAGGCAAAATATATAGCTCAATGTATGGAAGAAATAAAAGTTGAATTGCGCCAAGATAATACTGCAGTAAAAGCAAATGCTGTTGCAAAGCTAACTTATGTGAGTGACCTGGTTATCTACTTTTAAATACCTAAGGCTTATTGACTAAGACTATGTAGATACTACTTTAAACAATAAAAATGTGAAAATAGCTCAAATAGCTAGGATTCTCTTTGCTAGCTTGTTCTTTCAATTAATATTTAATTAATATTATTAATTATTAATATTATTATTATTAATACTCATTTTTAATAATGTGTGCGGAGTTAAAACCCTGGTTGCAACTTTAGTTTATAAAACAACGATTTTAGGGGGGACAAAGGGGAGGGGAAGGATAGACCCCCCTGTGAAGCCTTGGCTTTTATCAAGACAAGACAGCAGTGAAAGTAGAATATGATTACTTCTGTGATACAAAATAGGCTTAGTTGGCTATCTGAGGCCTTTTCTTAGAATTATTTTGTTAGCAGCAGTCAAGTTAATTCGTATTAAGAGACAAATATTGCTGCTAGATCAATAATGCTCATTGCAATGCACTAGTAAATTAATTTGGCAATTTGCCCATGTGCAGGTGTTAATTTTTTTTATTGACAATTACTCATTGGTGATTCTATCAGGGTTTATCTCTGGTGTTAAGAATAATAAATTATAGAAAAAATGAAACATTGGTGTATAAGTGACCAATTGAAATAAAACTTTTATTAAAATACAAGAATAAACATTATTATTGGTATGTTTACAAGTCAGTTAAGTATTTACTTTTAATATTAATAATAATATTGATAATTCTTGTATTAAAGACTATGACAGTTTAAAAACTCTTTACTTAAGATATTATCGCAAGGATTTGTATATAAACTGTTATCAGTCACTATATACTATTATAGTGCTTGATTGAAGACATCCTCATTCATCAGTTTTCTTACTCTCTTGCTCTAAATTAAGAAATGGGTGTATTTGATGATTTATTTCAGTTACAAATGTTGGGCTATGATATATCATGGGCGATATTTAACATTATAGAGGTAATGAGCTCAATTAAGTTTACTCATAAGCGTATTGGATACCTAGCGGCGAGTCAGTCGTTCCATGCTGACTCAGAGCTACTGATGCTAACAACAAACATGATTCGCAAGGATCTCAATGCTCAAAACCAATACGAAGCTGGACTGGCCCTCAGCGGACTCAGCTGTTTCATATCTCAAGACTTAGCAAGAGATCTAGCCAATGATATCATGACTTTGGTTAGTACAATCCTTACAAAATATTCATTTATATCAAACAAGTTAATATGCTAATTTGAGTATAATTTTGTAATATAGATGAGCTCTACAAAACCATATCTCCGTATGAAAGCTGTTTTAATGATGTACAAAGTATTCTTGAGGTATCCTGAAGCATTGAGGCCAGCATTCCCTAAATTGAAAGAAAAATTGGAAGACCCCGATCCAGGTACTTTTTAGATATACATAAATTTAGTAAGTATACCTGTTATTACTGGCTCCCACGATTTCCTTTTGTGTCTTAAATTTAAATACCTGATCCCTCGTCCTATTTAGCTAAAATAGCTATGTTTATTGTGACTACATGAAAAATTTTGTTATAGAGTGATTAAGACATTTAAAAATAATAAAAATGTGCATTCTCTTTTACTAAGTTTACATGTAAAAAACACTTCTATTCGTAAGCCAGTGATTCTTCAACTCTCACTGATTATGCCTTTTTATTTATTTTGAAAATGTAGAGTGGTATAATTTTTCCTCCATCGTCGACGGTCACGCCATAACTTGAGAACTAATTTACCGATTTAGTTCAATAATCCATAAACAGTGGTATAAGACAATGTACAAGCCCTTTTGCTGTTACTGAGAGAATTTTCGTTAAAGGAAACCTATGGCCGTTTGAAAATATCTTGTCACTAATAAATTAGCAAGAGAAATTAAAATTAGTTAAATCAGGCAAAATTAACCTTTGTGAACTGTTCTCATAAGTGGTATTTTTTATAAGTTTATTAGACATGTAGGACTTTCAACAAAACAAGCTGAAAAATTGTCTACTTAGCAAATGGCACAAGACCATGTTTCTATGCTGCGTTACTTTGCCGCAATTGGTGCTCCAGCTTGCGAGCTCGGGAAACTTTGGTTCGTTGGAGAATGGTCACTGCTAATATTTGTTCCATAATAATGGGATTTTAATATTATAAAACTTGCATAATTTTTCATAAATTAATTTAAAATCACATAGGTATGGAAATAGTAATTCTAATTTAGTAATGACAGATAATAAATGTTTATAGTTGATAATATCTTCTCAGCGATGAAGCCTCGTTTGATTTATTAACAATGTGTTCGAATCGTGAGGTCTAAAAATTACAACTCATCTCATCAATGCCTAGTTTCTGACAAAACTTTTTAATAAAGCCCTTTAATTGGCCTGTTATTATATTATTTATTTTATCAGTGGAGATATTAATATTCTGGTAGTAAAGCTACTTAAACGTGAGTAATAACAGTGACATAATAACTCAAAAAGAACTTTGAAACAGAATCATATCTTTTTCAGGCGTACAATCGGCAGCAGTCAATGTTGTATGTGAATTGGCGAGAAAAAATCCCAAAAACTACCTCTCACTAGCCCCAGTATTCTTCAAACTCATGACTACTTCCACTAATAACTGGATGCTGATAAAGATCATCAAACTGGTGAGTTGGTAATGCATAATTTACATAACACTTAATACATAATATATGAGCAATGTTTGAGATGAACGGAATATTAATTATTTGCTATCAAGTACCCGACGTTTGATTCGGCGATTCCCATTCGCGTCTGCGGATATGTGTAGATAATAGTTTTCCAATAATTATTTTGTATGAGTTGGCCGAAAGGTTAAATATATTTAAAAAAAGATATGGCCGCTTATGCCGATATAAACCTATATTTCGACATTCTCAAGAAAATCAAAATTTCTTAGTATTCGGGTATTTCCCTTTGACATATAACTGAAATTTGGCAAGTAATACCGTCTTATACTACAAGTATAGGGAAAAGTTTGAAAACTAATGTTTTTGTTTGCTTGTTGTGTTTGTTTGTGTGTTTTTTCTTAACTTTATAAGTTTTCTACACTGAATTTATAATATTCATTGGAAATAACTGTGTTAATTCTCCACAGTTTGGTTTAATGACACACTATGAACCAGATATCGGAAGAAAGATAACCCAAAGCCTCATAGACCTAATTTCCAGGTACCGAAAGAGAAACAAAAAGAGAGTTTTATAGTCAATACCGCTAGTTGCCTTCACTACACCTCACCATCGATTTTTTTGTATAATTACTCCAAATATTTCACACATTTACAAGATTACTTGTGTTGTTGGAATCCTACAAATCCACCCTTAATGAGGTAAAAGAAAACACTTTCGAATGGAGGCCACATTATAGCTTTGAAAACAATGCTTTAGCATCATTCCTTAAGGAAAAGGTTGTAAAATAACTCATGACAAATTAAATTCCTACAACACGGGTGATTCATTATTTACACATGGGAACACTAAAATGATTGGTACACCTTTATCACGTTTGTATTATTTTTGCTGCTGCGAGGATATGAATAATAAACAAATTGAATTATTTTTAACATTATGAAATGAACGCTCACAGAGAAAGAAATGTTTATGGATGTATATTAATAAAGAAAACATTCACAACATGAGTGTCCCATGAGTGAGGAGGTGTTCTATCAGCAAAAGTACTCCTTAAACAAGTTCTTGAAACGGTTATTTTAGAAACATTCATTACATTTTTATGTCGTCCGTTGCTCCCACATAAGCTAGTCTTATGTTATGTAGTTGCATTGTGTTTGTTGCAGTTTGGTGCCCTAACTCCATTAGAGCCTCGGCTCGGCAAGAAACTGATAGAACCGTTAACTAACTTAATACATAGGTGAGTCAATTAAATCTAATTGACACGGCAGCGCCGCGTTGACAGTGCGACGATGTATTTGTAATATATCATTTAAACTTTAAACGGCTATGCCTAAAAAAATATTGTAATTGATTTAATTTTTCCAATAATAACTACGAGCTGGGTAGCAGGCGTCAATGGCTTGGTTTAATTCGGTTTAAATAGTTGCACGTAAGGGATGGGTCCCGGGAACCTGCGAAAATATATAACGTAGATGGTCAAATTTATAAAAACCATGTTTGAAGTGCACTGGACGTAATTTAATGCCCTTTTCGGTTATATAGGTTACGACAGATTTTGTGTTACACCAATCCGTGTAACCTTTGTAACTTCTCTAGTTGCCTAAAATTTCGCAGATTACCGGGACTTGTCTCTGCTTAAGATTTAACACTAGAAACACGCTTTCATATATAATCTGCACAGTTCAGCAGTTGCTTGGTAAGTTTTTCGTTCTTGGGCGATCAAAATCTAGATTTGATCATCGTTTGGGAGAGCCATGAGATGGTCGTCTTAGAATTAATTATTATCTGTAAATTGTAGATTTAGAATGAAATTATATTATTAAAGTTATTGCTTATGAGCACGAATCGATGTCGTTGTTTGGACGTTACCACAAGATGTTATTCATTGCACCAAAGCGCGCAATTATATTTACATGAATAATTGCACTTGAATGCACAAAAATTAAATCTAAGTTAGCTTAAGTTAGATTTGCTCATAGCCAATATTATATATATATATTTACAAAATAGCGTAGCCTTTAATAAAATAAAATATTTTACATGGAAAAGGCTACGCTATTTTATAGTATAAGTTGTAATAGCCCTAGTTTAGAAATACAGTACATAGTTTAGAATTATAAATATTGCTTTAATTCAGGTAGCAGGTCTGTAGTCTTGATATCAAACTGACGTAAGGGTCTTCTCAAGTACTCTTTTCTTTTTTAAATTTGATTTGGAATTGCATTTGCTAATTTTCATATTAGATTTTGTCGTAAAGAAAATGTATTTTCTGTACTGTATAGGTACATAAGTATTTGAAATAAATATATCATTTACTATTACACGAGAAAATAACGTTATGCTAATCAAGCAAATGTTGTGTCTGCGTAAACGCCGAGCGATGCTGAGTCGCCAGGTACTGTATCTGAATCAACAATGCATCAGTTGAATTGTTGATCAGCTCATGCAGCCGATCGTGTCGCTATAATTATATCTATAAACTACACAGGAGTATAAAAGTGTGTTGGGTTAAATTAACAAGTAATTGAAAGTCAAGACAATTAGTCGCAACAGTAAAATTTACGTGAATTTACTTACTGGCTCCCCACAGTATGTCGGATATACTTGGCCCAATTACCCTAACGCTCAACGGTCCATCATGGCAGTCGGTCTCTGTTGCAGCACTTCGGCGATGTCGTTGTTGTACGAATGCATCAACACCGTGATCGCCGTGTTGATCAGCATCAGCAGCGGCATGCCCGGCCACGCCGCCTCCGTGCAACTGTGCGTGCAGAAACTGAGGATACTTATAGAGGATACCGATCAGAACTGTAAGATTTTCATCACAAAATGACTTCCTACCATTGTTCGGGCGCCGTGCCTTGGTTCTCGCGGACGTGAAGGGTGATTGATAATAAGGTAATAGATTATACTTATTTAATAAACAAATATGGTGTGCTAAGGGACTGTGTGGAGTGCGCTCGCTGCTGATAGGACACAGGTGGGTGCTTCGTCAGCTATAATAGTGAGATATATAGAGGTAGCGTATACCTTGGATAAACACATCGGCTTATTTTCATCATCACCACGCCGATAAAACCGCGGGGCGCAGCTTGTTTCAATATAATGTTTTAGTTACTACTTATATATGCAATATATAATATAGGCGAGCAAGCAACAAGTTCAACTTGATAAGTAAGCGAATTGATTTCGACCTTTATTGGACAGGCGCGGCGACGCCGACGGCTGAGCAGTGAGTTTTCCCTCCCACCACACATAGCGTTTATGGATAGTGTTTCATCACAAATGTGTCGATGCGAGGGTCAATACATGATAAATGAGCGCGCTCTTCGGATAAGAGGGAAAAAAGAACTTAAGTTTATTATTAATACTTTTTAGTGATTTCAATTAATTTAAGGCCGAAGCTTACATTTGTAATATATTTTGTGTTTCAGTAAAATACCTCGGGCTGTTAGCGATGTCTCGAATACTCAAGTCACATCCGAAGTCTGTCCAGGCTCACAAGGATCTGGTTCTGGCCTGCTTAGACGACAAAGACGAGTCCATCAGGCTGAGGGCGCTGGGCCTCCTTTATGGAATGGTAAGTCGAACCTCACACCACTTGTGACTAAAGTAATAACTAAAAAATAGTAATACTGGTACATTCCCGTTTAATTTTATATTTTCAGCTCTTATGTGAGTAATCAAATAGTAGTTATGGCCTAAATAAACATAATTTATCCATTACCTTCCCAGTCCCACTGCTGGGACACGGGCCTCCCTTTCAGAGTGCGGAGTATAGGCCATACTTGCCAACGCTGCCATGCGGGTCGAATGGCTAGTGTCCAGCCCAGTCCTGGAGTTTCCAAAGTTGCCTAGGCCTCGTTCCATTGCCTAACTACTGTTGTCCTACTGCGGAGACCGACCGACGACTTAACGTGCTCGAGCGATCACCCATTCACGGTGTGACTGCAGCGTACGTTTCTTAACTACACCATAGAAAAACCCTGTGGTGATCACAGAGAAAGCAGATCGTCCCTTTATTCGGCATTGCTGTCGAATGACATGTGTGTATATAGTTGCCGTTTTATGTTGAACTATTCAGGTGTCTAAGAAGAACCTCATGGAGATAGTGAAGAAGCTGATGGTCCACATGGAGCGCGCGGAGGGCACGCTGTACCGGGACGAGTTGTTGACGCGCATGATCGAGATCTGCTCGCAGCACAACTACCAGCACGTGGTGGACTTCGAGTGGTACGTCACCGTGCTGTCCGAGCTCACCGAAATGGAGACCAGCGCCAAACACGGTAACGAGGACAGCATCCTAGCGCCCGCTTTTTATACAATTAATTAACACATTTGTACAAGTAACACATTTGTACAATTTCTGATAAACACATAATTCTTAAACTGGTCTCACAACCGGTGCCTAAAGCAGGAGTAACTTGCGTCACAGTCATTCTATTGTATTCGAATAAATAAATAACGCAACTATCTACGGTACAACCGTAGATAGTGACAGTACTGACTATAAATTGTTTCTATTTTCGATAAACGAAAGACGAATAGATGAAAGACATCAACGCTTTGCTGTTTTCCTTTTTTTATTTTTGAAATTAATTTACTTAGTTTGATATAATTACTGTAAGAAAGTAACTTACTTGTGGAATGATATGCCGTCCTTTGCACAGCCGTTGTTTGGTATTCTTCCCGCATCACTTCATCGAACGTAACGGCCTCGTAACACTTCACTAACGGCTGTAACTCATTATTTCTTATGTTCTTGGGCAAGTTCTCCGCCGAAATCCAAAGTCAGACTGATCTACTCGCCGTGGCTAGCAGTCGATAATCGATTTAAACTAGTAATTTTCCTGCGAGGAGAAGTGTAATAATGTATATTATTTGTTCTTCCAAAATATACTAAAATCGCGTAGGGGGGTGTGTCTATGACTTATTCTCAGAGTTACAATGCGTCGGCGTGCGGCGTCTAGAACGGGCTACAAGGCCCGTACTGTAAACTACCCGCCCTTAGACCCGGCCGCCTCCGGTTACTCCGGCTGGCTACCGGCTTTGAAAACTTTTTATACATATATACAACAGTTTCGAGCGCCATCTATCATATCAGAATACCTTCCTCTCGAAGAGGAGTCACAGTTTATAATAACGATTCAGTCGTCGGGTCTCCCACGATGCCTGCGGGAAATCCTAACGCGGGGGAGGGGGCGTGATGGGAAAAAACCGAGACGGACCTCCGAGCGCCCCCTTCGAAACGGAGAAGTGCCCCGGCCGCCCGACGTCCTACGAGCGGTATATATCGGATCTGCTCAGGACGTCGTGCGTCACCGGCACGGCGGGAACCTTATTGTGTTCTCTCACTCCACGTGTATGTGAAGCGCGCGCGTGCTGTTGCAGGGTGCATGATAGCGGCGCAGCTGATGGAGGTGTGCGCGCGCGTGGTGGAGGTGCGGGCGTTCTGCGCGCGCGAGTGCGCCGCGCTGTGCGCGCGCGCGGCCGCCGCGCCCACTCCGCCGCGCGCCGCGCTCCGCGAGGCGCTCTACGCCGCTGCATACGTGCTCGCCGAGTACTGCACGTCAGTACCCCGCACTCGCAAACTCACACCTCTCACACACATACACTAACCGCCTTCGATTAACGACCATCTTCATTATATAGAGACACATTCTCTAAATCGTATAAAATATGTAAATATCTTTAATAATGAACTAACAATTGAACTTGGCGCCGTTTGTGTGAAACGGGACGCGTCCCTCCCGGAAGCGGGACGATAGCGAGCGTAACTAGAGAGATAAAGTTGAAACACTATTACGGCCGGGCTGACTAGGTGGCGCTGTTCGTGAATGGATTTTTTCCTCAAAAGGAAAAAAACGGCTTCCTTATAGATGCGACAAACGTAAGTAAGTGAGAAAGATAGTTGTGCGATAATTATGTCAAGTTCCTATCAAGTGAAAAATAGCTACTGCACTTGCAGCCAACGTTATAGATGGACTCTGCGAGCCCATTTATCGAGGAAGGCTTTATTAGGTTATATAACATCGCTACGACGTATAGTCGACGCGGGTGAAGCCTCTGGGCGCAGCTAGTCTAATATATACATTATGCAAGCTGTGTATCTCTCACGGCTTCAACATTGGATTTGTGAGATAGATTTTGTTATTCGGGAGTGGTAGCTAGCCAGTTAGGAGCTAGAGAGTGCCTAATGGGCATGTTCTTGATTTCACTACGATCTCTACCGCAAGATTAAACGTCCGAGGTGGAATTCGGTGTATACTATTATTTATCTGGTACAACTTTTATAAAAGTAATTTATAGTTTGTAGCAGACGATCGGTGCCGTTATTCAATTGAAAATGACAAAGTTGATTAAATACATATTACTTACTTCATAAATGCCAATTCGTTTCGGTATATAAAAAGCAGTGTGAACGTTTAACAGAGAAGAGCGCGTGATGCGCGAGGCGATATCTCCGCTGGCGGTGTGCGCGGGGGTGAGCGGGGCGCAGATGCGCGCGCGCGCCGTGTGCGTGCACGCCGCGCTCAAGCTCGCCGTCAAGCTGCTGCACGTGTACGAGCGGCGCGGCGACGTCGACGCGGCTCTATCGGTCAGTTGTCGCAACAAATGAGAATGTCCATATTAACTGAGTTTCTCTGTACTACGTACATACGCTACCGAATCGTGCCTCAGAATAGTTAACAGCAGTTTAGTCGTACAGAGAAGCCGATAATCTTACTTTAGCCATATAATTGAGGTTAATCTTCATTCTCACCCTTCTATTACTCATCATTATCTCAGCCATAGGACGTCCCCTGCTGGACATATGCTTCCCCCATTGATTCCCACCATCAGCATGGCCTTATCTAAAATCCATGTTCATGCATTCCATGATCCGTGGTGGTACCGGCCTAGAATAGTACTCCCCCATCTCTTCCCGCGGGTGACGTAAGAGTCGGCTAAGGGATCACGTACCAGAAGGTGGGCAGCAGCGCCTTCTGAGGGTCACAATATATACTGCGCTCGCTAAACCGCCTGCCAAGCGTGGCGAGTATTGGCGTATGCTGACCGTAAAAAAATGCTCGATTTCTTCATTAGCGTGCATTCCCAAACCATTCCATAACATCAGAATATGATATTATGTGATGTTCAACAATATATTTGCTGACTAAAAATACAGATTCGAATTTGATTCAGAGATCCAGCTTGAAGCAACATTAATGCAGGGGCGGATATGTCCGTATACACAGTATGATATGATACTCGCATGTAAATAAAACAACCTGTTTTTCGACTTAATGTTGATGGCACAATCAGACTGCAACCAACATATTATGTGCTTCATCTATAAATTACAGTCCTACTTTGAAGATAAGGAAGTAGACTGCAATGTTAATGCTTTGAATGTTCATTACAAGAATGAAGAATTATGTAATGTTCATGCAGATATGTAAAGAAAATGGGACGAGTTCATTGTTCAAATTGAGGATCATCTACGCGTTTGTGAACGTCAATAATTTATTTATATTTAGTTTTCGAAACCTCTAACGCCGCGTTCCAAATTAAATTGAACCATAGCGCAAACCAGCAGCGATACAAAGCTTCCTCTGCCTCCCCTACTGTTTTCATGTTTGATCACTACTAATATTAGTATCGTGTTAGGTCCTCCGTGAAGCCATCGCCGGCGTGCGGCCCCTGCTGTGCAGTGAGGACATGGAAGTGCAGGAGCGCGCCCACAACGCGTCCGCTCTGCTCTCGCTCGTACTGAGGAAGTTGAGCGCCCACGACGAACTGCTACCTGACGAGAACAGTCCCGGGTCCACGCTACCCCTCGTGGATCATGTGGATCACGATCAGAGGTAATCCTCATTACAAGAAACGAACTGTGTCTTGTCAGAGATAAAGCCGAGCTCGGACGCTCGAGTATATTCATACTGTCTTGAAACGAACAATTCTTCTATACATCGAGGCTATAACTAGCTCTAACGTTCGAGATATTCCTGAGATAGTATGGATTTGAAAGTCCAAATTTTTTAATGTAACATTGGTTAATGGACGTATTTGAACCCACATCTACAGAATACCGTCCCTGTCGCATTGCCAACTAAACTATAGCTCTCCACTAGCAGTCCGAATATGTTCCTTCGTTGCAGATACATCTGAGGGAATGTTTGAGCCAAGCTCTAACGTTTAGAATGAAAATTTGTTGGATAGAAAGAAGATAACTTTATGCTTAAGAAGATCAACAGTCACCCAGGTACTTTGTCATATATTGACATATGTAACTAAACAGCTGTTTCTTTTTCAGTAATGGTCTAGATAAGGAAACCGTCGAAGAAGAAATACAAGACGATAAACCATTTCAAGGTTTCAGTGGAGGCCTCATCGATGAGCTGGCGGACTTATTCGAGGGCGAGCTGAAGCCGGTTGCGCCTAAAGCGCAGAAAAAAGTACCAATTCCAGCAGAGTGAGTATCACCGTATCAGTAAAAGAAGTACTATTAAAAGACACACAGCAGTAGAGTCAGCAAACAAAATGCCTGAGTCCATATAAATATGAACAAACAAGACCGAGTCCTTTTTCTTTCAAATAGTATGGCTTCAAAATAGTACATTGAAAATACTACCAAATAGATTGGGAAAAGGGCAAGATAATGACTGGTAGAACGTATGTAATATCTATCATGAGGGTTAAAAATAAAGAACCCACCCGTCGACGATGCTCTAGTAGTTTCCATTGAACTGAAACTGGCGTATAGTATGATGTATTTGTAACGTGATCGTAATGCGTGTTACAGTCTGAACCTGGAGCGATGGACCACGCAGGAGTGCTGGTCGTCGGACGAGTCGTCCAGCTCGGAGGGCGAGGCGGAGGGTGCGGGGGGCGACGCCGTGTTCGCCCCCGCGCCGCAGGACCCGCGCCCCACCGCGCAGTTCACGCCGCAGGAGCTGGACATGGTCTCTGCCGCTCGCCGAATATTCCTTAGCTCATCCACCTCGCTCGAGACCGGCCCGATACGTTTAGGGTCACTTGCCAATTTTGAACGACACTTATAAGCTTATTAAAACTCACGTTCATAATTACTTTACACTGTTTCTACGGGTATAACGTGGCACTTACGCGTAGTCGATATCACGATCGACAATTGTTTCGGCTTCTTCCGGAAGCTTTCATCGGGATCTTGATTGCAGTTCGTTGGTCGTGACGTCCCGTCTCGCACCGAGCCCTTTGGAGAAAAACAATTGTCGATCGTGATATCGACTACGCATAGGTGCCACGTTATACCCGTAGAAACAGTGTAAAGTAATTATAAGCTTGTTTTTTTTTTGTCGTCTAAGATATAGCACGCGAGCCTCGAAGGGCTGCCTAATCACTCGTGACTTGAAGACTTCAGGATTGTACCTATCGGGCGGTACGCAGCTAGGAGGCGAAAGCGAATCGCTTATAGGTGACATATTTACCGCGATGGTGCATTACCGTCCGTCCGGTCCACCGATGATTGAATGGGGGAGGTCCCATTTTAAAGTTATTTCAAGCGGAAGTTTTGGATAATTAATAGAAAACTCCGAAACGCTTTCGACATCCCTTTCAGAAATCACTTCGTGAAAAATAATACATTCGAATGACACCTGAGAGAGATTGTTTTATAAGGTTCTGTTGAATCACTAATTACACCTTTTAAGAGGGATAGTACTTCGTGCTCGAGGTAAGTTTGATGATTGTTGCGTCATATAATAAATGGTTGGTACGACAGTTACGCGAGGCGCGGAGACAGGAGCAAGCGAACAACCCTCACTATCTGAAGGACGACTCGCCGCGCTCCTACCAGCAGGAAGACGTGCCCGTCGCGGAGATAGCACTCGAAGTGCCGCTCCAGGTCTACAGTGAGTACCCATCTATTTGTACACCAACGAGGGACATTACTGATCAATAACATTCCGCAAATATTTTGTGATTTTTCACCAACAAATACTAGAATGATCCAATGACAGATTACTTAAAGCAGTATTAGCCGATTAGAGCATATTGTGTTTAGTTGTGTCCGAACTGAGCGCGTAATGTGGCCAACATTTGCGGAATGTATCGGGTACAAACGATTGTCGTATTGCGTCTTATGTGCGTCGAACGAGCTATTACGAGGCAATCATTGCCTTGGATTTTTTTTTTAAATCCTCCACTTTTGTATCCCCGACGTAGTCGGGAACCTTGTTTGGGTGAATTATAGATATACCAAACTTAAATTATTATTATTATTATTTTTTTTTACCTATGGTCAGATGTATAAGATATCGTTATTTCCGAAATGATAACATTAATTAATTTCAAGAATAAGTAGAAAATACCTTAAGGTAGGTCGTATACTATTATGTTACTTTATGCAACTAAAATTAAAAAACTACTTGATTTGTTTTACTTAGGTGAATGACCTCTTTTCTGTGAACATCTCTACTATCAATTATAAAATGTCTATTTGATTTTTTTTTATTTTTTTTTACTATTATAAGTTTGCGTTTGACAACTGTCTACAGCGTACATTGCCTTGGATTGATGATTGTTAGTCATCAATCAATGGCTTCAGAACCGAGTCTCATCTGTAACTTGATACAGTTCTTTATTTTTACATTAGGTTAGAATAAAAATCGATAAAATGCAGTTTTCCATTATATAACAAATAATAAAACAAATTGTTTCTTATTTCAGCTAAGAGATCTGATAAATATTTACGCGAGAGCTCTACTAAGAAAAAAAAAGAAAAGCGGCCAACGAAAAAGCGAAGAAGCAAAAAAGACAAACAATCCACAGAATCAGAGAGCGAAGGTAAGATAATACTCCGTATTCCAAGATTATTTTGTCCCGCAACAACCATCATTATCATCATATGGGAATTTTTAAATAACGATTTTTTTACGTTATTTATTGCATATATTTTATTTATTTCGATCCCGGCATCATACCATACAGTTTTTTATATTCCTGAGCTTTATTTTTCCTAGGTATATCCTAACTTATAAGTTATAGTTATTACGGTTATAAAAACCTAACTTAGACTAAGTTGATTCATATCCAGTTCAAACACTCAGTAGGAATTAGGTTCATTTTCCGTGACGGGGCGCCAGGAGCTAACTCTTGGAGAAAAGTCCTGTCAGTTTTACTCAGCGCTTTTCCTTGGTCAGGGATGCGCTTTCTACATCTTTCGCTGAAATAATATGGGAGTGAGCGTCGTCAGCGCGGTCCCGAATACATGTCGCGGGCAATGACCTCATAACTATCTCCGGCTCCCCGATGTTATTAGCATCAAGAACAGACGGAATGTATACTAAATAATATATCAGGGTATCCTAGTTATTTACCCAGTAAATAGTTTCTGTTATCACTTTTATTTGTGTTGTCCCATCGATGTGTCCCCTATTTGTTTTCTTCAGTATAATCTTCGATCAAGAATACAAATATGTATTCTTGATCGAAGAGTATAATCGTAATTTATAATGACTGTGTTGTGTCGTCGTGCAGAGGAGGGTGCGGCGACGGCGGCGGCGGTGCGGCCGCGCGTGGCGTCGGGCGGGGAGATGCCCGAGGGCGCGGCGCCCTCCGACGAGGAGCCCCCGCCCCCGCCCGACGACCCGCATCGGGCGCTCGACCTCGACCGGTCAGTCACCTACACACTATATTCATTTAGCTATTTATAGACAATTCTTTTTCATTCTGAAGGGTCTCTTCAAATTTTCCCAAAGAAATTTCAACGAAATAGGTATTAATCTTCTTTATAGCAATTGACAATAATAAATATATATACAATAATAATCTTTTAGACTATGTGTTTCCGTATAGATACAATCTGGGTGTCTTCAAGTCCCCAGTGAATAGGTATAATATAGGTATCTTCGAGCCAAGCATCGTATACTGTATTATCACTTATCATCAGGTGAGATAAGGGTCAAAGTTCCGCTTATTTGTTTTTTTAAACTGGTTTGCACTAATGTGATACAATAGTTTTCATTTGTTATTTGGCTTTCATTTTCAGACCGCTACGCGAAGACGAATTGCTCACGTCTAGAATCAGCCAATACCCGGCCCCTGACGCGGTCGGCTTCCTCGAACAACCTAAGGCATCGAAAAAGAAAACCAGCGCAAAGGGCGCCGACGATAAACCTTCCAAGAAAAAAAAAGAGAAGAAAGCAAAACAAAACGAATTGAAAATTGATTTAATTTTACCGGAACTGGCCACGGTCGAAGTCGGCGAGGACGCTCTAGTGACGAAATCTAACGGAAAGAAAAAGTGTAAAATAAGTAAAGTAGCGGACGTGGAGACGAACGTGGACGACGCGACGGTCACAAACACTGATAAACATAAGAAGTCGAAGAAAAAGACGGAACCTAAAGACCATAAGAAGAAATCAACGAAAAAAGGTAACATAATTCTGTAATGTATGACCAGCATCTATGTCTGAAATGGCAATCCAGTAATTCCAGTTATATTATGTTTTAAAGATTACAATTAGCTACTTTACAAGAATTGTAATGTAACAAACCGACTAGGACTCACGTGGTAAACACTGTAAAATTACTCTCCGACCAGTTTCGAACTTATTTGCAGTTCTTCATCTGGGAGTTATGATCGTGCCAGGCGGCGGGCGCGAGCCTCAGCACGTAACAGTGTTTACCACGTGAGGCCTAGTCGGTTTGTTACATTACAATTATGGAAGAAACTCGCGATAGTTTCAGACTCAAACTTTACAAGAAGCTAAACAACATTTAGCTCTGGGTGTTTATTCATAGTTAAGCCAACAATTGGTTAAAAGTAATCAATTGTTAAATTTCTAACGAATACTTCATTTGATCCGTAATCTAACAACAGCAGGTTAAGGTCTACAATTTAATACGCCGGCACGCGGCATGCTCGCCTCACAAACACCAATTTTGACAGCCTCGGTACTCCGTTAATTTGATTACGTTCATATTGTTCCAATGCTTGATTCAATAACAAAGCACTTCATTATCCTACGTCTGTTGGCACATACGTACATATATTCAGGCCTCTTTCCCGTAGCGGTAGGCAGAGAACACAGCCTTCCAATTGCTACGATTTCGACACATTTCGTTGGCTTCGTCCACGCTCATCACACCTTTCATTCACACGAGCGTCAGTTTAGAGCACCCTTGACCTGGCCCTTTTTGAACTTCCTCAATCTGATATCGAAACGTTCGTCTCGGCCTTCCTCTTCTAACCCTACCATGCACTTCATCCATGTATTGCATGCTTAATGTCCTTTCGTTCATTATCTCTACACGAAGAAATCATACTAGCATATTTGTTAATGTTAGCACAGAACATGTCAAATACTCTACTTAACCTGCACGGGCCGAGCAAAGATGCCACATAGAATTCAGGCCGCTATAATCTTAGCAGACTAGAGCAGTTTTTGTTGCTTTATTGGCATCGAGTCGGCCTCGCACCTAGTTGTACATTCTTTTATTGCTATATAGATCTAGCGTTTGATCACTATCTCACTTCATGGTCAGTGGCGATGTGGTAGAAATATATAAATATGAAGTTAGTAAATTCGCCACCTACTTGTAAAACATATAATTATTGGTCAACATTTTTAATCGTCCAATAAGTACGTATTTTTAAAACGAAAAAGGTGGGTATTTCGCATATTTTTCTTACAAACATTAGTTGCCTCAACATCGTCCAAAAACCAGGGGCCTTACTATCAGCTTTGTAAAAACCATGCAAGTTCCGAGCCTGGCTAAAACACGCCAGAGACAACAATAACCGTTCACCTTTGAGAATATCAATGTTCAAACCGTTCACCTAAAGGAGCGTGATGCCGCGGTGATGGTATCATTTCACACTAAGGGCTTTAGGCCAGGTTTTAGAACTGCTCGGAACTTGCATGGTTTTTACAAAGCTGATAGTAAAGCCCCAGGCCCTAATAAATCAAACATAAGTATAATAACCGTTTTAAAATTTAAAACTCGAAGCAAGTTTATGCCTCGTTGTATGGCATATGGTTGTTCCATATGTTTCGGCACAAACCTACCGTTTGGTGCATAAGTCAATTTGAATACGCCATTATTTCATATTATAACGATTCCTGCCCTCACACAGTCTGGAAACACGAGTTGCGTGTTTGAAGATGACGTGGAACGACAAGAAAATTATGCTTTCATTGTGTCTACACACGAACTATAATATCGGTGCTAGAATCAATAATTTGTTTCATATGTATTATGAATGAGGCGAAAAACAGCATTTCTATTTATCATGGAACGTCGCACTCCTTTCTATAACACAGTGTGAGTTATTGTAAAATAACTAATTTGGTTTATAACTGATCTATTGAGATGTAGCACAATGATTGTAGTGTGACCTGCATATCTGTTGTTGTTCCAGACAATCACGAAACCAAACTCGGATACGAAGAAGCGTTAGGAATATCAACGCCGAGCAAGGAGGCGGTATAGTGTACGTAATTATTTATAATAATTAAATGAATATTTCTCGTGTTACTCACGCTATCTCAGTGCAATTGTTGATTTGAACAATTTAGTTATATATTATATTGTTATTATAAGATTGATATGCTTTAGTTACGTTATTATTTCACGATCCAGAGTCGACAGTGTCCATTAACTCGTAAATGTTATAGTTAAAGTAAAATAATAACGAAATATGTAATCATGATGTACAGTTTTATTAAAAATGATTTATCACATAATGAGTTTCAATATTTTTTTACAATCTTTACAAAATAGATGACTATTTAAAAACGCCCATATCAAAAACATATCGATAATAAACAGCAATCGATGAAACGTACACAAGTCTGATTCAGCAAATATATTATACAAACATTTCCTATGATTGACACGTCAGTGGCTGCGCCCGTTTTGTACAATTGTAACTCAAAATAACGATGTCATCTCAAAACAGAACCTAGCTGCAAATCATCCAGTTAGACGAGATAGCTTATTTTTAATATCTGGGCCTCGCAGTTTTACTCGCGTGGACTACAGTTTCCTGTTACCTCTGTTATCCCACGGAAACAGTATTTTCAACATAAAAAGTAGTATGGTTTTCTAGACTACAATCGATTTGTGTGCCAAATTTCATTCTTATCCGTGCAGCCGGTTTGGCGCGATTGAATAACAAACATCCATACTCACAAACTTTCGTGTACCATATATTATAAATGGAATCGGATGACCTATTTATATACTTGACTGAACGCTATTGGAGTATCGTAGGGGTTCAACTTGTTACCTGCTAGAATCTGCTCGAGGAAAAACACAAGATTACTTAGTTCAAATACCTACTACAGAAACCGTGTTCTATTACATGGAGGAAATATTATCTTAAAAATGAAGATAAGCAGGATGTTTCAGATTAAAAAAAAGAAATCAATAAATTATAAATGTTCTCTAAAAAAATACAACAGAAGCGAATGCCTTTTCTTTTTTGGAGCCGGGTTAAAATACCTATAAAAAGTACGTTGCCTTTGTTTTGTTCCAATTGTTGACGATAAACCTTATCAGCCACCGATGTCGATCAGATAGAAACGGATAGAAGTGCTCGGGTGATGGTCCAGTTTTGAGATAAAAAATAAAAGGGAACACCATCGTTAGCGTGAACAGGGCGATTGTCGCTTTTTTGGACATGAAGCGTCGCCGCCGCCGCCGTCCTTAGACTTCTTGTGTTTGAATGATACCTGCGAATCGGAACCGGCGTCGTACCTACTGTTATTAATATCATTTAAGTTTGGTCGACGAATCACTAACGAGCGTCAACCACCATCGGGCCGCTTCTCGCTCGCGTGTTATTGGAACGTACTGTGAGAGTGGGTACTTTTACAATATTATATCCTGAGCCGCCGAGGAACGAGGCTCCCGTTATCTAATCGTAGATCCGACAATACCGTACGTTTATGTAGGTACGTATCCGAAGTTCCAGTATTTTAATGGCAGTTCTTACAATTTAATTCCACCTTCTCCATTCTATCATCAGTTAACCAGACGTACGACTATGCGCCACCGCTACATGGTAGATATACCACCGTTACGCACGAAGCGTTTTGCTTCCACTTTTATAATGCGTACTGCCAGGGAGTAGAACTCACTGCCTGAGTCTGTGTTTCCCGATATGTACAACCCCGGAGTCTTCAAGTCGCGAGTGAATAGGTTACTTTTAAGTGCGTGCTCCACCTTAGAACGCGTCGTCGCTTAACATCAGGTGAGGCGATCAAACGCAAGCATATAATCTTAAAAAAATAATCTAGTTTTGTACGTTAGTTAGTTACTAGTACTTTAGACGATTAGATAATAGCTTTTAAGAACGCTTGTATTTGCAGGGCAAAGTTTATCCATAGTATTATCTAGATGAGCTCGTAAAAACATCTTAGTACCGACCTTCACGAACTATAGGTCAAGCGAAGGCTGCCTAGCGAAGGTGCATCCCGGGGGTCAGGGATCATAATCATTGGCTAACCGAGTTTGAACTTGGTAGTAGACACTTAATGTGTTGATGAACATCTGCCCAAGTTGCTATATTTAACAAGGTCGGGTTGTGGAGTTAGCATTTCCAGGTTGTTTGTCGTGTCTGCCTCCACGGTTGTCGAATCAAATATATTCCAATATATACCTAATATTCTCCGTTTTTATTTCACTTATTTGCCAAGTGCAACTCCATCTTACAGCTGGAGAATAATCTACACTGACAACACAGGTCTGTATTGGAAATGCATGTGCGAGTCTCACTAAATATTTTTATACATAGGTATAGTTGGCGTCACGTAAAAAGAACGCTGGGCGATAATGGAGGGATTGTGTTTGCGCATGGATACAGTCGCGTCCTAAAGTACTAGCCTCTTAAATGTATTGTGGTACCATAGTGTGGTTTCAGTAGTATATGTAATATATAGAATCTTAATAGGTACATTACTAGCGACTGTATCCGTGCACAAACAAATCCCCTCCATTAACGCTCAGCATTCTTTTTACGTGACGCCAACTATAGGTAACAGTAGCAGTAGCCTTCTTGTACTTTCACAAAATGCACCAACAGCTCGTGTCCAACTAACAACTGTCCGTGCGTTTACCTAGAATTGTATCTATTCTAGTGTAAAGTTACGTCATCTTAGACCGTACCATATCAACCCTTGCTTTTTTTTTTTCATACACGGTCTTCAGGTCCCAAACTAGGCAGAGCCTGTACTATGGTAACCTGATGACTGATATATACTTATATATACACTATTAAATAATATATTTGCTCGTAGACACACACAATCATTTAAGAACCGCGACAAACACTCATGCTCAGCACACAAACGTTTGCGTCTGCCGGGATTCGAACTCAGGGCCCCGGGGACCAGAAGTTATGTCGCTAACCGTCACCGAGCCACGGCGACCGTCAAATTTCATTGAACAATATCATTTGAAGAACAGATGTATGCAGAAAAAAATAAACGTATCGTTAAAATTTCTATTACCTTGTTTCTATGAAGAATAGTGTCAAACAAAACAATGGTGGAATTCAAAGGTATATAAAACCCACTTCTGGGACACG
Organism: Apeira syringaria; assembly: GCA_934044485.1. NCBI lineage: Eukaryota > Metazoa > Arthropoda > Insecta > Lepidoptera > Geometridae > Apeira > Apeira syringaria. The sequence continues at coordinate 1,197,641 of OW203662.1, forward strand.
GACCTTCCTCTCACACAAGTATGGGCCATAATGTACTATGGCTACCTGATCGGCGTGTAAGCTATTGGCCCGTGGTCCTCGTGAGACCGCAACACTCGCACAGCGGCTCTCCATCTACACCTCTAAGACTAAGGGTACAGGACTACTAAAACAAACACTACATCTCAGATCTAAATTAATGTATTAAAGCGACTTTTCAAAAGACGCCAGAAATAAATACTCGTTTACGATTATCGTTATACTGATAACATTGTACTTCAGTGAAACAATCTACTACAACCAACAGATACATAAACTTAACGAAATGTATGCTATGTACAAAGAAATACATATAAATAATATACTTGGATTTATTGCGCAGATACACGTTTAATAAGACCCGGAGGGGGGTTCTATGAAATAATAAATACTACGAACTAATATACATCAAGACTGCAGAATACAATTAAACTTAGAAGCGGTCCAACTCCCTCTACGATAACTAACCTCCCAAACAATCAGCTGCATCACCGCGCCTCACCGTAACACACGTCAGTAATATACATTCTCGTGTAATGCAGCATCGTAATATTCGATATATAAATTATTTGAACTATATAACATAATCAATGAGTATACTAAATATGGTCACCTAATCTAGATGGTATTCAATAAATAGTAACATGACTTTGAACCTAACTACCTACACAATAGGTGTCTGACTAAAACTGGTTTGGTTACGGTCTTGTTGGCATTCCCAGAATTATTTGCTCTGATAGTCCACCATTTAAAAAGTATGCTTAACGCAGGGCAATGTCGATTTAAATTACATGTAATTTGATATGCTCGACTACGATATATAGTTTTTTTTAAATAAACCATACTATTTCAATGGTGGCACGCGGCAACTTGAATTATGCCCCAAGGGATAAAAATATCCAACCGCTCCCGCTCTGGGGCAAAAGGAACAGTACGGTTTGCAAAAACCTCCGTTACGTATTTCTTGTCAACAAGAATTACACGGATAAGTTGTAGGGTCAACAAAACCAATCCACTGTCATCACAAATAGCACGACACGGAGCGCGCGAGTACATACACCGTCACAGACAGACACAGTACAACATAGCAACAGTATTGTTTACACCTATCTATATGAAACATAGCTCGAGTATATATCTAGAAGCAGATTACATCTCGGACGTAAAGTGCGATTACTTATGTGATGGACGTAACGGTGTGCAATACATATATAAATTGGATAAATCTGTGTCCGTACAATAGTGTGGGATGATGTTCGATGAACTATCGGTAGAATACTGTTTACTGGCGTCCGTACATGTACTTGGGGATGTCGAATCTAACCTCGACGCCGGCTTTCTTGGCGAGGCCCACGATCTCCGAGAGCTGCACGACGAGCGCGGCGGCCTCGTCCAGGTCGTCGCGCGGCACGATCCGCAGCCCCGACTCGGCGATCAGCTTGCGCGCCTCGTTCACTTTCGTGCCCTGCCGGTCACGCACGTAATGAATCATTCACGAGTGTCGTTGTCGCGGAACATGACGCGACTAGATAAACATGATGGATGGATCTGCGCGAACTATACTGATTCAACACATTCTGTACATTCAAAACAACTATACATATAATAAATGTTGTGTCATTTAGGTACAATATGACTTTTATATTTTATGAGGGAATTTGTTGTTTTGTTATGAGTCATACAATAATGATATTGTAACGTTTGTACATGTTATATGTCAAATACAAAACTAGTAATTAAAAACAATAAAATATGAAAGTTCGTATGGAAGGCACAGGCTCAGCACAGACAGCGATGTACGAACTTTGATGAGATTTAGTAAGTATGAAGTTACAGTACAAGACCATAACGGTATTTCCTAGTTCAATACTTTCACAGGGACTCTGCTTGATTTTAACCAAATTCAAAAAAGAAGGAAGTTCTCAATGCGAACTGTATGTTGTTGTTTTTTGTTTGTTACCTCAGAAATTTTGACTTGGTGAACCGAATTTGATGATTCTTTTTTATTTCTAAGCTGGTATATCCAACTTCCCTCCTGTGTGGTTCCATTAAATTACAAATTTCATCAAAATCGTTCAAGCTGTTTTTGTGTTATACTCAAATAACTGAGACTTGTTACGTATGCTAATTCGACGACATTCAATGCAATCGACTTTAACACTCAAAAGTGTGAAATAACTTGTCGAAGTCGGTACCATGATAGTTCAAAAGTAACTATTACCAAAATATTGTGCTCATGGTACCGACTTCGACAAGTTATTTCACACTTTTTAGTGTTGAAGTCGATTGCATTTTTTAAGTATTTTTTTAATAAGTAAAATATTATAAATATTTTACTCGTGTCGGTAGGTGCTCAGCAATGGTTGAACAGTGCAACTTAGTATGCTATATTTAAAATTCCGAAATCAACAAGGGATCTGCTTTCACTCACAGGGTATTTTCAAGTTTTCAAAAACTACCTTCAGTAATCTTCAATCTAAGTGTGTCGATCGACATTCGCGTCAACATCATAATAAATATCATATTCAACCATGCTGTCAGTTACTATTTGAACAACAGCATTAATGATAACAGGCAACGTTAATTATATAAGAGTGTAAAGCTAGTGGATTATAGCGAGTACCTGGAGACGAACAATGACAGGAATCTGAATGTTTAAATTCTTAGCGGCGTTGATGATGCCCTCCGCGATGACGTCACACCGCATGATACCTCCGAAGATGTTCACGAGAATGGCGGTCACCTTCGGGTCCAACAGGATGATTTTGAACGCTTCCTGAAACGGATCACATCTTATTGTGATGTTTTTCATTTATAGTGTTTTACACACGCCGTGGCTCAGTCGTCAGCCGCATGACTTCTGGTCCCCGGGGCCCTGGGTTCGAATCCCGGCAGGGGCGTATTTGTATCGTGATAGTCGTTCCTGTGGCCCGAGATACAGGCCTCGTGCCTAGTTTCAAGTCTAAGTTTATTTCAAGTTTATTTATGTAATCAGAACTAAACAATACAGTAGATAGTTCAGAATCGATGATACCTGCAGTAGTTTGGGTCACATTACAATTAGTAATGTGTTAGTAATTACTTATCTTACTTATCTTATTATAATTATCATAATAATATGATGTTTAAAATATTATGCAAATGTTCTTCATATTTAGGTACTCCAATCCTCTACTTTGTGTTCATGATTGTTTACCGTGACAGCCTGCGCGGTGGCCCCGCCGCCCACGTCGAGGAAGTTGGCGGGGTCTCCGCCGTACAGCTTGATGATATCCATGGTGGCCATGGCCAGCCCGGCGCCGTTCACCATGCATCCAATGTTTCCTGTTATATCAATGTGAACATAACTATATGTATAGGCAAGTCGGTAGGGTGCTCCTGTGCACTCCATTTGTATTCCGTTTCTGTTCTTCCGAATATGTGGGAATAATTCACCAAAATTATTGCAAACAATTCCGAACGGAACCTTAGGCGAACATATCATGGCCGGATCTACATCAGAGAGAATGTCTACTTCACCATTATCCGCAACTGAGGTTCGTATACGCATATACTCATTCGAGTTGTAAGTTTGCAACATTGTCTCACAGAATAGTAGCCCTTGTGTCGTTTTTAGGCCTGTTTTTATAAATACACTTGATAAAAGGATCCTTCAAAATCCCTGACGGTAATTGCTCTGTCTAAATTCGCCCATAGACAGATTTAGATTGATATTCAACAACTCAACGACAAATGAAGGGGACAGAAGAAAATGGAGATAATTGCTGGTTACATTAGTTAAAGTTATCACTGATAAGGAACACGTAATAAATACTGGATGCGGGCAGTTTCAACCGGTTTTTGTGAAAATCAATGGGGGAGGTAGGTGTAAGTCCAACTGTGGACACTCTATGGCTGAGATGATAATACCAGAATACTTCAGAAAGGGCAGGCACTGTAATTAAAACAGTAGGACTATTATTGTAAAGAAATTATGAAATATAATACCGAATACTACTTCTATAAATTGTTTAGTCTAATTATAAGATGCAAACAAGAATTACCATCCAAAGCGATGTAGTTCAGGTCAAATTTGGCAGCTTCAATTTCCTTGGGATCCTCTTGGGTGGTGTCCCTGTACGCGAATATCTCCTTTTGTCTGAACTCAGCGTTGTCATCGAATCGGAACTTGGCGTCGAGGCAGAAAACTGTCGCACACAGTACATGGTATTAGTGTTGAGTGACCAGGGGTGAAGCCTTTGAAAATGGTAAAAAGTTAAATACAAAATACCTAGTAGGATGAAACCCATTAGAAAAAGAAGAGAATATGACAAAAATGAAAGGAAAAATAATGTATGGGCGATCTGAGGTCGGGAAGGGAAATGGGGGGAGGGGGTTGAAGGGTAAAAAACGGCTTATCTCGATATCCGGGAAAACTACAAGTCCTATGGAAAAACGTAATTTTTATGATTAAAATTGTTTTTTAAACTTTAATGTGAACTGTAAACCAATGACATTGATCAGGTTGCGTGTATTGTGTATCTGTGGGGGGGGGGGGGGGGGGGGGGGGGGGGTGAAGATATTGGAGGGGGGTACGTATTTAGAAAAGACCTCTAGTAACATGTCATGTGTACTTACATTTCCCGGTGACAGCATCCTCAGCATAAGGGTTGATTTCAATCAGCAAAGCGTCTTTCTTCAAAAATAGATCATACATTCTGTTGATCATGTCAACGGCCTGCTCCATTTCGGCTTCTAAACCAATCTGCAACAATAAACATATGAAAAATTGGCTGTTTTTAAAAAGTACCAAGACCCATTTAATAATAACATTTTTAGCGTTTTACAGTCTTGGGTTTAAATATTTTATAGAAATCCACAGCATGGTGGTATTCTCCATCCCAGCCTGGCTATCTAAACTGCGTGTGTTCAACCAGCAGTCCTTGAGAGCCACTATGCATTCAAGATCTAGCGTGTCACATCTTCGACCACATCGCCACCGACTATCGAGTGAGATGGTGGTCACACGCTGATTGATAAAGTTAAAAAAACATGAAATAAGCGATTTGAACTGCTTTCTATTAGTCACAGTATGGACTGCAACGAGCCATAGCGGTTTTGACTCCTAATATGAGTGTTAACATTTAACATTAGAAACCATGAGCTTTGTCACTCACATGAGACTGTCTATAAAAACACTATGATAGTAAATTTTGTTATTAAAACTGATGTGGTTTGGAAACATTATGAATGTATAAAACACGGGAATTACTGACGTAATAAGTCAGTGTTCCGACTATAGTTTCAACCACATTCGGTGGTCATTCATCATCATCATCATCATTAAATCATCATTAGACTAATTTGTTTTTTTTTTTGCATACACCATTCCCCGACACGAACCGCTAAGCGCCGATTCAAGTAAATGTACCTAATACCACTACATAGTATTTTTATACTATGTAGTGGTATTAGGTCGCTTTCTCAGTCGCAGTCGCTTTCTCTGTCCCTATATCCCTATGTATGCTTACATTTTTGAAACTACGCAACGGATTTTGATGCGGACTTTTTTAATAGACTGTGATTGAAAAGGAAGGTTTACATGTATAATAACATAGGCTATATATTTTATACCCGTGCGAAGCCGGAGCGGGCCGCTAGTACATAATAAAAATACCAATTGACCGCCCGCGCCCGCGCCGCCTCGTCGCGCCGCGCGCAGCCACGAGACAATGTCACGACACACAACACAACACAACTTCATATAACATGTATGCCGACTCTGCTCATTAGGAATCAGGACAGACGCAAATGACATAATGTGTGTGTAACCAGATAACAGTTGACTGCAGTTGAACGACTGCGTCATGTTGTCTTTCGAACCGTATATTAATGTTTCTCGCCTTCTTGGCAAATAATATTTAGATTCACAGCTTATAAATCATTAAAAAAGATATAAAATTTTAATATTTATTTGATTATACTTAGGAAATACGAGTAAAATTGACTCAAGCATTGAATCACGCAATTGATAACGAATGGAGACGGACTGTGACGTTACTCGACAGTCGGGAAACATTACGTTACAAGCCTCTATGGTGAGCGCAAACAGGCGAGATCGTTTACATTGTAACTTAGCCATGCGCAATGTATTAACCGATAACATATTTCAGCCATCCCCTTGCCTATAGAAAACGCCTCCAATAAAGTGTAGTACGAAGGCCATTTCTCCAAAGCATTCAAGACGGAACCGCTACTCAATACATCCACCTTGTTTTCTTAAGATTTTTTGTACATATTATTAAAGGGCTTCGACCGAGCATCGAGGAAGATGGTCCCGAGCCCAGGCTAGAAGCGCAACTAACCACACAGGTTCATAGGCACAATCGAATACATGTTAATATAGAATACAGCAAGGTACCTTTTTCACAACTCTGGTGATTTGTTCGTTGGTGATGCCCTGCTTGATATCGATGGGTTCATATGTGATGGCGTCCGGGTTCTCCGCAGCTACATCTTCGATATTCACACCTCCTTGAGAAGAGGCGATGATTACTGGACCCTGAGAAATAAGACAATAGTGGTAAGTGCCATCCAAGTATACTCAATATGTCAAGTGATAAAAGCGTTTTTAATTCGTTTAATTTTCGTTTTCGACATGTTTAAAATGTCTTCTATAATAAAAATATGTGAAGTTGGAGAGGAAACATTTTTTGACCCATCAGATCCATAAGGGGTAATAAAGGACACATGAAGCAGGCATTTTCGTTCATTTTTAAATTATTATAAGCTTGCGCTCGGCCACTATCTCACCTAATGTTAAGTGACGAAGCGGTCTAAGATGGAGCACGCGAGCCTAGAAGGTAAGAGTCAGGCAACAAATTCCATTCCCTGGCAGTATGCACTAAGAATTAAATTAACTTCATTTGTATCCTCCGACTATTACTATTTACAACTCAAGAACTATCAAATTCCATACACATACATCAAGTATATGATACAGCTCAGCTATGATGCAGCGACTGTATAGGGTATGTCGCATTTGATGGGACGAAGTCAGAGACCCACAAAATGGATTATGTATTGTGAATTTACTTATATGTTATGTCAAAGTGCAGTGTGATTTTTTGTAAAATTTACGGGACAATATTTTAATTTAAATAATTAATATTTGCACGTCTGCATGCAGACTGAATATGGCCTTATAATAATTATAAACCTAAGATACCATGTTAATGCGAATGTATTCTTGCAAATAAACATTGGTTTGATTTGGTATGGAAGTTCAGAGATAACTGTTTTAAGAACTATATATTCTGCTCTCGCAAAGAAAACTATTTTGCCATTATTTCTATAATATTCAGTCTCACCTGATATCAAATAACAATGTGGCCAAGATGTAGCATGCAAGCTTCGAAGGCATTACTTGAAGAATCAGGGGTTGTACCTATCAAGATACACATACTCAACCAATGAGTTCCACTTCAGCGGTAGTATGTATTAGAAAAAGTGGAAACAATTCGCTTGGTATTAAAAGTTAGTATATCTTATATGTAGCTGTGGCGCAATACCACACACTTGGTTGTTGAATTACATAATGAGGATGGTGGAATGAAATGATTTCATTCCAATGAATATTCGCATTATATAATGAAACTATTTATATTTTTTATAAACATCTTATTGTTTATAAACATCTTATTGCTGTTACTATCAATAGTTATGGAACTTTTTAGGTAATTGAAACAATATTTACGTTTTTGGCATTATAATATCATTACTGAATGGATGCTTTGGCACTAAAATTGAATCAACAGAGCCTCTCGGTTGCAGGGAGCCCAAGAAGTTTGTTAACCAATGAAATCACCAGGGTCAAGGAGCCTGTGAGGGTACACATCCACACTTGAAGGTCACTAAAATATAATGTGGGCAAATTCAGTTTTTGGATCTAACCTAGGCTGACTCATGGTGTATGGTCATGTAAAATGTGAATTTGGAACTGTGAATGCCACTACACTTATTATGACAAGCAAGGTGATCAGGTATATTTGATTTGACTTTCATATCTTGGTATGTGGTGGTTCATCTTACATTAAAACTGCGCTCCATCATAATAGCCACATAGAATTCTCTGCGGGGGAACTTCCTTTCAGTCACCATAACCATATTGCAGATGCGTCCTCCAGCACCTGTCTGTTTTGTCACTAGATATTCGTTTAGCATCTTGCTTGAGAGCTCACCGGCAACTTCAGGCCTGTAATGAAAATAATCATGTTTAAAAACAATTTCAAAGTTATTTCTTTTACTGTATACTTTTTTATGTTATAGCTACTTACGTGCTGACCATCCTTACACCACCTTTCAGGCCAGATTTAAAGGCGCCTTTGCCTCTACCTCCAGCAAGGACCTAAAACATTATTTACTATTTCAAATCTATGATGCAGGCGGCATGTTAAAATCCATCTAGCGGTTGAGCTTCAAGCAGACCAACTTCTACTCAAAAGGGTTAATGGAATTGGAAGACATATATATCATAATATTTATGAAAAAAAAACATTCATTTTAAATCACAACCAATAAAAATGTGTAAAACAGTTTGAAATTAAATAATTATGTATTGTTTCTTATGCCCTTGGACTTTGACTGAGGGCTTGACTTACACATTTCATTGTTAGAATTCTAAGCTTTTGAACACAACAGCATTTAACAGATAAATAAATAAAACAAACCTGAGCCTTGAGAACAATATCCTTGGTGTTAAGTTCTGTGGCAAACTTTACTGCTTCTTCCTTGGTTTTGGCAATGTTAAATTTAGGCACAGGGATGCCAGCATCTCGTAGGAGTGTGTAGCTGACATATTCATGGACATTCAAGTGGCGTACTTGCTGCTTGCTTGGAATGGAGCTGGCTGCTGCTTGCGCTGCCAAGAGCTGATAAAAATATAATAATACAGGTATGGTGTTGTTAGATGGATTGGGGTCTCTTAAAAACGAGTGAAATACAAATTAAAAATGTTACTACATAGGACTTTTATACCTTTAATTATGGAAAAAACATATCTACTAATATCTCATTATTTTGATGAGATGAATTATTTTGATCTTCATTTAAAGGGAATAACTTATTTGCAATTGAAAGATAATGACATTGTAACATTACATACAGTTTGGAAATTCTCGTGAGTTTGACACATTATTATATATATGTGGTATCTAGCTTTACTCACGTTTATAGTCGAAGTTTCGCTGAGTGAGTTTGCGCTGCCAATTTAAACTTACCTGAGGATGACCATTGGACATGCTCGAAACCTAGATCGAAACTTCGACTATAAACATGAGTATAGCCAGATACCACATATATAGAATTACATAGTGTTAAAGCATTTTACAACAAAAACTTCTGCATTAATGTGACATGCCAGCCACATTTGATGCTGATTTTAAAAAATTCCTAGAAGGTGGCAACAATAAATATAATGTGGGTTGTTAAACTATATTGTAACTGCCACCAAAATGCAGTTTATTTCTTTTATTCTACAATTTTAGAAAAACTACCTAGATAAATAAACAATCAATATCAAACTTTATAACTACATTGAAAATATGTCTTATCATTGGTAATTTATTAGGGGATTACTAAAGAAAAATAAACCAAATTGGATAGGACTAGTGGACTAGCCGCTATAGCAATTAATTAAAACTTAAATAATACTTGAAAACATTGTTTACTTGTATCAGAAAATATATGTAATGACACTACACATCAAAAGTAAAAGAACTACAAATTCAAATTCAGTGCATCATAGACAACTATACATGGACAGCATCACAACATTCCAACACTAATTAATGATTAACAATGTTGTTATTAATGTTTGTATTAGCGTAACTTTTCGATCAGGGAAGTCACGAAAGTTTATAAAGATCTTATAGTCATTAGATTCATTGGACATCTGTGGTCATAGTATCAAAACCTATATGTTCAACACACTCAAGGATATTAATAAAATGAATGTAGATAACAGTAACTCACAAATAATATTATTTTAAATGTCATCATCATCATCTCAGCCATAGGACGTCCACTGCTGGACATATGCCTCCCCCATTGATTTCCACAAGGACCTATTGGAAGCGGCGTTGGATTTTAAATGTATGATTTTATTAATAGGTATTATATTATTTAGAGCGAAATTGCCCAGAGAAGCGGCATTACAATGTTGATGACGTAAGGTCACCTAAGAGCTGAAAACGACAAGGTCAGATAAAAATAAAACTAAAGTTTGCAATCAAGGTCTCATATTTTCGATCAGTAAAAATTATTTTATTAATGTGACTAACTGTTTACTGATACAAATATCGTATGAATCGTAACTAATTTATACCTACAAGTATTATTTTAACTGTATAGGTTTTATATAGGTATAAATAAAACAATTACCTTGTACAGAAATACTACGTAGATGAATTATTATACGTTTTGTAAATTTAAACCTTGTTCGCTCACCTTATTTGCATTTTTAACAATTAATGATTCTGCGAGACCAAACGAACGTGGAAGCAAAGCCGCCATTTTTACACAAACTGATGTTCATAGACAAACAATCTAGAGTTCTAGACTGGACTGCTTCTACGATAGACAATGAAGGGATTCCATATCAATAAAAATTATTTCTTGCAAACTCATAGAAGATTTAAAAAAAAGAAAAACAAAATACTTTGTAGGAAAGATTGATGGCAGTTAGCTTAGCTACAGAAGCATTGGATGAAATTTTCTTAATATTTTTTTAAGCTATTGCACAGCTTCTATCGCGGCCCTTGAGCGTGGAGACCGAATCGAGAAATAAATAAATAGATAATAATTCCGTAACGAAAATAACCTAACACCCCCCACTCCAACCGGCACAACGGTGATACTTTTTAGTTTTGCCATCTATCGATGAATAGCAGAACTTTTAATGACTTTTGAAATATCACGTTTCTTTGTTTAATTCAGCAACTTGCCTCTAGGTGGCATTGGTTGTATCGGCGTTACTGCATAAGTTTTAATATATTAATTGCATAAGTTGATAAAAAATGCTATGCAATAACTTTACCGCGGCAATCCCCGAGTGCCACACGTCTTTTTTTATTGGGAATGGGCAGGCGTTAATTAAAAGCTAAACTGTCCTAGACACTTATTATTTAGATTGGATTATGTAAATATTGTGTTACGTCTCTCGATCTATACACTCAAATAAAAAAGTATAATTAGCAGCTACCAATCTATGTGGCTTGGGTGTTACGTTCTGTAATCGCTAAGGCAAAACTGCATAATCGAGTGCACAGAGCGCCAACGTCGCACTTCACCGTTATGTTTGAATTTTTTGGCGCGAAATCAATTAATAGCTAAATTTTATTTTTTCGTTTTTATGTATTGAACTAATTTGCTTTTTACATTCAACAACAATTTTAAATCTGAATTCTCAGTAGGTTCGGAAATACAATGAGGGCCAGACATCTTTCTAGCTAGCCCACAATTGTCGTGCAGTAAAGCGGATATGGTAAAATCTGCAACTTTCCGACTTCGCATATAAACATTAATAACAATCACCAATATGAGTTACATTAAAGCTCAGCGAGAGCTGTCCTCTGTTGGCTAGTGGCGAAAACAGCTCGCGGCGCAGCTGCCCACGAAAGTGGTTCAAAGGCGAGGGCCATTCTTTTTTCCCAGATTTCCGCTAGGTGGGGCTTAACCTACTTTCGATTAACGAACTATAAAATATATATATTTTACCTAAGACCTAAGTCGTCGTTCGGGTTACCCTAATCTACGCTAGATGGCGTGAAATGTTACTCAGAACACTTCGCAACTTTTTATTAAACCTAAGAGAAAAGGCATTTGCCTATTAGCCATGGACGACTCCTTCCACCAACGCGTATCACAGAGCTTGGAATATAACATTCCATCCCCTTGAGCACGACGTCGACCACAGCGTCTCCACAAGCATCGGCTTCATCGGAAGAAAAGCATAACTATGAAGAATTCTGCTGATTCCAAGTCCCTGTGACAAGCTGGGATGGGCCATAAGCTCTGGCAAAGTCAGCCACAGCACGAAATTGGTATTTTTTTATTTAAGCCACTTGTCAACTCCTCTGGTAATGTGCTCAAATCGACGAGTTGTCTCAGTGTCACCATTATGTGATTTGTATAGAAATGCTTCCACTTTGCTTACATAAAATATTCTAAGATTTTGGAACAGATTATAGTTATACACTAGACTTTATGGTCACCTATTCTACACTTCTTTGAGAAAATAAATGAAACTAGTCACTGACCATCAAGTGAAATAGTGGTCAAACGGTTCATAAAGTTGTAAAAACTATAAAGCATGAATTAAATTTACAAAAAAAAATCTAAATTCATAGGTTGCCCCTACCTAGGCAGGAGAATTTGAATAGACCCCTAGCGGCATAATTATGTGTAAATTTACAACTGAGTGTATCTTTTTTTAAAGGTGTTGGGGGAGCCAATATTTGATCTTGCTCTTAAATGTGGCCTCAAGCTGCCACTTGGAGACTGCCTCTAGGCCTCCAGCGATTGGCTCAGCTGTCATACACCCTTGCTGCATCTGGCTCCGCTGGCACTCTGCAACCCAGATGTCATGGTAAGTCTTTTCAGACTCCTACCAATTGAGAAAAAACAAAGTGGCCATGACATCCCTCCCTCCCTGAGGTCTGGACAGTGAAGCCACCCAGTAACAAAAAATGAGTTTCTGAATTAACATTATATTTTATGAACAAGGGTAGGAATATTGTACGTATGATGAATCATGATAGTAACTAGAGGAATTTGATGAGACAAAAACCATAATTAAATGAAAGCTCTAATTGAATCATAATAATATGTAATATTACATGATACATATTAAAATTTAACAGACAGCAGTTCTAGTTTTCTCATCAGTCCAAACTCCATTCCCAGTAAAATAATGATCTTTTTCAAGTGCATACAGCACTAGACTTAACATTTGTGATTTACTTAATCTACTAATATCCAGTGTTTCTTGGAAATATGATGATTTATTCATATGAAACTTATTTATCATATATCTTACTTTATTCCATGGATATAGTAATATAGCACAATTTTCATATATATCATGAGGAGTAAATTCATTATTTAACTGTTCATAAACATATTTGACTTGAACTAACGGTATATTTATCCAGAATGGATGCTTTTTAATTATATAATGAATATCTTTGCTTTTGTATTTGTTTCCTAATGATTGAGCTATACAAAAAACTAAGTCTTTGCCTTTTCCGAGTCTATCACCAGGAGCTTTTTCAAATGCTTCGTAATGAGCAGAGCTCCCTGAGAGTATATTTAAACTGACACACTTCTTATTGTGGCTGTATGACTTCTGTAATCTTTTGATTGCTGTATTATTGTAGTAGATCATTTTTAGAAACCTCGGGTGATTAATAAAAGTTTTGAATTCTGGTATACTCTGAGCCTTTTCCAGTCTTTCTCTCACTGTATTACTGCTTAAAGTGTAAATTTCAAAACATCTTTTCTGAGCTTCATCACTAATTTCATATTCATTTAACACTTTTCTTATTTCAACTAACATTTGGTAACTTTTCATAGCTAATCGAGGATGCATACGTATTATTTCCTTTATATCGATGCCACCTATTGATCTAAACTTATAAATAATGTTTTTTAAGTTTTCTGGGTCTCCATGGACTAAGTAAAAATTTGATCTGATCTTCCGTACTGGCATCATTATTTGAGACTGCAATACTGTTAAAGTCTCATTAATTACTGCAAGGGGACGATGCTTCAATGTTGGATAGGTCTGCAAGCCTCTAGCAAATTCATTCTCTGGAAGATCCAGCATTAATTCAAGATACCTCTGAATTATTTGTAGTCGTAGAGAATAAAGCGTAAGTTCATTATTATCACCCCAAACAGAAGAAGTAAGTGATGTTGGCCATTGAGTCATGTAGCTAGCTAGTCTGTTTTCCACATTCAAAACTGACAGTATAAGTCTAGATTTCTTCAACTCACCAATACGCTTCTGTTTCAATAATGATAAGTAAGACACTATCAACCCAGGAGAAACATTTATGAAACCACATTCAGATAACACTTGATACCTAAATTTTATGGTGATCGGTAATATTCCGAATAGCTGAGGTTCTTCTATTAGAATGTTTTTGCCATATCCCAGAGCATTAACAGTGCGAATCAAACTCGTTATGTTATTTTCATCTAGTTTGTTGATAACAGGGTGCTTCATGCTCAGGTGTTCAGCTACATCTTCACGTAAATCGAGATGTTTGCATAGAAAGTAAAAGTTTTTTCTATTAGTTTCAACAATGCCCGAGCTAAATTTACAGCACTGAGATGTCCACTGGTGAAGCTTTCTAAAGCAATGTATTTTTCGGTACATTGGTTGGAGTGTAAAATTGATTTTTCCAAAACACTGCACAGTGATTTTTAGTTTGTGAAGAACACAAATATTTTGACATTACTGATGATTACTGACAGTGACATAGAGAATATGATTACCATATATATAGTACTCTTTGATGATTAGCACCGGAAGATATATGACACAAACTTTATGCTAGACTGCGTTTCACAAAAGGAAAGGAGTCCCGCGGCATCAGTGGAACTAACTGGAACATCGAGTGTAACGTTAGCGCTTTAATCTGTTAGCAAAGAACTAGCGCCACCCCCGTGAGACTTCTTTCGTGAAACACGACTTTTTTTTAATGTATTTATAAACTTATTTTTTATATAGATCTAGCATTTGACCACTATCTCACTTCATGGTCAGTGACGATGTGGTTGAAGATGTTATCACGATAGACCTAGAATGCTCACTGGATCTCAAGGACTGCTGCCTGAACACACTATGTGTTTGGTGACAATTTTTCAATCTTGAGGATGGTAGCTAGCCAGGCGGGTATTCAAAAGTACCCTACCACCATGCTGGGAATTTGATAACGATGTTACCTTCACCGGAAGCTCAAGCTGTTGTTGGGGAGCGAATTCCAACTGGAATTAATAGCTAAGAAAAAAGAACTATGGGATGAAATTTATCTGAGATACAAGGTATCGGAGGGGCAAAATGTTTACAAGTTATACCGTGACCTGTGCAATAAATGTGTGGCGCTGTCAAGAAAAGGAAGGAGCATTTATGAATCTAAAATTTTAGACTTCAGTTACAAAACATTTTATTCTCATATTCGGAGCTGTATAATTTATTAAAACCGAACACCTGTTTTGCTATTTTGGTGGACCATCCAATTTTACCCATATAGCCATAAATGGTGTAGGTATCCCTACCAGTCTGCTCCGATTTTAGGTACCTTCATTCATTGATCCAAAATGACGGCAGTATTGACCGAGATGTAAGGAACAGGATAAATGCAGGTTGGATGAAATGAAGAGAGGTCTCAGGGACAATATGCGATCCGCGTATGCCCTTGAAACTCAAGGGCAATATTTATAAGACCATAGTTAGACCTGTAGTAATGTATGGATCTGAATGTTGGGCAGCACAAGAGGTGGATAAAAGAAAAGTGCATGTGGCAGAGATGCGAATGTTGAGATGGATGTGTGGTGTGACTAGGATGGATAAAATAAGGAATTAGTGTATCAGAGGAAGCTTTAAAGTAGCACCAGTGAATGATAAGTTGAAAGCGAATAGATTGGCTTGGTATGGGCATGTCATGAGGAGGGATGAAAAACATATAACAAAAAGAGTACTTAACATGACTGTGGATGGATATAGAGGTAGAGAAAGGCCGAAGAAGGTATAGATGGACTGTGTGAAGAATGATATGTTTATGAAAGGTGTGAGCACTGAGACTACCAATGATAGAAGAGCATTGAAGAAGAAGAAAACATGTTGTGCCGACCCCACCTAGTGTGGGATAAGGACAAGAAGAAGAAGAGAAGATTCGGAGATGTATAATTACCAAAGTTAGTATTCCACCAGCGATTCGAAGCCACAGTGGAAATCTTGTAACATAGCCAGAAGATATTGCAAACGTGTTTGCCGATGAATTTCAAAAAGCATACTCTGTAGAGCCAGCCATGTCAACAAATACTAGAGTTTTGACGGTAGTCCGTGTTGAAGAAAGCTTGTGTGACATATAATTAAAAACAAGTGAAGTGGAAAAAGTTTTGTTGGGCCTGAATACTATATATATACTATACTGAATACAGTAACTAATCTGCTTTCTTGTGTGCAGTCCTGGTGCGAAGAGATGTATGGTCGTAGTCCAGTATACATTATCTACTTAGACTTTGAACGAGCATTTGATAAGGTTCCGCACCAACGCCTCTTAGCAAAGTTGGACCATTTTGGCATACGAGGGAAGCTTCTAACATGGATTACTAATTACCTGTCAGACAGAACCTTCAAGTTCGAGTTGGTAACTTCTTGTCACAGTGCAGGCAAGTCTTTAGCGGCATTCCGCAAGGCTCTGTGCTAGCTCCTCTCCTGTTTGGACTCTTCATAACTGACATGATTGAGCTCATAGAGTTTCAAACGGCGTTCTTTGCTGATGACGGAAAACTCTTTGCTAATCCGCTCATCAAATCAGGACAGCTCCATTGAACAAATACAGCTTTGGACTAGGGACTGGGTCATCGAGCTGAATGCTGCCAAGTGTAGTGTTCTACACCTGGAACGGAATAATCCTCATATATTTATCACAGCCTGGAGGGCCATGCCATAGCTGCAGTCCAAAAACAAAGAGACCTGGGTGTTATTATCTCAACAGATCTTAACTGGAAGGAGCTTATAAGTACGACTGCCAAAAAGGCACACTCTTTTATGTGATCCGTAAAGCCTTTCAAGCGATGACCATCGAAATATTTGTCAAGTTATATAGGACCTACATCAGACCGCTGCTGGAGTATGGGTTTCAAGTCTGGAGCCCATACCTCTGAGGGGACATTGATCTCCTGGAAAGTGTTCAAAGAAGAGCTACCAAGATGACACCAGTCTGGAGGCCGTGCGCCTTACCACCCTAAAAGAAGGGAGGTTACGTGGAGAGAGACCTTTATAATTTTGAATGGATACTACAACCTTCCTGATTTGTCCGATCGGTTTAAACACTGTAATCGTTGCGAGCATAGCAGGAGACACAAGCAGAGAATCCAGAGAGATCCTGCCAAAACAAATACCGGGGCTTTACTATCAGCTTTGTAAAAACCCATGCAAGTACCGAGCAATTCTAAAACCTGGCTAAAACATGCCAGAGACAACAATAACCGAACGGTTATTGTTGTCTCTGGCATGTTTTTTGAATAATGACGGTGAACGGATTGAACAATGATATTCTTATAGGTGAACACCTATAAGAATATCATTGTTCAAACTGTTCACCTTAAGGAGCGCGATGCCGTGGTGGTGGTATGATATCACACTAAGCGGTTTAAGCCAGGTTTAAGAACTGTTCGGAACTTGCATAGTTTTTACACAGCTGATAGTAAGGCCCCAGTGCACCAGTAGAATGTACTGTGGACATTATGTGGACTGCCTAAATAAAATTTCGACACAGTGTGATATAGGCACATCAGCATATTGCTGCTCGCCTAGTACACAAATAAAAAAAAAAAGGTTCAACAGTTTGCTCTGTTGTAAATATGATTGAGGCTGGCATCAAGCGTTGAACTTTTTCAAACTAAACTGCCCTCTACTTGTTAGCTCATTATAAATTCAGTACTTTTTGGGTGATACTGATAAATAATCTGCAAAAATAAAATTATAGATGTTTCATCTGCAAAGTGTTGACTAACTAACATATCTTACTGCAAACATACATCGATTTATAATATACATAAATATATAATTGAATATTTGCGTTTCTTTGGAGCGAATTTCGTTCCTTTTTAGACATCCTCGCGTTCTAAATGTCATGGCAACACTCTAATATTTAGCATTATATAGATTAATTTCATTAATTTGTCTTTGCTTTAAAAATTCTGGGGTTTGTCTTGGTTAATTTTGTCGTCTTATTTATTTTTATTTAAAATTTTACAATGACTAAATCGAAAACTGGACTTGTAGCCCTTGGGTTTTTTGTATTAGCATCTCTATTCGTCATCATTGCATTTGTTAGCCCGTACTGGTTGGTTTCAGACGGTAAACTTAAAAATCCAAAGTTTGTGAAAATTGGTAAGAGTTTTGATTTAATTATTTACAATTTACATATATTCTGATCAAAATAATGGAAAATACAAGTGTTTTAATATCTCCAGGATTATGGGAAGTTTGCTTCAATAATTTCGAAGAAGTACATCACTGGTATGACACTGTTTTTACTGGGTGTTGGTGGATTTTTGAAGAAGAATATTACATCATTCACGACATTTTACTGCCTGGATTCTTCGTGGCTACCCAGTTTTTCTATACAATTACATTGTGCAGTGTGCTCGCATCAATGTTTATGTCATGTCTGTACTTGAGAAGGGATAGAGATGATGACAACTACCTGACGTTATTGGTCACACTTGGAACTGTTCTTGTCATCGGAGGTAGGGGTAATTTAATGAGTTTTTATTTATTTGAGTTGTTCAACGGTCCTGGAGCTGCTTCAGTGATGTGGGTTGTAAATTTTTTTCTGATTAAGGAGCGAGTTTCAGTCCGCCCATTTCATTTCCTTACATATCAGATGGCACATGATAAAATAGTAAAAAAAAATGCCCACAGAAGTGAAAACTTGTCTATACAATCTAACTAGGTTGTGTAACTATCCTACACAAACATGACAATAGGTATTAAAGTTTATTGATTTTATATATCTACACAATAAACACTATAGTGTTTATTGTGTAGATATGATTGTGTAGATGTGTAGTGAGGGCGATAGAGCATACAATAGAATGATTGAAAATCAAATAAAATGAATGCATACATGTTAAATGGGCGAGCGAGTGAGAGCGGTCAGCTTCAAAAAGGTCAACCTACCAAAAACAAAAATGTTCCTGATTTGTAGCACATTTAAGTTTAAATGTGAACTACTCTCCCTCCGTCTCACGAATTTTCGATTTCGTTGCCTCAAGAATTTTGCTATCAGTGTCGCATGTCCTGACTCATAATGTCATGACACAAGCTTAAGATTTTTTCCCCATACTAACGTGTACAACACCCTAAATAAGTTTTCACTTCAAAAAAGGCATTCACACATGTACTCCTGAAATTGGATTCCCTATATAGGGGAAGGCAACCTACCATCACATTACATTCAAGACCTGGGAAAAATACCACATGCTTATTACATAAATTTTGTCCTGGCTGGGATTCGAACCCAGGGCTGCAGCTCTGAACCAGTGTCACTGACCACTGAGCCCCCATATTCATCAACATGACATTCACAGCAACATTCACATGATGCTCAATTTCCAATGAACACCTCACTCTGTCCAGGAGATTTAGATCATTATATATCAAATTTTGTATGCACTCTAGTGACTTATTTTTCTGTTTCAGGGTTTTCAGGTATTATATCTGTAGTAATTTTTGGTGTAAGAGGTGATGGCCGTGAATGGATGCCTAACTGGGAGCACAATGACCTAGGTTGGGCATTTGCTCTTGGAGTTTTAGGAGCTATATTCCTGTTCCCAGCTGGAATCCTATTTTTAGTTGAAGCTAGAGTTCAAAAGTACAAAAGACTTCATGAAATGCAAAGTCGTGACCCATCCTCATATACAATGCATGAAAGGAAGGTGGAATACTCTGGAGGCCATACTGATATTTAAGTTAGTATATAAGATTGTGCCTTTAAAGGCACCTTTGTTTCACAACAAACAAATTAACTATAGTTAAGGTGGCACAAAGGTACCTACATCATAGAAGAGGAACACACACAGCACTCAACCAAGCCAGACATTAGTGTACCTCTTACTACCCTCATATTTAATGAGAATGAAAATTAAAAGATGAATCATGATAATATGTTACTGTCAAAACTGCATAGTTGGTCCTTAGTAATTTTGCCCTAATGTCATTGGTTAATAACGCTTTTGACTGTAATTTGCATTCAAAGGTGGTATCAGTCACAACCAGCTTCATCAAGCAGTAGTACTTCTCACCAATTTTGCCTATTATAGTTTTGACGGGTTTAGAGTTTATTTACTTAACATTACAGTATATTTATGAATAATAAAACAAACTTATTATCATTTTATTGTATTTAGTACTTGTTTTTAATGTATGCTAGCTGTACCCTGCGGTTTCACCCACATGGACTACTATTTTCCCACCATTTATCTATCTACATGCTATATTCATTCCAAATTTAATGCAATCGATTTAGCAGTTTCAGCGTGAAGGAGTATCAAACACACAAACAACAGACTTTCATCTTTATTATATTAGTCTGATACATACCAGGTTGTCTTGTAAGTGGTTTGATAACTTGTGCGATCTGTGAGAAACTGGTGGTGAAGTGTGATCTAATCATGATTTTTAGACGAAGCATACATCTCAATTATACCTTTTGTATAATATCATTTTGTTAAATGATTACTTATGAACAGTTGATTGGTGAATTGTTAACAGGGTAGTTAGTTCCAATTAAAAGATCAAGTTCGTAAATATTTGTTCGTCCATATCCGGTTGTATATTTCCAAAGTGAGGCAGCTATGTTGTTCTGGAGTTTTGTAATACAAGATATACACCAAGGTGCAATATGCACAGGAATATTGTGTCATACTCCACAGTGTCCCATAAGTTGGAATCACATTTTATAATAAGCAATTTTACTAATCCGTCCTTTCTGGAGACTATAACTTAAGAGTTTTAACTAGATATTTCTGAGCAAGTCATCCCAAAAGATATGTCTTACTTGTCTCTCCTGTGTGGAGGGTTATAGATTTAAATTATAGCCATACGAATTTATGGGAGAAAATGTATTTGTAAATATACCAAATTTGTAAAATATTGTCATATTTGTAAATTTTATAAAGTTCTTATTGGAATTTAAATTACGGCATCAATAAAATGGTTTCATGTTAGGGTACTGAATGGAACCTAAGGAAAAAAATGTAATTTAAAAAAAATTACGTATGTGTTGCTGGTGCCGTACCATTGTAGAATGACGGTCTTGGCTATTAAATATGTTTTCTCCTATCAAATGTATTGAAACTACAAAATATTATTAAGATGCTGAAGCAGTTAATTGTATCCGTCCAAGATTTTTTTGTATTTTAAATTTAATTATTAATAATAATATTCTTTATATTGGATTATTATCTAAATATTTAAATTAAGTGTCTACATTATTGTGTTTGTATTTTATGTTTTTCTTGCACTATTTTATTTTAAGGGTATTTACAAGGGAGAAATTCAAACATTATCAATTTTCTGATCATTATTCTTTATTTCAGTCTAAGCTTAGATGATGTTACCTGCATTTAATCGTTGTAATGTATTTATATTTTATTAGGGTATGTTCACTTGACTACAAACATATAAATAATTTTTATAACTGTGACTGGGACAAAACTTTTTTATTTTATTTAATGTGTAAGTAGCACTTTAAACAGAATGTTTAAATTAAACATAACCCTCCAACTTGTATTACATTTTTTAAACACGTTTTTTAATTCATCCTTATTGTTTTATTTATAATATTTTATAAGTTTTATACTCTGCTCTGCTAACAGAATGAATACTAAGATCTATCGGTACAGTTTTGTTACAACGTAATGCCTGCTTAGCTGATTCAAAGCCTAAATTAACACTATAAGATTCTTGGTGCCCAGAAAGCATTCCATGAATGAATCCACCAGCAAAGCAATCACCTGCTCCAGACACATTTACTACATGAGATAAAGCTTTCATATTATAATAATTGACTATTAATTTTTTATCAGGCGAATGTTTAGCATTTTTAATAATAGCTACGCCATTGGCACCTGCAGTTACGATAATATAATCAATTACACGCGTCACTATTTCAGATAATGATAATATTTCTTTCAGGTCCTTAGATTCTTCTATAGATATATCGGGCGAAAGAAACTTGGCCATAACTCTCAACTCTAATAGATTAGGGGAGCTGTAGAGGACGCCGTGTTTATGATGTAGAACTTTAATTGCTTTTCTTCTGTCTGTAGTCTCGAAGAACACTGAAAATAAAATATATTTGTAGGCACATAGAATAATATGTAGGTTTTATTATACATGTATTAAAAACGAAAAAAGTATATAAAATCTTATTTCCCTAGCATAAGCAGCCCAATATGTTACCAGTTGTCAGGGCTTTGAGATAGGGCCATTCTCCGCCCGACAATGCGGGTTGGCAGATAGGCTAGGGGCTAGCGCAATGTAGAAGTATTATAAATAGTAAAGGTCGCCCGAGTGCCTCCGACGACAATCGTGACTGACGACGGCTTGACGTGCCCTGCGAAGCCCTGCTCACTTGAAAATTTTACAACGGTCACCCATCCAAGCTATAACCGAGGTGCATAATGTAGTTGATGGCATATGTCAACTCCGCTATGAGCGCTTAGAGGTGTCCGTTCATCCAGAAGGCCCACACCTTGCTCTCTCGTATATGTGAAACGTAATGCACCATCCAATACCCGGTACAAGCACCTATCGGATAAATGGTTGCCCCTGACGGGATTCGAACCCAGGGTCCCAGTGGACCAGAAGCCACGGCGACCGTCATAGTTAAAGCGGTAGACCCGATTAAATATGTAAGTATATAGATAAGCCTATATGTTGACGGTAACCTGTTATACCTGGTTCTTGCCGCGTTCTCGCACAGCCGCACTCTTATTTTATTCACTTCTTATTACCTACCTATTCATTATGACTTGGAATTCTGTACTGTAACGTCAACATTCGATCCTAGTAAATATCTTATTGAGAACATGAGCCAATATAGGTATCTACAATAATTAGTCATCCTGACTTCAGAACCTACCTAAGGTACAAGCTGCCAGTCATTAATATGCCCGGTCTAACCAACTCCCAAAATAGTATGGTACCTACATAAACTTTTGTGGACGTGATCTATACTCCGAATAATTACTTATTATTTGTTCACAGCTTCTACTGCTATTATTCATTTCACTTAGTCTAATCAGGCAGCAGTCCTTGAGAGTCAGTAAGCATTCTGGATCTAACGGTAACATGCACGTGCACCTTCTTTCACATCGTCACTGACTCAAATTAATACAGTACTACTCTGTCACTGACGCTAGATCTCTATGGTATAAAAAATAATCCTATTAGCATTCACGTAGAGTTGCCATTTTCGTACTTACTTATTTCTCAATAAATGTATTACTTTCTACCAATTACCTACACGATATTACGGCGAGTATGAAACGATAGCGTATGGAGGGAAACCACAGAGACAAGCTTAGAATGAAACACCGTGGTAGCCGTGTTCGGTATAAGTATGAAGGTAAAACTTACAACTTTTTGGTGTTTTCACTTTTTTATTTCATAAATGAAAAGCAGTCTGTAAAGGCTGTTCAAAATAAAACACTCCAGAAAGGCTTAACATGATTAAATAGTTTCAACAGTTATATTTATCAATACAATATGGCTGGGAGAACACACTGAGATTCTCGGGAAGGATAGATTTCTTTTCAATAACACGTCAGGGAGCCGAGTGATATCTCATTTTTAACTCAGGAGCCACTTCTGATGACTCAACGGTGTTTTCAATATCAAAGTTGATTTACTTAAGTTCACATAATTTGATTAAAATAATCTTTTATATTGATATAAAATGTTAGTGAGCCAAGTAATGTAGGTACCGTGTTAGTTTAATTATTTACAATAAAAATAAAAATCCAAAATCACGGAGGAGAAAAACTTGATAACATTTGCTTGGTAAGTTTATATTTTCTCTAAGTGCGGTTGTTCATAGATTTGCGAAGAGGAAATGAACGACGGACGATAACTCTTGTCTAGTATATTTTGTGGTGTAGTAGGTATTATCAACCCCAGAGATAATAGTAAAGTTTGAACCCTGTTCATGTAGAGCACACGAGGGAAAGGAAGTTTATTTGTATGTATGTATGTTATCTCTTCACATCTTAACGGCTTGATAGATATTAATAAAATTCGGACATTACCACAGGCCTGGGGGGCACGATGGTTATATGGGAGTACGCAAGAACGGCAGCACACCCATTAAACACCCAGGGTGTTCTATGCACTGTCATCGACTAGTGACGGGGGCGCGGGACTGCTTTCGCATTCTCCACAGCCCCCGTCGACACCACTGCCCGCCTCGCGGCAGGCCCACCTCGGGGAAGGAAACTCCTCCCTTACCCCCAGTGAGACGCTCCGGGACTACATTGGAGCATCTCCACGTCGAAGTGCCTTTTCTGTGAACCCAGCAACCAGCTGATAAATAATAACATATATGACTAATATATGTACTACGCAATGATATTACATGTTTATATGAGGTAGATGTCGCACAAGCGCGCGGAAACTGAGGCGACAAAATTAAGTCAATTGTAGTAATTTTCATTACGACGCGTATTTCAAGCGCAAGTCTAAACATATAGCTATCCTTTTCTTTATTATTTGTACCGTATTATCTGTCGCAGTAAGCCTGTTTATGTCGTAAAGGAACAAAATCTGAACAACGGGCAGTATGAATATACGTCGTACATATTTGTACGACGCAAGTTTGTAAGTTGTAATGAAAATTGAATGTACGTAGTACATATTACTTCTATGGTTCATGTTATGTTCTTTTTGTTATTGACGTGATAACGTTTTATAAATTGATGAATACCAGCAACACTCATGAAAAATAGTAACGTTCCGCGTAACGTTCCACCTGAGTTTTGTATTACTTAAAATAATCAAAGTCAGTCAAAGTCAAAGTCAGTCTAAGTCAGTCAAAGTCAAAGTCAAAGTCAGTCAAAGTCAAAGTCAAAGTCATAAATGATTATGACGTTATCACGTAAATCTATCGTCCGTAAACCGACTTTACAGACAACCAATTTTTTTTTTACAGTCTGTGACCAACTGCGATGGTATGGTATGCCGTAGGCTCAGTTAAAATAAGAGAATCGGAGGCTGTATGTACTCAAAGGCCGTAGGCAGCGAAATACTACGTACATATATCTCTATGTACGTAAGTTTGTACAAATTATTTCGATGGCCGTAGGTTTCCCTAAGTAATCTGTGGGTATGCTGCTGCATTTGGGTGCGTTTCATTTTGGGCTCACAGTGCAAACGTTCGTACGTAAGGATATTAGCTGTTCCGAGATGAATTTAGTACTGTCGGTGCTGACGCTCGTAAGCAAATCGGAACGGATTGTGTGTATAAATGCGAGCGAATTCCTTAAATGTCACTTCCCATTAAATTTATATTTAATAATTCAGTTTCTTACTCCACGGGCACTATAAGGGGCACTTTTTTCTGATAGTTAAAATTGTGTTATTAATTTTTTGTGGCTGGTATACCAATTTTTCGACAGATTCCTTATATGAGTCAGATATTTGACTCAGTTGATTTTTTTTTGTTTATAACAGGGCAAATGCTTTAATTATAATCAAACACTAATATCTAATTACAATACTGCAGCTACTACAATAACATTTGAGCAATCCACTAGCTATTGGTAGCCTATAGATAACTCAAATGTTCTAACCCGC
This sequence comes from Apeira syringaria, assembly GCA_934044485.1. Taxonomy (NCBI): domain Eukaryota; kingdom Metazoa; phylum Arthropoda; class Insecta; order Lepidoptera; family Geometridae; genus Apeira; species Apeira syringaria. The sequence goes on from OW203662.1 coordinate 1,223,292, forward strand.
TACCGGTTGGCAGCGTGCCCAGAATGCTAGCAGCATTCCCACGTTGAATTGCAATGCTGATTCGTTGAGCCAAATATGTGCCAGCATTTTGGTCACGCGTCGCATCGATCAGACGCTCTGATAAATTTCGGAAAATGTATAGTATATTGTTATTTAACTATGTTTTTGACAGCGCTCACACTGCTCTACCTCGTACTCGTGAGAGTTCTAAGCACATGACGATGACGTCACATAAATTTTGTGTGCAGCTGTCAGTGCATTTCGGAATGACTAAGCACGCTTTCTGTGCTCAAAGCGCTTGAAGCTCAAAAAGAAACGCATCCTTTGTATTACATGCTCAGTAATGAAAAGTTTTTTGTGTATCTTTTCACCATAGAAGTAATATGTACTATGTACAATGTTGTATATAGTAAAACGTTGTACATAGTACATAATACTTCTATGCTTTTCTCTCTGAACTATGAATCTGATAGATGTCATAATTATTGTCAGCACAGCGTTGCCAGATGGGACGGATTCCCTGCAAATTTGGGGTTTTTTTTGAACTCCGGGGGGAGGTTCGGGAGGAAAGTTTCTTTAGGGAGATTTTCGGGGGGAAAAAATTAACTTGGGAGATATTTTAAATGTTTTTTTTTGTACCTTAATCATTATACCACAAACACAATTCCCATCACTATTCATATCATATCATTATCTACTTACTTTCATTTCAAACATTACACTACTTCAATAAAATCGTGTATTCATTCATTCTGTAATCATTCAATTCGTTCCAGTGTATTACATTATTCTATGATTCATTCATTCGTCTATTGCTTGGATGGAAGTAGTGTTGGGTAGGACACGAAATGAAAATGAGTTTGTAAGAGTAGCCTCATTTTAGTACTAAGCCAGTACAATGTCCCACCCCCCCTCAAATGAGCTGAAGCTAATGAGGCTTGGATTTTTATTGAAATTGAAATGGGACCACACGGGAAGCACCAGCTATCAAATAAAAAAAGAACGATCAAAATCCGTTCAATCAGTCGAAATTTATGCGGTAACAAATATAAAACAAACATTCGGGTCCAATAGAGATTTTTCTCCTTTTTTGAAGTTGGTTAAAAATAAATATAAATGGTTTTGGGGGTATTTTTTTCCAAAGAGTTAATTTTCCTCGGATTTTGAATAAGGTTGGGGAAATTCACACGGTCATCTGGCAACACTGTGTCAGCATCGCATTTTTGGCATAAGTAGTTGTAGTTTGAACACAATTTATTAAATTTTATATGAAATTTAAATAAAAGTCGCTTCTATCCGCTAAATTGTGCATCAGCCGGAATTTAGTAATATTTGTTTCTGCCGATAGTTGTATTTGTATGGTGAGTTTCCGTTGAATATTTGCGTTTACGTTAATATTTTGAACGCCCTACTTGAATTTAATAAGAATATGATGGAACTGTAAACAGGTCTCAGTAAACATTTTATTATTTTTTAATAGTTTTATGCTCACCGTTTTCAGTCGAATAAGAAAATAACTTAAATAAAAGGTGTGTAGGTATCACACACTCCCACTCAAATTCTATACAAAGTACCTATTTACCGAGTTTGTACGCGCCTTCAATTAGCTGATTCATAAAGGGTGAGTTATTGTAGTAGTTTTATATTTTTAAGTTCTACTAATGAATTTGTTGATACCTGCTAAGAGACTAGTGAGGAGGGTGTTTACCTCTACTGCAGGTAAAGCAGCTGACTATTTATTTAGTACACAGTTTTTTACTCGGTTATATATTAAATATACATTTGGGCAATTGCTTAATCTGTACCAAGCACAAGTCCAGCCCCGCTGGAGTACTGTTCTCATCTTTGGGATGGGTCAGCCAAGTACCAATGTGAAGCTTTGGAGTCAATAGAAAGGGGAGCAGAAAAGGTCATAGGCAGGGACTCTCTAGTAGAGTGTAGACTTCAGAGCCTTGAACACCGCCATAGAGTTGCTTGTCTAATAGTTGGTGTACTATTGGGTATGTTTCAGTGAATGTGCATTGTAATTATATAATAATTAATTCCACAATCCCCATTTTATCATAGGGCTACCAGAAGTATGGCAATGGGTCATCACTATATGGTAGACATACCACCTATACATAAAAAGTGTTTCTTCTACTCTCTTAGTGCATATGGCTAGGGAATAGAACTCATTCCCTGAATCTGTGTTTCCCGATAGGTACAATGCTAGAGTCTTCAAGTCATGAGTGAATAGGTACCTACTAGGTTTGCCTGCTCCATCTTAGACCGCGTCGTCACTTAACATCAGGTGAGAAAGTGGCGAATCGCAGGCTTATAATAAATTTAAAGACACAATTGAGCCGGATAATAAATATATATTTAATGTGTCAAACTCATCAGAATTTCCAATAATAAATATTTATTATTGAGTTTCAAGCAGATATAATTATTTCAATAATTACTTTAACCAATTTAATAACATGATTTTTTCTGACCGGCATTTTTTAGCTAAGCCCTTATGGTTCAAAGATTACGTGCGGTGATACGTTTTAGATTATTATTTTCCAATCAACGTTTTATGTCCCGTGGCAGAGTGGTAGAAATAAAATAAGGAAAACTCATATCAATACTTTTGGCTAGATGATTACTTCTCACATTTTATGGTATTTATTATACCTATTTTGAGTATGAATCTTAAAAACTGTGAGTACCTGTTCTGTTGATATTAGGGGTTCAAGTATGAAATTGCTGATTTGTAATGAAAATTAGAAACTTGTTTTTTTCTAAGACATAACTTAATTATATCAAAAATTATAATCAATATATATATTATAATCAATATATATATATATTGATTATTTAAATATATATATATTAAGAAGTAAAGAAGTTTACTTATGCCTTTACGATAGAACTCTGAGGATCTAGATTCGACAAACTGTGTGTAAGCATTATGTACTGCCTCCTAGGAATATTTTTTTTATCACCTAGAAAATTGTCCACTTTATGAAAAAAATGGCTTGAAAAAAAGTTTGACTTGGCGTCAACCATTGCATTTTTCGCATACGGTTATTGTCCATTACGCAAGTGTTCAAATAAAAAACGCACGTGTGCGTAGTCTTCCCTCGAACCGCAGCGTTGATAATGCGAGCCGTTTCTGCCGCGTTAGCTCGGGATCGGAATAGTAGGGGAGCCCAAGCGGGGATTTCGGGATTTTCTAAAGCGCGGCATATTAATATACAGGGGGATACCTTGTACCCGGTTAAGTACTTCCAGCAAACATGAGCCCCATATATAAGGCCGCCCGTGAAGAATACAGGATCAGATTAGTAAAAAAAAATTGACCATCAGAAATTCTCGAGCGCGTCAGATTAAGGGTGAGTTAATTACATTCTAAAAAGTGTATATTCCACTAATCTGACAATTTGAGAGTGACGTAAAGAAAGGGGAGGGCAGCAAAGTTGTAAAAAAAAAACGTCATCTCGACATTCTCGAGCGTAGCTAATTTTTTTTTATTTCGAAGAAAATAATTCAAGAATAACGAAAAATATATAATCTGACGATTTCCGCAAGCCGAAATAACAAAAATTCGTCGATAAAGTTAAATGCGTGAAGCTGCGTGATGCCTATATTTCCTTCTCTGCATTTCTATTCCTCTCTATATCCTCTATATATCTATTACTGCCTCACTCCGTCTTCACTTTGGTTTCTGCTGCCATGACGCCATCACAGCTGATCATAAAGACTCGTTCGTGGCATACTGTTTACAACGTGTTTCCAACGTTTTGGCTTTTTTTGCTATTTTAATATTATTTATGTGAATTATAGTTTATAAATATTTAATATGAGTGATATTAATTTAAAATGTGTATTTTGTGGTGAAAGTACCGTACAAAAAACAATTAAATTTACGGTAGAAACATAAAAAAGTGTGTAAATATTTTGGAATATCGTCGGAGCAAGCCGGTTGTCCGAAAATCTCGAGGAGCATATGATAACCTCGAACTGTCGAAGGAATCATCATTAAATGATTTATATCACGCACAGTGCTATAAATTATTTACTGCAATTAAAATACCGCGAGACTTTCAGTATTTACAAGAGCAAAGTGTAGTGGAACATGACAATGCACCGGAAGCTTATTATTTCTTTGAACTCAGCGAGCTCACAATATCACATAAGTTATATTTTGAGCTCAAAAATGTCATAAGTACAATTTTAAGCGCCCAGGAATGGAAATAGTGGGAAGTTGCAGGGATGGCCTTTAGCGTGAACCGATTTTCTAATTTTTTTTTGTCAGATCAGGCGTATCCCTCTAGATAATCGTCAGATTATAAGACAGTACGTTTAGAACATAAAGATGAACCATATATATCTTAATCTGACGCGCTTGAGTATTTCAAAATGGCGAAATTTTTTTGCAAATTATGAATATGGCCGCGAGTTTGCGTCCCATCGAAATCGTCAGATTAGTGAATGAGAGCTTTTTTTTGGTGCACTTAACACTCCCTCAGAAAATCTGACACGCTCGATTAAATTTTTTTTTTTCATTTTCAACCCTTACATACAACCACCCGCATCATGCAAATGATCAGATTAACATACGTACATTATTAAAAATACGTAGGGCATCGATGCTATCAATATCTGACGCGCTCGAGGATGTCCATGCAACAGTTTTTTATAAATATTTAAAAATCCATAGCCGCTTCCCCCACCGATGAAAAGGTATATATCATATAACATTTTTTTCTTCTTATTATCTAAGCTTTGCAACCCAATAGTTCTCTATGACGCTCGAGTAAATCCCCATTTAGCATCGTGGGCTCCCCTACTAGAACTCGTATTAAAAAATAAATCCTTCCTTCACGTCTAAGCTGTGTAAAAAAACTTGAATGTCGACAATCAAATAATGCACACTTTTTAAAGAACCTCATAGGTTTCGTCTGAATAAAGTTTCATTTGAACTTTAAACTTTATTATATTTTATGTCAATTCAAAGTATCGATTACTAGCTGCGCCCTGCGGTTTTACCCGCGAGGTGATGATTGATGGCGATGATGATGATGAAAAGTAGCCTATGTGTTATTCCGGGACCTGAAGTATCCACATACCAAATTTCATCGAAATCGGTGTAGCCGTTTGAGCGTAAAGAAGTAACACATACACACAAACTTTCGCTTTTATAATATTAGTAGGATAAGACTATACAACGGCAATTTCATACTTTACCCGCAATGATGTTTTACTAAAGATGACGTATATTCATACTGCGCGGTGCTCAGATTTTGTTCCTTTACGACATAAACATGCTTACTGCGAGAGATAATACGGTACAAATAATATAGAAAACGATAGCTATATGTTTAGACTTGCGCTTGAAGTACGCGTCATAATGAAAATTACTACAATTGACTTAATTTTGCCGCCTCAGTTTCCGCGCGCTTGTGCGACATCTACCTCATATAAACATAATTTAATATCATTGTTGTTGTAACTTTTCCGCTGATTTCGATCAGGTCTTTTATATTGTGGCGTGGGATTGTGATTTGAGTAATTAATTGCAATTAATATATTTTTCGAGACTTTTCACTGTTCAAATTTGTTTCAAGTGAGTTAAAATTGTTTCATCACTAACAAGTGATGAACGTACATTTTATCACTTGTGAGTGATATTTTAATTCACCGATGACCGAAGCGGCAGGCTTCGGTGTGCCACAGCCTGCCGCTAACACCGACGCGGTTTGCGATAGATCCGCTTCCACAATCATTATTAACTCCGGTCGTCCACGGGAGGTCAAGATTTTCAAAGGAACCAAAAATGCACCGTGTTTTCTTTTACGGTAGCTTCCCCTTACATATCATTTATCTTTCAAGGCGTTTCTGGTGTGTTCTGTATACAATTTATTCATGTGTATTGATTTGCTTGACATCCTTCATGTGTATTGACGAATGAAATTTTATTATTGTTAATTTTAATTAATATTTCTTATTTAGTGATCATTAATATTATTTTAACTTGCCATCGCTCGACAAATTTGCACGTCTGAGGACAAAACACGATCTAAGATCATGATCTGTTATTTTTCGACCGCCCATGTCATGTGTTAACCAAATCATGTATGTGTACTCGTGTTTTGGGAAAATGAATTATTCGTATTCTTAGGTAAATAATGATTATGAATACAAATTAAAGAATTTGTATTCATCATCATTATTTACCTAATTTATTTTTTTGATAATATCGACACTCAAGTGTTAATTAATAACATTAGATAAAAAAAACAATTACAATTTGAAGAACACAAAAATATGAGTTATATATGCTATAACCAAAATTAAGTGATGGTAAATTGTACTTAAAAAGAGTTTTTGGCAGCTTAGTGTGAGTCAAAACATGTCACTAAAGCAAAGAATAAGTGTGATTTCAATGTAAAGTCGCGCACCGATCGTACCGACACCCACCGAGTAAGAAACTTGAGGTCAGTATGCATATCCGTATCGCAGATCGAGACACAATTGATCCGTATTTGTATCCTGACCCCACAGATATATAATTGTAATGATGCGTCTCATCTCTAGTTGCTATGTAAGCTGTTATCTCCTAAATATTCAACATTAAATTCTAAAACATGACAGTAGGTGAACAAAAAGTGTGTATCAACGACCTCTCAGCTGGCCTCTCAAGCGAGTATGTATAATAAATATTATTCACGGTACACCAAAGTCGGAATTAGTCGTACTGTGTAATTTATCAAACAAGTAATTAATTTAGTGACTTGTTATAGTATCCGTATACATTTTGGAAAAAGAATAAACATCAAGTTGTTTGTGTTTATTAGAGTGGAGGCTGACTCTTTTGTGGTGATATAAGTTTAAGCTCTCTTGCATCAACGTGAAACCCTGTAATTTATTAAATGTATATCACTTGGTGTACTAGATAATAATGTGCCCATTACACACATTTAACAGCATCTTGGTAACCAGGGATAACGGTTAAGAAGTAGGACATGTTACTGAGAGTTATCCGTAATCTGTATTATGTACCTAATGTATGGATTTATGAAATTCCTGGTTTGGCGGTTGAAGGGTTGCTTGGTCATTTTTTATGTTAGAAATGGTTTATTTGAACTTCTAATGTAATATTCTTTACTGTTACTTATGTTATGTGCTGCTAGTTGTTAACACAACTAGCAGCACATAACTAACACTAAAAGAATTTTAATTAAATTACAACATTAAGTCTTAACAGTCTGAACAGACTTAATGTTCTAATTTATTTAAAATTCTAATGGTTTCCAAATCAATAGGGAAAAACTTCATTTCACTTTATATACATATTTTTTATGATAATTTATTTATATTTGATCATAATACATCATATATACAGGCAATATAAAGGCAATATATTTTTCTTCAAAATAAAATAGAAGGTTCCTAAGAACAAAACCTTCTAACTACAAAAGAAAAGGTAGCTACCCTGAAGGGTCCAAAAATTTGCCCCACCCTGTATATGTGACCTTATTTAGTGATAATTTGCTGCCATTTTGGAGGTAGTGACGTAAACCTATTGCTGTATAAACTGTGGGAGTTCCGATCTGGGGCCTTACTATCAGCTTTGTAAAAAACATGCAAGTTGCGAGCAGTTCTAAAACCTGTGTTCACAAGTGTGACAAGTAATTTTGAAAGTCCTCTTATGTGTTAACATGTTAACTGTGTTAACTAAAGAATTCGGAAGGGAGCCAAAATAAGATGCCTATGACTGGGTATAGTGGGTACATTAACACTTCCGGAACAAGCTCCCCTTTATTTGTTGAGTGGCTAAAGTTGTGTGTGCTTTGTTATCATGAGGAAACATCAACTCTCTCCGTTGAGTGGCGGTTTTTATTGTTGTTATTTTATTTATTTATTGGGAATAGGCAAGCGTTTGACCACTATCTCACCTGATGTTAAGTGATGATGCGGTCTACGGTGGAGCACGCTTGCCTAGAAAATGCCTGCTTTAGAATAATCATTCTTTAGTAGAGATCTGAATCAATGGCTTTGCTTGAGGAATAAGCTTAAAATTGACTATGCGCTTACAATTCCACCGAACACATAGCATCACCTTGTTTTGGAGCTTGAGTGGTCTTTGACCGTTTTCATCACCAGTGTTCAATCTCTTCAGAGGGTTCTCGTTTTTGCTCATGTTTGGTCTAAGTAATGTACTTTTCACCACACTAGCTGTCTAACGCTAGTTTTACTCATCGATTTCTGGCAAGAAAATGCTATTTCATTCACAAGTGAGTAAAAATATTTTAAAATTTTGCTTCTGACATAGCTAATGTGAACTCGCCGACATAGAGAAAAGTGCACTTGAAAGAAGCCTATGAAAAGTTTGAAAGAATCCTTCCCGTCGCGCGCGCTAGTGTGGTGAAAAATGTTGTTTTACTCATGGGTAAAGTTTTTTAACGTTTTGTGTTTTGAAACCTTTTGAACCTACACTCAGGGTAACCGCTCGCTTCGCTTGTGGTGCAATCCGAGAACCCTTGCTTGCTCAGGTTTCAATCCAAGCACTCACTCCAAAAACAACTTTACCCACATGTGAAACAAATAACTATTTCTTAACGATTATTCAATCATTATGAATGTATAAAACACGGGAGTTACTCACGTAATAAGTCAGAGGGTTCCGACTATAGTTTCAACCACATTCGGTGGTCTTTTTCAAGGAGAATACGGGGCGCTCGCGGACGCGGTCGCGGTTCGCCTAGTACAATAATAGAATAAATCTATATAATAATTAATAAGATTCAATACGGTCTAAGAGTAATAAAAAAAATTACGACTATTTAAATTAATACAGCCACCAATCCAATGTTATTAAGAAAGACTTGTTCAAATGTTCGTATATTTATGTATATACGTGCGGCATGTATCTACTCTCACCTAGGTCTGTATGGATGTTTGTTCGTACGTCCGGTACGAGAGACTAGTACAGAGGAGGGATGTTACGGAGCTTGTTTTATCGGAACCGGAGTCGGAGTCGGAGGTGGCGTATAATAAAATAAAATAGTACCTACAAACATTATCAACATAAACGTCAGCTTTCTTAGATTAAATAAAAAATAATAAACCTACATAATGCTTGCTCTGAAAATTAACATAATCATGTGTCCATAATACACCTGTTTTCATTGAATCAAATAGATTACCTCTAAAAGTAGATTCTTTTTTGTAATTAACAAAAGCTTTTTAGTTTTGTTTTCATGTAACCTATTCCTGTAGGGTCATAGGCCAGCACCACTGTAGAGTTCACGTATTGCTACGTAGTTGCTACTGAACCTGAGGGACGCCGCAAATTATTGGCATTTATCGATTTAGCGGATTGAGATTTTGATAATATTTTTAATATAAGGGGTCTTTATTGACAGAAATACGTTTTTATTTATTGTACTCCTTACGCCTTTCATTATATTAAGGTCCAAAAATGCATATTCCTCGTATATGAAAAGTAATGTGAGTTAGCAAAATATAAATAATGTTAATTATTAAATGAAATTTTAAACATATAAAAATAAATTATATATCAAATTTAATTAAAGGTAATCTGATCGCGTACCATATTTGACACATACCTAAACAAGTATTTTGATCAAAATCGATTTTGTGATATGGCTATTTTGTCAGATACACTCATTAGTGTATAATTATGTGTGGCTAAATCTTTGAGTTGAAATTATATCTGAAAAAAGCCATACAATTTTACAACTTAATAAACTCTCACATTTCCGTTTTTGCACAAAGTTCAATGAAGTAGTTCTAATTTTGACTTTATTATTCAAATAAAAACAGATAATTGAAATGCCGCCGCACAACAGATAACAAATAACCTCTATTGCGTAACAACAAGTGAAATAGCAATTGACGATGGAAAGCCCGCCCGAATCTCCGCGCGAGATGTATAAACCTTTTCTTACATGCCGACCATGGCCGCCACTATCGGCCATGAGGAAACCTCCGATTCGAACCTTCGATTCCAAAATGGCGGAACTGAAATAATAATCGGATGTTCCGACATATCGGAGTCGGAGCTCCGTAACATCCCTGGTACAAAGCTTCATAATGCGTTTTATAAACAGTCGACTTTTTCCTTACGAGGAAATGTCTAAGGGAACAATATATATTAGAATTGATATCTAATCTAGTTCTAGTAAGACGATTTTAGTCAGTTAAAATGTAAATTTAGTCGAATGAATAAAATTGTGTGCTTATTAGTATTTATTGGCTCCCAGGGCAGGTAGTTTAGGCATTCCAAAATACGTGATAATATCGTAGTTGGATTAAATGTACTGTCACTGTAATGTAATTGACAAGCGGCAGCCCATCCTCACCTTTCCATGCTCATAAATCCCATCACAAACTGTCAGTATAACAATGTATTTACCGGCTAGTCAAGTTCCTCAAACTGATGTGCTGGTAATAAATATTAAATAAATTCCTTGTTTATTGCTAGCTATAAAGTACAAAATAATTAAATTCAATGTCAATATATAGTTCTCACGGTGGCCGTAGGCACTTCAATGCATGTGAACTTTTTGGCATTGTGTTACCGAGTGAATGTTACGTTGTTTACGCACACGCCGTCGTCTGACCATCGCTCAGCTTGTTGCGAAACATTTCCCATGGCGATGGTGCCTCCTTCACGCTGGTTACTTTATGATTCATCCCAGACACACTACAGCCTTGTGTTCGCTACGTGTTAATAGCATATCCTTTTGAAGCTTCACTGGACAAACTAATAGACAGCTGAATTGACTTCGCTCTAATTATCGTGTCGAGCTTGCAGGCCAAGTGCGTAACGTACTGTATGTTTTTAGTTCCTTCAGTTTTGTAAGTGAATATATGTAGGTCTTCAAATTATACATAATTATATATATAACTGCGACTATGCCTGAACTACCTTGATAGTACAATGGTTGACTATACTCCACGTTACACTGTGGCACCTATATTATATCGTACGTGCTCGCAATAACTTCCTAATGGGTCTTGATCTAATTGACCTTACTTATTTATTCGACCTACCTAATTAATTCGGTGATGTGTGCCTATTGTACATTTTATATAATGATTTTCTGAGATACTGTTTGGTTCCGGCAGCGGAGGGGTTATTAGATAATAGTAGATTAAAAGCCGGTTTTCGATCACATCGTCATTGACCATCTAGTGAGATAGTGGTCTAACGTTCTTTAAAGTATAAAAAAGTTATGATCTTTTCTAGCTTCATTTTCAATGAATAATATCATACATTGTGAATATACATATCACAAGCACACCAATAAAAATAAATCCTTGGTTTTACAAGTCCAGTAAAAAAGGTCGACTATGATATATTCTGTGATAGGAGTTGCGTTTACCAAGAACCATTAACATTTCAGAAACAATGAAGAGTAGAAGCTTGGCCGGTAATTGTGGGATCGGCGTGTTCGTCATCGCCCTTGTTACAGTGGCATTGGCATTCGGCACGCCCAGCTGGCTGGTGAGCGACTCGAGGATAAGGGGCGCCAGATTGGACAGGTATGCACCGCCCGCGCCGGCGCCGGCGCGCGCGCACGGAGTAACCACGGCTACCACTACGGAGATACACGGGAGATATGGCTTGATCAGTTACATTGTTTCACTTAGCCCTAAGCTCTACGCCTACTATTATGTATGACTCATCATTTTATGTATCATCATAGTTTTATTGTAATCACTGTTGTCGCTTTCGTCACAAAAATTAAAATATTAACAATAAAATGTTATATTATATAATTGTTATGTTCAGACGTTAGTTCGATTTCGTATTAAAATAAATATAAATAGATGTGTGTATGTGCATACAGAATTGATCAAAACTATTGTTAGAAATAAAGCGGGTTGCGGGATTATTACTAAACGAAACGCCCGTTTCGTCGACAAGCTATACAACTGTACAGGATGATTCATTGTATGGTAATATAAGTAGCTGTGCTGTAACTGTTAGCAGGTTTAATGATAACGTAACACAACTACGACTTGTAGTTTCTCACCGATAGTCCGCTAATTACCTACCTCTGAACCTATTCAAGGTATCAATTCTACTAACACAATCCTCGTGGATTGTTAACGAATTGTCGTTTTTGGTAGTTTTGCAATTCTACTTACGAGTGTAATCGTAATGGCTACACAGATCTCATTTCTACCGTAATGCAACAATCTGAGATGCAATTGGTATTTTACCGGAATACAAAGTTTATTTATGATTATATTACAATTGCTATTGCATTTTTTATGAATTGCTTGTCTTAATTAATGTATGCAGCGTTAACTGGGCGTATTTGGTGAAACCGTATCTAGTCACAGATTATTCAAAACGCAAACCGACCACACGTCAAATGTTCAATTTCTGTTTATCCACCACAACACATTGTTCAACACGCATCTCTGTAGTGACGTGAATTGATAATACATATACTTATTATATATATGTGGTATCCGGCTCTACTCACGTTTATAGTCGAAGTTTCGACCTAGGTTTGACCGTTGTCGCCGCGATCTGGCAGCGTAAACTCACCTGAGGATGAGCATCGGACATGCTCGAAACCTAGGTCGAAACTTCGACTATAAACGTGAGTAAAGCCGGATACCACATATATATAATAATGTTTCAAACTCGCGAGAATTTCCAATCAAAAATACATATAATTACGTAACAAAAATGCTATATGGACCTACTTACACTACCTCTATAAAACATGTTCAACTTTTCTTGATACATTAGAACAGCGATGTAGTCGAATCAAATTATATATAACCTAAAAACTACTGTTCAGATTTTTATCAAATTTAAATGATTGTGTGTGATGATGATTCACATGTGTGAAGCCCCAGCTTTATTGTAAAACAAAAGAATAATCTAAATCGGTTCACATAGGATAGTTCAGACACACAAAAAATCGAGTACAGTCACACAATTCACAGTACCTACACAAATAAAGTCGAATTGAGACCCTCCTCCTCTTTTGAGTCTGTTAAAAAGAGCCTCTTAATACTGCGATAACTCATCCTTGGATTGAAACTCTTCATACGCAGAATGTTAAATACGCGAACCAATCAAAATACACGTCATTTGTGTCGACAGAACGTTCACTACGCGAATGGGCTCATATTTGGTATTACAACATTTCAATGTTGACATAAGCAGGTGATACAGATGATAACTATTACAAATTATAACGTATTAGATGACTTTCGACCCTGAAATCTTTCAATCGCAGATTGCTTTAATTGCAAAAAACATTTAAACAATGTTTAATTTCTGTTATCTTACAATATGTAACATAACAGAAATTAAACATTGTTCAAGCAATAGCAGCAAATATATATAATATAATAAAAAATATATATAATGTTAAATTCTTAATCAATATAGAAAAAAAGAAATAATAAATTAGGATCCAAACTAAATCCGATGTGCTAACAGCACATCAGCATCCAGATTCTTAATCTAAGCTCCCGGAGCCTTATTTATTTGTACAGATAAAGCTTTTCTGATACATTGCATGTATATTCATGTTGAAATTTGGTGGTCGTTAAGCAAGAATTAGTACTCTATGGTTCTTGAGGAACTGGTTGGCTGCGAATTAGGCCGTGCGCTTTGGACGACGCGGCGAATGAACGAAATCCATTTTCCCACAGCCCCACACAGCTCCACGGTATGCTTAGCTCTTCCACCCGGTCAGACCGGTACATAAAAGGACCAGGTAACGGGTACCAAAAAGTCTCGGAAATCTTTCTGAATTAAAACATTTTATCACTTCTTTTTAGGTTAGGACTATGGAGCCACTGCTTCAGATCGCTTCCTGATCCATTAGACCAATATCAGAGACGATTCTTCGTTGGATGCCGTTGGGTTTACGATCCATTCACCACTGGTTACGATAAAATCAGAGGATATCTGCTACCTGGTAAGCTATCAATTCTCAAGTTCGATTCCCTTGCAATCTCACTCGCATCCCGGTTCCTACCCAAATTGTACTGTAAGTAATGTTCTGTATGATCTCGATAAAGATAGACTTGCATGTGACTCGTTAACGGCCTTCCATATGTTTCGTCACACCTTAAAGCGGAGGGTGGGGGGTCAACGAAGTGTGACATCTCTCTCTCTGTGTGACGTCACATGTCAATTCCACACTTAGCGGACGTCGGTGGGCGACGATGTGATTGAATACCAAAAACTCCAACTTGAATTATTGTATCTCAGATAAGTTGTCAAAAAAACTGTACGTGTCAAATATTAATTTACATATTTCAAGATAAAAAAAAAATACACGTGTGACGTCACGCCAAGGGGGAGGAAGTCTAACAAATGTGATCACATGTGACAAGGGGGGGAGAGCCTTGTCAAAAACAAGTAAAAAATTCACGAGATTCGTGAGAATGTGTAATTTACGGATAGCCTAAGGCTCCCTACTGTCAATTCAGTCCATTCTATGTTTATAGTATTATAGACTTATATTATATCTAATACACCATAAGGTCAAGTTGGGTAACTTTTAATTTCCGTTTAAAAGATTTATTCTGTTTTTCCTAGTCATATTTATTGTAATTACATGAATAATGACGTGAAAGAGAACATTTATATGTTTGTAATGTCAAATATCTCATTTCGCGCCTTTTCTGTTTGCGGCTAACATCAAGTGTGTGAAACACTGTTCAATGTTACCCAAATCAAACCAATAGTAAACTACACAGGATTCTTTGTCCCAGTTAATTCAATTCAATGTTACCCGAAAGTTGTTGTAACTTTGAATGGCCACTAAAACGCTAATTACGCAAACATGTCTGTATTACGTCAGTACCTATGTCAGTTATATAAATAAAATGTTGAGTTTATAAGTACACTCACTACACTGAATAACATACTGCGACCAATACATTTATTGTTTAGTATACATAAGAGAGAATAAAGTGTTCAAAGTTAATTAACTTACCTAGTTTTCTTATGTATATTTTTTATACTTTATATATCTATCTAGCGTTTGACCACTATCTCACCTGATGGTCAGTGATGATGTGGTCGAGGATGTTATCACGCTAGATCTAGAATGCTTACTGGCTCTCAAAGACGGCTGCCTGAACACACTATGTGTTTGATAACAGGTTTATAAACTTGAGAGTGGTAGGTAGCTAGGCGGGTACTCGAAAGTACCTGACCACCATGTTGGGAATTTGATAACGGTTTTGATTTGTTACCTTCACCGGAAGCTCATGCCGTTGGTGGGGATCGACCCAGCGTCCATCAGTTTCACAGCCGAAGCTCTCACTGCTAAGCTATCATCGCTTCAAAAGTACATGTGCAGTAATTCTTTTGTTCCTTTTCATTTATGATTGAGCGTCTACTATCAAGTCCGTTTTAGTGAGCTCCGCTCAAGATGTTATACATTATCAATGTATAAAACACGGGAGTTACTCACGTAATAAGTCAGAGGGTTCCGACTATAGTTTCAACCACATTCGGTGGTCTTTTTCAAGGAGAATACGGGGCGCTCGCGGACGCGGTTCGCCTAGTACTGTACTATATTACTTGAGTAACTCCCGTGTTTTATACATTCATAATGTATCAAAACCACGTTAGTTTTAATAACAAAAATGTCATACATTTTTTAAGTCACACACATGCCTGGGAACATTCATTCGGATTGAATGTTTAGTACCTAGATTATCAAAGCGCCCTGTACTAGCAGATTTCTGGCATACGTTAATGTATTTGGATATTTTGCAATAATAGTATATTGTTTGTATACTATATGTACATTGTTAATTTCGTTTGCAGGTTTCATGATTGCGACACAGTTTTTCTTCACTCTGTGCCTTCTCGGTGTTCTTATCTGCGCAATATTGGTATTGATATTCTTCCTATGCTGCGGGCCCGATCAAAACAGATTCGTGACGTTAGTCAAAAGTATTGGATTCATTATGTTGGCATCAGGTATATGAACATAGAAGACGATAATAGCTGCATATTACATATAGATATTCGTTTATCAATTTTTGGTTTATGTTTCAGGAATATGTGGAGCTATAGCGGTAATTGTGTTCGCTTCTTTGGGGAATACAGATGGTTGGATGCCAGATCATCCTAATAACTATCTTGGTAAGTAACGTAATTAATGTGAAGAATGTGTCTTAACCTAATATAAACCAGTAGCCAGAATCAAACATAGTCTTAGAAAGTCTTTAGAGAAATAAATAATAATCTCGATGAACGCCCGAGGAATATTAAACTTCACATTGGCTAAATGTACAAGGAAAGCGGGGCGAAAATAAAGAACAACTCCGCGCTTCGGAGGGCCCTGCGACCCGCCGCGCCGGTCTATGTCGTTTGGGGTCCTTTAGGGGTTACCCCGATATTAGGCTGGCCCGTGACTCGCCGTGGCGGTTAGTCCACCCGGATAGGGCGCTGGGTGCGTAATGGGAAATGCTTAACATTCCTCTCTTAGAGGAAGGTATATGCGACAATGCTTTTGGTGACAGTTATCAAACCAGAGGGATACGGGTACTAAAAGTACTCTATCAGCTATTCTGTGGACTTGAAATGAATTTTGAATTGAATTTATGTTTTTTTTTCATCACATTCATAACGCCGCACTAGCATTCCCTGTGTCGCGAGAGGTATGGACACATACTATCACAGCACACAGACATCCAAGACTCGGGGCAAACACCTACACTCATCGCACAAATGTTTTCCCCTGTCGGGATTCGAATCCAGGACCACGGAGACCCAGAAGTCATGTCAATGACCACTGCGCCACGGCGTCCGTTGATTACGACGTTGACTTCAACGGATGGTCATTCTTTATGTAATATGTGGCAAAAAACCAGAAGGGCCGCCTGATGGTAAGCGATCATTGTCAATACTGGGGACATTATGATACTTTTCCAATCCCTTTAAAGACTGTTGACTCTCCTTTTGAAGAATCCCTTGTACTCGTAGCTACTCGAGTAAACCGAGGGAGGAAGCTCTTTCTACATTTTGCTCATACCGGGTTCGTAGAACCAGGGATCGTCAGGTTGACAGCCGACTATCACACCACTAAGCTCTGTTCAAAACCTCCACTGTATTGACATTATTTATTAATATTTGTATGTAATAAGTATTGTTTGTTTGCAGGCTGGTCGTTCGGATTGGGAGTGGTCGGCTCGGTGGCGTGCATAGTCGCGGCGGCGCTCTTTCTTACAGAAGCGAACATACAAGCGAAAAAGCAGACCAAGTTCAAGGAGTCCCAAGCTCGGTTCGAGTTGGAATATGAGCCGAAAGCGTAACGCTATTACGCCGACAATGGCACAATGTAATATGACTCGGTTTTTCAATCTAACTAAAGTTATGTTAAATGGAATAGTTTTTATACGGTTACGACAAAGTTCAAATTAGTATGACATATGTGAAAGATAACACTAAAATAATATGCGGGGCGGATATTTGTGGGGGAAATAAGTCGGGTTATTTGGTGCCGACTAAAACCACCTGCGATTCAATAAAAGTCGTTCAATAGAGATTGAGAGATAGATTATAGAAGAGCGTTTTGTAAGGAGTTATACGAATTTGGATTTAAGCGTAAACAGAATCAGAGCTATTTTATTTTAAAGAATTTTAGCTAGTATTACGTCCATTATATTCTTACGATCACTATCAGAATAACAGATTTCAATGAAAATAATATTATTTCCACAAATGTCTGTTCCAAAAAAAGTGTATTCGGACCATTTGGTCGAGTTTAAGTCTAAATAAGATGGAAGTTCAGATTTCGCTCGGACAAATGCATCAACTTGGATGTATAAAGTTAATCTCATATTTCGGAAAGGTCATTTCTCCAAGGTTAATCGTTTTAATATCATCGTCTGTATACTAGGACTTCAGTATTCTTAACTCATTATCTTAGAATGGGCGAGCTAGGATTAATGTGGAACCAGCGAACACTCACGGTTTTTGACTAACTAATGTTATGCTGTGTGAGGCTTAGCGTGACAGTTAGGCGTGGTCGATATCACGATTGATAATTGCTTCGGCTTCTTCCGGAAGCCCTCATTAGGATCTTGAGCTTGTGTTGCCCTATAGAGTTGGTTTAAAAAAACTTTTCACACACACAACATTTATTTATTTTATATATGAAAATTACACGATACACAAAAGAACTCCTGCACTTCACTTACTTATATAAGTACTTGTAATTTAACTGGCAGCAACACGGCTTTAAGAGCAAAGGAACTCTATAATGATTCTTGAATCATCAGTGTTCCATTGCTCAAATTCACTGGCCCTCTTCTATCTTGACAGAAGAGGGCCAGTGATTATGGGAACCGGTATTTATACGAAAATATATTGCTGACATCGCTTGGTTGGGGTTTACCCCTAGATCAGCAATAATCATTGTGTAACAGTGTGTCGTGAAGTCCCGTCTCGCACTGAGTCTTTATTCCGGGACCGGTGTTCGGTCGGGCTGTATGTATCATACAGATGCGTCAAGAGAACGACGCCTAGCAGCCAACTTGAGTGTATGCCGGTTCACACCTTAATTATGAACACTCACTTTCGGTTTTATGCCATTATCGATCAATTTATTACGACTATTTCATTGAGCTTGCATCAAATACATATCAAAATTCGCATACTGTTATTTCTGTCCTTATGTAATGCAATTTATAATTAATGTGTTTTTGAAAATAATTTTTGTACAAAATTGTATGTGGATATTGCTTTCTTCACTTTCTGAATTATGCGATTAAATTGTTAAGCAGTTGTTAAGGCCGTCGCGGGCACAAACTTTTGTTTTGTTATCAAAACTAACATCAAATCACAATATCCGATGTTTGAAACTATAATAAGAGTTAGTATTAGACTACACTAACATAACATAGGCGTGCTATCGCTTGTGTGGTGAGCACCACGTCTGCCGGCGGGACGTAGGCCTCCTTCAAGAAGAATGTCATATGCGTTCCATACTTCCCCGGATCGTTGGCTTGCTACTAGTGCAACGTGAGTGCAGCTCGGCCTCTTACACTCTGTTACTTATTATTTTTATTCCTTATTTTCTTTCATAATAAAATATATATAAGTATATACATTGACTTAGTAAATGAAAATCCGTTTTAACTCTTCACAACGGCCAACTCTCTGTAGTGATCTTAGAATATACCAACAGGTTTGTGAGAGAATCAGGAAGCCAATTCTATCCCCACAGGGGTGGTGGTCGTGTCCAGGCTAATCCAATTCTAGCCGTTCGACATAATCTCTATGAGACATTACCGGTAGGATATACCTAATTAGCACCCGGCTGCATATTGTCTGCTCTATAAAACAACGAAACGAGTTATATAGTTGTTTTTGTTTGTTTGCCAATATGACATGGTATTGTTATACATATGTTGCACAAGATAATAATGAATACGTTATTATTGTAACACCACAATTATAGTAATAGTTCGTAGGTATAAGTTTACATGTGGCAGCTTTATGATAACCATGAGTTATGTCAAAGTAATGTGAATGATAATAGTGTTTCATTGTGTGCCTTCTGTCGAGTAACCGATACTCGATAACGTCAAATTATTATCAATTTATAATATCGTGATAATATCGGAACGTAAAATACACGAAGAATCAGAAAATGGTGATTTTTTTAATAATATTAATAATAGAATAGGCAATGTTTTACAGTGTTAATTCTGTTCAAGATTTGGGAGGTCAGTTATTTTCATCACCTGACTACTTACTTCGTCGTGCCACTACTGTTGAAAAACTCGCCGTGTCCGTATATTACGAACAATGGTGAGATGAAATTAAAAATGTCACGATATTAAAAGTCCGGGACACTTTTCTTATACAATTAAACTTATTTGGACTCAATCTGTACACGACATAGCTGTGAAAATGGTAGATTGTAGAAGTTTATAGTTTAGGCCCAAGCTCAAAATTTGCAATCATTACACAACACTATATAAACTAAAACTAAGTCAAGAACGACTCGTATTTACTTCCAATCCAAGGTATCATTTGACATTGTCGAGAGCTCGGTTCTACTGTAGTTTTTAGTTAGAAAGTAGGTATGTATAATAACCATCGACTTATCGTGCTTTATAACGTCAGTGCCAGAGTATGATTCTAATTAATTTGTATATTAATAATTATGTCTACCTCCACACGTCTATAAATTACAATATAATGCACAACTTTATGTATTACGAATACTAAGCGAATGTATTGTAACCAAATATGTAGTACCTAGCATAGTATTTATTAATAATGTGAATTGTAAAACATTCCTGCTGACATTATACTGCACACAAGGATATCGGTACTAAAGTGCGTTTCACAAAAGGACTCTCGCGGCAATCAGTGGAACTAACTGGAACATAGAGTGTAACGATAGCGCTTTAATCTGTTAGCAAAGAAACTAGCGCCACCCCCGTGAGACTTTCGTGAAACAGACTATAGGTGTCCTATTGAACATTTCTAACATAGTGGATATTTTGAATTTTCTCCACCGATATTTAAAACACATAGTCAGGGCCGTACTGGCGGATAGCATTTTAATTATGTTTTAATTGGTATGTTCTTCTTAAAGGTTATGACTTTCTTAATAACGTACTGATTTCGAATATAATCAGGTTCATATTATAAGTATGTGGGTACCTATGCAATTGTTCCGTCCATTTATTTTAATAAGTACTAGGTACTTGAAAATATTAATAATTATAAAATATTATATCCATATCATAAAAATTAAAAACAATATTACGTACAGTAGATTTAAGTTTTTTTAAAGATGAATCTCGTGTTTGACTGCCGTCGTTAGAAATAAATTGTATACCGGATTTTATAAAGAATTTGTTTTATTTACTTCATTAGTTTGTAACTTATATCCTATATATCCTCATCTGGACCCACGTTCGACATTGCATCATTAATTGTGACTAGCTTCACGTCAAACGATATTTTCACTAAATAATTGATAATATGTAGATAATTGTAATCCGCCAGGAAAATAAGGTTTCATATGATTCTATGATTTTAACTCTTTCTAAGCGATACATTTAAGATTTTGATTTCGCTTGTGATGACATCGTCACTGCATCAAATGAGATTAAGGTCAGATGCTCAGATCTATTGAGTTTATTAAGGTATAAACAAGTTATTGTACCTTTTTATACTGAATTTTATTTAATTTTATTGCAATTGCCATCACCATTACTATTACCGTTTCGCATATTTTATGTGATAATATTATGCGAGGTGTGGGCCTTCTGAGAGGACGGATACGGCCAATAACGGATTTACATTTTAGTAATATTACATATGTAAATAGACTGACATAGTACATATGTGCACTAGTATGTTTTTTTGTAGTGTGTTCTGGGTATATGTTTATGTGTGAGTGTGTTTGTGTCTAGACGTGTAGGTACCTATAAAAGAGGTAGTAGGTATACTACTTGAATGACCCTCCGGTGAAGCTGTAAATGCCGGTAGAGGCAAACAGCATTAGTCCGTTTGAGAAAAAAAAAAAAAAAACTACTTGAATGACTTGGGATTATAAAGTGCAGTGTGAGACGGGACGTCACGACGAACGCACCGCAGTCAAGATCCTGATGGAAGCTTCCGGAAGAAGCCGAAACTATTGTCGATCGTGATATCGACCACGCGTAAGTGCCACGTTACCCGTAGAAACAGTGTAAAGTAGGTATATCGCGCTTAAAGTTGAATTTATTAATTACAAAATAAGTCAACCATCTTATAATTTTTTTTATTGTAGGTCTTCTGTAATCTATTGTCGATAGTTTCCGGCATGTGCAATATTGTAATCTTGTGTGCATCGAATTGCGTTAAATTAAGCGAAGGCGCACATTAGGCAACACGCGACAGCGACAAAACACAGCGACTAGACGCGACAGGCTGCGTCCGACAATTTTCATATTTTGTTCAAAGCTCCGCACACTTGACGTCAGAGTCGCGGAGTCGCCTAGTCGCGACGACAAGCTAGGGGAGTGGCCGCCTAGTCGCGGTGCCTGTGCTCGCGTATACACGACGACAGTCGCGTGACATTGCAGCGTTAGTCCTTGAGTTTGAGCTTATCAAAAAGCACAGAAAACAGTCCACGTTCTTGGCGAGAAATTAGTATTGGGTGGATCCAATAACGGCGATGGATTCCGCATACTTTGCGAATTCAAGCACTGCACTGCAAGATAAGCACCAAGGCAAGTGCAACTAGAGGCTCCATATTTTATTTTATATTTATTATTTTAGGAAAACTACAACTACTACTTTACGACGACTAGTCGCCGACGCAAGCGACAGCTCCGCGTCTAGTCGCGGCGACATGACGTCAGATGCAAACGACAACGCCGCCGCGTCTAGTCGCGGCGATAAGTCGCTCAGGTTGGGATGGCCCTAAGTAAGGCATCCAGTTATATTAGTTTGGTTCTTATAAATTACTTTTTGGCGGCGCGTTTCATATGCATTTAGCCAGTTTCAAGCATATGCGTTCTGTGACACCAAAAGTTTTAATGTACTGTCTACCAGCCACAGGCGACATCAAAAGTTGCGCAGGTATAAGAAACTTTAATAACTACCTAAATATAGCCTACATTCATGCGGATAGACTATTTAATCTACTAGCCAGAACACAATAGGTAGGTAAGTGAAGCCAGGACCCCCGCCGTATATTAGGTATAATCTACGAGGGAGATTAGGTTAATCTGTGACGGAGATACTACGCATACAAACAAAAACGGAGCGATGTATTGAACTAGCTAGGGTATTAAATCAAGGAAATATTCAGTATATTAGCGGATTATCAATTTTATTATTCTATAATTTCACATAATATATTTGAAACGACAAAGAACCCGTCAATAATACAATTATGGCTGCTGCCGACAACGAATATCCGAAGGCCTCAAGTAAGTAATCGGAAACATGGTTTTCGCCATGGCACGCCCATTAGTTTAAATAATTTTTGTATGTTATGATATTATCCTACTTAACTAAGACAGATAGATTTTGCCAACGTTGGTCAGGGGTGCTAACGAATAATCTGCCTAATTGTGAGTGCTTAATTCTATATTGTTTAAAATTTCAGATGCCACTCTCATTGGAGCGTCAATCACCTATCTGGCAGGACTGTTCCTGCTGTTATCATTTGCAGGACCTTATTGGATAGAGTCATATCCAGAGATGTTTACATCGTTCAAACGTATGGGCCTTTGGGAATATTGCTTTGATCGCTTCCGTTTCCCTGCTTATCAATTCGATAAGTTGTTTGATGGGTGCCACTACATTTTTAGTCAAGTACGTATTCTATACATTATTATAATTGCACGCCTACTGCCAAAGTAAAACAGCATATTTTTTGGGTAATCAGTGTAAGTGATTCTAAGTTGTGTTAATTTGTAAATTAATAATTTGTGACTTTCAAATTTGCAATAAAAGTTACCTTTAAAACTAGTAAGTTCTGATCTAAATTTTACAGTGAACTTCTAACTAGACTTTACCCTAAGAAAAATGCGAAGTTGATGTCACATCAAGTAGAGCTATATTTTGAATTTGAAACAAACGGGGTCTCAGATACATTACTGAATAGACTCAATATATTCCGAAGAATTTATGTCCTAAAGTAAAATATATTAACTTTCTTTTCAGGAATTCTATGTGATCCGAGAATGGTTAATACCTGGGTGGCTAATGGCAGTTCAGTCTTTTGTCACATTGGCATTGATACTGTCTCTGATTTCTCAAGTGCTGCTGGCATG
Source organism: Apeira syringaria (assembly GCA_934044485.1). Taxonomy (NCBI): domain Eukaryota; kingdom Metazoa; phylum Arthropoda; class Insecta; order Lepidoptera; family Geometridae; genus Apeira; species Apeira syringaria. The sequence continues at coordinate 1,247,088 of OW203662.1, forward strand.
TGTCATTGTCCGCTGGCCTTTGCGCACAGTGCTCAGATATGAATGGATCTTTGTCTCTTTTTCATTTGGAATGGTGGCCACATCTAGTAAGTTTCTTTTTTTGTAATAGATATGTAGAAACATTATTATCAATACACCTACTTGAATACAATATCATAAACAGTGCTGAACACTTTTTAATTGGAAAATGCATATATTATGTAAGACATTTTTAATAGACAAAAATGCTTGGATTGCTCTACCTCTGTTGAGGCACCATACTCTGTGCAGCCTGTTCAAGTGAACATGTACTGTAATGAACACATTGTATGACCTATTTGAAAAGAATGGCCCTTAATCTCTTGTAGCTTCTTCTTGATCTTTATTTATTTTGGAATGAGTTAGAGTTTAGCTGTATTGACATTTATAAGTGCATTCTCGATTCCCAAGTTGAATAAACTATTTTTCATTATGATTTTATTAAAGACTTGACTAAGTAACTTGTTTAAATTAATGGAAAATCTTTGTGCTGGTGAAATAAAGGAGTGTGGCTAGTTCAAGGCTTATAAATATATTATAACATTTATAACAAATTATGGTTTTGGCATGAAAATGTATAAGTTAGCAGGAAGGAAGTAAGTTTATAAGGAAGGAAGTAATTCGGCCCTAGTGGTATAGGCTGCTATAGCTTAGTTAGCCAAAGCGACAGGATGGTATTCTGTAGTCGTGGGTTCAAGTCCCACTAGCAGCCGAATTTTTTCCTTTCAAATATTTGAACTGAAGTTCTGCCTCGCATGATGTTAATGCGATACACAATAAAATCTCTTATAAGTTAGCAGTCAGTTGAAATGGATAACAAATGGATTTATGCATTTAATATTTCTATGTTTATTTTTTATTTTCGTTTTTTTACATGTAAAGGGACATTTACATTATTTTATGGATATTAACTCATACTATGTGGTGGATAATTTGGATTTGATAAGGCTGGGAAATAAGAGTACGAAACGCTTACCCGTAAGCTCCTCCTCTATCTCTGCTGGTTCGGCAAATTCACCATAGTCCAAATATGTAGTTAACCTTTGTTCGATAACTGCTTCTATTTCTGTTTAACACTGTCTTTAATTTTGTGTGGTATAGCACGAGTTAGTTTTTTGCTTGCGAGCGGCGCGGTGACGTTGAATTGACAAACTTTTCTTTTTCACATTCAGCACTGAAGTTAGATGCGTGCGGCCGGTTTCTCACTTCATTCATAAAGCGGATGCCTCTGACGTCATCCATGCGTTTCGTTTAGGAATGTATCGGGAGGAAGGATCTTATAGGATAATATATATTTGTGTCTGAGTGTGTAAATAAAAAATGCAAAAATAAAATGATATTATCCAAAAAAAAATAAAAACATACGTGACGGCGTCACCATTATTCCCCGGGCTGAAGGAATGCCTTCAGAAGATCACAAAAAAAAAAAAAATGAAATGGAAAGTGAAAATTATAATTAATAATACTAATTAAAAATAAAAACGAATCTATACAGTTTTGTTACTCGGAGAAAGTTTATTGAAGCGGAAGCGGACACAGTCGATGAACACTTCGGACATAATGTCCGGTTTTAGTTTTGATTTTGGCTACCCTACTCACGCCGTCCTTACCAGGATATAGATCTTCGATGATCCCTATTGGCCAATTCAGTGGAGCAGAATTATCATCTTTTATAATGACAATTAGTCCCTTTTGGACAGGGTTAGATGGAGTATTCCATTTCTGTCTGCTTTGCAGCCCAGCTAAATATTCAAGTTTAAATCTAACCCAATAGGATTGAACAAGCTTGTTCATTAATTCATAGCGACTAAGTCTGTTATCATCAACATTGATAACATCTTGTGCAGGAAGATATTTAAGCGGAGTTACGTTTAAAAAATGAGCCGGCGTAAGTGCTTCCAACTCAGCAGGGTCGGATGAAAGAACTGATAGAGGGCGACTATTCAAAATGCCTTCAATTTGTACCAACACGGTACTTAGCTCTTCATAGATCAAAATTTGATTGCCTATAACTCTTTTTAGGTGAGTTTTGACTGACTTTATATTGCTCTCATATATGCCACCGAAATGAGGAGCAAGCGGAGGGTTTCGTTTGAACTGTATATGCAAATCAGCTAAGTTCTCACCAAGATATTTATTGTGACTTTCTGACATTAAATGCGTATGCAATTCATCAAGTTTTCTTTTGGCGCCGACAAAATTAGTACCTCCATCACTCAAAATTATTGAAACGGGTCCACGGCGACTGATAAAGCGTTTAAATGCTGCCAGAAACATTTCAGAAGTTAAATCAGAAACTAGCTCGAGATGTAAAGCTTTAGTCGTTAAACAAATAAATAAACAAACATACGCCTTGAGGCTCTTCACCCCTCGTCGGCGATAAGGCGTAACAAATAGAGGGCCCATATAATCAACCGCCGTAAAAACAAATGATTTTACTTCACTGACTCTACAACTAGGCAAATCCCCCATTATAGGGAACGTATTTTTAGGTTTTACTCTAAAGCAAGCATTGCAATTTTGAACGCGCCTACGTATCATGCTTCTAGCAGCAATAATCCAATAATGTTGCCTAAGTAAAGCTAGAAGCAGACTGGGGCCTGCGTGAGCATTCACAATATGTGCGTGGTCAACTAACAATAATACTACAGGTTCTTTAGCGGGCAAAATTATCGGATGTTTTTGCGAAAACTCCAGCTTAGCGTTATTTAAACGTCCTCCTACTCTTATAATATTATCTCTATCTAGGAAAGAATTCAATTTTTGTAGCGCGGGAATATTATTTGAACCAAAATGGCGTTTCTGAACCGATTTTATTATATATTTTTCTGCGACTTCCAAATCTTGAACGGTTATAATTAATCTCGACTTTAATATTTTTGCAAATCTGAGGACGTATACTACAGTGTGTAAATATTTATTCCATTTGGACACGCGGGTAGCTAATTCAAGTAAGACGTCCTTAGTTTCTATATTAACCGACGGAACCGTAAAAACAGACGTTTTAATTTCTGGCAAGTCTGTCAGAGATAACGTGTTATCGGGTTGAATAGGCCAGTCGTAGAGAGGGTTAGCGAGCCAGGCAGGGCCGCGGAACCATAGCTCATTATTTACAAGTTTACTAGGCATGACGGGCCTCGAAATGATGTCAGCTGGATTTTCAGTACCCTTTACATGATACCAGTGCCGTGCAGGCAAGTTTTCATTTATAGCGGAAATTCGATTAGCGACAAAAATTTGAAATTTATATGGCGGAGCACGAATCCAAGAAAGCGTCACGGTAGAATCGGAAAATGCAATAATTTCGTTTATATGAACGCGTTCAATGATTGAGTCGCGCACTGCAACCATTAGATTTGATAATAATAAAGCAGCACAAAGTTCGAGGCGCGGAAGAGTGACAACATTGCTTACAGACGCCACTTTTGATTTCGAACAAAGGAGCGTAACTTGACCCACGTCGCTGTCACTCTGACTGACTCGAAGGTACACCGAAGTACCATAGCACAGTAAACTAGCATCCGCAAACCCAATCAGCGATATATGCTTAGAATTTTCAAAAATGCCTATATGCCGCGGGATTCTAATATTTTCTAACAAGTGAAGCTCATTTTGAAACTGGACCCACTGGTCAGCAATGCAAGCGGGAACTTCTTCATCCCAGTCCAGATTGCGTTTCCAACATTCCTGGACGAGTAATTTTAATAGCGCGGTAACAGGGCCGAGTAATGAAAGCGGATCAAAAAGTCTCGCTGTTACCGAAAGTATGGTGCGTTTAGTACATGCGGAGCGATTAGCGTTGACCTTGAAATAGAACGCATCTTCAGTAATATCCCATAGAAGGCCTATAATTTTAATATTATTTTCTTCACCAAACTGAACGATATTAGGCGTCAGTTTGTCCATTGGAATGCGTTCTGCTAATTTTGTGCTATTAGTCACCCATTTTACTAGATTGAACCCGCCTGAGTTGAAAAGTTGTGTGAGTTCGTGAAACAGCTCTTCTGCCTTTTCTACTGATGGGACAGATGCAACATAATCGTCCATGTAGAAGCAGTTCTTGGCAGCCCAAGCTGCAGCTGGCCAACGGTGACATTCGTCATCGGCTAGTTGACGTATTACGCGCATGGCTAAATATGCCGAACTGGAAACTCCGAAGGCGACGCGGGAAAACGAATAGGTTGAAATCTCGTCCTCAGAGTTGAATCGAAAAAGAATGCGTTGAAAACTATGATGTCTTTCGTTCAATTTTATTTGAAAGTACATTTTTTCTATATCTGCCGATAAAGCGATGCTAAACAAGCGTAGGTTAATTAGAAGGTCAAAAATATTGGCCTGTAGGTTAGGGCCTTTATACAAAATATCGTTAAGAGATTTATTGAGCGGGCTGGTTTTGCAGCTAGCGTCTAAGACAATTCGCGTTTTAGAAGTTACCTTATCAGGTCGGTAGATGGCGTGATGCGGTATGTAGTAACAAGGACCGGGCGCGGGTTTTATCTCTTTCTTAAGGTACCCGTTGTCGAGGTAGCTTTGAAGCGTAGAATTATAATCTTTGCGTAGATCCGGATTAGCGTTTAAGCGTTTTTCTAAATTAAATAAGCGTTTGCGGGCAATATGATCCGAGCGACCGAGCTCAGTCGGTTCGTTTTTGAAAGGAAGAGACACTGTGTAGCGTCCAGTGTCATCGCGTGAAAACGTATCTTTAAATATTTGTTCGCAGACCTCATCGTCAGGGCTCAAATGGTTTTTATTAGGTACAGATTCAAGCTCCCATAATCGTTGTGTTAAGTCTTCCAGCGAGGGTTCTATCCTCGCGTGAAATGATTGATTTCGACTAGAGTGATCTGAAAATGAATCAGAAATTCCGTGAGCCCTTCCCATCACTACGTATCCAAGCGAAGTTTCGACCCCAACTACTGAAGAACCGGGGGCGACTACTCTTCGTGAGCCCAACAGAAAAGGGAATAATTCGCTGCTAATTAAGCAATCAATATCCGCGGGCGAGTAGAAAGCTTCATCCGCTAACGGCAGGTTACGAAGGTGTTGTAGCTCGCTCGTGTTCACAGAACCGTTAGGTAGTTTATCAGTGATGGTATCGATAACCCGTGCGTTGATCGTATACCTACACCGCGCGTCGAAGCGGGAATGTATAGTAAACTTAGCGAAACCTATAATAGGTTTTTCCGTGAGGCCTATGCCCTTTACTGTCGAAGGTGCGTGCGAAATGTTTAAGTTTAACCGATCACAACATGTTTTAGTGATAAAGTTACTCATTGAACCACTATCTAAAAATAGCCTCATTTTATAGCGTTCACCTGCATCGTTATATACATAAACAACGGCACTAGGCAGAAGTACTGTTGAATTCGGCAAGTTTTTTGTACAAGTGAATGAGGCATTATCGCGCGTAAAATGCGGTGTCGATGTGGGCAGCGTTGCTGGCGGGAGCTCTTTATAAAACTCGTTATCGCGCGAGTTAGACGAACCGCGTGTCGCATGCGCCACTATCTGCTGAGACGCGGCGCCGTCCGCACAGTGTGTCTGGCTGTCAGACTGAAACGTCGCCGCCGCGGCGGCTAGCGGCCGCTGTCGAGCGGCGATAGAATTGCCTGTTCCCGCGGTACCTGTCGTGGGTTCGAACCGCTGCTGCATGGAATCTAAATGCAGCTGTGTATGATGCATACGATTGCAAATAGTGCATCTGTTATACGAACGACACGCATTTAAATTATGAAAACCTAAGCAATTTATACATAAGTTATTACTGCGGACAAAATTATTTCTAGCGATTCCGTTCAGCTTCAAAAATGAATCACACCTATACAGTGGATGCACACTATCATTTTTACAAAATGCGCATTTCGGATAATTATTATTACTTTGTGTGACAAATGTTTGTACCGAAGCTTTATTGTTCGGTTTATTATATGGTGAAGCAAAGGTTTTGTTTTGCGTTTTAGCATTGGAATATACATTAGAAACCTTTGTCGTGCTGGCACTACTGCGAAGCAAGTGTATCTTACTCTGTTCTTTTACAAATTTTGTTAATAACTCGAATGTAGGCAGCTTTATATCTCGGTGCGCTTGCTCAAACAGGTTGAGAGTTTCTTTATCTATTTTAGACAAGGCAATATGCGTCATAATGAAATCAGAAAGATCAGCGATGTCTAACTGTTTTAAAGCGGACTGAGCGGTGCAGAATTGTTCTAAAAATGAATCAAGTGAGTTACTTGAAGGGGACTGACTGCCTTTAAAGTTTAGCATTTGCTCCAGGTACATTGTGGCTAGTGTCCGCTTATCCTGGTATTTGTCTACAAGAGCGTTCCATAAAATAACGTAGTTACTCGCAATAGGCGGGATTCCCGCACAAACGCTTAGCGCTTTACCGGACAACTTTCCTATGAGATATTGGACCTTTTCAGCGTTAGTTAAGTTATGGTTGTTATGTATAAGCGTAGTAAAATTTTCATAAAACATAACCCATTTTTGTGGCGAGCCATCGAATGATACTAACTCCAAAGCAGGCAGCTTTCTATTTAATGCATCGAAATTCTTAGAACTAGGCGTAGTTTCTGTTTTAACTAACTGGCTGGCAGCATTATATATGTCGGTTTCCACAGACTTAATATGGCAATAAAGTTCATCGAAGGAAAGCAGTGTCGCGAAGTCGGGAACGGCCTTCGGATTGGAACTTAGAATCGCGAGGTTCAACTGTTCTGACACTTCAATATACTCACTGCGAGTCTGTTCTAATGATTTAACCCGAATCATAAATGTACGTTTCACCGATTCCTCACTACAATCGGTGCTTAAATCATAAATATTTTGTATTAACGTAAAAAGACTTTGTTGTTTCGCGGTAAGCATTCGAATTTTAATTTCTAAGGGCGAGGTGGATACCTCGGCATCGCTTGGCACAGCTTTCCGCATTTTAAATCACAAAGTTTTGTGTAAAAAAAGTAAAATAGCAACTAGATATACGAAATCTAAGTTATGTTTATTTTAAAAATATTATACGCGTAGCAAAGGAATGCGGTCTGAAGACAATGGTGGCGTTATCTTGTATTTGTTCGTCAACGTGCGGTAGGTAGGTAATCTAAAATCGATTCAATGATTTTAGCGTAATTATGCGAAATTAGTGAAATTAATTCGTAAAATATGTAGTGCAGTAGTATATTTAGCGTTTATAAAGCGTTTGAATAGCGTATTGTATCGAAAAACAAAAAAAAATGGTACATAAGAAATTAAATGCGAATGATATTAGAGTCGAGGGTAGGTGTCGCGAATACAAGTTAGCGAATGTACGTATATAATTATTGGAATACGACAGATGGAAGGAATATAATGAAGGATATGGCTACGAAGGACCAAGCACTATGGTGGATAATTTGGATTTGATAAGGCTGGGAAATAAGAGTACGAAACGCTTACCCGTAAGCTCCTCCTCTATCTCTGCTGGTTCGGCAAATTCACCATAGTCCAAATATGTAGTTAACCTTTGTTCGATAACTGCTTCTATTTCTGTTTAACACTGTCTTTAATTTTGTGTGGTATAGCACGAGTTAGTTTTTTGCTTGCGAGCGGCGCGGTGACGTTGAATTGACAAACTTTTCTTTTTCACATTCAGCACTGAAGTTAGATGCGTGCGGCCGGTTTCTCACTTCATTCATAAAGCGGATGCCTCTGACGTCATCCATGCGTTTCGTTTAGGAATGTATCGGGAGGAAGGATCTTATAGGATAATATATATTTGTGTCTGAGTGTGTAAATAAAAAATGCAAAAATAAAATGATATTATCCAAAAAAAAATAAAAACATACGTGACGGCGTCACCACTATGTACACTTGTTTTTTAAAGTTTTTGTTTTATTGAAAAGATATATATGTGTCATTTTATGTTATATATATGTGTATGTCATTGCGGTTACAATATAAAATAATAATAATAATAATGTTTGTGAACAGGTGTATTCCTGTTCTTTGCTGTGGCTATATTTGGAGGTAACTGCTACAGGCGTGATTGGCTGCTTTACCCCGCCTTCAATGTGCTCTCATGGTCTTATGCATTTGCTGTAGTTGCATTTATTCTCTTTGGTATGTATATCAGATCCACAGAACAAGAATCCAACTGTCATACTTGTATAAAAATGAATGGTTGTAGTTAAACAATTTAAATGGGGGTTGTGGTAGGAATAAAATATTAAATTAGAGCAGAGCGATACAGCATGGTCCCGTTGTTGACAGTGGTCATGGTCAGAACGAGGGGGTGAAGAGCATCGTGGACTAGCCACCGGAGGCCATAATTATCTGATAGTAGGAATTTTACAAAATAAAAAACTATTGGAATAAAAGTCCTAACTGTTTCTTGACTATTCCATTACATACCCAATAAACTAAGTTTTGTAAAGATATTCTTGTTATTTTGGAAGATAGTATGTTTAATAATATGATCAAAAACAGGTTGTTCAGTCTATGATAATATTCCATAATTTCCAGTGAATATTACTGTAGATGACATATTTTTAAATCAATTGGATGACATGAATTTCAGTATACTAATGAAAATGCAGACACTTCAGGTACTATAAATGTAATAGAATGGGTCTCTTGTTTATTCTTGCTAATTGTAGGCATTCAAATAAGAAATGAAAGCTTGACTAAAAAGCTCTGGTTTAAAAGTTTCCAGTTAAAACACAATAAAGTGTCTCAATATCGAATTATATTTTGTCATATTCATTGTCATATCATAGTGCCGTGGTGGTACCGGCCTAGAATAGTACTCCCCCATCTCTTCCCGCGGGTGCCGTAAGAGTCGGCTAAGGGATAACGTACCAGGAGGTGGGCAGCAGCGCCTTCTGAGGATCGGAAATCATACTGCGCTCGCCAACCCGCCTGCCAAGCGTGGCGAGTATTGGCAAATCCCCCCTATATGGGGGAGGCATACGTCCAACAGTGGACGCACATAGCTGAGAAAAGATATTCATTTACTATTTTCTGATACAAATGATTTAGACAGTCTCTCGTTAATGGAAATAGAGATGAGGGGCAATCAAGCCAAGAGTTTAGATCAAAATCCCTGATATAATGCCACATTCAATGCATCTATAAAGAAAATAAGTTACAAGAAGAAAGGAAATAAGATTGTTTTTCACTGATAGAAAAATAAATGAATCGTAATACACCCTTTAAAAAAAAATTACCTAAAAATGTAACCGACTTCAACACTCAAAAGTATGAAATAACTTGTTGAAGCCGGTACCATGATAGTTCAAAAGTAACTGATATCAAAATATTGTGCTCAAAGTACTGACTTTGACAAGTTATTTCATACTGAGTGATGAAGTTGGTTCCATTATTTCTCATCAAGATGTAATGTTAGCTTGCTCATTCTCAGGAATCTTACAAAATGAAAAATTTTCTAAAAGTCAATATTTTTCCCCACAGGAATAGCAGCCATTTTGCTTTACCTGGAGTCTTGCAAGCTATACGAGTTGCGTTCAGAAGCAAAAAATCTGGTCGCCCAGATGCAACACAGTCAACCCGAACACGCCCTGAACCAGTTCCGCGACCAGTTGCAGCAGCAGCGCCATGGCGGCGGTAATTGGTAATTCATCCTGTGTTAGGGCAGGAATAAACCACCGTTATAGTATATAACGCTGCAATTACTTATATCCACTTCCCTTGATCTTTCTCTACATTTGTCACCATTATTTATTGGCACAATCCAGAAGTAAATATTTCATTTGCTTTGTATCATATCATGACAGTTTTACTCTCGAAAAGTGAGTCGGAAAGAATTGCAAAAATGACTGTCAACAAATTCATACTCTTGCCTATACTGGCATTTAATTTTTGGTATTCATGTCGTTTTTGGGCATTGTACTATTAATTGCCTTAGAAATAAAACGACGATGTAAGGAGAACTCATTGCCAGAAAACATTTTTACTTATTAGTTATATTTTTCTTTGATTGAAACAAAGATTATATTATTAGGATATATATATAATAATATATTGTTAGGATCAGAAGTGGAAATATTTAAAAAAATATACAACACGCGTTCTCCTCAACCTCAAAACATCTTTAGTTTATTAATTGACCATTAAATCACAATTGAAATAGAAAGGCACATGAAGTTGATCACAAAATAACAAATAACGAGTCTGACACAAATGAACCAAAACAATTAGAAATACGTATGTCACTCACTAATCGCACCGAACAACAAACCAGCAGAGCTTCCGCACGCAGCCGAGGCCGAAGGAAATATGCGTCGCTCGTCCGGCCCGCACTGGCTTTTATAAGGACTGTGCCCCTCCACTACTTCTAGTTTATGTTGGCAGCTAACAATATTATAAAAAGTTACTAAAAGTGAAGTGAGAAAAGGCTGTAGCACATTTGAATCTATGTATGTATTTTTTATAATTACAGATGGTATTCAGGGTACCAATTCTCTTATTTCTGAAGACAAGCAATTAATAAATAATGTAATAGTACCTACTTCAAATGTAATCATGTATAAACTTATTATATATATATGTGTTATCCGGCTTTACTGCTTTGATGTATAAACTTGGTATTTTGCTAAAATAAATTTCGCATTTCGATTGCATTGTAGGTATAGCGCACTGGGGTAGAAATTAGATCTGCGTAGCCTTTACACTTCCAACTAGAATAGCAAAACTAACAAAAACGATAATTCATTAACCGTCTATGAGCAATGTGCTTAGTAGAATTGATACCCTGATCGGTCAAATAGTATTAAATTATATTAAAACTTCGGCGATACTAAATAGAGTGAATCTCATGGCTCTGCTATCTAAAACATAGTCATCGGGAGCTAACCCAACGAGATGCATTACGACTTTCGTTTTGCGGCCAAAAATTCCACCAGATTTTCGACAACATGCTCTAATCATTCATCATTGCTTTGAGTGTTATTAATATGAACATCTCATTGGTCGGGTCTAGGGATTCCATTTCTAGAATCTGCCTACCAGGACAAGAAAAGTGAAAACCCCGTATTTTGGAGGTTAAAACCCAGACAATTCAGCAGTTTCTTTAAGTTACCTACCGGACAACAAAATTTAAAAGTAACTTCGCCCGGACGCTCCCCTGATGCCCTGTAAACTAAGACAAATCCGGGGAAACCCGGACGAATGGCAAGCCTAATCGGCATTAATTAGTGCAGAATCATTGTGTAGTTTCGGAATAATTTGGACCATGTACTCTTTGGGTTAGTTGCTAAACGAAGATAGGTGATTAATTATTTAACTTTATTATAAATCAAGTGCCTTATTTAATGGGTATGAATTGAAATATTCAGCCTTCACTTCTAGTGCTGCACTGATTGACTTAATTTACCTCTCATTGTATTTAATTTTCTCTGATGTTGATTCCAGAGTTATATAGGTTGTAGGATTGAGGATTTTATCCATGAAAGGGTTAGGCTGGCATTCAAATCTTTACCTCCGATTATAAAACATTTCTTAGTTTGTCAATATGATGTTAACGTTTTGGGGAGATCTCCACTGAGTATAAACCACACAAGTGCTTCGAAACGATCACGAAACGGACACGAGTGTAGTCTCAATTACTTTTAGAATTATTCACTATTGCAACAAATGGTGTACTGCCAAGATGTATTTTTATGTATCTTAATATTAGCACAGGACAGCATTAGGCTGATTTCGATCAAACTCGTATAAATCTTAATTACAAAACCAAAGACTTCTAAATGTAGAAAAAAAATCGCAAATCACCCGGATTTGTAGGTCTTGAAGGGTTTTGCGCATTGAACATTTTGCGTAGACGTATTTATTCGTGTTTGATCGAATTGGGTCGAAAGATCTCTGCTTTGGATCCAATTCCCTTTACGCTCGATTCAGTGAGGAACAAAACTGCCTAGTGCTCACTACAGACTTTGGAATATTTTTAATAAATTGTTGGTTTGGCAGTAAGGCGTCATGGAAATTATCATTGGTCCGATTAATCCGATGAAATAATAAAACTGTGCCAAAAGTGCTACGTACAGAAACTAAAAATAATAATGGTAATGTTATCTTGTATGTTGCTAATGTTCTCAACACTTCAAACTTGCATACAGATAACTAGTAGAACAAATTTATACCTTACGCATTGTCAGGAAACACAGACATGTCAAATGAATATTTGTAGAGTCAAGTGAGTGCAGCGCTTGCAGCATCTTTGCTGCAAGCGCCTTCGCAACGCTCGCGCTCTTGCGCGAGCGTTGCGAAGGCGCTGTCCCTGTCGGCACAACGGAAGTTTTGTGTCTGATTGTCTGCGTGATGTAGCTGAGTACTAGCTATTTTTGCTCGATAGGTAATTTGCCTTATTTTTTGTATAACTGTCTCGCTCAGTCGACCACGTTGTCATAACTCTCTGTCTCGCTTACACTGCTCGATGATAAACTATTGTTCTTGTAGAGTGTTTATAAGCGTTTTAACGTTTGCAGAGCCTAACTTCAGAGCCGCTAAAATAGGTTGCGTCTATTATACATCATTTTTTTGTATAATTGATCGGTATTTAATAAGATGGCTCTGCGGTAGAGCACGGCACGATTTCTTCCCCGTTGAGTTGGTTGATGTTTATTATAAATTTAGCGTCTGTAGTAATAGTTCACTACGGCCGGAACTAGATCTAGTATCTGGTTATGTATTAACTGATGTATTTGCATCTTTACTTATTTCCTTTCCGTCCTAAATGTAACTCGGTACTTTAATTTAGATTTAATATTTAAAATATTTCTTTTATTGTTACTTTTCTTTACGTACGTACTTCTTTATTTTGAAGAGATGGTTTGAATTATGTTAACATCCAATAGCTTAGGTTATTTTAAGAATTAAAATTACTTATTCCGTCCACTTACGCATTTATATTTAAGCATGTTGTACTGAATTGAATAAATCATATACTATTTTAGTAATATATTTGTAAATTGATTTCATTTCTACAATCCTTTCCCGCTGGCAGATTTGTTAGATAAGGTTTTATTTAATTTAATAAATTAACCAAATAAATTTGTTCATAGCCTTATTGGTATGATGTACATACTTAAGTCCAGCAGGAAAATAATGAATAAACTCATTGTGACCTGAATATTTTTTTTATGTTATTGTTATTTTGTAACAGCTAAAGTATAGTTCATCAACAGTTAAACAATCGTCTAAATAGTTCTTGCTAGCTTAAAGGTAAGCGTTCCAATTCACTACTGATTGACAGTACCTACTGCTAACGACATTTCCCCGTGGAATTGCAATTAATTTGTTGAATCTAACTTTTAAGGCGTTAAAATGTTTTGTCATTTTGAAGCAATGTCAGCGTAGCGGTCTGAGCGTTGGCTGTCAACATGACGTGCTGGTTCGAAGCCCTACACTTGGCTTGAGCCTCCGCGCTCCGGTGACGGTCATATCGTTATCGAATCATAGTAGGGTGGTAGATAGCTGTCACCCTCAGGTTCAGAGAAACCGTCGCTAAACACGCAGTGTGATGAGGCCGCTGTTCTTGAGAGCCATTTAACATTCTAGGTTGGACATTGACTAGTCAATGTCCAACCTAGAATGTTAAATGGCTAATCTAAAACGGTTCACCTAGGTGAACCGTTTTAGATGATTCCCGTGTGGGATTAAAATTTCATCAAAATCGGTCAAGCGATTTTTGAATTACACTCCAATAACTGAAAAGTGCTACTACGAATACGTGAATGACAATATAGTTGCGGGTGAAGAAATCGGTGAATATACACAATGACAAATGATCCCGTGAGTAGCATAGGTCACTAAAAAGGGTGAAAAAAGAACCCAAAAAATAGAACCGGCTTTAACACTTAAAAGTGTGAAATAAATTGTCGAAGTCGGTACCATGATAGTTCAAAAGTAACTTATCAAAATATTGTGCTCATGGTACCGACTTCATTCATCAAAAGTCCATTTTTAGGTATTTTTTTTTATCTTGTTCCATGTCCGATATTGACTTAGCCAGGGGTAAGAATGCCTTTTGCAGGATACGAACACGAAGCTACGCCTACCTATTTGACAGTGTTAGATATTACCTGGTTTGCGCAACTGATGACAGAGTTGTAAAACATGGTCGACTGTCGCTTGCGGCAAGTTTCCGTCGAGCACCACCAACGGAGCTTGTTCCAATACTCCTATATGTTTGTTCACCTGTTTACAAAAAAATAGAGATTAAGCAAATACAAAAGTAAGATCTGCAATTCTATAATGTACTTCGATTTCGACTTCGAGGTGGGGTGCGGTACGGTGACTGCGCCTGATCCTCATTACAACAGCTCCTAAAAACTTATAAACGCTTCAAAACATCTTACTTGTAGGCGATCATATTTTACAAAAAAGGTATGAAGCTCTCGTGGACTGTAAGTGCAGGAATTAAATTTGTTATGTAAGTATTGAGTTTTATTTGTTCATTTATTTCGCTTATTTTAGTTAAGTACTTAAGTTTTTTTAAAATTTCCTAATATAAACTTTTATTTACTGTAGAGGCTTGTAAATAAATGCTGTTCGCCATTCGTTTCACTGTTCTTATGTAACTATAGCTGTAAGTCAATCGAATAAAATAGGTGCTAAGTTTCAAAGGAATTCTTATTTAAGTAGGTAGTCTCTCTGTGTCCAAGTTAAGTAGGTGTATAACTAGAGACAATTTATTATCTAGAAATGGCAGTAAACAGGAACAATTCGCACTCAAGTTCGCAAACCAAAAAGCAATACAAAAAAATCACGTACTAAATCAATCGTGATGTGATTATGCAGGGCCATGTCGCCCAGTCCCAGCAGACATTCGCCATTTGGGTCCAAAACGGCGGCGTAGGTCGCCGTGCGGGACCCTTTTACGATGCACCCTGAAACCATTAATGTTCCCGTAAATGTACGATACGAGCTGTTCACCTTTTTACCTATTCCGGCAAAAGGGCTTTACTGGTTTAATCAGTTCCTCACAATTAGTGAGCAATTTTGTCCAAGCTGGGTAGATTTTTGTCTCTACTATGTAGATTTGTCTTTCTTTAGGCGAATAAGTACTACTTAATTGATTTTTATGTTTACACGACCAGTTTTGGGCACGGTAACAACGGTATAGTATAAATCTGAATAAGATTACTAGCAATTTGGCATTTGGAATGAATAATAAAACCGGATTAATATGATTCGGGTCTCGCTTCGTAACTTATGTTACAGTACAGTTAGGCCAGGAAGGTAAATGTTTGGTTACGGCATATGATTCGACATTTTAGCCGACATTTATGAGGTATCAAAACAGAAAATATATCTGGTTTTTCTATTCACTCTTACATTTATATGCTACTGAGATCTCTAATTGCCTCTAATTTAATTTTCTAGTTTAATTTAATTCTTGCATGAAAAGTTTTTTTTTTTTTACTTATTATAAGTTTGCGTTTGACAACTGTCTCACCGATGTTAAGTGATAACGTTGTCTAGGATTTAGCACGCAAACCTAGAAGGTACCTATTCACTCGCGACTTGAAGACTCCAGGATAGTATATATATATATCTTTTAAATTTATCTGAAACTAATATTTTAAGGCCAGATAGTCATAGATAATATTTACACCAAATCTTGTCACCAACAGAATAAGGATCAAGCCTTTGTTTAATTGTTGTTTCTTGGTCTGTTGTTACCTTATATATCAAGAATATAGCTGGAAATAATTAAATATAGTTTTCACAGTTGTATTCCTTAACAATGAGGACGTCAGAAAGCTGAGTAATAATTTATAACTTGACTACTGATGACCACGATCCAATAGAATTTTCACGGTTATTTTGTTTTTACTCATGTTTAATGCAAATAAATATTATCTTATGTTATCTTTTTATACTACTAAGATAACCTAAATGCATGTAACATCTGGGAGCCTAGTCCAAATCAAAATGTACTCAATGTGATCAATTCATAAGAGTTATATATTTTAACACATTGAACCGTTTAGCATACGATTGGCCGAGGGGAGAGCGCCCCTGAGTAAAGCAGTACGACGTTCGAAATCCAAAAGCGCATAGATCTGCGCATATCATTATAAATAGTTTTTGATTTAATATTAATATTTATCTATTCTCATACTGATATATCAAGATTTAAAAATCATAAAACAAAACTTGAATGACAGTCTTTGAAGACAATATATCGAAATAAATTAAAAAGATAACATTTCGATACAGTTCTATGACAACTGTATCGAAATGCTATTTTTTTTTCCATTAGATACAACCTCAGCTGGACCAAGGAGGTTGCAATGCAGTTTTTCTACATATAGTCTGTGGACTCGGCGCACCCGCCCGCGCGACCAGCAAATGGATTCTGCCGCTAAACTTTTACAAATAAATGCAAACATATTATGCTCTGATTATACGTAAATTACAGGTAGGTACAGTACTTTCGGAATTCTGCCGAAGAGGTAAAAATAAGATAAAACGTAGACTAAGCGAAGGGAGCGCTAAGGGATCAACTACCTAGTTTGATAAAATTCGCCTCAGTTATACATGCGCCATTTTCTCGTGAACTTGTATTAGTGAGCATGTCGTGTGACGTGACTTTAAAACAAAGAAGATGCACAGGTTACCGTCGAGCAGGAGTCCCGGCGCAACACCAGCCAGGTACTGGCCATCGGCGTCGTCCCCCATAGCAGTCAGCAGGCGCGCGCGTCCTCCACGGAGTCTCCACAGCGCTTCAGCCATGTTCCGGCCCACGCCGCCAGCGCACTGCTCTGTTCTGCACGCGTGGGTGCTACCGTCCAGCTGCATGTGGAATTAAGACATTTTGCAATTACTGCAATTAATATATTACGTTTTAATCGCTACCAGAAATGAACGATTGCTTGATGAATCATTTACTATGATATACCATAAGCGCTGATACGAATCGCTGAATAATCGTATACCTTGAGCACTTGGTGTATTACGAAAAAATACCGTTTGTACTAATTAGGTAGGTAGTAAATGGTGAAAATTTAACTCTGTTTTGATGGGGTCTATATTGCGCGGATTTAAAAATACGCATCTTTTCAGAGGAGCAAACCGTTATGACTTGCATCAGATTAAAATAATATTTAATTTCTAAAAAACTCTTATATCTGGTACGGTTGGTCAGGCGATGCGTCTTGCGGTTCTCTATCGGATCTCGACAACGTAGTTACGTACTATTAATGACTTAATATAGGTATTTCCTAACATTTTAAATTTATACTAAGTCAGGGGTGTAAAACAGTTCTCGACTGCCGTTTGAACGGTTCTCCGGTCGAATCTCCCATTATGCTTGAACTTTTGGTGAAGGTAGTATTTAGATAATCTACAGCATGAAATGCCTTGGTAGTAGGTAGCTCTCCCGGTAACTCCGTGTCACCTAATCTGCTGCCAAACTCCCAGCTAGTTCAGGCAGCTGTCCTTGAGAGATAATATATGATAAAATACTAATAACTAATTACAATACTGCAGCTACTACAATACAATTTGAGCATTTAACATTTTTAACATATGGAATTGTTGAACAACTGTACTGCCTGTAAATTTAATATCAATAAATAAATAAAATATCTTGGCAGGATATTATATTTATTTATTGATATTAAATTTCCAGGCAGTACAGTTGTTCACCAATTCTATATGTTAAAGATTAGCTCTGTGTCTGCAGGCCACGCGAGCGCAGTCGCGAGCCGATCATCTAGTAGGTCCACGTACTGACGGTATTGTGACAAGAGGTGTGGAGACATATTTACCGAATTCTACGTTTATTCCTGCGATAATGTAGAAGACTAAACGTGTTTGGTAGAATTTATTTCCTAGGTTTTAATTCTTAGGTTTTAGCCCTTGGCAAACACGACAAGTACTACGCCCGCGCGTAGTACTTGCCGTGTTACTTTACAGTTTATCACGCCTACTCTGACAGAGTTTCTTTGATTGGTTTTGTATCCTTAATTATGTTTCAGTAACTTTTTTCAGTCGAAGTATTACAGTTCTCATTCATTAATATTCCTATTTTCCAACATACATAAATAATTTACGATGTGTACAAATCAATCAACTTATACGCACCATTTTTATTCTACTCTAGATGATTCATTGATACTTAATAAAATGGTTCCATTTATTTAATAGTTATTTGAACTATACCTTTAACTTATGAATTTTTAAATTTGGTTCCATATATGGGATATTTGGAAAATGGGTCGCTTCCATCCGGTCCTTGTGATAATAAATGGGGGATGCCTTATGTCCAGCAGTGGACGACCTATGGGTGAGATGATAATGATTTTGAAAATTCAGTGCTACGAGTATGTTCATTGAGTGACATTCTGGGGCATATAACAAAATAAATGTATCCAATCACACAGAACACGTTTTAAATACTATAATAATATGTGTTTACTTCATAATTATTGGTAGTAGTGCGTTGCACGACACTTATTATGTGTCCAATGGGGCAGCACATAAATGAACACCGTGCAATACAATCGTTGTATACCTAGGTGTTTACACAATCACATTATTAATTTATTTTTATTTATTTTATTTATGTATTTTATCAAACAATACATCTATCATTACAGGCTATTTCCTAATACAATAGAGTAGTTATATCGTAACAGTTTACTGTAGTCAGACACATAAGTTTACATAACATAAATTATACGTAATAGTCCTTACGAACTCGCTCAGTGAACAGTGGAACAAGTGAATGTTCTCTGCGGCCTGGTTGAGTGCTTTAAGCGTTCTTGTTAATGGCGCTTTATTGAACAGATTAGTCCGTCCGTATGGCACCTCGAGCAGAGGTGGCGTCTACGTCGCACCCCGTACCCGTCTGGCGCGCACTACTTCATCATTTCTGAGGTGGTCGGATCGGTCATGGTTCCCCTGAACACCTTAATCAAATATACGGCTTTTGCCACATCCCTTCTAATTCTAACTTGTTGTAGCCAACCATGCCTAAAACGAACAAGGTTGGATACATCAAGGGATATAACGGGTAGACGCCAAATCTTTTCCAGTACAAGTATCTAGCGAACTTGTTCCGTATGCGCTCCATCATAAGTCTATATATAATCTCATGAGGAGCCCATACGGACACTGCGCTCTCCAGCTGGCTTCTGACCAGTGCATTGTACATCGCTGTTAAGGCTTTATGATTGGTAAAATTGTTAGCTTGGCGTAAGGTGAATCGTACCGTATGACACGACACTTAATTGATGTTTACAGCAACGTGCCCCGAGCCGAGCCGCACGGACTACCCACATGTTTTCTATCATTTTATTCGTTTAAGTCACTATAAAGTAGAGCCTATTTTATAAGTACAACCTAATTAGAAAAAAAAATCGCTTTTAATTACAGGTACTATTTATATTGACGTTTATATCACGCTAGCGTGATTATACAATAGCACTTTATTTTAGACACAAGATCCGTTATACCTTCCACGACATCGTGTTCATGATAATCATCAGCTATAAGACTTCCTTGCTGACATAGCGAGGGGGAAGCTCTATTGCTCTCCACGAGGACCGGTTGGAAGCGGCCCGCCCCCCCTCGTCGCTTTCCATAAAATAATATTAGACGTCAAACGCTACAGTAACTTAAGAAAATACGATTTCCATATCTGTAATTACTATTTTGTCTAAAATACCCACTGTAACTTTTATCTGACTATCTAACAAAACCTAATTAAACTTTACCTAATGATAATCCAGGCTTGAAACGAGTACTCGTGCGGCTAACTACGTGAAAGGTCCCTGACATCGAAGCGTAATCTGGAGAAAATCAGGAAAAACCGATACCAGCTTCCGAGGCACATACCTACGTATATATACAAATAGAAGGTGCTTAATTGCGTTTGCTACGTTCGACCTCATTTTAGAATCCACAAACACAGCAAAAAGTTTTGTTATGTTAATTCTTTCACGTATTTTTATGTCATACTGCGAGTTTATTTAAATACGAAACGGCAGTAAATACATAACATTCTATTTACGAAACGGCAGTTAATATATTACGTATTCGAGGCAATTAAAAATTAATACATAACAAAAACAGGTTACCTTCCTAAATTGGTTGAAAAGTCAAACTAAAACACGTGATTTCCGTAATGAAATTGGAGAAAAGTACTTCATTGCATGTGCATTTTAAATGCGAAGTAGTTTTGTGGTTGCATGTGACACGAGGAAAGCACCGCAGGGGTGATACAGTTCTGGCGTTTACGGAGCCGGCAGCCGCGAAGGGTACTTCGACCACTGCAGCGATGCTATCAGCGCGCTGCACGCGACTGTCAGCCCTAAACACCCAAGCGATCCAACACTCCACTTCTTACACAACTATTTTTACCATAATTTATGTTGCGCAAATCCGAGAATTCCCCTTTTTTACTTAATGCTTTATGAATTCCTTGTTCTGGAACATTAAAACTGCCAGCTTTATATTCATATGTTGGGGTAGGTCGTTACTCACTTGGAAGTATTTATGTTGCACTAGTAACCGTCCGCGACTTTGTGCCTACGATTGCAGTTTAATATTAAGTTTTATATAATATTAAGTAACCTAGAAGAAATGAAAGATAATTTATTTAAGAACATAGCATAATTTATGAATTATAAAACGAATAAAAAAAGATATAAAGGATTATTAGGATAAAAAGTATATTATGCATTGAATAAAGTATAATTGCCAGGCTATCCCTATCCATTATAGTTTCCATTCAATTAGTTTAGTCCGTTTCAGTGAGAAGCTTCTCACATTCACTCACTCACGAATGTTTCCATGTATCTGTTTGGGTGTCAGAGCTACGCACGGCGTTTACAAAAGGGCGCTTAACACTACGGCTGAACGGATTAGCATTAAATTCTGAGTGAAGATATGCTTCTAACCTGGAATAACCCACGAAGACTTCTTTATATTCCGGAGAAACAATAGTTCCCGTGGGATATTTGAGGTAGCGGGAAAACCGTAGTTTACACGTGTGAAACCGCCGGGCTCGGCTAGTTTACTGATATATTTGTTGTTACATTTATTATTCTTTGGTTTGTGTACAGTATTAATTGGTTTTCTTATTCATCCTTTTTCCCTAGTTCTCGACGGTGACGTTATAAGGGGCAAGGTTTATAACAACACATTCGCAACTTAGTTAAGACTATAAGCAAGCATACGCGTTGTATACGACCACTTTTAGTTTACCTAAATAGGTCTATTCAGTAAAATGTTTATCATCCTGTTGGTTATTTAGTTCTCATGTATTTAAACATTAGCATGTCAGTAATGAGCATTACAAAAAAATATCATTTTCCAAGTCGCGAGAATTGTTTTAGTTTTGGGGAAAAATGCGAAATACTATTCCATAGATATCATAAAAACTATTCCGTTTTTTTATATATGTATTCAATATGGCAGACAAAATATAATAATTATTTGCACCTTGAGGCGTATATGCCCCAAAAAGTGGTTTAATCATTTGAAATTTATACCCGACCGCCCCAAAAGAAAGGGTATGGATTCGACTCTAGGATGTATATGTGTTTATTGTTTGGCGTGGTCTGTAGCTTAAACGGCCTCCTAATTCATAATGACATAATATATAAAATATATATGCATATAAAAATCATAAAAACCGGGCACACAGTCGGGTTTTATGATTTACAATTATTCACTTAATAATTGAATTATTGAAAAAAATATTGACAGAACTTTGTAACAGCTATACATAGTACAGCCTAGGTACGTCAATATATAGAATATGTTGCTTATATTATAACTTACTAGCTTTACACGTATATACATAATATGTGATAATATTACTAATTCATATTGACATAGAGTGACAAATTCTCCAGCGTTCTCTCAATGATAGTCAAGTTAAACATCACCGCTCTCTGTGCGCTGGTGTGTTGTCATTCAAACATAATAACGCTCAAATTACACATGGATGACGACAATAATTGATGAGCTTAACGGAGTCGTTTCTACTTCACGCTTAATGATTTTGAGCCTTGTCACATCGGTCTAGAGATAAAAATGACATGGATTGTTTTTATTGTAATTACCATGCATGTCGATCTACTAATTACGTAGTAATATTGACTTTGCAAAAGCTTCCATATTAACCATTGACTATATACAAATATAAACGTGATGACATGACTAATTATTGTCAACATTCTCGACAAGTAGAAGATCAGAAGTGTATTCATAGTAACAAATACTTGTTCATTCATACATACATGTACGATACCGTGTGTGAACTGTTGTTACAAATATATAAATAGGTATGTAACATATACACTATATAAATCGGGAAATCATTTATATGTATTATATAAATTTATTTATATATAAATAGACTACACCAAGTTCTAAGGTTACTTTACACTATACGTTGACAACAAGGTATTTTATTCCTAACACTCATACGCCCGCACTATTATTCCCTGTGTCGCGGGCACACACAAGCACAACACACAAATACCCAAGACCTGGGACAAACACCTTCACTCATCGCATAAATATTAGAATGGTTTCAAAAAAATCTCTTAAACACCTCTAAAACTTGTTTCGTGATCTTTACAGCTTTAAATATAAAGACAAATGAACCTGTCCATTTCCCCAAAACACACATTACTCAATAAAAAAAAACTTCATTAGGTAAAAGGCGCCTTTCGAAGTCTTCTTAAAAAAGTTCTAGTTTTATTATCCACTAGCCGCGCCCTGCGGTTGTACCTGTGTGGTGATGAAGAATGGTGATGATGGTTGATGAAAATTAACCTATGTGTTAATCCAGTATATAAGGTATCTCCATACCAAATTTCATCGAAATCGGTGTAGCCGTTTGAGCGTATAGAGGTATAGAAGAATGATTTTTATCCTATCTTTCTCTAGTTCAGTTGCAATAGATGTAACGGCCTATTGCAACTGTTCAAATAGATAACTGAACCGATTCCGATTTATTTTTTATAGAACCTTACAGATACAAACCAGTCCACAAATGATCAGAAGTAACAAACATAAAGAAATTCAACCGAATTTCGTATCCTTTCGAGAGGCCTAGTCGGTTAAAATAAGAATGGTAATTTCTGTATTATATTATTATGTATCATATAATATTGGCAATGGAACGAGTCGCCGAATTATTATCCAGTGTGATATCTTGACGTTTAATCGCAAGAAAGCACCACATAGTGTAGGCGATGAATTAAACATCGGGCCGGCAGGCTCACGTGCGGAGTCGCTGAGGAGGGCGACGCAAAAATAACATTCAAGCGATTCCACAATAATTCTTGACTCGCGTCAGAGAATAGCTATGGTCGCGCTACGAACCCCGCTGTGCTACGAGTACGTGCTAGTAGACGCGGGCGTCGCAACGCAGCATGTCGCAATCACGACGTGTAGCTCTATTTCTAAACGAATTCTCACAAAAGAGGAAGTTTCCTCCATTCGATTTTTTGTTTATTAGGTCTATAATTTTGATTAGGTAATTGTACAATATTCGAGTAGGTATATGTGGTAAAACAGAAACTATGCTGAAAGTACTAAGTACAACTAAATTTTTACCGCACACTTGAGGCAGACGCCTCCTTATTAACTCTCGAAAAATGTTTACAGGCTTCGAAAATTGCATTTTATGACCAATTGTGTTTATAAGAATATTGTTTTTATTCGAAGGATAATATTTCTGATTGGTCGTATTCCATTAGAATAGGTTTCTTTCTTATTCTATTTTTTTTTTTAAGAAAATTTTTGTAAGTATTCCATTGATTAGAAGTATAAGGAGGTTTTTATAGTTTGTAAAACTATGCAATGACTTGTTATGAAATAATAAAACTAGAGTTGTTACAAATACTATCACTAACATAAAGAAAAGAAACACTAAAATTATTATTTAAATATTAAGTAAAATAATGGTACATATTTTGATAAAAAATATCTAAAGTAGGTGAAGGCAATCGATCTTGAAATAGCATCGACAGGTCAGTCCACTCATACCCGTTTTAAATATCTTTTAGATGTTTTAGGTCTAATAACATTTATTTTTGGTTTTTGTTCAGCACCATTAAAGAAATATAAGAGCTGGGTGCCATGCCAGATACCTCCACTACTGCTTGTCCCTTATGCATCCTCCGGGGTTCGGGGGAACGGCAGTGCTGTGGGCTGGTGCACTTTGGGTATCGGTCAACAACTTCTCTGGGGGATGGGAATAATGCAATCTTGTTCGCTGTTAGCTGATGACCTGGTGAGGTGGGTCACACCGCGCGCACTTCTGATAAGCAGAGGGACGCGAGATTAGGAGACTCATCGTCAAGGTGGGTCCGCGTGGCTTCACTGCCCGGCCCCATGGCCTGATGGCTATACTCAGCCTTCTCGATTGGGCGGGAACGGAGGAGGCTGATGATAACGTCTCGCTGCGGAGAGGCGACGGAGCCGGACGTGGCGAGGGGCGATGAGGGGGTGTTTCATGCGTACCCCATCTAGCCCAGTAGCCTGAGGCCTAGATAGGAATTCCCGTGTCACAGCGTAATGGACTGATTATGTGAACGTTTGTATGTTTAGATATTTCTTGGCTCGGTCATGCCAGAATAGCTAATCTTAATGACGTATGAAACCGACAGATTTATCCGGTAAAATATTCGGTAACGGGAAACGGTAGCACACGCGGGTGAAACCGCGGGGCGCAGCAACTGCTGTACAACTCGTTACTTTTAATATATTTTTGAATCTGGAGATAACCCTGTATTTACAAATTAAATAATTATTTTACCAGTTGAATTCAACTGGTACACACATTTGCCTTAATTCATACGCCTCCATATTTGGAACATACTTTCCGTTAATAAATAATGTCGTTAGCGTAGAGCCGAAATAGATTAACTACAATAAATATACACCTTTAATGAACTCGTCTACCGCCGAGCCACGCCTCTATTCAATTCCTAACAATTACTGAACGAAGTCTATAATTTACGGACCGGTCGGTGGGCTGGAGCATATGCAGAGAAGTTAAAAACAATATATGGAATAAACCGTAGACAGAGTAATGAGTGTAGCCTGAGAACGTATATTTTGCTATAAAGTGTTTAATTTTTATGAAATGATTTTGCAATGTGGGAGGGCGCCGGGAAGGCGGCGGTATTGAGCGTGGGCGCGCCGCCCGAGCGGGACGAAGCCCTACAGTCGAGAGAGGGTATCGGACCGGCGCGCACGCCCGTATCGCACAGCTCCGCGCCGCACCGCACCGCGCCGCCGCCGGCTCCTCGGCCCGCACACGGCGCCCCGACACACGTCGCTCAGTGCACGAGCCTTGACGTACCGCGAGTCCGCGGACACACGCACCCCGCGCCGCCCAAACACTGCACGTGCAACGCCATCCGCGACCGGGAATAAACTTTGCGAGCGAACCGCAAAACGGTGCAGTTCATCGCCGGGCACGGAAATTGAGAAAGAAATAACATTTTTTAAATTAATAGTGTGACAATAACTGTGACGGCAAGATAGTGTTTATAGAATAGATTGGGCGGCGGCGACGCCACGTATTCGTCATGTGTCTTGGTACGTTGTTATTTTATTATTATAGTTTATTGAATTTAATATAGGCATTTTAAATCTTATAAAAGATTCTCGTTTCATATTAGCATTCTTTGGATATATCTCTAGGCTATTTAGGAAACGGCTTTAACCATTTTGATGAATGTTTGTACACTGATTTGTACACCAGGAATAACGCCGAGTGAACTTTGGTCGCTCAGATTTAATAAAAAATACTGGAAAAGAGAAAAGTGACGATATTTGAAACTAAAACTTGGTGGCATATAACAAATACCACAGCGTATAAAGCTTTTACGCTGTGGCTTGTTTATTTGTTTACAAATCAAATAAACCCTTATTACTTGCGTATTGCTCGTATTAAGAGCATGTATGATTTTAGATATATGTATTTGCTTTCCTGATTATTGAATTTGCTGATTAGAACAACAAACAATTTAATGTTATTATTATTATTATTACTTTTTCATCAAACTCAGAGCCCCGCACAAGAATTCCCTGTATCGCGGGAGGCATGGACACACAATCACAGTACACACACACCCAAGATCCAGGACAAACATCTACACTCATCGCATAAATGTTTGCCCCTGCCGGGATTCAAACCCGGGGTCCCGGAAACACAGAAGTCATGTCACTGACAGTAACCACTGCGCCACCGCGACCGTGAATATAAAACATGATTGTTCTTTGAATTATTTACTAAACCGATACAGTTATAGTAAAGTACCTTCTACTAGAACTGACATTCAAGTTATGTATATATGTATAATTGAGTACAAAAACGACAAAATATTTCTAATTATTTCAAGATGAAAACAAAAATAAATTCGAATAATTACGTAGAGCCGGTTCAGCATGAGGCCGTTGTAAGTTTAAATCGCCCGGGGGCCCTGGAGCCCTGGGGCCCTACTCGTATCTGCAAACTTGGGCGAAGTACAAAGACTCCAGCTTTAATGAAATAGAGACGTATCGAGTTTCAAGATGTTCTTTTATTATGTATTGGATTCAGGGTAAATATTCTGTTATTAATTTTATTGAATCTCTTTAGAAATACATGATTATTTTAAAATATGAAAAGTAAGAACGAGAATCATTCACGTAAATAGGTAGGTTAGTCTTATTTATAATGTGAACCACAGCGGGTGTTCGAGAGGCGCGGGTCGCACGCGGCTCCGTCTTGTACCGTACCACATCGGGTGTTCTTGTTCGAGAGGCGCGGGTCGCACGCGGCTCCGTCTTGTATTGTACCCCATCGGGTGTTCCTGTTCGAGAGGCGCGGATCGCACGCGGCTCCGTCTTATACCGTACCACTCGCAGTTGAAACAGGCGGGCCGCAGCTTTCTAATATATATATATGTATTTATATACTGATGAAGGCTGTGTTAGCAAATCAAGGTCATTTATCTGATGGTATCATCCGCCCAGCAACAGACAAATGTTACTGTTTTACAAGAGTGAGTTACATGTCTATTTAATTAATACTTATCAATTTCAAAATGAATTGATAAGTTGATGATGAATGATCTGTTAGGAACTACACATTATACTTATACATTGGGTTCTCAGAACTATCCGAGGTCATATTGAGATAAAATATAAAAAGATTAAGATTGTAGAAACCTCAGTGAACATTTCTATTGATTTGTTCAGTAGAAGCGGCGAATCCAATTAGCGCATCCGTCGCAACCTTACGGCCAGCCTTGGTTTTAGGAATCCGGTAAATATTCTACGACCTACGTATATAGGAGCGATTGAAACTCGCACATCGAATACTGCACACGAACTGAATATTGTTAATGTAAGTTACTAATGGAGAAAATTATAAGAGCATGCTCTTAATAGGTAGTAGTTGGTAGCACTCTGCCTTCTGAGCCGCTGGTCCCGGGTTCGATTCCCGGACAGGTCAAACATTTGTGTGTTTGAACATGTCTGTTTGACCTGTGTCTGGGTGTGTATATGTATATAAGTATATATCAGTCATCAGGTTACCATAGTACAGGCTCTGCCTAGTTTGGGACCTGAAGACCTTGTGTGACCGTTATCCCATATTATTATTATAATTATTATAGGATAGGCATCCTTAGACTAGAATTTTTTATACAGTATGTACTTAAATTTTATTTGTCGGTTTAACATGTAACAAATTACAAGAATCGCAGTTCATATAATATTTTTAGCCAGATTATTTTTGCGTTTTTCTAAAAACGTATCCTCTGCGGTTGCTTCTACGTACAATTTATATAAACATATAGTATATCATAACATATATATCTATTGACGTTGGTAAAGAGATTTATTTTACCCTGTGCACCTTAATCTATGACCACGAATTGAAAAATCTGCACATGAAATGAATGGTGTTCATCATCATCATCATCATCTCAGCCATAGGACGTCCACTGCTGGACATAGGCATGAATGGTGTTGATTTTCCAGAAAGTGTATTTTTCGAGAAAACATTGTAACTATCATAGTCAAGAGCGGAATAATTCCGCACTGTAAGTTCATTAGAATTAATGGTTTTGCTAAAAATACCCCATACTTAAGCCTTATTATTTGAGATCAGGTCGTCATGCCTTTACATGGTCCAAATAGCGACACGCATGTGGATCCTGTGAATAATCCACATACGTAGCCATAAGTATGTGGATTATTGCATAGCATACGTAGTTACGTTCCCTTCGTAATTTATCCGTCACCGTGGGGGAAATTCTGATATTCAACGTTATTGCTTCACCAATTGGTAATTATTTAGCAATAAAGTGGAGCAAATATCCATCAGGCGCAAGGTCCTTTTCTAATTAATGTTGGGAGCGGTTTTATGTAGGTTTAAGGGCAAATATACCAAATGGTTTATATAATATCCCGCGCTTGCCGCCCTCCCATAAATCACAAGGATCGGGCATAGGTCTTATTTCATAAATAATATCCAGGTTTTCTATATTATTATAAAAATTTAATAAATTTAAACATATATATTCATGTGGATAAAATCATCATACTGCGCTCGCCAACCTGCCGGCCAAGTGGTGAGTACTGGTAAACCCCCCTAAAACAACATGCGGGGGGCATATCTCTAGCAGTGGATGTTCTATGGCCGAGATGACGATGATGATGTAAGTTTTCAATATAAAGTATCTTTTTATTTTGAAACACATAAGATTACCATAGATATTCTAAATATTATTTAACACTCGCCGTCTAATCTTACAGCTAATAATAATTTGTACTGAAAGCACATGTTATAAAAAGAAATATATAGCACACAACAACGCTGCGCTATTTCTAAAAAAAGAGAAAAATGAGAATCCGGTCAATGGTTTCAGGGACGCTTACATAGAAACATTCAAAAAAATATTTTATTTGACAAAGTACAAACGAATGAAGTCCTGCCTTCTGTATAAACTGTGCTACAGAGGGCAGTGTCTACCCCGAAACATATACGTATGGAAGATATATCAAAAGCTTTTTAATGTATGTAATCTTTACTGATATTATAAAGAGGAAAGATTTGATTGTTTGTTTGTATTAAATAGGGTCCGAAACTACTGAAACGATTTAAAATTTCACTGTTTGGAAGCTACACTATCCCCGGGTAACATGGACTATATTATATTTTCAAAAAAGCTAGGGATCTTTGTAGTTTTTTAACCGACTTCACAAAAAGGAGGAGGTCTCAATTCAACCTGTATGTTTTTTTATGTTTGTTACCTCAGCTCTTTCGACTGGGTGGAACGATTTTGATCGGTCAAGCGGTTTTTAAGTTACACTCCAATAACTGAAAAGTGCTATGCATACGACGATGATATTATAGTTGGTTGGTGGACAATTCATCCCGTGAGTAGCAAAAGTCACTGAAAAGGGTGCACACAATTTTTACCAAAAAATGGAAACGACTTCAACACTCAAAAGTGTGAAATAGCTTGTCGAAGTCGGTACCATGCTTACAATATTGTGATAATAGTTACTTTTGAACTATCATGGTACCGACTTCAACAAGTTATTTCTCACTTTTCAGTTTTGAAGTCGGTTCTATCTCCTGGTAATTTTTTTTACCCGTGCGAAGCCAGGTGGCCTGTTAGTGTTAATTAAACTAAACGATAATACAAAGTCCTAAAAAGTATTTGTTATTATTGTTATATTTATGACAACATGTATAAATATTAGTATGGATTATTTATATTGTCATGTAGGGGTCGGAACGCTGACCTCGGCTGCCTTCGCAGCGGTTATCGGTCCACCGATAAGGTGACAGATATCCTGATACAAATCTCAGAGGAAAATTGGAGGGAGGCCGATTGGACCCCCTTCAGCGTCGTCCTTCAGATCAAGGAGAGGCCAAGAGAGGTTGAAATGGTGATGACCCAAATATATGTCTTTTATATTATTTAGTAGGTGCTTGGACCCCGGACTAATTTGGTGTCAAGTACGTCAGTCGTCAAGTCAGGTTACGGGCAATAATAGTGTCATAATGGCACGACTGGTACGCCAAGATTGCTGGAAAAGCTTGGTATGTCATGCTACTTCTGGCTGTTATCCCATCCCACTAATATTATAAATGTGAAAGTTACGATGGATGGATGGATGGATGTTGTTACTCAATCACGCCAGAACGGCTGAACGGATATCGATGAAATTTGGTATGGAGATAGCTTACACCCTGGATTAACACATAGGCTTATTTTCATCATCACCGTTTTTTATTACCAAGCGGGTAAAACCGCGGGGCTAGTTATAAATATAGGGATAATTATTGGCCCTAATTATTTTGTTAATCACTCGAATTAGATAAAATTCCCTAATATTCGTCAAAATGAAATAGTTTGTATTCTATTTACGCTAAAATTCAAATCCGTTTAACTCCATAGAACGCTATCCCTAATATTAGACGAGTTTTAATCAATTGCTGACCAATTGCGGGTAGTTTTAGTTGGCACCAAATAAGTGGCGACTTATTTTACGTAAAACTACCCGCAATTTTAATACAAAGATCTTATTTTAGTGTTGTCATACTAATTTGGACTTTATAATAACCGCGTAAGAATTTATCTTGCTTATACTATTTTTCATAATTATAGTTTAGTTTGGTTGAACAAGATAATAAAAATAATAAAAACCATGTTCCGACGTGGCCGTAGAATAATTTCTACATTATCATAATAACTGTATATTTTTAGTTAAAACTATTTCACGATTCCGTAATTCCTGTGAAATCTACCTGAAAGAAAACCCGTCTTACGAATGTACGTCCGTACGTCAGTTCATAAATGATGGAGCTGATTTAACTTTTTTTATGTTCGCTGAAAACCGTAGTCTTTTAACTATTTGATACTTTAACAATAAATAATAGAAAACTAGTCATTATGAATGAGTCAACATTTATATT
Organism: Apeira syringaria; assembly: GCA_934044485.1. NCBI lineage: Eukaryota > Metazoa > Arthropoda > Insecta > Lepidoptera > Geometridae > Apeira > Apeira syringaria. The sequence goes on from OW203662.1 coordinate 1,278,058, forward strand.
TTTTATATGAACTATCCAGAGTAGCAGTCGCATTAACACATTCCTTCTAGCCACCGTTTCCGAAGGTTTGTTACTATACTAGTAAGTAAATAATGCACGAACAAGGAGTGTTATTGGTACTTATATCAAGCAAGACAATAAACACGTAGCTTAGATAATGGCACATACGTTACGGACAGTGCTCTAGATCCAAACCCTTGGGTATACTTATTACTTTTCACCTTGCGAGGCAGGGTACGTGTAACCAACGTTAATTTTTAGAATACTGAAGGTTGCTTTTATTTTACTTATTGAACGCAAAAACCACTATCATTAACTGCATTTGTATTTTAAATTTTTAACTGCAAACTAAAACATGTCACTACTAAACTTAAAATAAATAAACAAAAAAAAACTTGCCTAATAGTACAATTTTATTAAAAATACTATCAGTGAGTCCATAAATACGAAAGCATAAAAATAATATTTATTATACTATCTATTTATTATTTGAAAAGTTTGCATTATCTCTGCAACCATTCATCTTCTTCCATTGATCTTCACATGGGGAAATTACCGATAGATAAAAATATACTTAGGTATCTATCAAAATGGAAATGTCGCAAATTTTTGTATTCTTTTTTTATCCTCCTAGCGTTTAACCACTATCTTACCACTTGATGGTCAGTGACGATGTGGGCAAAGGTTTAATCACGCTAGACCTAGAAAGTGTAAATTGCATAATCATTAAGATATAACACATAGACACTCATAGAAGTATATCTATAAGTTGTATGTATTGCTTCCGGGCTGATTGGCCGTGGTCTAAATGAAACTTGTGTTCCAGACGTTTCGTCGATCACTGCGGTCGACATCTTCAGTGGTTCAGGTCCATCAATACATACAACATGCAACGCCGGCCGTGAAAGCCTTAGAGTTTACATATATTTATAGGTATATATATATAAATTAAATCAGAATACCGCTCACCTCATCGTAACCATGTTTGCATAAATCTGGTAGTAATAATGGCTAAGAGCTCAAGAGCAGTTGCCTTCCTGCAGTGTGGATATAGTAGAGAGTAGGTAATACAATCAACGTTCATTTGTGAAATGACTTTACACTTACCCTAAGTGGCGAGTCACGGAGCCGGGTTACGGTTTAGAGCACCTAGTTGCGCCCCTTTGTTTAGCTAATAGTGACAACCGCCTAGGTGTCAGTGTCACTAGCACATTGCTCATATATTGTTAATTGAGTTGTGTGTGCATGAATTGCCGTTTTTGCTAGTTTTGATATGCAACTAATCTGTAACAGAATACCAAGTTTGTTCATGAAAATGATGAAATGAAAATTTGAAATACTATTGCATTGTTTATAAATTGTTTGTTCTAATATATAAGAGAGATTTTTCGTTCAAACATTCAAAATTCACGGTGTCATTGTGTCGAAAATATATTAAATTAAGAGCAATCTATATGTAGTTTTCAAAAATGTTTATCGTAACAAATGTTCACTTTATTACTGTCTCAAGATAACTGTAGCCTTAAACAATTTAAACATCGACAAAGTACGTTTTTTTTGGCAGATAAGATTAATATTATAAAATCTTTCATATTATGCATACAATGTACAAAATGACCTGTGATCCCAACACCGGTTCATGCATGTCGTGTTATTAAAAATGAAATCTGTTGATTTGCATTTAATATACACTATTTTTTAAGCGTTCGTGACGAAATTCAGCCGTGCGACGTTAACCGGTCAACCAGATTAACGTCGCACGGTTTAGTTGCGTCAAGAACGTCCTGCTCGGTCACACCTTGGATGGGTGACTGGTAGTGGCAACAGAGCATCGCGCTTCGGAAGGCACGTTAAGGCGTCAGTCCAGGTTCTTGTCTTAGTAGTTAGGCCATGTTGGAGGCCCTTGGGCTTCAACATTAGGTTGGTGACTAGCCTATACACCAACCCACATTGGCAAGCGTGGTGGAGTGAGGCCAACACTTCTTTCTGTAAGGAAGGTTAATGTCCCAGCAGTGGGAACTTATTGGGCTGCTAATGCTAACACAATTTTAATTTATTGAACTTAAGGCGCTTATAAGACCCGATAACCTTGGAAGGGCAGAATCAGCACGGACCCGCTAATTATTAGTATGAGAAGTATATTAAAAGACGCGTGGAAAATAGTCGCCTTTAAAAAAATACACGTACAATTTGTGAGTTACAGCTCTACCATTTTTCGATTACAGTTTAGAATCATTATAGTTTAAGAGTTGAATCAAATATTATGACTTTAAACATCATTTTAATTATTTTTTTCAAATTGTTTCCCTTCCTTTCTTAGATCCTTTTGTGGATAGCCAATTGGCCCAATACAGCGGAGCGGTCTTTGGGGATCTTAGTTCCAGGTGTCTACTGGAGGTTCGTCATCGAGGTACAGGCCTAAAACATTTTAATGGTATACAAATGGTCACCTTCTGTGTCCAGTTCTTCATTACCGAAAAAGCGTATCTACGGCTATCAGTTTATTTCAAACAATTACAATTATAACCCTTCCATACTGTCTATTGAAGAAGTGGAATACCAGTAAAACGTGTAGACGTTTTAATGCTAGTTCTCATGTCTGCTTGGGAAATCCTAAGATTAAATAAGTACTCTTATGTAATACTTAATTCGTATGTGCTGCACGAGTCGGTCAATAAAACAAACTCTATTACATTAAATATACTCAAGAAATCGACCGCCATATTACGGAAATGTTTGATTCGAGTGACACATTGACACATGTGTTTAGCAATGACGCAACCTCTCTAAAAATATGACAATAATAAAATAATGTCTTGACCACGTGTATATCCGCACCTTGGATTATATCGATTTCTTCTTAGCGTTGTATTATTACTTTTGCACTAGCAGACCAATCCTTATAACTCATTCTGTATAATCGTGATCTCTGACTAATAGGGCATTGTGAGGAGATTCAGAGTCGCACAACGACCTATGGGGAGCGCTATGCTCGGGGATTCTCTACGTGATCGAATCAGAAATGAGGAGATCAATAGACGAATGAAAGTCACCGATATAGCCCAGCGGATTAGCAGGTTGTAGTGGCAGTGGGCAGGGCACATACCTCTATCCACTAATGGTCGTTGAGGTCGAAAAGTTCTCGAATGGAGACCAAGGACTGGCAAGCGTAGCATAGGATGGCCACCGACGAGGTGGACGGACGACCTGACTGAGGTCGCAGACAAGGCATTTTTTATTGCATTACATAACCGATAGAACCTCGTTGATATGGATTTAACAAAGGCGTTTTGATAGAAAATAAGAAATAATAACCATAACATAACTTTGTTATTAAAACTGACGTGGTTTGGACACATTATGAATGTATAAAACACGGGAGTTAGTCACGTAGTTACTCAGGGGGTTTCGACTATAGTTGTACATATATAGTACACCGACGCAGCCAGTAGCACTCCGCCCCCCGCAACAGCATTGTGCGCTGCGCGCGGCCGCCCGCAGTACTAGGCGAATCGCGACCGCGTCCGCGAGCGCCCCGTATTCTCCTTGAAAAAGACCACCGAATGTGGTTGAAACTATAGTCGGAACCCTCTGACTTACGTGAGTAACTCTCGTGTTTTATACATTCATAACATAACTGTCATGTTATGCTGTATGTTGATGTGATGTTGTTTTTTGTATTTTCATTTATAGAACTTCTCCAAATTGTTCCGAACGGCAAACATCAATCGTTTCGTAGGGCAATAAAACGAAGGAAAAGTTCCTACTCTTCCTTATACAGGTAAAAGGTAAATGCTACATGGAGAAAAACCGTTCGTTATCTGACTGAGTGTAATGTTACTCCCATCTTGGGAACCCGCCTATCTGAATGTTTCTACCAACCGTACCTACGCTGCTTACTACAAATGTATAATGGATTGGCTAAAAATGAATGGGTAAGCATTACTGCATCTGTCTAGGCATAATGTAGAAAAATAATATCAGAGGTTAGTTACTACCTCAAAATATAGCTAAGAGAAATATGGTTAGTGAATTACTGTCTATTATCAAGAAAGAACAAGGGCCATTGTCCGCGCCGCCTACCCGCAAGTCTATTATAAGTGCACCTACGAACCCTCGTATCGAGATAAATGGGACAACACGGGAAGCATCAGCTTTCAAATAAAAAAAAGAACGATCAAAATCGGTTCATTCATCAGTCGGAAGATATGCAGTAACAAACATAAAAAAAAGGCGCGCGGCACTCGGGGACTGCCGCGGTAAAGCTATTGCATAGCATTTTTTATCAACTTATGCAATTAATATATTAATAACTTATGCAGTAACGCCAATACAACCAATGCCACCTAGAGGCGAGTTGCTGAACTAAACAGACAAGCGTGATATTTCAAAAAAATCGTTAAAAGTTCTGCTATTCATAGATAGATGGCAAAACTAAAAAGTATCATCGCTGTGCCGGTCGGAGTGGGGGGTGTTAGGTTATTTTGGTTACGGAATTTCTGGATTCGGTCTCCACGCTCAAGGCCCGCGATAGAAGCTATGCAATTAGCTTAAAAAAAAGAACATACGGTTCGAATTGAGAACCTCCTCTTTTTTTTTGAAGTCGGTTAAAAGAACAGAATATATTTTTACTTAGACCATTGATTTGCTGGCAGTATTCCTAGAGTTCATTTGGCATCGGTAAAGTTCACACCACATTAAGTCTTTCAGTAGTTTGGCCTCAAGCCACGGCGCGCAGGGTTTGTTCGAACTGGAGTTTTGCAGATTCTGGGTTCTGAATGAAATGTTACTCAGATTTATGTTCCTTTTCATTGTTAACTTGCTCTATTTTTAAACATTTTTCGAGAAATTTCTTAATATTTTATTTTAAAAATTCATGAGAATAAGAACTAACAATTTTAGCCCATTAAAAATTAATAATTTAAGTAAAACACGTGTAATTAAATGTTTACATTGAATTCTAAAAATATCATAAAATAATTATTATAACATCCTCAAATGTAAATATTAGAAATAGAAATTATTAACTTTCGCCGACCTATAGGAGTGTATGTATTATTGAGACTCAAATATACATCCTTGAGTATCAATTATAAGTATTTTTTGAGCCATTGCATTCATAAGTTTCCGTAATATAAGCTCTAACTTCAAATTCAATGCCATTATGACTAGCTGCATCGGAAAAGGCACGCGGACTTTGGTTTTCTCGTCACCGTCCCTTTTCCGAATAAAAAGATAAAGATAGTTTATTTCGTTCAAAGACATAGTATGTTCTATTGTGTTACATTAATTCGCTATCATAATTAGAGAACTAATAATACTAGGCTAAATCACAAACTAGTTTGATAAAACTATGTTTTGTGAGACCGTGTTCCTCAAGGCAGCCAAAGACTATTATAGCCCATAACAGTACGAATACTTCGAGGATGAATGAAGTTATGATTTATTATGTTACAACTTCTTCGGCTCGTCTATCTCTGTGCTAATTTTATTCAGATCCGTTAATATGTTTCTGTTGTCGGTAAGTTTGACGTGATTAAGTAACAAACATCCAAACATTTACACATTAATATTTATTGCAGAATTTCAGGTGACTTAAGTATTGTGTACGAAACCCTTCTTTACGTTCCGTTGTGGTGATGCTTCAACCACTCGATCCTCAGGATCATATATCAAAATATCAGAAATTATATTTTCGTGATGTGCGTGCAAGCAGGAGGGCACACAGCTGCGTTATCAGTATTTCAGAACGCACCAAAAAGTTCAGACTCGTGGTTAGTCCAATATTTTCCGTTAAGTTTAAGCACATGACATTGTATATTCTAGATAGGTACTATTTTTAATTATGTGATTGTTTGACAATAATAGCACACTAACTAACACTATTAAGCAATTATTGTAAACTAATAAACAAACAAAATAGGTTTATTTGAACGAATATTGTCGTATAGTAACGATTACATCATTGTAACGTTTGTCAATGAGAAACTTGAATAATATTTATATTGTATATTATTATACAATCCGGCAATTTATTGTAGATACTTAAAGGTTAAATGAAAGTTAAAGTCTTTGGTTATGTTCATGCTTATTCTTCTTATGTCGCATGGCAACACGGTTGAATATAGATTAACTTGTATTTTCATGGAAACATCTGTGTGTAACAAACCTATATTCGCAATAAACAATTTGATTTGATTTAAATATCCGCATTTATTCGGTATATAGTGAGTTTCCTCTTCTTCTTTTCAACTACAGACAAGAAATAGCTTCTATGCCCAACATCTAAGCTTATATACCATCACCGAACAATGTAGTGTAGTAATGTTCGCAGCGAGAGTTGTGCTAGAAACAAAGCCTCGTCGACCTAGCTTCTACAAGCTATTCCCAATTGTATGAATCCGGGGCATTCCGATACCAAATTCAATTGTGAATATGCCGTTAAAGCTCGCCGGGTAAGTATATGTGTCTTATTGAATGTTACTGTTTCAAAATATGCTTGAAGGAAGTATCATTTGCCCGTATTCGTTTCGATGAATGAATAGAAACGTATTTTCAAACACACTGGTCAAATGCGCGTTACCACATAAAAACCTGGTAAGATCAATTTAAATATTATATTTAATAATAATGACTGAAAAAAATGTATACAAATCTGTGTGGATAGAGTCCGCTGCGTATTTTTTGTGTTTATGTATGTTCTTCTTTTCGGCTCCGCATTATACGTGCATTTGACAGAGTCAAGTATAATTAATGTTTAAGTTTTGTGGCGCCAAGTAGTGGGGTTGGCCCGAAAGTCTCTATTAATGCACCTAGTGGACCTACACATAAACTTTACTAAAAGATTTGGAGAGAAATAAAGAAGAGAAGATTTACATTCTAAGCCGTTTTGTTCCACTTTCGTAGACTCTTACGTCTACAACTCTTCCTGCACTTTCGCTATTGTACTATAACATCAAAAGAAGTGCAGCACTCAGTGTGTAAAATGAAACAAAATGACAATATTCTCCATTAATATTTCCCGCTCCATTAATATATCTAAATACTTGATTTAAATAAAGAGGGATCGATTCGTCTGCGTTGAATATTATGTGCAGTTGCGCATGCGCATACAACTTTACAGAAATATCGAGAAACATGTCAGTTTGGAAACTTATATAAATATTGACGATCGCTTTTTGATTACAGCGAAAGGTATGAACGTCATATTTAAAAATACGGCCCTAAACAGTGTACATATATTTTATTTTCTACTCTAGACATATTCCGAAACAGGTGACGTAGAAACTTACTATTTTCCATTTAGAACTCCTTTTCAAAACTATTCAGCAAATAAATGTAACTGTCCAATACTTTTATAAAAGTCTCAGTTCAAAGATCGATGATGACATAAGATAAAAATATACCTACTTGGTGTATTGCATTGTGTGTTTAATTCCACTTTTTATTTCAGGTATCCATTCTTCACTAATAACTAAGCGTGGCTCGAGATATTCTAATGTATTTTTATTACTAAACAAGTAATTAATACTATTCAACTCGCGTTGACATATTAAAAAAAATCAGCCGGATGTTTAAAAATGATGATAAAAATTAGAAACTGATGGAGTCTTGTCTTCCTGATATTAACTTGAAAAAAAACATATTCATATAAGGATATTTCATTCAGCTATAACTCAAAAGCTTTTCGTGTATTTTTCTACTCTACTACAAGTTTATTTATGTATTCGAGATAAAAAAACAAATTTTATCAACAAAAATGGAACCGACTTCAACACTCAAAAAATGTTTACCAAAAAATAGAACCGACTTCAACACTCAAAAGTGTGAAATAACTTGATATCGTACCAGGATAATTCAAAAGTAACTATTATCAAAGTATTGTGAGCATGGCACCGACTTCGACAAGTTATTTCACACTTTTGAGTGTAGAAGTCGGTTTCCATTTATTGGTAAAAAAAATTTTTTCATCCTTTTCAAGTGACCTTTGCTACTCACGGGATCAATTGTCATTGTGTATGTTCTCCGATTTCTCCACCCGCAACTATAATGTCATCGACGTATGCGTAGCACTTTTCAGTTATTGGAGTGTAACTCATCATCAGATTTGAATCCTCTATGCACAGCCAAGCGTGCTTTTTGGACACTTTCTGGTTGTTCGTGAAGGAAAACAACCTCCATTCACCTTATTTACTGCATTCACTCTCCTTTAAATATCACTTTCACACTTTCCGTCTTTTGTAAACATTGACCCCGATTATACATACAATCTTTATCACCTGTGGTCACGTACATATTATATGAGATAATAGGTACGTCACAACCGCTGGCTAATATATTTTGCTATGTTCATATGTATTTCAATCTAAAGAGTTAATAGCCGAGCAATTTGTTCCTTTAAACATAAATAAGTCTATTGAGTCTAAAAAGGATTTAAAAAGAAGCCATCCATTTCATCCATTTAAAAACATACCATCAATTTGTAGGTATTAAGCTTTTAGAGCCGAACAACTACATAGATGTGGCTTGGCAAAGTGCCACAACTGCTGCTGAATTCACTCTCAGCAGTACACCTAAGCACAAAACAGATACGTACAGAAGTCAATCACATGTAGGTATAGGCTTCACTTTTCATACCTACTTTGGCGTATTCACAAAAACTATCGTAGCAGTGGCACTCGTATCTCGTTGTTTGATTTATTGTTGACAATGAAACAGGAAGTACGGAAATATGACCCAATAATAGCTAAATAATCGCGCTCGCACTGATTTGAAATGATTTGAGATATCGTGTCCGTGAGAGATGTCTATGTGTGCGTTGCTCGAGCGCACTTTGTATGTAGATTGACTTCTGTACCTATCTGTTTTGTGACCTAAGCGTGGAGGGTTGAAATCGACAGTTTGGTAGTTGTATTTAGGTTCTATTCTAAATGTTGATTGGCTCTTTGAGAACCACTATTCAATGCAAACATCTCTCGAGATTCATTGACCAATTGCGACACATGGACCAGTTAACTTCGCACCGTGCCATTTCCTCTAGTGTCATTTATTTTGACAGCATGTATTCCGCAAGACAATCTCTTATTTCTCTTTCATTTATTATTATTTATCCATAAGTACTACACTATTAACGGTCGTTGGTCATGACTATCGGTGTATCAGAAACTTGTGAGTGATAGAGTTCCATTAGTAAGTTTCATATTAAGAAGTTTGCATGTTGCGTTAATCTACCGAAGATTCTAACGAACCACCAAAGGCTGCTCATATTAATAATCAAAATGTCAAAGTCGCGACACTTCATTTCAACCTTTATCACCTTCTCATTACCAATCACTCCAGAACGTTTGTTTCCTACTCTACCCGTGTGCCCTGACACTGGCGACTGGCGGCCCATACGGTAGTGTGGGCTCATAGTTAAATGGTAAACCTGCAAACACTGACTTTTGGATAGCCATTACTTGCTACATGCCCATCCTCTTGGAGAGCGAGGTCCCGCAGCTCGGGTGGCTGCGCCCGCGCCGCCATGCGCCAGTCGCGCACTTGTCGCCACGAGGACACGCCTCGAACACCGACTGAGAAGTAACGACTGCGGAACATTACACAAACGTAAATGTTTGCCAGTTTATCGTTTCAATATCAAATAAGCTTAAGGCCTATGATGCTATGAGACAAACACACAGCCAGACATCTGCGTGAAAACACGTATATAACACATCTCTTTTTCCTTCAAGTGATATTATGGGTTTAACAAAACTATATATTAACCATTTTTGTAGTTATTATGATAGTATATTATGAGTGTCAATGGATATGGATATATTAACGTAATGTTTTAAAAAAAAATATTTTCTCTGTTTTGGTTGTGGTACAAAAGTCTATATAGCACTTACGAAGATTAAATTATCAGTTGGATTTTGCATTAATAAATTCGTTTTTTAGATCGGAAGGACTCATCTCTTACTTAGAAAAATTAACTTTTATAACATTTTTGTAGACAGCTTGGTCACTCGTGACAGTAAAAAGTCCGCCTCGCCCGCTAACGACCAGAGCGTTTGGCAAACGTTTCTCGGAGACGCAGGCACGTCCCACTTGCATTTGTAGTGGCGCTCAAGCGACAGGAAACTAGATGACCGAATGGTTTTTGCGGACGCCAGTGTAGGGCGAGGTGCGGCCCTAACCCAATTTCATGACACGGGGTCAATGCCGCTTATCATATCACTGAAGTTACGCTGAACTACTGGCTGTAACAATGGCAAGACAGCCGTCTTTTGTTCCCCCGATGCTCGCTCCGCCGGTGTCAATCACGATAATGAAATATCGATTCAACAGTTCCCTTCGGCACCCCGCAAACTACATTTTGAACACTACAACTGCAGTGTATATCTATATAACTGCTGTACGTCTATGCAGTAAGCAGCATTCGGCACGATGATTCAGTTTACGTTAAAGATTTAAAAAAAAATATTGGTCAAGTGTTTGGCCATTATCTTGCGCGATGGTCGGTACCTCAAAGGCAGCTGCCAGAAGAGTGTATTGTAGGAAGTTTTACAAATGTGAGGGCGTTAGCTAGCCAGCCATATACTGGAACGAGCACTACCGTCACGCTGTAGAATTGATAAGCTAGCCAGGCAGACTCGAAAGTACCCTAACCCCTTGCTGAGAATCTGATATCTTTATTGCCTTCACTGGAGGCTCAAGCCCTTGGTGGAATCGAACCAGCGTCCGCCAGCTTGACAGCCAACGCTACCGTCACTATGCCACTGAGTAGCACTCGTGAATGTTTTGTCCGCTCGCGTACGTTTTATTTCTGTAGGCCAAAAGTAACATGTCATCATCATCACCATCTCAGCTGTATGACGTCCACAGCTGCACATATGCCTCCGCCTCATAAGGGGGCTTTGCCAATACTTGCCACGCTTGGCAGGCGGGTTGGCGAGCACAATATGATTTCATTTAATTACATGTAATCTGCTTGAAAGCATTATATTCGTTCTCACGCACGTTGCATATTTGAGTTGCAGTTACAGCGAGCAACGATATCTATAACTAAAATTACGACAGTTAAAACAATATAAATTATTTTCAACCGACTACAAAAAGGGGGGGGGGTCAATTCTACTAATTTTGTAAATATGTGTAAATATTACGTCATAACTCCATTTAAATCAAGATCTGACCAATAGTTTTTGATACATTCTAAATAATGCTAATTTAAATTCGACTACAATGGGGTGATCTAGTATTTATGATGTGCGCGGATGAGTACCGTAAGTCGGTTTGTATTTTTTTTGACAAATATGCTTGCGTTTGACCACTGTCTCACCTGATGTTAAGTGTTACAATACAACAGCGTGGTTAACGCTAAAACTGTATTATTAGTGACGCAAAATACATTGATCATGGTGCCAAATCTTTTGCAAATCATTCTAAAATCTATTCGTTTCTTGATATTTATGTTATAGTTTTACTAAATTGCTAAATAAAATTATTGAATAAAAAGGCAAAAAAAAAGCACGGCTTTTAATGAAATCGTGGTAAAGACATGGAATATTATTACATGCTAATAAGTTCGGTATATACGGTATGGAGGTTTTAATAACGAACTAGTTCGTTTTTTCAACTTCGCAACTTCGAGTTTTGTTCAAACGCTTGTACGATACATGCGTTCGAACAAAACTTGAAGTATATCTCACTTACGTAAGTTGAATATTAGAATATGTCGTAGGCGTCTTGTCTCGTAGCACGCTACGGTTCGTAGAGCACCGCTACGAACTTCATAATTGTAAAAGTTTGAGTCTGCACAGCTTCGATCAAATCACAGATCACCTTGTTTGTCAGATCTGTCGATCAAATAATATACGATATATATCGATCTCGTATATATTTGATCGAAACTGTAGAGAACTGCACACGTCGCTGTATCGGTCGCATTTTTATTTTGTAAATATTATAGAGTAATGTTGTGTTTTTTTAAATTGAGTCTGTGACCTGTGTTGTATACATATAAGTATTAAAAAATGCATGATATATTTTAATATATTTCACATAAAAATATACCTAATAGAACATATAATAATTTGCAATAATTTTTTAATAAAAAAAGTCTTTTAAGAAATTATAAACCAACAGACAACCAGGTATTCGGAAGCACATCTAAAGTTTCAAAGAATTCTTCACATTTTTCCTTTTAAAAATGATTAAAAGTTGTTTTATGGAAAATTCTTTTAACTAGGTTTTATAAGCGTCTTTGAGCGAGCGAACGCACAAAGGCGATAATCGAGGCGCTCACAAAGGGAAATAACAAACGATCAGTTGACCCTCCCACATGGAATATACATAATATACATACATGTACATTATGTATTACACATACATATAGACTAAGATCGCAGGCAAGGGCTGGACGGGGACGCTTCCAACCGGTTCTTGTGGAAATGAATGGGGGAGGCTATAATATTCCGTGAGCCAGTGATGTCATATGACGTAATTTTGGAGCGGGCTCTCGGACTAATGATAAATATGCCGGTTCACCTCGGTGCGATCCGATAGATACATTTATATGCAAGTACTTGACCTGGTTCAGTTATCTGTGGAATTAGATTACAAATTAGCATATTCGGATTTGCATGTTATAATATTGCCAGTTGCGTGTTACGCTCTCTGTAACGTAATGTGTTACAACGTAACAAGATTATTCGATTAAGAATAAAACTAGTATTGTGACGAGCAGTGACAGGTGGCTTTAATTGGATTAGATGGCGAGGTGTCACCCTGCACATCCAGCGTTGACACGGATATGTTCATCGATATCTGTCATATAACACTTGGTCACACTTTATAATCCTACTAATATTATACATGCGAAAGTTGTGTTTGTGTGTATGTTTGTTACTTCTTCACGCTCAAATGGCTGCACCAATTTCGATGGAATTTGGTATGGAGATAGTTTAAGCCCTGGATTAACACATAGGCTACTTTTATCCCAAAAAAAGTATAGTTCTCGTGGGAAAATTGAGGTAGCAAGAAAACCGTAATCCACGCAGGTGAAACCGCGGCGTCGCTACCAGTACTAATAAATAATGATTATTTTGTGATGATATGATGATTGTTTTGTTTTTTACCGGTGTTTATTTTATTGAACTTGATTGAAATTTTATGTAATTTTGCAAATAAAACTTTTACTATTCCTTTTTGTTCTTTTTTTAAATATAAGTATAGCTTTGACGGAGCGTTTTTTTAGTATCAAGTGCAAGTCAGGTTGGCAGAAATGCCACCTCATGTCAAGATCCTTTGGTTCAACGGTGGAAGCGTCGCCTGTCAAACAGACGGCCGCTGGCCGGTAAGCAGTCTAGATCTAGCATGATTACATTTTGACCACATCTTCACTGACCTTCAAATGAGATAGTGGTCAAACGCTAGAACTCTAAAGTAAACAACAGAAAGTCTTTAATGCATAGTAGCTGTGAAAAAACTAAATTCTAAATCAATCCTACTCAAAATGATAACCTTCTCTGCCGCATATTTGTTAGAACTTACAGGATGTATAGGATTATATACGTTAATAAGTGTATTACCCGGGAAACATCCCGTTGCTACTCAACTACAACACAATAAATGCGATCAATTATCACAAGTTGGTTAACTGTCCGCAATTTAAGTTAATGCATGCGGACTAAAAATTCCCGAAGGCAAAAGTTAACATTAATACATGTTATTTGGAACCCACATTTCACTGGTCCGACTCTCATTTGACGGTTTTTGAATTAATGTTGTATGATTGATCGTTATCTATTTAGTTGACTGTAGAGTTGTCATGCAGAATTAAATAAATTTGGCGCATTGTGGTGATGCTTATTAATCAGCACAAATCGCCAATAATAGAGACATACTAACATTAGCGAGTATTTCTTTGTTATACAGCTAGCTTACCATTGTTCGACGGTAAAACCGTTTCAATCACAGCAAAACAAAATAAAAGTCAGATAAACAACTAGACTTAAAGTTCAATGCTGTTTAAAAATAGCCAATGTCGAGGGCGGGTGAGGGTCGCAAGCAGAACTCGCATGAACTAGCAGAGAATCATTGTCGTAGTTCATTGAAGGTAAAAACTATCGATTTGTTATAGTTAACGACCACATTCTACAATGCGTCTGCGGCAACGATATCAGGTCGAAATCTCTTCCATATGGACTGACAAAACTTATAAAATATATTTATAGCGCCGCACTAGTACTCGCAAGTTTTCAGTTGAAATAGGAGTAGCCTTTTCTTGGATTGCAAAGGCAGGAATTTGACTATTATCTTGGTGTTTACCATGAATCATGTAACACCTATCGGTATCTAAAAGGTGTATGTTGTATCTATGGGAAAAAGCTAGACCAAGACCATTTTACTAGTTAGTTTTAGGTGTGTGCTATAAATGTGAATGTATAACGCTTCATATGAGAAGATAACATTTCAACCACGTAAGTACTTGTCATATGTATCGCTGCCTTTCAGTTAATGACGAAGAACAATTATATGTGACTTCATTCCGCAAGAAAGACAGATAAACTTGCGACTTAATGTCTGCATTCTAAGGTTCGAAACCAATTGATATCATTCAGTTACACCGTGTCATAAACACATTCTAGCAGTTAAATAGTGTACCAGAAAACAGTCATTAAAAACGTGGCTGTCTGTTTACCATTTAAGTATGAAATTCTAGCAGCTTTGACAGCTGCACGTAAGTTTCACGAAACACGGAACTAGAGGGAATCGATTCAAAACCGCCAAACTCTCATAACCTACGGTTATACTCATTACAATGCTTCAGCCGCTATTAGAGCTCCAGATGCCTGTTCTGGGCAATTGACATTCGCCCTTTGATGATGTCGAGATGTTTAAATTAGCTACAACTGTGTTCCGGACTATTGTACATCATTCTATACATCTTTGATATTATACAGAGAGAATTATATATTATATTACTAGCTGTGCCCGCGGTTTCACCCGCGTGCACTACGTTTTTCCCGCTAACTCAGTTATCCCACGGGAACCATACTCTTTCCAGGACAAAAAGTAGAGAATGCCTACGTCATAGTAGCTTTATGCATGCAAAGTCTCAGCCCGATCGGTTTAAAATTGACAAAGTTTCATAGAAACTTTCATCCCCTATTTTATCCCCTTGGGGGTAGAATTAATAAAAATCCTTTCTTAGCGGATGCCAACGTCATAACAACTATACCAAATTTAAGCCCGATTCGTCCTGTGGTTTGGGCTGTGCGTTGATAGATCACTATGTCAGTCAGTCAACTTTAAGTTATATATATTTAGATACATTATACATTGACAAAGCTCCTGACCTTAAACCAAGTGAAATAGATAGAATATGTCTTTTTCTTCCACTTTGCTCTTATATTATTCACACTTTTGGATTTTCCTCTCCCTAATGTCCGCACTTAGCACTATTTTTCGTTTTCATCCCGCCTCATGTCCATGTAAACACGAGACTCTTCCACATTGACATTTTTTAATTATACTTTACAGATCTGGCGTTCGACCACTATCACACTTGACGGTTAATGATGATGTGGTCGAAGAACTAGACCTAGGTGTGGCGCAATAATGCCAATGTTTACTGGCTCCCAAGGACTACTGCCTGAACACATTCTATAATTGTGATTGGTGGTAGTTTTTCAAGCTTGAGGGAGATAGCTAGTCAGGCAGGTGCTTAAAGTACCCTATGGTGGGAATTCGATAACGATGTTGCCTTTACAGTAAGGTCCAGCCATTGGTGGGAAACGAACCAGCGTCCGTAAGTTTGACAACTCTCTCCGCTAGGCTATAGTTTTCAATTTTGCAGGTGATAGTGCAGTCACTATTGGAAAGGTCTATAACTATACAAAGCGTAACTGTACAAATACACAAACTCGTTTGAGTTATATTGATCCAAAGAGAAACTTGAATCCGGGATTGTTTACGAGGCGAAAACTTGTAGGGAATTCGTTCAAACTTTCAAAGGTTTGGAATTGGAATCCAAAAACTCTATAAAACTATTTGCTGAGTTTTATTAATATGTTTGCAATCGAGGATCTTATTATAAGTTGGGTAAGTTGCCGAACTTGAACGAAGATATTTCAGTGGAGAATTTTGAAGATTATTTTTCATCAAATACGGTTAAGAATTTTTAAGAATCAATATGCATAACTTGCGTCCATGTAATGTGAAATGCTAGGATTTAACCAAGCGAGTATAGTTATATGTCACTTTATACCATGCTTCTACTCAGCGACTTCGATGTGTCAACTGTAAGACAATTGAAAAGTGGCCGTCGTTCCGGGTCGATTTTTTGTGAGTGTGAGAGATCACAAATTGGTCAACGACTGTAAGCTTAGGTGGAGGTGGAGTTTTATTATTATTTGTATAAATTATTTAAAAGTAAGCATATACAATTATTATATTCTGACTTTTGAATAATAAACTTTGCATATAAAAATGTGTAATTACCGCAAGTGAGGTAAAATAGCTAATTAAAAAAATAAACAGAATTCAATATTTAGTTAACATTTGTTGCCTGAACTTAAGAAAAAATACGGTAGTCCTTAAAGAACAAACAAACTGACAGTAGAAGTCGTTTTAATGAAACCAAAGCTCGACCTGCGCCAGGTTAGTGGAACGAGCACATGGCTACTATAGTAACAAAACGATGAAAGCCGTGAAAACGTGTCGTCACACGCAACTTTCCACTTGTTTACTTTTGTACGCAGCAATCGTTGTCGGCGTGTTACCGACATTCGCCCAAACAGCTGCAATTACACCAGCCTTTATATTTGACACAAAATTAGTTATTGGTCTTGGTATTGAAATAAACTGTAACACATCCATACAAACTTTCGCGGTTATAATATTAGTAGGATTTATTCACTTAAGGCATCAAGGATGCACTTATGATCCTCTATAAAGTTGAACTATTTAGATTAAAATAAAATAGAGTCACACCGAGAATAATGAAAAAAAAAAGAAAAGAGAGGGAAATTGTGTGCCATTGTTTTCAAATAGGTTTTACAGTTCGTTCAGTGCAGTAGGTACATATGTCAATTTAACTAGGTTACACATAATTATGATTTAATTTAGGTATATTTTGTATAAACATATTTATATGATAAAAACAGTTCTAAATAAAACTTTGTAATGCCTCCTTGTGTAACTATGGTATTCCTTTAGGTACTACATATATACGTACAATCTACATTTAGTGCGAATGCCAAAATCGCGTATTGTTTATACATTGTTACATATTTCTTTGTACATAGTAGTTTATGTGTTGATAAAATGTACTTCCAGCGTATTGACGTCACAGAGTACTAAAATGTTATATAACTGTTTCATTTGATCACATCGACAGGGGTGGCAAACATTCTCGCTGCATGACAAATGGACGGCAACTTTTTTTGCCTCTATCGTCTGACTCTACAGTGACACTTTCGGAATTAGTTCTGTAGAATGAATAATGTGTTCTTATTTACATCAAAAAGAAAACAAGTCTTATTTTAATTTTCACTCTCCGGTGTCAGTTCTGAAGTTTTCTTCCTTAAGTTGAAAGAAACTGTGAACTCAACCTTTTCAGCGACCTTTGCTACTCACGGGATCAATTGTGATTGTGTATGTTCTGATCACATCGGTGTCTTCAACCGCAACTATAATATCGTCGAGGTATGCGTAGCACTTTTCAGTTATTGGAGTGTCACTCAAAAACTGCTTGTTCGATTTTGATAAAATTTAAATGGGACCACCTCAAAAATATAATCTATCAAACAAAAAATAATCATCAAAATCGGTTCATAAACAACCAAGTTATCCGCAAACACACCAAAAAATATACGGTCAAATTGAGTAGCCTCCTTTTTTTGAAGTCGCTTAAAAATAAGGTTTATTTTTCCTAAACATCATATATTATTTATTAAATGAAAAAAATAACAACTAAGCGTGAGTTAGTCTCGCACACGAAGGGTTCCGTGCATGATCGAACGCTATACACTTTTTGAATTTGTAATTCACATTGTAAAAAAGGTAAAAAACCACGTCTTCTAGATGGAGGTCCTTTTTACTTTTGACTTTGTTAACTTCATTATTTGTTGTTACGGGGGCAGTAGAAATACACGCTCTGGCAAAACTTCAAATGCCTAACTATTGCAGTTTCTGAGGCACAGTCCGTTAACAGGCAACAAACAGCGGACTGATAACTTTCCCGTCAGTCCTTTAGTAATAAATAATTTATTGGTATTTTTTTACGCACGAAACCCTAAAAATTAAGAAATCTAAATCTCCAAGTCCTTTTTTTAAATTCTATACAGAATTACGCATCGTTTATAATTAATTCATTATCATCATCATCATCTCAGCCATAGGACGTCCACTGCTGGACAAAGGCCTCCCCCATTGATTTCCACAAGGACCGGTTGGAAGCGGCCCGCATCCAGCCCTTGCCTGCGATCTTAGTCAGGTCGTCTGTCCACCTAGTCGGTGGCCGTCCTATGCTGCGCTTGCCAGTCCGTGGTCTCCATTCGAGAACCTTTCGGCCCCAACGGCCATCGGTTCTTCGAACTATATGCCCTGCCCACTGCCACTTCAACTTGCTAATCCGCTGGGCTATGTCGGTGACTTTCGTTCTTCTACGGATCTCCTCATTTCTCATTCGATCACGTAGAGAAACCCCGAGCATAGCCCTCTCCATAGCTCGTTGTGCGACTCTGAGCCTGTTCAGAAGGCCCATAGTCAGAGACCACGTTTCAGTTCCGTAAGTCATCACTGGTAACACACACTGTTCGAAGACCCTCGTTTTCACGCATTGCGGTATTTTGGACGAGAAGACGTCTCGTAGCTTCCCGAACGCTGCCCAGCCGAGTTGGATTCGACGATTGGCCTCTTTCTCAAAGTTGGAGTTACCAAATAGGACTGTATGTCCTAGGTAGACGTAATGATCAACAACTTTGAGAGTCTAGTTCCCAATTGATACTGGGGCGGGCGCAACATGGGCATTTGACATAATTTTCGTCTTGTCCATGTTCATTTTAAGGCCCACCCTTAGGGAAACTCTGTTGAGGCCTTCGAGTGTCGTGCTGAGGTCTTCCATCGATTCTGCCATGACCACAATATCGTCGGCAAACCGAAGGTGAGTGATGTACTCGCCGTTGATGTTGATGCCGAATCCTTGCCATTCCAAGAACTTAAAGGCGTCTTCCAATGCGGCAGTGAACAGTTAATTAATTCATTAACATTAGTATAAATGCGTTCTAAAACTGCACCTTTTGAGCTTGTTGCATGTGTTGCAAATATCTTATTTTTGCTTTAAGAAAACTTATTTTTTCATAATCTAGTAGAAAAACACATTGTTGTTTTCGAATTAATAAAAATACGGTACTACTTGTTGGTAAAAAAATGTTTTTGCACCATTCCCATTTCAGCTTTATTGCTTCACTAGTAGCGCCCCACCGTTTCACCCGCGTGGAATACGGGTTTTCCGTTACCTCAATTATCCCACGGGAATTGTACTTTTTCGGAGATAAAAGTAACCTATAGTCTAAACTATCTCCATACCAATTTTCATCGAAATAAGTGTAGCCGTTTGAGCGTGAAGAAGTAACAAACATACACACATACACACAAACTTTCGCGTTTATAATATTTATAGGATTGTCAAATTACTAATATGATTTTGGAAGAGAAAAAATGTTTCCTCTAGCGGAATGAGAACACACGTTTTCTCATCCAGCATATCGAAATCCTTTACTACTTGGCAAATAGTGTCTAGTCAGCAACTAACTGAAAATAAAACAGTAAAACAAACCGAACGGAAACCATTGTCTATACGATAAAGTCTCGGCTTTTCTGACAATCTTACCGAAAAGTTATGAAATCTTACAGGAAAATATGAATGACTTACTTTAGTGTAACTTATAGAAAGTTTACCACAGAATAAACAATGGTTTAGTTGCGTGCGCTAATGGGCGGAAAGGGCAAAACGTAACTTCCTCCCCAAGTGCCCGCGCGGATTACGTTCATTTATGATAACATGGCGTTTGTGATCTTACACTACATTATACTATGATCAGATAAGACATCTTTATGAGCTATGTTTAGTGAATGGATAAGGAAGTAAGAAATTGTCATTTTTTTATTTTATAGGTACGTTTTTAACTTTATCCGTGGTCAACGTTTTAACCATCTGTGTTGAAAGAGAACAAGTATTTATGAGAAGTTTAATAATTAATTGCATTAACTAAAACTGGACGTCAACGAAATTGGTGATTTGGTTGTGGAATAGTCACGGTCAGTCCAGGACTTTGAAATGCCCCAAAACACGAGTAAGCTAGATGGGTTTACTTTTAAGTCCTGCCAGTTTCTGGTCATTCTCAGGCTTGTCTTCACTGCCCGATCGATATGCTCATGTGTGTCTCAGTTTGGTGTCTACAAGACTTCACAGACGCCCGAAGCAGGTGTCATGCTAATCACGCTTGGATAGAATAGGTGAACTAAGTGCATTATATGATATAACCTTTGGGGTTTCAGTGGAGTTGTTCAGAATGTTTCATATTATATATTTTATTTATTTATGAAATTTCAGGAAGACTATCCACTACTATTAAAAGGCTAGGGTAAAGAAAACATAAAATTAAAAAGTTATTTACAAGTCTCCACTGATAGACACGGATTATTTAATATTATTTTAATAATGTTGATTAGAATAGGAAATATATAAAATGAAAACGAAAATAGACATGATCTATTTCTGTTTGTTTCATACAAACATAAATTAAATGATCAAAATATAAAAGATCAAGCCTATTTTCACACACGTTGTTCGCTGACACACAACAACAAGGCTCACAGAGACATTGATATGCATCCTCAGATTTTTCTTCAGGTGGCGGTAGTTCTTGGTGAGGGGCCCGCAGTTACAAATTAGGGCCCCTGTGATGAGTTAGTATGATACCCCTTCAAGCAGCAAGGTAGTCCTAATGTTTTTTTAATTCTTTCAATAAGTTTACGATTTAACGTTTTAAGTAATCCAAAACGTCTGGAATAGATCGCTTTTAATAATGACGCCGTCTTCCTTAAAAGTATTATTAATTAATTTTGTATGTGTGATGTGTATGCAATGTTACAGTAAGGTGTATTAATTTCTACATCTATCTATCTATAAACGTAATGAATAGATCACTTTACACTGTTTCTACGGGTAACGTGGCACGTACGCGTAGTCGATGTCACAATCGTAGAAACAGTGTAAAGTAATTATAAACGTGAGTTTTAGTAATAAATAACTTTATAAAACAGATATTATCTCTCGTACCCTGGACTTATCATTTTACTAGTCTTGTGCCCTCATACAACTACTACACGAATGTGTCTAAAACTAGACTGCACCGGTTATGCAATAAAATGTGTACATCGAACAATAACTCCACATGAACCAATAACAATGTTTGTTCTAACAGCTGTGTTTGCCTCTGTATACTGTATACTGTATCCTGTATACAAACGATCGGTGATTCCACTTTACTATGCCATGTCACGTTCTCCAAATTAAAACTACTGCGTCGCACTCCCGGGACTATGCTAATGGTGCGATTCGTAAGAGTTATAAAAATAGTTATAGTTGCATTTACTATTTGGCATAACTTTATTGTAAAACCACGCGCGGTTTCGCTAACCTCTAAACGTATAGCACTGTAGAGGTAAATATATAATTATGGTTTTATTTTTCTTACTTTATTTTTCTGACCTTAAATGAACAACGCAAGAAATATACAAGCGACTGATATTTACATAAATGTCTGAAACGATTCGATCAAGTCTAAGCACGGAGTCTGCTAAGAGTGAGTTGCAGTTTATAATTTTCAAATATTTAAATTATTAGTATTATTTATAAATTTAAATACATAAATGTAGTGCGAAACCGCGGTGGGCCGCTAGTGGCTTATGAAGTTCTATCTTTCGTCTCAGTTTAGACCAGCCGGATGAGCAGACGGACGGAGGACATAAGCTCAGGAGTTTGTAGGCTTTTAGTTATTAACCATAACATAAAATTAATTTTCATCAAATAAATAACTGTTGCTACAAGCGAACCAAAATAAAATTGTCGGTCTCTAGAAAACAAAACATTGCAAACCCGCGGCGTAAATTTAGGTGAAAATTTACGATAATAACCTCGTAAAGCCGTAAAAATGCTATATTCGCGGCGGCTTATATGACCGGAAGCGCGGCGGCGGCGCGGCATTGCGTGAGGCCCAACTCCTCCCGGAAGCAGTCGGCTGCCCGGCACATTGTCACCGGGTGGGTCACCATAACTTAATTTTATTTTTTAATAGACTTCTATAAAGGGGGAACTCCAAAACCGACACACACACATAATATGTATGTATATATCCCTGTGTGAACGTCTACATACAGTATATAGTTAACATAATATACTACTCGTACATTGGACGTGCACACGACGTTACATGGAATTATGATATATTTTAGACAGAACATCTAGAATATAAATATAGTATACTAGCGGTCCGCCCCGGCTTCGCACGGGTAAACATTGTATAAAATAAAAATTATAATGATCTCTAATTGTTCTGAAAATATAATATGCGATATAAAGAATATTTTAGGTATTTTTTTACATCTTGGGTTACACTATTTGAGTTTAAGTAAGGATCCCTATTTTTTCGAACATACAAGGCCTTGACATGTCACCCGGGGATAGTGCAGCTTTTTCTTACTACTTTTCAGCTTTTCTTACTTCCCTATATTGCCAAGCAGTGTGTGTCATTAGTATTACAATAAAACATGTTGCCTCAATATTGTATCGATACTTCTTTGTAATACCTAAAAGGCAAATACATAATAAAATAGCCTTATGCAATAAATCAGCTCGTGCCTTTTTTTAAGGGCCTATTCCTTTATAAAAATAAAATACTAATAACAAATTCCATTATGTTTATTATATTTATGCTAAATACAGCGGTCTCGGCGCGGAATACAATTTTGTTCCTTTCGGTGTCGAGACCCTTGGCCCGTGGGGTCCTAGCGCGCTCAACTTCTTCAAGGAAATCTCCAAGAGACTGGTTGACGTCTCAGGAGACCGAAGAGCTGGCAGCTTCCTCGCTCAACGTATTAGCCTAGCAATACAAAGAGGAAACGCTGCCAGCATCTTGGGTACAATGCCGCAGGGGCCCGTTTTAGATTTAATTTAGTTTTTATTAAGTGTTTAAGGTTTTTATTTTAAGTTTGATTATTTTATTGCTATTCTAAATTATTCTTTATTATTATATACATTCTTTAAAGATATATTCCATTATTGCAACTACTACAATAACATTTCAGCAATCCACTAGCTATCGGAAGCCTATAGATAACTAAATGATCTAACCCGCTACCGGCTGGCAGCGTGCCCAGAATGCTAACAGCATTGCCACGTTGAATTGCAATGCTGAATCGTTGAGCCAATTATGTGCCAGTATTTTGGTTACGCGTTGCATCGATCAAACGCTCTGTTTGTATTTATTGGGTTAGACATTGTATATTGCCTTTTGAAATAGCATTTAAGTAATAATTAGGGTTATTCAGACAACAGCTTATGCACAAATTGTACGTACTCAATTGGGAATATTTAAAATCGTTAAAAATATTGTTTAACACGGGATACGCACCATGATTTAGATTTACACAATATTTTTATTGTGAAAGGCCATGAAAGTTTAAAACAAAACTTATTTAAGATCATGTTTGTATTACTGACATACCAATATTTTACTATGTATGTATATATCTAAGTTGTCCAATTTCTTGTTCGAGTTGGCAATGTTGAAAAGAATTTCATCTGAGGCATGTAGGTCACGCTGCTCGGCCGGAATGCTCTCGCGGTTCAAGTGGAGGCCTGCGTCACTTCTACCTACTTTAAGCTCGAACATATTTGTTTAGCTCTTTTTATTTTCAAACTATTATTTGAGTGGACATAAATTTATGCCATAAAGTTTTGTAGTCTCGTATTATATCTCATTTTATTAAATATGTTTATGAAAGGCAACAAATAAAAGAATATCGGTGCTTGTTTCGAAAGCGCTGAAAGCGCTCGAGTTTAATTCACCCGGGAGGAAGGGCGGTCGTACCCCATTCTCCCCTTCTGCCCCCTTGAAATTATTCATTAACTTGAAAGAGCACTCCCGGGCTACTTTGTGCGTACATGATCCCTGGGTTTAACGATATTACCCGCTTTCAATCTGACTATGATCCTCGAAGCAGTTTATAATAATTAAAGCTTATATTATAATTATTAATATGTATTTAGCTGCGCCCCGCGGCTTCACCCGCGTTCATTATGGCTTTTTTTCCCGTTACGGGAACCGTACATTATCGTTCATAAAACGTAGCCAGTATGCTTCTCCAGACTATAGACTAGTTTGTGCCAAACTTCATCTAGATCGCCAGTTTGACGGTCGCCGTGGCGAGGTCACGGTCACAGTCAGTGGTCACAGGACAGCGACATGACTATTGGTTATCTGGGGACCTTGGGTTTGAATCCCGGCAGAGCAATATTTATGCGAATATTGTAGGTGTTTGTCCCGGGTCTTGGATGTTTGTGTGTGTCCGTGCCTCCCGCGACACAGGGGATCTTAGTGTGGGGCTTAAAGTGAGAGAAAAAAGAAACTAAACCGATCTGCAATTATTAATGAACAAATATCCATACATACAAACTGTGAACTCTCGTCTACAAATGTATAAATAAGCGCGAAAAGCAAGTGAGATTCTTGACGATTAGCATTATCGTCTCATTTGGAAACGCTAGCAGTTTAGTAATATTAAAGGGCAGCACGCGCCGTGACCTACAGCCGGGGGTGTGAGGGTGCGTGTGACGTGTCGCGGTGACAGGTCACAAGCAACCTTTGAGTCACAAAGCTACGAAGGCATGTTATGCGTAAGGAATGTGTAATTAAACATATCTTTTCCCTCACAAACGGAAAATGTTGCGTATTTCGAGATATTTACGGCTACATGAATTCTTTTCTTATTGGAACTTCAGTGCTCAATAAATATAAATGTAAAATAGCTATTTATAGCTATGTTTTTCATATAAAATACGTTATAAATAAATATCTATAATAACTAGAGTAAATAGTAGATAAATCTATGCATCATATTATCTAAGTCTGGCCCCGCAGTATAGCAACAGACCAAACATCATGTGCATGTACCGAGGGCTGTCTGTGCATGGGAGGTCCGCGAGAAATACATTTATTAGGGGCCTTTACTAACGCAGTAGAACCCGAAACAATCATTGTAAAAAATCTTGTCTGTTGGTCTATCCGCTTGTTCGCACTAATCTCAGAAATGGCTTACCTGACAATTTAGTGTTTTTTTTTGTTCTTTTACACTCAAACCCCCGCACTAGGATTCCCTGTGTCGCGGAAGTTTGTATGCTGGCCGCAGCTAGTATGTATTATGTGCATTCCAAGGACAAGCTTTGTGGCTAACTTATATTTAATCTATCCGCCGGGAAGAATTAAGTTCTCGAAGAGCCGTTATCTTAAATGTACCATGGGCATTATTACGAGTTGGCGAATGAACTACTCGATTTACACGTGCCGATCAATAAATTCAGATATTGTTTTATAGGAATTGTTTTGTTTGGGTTAGACTTATAGCGAAACCCTTATGAAATGTCTAATATTGTTTGTTTAATGTATGTACGCCGTATATTTCCTAATGAGAGTAATCATTTTATTTTGTTGCAGAGAGCAGACGTCCCCATAGGACCAACAGATCACAGCAATGGAGCTCGTCAATTTGCAACTGTTACCACGTATTCAACTAAAAGGTAAAAACAAAATGTACCTAGTTTTGCTTACGCCGAACAATGTAAACGATGCTTTAGGATAAATGGGGTGTACGAATTAGGGAAGCAAAAGGGTTTGATGTGAATATTCGGAGTAAGTCTTTGGTGAAATATCGTATAACTTAAAGAAGTGAAGATTTCCGCAAAGGTTCCGATTTGTCCTGCTCGGCGGGGTAGGGTTACCGGGTGTGGACCCGCATCAAGCAGAGTTTTTGTATGAAAGTTTGACGTTACTGTCAGAATATATAAGTAGGCAGGTACGTGCCCGGCTTCAGACATCAGATCCGTGGTACGGGTCCTCTTTTACCCCTAATAACCGGTAACTTCGAAAAAGTCTCAAACTAGTACATAACAAGTTAGCAGTCGTAACTGAATAGAGGAACTAAATAAATTCTAACATTGTAAATTAAAATGTACGAATAATTAAAATAATTGTAATCATTTTTACGAACTGGTTTCTTCTAAAAATATATTAAAATCAAGTCAAATAAGTACAGCAATACCAAATACTAAAAATACAAAATAGGAAAAATTGTAGTGTCTGCATAAGTAGGATTTTATGTATTGCAAGATATATATGATATCTCATTAAATAACATGTATATAACAGTATGAATAAAAAGTAAATACTATAATTTGATAGATAAATACTCGTACGCTAAGTACTATCTATAGCTATTACGTGTCTGATTAGTAAGAACTGGTTCCTATACAAAACTACATAAAATAATATACGAGTATAATTATTGATAATATACGAGTATAATTATTGATAATATACGAGTATAATTATTGATAATATACTGTTTTATGTCACCTAGTATATTGTTATTGTTCAAAGGTTGAAACATACGATAAACAGAAACATAAGCTGTATTTATATTATTATTTTAAACTCTCAACAGTGAGTGTTACCAGTAATAACTTACGGAACGGAAACGTGGTCTCTGACTATGAGCCTCCTGAGCAGGCTCAGAGTCGCACAGAGAGCTATGGAGAGGGCTATGCTCAGGGTTTGGATTTTGAATGGATTTTGTCGCTAAACGTTTACAAATAAAGCAATTTTTTTGCATTTATTTGTAAACAGCTGTACTGTATATATTTTACGTAAACATCATGATGTATTTTATGAGATGAGATACAGGAGTGTATGAAACTGGACATAATGTGGTCTTAAAACACTCGTGTAATGCTATGACTATAGCTTACACTCGTGTTTTAAGAAACCTTATTATGATACATTTTATAGTACATATATGTATTTGAACTCCTAGATTAGAAAACGATACTTTTGTTTATGAATGTGTTCTTGTATTATGTATGTAAACCTAATGTAATTAGCGATACAGTTTGGCTCGAGTTGTAACTTTATGTAGGATCATGCACTCAATGAATAATCAATTTCGTTGCATCCTTTTGCCTAAAATGTACCATGGGCACTATTTTGAGCCTTTTAATTAACTAGTTGTTAATGTCAAAAAACACATTTAAAAGAATATTTATGAATCTTCATACAATTTTGTTATAACGTTGTCGCCAAAGTTCATCATGGTAAATACTATGAAGTTCACATGTCGAACAGTTTGTAAGGAAAGTATTCGTTAGAGCACAGAGGGCACCTCGTAAAGAGCTACGTCAGTAGGTAGTTACGATAAGATGATACGTAGGCGCTTCCGGTTTCTGGGGCGATCGATTTACTAGCCAGCTCCATGTAGGGTTCTCTATAAGTCGTTACGGATAATACGGACGAAGTCTACACAGACGAAGAGCGAGCGACGTGAAAAGTAATTTCCTTTTAGTAACTTGTAAAGACGGTTAGGATCGCGACGTTGGGATCTTTGAATGAGTTTCTTAAGGAGCATCTCCCTTTGAGAAATGATGCTTATTCATTCATTTTGTTTGTCAAGGGCGTGTCGCGGTGGATCATTTATAATGCGCTGTAAATGATTCTCAATTATTGTTCCCAAAGTCTGTCCAGGTGATTTGAATTTTCTTGTATCCGGCTCTCGAACTGTTTAGATAAGTAAGTAAGAGGATCAAGTTATATTAGAGTTTGATGAGCTGAATATTAAAGATAGATAGGGGATTGGACTTAATTATACTTCGTTGTACAAGGTGTCCTCAAGCAGACTTCCATCGTAACCCGAGACGGGTCGGTAAAGTCTACGGCGGTGATGCGCAGCTTGTGTATATAGCTGTACCGACGTACATAAGTAACTATAGAACCGTAGATATTTGTAGTAAATTTTCTTCTTGAAAATCGACCATACGAGCGCACTTACCTACATTACCTTAAGGCTCCGCAGTTCTTATGACGTTTGAATGTGTATTGAAGGATATACACTAAATGGAAACAGATTTGAGAAAGAAAGCGAGCGTGTACTAAAGCGAGCGTGTACTAAAGCGAGCGTGTACTAAAGTGAAGTTGTGTTTTTATTTCTTATCTCATTTTTTTCAGAACGATGATGAGTTACTACTCTCGGGGTGGCAAGGAGTTCTTTCTTAAATGTATTAGTTTCAATTTACATCTCGAGCATGAGTTTTCGGAAAAGATTAGATTATTTTATCTACAGCGCAGTGGTAGCTTACTTTCCAGTGAAATCTAGTACATGTCTGATTCATCGCACTCTCAGAATCTTTTCTCTTCGTGTCTTCAGGAGACTATCAATAAGATGGGAAGACGACATACGAGTCACAGCTGAAGCAACTTGGAGGAGAAAAGCTCATCAGGGCACAGGGAGTTTTGGGGACGTTTATGGGGCTTATGGCGGTTATGTTCAGGAGCCCAGAGAGCTAGTCATGTTTCTGGGTCTAGCGTGACTACAGTTCTACCAAATCGTCTTTGAGATATAATACAACGTGAAAACTGATTTTAAATAAAACATAACACTACTTACACTCTAATAAAATGGTCTAAATAATTCATTATGGTTATACCAATTTGGGCTTTATCGTAACCATTTTTATTCTTATTTTAAACAATTTTAGTTCGTTTTATTGAACAAAAGAATCACTATCAATGGACAAAATAATCACTATCAACCTAAAAGACTACATACAATACTACAGCTACAATACTACAATAATACTACAGCAATAAAAATCTACTTGCTATGATGAGATTTTGTGAGCTACATAATCGTAGGTGCAGCTATTGAACCGTAAGCCGTCAGTAGACTGTAGCCTTAACGTCTAGTATTACTACCATGTAGTATTACTACTATTGGCTTTCGTGGCAATCTTTTCAAATTAAGCATTAAACATAAATATCAGCATAGCAAAATTAGGCAAATTTAATGACAAGCGTAGTCAATTTCACATCGATCTATTGTAATTCCACAGGAGTGGAGGCTGTATACTCAAAGTGGCAAGGTATCGTTTAGAAGAATTAATTCAAAACTCGAGACGGGCTGGCAAAGCTTCGACGATGATAAGGCACGAGCCTCTTCTATACACAGCTTGTGTACAAATGATAGGTAGGTGTATCGGCGTAACTAACGATACAGGCATATTCCCAAGTAGCCTTGATCTAATGCGAAGTCAATGTCGACAAATTTATTTATTACTTAGTATAAGAAGGGAATTAAGACGAAACGCTTCAACGAGAAAGGTAACCGTCCTCGTCGAGAGCGCCTCCTCTGTTGAGTTGTTTCTTATTAGAAACAGTTTCAGTTATCTTACGTTTCCTATTGATAATATTAAGATAAGAGATATATAAAAAGTTGTTGTACAAATTGAAACGGCAAATAATGGTTTACGCTATTACTGCGGTGCACTTGAATTTTGTTTCATCATTATTTAGATATCTGAAACGGGTAAAGTTTTTACTTTATTTCGTAAAGTAGTTTTATTCGAGGTTATTGCTTGATCTTTGTATATCTTTGAATCGCACAAAAACATTATGTCAAATTAGCTAGCTATTCCAGTAGATAGTATTTATACTTATGTAATAATAATAATATATGTATAAAAAAAAATATAAACATAGCGCGGTTGTGTATAGGCGTTTCTTAGAAAAAATCTAGTGGCCAATAAAGAATCCATGAGAGCAAAATTTTTAAAAAAAAGTAATATAAATGATAGTCATTTGTTATTTGGTAGTGTTTGCTATAGAGCAAGCAGTAGTTTTAAAAAAAAAAACTATTTAAATTACGTTACAGCAACAATTTATTTGAGCTATCTTGGTCAAAGAAATATGTTTGGTCTGGGTCCTGCATGCACATCATGAAACATTATAAAATGTTGTTCATACGGAGCCATCACGGCACCAACGAGAGGTAATAAGCGGTAATACATTTATTTTACTGAACATTATTATTAGAGTGGGGTGTCTCGTGACCGCGGCCAATGCAATTTGATCGAAACGTCGAGGTAAATGAGTAAACTACTAAATGTTTTTCGGTCGTCTTATTAACACCTAGGTTTGCCCCGCGGTTTTGCCCGCGTGGTGATGATTGATGATGATGATGAAAAGTAGCCTATGTATTAATCCAGGGTCTAAACTATGTTCATACCAAATTTCATTGAAATTGGTGTAACCGTTTGATCGTGAAGAGCTAACAAACATACACACAAACTTTCGTATTTATGATTTTAGTAGGATGTGTTCGAATCGTGAAAACTTCAAAATTACAATTATTTTAAATAGCTCCTCGGTCTTTTGTTTGTGGTCAATCCTTTTGAAACTGTATCTAACTCTGTGTACACCGAGCACTACCTCCCACCAAGGAGCATTCTGACTCTCTGCGAGCAGGTGCTTAGCTAGTATTCCTGATAATTACCCGTTCAAACTGAAAAAGATCCCAAAGCAACTCATGCGTTTTTCCCAGTTTTAAACTACACCATTATACAAATGGGATACCATTATACACATCCTCAATTATACTAGACGGTTGCTGTTATACTTGTGAGCGATTAGAGTTAGATGTAAACTACAAAATTCTACCTATGCTTAAACATCCTTTTTATTTTTATTATTTTTTCCGTGCTTGGTCGGCGCGGCGATATAAGCCAAATGATGTAAGGATGTTATGGCATTTGATTTATGTGAAAGTATTACTTAAGTTTTCATAACTTTGGTGGGCGGTGGTGGGCGCGTCTTAACAATGATAAACGAAGAATTTATGATTGATTTGCTCTTCACACGAAGGTATTAGTTGTATTCTTCTATTATCTAACGTAATAATGATCCAGTTCATTTGTCTTCTGACGTAACAATCTAACGTTTCGTCTTTTATGCACGCCACGTGTATGTTCTCTACACATTTAAATTTAGAATATGCTAGGTTGCCTGAACTATATTTATTAATACAAATATCTTTTGAAAATAATAATAATTGTAAAACTGTGTATTTGTTGGATGTGCATAGGGGCTCCTCGTCTTTACACATTTTTCTAAAGGAACATCTGAAATTTTAATCAACCTCACTTTTTAATTAAAGGATGGGTTGAAAACATATCTTAATGCTTATTTATACTGTTCATAAGATGATTACTTCATCAACGCGTTTTTTAATGAAATTCCGAGACATCTACCATCGACACACTATATAAGCAGCGACCTACATTTATCGATGATAAATCATAAGCATAACCAGTTCCTAGAGCTAAGAACACATATTCCTCCCAGAGAGAAGTGTTGTCCATGATCCATCACAATACATCCATCACTAACAATAATCGGGACGGACGGGTTAACCTGCCCCTTTTAAAACAGTGAAGCGATATGTTGAAAACTTCACCAGTGGTCTTCGTCGCTGAATCCATAGGCGATTGGTTAAATCGCGCGGGTAAACTACTCCACTGCGAGGGTATCATCCACAACAATAAAAGCATACTTTTTGTTCCCAACAATTCTATGAGTCATTCATCACGTCAGCCATAAGACGCCCACTGCTAGACATATTCCTCCCTCATTGATAGATCGTAAGAGACCACGTCTCGGTACCATATGTCATCACTGGTAACACACACAGATCGAAGTCTCTTGTTCTAAGGAAAATATTTGATCGCTCGAAAATATGTTTGCACTACTAAATTAGCAAACGAAATCAAATTTTATTCAATTCAATGAGTCATTGTTAGTTTAAAAAAAACCGGTTGCACTTCAGAAGTGTCGGCAAAAGTGAAAACTTGGACATTTATGTGGTAAAATACAATATTCATTTATTGCGCTATCGTACACAAACAAGCTGATTGATTTTATGTACCAACAAACGAAAATGTTCCTTATTCCTAACACATTTAAGTTTAAATTGCTTTACGCTCTCTCCGTCTTACGAATTCGATGACGTCACGCGCCTGACGAATTTTGTCCTGACTTGAGTTTAACATTTGTTCCCCATACAAAAGTGCACAACGCCGCTAACGAAGTTATCACTTCAAAAAAATATTCTGCGGCGACGCGACGTAGTGGAACGAATGTGACAGTTGGCTTCAAACTGTAGCCGTTGGGATATTCGTGTACTGTCTATTTTGCAATCGCTTTATGTAAATCGTCCTGAATCGCGTGACGGAGTAGAAGCAGTCGAGTAGTAGCGTGAGCGGGCGCCGTGCCTACCACAATACACCGAGCGATGCACCTCGACCACCTCGCACGCTTCGCTTCTCTAATTTATAGTTCATAGCTCACCGCCTTCTTTATCAGGTTTCCGGTAGCGTGTGCGCTGCGGCCGTTCTGCAAACGTCATCTATGCGTCAGGTGAACGACCCGTTTAACATTCACAAACAGTTTAGCAACGGTTTGTCTTAGGCTGATATTGTCGTCGGCACTGTCCGGGTTACATGGAGGCGATACTTATTTAAAAGTTGAACGAAGAAGTGGTATGGTGGCGAATAAAAAGTCATTTATTTTAATGCTTTGTGTGAGTGCTGAGAAATCTATTTCCTGAAAAGTGTTTTGAGAAAATTAAGTAAAAATATATAAATAATTACTAATATCTACTCATCTTTTGTACATGCTGTTTTTGGTATATAATAAAACAAAAAAATCGGAAGCTAAAGCCATATGCTGTATATTTTTTCAAATGAGTAGGCGATGTAATTTATGTCTGTCTGCCATGAACTTACTGAAAAGCATCATGGAAACATGTCTTTGAGCGTATAGGTGGAGGCGTCTGGCGACAAGATCTCGAAAACTATGCACTGTAGGTCAACAGTTATTGAGACCATTATTGTAGAGAAATAATAATAAATTTGTTCAAATAATATAAACCAATTTTGCATGTTGTTAACACCTTTAACTGCTGCGGCATTTGCCTCTTAATGTGTTAAGTGCAATCTTTATAAACGTATTAGTGTACACAGTGTTGGTGTTCCAAAAAATAAATAATGAATAAAATTTATCTTTTATTTCCTGTAAACTTTAGTGTTGTATTTGTTTGTAAATTAAATGGGCCATAAATCGTAAGCGGTAAGGTTTACAGAAAAGTTTACCGAAAATAAAAGATGCGAAATTTTATTCTGTATAGGTAATGGTCTCGTTAATTTTTGCCTAAAGTTTTGCTAAAGTGCATACTTGCTGAGATATAGACCATAAACTTTTTTCAAGATGGCGCTTGAAGCTCCACCTGTATCTGTCAGCATTTTGTGATTTATGATTATTGAAAGAAAAATTAGTTCGTAAATTTAGTAAGAGATTAAATTCTATATTTACTGGCCTAAATAGTGGAAGTCGGTATGTATACTTTAATATCTACGTAATTATCTAGGGTATCAATATAAGCAAGTGCGTTTTGCACAGTATTTATTTTTTACCGTGAGTAGGTTCAAACTTTCAAAACGTTACGAAACAAGCGTTAACTAATAAGTTTCATACAATATTACGTTTACTTGCAAAAATGCGAAAACTAATTTTGCTATGGAATAAAACTGGAAAGTTCCTGATTAAATAACGACTCGTGCGTTCGTGAGTTCCCGCGGATAGTGCAGCGGATGAAGTGATTAACCTACTTCGACTTTTGATCGCAAAACAAGTCGAGTTCGTTTCAGGGTTGTAGTAAAAAGTAACTTTATCTTTTTTATTAAACACGCTTGATATTATCGCGGCCAACAGGCGAGAAATTAATTAAATACGCTACGCTCGCTCGTCGCAGTAATTAATAGCAAAAGCCCCGAACAAACATCGATAAAGTAAGGTTACTGAGCGTTACGCACTTCAATGGTAGCGATTATTATGTAGCTTAGGAAATTGCGTTTTTATTACGTTATTGTGGAGGGTCCTCATTACCTCGCTAGTAATGTCGAGTGACGACAGTAAGGATATTTAATTAAAGCTTGCATTATGTTATGATTATATGATAGTTATTTTTAACCGACTTCAAAAAAAGGAGGTTACTCAATTTGACCATATATATTGTTTTTTTTATGTGTGTTCGCGGATAACTTCGTCGTTTATGAACCGATTTTGATGATTGAAAAGTGCTACGCGTATCTTGATGATATTATTGTCGCAGTTGAAGACATCGCAGAACACACAATGACAATTAATTGATCCCGTGAGTAGCAAAGGTCACTGAAAAGGGTTAACAAAAAAATGATTTATCAAAAAATGCAACCGACTTCAACACTCAAAAGTGTGAAATAACTTGTCGAAGTCGGTGGATATGATATACCAATAATGAATTATTGGTATACCGCATTATTAATTAAGTCTCTTTTAAAACCTTTCTATGTCTTCTAGTTTAAGAAAATGTATATGCTTTTAAATGGGCACATTGGGGCACTCACGCAAGTCACATCCAAAGGAATGGAAATAATTAAACAAATGAAAACAATATCATATCAATATTCAAACATAACCTTATAAACTATTTGAATAAGCCAACAATGCACGTGGGTGCTCAAAGTAGAATTTAATTCTCTCCGCGCCAACACCTCTCGAGCGTCGGTTGAGAGAAACTTCAGCTCGACTTAATGGAGTGTTAGAGCGAGACTCTCGCAAATCCCAGACTCTTGTTATTCGTGCTTCGTAGTACTTACTAGCTGCGATTAAACGGGAGTAGCTGGAAGTCTTGAGGAGTCTACAGGTTGGTAGGTTGCTCTATAAATGTCAGTGACGTCGTTTCATATCGTGGAAGTGTACCAATAAAGGTCAAATATGCGTGTTACGTCCGTTATAAAGGTGTACTAAAGCTTCAATATTTATTTAAATAAGATTATTTCATATATACACATATTATTTGCACTATCATTTTTATTATACGTATAAATTCTAATACAAATCCATATTTTAAAACTTTAAGAGTAAAACAATTGAGATTCTAAATCAAAGTTACGACTCTGCTTTGGAATCTGTCATTCAAGTACTAAAACACAACTACAGTCTGCTACTCATCTTCTTCTTCTTCTTGTGCCATCCCCTAACGGAGGTCGGCGATCATTAGGGCAATTTTAACCTTGGAGACTGCCGCCCGGAATAGGGATCTGGTACTCAACCCAAACCAGTCTCTCAGATTTTTCAGCCAGGAGGTGCGTCTGCGGCCAGGTGGTCTATGGCCTTGTATTTTTCCTTGGATTATAAGTTGCAAGAGGCTGTACTCATACACACTTGCAACAAATACACATACACCTAGACACACCATACACACTAATGCATAACTAAAACCTACTAGTGCACATGACTATCTATATAAATAGAAGAAGTTTCGAAGATTTTATTATTCAATTCTTAAACAACTTTACCGCCACCAATAAAATGGAACTAAGGAGGGTGCCCAGTTGTAGTCAAGTTTAGGTGAGATTGAAATTACGACTGTGGGCCTTTCCTTAGGGACCCACATAGTTCTTAGATATAAATAATCTTAAAATGAAAGAAAATAGGTGTTTTCTTTCCTAATAATATATTGTTTCACTAACTTACCGTAAGTTTTGCAAATAACTTTAGGTATAAGTGGGACCCTGGGCTTGAATCCCGGCAAGGGCAAACATTTATGCGATGAGTGCAGCTGTTTGTCCCGGGTCTCAGATGTTTGTGTGCTGCGATTGTGTATGTCCATGCCTCCCGTGACACAGGGAATCCTAGCGCGGAGGTTTGAGTGAGAGAAAGAAAAAATACGTGTCTTACAATTTGTGCCCTTACGAGTACAACGGATAATGTATATAATTTTTTAAAAAATATAATTTAACTTATGAATGATAAAGATTAAATTACTACAAATTTTTCTGTTTTTGACCACTTTTGATGAATTTATTAAAACTTTAGGAAGCTATTGTATTGGGTAGAAAACTTCGTTTCGAATTTTGTAAAGTATAATTGTCATACTCATCGACTATTTAAATAAATTTAGCACATTCTCTATTATTATTACATATCATTACTATGAAAGTATTGAATATTCGACCTATCCATATTCATGGTATTACAATTGATGCATTTTAGTTATGTTATCTGAAGTAACAGCGATTGCACGTGTTGTGTTGTATTATACACATACTATTTTATCAAACGCTACTGACATTGGATAAAATGATTAAAAAGGATAAGGGTAATAATATTTTAATGGTAGGCGATATTTAATATGTAAGGAATACTTAAGTACTGTTTAACAAGATCCATTTAAATTTTGATTATCTTATCAGAGGTTTACCTATTCTAGGCCTAGAAATTGTTTTTTGTAAAGGCTGACAAAATATATATTTACTATCTAAAAACTGGATACAGATAGATAAAGAAATTCTAGGTGATGTTGTAGCCCTTACGCATTACCTCTAAAACATATTCTTTTGCAAGTTTATCGCGAAAAAACGTAGTGAATACAAAGACTCCAGCTTGCCCAGTAGAAATATGTAAATTAGTTTAGTGTATATTCAAATAAAAAGTCTCTCTCTTTAAAAAAATCCAAGGTCCAATGTAATTAAGTACGCGGATCATATTCGAAAACAAAACCAGCAATGTTATGTAATGGAATAATTATCAACCGTGGTCGATAATACCGTCATCCGAGCAATTGTAATAGGTACTCATAGTAACGACGAATGAACATTTACAAGCTTTCGAGATGGGTAATCGTTCTCATCTTCAACGTCGGTGGTTTTCAATAATTCTGTGGCCGTAAATAGTTGCGCTTACGATATATTTAACGGGATTGATGGCGTCATAATTTATTGCCATATAGGTTAGGAGCTATAGACAGTTCAAATAAGGTAGTTAGTTTATTTATCATCATCATTTCAGCCATAGGACATTCACAGCTGGACATAGCGTCCCCCATTGATTTCCACAATGCCCGGATGGAAGCGGCCCGCATCCAGCCCTAACCTGCGACCTTAGGTCATCTGTCCACCTTGTCGGTGGCCGTTCGTTTCAATGAGAAATAAATGATACGGGTGATCTAGTTTAGTTCTATTTCTCCTCGTTTGATAATGTTATTATTATGTCTATAGATGAAGCTGTTTATTTATTTGATTGTTAGACTTAAGATGTAGGTATTTAGGCTTTTTTTCCTTGTGTGTATATTAAAGTGTTTTGTATTGTATTCCTCGAAGTGGCAAATGTATTATTAGACGTTTTGTTTTTTATTGATAATGTAACAAGTTTATTCCGGAATCAATAATTGACATTCTCATTACTTCGTATTACTAACACATTGAAACATTTCTCTGGAAATCTCTAAAATTAGAAGAATATAACAATTGAGTTATCACTTTTCTTGGGTCAAACTATACCAGCGGTTTTACTGTTTTGACAGTTTTTACATCCTGAGGAAAGGTCGTATGGGACAGTTCCTGAACAGTTTGAATAAGATTTTTTTTCGTTGGGTACAGGCATAGGTTTGACCGCAATCTCACCTGATGTTGAGTGATGATGCGGTCTACCATGGACCACGCTTGCCTAAAAGATTGTGCATCCTTGCCTGGAAAAATTTATCTTGCGGATTTTTTTTATCATACTCAGACCCCCGCACTAGGATTCCCTGTATCGCGGGAAACATGGACACACACAATCACAACAAACAAACAACCAAGACCCGGGACAAACATCTATACTCATCGCACAAATGTTTGCCCCTGCCGGGATTCGAACCCACCCTGGGTTCCCTGGGGAACCCACCCGGAGACACAGAAGTCATGTCACTGATACTGACCACTGCGCCACAGCGACCGTCGAAGGCCGCCGAGGAATTAGCACTAGACATTGTGGCCGTTTCCAACAGGTCCTTGTGGAAATTAATGGAAGAGGCCTATGTCCAGCAGTGGACGTCCTATGGCTGAGATGATGATGATTGCTTATTAATATTATGTCAAAATAAATTCAAGTTAAACTCTGTAAAAAACTAATAAAAGGGGAGATATTTAAAAAAATATACTTCGTATCGTCCAACAGCTCTCAAACTGAATTGATGCTATTTTATGTATCACCGAATGTCATTCCGTCGGCTGTCATGTGTCACGCCGTCGATTTGAATTGGATAAATCGACGTAGCTTTCACGAAAGCATTCAGAGAATACGAGAAACGTAGTACATTCTGTTTGTTCACGTAGCCGTTATTGGTTCCGTACATGTCTGTATCCTTCCTAAACGACTTGTTTACATGCGTTACAGTCTGACATATATTGATGAGTCTGTTTCGCTCATTACAAACCCATTGTTACATTATTAATGGGGCATTAAGGATAATTGAAATATATCACACAAACTGTAATGTACCCACGTAAGTAATGTTTGAATTTATTGAAAAATCGTTCCTTTATGAATCAATGTAATCGATCAAATGAAAACAACTATAAAAACTGTCCGCTGACTAACTAAAACAACTATAGAAACTTGTTGTATGTATTGCTTCCGGGCTGTAGAACTCTCCTTCGCGGCGTCTTCTCTGTTACAGAGAAGACGCCGCGAAGGAGAGTTCTACGCTCTTGTCGCCGCTCGGACCTGAACCACTGAAGATGTCGACCGCAGTGATCGACGAAACGTCTGGAACACAAGTTTCACTTAGACCACGGCCAAACAGCCCGGAAGCAATACATACAACATGCAACGCCGGCCGTGAAAGCCTTAGAGTTTACAACCATAGAAACTGTCCGCTGACTAAACTAAAAGTACTCCACAGACAACGTCACAGTTACTTATAAC
Source organism: Apeira syringaria (assembly GCA_934044485.1). Lineage (NCBI taxonomy): Eukaryota > Metazoa > Arthropoda > Insecta > Lepidoptera > Geometridae > Apeira > Apeira syringaria. The sequence continues at coordinate 1,317,000 of OW203662.1, forward strand.
GTCATATATTAAAAATGTGATGGTAAATGTATCTAGCCCGGAAGGGGCGAGATCTGCGAAAGATAGAGAAATATGGAAAAGTTTAGAGGAAAGCTGTTAACAATTTGGCATGATTTTGTTGATTCTTTTTAACCAACTTAAAAAAAAGGATGGTACTCAACTTGACCGTATATATATACGAGTGTACATATTTTATATGTGTTCGCGGATAATTTCGTCGTTTATGAACCGATTTTGATCATTGTTTTTTAACCCACTTAAAAAAAAAAGTTACTCAATTCGATTGTATATACTTTTTTTAAATGTGTGTCTGTGCATGACTTCGTCGTTTATGAACCGATTTTGATGATACTTTGATTGTTTGATACATATACTCTATACTTTCGTGGTGGACCCAAACAAATTTCATCAAAATCGGACATGATTTTTGAGTTACACTCCAATAACTGAAAAGTGCTTCGCATACCTCGACGATATAATAGTTGCGGGTGAAGACATCGGAGAACATACACAATGACAATTGACCCGTGAGTAGCACAGGTCACTGAGAAGGGTGAAAAAAATGGAAGTGACTTTAACAGTCAAAAGTGTGAAATAACTTGTCGAAGTCAAGTAACAAACATACACACAAACTTTCGCATTTATAATATTAGTAGGATTAACAGAGGCGTTGGTCAAAAGACAAGCAGTAGATTAAACTGATCATCAGTGCCAGGTTGTTAATTAAGTTCTTAACAACTATATAAGCATACTAGCTGCGGCCCGCGGTTTAACTCGCTTGGTGATGATTGATGTTGATGATGAAAAGTAAGCCTATGTGTTATTCCGGAACATGAAGTATCTACTTACCAAATTTTATTTAAATCCGTCCAGCCGTTCGTCCAGCGGGATTGAGTAACAAATATCCATCCATCTATCTATCCAAACTTTCACATTTATAATATTAGTGGGATGAGATATCCGACTAATATAATTATAATATAAGTATATATTGTTGTTTTCTTTCACTTATAAGGAGAAGCATTTTGTTAAGTTCGTGTCACTAACAACATTATTAATGTCTAGAAACCTTCATTGCCATAAACCTACCTCTTTATATATATCTTTACTACTTTATGTGTTGAAAACTCGATAAAATCTGAAGTATACGAACAAACGCATAAAAATTGAAGCGGAATAGAACTAAAGTCGACGTCGTGAATACGTTATGTCTGGCGACTATAGTCCGCTTGTGCTTCAGCATTCTGACATATTCCGAGGGAAGAATTCTACTTGCAATACTTTAAGTTATAATAATTACTGATTCAGGCTTTTGTTTACGCCTTCCTTGAACACCTAATTTCATTTCTGTTTGACCTGTGTCTGGGTGTGTATTACATTTTTTTTTTGTTTTTTTTATATATTATAAGTTTGCGTTTGACAACTGTCTCACCTGATGTTAAGTGATGACGTTGTCTAGGATTTAGCACGCAAACCTAGAAGGTACCTATTCACTCGCGACTTGAAGACTCCAGGATTGTACATATCGGGAAACACAGACTCGGGCAACGAGTTCCATTCCTTGGCAGTACGCATTAAGAAAGTGGAAGTTTAATTTTTTAATTAAAAGTTTTTGAATTAAATTAAAAAACATATACACAGACAAGTATATATATCAGTCATCAGGTTACCATAGCACAGGCCCTGCCTAGTTTGGGACCTGAAGACCTTGTGTGAATGTTAAAAAAAAAGCAGTGAAACAAGGAAGATAGTTTCAACCAATCATAGAGTATATAGGTCATTATAGGTGGTTGACACAAGCAAAATTTTGGCAAATGCTTTATTTTTTTAAAGAAGTTAATATTAATAGTGCAAACTAGTTATTATTAATTTATTAAAGCTACGTCAGTATTTTTAGTGTGATTAAAATTACTCTTTTGCCATTATTATAGCACTAAATAATTTGTTATTAAAATAAACTATAAAAAGTGGTAATATATTTTTCTACTTAAAAATGAATCGGAATTAAAATATTTTTTCTCAATTGAGCCTGAACCAACGAATGGGATTCATTCCTTTTGGCATAATGTCGTGGTAACGTTGTTTTGATGATAAAATTAAAAGAAGGCAAGTATATTTAATCCAGAGTTTCTTGAATCAATACCGAATATTATTATTATTATATGTACCACTAATTTGTGAAAAATAATAAAAAAACTTCGACATAGCGGTGTGAGGACGAAGCTACGATACAGCTACGAAGCTACGTGCGTAGCATTGCTACTACGAACAATTACAGTCATCTATTTAGATTAGAAACCCACACCGGACATTTTATACGTCTCGAGGAAAAAACATACAACTGCTTTTTTAATAGTTAGTGTGGAAAGAAAAGTAAGCCAAAAAACAATTGAAGGACTAAATGTTGGTCTACAGGCAATAAACCGAAGCACCAATTGTAAGATAACGAATGTGAAAAAAAATGTTTTTTTTTTATCACACAAAGACCCCCGCTCTAGGATTCCCTGTGTCGCGGGAGGTATGGACACACAAAATCACAGCACACAAACACCCGGGACAAACACCTACACTCATCGCACAAATTTTTTTGCCCCCGCCGGGATTCGAACCCAGGGTCCCGGAGACACAGAAGTCATGTCACTGACCAATGTGCCACGGCGACCGTCGTTTTTTGAATTTATCACCAGTAGGAGTCAGCAATGAATGGCGCGCGAGACGTCCCCTTATTGCATTTTTAACGAGGCCCCGCTAACTGCCCCGTGAGGGGCCCGGAGGGGGAAGCAGTAATTGGATAACGCTATATTTAGCAACACCTAACTGCGAAAGTTTCGCCGTTCCTGGAATTGTATCGTCGCAACGCCTCTCTAAACACTGTAACTCGCTGGATATTTGTAAATTAAACGCCATTCATTTGAAACTGAATAATTAATATTTTCAAATGCCTTTTTCCTAACGTTACGAATCATACATACAAAATGTACGATCGTGTAGGTCCGTAGTTGACGCGCTCATGGCGGAGCTTCACTGTGCAACCTTAACCGCTCAAGCGGGTTAAGCGACGTACTGCTCGGTCATACCTTGAACGGGTGATCGCTAGTGGCCACTGAGCGTTTCTTTGCTTCAGAGGTCAGGTAAAACCTCTGTCCCGTTTGTTATCTCAGGATAACATCCGTCAGCCTTTGTCGGAGGCCCTTGGGCGGCTTGATATCTCCGACATTGGTCTGGCCACTAACCTATCCTCCAACCCGCATTAGTAAGTGAGGAAGGTTAGTGTTCGATTGATGTGAGTACAAAACTTGGAAAGCCACACCTTTCCCGTGTCATCGTATTAGTACTTAACCTGTTAAAGTTTATAAGTAAGTCATTATTTACATATAGTCTGGAACGCATTGAAATAAATTTGAAAAGAACTTTTATTCGATATTTATTTAGAGTTAAGAATGATATTATTAAAACTCACGTTCATAATTACTTTATACTGTTGCTACGGGTATAACGTGGCATTTACGCATAGTCGATATGACGCACTCAGTGCGAGACGGGACGTCACGACGAACGAACTGCAATCAAGATCCTGATGGAAGCTTCCGGAAGAAGCCGAAACAATTGTCGATCGTGATATCGACTACGCGTAAGTGCCACGTTATACCCGTAAAAACGGTATAGAGTTTTAAGAATCTTTACACATGTGTGCGAATGATTGATGATTTCGTGATTTAAAATAGAAATAATATCTTATCTCCTATTTGTCAAGATTAATCATGAGTTTCGTGCCGGTTCTTTTCAGTGTAGCTTTGTTTATTTTGGAACGCGGTATTCTAATTGAATATTATTTATTATAATGGGGTACATGATGCTTAAATTGAAAAATATACTTTGACTTTGAGCACAGCGTCGATTTACAGTCAGTCCCTTTTCAATCTCGCATATCTACAGTATTCTATAGCTCGCATAATAAAGCTCATTTCTACTTGTGTGAATGGCGGCGGACGATACAAACTTTTGGACATAATATAAATGGCATATCTCATGTACCGTACATAGGTGTGTGTGTGTGTGTGTGGGTAGTCTGCGTGTTTATCTGAAGTATGCGAACGGGACCACTGCGGTGTTACCTCAGTTCGGGAAATGGTTATAGCCACCCCAAATAAACATTATGTGTCAGTTCTGTCAAGTTTGAATTAGAACAATTTTCAACAGAATCGTCCGCTAGATCTAAACCCAACTCTTTTGTATTATATAGAAATCTTGAGCCATGTTATCTATACTAATAATATAAAGAGGAAATATTTGATTGTTTGTTTGTTTGCACTGAATAGGCTCCGAAACTACCCACCCACTTTTTATTGTTTAAGTATCTATAGCTGTCCTTGAGAGCCACTCAAATTTTATGTGTATAACTCCACCTTCGTTCATATCGTCACCGACCGTCAAGTGAGATAGTGATCCATTCTATCATCGGCGTACGACTTTGCGCCACCACTACATGGTAGATATACACGCACGTACTTATTACTATACTATACTATACTATACTATACTATACTATACTATACTATACTATACTATACTATACTATACTATACTATACTATACTATACTATACTATACTATACTATACTATACTATACTATACTATACTATACTATACTATACTATACTATACTATACTATACTATACTATACTATACTATACTATACTATACTATACTATACTATACTATACTATACTACGTACGTATACGTATTGCTTCCAGTTTTATAAGGCGTACTGCTAGGGAGTGGTACTCACTGGCTGAGTCTGTGTTTCCCGATCGGTACAACCCCAGAGTCTTCAATTCACGTGCGAATAGGTTCCTTCTAAGTCTGCGCGCTACACCTTAGACCGCGTCGTCACTCACCATTAGGTACGTCAACCTTGAAAAGTAAGATTTCATAAAAAAAATGTTAAGTTTGTTTGGCCGAACAATATATTCACTAACATTATAAAATATAGCACACTCTATTCTGTTCGTACCGACTGGCACAACCGCAGGAAGCAAGGTAAGCTTATCGTACCCAATATGTTAAACTTGCACAGACACGTATCACTTTTCACTAAGATTTATTAGGAGTCTGCGTAGAGCGAGCGACGCGAACACGCAGGGGACGGAAAACAAAACACCCCCCCCCCCCCCCCTATGGCCTTGTCCCCGTTCGTCTCATACATTTATTGCCAAAGAAGGTTCGCAACTGCGTCGCCATTCGCACACTCAGCACTAAACGTAATCAAGAAAGCTTTTAATCTTCCTAATTCCAAAGTCACTTTGCAAAAGGATCGACTCAATCGCTCGTACTACATTCCCACACTGGCCTCATTAAATATTTTGTTTTTGCCATCTTGCGGGAATAAAACATGCGAGTGTGGAGTTTCGTGGGCCCTCGTTACCCTTCCTCGGGAGGGACCGCGTCGGGAGGCGATAGAAGGTCACATAACCTTTCTATTTTTAAAATAGAAAACAAATTTATCGGGCGTAATAATATGTTCTGCGTTACGTTTATATATTCACGGACGGCGTATGTTTTTGTTTTCGCTAGAACATGTTAATTGCGGCGGTGCGCGGTGTTATGGTAATTAGTAGCTATTATAAGTTGCCCTGTTGTTTCAACCGTGAATACGTTAACGCTCAAATCTGTTCCTTGTCAACTAATTACGCATAATAGCTATCGGAGCAAGGTTGTTTAATGTGTAATAAATATATTATGTGCTTGTAACATTTTAATTCTGTGTGTTATATTATACATTGATCAAGGTTATGGTACTGATATAAAGGAGGTCCACATCGTTTGTTTTCTAAAACAGTTCTAAAACCCAAATGTCTATCTATTAATAATTGATTGTAGGTATATTTGTTGTAATAACTTTTAAAATGGCAGTGGCATTTATCCGAGAAGTAGCTTATGCCTGCAGTTTTGTTTGCATTTTAAAGAGTTTTAAAAGTTTCATACAAAATTTACCTGTCATATCTTCTGACCAAGAAACGTAGCAATCAATAGTTTTCGGGGACTCATCACTCTCTGTTCCAAACATAAGCCAATTTGGTTCAGCACCAGGATTGGAGTGAAATGAAAAATAACTTTCCCATAGGATCAACATTATCAGCTATGTAATTACAAAACTAAAGCTACTAGAATAACAATCTATAAATGTACCATCGTTTCCTAGTAAAGTTATGCTCGTATAGATAGCTCAAATGATATTAAATTTATAATCATACTGCTATTATAAATGTGAAAGTTTGTGTGTATGTGTGTATGTTTGTTACTTCTTCACGCTCAAACGGTTCACCGCTCAACCGATTTCAATGAAATTTGGTATGGAGATAGTTTAAGCCCTGGATTGACACAAAGGCTACATTTATCCCGGAAAAAGTGTGGTTCCAGTGGGACAATTGAGGTAGCGGGAAAACCGTAATCCACGCGGGTGAAACCGCGGGGAGCCACTAGTTTTTAATATTTTGACATGTTACCAAACTGCTAAAATGGTGTCATTTTTGAGATAACGTATTGAAGTAACGTTTAAGTATTTATAGTGCCACATGATTCACTCCAACGCTTGTACAATCAGTAAGATCTATCGGTAACGCCAGTGTGAGTTCCGTGTCACGCCTAGCAACGCTACATGTGCGTTTGCGCAATGGCACAGTATAATAGTTTGTTTAACAATCTAAATATCTGTTATATAAACTGTTATCTATTCTTTATGATATGCTCACGCGATTGTTTTACGAACGTTAAAAAGGTTTTAGATACACGGAAAATGAAGTTGCAACAATAAGAGGAAATTCACGGAAACGCTAATGGCTCATACCCAACGGACGCATGCTCCGAATAGAAAGAGAAAATGTAATATCAGGTTTAATGTGCAGTTGTAGTGCACGCTTCAATGTTTTGTTTATGTTCAGAAGCGAGGGAGTTTCGCTGTTCTCCTTTGAAGCCATGTTTACTGAACATACATACACGAGAGAGGCTAATACAATCCCATGGCTACGTGTTTGTTAAAAAACAAGATAAAAGGTACGTTTGTTTTATTTTGCATATCAGTGGCGTTTTATTTCTAACATTAAGACTGGCGAGATAAGATTGATACCTAGTTAAATAAACAGCTTTCGGAGTCACTTGTCTATGCTAGAATGAAATTTTACACAAAGTTACCTTTTACGAGTTAAGTAAGCATTAATAATAGATTATAGAGATTTTACCGCATAATGATAGTTGACAAAAGTAACGATCATCACAATATTGTGGTCATGGAACCGACTTCGACAAGGTTGTTTCACACTTCTGAGTGTTGAAGTCGGTTCCATTTTTTGGTAAAAAAATTTTTTTTTACCGTTTACAGTGACCTCTGCTGCTCACGGGATCAATTGTCATTGTGTGTGTGCTCCGATGTCTTCAACAACAACTATAATATCGTCGAGGTATGCGTAGCGCTTTTCATATATTGGAGTGTAACTCAGAAACCGCTTATCCGATTTTGATGAAATTTAAATGGAACCACCACCTTCGTCGTTCATAAATGACGAAGTGATCCGTGAACACACATAATATATATATATACGAACGAATTGCGCAACCTCCTTTTTGGAAGGTGGTTAAAAAACAGCGGTTTTATTTGTTTAAATTTAGAGCAGAAAATGGTTAAAAGTAACCTTGGGACCAAGTTGAATGGTTTCGGGAGACGCTTGTCGAAGCTAGCATGAAATTCTGCAAAAAGGTCCCTTTTACGAGTTTAGTGACCATTAATAAGAGATCTATTGGTTGTATCCCTTAAAAGCTAGGATTTTATTTATAGTTAAAGAAATGGTAAGAAGAAGTAATATTATTAAATATCTTATTGATCCGTAGTCAGGCTCCCAGTTGTCAAAATCATGCAACCGTTAGTCAACAACTTTGGCCACGACTGACGAAATATCATATTATCATTTATTAATGAGAATTATCTTACAAGTCACAATAAATATAAGTAATATAATTATATCATAGTAGTTATCGATATTCTAACAAAGACTTTTTATAATATCTACTATCATTTCAATTCGAAGTAATTAAGGTGGATCAGTGAACCGTTCAGCGAAAAACTCGATTATGTCAAAGCTTTGTCAAGTAGTAGTAGTATTTTAAGTAGGATTTTAAGCTTATGGAGAAAAGACTTCATGCTAGGTGCATTTTTTATATTTTCAGGGAGCGCATTGTAAATTTAATGATGATGATGATGATGATGATTGTAAATTTTTATGCCATTGTAAATATAATAGGTGTTTATTAGAAATTTAACACTTTGTTGCATTTTTTTACCATTTTGGTTACCTCAACTGACCCTCAGAAGTTAAAATAGGGGAAGAAGATTTGTATGCAATCTCGTAAATTCAGATATGAGATATGTAACAGTTTATATATACAAGTCTACAATGCAATGATATTATATGTTTATATGAGGTAGATGTCGCACAAGCGCGCGGAAACTGAGGCGGCAAAATTAAGTCAATTGCAAGAATTTTGATTACGACGCGTATTTCAAGCACAAGTCTAAACATATAGCTATCCTTTTCTATATTATTTGTACCGTATTATCTGTCGCAGTAAGCATGTTTATGTCGTAAAGGAACAAAATCTGAGCACCGCGCAGTATAAATATACGTCATCTTTAGTAAAACATCATTGGGAAAGTTGTGCTTCGCGCTCTTACTACAAGAAGAAGAATACTCGTTCGGACTCACATCTCAAGAAATTGGCGGCGTTTTTTGGTAAAACGCCCGCCAAATTCCGCCACTACTTCGTAGTTGAGGAGACTACCCATGAGTCGCGAGTCGGGAAGCACCCGCAAGGCGAATTCCCACGCACCCAAGGCGCCCCCCTGCCCCCCCCGCCATCACGATGTCGGACGAAGCGGGACGCCATCCACCAAGGAGACACGCGGACGCTGCGCAGTCTTCCTCGAAGACGCCTGAGGCCCAACGACTGCCTGACACGCCACCTCCCCCCGCCGCCCCGCGCCCCAGCCGTCGTTCCCTTGGGCCTGCTTATCGGGACAGGTCACTGTCCAACAAGAGGCTCAACATCGACGCCGCCGACGCCGCCCGCTTCCAGGAGTCACTCCACCAAATTATGGCAAAGCGCACCGCCGAAGCCATAGAGAGAGAGAGGCAAAAATGGAAATCGGAAGAAGAAAACAAGGCCCACCGGTCCTCGGACCCGGCCCATAGGACAGGAACCACGCAGGCTCAGCAGCCCACATCCCTCAGGGCTGGTTTCGAGATCGACGCGGCCATGGTCAATAAGATTATATCTTCCGGCCTGGCCACACCAGCCCTCCAAACCAACCTCCAGGAGTTCGTCAGAAGCCAAGCTGCCTCGCTGACGGAAGAAGAACTGGAAGACCAAAGCCCCGAGGTGATCCACGCCAGGGAATCGGCCCTACGGGCTCTCAAATCTGAGGACCCGCCGGGTCTGAACCCAGTGAGGTCCCTCAATCTCCGCCGCAAACGGTCCGAGGACGACGGGAAAGCCGACCCGAAGCGTGTCTGCACCCCCTCCGCCGGCGAGAAAAACGCTCTCGCGCAACGCGACCCTCGCCGTTCGAGAATCCCCGCACCGAAACACGGAGATACGAGCCTACGCACCGTATGTTACTCCGGACCGACGCCCACTACCACCACAACGACGCCCCGTCTTACTGCGTTGCAGTGCACGCAGCCTACCAAGCCACCCGCTAACGCGGCCGCGGCCGCGCCACCGGTACTCGGTAAAACGAAGAAGTCGTACGCAGCAGTAACATCTGCTGGGCTTACGACTACCACCAACACCGCGTCAACCTCCAGGGACCCAACCGCCGCCAGGTCAACCCCACGTTCCCCCACACAGGGGAACACCCAAGCCGACCGGTCGCCGCACGTGGACCCACGAGAAGCTCGCCCCTCCCCCCCGAAGAGCCCCCCAAGGCGAGACTTCCCGGAACAGGTGAGGCCCCAACAGGCCCCCCCTCCCCCTCCACAACCCACCCTGAGTGCTAACCGGGACGACATCCACGCAACGGGAAGTGCGGATGTGCACCGCCCACCCACAACATCCAAAAACAGCGCCCGGCGCTACCCGCCAGTGGTAGTGGAGGCGCTCCCCAACTGGACCGAGCACCTCCGCACACTCAAGGCAAAGCTCGGCAGAACCCCTAGCGCCCGCCCGTATGGGAACGGGATCCGCTTCACACCATCGGATGGCGACGAGTACCGGCTCCTGCAAAATTATTTTACCGAGCTGGGAAAATCCACCCACGTCACATGGTTTTCATACACGCCCATTGAAGACCAATGCCTCAAAGTGGCCATCAGAGGCATCCCAGCCGACACGCCTACCAGAGAGATCGACGAAGAACTCCGCAGCCTGGGGTTCGAGCCGGAGAACGTGAGGAAGATCCAAGCCAGGAAAGGCAGACCCGGCTGCATCTTCTTCGCCCAGCTCAAGAAGACCCCTGACCTCACCCCCCGGATATATGAAGTATCCGAGCTTCTCTGCATGCCTGGTGTCACAATCGAAAGGTGGAGAGGGCGGAAAGGCCCGGCACAATGCCACCGTTGCCAGGCGTTCCGCCACTCATCTCAGAACTGCCACCGCACCCAGGCATGCGTCCGATGCGGCGGAGAGCACTTCGCCGCCGACTGCCCCCGCCCACCCTCGGCCCCCCCCACCTGTGCAAACTGCGGGCAGAGCCACACTGCCAACAACCCCAGATGTCCCGTCTTCCAACGCGAACTACGCAATAAGAAGGCGGGCACCACGGCGATGTCCTCCAACCCCAGGACACCAGGGCAGAAACCCACCACGGAGACTGCCCCCCCGGGCGCGCAGACCACCACTGCCGTCCCCGAAGCTACGGAGTCAACACTTATGGCCCCGGCTAATGACCCCACCACCCGAACCTCCAAGAAACTGAAGAAGAAGAGGAAGAAGAGAACCCCACCTGCCCAGGCACAAGCCTCCACACAGGCCGAAGTCCCCCCCACCACCATGCCTGTGGCCCAGCGACAGACCCCTCACCAAGTCGTCACTGCGCCACAAAAGCCCACCCAGCTGAATTCAGAGACACCAGCCGCCGCCCCCCAGACCACGGAGAAGTCCCTAATGGAGCTACAGGCTCTCATCTCCGTCTCACAGGAGGTGCTGGCAGCCCTCCAAGCGGGACAAGACCCAACCCAAGCCCTCGCGGCCAAACTCGCCAAGCTCTTGGGTCGAGCCACGACCCCCTACCAAGGGTAACCAAACTCCGGCTCCTGCATTGGAACGCTGAAAGCCTCAGACGCAAGGTCGCCCACCTGAGGCTAATTCTCGAGAGCAAAATGTGGATGTGGCCCTGATCAACGAGACCATGCTGACTGCCGCAGACATGGTCAAGTTTCACGGCTACTTCACATACCGGAAGGACGAAGTCTCGGAACGAGGAGCCCTCAGAGGACTGGCTGTACTAGTGCGTAGGAATATCGTCCACCAAATACTGCCTCTGAAGACCCTAAACTCCCTGCAGACTCTGGGGGTCGAGATCAACACAGGGAACCGGCCAATGCATATATATGGCGTATACAGACCGGCAGGAACTCTCGACCCCGAGGAAGTCCACAGTCTGTTCCACCCGGATATTCCCACTATTGCCGCTGGGGACTGGAACTGCAAACACCCAGCCTGGAACTCCTCTACGACCAACCAAGGGGGCAGAGTCCTGCTCAGAGGCTCTCAGGACCACGCCTACGAGGTCAGCGGACCAGAGCTCCCAACTCACTACCCACACAACCTAGCGCATTGCCCGGACGTCATCGACCTGGTGGTCCACAAAGGACTAGAGCCGCACAGAATGCTGCAGACGGTCCTGCACGAGGAGACGGGGTCCGACCATCAACCAGTTCTAGTGGAAATAGATATGGCCCCTACCAAGACCCCCCCTCCTCCACCAAGGACGAAGGTTGACTGGCCACTATTCACAAGGGAAGTCTGGGCCTCCACCCCCTCGAGACCCATCGCGTCAGCCGAGGACGTGGACAAGCTCACCCGTGAGCTAACCCAGTGTCTTCAGTCAGCCTTAAAAACTGCCACCATAACCTCGCCAGCCACAGCCCATCCCAGACTGCCCCCGTTGCCTCGGCATATCTCCAGCATGATCTCGGAGAAGAGGCAGCTCCGGAAAATATGGCAACGAACGCGAGATCCCTCCACCAGGAAGAAGTTGTATTACCTCAGGGACAGGGTCAGGCAGGAGCTTGAAGACCTCCAAGTCTCGGGCTGGGAAGAGCGAATCGACGACGCCGCCGGAGACTGGAGTTCTCTCCACAAGCTCTGCCGGCATCTGAAGAACCAGCCCGAGCCGATCCGCCCCCTCCTGCACCCCGACGGAAACCTCCGATACAGAGCCGCCGACAGGGCTGACATCTTCGCGCAGAGCCTGGAACGGCAATTCTGCCCCAACCCCAGCTCTGACCCCGGGAACGAAGTAAGGGTGACAAATTTCATTAGAAACTACTTCGCTACCCCAATTGCCCCCGAAGAGGACCCAGTCATCGTCTCCCCTGGTCAAGTCCAGAAGGCCCTCAAACTCCCCAAACCAAAGAAGGCACCAGGAGCGGACGGCGTGGGGAACGCTGCTCTGCGCCATCTTCCCTACAAGGCAATAGCCGCCTATGCCCGCCTCTTCAATGGTATCCTACGGACCGGCCATTTCCCTGCCGACTGGAAAACCGGTCATGTCATTATGATCCCGAAGCAGGGGAAGAATATCCGGAACCCGGAGAGCTATCGCCCCATCACCCTACTGCCCAGCATCTCCAAGGTGTTCGAGAAGCTGCTCCTTCAAAGTCTTCTCCCGCATATCGAACCGCGACCCGAGCAGTTCGGCTTCCGACCGGAGCACTCAACGACCCTTCAACTATCCAGGGTACTGCACAAGCTGGCTGAAGCCGCAAATAAAAAGGAGCATTCAGCCACAGTATTCCTGGATATGGAAAAGGCGTTCGACCGGGTGTGGCACCACGGGCTGATATACAAGCTGGCCTCCTCAACAGCCCCAAGAAGGGCAGTCGCAGTCATCCGCGCCTTCCTTCTCGACCGCAAGTTCAGAGTAAGGGTAGAGGGAACCCTCTCTGAACTATACCCAATCCGCGCTGGCGTCCCGCAAGGCAGCTGCCTCTCGCCAGCCTGCTATAACTGGTACACCAACGACATCCCCATCGTGGAAGGAACCACGCTGGCCCTGTACGCCGATGATGCCGCGCTGATCTCCTCCTCGGTCAACATGGCCCACGCGGCCCTCAGAATGCAGCGAGCCCTGGACCTGCTCCCCGCCTGGCTGGGCAGCTGGAGAATGGGAGTCAACGTCTCCAAGACCCAGGCCATGATGCTGACCACCAAGCACTCCCTGCCCCCCAAGCTCAAGCTCCTGGAGGAATCCATCCCCTGGACACGCTCGGTCAAGTACCTGGGAGTGACTATTGACCGCCGCCTGACCATGGCTCCCCATGTCACAAACGTGGTCAACAAAGCCAAGGCCGCGCGGCACCTCCTCCGACCCACACTGATGTCCAGACTGCCACTAAGGCTAAAACTGGCGATCTACAAAATCTACGTCCGCCCCCATCTTACCTACGCGGCCCCCGCCTGGTTTGCCTTAGTGGCAGAGACCCACCGGAAACGACTAAGAGCCCAGCAGAGCGTCTCCCTCCGGCTGATCACTGGAGCCCCCCGCTACGTGAGAAATAGCACCATCCAGAGAGACCTTAGGGTGGAACCTCTGGACTCTCACGTCGCGGAACTCGCCCGAAGGCAGTTCAAGAAGGTTGACGCCTCGTCAGCGGAACATCTCCGCGGCCTGGCCCCCCGCTATGAGCGCCTCCCAACCGCCCGACCACAACCCCGGGACCTCCTACCGCCCGACAGCGAAGACGAAGATGCCACAGTCGGCCCCCGTACGCGCGTCGCTCACCAGGCCTCCCTGAACAGGGTCTCACCCGGCGGGCTTGACAGCGACTAGGGGCCGTGAAGAGGACATCCTAGGCCCTTTTCGGCCACCCCAACGACCAGACTGCACGTCTGCAGTCTGCGATTGAAGACCGCGGTCAGGGGCCCCCCGTGCCCGATACCGCTTCCGCCCAAGGCACTAGTCCTTGTGCGACGACTACTCCGTAAAAAAACATCATTGCTACAATGAGTTCTGGAGGAATAAGAGGAAATCCACAGCACGGCTGGTAAACCGCGGGATGTAGTAGTATCGGGCTCTAGTACTCTTGTATAAGTTTAACTGACTAATTTCCTGGGAAACGCCTGGTTTATCAGAACCAGCTTAGTGATACTCGTTTTTGATATTTTTCTCTTGACCGAACGGCTGTGATCGTTTCATAATCTTGTTGTAGTACTAGATACGGTTTAAGAAATACATCCTCTCATCTGTTATTTACTTGTGACCGATTATATATTAATTTTAAATGGGCCGATGGCTTTATTAAAATAAAATACTAATAACTAATTACAATACTGCAGCTACTACAATAACATTTGAGCAATACACTAGCTATTGGTAGTGATTCGCTTATTCAACTGAACTAAACTAAAATTATGGAAAACTAAATCAGTTCTTATATGGTTACGATAAAGTCTAAATTAGTATGAGACTTATCAATAACATCACTAAAATTATAATATATTTAATAAATTTGCGAGTAGTTTTAGCGAAATTACTGTTGCCATTTATTTGGTGCCTACTAAAACTACCCGCAATTGGCCAATAGTTGAATAAAACTCGTCTAATATTAGTGAGAGCGTTGTATGGAGTTATACGAATTTGAATTTTAGCGTAAATAGAATACGAGCTATTTCAATTTGAAGAATTTTCGTGAATTTTAGCTAGTTTATGTGATTAACAGAATTAGGGCCATTGATAGCCTATAGATAACTCAAATGCTCTCATCCTCTACCGGCTGGCAGCGTGCCCAGAATGCTAGCAGCATTGCCATGTTGAATTGCAATGCTGATTCGTTGAGCCAAATATCTGCCAGCATTTATGTTAATTAATATGTAGATTGATACATTGCACATCGATTGTCTAGCGAAATTCCGTACCTATACTGTTAATTAATATTAAATTTAATAATAAACAGTGTTATTTGACTGGATTTTAATTAAAAGCTTATTTTATTGCCTATCTAACAGTATGAGGTTGGCTATTTAAAACTGTGTCATGTTCATGTATGCTTGGATTTAAAAAAAGTTCAAATTGAAGCGCGAGTACGGAGAGTGACAGAGAAGCGTTGCGCGCGCTACTCCACGTGAGAGACAAGGACGCAGAGATATTTTTTATAATTATTGGATTATTTGACAGTATCGGCCCGGGTTTAGCTCGGCAACCCATGTGCTCTTTATCCCTCTAAATATTATTTAACATTAAACCTTCTCATAATTATATAACAGATGAGGGGATATATTTCTTTAGCCGTGTCTTAGACCATGGGACTCGGATGTTACGTCGGTCCCAATCACACACCATCTGTCACCCGTTACCTGCTCCCTTTTCCGTTTCTGTAGGTATTGTTGTACTCGGCCAACGCTTGGATATACATTATCTTCTAAGATAATGGTAAGGTCAATACATTTTTTATTCAAACCGTACAATAACTGAATCAATAAGTTGTTTTCTTCACCGTTTTCAAGTAAAATAACCTAGTATCGCTATTTTAGTGAGATACGAAATACCGGCTGACCTTTCTACTAAATTATTTTAAATATTAGTTTACCTCGTTCCGGTTTAGTAATAGAATAACGGTGGTAAAAACAGTGAAAATATCCCATATACCCATCTTTAACGAATCGCTTCCACCTAAAGATGCATATATATCTTTCAAAGATCGTATAGGTACTTTGTATTAATAAATCAGTTAGTTTGAAAAATACACACCTTAGTTGCGCGGGTAGACCGTGTACAAACACTATCAAGATGTTAGTTTACAAGTAACATTTGTTTGGGATGGATTTAAGATCGGACTATTAATACCGTGCGAGGCGATTAATTCGTGCTTCATACAAATATATTCTTACCAAAATCTTACTTCTTTTTCTAAACAAATGTGGTTATTATAACAAATAGTACAAATTATTAATTAAAGTCTACATCTAATATATAAAAATCTCGTGCCACTATGTGTGTCGGAACGGCTCGCCTGATTTTAATGAATTTTTGTGTATATTTGGGAGGTCTGGGAGTAGATAGCAAAGTGTGTTTCACCCTCCTACCCTCAACCCCACTATTTATCGCAATTTTAGTGTTTTTGTATTAACAATTATCCAAATAATTTATACATACGTCGTTCATTGACGTCTTATATTCTGTATAAATCTAGCGTGAGACCATTATCTCACTTGATGGTTCACCAATCCAAATTGACATGGCAGACGATGCGAGTCATCCTCTTTCGTCATTTGTCAAAGTAGCTACTACTAGATTGTAAAAAATGTTTATAGACAATCGCTGACCATTTCCGGAAAAGGCGAAATGTGTACATGTTAATGTTATAACTGGTCAGGGAGTAATTTTCCAATGTAACGGGAGATCAAGCCTTTTCTTATATTACAATCGAAAAATGCCGGAAATTTAGTGCTCAAAGTTGGTCCATTCTTAGTACTTTTTAGTGACTAAATTTCTCTTAATGTAACGTTTATTGTAGATATATTTTTATATTTGGCTCAACGAATCAGCATTGCAATTCAACGTGGCAATGCTGCTAGCATTCTGGGCACACTGCCAGCCGGTAGCGGGTTAGAATATTTGAGTTATCTATAGGCTACCAATAGCTAGTGGATTGCTCAAATGTTATTGTAGTAGCTGCAGTATTGTAATTAGTTATTAGTGTTTTATTTTAATAACAATGTCAATATTGTAGATATTATAATATTAATAAAATTTCCGGATTAAGTAAGCATATTAGTTATATAAAATATGTTTTTTGAACAATTATGAAAGATATTCACATTCACCACACTGAAAAACCAAAATGTTTATTTTCAGTATCTGAGAAAAGTGTTCACAGTTCCACAACATGACTGAACAATATTGATTTGATTTTAATATGGATTTCAATATTCTGTACTAATTATATTTTTTCCGTATTATAACCTACGTATATATAGAACCTTGGGTGAGCTAACCCAATTAGTGCTATCAATCTGTCCCACAAACAAGCAAGCCTATCGGTTTTCTATTGGGTGCATTTCGGAGAATGTGCACTGGAATTACACAATCTGATTCCACCATCCCCTTTCTATCATCGGTCGACTCGACGTACGGCAATTCGCCATCTCTATATGGTAGATATACCACCTATACGCACGAAGCGTTATGCTTCCACTTTCTTAATGCGTACTGCCAAGGAATGGAACTCGTTGCCCGAGTCTATGTTTCCCGATATGTACAATCCTGGAGTCTTCAAGTCGCGAGTGAATAGGTACCTTCTAGGTTTGCGTGCTAAATCCTAGACAACGTCATCACTTAACATCAGGTGAGACAGTTGTCAAACGCAAACTCATATATGTAAAAAAAAAAAAAAACAATTTTCTAAAGCGACGATTTAAAATTATTGTGTGTGAATATTATGAATCTGATTGAAAATAGGTAAACTAGACAGAACGTATGAGTGTTAGTTATTAGTAAAATATTATGTACCTATTGGGTTTATTTCAAATTGATTGATTGATTGATTGATAAGTGATACGTTCTTTAACGTACATTTCGATATCGACATCGAGTCGTATATCAAGGCTACATTGAATTTAAAAATCGTTCAACCTTGTCACTAAGCCTTTTAATTACGTTGTATATACCGATGTAAGCCTTTGTAATCTATACTATTTATACTAATGACATAAAATTGAAGAGTTCGTTAGTTTGTTTGGCTGAACGCGCTTATTTCAGGAAGTATTGGCTGAAATTGAAAAAAATCTTTTTGTGTTGGATAGTTTTATCGAGGAAAGTTTTAGGTCATTTAACGCTTCACGCTACCACGTATAACTGAGGTAAGGAGGAAAACCGTAGTCCACGCGAGGGCGCACGTAGATATACAGGGGACCTCTCTATCCTCCATATTTCATTTTGGAGTTTTATTATATGTTACAAGATTTTATTAATTAATTACAGTATTCACGAGGGTACTAAACATTTTTTTATTTTCACAATCTGCACAAGCTTTGTTAGCAACTAAAAGGTAAACTTTGGAGCCTGCATTTTTTATGAAACCTTGCAAACAATTTTGTTCCGAGTGGAAGACCCTAGATTTTATGAGAGCGCAACCTTTGTGAAAATTAGGCAACTCAAGTAGAAGTTCCCATAAAACGTGTATCATATATACGGGAGGGTTCGTACCTCGTCGAATTAATATCACTAATGAGTGCGCCACCTGCCTGCAGACTGTGTTTTGTTTACAATTAGTCATCGTCGGAGCGTATGACATCTTAATTAAGGTGGCTTATGTACTGGCTTCAAAATCATATATGTCTCATTTGTCATCTAAGTCCTATTACACATAAAGGAGCTAGAATAATTAGTCGTTATTAACCGAACTAAAAAAGTTTTTTTTTTGTTGGTATGATTTATGAATCTGTCTGAAATTGGCAAACTAAACAGAAAGATTAAAAAAAAATACACTTTAAAATACAGGTGCATTCACCTGTACTTTTTAAAGATTTTCCTCGGAAGTCAGTTGTCCAATTTTCGTCGAAAAATAGCTTGTGCATAAGTTTAACTAGATATAACCAATTGTAAACAAGCCCTTTTTTGGAGCAGATCTCCAGAAGTAATATTTCCATCTCTCCATGGCTTAACTTTATTTCGTAAAATAATAATAACTACTACAGTGCCGTGGTGGTACCGGCCTAGAATAGTACTCCCCCATCTCTTCCCGCGGGTGCCGTAAGAGTCGGCTAAGGGATCACGTACAAGGACGTGGGCAGCAGCGCCTTCTGAGGATCCCCTATATGGGGGAGGCATATGTCCAGCAGTGGATGTCCTATGAGAGTGGTCCATCAGGAGATGATGATACTTTTTTACATATTTCTACACATTAAATAAATAACCGATTGAAAAAGCCTTTGATGCAAAACATTTTTTAATTTTTTTTTAAGGTTATAAGCTTGCGTTTGACCACTGTCTCACCTGATATTAAGCGACGATGTTAATTTCCAGAATATGTATCTATTTAACATTATAAAAACTCGTAAAAGATATTAAGATAGGTAGATTATATACTCATGGTATTATGAAATATATATTTTTCCAATTGTATGATAAAGTGTATAATATTTTTATTTACATACATTTGAACGTTAAACTTAGAACAGAGTTAGGTGGCAGGTATATAATAAATTACCAGTTCCCAGAAATGTAGCCCGCTATTGGAGGCCGAGTAGGGCCAGGGCAACTGAACCGTGAGACTCTGCAGCTGACAGACAGACGTAACTTCTATTTATCTGTGATATGTACTAGTGATGTAACGAATATTCGCATTCGCGTTTGCGAATATTCGCGTCTTTTTTAACATTCGTATTGCCTTAGTGTATTCTTTTATGCGAAATGAACAAGTTTAATTTTTTTAAATTAAAATATGCAATTACAATACTGCAGCTACTACAATAACATTTGAGCAATCCCCTAGCTATTGGCAGCATATACGAGTAGATAACTCAAATGTTCTCGTGCAAAATATGCGTAACAAATCTATAATATGAAAAACGAATCGCTGGAATTTGCCAATGTTGCAAGAAAATAATGCATAATCATTATAGATTCTATCGTCATCGCAAGAAAATAATGAATAGTTATTATAGATTCTGTGCGTCATCGCAAGAAAATAATGCATAATCATTATAGATTCTGTGCGTCATCGCAAGAAAATAATGCATAATCATTATAGATTCTGTGCGTCATCGCAAGAAAATAATGCATAATCATTATAGATTCTGTGCGTCATCGCCGTCCAAAGTGCGGAAGCGGTGACACTATAATACACCAATAATTTCCGCATATTGACGTACATAGATGTCGCTATTAAATTCTGACCAACCAAAGAATATATAATCCGGTAGGTACAGGGTAACTTCCGTGACAAATAAAAAGAAATCTTTCATCTTTATGAGTTTCCTGTACCGGCCCGCAATACTAGAAAAATCACTTTATAGCTTTTCGTAATAAAATTTTGTTTTATTACAGGAATTTTCCAAGGTGTAGGAGCTCTTCGGCATGCCACCTAAGTAAGCTAATAAATGTTCGTAGAGGTTTCGTCGTGTTTTTAGTAACAGCTTTTCAGCTTTATTACACTCAGGTCATAGATTCATTCATGGCAGTTGTTTCAATGCTTCAACATTAATCCATATATTTAAGACATTGCTGAGTTGGGATTTTATCCCTTTTCAAATTCATGAAGGAATACATTCGACAACAATCCTAGCCCGGCCTATACTCACGAGTCACTACTACAGAATACCGTCCCTGTCGCTTTGCTATCTAACCTAGCTATAGCAGCACTCAACTAACAGTCCGTATTTGTTCCTTCATTACTGATACATCTGAAGGAGTATTTTTATTAGCGCCATCTACCTTTAATGTATGAAACTATTAATATGAGTGCTACTTTATAACTTAGTTGACAGTGTCAGGGACGGTATTCTGTAATCGTGTGTTCATGTGAATTAAGTGGTCGAATTTATTCTTCAAAACTTTTTACCAATATTCCGCCTAGCATGTCGTCAGCCATAAAGCTCTTTTGCCTATATTTGCCTAGGTTATAGAATTATCGCATGCAATGTCAAACACATGTTGCACTCTCTTGTCATATTATTAGTCTATGTCTATTAGCAATCTATCCACTTATGTGTCACATGTTAATAAATTCTATTTAATTCGTGTAGGCATAGATAAGCTAAGCATATTAAGTGTAAATAGAAAGTAGATTGTGATAACAGATACGTATGAAGGGTGTGCGATGTCGTGACGCCCCCGTCGTTAACCCTCATAAATCTAGGCAAATGTTTGCTGCAGGTTGATATAGATTAGTGTGTTCCGTGTGCCCGATCATTAAGCTTCTTGCAACTTTTATCACTTCGAATTAGTTGACCGACTTTGTTTTCTTTTTAAATAAACATAAAAACGAGCGTCAAAGCCGATAGCAGCTGGTTCGTGGAGCGGGTGGTTTATGAGGCTATCAGTTTTACTAATCGTAACAAATCGCTGTACTAACTTACTTTATGTGTTGCTAGATAGCTTTGCTGGAACCTAATCTTTAATTAGTGCAAGTAGACAATTTTGTCCAAATTGGAACTTGTTACGATGGCAAATCCGTTTAAATTTTGCAAATAAGACCACAGTTTGAAAAAAAATTTGGGCAGTTAGTTGTTTATGTAAATAATAAATAAGAAAACCAAAGTGCGATATAAAATATAATATAAATAAGATATAATTTAACTAGCGGCCCGCCCCGGCCTCGCAGGTAGATAAAGGTAAGAATTTAATACATATTTAAAAAGTATGAACATACACACATATATCACAACACAACACACAACACAACACAACAATCTAAATTAAACATAGGAAGCCGACCGCGCGAGTGCTACTAGCAAGGCATCGCGCACCATGGCAGCGTTTATTCTTCTATTTAATATCATTTATAAATTGATATATATTTTGAAAGATATTGTCCAATTTATTTAAATTTAATAGCAATCTACGGATTCTTTGAACATCCCTAATTATGACTATACTATTACCATTAACCATTTATATTATGGCTCGAGTCCGAGTCCCCTCATTTCGGTCGGAATTCCTACTAAATGTTTAAATACGAGAAAGTGTATAAAGTGGCCTAACTAAGTACAATATTTGGACACAATACAATAGTAGATATTGACAAGTGCTCAACATTTTTTGTTCTCTCATCGATAGTTTACGCAGCGTATGCAATGTAAAGAATTTACTGGCCTTATTTTTCACCTTGAGTTTTATAATTGACGTTTTAGTATAAAATGCGTAACTGCGCGTTACTGAAATAGTAATATACTGGTCATAGATAATATAGCATTCTAGTCCCATCCTACTTCCCACTAATATATAAAAAAATGGAACCGACTTCAACACTCAAAAGTGTGAAATAATTTGTCGAACAATGAGCGCAACATTTTGATATCAGTTACTTTTGAACTATCATGGTACCGACTTCAACAAATTATTTCACACTTTTGAGTGTTGAAATCGGTTCCGTTTTCTGGGAAACATTTTTTTAAATCTGTTTCTTGTGCATCAATGTGGTCGGGCCACAGATTAAAAAGTGGTATATGGCAGAACCTAGGTACCATCCCGTGCCAGCCTCGAGACTCCACTCAGCGCCTTTTCCGACGTTATAACGTGTCACTTCGTAGTTAACCCTCACGAGGCGAGGTTAGAGGCGGGAATGACTGTAAAGACCCGTCACGAAGCACGAAGACGCGGCGAAGATGCAAAATGCCCCTATTTTAGCCGAGACTTGATTAAAAACAACCTTGTCGTTCTTACGTGTAGCAATAAACATTTTGCACATTTAGATGTTTGCATTTTTGCAATTTCCGTTTGGCATGCTCAGTTTGTTTTTTAAACGGAAATTGCATTCAGAAATTGTCAGCTGTTCAAACTGTTCGTGTAGTTTATCCATTGCATATTATTTACGAAATGATCATGAAAAGACATAAACTTTTTCTTGAATTTTAATAGGTAATTTTGTACAATACAAATACGTATTTTTATTTGGATGACAATTCAAGTTAAAGGTATTCTGCTCTTAATTATACGACCATTACAGATAATAAATACCACACTAAGTGTTATTATTTTGAATTTGAAAAAATAAAACACTAATAACTAATCACAATGCTGCAGCTACTACAGTAACATTTGAGCAATCCACTAGCTATTGGTAGCCTATAGATAACTCAAATGTTCTAACCCGCTATTATTATTATTTATTTTTTAAAAAAATAAAAAAATGTTAGCGTATTAAAATTAGGCATGATCTATACTATGTTGATATGTGTATCATCTGTACTATGTGTAGTTATACACAATGGAATGAAATAGCTCGTATTATATTTACGCTTAAATTCAAATTCGTGTAACTCCGTATGGAGTTCATACACACACACTCTCACTATATTAGACGAGTTTTATTTCATTGTTGGCTAATTGGGGGTAGTTTTAGGAAGCACCAAATATGTGGCGACTTAATTTACCTAAAACTACCCGGAACTTTAGTAAATACAATTAATTTTAGTGATGTTATTGATATGTCTCATACTATTTCGACTTTATCGTAACAATATAAGAACATAAATAATTTTTCAAAATTTTAGTTTAGTTCAGTTGAATAAGCGAAACACTACCAATGAATCAAAAGCACAAAATATATATACAAGTTAACCTATATATATGGGCCTTGTGGAAATCAATGGGGGAAGCCTATGTCCAGCTGTGGACGTCCTATGACTGAGATGATGATGAGGATTAAGATTTAGTTGCGTCATGTAGGTTGATGATGCTTTTTGGAATACTCATGCTTTACAAACGGAATAGACGCGCCACATGAAATGGTTGATTATATACTTACGAGTACATGAGACATGTGATACACAAACATACATACATACATAGAAGGTAAGTCTGTTCGGTCCCTTGTTTAGTTAGTCGGGTACAGCGAACTCGCTCACAAGTTCCAAACTAATTTCCTGTAGCACAAAGCAATCGCCGGGATCGATGTGTGCTATGTCTGGTAGATAGATACTCCGCGCACGTTTCTATGCGATTGGTTTTACTTTCGTTTACAATTTTATGTTTAAAGACATTCTTGTCCGACGCTGTTTTTTGCATTTGAATTTTGGAAGATTGTAGAGATATTTTGGAACTGCGTTGTTAGTGGTCTGATTTCGATAGTTGATGGAAATAACATAGGTACCTACATATACCGCCTCTTTCCGCTAGGGGTAGGCAGAGAGCACAGCGTTCAGATTACTACGATCCCGACACACTTCATTCGCTCCATCCACGTTCATCAGACCTATCATACAAGAGCGTCGGTTTAGAGTACTCTTGAACTGGCGCTTTCTTAAACTTCCTATACTACATATTGCGATAAGTCTCGAATATAAACACTTCAATTACCGTTAAATTGATAGCGGTTTAAATAGACATTAAACAATATCATTAAAGTGTTTTATAATGCAGTAATAGCAACGTAAAGCACCTCCAAAGTGAACTTGTTGCTTCCACGCCGCGTTTAGTGCGGCGTGGGATGGTTTGTTGGACAGTAAACAATAAACATCCTTTATTTACGTTGTAACCACTCACTCATATGACTACGTTTCGTTTTCCTAGGCAGAAAAGCTATTAAAATAAATAAATGTTTTATTGAAAAACATTGCTTACATCATAGGTAATATACCAGATGTTACCATAGTATATCCTATCCTACTAATATTATAAATGCGAAAGTTTGTGTGTATGTTTGTCCAAAGTATAAGCTATCTCCATACCAAATTTCACCGAAATCAGTATAGTTATTTGAGGGTGAAAAAGTAACAAGCATACATACAACCACACAAACTTTCACATCCCATTTTATAATATTATAAATGTGAAAATTACGGTGGATGGATGGATGGATGTTGGTTACTCAATCACGCCAGAACGGCTTAACGGATCTAGATGAAAATAGGTATGGAGATAGCTTATACCCTGGATTAACACATAGGCTTATTTTCACGTGACCATCATCACCGTTTTTCATCACCACGCAGGTAAAACTGCGGGGCGCAGCTGGTGTACAATATTATTAAGATAAGATTATATTACATAATATTAATATTAATAGTTCCGCCTAGCATGTTGTTAATGCAATAAATTAATCAAATGTGAGACCTTGTCAGGTGACAATAAACCCCCCTACCATCATACCGAAGTTGTACTCACACTGGTAGCTGCTTCGGTCGACTCTAACATAGACTAAGCCCTTATTTTGCCATTTTGTTGATTTCAAGCCTATTTTCATTTGATTTTAGAGTTCAAGTAACTCTAAAAAGATCGATATCTTTCGTTTTCAGTTTTCTGTCAATTTTTCGTAGAATAAAACAATAAAATTGATTTCGTGGAAATATGTATATAAGAGTAGCTGCGTGTTGCCGTTTAAGCCGCGCGGTCTACGTTGTTTCCTTGTCCACCAATTCGATTACATATCATTACAAAACCCTAAAGCATCCTAGAATATTATACATTCAGAAGTGTGTATATTTATGTGTTACTATGCTTGGCAAAGCAAAGCTCTAAAACTTCTAAATTCTAAAATAAATCCTGAAATGACAAATTCAATTCTTTTTAATAACAAATGGAGCAGTATCTGGGGATCACTAGATTTTCACTACAGGCAGCGGAAAAACTGTAGTCCACGCGAATGAAACCGAACGACGCAGCTAGTTAATCATAATATATTGATCATGGGGATGTTTTATATGGCCTTTTAATATAGGCTTACCTAAAAATGTAATAAAGATTTGAATAAAGATATCAGTTATCTCTCAGCCCATAAATTCCATTCATAGCGAAAGTTCAGCGCACGGCGAGCGGCGCGGTGGCGCCCTCTTTGCCTCTAATTAATTAGAACCGCGACCATTTTTGGCATTCAAGGGCACTAGAACGTGCCTAAAATTATGATTGAATAAAAATGAGAAATTGATTCAGAATAGTATACTCGATACAAATCGTTTTTAATGGAAAAACAAAAGACTGGGTTGTCTGGTTTGAACAAGTTTAGTATTCGTGTATTTTTTATTGTGAGTATTCCCTTCGCGTATAATAAATGACATTTCTTTATTCCATAATATGTTGAATAATCTTAGTTTTATCGTTTTTCTGATGGCTGATGTAGTTACAACTACATAAATTGATTAATAACAAAATTGATCGTAAATATTAATTCTGTATATTGTATACTAAAATAAAAGTACCCTATACTCAAAATCTTATGTCTTTCACAGGGTCTCAGCAGAATACCAGCGCTTAGGCATATAATTTAGAAGTGGTAAGGCGATATGCTGAGCCGAGATCCTTATGCTGTGGCACACATATACATACCATTTTCGTTCGTATTATGTATATACCTGATTCACCTTGTTCTTTTTGTAAGTGTATTGTAACTGTATGTGTGCTAATGCAACAAATAATTGTACGTCTATGTGTATGCTTACTAGGTATACAAATATTTGTAAAACCTATTACTGGATCACTTCATGATAACTAATCATACTCTAGGTATAATTGTCTACCTAAAAAGCACTCAAGTTTGAAATCTATCGAGAATATCGAGATGCAAATAAATTATAAGTAGTATTAAAGTTAATTGTGAGTAAATTTGGTTTATATTATAAACGATATGGGGCTCATTTTTTGAACTTGGAAATAATAAAATTCGGTAATGTTAGTGGCAAGACTCCAATTGTGTGAATATCGCATATTCTATCTTAGCCCCACTAACAGAAATATGATATAATATGGGTAGGTACGCCTGAAAGCAGAAACTTTGGTTAATTATTTAGGTGCTGTGGTAAGGAGGTACTATTGATATGGTTAGATAGATAGATTGATAGAAAACTCTTTATTTGCTATATACTATAACTACTTCAAAACACATTCTTTCAAACTATTTCAAAAACACATGGTTATTGACAAGTCAAGCATAGATGTTGGAGGCGGGAATTTAAGACATACAGACATTTCAATGACAATGACATTTCAATAGTTTTCCCAACATAACACCTTGTATAAATCATTAACGCGACGATAAAGTCTATGTCGGCGAGCTCCGCATAGTTTATTATTACTTTTATCACTATCAACGATATTTTTAGGTCCCGGAAGAGTACGTCGTTCCTTATCTCCTAATTGTATGTATAATGTACTTATGTATACTATTTTCCTTAATATTTTGTTCTTTGTATTATTTAATATTGCTCATTTACATCTATTCATAAAAACAAGACAAGTTTCAACGCGTGCCCGCTATTTACTAACACGCTTTTATTTGCTTGGTACCTATGTAACTAAAGGATTTAATTGAGTAATTAATATATCGCTATTTCGGTAGTGTCACTGTAGTCTTCCTATTGGTTGCTTCTATATTTTGTTATATAAATAACGCACTGTGCCTTTTCCAAACGCAACATAAAATCTTTGCTTGGATCAAGCTGGGCTTGGTATAGGATAATGCACAGTCAGTAGGTACCTATGCGTTTTATTTTGGCATCCAACGGTTTTACAAATGCACATACCGTCAAACACAAAAGCTAAACTATATTTAATTTTACAGTACCTATGGATGATAATCATTCTGACCAGAAATTAAGGAACTATTTAAAGTGCAGCTACAAGAGAGCTCATAAACACCGGCTACTATCTGAGCCAGAGGTCAAGCTCTCCTACTAATTAGGTACAGAACTAAATAGAGGTAGCTTCCATATCATAAAATAAGGAACCATTAGTTTTTGTATGAAATGGAAGCAATTTGCCCGGATGTCAGCCCATTTAGATGCTATAAAGCGATTTGCCTAATACGCCTGGACAGCCACACCAGCCCTCTGGAACACGGCCAATTGGAAATATTCATCCCATTTCGTGTGGTTCGGTGGCAATATGTATTGTGATAGTTGAACTTTAACAATCCTAGATATTTATACAATCCGATCAATATGTTTGAAATTGTTTTCCTGGAAACAAATGTACCCTTGTGTAGCCTACAGGCTACAAACAGTGTTCATATGAATATATGTTGAATGTATATATGAATTAACTTAATTTCTTATACCTCCGCGTGCAAGTATTTTCGACCAACTTCCAAAAAGGAAGAAGTTTCTTAATACTTAATATTATATAGTAGTATTTTTTATAAGTTTGATGCCGTGTTGATACCTCACAACTCTGCGTTTATGGCCGACATAAAAAAAACGTTTTTTATTTAAAAAAAATATACGCTCAGTTTACCACCAAAATGTCATAAAAATGGGTTAATTATTTCACTTCTTGTTTAACGTCGGTATTTATATTTCTCTTAAACTTCAAGAAAATATTGAAAATTATTTATTTTGTAAAATAATAAAAAAAAATTAAAAAAAATTTATGACAGATAAGTATAGGTGAAGTCGTGTTTTATAGTTTTTACAACACATAATCTTGTTACGAAAGGGGTCGAAAGGTTCTCGAGTGGAGACCACGGACTGGCAAGCGCAGCATAGGAGGCCACCGACCAGGTGGACAGACGACCTGGCTAAGATCGTAGGCAAGGGCTGGATGTGGGCCGCTTCCAACCGGTCCTTGTGGAAATCAATGGGGGAGGCCTATGTCCAGCAGTGGACGTCCTATGGCTGAGATGATGATGATGATGAATCTTGTTACTATAATATATGTAATGGGAAATCCTTTCGAGATTAGAGAGAGAGAAGCAAAGAAAAATCAGGCTTTCAGCCTAAATTAGTGGACCTAGGAGTTTCAAATTTGGAGGAAAGATTGCGTAGGCAACAATTAAGAATTTCGCGAAGGAGGCTAATTTCCCTAAAAAGCGAGGTGGTTATGTAACGGGACGATCAGAGCACACCTGGTTTATAATAGCTAGCAGGTTGGAGAGAGGTGCGGACCCTTTTGAACTTCTACTCGTATTATAGAAGATGAACCTTCACTTCGAAGGCAGTATTACAAAGGCGCCTTAATGAGAAGCGGTCGCCCAACGATCCATCATCGCTGTACCTTCCTAATCCCGTAAAATGTTTCATTTAATCAAATTTTAAAGCGGTTTAACCTAATTCCGCCGCGTTGATTAATTGTGCTTTGTAATAATCAGTTAACGAACCGTTAGTTATAATGTGTTTTGATGTTTATGCACGTGTATTGATTGAAAAATATAATCATGACATACTAGTTTAGTTTGAAGCGATGATAGCTCAGCGGGGGGAGCGTCGCCTGTCAAACTGACGGACACTAGTTCGATCCCCAACAACAGCTTGAGCTTCCGGTGAAGGTGACACCGTTATCAAATTCCCAGCATGGTGGTAGGGTACTTTCGAATACCCGCCTGGCTAGCTACCGCCTTCAAGTTTGAAAAACTGTCACCAAACACATAGTGTGTTCAGGCAGCAGTCCTTGAGAGCCAGTAAGCATTCTAGATCTAGCGTAATAACATCTTCGACCACATCGTCACTGACGATCAAGTGACATAGTGGTCAAACGCTAGATCTATAAAGTATAAAAAAACCACATATAATTTGACTTTATTAATGTGGCGATTTCTATATACGTATAGAAGTCGTATATCTCGATATACGACTGGAAAATTAGTAATATACAAATATTTCTTATTTTATTAAAAAGTAACAATAATAGGCTAAATATAAACTACAATATATTATACGGTAGCGGATTGTTAGAGGTTTCTACATTTGTACATACCTCTATTAATCCTAATTTAGATTGTTTTTTCTTGTTGAATCCGTAGCATGCTTGCTGACGAAAACCTCTAATCAGTGACTCTTATCATATAGTGGGGCTAATATATAGTGGTCTCTTACTATCTCATACTGTGTTGGAAGTGGCAGAAGGAGGTAACGACATATGCTAGACGTTTCACACGAGATCAAAACAGGGATGAAGAGATAACAATCTGAACTCACAATATAGCTCGTTGAAGTTTACCAAGATCAAAAAAGTTCATCATGTTTGTTTATATCATAGAATAGCTACATATATACTAGATTCAGTAATCTACATACTGCGTATTCTAAAAATTATATGTTTTACAAACCTCTGTAGATTTGCAGTTTATCCGAAATATACCTAATATAGTTTTGGCCCAGTTAGCCCTATAACGATAAAGTGCCAATGTAATTTTACGACGATACGACGAAGACACTGGAGTCCCTGACACATTGACCTATGATCATTTCATTTGCATGTGACCATCGCGCGACTCATAAAATGTTCGCGCGTTTGTCATACATGAGTTCTCTTCAAGTCAACGTAACAAACAAAAGAAGACCAGATATGAAAACAAAAACAAAATCATTTCGTTCAATAAATACATATAGTAAAAGAATATAAATATTTATTTATTTATCAAATTTTAGGAAGACTATTAACTACTATAATAAGGCTAGGGTAAAGAAAACTTAAAATTAAAAAGTTATTTACAAGTCTCCACTGATAGGCACGGATTATTTAAATAAGGGTCCTATTTTATATTGTACAGAATACATAGGCATCTGCTCAATGTCTCATGAACAAACACGTCTTTAGTTCTCATAGTAAATATGTTTAGGTATGATTAAAATTGAATATTATTAAAGAGAGTACATACAATTGTATGCGTTGTTAATTGACATATTCCTCCACTCAGGAGAGTTCAGGTTCTTTAAAACTGGTTTGTTCAAATACAGGGTTCTTTATCAAAATTGATACCTAGAAAGTAAATGTTGAATTACCTACTTGAATTATTTATGGTTGTTTAGTTGTATCATATTTGAATGCTACTACGTAGTTAGGCAGACCACGTAGATCTGCCGATAGAACTTATTCGGTCGTTAGATAGTTTTTACAATTTTTAATTATTGAAAACTGAGAAATTCTTCTTCTTCTTCTTGTCCTTATCCCACACGAGGTGGGGTCGGCACAACATATTTTTCTCTTCCATTCTCTTCTATCATTAGTCGTCTCAGGGCTCACACCTTTCATAAACATATCATTCTTGACACAGTCCATCCATACCTTCTTCGGCCTTTCTCTACCTCTATATCCATTCACAGTCATGTTAAGTACTCTTTTTGTTATATGTTTTTCATCCCTCCTCATGACATGCCCATACCAAGCCAATCTGTTCGCTTTCAACTTATCATTCACTGGTGCTACTTTGAAAACGATTGAAAGTTGTTATTATTAATAGCAATAGATTTTGTGCCATAATATAGTATTTTCATGTTTTTTTCTCTCCTTGGTCATTGTATGATTTTAAGTCTGGCTTCTTCTTTCTGATCAACGCAATGTGCATGTGTGTTCTATTCTGTATATGTAGAATGTAGAAATATAACTTTTCTGATATTCTGTCAGATTGGTACTATAGAAATCGAATCGAAATGGGTTCGGCCTTAACTCCATTTTCCAGGATTTGTTTAAAATTTTTAAATTTATATTAGAAATCGTAAATAAACTGAATTTTCTAATCACGCAACCATGTACCGTCGATCGATCGATTGTTTTGTGGACCCGTAGGTATGAGTTGTTCGCAACGTATAACGGTCGACTGCAACCCAGACATAATACAAAAGTACAATGGATGTAATAAATTCGGAGTTCTTGTCGGGTGCTGCTGTAGCGTAGTTAGCCTAGATTCTGAAGCGACAGAACGTAGTCTGAAGTCTTGGCGTTCACACAACCCTAGCAGCTATTATTCCTCATAAAATAGACAATAGTTTTAGGTATACGTTCTTAACCAAAAGAAATTACTGGGGCCGGAGCATGAATAACTACCGTAATCTCAGCACAGTTGTATCGCGGTAGGAAATCGAACTCAGTACAAATCTAGTACAACTGCGACAGAGAGAATTGATAGTTTACAGACCTCTGTGGTACAAGTGTATGCGTTGTTCAATTGTTTATACGATGGTGATGCGAAGGTGACGCCAGTTATTTGTGGTGCAGGCACTTATATGAAATAATTCTGTGACGAATTGACTCAGAACTGCCGGTAGATATAGAAAGGCTAACATATACTTCCGACAAAAGTAAACGCTGATTAAATTCATAGCTCTAGGATTCGAGTTCACTTTAGGGAATTATTCATTCTCTCTTAAGAGTGCGCTACTATAGTATCTGTTTATATTTCATCAAATTAGCTGTCAATCGATAGTTTAACTTATCGATTTTTGACAAGAACATTCTAATATATTCACAAGTGAGTAGAAAGTTATTAAATTTCGAGCGCTTCCAAAATAAAAATATACACAACAGTCAAATCAAGTCAAATCACGTTCTGAAACGTGATTTGACCCTATACTAGATATCTTTTTGTTTATTTTATTGTTATCTTTAATACTATTAAATAAATAATAAAACTCTATACTCAGCTTTATTCATGAATATTTTAATTGAACAAATCGTATACATACAGTAAATGGCAATATAATTAAGATGTTTGTATGCAATTGTAAGAATCATAAACGTGTGTATCGTATGTGGAAGACACACCTTATAAAGCTAATGTCAACTAGCCGACCAATCAGGGAATAGTATACCTAGTTGAAAGAAGGCAGTAAAAGAATCCTTCCCGTCGCCGCGCCGCGCGCCTTTCTCATCCCTCGGTAGTTAGCTCTAGTGTGGTGAAAATTGTTGTGTTTCACTCATGGGTAAAGATTTTTTAAGCATTTAGAGTTTTAAAACCTTCGCTACACTCAGGTTCTTCTTTTGAACCACTCGCTTCGCTTATGGTTCAAACCGAGAGCCCTTAGTTTGCTCAGGTTTTACTTTACCGACATGTAAAGCAACTATTAATCCCTAACAGGATCAGTTGATATGGTTAGTTTTGTAATGATTAAATCAGAGTACCTACGTACGGGGAAACACGGTCTAGCTCCACTTTTTATTATTTATTTTGTATTGCCAGCTAAAAAATACAGAGAAACCCATTTTCATCCAGTACATAGATCCAACTTCAGATAGCTCTGGCAGCACGTCACCGCCACTTGCGTTAAAACTTTGATCCTCTGTATATATCCCGAACTTTTAAAATGAAACATTCCCCGCGAAAAATTTGGACATAAACTGAGCAGCGGAATGTGAGACACATGTTTGGGATTGTATTGGTGGCTCCGCGTTATAGCGGGGTGGCGGGAGGGGGGAGCTGGGAAACGTTTTATTGAAATAATAACCATTTCGAGTGTCACCACTCCCATGGCTTGAGCTGTGCTCCATGTAAGTTGAGGTTCATTTGTGTTGGTAGTACAAAAAAATAACAGCAAGACATCTGAAAAAAGAGTGAATTTAATTTCTATAAAATAATGAATAGTTAAAAAAACTAAAAGTCACGCTGATTGCGACAAAGACAATCACTGGGTATCGGATATAATAAAAAAAACACTTATCTAGAGATTCTAGTAGGGATAATGGGTAAAAATAATATAACGATTGCATTGTCATCGGTCTTTGATAAGTGTGCCAAGTTTCAAATAGGAAGGGGGTGAAAATCAGGTTCAAAGATTCCGTTTCAAATACTTGTAGATACAAGCGAAGCTAACAAAAGCGTGTTAAGGTTATAAAAAGAGTATGGTAGCTTGCCAGGAAAATACTAGAACGCACCCTACCAACATGATGTGATCTTCATAACGCTGGTGTTGCCTTCAACGTATTCAATCCGTCGATGGGGATCAAACCAGCGTCCCTCAGGTCGACAACCGACACTCGCGCTGGTACTCTACACCCCTTCATGTCATTTAATGTTTTATTTGTTGATACGTGAATGTGAATTAAACAATTTAATTCAATGTACTTCATCATCATCATCATCATCTCAGCCATAGGACGTCCACAGCTGGACATAGACCTCCCCCATTGATTTCCACAAGGAATGTATTAATTTAATTATTAATTTAATTCAATGTACTTAATAATATTTAATATTATTCTACTGAGAAGACTAGCGAAGCAGGAAAAAAAACTTCTAAAATGTACCACTCAGAGCAGAAGCCTCGGGCTTCATTTTACATATATATCCTGTAAACATCCTGTAAACAAGTTTATCTTTAGTACAACCGCGTGCACGGGATTAACTTAGTTTTCACAGTCATCATCATCATCTCAGCCATAGGACGTCCACTGCTGGACAAAGGCCTCCCCCATTGATTTCCACAAGGACCGGTTGGAAGCGGCCCGCATCCAGCCCTTGCCTGCGATCTTAGTCAGGTCGTCTGTCCACCTAGTCGGTGGCCGTCCTATGCTGCGCTTGCCAGTCCGTGGTCTCCATTCGAGAACCTTTCGGCCCCAACGGCCATCGGTTCTTCGAACTATATGCCCTGCCCACTGCCACTTCAACTTGCTAATCCGCTGGGCTATGTCGGTGACTTTCGTTCTTCTACGGATCTCCTCATTTCTGATTCGATCACGTAGAGAAACCCCGAGCATAGCCCTCTCCATAGCTCGTTGTGCGACTCTGAGCCTGTTCAGAAGGCCTATAGTCAGAGACCACGTTTCAGTTCCGTAAGTCATCACTGGTAACACACATTGTTCGAAGACCCTCGTTTTCAGGCATTGCGGTATTTTGGACGAGAAGACGTCTCGGAGCTTTCCGAACGCTGCCCAGCCGAGTTGGATTCGACGATTGGCCTCTTTCTCAAAGTTGGACTTACCTAATTGGACTGTATGTCCTAGGTAGATGTAATGGTCAACAACTTTGAGAGTCGAGTTCCCAATTGATATGGGGGCGGGCGCAACATGGGCATTTGACATAATTTTCGTCTTGTCCATGTTCATTTTAAGGCCCACCCTTAAGGAAACTCTGTTGAGGCCTTCGAGCATCGTGCTGAGGTCTTCCATGGATTCTGCCATGACCACAATATCGTCGGCAAACCGAAGGTGAGTGATGTACTCGCCGTTGATGTTGATGCCGAATCCTTGCCATTCCAAGAGCTTGAAGGCGTCTTCCAATGCGGCAGTGAACAGTTTCGGAGAAATAACGTCTCCCTGTCTCACGCCTCGTTGCAATGGAATCGCCCTCGAAATTTGCTCTTGTACTCGGACCGACATGGTGGCGTTATTGTACAAACACTTCAGCACTTCGATATACCGATGGTCAATACGGCACCGCTGGAGAGACTCAAGCACCGCCCACGTCTCGATCGAATCAAAGGCTTTCTCATAGTCCACAAACGCTAAACATAAGGGCAAGTTATACTCTTCGGTCTTCTGTATAACTTGCCGCAGCGTATGGATGTGGTCTATGGTGCTGTAGCCTTTTCGGAAACCGGCTTGTTCGGGAGGCTGGAAGTCATCAAGCCTACGTTCGAGACGATTCGCGATGACTCTTGAAAACAGCTTGTAAACATGGCTCAGAAGCGAAATGGGTCTGTAGTTCTTAAGCAATGTGTTGTCACCCTTCTTAAAGAACAACACCACTACGCTTCTGTTCCATGCTTCCGGCGTTGACCCTTCGAGGACAACGGAATTAAAGAGCTTCTGAAGGAATTTCAGTATCGGTGATCCACCCGCTTTCAGAAGCTCTGATGTGATTCCGTCGTCACCCGGTGCCTTGTTGTTTTTAAGCTGCTTCAGAGCCATCCTAATCTCGTATAGGCTGATGTCCGGGATGTCTTCGGTATAGTGCCGGGTCAGCTTGGCTCTTGGGTCTTTGGCCAAGCTGTCAACAGGTTTAGCGACCGAAGTGTATAGCTGTCCATAGAACCTCTCGATCTCTCCAAGCACCTCTGCTTTGGTCGACGCTATACTGCCATCATCTCTCTTCAGCTTAGTCATCTGGCTTTGCCCAATAGACCTGTCTCTTGCAAACACTTTGGAGCCTTTTCTCCGTTCGATCGTATCTTTAATACGATTTGTACTAAAGATACGGATGTCGTGTCGCAAGGATTTCCATATTCGTCTATTGAGCTGCCTATATGACGCAGCATCATCGGATGATTGCAGTTGCAACGAGCGTCGTTCAGCCATGAGGTCGAGGGTATGGCTGGAGAGTTTTTGAGGTCTATTTGTACGGCGGGGCTTAAAGAACTTAGACCCCACTTCGTGGACAGTTTCTACAAACCTGTTGTTGGTCTCGTCCACCGACGCAAAGTTCTCAAGGCAAGCAAAGCGATTGGATAACTCAAGTTGAAAGCTCTCGGGGTTTTGGATATGGACATTTTGAGGTCGGAGCGTGGATTTCATCAAACGGGACCTCTCAAGTTTAACATTAATATTCAATGTGCCTCTTACCATGCGGTGATCACTACCGGTTTTGACCATGTTGATCACAGAGACATCATTGAATATTTGTTTCTTGGTGGTCATGATGAAATCGATCTCATTTCTTGTGGAACCGTTGGGGCTCAACCAGGTCCATTTCCTTTGAGGCGGCTTCTGAAAGAAAGAGTTCATCATAAAGAGTCCCTCTTTCTCCATGAAGTCGGCCAGCCTCTGTCCCCTGGGGTTCCGTTGTCCATAACCAAATTGCCCCACTCTCAACTCTCCATCACTTCTTTCGCCCAACTTTGCGTTAAAGTCCCCCATAACAACATTGTAATGGGTCTTGGAGGTATGTATGGCCCTACTAATGTCCTCATACATAGCCTCTACCTCCTCATCGGTTCCGAGTTTCGAGGTCGGTGCATATGCCTGAATGACCTTCAACGAATATCTGCTTGATATTCTGAGTATTAGGTATGCCACCCTGCTCGAAACGCTGTCGATGGTGATGATGTTGTTAGCGAGGGACTTGCGAACGAGAAATCCGACACCACCTTGGGACTTTTGGTCGCCTTCCCGGTAGTAGAGCAAGTTACCGGATTTGAGAGTTATGGTGTCCTCACCCTCTCTACGGACTTCACATAACCCTAAGATATCCCAGTGTAACTTACTCATTTCTTCTTCCAGTTCGACGATCTTCTCGTCTGCCAACAAAGATCTTATATTGTGTGTTACCAGGGCCAGAGGTCGTTTTTTCAGGGAGTGGTAGCCGGGAATCTGCCGGAGATTCTTAGCACCCCCTGCTCCACCGTTACACTGGCCGCTACCGGAGCCAGCATTAGCGGAGCTGCCGGGGACTGGGGGCCTGGTCACTTTTTGTCGTATCATACTGGGGGGGGGTTTGCCAATACTCGCCACGCTTGGCATGCGGGTTGGCGAGCGCAGTATATAAAATACGACCCTCAGAAGGCGCTGCTGCCCATCCTTCTGGTACGTGATCCCTTAGTCGACTCTTACGACACCCACGGGAAGACTTGGGGGGGTACTATTCTAAGCCGGTACCCCACGGTTTTCACAGTAATCTCATGAAACTACAGAATATTAGATATTTGTGTTGGCTCATACTCACTTCATGTAAGCCGTAAGGTCGCGTCGGTAACAATATTGATAACGGATCTACGTGTTGTTAGTTTGTAACAAAAATTAAACTCAGCTGCACTCCTTAACATTGGAGCCTTAATCCGACTATATGTAATCTTTCTGACTTTAATATGTGTCTCTTTTGACGATTGTTCATAAAATGCTGTAAGTACTTGATTTACTGACTTGATTATGTTCAGCCGCCTGCCTGACGGTGAAGTGTCTTGGGTTTATTGGAGGTACAATGGACTTTACTAAATGATAGGGCTCAAAACGGTTAGTTTAAGGCATAGCTATATCTTACTAAAAGTACGCAACTAGTTTTGTCCTGTAATTTCACCTAAATGGACTATGACTTTCCCGCCACATCTCCTTATTTTCAAAAACACGATAGACTTAAGTAAGGTAGGTACCTAACGTGATGGTTTAATTTATCATTAATCTCTATACTTATTGCTTATTATCTTAGTGTTCACGAGTTATACTACACAAGCTGCGCCCCGCAGTTACACTCGTCCGAACTACGGTATTCTCGTATTTACATCACAGGAACGGTTTAGTTCTTCGGTACTGACTATCCTATATATTATTCCATAACGTAAGGAATTTCCGTGCAAAATCTTATGTATCAGACACAAACTCCGCGTGTATAATATACCTAACTACCATTGATGATGTCCGTATGAAAGGACACGGAATAATGTAAATGTTTATTCAATAGGTGCCAGTGCCTGAAGCAGGAAACACTTGCGTTAGAGTCATTGTGTCGAAAAGGTAAAAATAATGGGATAGCGCACGTACAAACTATCATTTAGCTGTGTCTCAGTGACAGTGCTAAGTTCAATTGTTTTACGCGGCGAAACGGCTGCGATACGCATGCGGCCGTGATTCCTGCTTTGACTACTGTACCAAAATATACCGCAGAAACTGTCAATAGCCCCTATATATATTTTACACCTCTCCACTGCCGAGAACACTTTATTTCGTGGACTTACGTTATTTAAAATTAAAATGGTTTTATGACTGACCTAATCACCTGCGTAAGTAATACTTAGTACACATCGCAGTCCACGGTTGCATTTTGCATAGCATTCGCGAAATGATCAAACGCCATTAGAAAAATCGTGTTAGAATACTATTAGTAAGTATACTGTGTGTGCGCTATGCCTATAAGCGCGTGACTAGGATCCTTATACGTCTGTAGAGTTGATACTTTGGAAACACAATCGGCCTCCCTTTGGCGCACTGCCAGTTCCGGCTGCTCCTATATATTGTTACACTGGTTTTCCCTCAAACATTGTTTTAGCCCTCGATTGCTGATTAGATTTATCACAAAGGGAACAAGGATTTAGTTAGCGCTAGTATTATTTAGTGTTTACCTAGATAGCTATGATTTATATATTTTACAATAACTTAATATGATGCCACGAGGAGAGACGATAATCATATAGAGGAAAGAGTTCTGAGAATGAATGTGGATGGATATAGAGGTAAAGGAAAGCTGAAGAAGGCATGCAGATGGCATGTAGATGATTAGCAGTAGAAAAGAGTAAAAAGGTACATGTTAGGTCGACCCCATCAAGCAAGGTATTATGACCAGAAGAAGTGATTAAGATTCTCAGAAAAGCGATTTCATTGCCCATATTATGTATTCTATCAAAAATTTTAAATTTATTAATTGCTGATTAGAGAACGTATACCAACCACTCGCCATCACAATTCTTCTGCTGAAATATTTTTTGGAATGATTAACAGGTCAAAGGATTACTTTATTCACCCAGTAATTAAGATTAGAGATACTTTATAAATAAAATAAACTTTTCGAAAAGTAATCTCGTAAATAGTTACGAGATGGATTGTATGACTAACTGTACACAATCCAACCCGTACCCTTTGATGTTATCTCTGCCGAAATTCGAAACACGTTTCCTGACATTTAGGATGGAACTTCTAATCTCTCTGAAGTAGTTAACTGGATTTCAAGCGAAACAGGGTGAAAATTGTTGTGAGAACTGCCTCAAGGACACCCCAGGCATACAGCACTGACATGTTTTGTTATTAAAACTGACGTAGTTTTGTCACATATTATTATTTAGGTATTCAATAGCCGCATATACAAAATATGGGAATCACCCACGTAGTAAGTCAGCAGATTCCGACTATAGTTTTGACCACATTCGGTGATCTTTTTAACCGACTTCATAAAAAGGAGGAGGGTCTCAATTCGACCCGTATGTTTTTTTAAATTTAGTTTTTATGTTTGTTACCTCAGAAATGTCGACTGTGCAAACAGATTTTAATGAATTTTATTTGAAAGCTAGTGCTTCCGATGTAGTTCCATTTAAATTTCATCAAAATCAGTTAAGCGGTTTTTAAACTACATTCCGTTAACTAAAAAGTGTTACGTCTACGTAGATTACATTATAATAGCGGGTGAAGAAATCGGTGAACATATACAATGACAATAATTGATCCCGTGAGTAGCAAAGATCACTGAAAAGGGTGAAAAAAAAACTTTTACCAAAAATTAAACCGACTTCAACACTTAAAAGTGTGAACCAACTTGGCGATATCGTACTATGAGCACAATATTTTATAATAGTTACTTTTGAACTATCATGCTACCGACTTCGACAATTTATTTCACACTTTTGAGTTTTGAAGTCGGTTCCATTTATTGGCAAACATTTTTTCATTAACAGTACGGAGCGCTCCGGCCCCGGTCGCGGTTCGCCTTGTACTCAGTACACGCCTTGTACCGAGTAATTCCCATGTTTTGTATGCTCTTAACATATGTTTTTTATTTTAATATTTAAAGGTTTTGCATTTAGTTTCTTGAGCCGCGAAAGTACCGGTCGGCACTGTAAATACCTCTAAAGTTCTGAAAGCAGCTTTCTTCAGCAGGAATCTTAAATGTTGATAAATATATATGATAAATTAAAATAATATTAGAACATTTTTCATTTAAAGAGAAAAGATACATAAGTAGGTATATATATTTTCTTTTCAGGACAATTATATTCTATGGTGTACATTTTATCTTAGCATAAGAAAACCAGAGACCACCCGATCCATTCATCCTACCTTCTTTCGTTAAAACTATAGTCGATTCTATGAAAAATCAGTAAACCGGAATAGGTCTTAAGAATTTCAGATAAATGGAACTTTATTATTCATTTCAATATGGCTGAAAGAAAACAAGACTTGCTACATTTTATCGAATAAATGTCAAACATCTATTGGATGAGTTTCAAAAAGTATAAATGCAAAATAAAAGAAAGCGGGGCTTAGAGCTTCGCCGCCGCTGGTGCAAAAAACAAACAACAACAGCGGGATCAGGAGCCGAAGTGGATGAGACAACAAAGCGATATTGGTGAACAGCGGCGAGCGGCGGCGAGAGCGACAAGCGGCGACGAGCGGCGGCGAGCGGCGGCGAGGCCTGTTTTACTTCCGCCTGCTGCTTGTTGACAGATTCATTAACTCACGTGCGGTTTCCGAAAGGTT
The DNA here is from genome assembly GCA_934044485.1 of Apeira syringaria. Taxonomy (NCBI): domain Eukaryota; kingdom Metazoa; phylum Arthropoda; class Insecta; order Lepidoptera; family Geometridae; genus Apeira; species Apeira syringaria. The sequence goes on from OW203662.1 coordinate 1,357,693, forward strand.
AAATGATTAAAACATCTGCTGGTTTACTTTGAACAGCGATTGACAAAACGGGAATTACACAAAAAATATATCTATGCTTAAATTTATGTAATTAAGTAGAGGCGTCCATAGATAAGAACTTATTGGAGGCGTCGGATGATTCATATCACCGTTGTAGCCGTATTTTGAAAAACCTGAAACTTATAAATTATTTTTTATATTTATTAACGTGTTTCACTAATTATATAATTAGACCAATGGGACGCACCATCGCAGCTGCCTTCGCATTGAGTACGTCTCCTTGCCGCAAACGTCAGGACGTTTCATCAAATCATCAAATTCTCAAATCTTAAGTATTCCTAATTCGTTCCTCCAGTTTGATGTCCATAATTCGGATGGAATCTATCGAGGTTATTTTCCTCCCCAGATAATACCTAGTACCTAGCCTAGACACTAGAAGAAGAGCGCAACTACCTTAACTTACAATGAAACCTAAGCCACGAAGTGAGATTTGATTGAAGGGCACACAAGGTCTTCTTACTCAATTCGTACGATAAAATACTATAAGCAATTAACAGAATGTCTTAACGCTGTCTTCATTAAAGTTAACTTTGTGAGTAATAAAATAACTCTATATGTGGTCAACCATTCACTGTTTGACGGCTATAGTTTAGTTTCCTTTTTCATTACAATGAGTTGGGGTGATCGTTTATGAGTTAGGTTGCATAAATGAAGACTATATAGCAGCGTGAAGGTCAAAAGGTTGAAATGAAATAAAATATTTATTTATTGACAATAACTTTCAAAACATATGTAACAAATTTACACACATTTTAAAGTGTATTACTGCCTACTATTTGTTTTATTTGACCATCCCAGACCTTATTAACTTCAAGAAATGTATATCATCTCATTATTTGTTTTTTAAGTCGACTAGGAATCACGAACATTCCGGGCGCAGCTGCCGCCGGCGCGCGCGCAGGCGTCACCCTCTGTGCATGCGCGGACGCGGACGGGAGTGTCACGGATTCCTACTCGACTAATATTGCAAATGTAACTTACGTGAAGTTAGGTAGCTAAAAACAAATAATGTGTAATACTTACGAAACTTTTCAATTTATTATATTAACATTATTATGTACTTAAAATACTTTAAGAAAGCAACTCAACGTTGGAATCAAAGCGAACTATCGAACATAATTTACTTAGAATTTGTTAAGTAAAGTATGATCGCTGTGCGGTGCTCTACGAATCACGGTGCTTATTTTCAAGTTGTATAATATTTGTCACTCCATTTTGATAAGCAAACTGCCCAAAATGGAAACCGTTTGATGAACGCGAGTAAACAGATTGTTGTGATTTCTGTGTATTTTTTAGGGAAATTCTCCGCTGGATCCGTCAGCGTTCTCGTTTATTTTGCTTTTCTCCCGTAGAAATGAAAACTCATTTATTTTGCGTGTTTATATCGGATCTGACAAAAGTGATGACATTTTTTTCTTCCCTTTATCGAGTGCGTTTAGCGTAATTATCATATAAAGTAATATTATACCGAATTACATTTATATTTTTCAAGTTTGCTAATATCACTGATTCGCCCATTTAACATTTGCGCTCGTATGAATTGTTTGAATCCTGGGGTCAATTCTGGGCATGAGACTCTTTCCTTCGACAAAATGTCGAAGAGAAACTTTATCTTAAAATGTTTACTATTTGAATTGTACTTCTGACATGCTCTTAAAAAGTTTTATTATAGTTCCAGAAACGCTGTTCTTTGGAGCAAATGAGAGGATAGTGGACTGTTGATGGGGGTGAAGGTCGCACGAAGCGAAAACCTCAGCAAACTATCACAGTGGATTTACTACCGGACTAAGATCCTGCGTCATCCACTGAATTATTCATCCGACCACCGACCGAAATCAGTTTTTGACTTGAGCTATACGAATTTATTATACCTTTGTAAGAAGAATGAAATGCACCGGATATATTTATTATACATATAGTTTCAGAAGTAGTGGATAAACCATATAAAAATACATTCAGTTCGGTCCAACTATTAAAGATACTATTTGTTTGTTACTCATCCTAACCACTCGTTACCTTATCATACTATGTGTCGAAAACCGGCCCTGATTGGGACGCAAATGGTACTGTAAATATTTACCAAGTGCTCGAAAAGTTGCCAATGTATATTAAATTGTGAAAACAAGATTAATACAACAAGGGATTTACGCAGTCATTTACAGTGCTCACTCCTTTTTAAGCTAAACAATTTATTTTTGAAGTGAAAACGTAACGTAAATGATGTTAAATTCGCGCCAAGGCACGACACTGATCGAAAATTCGTTAGACGCGTGACGTCATCGAAAATTCGTAAGACGGAGGGAGAGTAGATCATCGGAACAAAATGTTTTCTTCTATCATTAGCGATCTCAGCGCTCACACCTTTCTTAAACATATCATTCTTCACACAGTCCATCCATACCTTCTTCGGCCTTCCTCTACCTCTATATCCATCCACATTTATGTTACTGATATTACGTATAAGTATTTTATTAGATACTTATATCACTTTGCCATTCCTTCACAGCATCCGATAGTAACTTCATTATTAAAGGTACCGTTTATTCGATACACTTTCCCCGAAACCTCCCTCGGATGTTATCGATAATGTAAAATATTCACTATTCCGGGATCGGGTTGATCCACTTTTCTCAATGCATTTCTGTGATATAACAGAGAATCTCCCCCGAGCCCCCGAGGGTGGCTTGTTACTACTGACGTCACTTTTTGTTGAAGAAAATGTTGAGATCAAGTATTTGTGTAAGTAATACTAATATAATATATTGAAGAAAATACTTGATTTCAACATTTTCTTCAATACTCATATTATGAGTATTGCCAACGTTTATATTAGTATAACCGTGCCTACCGACCTAGAATAGTACTCCCCCATCTCTTCGGGGTGCCGTAAGAGTCGGCTAAGGGACCACGTACCACGAGGTGGGCAGCAGGCATTTCCTCCCCCCCCCGCTACACTCACCACACACACACATATAACACACTAGCTTAAAAACTTACATAATTTGATATAACTAAACTACATTGTATTACATTAATTATGAAATATTATGTACCTATAATACTATGCATACTATTATTACCTAGTTTAAGACTACTAATATGTAACTGTAAACCTTTACTAAAGTCAATAATTACTACTAATTTCAGTCTATACCTATAAAATCTGAACTAAAAACCTTCAATATTATTTGTTGCTACGACTATGTAACTAGAACAACAATTTTAAATCATTAAAAGCATTTCCCACTAAATTAAATGCAAGCCCATTAAATAGCTTCCATCCGTCGTTTGTACGCCGCGAAATGCCAAGTGGTTCTTCGTGTTCACATGAACTGAACATAATGTCAAGGTGGTATTTTGGAGTGGCATCTGTCTATTCCCTGGAGAACCCAGCCTAGGGGCAACGAGGTCAGTGAAGGTTGGACAGACCCATGTAAGAGCTACTTACAGGCTAGTACACTGCAGCCCCCTTTGTTTATGTAATATAAGCCTTGAATTAGCCTCCTTTACCTCGGCATATAAAAATATAAACTTTATTGACTTCTTGTATACTTTTGTGACAGTGACAGTGGTAACACCATTAAACGCAACAAACGTGAAATTTCACGTAACTTCTTACTTAAGTAAGAGGGTAGACAGATTTGTCTGCTCTTAAAGAATACCTACCCGCAGAAACTTCAGTTTACTCGTGAACATGGCGCATGAAACTGTCCCGAAATCGAGCAAATAAAATACATGGTAAATATCCCGATAATAATATTAATTCTTCTTGTTTAGTTTACACATACATACTAGCTGTCTTAAAGAGGGAAGCACTAGCGGACCCGACAGACGTTGTCCTGTATGTCCGACTACAGCGCCATCTGCCGGGCTGATTTGTAAATCTAAACCATTCAGTACAACCATCATTTAATATTGAATGCAAGTATGTACCTACAATACTTTACGCAAGAAAAATTGTATTTAATTTTTATGTCATGTTAAATGACTCAATATTTTATTTGATTTTATTTAGAAGCAAACAGTGATACATAAGTTAACACTTCAAATTATGTAGCTAAACACCAATTAAATGATTTCGCAACTATTAACTACATTTTATGTGATTGACGGTCGCCGTGGCGCAGTGGTTAGTGTCAGTGACATGATTACTGTGTCTCCGGGACTCTGGATTCGAATCCCGGCAGGGGCAAACATTTGTGCGATGAGTGTAGGTGTTTGTCCCGGGTCTTAGGTGTTTGTGTGCTGTGAATGTGTGTGTCCAAGCCTCCCGCGAAGTATCACACTTAGTCCATTTACGGGTAAGCTATTGCTAAAATCAAATTGCGAATGTGGGTATTGTGATGGTACCCGAAAATGTTTATTAAGAAAATTAGGGAGACGTAATACACCAGTTTCTGGTAATAACTTTATTAAATGTATTTGAAGATGAGTTGAACAAATCTAACTGAGGGCAATCGACCGGCGCTGGTTTATAATCAGCATTGCTGAGTTGGGGCCGATTTGTAACATTTGTAATTGTACATTTTGTTATTTTTGTATGCTTTAAATGTTACAAATAAATTTCTTTCTTTCTTTCTTTCTTTCAATCGGCCAGTCTATTTAAATAATTTGCTGTTCGTATGAAAAAAGAGTTATATGTGTAAAGCAATCAAATTGTATATAGTTGATTAATTTTCGTTGAACAGATTCAAGTCTTAATGTAAATGTCATAATGGGGATTCCAAACCTGTGAACAATACTCGTGGATGCTACGCACGTGAGCAATAACAACACCTTGATAAGTTGATACTATCAAATTGTGAACATGATCTTTTCATAAAACTCATGGATTTGGTAGCTCTCCTGGCAATACTATCAATGTGTTTTTCATAAGTTAACTTACAATCGGGAATCACGCCCAAGTCACGAATCATTCCTACTATTTGAAGGTCTTGCTGATTGAGTTCACACTCAATTAATGATTTTGCGGGTACAAGTAAATGAATGACGTCTCGCAACATTAAGATCCAACTTATTTATATGAAAATATTCTTCAAATCTGCATAAGTAGTAGTGTAGCTGCAGAAGATGACAATCATTGATATCATGATTATGTTTAAAGATTTTCATGTCGTCAGCATATATAAGAATGTTAGAATGTTTGAAACATGTTTTTATGCCATTGATAAATAATAGTGGGCCTCACAGAGGCCCTTGAGGTACCCCAGATGGTACAGTCATCCAATTTGAACAATACATTAAGTACAACAGCTTAAGACTTTTGTTTTATGTAAACATTGGGCCACCAATACAAATCGCCATGTATTCCAGGATACAAGAGCTTCTGTAAAAGTAAGGTGTGCTCAATTCGGTCAAAGCACTTAGTACTTATATAATCAGTAAATACAGAATCGACTTGACAAGAGGTTGTATACTCAATATATGATAAAAAGTTCTATGTGGCCGACCGATGTTTTAGAAAGCCATGCTGCAGGAATGAAAGAGGCATGAAAAAGGCAGAGAAGAAATCGCGAAATTTAAATAATATATATGTGGGTGAGTCGTAAACAATCTGTATAAGACAACACTCAAGAGATAATCGCAGAGATGATTTATAAATACGCAGCGACCTCGTCAAACGGGAGCGACGATGTAGATAAAGACTGTTATGATATTATTAGGGCCTAGCATACCTCCGAGACACATTCCGTTGTTGTTATGTGCCATTTTATTGCGTAGGTGGAAGATATAAGTGATGGTGACTCAGATATAGAACGATCTAGCTATGGCAATTTCAACTCTAAGGTACAAAAGTTGATCCTTGGATACTTGCTAAATTCTATTGGATCGAGAGACTTACATATGAGGAGACCCATAGCCCTATGGATTAGGAAGTTGAAGTACCATATAGCGTCATGTATAGTCATATAGCGTGGAGACCCGAAGGCCAATCGTCGAAAGGTTCTCGAGTAGAGACCCCGACTCGCCAACGCGCTGTAGGGTGTCCACCAGCAAAGTGGTTAAGCGAACGTAGTGGTTGGAGGAAGGCATCGCCTGGCCCATTCCAAACAGCCCTTTTGGAAAACCATGGATGATTCTGTTTTTATAGCATCTGTTTTAATCTTTTACAGTTACAACTTTAAATCCTATAGAAAGGAAATCGGTTTTACATAAAAATCGAATCAATGTCTGTCTTTAGATGCTCTCTGTTATAATTTTTCACAATACTACAATAAATACACGGAACCATCTCAATGTATATACGTGATCATAATCTTATTCTCGTTATATTCACCTGAATCTAAAGCTACATCACACTATCAAAGTCATATTATAAAGTTTATCGTTTGTATGTTTGTTACTCATTTATGTTGAAACGGCTGAACCGATCTGCATGAATTTTGGAATGATAATAGCTTATACATTCAAATAACACAATAGATTACTTTTTAATCCGGAAAAAGTATAGTTCGTCTGATTTAAGGTAGTAGAATCCGTAGTCTGAGCGGGTGAAACCGCGGGGCGTAGCTAGTGTATGATAAAAACTTGTGTCGACCACAGCTTGGTGAGTAATGTTAAATCTCATGACCTCCGAGCCATCACCGTTTCCGGAGCTAAACTATTATCAATTTGGCAAAACGGATCGGCGCGCCCTTTAGCTACCATACTATAAGCTACGACATATTCACAGCTGGTGCAAACATATTGCAGCATGGAGCACGGAGCATGTAGTACAGCAGCCGAGTTGGCTCGTGCGCCTGCTTGTACAATACCGCAGTTCAGATACAGTAACTTGCAACAAAAGCGCTTCTCACAACTTATTGTCCTCCTGTTTTCAATGGACGTGCGCTCTTCGTATGTAGCAAGGTTATGTTATTTAACACGATATTGAATTTTGCGATATCGATAAAAGATAATGACAATAAAGCCAATCGAGCAGATATAAAATATTCCGATATTTGTTCATGTGTTCGTGCAAGCGAGAGTCTTTAATCGATTGCTCAAATATTGTTTTGGGAAATTTGTTTTGTAACGGAAACGAGATTGAATCTGGGCATCTTCAAGTCACGAGTGAACAGGTATCTTCTAGGCAGGCGTGAATCATCGTAGACCGCATCATCACTTAACATCAGGTGAGATAGTGGTCAAACGCCTGCCTATTGTGAATAAAAAAAAAAATAAAAAAAAATATCGAATGTGGAATGGTATCACAGACGAGACGCAAGTTAGGAAGCGATACTCTTTTTTTAGATTTCCCTCAGCTTTACAGACCTACCTTTACATGTTATAATACAAAATGCACTTATTCTATAACTTAGAAATGAACTAAGTGAATACTCTGTGATCTCCTACTTGTTACATCGATGTTTGATCATGAGTGTTTATCGCCAAGAAAAAGCTGGGAATCAGGATTGCCAGACTTTTTGACAAATAATATTTGTATAAAACGTTACCTTCATTTTGACAACCCTGTTAAATGAAACAAATAATTTCAAACCTGTTTTGCATTATTTATACTTTAACACTATATTAGTTCAAGGAGGACCTAAAGATAAGCAGCATTCACTACCAGTCATCCACAAGTAAAAATGCTGAAAGCAAAATGCTAACGGTGCAAAAGCAAAATACATTTAAAAATAATGATGAAAACATTTATGGGCTGCCCATACATACAAACATTTATGGATGACTTCGTGAATGATTTAATAGTTGTGGTACCTAACTGCTGTGATAGTTCACACTAAAAAATATTGACTTTTGTCATTATATCGCCAATGATTAATTGTAACAACTGTGCGCACGGTGTGCCTAGCGTGAGCTATCTAACGTCCGTAAACGCGACAAACAACTGAGCGCGTCATATCACAGTTGTTAGATAACCGATCAAACAACGTGTCTGCCAAAAATTTGACCGTTCTCTTATCTTTGTTTTATTTCTTATACGATAGTGTAATTGTTTGTTACCTTATTATATAAACCTTGATATAAAATTAATAGCAATAATACTTATAATTTAACTCAAAAACTTTATAATCGTATTAACTACAATATGCTATTCAAATTTACATACCTTCTACATTTTAGTGTAATCTTTTACAATGTACACTTATGTATGTAAAGTTAGAACACGAATAAAGGCATGTCGTGTGCTGTTGCAGGCCCCGCACCGGCGTGCTCGGAGCGCTGCAGAGGCTCGCGCGGCCTCTCCTGTGACTAGCGCGGGCATTCGCACAAGGCACGGCTGGCGGATTGTAAGCACTATTTTATATTATAAAATTATAATATCTGGCACGGAGGATATATTTCATTCTTCTTCTCAGTCTTTTATTCAAGTTCTACTGGGCCCCTTTCATTTAATACCCATATCGTAGTTATGCATCTTGGATGGTCCCCCATATTTTGGATTAAATGTGATGTATTAGTTTTCGTAGTTCTCCTAAGCCAGCCCTTCCATTTGATACCTATACGAATGTAGTGCGGAAAAAATAACTAGTCCGCCATCTTGGATGATCCGCCATATCGGAATTATAATGACGTCACATAGCCAAGCATGCACTGTCATCCAGAATAAGCGTGTATATCAAACTCAATCGGTGAAAGATAACTGATTTAAAATTCACTTGCAAGATTCCACCCGGACAAATATATATATACACTGCAAGTTGAAAATAAAAAGCTTGTAAAATTGTTCACTCTCCGATTCAGACAGTCTGCAAGCTCGAGCAGACAATGTGCTAATCCTTGTCGAGTAAAAGGGAATCGCGGTAAAACTGTGACGTCTGTGTAACAGAGCCATCGCGTCGCTTCTGTAATCCTTTTAAATGCAGCTCTTTGTGAGGCTGCATGTGGCTACGAGTAGCGGCTGCGACTAGAGAGACCATTAAAGCCCTAAGTCCGTGTCGCAATTGTTACTCCGACGTTGTTCACTTGCTTATTATATTACAAGTTTATTTTTATTTTTAATGGTTTGAAAAGGTGAATCATGGTAGATCTATTATAACGAGCACATTCAGTGACAGCCATTCAAACTTGATGATGTAACTAAGCGCTAGAAAATATCTTAACACCGTGCTGTCGATTTTTTCGTCTTTCCGATTCCGACTGATGTTTATAAAAACAGTAGTAATATGAGTTCATATTATATACCTATTGTACTGTATTCTCGCAAATGTGTTTGTAAACGTTATAGGTTATGTGGAAACGTGGCGCTAAGAATGGTAACCCGCTCTCCAGTACCCCTGCTTGAACACACTGTGTGTTTGGTAACTCTTTTTTAAACTGGATGCAGGTGGTAGCTACCCAAGCGTCTACTGTAAAGTACTATACCACTATGCCATTGATTTTATAACGATGTTACTTCAGCTGTTGAGAGTGCGGATTGAACCAGTGACCATTTAGTGTGATGTCACACGGAAGGAAAATGGTGTTTACAAACTAGTAAAACTATGAAAAGCTATACATTCGTTATACCGGTCATAATTTTGCCATAGTACTTAATTACATTCCTAAAACCAACTTAACGCTCTAGTATATAAATATTAATTTAAAAAAAATCTGTTCCCGCCATGTGTTGTGTTTTCAGGAATCTACTCAATACGCTGCCGTCGGGTCTAGCGAAACTAAATTAAATTTAGTTTTAAGTAGATAACTAACCTATACCAATTTTGTTATCAAAATGTTGTTCTCTGAGTTGTATTTTGAATTATTTTAACATAATCATAATAGCCAAATTATAGCCGTATATATTTGCTAAGTAGTATCGTGTACATACGGTTGTTGAAAATTGCACTACTAATTATTATGTAAGTAGTTGTTTGTGATTGTATGTTGCTTGTTGCAGAGGCGTGGGGCGCGGCGCGTGGCGGCGGCGCGGGCGCGGGCGGCGCGATGACGCGGCGCCCGCCACCATGACGCTGCCGCCGCCCGCGCCCCCCGCGCACCCCGCCGCGCATCGCGCGATGCGATATTACCGCATCTGGATCTACGCGTGCAACGGCGCGCTGTTGCTGGGCGCGCTCGCCTTCTGCGCGGCGGCGGGGCGCGCGTTGGCAGATTACCGCCGCACGCTCGTGCCCGGCCTGGGCGTGGCGCAGCCCGGCTTCTTGTACGGGTACGCCGCGCTGCCGGTGCAAGCGGGCCTGCTACAGCTACTCGGCTGTCTCGCCGCATTGCGCCTCTCGGAGCGTATGCTGAACGCTTACTGGTTTGCGTTGCTCGCGTTGCTGGTTGGCGACGCCGCCATTGGAGTCTATTGGGCTTTTCGATTCGAACGCGTATGCCGAGAGTTGCGACCTCAATTAAAAATCCGCCTAGCGAGAGACTACGAGACCGAAGTAGAGTTCTCGGAAGCCTGGGACCGTCTGCAGAGAGAGCAGCGGTGTTGCGGGGTGACGGGCCCCGCAGACTACGCCGCCCTCAACCGCACCGTGCTGCCGGCCAGCTGCTGCCGCATCCCGGCTCACACGCCCGCCGGCACGCCGGGTCTGTTCACCACCACGTCGGTGACGTCTGTCGCACCGTTCACTCCCGTACACTGCGCTCCGCACACGGCCGCCTGTGCGGAGCGTTTACTGCTCTGGCTGCGGAGGACGGCGGATGCGCTGTTCGTCTTAGGGTACTGCGTCATCGCGTTTTTAAAGCTGTGCTTCCTCGGGATCCTCCGATACGAAATAAAGGAGATGATTCAGAAAATTAGAATACTACAGAGCGAGATTGGCGCAGGCGAGCTCATGGACGGCAGTCCGATACACGGCGGGCCTCTTTCGCAGACGGTGATAGTGAATGCGGTGAACGCGAACGGCGGCGTGCGCGCTCACGGCGGCAGTCCCGAGAGAGCGAGCGAGCGCGAGGCGCTGTTGGGACGCGCCTCGGAAGCGTGCTCGCGGCGCAGCGCGCACGACGAGCCGCTCGGTCCGAAGACCATCAACGGGAACAACAACTGCGAGATGCGTGAGCTCGCGCGCGGCGAATACAGGCCGTTGGCGGCGGACAGCGCAGCGACCCGGATCTGACTAAGATGTTACCTGGAGCGGCTGTTCGGGCGGCGCTGGCGCTCCTTCCCGGCGGCGGCCGGTTACGAGACGGAGCTGCCGCTCGGGCGAGGCGGGAGCGGCGCGGGCGGCCCTCTGTGCGTGCGCCGCACTGCCGCCGCCCGCGTCCGTCTCGACCACCGCCGCCACACCCGCTCCGAGTTCGAGCTGTAGGTTGCTGACGATGCGCGTCGTACAGTGATCTCCACGCTTTTACCGCTGTCAATTGTAAGGACATTATCGGTGGAACTTCAGTAACGTTATTATTGTGTAAATACTGTATTCGATTCAGTGTAAAAGTGTCATTTAAATACATTTTGAGAAACGGTGAGTGATCGGTTGTCGAACGTTTTTCGCGCGTAACGATAAAAAGGTTAACCGGATGAAGCTTGTGTTTAGTCCCTACAAGTTTCAGTTTTATGTGGGTAGAACAATAACGCGATAGTGTTGTATTTGATTTGACTACCCCCTAAAGATTATTGTCTATAAATATAGCAATGTATTTGTCTGGAAAGATCCAGTTGCCGCAAGCTATGGCGGCATCCGTAGCTTCAGCTAAGTGAGCCTCTGGGCAAAATACCTTTCGCCGATCTTTCGATGTCATTGCATTTATTGTGTTGTACTGAAAACGGGAATCAACCAATATTTATAATTGTACCTTATTAAGTACGCTTGAATCCAATCCAAGTTTTGACTGTATACCAATAATGTATGAATTAAAGATTTTTGAAACCCCCTCGTTTACGTATCCTTAACGTCGGTTATAACTTAATATGCTTTATCGAAGTAAGCTTATGTGCATTCATTTCAACTGTACGACTAACTGTAGATCAATAACGAATTTTTCAGCAGGCACATATTTCACAATAGCAAAATAAGTTTGTATTAAACTATTTTTAGTTGCATAATTGTAAAACCCAGTAATTAGTGTTCGTCTGAAATAAGTGCCATGAATTCTAAAACATGCTTACACGCAGACAGTTTATTCAACCTATTTATTTTAATTAATAACGCTTATGTAACAAAATCACAATGTTTACTTTAATATATATTACTGTAGATTTGTTAATATTTTGTGACATATTTCACAGATATTCTGAACAGTATTGCTAGCTGTTAGATTAGATTTTAACCACTGCTTTCTAGGGTCCCTTACGCGAATCATAGATTTGTTTACTAGCCAAGCCATTATAGAGCAACTAAACTGCTGATATGGCATTGCAACTCAACTTGGATGAAAATAGTATCACACTCTATGTTAAGGTTTACCTGAATGTCGACGTTCTTAATGTATGCGAGTCCTATGTATAAAACATCAGAATCAGAATCAGAATCAGAATAATTTATTGACAACTGATAAAAATATTACACATTTTTTGCACGATGGTATTGCAAGAGAGTGATATCAGCTTACCCGTATCGGGCATTCAATGTTGCATATTATAACTAATTATTACAATATTAATATGTCAAGATAATCATCTTTAAAAAGTAATTTCACATACAATTTTATATGACATAGGTTGTATTAATTTATTTCAAGATTACAGCATTAATATTTAAATGGATTATGCTAATTATTACATTGCCTTATTGAATCATAATATTCATAACAAAACGTCAGTAGACTTATCTCGAGACATGAATTCTTTTAAGTCATAAAATACATTCTTTATTAGCCACTGTTTCAGTTTTTTCTTAAATATAGTTTTACTAGTTATGCCCGTGATATGACTTGGCAATGTATTGTACACATATATAGCACTGATATATGAGCTTTTCCTATAGATCATGCAGTTTATGACAGGTATGTACAAATAATCAGGCCCTCTTAACTGTGTGCTTCTAGTGCGCATTTCCGATTTCCTTTTAAATAATAACATCACTAATACCAAATTAGGATATGAACTCAGTCGCAAAGAGATTAAAATAAATAATTGATAAGCAATCATGCCCTGAATATAGGGATAGCAGAAAAGTATATAGTTGGTAACTTGGGTTGCAATTCTTTATATAACAGTTGCGTTGCTCCGAGTCGATTTGACACTATCGATAGCCAGTTTTTACTTTACTTTCTCGTTTAGGTATATACTTTGTATCGATGTTTCAGCCATGACTAGCCATCGTTTTTATGGTTAGTTTGCGTCGAGCCAGTAACAAAGCTGTTCACGTAAAGTGAAATATTAGGTGAAAAGTGCCACTGGATCAATGTAAACTACCCGTTGTTTAGATCTTTGTATTTAAAATAATATTGTTCGTACATGTAAATAAATATACATAATTTGTACATGTGTAGAATGTGAGTAATCGTGCATGAACAGACGACAAACATAGTACTGATACGAGCTTAATGACGTAGTGCCTACAGATGTAAACGCTTGTGACAGTGTCGCCTACACACACAGACAGAACTGAGATCCTTTGGGAACAGTCACCGAATACAATTTTCAAATACTTTTTTATAACTTTGACATAATAAATTTCGCTTGACATGTTGTTCTAGAGTAAAGTGTAAAGAGTTTAGTGTGACCCGCGACAAAGTTGTAAGCTTAGTTTTTATTCAATTCAACGCTCCGATGAAAGTTTGTATCGTGACGACAGAAGAATTTGAGAATTTTCATTCAAAATTGTAATACGTGAAAATATCGAACAAAATCTATTGTATGCGAACGCACCTTGAACTTATTGTGCGCATGATTCGAATCGATAAAGACACGTAAGGAATTTAGGTAAAATTAATAAAGGCTGTGTCAAGATTAGGTGAAACCTATAAGAGCAGTGTGAAACGGACTGTCGGGTATTCTATGTACGCGCTGCGAGAGCAAGCGGTGCGGGGCGATACTATCGACGTACGTAGTGGTCCACTAATATCGCTCTAAGATCTACCCAATGTTTGATTGAGTATCTGCAACACATTTTGTACTTAATACGAAGTAACTTTATAGATGATATTGTAATGACGAGTATAAAGTTATGTTCGCTTAGAGTAGGTATAATATTTTGTGAATTTATGCAGAAAAATAGTTTTTTAATATTGTTGTCTCATAAATGTACCAATCTTATAAAAATTTGTACCTATATTCGGAAAGTTGAATAATTTGTAGCTAGGATCCAATCTAATCCTGCAATTCTTCCAAAAGATATATAAACTGTAAAGTGACATGTGCCTTGGCTTTAACATTGTAATACCTATGTTACGTTGACTATAAACTAAAAAATATTAAATAAATACAAATGGAAACTCGTCTCTAAAGTGCTGCCTCTGCGTCGTGACAGTCTTCATCTATCTAGATAGATATGTAACACTTGAACTTACACACATATGTAGTCTCCTGAAACAAAAGTTTAATGGGCGTTTTCTATCCCCTGTACCCGAATATACGGTGAAAAGTATGTAACCGGAGTACACAGTACCAAATACTTACATAAATTGTTAGCAAATGTTATTTGGTCGTTGATCAAAGAGATGTGCTCGGCAGATTAATGTCGATCAAAACCTTATACTTCAAGGACCTTCAGTATTTTGCTCTGTGCATAATTAACGTTTTGAACCCCTTTGTCATCTCAAATTCATCTCGTTCAATCGTAATACTAATGAAATTGTCAATGGTAATTAATTTAATAATTACATTACCTTAGGCGATAAAAGCCTGAATGATAATATTATTGGTTTTTTTTTCTGTCCAATCATATCTTCCACTTTACAAAAAGTATCCTTAACGAGTGCTTTTTCAAATGAGTTTTATGAATTATAAACTTAATTGAATATAGATTGGTTTTTAATTGAACTCGGCATTATTAGAGGGTTATAAGTGCGTTGTTATGTTTATATGTATGACAGTATGTACATGCGTAACAATCAGTTTTGATAATTATACTCTTATATCTCTATTCTTAGTTCTACTTTATTTTTATTGAACAGATAAAATCATATTTGTTTACGTAGAACGAGATGATAATCGCCTTCATTTGTTTTTACTGAAGTACGCTTATAACGTAGAGTTGTTCCAACTTTCCGAAGGTACGCACTAGGCGACTGAGAGCTAAATATTATCATAATAAATGCATTAAATAAAGAGTTTGTTAAAATGTTGTCTTATTTTATTTAACTCACAATCGAACAATCACAGAGCCCGCTAGAAATGTCTTAAAACTAAATTGTACTCACGTGTACGTTTTCCGAAGTCCTATAGGTTCTATCGACGTTTGCTCCGCCGATAACTAGCACATCCCCGTCCGTCTTCACTACACCTGGATACGACGAGGAATCGTCTGCGGAATTATGTTCCATTTCCACCCAAGCGCTCGCGCGGTGCACGCTCCAACTGTGAAAATGTCTCGACGACGACAATTTACCGCCGATATTAGACGCGTTCTTCGGGTTGAGAACATTCTTCAACTTTAGAAGCTCGACGGCGATGTCGGCGCCGACTTTGGCGTTGTTCTTTATGAGACCGATGTCTGATCTGATGTTAAAGAAAGATATTAGGACAATCTAATACCTACTATATATATTGTATATTAAAGTTCAACAAAATGCTAATGCGAAAGTTTGTGAGTATGGATGTATATGTCTGTTACTCTTTCACGCTCAAACGGCTGGACGGATTTGGATGAAATTCAGTATGTAAATACTTTAGGTCCCGGAATAACACAGAGGCTACTTTTCACCATTATCATTAACATCAATCATCACCCCGCGGGTAAAACCACGGGGCGCAGTTAGTTGTACAATATATAACAATATATGTTAAAGGGTGAGATTTTAATTCAGCTGTGTGGCCATGAACGTATTTAAAAATAGTTTTTTTTTGTATAAGTTGACGGAACAAGCGAAAGGCCCACAGGATGTTAAGTGGTAACCTCTGCTTGTAGACAGATACAATTGGAGTGGTAATAAATTGTTATTTTGGTTCGCTAAATTGAGACAGTAAGGAAATGTATAACAACTAATAGTGGTTAAGGGCTTAACAGGTGCCAATGACATTACAGAGGCTCGCGGGTGTTTACAGACAGAGAGGGGGAACAATTCCTGATGCGTGTTCATTAAAAATTTTACAAACGTGTACTTTTAAGATGACATACAAAAAAAAAAAAAAAAAAAATCAAATTTTTAGACTTTTAATGTTTTCTTTCTGGTGTAAAATACAGTTTAAGCGCATTTGTCATTATCGCGAGAAATTTTGGTAAAGGAAAATATTTTTTTAAATTAGTAAATGAAGTCTAATTTTGTTCAAACGGGATTGACCTACATGAGCCGTTATCATAAGTGGTATTTATTTATTCTATTAGAAATGTAGGGCTTTCAGCTGCTAATAATTATCTATTTAGCAACTGGCCGCTCTCCTGGTGTCGACACCCGCGTGTACTAGTACCAGCGTCGTTTTGTCCGTGTTGTGTCCGTTAACATCATCCAAAGTTAAGCAAGCCGAGTATAACAATAAACTAATCTAGCTGGGGTATAGTTATTCTAGTCAACCCTGATGAGCGCACTCGTCGAAGTATAATATCTGGTTCGACTGACTAGCTTCAACGTGGGATCATTTGAATAGGATGTAACTTTACATCTGTTGCTGTGCCTATATTATATGGTAAGTTAGTTGTAAGTATTAGTGATGTGCCGGATCGTTAAAGATTTATATCCGCGGATACAGATAGGTGTCGGCGCGATAGTTGACGTCACGCCCGCCGTAACGATAGACTACGATAAATGTTTGCAATACAAAGGCGCCAAATATTGGAATTTAAGAATTTAAAAAATACTCTTGATGGAATTTAATAGTTTCTTAATTCTACCCAATCACTTTAATATAGCATTTCAGCCCATCAATTGAAAATTAATAAGATAAAAGATCCGAGAAAAGTATCTTCTTTTCGGATCTTTCTCAGGTATCCGCGGATACGGATACGGATATCCGGAACATCACGCGTGAGTATCTACTAAGTAATAGTAAGTTTTATTTTATAAAATTGTAGTAAATTCTAGTAAACGTAAACGAATATCTGAAATAGATCAATTGGGTGGCATTTGTACAAATTAATGGCATGCCATAGACATGGCAACTTTGAATGAAATACGAAGGTGATTTAAAAGGATACTGGCGTGGAGAGAGGCGCCTTGAGTGACGCTCGCTACAGCTGATAGAATGTACGGCGTCACTTCTTTACCATGAACTCTTTTCTCCTTTGCATCATTCAGAGCCATTCTTATAGCTTCTTCTATTTTGTTTTCTGTAACATATGTGTGGTTTAATTCAGTGGTGAAAGGTGTGCGAATTAAAAGAATTCGCAAAGTTTTGCAATTTTTTTTAAATGTACTAATAGTTGCGTTTCACCAATACCTCGCCTACAATGTTTATTGATGGCGTAGTTTAGATGTGGCATGCACACTATGATGTTACCTATTCTGTGACTTATCAGGAAAGGCAGCCTCAAAGACATAATTCATTTCTTCAGCGTTTTTTGTTATTTCCGCCTTCAATGAGAATTAATAAATTATATCTAATATTTAATGTAATGACTACATTTGATTACATTTGAATTGTTTATGGATTTAAAGTCTTAATAAATAAAAACCTATATCACGCCCAGCGTAAGCAAAGATGTGCCTAGATAAAGCAGGGTAGAGTCACAAGTAGAGTGACGTACTCACCGTGCGGTAGGTATATGTACCTACTTATACGTAGGTAGGTAATAGGTATAGATCCACGGAACTTTTGCAATTCGGTTTGTGGTTTTGGACATGAAAAACTTTCATCCCTTATGAGATATAAACTTTGGCCATCAACGTGTTTCAGAAATGGGAAAGTGAGTGTTGGTATTAAGTTAATAATGTCTTGTATTGCTAAAGTTATCACGTTGGCTTCGTCAATACAAACAAACGGGTTACGAAATTTTATATTGTAAACCTGTATTAGTTACGCAATCATACCTATTGCATATTGTAATACGCAAAGTCGCTAATCTAATCCGCTAACAGTTGGCTATGCTGGCCAACTGTTAGCGGATAGAGCATTTGAGCTATCCCGGGCAACAGCTAATGGAATGCTCAAATGTTATTGTAGTCGCTGTAGTATTGTAATTAGCTATTAGTATTTTCATTTTAATAAAGGTATTAAAAGTATAATAACAAGCATTAAAATGTGTATTTTGTTCATCTAAAACATATCCGATATAAAAAAGAAATGCCAAGCTAATACGAATTGAAATTTCAAGTAAGATTAATTAGATGGAGTAACTAAGTATAATGAATCATATGAAGAAAATAGGTAGTGAGTAAAATGTACCATCCATAGCGTGCTCCTTCGGCAGAGGAACAGCAACAACGATCCCGGAGCTAAGGCCGAGTTCATACGACGCTAGTAGAATCCGCGCGGCTTCGCCCGCGTTCGCTACCCGGTGAGGGGCTTTAAAGCCGGAGCGTTGAGTGTAGAACGCTGGGAAGTCATGGCTATCACCAAATGCGCACACGCACACACCTTGAGTTTCCTGACGGAATGAAACGTTTTCTGTATAATTCGATACAAAGAAAAAAAAAGCAACGAAGTGATATTCTCAGCGTGTTATTTATTAATCAGGCACAACTGTGCGCATGACTAATAACAATCAATTCAGTCACTAGCATGTTTTTGAGTAAATTTGAAAAAGGTTATTTCGATTATCAAGAAAAGTGCTATAGTTTCTGACTGCCGTGATACTGTTTACCGGATTTATTCCGACAAAATATTGGCAGAGAGACTTTTTGTTTAAAAATCCAATAACTCTGGATAAATGGTTCCCGAGTCTGTGTTTCCCGATAGGTAGGTACAATTATGGAGTCTTCGGGTGAATAGGTATGTTCTAGGCTTGGCCCACGTCACTACATAACAGGTAACACAGTTGTCAAACGTTATTATATACAAGCGGCCGCCCCGGCTTCGCACGGGTTAAAAAATCTAAATTAAAAGATATAAGGATCCCTATTTAAAAAAAAATATATAGCCTGGTCACCCGGGGATAGTGTGGCTTCCCAACAATAAAATATTTTTTGAAATCGAATCAGTAGTGTCGGAGCCTATTCAAACAAAAAAATAAATCTTTCCTATTTAAAGAAACATTATATAAATAAGGAAAAAATCAATGATGAAAATTAATTTTCTATTTTTTCAATTCACCATTTTTTTTTCCAATATCCCGTTCATACCTATGTCCATTACAATGGGCTACAGACCGGAGTTACTGGAGACTGGAGCATACTTCTAGAATAGTTTGCAATATTATCAGTGCCATAAAATCTTGGTGCTAGAATTGGTCGAAGTTTAGTTGAAATAGTTTAGAACTATGAAGATGCTCTGAACCCGACACCTTATACATAAAGCAATTTTTATCTTTTGCACAACATTATTTGGTTACTTCTATTATTTTTATTTACAATGTATAAATGGAAAAACCTCTTTAAATGTATAACATGGTTAGAGATAGGATTAAAACACGAAGAAAAAAAAGAACTACGGGTTCCATCCCCAAAATCTATCCCTGCGTGCGCATCTGGTCACGATAGATAAATATTGACTGGTTCTCAAGGTCATCGATGTTGTATTGTTTTGTTCTAATAAATTGTGAAGTTACTGATTGACATCAAGCATTGAAATGTCAAGGTATGAAAGGTAATCGATGCTAATGAAACAGTTTACCGTGATTGAAGAACATCATTACTGTATCGCGGATAACGTCAGCGTTGCGATTGACTTGCATCAGCCTGCCACGACAAATATAGATAAATCGATATACTGCACGCAAGGCCGGGGTCATAGATGACTGGCCGGTTGGCGCAGTTGGTAGCACTCTGCCTTCTGAGCCGCTGGTCCCGGGTTCGATTCCCGGACAGGTCAAACATTTGTGTGTATGAACATGTCTGTTTGACCTGTGTCTGGGTGTGTATATGTATTTAAGTATATATATATAAGTATGTATATAAGTATATATCAGTCATCAGGTTACCATAGCACAGGCTCTGCCTAGTTTGGGACCTGAAGACCTTGTGTAAATGTTGTCCCATATAAAAAAAAATAGCTTCTGTTACAAGTCAAACATAATGTTTATTCATTTTTTATACTTATAGACCGAGCGGTTGACCATCTCACTTGATGGTCAGTGACGATGTGGTAGAAGGTGTAATCACGCTAGACCTAGAATGTTTACAGCTTCTCAACCACACAATGTGTTTGGTGGCAGTTTTTCAGATTGGAGGGTGGTTGCTAGCCAGACAGGTAGCTTTTGATCGGTAAGCAAATCCAATCCAAGTCTGATCCAGTGATTATAACACGAAATATGTGATCCATTAATGATACTGACCAAGTATTCGAGGGTTCTTCCTATGTCGAGAATAGATTTGACCCCGCTGCACACCACCAGGGTCTTACTGCGTCCCAGTTCGTTCAGGTCAGCTGATATGTCTAGTGTTGTTTCTCCTTCGCGATGCACTCCACCTGAAGTATTCATATATACTTAATTAGACAGTAGAGTAATTATTTACTTTTCACCTCATTAGCTGAGATGAGGAGATCGGTAGAAGAACGAAAGTCACCGATATAGTTTATGGATATGATATGGCAGTGGGCAGGGCACATAGCTCGAAGAACCGATGGCCGTTGGTGTCGAAAGGTTCTCGAATGGAGACCACGGAATGGCAAACGCAGCCTAGGACGGCCACCGACCGACAGATGATCTGACTAAGATCGCAATGGCTGTATGCGGGCTGCTTCTACGCGGTCCTTGTGGAAATCAATGGGGGAGGCCTATATGTCGTTGTGAATAATAAACTGTGAATGAATGTTCTGTGAGCACATTGGATCTATATTTTATATATTTTTAAAACCTTATATGGATATTGATATATAGCAGTCCAATTTCCTTTACTAACTTGGTTTATAAATATTTAATGATGAACAGAGAGAGCTTTATTCAATCCACAATGAGGTAACATAGCAGCCTTAGTTTAATCTGCGTCATGGGAAATATATGGCAACGGTTACCCTAATTTCATATTTTCACCTGGATTTTGGAATATTAAGGTAGCCGCCATGAATAAGATTCTCATTTAGACCTCTCTCGGCCGCTTCAGCCATGAATATAAATTATAATAATCCGGAAAGGCGCAGGTGCTGTCACTCGTTGAATTATTTGGTCGTACAAATACAGGTCAGCTGTGAAACCAGAGCAGGAATCCGATTACTGGTAAGCGAATTAGAACGACAAAGACATTCCGTAGCTAAACGGGCATCCAAAGCCGGAAGTGACAGATCATGGTCTGTAGCGCAGAAGTCATTATCTAGCGTTTGAGGAAGCCAGGCGGTTAACCGGATCAGCATATCCAGATCTGCATATTAAAGCTGCCAATCTGCTTATATCGCTTTGAAAACAGTAATTCAGAATAGCGGTCATGCATCACACCGGTATGATAAACGGTGAAAATATGCTAACCTAGTTAGTGGTTACAGCACAGGTTACGGTTAGACTATGGGCCTTAGGAGAGCGGGGGTCATCCGTTTGCACAAAACGTTACAGAATGCCCGGTTGATAGGTCACGTGATTAGAGTGCTGGATATATTTAGCTCAACAAATCAGCATTAATCAGTAGTTCAACAAGACAATACTGCTAGCATTCTAAACCTCTAAAACTAACCAAAACTCGGGGGCGTACCCCCGAGTTTTGGTTAGTTTTAGTCTTGTAATTGAGTTAATAATTAGTAATGTAAAAGTTTGTACTTAGTATTTTATTTCAATGATGTAAATAATAACAATAAGAAGAAATCGGCGACCATTGTGGTTGATCGTGGTCGTTTCGGGGAACGTCCCTATTGGGAGGTCGTTGACAACATGTTACGAGGCTAGTATAGGAGTGTGACGTCCCGCTCCCGCTAAACGGTTGGATCCAGGGACAAATGCAGAAGGCGGTAGGTACCCGCCCGTGTCAAGGACGCGGGCGGGAGGTATTGTCCGGAGGTTCCTAACTTTGCAGGCAGCTTGGGGCCTTAGTATTTTTTTTAAGTTTATGTTTTTACAAAAACCTTTCCTAAATATCGTTATTGTCATTTTAATTGTAAATAAATAAATCTAAAATTAGAGAAAATAACGAAATAAAAATAATTAAAAAACCTAAGATAATTCTATGTAGCGATATTTCGCACAAACTGTTTCATGAGAATTTGATGTATTTTATCGAGAAGGAATATGAAATATTTTTAAAGTTTCCTAGCGGCAGTAGGTAAATAAGGATTATTTTAATAGCACAATGAAACATTATTGTCTATTGCGTGCATGATGTAATCGTATGCACGTTTTAAGAACCGATCGCAGCAAATGTGATGGGGATTTATCAGGCTCGAAATCAGATCAATGGATCGTTCGGAACGCAGCTCAGTGCCAACGTACAGACACGGCTCCGGGCCGGTGCCGGCGAGTTTCGCTAATTGAATACCCGCTGGGCAGCGACAATTCCTCTGGAAACGGAGGGTGAAATTGCTAAAATTCATCGATACTCGTACGCGGCGATGGTCACTGCTAACCGCAACTAATGAAGTGCATTACTTCATCGCATTATACAGCTGGGTAATGGGATGTGGCTCGATTGGACTCATTCAACAAACCTATATAAATATATAATAAACCTATATAAATATAAGTTTGTTCGGATTATGGTGTGATATTTTTGAAGTGAAAAGTTCTTTAAACGGTGTTGTGCACTTTTGTATGAGGAAAAAATGTTAAATTCGCGTCATTACATTTCGCGTCAGGACACGTGACACTAATCGCACAATACTTGAGGCGCGTGACGTCGAAAATTCGTAAGACGGAAGGAGAGTAGTTGAAATTTAAAATTAAATCTGTTACGAATAAGGGACATTTTCGTTTGTTGGTAGGTATAATACGACCTTTTTGAAGCAAACCGCGCTCACCTCGCTCGCCCGTTTAACATGTTGATTTTGACTGCATTCTATTGTGTATCTCTATATGCTCTATCCCCCTTGGTATAGTGTTTAATGTGTAGGTACATAAAAGACTTAAATACCTATTGTCATGTTTATGTACGATAGCGCAATAAATGAATATTGTATTTTACCATATATATGCAAGTTTTCACTTCTGCCGGCACTCCCGGAGTGCAACCCGTATGTTTTTCTAATGTTTTATTGGTATTCGTTATGATCGTTTATGATGATAAAATACTGTGTTCAATGCATAATGTATTTTCATGGTAAGCGGTTGAATTGTGTGGAAGTTAGAGTAGATACTGCAGCGCCATCTAGTGAAGAGTTATAACAAAGTAGACAGTGCAGAAACTACCAGCACATTGTGGTGGTAGTTTTAATCCCCTCGGTATACCTTTATATCACAAGATTGAGCTTGAAGCTAATAGACAATAAATCCTCAGTAGCTTGGGCATATCGCTGCATACAAACATGTACATAATTTTTATGATTAATACTAAAAGGGAAGGTCCTGTATCCTGTAACACACAGCCAGTGACTATTAGTAGTTGACTAGTACGGGAACAGGAGCGCACAATATAAGATCATTTTAGTGATCATAAGATTATACCACTTATAAATGTGAATCATTGTACCCAAAGTTTTGAAAGTTTATTGAGTAAAAAAAAAATTGAATAAAAACATGTTTATATTATATACACATATATAAAAACATAGTGTGTTAAGGCAGCAGTCCTTGAGAGCCAGCGAGCTTTCTAGGTCTAGCGTGATAACATCTTCGAATACATCGTCACTGACCATCAAGTGAGATAGTGGTCAAACGCTAGATCTATACAATATAAAAAAAAACATGTACATGTTTAAATATAGTCAAGACAAATAAACTTTTAAATCAAAATTTCAGTCTAAAGGCTGCATTTTTGATATTATGTTGTTTTAATCGTACAAAAAAAATATGTAAAACATTATTGGGTCGCAACCACCGGCAAGGGTTGAAAAATATTTTTTGAATATTTATTTTCGCAATTACTGGAAAATAGTAAGAGTTAGAGAAAAAAGTTCAAACGAAGATTTATAAAGCGTAAAATTTTACATTAAAAAGGTTTTATAACTTTTTTTCCTCCGGTCAAAGTTAACCGAGTTAGGAAGATTTCCAAGTTTAACAGATAAACTTAAATTTTAAAAAATCGCAGGTAGTAGAAATATGAGCTAATTATGTTTTTTTTTATTTTAAATTGCTTAAGCAACACAGTATCTTTAACTTTAGATATACAAATAATTTCTTTTAATTGAAAAAAAAATAACAATTTGAAAATTTCAAATTGATATAGCGAAAAAGAAATTATTTGTATCTTTAAAATTAAAGATTAGGTTTTATTTAAGTAATTAAAAATAAAAAACATAATTAACTTATATTTCTACTATCTGCGATTTTTTAAAACTTACGTTTATCTCTTAAACTCGGAAACCTTCATAACTCGGTTAACTTTGAGTGGATGAAAAAAAACATAGAACCTTTTTAATGTAAAATTTTAAGTTCTATAAATCTTCCTTAGAACCCTTTTGTCAACTTTTCTATTTTTGAGTAATTGGGATAAGAAATATTCAAAATTTTTTTTTCAACCGTTGCCGGTGGTTGCGCACCCAAAAATCTTTACACATCTTTTTTCTATGATGTATACTACATAATATCAAAAATGCAGCCTTTACACTGAAATTTTGATTTAAAAGTTTATTTGACTGGACTATACTTGTGCATATTTTGACAATCAGTTTCGTTATACTTCTAGCGTCGATTCATCCACCAACACGTGTGTCGATCGAGGCATTTAGATAATGCATACCCTACAATGTTTTCGTTTGCAGCAGCCCGACGGTTAAGCAAATCATAAATGCTGTAACTCTCAATTTCCTCGCATGAAAACTTAATAGCAATTTGAAGCAGGCTCACAGGCCCGTTTATTGGAATTCATGAAACTGTTATCTTCTCCGAAGCTATTTCGCAGAATACGAAAAAACTGCATTTACACTTACGTAACCTTACAAAAACTGCGTTTACACTTACGTAACCTTACAAAAACAGATATACACATGTCATGTTCAGGCGCGTATCTAGTATCAGGTCCAGATATTGTGTTTTATTATATATTTACTAGAAATAGTGTGTATTAAAGAATAGGAAATTACGGAAGATGCATTCGAATAAGAATAAAGGAGGATGGCAAAACCAGCCTTCCTCCTGAAAAACGAAATGACAACCCGTTCATGTATTCATTATATATGAAAATTTATATTATATTTTTATGGATTCCGTGAGTAATTTGCATTATTTATAAAGTATGGAATCAGAAGTACTTTTATTATATTTATTAATGTGGTGTTTGTAGTTTTCGAACGCACCCTATACTTCTCATTATGTTTGTTGCGTTCGAATACTTACGCTCTGACATTAATTGTTATTGTTACTCTATAATCTGTAGTCAGCTGCGCGCTGCTGTAGCGCGATCCATGCAATATTGCTTTCTCTGTCTACGATGCTATAGATGGATAGCGATCCATTGAATGGTTCGCATATGGACGTGTAGTTAGCATACTGATACAGATGATTTTGCATGATAACTTTTTACTCCCAACTTCTAGGAAAAGGATTGAATATACAATATACAATGTATTTGTTGCTCTATCGATACGTATAAGTTTCATTCATGAACGCGGTTTGTTTCTTCTAGGCTGTAAATGTATGGAAGTCTGCCATTCTCCTTTACTGCATCTTATAACAGGCTGCCTGATGGTAAGCGATCATCGTCGTGTCTAAATATTTACTTTAGTTATATAAAACAGATTAAACATTTTAGTTTGCTTTTAAACCGAGAGCCCTGCATAACTTTTACATCAAGCGGTAAGTTATTAAATAGCTCGATGGCTTGAAAAAATAAGCTTTGGTGAAACGTAGAGTTATTGCTGTTTGAGGAATACATGTGCCTGTGTGTAAGGCGTAATACATCGGTTACTTATCTATGGTGTGACTGGATTTTTAACCGAATTCAAAAAAGGGAAGGTTTCCAATTCGACCTGTATGGTTTTTTTTTTCACCCGTATGTATTTGTCACCTCAGTACTTTAGACTGGGTAAAGCGGTTTTGAAGTTTTTTTTATTTGTAAGCTAGTGCTTTCCCTGTATTCCCGTTTCAATTTCATCAAAATGGCCAAGACGTTTTTGAGTTACACTCAAATAGCTGAAGAATGTTCCGTATACTTAGACGAAATTCGGGGGTTTCGAAGGGTGAAAAAATCGGTGAACAAACACAACTAGATTATGATCCCGTGAGTAGCAAAGGTCACTAAAAAGAGTGAAAAAAAATATTACCAAACTATGGCACCTACTTCCGACACTCAAAACTGTGAAATAACTTGTCTAAGTCGGTACCATGACCACAATATTTTGATAATAGTTACTTTCGAGCTATCATGGTACCGACTTTAACAATTTATTTCACACTTTTGAGTGTTGAAGTGGGTTCTTTTTATTGGTAAGTATTTTTTTTATTAGGAATGAATATCTTATTATGACGATTAATTAGGCACTCTTTGCTGGTTTGTCCTTCTTTTTTTCTTTACACTGCCAAATTAAGTGTGGTCGGTTCTTCTTCCACTCAGCTCCATCACCTGTCAAGGCTCATCACCTTACATACACATATATCCATCTTCATGTAGTCCATTCAGATCATGTTTTTTATCCACCCTGTGTTGGTAGGACCGTGTAGCTCTAAACTCTTGAATGCGAACATTTCAGCCCCTGCTGTACAACTACCAACGAGTGCAAACTTGTTTGTTAAGGGTTTAAGCGGTGTTGATGACATTACAGCGGCTCGCCAGTGTTTACGGGCGGAAGAGGCGAGAATAATCCTATTGCGTGTTGATTTAAAATACTACATCATACTCATAATCACGGATTTGTTTCTTTTAAATAATCTATATATAAAAAATAAAACAGACTTATAAATCAGTCTTTTAAATCAATATGGCGGCATGATGACGTCACGCCAAACGCATTTATTGCGTTGTGTACTCAGTAGTTAGGCAGTTTACACCAAGTAAATTATTCATTAAAATAATAAATGGCGAATCATTTCGACAATATTGTCTCGTCTCGAGTCACAACCCGAAAGTTCTGGGACTCGACACTACTAAAATTACGAAAAGTTTGGGTCTCGGGACGTCTCGTGTCTCGAATTCCCGGGACCCAAACCCTAAGTATGAAAAACGTAGCACCGGAATAACAATTTTAATATGGCATTTATTACCACCAAACTAATAAATAATATTGCACATAATATCTAATTATTAAAAAGACATTATGGTACGAGAAGATCTGAATAAAATACATAAGTAGATATTTACAATAATTTATCGAGTTGCATTATCTGTTACATGAATCTAAACTAAGCTTATTGGGGACGTACCGGCCAGTTCAGACGATTATTTCACATACAAACATAACTGTAATGAAGATAACTAATTGGAAGACAGCAAATCGATGAGCACCATAGAATAACTCAAGCTGTGTAGTGGGACGGTACCCTAAAAATATGAAAGTACGTCTGCAACGACTCTGGGGATTGCACTGGTTTTCCTTTGAATATTTGATGCATAAAGTAATCTCACGCCCTGAGGAACTCTGCTGAAATGGTTTATTATTTTACGTAATACTGTATATCTGGTTACTGCTGTTATCTCTTATCCCGAGAGAGGACGTTTATTTATGAATGTTATCTTTTTCTTTAGCGAAGATGTGGTAGTGTGTGATGGGCACACACGGGTTGGCAATCCGTTTTCTTGTTGTATATATTTTGCTGCGATTTGACATATTTTTACCATTCAGTATTGTACCATAGTTCATTTGGCAATTGAGTGTTCTCTGCTACCAACGGTAGTCGGTAAAACAAAAACATGTACATTAACCTAAACTGGACCCTAGAATAGATAATATAGAAAAAAAAGAGGAAGGATGATACTCAGTTATTTATTACTGAGCTCTCCGGCTAAGACCGTAAATTTGCTGCAGTCCAATTATTTTTTTAGTTTTATACACAATCTTCCTTACCAGATCCTGATAAATTATGATGATATAAAACGTCCAGTGAAGATTCTAAGTCAGCCACATATACCTATGGTTAGATGCAGTAATACTCAGAGCTAGGACCTGACTTTTACAAAACACCATGCATCACGGTGTTCGTCTCGGTCTGGAGGATTAAAAAATAAGATGCATAACAAAAAATGCAACCGACTTCAACACTCAAAAGTGTGAAAAAACTTGTTGAAGTCGGTACCATGATAGTTCACACAAAAGTAACTATCATCACAATATTGTGCTCATGGTACCGACTTCGACAAGTTTTTTCACACTTTTGAGTGTTGAAGACGGTTGCATTTTTTGTTAAAAAATTTTTTTTTCACCCTTTTTAGTGACCTTTGTTACTCACGGGATCAATTAATTGTCATTAAGTGTTCTGCGATGTCTTCAACCGCGACAATAATATCATCAAGATACGCGTAGCACTTTTCAGTTATTGAAGTATACTCAAAAACCGCTTGTCCGATTTTGATGATTCAAATGGGACCACCACGGAAGTATACTCTATCTAACAAAAAAAGAATCATCGAAATCGGTTCATAAACAACGAAGTTATCCGCGAACTCACATAAAAAAAAAAACATATATACGGTCGAATTGAGTAACCTCCTTTTTTGAAGTCGGTTTAAAAGTTAATGTCTACGATTTGTTCGCCTAACCCTTATACTTACTGTAGTATCTTTATAACTTCAATACAATAGAAAATAAAAATGTAACCGCATGCCAAAGTATTTTTTGCTAAAATTTTCCGCCACCAAGGTCCTTTTTAGTGCCCGCCTGCTTAGCTACATCCTTACCCATATACCCCACTATCTTTACTCTTTTATCTCTATCCTTTTATCACTACGCTTGCCCTTTTGCTTGGAAATTTGTTACCAATGACGCAGTAATTTTAGGCAGTTGTTCTTGAGAGCTATTTACAATTCCAGATCTAGCGTGAATAACAATATTACTGACCAGCAAATACAATCATAGTTAAACGATAGACCTATAAATTATAAAAACAATACTCATTTCTTGAGAATAGTTTTCTCAAGAAATGAGTGTTAACGCAACTCACCTATGCCCCCGGTAACAAAGATAGGTATATCTGCCAGCTCAGCAGCGATGATCGTGCCCGCTACAGTCGTGGCTCCGTCCTGTTTAGCAGCCATCACAGGAGCCAGGTCTCTCCTCGACGCTTTCACCACATTTTCCGCTTGCGCCAGGTATTGGACCTGATCCTCGGTGAGACCTACGGTGAGCTGGCCCTTCAGTATCGCTACCGTTGCTGGGATTGCGCCCTGTAAGAAAAAGGAAGGGTTTATTGATACAAGTACATTTTACCATACAACTGGATTCCAATTAAAAATAAATAAATCTTTAAATGTTGATTGAACAATTGCAATTGCAGTCTTTATTGTTATCGATGACAAGGTAAAGACTGCAATGTGGGATTAATAGAAGCTGAATTAATTTGGCGTCTGGTCACTGCGCCGATGTGTCTACTTTTTATTGTTCTTATATTTTTACGGCCGTTAAAGAGATTGAAAGTGTTCGGTGAATGTATGTAAGTAAAATGTGATTCGTTAAGTTTCCTATTTTTACTCTAACGAGTACGCTGTCCATGGTGCATTTTATATAAAGGATTTCCACTACATTATTTTGTGAGACAACAAATAAAATCTGATGATATTTGTTCACGATATATCATCCTCAATAATCCAATCTGACTCTACAATAAGGAAATGCATTTATAAAGTTATTAACCCGGCGATTAGAACCAAGGTGACACTCAGGTAAAACATTTCCCAGATCCTATTGACCGTGGACTAACAGCCACGGTTAATTAAAATAATTATAAAACTAGTTTCCAGATTGTCATTATATCACACTAATATTATAAAGGCGAAAGTTTTTGTTTATGTTTGTTACTTCTTTACGCTGAAACGGCTACACCGATTAAGATGAAATTTAGTATGGAGATAGTTTGTACCTAATCCAGGGTACAATACAGGGTACATACATAGGCTTACTTTCATCATCACCGTATTCCACCACCGCGCGGGTTAAAACGCGGGGCGCAGCTAGTATATCATAATTTCAACCATAGGATCTCCATTACAGGGGTAGGCGGCTCCCATGGGGTTTAAAAAAGGACCGAAATGGAGCGACCTTCCGAAACTTGTACTGTATAATATATATTATATAGTGCGTATAATTCAGAGACTTTATAGAGCGCTTAAAACTACAAATTGGTTTTCGTACTGCTGTGGATGTTCACCACAAGCGCAGGTAGAGTTGAGGTCGTGTGGAACACCCTCGACAGTTCCAGTTGCGATACTGGGGGGTCGGGAGTAACGCTCGTGTAGTGACGTAGTGGACTACATTATTCTTATTTGTTTATATGTATTACTAGTAGCGACCCGCGGTTTCATTGGTTTAGGGTTTTCCCGCTACCTCAATTATCCTACGGGAATTATACTTTTTCCGGGATAAAAGTAGCCTATATGTTATTCCAGGGCTTAAAATATCTCTATACCAAATTTCATCGAAATCGGTGTAGCCGTTTGAGCGTGAAGAAATGACAAACATACACACATACACATAAACTTTCGCATTTATAATATTAGTATCCAGGGTTTAAACTATCTGCATACCAAATTTCATCGAATAGATAAGCCGTTTGAGCGTGAAAAAGTAACAAGCATACACACAAACTTTCGTATTTATAATATTAGTAAGATGTACTTTTAAATAATCTCTACTTTATAACATTACCGTTAATATTTAGAAAGAAAGAAAGA
This sequence comes from Apeira syringaria, assembly GCA_934044485.1. Classification (NCBI taxonomy): domain Eukaryota; kingdom Metazoa; phylum Arthropoda; class Insecta; order Lepidoptera; family Geometridae; genus Apeira; species Apeira syringaria. The sequence goes on from OW203662.1 coordinate 1,388,656, forward strand.
AATAAGTTTTTTGTAACAATTACATTTAAGGCATACGAAACATAAAATAACTAATACAATATAGTACACAACGCTGAATGTTACAAACCGGAACTAGCTCAGCAGTGCTGTTGGGACCGGGTCGTGACGTCACGGAAGAATATTTTCACAAGAGTATATTTTATACTAAAAGGAATTTATAACGACTGTAATTACATATGTCATTGTAAATATATATGTTTAAGAAATAGGTCTAAATCATGTGTGTATTGTAGTTAGATGTACATATATATACATGTATTTATTTACTTTATTTGCAGACATGGTGTATGTAGTTTATAGATTCTACATTTCAGCGATCCTATCTGTATCAGAGTTCGGAAAACAACTCTACACAAATACGGTAAAGCGAATTCTGGATAGATACTGATCTGTTCTGTACGAAATGTTTGTTTACTCATTTTCTGTAGTACATCTACGAGTTTCGAAAATCGTACGACAACGTTTGATTTATGTAAGGGCTTCAAAGTTAACAGCAGTTTGAATTAGGTTTTAACTCTTATAAATGAACCAACCCTGGATACTTAGAGGGCTTTAAGCGTCGTAGTCAATTGTTTTATGTCGAAAAAAAATTATATAAACAATGTGTATGGGTTAAGCAAGGATTAATATTACGGCTCTAAGGCTCACTTTTTGATCGATTCTAAAGGCAACCAATGCTGGCAATAGTCTTTTAATTTTGTGTTAAATACAAAATATAACCGTATTTAACTAGTTGTTATTTATTTTAACATTTGGCGATTTATTTTTAATTTATCTTTAAATACATGGTAATGGATCGACTAAAAACTTAAACGAATATTGAAACTAAAACCTATAAATAAAAATAATACTAAAACTTAATCTAAAAGACCTAGGTAATAGGTATACATCTATATGTATATTGAATAGGTAAATTCTAGACTTGCGTGCTTCATCTAAGACCGCGTCGACACTTAACATCAAGTGTCGCAAAAAGACCTACTGTGGAAAAAAAAGTCTCCAGAGTTCAGGTGGTGTTGCCACGTTAAATAGCTAAAGTGAGCTTTTATGCAAAAAAAAACAAAAAAAAATGAAACCGAATTGTCATTGTGTATGTGCACTGATTTCCACCCGCAACTATAATATCATCGACGTATGCGTAGCGTTTTTCAGTTATTGGAGTGTAACTAAAACAGCTGGACCGATTTTAATGAAATTCAAATGGTATCACCCGGGTAACACCAGCATTCAAATAATAAAAAAAAACAATTAAAATCGGCTCACCCAGTCGAAAGTTATGAGGTAACAAACTTTAAAAAAAGAAAAAATAATAACATACGGGTCGAATTGAGTACCTCCTCCTTTTTTAAAGATGGTTAAAAAAGAAGAATATTGTTTGGTTGTTATGTTTTATAATTATAGCCATTGGAAACTTTATATTGTTTTATGGATTGTACAACGCATGTGAAGTACTTATTCAATAAAATACATACAATACAATCCAACTCAATATTTCCTGTTCTTGTAAACTATCTTGTAAACTGCTGCAAGCGAATTTCCACGACGAGCATGACGTGATGTGCGCCAACAAGCGAACGGCCACGGGATTCATTCAATCTTTGCGAGAAATATATTATTCCCAGCTGGGTTTCAAGCACAGCATAGCAAGTATCTAGGTACTGTTTATATACAAAGATTCACTTATGATATTAGAATGAAAATATATATTATGGTATACGAACTGATGGTTCTACAATAGCGAGCTGTCGCTATAAGAACTAAGCTATGGTAGCACCCCCCCAGTAGTGCAAGTTTTTCAGTTCGTTACCTTCACACGTGACAGATAAATATATGCTCTAAGGCATGCGGAGATTTTCAGCGCCGTGTGATGTAAATAGTTTGAACTATTTAGCGAACATATCGTTCAATATCGCAGTTCGAAACATGTTGGAAAACTAAACTATAGAGTTTACACAAGTCTTTTTTATTGAATCTGAAACATGAAACTACGAACACGAACTGAGAACAAAGTTGCAATATTAAGAATAGGTAAGGTTAATAGTTAAAGTGCTCGCATTTCTCGCTTCGCGTTCGAGAATGCAGTGACCAATGAAAATTCCTAGTCCGTAATTACTTACTCTCTGTCTAATAATGTTTTCAACTTGTATGGCAGTCTCATAATTTTGCGGGTACGGCATTCCGTGAGTGATTATCGTAGACTCCAACGCAACCAGCGGTTTCTTGGATGTCTTCGCTTCGAGTACCTCCTCCGAGAAAATAATGGGTGATGACGTTCGAAGCCCTCGTCGGCGTAACCCGATAAATCGGGCACCCTTTGACACATACTTCAGCAGAAACGCCATTTTGATGTCTAAAAATAAAATCGAGTTCATTAAAGTCTGCTAAAAATACATTCGCTGGTATTTAAAAAGTAAATGGCTGAAATAAATCGTGGGAGGAATTGTTATTCGATTCCGTTGAAATGGTTCGGTTTGTCGAATGCAATTTACTTTTGTTGGCGCGTAGTTACGTGATTGACTAATTTCGTCATTACGAGCTTAATCACGTTTCTCAGTCTTTTGTAGTTTCATTTGGGTGTTTGTTTGGTATTCATATACTTACTCAATACTTTATTGCATCATATGTGTACAAAAACGGTTCTTATGGCTGATAATGTATGGGAACAACATATGTATGCCCCTGGTAGGGTGTAGCATTATAAATCCAAACGGACCCATTAATTTTATATATTTTAATATAACGACAGCGTTGATTAACATTTAAGATAACTTTAGTTAGTTGAGTGAATAACACATTTACTACTATAATCAGATTTATTTGGGCATAAGTGGAGTAAATAACTTAAATTAGTCCCAGAAGTTTGTGTTGCATTCGAAACAATGATGTTATTGCAAACTTAGTTTCCAAATAGCATATCTCGTTATATTAGCTGACCGGCTCACGGCTTCGGTCGCGGGGCCTACTTTTTACCTCGTTGTTATCTCTTCACAACTTTAACATTCGTACACATTTGGTGTTGCTTTGTGTTTTATGCCAGTTAGGTAGGCTATAATAAATTACAGTTCTCGTCAATCACTCAAATTACTAAATGACAGTCCTTAAATGACAGTTACGGAAAAAAATGTTATCTAAATGTGCTCATATTTGTAGGGCGCCCCATCGAGAAGATCGGTGACTGAGCCGAGATACATAATTTATAATACATGTTTAGTGTAAATTTTTCAAAACTAAGGAGAATCCTTATCTATTAGAACGTAATTTATCTTCGCACGTATTAAAATAAGAAGGGATTACGTCATTGTGCGTACTGATTTCCAAAAGTCATTTTAGTGTATATATATATATATATATATATATATATATATATATATTACTAGCGGTCCGCCCCGACTTCGCACGAGTAAAAAATTTCTAAATTAAATATATATATTTATATTTAATTTAGAAATTTTTAAATATATATATTTTTCAAAAAAGAATTCCTAACTTTTTTGTAAATATAATACCTATGTCACCCGAGGTTGCCAACAGTGAAATATTTTTTTTATATCGGTTCATTAGTTTCGGAGCCTATTCAATGCCAACAAACAAACACACAAACAAATTTTTCCGATTTATAATATTAGAATAGATAAGATACATTGTTATGTAGCCATTCTTGGGAAATGTAATAAACAAATAAAAGTCATCAATCAGCCAACAAAATCCTTTATCATGGTCTTGGGAGCGATGCGATGGTTTCGTCGCAAATAATTTCCCGCCTGAAACTGATCACAGTATTGTGTGGCCCTATCTAGTTTATTTTATAAAAACATAACATTTTTCACACACAATAATGTTACATTATTATTAAAATAAATGATACATGTTTATATTACAATACAAGAAGGAAGAAATTTCTGCAGTTCCCTGGTTACTAAATTATACTCAAGACAGACAAGTTAACTTGGAGCGGCGGAAGAATAGATATTGAAAAAATAATTGTAAAAAAACACGCTCTCAATAGAAAATGAAACTAAAAAGTAAATAATTAGTTTTCAATTAATTTAAATTAAGAATAGTGTGAATAACAAAAAAGTATGCAATTATAAAAAAGCGTGAAGTGCTTTTACTATAATTTCATACTGGCGATTATCATAATAATATCTCCGATAAAATATTTGCAACAATTATTATTATTGTAATAAATCACGATTTTCTAGAACAGCACATTTTTCTTGTTATTCACACTATTCCTAATTTAAAGTTGTTGTTTTTTTTTTACGTTTGGTTTACTATTAAAGTCCGTTTTCAATTTTTAGAACTATTATAATTTTTAGTTTTATTTGCCATCACGGCGTGACTCTTAGTTTTTAAATGATTATTTATCAATTAAGTGACTATCTCTCTGTAACGGGATTGAGTAAATACGCTCCTGCCGCCTTTCTTGGATCCTTCAATATTATAACCATATTTCAACCTCCCTCTCGGAAAAATGCATTCTATAAATATTTTTGTCTCAAGACACTACCATGTCTTCGGGGATATAAAAATTGCTAATCCTGAAGATTGTTATAAGGATAATGGACAAACTATTTAAAGTAATACATTGTCATCGGTATTGGATAATTGTACAAAGTTACAAATTGATCCGACGACGTTTTAAAGGAATAAAAATCGACGTCAAAGATATTTATGACATCAAATCATGGTATATTTTTTAATAAATTGATATTAAAAATACGCCTAAGCAGTTGAACCAATTTTTATGAGATTTGGTATAGAGATAGATGAGATCTTGGAGGGGAACAAAAGCTAATTTCTGTCTTGGAAAAAAAGTATGCTTCGCGAGGTGACTATTTAGGACCACGCGAGTGGATCTGCGGGGCGCAGTTAGTAGATACATACAAGATTATGATTGAAGCTACTAAAAGCATATTAGTATATTAGGCCAAATTTCAAGCTCCCTCTCAATAAAAGTATTTTTTGGACGGGTACTTGGCTCAAGACTGCCGGGTCTTCGGATATAAAAAAACCGTTGATCCTAAGGGTAGTGGGACAAACTAATCAAAATTAATACATTTCCATCGATCCTTGATATGTATGCGAAGTTTCGATTTAATCTGACGTTTGACGCTGACGCTCCCACCGCCGAGCTGTCATCGCTCCAATTAAATGTAATCAAAATGTTGAAGATCTCTCTCTTGAATATTCATGTTATATTGATTTAATTCGTAAGCAACCCTGGTGATGTTTACACAAATTTAGATAAGCAAGTAATCAGCTAAAGGGTTTGTGTTTCTCAACCTCACCAGTTTAGGACCGACAGCATGAGAACACTCATTATTTTATCATTAACATGTCTGTACTATAATACATATCCTTTATTATGACATTTAGATGTTGGGTTGTTCATGTTTATTTGCTTAGTTCAGATGTTGAGTGAAATACTAATGTGCTTAGTTTTCAGAAGTAATTTAATAACAAAATTAGAAAACATTTACAACTTTTAGCCATCATTGCTACTCTTATACGCCTCGCGACCCTTTCGGTTCTATTCAAGATATTCTATATATTTCTTCGCGAGAATATACATAAAATAGTCAGAATTGATCCCCAGTATTATTTACAACGAAGTGGGGTCTAAGTTCTTTAAGCCCCGCCGTACAAATAGACCTCAAAAACTCTCCAGCCATACCCTCGACCTCATGGCTGAACGACGCTCGTTGCAACTGCAATCATCCGATGATGCTGCGTCATATAGGCAGCTCAATAGACGAATATGGAAATCCTTGCGACACGACATCCGTACCTTTAGTACAAATCGTATTAAAGATACGATCGAACGGAGAAAAGGCTCCAAAGTGTTTGCAAGAGACAGGTCTATTGGGCAAAGCCAGATGACTAAGCTGAAGAGAGATGATGGCAGTATAGCGTCGACCAAAGCAGAGGTGCTTGGAGAGATCGAGAGGTTCTATGGACAGCTATACACTTCGGTCGCTAAACCTGTTGACAGCTTGGCCAAAGACCCAAGAGCCAAGCTGACCCGGCACTATACCGAAGACATCCCGGACATCAGCCTATACGAGATTAGGATGGCTCTGAAGCAGCTTAAAAACAACAAGGCACCGGGTGACGACGGAATCACATCAGAGCTTCTGAAAGCGGGTGGATCACCGATACTGAAAGTCCTTCAGAAGCTCTTTAATTCCGTTGTCCTCGAAGGGTCAACGCCGGAAGCATGGAACAGAAGCGTAGTGGTGTTGTTCTTTAAGAAGGGTGACAACACATTGCTTAAGAACTACAGACCCATTTCGCTTCTGAGCCATGTTTACAAGCTGTTTTCAAGAGTCATCGCGAATCGTCTCGAACACAGGCTTGATGACTTCCAGCCTCCCGAACAAGCCGGTTTCCGAAAAGGCTACAGCACCATAGATCACATCCATACGCTGCGGCAAGTTATACAGAAGACCGAAGAGTATAACTTGCCCTTATGTTTAGCGTTTGTGGACTATGAGAAAGCCTTTGATTCGATCGAGACGTGGGCGGTGCTTGAGTCTCTCCAGCGGTGCCGTATTGACCATCGGTATATCGAAGTGCTGAAGTGTTTGTACAATAACGCCACCATGTCGGTCCGAGTACAAGAGCAAATTTCGAGGGCGATTCCATTGCAACGAGGCGTGAGACAGGGAGACGTTATTTCTCCGAAACTGTTCACTGCCGCATTGGAAGACGCCTTCAAGCTCTTGGAATGGCAAGGATTCGGCATCAACATCAACGGCGAGTACATCACTCACCTTCGGTTTGCCGACGATATTGTGGTCATGGCAGAATCCATGGAAGACCTCAGCACGATGCTCGAAGGCCTCAACAGAGTTTCCCTAAGGGTGGGCCTTAAAATGAACATGGACAAGACGAAAATTATGTCAAATGCCCATGTTGCGCCCGCCCCCATATCAATTGGGAACTCGACTCTCAAAGTTGTTGACCATTACGTCTACCTAGGACATACAGTCCAATTAGGTAAGTCCAACTTTGAGAAAGAGGCCAATCGTCGAATCCAACTCGGCTGGGCAGCGTTCGGAAAGCTCCGAGACATCTTCTCGTCCAAAATACCGCAATGCCTGAAAACGAGGGTCTTCGAACAATGTGTGTTACCAGTGATGACTTACGGAACTGAAACGTGGTCTCTGACTATAGGCCTTCTGAACAGGCTCAGAGTCGCACAACGAGCTATGGAGAGGGCTATGCTCGGGGTTTCTCTACGTGATCGAATCAGAAATGAGGAGATCCGTAGAAGAACGAAAGTCACCGACATAGCCCAGCGGATTAGCAAGTTGAAGTGGCAGTGGGCAGGGCATATAGTTCGAAGAACCGATGGCCGTTGGGGCCGAAAGGTTCTCGAATGGAGACCACGGACTGGCAAGCGCAGCATAGGACGGCCACCGACTAGGTGGACAGACGACCTGACTAAGATCGCAGGCAAGGGCTGGATGCGGGCCGCTTCCAACCGGTCCTTGTGGAAATCAATGGGGGAGGCCTTTGTCCAGCAGTGGACGTCCTATGGCTGAGATGATGATGATGATGATGATGATTATTTACAATGTATTTTGGTTAATTTTAACTCTCCGTTATTAATCGAATCAAAACTACGATTACGGATAGTCCTTAAACATTGTTTAACAGGTTTGATGCTGCAGCTTTATAAGCCGGTCCGACGCCTTCTATCTGCCGAGTGTGTCACCCATATCTAAATCTGTGTTTCCGTATGAATACAACCTGGTTATCTTCGAGTCACGAGTGAATAGGTATCTTCTAGACAAGCGTGCTCCATCCTAGAGCGCATCATCACTTAACATCAGGTGAGATGGTTGCCTAATATATTAACATACATTTAAAAGTACACCGATCTATTCAAGATGCTTATCGCCGGATCCAAAGAGTGTCATAAGTGATGAAAGTCTCCTGAATCGAGGATCACAGACTGAATTATGATCTATACAAACATATGCGATATTTAGAAAGTGCCAGCCACTCCATGCACTGTTGCTCCATGTTCTAGATTTATCATCATTATAACCCCTCCAGCCGGCTGGTTGTTTGCCGACGCCCACCACTACTGTAATACTGCTTCCTTGGCACAGTTGAAATTACCATGAAGCACCACATTACCATCATCATCATTTCAGCCATAGGACGTCCACTGCTGGACGCTATCCGTCTCCCGCCCCCCTATTGATTTCCAAAAGACCTGTTGGAAGCGGCCCGCATCCAGCTCTTGCCTGCGATCTTAGTCAGGTTATCTGTCTATCCGGTCGGTGGCCATCCTATGCTGCGCTTGCCAGTCCGTGGTCTCCACTCGAGAACTTTTCGACCCCATAAAGCACCACACTCAAATGATATTCTGTAATGACCTTTCTTTAATACTTTATTATTTCTTCGAGTAATTCTGACCAATCTTTCCGATATTACTTATTGGCAGCACATTATTGTTATTGTGTGTGATACTCACGAACGTACACCTCCTGCTACACCCGTCACACCTCATCATAATTATACTGTCGTCGTCTGAAAGCTCATCGACAAATAATTGATTTATGGGAGTGAAATAATGTGCGAATCACTCGATCATTTTTGCCATCCATCTGCGAAATGTGGAATGAGTTTTCTTCCTCAATACTTATAAGTAGCTGAAACTTGGGATTCTTCAAAAGGACAGTCGACAGAATCGTAAAAGGATTATCAACATATCGTATCGCCCCCAGTGTTACAGATACGGACCGCGTACTATCAGGCACCTCGACTGCGAGTTTGCCACGTATTGCATAAAAATAACATTTGTAATATAATAAAAATTGAGTTCCAAAGCTGTACTTTTTATTAACTAACGTGATATAGGTACACACAACGTAGAGTGCATTACGAAGCCACCCCAGGGCTGCACAGTTTGACATTTTCCGAAGCGCCCGCGGCACACCGCGCCGACATTAATCAATGTCCAGTGACAGCCCAGCACTAAGCCCACCTCCGGTCTATAGTTATTACAGTGTGGGCGGATATATCCTTTCCAATTTTTTCGTATAAAATTACATGGAAAAGTTTAGCTGCCATACGAGATCGGAAAATGAGGTACGTTTTTTTAGATGCCGTAGTTTTAACAAGCTTGTTCAAATGATACGTAGTAATTTGTCTTCGTTTGGGAGACGTATAAGCTATATGTCAATGACGTGTGGGCGATGACTGTACACGGGAAATTGGTAGAGGAATAACACAGGCTGCGATAAGCTACGCTGTGTTATTGGACTTTATATGTGCATTTCAAACTCGTTCTATTATTTTCATGAACTATTATAAAACCGGCCGATGCAGATGCTTTTAATAAAATAAAATACGAATAACAATTATATATTATGAATGTATAAAACACGGGAGTTACTCACGTAATAAGTCAGAGGGTTCCGACTATAGTTTCAACCACATTCGGTTGTCTTTTTCAAGGAGAACACGGGGCGCTCGCGGACGCGGTCGCGGTGCGCCTAGTACTCAAAAAGACCACCGAATGTGGTTAAAACTATAGTCGGAACCCTCTGACTTATTACGTGAGTAGCTCCCGTGTTTTATACATTCATAATGTGTCAAAACCACGTCAGTTTTAATAACAATTATATAGTTACTATAAATAACACTCGGGCAATACCTATGGCAAGCCTTTAACACTTGTTGAAGATTGTTGTCCGCTGTTACATTAAAACCAATCAAAATCAAATTAGATAGGTGAGATCTTGTAGTAGCCTTAATCACACAGTTATCGATCGAAACTAAAGGTTCTGGTGCTCGGCCGGGTAGGATAGTTTCAAAGTTAAGGGGCGCAGCGCTTCTCTATCACTCTATATACTCGCCCTTCAATCTGAACTCATAAAATCTATGTAACCATGAACATGGCACAGTTTTAAGGAAGCAACCTAATACTGTTGGAAAGGCATTAAAATATAGGCATTAACTTTTAAAAAAGCAGTCAAATAACACTGGTTAATATTACAGTTAATATTATTGAAGAGTAGTTCCGGGATGCCGCAAGGCAACCCATGTTCAATGTATCAATCTTCATTATTATTTAACATATAATCGGTGTCATAAGTACATAACAGATGAGTGACTACACAGATAGACTCACATAATATTAGAGAATGTGGGTAGACTGTTCACTGTCCCCTTCATAAGTTACCATGGAGATTTCGTTTTAAAATGAGTTTTAAGTTATAGTTTCGTATGCAATGTGGCATCTCTGTTGTCAAGTGGTTGCTAAGTTACAATAGTTCTTCAACAGCTGTTTACAGTGACTGTATTATGTTGTTTATTATCAGTGGCATTATGTTTATTTGTGTTTTTGATTGATCATGTGATATCTGAGTTTGTGGTCTGATCTATTTATATTTATAATCGAGTAATTATATTAAGAGGCTTGTAAATTTACGTGGAATCTACATTGTGCGTAAGTCCTTACCTTTTATCAAGCATATGCTTATACTCTAATCATTAGTCATACGTAATTAGGTTAGGTTATGCCCAGTAATATTAGCCTAGATTGTAAATTAATAGGCAAGCCGAAAACATCACAAATATGTGAATGTTATTAGAAGATGGTACTGTGCTAATACATACCTATTATTATATAATATATGCTTAACTTGATAGTGGTTACATATGTAGTTGACCCGTGTAGTGCGGGTGCAGGGTGAATACGTGGACGAGGCAACGCGTCCGTAAGCGAAATAGCTCAACGAATTAATATTGCAATTCTCGGCAATGTTGCTAGCATTGCCAGTTGAACTATCGTAACGCGGCAAATCCAGAGCATGTCGATTGCCACAATTTTCTTAGACTTCTTTTGTGTGTGGTGGTGAAATCGTATGAAGTTTGTCCCCATGGGAGGACAGATCACAGGGACAGACGGGAATATTTTGCACAATTTTAATTAGTTTGATTGAGCAACAGAGAACTACTATCTACATACAGTGCGTTCGAGATGGGCTATGGAACAGTTAAAAACGCTAAAAACGATCACGTGTGGCGTTCGTTTTGGCACAGGTGGCGTTGTGGACTGTTTTCCGTCACCGTTCGAGATACTTGAAACAAACACTAATAATAATAATCTCTTTCTATACTTTGATTATGAAAATGTAATTAAGTTTAAGTAATTGTTTAAGATTTAAGCTGATATAACAGGTATTGAAACATTTATGAGTCACTAGCAGCGCCTCGCGGTTTTATGCGCGTGGTAATGATTGATAATGATGATGATAAAAAGAAGCCTATGTGTTATTCCGGGGCCTGGAGTATCTACATACCAAATTTCATTCAAATCTGTCCAGCCGTTCTGGCGTGATTGAGTAACAAACATCCATCCATCCAAACTTTCACATTTATAATATTAGTGGGATTAATATTCCAATCAATCGTTGTTTTTGATACCTCTTGTAAATAAAGTTTTGTGTCGTTCGATTTGGGACAAACTGTTTTTACTATTTTTGCCACATTCCCAAATTAAACGCTTGTTCAGTTCGAAACTGACAAAAACGCCACTTGTCCATCTCTGACACCCATAATAGTATAACTAAACTTTAAGAATAATTATTTTTGGGTTCGTGATAATTAAATAGGTACCTATGTGCTTTATGATATGTGCCTGAATAGGTAATGTTCTCACGTTCCGCTTATCTAGTTCCGTGCTCATGCATATATCACAGGGTGCATTCGGTAGCGCTAACCTTTCCGCTGCCTCGAACAAAAGTTACATGAACATCCTTTGACTAACAACTTATAATTACGTAGTTTTTTAATGTTATAAGGTTGCGTTTGGCCACTTTCTTGCCTGATGTTAAGTGACGACGCGGTGTAAGATGGAGCACGCAAGCCTAAAAGGTACTTTTTCACTCCTGACTTGAAGACTCCAGGATTGTACCTTGTTTATAACCATATAAAATGTCTTTCACTATTATATTTATCCGTGTACGGTAAATTTAAAGCAATACTCGGTCGATTTTCACAAATTCACCCATTAAACCATGGGAAACAAACATGGTTATAAAAAAATCACCAAAAAAAGGAACCGACTTCAACACTCAAAAGTATGAAATAACATGTTGAAGTCAGTACCTTAATAGTTCAAAGATAACTACTATCAAAATATTGTTAGTACGGTACCGACTTCGACATGTTATTTCATACTTTTGAGTTTTGAAGTCACATCTATTTATTTGTAAAAAATATTTTTTCACTCTTTTCGGTGAACAACACTCACGGAATCAATAATAATTGTCATTGTGTATGTTCACTGATTTCTCCACCCACAACTATAAAATCATCGACGTATGCACTAGCACTTTTCAGTTATCGGAGTGTAACTCAAAAATCGCTTGACCGATTTTGATAAAATTGTAATGGGACTACACGAGAAGCGCCAGGTTTCAAATAAAAAAAAACGTTCAAAATCGGTCCACCTTGAAATAAATACTTGATAGATTTTGATATTGTTTCATGTGACCAATCTGAAAGTACGTTATATTATATCGAAAGAAAAAAGATTTTTTCAAATCGTTTGACAAATAACGAACTTAGTTAACAAACAAAAAAATAAAAAGTACAACTTCATCAAGAACCTCCTCCGTTTTGGAAGTTGGTTAAGAACAGACTTCCGCACTACTGCTTATGCGGGTTTACTCTTGGCTTACATTCTATTCCGATCGTAAATTAATATATAATTTTATAACAAATAATTTTCTTTTCTTTCTTTCTAAATTATGATTTCGATTGATACTCTTGAACACAACACTAGCGCACGATTGTAATCGAGTTCGATGATGTTGATATAAATACAAAATAACGTTTAACGAAGTGGATTAGAATTGGATTGACATTGAAACTGAGTTCAAAAGGAAGGCAGCTGTTTTGAACAACAATTTCCAATACTAAACCTATTTAAATGAAAATTTTATGGGGCTAATCTGAAAGTATAATTTGATCGAAAAAATATTTTAGAAAATCGTATCAGTAGTGACGGAGCTCCGTGTAAACAAGTAGAAAATTGAATTGAAAACTACGTCATTTTGAAAATCGGTTTTAAATATTAAAAATACTAATTTAAGAGAGTGAAATTCATGATAGGAACAAACTTATATGTTTATACGTTTTTAGTAGGAAATGGCGTGGGGACTACCGAAACTGCCAGGTTTGTCCTTTTCCGACCCAACGAAGACTCAGTTCCACATAAGGAGCTCACTGCGGTACTATCAAGGTCACCGGTTCCCGGATACCGCGATCCGAGGCCCGGGAGCTACCGACACCGACGTCGACAGCAACGCCTTCGCGCTTCCCGACGACTCCGTCAAGTAAGCATGCTCTTGTTCAAGGACATTTTGTTTACGACAATCTTTTTATTTTCACCTGGCAATACTTGTATAGGGGTAATGATTTGTAAATATAATAAATTACACAATCCCTCAGCTGCCGGATTGTATCGAAATTCACAAACACTATTTCATTCTACAAATTTACAAATATTCGTTTCATTGATGATCTGTGGCCAAGTTTAGTGTCGAAAAGAAAACGCGTATTTTGATCCGTAGTGGGCAATGTAATGAGTTTTATTTAGGGTTGAGCGCTATTATACATTAGTGGTTTTTTCGTTGTAAGACATAACTATGGTATAATAAGGAATTAAAATTCCTGAATATCTTTTTCCATCATTACCTGCAGAGTTACGCAGGCTGCCTCAGGATCAAAAAGCTCTGACAAACTCGAGTTCATTCTATCCGAAGTTCGAACCCAAAGTTCAGTATATTAACGGTAGCATGCGGACGAAAAGGCCGTAAAGGTCTCGTTTTCTTTAGACAGAAAAATAAGAAATAATTATCTACATTAGATGCATAAGTCAAGCACATACCATACTCATAATTATTCATTTTATATGAAACAGAAAAATGCCGCTCCAATTGTACTTTGTCGGACTTTTTGGATCTGGAGACGGCCTGAATAACCTTACTAAAAGTAAATGCCTTCTTCACAATGACAATGACAATTATGTAACTAATCTTGGTAAATTTACCTATGTTTATATTTTACAAAATTTAACAAACGATAATAATAATTTTATGGATAGATTAGATTTTCTCTCGCTGTAATATCTCCGTCGTGAAGGCGCGTCGTCCCGTTGCTCCCGCACTGAGGAGAACGCGACCTTGTGCGAGATAACACAACAAATATACTTTTATATATTATAATAACTCAACTTCCATAGTGAGTGGGATTGTTTGGCAAACAGCCATTCCGAAATCTCGAATCACTAACGCCTTGGCTCGTTTCTCGGGACCCCGAGTATACATTGATTGTATTTATGTTACTTAACTCATTTACTCGACTATTGCATTACGATCGGTAAAGTTCAACGTTTAGATACCTGTGCTGTAAGGTCAACGACCGATCGCCTTTTGGATCGGATGAAATCGACTTACAACACATACATAGGCCTAATGTAGAATAGAATACAATTAGTTAATTAGTCATTAGTCATTTTCTATAGCTCAATACGTGTACAACGGCTTATTTAACATGTGCTTTTAAGATTTATCACGAATATAATTGTCTTTATTTTATTTAAGCTTTGGTACCTAGCTTCTTCTTGTCCTTATTTCACACTATGTGGGATCAGCACAACATATTTTTCTCTTCCATTCTCTTCTATCATTGGTCGTCTCAGTGCTCACATCTTTCATAAACATATCATTCTTCACACAGTCCATCCATACCTTCTTCGGCCTTCCTCTACCTCTATATCCTGGATGGATAAGTACCTACATTCATGTTAAGTACCTACTTTTTTTGTTAATTAATCAATCAATAAATTAAATTATTATGCAACGGGCCCCAAACTAGGCATAGTAATACATATTATACAATGTAAAATATCTATATACATATAATATATTGATGTATAGTTACGATCCTTCGTTGACGTATGGGCGGGTGAAGCAGCCGGCCCTGCCAGCCGTGGTGCCGCCCTGGGTGCACTACGACAAGAGATGCCTCAACTTCACCGCGTTCTTCAAGCAGCCCGTGTTCGACAACCCTGACGAGAAGTACCGCGTGCGGACCGTTAACATCGTCTACTTCCTCGAGGACGACTCCCTCACCGTCATGGAGCCCAGAGTCAAGGTAAACACTGAGTGCCGATTTGTCATATTCCATGTATTCATAGTTGTTTTTTTAATATTTGTATAGATCTAGCGTTTGACCACTATCTCACTTGATGGCTAGTGACGATGTGGTAGAAGATGTTATGACGCTAGATCTAGAATGCTCACTGGCTCTCAAGGACTGCTGTCTGAACATACCATGTGTTTGGTGACAGTTTTTCAAACTTGAGAGTGTTAGGTTGTTTGCTGCAGTCAGACTTAATAGACAAAATCGGACAATCTGTTTTTGAGTTACACTCCAATAACTGAAAAGTGCGTGCTTGTACCTAGACGATATTATAGTAATGGGTGAAGTGAGATATATGGAGATAAGTAAAACGACCGCTTCGGTTGGACACCGGTTTATTACTATTCGACAGCTGACACATTCGCGAGCTCGCTGTGAAGGGTGCCGTCGCTGTATACATATAGATACATACATATCAGTGAAGACATCGGTGAACATACCTACACCACAATGACAGTTGACCCCACGAGTAACATAGGTCACTAAAAAAAGTGAAAAAAAAAATTTTGCAAAAAATGGAAGCGACTTTAACACTCAAAAGTGTGGAATAACTTGTCGAAGTCGGTACCATAAGCACAATATTGTGATGATAGTTACTTTTGTAAACTATCATGGTACCGACTTCTACAACTTATTTCACATTTTTGAGTGTTGACATCGGTTCCATTTTTTTGGTAAATTTTTTTGTATTCAAACTAAATATCGTTAAAAATTATGCACTAAGTTATAAACGCAACGACCTCATCGTCGTATAAACGAAGTGCTTGCTGGGGGAGGCCACGGACCGCTGAAACACTCCGATTCACCAATGTGTTTTTATCATATTTTTCACAAAAAAAGTATTTGAATATTAAATCATACATACACGGAAAAGGCGAATTTTGAAATAGATAATATCCAATTCTATATGGTCAGCTCTACGAGTATGGGTCGTCGACTCGATAAAATTCGGCAGTAAGTGCTTGTTCAGACACGGCGATATCCCAATAATAGAACCACGCGGATGCCGCACGATTTGCGTGTACGCTATGTCTGAACAAGCACTTACTGACGAATTTTATCGAGTCGACGATCCATACTCACACCCCGGTTGCGATGTAAGAAGTCAGTGACTGGAAGAGCTTGATATTGTGACAGTATTTTGTTATGTAGTGTATTCACGAACATATACCTTTAAGTATACAAATCCATGAGTGTATTAGAATCAGAATCATGTTGATTTAAATATAATGAGCTAACACCTTCGTAAATTCAGTGACAGTGACAGTAAATTCAGACTACATGGTCGGTCACTAACTATCAACTGAGATAGTGGCCAAACGCTAAAAAAAGCACACATGCACGATAAGTTTTTAATTATAAAGTAGGCGAACCTGCCTCTAACTTGAGCCTGTACGCTACCTCAAACAAATGATTATTCAATATGTCGATCGATACGGACATGGATTGCCAAAATGATACAATAATACGATACAATTGCTTGTATGAGCAACTGTCAACTAGTTTCAAAATTATAGGTTTTTCAATGTGTATCTAAGAACCGTCACAAAACTACTCCATGACTACGTAGTTATGAATGGCAAAAAGCGACATCTATTTTAAATCTTCGGAAGCCATCGGAGGCAATAATAGTCCCGAAAAAGTTTCACAGATGACGCTTTGTTAAGCAATACTAAATCTATACTTCTAATAAAAAGAGGAAAAATTTGATTGTTTTGTTTGTTGTTTACATTGAATAGGCTCCAAAACTACTCAACCGATTTGAAAAATTCTTTCACTGTTGGGTAGCTGCACTATGCCCGGGTAACATAGGCTATATTATATTTTCAAAATATATAATATAATTCAGGGACGCATATAATTTTTCGGAACCTAACGTGGTCTCTGACTGTGGGCCTTCTGTTCTGAGCAGGCTCAGAGTCGCACAACGAGCTATGGAGAGGGCTATACTCGGGCTTTCTCTACGTGATCGAATCAGACATGAGGAGATCCGTAGAAGAACGCAAGTCACATTCACATTCAAGTATGCAATTCATAATTCTTTTTGGCTACGCTAATAAGTACTAGGGTTGTAGCCGGACTACTAGAATAATAACAAAGAAAAAAAGATGCTTAATTTCAGAAAATAATTTAATGTGCAGTAGGCTTTGAGTATACAGCCTTTTATTTATCTGAAGTAGTAGTTAGATAATATATATAGGTGTGTAATGTTTTATGTACTTCTTTTAATTATCAGTTATTCATAAACTCATATTTACGTTCATACGTTACCTAAGGGCTGATTTTTTATCTATATTTAAAGCAACCCTTAAGCATTGGCAATTCATTGTATAATTTCAAAATAAATAATGTTCTATCTACTTTGTTGAGTCAGACGTGGTTAAAATATTAATCTATTATGCAATATTGACAACCGGTTGTCTGACTTTATTGATGAAAAACATACTTTTCAGAGAAATTAATAAAAAAAACTAGGTATACCTAGTTTTTTTATTAATTTCATTTAACAAAAAATTGGCCTTTGGCGTGTAAAATTTCCGTATGATAAATGAGGCTTATAAAGAGGCAATAAACATAGCCTTTAAGAACATGGCAATTTCATTTTGTTGTATTGGGCCTCTGTGTCCTACAACAATTAGGTATATAATATCTGGACTGCTTAGAGGACCACGCAATTAACATTAGACAGGTTTACCCACTCCGATTCGCCTCTGTCGGGTATGGTCTGGCTGGTTCTAGTCAAGCCGCCATGCCAGTTTCATACCAGCCATGGATTTCTCCTACATATCTATTGTTTTACGGTATTCAATTATTCGATTGTTAAATTAGTCTGGTGAGCTGGAAAAGGTTTTTGTTGATACAAGCATTGGTATGTCTTATTCAATTGGGGCAACTGAATAAATTTTGTGTTACGACAAAGAATTACAAAGTGATAATATATACATGGGTAATCAGTTAGCTTCCTTATACCCGTGTGATGAAAGGCGGATACTAATAGGTAACCATGGCAACGGCGATGCTGTGGATTTCATCGCGGTTTCAGCGACTCGTAATAGTGGCAATGGTCCACTTTACCGGACTTTCTAAAAGGTGCGGGTTATCGATTAGGTGGTATATTTTATATTTGTTCGCTCAGAACTAAGACTTATAGTCTCAGACAGGGTTTATAGAAAATTATATCTGTATTTTGATATATTCACATTTCAGATTGTCACCATTGACATTTAATCGAAATTGTTGAAATATTCCACACTATATGTATTGGAACTATGTATTTATAGTTATATGCTATGTAATAATGCTTTAATTATTCTATTGCTTCCCTTCGGCGGAATGCATAATTACTTATTAGGTTTTGACTTATTGGATATACGTCAAAACCTAACAAGTTATTATTTAGAACCGAATATCCCACCGGCTTCCTTTGTACGAGTCGGTGAATAAACGGTTCCGTATCACGCGACGATGCAGCGCAAACTGCAGTTAAATAATGTACTCGCCAAGCTGAAATAGTTTTCTATTAAGCGGCCTGAATGTGCAGCCAGCAGAGGTCTAGCTATAGTATAGAGTGAGCGAACCGTTGAATTATTATCGCGTCTAGTGGTGCTTACAATGTGACATAAGACGTAAGATAACGTTTTTTTTTTATCACACTTACACCCCCGCACTAGGATTCACTGTATCGCGGGAGGCTTGGACATACACATTAACAGCACACAAACATCCAAGACCCGGGACAAACACCTACACTCATCGCACAAATGTTTGCCCCTGCCGGGATTCGAACCCATGGTCCTGGAGATACAGTACTCATATCTCTGACACTAACCACTGCGCCACGGCGATCGTCAATCAACTGAAAACGTTGTATCAACTGTAACAGTTATTAAAACTCACGTTCATAATTATTGCATTATGACCTTAAGTATCTACCCCATATACATAGTAACGAAGAGAGAAAAACTCACTACCTCCAAGATTAAGTTCTATGCGAAATAAATGTTTTTTTAGACTATAGAGGGCACTAGCGATCGGTCAGTGACTATGTGATCGAAGATGTAATCACGCTAGACCAAGAATGCTTACTGGCTCTCAAAGACTGCTGCCTAAACACACTATGTGTTGGTGACAGTTCTTCAAACTTAAAGGCGGTAGCTAGGCGGGTAATCCAAGATACCATACCACCATGCTGGGAATTTGATAACGGTGTTACCTTCACCGGAAGCTAAAGCCTTTGGTGGGGATCGAACCAGCGTCCGTCACTTTGACAGCCGATGCTCCCACCGCTGAGCTATTATCGCTTAATTTATTTACTACAGAGCTACCAACAATATGCAAAGTACTGCGCGTTGTGTAGCCTACATAGCACGAAAAATAACATCTACATATTATGTGGTGGCATATAATAATTTAGTAAACATGTTGTCACGCGGGGCGGCAGCAAATCAGACTGAGATACAGTTCGAGATGGATGCTTTCCGAGAGGACAAAATGTACTGTTGGAGTAGAAATAATGTCGTGTGCTGTGTATTAGGAAATAATGTATCAAAAACTTCGGTATGAATATAAATTAATATAATTGTAACAATTGTATATTATGTGGGTATAAAATGTTATGCATAAACTTACATAAGTATTACGAGTAAAGATTTCATTTACTTTTTCAAAATAACCTGAGTTAGTAATTGTAAATATTGAGCGTTGTCCTAATGTATATTTTTTGGAAATAATTGTGTACGCCAACTAAAGAGTCCTAGAAACTATCATTCGGGCCTTTGTGAGTTAAGGGCTATTAAGTTTAGGAACCAGGAGCTCCATGACCTGTATATTTGAATTGTCTATGGTATTTGTTTGTGTTACCTGTCAATTTAATTGTCTATGGTAGTTGCTTGTGTTACCTGTCTATTTCAATTGTCTATGGTAGTTGTTTCTGATACCTGTCTATCCAGTCTGATGCATATAACTTATAAGCACCCACAAACCTGTGTCATATGATCCTACTGCCAGAGTCACACGTCGTATTCGAGCCATTATAGGAGACTACAGGGAACTTTTCACGGATGACCTATATGAGCATCTATATTGACCTCGGATAGTTCAACCACCAAAATTATATGGACTGCCTAAAATACACAAAATTACAATTTACCTCTATAATATTAGTATAAATTTCGGTATAATATAAATTCGCTACTGTATGTATGTACTCTGTTTTATCAAATGGTAGTCTGTCGCTCGAGACACTTCTCCTTTTTACTACTTATATTTATATTTTTAAGACCAGTGCGGGATGCTCCATTCAATAAAGAGACGTAAAATATTATGACATCCTAGGGCTTTAAAATATACCAGAGTATTCGATTAAATGTCGTCATAGTTCGAGACAACTGCTATAAAACTCATTTATTTCCTTTCCTAATGTTATTCATATTTTATTATATACTCTAACCAAACTTTCCTGAACTGCACAACCCGGACAATTTAGGTTAGGCGTGTTGATTAATTTGGACACCTATGTTTAACGCATGGCCAGAATTTTCCGCTTCTAACATGCAATACCTTACTTCTAGAATGTCACACGTTTAATTAATTACTTTAAGCTAATCAAAATGTTAGTTATAGAATACAAACAAATATTATGCTCATTCCACGAATAATTTGTATGTCCAATGTATATAATATATGCCTCCCTAATTTATCATTCTATATCAACGTCAAAAATTTTCTAGAACTGTTCAAAACTCTCAAGTTAGAAAACTTACTTCCGCAGCGACGGCCATTACAAGCTTACTTGGTCTCAGGGTCAAAATAAATTGATAGCTCGCTAAACCGCCATTGAGCTGGATTCCCTTTATACCCTTGCCCAGAGATTGCCCTTTAAATCTTGCCATACATTAATACTGGAAATGTAAAGACCAAAATTAATCCAGGTATAAGTACCTACTACAGGGAAAGGGACTGTGATGCCGTTTCAACTTTGTAAAAAAAGAATATCTAAAAAAATGTAGTTATTATTAGTAAGTTATTTTTTTATTGGGAATAGGTAAGCGTTTGACCAGTTAGGTTGTGTTTGGCTCTTTAAACTTCGGCGAGTTGGTAATATTAATTTTCTCTAGTGATTTGTCCTGAGGATAACGTGACGCGCCGATATGTTTCACCTCGTTAATATTAACTGTAAAGTCCTAACATTTGCTAAACCGTAACTAAAGTTTTGAAGCGATAATAACTCAGATGTCACTGTCAAAGTGACATCGGCTGGTTCGATTTCTACCAACTGCTTGAGTCTCCGGTAAGGTAACACCGTTATCAAATTGGCATAACAGTATTTAGACTGTTATGCCAATTTGATAACGGTTTGAGGATTTATGTATAAAACTTTTAATATTCAACGTAATAGCTTGGGTACATCTCGTCAGTAGGAATAATGTAGAAAACTAAGCGAAATGATGTAGAAATCGATTCTAATAATCTGAATTTTCAAGGCTTGCAATATAGGATGGTTTGAAAGGCGAGCGAATGTAACTCGATGCTGGTAAATGAACACGACGAATTTATTGTCTTCGTATGAATGCGGTCCGCCGCCGCCGGCAGCTCAGCGCTTCGTCTGCAGTGCTCTCCGACCAACGAACTGAGCTAAATAATTTACCTACCGAGTTATTTCGCTTTTCCACAAACCATTCACTGATTAAAAAGTGTCATTGAAGAAAGTTTTTGCTCACTGAAATCATGGGGCACAGAATGAATTGAGTGAAATAAAAAAAATTGACGTTTGCTGGAATTTGTTTTAAGTGAACTAATATTGTTTTATCACTCACACCGAAGCCTGCCGCTAACTCCGACGTAGTTTGCGATGGACCCTCTTCCACGATCACTGTCAATTATTAATTGTCGACTAGGGTATCCGGTAGTCCACGGGTTTTGTGGGTTTTGTTCTGTAGTCAACATTACCAGAACGAAAACGCTAGAACCTAAAACGTACCGAGTTTTCTTTTACGGTAGCTCCCATCATATAGGTACATCAATAACAATTCGAGCTGTTTGTGCGGCGCCGGTGCCACGGTGGAGCTCGTATTCGTCTATGACTCGATATTTTAAGGTTTCCATAATATGGCGAAACACAAATTCATAAGCCTAAATTCCAAATTTGTTTCAATAAGTTTTATGTTTGAAATTTCTTATCGAACGATATTGGAATCAAAGTGGCCAATTTAACATAACACCAATTTCATATCTAAGGACCGTAATATGTAGATAATGTTGAGTCTTTTCTGCTTAATATGTAGAAAGTTCTACATCCTATCCTACTTCCTACTAATATTAAATTGCGAAAGTTTGTGTGGATGTGTGTATGTTTGTTAGGTACTCCTTCACGCTCAAACGGCTTTACTGATTTCGATGAAATTTGACGGAGAGATAGCTTATACCCTGGATTAAGACATAGGCTTATTTTAATCATCACCATCATCACCGTTTTTCATCACCACGCGGGTAAAACCACGGGGCGCAGGTAGTGTATAATAAACTTAAAAAAATAGTTTTAAGATTCAACCAAATTTAATTTAATTTGATAATTTAATAGTAACAACATATTTGCCAGCGACTATATTTTTCTTTTATTAAAAAACTTGTAGCGGCCCGCAGTTTCACCCGCGTGGATTACGGTTTTCCCGCTACATCAATTATTCCACGGTAATCGTACATTTTACCGCGATAGAAAGTAACCTATGTGCTATTTGAGACTATTATCTTTCGCTGTGCTATATTTCATCCAGATCCGTTCAGCCGTTCTGGCGTGATTGAGTAACAAACATCCATTCATCCATCCAAATTTTGACATTTATAATATCAGTGGGATAGTGAGAGTAGTACATGAAGATGGATGATATACCAAAAGAAAGAAAATTAACGATTTAGAAAATGTGATAAGTATTTTTTTTTGAGCCCGTAAGGCATCTGTAGGGTAGGTACCTACATTTTTGTAATATTTTAAATCAATACGCATCAGAATGTGTCCCGCCCTTCTGCCTGTAAACACTTGAGAGTCTCTTTATAAATAAGTATTAATGTTCTAAGCACATAACAACTAAGGTATTTACCCTTAATTTGACATATTTAACAAGACTAGATACGTTTTAAACTTTATTTGGACGCAATTAATTAAATCAATACACGAATAATGCATTACATCAAAACTTTGTTGCGGCGTTCGGAATGCGCGCTCAAACTTAAAAGCCATAAAGAAATATTCTAGCAGTCTCAGACAAAGTAAAAAGACGGATCATTACATACTATGTAGTGAAACTGAAAAAACCATGCACAACTAGCAATCACACACGGTTACACATGAAAGAGCCAACAAATCTATGTACATAAAAAGGTCATCAAATACAATTGAAGAGTATAATTTCATGAAGATGTGGTTATATCAAACCCAATCAAATTTCATTTATTCTGAACATGGGATTGGCTTAGTGTTACAATCAAGAAACAGCTATATTCATACCTACGAGCGTAGTATAATACAATGTTCCTCCAGATTAAAGATAGTACAATTTATGCAATATCTAACAAATAATTCATACAACAGCATCCAAATTTTTACATCAGAAATCATCATTATCATCATCATCTCAGTCATAGGACGTTCACTGCTATACATACGCATCTCCTATAGATATTTAAAAGGACTGGTTGAAAGCGGCCCGCATCCAGCCCCTTGCCTGCGATCTTAGTAATGTAAGTAATGTTCTGTCCACCTTGTCGGTGGCATCCCATGCTGCGCTTGTCAGTCCATGGTCTCCATTCGAGGACCTTTCGACCCAGCGGCCATCAGTTCTTCGAGATATGTGCCCAACCACTGTTATCGCAACCTGCTTATTCGCTGGGCTATGTCGGTAATTTTCGTTCTTCTACGGATCTCCTCATTTCTGATTCGATCGCGTAGAGTAACCCGCGAGTGATTGTGCGACTTTGAGACTGCTCACAGGGCCCATAGTCAGAGACCACGTTTCAGATCCGTAAATCATCACTGGTAAAACAATGTTCGAACCCTCGTTTTCAGGCATTAAAAAATACATGCATAATTTGTTCTCTGGCTATTTAAGTTTAAGTTCTTTTTATGTTTTAATGACTTAAAATTAGCAATAAATATAAAAAATATATATTTATAATAATTTTGACTCTCAGACATAAGTTTTTAAATATACTATTAAGTACAATGATATGGATTTTCTCTTTCACATAAAACACTACACGCTTTTAAAAAATGGCTTAATTTTTTACGTCCCAGTGAGGTTTCCTTTTTTTTTGTTGTTCTAAGCTATCTGTGTATTCGCAATAGAATAAAAAGCTTTTATGTTTGTAGTTGCTACGAGCTACGAGTAAGAACTTTATTTAATCGCCTTATTTCTCATTCTTCACGTAATTACGAGCTACGTAGCCTGAAATAGCGTCCATTAAATAGGTTTCTGTTATAGTGCCATTTGTTATAAAGTAAATTTAAAGTACATGACGTGTTTTCCATTACGTGAGGTTTGAATAGACAAGTTTAGAGGAAGACAAAAACCGGTTTAACTTGTGAAATATTTTTGTTTTCGTGTTGTGTTAACATGCATATTATAGTCTCAACCGTTTCCCAGAGGGGTAGGCCGATAAAAGATTTGCACTTTTTGCGATTCTGGCATTCTCTTGCATCCTTCATTCTCATCAGATCCGTCAAGCAAGGCCTTCTGAAATTGGTCTTATGAAAAACGCAATACAAAATCTTTAGTGCAGGAGCATTAGCACAAAAAATCCCATTTACTCTTTCCTAAGAGTACTTAAGATTTTGTATTGCGTTTTTCATACAATGGGATATTTTTGTCTCTCTAGTTTGTATCGATATTATGAGAATCAAAGTCTGTGGTACACCGAGTTGTGAAGAGGTATCGGCAGGACGGAGACAGCACCCAATGGGCTATGGCTGGTCTCAGTGGGTCCCTGTTAGATTGTTTTCGCCCACCGGGTAGCCGCAAGTATCCACTAGATCATAATACAGAACCAGCTACTTAGGGATAAATATTATTGGCCATTATACGACCAATATAACCTATCTATTGATATACTAAAGGGCTAAATGGAACGACGCGATGTTTTTGTATTCGTGTATGTATAAAAAATTAACTAAAAATAAATAAAGATAAGAAATTTAAAAGGATATTTCCAAGATTAGGAAATAAGTGAGAAATGCACACAATTATTACCTGATATTTAGATGGTCGTAACGGTAGTGTCCACTGCGCTAGATACATTTTACCAACTTATTTATTACATTATGCCTTTTTTGCAGAATTCTGGTCTGTGGCAGGGGAGGTTAGTAAAAAGAGGGAAAATTCCGAAGAACGACGCCGGCGAGTTCTGGCATTGGAAAGACTTGGATAACGGCAAGGACATTTGCATCTATGGGAAGGTGTTTCACACTGTGTCGTGCGATCTCTACACAAGGGTGAGTCATGCGGATCCACGGAGTTCAATACTTATTTTCCATTGAGATAATATTGATTCCGATACATTTGTCTAAAATACACTTAAAATCAACTCGAACGACATCCACCACTTTACACATTAACAGCCGCGTTTGTTTTGGAAAATAAAACAAAATGAAAAATTTCTGCAATCAAATGTCCCGCCACAAACCCCTACATGGATGAAATGGTTACAGCCCTGTTGTTACCAACTTCACGTTGGTGGCGGTCAATAGTCTGTCACATTGTTTGTCTCTTTCCGACGATAAATCAAAGTCTGACGCGTCCATATAATAAAAACATACAGACTAGTTACCTATTTACATAGGTAGGAACCGGTCAAACCACAACACTTGCTGTTGTGTGCCGATAAATATGTGGGTACAATTACAACGTAACTAATAACTACCTAGTTACTAAATTATATATAATAATCAGTCGGAACGGATTAAGTTATAGAATTTCAACACTAGCAAATTCACCTGTCCAATCCAGTCCAAAGCCGAGCAGAGAAAGTATGAGTACGTATCTAGAAATAGTCAGTGATAAGGAAAAAGTAATTAATTGTTTTCAACGAATGTTATCAATAGACATCTTCATTCTGTCTACAAATAGAGAAATAAATTACAAAAACTTACCTAAGCAGTGAATAATGAATGAGAAGCGCTATGCTATGTGGCACACAAAAGCGAAGAGAACACGTGAACGCGGCAGTGGCGTCCTATTTTTAGGTTATTAAGTTTGTGTTGCGCACAAACTATTATATGATCTGTGGTGTGTGTTTGCGCACAAGGCCGCCGCGGCCGGTCATTACGGGCAGAAGCGGGTTCTTCGCTGTCGCTAGTCAATTTATGGATTTTCGCATTATATAGATAAATTCTGCTGACTTGTTGATAGCACTTTCAGTTTTTACCTTACTCCTATTACACCATAATGAGAAAGTTTGAATGGATGGATGTTTATTATTTAGTTTCGCTAGAACACCTGAACAGATATGAAATTCAGATCGTTTCAGGCGTTTAAGCGATTTAATTCAGATATTGAATTAAATTTAGCACAAAGATAATCAGAGATAATTACACACACAGTTGGTAATTAGGTACCTACTCAAGAAGCTGTTTTATGCCCGAAAAATATAAGTTTGATTTGGAATAACTGAGATAACGGAAGTCCGTAGTCCACGCGAGTGAAACCGCGGGACCGAGAATATTTGGATATTTTCAGTTGAATCAACTAAATTATTTAAGAATAGTAGATATGAAATAAATTAACATTGACTCTGGATTTTGTTATTAAGAAAATAACAAATTTAATTAAAATCTATAAAACCCGATAATGTAACGTCCTGAAAATGAAGTTGTACAAATAATTTTTAGACTTGGTTCTGCGGTAACAAACATTTTTTAATATGCTCCTAATGTCCGAAAATAAACTCTTTTTTGCAATCAGTTAAATAGTTGAATATGGACTTAAGAACTTTTCTTTCACCATAAACAAAACCACCATAGACTTCATAGAAACTCTTTATTTTAATAAAGTTTTTCTGTTTTATTCTAGGGCCTTATGTGTCGAACAAAAAAAAATTTCTAAGTTTTGATAAGTACTGATGTAAAATTCTGATTTTGTAATAGTAGTGAAAACTCATTCAAATTCAATGTTTTCTTTTATTTACTTCTAACTTAAAGAAAGACAAAATGTATTACATATTTTTTAATTAGTCCATATTAAAAAAAACAACACTATGTTTAATTCAATTCGTTTTATCTAAACCATATAAATAATATCAATCCTTTATAATATAATGTATGTACTTAAGCACGTCATGTCCAGTAGACAATAAAAATGAAATGATTAATCTTGGCGAGGCTTCTTTCTCCTCGGATATTCACTGGCCTGATTCTGCTGCATGTGTGGTGTGTATACACACACATCACGGTATATGTAAGTATCTAGGTATATACATACATACGGATTATCTCTGAAGTTCGGCTGCTGCGCTGATATGCTATAATCAACAACATCTTCTGCAAAAACTTTATATTAAAACAAAACGTAATTTACTTTTCTATATACAAAATATATGAAAAAAATATGAATTGGTACCCTTTTTAGTGCCATTCTGCCTCAAAACAGTCATGCCATGCACAAATACTAATTTGTAAAGTTTGAAGTTTAGTGCAGCAACATATACGGCTCTGAATGTCATGTCATTGCAGCCGTCAGGGGCAGGCGTAACTGTCACCCTTAAGCTGACGTCTACCCTGTTCCAGGAATATATTGTATTGAAATACCTACTTTTAATTACATTACATTATTTTGCTATTAAAACAAACGCGGTTTTGACCCAAATCCACCGAATGTGGTTGAAACTATATTCGGAACCCTCTGACTTGTTGCGTGAGTAATTCCCGTGTTTTATACATTCATAATACATTATTTGTATGCTAACTAAGTATGTGTATAAAAATTGGTTTGCGAGATTTTTAAATAAATGTGTCCTGCGAGGCCTAATGAACGTGCCTGCCTTGGACAGATTATATTTCATATTTTGTTATGCCCACTGTTCTTTTTATTTAGCAATAACACAGCAATAATGCTATCTCGAATGGGTGCCGTAAAACCTTGGAATGGCTTTTCGAATAAAGCCCAAAGGGAGGTCGTGGGGCTTAAATAAATGTGTTTATAGCTGGAGGAACAAAGTCCTGAATATCGCCCGCGCTGACTGTATAAAACAGCACACGTACTTACTTTATGCTCCTCGATTGCTTTTCATGACCTCGACTGCGAGAAGCTGGAAGGATATAGAAAAATGTTTTATAAAATGGAGCGTCCGTAGCTTAGCTTTCAAGTAATAAAAAGAATCTGACATCAGGGAAGTCCGAGCTGGCCGCTAAACCTATCCGCCTACCCGCACCGTGGACATAATTTGTAAATATTTAATACACATATGCCATGGCCTTGAAAATAAAGTCTGTTTTACTGTTTAAAATTTCTATGATGGAAACATTTTTTGATCGTATGAGGTGGCATGGAAAAACCATTTAAATGACATTGCAATTAACGCCTATTTTCGTTTAATTTTAGTTTTAATCATGTAGTCGGTTTTTGATTATTTTTTTGAGCGACAGCCGACATTATTATGCCGGAAGCCTTAGATTGTGAATTTAAAATTCTTTATATAGAATGAAATCAGACCTTAACATGCATATATCTTTAAAATACACACCTTGGGTCACACAAAACATATTACAGAGACGCGCATCCTTCACTTCACACTCAACCTTACACTCAACACACACACACATCCTCACACTTATAAATACACAGATTAAACATAAATATACACTCAAGTACATCTATAGGGACAGTTGGATACCCTATAAATCCTTATGTTTTTATTGTTTGTTATAAAATAGAATACTTATATTATAATTATTATGATTAATTGTAGTGGCATGGTTTACGAGTAATGTAATGAAACTACAAAATTTACTAGAATGTAAATTTGGTTCAATACATTTAAACATAAAAAAAATACTAGCGATTTTATTGTATCTACCTACAAAGGCTTAATATATATTTTTTAACTATTATAAGTTTCCGTTTGAGCACTGCTTCTCCTGGTGTTAGGTAAGTGAAGACGCAGTCCGAGATATAGCAAACCTAGAAGGTTCTTCTTTATCCTTGAAGACTCCAAGATTGTAGGTATCGAGAAACACAGACTCGGGCAACGAGTTCCATTTCTTGCCAGTGTAGTGGAGAAAAACGCTTCGTACCAATAAGTGGTTACCAATATCTCTACCACATAGTATAATTTAATACAAGGGAATTTCGCATTTTGATAGTTCTAAGACACAAGCTTTCGCTTAGTTTGAAAATTATACAAATACAAAATAAAAAATACACAAATACAAAAAAAATATACAAAAATACTTTATTATCTGCAACTGATAAATTTTATGTTGCCACAATTTCACTGTAAATGTTCACCGTACAATACTGTCGCTGGTCCGTGAGAGTCCAGATAATAAATACGATAACAGACCGATAACTTAATGTGAAGGTCAAAAATGTATGTGTGGGCAAAACTGTAGGTAATATAGATAGTTCGAAGAATGTGAATGGGAAACTTCAAAAATGGCCGCAAATGATAATGGCCAGCAAACCCACCCTGTTAAATGCCTCAAAATAGAAGAGGATCAAAAGCGGCCGTGTTTCCATTATCGCTAAATAAAATAACTCTATTTGAATCGGCCAGTCCCACGCGTGTCAATCGACGCATTTAGATGAATCATTTTCTGAAAAATATTTGTTCATGTTTTGACGGTCGATAATTACTGTTTGATATTTGCTTCACAGTAAATCTTATAGTATTAAACAAGCATAGACTGGGAGCCTGGGAAACCGCCGACTGCAGCTCAATCACCGTGATACTTATGATAAACTTATAGGTAAACTAAACACATTTCTATTATTTCTTAAATTCATTCAATCATCCCAATTGACCAAAGAGGCAACTTATTTATTACACATTCTTGCATTACATAATGGTCCGTCCGTGTAAATACCGCGACAATGTTAATAATTGTGAGAACCAAAAATATTGGTATTTGTTCAAGTGTGTTCCCAGAGAGTCAAATTAACCAGAGTGTTTATACTAACTTATAGAACAATTTATTAATTTATTCTTATGTCTATACCTACCTTACATACACCTGCCATATCTGTTCGAACTTATCATTGAAGATATCATGGGCGCAAGATTTCAAGTGGTATAGTTATCTTGCTCATTATTGCGTAGCGTTATAATTATTATGATTATAGATTAAAACCCATGTGGTATGTACTCGTAGTTAATAAAGGTCCCTGGGCCGCCTCGATACACATACCTGCTTGGCCCTGGGCTGACATGAACGCCTCAGCCTTCAGATCAATGCCAAAATAGGACTTCAAATAATGCCTTATCTAAGTAGGTATATTAATCTTCACCAGAACTAATCGTTTATTTAATTCAACATAATATATTTTACGGAAATCTGTTATGCGGCCCCGAAACTTACTTGTAATAATTTTAAGTAAGTAATGTGGCCATGGCCAGGTTTATTTAATGCCACCCTGTGTGCATTGGTTTTCAAATGCAGTGTACCTAACAAAAATAAAGTTTACCTAATTCAATCGTTGTAATAAACATAGCTACGTACTGAGACTATATGTAATATGAATAATGTGTCTAAAATAATAATACTAAAAATAGTAAATAAAAATTCATTTTTTTATTATAATAAGTATAAGTTATTCTTTTATTTCCTCACACATATTTACTTACGTACCTTTTAACCTCTTAAACAAAGTGCAAGACAAGCCTTGGCGAATCCGCAGAGTAACATTTTCACTGTTTGAATTATTTACCTTATACACACAACAAACAACGAATTATAAAAAAATCCATGAAATATGTGAACAGGAATGTAACGATTATAGCGCGGAGATGTAATGCATAACAACTTTGGCTCCCATGTAAATGTTGATAAAGTACGGCACTCCGAAGGCGATTCCTCGAGCTGGCTGAGGAAGGGGCTTCACGGCGTACACTATGGTATGCAGCACTCGGCCGGCAGTGAATATTCTGAACAACCAAGTGGCCAATGCAGTGTCAGGGCTCGTCGTCAGATACAGCACACCCAAGACCCAAAACGCCGGGATGTTCTCCAAATCGTTGAGATGCGCTCGCCTCACTCTTTCCACATCCGGGTCGTCGAGCTTCACTTTCCCTTTCGTCGCTTTGGCGTCTTCTGGATTAGCGAATGCCTTCTTAGCGTACCTCACTTTCGACGTCAAGAGGGCTGTTCCTAACACTTTCAACGCTAGAATGCCGGAGTACACAATATAAGATTGCACAGCCGGCTCTGACAATAACAACGCCATGATTTATCGTGTGCGAGTGAACAGCGGTGTACTCGAGTCGCGCGGCTACGGCTGAATGGTGTCGTCGAGATGTCAGCTAGTAGCCTAATGATGCCGCATGGGTACAGTCCGCGGGCTGCGGAGTCACGATGACGGACATTTTGTTGTTATTTTTCGTTCTCTTATCTACAAATACCTACGAGTTCTCGCGCGGTTGGCTTCTGCTTACGGATCTATAGTTTTAATGTTTGCGTCCTTACCGTTCTTATTGCTGATCTGCTTTCAAATACCTTAATTTGTTATGTGGTGTGTGTGTGGTGTGGATGTTATCATTGTGGCATTTGTAGCTAGCTCCAAGGTTAAAAACACCTTGAAAACAACGCAAATGTAAACAAAATGTTGGACTGTAGGTACCGTTTGACTCGCGTCCGAATTACCATAATTAATCGTAACTCACTAAAGAAAATGTTATTAATGAACGTTATTACCTAAAGTTGAATTACATTAAAATTATTTGTTGAATTCCACACGTGTTGATCGACACGCTTAGATGTTTTTCTCCAAAGGGAAGTTAAGTACCTATAATTATATAATTATCTGTAATACCATGAACCAAATAATACTCAATTAGGGGTAAGTGTGATAATCCCCTTGAAATTTTCCCCTTAAACGAGATTTTTTCACAATCAGGATGACTTTGACGCTAAAAGCAAAAAAATTCCCTTTAAAAGGAAAATCATATTATTTTTCATGCCTGCCCTTAACTTAATTGTTAAGTGATAATTAAGTTATTTTATGCCCAGATGGCACACTTTTGCCTTGCTTTTATATGATAAATAAAATCTTATACTTTACTAGTACTACTTATACTATACTTATAGGGTACTTAAGTGACTATAAGCACCAAGATACTGATATAGGTATAATAAGTTACGTATGCATCACACTTAGAAGATAAAAGCAAAAATTGTTGTGTGGATGTGTCTGTAACGTTTTTATTATATCTTACATTGACTATTATATGATCTGTGATATGAATTACAAGGTTATCGCGTTAAAGGTAATTATGCCACATAGTAATACTTATATTATGTATTTGCCAGCATTACACACATATATATGTATATATATATACACATACCTACAGCCATTCTTCTTGATGTAAATTTCTAAATCCCATTCCCACGGATATATTTTATCAAATTATGATTCAACAGACCGTATAGATATAATACTTATTTGTCTTAAAAAATAAACTTATATTACAAAACAAGTACTAGGTAGTGAACGATGCTTTAATAACTATTGAATCTTATTGTAATTCATTTATCCAAAATACAAACTTGAAACATTGAAAAATTAAATATTGATTAAATAAATAAATAGTAAAAATATTATTAGTAAAAAGATTATTTCAAATAAATTTACAAAATGTACTTATTTTATTATGATTATGTAGGTATACTTAAAATGTTACTGATTCCAATCTACCTACATATATTTATATTCAAGGATAACATGTGTTATAATAATTAGTGTAATTGGTATTATAACCGTGCTAATAATAACTAATAAACATTCAAGTAACTTAGAACAGAGGGTTCCGGGAGCCTTATGAGTGCCTTTGCACTCAACACAAAGTGGAACTTATATTTCAGAGTACAGACATTATCCACGACAAGCAGTATCATATGTAATAAATTTTGCAATTTGATTTGGTAGTAAGTTGCAGGCGATTCGAGAAAAGTTACAATCCCAAAAATATTGTGCCTAAACTTATGCATATAATACTAATTAGGCATGTTGTGTGTGAGATTGGTAAACTTGTATTATATAACGTTACCATACATGTAAACACATTATATCTTACATGACATTAATATACTACTTAATACTATTACTACTTGGACCCCAATGTAGATGTTGATAAGTTAAGCAACAGACCAGGCTATGCCCTGTGCTATGCCTCTGGACTCTGGATGGTTGCGGCAATGGTACCACAGCGTAGACAAAAGTGTGCACTATCTTATCAAAGGCGAAGACACGGAACAACAAGGTCGCCAACACAGCATACGGCTCAGGTGCCAGATACAACATAAGTACAACGCACCAAAACGGGGGAACAGGTCGTCGGGGTGCGCCCTTCGAATTCGTTCCACATCGGGGGCGAATGTCACTTTACCCGATCCTGCTTTCTTCATCTTCTATATTGGAGATGACTTTTTAAAATTTACGCGTCGACCCAGTGAGCATATTCATAGCTAAAAGTTTAACGGCAAGTACAGCAGAATGCTTAATACTTTTAATTCATGCGTAGGTACTCTTTATTCATCTTGTTACAGTGTAAATAAATTAAATTAGGGTGTTAATGAGTTAACCAAAGATGAAAGAATATTTAATATCAAGACGTAAGTATCTTGAGTCAAAGTTAAAAAATTGCTAAGTATGACATATTAATTTATTATTAAGTTTCACAACCATATCCAACCAAATGAACATTCTTCATATAATTCGAAGAACTTTTTTAGCCTTACTATGTTAATTAAAACATATTATAACAATAACAACCCAACAAATACACTCTCACTGTTTACAATGCCGACATGTAGTACATGACAATTTGCGCACCCATGTAGATATTTACGATGTATGGAACAAAGAAGGCGATGGCTCTTGCCGGTTGGGGCATGGGAATGACGGCGTACACAATAGTATGAATAATTCGACCAAGAGTGAACGCACGGAACATGAGAGTGGCCCACGCGGTCGCCGGGCCCGTCGTCAGGTAAAGCGCGCCCAGTATCCAAAACGCGGGAATGTTCTCTAAATCGTTGAGGTGGGCGCGACGGATTCTCTCGATGACGGGTTCATCGAACTTCACTCTGCCTTTCAATATTGTAGTGTCCTCTGGATTGGCGTACACGCCGCGTATGATGCGGTTCATACCGGTCAGTATCGTTAACGCCAACAACTTCAGTGCTAAGATAGCCGAGTGCACGATGAACGTTTGCACGATAACGCTATTCAGAGATAAGGGAGCCATTTTTAGCACTTAACAATAATATCACGCAGCGACAAGCAGTACTGTATCGGCGTAAGCACGCGGACTCACTGTGGATGCTATGTTACTGTGTGCAAATCAACATGAATATTTAACGGTTCCATCCGGAATAACAGTTAACAACTTCACGGTGATTTGAACTATTTACTAGTTTGATTTCAGTAGGAAACTGTGTATCTAAACGTATGGAGACTAGATAAAGTAAAGTTTATGCTACGTATATTGTAAATCTCTTCGATAAAGATTGATATATAAGACTATACCATGATCTGACGTGCAGTCGCACGCCTACTCACCGGCTCATAGCAAAGCGCTCGCACGCGGGCCCGGTAGTACGGCAAATTATGCTTTCAGCATAATAGCACTCTTTACGAAAGATAATACACAACACAATACACGCTGTTACCTACACTAATCGTTACGATACCCCCCTGCGGTAGGGAGTAGGGAATACATTTTACATTTAATGTAGATAACAGTATTAAAAAGTCTTTTAATATTTTTTTTATATCCCTGCAAAATATCTGTTCAAATATATCGAGTTCGTACATTGTATATTTTTTGAGATTCCATAATTTATGAAGTATAATGTAAATGTTTATAGATACCCATAAGAAGCGCTCGTAGAGGAGTTTGGAGATATACTGGGTTAAGCAACGGGGAACGTAGGAATGTAGTAAGAAGGTCTCCGCGCTTGTTTAAAATTGGAGTAGTAAATGCAAAGAAACTAGGATTGTCTTAAATGGCGCGTGGTGGATATTGATGATTATGTTGAAAAGTAGCCTATGTGTTATTCTGGGACCTGAAGCATAGCAATCAAAATCTTTCGGCGGTAAAAACAGATATGCTGTGGCGATAAGAACAAAGAAGCTCTTCATTTCATTTGATCCGGATTTTTTTTTTTACATATTATAAATTTGCGTTTGACAACTGTCTCACCTGATGCTAAGTGATGACGTTGTCTAGGATTTAGCACGCAAACCTAGAAGGTACCTATTCACTAGTATTTCTTCATTTGATCCTGTAGGCAAGCTAAATAGTTTATCTATTTAATAATAATTGAACGTTGATATAACAGGAATGGTTGGAGTCCCAGGGCATAGAATTGTCCAAAGATGAAGAGCTGCCAGTAGATGCGTACTCTGAGAAGGAGAGGTGGAAGAACGTGCCTCCGCCAGTGAAGAGAAACGTGAATGACGACCGACTGCGCCGTTTCCTGGAGTACGATGGAAAAGTTCTAGCGTGAGTACCTACTTTTATGTATAATAATATAATAATAATAATATGGGACAACATTCACACAAGGTCTTCAGGTCCCAAACTAGGCAGAGCCTGTACTATGGTAACCTGATGACTGATACATATTTACTTATATACATATACACACCCAGACACAGGTCAAACAGACATGTTCATACACACAAATGTTTGACCTGTCCGGGAATCGAACCCGGGACCAGCGGCTCAGAAGGCAGAGTGCTACCAACTGCGCCAACTGGCCAGTATGTTTAGCATACTTCAAAAGAATAAATATCCTTGTAGTAAAGGGACTAAGTGAAAGCTGCTCTGGATGGTCCACTACACAAATGTACCAGGAAGGCAGGAGGATGAGACCAGTGGCGACGGATTGTAAAACGTGCCAACGCTACTGATGTGGCGACCGCAACTGCTCTTCCTTCTATGCACTATGTAGTGCATAGAAGGAAGATAGTATGTAGACTAAGAAGAAACACATCATGATAGTGCCCAGTCAGTCAAATCAAATGTAGTAATACAGATCACGAAAGAGCATTCGTTCGCTGTGCCTTTCGAAATACAATATTGTACAAAATATATTAAGATTATTTAACACTATACACTGTTTATAATCTCAAACAGACAGTGGAGTATTTAATTTAAGGATTTAAGAGGTGCCGGTGACATTACAGAGGCGCGCGGGTGTTTACAGAAAGGGAAGGAGTTGCAAATTCTGATGCTTGTTGATTTCCAATATTACAAATATGTACTTTACAGATAACCTACGGCCTCAAAATATATTGCTCGTCACATTTTTAGGCTTTTTGATTTCCTATCTTCTGGTGTGAGGTTCAAGCGTATTTTTCGTAACCGAGAGGAATTTTGATAAACAAAAAATTTGGTCGTTCGTAAATATTTTTTCACTAATAAATTATCACACAAAATTTTGTTCAATCAGGATTACCCTTCATGAACGTAATATTTTTGTAAAGTAATTTATGAGAAATATAGGACTTTAAACAAATTTAGCTGAACAAAGCTCTAAATTGTCTACTTAGCAAACGGTTCAAGCCTTGAATCGCAGCCTCGATAAATCATTAAAAAGATGCTAATTTATTCAAATATTATAGCGTTACAGGTTGATGGACATTATTAGTCAATTTCGTATTTGAGTGACGTTAACGCTTGAATATTTACTCTATTCGATTCCACCCTTGATTGGTAATTTCATTGGATCTGAGCCTGAATCGATTGAGCCGAGTCCGACAATCCCCTCGAGCAAACAACGGTACCGAAGTCGGTGTGCTCAAATAATCGCGTGGCCGCGTCATTTGATGGAAACATACACACTAACGAATATTGGTATACCTGTCCAATTTGGCTCATACTTGTCAGATTAACCTACGTGTTCTCAAAGTTCGGCGGGGGAGTTATGGAGGTACTGCCTGCGCGAACACTGTGGTAACAGCGAATATTTTAAATGGGTAACTAACTAGTCACCAATTCAAAATTTTGTAACACAAAAATTTATTTGCTGCTTTAAATTTCCCATACGTACCTACTAATAGTGGAAAAGAGAGCTTTGTAATTGTAGGAATACTAGCTGACCCGGTAAACTAGGTTCTGCCATAAAAATGTTTATATTAAAATAATAAATCACGATTGATATTTTTTTTTATTAAAGTCAGTGAACTCGTTTCGGAGGAGCGCGACCACAAACACACACAAGAGATTTATATATTAATATTAAAACTCACGTTCATAATTACTTTACACTGTTTTCTACGGGTATAACGTGGTACTTACGCGTAGTCGATATCACGATCGACAATTGAGAGTCAGTGCGAGACGGGACGTTACGACTAACGCACCGCACTCATTACTGATGAAAGCTTCCGGAAGAAGCCGAAACAATTGTCGATCGTGATATCGACTACGCGTAAGTACCACGTTATACCCGTAGAAAACAGTGTAAAGATTTATATATTGTATAAGATTAACCATATATTATAATTTCTAAAGTGTCTCGACATTACAGAACAGCATACGCTATGTTCAAGTTACACGGACACTGAGGGAGAGTCAGTGCGGGCTATCGTCGGTGCCAACACCGACAAATGCCGAGACACAGATTGCATGTATATCGGGAGCCAAATATGAGAACAAATCTAGCTTTGACAGATTTTGTGCTAGTGTAAATTACAAGCCACTTTTATATATTAATATATATATATATATATATATATATATACAAGATAACATTTCATTTACTGTCTCATAAATAATTAGAACATATAAATTATTAATTATGCTTGATTAGTGTTGTCCTTATGGTTTACTAATTTATTATTAAAATTTATGGTAATAGAGTCATGTTCAGCGTATGCAGGCCTTAGATTCATTTCAATGACATGACTTCCGGGACCCGGGGGTCCTGGGTTCGAGTCCCGGCAAGGGTAGTCATTTATGTGATGAGCGTTGATGTTCCCTGGTCCTGGGTCTTGGATGTTTGTGTGATGTGATTTTGTGTGTCTATGCTTTCCACGATACAGAAAAATTTTAAAACGTGAAATAAAAATTAAACATACTGACCATACACGTTACGTAAATACTACGAGTATAGATGTATGGAACGCTCTGGTACCATTTATATAGTACCTATAGAAACGCAATCAGATTAACAGACGCGGGCTGCAACCACCAGCCCACTAAGTTTGCAGCGCTCGGCTCTCTCGAGAGACACATTTGGGCAACTTAGATTTGTCTTCCGGCGAACTAATGCGTCTCAGTGGAACGTTGGTTTACTATTCTGAACTACCTGCCAGGTCATTGCGATGGTCTACTCTATCAAAAAATACTTTATTTAAATTATAAGGATCCGTCATTACTGTTACCACATATGTATTATATGTGTACATATGTGATAACATATGTGCTGGCTATCTGAAAAATATAAAAAACGAACTCTTTTACTCATTAAATGTTTTCATTTATTTGTGATAAACACTGTACTTAGGTTGGATGACATTTTTCACATAAAAAATAATGTTATATTTATTACCTCAATTGAATTGATAACTTTCTTTTATTGAAAGTTTTTACTTTCAAATTATTTTTCAAAAAACTTCTTTTGTTGCTAAACAATCTATAATTGCTCATTTTTGTGAAAAAGCATCTCGATTTATAATTTGAAGAATGCTTTAAAGAATGATTCTGATATTATTTGGTATGGCTGGAAGAGTATGGCCTTCTACTGCGCAGCGCTTGTTCCTCGGGGCCAACAGTAGACGCGAGGCACAAAAACAATAGACCCGAGGCACAAAAACAATAGACTCGAGGCACAAAATAAATATCATGCAGCGTCTACGAACAAACAAGCCTATGTGCTCGTAGTCTGGCACCGACGACAGTTTGTAATGCCGACAGTTGTCATGTCCGACCCTCGCCAGTCAGCCTCTTATCTGTGAAATACACGTTTTTATAGTCTATTTTTAGTCTATGTCACCGATGGACGCAACTGCAGTGATTTATTTATTTATTAAACTAGATAGTGTAAGCTAACAGCATGGCCAAAGCGCTAACTACCTTAGATACCTTAGGTTAAGAACAATTTTAAATTAATTTATATATTTCTAATTGGATCGGCAAACAAATCTACATGCGGGAACTCATTTGTGAACAAATTGTGATACTCTGCTTTTTGATACGTTTTTCGAACTAGTTCTGAGGGTAGCGTAAATGTAATTGTGTACGAGCCTATAAATAAAACAATGTGTCAAATAATATACCTGACAGTAATAACGATTTGATGACGTTTTAATACCACGTTACGTGTTAAGTTACGTTATAAGTTACGTTTTAATAACATAATTGACAGTAATTGTAAGTAGGTACATATTGTAATATAGGCTAGGCTAGGTTTTTGAAAATAAAATATTTGTATTTGGATACAGGAGAGACCAAAAATATGTTATCCGTTCTGGCGCGTTTCAGCTAGAAACATGCAAACGTACAAACTTTCACATTTATAATATTAAAAGAAAAAAAAATTACTGACTTTATGTAATTTTATGAAACTCTAGTAGCGGCCCGCGGTTTCACGGTTTTCCCGCTACCTCAATTATCCCACGCGGGACATCAATACTTTTTCCGCGATAAATTTTATAGAATATAGATTCTAATATAAAATATAAATAGAATATAGAATAGAAAGTTGTCCCTGCCCAATGTCACCCGAGCCGTCAGTTCCAGGTTTCAATATCAGCGCTGGATGCCTGCAGGCTGTTTACATGTTTTGTGTAAATTAGCACCAGTATGTATTTGCGGGATTGAATCATTACCTCGGAAAGCTATTTCCACCCCCTCCTCCTCTTCTATAGCGGGCAAATCCCCCTTCTCGTCCACGAAAGTAAACAGCGGAAAATTGGAGCTGCCCGCTCATGAGAATCTGAAATAGAACCCGCACCGTTAAATTGCAAGTCTACCTGCTTAATTAAAAACCTTGCTCTGTTCGTACAATTTGATTCAGATACAGAGACTTTAGGGATAGCGACAGAATAGTCACATTTTGAATTTGAAATGTACTTCTATCTGTGTTTGTGAACTGTTTAAATTTTAATTAATACAATTTAAAATGTTGTATACAAATATGTTGGAGTAACTATGGACCTTTTAACAAAACTCAATATCCTAACATACGTGCCATCTAGTGATGAGACTTAATTATGAATACAGCAGACTAGAGATGCCAAAAATAATAATGAGCAATGGATAGAGATATGTTAGAAGTTTCTCCACGCGATTTAATTAGAAACGGAGAGATTCGGAGAATTTCGAAAGTCACTGCCAAAGCTCAGCAGATCAGCAATGGGCTGAGCGTAGAGTAAACCGGCGAGCGCCTCTTACAATTGGTCTTTGTGAAGATCAATTAAGGAGGCTCATGTCCAACAATGGACGTCCTTTAGCTAACATTAAGATGATGATGGTATTATAAATATGTATCGGTACATTCCCATTTTGTGTTATTTTAAAATCAAGAATAGTGACTATTCAGTGCCTGCTTAAATTATAGCTATGTTTTCTAATCCCATGTCCATCCCATGAGAGGATTACGGTAGCACTCTGTACGGACCATTTTTTTAAACAAATTTAAATAAGCTGGATAAAATCCAATATCAAGCCAAGACGGTTTTAAATGGTTTGGCGGTTTCATAAAACCATCGATTCACGTATAATGTAAACCGAACTAGTCTCAGATTTATCTAATATATATATATATATACATACTCTAATAAGAAGCTAACCATTATAATTAGTGCATCAGTCATACAATTAATGTCAAGTTTCTATGAGTTATATGTCAGTCATGTTTTCGTTGGTTAACATGGGTAACAAATATAAACACGTCACGTTTGACTGCTGACAGTTTGACCAAACAAGTTACCCTGCCCATAAGATACACATAACTACTGCTGCAAAATTACATTATTTACTTTTTCACGAACGCGTGAAAATTTGATTGCGTGCTGCTATTTAGTTTTATAAGAGACCCGCGCAAAATCACTCCAATTAGCCTACTTACCATAAGATACCGTAAGTGGTTTAAGTAGCAAGCGATTATGACTCTAAACTTTTGTAAGCGATGAAGCCTCATTTTAACATGTTAAATATATTTTCATTTGCTGTGATTCACAATAAGACAGATGTTCATGTACACATTCTTAATTATATTATTTTTAGCAAACTAAGTCAAACT
This sequence comes from Apeira syringaria, assembly GCA_934044485.1. Classification (NCBI taxonomy): domain Eukaryota; kingdom Metazoa; phylum Arthropoda; class Insecta; order Lepidoptera; family Geometridae; genus Apeira; species Apeira syringaria. The sequence goes on from OW203662.1 coordinate 1,430,372, forward strand.
TAAATCACTCATTATCCTTGAAGTTAGATCGTAATTGAATTATGTACACCTTATAAAAAGTTGCTGTGGTAATACCAATACAATAATTATGTGGCTACAGGGGCGATAGCGATTGACCGAGCCGGGGTGGGGTGAAGCGACAAACCGTCGACAAGGGTGTCCAAGGGTGTCCAAGGGTGGCAAGGCTGGATGCTCACTAAGAATTACCTTTATGTTAATTGTCGACTCCTCGTACCGCTTTCAGTCCCAGCCGACCGTTCTAAACCAACTTATTACAAAGGTAGCTTCTATTGTGATCTTAATGAACCTTTCATACTCGAGTTAGTATAACTAAATGCTCGCCGATAACCTCGGGGCGGAAGATTTAAATCTGGCATTTGGTAAAGCTAAATAAATAAACGGTGTATTTCTGGATTGTATGTTATTAGCGAAGTACAAATCTTATAATTACATGAAGGGGCAAGCTACCTATATAATGTATACCCTTCACACCTTCTTGACAGTATTATGATGGCCTAGTTCAACCAGTCATGGTCAAGGCCCATAGGATACAGATATCATCCATTAATCTTTCTCTTGAGGCTATGAACTTTCAATATACCTACCTATACTTTATTTGTTTGTGAGTGTGTTTACGGCGGTGATTGTGTTGTTTACTCCAAACTACCTTAAATTATTTTACATATATTTTTGACATAATATAAATATATATATAGCATACGCTTGACAACTGTCCCATATAAAGTGATGACGTTGTCTAGGATGTAGCACGCAAGCGTAGAAGGTACCTATTCACTCGCGACTTGAAGACTCCAGGATTGTACATATCGGGAAACACAGACTCGGGCAATGAGGTCCATTCCTTGGCAGTACGCAGTAGGAATGTCGAAGCAAAACGCTTCGTACGTATATGTGGTATATATCTACTAAGTACCTACCCTAAGCGTAATGCTCTCTTCTTGGCACGGATATCTTTAGGTTTAGCATCAACCCATGCTAGGTAAGCCTGATGCTTTTGTGTCTGAGAACGGAAGCATTCTGGTCCAAACCACACTCAGACCTCGACTAGGATTCCGTGAGTCGCGGGAGGCATGGACACACACAATCACAACACACAAACAACCAAGACCCGAGACAAACATCTATACTCATCGCACAAATGTTTGCCCCTGCTGGGATTCGAACCCAGGGTCCCGGAGACACAGAAGTCATGTCACTGACACTGACCGCTGCGCCACAGCGACCGTCATGGTGAACCATGAGTAAACTTTTTTGGACAATGTACCTATGGAGAAAATATAACAAAAAGAGTACTTTTTCATTTTAATTCGCAATGTTTTTAGATATATAAAATTATTTATATTATTTGATTGTTTATATTTAGTTTTTTATGTCTAGAATGCTTTTAAAGGTGTCCGATTGGCTCTATTCCTCACCTTAAGCATAACATTATCCATCTACGAACTTTCATCTCAATCGGTAGAGTCGTTTCCGAGTTAGCTCAGAGATATACAATCCACTAAAGTATAAAAGAAGATATACAGTAGCATAGACTTACTTATATGGGTTTTATGAAGTAATTCGCATTTCCTAAAGCTATTATAAAATATATTTTAAAGTACAAATACCCACGTTTCCAGCATGATCGATATTATATGCATTACTTAGTTCTTCAGTCAATCAATTCCATGATCTATTTATAACTCGGCCTTGTGTTCACTGTTACCGATGACGTCACGGGTTAACTGTCTCTCAGCCTCTGTCCCTTTGTGCTGAGAGCTTTTGGACTGACTGACGTTTGGAATGGACGCAAACTTTTTTCAATAGAGTTTCCGAGTTTCCGTTTGTTTGGAAATCGGATTCTTTCGTTTTAGTTTTTTAAGTGCTTCTGCTCGATATTCTTTGTTGGGGTTGTATCTAGACAGGTGTATTTGGAATATTGACCCGATGTACGGGTATTTCATGTAGGGTATTGTATGCGTGAGTAGAGGTGTAAAAGTAAAAGTAACTTAAAATAGCGTACCGTTATGTATTCATTACTAAATAGTTTTTCAACAAGAACTTTGTTTTCTAAATTAAAATAAAACAATAAATTTAGATGAATGTAATCTAAATTTATTGTTTTAGTATTAACGAATATGGATTCATATTTTTCTTGCATAATAAAAGTTAAGATTGGCCATTACGGATGAAAATTGATGCCTGATAAAGGTCCACCACGACCACCACGGTTAGAGATCTCGATCGTTGCATCAAAGTTTTTAATCACTTTTTGACTAAATCGTGGGTATATATCGTTAAGCGCGTCACGAATTTAGAGTTTTAAGGCTGCAATCGATCCGATTGGCTCCGTATAGGCTCTGTCTATAACATAACCATATCAAAAATAATCCAGCGGTATGAAATCAAACGTTTATGCTGGCCACTCAACAGCTAAATTTCGTGTAATTATACTATCGTAAATTTTTATTTTCAATAAATTCATTGTTTCGGTGCCGTGGTGGTACCGGCCTAGAATAGTACTCCCCCATCTCTTCCCGCGGGTGCCGTAAGAGTCGGCTAAGGGATCACGTACCAGAATGTGGGCAGCAGCGCCTTCTAAGGATCGGAAATCATACTGCGCTCGCCAACCCGCCTACCAAGTGTGGCGAGAATTGGCAAATCCCCCCCTATATGGGGGAGGCATATGTCCAGCAGTGGATATTCAAGTGCTGAAAAGAAGATTGTTTCGGTGGCTGTCTCCAGTAGCACCGTCATTATTGACACATGATCTACGGCGCCTGTCGACTCAAATTTAGTGACCAATTTCTGAATAGCAGTTTTTAGGTACCTCATTAGCTGCGTCCCGCCGTTTCACTCGCGTGGACTACGGCTTTCGCCTTTCCTCAGTCTAATACTGTGCCTCAGTTATACGTCGCAGCATGATGTTATATAAATAAGTTTTGAATTCCAACCAGTAGTTCCTGAGATTAGCGCGTTCAACCAAACAAACAAACAAACAAATTCTTCAGCTTTATATTATTTATTACATTAGATACTACTTTAAGCTAACGCATGAGTCAACGTTTGAAACACAGCCCCATTTCTAGAGCTAGCCTTATTATATATTAAGGCTTTATTTAATTTAATTGAAATCACAGTGAATTCGTCGCCTTAAAAACCGACTTTCACGCGATCAAATTCGCAGGCAACAGCTAATTCATAAATATGAGCACAATAAATACGACGTAGAATTTATAATGAGGGGAGGTAAGAAGGCTTTACCTATTTGAAGGCGTTGTAAGGTTTGTTCGTAACTCAGTTTTCGATTTGATCATTACGTTAAGGCATTCTATTCCGGGAATTTTCCCTTTCATTTCCTTCAATACTCAAAGCGAGAATCATTATATCGCGTTATAACAGCCTTCGTAAAGTTCCCTCTTCATTCGACAAGCGGTCTAGCTACCGACGCCGCATTTACGATCCATAAACAGGGTCTATATCCTTTCAGGGATTTTTATTGTAAGTAGGTATGCCATAAATATCACGTTCTTTATAATGAAAATATGGAAACCCGCTTACGTATTCTATAGTCTACATATATTATTGGAGTGTGTGGATGAACCATAACTTCTGCCAGGATATTTTGAAATTACGTACCTATTTGACTACCAGATATCCTTTCCTTTTTACCGACTCCAAAAAAGGGAGGAGGTACTCAACTCGACCCGTATGTTTTTTTTTGTTTGTTACCTTACTTTTTTTTTTTTTTACGTGGGCGAAATGCATTTACACACTTCCGCCTACCGGGAAAGTAGGCGGGGTGTGTCGGGCTCGCTTGAGCATCACCGTTCCCTGGGAGGCCTCATGGCCCCCAACCCTAACTGCACCCACAGCAGCCAGGGTCCACTACCGACTAAAACCCACGGTGTCCATCCTGCCGCTATAACGGAGGGAGCGCGGGGTACATTTGCATACCGCGCCCCCACCACGGCCGTCCGTTTCCGGACCCCTCCAGGTGGGAGGATGACCCTCCCCCTCGCGACCGTGCTGGGACCAAGAGCACGGCCGCACCACCCCGAGGACCACACAGTGCAAGGAACGCCAGACTTCCCACATCCGACGCTCGTGGTCCCCTGCGATGGGCCAGATGTAACAGCCCCATCGCCAGCCGCTTCGGCCGCCACCCTCCGACGGCGGCCATATCGGCGCCACAGCAGGAGACGAACTGAATCACTCCCGCCGCAGCGCCTCCTCAGCTGCAGCGCCGTCCCACAGCGCCGCTGCCCGCCTCAGTTGCAGTGCCTTGCAGCACCGCAACCTACCGTCAAGTGGACCGCTCCTCGTCGGCTTAGCGAACAAAGCCTGTCGGGAGCAGTCCCGGCCAAAATATTATAAACATACATAAATACATGGATATAAATAAACTTACATAGATATGAGACACGCGAGGCGCCGGTCGATGTCTAGTTACGTCTATTTCAGAGGGAATTAGACCAAGAACAGGCAGCACCGCGAGAAGGTAATCGCCAGACTTGCCTTTAGGATCATCACGACCTGCGCTGCCCCCAAGACCGTAACCTTCCTACCCATCACGGGATGAGTAAAGAAGGCCTTTTTTTTTTTTTTTTTTTTTTTTTTTTTTTTTTTTTTTTACGTGGGGAAAATGCATTTACGCACTTCCGCCTACCGGGAAAGTAGGCGGGGTGTGTCGGGCTCGCTCGAGCATCACCGCTCCCTGGGGGGCCTCATGGCCCCCAACCCTAACTGCACCCACAGCAGCCAGGGTCCACTACCGACTAAAACCCACGATGTCCATCCTGCCGCTAGAACGAAGGGAGCGCGGGGTACATTTGCATACCGCGCCCCCACCACGGCCGTCCGTTTCCGGACCCCTCCAGGGGGGAGGATGACCCTCCCCCAGGCGACCGTGCCGGGACCAAGAGCACGGCCGCACCAACCCGGGGACCACACAGTGCAAGGAACGCCAGACTTCCCACATCCGACGCTCGTAGTCCCCTGCGATGGGCCAGATGGAGCAGCCCCATCGCCAGCCGCTTCGGCCGCCACCCTCCGACGGCGGCCATATCGGCGCCACAGCAGGAGACGAACTGAATCACTCCCGCCGCAGCGCCTCCTCAGCTGCAGCACCGTCCAACACGGCGCCGCTGCCCCCCTCAGTTGCAGTGCCTTGCAGCAGCACCGCAACCTACCGTCAAGTGGACCGCTCCTCGTTGGCTTGGCGAGCAAAGCCTATCGGGAGCAGTCCCGGCCAAAATACTGTAAACATACATAAATACATGGATATAAATAAACTTACATAGATATGAGACACGCGAGGCGCCGGACGATGTCTAGTTACGTCTCATTCAGAGGAATTAGACCAAGAACAGGCAGCACCGCGAGAAGGTAATCGCCAGACTTGCCTTGAGGATCATCACGACCTGCGCTTCCCCCAAGACCGTAACCTCCCTACCCATCACGGGATGAGTAAAGAAGGCCTGGACTTAACCAAAACAAGCAGCGTGAACGCCGCAAGCATAGGCATAGCAACTATTTAATGGATAAACCCAGACCCGCCCGAGTAAAGAAGGCCTGGGCTTAACCAAAACAAGCAGCGCGAACGCCGCAAGCATAGGCATAGCAACTTTTTATTTGGAAGCTGGTGCTTCCCGTGTGGTCGCATTTCAATTTCAGCAAAATCGGTAACGCGGTTTTTGAGTTACACTTCAATAACTGAAAAGTGTATACCTCGACGATAATATAATTGCGGGTGAAAACATCGGTGAATGTATACAATGAAAATTGATCCCGTGAGTAGCAAAGTACGCTGAAAAGGGTGAAAAAAAATTATTTTACAAAAAAATGGAACCATGATAGTTCAATTAAAGTAACTGGTATCAAAATGTTGTGCTCATGGTATCGACTTCGACAAGTTATTTTACAGTTTTGAGGGTTGAAGTCGATTCCATGTTTTGTTAAAATATTGTTTTTTCAATTAAGCAGACATTAAAATCGACACAAAATCTCTGAGGTGAAAATACAAAATGAAATACAATCTTATATTCATGTAGACAAGACTAATTTTATGTTAAATTATTTATTTCGTTATTTCTGGAAAAATCGCTGTTATACGTCTCCGTCTATCTTTTATCCTAATAAAACAAAAGCATAATAATTAAATCCGTATAATGTATATTCAATATCGTAATGTTAGTAAGCAGATGGAATAAGTCTATAATATTCATTTTGAGCGTCTCTTGTAAATTACATTCGAGTTTTCGTAAAGTGAAACGCGAAGCTCATATCATGTTTGATCATTCTTTTGCCATATTCGCCTATATGTTATGTTATCATTTATTTACAATGTCTACAAGTACATTTTTTGCATTGTCATTAAGTATAAATGGCTTTTTACGTAAAAGTCTGTTTTGTTTGTTACTCTTTCACGCTGAAACGGCTGAACGGATTTGCATGAAATTTCGAATGAAGATAGCTTATACGCTGGAATAACATATATGGGCTTATCCCGAAATTATCGACTGTACCGCGGATTTAGTAATAAACTGAACTAAATTCGCGGTTTCTTTTAATTTTTCATTTATTTTTATTCACTCACACCTCCGCACTAGGATACTTTGCGTCGTAGGAGGTATACGAGAACAAACACTTATGCTAATACTTATGCAAAGTCCACACTCATAGTGCGTGCAGCTATTGGTGGAAATCACTGCCTGAATCTGTTTCCACATGGATACACTCTGGGCATCTTCAAGTCACAAGTGAATACGAGGTATCTCCTGGGCAAACTTGATCCATCGCAGACCGCATCACTTAACAGTACGTGAGATAATGGTCAAACGGCTGTCAATTCCAAATAACATAAAATAAAATAATTTTTGCCCGAGACGGAATTTGAACCTAGGGTTGCGTCTTAAAGTCAGTTTCACTGGTTACTGAGCCACGACGACAATCAGCTCTTAACTTGACCATGTTGATTTCTTCGGTTTATGACGAATACAATTTCTTTAAGTACTAGATACAAACATGAACAATCGAGAGAGGAAATAGTGTACTCTTGTTGACAAAAGGCGTAAGACGTAAGACCGAGTAATCACTATGGCGATAAGGTTGAACCTACAACTACCAATGCAACAGATGCACGAGAAAATCAACCTTGTTGTATGATGTCAAATAATGTACAACCGTAGGGTGGTAGACGATATATTTGATTTTCTTTCCCATGATAGTGAGATTCACTCGTTATGTGCACAGATGATTTAATATGTCACGCAGAAGTTTTTTTCGCGGGTGCTCTATGTATTAGGCTCGTTATTTCACTTTCTTCAATAGCCTCAAGCTTTCTACACTACTCCTTCAAATCCCAACATAATGCTATGTAAGATTAGTAGTAGTATTCCAGTGAGAACTAGGGCGATGTATGTGTGCGGAGCGTCGACAGGCACCGACCGCACCGCGGGCGCCTCACCGCGGGTACAGTCGCTCTCAACATTCCGTGACAGTAAACAATCTTTTGCAAAACCTGGAATGTAATGAGCAAGACTGTACCTTTGTGTTTATTTGAGTATCTTTTTTATACTGAAAGTACTGAAATCATACATATAAAACATACCATTGAGTGAATGGTCATGCACTTGGAATTATCATGGAATGTTATCAATTGAGTGTTACGTAGAAAACGTTTGAGTTTTCATGAGTCATCACGAAACAAAATGTTTGGCGATTTCTATAGTTTTCTGAATGAGGCAGTCACCGAAAAGGCTATTGAATTTGTTAAGCGTCGTGTTTGTCGTACCTCGTAGCTTTTCTCTGGACTCCCTACTGCTATATCTCCATATATAATCTAGCCGGAGCTGGCCGCAGCCGCAGCCCATCTGCTCCATGTTCACTGCTAAACTTTACTGCGTGCGGTAACGTGGCTTTAATCGTTTTATTGCTTCTGGTTATTCACTATCAAACCTACTCAGTGAGATTACTTCACTATTTAGTGACATGAATAATTAAAGGATTAGAGGTACCGACGACAGAGGCTCGCGGGTGTTTACAGGCAGGTGGGCGGGACAAATACTGATGCATGTTCATTTCAAACATTGCAAAAACGTACTTGGTTCAAAAATAATTACAGTTTTGACTTAAGTCTCCTTTCTTCTCGTGTAGGACATAGTTCAGGCAAATTTGTCATTACCGTGAGAATTTTTGTTAAATGAAACATAAGATCGCCGAAAATATTTTATCACTGAAAATTAGCAAATGAAATCAAATTTAGTTCAATCAGAACTAAACTAATCTTCATGGTTTTTTTTGAAGAGTATTACTAATTGTAGTAAATTAATATTTCCATAAGACTTTACTGTACGAGTGGCCTTTTATGATCTATAGTGTTTTATTATTATTATTATATTATATACTAGCTGTGCCCCGCGGTATATCTTATATTGGACTAAAAATTACCTGTATACGGCCGCTTCCAACAGGTCCTAGTGGAAATCAATGGGGGAGGCCTATGTCCAGCAGTGGACGTCCTATGGCTGAGATGATGATGATGAATATCTGTATGTAGAATGTAAATGAGAGCCATTCAGGTGTTATGTCGTGATTGCGTAACTAACATCCATAAATGTGACGTGTAATGTAATGTGAAAAAGTGACGTGTAATTTTTGTTATATATACAAAGTGCGTATCATATAATTTTGTACAATACAAAGCGTCTCCCAATAATGTGAAGCGATGCAGGCGCAGGTGGATCGTTTATAAACGTCGTGTTATCTTATCCCCGGTCATAATAATATACACGACCGTCGTCGGGCGCCTCTAATAAATCAGAGCAGGCTCCGCAATGGCACCGCCGCCGCCGCCATCGCCCGCCGCTGCGCCGCTCCATCGCCCGCCGCCGCCGCCGCCGCGCCGCGCCATCCGCGCCACCGCCACCCGCGACGGGACCCTCGTTTGGTTGACGCTTTTTATTCTTGTCCTTTTCCGTATTTTGGTGGCGATATACGAGTTCCAAGATTAATTGGGTGTCCACAGTGTCTGCGAGCCTTTCTGACTCTGACTATATCTATATTATATACTTGGGAATGTTGCTCTTGTTAGCTCTAGAGAATTTTGATTATCTGAATACTGAGTGGACAAGATATTTCATACTTTTGAGTGTTGAAGGCGGTTCCATTCATTGGTAAATTTTTTTTCACCCTTTTCAGTGGCCTTTGCTACTCACGGGATCAATTGTCATTATGTATTTTCACCTATTTCTTCACCCGCAATTATAATGTCGTCCACGTATACATAGCACTTTTCAGTTATTGAAGTGCAACTCAAAAACCGCTTCAACGATTTTGATGAAATTGGACGACACGGAAAGCATCAGCTTTCAAATAAAAAAAGAATCATCAAAATCGGTTCATCCGACTGGGTGAACCGGAGGTTCTCAATTCGACCGAATTGAGAACCTCCTCCTTTTTAAAGTCGGCTAAATAAAGATGAAAATATCGGCTTAATAAGAACCTCAAGTACTAGTCGCGTGGTTTATTTAGAAGATGGCGTCTCATTATTTAAACCTAAATGTTGCTCTTCTCCTCAACTTACCTTAAAACGATGCAAATTGTTTTTATGCTGAGCTGGTCATACGTATATTCCGCATTCGTTAGGTTATGAGAGCCGGTAAAGCATGTGATTCGACCACCCGCCCTACTCCATTTTTCCTCATAAATCTTTGGTTCAACCAAAAGCCGTCATACATTTTCGGTAGAAGTGTATCCGTTGCTTCCTTTGCGTACCATTAGTTCCGAAGTCAGCTTTTACGACATCTGTCCGACTGATAAGAGAAAGCTTCTTATTTTTTACACCGGGCAATCAGTAGTCGTTAACACTCGAAATATTTTCAGGAAATTGATGTCAAAGGTTTATACTGGACAATACACAGGGTATATTACACATACTACATAATAAATTGTATATCACACATATATATAATTAAGATATACATAATTTTAGAATATTTTGTGGGAATTGTGTTTCTGTGAATAAAATAGTACTGATTTCATAGATCTATCTATTTACCGAGTCTAATTTCCATTCTAGGTTCAATGTGGTTTGGGACAATCGGGATGCAGAAAATGGAGAGTTGGAAGACTTCAAGTTGCTTTATTTTCTTCAAGATGACACCATCGCTGTAAAGGTATCGTGCCACTTACGTAATATTAGGTTGAAATAAATCTCTTTGTTTGGTACTGTTTATTTATTTTTACTTATATTTTTAGATATAACTATCTCACTTCATGGTCAGTGATGATGTGGTCCAAGGTCACGCTAAATCTAGATATTTAATGGCCCTCAAGGACTGTTGCCTGAATCTGAGGGTAGTAGCTAGCCAGGCGAGTACTCTAAAGTACCCTACCACCATGCCGGGAATTTGGTGTAGGTTCCGACGCTTCCACTACTAGGCTACCATCGCTTCGTGTTTGGCTGGGTTTGACCATGAAATGGGTGAGATCATGAAAACAACAATGACGGACGGCAATGCGACATCCATACATGGTGGACGTTCCTCCTTGTCGCACGAAGCGTTTTGCTACCACATTTTTAATGCGTACAGATAACGAATGGAACTCATTGCCTAAATCTGTACTTCCTCAAAAATACGACCTGGGTATCTTCAAGTCACGAGTGAATAGTATAGTAGTAGTGAATAGTAGTATCTTCTAGGCATGGGTGCTTCATCGTAGACCGCATCATCATTTAACATCAGGTGAGATTGTGGTCAAACGTCTGCCTATTCCCAATTAAAAAAAAACAGAAAATAAAAATGTATTGTGAGAAAAAAAAAACATCAAATTAGTTCATAGATTACGAATTTGTAAGAAATAAAACGTTTAAAAATTTAAGGACCTCCTCCTTTTTTGAAAGACGGTTAAAAACGTAGTAAATAATAGTAGTTTGACGACTAACACATTAATAGACATAATCTGACTGGCCGGTTGGCGCAGTTGGTAGCACTCTGCCTTCTGAGCCGCTGGTCCCGGGTTCGATTCCCGGACAGGTCAAACATTTGTGTGTATGAACATGTCTGTTTGACCTGTGTCTGGGTGTGTATATGTATATAAGTATATATATCAGTCATCAGGTTACCATAGTACAGGCTCTGCCTAGTTTGGGACCTGAAGACCTTGTGTGAATGTTGATAAATAAAAAATATATATATATAAAAAATAAACATAGTACATACCGTAATACTTAATTTAAAGTTGAAATAAATTTAAACAGTTTGTAATAAAGTTAACTGCAAAATAATTGACGTTGGAAAAGTTTCCTTGAGAGTTTCGTGTTTTAATTTGAAAACAAGTAGGAGACTCTCAAAATGAGAACAATGAATATTTATTGGAGCTAAGAAGGGAGCCGAAGCACATCGGGCACTCCAATCACAAGGACTTAATAAAAAATCCTCGTCACCCACATCTGCGAATAGTAGAGGATCCCTAGTGAGAACGACCTTCACCAATTTGATTACCAGGTAATGATTATTTCAACAAATAAAACATGTTTGTGTACAGTGTACGTATACCAATCGGGTTGTCGTAACAATATCTTCATGGCTATGATTAATTTAAATTATAAAAAAATATTATATATTCAAATTTGACTTGGTTGCCAAACGACTCATAGTCTAATCGAAGGTATAAAACATTCGCTCTATGCAGTTAATTGGTAACTTACCTTTATCTGTTCCCTATGGCCTGGTAGCCACGTACATACAGGTAAATTGATATTAGTAATATAAACACTTGTTTCGTGAAGGCGAAAACTTTTTTCACCTGGTTATCAAATAGGTGAAGGTCGAACTCATTTGGGATCTTGGGATCTCTCGGGAGACGAGAACGCTTTCCGATCATTCGTTAAAAAATAACTAAAATCCAATAACAGGACGTAATTCCTTTTCATTTGCTTTTATTTGTCGAAGGAAATTCACGATGGGAGGGGAGGGAAAGATCCGTTCCCCTTGCTCCTCAAGAAAACTAAGCTGCCCAAAAAATGGAAGGAGAAACCTGGTAAGTTTTATATAATATCATTCGCAAGTAGCTTAGAGTATGCGTATATTGGGGCACTCAAAAGAATTACATTCACTTATATGAAATATTTCTAGGAGTAAAAAAACTCTAAAAAAAATTGGTTGTCTGTAAAGTCGGTTTACGGACGATAGATTTACGTGATAACGTCATAATCATTTATGACTTTGACTTTGACTTCGACTTCGACTTCGACTTTGACTTTGACTTTGACTTTGATTATTTTATGTAATACAAAACTCAGGTGGAACGTTACTATTTTTCATGAGTGTTGCTGGTATTCATCAATTTATAAAACGTTATCACGTCAAAAACTATACTAAATAAATATAAAATAATAACAAAACGTACATAAAACTGAGTTCGTGTGACGTGTGGCCTGCAAAAGTTAAAAAAGCTGATTCGGACTTCGGTCCGATTAGGCCTGAGCAAACTCGTTCCTTATGTTCACTATTATAACACTTGATGGTTGGTTACAATGTAGTCATGGGAGGAATCAGGCTAGACCTAAAATGATAACTGCTTCTCAAAGACAGCTGTCAGAAAAGACTATGTGTTTGGTGATAGTTTTCAAACCCATGTAAGATTGTAGGTCTTTACACGGACGATACAATTGTGCGACATGCGAGCACCAACGACTGCCTTAGGCTACTGATCATACACGATAGACAACTCAAGATGCAATGGAACAAACGGGCGGTGTGCCAGCGCGAACCGTGCCGTGAAAACTAGAATAACATGTTACTGAACTATAAACATTAATACAGAAATAATAATAATAACTTAGCACCACTTTTACCCCGTATAAATACATCAAAAGAATGAAGGGTGTTGCATATTTGCTCATAGCAATATATCTCAAGATCGGACCTTAGAGTCCGTTAAAAACCGATTCGTAAGGTTTCTTACTATGCTAAATGGAAAATGTTAACTGTTGAGGCCCAGTTCCCAGCCCAGGACATCTTCCTGGACACGCTATGTGCTAATGTGACAGTTTTGAAACTTGAGGGTGGCAGCTGGGTACTGGAAAGTGTCCCTACTAAATCTGATAACGATTTCGCCTTTACCGGCTGCTTCAGCCGTTGATGGAAATTTTTCATTCCCAATTGGCACAATCTTTCGTGCTTGTATTTAAAAATCAGTTAAAATCTAAAAATTATGTTGTACCTACGTACTTAAAACTTAAGCAAAATGTTTGTTTGCCTGTGTTTTGCCAATGTACTCGTAGATTGCCGATACAGGTAAATCTGTAGGTAAATCCTTCCTACTAATATTATAAATGCGAAAGTTTTTGTATGTGTGTAGGTTTGTTACTTCTTCATGCTCAAACGGCTGCACCGATTCCGATAAAATTTGGTATGGAGATAGTTTAAACTCTGGATTAACACATAGGCTACTTTTATCCCGGAAAAAGTATATGGGATAGTTGAGGTAGCGGGAAAACCGTAATCCACGCAGCTGAAACCGTGGAGCTACTATACTAATACTATATATATAATAAATACTATACTAACCGCTACTAGTGGTAAATAAACTATTAGTTACTTGTACATTCGCGATGCCAGTCTGAGTTCCTACTAAACATCAACGCGACGGTGACCCAACCTTAGCATAATGGTGAGTAGGGACTCATTCCAGGCATCGCGCAACACTACAATAAGTATTGAAATGTATCTAATAGGTACTAGTAGGTACTTTATATTTGTGTGTATTTATCAGTTCTCTGTATGTAGTGTGTATTTTTTTATGTTTTATTGTAGTGTTGCCATGAATAAACGTATTTCTTTCTTTCTTTCATCAGGATGACAGCCGACGCTAGGCTATCATTGGTTCATATAAAATAATATTTTGCTTAAGCTTTAATACACAAGGCACTTTTTTCCGTTTACCTATAGATAAAACAACTTCGCATTGTCGACGGATGAGGGTAAACTAACTAGCGCTAAACGGGCAGGCACAAAAACCTCTAATGATGTTACAATGGCGCTTGTTAGAGCCGGCCCGGGCACGGATCACGGACCGAGAAAACAATGTTCCCGCTAGAAGGGGCAAAATAACGCCTAGAATGTTCTATTCTAGCTTTCGGCATGTTTCAACTACATACGTTCAAACATACTCACTTTCACATTTAAAATATTATGTACGAGCAGGATTAGAAAGCAGTTAGGAAGCCGGTATGAGGAAGCAGGAAGTTAGGAATGATTAGCGGGAAGTAGAAAACATAGTTGGAAGTAGGATTGATAGAGCATGGCATAAAGCTTCGATCAAGAGGTATTCTTGATTGAAGACATAAAGACAACTAGTGAATATATGATTAAACTAGCTGCATCTCACGGTTTCACTCGCGTGGACTAAGTTTTTCTCGGTATGCCTCTAAAACTCACAGCGTACTTATATTTCTATTAGACCTTTGGTTGTTACATTGTTAGCAATGTGTTTTATTTAGTTTATATGATGTAAGCAAATCCCAAAAAAACCTGTGTTACGCCGTGAGACACCCCCCTTTTTTACGACCCCGACCTATCTACCTGACCTTACGTTGTGTATGTTTTTTTTTTACTAATAATAATATTTATATTGCCTTTCATAATAATCTATAAAAGGTATTTATAATTATGCGTGATGAGACCCTATTTATTTATTGACCCAAATAGTTTATAATAATATATAACGAACTTCTCAGATCTTGTATCTAATGTAACACCTAAAATATCGCGAAGTCTAACCTAACAATTTACGCGTTCTTTAATCAATTCTGAAACCTAATTAATTGATCAAACTAACTATCGAAGTTCTAAGATGAATGGAGTTATTTTTTTATAATTACGTAGTAGAAATTATAGTATTGCTGTGATCGTCGATTACAATGACTAATTAAGTTTTCCTATATCAATTATTTAATATTACGTTTGCCGTGCTGGAATAAAAGTCACATATGCATTTACATAAGAAACATAACTAATGAAATGACCCTAAAATAATAAGACATAAATACAATAATGTTCAAATTTAGAGTGGCAAAATAAGTGAGCAGATCCTAGGCTGGAACATGTAAGCTGGCAAAACATGCATCTAACCTGAAATCTTCAAGAAAGCACTGCCTCGAAGTATACAGCCCTCCCGGCTGGTTGTTGAAGGGTCCTGTAGGTTGAATTGAAAATTGCTAAACTAATCCTCGATTTTCCTATCGCTAGATAAATTATAAGAACTAACAATGAAATATATATAAATTATGTCAGTTTCTGAATTCGTTAATTTTCATTTAAAGAAGTAGATGATTATAGTTTCAATAATCTTAGAATAAAGCTATATGCTGTTATATAGTCTATTATTGTCAATTTCTTGATCTATTATTAGTAAGTTTATAGTAAATAACCATTGATATAATAATCCTGAAACAGAGTTGTCTGTCATGTCGTCGGATATTGATGTCGTCGAATATTGTCCGCGTTACTATAAACAACTGCTAAATGTTAATATTATGTTATGTAAAATCGGTATGTTTGGTTTCAT
The DNA here is from genome assembly GCA_934044485.1 of Apeira syringaria. Taxonomy (NCBI): domain Eukaryota; kingdom Metazoa; phylum Arthropoda; class Insecta; order Lepidoptera; family Geometridae; genus Apeira; species Apeira syringaria. The sequence goes on from OW203662.1 coordinate 1,445,948, forward strand.
AGAATCTTATATTTTCCAGACTTACTTATTACTAGTTTTGGTTATCTTATGCTAATAAGCGGCACCTTACATAAGTTTATCAAACATGGTCAAACTATCATGCAGTCAATGTAGCACTCAGTTAAGAGCGTACAAGGTAGTAGTTATGTGTGTTTTTGTGAAGAAATGGGTTTGGCGTTAAATAAACACATGGTGATTCTAACAAAGCCAGCATTATTGCGATGTGAAGATCCTTTGGTTAAACAACCGTATATCAAACCCGGATGGGTGATTTTCCCTCGTTGCGCATCAATTTGCGAGTAAAGATTGGCCTTAGAGGACTTACGAATCTTTAAAGATTGTGTGTGGTATGAATAAAGTGACTTTGCATCGTCGAATACCGATTTATAAAAGGCCAAGATGTGCCCTACTTGATAAAGCAAGTGGTGTCGGAATAGATAATATCTTCATGTATGTAAAGATATACTTTAGAATACAAAGCTCTTTAAATATCATTTCGAGCTATAGCCAAATTATGAATATAATTGTTGTGGCTGAATAATCGTCTTATTCTCTTGAGAAGGTCATATTTGTTAGGTCAGCTCTTTCTTTTGTAAATTTTTTTAGAGCTAGATCAAATTAATTGATCTTACCAATCGCGTCATTATATCATTTGATATTACAGGAAAAGGAACATGTTCTGAACCATTCGTCAGTACTATCATTTGATATCTCGTACATATAATACTTAATAAATTCATTTGAAATTGATATAAACGTGAAAAAGCCCGATTTCGCACTCACGAGCAGATTCATGAGCGACCTAAGACGACTTTTAGTCACTTCATAAAAATCCAAATGAGAATACATATATAAATAGTGAGTAATCCATCGTGTTATGTTAATGACCTCTCCATCATGTGTTATTTACAAAGATTGTCTCTCTTGATCAGAGGTAGTGTTTTACCTAGTCTCTTATGTAAGGTTTGATTGACAAAAGCATTATTCTGCGGGTTGTACATGCTTAAATTCCAGAAAACAGAAGCTTCCTATGAAACCATCAACTCATACGTTAATAAACGTTGGATTAGAACATTCATTTAGATTCATCAAAACTTTTTGCCAACTAGTAACGCATAAAGCCAATATTCAGTAAAGAGTTCGAGTCAATGAGTATTGTATTATGTCAGTAATATAATCGTTATCATATATAACAATCTTCCTATGTATTGTATCATATCAATAACTAAATCATCAATATACATAATAATCCTCTTATGTATTGTATTATGTCGCTAGTTAAAACGTCATATATCCTCCTATGTATTGTATTATATCAATAACTAAATCATCAATATATATAATAAGTCCTCCTATGTATCGTATTATGTCGGTAGTTAAAACATCATATATTCTCCTATGTATTGGCCAATACAGTATCAACATAATCTCGGTGATAATTAACCTGCTACATAAATTATCATAACACATGAACACATTTAAATTTAAAAAGAGTCAGAAGAAGATAAGAGAAATAAAATTTAAAGCATTCTTCCATAAAATTTTCCTTTATATAGATTTTAAAATTGATTACTTAGTATTGTATATATAGAGCCTGTACTCCACGACACAGGTTTAACCTAGTGTGGAGCACAGTGCCCCCCGAGTTTAGAATAAGTTAGCTTCGCCTAAACTCGATGTATCCTAGATTTAAGTTTTCCTGTGCCTAAATAAATTATTATTATTATTATTATTATTATTATTATTATTATTATATTTACTACGGTATTTTACCTCCTTCTATATGAAATTGAGAACTGTTTTAAGATCTTAATAAAACTTATCGGCTCCGTAGTACTATTCAATCGGTGTAAAGTAAAATCTAGATGAAATTTAGCATTAAGATTTAATCAATTAAGATTTAACTAAGCCTCTAATTTTATCTAATAAAATATCATTTAAACATGATTACTAGATTGATTTTAAAAGAAAGATTTACAGAAAATTAGCAAACTCATAGTAATATTTACAATTAACATGTTATTATTAAATTGATTTTATAGAAAACTCGTAAGAAAGATATTATTTGCCGTTTTGATTATTATTTGCTAGGTTTTAGAAAAGGAAAATCCATAGGAAGAGTTAAGCACTAAGAATACTTAGCTTTAATATCAGCAACCCCCTTCTCGTAGACTTAACACTGAATTTACATTTACTCAACACTAATTAAGCTAAAGAATTAAATCAAATTTATTAGAATTTAACACTAAACAAACTACAGAACTTACACTGATACAAGACTAACGAATCTATACTCACAACCAAAAGAATTACCCTATACTTGTTAAAGAAAATAAACTTCAAACAAAACAAAATCAAACACTCGTTCAGACTAGGCTATGCGTGTGCGCATTGGGCTGTCCTCACTCCCGAGTTCCGGATTTAACTAAGTAAGCCGCGCTAAGCGAGCGGAGCCGGAAAGCATCCCCCCGTTCTTTGAATTCTAAGCCCCGCCTTCTTTCTTCTCTTGAGTTTGGTTGATTGGTTACTATGTTAACAAAGATCACACCCCACTCCCAACATGTGCTAAACCGTCCTTGGGTTTTCCCTTGGGGATTTTAGACAATTCATGGAAAGTCATTAGCCGGACCCTTTCTATTTTTTTCCAAGCGGTCGCCTTTCGCAGTACTAAGAAAGGTTCAATTGTTTCTATCTTCCCACAGTTTTGCTAAGAACAAAAAATATTTTTTTGGTTTCCTGTCAGTTTAAAATATCTAATTTCTAAAGGTCCCATAAATATCGACGTTTATGTCTTGCACGTGATATTTTACCTAATTTTTATATAGGCGTGGGATAGCATACGTTACATCCACCTCCCTGGATGTGTACGAGATTGTGACTAAACAATGTTGGACACATACATTGCTCCTTTTCTAGGTACTTAATAATGATGATATATGTATATAAATAAAACCAATCACACTTAATGTTCTTAATTTTATTTTCATTATAACTATTTTATTACAAAAAATCAATTTGGCAACTAGTAAGTTAGCTATGTTCATACATGGAAATAATCTTATCTTTGATTAAACTTATACTATCAAATTAAACTAATCTGCCTCCTATACGTAAAATTGTAGCCTAGTTCTTATACTAGTTATAGCCTTACTATATTACCTAAATGACTGATTATCAAATCTAGAACTATTTAGATTTATCACTTCACTAATTCCTTACTTTTAGCACTATATCCTACTCCCTTTTCTCTTTTTGTTATTTTCGAGTTTTTTTATATTTTTTTGGTTTTTCTCTTTTATATATATAACCTACTCCCTACAGGAACCCTCGTTAATACTACAACATATATGTACTGACTTACACTCCTTGTTAAACTAACTTTGATATCTCAATGTTCCCATTTCATTTCTAATTTTCACTTATTGATTTACTTATATAATAGCGTGCTAAATGTACAGCGTTATAATTTCCAATAATTCTACCAGTTTCAGGACATATTAATGTGTATACGTTATGATAAGGTACTGCACCTACTTTATATGGTCCATGAAATAACAAAGAGAACTTTTTAGTTATCTTTTGTTTCGCGTCTGACTTATTTAACGCTTTCAACTTGACCCATTCCCCTATTTCATAAGATCTAGTATGATGTGATTTATCAAAAGCTAGAGCTCTTTTCCTCGCTGCCTCTTTCAAATGCTCCCTAACCCTTTCACGAATTTGATGTACCTTTTCTATGTTTTGTGATATTATTTTATCCCTTCCTAATGCCTTATCTATGCTCAATAAAGACTCATTACCGAAGACTATTTGGTTTGGTGAAAATTTAGTACTTTCATGATTACTTTTATTGTAGCAATCCTCTATGTCTCCTACAATACTGTACCAATTTTTGTGGTTATTTGAATAATACGTTCAAAAAAATCTGCTAAGTTTCCTATTTGTCCTCTCTACTAGATTAGCTCTTGGGTTCATAATTGCTTCCAAAAGGTTTAAACCTAACTCACCTCCCTGATTATACTTATTTGATTTCAATCTTGATAAATTTAAACTCAATCCACCTCCCTGACTATTGTCACTCCCGTCATTATGTGAATTACTGCCTGATTGATTGCCCTCATCTAAAGAATTTAATCCCATCTTTATTTGAATTAACTTATCAAGATACTCAAAACGTAGCAATCTCTCCCCAGAACAAACTATTTGTGCTTTTACTCGATCTAGAAAATCTATACCTAGAATTAAAGACCTAGTTAATTTCTTTATAACTAAACATGGTACAGACAGCTCGAATCCATTGATCTTTAAGTTGATTAAACACATTTTATTTACCTTCTCGCTTTTACGACCTACTGCCCCCTGGATCTGTATGGCAGGAATAGGTATTTCACTCAGTTTACCTAAGTCTTTTAATAACTCTATATACAAACTATCTGAAATACATGTTATTTGACTTCCTGTATCTATTAATCCTTTAGTTAAGATGTTTCCAATTTGTACATTTATTTCTGGCAATTCAATCAATGGGTTATCTAATTCCTTCTCAAAACTTTCAGTTACATCGCTAAACAAAGTGGCTATCTTCCTATATTTCGTAGTTAAAGTGCAACCTTGACATTCCTTAATGATCCCTGGACAAACAAATTTTCTTTTCCCCTGGTAACCCTCTATTTTATACATTAAATCTCTAACGTCGCTTTTAAAGTTATTATCACGTTCCGTTTCAAACACTAACTTCATGCTTGACTTTATTGGATATAACTGACCATTATTTCTAAAACCTAAACTCTGTCCTGGTTCCCAACCCATATTACACATTTGTTTATAAGCTACCTGAGTTACCCTTGCTTCACTTGCTTCTAGGTTCATACTTCTATCTATCAGCCCCTTTATAATATTAACACTCAATGAGTCTATCAAGTTCCTATTATTGTTATATGCCTCGTTTGTTGACTGTAAGGAACCGCTACAATCAACTAGATCTAGTTTCCCTGGCTAGTAGATGCGCTATTATTATTATCTACGTTATTGGAAGTAGACTTTGTCGTGCAGACTGGTAAGTCGCTTTCTTTGTCTAGGTTTATAATCCCCCCTTTAACCCATTTAGTATTATTTTCAAAATTATAAGGCGATCTCGAATGTCCTCTATTATGTCGTGTATTACCTCTGAAATTCCTTTTACCACGCCCCCTAGAGTTATAAGTTACTGTGTTGGTTTGTACTACCGGCGCGACTGCCCTATATTGTCCATTATTAAAAGGTTGTCTATCCCTCCTGTAATTATGACGTACATGGCGATTATCTACACTAGTTTTGAACGAATCGACCTGTCCCTTATGACACATAACATTTTTCTCTATGTCTCTTAAAAACTTCACAGCCTGTAGTGCGGTTGACCTTTCACCTCGCGTAAACCAAAGTCGTTGTATATCCTCTGGAAAATGATGCATGATACTCTTCACTAAATCACTCTCTGTTAATGGAATGGTTAATTGTTTTACGTTATCCATTTGCTGCGCAAAGTGCTCTTCCATAGTAGTTCCTTTGTTAGGTAACCACGTCGTGTTCATTAACTTTATTTTAGCATTTTCTTGCTCCCGCGAACTCCAATACACACTTAAGAAGTCATTTACAAAATCTTCAAAGCTACTCCATTTATCTTTATGTAACTCCATAACCTTCTGAGGTATTCCTTGTAAACATTCTAATGCAATTTCTAAAGATTTATCCCCTGCATTGACATATTTAATGTATCTTCTTAATTTCTCTATAAAACGAACTGGATTCAAGGCGCCTACTCCATCGAATTTCGGTTGTTCTAGAACTGGCTTCATAACAAAAACGTTGGTCGTCCTCACTAACTCAGTATCCAATCTCTCATTAGATCTAAACTCTATGTTCTCAGGTATCGGTTGACTTTCTGAAGTGGAAGCATTCGATATACTAGAATTAGCCTCTATTCTTTCTATTCGCGTTGTAATCTCATTAAATTTTTGTTCCATAAAAGATAAGATCTCCGCCCCAACATTATTATCCATTAAACTAGTTTCTAATCTGGGCTTCTTTTTACTGGAATTTGTAGACATCGGATCATTCCTCTTTCGCGTATTCATTTTTATTTAGTATAAATGCACTTGTAATATAAACTGAATTATTTAGTGTTGTTCCGGCCTATCAAACAAGAAAAATTGTTGAGACACAAAGAATAAAAGGTTCATTTATCCATTGTTAAAGGTAGTGTTTTCTTTCCGATCTCAAGATGCACATGTATCACCAGACCACGTCCCAAACCCAAACATCTGTCTCAATATAATGCCACCCTAACATTTCTATAATTTCTAAGATAGCATAACTTCAAAGATTTTTATGAGTTCCTTGTTACCTTTGTAACAAAGGTTTACAAGCTAACACATTATGATCCTATAACAATTAAGCGACCTTAAACCGTTTTTACCCTCGAGACCCTTTTTTATCTTTACCCAACACGTGTTATACGACTAGTCCCGACAAGAATGAAGAATGTTTCTTGCAAGCCCGACTAATTGTTTAATCCCTATTTAACAAACAACTATCCCGAACAATGAGCTTATTGTAAACTGTCGGAACTTTTACTAAAAGCTGAAATCCCGAAATGAACTTATGCATCTGTTCTTTTGTCTAATAATTGAGTTTGTGAAATCCCTATCCTTTAGAAATCGCCGACCAAAGGCTGCGTTGTATTATTTTTATCTTTCTTTGTTTCTTATTTCCGCCAAAATATGTAAGACACGCCAAACGTAATATTTCCTATATACTTATACCGTTATGCATATATACCGAACTTATTTGAACTAAACTTTATGCAATAACCTCAACTCAAAGATTAATTCAATTTCTAAGGTTACGATAAACGCATACCTTTGATCGGAGTATGATATGAAAGGTGAAATCCTAAACGTTTTAATAACTAAAATTATAGTGTGATACCTAATGAATGTAATTTTACTTGAAAAGATCAAGATTATTTAACTTCGTTAAGATAAAGTCTAATAATATACTCTAATGATCAAATAAATCTCCTTTATTCTAACAAATGAAATTTATATTCTACCTATATTCGAACAAATCAGATATGCAATTCTTTTATATATGCATGTTATTTTTATACGTTTATAATGCAAAGTAAATCGATTAAAAGAAGTGTTACGCGAGTCGTTATATAATTATTACAGACTGAGTTTACGTTGTGTATGTAGTAATCAAGTTCTTTTGATTTCGTTGCAATAAAATTAATTATTACATTGTTAATGACGAATATCCCTTGGTAACGGCAACAGATGAGACACCCCCCTTTTTTACGACCCCGACCTATCTACCTGACCTTACGTTGTGTATGTTTTTTTTTTACTAATAATAATATTTATATTGCCTTTCATAATAATCTATAAAAGGTATTTATAATTATGCGTGATGAGACCCTATTTATTTATTGACCCAAATAGTTTATAATAATATATAACGAACTTCTCAGATCTTGTATCTAATGTAACACCTAAAATATCGCGAAGTCTAACCTAACAATTTACGCGTTCTTTAATCAATTCTGAAACCTAATTAATTGATCAAACTAACTATCGAAGTTCTAAGATGAATGGAGTTATTTTTTTATAATTACGTAGTAGAAATTATAGTATTGCTGTGATCGTCGATTACAATGACTAATTAAGTTTTCCTATATCAATTATTTAATATTACGTTTGCCGTGCTGGAATAAAAGTCACATATGCATTTACATAAGAAACATAACTAATGAAATGACCCTAAAATAATAAGACATAAATACAATAATGTTCAAATTTAGAGTGGCAAAATAAGTGAGCAGATCCTAGGCTGGAACATGTAAGCTGGCAAAACATGCATCTAACCTGAAATCTTCAAGAAAGCACTGCCTCGAAGTATACAGCCCTCCCGGCTGGTTGTTGAAGGGTCCTGTAGGTTGAATTGAAAATTGCTAAACTAATCCTCGATTTTCCTATCGCTAGATAAATTATAAGAACTAACAATGAAATATATATAAATTATGTCAGTTTCTGAATTCGTTAATTTTCATTTAAAGAAGTAGATGATTATAGTTTCAATAATCTTAGAATAAAGCTATATGCTGTTATATAGTCTATTATTGTCAATTTCTTGATCTATTATTAGTAAGTTTATAGTAAATAACCATTGATATAATAATCCTGAAACAGAGTTGTCTGTCATGTCGTCGGATATTGATGTCGTCGAATATTGTCCGCGTTACTATAAACAACTGCTAAATGTTAATATTATGTTATGTAAAATCGGTATGTTTGGTTTCATAGAATCTTATATTTTCCAGACTTACTTATTACTAGTTTTGGTTATCTTATGCTAATAAGCGGCACCTTACATAAGTTTATCAAACATGGTCAAACTATCATGCAGTCAATGTAGCACTCAGTTAAGAGCGTACAAGGTAGTAGTTATGTGTGTTTTTGTGAAGAAATGGGTTTGGCGTTAAATAAACACATGGTGATTCTAACAAAGCCAGCATTATTGCGATGTGAAGATCCTTTGGTTAAACAACCGTATATCAAACCCGGATGGGTGATTTTCCCTCGTTGCGCATCAATTTGCGAGTAAAGATTGGCCTTAGAGGACTTACGAATCTTTAAAGATTGTGTGTGGTATGAATAAAGTGACTTTGCATCGTCGAATACCGATTTATAAAAGGCCAAGATGTGCCCTACTTGATAAAGCAAGTGGTGTCGGAATAGATAATATCTTCATGTATGTAAAGATATACTTTAGAATACAAAGCTCTTTAAATATCATTTCGAGCTATAGCCAAATTATGAATATAATTGTTGTGGCTGAATAATCGTCTTATTCTCTTGAGAAGGTCATATTTGTTAGGTCAGCTCTTTCTTTTGTAAATTTTTTTAGAGCTAGATCAAATTAATTGATCTTACCAATCGCGTCATTATATCATTTGATATTACAGGAAAAGGAACATGTTCTGAACCATTCGTCAGTACTATCATTTGATATCTCGTACATATAATACTTAATAAATTCATTTGAAATTGATATAAACGTGAAAAAGCCCGATTTCGCACTCACGAGCAGATTCATGAGCGACCTAAGACGACTTTTAGTCACTTCATAAAAATCCAAATGAGAATACATATATAAATAGTGAGTAATCCATCGTGTTATGTTAATGACCTCTCCATCATGTGTTATTTACAAAGATTGTCTCTCTTGATCAGAGGTAGTGTTTTACCTAGTCTCTTATGTAAGGTTTGATTGACAAAAGCATTATTCTGCGGGTTGTACATGCTTAAATTCCAGAAAACAGAAGCTTCCTATGAAACCATCAACTCATACGTTAATAAACGTTGGATTAGAACATTCATTTAGATTCATCAAAACTTTTTGCCAACTAGTAACGCATAAAGCCAATATTCAGTAAAGAGTTCGAGTCAATGAGTATTGTATTATGTCAGTAATATAATCGTTATCATATATAACAATCTTCCTATGTATTGTATCATATCAATAACTAAATCATCAATATACATAATAATCCTCTTATGTATTGTATTATGTCGCTAGTTAAAACGTCATATATCCTCCTATGTATTGTATTATATCAATAACTAAATCATCAATATATATAATAAGTCCTCCTATGTATCGTATTATGTCGGTAGTTAAAACATCATATATTCTCCTATGTATTGGCCAATACAGTATCAACATAATCTCGGTGATAATTAACCTGCTACATAAATTATCATAACACATGAACACATTTAAATTTAAAAAGAGTCAGAAGAAGATAAGAGAAATAAAATTTAAAGCATTCTTCCATAAAATTTTCCTTTATATAGATTTTAAAATTGATTACTTAGTATTGTATATATAGAGCCTGTACTCCACGACACAGGTTTAACCTAGTGTGGAGCACAGTGCCCCCCGAGTTTAGAATAAGTTAGCTTCGCCTAAACTCGATGTATCCTAGATTTAAGTTTTCCTGTGCCTAAATAAATTATTATTATTATTATTATTATTATTATTATTATTATTATTATTATTATTATATTTACTACGGTATTTTACCTCCTTCTATATGAAATTGAGAACTGTTTTAAGATCTTAATAAAACTTATCGGCTCCGTAGTACTATTCAATCGGTGTAAAGTAAAATCTAGATGAAATTTAGCATTAAGATTTAATCAATTAAGATTTAACTAAGCCTCTAATTTTATCTAATAAAATATCATTTAAACATGATTACTAGATTGATTTTAAAAGAAAGATTTACAGAAAATTAGCAAACTCATAGTAATATTTACAATTAACATGTTATTATTAAATTGATTTTATAGAAAACTCGTAAGAAAGATATTATTTGCCGTTTTGATTATTATTTGCTAGGTTTTAGAAAAGGAAAATCCATAGGAAGAGTTAAGCACTAAGAATACTTAGCTTTAATATCAGCAACCCCCTTCTCGTAGACTTAACACTGAATTTACATTTACTCAACACTAATTAAGCTAAAGAATTAAATCAAATTTATTAGAATTTAACACTAAACAAACTACAGAACTTACACTGATACAAGACTAACGAATCTATACTCACAACCAAAAGAATTACCCTATACTTGTTAAAGAAAATAAACTTCAAACAAAACAAAATCAAACACTCGTTCAGACTAGGCTATGCGTGTGCGCATTGGGCTGTCCTCACTCCCGAGTTCCGGATTTAACTAAGTAAGCCGCGCTAAGCGAGCGGAGCCGGAAAGCATCCCCCCGTTCTTTGAATTCTAAGCCCCGCCTTCTTTCTTCTCTTGAGTTTGGTTGATTGGTTACTATGTTAACAAAGATCACACCCCACTCCCAACATGTGCTAAACCGTCCTTGGGTTTTCCCTTGGGGATTTTAGACAATTCATGGAAAGTCATTAGCCGGACCCTTTCTATTTTTTTCCAAGCGGTCGCCTTTCGCAGTACTAAGAAAGGTTCAATTGTTTCTATCTTCCCACAGTTTTGCTAAGAACAAAAAATATTTTTTTGGTTTCCTGTCAGTTTAAAATATCTAATTTCTAAAGGTCCCATAAATATCGACGTTTATGTCTTGCACGTGATATTTTACCTAATTTTTATATAGGCGTGGGATAGCATACGTTACAGCCGCAGTAACTGCATATAATGGTAATAATATTACTGGCGAAAGAATGTTTAGAATCCGTCTAGTACTTTTTGAGTTTATTTATTACGATAACTCAAATCTTCCTCTTTATATTATTAGTAAATAGCTTCGCTGCCGCGGCTCGCGATGAAATGGTACGTGAAAGTGACGATTTCATTCTAAGATAGCAGTCAATATTTTCGGGATATAAGTAGCCTTTGTGCTATTACAGGGTAACATCTATATTCATTTCAAATTTCATGCAAATCCGTTCAGCAAATTAATCGTGAAACTGTAACAAACATACAAATGACAAAAAAACTTTCACCTGTATAATATTAGTGTGAGTAAATATACTAACTGGACTATAGTAACATTCTAAACATGTTTTTACAAGTTCAGTATAATTTCTTAAGCGACGTCAATTAAATTTTGACTAACCTTATTCGAGGTTTGTAACCCGATGTTGAGCGATGACGGGATTTATGGCAGAACGAGCTCTCTTGGTAGATCACTTTAAAGATATTCTTTACGCATTATAACAAGAAATAAGTTAACAAAATTGGTTGATCCAGTAGAGAGTTATCCGTGGTCATACACAGAAAAATCGCTCGCAGACAAGTCAATTTTAACTTCGAGTAAAAACGGAAAAGCTTTTCTCGATAAGAAGAAAACATAATATATTTAATATAGACGGGCTGATTGATTGTGCTTATCCCCATTCGAATACTACCGTTTTGAAAACGGCTTAAAAGTTTTCATTATCACAACGAAATAACCTGTTTCCGCGTTTTTAACTTTTCGAATAGCTTTTCAATGTACCACTTAGTCGGCGTTAGCGCGCACGAGTGCACCAACTAAATCCCTAGAGACACTCTGCTGAGCTGAAATACGACATACTTAAAATACTAAATACTACTGGTGTATTCGAAAAACATTCCACTGGAGGTAATAAAGAAGAATTATTAAATTAAATAAACATACAGCGTCACAGCGGCGTTTATAATTTAAACGTTTTACTTTAGTAATAATAAGTTGAACGCGAGTAAATAAAGTACTCTATATTAATAGGCCGCTTTTAAGAAGATTAAGCCCTAAAAGTTTGAAGAGTTTTGTCGGACCGTGCCGTCTCCAAGTTCTTTATTAAAGAGATTATAAGTTATTGCAACTGAAGAAAGCGTCGGCTACGTAATCGGTCCGCTGCGGAACTCCAAATGACCAAGTTTTTGTTGTCGCCCGAATTATGTGGGTAGGCATGAAAAAGCTGCTAAAGTCGCAAAGCGAGCAGGATTTATACAAGTAAATCCGAGAGTACGCACAGGGACGGCAGAAATTACTGCTGCGTACGGCCAAATAAAATACCGGCTTGAAATACTTTTATGAACAAAGTATTGAGTTACGACCCAATTCACTTATTTTGTATTCTTTCTGGTGCACTAGTTTGTCAAAGGTTTGTCAAAGCGGACTAACCGCTGAATAACTATGTTTATGTAATTCAAAAAAGAGGGCAGATGAAAACGTTTTGTTTGCTTACCACCCGCGGTTTTGCTCTGTGTGGTCTACGGCCCATACAAACTTTTATCTCCTCAACTTCGTTATGAAATGAATTCCAAAAAAACAGGTATAATGGGTTGATTTTATCTCCATTTTTAAAGCAAAATTTCTGTTAAACATTTTAATATTTCTTGTCTTTACTAGTTACATAGCTTGGCCATATATAAACCACCCTGTATTGAACGTCCTTAGACTCGCTTGTTTAGATTATTATCAGTACGATTTTAGTGCATCTGCCACTATTTTAAAGCTTTATAAGACAAGGCACTATTAGCTTTTGTAAGAAAAGTTAATCGGCTGCGGGCGATGAGCAAATTACATGACTAATTTTATGTAAAAGCACCCGCAGTACATAGGTAAATGTTATACCAGACTGCCAAGATGGTCTTTACCGTGACAGCCATTTCGCACTGTGTCGGACACGAATGCGGTCCGAATCCGTGAAATAACGTCCCAAGTTGTCAAAGAACTATTTGTATGGTAGGATCGGATGTCCTATATCGTATTTAGTGCGTAAACCACCGTACAAATATATTCTACGTCTGCTCCCGTTTTTGACATAGTCTGATCCGATTCAAATCGGACATAGTGCGAACGGCCTAACAATATACGGATTCTTACGTTGTCAATTTTAGTTATTTGGATTGAATATAAACTGACTACCGTTGTCAATAATGGTCGTTTTGTCACCAGTAACGTTCCCGACAACGGTCCTGGAGACGACCGACGAAGAAGTGACAGAGTACTACGCCCCGAAGGACCTCATCGTCGGACAGACCATTTTTGTTCTCGGACGGAGATTCCTCATTTGTGACTGCGATAGCTTCACTAGGAAATATTACAGGTAACTTATGTGGTAATTATACACGTAAGTAATCATGTTCGATTACGTACAACAGCGTAGTTTAGAGTTTGAAATTCATTAGCAATCTTCAAGCATCAATTAAAATATCTTCAAACATTAATTAGTTAGATTTTATTATATTGTCAAAGTATTAAAACTATTTTATAGTAACGGTCCGCCTCGGCTGCACACGGGTAAAAAAAATCAAAATTAAATATTATAATAATCCCTAATTTAAAATATATATAATATAGCCTGTGTCACCCGGACATAGTGTAGCTTCCCAACAGTGAAGGAATTCTTCAAATCGGTTCAGTAGTTTCGGAGCCAATTCCATGCAAACAAACAAACAAATCTTTCCTCAATATAATATAAGTATAGAAATCGTAATCAAATACATGCAAATTGTTTTAGTTGTTTTGTTTGTCTTGTTCACATAAAATATTTACTGATTTTTTATTAAAGGCTTTTAGTTCTTACGATGTACTTGATGAGTGTGGGAAAAAGATATGACATTTTAGTATGGGTACCTCTGATTCTATTTCCCGTATAACTGACAATACAACTCGATAAAGCTTTCCCCCCCTTAAATAGAGACAATAATAAATATAAAGTGCTAATGGACACATTCCTTGGTACAGTAAATTAAGCAAGTTAAGTTAGACTTTATTACGTATTAGCTTTTCTAGACTAGATCGTAACATCTTAATAGGATTCATTTAATTTTATGTTAACCATGTTAATTAATAAAATAATAGACATGAAAAAAACGTTATATTATAAAAAATATATAATATATAATAATATGGGACAACATTCAAACAAGGTCTTCAGGTGCCAAACTAGGCAGGGCCTGTACTATGGTAACCTGATGACTGATATATACTTATATATACTTATATACACACCCAGACACATGTCAAACAGACATGTTCATACACACAAATCTTTGACCTGTCCGGGAATCGAACCCGGGACCAGCGGCTCAGAAGGCAGAGTGCTTCCAACTGCGCCAACCGGCCAGTAATAGCAGGGACTCTACATTCGGTGAATTGTAATGGTTTTTTTTTAAATACAATATTTAGGTTTATTTAGCGTGTGGTTTGCTGGTGACCATGGCGCGTTTTTTTTTCTAAATACTGTTCCGAAGCATCGTGAATATTATATAGATGGTACACTGAGAGAAAAATAGACAAAAATACATTAATTATAACTAAATTATTACTAAATCCGAGGACAACAAATGGCCTGTGATAAATACAAATTGATTTTTGTAAATGTAATTAGTATATAATACAAATACCTGTTTTGTAATTTCAAGCGTGCGTAGTAATCTCAGAAACGATGACGTCACGGATAAATATTTCCTATTTTGTAATATCTAGAAAACCATAGTAATCTCAGAAACGATGACGTCAAGGATAAATACTAACTATTTTGTAATATTTAGTAAAGACGAAGTAATATATAATGAGGCCCTACTTATTTCAATAACTTAGTTTTGTAATATCTGGTAAAGACCTAGTAATATCTAATGAGGCCCTAGTTGTTTCAATAACTTAGTTTTTTAATATGTAGTAAAGACGTAGTAATATCTAATGAGGCCTTAGTTGTTTCAATAACTTAGTTTTGTAATATCTAGTAAAGCCCTAGTACTTTCAGAAGCTTACTTTTGTAATATCTAATGAGACTTTAGTTCTTTCAATAGCTTAGTTTGATAATATTTAGTACAGCCCTAGTAATATTTAAAGCTACATTTGTAATATCTAGTTGGTAATTTTGTTATTATAACCAACTGTATTTCATATACATATACATAAATATATATTTATTATTATTATTTTATAACTTTGCGATGAGCGCACTAAGTGCGCTCTTACTAACTCTATGGACATGTTAGTTTCACACTAATATAAAAACATAGTGAGATATCCATATCAATAATAAATCGCAGTTATAAAATAATAGTAAAAACTATATATTTATGTATATGAACTACAGTTGGTTATAACAACATGGATTGCAGATAAAATAAATACAAAGGAATAGATGTCAAAGATTTATTCATTAAGTACCTATAATATTTTACAGTTTGCTTATATATAACCATAAACACTATTTTACAATATAATATAATAAACCTATACAAGATAGACAACATCTAAATTGAACTTTATATGAACAGTTGATGTTTTTACTTAGTAACTTTTACGTACTTTAATATTAATATTCTTTCAGGAAGTTTTGCACTCGTAACACTTTCTAAAACGCAATTATAATTATGTATGTCTAAGCGGCGGCGTCTCGTAAAATGATAACTATTGTGGTTAAACATCCCTTACTTCAGTTTTTGATGGTTTCCATGTATTTTTATTTGTCCTTTAATGGTACACTTGACTTCAAAAAAGGCAATAGCAGTAAACAGACATTATTTAGGGTGTCATTTGATGCAGTTTCTGAAATAGAAAAACAGCAGTTAAAAAATTGTATTTTAATACTCCACATAAAGTACAATTAGTCTTGAAAAATAACACAAAGGTTATAGAAATATTCAAAAATATTTCATCTTGTCAAATCTAATGGATCCTACACATAGTTGGAGGCAAGATTTGGATGTAAGCAATAATGAATTGACAATCAAAATGTCAAACAGCAAGCTCTGTGTAGTTTCCATAAAAATACAGATTCCATAATATACTAACCGGTTACTGCAGACATATATTTCTCCAAAGTTAATTTCAATTCTCGGTCTCTTATATTTCCTAACTTTTTTTGTGCCAGCTCGAATACTTTGTTGTTCAGAGTCACTATGCTGATGAATAAAGCATCAGATTTGTCGTGGTATAATATGTTAAAGTCTTCCAATAGTAACATATAACCAGCAGATTGTTTCAGTACGGGATATTGTTAAAATATTCTTGAAGAGTTCCTGGCTCTGAATATTTTTTGGCTAATCGATAATTGGCAGTAGCTTTCCAATATTCTTCTACCAGATGCCAGGGCTCCAGAGAATTTCTTAGAAAAGTAAGTTTCTCTGCTATTTCCTCCTCCAAGTCTGCAAAAAACAATTTGAAATGTAAGTATACAAATATACTAATAACTACTAGTATAATACTAGTATAGAAATATGCTAACAGGGCTTAAACTATCTCTATACCAAATTTCATCGAATACGGTGTAGTCATTTGAGCGTGAAGAATAACAAACATACACACAAGCTTTCGCATTTATAATATTAGTAGGATTCAGAGTAGATTCTGAAGCACACCATTTGTGGAACATCAGTGCAGGACCTATCCACCCCACACAGAATATAAAAAAATGCTGAACTATCCTTAAAATTACACATTCTACTAATAATTTTATGTTTGGTGAACTTTGGAATGATTGAACTGATTTTGATAAAGTTTTGTAGTATAAGCACCTATATAGATCTTAATTTGGATAAACACGAGTTACTTTTTGTCAACGCGCAAATGGCACTGAATGCTCATGGGCATAGCTACTACCTTAAAGTCTAAAATCTGTCACCAGCCACCTAATTCAGTTTCTGTTCTAGGTTTGAAAAATGTATGTGTTCAAAGGTTGTGAACTTTAAATATAAAAAATAATATGCAATTGGATTACCTTTTCCTTTTAAATGAGCCACAGGTGATTGTAGTTTCAGGGCGTTTGAAGAAGTTGAGGATGATCGAGAGCGAGAGGAACCTTCAATTATTCCTTTTTCTCTTAATTGTCTTCTTCTATTGTACACATATCTCAGCAATTTTCCAGATGCAGTGCGAGCTGTACCTCTCACTGGTGTTGATATATAAGGGGTGTAGTACAATGCAGCAGATTCATTTGGGAATAATTCCTGTACCTCCAAAGCCCAATTAAGAAGCTGAGTATTTGAAATGATGATGTATGGGTCTTTCTCAAAAAGAGGTCCAATAATTAGTTTTACTAACAGGTTCCGCTGCGTTTCATCGAGTTTGCCTGATAGTCGACCTTGGTTTAATATGGCTTTACCATCATGTGAAGATTGCAATGTTCGAAGAACCTAAAACAACAAACAATGTATAAGTACAGTCACATTTTTTTATATACTTTTCTAGTGACAAAGCCTAGACAGCCAGTCGTTATACTCACATAGCCTGACCGTAGGGACTCCCCTTGAGAAATGCCATGAATTGGAGTAGAAGTTCTATTCTCTGAGCCTTGTAAAATTTGGCTTGGAGAGTCTTCGTGCTTACTTGCAGCCTGATCTTGCAATGAACTGGATGTTGGTTGAACTGGAGCCGAAAGGGGCCTACATTGTGATGAAGGCTGATATGATGGCCCTAGTTTAGTTAACAATGATCCAAATGATGCATTTCCCAATTCAAGTTCAGAGCATGATAGTGTAGGCAGCTGAAAGTAAAATATAAACTTGATTCCTAAAAGTAGTAAGTAGCTAGATAAATGACAATACTCAATACAATATACAACAAATATACATACTTAATATTATAAAAGCAAATTAAATATCTATCTGCATGTTTGTATTTAACTGTAACTTTGTTTTATGTGTGGAGATTCTGTATATATCACAGTGTAGGTTATAGATTATATTTTTGGAATAAATAACATCCTTAGGCCTTCAGCCATTATCAATAAATGTATGAATGAACCGTATTGTTTGCAAATAAAACACAATAGATCAGCATAACTGTTCAGTGGAGTCTTAGGTCTGACAGCTGCCAAAGTGACCTAATGTTGTATTGTTTACTTATATCTGTTTTGTTTTAGATTCAAATAAAACAAAATCTTTCTGTAAACTATGCAGTAGTAGGATGTGTGGTGTAACTTACTGTGATTTTATGTCAAAGCGGGCAAAGTCGCAGGTAACAGCTATATAGTTTTCTATAAATAACACTTTACAACATTAAAATTCAGGCAGGTAAGCTGTTTATAATAACATTAATAACTGCTAACTTACATTTGCGGTTGTATTAAATATTGAATCTGTTGGTTTTCGACTCTTCAGTTCTGCCTTCCAATTATCTAGATTAGCTTTAAATCTTGCCCTATCACCAGGGATTGGTATAAGCTGTATAATTTCATCATTACATAACAATCTTAGGGTCCCCGCATCTATTCTGCCTTCTGTAAACAAGTGTTAATCACAGTTCAATCAATTTTCATATCCATATTTTTGGACCTTTCCGTTCAAAATTATTGTAATTAGGAAGTGTGAGACTACCTGTGACATTACTACTCCTCAGATTAACTCTCCGGGCTGTAGATATGTACATAGATAGGTACAGACATGATAGATAATAATATGCATGCGATGTCCCCAAATTGATGACTAATAAGTACCTTAGTTTTCATAACAAGGAAGTCTTGATGTGTTTGTGATTTACCTAGCAAAAACTAATATAAGTACAGGCCGGCCCACCACGTTACTAGTCCACATTTTGCATACCTAGCTGTACCTGCCTACTACTTATCTTACCTCTCGCGATGTCCTACGATACTATATTTACTTACTTCTAATATATTTATTTCTGAATCCATAGGTGCATACCTGTACTTTTAATTAAAAACTGGACACACAGGTATAGCGTTAGCGACTGTAATTTGAATGGACAAATAAAATGGCGTAGACGTGACAAGTGTGACGACGCAAAGCAAGTGGTACACGATTCTGAGCCATTATGTTTAATAGGTCAGAAATCACTTTAGAAAAAGTTCAAATTACATGCACATAAAATATAATAATAAAATTACTTGTCAGGTAAACTTACCACAGAATGTTCGTACGTAATCACCGAGACCCCAATTAGTTAAAAGATCACTCGTGAGATGGTCCATATTTCACTAAATCATTTTCTTTTAGAACGAAATAGAAAACTTGATTGTTTAGGACATTTATTTTGAACAAAAAATTAAATGGATTAAATCAAATCCTAAACAATCAAGTTTTCTTTTCACAATTTTTAATTTTGATTGTGCGGCGTGCGCTACTTGCTGTCGCGTCCAGTGCTACAAACAAAATGGCTGTTTGCTTGGCCCGAAGTGAGCTAGGTGCCTGCCGATGCACAAGCAAAGAGCAAAACGTTTCTTGAAACTACAATACATATTTTGGAATTTACCTGGAATTACTAAATAGGTAACAAGAACATGGAGCCTTTTTTTAAAATTTAACGCACAAACTAAATAGAGTACTGCGATTTAACATTTGTGTCTAGAAATAAGTGAAGTTTATTACTTGGGATTACAAAATAAGAAATAATTAAACGTTGCTGTGAAATCAATGTTAGCAATTTCTTGAAATTAAAAACAATGCTTAGAATAAATAAGCTGATTTCTTGGAATTACAAAACCAGTAAAAACTAAACGTTGCTGTCAAATAAACTAATTCATTTTTTTTAAATCAAAAACGTTTCTTGGAACAAATAAGCTCTTTTCTTGGAATTACAAAATAAGGAAAAACTAAACGTTTCTGTTAAATTCAATAAAGTAATAACTTGTATTTAGAAATTGTTCTTTGAATCAGATGAGCTATTTCATGGGATTACAAAATAGGTAACAGGCTTGGAAATACAGATAACCTTTCTTAAAAAAACTAAACATGTTTGCAGCTTTTGCAAAAATATGCTAATATTTACTATAATGTGTGATATTAAATAAACTTTGTAATAATTTGCATTTACTAAATGAGAATTTTAGGAATTACATTTATAAAAACAAGGTCGTTAGTAAAATATAAGAACAATTGCAAATACAGCAAAAATTTCATAACTTACACTAAAACTTAGTTTTTTCTCCAAATACTAAACAATTTTTTAATATTTGGTGGTGACTTTTCTCTCAGTGTAAATATCCCCGCAATAACGTTGCTTCTTGGATAACATTACTTGATCGACTGATCATTGATGGGATGGTTGTGAAAAGGGATGGTTTTAATGCGAAAATAAAAAAAATATTAAAATAATTGACCGACCTAGCTAATGAAGTATACTTAGGTACCAGAAAGCGGAAAATAACAAGATCAAAAGCGTCAAGCAAAATATGACTGTACCTGTATACCATATACATATTAGGCAACTTCACATTTGATTTATTGTCGGAAATGATTTTCCTGCTTCTACTTACTTACGAATACATAAATAATGACATATCGTTCTTCTTATAATAATAAATCAATTCGGTTCATGAAGCACTGGGAATCAATTTGTTGACGAATTGTCGTGTTGATTATTATTATTATTTTATACTGTATACATCTAGCGTTTGACCACTATTTCACTATTATCATGCTAGAACTAGAATGCTGGCTTATTGGCTTTCAAAGACTGCTGCCTGAACAAGCGGCGTGTTTGAGGACAGTTTTTCAAGTTTGAGGGTAGCAAGGTAGCAAGCCACCTGACTACACACTTTACGTATAACGTTTCTGCCCAGAGCACTGTGATGGTTTGTGGAAGGCATCTGTCAATCGATACCTGAAGCTAGATGATTTCCAGGTCTTGCGCATCTGCCACAATTTTGACTAGTTATATATACGTTTATTGAATGTTTTGGGCGTTACTTAGAAACATAATTATAAGTAGGTACTAAGCTATGTTATGAAAACAAATCGTGCTCCATCATTCTGTTAGGTTCTGATACATTATTCATTTTAGACATCACGTGTTATAGAAATATTTACTGCTTACGATCTCCACGTTCGATATCGAAATAGAAATAACGGATTTTTTTTCTTCAATACGACCGGGTAATCCGTAACTGTGTACAAGATTTTTTTTAATCTATGAATGCAGTTTATTTTGCCATTTAAATCGATGACATGGTAAGAACAAATCTTTGAGTGTAGATATGTTTCAGACTTGCCCATACTGGCCCATCGAAATGGCCTGCCCTGGTATACCGCCCTTTTAAAGATGCTTTATCTAGTGAGACTAAGTTGAGAATGTGATATAATTCCTAGCACGTTCTACAAAGAACACTTTGTGGGTGCGGGTAGGTACCTAATATCTACCGCCATACAGGGGTTCTTGCGCAATACGCAGCCACGTTTCTATTTTAGGATATGCTAATTTAGTCTTAGGTTCGTGTATTTGTTCTCACGTAGACGTCACAGCGGGTTCTGAAAGACCCTAAACCGTCAGATACGAGTAGGTATTAGTTTAGTATATAGCTACTCTGAGTATATTAGTTTCGTATCATGTTGACGCTGAATTTCAAGGTATACAGTAAAGTTTCTAATTAAAATACCTTTACTGTCCTGTATTTCTTATTAATACCTGCGTACGTAATACTCATTCTCATTTTAATGCTGTTTAAGTCTTTCTGTTAAGTTTAGTCGGTATCCCAGATGATAAAATACGAAAGATTTAAGGCTGTATCATTCTGTAGAATTCAAGTTACGCAATATTATTTCCATTAAGAGTTACACCAGAGCAATAGGAATAAATAATAAATAAATACCTACCACGCCCTGGATGTGGAATTTTATTAGCCGGGTTCAGCATCTATTTTGATAAAGACTAAGCACCTAACACCTACACCCTATTGCAATGATTTTTTATACAATAGGTGGCAAGCAAGCATGAGGGTCTGCCTGATGGTAATCGATCACCGTCGCGTCGCCTATGAATATCTGTAACGCTGGGGGCATTACGTTTTGTTGCACTTAGTTAACTCTCCTTTAGCTACTCGGGAGCACCGAGAGAGGAAGCCCGTTTCACATTTTGTAAGTATATGGTATACCTACCCATAATAATAAGCACGAGTCGCTGCTAATAATTATCTCAGACTACCTTTCCGTTGTACGCTGGGGCACTCGGTAATGGCTCAACCGTTTGTTAGCGGTGACACGAGCTGGTGCAAGAGTCACTAGCGTGGTCGGAGCGCAGGCGCAATCCTAATAAAACAACTGCACTCAATATAAACATTCATTTATCTAGTAAAACTGTTACCGACATGGAAAAATAATAGTATGTACAGAAGGTGCAATGTTCAATTATTTATGCGATAACAAACGAAAGCTTCGACACAAGTTATTCGAGGTTTAAGTTAAGAACTAGAATAGCTTAGGAGTTGAATCAAATTTTATATCTCAAAACGAGATCAGTTTAATATTTTTTTACATAGTTGTGTCTTTACATATATGCATAAGATATGTATCTTATTCATAGATTAATAATATAGCATATATAGAAGAAAGGGTAGGTAATTAATAACTTTTTCTTTATGTTTAGTTGTTAATGAGGAGAATCCTTTTAAGGATGACCAATTGGCTCTATTCGTCGCCTTAGGCACTGAATTCGTAGGTACTTCTCACGATATTAAATTGATTTTTTTCTTCTTTTAAAACAGTTGAACTCACACTGAGTTCAACTGTTTTACGCTGCAAACTTGCCGCAGTCATTAATTTCCTAAAACTGTGATTTTTGGTACCTATTAATTGCATTGAAACAAAATCAATCAATTAATCAGTTACAACACTGTGCCATTATTCAATTGTTTACACGAAGACTGGCCGCAAGCTTTCGTGTGGTTAAATTGATGCTTACCGTATCTATAGTAATAATATTATGAATTATTATGAAATACCTAGGTCAATGTTCTTTTATAACCAACAAAAGCTATTTACTGACATTAGAGCTAAATCCTACCCTAATAGGCACAATTTGGCGTAACGTGTAGAACGATAAACCTTAATCACTCCCCCACCACCTACTAACAAACAGATTTGGCAACGAATTGCGCTGACTCT
This sequence comes from Apeira syringaria, assembly GCA_934044485.1. Taxonomy (NCBI): domain Eukaryota; kingdom Metazoa; phylum Arthropoda; class Insecta; order Lepidoptera; family Geometridae; genus Apeira; species Apeira syringaria. Next base: position 1,469,289 of record OW203662.1, read on the forward strand.
AGCACTGCTAGTCCGCTTTCACTTATTCTCTAAACTAAGTACAATAAGTAATAAAGTAACTTAGTCCAATAACGAATTCCCCAAAACGAACATACGTTTTCGTAGGTACCTACTGTTACAAATTAAAGCTTTTACCTGAGTTCCTATAAATTTAGCTTTAATAATTAGGTAATTAAACATCGTAACAAACGTAATGCCCCCAGGGTGCCGCGGTCGTACCGGCCTAGAATAGTGACCAGAGGACAGGGCCATTCTCTTAAATACTTCGTTTATACAAATATCTGGTAAATCGATATAGAAATATGAATCTACTTCCCCATCTCTTCCCGTGGGTGCCCAGGAGGTGGGCAGCAGCGCCTTCTGAGGATAGGAAACCATACTGCGCTCGCCAACCCGCCTGCCAAGCGTAGCGTGTATTGGTAAATCCCCCCTATATAGGGGATCATTGAGGAAAAAGAAATCACGCATTTCTGTAATGTGCTGCGCGCTAAAGCCGAGCCAACCCTAGCGGGTGTGTAGCGTTTAGGCAAGTAACGCAGTCGCGCTCGCAGAGCGGGCCGGGCTGTTCTATATAGGCCGTGGCTGTGCCGTCATGAAAAATTACAAGTCGACCCTTGGCATGTAGTTCTAATTCGAATTTGCAGGTAATAAGAATTAGGGGCCCTTTCTCTAGGCAACATACCATGCAGTGTGTATTCTACGGCTCTATAGATAAAATGATCTTTAGGAAGGATGGGCGTACGGGACACCCCGGTACGATTCCGAAAGTGGATACGCACGATTTTTGTACACGTACAAATATAAATTGTTGTGTATAAGTGCCGTACTCAATTCAAGAAGTTAGAGATACGTACTTACGATTGAATTCTGAAATGAAGATAATGATGACGTCACATAGTATCAGCTATCTGACAGCGACAGTCCTGTCAAACTTGATCTACGACCGGGGGAACGAAATGGCATTCTTCCACTCTTTAAAAGGGTTAAAGTGCCCTTAGAAAGCAAGGCAGCCTCATTTGAAGTTGTCACTAGCCGATACCCATCCAAGTAGTAACAAACATAATTTTATCTGGTCTACTTCATCAATTAGATAAGATGGAAAATGTGGAAACTTCATGGAAAAAAACATGAATTCATGAAATTCAAAAGCTTCATGGAAGAAAATTCCTCAAAATGTATTAAACATAATTTGAATTTCGTATAGTTTCGTATGAGTTTCGAAGCAATAACGAATTGTACACTAGTGGGATTCGAGCCTACGACTACATAATACCGTTCTGTCTCTTCGGCACCAAAGCAATCGTTGCACTCCACTTTTTCTTCTAAAAAGAACGTAAGCTCCGCCTAACATGATGTTAATACAATATGAACCATAAAACCCTTAGAATGGCACTGCGTTCACAAGAAAATAGCTTCACGCGTAGTTATTAGTATCGTTTAATATAATCACTGGTCATCAAGAAGCGCCGACAGTTGCTTGCTCATCAAATACAGGCCTGCAGATAATGAACAAGAAAATATAATGATTTCTTTTTACAAAATGTAAAAGGTATTCGGGTCATATTTTACTTAAGTGAGGATTCATCGACATCGCAATGTATTATAATTATGCTGGCACATATTTAGCTCAACGAATCAGCATTGCAATTTAACTTGGCAATGCTGCTAGCATGCTGGGCACGCTGCCAGCCGGTAGCGGGTTAGATCATTTGAGTTATCTCAACCTACCAATAGCTAGTGGATTGCTGAAATGTTATTGTAGTAGCTGCAGTATTGTAATTAGTTATTAGTGTTTTATTTTAATAAAGGCGTTTGCCGCAAGAAACAAAATTAAAATTATATCTTAATACTAATCCGTGTAATATTACACAGACTAGTTGTGTATTACAAGTTTTGATGTGGTTCTTTAATTTCACTCAAAAGAGAAAGAAAAACATTTTTATCTGGCCGATATTATGCTAGTCTTCCAAAGAAGCAGAAGCGTTACGCGTATATTTATGCGTATTATTTTTGTATGTATGAGCAAATCAAATCAAACAAAAAAAATTTTTACCAAAAAATGGAACCGACTTCAAAACTCAAAAGTATGAAATAACTTTTTGAAGTGGGTGCCATGATAGTTCAAAAGTAACTGATATCAAAATGTTGTGCTCATGGTACCGACTTCGACAAGTTATTTCATACTTTTGAGTGTTGAAGTCGGTTCCATTTTTTGGTAAAAAAATTTATTGTCACTCTTTTTAGTGACCATTGTTACTCATGGGATCAATTGTCATTGTGGTGTAGGTATGTTCACCGATGTCTTCACCCGCTACTATAATATCGTATAGGTATAAGCACGCATTTTTCAGTTTTTGACATGTAACTCAAAAAGTGCTTGTTCGATTTTGTTGAAATTTAAATGGGAAGAACCAGCTTTTAAATAAAAAAAGAACGATCAAAATCGGTTCACCCAGTCGGAAGTTATGCGGTAACAAACACAAATAAAAAAAAAAAAAAAACATACGGGTCGAATTGAGAACCTCCTCCTTTTTTTGAAGTCGGTTAAAAATCAAATGTTTATTAGCGAGAATACATTGTATAATATAGCGTATTCTACATTATTTCAAGCACACAGATTACTTACAAAGGTCTTAAAGTATTTGTTTAGGTTAGGTAGGCGTGCAAATATTATAAAATGATGTAAGAATTAAAATTATCTACAAGCAGGCACAACTGTAATTGGAAGATGTAATTTTCATGATTTATTTTTGCTGAAAAAGGACACATTAACTGATACTTAAGTCCCATTATAGTTCTATCAACGCTGCGCCGACGGTTGATCATTTTATTTGACATGCTAGATATTTGTGTAAAATTCAGATGAAACTTTTGTATCATTTCAAAGAGATATTTATCGCGTAAGTTTCTAATCGAGAACACAGAACCTTTTCTCCTTAAATATTGTATTTTGTGTTCGATCACTCTAAGCGGCCTCACACTAGTTTATAAACCGTAAGTTTAAGTAGGTAGGTACCTACCTACCTAAAGCTATGTCTCTTCATTTTCTCTCTTTAGCTTTACTCTCGTAATCAAAATTGATTAAGCGTTTACTATATACGCAACAATAAAGAAAGCGCTCGAGATACCTACTTCACTCATAACGTAAGTTACTAGCCTTGGCAGCCCTTTTGGGACGGCCGCCCATAATATTTTCTGTAACATTAAAAGCAGTCGGTGTGGGTGGTGGATGGCATTATGCGTATGGCATTTGTCCAAAAACAAGATTAAAATAATAGCTTTCCTTTGCGTAGCAGGCTACGGGGCGCGCTTACGACTCGAGAAACTTGGATAGGGAGGCACCCACTGATATACATTCGGACGGTATTCGAATTGTTTCAGAAAAACGACAGTATCATTCGGTTGTACGCTTACAGTTAATTTATTTTGATATAATATATATATATATTATATTATAAATACCTATAGACTTATTTTCATAATTAGGCTCGATTTAAATATTACAAAAATTTACTTTACCTACGGGGTCGCAAAAAAATTACTAATCACATTTTTTAACTTCTTAATTTCTTTTATTTTGGTGTAATACACATTCCAAGCACATTGGTCGTTACCGCTACAATTTCTGATAAAGGAAAAATATCTAAAATATTTTTCAGAAATCAATATTTTGTTCATTCGAATTAAGTTTCATGGACTGTTCTCATAAGTGGTATTTTTAAAGGTCCATTAGATATGTAGGACATTCAACGAAATAAGCTGAAAAGACTCAAAATTGAGTACGGTCGACGGTCCCGTGGCGCAGTGGTTTGTGTCATCGACATGAGTTCTGTGTCTCCGGATCCCTGGGTTCGAATCCCGGCAGGGGCAAACATTTGTGCGAAAAGTGTACATGTTGGTCCCGGGTCTTGGATGTTTGTGTGCTGTGAATGTGTGTGGGTTTTTTTCACTATATAGAAAACATTCTAACATCTTAATATGTCTTTTAATCGCAGATTGATGCTTAACATCGAGCAGCCTGCGAGAGTCGAAGTCCATCAAGAGACGAAGAAAGAATTCCCAAAGGTAAAATGGTGTTCAGTTTATTTTAATAGGTACTGCCTTATCCCGAGTATTCCGTGTAATTTTCTCCCACGTGGTTGGGTTTGTGCGGTTTTAATATTCAGTACGTAATTACGTCAGGCAATTGTATTGGGAGAGTTAATTTAAATTAAACGTTTGTGGATAATTGAAATTGATTTAAATTATGCAAATGGTTGCTGGTATTTCCCGTGGTACATACTGTCGTTGATATTAGGTCGCTATGGGGCTACGTCCGGACCGGAATATTGTTTTTTATCTGTACAAAGGTTTTGAAAAGGTTTCAAATGTCTAAATGAGACAAATAGGACACGGGGTTTTCGGTTCGGTTTTCGGTTGAGATAACATAAGGGAATTCCACTACGAGCGCTTTTATATAAGATGTATTAGAAGCGGAATTAACTCAATAAATACTTAATTGAATATGCTCATATTAAAAAAATGTTTAAGCAGGCGCAATACAACAAGGTATTAGTATGCGACTAATAAATATAAGATTTATGTACGTATACGCAATGACATTATATATGTTTAAATGAGGTAGATGTCGCACAAGCGCGCGGAAACTGAGGCGGCAAAATTAAGTCAATTGTAGTAATTTTCAATGCGACGCGTATTACAAGTGCAAGTCTTAACATATATAGCTGTACCGTATTATCTGTCGCAGTAAGCATGTTTATGTCGTAAAAGAACAAAATCTGAGCACCGCGCAGTATGAATATACGTCATCTTTAGTAAAACATCATTGCGTATACGTATGTGTTACGTTTGTACAGAAATTTCCACCACATATCGGTATCGGTGCTCCCGAGGATTCCTTGCAGTCTTGCTTCGGTCTCGTGCCGAAGCCTCCACGCAAAGACATCATCAAGTACAATCTCAACGCAAACAAGGTGAGTGAGAATCGTTCTCTGATCTGATGAATTCATAATCAACGTTGGTGATGACTGCCGCTAAAAAACAGCTGACTTAACACACTGATCTAAGTGAAGAAAACACCACTTTTGAGTACTAATTAAGAAATTTAGAGAATTAGAAATAGCTCTTTTAAAATTGTTAGGATCAGAAGTTACGAAGATAAAATAGTTTGTTATCTGATAACACACCGTTTATACTATGACAGACTATACTGTGATTTAAAAACGTGAGTGAATATCAAATTTCTATTAACATGTTAGCTTTTTTAAAGTGTATTCAAGAGTGCGCTAGATCTATCGTTTGACCACTATTTCACTTGATGGTCAGTGAAGGTGTGGTCGAGGATGTTATCACAATAGACCTAGAATGCTTGCGTTGCGACAATAATAGCTCTCCGTTTAGATCCTATGGGTAAGAAACTATATAGACGTATACTATGCAAAGTAATAGAATAAGGGAACACGCTTGTAGTTTGCCCAAGAACTGGTAACAGCGTGTAGAAAAGCGTGAAAGCTGTTATACGACGTGAGATGACGTGTATTAGAAGTTGCGAGCGAGGGGAACCCGGCGGCGGCGCTAGGAGATCGATACAACTATAAATAGTTTGCGAACATGTTGTTATTCTTATCGCAGAATAAATAATGGTTATTTTGCTCAGCGCCTATACCTCGAGTTCCTTGCTCAGGCGCCGCGCGCCGCCCGGCTAGCTAGGCATAGGTTTTCGGTTCCATCTGTAAGTATTTGAATTCAAGTGTAACAAGCTAAACTGCGCATAAAACAGCAGAGTGCCAATTCTTTAATTTATCAAGACATGCAATTCATAAGCAATGCAAACGTAATTCAACTGTAATCATAAATAAAATTGTATTCCTCTAAAATAACGATTGCATTGCGGAAAAAATGAGATCTGTGTAGCCTTATATAATAATAAATAATTAATATAATTAATAAATAATAAATAATTATACTTCAAAGAGATATAAAATATGACAATTCATTAATAATCTATCAATTTAGTAGAATTGATACCCAGGTCGTATGTAGAAGTCGGTTACAAAATTTACCTTATCGATATAGGTACCGTCGCTTATATTAATCACTTAAAAATAAGTTATATTTTTAAAAGTAATAACTTTTACCACAGAGGATAGAACTGCGTAACCGTTGCTAAAATTGTATCTTTAGTAATCATTCTATTTGACGCAAATCGACCCACGCATTTTACTTACTTTATAGTGTAGGTGTTACGGAGAAATTACGTGACGACTCTTGAAATTCAAACATTAAAAATATGCCCGTTAAACTTTGTCTATAAGCCAGAACTTTGCAAATTACTCTCATCAAACAATCTAAATTATTCTTTGACGTTTGAGTTTGTAGTTTGTTGGCTTCTCAATTAAAGTTGCATCGTGCACTGACAAAGAGCCGAGGAGCAAAGTATCTCTACTCGCTAATAACTACACTTGTTTACACCGTGCGAGCTACTGACCGGCGCTGGCGGTCTAAGTCTTGTAGACTATTCAATATACATACTACATACATTGTAACTTGCTTCGCTTATAAAGCCAGATTATAGCTTTGGCGTTACGCTAAATTGTAACCTCGAAGTGAAAAAAGGCAATTAAATGTGATCTAAAACATTAACTTCGTTAACTATTCGCACGATATGGTATCGTATGTAACTTTAATAGCCCGCATTTGTATTTAAAGTAACTCTCAATATCAGCAGCATCTTACAACATTAACCCATTAGAATAAAATACTAATGACTAATTACAATATTGCAGCTACTACAATAACATTTGAGCAATCCACTAGCTATTTGGCAGCCTATAGATAACCAGTTGGCAGCGTGCCCAGAATGCTGGCAGCATTGCCACGTTTTATTGCAATGATGATTCGTTGAGCCAAATATGCGCCAGCATTTTGGCCACACGTTGCATCAATCAAACGCTCTGATAAGTTTTGGAAAATCCGATGAGCTCCCAGTCTCCACGGGCCCCATGTCTCGACCCCAAACGGTTCAAATATGTAACCACTACCTAGATTAGCATATATTCGCTGTTTCAATCGCTCCGCCTAATAAGCCGTGGCGCCAGACCGAACATTTGTTTCGGGAAGATGTGAATAAGTTTCATCCGTCATTCCGTCAGGTCTTTTACCATCGTCACGCATGAGACTGTTCTCCCCGACGAATGATATCGTTAATGCTAGCGTGGCGGGAAATTCGACGAGCACTTCTGGAACGAGAGAGCCCGTGGTTACCGAGTTGATGAATTGCAGTACCACGCTGGCAGTGGTGGGTTTCATAGAATTTTGCACCCGAGCGTAAGCTCAGCTCCCTGAAGTTATTTGCTCATAGCGAACAAGACATTTACAGATAATCTCGTATCGTAATGTGTCCATCGATAAGTGTGCAAGCTACTTGTCGCAGTAGTTCCCAAGTTAACTTGGAGTGTATAAACATACCACTGTTGGGTTCGTTTTATGACGGAAATACTTCAGCTTGTCGTTCCTGTAACGCAAAAACTAGACTTGTAATTTTCCGTGTTGGCAGCGGCCGACTTAAGTGTTTTCTAAGTAGAGCGGAAATGAGGAAGCTTACTGTCGGTTCGCTCTTCTTCGTTATCATAAAGCTATTTTAAGTTGTTTTCCATGAGAGCGTAAAACAAAAACATGGTAGATAATCACTCACTAGCAGCCGAATTTTTTCTTTCAAATATTTGAACGTAAGTTCCGCCTAGCATGATGTTAATGCAATAAACCATAAAATTATAGAGATAAGGGTTAGGATACCTTCGTTTGATACGATATCAACTGTAATGTTGGTCTATCAGTCCTATTAATTAATTGTTCATACAATTAAAGGTATATGGCGCTAATAACAACATCTCCTCAGATGTTATAAAGGAAGGAAGTAATTCGGCCCTAGTGGTATGGGCTGCTATAGCTTAGTTGAATAAAGCGACAGGACGGTATTCTGTAGTCGCGAGTTCAAGTCCGACTAGCAGCCGAATTTTTTCCTTCAAATATTTGGTAGGCAATACTATATACGAATTCGAGATGTTCTACGTTTACGTATGAAGCGCTCTTAGTGGACCGCGGGAAGGGGTTCCGAACCTTTTGGTTTGGTGCTACTTTCACGATAGGTGTCCGGGCTTGACCAGTAAACATTCTAGATTTAGCGTAATAACATCTTCGACCACACCATCACTGACCATCAAGTGAGATGGTGGTCAAGCGCTAGATCTATAAATGAAAAATAAAACCTTTTGATAAATAGAATACTTTGAGCCTTTTCATTTGCTAACTTATTAGTAAAAAAATTTCAACTACGAAAATCTGCCTTTAACATATATTCTTGCGGTAACGATCAATGCGCTTGAACTGTGTCTTACACCAGAAGAAAGGAAATTCTAAAGTCTAAATATGTGATTAGTATTTTTATTAAGCCCGCCCATCTATAAAGTACATTATTTGTAATACCTATTTTAAATCTACACGCATTATGATTTGTCTCGCCCTCTCTGCCTGTACTGCCTACCCGCAGCAAGCCTCAATGTTATTGGCACCTGAAAAGTCCCTAAGCGCACTATTAGTATAAGTGTTTAAATGGGCCTTTCTGTGACTAAATTAATTTGAATGATCTCATTTAAATGATTTTTTTATGTCGTCAGTATCATGTGAAAGTTTTGTTGTGTGATACGCCAATTTTTATATTAATACCTACGGGAAACAACTTTGTTAAAAACATGTCTGTGAACCATGCGAGTGAAGCCATGAGCCGGTGAACTATCGCTATCATTTCTGTAGTTTTATCAAATAGGTCCTCCACTCATTGCGTACGATGATTATCGTTGCACAGAATCTTCGGTATCTGTGCGAGCTGGACTGGATCCACCCGGAGGACGAGGGTCGTCGCTTCGTCCTCTCCTACAGCCTGGCAGACGGCACCATCAAGATCGGCGAGGTGCCGCGTCGCAACTCCGGCATAAAGGAGGGCAAGTTTCTCAGTGCCATGCCGCTGCAAACGCCCGATTCGGATCCGAACTTCCCCACGTATTTCACTCCTGACCGGTTCTACATTGGTGAGTACATGTCAATTTGTCAATAGATTCTTGAGGAACACGGTAGGTATCTCATTTGCAATAATTACTTTTGCCTATCTATAAGTTAGGTTATGAACCTGCCTACTCGTATTAAAAACTGTTTCGAAGTGCATACCTACTGACGATGACATTTCGAAAACATCGGTCCAAGTCGAGCTGTGATGGTGATAAAAGCGATCGGTATTATGGCGCTTTTAGTAAGATATAATATATAATTATGTTATTAATCGGAAAGTCAGGATGGTTTTCGATAGGTGATGCGCCTTTGAAGCGCAAGCTGGTTCAATCAATGGTTCAAGCTGTTTCGATAGGTAATATTTCTTAAGTTAGAATACAAGTTTCAAAGTTAACATAAATTCAAAGTGATGAATATTTATCTGCAATTTGAATGCAAAAGGTACACTTTTAAACAAATAGGTAATAATTGGGAAAGTATCCTGTCTTGAAGCTTCTTTATCTGATATTTAAGTGCCAAAGTGAATATCCATCGGAACCAGCGACGTGCAGATACCTAACTTGAAGACTATCCTCAGTTATCAGTAGACGTGACCTCCGTGTGAGTTCCCAGGAGCCGTAGTTCCAGTGTTCAAGCACCGGTTCAGGATCATCGGCTGCGACCTGTACGTGTACCGCTACATGAGCGCCAACCCGGACAAGTTCCCGCAACAAGTGGTCGACAACGTGCGTAACTACCACATGCGAGAGGGCAACTTGAAGGACGAACTACAGGTACCTATCCACCATCACTTTACCTTTACACTTCTAACTGGTGGACAAGTGGAACGTTTACGGATGGATATGGACAACCCTGAATTTCTTCTTTCTTTTGAGCAAATTTTGGAGTAGACAAGCCATGGTACCATTACTGGTAGGTAATAGATCGTATCTACTCCATGTTTATCTGTCCAGAGGACTTAGAGGAGTCGCAACTGTCTGGCTACAGAGGGAACAACTTCTAATGACTATATAAGAACCCTCTCAAATTAGAACCACGTACCATAATAAAATTGAGCTTTCATACCTCAAAGTAAGTAGGTACAGTTTATTACAATTTATTAAAGTTGCTATTTGTGGAGGATGCAATTAATATCAAGATTTCTGATAGAACGTCGAAGAAAATTACTTGTATTGTATTGATAATAGATAATTTAGCCTTATATTAATGCTACCTGCTTAAGCCACAGTTAATTAATCTAAAGAAGCTCATCGTTTCTGCTAGGGTAACGATTGCTTCCAAACGCTGAGAAACACGCAGCTTTTATAAAATAAGGGAGGTCTAGGATTCACGGGAATATGGTATTAACGAATAAAAAAAATACGAAAAAATGGAACCAACTTCAACACTCAAAAGTGTGGAATAACTTGTTGAAGTCGGCACCAAAATAGTTCAAAACTATTATCAAAATATTGTGAGCATGGTACCGACTTCGACAAGTTATTTCACACTTTTGGGTGTTAATGTCGGTTCCATGTTCTGGTATTCTTTTTTACCCTTTTCAGTGACTTGCTACTCATGGGATCAATTGTCATTGTGTATGTTCACCGATTTCTCATACGTTGATGACATTATAGTTAGGTACGGGTGTACCTACACACGACAAGCACCTTTTTAAATAAAAAGAACGATCAAAATCGGTTCACCCATTAGAAAGTTCTGAGGTAATAAACATAAAAAAACATACGGGTCGAATTGAGATCCTCCTTCTTTTTTAAGTCGGATAAAACTGTCACTTCTCGCGTCGTGTTTTTAATTATTATTATTATTATTTTTAATTATTACGTAGTTTCAACTCTATAGTCTGCTAGGCAGACTTTGATGTTACAGAAACATATAACGTAAGTGCCTACTAAGATCTACACTTTAATATAGGGACATGCGGTAAGCATACCCTATTACTGAAATAGCTGTTAATTTACAGGGTGCTATTCGCGACGAGCAAGCGGCCGAAACTCGAGCTCAGCTCGCCCAGATCGGCTCCGCCGCCGTCGCCGAGCCCAGCGTCATGGAGCGCTGCCTCACGGCTCTCGATGTGGTCGAAGGCAGTGCCATTCCGCTGCGACCGCCCTCCCCGCCAAAGACAACGGATCGTATCTCTTACGACGAAAGTTTGAGGATGGTGCGACAAAGGTAAGGACAAAAGGGATCGAGCAGTGTGAGGGATCGAACCTCATGAGAGATGTTGTGGAAGGTAACCCTCCGTCCATTTGGTGCATGGCGTATAATGGCCGTGTGAGAATCGGTGCACCACGCGCCGAAGGATACCAAGGATGGGATTTTGTCCTTAGCCTCAAAGAGTATCATGGTGCACTGGTCTGGAGTGAAGCACATAACTGTCCCTCCACCTGTCAACGCTACTAACCCCAAGGGCCAAATACGATTTCGAAAGTAGTAGAATACATTTTGAAGATGAAAAAGGAAAAGTTGGCCCAATAATAGGTATCTTGAATTGATCAATAAATTGTTTATTAGGTTCCCTAGTTATTAGGTACTGAGCATACCTATAGTTGATATTATTTCGCGACGGATTCGACTTCTACCCACAGAGACACTTTATAGTTTAACTGTGTTTCTACCTTACAATCAGTCAGTAACGGATGAAAAACATTTCGGAAATTAGGTACTTTGCTACTTTGAAGCGGTAGAGCACTAATTCAATGCTAGACAATTTACCCAGTGTTCGCTGATCCCAAGATCGAGGAAGGATTTGAATAGCCAACTGCCTGAACAGTAGCAAACATTAATTAGGAAAATTCACTAGATCTATCATCGCTTGATAAAAAAACATTCACGTCAGGACAGCCAAAATGGCTAACGTAACAAGATCGGCCTGGCGTGGGCTGTTCAACATACTTACTGACGATATCCATACCGAAGACCACCACATAACACCATTCTGTGGACCACATACCAATGTGCCATCGCTGTGTAGATCTTCCACTTTCATACTGCGTACTGACAAGGAGTGGGAATCGTTCCCCGAGTCTGTGGTACCCTGATAAGTACCTATAGGTACAATCCTGGAGGCTGCAAGTCACTAGTGAATGAGTTTTTCGAAGTTTCAGTGCTACGTCTTAGATTAACTCATTACTTAGCATCTAGTGAAACAGTGGGCAAACGCAAGCTGGCAAAACAAAACATACAATCTCGTTGCCCATCTTCCGAAATAAGGGAAACCTAGTACCTACTTCGAACACATAAATTTATATGAATCTCATTCATGTGTCGCTTTTTCCTAAATTTCCAGTAAACCATCGTGTGACAACGTCCTGCCACTAAAAGGTATCCTGAAGTCTGGCGCGGCGATGGACGACCACCAGAAGGTGGTGTGCTTCACGGGACCCACGCCCGAACACCGCGAGACCAGCGCGCGCTCAGAGAGCTACCCGCCAGGGCTCCAGCCGCACTATACAGAAGATCCTGACTTCTGCGAAAAATATAAGGAACCAGTAAGAGATAATCATTATTTTATAGACTGTCGTCTTGGCTCAGTAACCAGTGCTACACTGACTCTACAGGCATGGCTCTAGAATTTTTAAATGGAGATTCGAATCTCTGCCGGGGCAAGTATTTACCTATGTGATGACTACTGAATATATAAACTTATACCAACAAAAAAAACATTACCAAAAAAATGAAATGATTTAAACACTGAAAAGTGTGAAACTTGTAACTTGTTGAAGTCGGTACCATGATAGTTCAAAAGTAACTATCATCAAAATATTGTGCGCATGGTACCAACTTCGAATTCAATTATTGGAGTGTAACTCAAAAATAGCTTGGCCGATTTTGATGAAAATAAATGGGAGCACACAGGAACCACAAGCTTTCAAATAAAAAAGAATCATGAAAATCAGGTCACCCAGTTGAACGTTCTGAGGTGTTACCTTACTTACTTTAAATAAATACAGACGAATTGAGACCTCCTCTTATTTTTGAAGTCGGTTAAAAACACATTATTCGTGTACAAATAAGAATATTAATTCCTAGGGAAAAATAGATAATTAAACTGTTCATTTATTGAACAACCAAAAGATTGTGGGTAGCTGTCTAAGAGACATTGTACCCGAGGTTTTTTGAACGGAAATATATTTGTATTGTATTTGTGCATTTTTCCCGTGTGTTTGATGTGTGTGTGTGATGCGTAATGACAGTTGCGTCCGTGCCGAATGATTACACAAGTGTCGTGTGTCCAGGGTTACAAGGAGCGTGCCGAACGCCGCGCTGCAGACATCTGTCCATACGAGATTGTCCCGAGCGCTCGCGCTGCAGCAGGCGGCGACGCGGACGACGGCGCGGAGCGTGCACAGCTGCCGGGACACCTCGGCTCTTACGGCGTCGACTGCAAACAGGTAGCTTATTACTTATATGTAATGCAATGTAGCTACCAGCCCGTAGCGATGCAGTTATTACGACCATAAACTTTCTTAGATAAGTATAATTATTACAACAACTAATTTTACAAGTAGGAACATCACTACTTAGTTTATACCTATGGTGCTATAGTAACAAATAAAGTTACTCCGGGATATTTTATCTGTGACTCGAATACATCCACTTGCGAATGTCCGAATAAAGAGTACCTTCTTCTTCTTCTAGTCCTTATCTCACACTAGGTGGGGTCGCCACAACATGTTTTCTTCTTCCATTCTCTTCTATCATTGGTCGTCTCAGTGCTCACACCTTTCATAAACATATCGTTTTTCACACAGTCCATCCATACCTTCGGCCTTCTTTTACCTCTATTTCCATCCACATTCATGTTAAGTACTCTTTTTGTTATATGTATATCATCCCTCCTCGTGACATGCCATGCGAATAGAGTCTATCTATTATTAAACAGGTACCAGAGTACATGAAGCTGTCAGCAGACGCATACGAGCGTGTGAAGAAGCTACGTCGCGACGTGCCCGAGATCTCTCCTGCCGCCACTAAAATGGCGGACTACCCGCGCGATTTACAAATACCCTCAGTGGACGCTTGCTTACACCCACCGCCCGAGGTAGCGGGGCCTTGCGCGCCGAGGAAGGAAGAGGACGTAGCATTTGCCTGCCCGCGTGAACAACCAAAACTGCCTTGCTGCGACCCACTAACAAGAGACAAGTGATTTTGATAATAAACGTTTATATATCTTTATTTTCTTGCATTGGGTTTCTTATTTATGATCAACAACTACCAGCATTCATCTTTTCAGACGTCCGCGTCGCGTCGCAGTCGCCGTAGCGTTGCAGTCGCGTTCTGATAAATCTTCAAATAAGTAGGTACATGATTACTATCTAAATCTATAAAATATCGAAACTAATCGAAATAAAGTTCATATTGATAACACTTTGTAACTAAAAAGTAGTTGCAAAAATCTGCTTCAGCGACTTTATTAAATGTACAGTCGACAAAGAAAATGGTCTAATAGCAATTTGGGCAAAAGTTCCTGTGTTATATCAATAGCGATGAGATTGAACCTATCAGAATATTACAGCACGGGAAAGTCAACATTGTTGTTTTAGGGTGAGGTTAACCAAAATTTAAAACGTCCGATTATCTGTTTCACCGTCGTCGGCCACAGTTTTTACCATACAGTTGAACGATGGTTAATTGATGAAAAATATTTAAGTAAGCATGTTTCGTCAGTAAACTTTTCTAATTTCCTGAGAAGAGAAGCGTGAATTTACGTTGTTTCCTAGACAGGGGGTAGATAATTTGGCAAAAAGAATATATTATTTATTATTAATATTTTCGTTTTTAACTTTTATTTGTCATCTGGCAACATTGTTCTATTCCTTCATTTTTCAGACATTTTTTCCTTCATTTCAACGTAAGTTTCGCCTAGGCGATAATATATATGTTTATGTTAAAGCAAAAAAGAATACAATTCTGTATTTGGTCCGAATTCTAGAGTTGTTTCTGGGATATCTCGGAGACAGATGCAAGAACTTATATATTACATACGCTTTACATAATATCACTTCAGTAAAACACATATCAAAACATGTATAAACGTTTAATAATACAAAACCGCACTATAAATATCATAAAATAATTTATACATTTAATATTTTTAGAATGCATACATTTAAAAATAAAACGAAAATTGGGAATGTACAATGGTGACTTTCAAAACACAATGGTTACACTTAGCTAGGTACATAACTCCGGTTATAAACGATACTTTTTATTATATTTAACACGCACACGTTCAACAATCTCACCTGAAGCCGAATCACTATCGGAGTGATACAATTGAACTCAACTAGCCGTCACCTATCACAACTGTGACACAGAGAAATGATAGTTTGACAGACGGTACGTGCGTTATTCAATTGTTTATACGATATCGTCAACGACGTAACGCTTTTTAACCGACTTCAAAAAAGGACTCAGATTTTCTGTTTGTTACCTCAGAACTTTTGACCGATTTTGATGATTCTTTTTTATTTGAAAGCGGGTTCTTCCCGTGTGGTTCCATTTACATTTCAAAATCAGTCAAGCGGTTTTTAAGCTACACTTCAATAACTGAAAAGTGTTACGTCTACTTGGACGACTTCCTAATTGCGGGAGAAGAAATCGGTGAACATACACAATGACAATTAATCCCGTGAGTAGCAGAGGTTACTGAAATGGGTGGAAAAAATGTTTTATCAAAAAATGGAACCGACTTCAACACTCACAAGTGTGAAATAACTTGTTAAAGTCTATATCATGCTTACAACATTTTGATAATATACTTTTGAACTATCATGGTACCGACTTCAACAAGTTATTCACATTTAGCAAAAACCGATACAGGATTAACTAACAGGCCTACAATTATTAATTGAAGGCGTACGGCGTCAGACGAAAGTACTGACAGTGTCGTTACTCGTTTGATCATACTACGTTAATTTTAGGAACAAGCACGTTTTAAATATCTGTCACCAAAGGTCTGCCATAGATCTAGCGTGAACCCACTTTCGACCACATCGTCACTGACCATGAAGTCACGTCAAAATTAAATAACAAGTCTATATATAAAAAAAAACATAATATTCAAGTGGTAAATACCGTAATACGGGGAAAATAGGAATGGCGGGGTAAATAGGAATAACAGCCAGATTGTCTAAGCCCCGCTCTGTCAGTGTCATTAAATGTAGAAAAGGCAACATTTTTAAAGTTTCAAACGCATTGATATTTTTTACTACTGGCTACACTGCGCATTGAACTCAGCCAATCAGGTTTGAGTAAAAAAAAACATGTTTAAAAAGAGATGGTCGTGGACACGTGAATATTGTACCCTTCAAGTTTGTTTTTACTTATTTATATTACCAAAAAGTATTGAAATCGATGTAATTTTGATAATAATAGTGAAGTGTGATTTAAATAAATGTGAAGGTAAGTGAATAATTCCTTAGTTTCATTGAAAATCTTAATTTTAGTCGATCACTCGTTTTTAGGTTATTTTGGAGATAATAGGAACGCAAAGGGGGAAAATTGGCACGTAAACAGTTATAATTGGAACAACGTGGGGGTTATTGGGTTTGCATAAGAGGTAAATTGGAATTCCTAAATAGGGTTGTCAAAAACCAAAACCTTAATAACGTACCTAGTAAATTAAACTAATATATCATTTATATAAAGGAATGCAAATAACATTTATATTTAAACTGTTAAGTATCTTCTTCTGAGTAAATAACAGTTGTTTACGTAAATATGTAAGTATGTATAACTATGTACCTATATTATAGCAAACCTTAGTCCGCGGATCGTCCATTATTCACGTAGGTTTAAAGGGGGCGTTGGGAGGCTTCAGAAAATAGCACGTTTAATAAAGGATGGAGGGGGGGTAGCATACTACGCGTATTTATTTTATCGTTGACCACGCTATTAGAAGATACTTTAAAGTAAAAAATACACGCGATTTTTTAGGGTAGTCTAAAGAAAACTGGAAAACTACGTATTACCAAAGGTAAAGGTTAAAAACTTGCTAAACACATCGTGATTTATGGATGGCCCCTTGTTATACTAACCTCTAGCATGAAACTAAGAATAAGCAAAACGTTCAACGTGTTTTATGATTCAAAACTATAATGTTTAAATGTATTTCAGATGCCTCGCAATTACGTGCCCAAGCCAGGTGCTAAGCGTTACAAAAAGTATGACGAACAAGTAATTAAAGAAGCCTTGGATGAGATAACGTCAACCAATAATAGTTTAAGTGCTGTCTCTGAAAAACACAATATAGCAAAATCAGTACTAAGAGAATGTAGCATCTGTGGTGTGTCAGAGAGATCGGCAACAGGATGTCATTGTAACGTAACTGCGCACTAGTTTTTTGGCTAAGAAGTTTCCAATGAATAAATATGATTAATTAGCTAATTCGCAGTATTTTATTACATGGTGTCAGAAGTTAAGTGATAATAAATGGCTGTAAAGTACTTGCGGATATAATAGTAAAACAAAATGAAATTCTAGCTGCAATGCAAGTCCAAATTCAGACAATACAACAGCAACAAAGTCAGCCCTCACATGGCCATGTCCATGTTCCCTGGCCTGCTCCGCTCAACACTGAAGACGGGAACTTTGAAGATTTTAAAGCTTCCTGGAATAATCACGAGACTGCAACAGGAATGATTAAATGGGGCCCCGAAAGAGAAGAACAACGTGCTTCACTGTTGTTGAGTGCGATCGGACAAGAAGCCTGCAAAAAATTTCTATTCGATCTCACAGATAAAGGAAGAACATCCGTAACTAAACTTAAGGTGTGAGTGCAGGCATCTTCGTCAGTTAACATACAGAGATACTTCATGGCAGTGGACACAACTTGAGGAAAAAGAATTTCAAAAATTGAAGGATATAGTGAGTGATCTACAGGCTCTTAAGTATTACGAAGTCAATAAGCCTGTTACAATGGAGTGTGATGCTAGTAACCATGGACTTGGTAGCATTGTATCAAGAAAATAGAATTATAGCATATGCATCACGTACATTGACCGAAACTGAAAAACGCTATGCACAAATAGAAAAAGAAATATTAGGTGTGGTGTTTGGATGCAATAGATTTGACCAATACTTGAGTGGTAGCAGAAAAATAATTGTTAAAACAGACCATAAACCTTTATTGAACATTTTTAAAAAGCCACTGTCTCTAGCCCCAAAAAGACTTCAGCTGATGTTAATGACTCTGCAAAAATATGACATAACTCTGGAATTTCTTATGGGGAAAAATAACAATTTGGCAGATGCACTGTCAAGGTCTCCAATACAGAACAAAGTTTTCAATAGCAACATAGAACAACTATGCAAAGAAAACAAAATATTCAAAATACTGCAGGATGTAGTTGACGAAGAGCATCTGAATATATCAGACAAGGTTATTGAGCAAATTAAAACAGCCACAAGTAAAGACACACGCTGTCAGGCTCTATCTACGTATATAATTAATGGCTTCCCAAGATACTTTGAAGACATGCCCCCAGAGTTGAAAGAATATTTCAAGTATAAACATGAGCTGATCATAAGGGTAACCGGGCGGGCCCTTTGGTAGAGGCACGGCCTCGGAGCATGATCGATCATAAGGGTAACCGGGCGGGCCCTTTGGTAGAGGCACGGCCTCGGAGCATGATCGATCATAAGGGTAACCGGGCGGGCCCTTTGGTAGAGGCACGGCCTCGGAGCATGATCGATCATAAGGGTAACCGGGCGGGCCCTTTGGTAGAGGCACGACCTCGGAGCATGATCGATCATAAGGGTAACCAGGCGGGCCCTTTGGTAGAGGCACGGCCTCGGAGCATGATCGATCATAAGGGTAACCGGGCGGGCCCTTTGGTAGAGGCACGGCCTCGGAGCATGATCGATCATAAGGGTAACCGGGCGGGCCCTTTGGTAGAGGCACGGCCTCGGAGCATGATCGATCATAAGGGTAACCGGGCGGGCCCTTTGGTAGAGGCACGGTCTCGGAGCATGATCGATCATAAGGGTAACCGGGCGGGCCCTTAGATGAGGCGAAGCCTCGTAGCACTGAACGTTACCTAACTAACATGCATTGGTAATGATCGACCCATTGTTACACCCACGTGTCATATATAACATATACTCTTTGTCGTGTATAATTAATGTTATTATTAATCTGGGCACACAGTCATCACCGATGACAGGAGACGCGACAAAATGGTGGAGATGCTGGGATATTATTGATTGTGAAAATAAAATGGCCTTTTTGTTCATTGGGACGCCAGATTCGCTCTGGCCATTCCAAAAAGAAAAAAAAAGGGAGAGGAGAAAAATATAAGATTTGAAGGATTACATCGTTTTATTTTCCTTACAATGTATATATATGTATGTGTATAAACCCAAACGTCATCACATTCATTCTCAAGGTAAATCGAGAAGTATTATCGAATTAGGAGTGAACAAATTTATTGAATTTTTACTCTACTAAACCGTACCCTTTGTTCTGTACGGTAATTATGGGGTCGTGAATGTGTGTATTGTCTATGAACGAAAGTTTGAAGACTTTTTGTTCTGGAGATTATCGGTTTTTAATTTTACGTCATGATTGTTATGTTATTTTAAATGCTATTGATGTTTTTAGTTACGTAATATATATTAAGACGTATCCTTTGTGAATCTTAGAGATCAGTAAAATAAATTTAAGCAAAACTAAATGTGGATATATAACGTAAGTTCGAAGTTGGCGCCAATACATGGGTGGATTTAAAGCGTCGTACTATGTTCATATTGGAACGCGATGGAAAAAAAAATATATATTTGCGTCTATCCGATTGTATAGTCTTACGATTCCCGCCCAAGAAACTGTCATTTACTTGGTTACGTTAATTGAATACACCGTGTTGTTGTAAGTGAATTACTAATAAGTGTGTTTTATAACGAAAATCTTGTCTGTGACAACAGTGATCTAACAGTGTATAGTAACCGTAGCAGGTTGAAGATTTCTTCACACATCGCTGAGTAATATAAGGTAACGCATCAGTAACAAAAGGGGTAAGCCGGCCGGCGTCATTACATTACACATGAAATTAGTACGTTAATATCCAAATTTACCTGTCCTTCATTTACATTACAGTCAAAAGGGAGGGAAAACCGGAACGGGACAAAGTTCGAATCTGATAGACTCCCTTCGAAAGGACGCAGGAATCCCACCCTCAAAACCTCAGGAAAACAGAGACAAAGAACCCTCAACCCCAGCCCCTCCTGAAGCCATGGATGTGGAAGAGGCCGGTCCCTCTCGAGTCGGACCGACAGCAGACGAGAGCACTGAAACTGAGGACACTCTAGATGATGAACTCGAGATCGATCCAACACAGACCGAACTATCGAGAAAATATCCCGCTCTTCCGAGAACTCCCTGCCCCCAAACGTTATTCATAGGTAATTTAAGATATAATTATTTAAATAGTCTTTATACCACCGACCGCACTTCTTACCCTCGGAGATGGAACCACATCAAGAATTCTGATCCGGATCAGGCTTGGCATTCCTTGAACCAAACCATGATTCCTTTTTTGAACACGAGATGGAACAAGCAAGGGGTACTTCTTGAGTCAGACGAAACCCCTGTCGACGCATTAAGCTACCATGATCTTAAGGCGTCTATTATCAAAACGATAACAGAAACCCAATCGCCCCAGACTAGTGCGACCTCCCACAGCATCCCTCAAACCTCTGCGCCGATAGTAGGAAACGATCTGCTAATGCGACTAGAGAAAGGAATTTACCGAATAGAGGAGACAGTTAGAGTGTTGTCGTCTCATACTACTAAAGTCACAGGTAGAGAAGTTTCTCAACCTGCGCCGGTTGTTTCAGCTCAACCACATCTAGCCGGGGGCTTATCAACATCGAGGCCACAAAAGAGAACATTGGAGTCTGACAGCGAAGAAGAAACCCTGGCAGGATAAGAACAGTTATTTGATTAGTTTAGAACGTCGTAAAGGAATCATCTAATTAACGAAATGGAAATTGTTAGACTTAAGCTTCGACATAAGAAGCTCTTAAGCACCACGGATGACATACTGAATGCAATAACGCAATCGGACGAGACTAACCTCACAATCAAGGAGGAAGAACTCATTTCTTCGAAGATGCTCTTACATCATGTAATCGACGCATTCGATAAAGAACTGAAAGCACAACCAAACAAGCCACGTGTCATATATAACATATACTCTTTGTCGTGTATAATTAATGTTATTATTAATCTGGGCACACAGTCATCACCGATGACAGGAGACGCGACACAGCTCAAATAAACTATTTTCTCTAAAATATACAAAGGCTTTTAATCTAACAGGCCGTTGGTGGTCCTTCGAGAGCAATTAATCAGTGCAAGTGTTTTTGAAAGTTTCCATTGGTGTTTTCGTGGTGTTTGGCGATTTGCTATACCAAGTCGTCGAACCCACGCCATTGCCGGCCGGCGTTGGCGCCGCTGGCGGAGCATCGAGGATACCCTTCCTCGCAGGAGACTGTCGAAATTCCACAATTTCGATAATTTCATGTCATAAAATTTCAATCATAACCTCTTCTGAAAAATGCCGTATAACAATTGTCGGCCATAGACAACAAATTCGATTGAAGCAAGGAAAACGTCAAGTGTTATATATCAGATCTGTCAGTAGTGTCTTGTCAATACCGTACGTAAACAAAATAAAATTTTTGTGCTGAATTTTGGAAATATTGAAAGCGTTATTTAAAGTATTACAGTAATTAGTTTAAAAGTGTTCCCCCCCTATTGTTTTAAAATAAAGTGGTTTTCTACGTTAACGTACAGCGTATTACATCGTTACCTAGTGCGACTGTTTACAAAATTTACAATGCCCAATTCGGAGCTCGATCTTAAGCGCCTGCGCTCTCAAAGAGGACAATGCAAGTCTACAATAACGCGTATTGAAAACTTCATTAGTGATCCCATAAACATGGCTTCGTCAACCATTGACACATTAGAGGCACGGCGAGAAAAACTTCAACAGACATTAAAATTATATGAAAGTGTTCACTTAGATATCCTTAACTCCATGGATGTATTTGAGGTAAAATCAAAAGGAATATCCAAAAAGTAGGTATCTAATTACTATCGACCACTATTCAGATTTTTTTGAGGTTGACGCCATGAAGGGTTTATCCTCCAGTGAGACAATTTACTTATGCAAAAGAAACTTTGCGAGGTATGGTGTACCACAAAAAGTAGTGACAGATGGCGCCACCAATTTTGTAAATCAGGAATTCCGGAAATTTGCTGCTGATTGGCAATTTACTCATATAACCTCATCTCCACATTATCCTCAGTCTAATGGAAAAGCAGAAGCAACAGTAAAGAAAGCAAAGAAACTTATGCTTAAAGCTGAAGAAAATCAAGAAGATTTTGGGTATGCTCTGCTTCATCAAAGAAATGTTCCCACAGCTTGTCTAAATGTGAGCCCTGTTCAGAGACATTTTTTCAGGAATACTAGGACAAGTATACCAGTTAAGGAGGAATGTATGAAGCAAAAAGTTGTAATTGGAGTCCAACAAGCTATCAAGAATAGACAACAAGAGAGTAAAAGTTACTACAATAGAAAGGCACAACATTTACCATGCCTGGACTTGGGACAAACTGTTTATGTCGAAATTAACCCAGAAATAGAAGGAAAATGGCTTCCTGGAACAGTTACAAAAAAGTATTCAAGCAGGTCATATTTGGTTGATATAAATGGTAGAACATACAGGAGGAATAAGATTCACATCAAGCCTTATAAAACCAAAGAAAACAACTCATTACAGATAACAGCAACTGACTATTCACAGTGTCCAAATGACAATATTGGTGATGAGGTGGTATTTAAAAAAAATTATAATCTCCCGCCTGAGACAATTGAAAATGTAATGACACCTGCAGCCCCGGATCAGCAAATAGAGCCTTTGTGTACAACAAGACCTCAGCGCACAGCTAAACCTCCTGGATGGCTTCAAGACTATGTGGTTGATTAATTAACTATATTGTATTTATTATTTCTCATATGTTTATCCAATTATTAGAAAAGGGAAGATGTTGTGGTATTGTTTGTAACGCAACATATTTATATATCTGTGGTTAGTCTAACTAGGACATAGCCAGAGAGAATGTAGCATCTGTGGTGTGTCAGAGAGATCGGCAACAGGATGACATTGTAACTGCGCACTAGTTTTTTGGCTAAGAAGTTTCCAATGAATAAATATGACAGGACGGTATTCTGTAGTCGTGGGTTCAAGTCCCACTAGCAGCCGAATTTTTTCCTTCAAATATTTGAATTGAAGTTCTGCCTAGCATGATGTTAATGCGATACACAATAAAAGCTCTTTAAATATGATTAATAAGCTGATTCGCAGTATTTTATTACATTCTGTATACCTTCAAATGCCCTACGTGTTACGGAAAAAGGTTAAAATTCCAATAGAAAGTAAAAATTGGGCCAATTTACCCCGTTTTACGGTACTATGTCAAGTATATAATAACGAGTACGATGACAGCGAGGGTGACAAACATGCCCCCGAAGAGAACATATTTATCCTGCGACACCCGCCTCTCTATCAGAGATATGGTTGTGTTGGACAGCCCCAGGGTGTTCGCCAGGTCGATGATCCTTCTATGCGCTCCCTTTATGGTATCTCTGTTGTACCTCAGGGTCTCTAGCATGCTCGTACCTGAAAAATAGACAATTTTAATTACCTTTACAGGCATCAATTAGAGTATGGGCAGGCAGAGAGCACAGCGTTCAGATTACTACGATCCCGACACACTTCATTCGCTCCATCCACGCTCATCAGACCTTTCATACAAGAGCGCCGATTTAGAGGACACTTGGCCTCTTCCTTAGAATTTCCTCAATCTGATTTCGGAACGTTCGCCTAGACCTTCGTCTTCCAACTCTACCCTTTACTTCACCCAAGTACGAGTATACCTGCTTAGTAAATATTAGTCAACTATTAGTAGTTATGGATTTTCTATAAAAAATATAAGAAGTAGTCCGGAGTATGAAACTGTATGAGTGATGCTGATAAAGACGAGGAAATACGCGCTGCAGAATCTTGGGTTAGCTCTCGTGAAGAAAGGCATGCTTCATCCACAAAATGTATGTGTGCCTTTTACTTTATGGTACCAACGCACACGGAATTTTCATGTTTTTTTTCATTAAAAACGCGTGATATATTTAATTCACTTTATCCATGTATACCTGCTTAGTCAACCTCCTTTGGTTTTCCATTCTCTCTACATGACCAAACCATCTTAGCGTACTTTAATTAACTTTACCTCATAATGATCCAAGTCTTCTAGCTGGTCCACTAGAAAATCTGTTTATGACAATTACGTTTTTAATTGAGGGAGAAGACCTCGGAGAACCTATTGAAAGCACTAAGCGCGAGCTAATTGGACACGTTTTAGAGCCAGGGTGTTAACTAAACTAGTGTCCTGCTCAAAATCAAACAGGTGCGAGGCCGACTCCATGCCAATAAGACAACATCAAAAACTCGTTGTCTGCTAAGTTTATAGCGGCCTGAATCTATGTTGCATCTAACCTGGGCTTGTACAGGGATAGACAGACAAGTCATATTTTATTTAAAATGTATAGATCTAGCGTTTGACTAGGTACTATCACACTTGATGGTCGAAGATGTTACCACGCTAGACCTAGTTGGGACTAGGGTGGTCTAGTTGGGCAGTTCTAGGGTGTCTGGACTTTTCCCTTTTGATACACAATAGTTACCAATTTTTTATATATATATATATATATATATATATATAAAGTAGTGACACAGCAGCAGTTCTAGTTGGGCAGTTCTAGGGTGTCTGGACTTTTCCCTTTTGATACACAATAGTTACCAATTTAATATATATATATATAATTCAATTTTGATGAAAAAATGATGTCAAGTTTACTCAACCGACAGGAATGTTTTAAATTGGTAACTATTGTGTATCAAAAGGGAAAAGTCCAGAAATAGGATTGTTAAATAAATTCGGCTATAGGGGTGTGAAGTATCGTTTCATTTCGGAAAAGGGGTCTTTTGCCTAAAATATTTTGTAAATCACAGCTGTACCTAATCTTCTCAGTTTTGAAGTAATGAGGTGAGACTTAACGAAGCGAAACATCAGTTCAGTGGGAAAACTGTGTTTACGCACACAAAACCAGTTACAGAGTGTTATTGTTTGTTACTTAAGTGTACATTAATTTCTCATTATGATACACGTTGTTAACGATTCTATTATGATGGAAACGATAAGTGGTATGAAATGACCTTATGTTTGTTGGTTGGTGCACTTCTTTATAGTAACAAGGTGAAAGGTATTGAAACATTAACCCTGCGCCTACAGCAAACAAATAAATCCTTAGAAAATCACCTACATTTTTCCCTGCCAAGCCATCGAATTAAATCAGCAACGCCGTGTAAAATTCCCCAAAAAATCGACTCACCTAGTCTGATACTACGATGTAAGCTGTAGGCCTAGTCAAAGTAACATTCTACAAGCGTTAACGCTAGAGAACATATGTAAAATATATGAGATTGACACTTCAAAGCGATATATCATGTGATCGACGAGAACGAATATTCATCGTTAGCGGTTAGAGAAAGAGACGCGATGGACCTTGTGCAGACCCGCTGCGCTGATATGTCTTTGAGACAATTTTTGTTAACTTCTATATTTAAATTATGATATTTTTGTGCTGATTTTAGGCTATGCATCATGCGCCTTACTTCTATAAATTTATATATTTGGTGACAGGTTTTCACCACTGAATGGACACGTCCTTTTTTTAGAGGTCCATCCGGACCTGAGGGGCGTACTGGGGGCGGATTGGCGCTATGGGCATGTTAAACGCTCCTAATAAGTTTTCAGACATCCAAAGGGTTCTGTTCTGAACTGGACTATCGACAACCTGGAACAAAGCCAAGAGGCTTTCCTAGGAGGTCCATCGGAAGATCAATTGGTCTGAATACTCTGCTGAAAGTATCACTGGGGGTCACTTATTCGAGCCGCCACCAACGTTCTCGTAACGTACTTGATAGTTAAGGAGAACTATTTCTTTTTCTTTCTTTTCTCAGCTATGTGCGTCCACTGTTGGACGTATGCCTCCCCCATATAGGGGGGATTTGCCAATACTCGCCACGCTTGGCAGGCGGGTTGGCGAGCGCAGTATGATTTCCGATCCTCAGAAGGCGCTGCTGCCCACCTCCTGGTACGTTATCCCTTAGCCGACTCTTACGGCACCCGCGGGAAGAGATGGGGGAGTACTATTCTAGGCCGGTACCACCACGGCACTTCAGAACTATTTACATTGCAGTTATTCACATAATACATTCCAGTATTCTGGAATGTTCCACAATGATCTGGGATGTTCTCGAACATTACACAATATTTCAAAATGTTGCTATTTACATTGCAGTTATTCACATAATACATTCCAGTATTCTGGAATGTTCCACAATGATCTGGGATGTTCTCGAACATTACACAATATTTCAAAATGTTGCTATTTACATTGCAGTTATTCACATAATACATTCCAGTATTCTGGAATGTTCCACAATGATCTGGGATGTTCTCGAACATTACACAATATTTCAAAATGTTGCTATTTATTTACATTGCAGTTATTCACATAATACATTCCAGTGTTCTGGAATGTTCCACAATGATCTGGGATGTTCTCGAACATTACACAATATTTCAAAATGTTGTGGAGGTTTC
Source organism: Apeira syringaria (assembly GCA_934044485.1). Lineage (NCBI taxonomy): Eukaryota > Metazoa > Arthropoda > Insecta > Lepidoptera > Geometridae > Apeira > Apeira syringaria. The sequence continues at coordinate 1,496,086 of OW203662.1, forward strand.
TTTTTGAATACTTTAAAATATTTCCAGAGATGAAACTTCTAGCCCTTATATCTTCAAAAGCACAACCTACAGGTAAAAGCAGAACCTTTTTCATGGAAGGGAGATAGTGGATTACCATAGCCATATAACTCTATTGATCGTAAGTGACTCATTTCTGAGTTTTAGTGTCACGTATATAGTACAGCATAGTACTTTCTTTTATAATATAAAATTATATATGCAAAAATTCGGATGGAAAGCTGTTTGTTACTCAATCAATTTACAGTCGAACAGATATGTGTCAAATTTGGTAAGAAAATATCTAAGACTTTAAAAATAACACATCACATACTTTTTACATGAAACTAAATGATTCCTGTCACATAAACTAGTTATGTGACAGGAATCATTTAGTTTCATTTTTTTTTTAGTTTTCGACTGGTAAATACTAAATCATAGTCCATGCGATGAACCTGTGTGGCGCCTCATCGTACCTACAATAACAATTTGTACCAGCTGTGTCAATAATCTTACCAAAGATAGACACAGCTGCAGCTAAGCGGATAAATACTTAATATTGATTTAGTACTTTATATCCTCACATTATATCTACCGTACTTGAACGCGAAAATGTTTGTCCTGTGCCTGACGCAGGAATAACTTGCGTCACGGTTATCGCATCGGAATATTATAATAAACAATGTATTTTGTTCCTTTTCATTTATTTGATACTAGCTGCGCCTCGCGGTTTTACCCGCGTCATGATGATTGATGATGATGAAAAGTAGCCTATGTGTTATTCCAGGACCTGAAGTATCTACATACCAAATTTCATCTAGATCCGTTCAGCCGTTCTGGCGTGATTGAGCAACAAACATCCATCCATCCATCCATCCATCGTAACTTTCACATCTATAATATTAGTAGAATAGGATTAGTAGGATTTGGTTTTTTTTCAACAATCACGTATATAAACTCACGTTTGAAAAACTATCACGAACCACATAGTGTGTTCAGGCAGCAGTCCTCGAGAGCCAGTATAAACATTCTAGATCTAGTGTGATTACATGTTCGACCACATCGTCACTGACCATCAAGTGAGATAGAGGTCAAACGATAAATCAATACAGCATAGCAAAAAAACTTTACTTTTGCTTTACAAAGTATATTTTATCTGCGTCACATTTTGTACTAGATAAATGAAAGTTTCTGCTGAGAACTACGACACGGCTGGACTACGATTACAGTTCTATAGTGATTCCCCTTCGGCTACTGGTTTATCCTTCGTAAACGCACCAATGGAGATTCAAAAAAATCTAAGTGTTTGAAAAATGTAGTTTGACACTTTTATTCCGTAAAACTGTGTCAATAGCGCGGAGCACGGCTACGACCTATGCGATACATTTACACATAGTACCTACCTACCATTCACATTGCTAAGTAATTAGTTCCAATCTCGTTCTCATCTTGTCAACGCTCTTTATAGTTGGTAGACATATTATATTTATTTCGTAATTATTAAGTTGTTATAGGAATTGCAAAAAAATATTAAAATTTTCAGAATGGATTCTCGCGCACAATTACACTATACAGACATTCAAGACCCGGAACAAACATCCATGCTTATCGCAGAATCGATCGCCCCTGCCGGGACTCCAAGCCAGGACAAATGTTCTCAAAATTGTCTTGACAAATTGTTTTAGCCAATGACACTGACGTGTTTCGAACAAGAACCAAGAATATATTTAGGAGGGAGATTATATGTCTTAACAAAATGAAGAAGTCACAATGCTGTGAATAAAGATAATAATTATTCATAACCGTGTAACTCGACAGGCAGAGACGGGAAACAACACTAAAGGCGTTCAAGGCCGCGTTCTTGTTTCCATTGGGATACTCCGATACAATCTCAGTTACGGATAATAATTGGATACTTAATAGAACGACTTCTATCTATTATGTCCTGGGAAATGCGAGGTGTAGGTAGGTATGGTGATTGATCTTTGCCCCGGATGCATTTCAATAACGTCGACAAGTCTATAAAACGGGTAATAATTGTTCGGTGTCAAGACTTCTTACAAACGTGACTGAGAGCAACATTGCTATAAGTTATTATAACAGGGCGCTTCGCACACGTGTCCATTGACACAATTAAACAAATATTACTGGAATTCTATTGTATGCGATGGTCTAAAGATTGATTTGAGATCAGCCCCGCGCACTGCACGTCTGCCTTGTAACGCCTCAGCATTGAACTTTGAATTAATTAGTCATGCATACCGCGAACATCATAAAAGATATTGTTAAAGTGAAGTATTTCAAAAATATTCATTCACCTTAGTATATGATGCGAAGCACATAAAATGAAAATTAGTTCGTGACGTTTATTCTCGAAATAAATATTATATTATATGTTAGTTGTCGTGTAGTATGTCGTGGTTACTCGCGCCGAGCATAAGTGCCGGGGACCGAGAGTACAATCTCGCTATTCCAACCTAATTTCGTTTGGATCAACTAATACTTAGGTGTTGGATGCAACAAAAACAGTTCGCCTTGATCTGGTGTGATCAGGTTCGCGCGGCTCTAACACTCGTGTGTACAAGGCCACAGCTAGTTTGTTTAGAGCCGCTACGAAGCGAGAGCAAACTTTGTCAAAATTAATTAATTTAACAAAAAACTTTATTTAGTGTACATACGTGTCAATCTACCAGTTACCATGTGGTAAGTAAATTAAGTCACTTTTAATTAACAATCGAAAGGTGGTCTAGATTTTATTTACAATCGTATTATAATTTGTTCCACAATTTTATGTGCACTGATAGTAGGCCGGTTTGACTTTGAAACTGGTTTTAGCGATAGAAGCGATTATTTGCCACAGTATAGAATAGTACTTATAGAATAAATATTCACGAAAACAAAATGTGTAACCAAACAATGGCAGCAACAGCGCGCGTGCAACTCGCGTCACGACCCACGCTACATTAAGTAGGTATTCTAAAGAATTATGAATGCCCTGCTATGTAATTATGTGAAGAATATCCTATCCTACATATATTATAAATGCGAAAGTTTGTAAGTATGGATGTGTTTGTTACTCTTCCACGCAAAAACTACTAAACGGATTTGGATGAAATTTGAAACACAGATAGCTTATACCCTGGATTAACACATATGCTTATTTTCATCATCACCATCATCGCCGTTTTTCATCACCACGGGAGTAAAGCGGATTTAGATGAAATTTGGCATGTAGATACTTCAGGTCCTGGAATAACACGTAGGCTAATTTTCATCATCATCATCAGCCATCAGCACGCGGGTATGAATTTAAATAAACAATACTTAATCATTCTGAATGAGCCACGCGATGTGAGTCACTCTGCTTAGTAGGAGATACGGCTTAAGATATAATTTCAATTAACTTATGACACCGAATATAGATTGCACAAGGGTTGCCCAGCAAAATCCCGGAACTATAGGGTTCAATAATATTAACTTTAATATTAGAGTTATTTGACTGTTTTTATTTAAATTATTTTTCATTTTATTGCCTATGCAACAATATTAGGTTGCTTCCATAAAACTGTGTCATGTTCATGGTGGCTTAGATTTTATAAGTTCAGATTGAAGCGCGAGTACGGAGAGTGATAGAGAATAGCTGTAGGCTGTAGTTTTTTTAAAACAAAAATATAGCAGTAAGGTGAAACCCATTGGAAAAGGAAGAGAATACTTCTAACAAAAATTAAAGGAAAAATTATTTACGATCAGAGGTCAGGAAATGGAAGGGGGCAAAACTACAAGGTGGGAGTCGGAAAAAAGGAACTTGTAAAATATTGTGTAAAAGGTTTATTTTAATAACCCAATTCAGTTTTTATCTATACGAAAATTATAAAGAGGAAAGATTTCATAGTTACAAAAAAAAGGTCATAATGTTAATTCTATTATGTAGGTAGATAAAAACAATAAACTTGTTTGTGTACGATAGCGCAATAAATGAATATTGTATTTTTTCACATAAATGATAGTACTTTTATACTGATAAATAAAGCATTCGTGCAAAATTATACCCTAACCATTCCAAAAATATGTTACTTAATTTGGTAGTAATAAATAAAGATTGTAAGTTGAAGTAACTACATAAATGTATGCTTAAATATTAGCAGTAAGAAAATGTAATGTATAAGAGATGTCATAGTGGCCAAGCGACTCAGTCTTTAAAAAAATAGAGAATAACAAAAACTGACGTAGTCTTATATTTATTAAAACATAAATTATTTGAGTTTACGAAAGACGATGCAATTAATTGACTTTAGATCCAACCCAATCATTGGATAGAACTGCCCTAAAATCCTCTCCACGGACCACCATTATTTTTCTAGAATCGTACGTGTATAAAATAAGACAACATAAAACTTTCAATCGAGAGGATGGTTTTAGGTTGTCTACATCTTGGAACCCAGTGATTTATAGATGTTCGCGTCGCGGCGGTTTTCGCCCTGAGAAAACTGAAGATACTCTCAGGCTTGTGTCTCGTGGCAACCCTGTGCTTTTGCAGGGCTGTCGTGGAAAAAACGCCGAAAAAACCGCATCAAAATCCGTTGCGCAGTTTTAAAGTTTTAAGCATACATAGGGATATAGGGACAGAGAAAGCGACTTTGTTTTATACTATGTAGTGATACATACATGTTATGTAACTCTACCAAAATAATCAAAAAAGAAAATATAAAAGCTAAATACTTCTGTTGGCGAGTGTGGCACCACCCTAAATTCTATTTTTACAACGATGAGCGGTTCGAGCGTCCACGCATCGGCACCGTGACAGCTACCGACGGACGGTCGGAGCTGTCATCTATTATTCGGCAGGGAATAACAATAGCAAATACTAAAAATAAGGCACTAGTGAACTGTGTAGGTCATCTATTTTCTAGACCTTAACTTAATAATCTGACATTCTTAATATCTAAATAAGTACGTATTTCTGTTCCTTAGGAAGAGACTAGACTCCCACGACACAGGGAATCCTAGTGTGGGAGCTAGTGACTCATATCCAATCTCTAATTTATCTAAAGTAAGCTTATTTTAAGTAGCAATGAATAGTTTATTTTATTGTTAAGTTTAATCTTTTCAGTAAAATAAACTATTTCTATATGTGAACTAGCTATATATTATATTGTATGTGTTGTATATATATATATATATATAGGACACTTTTGTATTAGTTTTATGACCCATATGCCTTGGTATAAATAAATTTTATTTCATTTCATTTCAATTTAAAAAAAAACGAAAAAACAAGATAGACACTAAAAACAATCACCAGAGCTGCACACCCTTTTCGAAATTCTCATCTCCACAGCATCTATTCGACTTAGATTCTTCTACTGCTATTCTCAAGTCTCACTAATATACATTAAAGGTACAAAATGTATGTGACCTTTACTTTCCGTGATGTATCCGTGCCCATCAAGTGACCATCTAGACATTGCTGGTAAATCACTGCTCTCGACACTGCATTTTGTATCCTACACTGAGCTTAAGGCTCAACCAAGAAACTGTGCGACCTCGCGGTGAAGGAGTATTTTACTCCGGCACAACTCGTTTCAAGCACAAGTTCGACTGTTCTCATTCGTGGGACTGCTCGGCTAAGAAGCTCCCGATTCCATTAAGAAGAGAGCTAAAAAGTTCATCAACAACTATTCTCTAGTCGACCTTAAAAAAACTTAAATTTATCTGGTTTTATCGGATGCATTTTGGGTAGTGCACTTTGGAACTACGTAGTTTGATTCCCCCTTCCCGCTTCCATAGGGTGCAGCAAAACATCCTCCCTGATTTAAAGTTCAAATAAAAAACAGATGGATAAATATAATGGAGGTGTATTAAAATGAATGAAATCTACATAGTGGGAATGTAGGTTTACATGCATTGCCATAGCGATATGGAAACAAAATACAACATACATTGAATATGACATTAAATACACGGAATTTTAAACAGTTAATGCAAATTATACTCTATAACTAATTCCAACCATGCCGTGGACGGTTGAAAAACGTGCTTATGCTGTGGAATCATTCCTCGTAAATGTTTATTCCATTGTCGCTGCTCAGCGTTCTTTCCGCACACTTCCAGGTACCCCCTCGTAGGCCAGTTTCAGATCAAAAAAGCATTATCTTGTAGGTATCAAACTTTAGAGCAAGTGGTGAAATGATTAAGGGTGGAGGAAGGCCTCGCAGCTTTCGAACTCCAGAAAACATTATGCAGTAAGACGTTCATTACAGCAATCTCCAAAGAGATCTGCTCGAAAACACGCTAGAGCTCTTCAGTTATCTCACCGGAGCGTACGTCAAATTTCGCGCCAGGACTTGCGATTAGATCCGTACAAGATTGTCGTGGTTCGATAATTGTTTGTTAATTTCTTCACGTGGCGACGTCCCGTGGCCATCACGATCACCAGACCTTGCACCTTGCGATTTTTCCCTGTGGGGGAATTTTTTGGCAGATGTTTTTTGTTTCAATTTAGAGAGCAAAAAGAGGCTTGCCCCGTTACGTTAATACTATCAAAACATTTACCTATAAATGTCACGAGCAGCAACTGTCTCTATCGGTTCCATAGGGGGTTGGGAATAGACACTGAGAGAGCGCAATATGATTGCTTAATACCTACAACGCGAAAACAGTCTTTGGTATGTAATTATGTAGAATCTTTCCTAAACAAACTAGTGCACGTTTTTCAAGTGTTATCCCACTGGAGATCTCCAGGCCGATTTCTTATGAGCATTGTATGAAAGCATAGTTTGCTATTTCTACTCATTCTATGGTCTTTAAAAAATATTAGACTGATATAATATATACCTGTGTGTATCATCTCATCCACATTCCGATGCGAATTCTGCAGAGACAATTGCTCTTGTCCTAAATAGTCCACATTGATGGCTGTATGATCGTGACCGAAGCGTCGGCTAAGTAGCTGCTCCCTGTCCGCTGCCTCCTGTTCTCGTTTTCGTCTTCTGTTCTGCGTATTTATTAAGGATGCCTGTAAAATATTTATAGCATGACTACTACATGTGCTAAGGAACAACCACATACACCACTGCAGCTACCATGCCTAAGAGACAACCACTGGAACAGCTATGCCAGCGACCCAGGGCCATGCTCCGTTGTATAAAGGAGTTAGGATGGCTCAGGTAGCGGCTGGTGGGGGGAATGCACAAAACACCCCAAGCGGGACATCAGCACTCACAACTCGAATAAGAATACATGTACATACTAATATACAACTTACCTACAATCTAGATAAAACGAAACACCTCATGAAATCTCAAACACTGTAAATTTGGCAAAAGGTAGGATTCTACAAGTGCCTTTTATGAAAGGATTATATGATAGAAGCTAATTTATGCAGTCTTTGGAACATTCAGATGTGGTTGACTACACCTTATAGATCACGCATAGTCATTCTAATCAACACTACTGTAATAATGAATAAACTGTTGTACTGGACTATCTTATTTTAACAGAATTCTACTGAAATAATTTAAGTTATCAGCAGAAGAGTTCAAGTATCAACACCCTTGCTTCGTAAACGATGTTCATCTCACGTAATAGGGGGCAAGACTACTCTATTAATAATTATTCGACGGTCGTCGTGGTTCAGTGATCAGCGAAACTGACTTTGGAACTTTTCGACCCCGGGTTCGAATCCCGGCCGGGGCAAACATTTATGTGATGAACAAAGATGTTTGTTTTCGGGTCTTGAATGTTTGCCTCCCGCAACACAGGGTTCCTAGTGCGGGGGTGTGTGTATGTGAAAAAAAAAAATATATATATATATATATATAGCTGAGCTGAGCTCTGCTCTCGAACAAATACCTACTATAAAGAAAATTAGTGTACATAAATTAATATTATTGAAGAGAAACATTTGGATGCCCACAACTAAAGAATATGTCCCTGTCGCTTTGCCAATTAAGCTATAGTAGCAATTTGTTCCTTTATTATAACTACATCTGTCTGAGACAATGTTTTTACCAATAACCTGTGTGTTCACAATGATAATTTGTTCCCCAAGACTAGCCAAACAGCTTACATGTTTGTTACAATAAATGTGACCGCTTTCTGTGTGAAACTTCTCTAAAATCAATCTAGTAGTTTTGTGGGATTAGCCCGGACAAACATCGTGGGCCCCAGCATAGTTTAAGACGGCCTTGTATCTAGTCCGCAATGGCCACCACTACATGGTTTTTCGTCATCAGACATGGTATTATTAGCTATATTCTCTGGCCTTAGTTAAGATAACAAAGAGTTCTAAAGCGCAAAATATCTGGTAAATTCATATATATTTTTCAATGAATTTGTTTATATATTTTGATTAGAGGTAATGGGTCTATAAAACCGCTAAGGCTACAGGTTTTTTTTATGTATATGATATTTAAAATGGTTTGTTGATCAATAGTTTGAGCACCAGCGGCCATAATTTGCAACCACTGGTCAATATTTTTATTCTCAAAGCTGCCTAATCATCATCTCAGCCATAGAACATCCACCGCTAGACATAGGCCTCCCCCATATTTTTTTAGCCCAATAACTGCATTTTGATCTTTACACAGTTCCCATCTACAAACTAGTCACGCGGATCTCATTATAAAATTTGCATCTATCTTACCTGTATGTGTTTATTATCATATTTAAGCTGGTCAACCCTCATTTTCGCCATTGGCCGCTGGTTGATAGGTGTTTTGTATACAAATATGTCCAACTTCTCACAGTTCCTGGAAGTCACCATATTTAATTTTGAAGCATACATATATATAGGTAGTAAATTATCTGTGAAATTCTAATTTAATATCTGTAATGCATTGTCGTAAATCTATATGATCTCTTAATATAAATTATAGGTTATCCTACTAATATTGTAAATGCTAAAGTTTGTGTATGTGTGTAAATGTGTATGTTTGTTACTTCTTCACGCTCAACCGGCTACACCGATTTCGATGAACTGAGGTATGGAGATAGTTTAAACGTTGGATTAACACATAGGCTTCTTTTATCGTGGAAAAAGTATACTCCTCGTGCGAAAATTGAGGTAGCGGGAAAACCGTAATCCCTGCGGATGAAACAGTGGGGCGCTATTAAATTATAATATACAAATATTTATAGCCCTTCACTAATGTAATTAAAGCATAGAAATATGTTTGCATTATGTAAGCTCCCAAAACCTTTTATATGTAATGAGTGGTGAACAATCATATAACACCCCTGATGGTAATGCATTACTGTCCCTTAACACACAAAGTTACAAACTGCATTGCCAACCCTTTAGAACTTCATTGATTCTTTCTTAAAAGAACCATGTTCTTCTGTATTGATTAAGCTGTAGCAAAAAGGACATACCACAATGTGAAAATGAATAATGACATGTTGTCAAGATATGAAATGGAAACATTGGTTAGATGGATTAAGGTTGAAAAGTTTGAAAGAGCATAAAAGTAATGTTTCATTGATTAAGTAAAAATAATAGAATATGAGTAATTAAAAAAAATCTTATAAATAACTAATGGAATATACAATGCAAGCTGCAAGTGGTTTTCCCCACTAGACTTTTCTGTCAGAGGTAGTGTGTGATAGTGAGTAGTGGGTCTAGCATTTACAACTACAGAATACCGACCTGTCCTTTTGCCTTCAAATATTTTTTTACCTGCAAAAATATCAACGTAACTTCCACCTAGCATGATGTTACTGCAATGAACCATAAAACTCTTTGAAGTTAGTCCTGTTCATCATCCATGTTAATTTTGTTATTAAAACTGATGTGGTGATTCCCGTGTTTTATACATTCATAATGTAACATATTGATATTTCTTATGGGGTTGATGTTACTTAGGTTAAGTCTCAAAATGGCTCAAGACTACTGGAAATTTTAGGGGATAACCCTAATATTTAAAATAATTTTAGGGGACATATAGTTTGTAATTACAGCAACAAGATAATTTTTTCATAGTAAATGCTCAGACCTACAATAGATATGATAAAAGCAATCATGTTTAACAAACTTCAATAATTTACTCTTTTTTTTTGTTATACTGTACAGGTCTAGCATTTGACCACAATCTCACTTTATGGTCAGTGACCATGTGGTCGAAGATGTTATCACGCTAGAACTGGAATATTCACTGGCTCTCAAGGACTGCTGCCAGCTGACACACTGTGTTTGGTGACAGTTTTTCAAACTTGAGAGTGGTAGCTAGCATCATGTCATGGGTCAGCCGTCTATAGACTTGAAATCAAATCTTAGAATCAATGAAAAAGCAAAAAGACCATTGGTAGCAACTCGCTGCTATAACATAGGCTTCAGATTCTTGAAGGTATATAAAAAAATGTGGTCTTATTGGTCATTTATTGAATGTTACTTGGTACACTCACTGGATTGACACTGTTTGAAAAAAAACTCCACCATCAACTTCCTCATATTATAAAACTGTACCATATTTACATTCAGAGACGAGTGTGAATTCTGAGAAAGTACATCATCTGGCTGATAGGTATAAATTGGGTTAAGAAATGGGTAGGTAATGCAGTAAATGTTTTGAAAATTAATTTATGAACGATAAAATAATATGTACCTACATGTATTACAATATTTAACTGGAAGAGAGTGCTAGAATTGTATTCTTCATTTCTGTGAATGCTTGGAGTAGTCGCTTTGATTTGACGATGCAGAATTTATTAAGAAATTACTAACATTTCAGACTACCTGCATTACAAGTTATAAAATAGGCAGTAGTCATGTCATCACGCATTCAAAATATTACCCAGAATGTTTTAAATAAAATGTGTTTACTATTACTTAGGTGATTTTAATATGTATAACATTGAATTACTGTCGACTTTATTTATACTTACGCGTGAACTGCGTTAATTTTGGCTTGAATTGCATTTTCAATCGATTCATAATTGGCATAGTCATTTTCTAATCGTTGGAAAAGATCAGATGTTTCTTGTATGAGCTGATTTGTTTGATGATAAAGTGCTTCCATTTTATTTATTTTAGAGCCTTTACTAACTATACTAACAAGTTTTCACCGACTTAACATACCAATAATATGTCTAGTAATCTGACTGAGCTTAACAATAGCAGCAAAATAAATTAATAAATCCAGTAGGTAATGTAAATAAATAAGTTAGGTTATGAATGTACGTACGTACTACCAAAGAGCACAGACTATTTAGAGATACTGTGTATGTGCTATGTATGCCAAAAAGATTACAATACTACATAGGGAGAGACGGGACTCGGTAGAAAAAAAAATTACTATACGTCACACGAGGCTACCACATAGGTACCAACATGAAGACTGTAAAACAGTTATTCAGTTGTACCAACATGGTGAATGTAATAGGGATGTGCTGCATAAAATTTAAAATCTATCGATATCGATAAACAACCCTACTAGTAATTAATTACTGCAGGTAAAATAATTGTATTACTTTCACTAATTTTGTTTTAGCAAATCGAAAACAAAATTAGCGAAAGTATTCAGTGGCACAAAGTTTATTTCGACTAATTTACAATGAAAACGACAAAATAAAACGACAATAAGAGAAAAAAAATCATTTATGTTTATTTTCTATCTAAACAATCAAATTTTAGAAAATTAAAATTGAAATTATCATATCACACTTTTATTAAGTACAACACTATTAAACGTTATATATTATAATAGTAAACACCAATATTTGATATATACATATTGTTTAACACGGGATAATCACGCCGAAATATCGGGAACTCAATCAAAATCATTGATTTTAATGCGGTCTTGCCTCGCCAAACTAAGTAGAAAGAATACGTATATTATATTATTCACAGGTCTATAGTGGTATATGTAATGATGGCATTATATTTACCAATATAGACCTGTGACTCATTTGAGTGTGTCATAATTATGAAATATCTCGTTACGGCGTAAATTATTTGAATATATTTGTTATAAGGGGTTTTTACAGATATTATTTTGCGTCTGGTTTTACTTCCAAAATGAGTGTCTCTTCGGGAGTTTATAAGTAAATACTGTTGAGTGACTGTTAAAGCAACGAGAATTGCCTAAATGGCAAACCTGCACTTCTCTATTGCTCATCGCAATTTTAAAATCCCGATGAAAATAAATCAGTTGAGGTAAAGTTCCTACAACTCTATTGAATCGTAGGGAAAGCGGCGAGCTGAGCTTTCGTGCTAAGCTTCTAGCTCTTATGTGCGCAACTTGATCCAACGAAACTTGAAGGAGTATTAAACTTGACGCGCTCAAAACGTGGAGCCGGAACAATTAACAAAAGAAAAGTATTCAAATATATATCGTACATATTTCGACGGAATGGGTGGTGATGTTTTAATTACATAGTTAAACTCTTCATTATATTTTTGAGCTTCCTGTTTAAATTAGTTGACTTTAATAATGATTTTTAAGTCATATAACCATAACTATTTACTACTTTCCTCATTTACTTGATCTTGGTACCGACTGACGATTATAATTATAAAAATTGTGTTCTTCAACCTTAACAGTCTTAATGTGTTTTACCTATAAAATTTCTTATACTTAGAAATTTATAACAGAAAGCGATCAGCTGTCTGTTATATTATTTAATGTATTTAAATTTTTTTAATCGTTCCTTTCTGTGAAAGTGCTACGATTTTCATTATATATGAAGTCAAAAAAAGTACGTAGATCTACGTACTTATTACATGAAAATAGTACAAATCTACGTATTTTTCGATTATTTTTCTGGCCTACGTCATTTTAAAAATCCGAGTTGACAACCCTGGCTCTGTAACTGACGGTAGCGATGCGACGGTTGATTATATCAAAAAAAGATCAATGCTTGAATCGATTCATAAAAAAAACGAGGTCTCAAAGATCGATTTCTAAAAAATAGATTTTTTCCATTCCATCCATTTTTAACACGCTTTTATTAGTTTCACCTATATGTATGTAAGCAATTGATGCGTGGGGTGCGTTGCATGAAATTTTCAAACTATCTTCAGAATTGCAACTAGCAAAAAGTTTTAACGATTGATACCATGTACCCTACGCTCTTAGAACAAAGACATCAATCTTACCGTCAATAATTTGATTCATACTTTGAAAAATATTTTATAATTTTTAGTTTGAATACCTCACAAAGCGTGTTTTTTGGTTTTTTAAACTATAATTGATATAAAAAACAAGAATATACCATAAACACTATCTCTGAGATCTCTTAGCAGTAAAATCAGGAATTTAATATTGAGGAACTTCGATAAGTAATATAAATTAATTTTACTACCATATCAAAGTATCAGATCAGGTGTAAAAGAAGACATTTATTCTCTAAATATATTTGTTACACTAAACAGTTTAAAAATAGATAACATAGCTTATAAATAAAATTCATTTATTTCAGGCATTTAGACACCCATAGACAAAAAATGTGCCGTGGTGGTACCGGCCTAGAATAGTACTCCCCCATCTCTTCCCGCGGGTGCCGTAAGAGTCGGCTAAGGGATAACGTACCAGGAGGTGGGCAGCAGCGCCTTCTGAGGATCGGAAATCATACTGCGCTCGCCAACCCGCCTGCCAAGCGTGGCGAGTATTGGCAAATCCCCCCTATATGGGGGAGGCATACGTCCAACAGTGGACGCACATAGCTGAGAAAAGAAAAAAAAAAGACAAAAAATAAAATAAATAAATTTATTTATTATATATATATAGTTCCCAATGCTTATTATCTACAATTTTTAAAAACAACAGTCTGTCAAGCCTACTGTGATCCAAGCGGTTCCGCTCATCACTTACGATGTTGCCGGCAATTGAAAAAAGGCGCTCACAAGGAACAGATGATCGTACGATACTCATTTACATCACGGCTGGTGGGGGACCGGTGAGGGTGGGCATCATGGTGATAGGGTTTTTTAGAGAGATTTGATTTCAATAGCTATCATGTTCCTAATTTTTAAATAAGAAACTTCAAGTCAAATATTAGATTTCACATCATTTTCATAGACTAAAACTATCTGTCTAACATCCTGAACAGAGGATCTCGTTTGACCATCCTAAAGAAAGAGATTGAAACGATACGTGACGTCACTCAACGTCATTTTTCTTTTGCTTCAAGACGTGTTTTGAGCTGCAAGCTTCAGTGTCATAGATATCATCTTCCTGGTTTGTGCAAATGAGTGAATGACAACTGACAAGACAATGACAATATATCAATCAAAAGTCTTTTTTTTTGTTATGATTTTTACGGTCTTGGTGTTGCACCATCCAGCCTATTCTGGGAGCCTATTCATAATCAACAAAGTCAAAGATTACAAATTTAACTTTTTTTTATTAAATTGAGGTGACGGAAACTAAGCACACAGCCATCTCCGGAGTTTTTGAGTAATTAACCCTTTAACTGGCACGTAATATTATGAGTACATTCCGCTAATTGTAAATAATTGTATGGTTTTAAATTTTACCAAAACAGAAAAAATCGAATGTCGATTTTCAAGACCGAAATATCGACTCAATGGATCGGTTCTGTGTCACATATCGATTTGAAAAATCGATTTATTCGGTCCAGAAAATCGATTCTTCGATTAATCGATCTCAGATCGACATCCCTAACCGATGGTTGAATCACCACTGGCTGCGTAGTTTAATAATATGCGCTAGCATCTCTATAGTTTGTGATTAATCTCTGACGAGTGTGTACATCTCTGACCACTGGTACAGAAAAAATGAATTGAAGAAGAAGAAGATTACTTTCTCTTGTATTTTTGATCGGTTTCGTCTTGTGTTTCTGACTATTTCAAGAAGTTTATACAAAATATAGTGAACATGGGCGACGGCTGTCAGGCATGCCTCACGAGGGTGCCTCACGCAACTCTAATCGCGACAATTATGTGCTGCTTGGGCGTGGGTGTGTTTTGTGGCACCATGTACCGCGGCTCTGCTCTCTCCATACTAATGTTTGACGAGGTATTCCACTTTAGACTTATGTGGATTGAAGCACTCCAAATGATTTTCATAGTTGGCAGCGCCTGTATGGCAGCGCTCGGATTCATGCTGCTTTGTTTAGGCTGTCTTACAACTGGAGCCACTAGGCAGAGAGTGTACCGAGCGTGGCGAGCCAGAGTCGGCGGCCGGATATCCTGCGCTATATTTATGATCATAACATACATTCTAACATTTGTATGGATCCTATTACTGGGCTTCCTTGTCATAACAACTTTCCTTTTCACGATCTTCTGGAAACTATGTTCGAAACCGAAAAACGTCGAATTGTCGACGTGTATCGACTTTACGCAATTCGACTTCATGTTCCCTGCTAGTGTCAAACAAGAAGACATGAGAATATGTGAAGCTCACAAAGTGAAACTGTTTTGCAAAGATTATGTAGAGAAAGCTGAATTTATGTTCATATTGGCAATGGTTTCATCTGTATTGGTGATATTGAGCTTAGTGCATTACTTGATGTGCCTGTCAGCGAATTATGCTCACATCCGAGATCATGAAAAGTTCCAAGAGTTACAAGAGCTGCAGTACCTTACCAACCCTGACCTTCATGCTTCTAAAGATCGTTTCTAGTATATGGCCCGTGCGCCTTTGCTGCGCTCATTAGAAGCCACTACTAAAATGTGACACAATTAAAAAAACTGCTCTAATACCAGAATTTGACCCATTGTATTCAATTAGCATTTGGGGACTTTCAAAAGACTGACTTTCAGTGGAAAATTAAATTGCATTGAACATATCTATTTTAATAAAAAAAATTAGGATATAATTGGTAATGTTGATTACTTCTGAATTGTAAACATTCCTTAGCTACCTACTGGCTGCTATTATGTTCTGCTACATTAATTACACTGATTTTCCATTTACAAGACATGCACTAGTTTATTAAAGCTTGAAAATTCTTGTGAGTATTACAAATTATAAGAAGATATCATCATCACATCCATAGGAAGTCCACTTCTGAACATATGCCTCCCCATTGATTTCCACAAGGATCGGATGGAAGTGGCCTTGCACACTGGCAGTGCGCAACCCCAATTCCAAGTGGGTGGACTCCAACTAACCGTTAGTCCACTCCAATGATAAAGGACATCTGACAATGCTACATTTTTATATGAAAGAATTACTTTAAATTAATTGTTGCTGTGGCTAAACAGACATGTCAACATTTTTTTATTCTGTATTTAATTTAGGGACATCGAGTCGTATTCTATCAGTCCCCTAAGTATTTACATAGTCATATTAGTTACATATAACTGGTCAACCTGTATGTGGCCCTAGCTGTGGCAGAAATTTGCTTAGCCAAGATCCTCTGGAATAGACCCACATCAGGTTGATTGAAATCAAAATCAATATATAATAATCAATTGATTTTGATAAATCAGTCTCTCAGATGCACTTCAAACACCCTCCCTCAAGCAACATCTGGCACACTGCATATATCATTTTTGCATGGTGGTAGGGTACTTTCAAATACCTGCCTGGCTAGCTTCAAAATTAAGGGTGGTAACCCTTAAGTTTAAAAAACTGTAACCAAACACAGTGTACTAACACAGTACTAATTTTCTGTAGTTGTGGTTGAGCACACACACATGCATAAAAACAATTTATTTGTCTAAGCTACTGATGAGACGCTTGCTTGAATGAGACCATGATGGTCATTGATAAAAATTATCGAAATAAATTTTTACAATGTGAACTTTTTACTTAGGGCCTGTAAAGTACACCCCAACTGAAATCTTCCCAAAAATATCCTATGTATGGTAGATTATTTTTTGTTGATTGTGCTTTAAGAAAAGAATTTATACACAAATGTTTAAATGGTTCTCATTACTAAAATAAAACTGCTTATATACTTTATTGAAACACTTCACACAAATATTTATATGGCTTTACATTTCGATTATTTATATAATGATACATGTTCAAAGTATAGTACAATAAGTAAAGACTATGTAAATAGTATAAAAACCCATTTTATTTCATAGAATTAAGTATATAGGTACATGTTTTTAGTATGTTCTTTTTTATGCTTGTTATTGCTCAAGTGTTAAAAATCTTATTCTGTTAGTCCGTCCATAATACAAATCTGGTTTTGCAGTATACTTACATGCAAGAAAGTTTGTACTATATGTCAATATGCTCTTAAACTCACATGACCAATTTTCTGGTGATTTATTTATATCCATTTTGTAAATTTCATCACAATATGAGATGTAAAACTTGTATGACTTAGGGCTTCTAGTGTCCACAATCAATGTTGCTTGTTCGGAAAGTCAAAATTAATAAAAACTAAATATTGGTATAAACTAAATATATGTAAATAAGACTAATTTAATTTAAACTTGTACAAGTTATTTACAGAAATACAGTAGAGAAAAAATCTTTTATTTTCTAAACATTATCAAAATTCTTGACTTCATTTAATATTTTTCAAAACTATTCCATTGATAAGTCCTCAAATCAATTTAAAAGTAGATAATAGTTCTCGCAGAACTCATTTGCTGCACCTTAGGCCTGGTGGTGACAGGACAAGAAGAGGTATGAGATACATCTTGTTTACACAGTTGGACTTTACACGCTGATCCCTCTTGATTCTCCCATCCCACCCGTGCTTCCTCAATGGTCCAGCAACGGCCACCACATGGGACCATTGTGTTCCATATGAGCATTTAAAGAGAAGACTAAATTAGACCCACCACCTTACGTAATCTTGGTATTTATTTTATTTGAACGCAAAGATTGTTAATATATGTTATTTAAAATAGTAATTCATAGTATATTTAAGTATTAAAATAACATAAGCGTAAGTTTTTCCAACATACAATTTTGTGTATGTTGGTAAATAGAGAACAAATATGAAAGTAAGTATATTTTATGAATCCTACCTACATTACAATTGTATAAAAACTGTATGTAATAATAGTCAATGTAGGTAGTGTGTATGTAATACCTAAAATAAGTTTTTTTATTATAATAAAAATAAATGTTCTAATAAAGATACACGAAACTATTTTGCCCTAGACATCCCTTAAAATGCCGACATTTCAAAAAATAAGATATTTCAAATAACTACATACTTGCAAAGATCTAGGTTGAAAAAAAAGGGTATAAGATTCTAACAGATAAATTGATAACCGATGTAGGTACCTACAAATCCAAGTGCTATGACGTCTCTAAATTTTCCGATCATAACAAGAACCTAAGTTAATGTCAACATCGCTTAAATTATGAATATAAATATAGGTATATAAAAACAACCTTGTTAAGAACTTATCAGCTTTACACTTTTTAATTCCATTCTTCTGGTATATGACAGTTCAAGCGCTTTTAAATGAGGAAATTTTGTTCAATCAGAATATTAAAGATCAGGATTCTCATAAATGCTACTTTTAGAAAACTTTATTAGACATGGAGTTTCAACAAAATAAGCTGCAATGACTCAAAAACTTCTATTTTGCAAATGGTTGCATGTGTTCCTATCCTACATTCCTCTCAATGGATTGGGTTACAAAATTGTCATGTCCTCAGCATAAAAGAACGTAGCTACTTTCAAGTTGATAAACGCGAGAAGATGTTTACGAAAATATTGAATAATATTGGGACAAAATGGCCATTGACTTAATCGAAGTTATTTGCATAGTTCTACTAAGTGCCACATACCTACTGAATTTGCTTGATAATTTTATTGTTGGTTGTTAGTGGCAATTTTGTAGTGCTGAAATATTGAGTTATATTCTTTGGGCTTTAGATAGATATATTATGACGTGGCAATATAGGTACCTAGTAGGTAATATTACATAGCAAAAAGGACAGCAAGGTTTCGAAATTGTACTTTCTTCGAAATTGTTTACTTACAGGGTCATACAGGAAATTAGCTAGCTATTTTTGTATAATATCTAGATAGATATAAAGAACACAGACACTAATTTAATATCGTGTCATGACTCATGAGTTTGTGACACATGAAATTGATTAACTTATGTAAATTGGCGCTCTAGTAGGTAATTACTACGGTAGTACCTATTTCTATTCTCTAGGGTCATGACATGACTTGAGGCAAAGGTCACTCGTGTATGATTGTAGGGGATATTCAATGTAATATTATTTCTACTATAGGTAAATATAATGAACAATGTAAGTACATTCCTACTGAAACATTTATAGCAACGTCCGCTATGAGAAGCGATTGTTATGCTGATTTGCATAGGAGCATTGCAGCGACTCGATTCTGCCTGTGAGCAGAGTAACTACCGACCTACTTTATACTAGTAGTAGGCATTCAAATTCAGGACAAATAGCGATATAACATCTTGTGCGTTGACGGTCGCCGTGGCTCACTTCTGGTGCACGGGGACCCTGGGTACGAATCTAGGCAAGGGCAAACATTTATGAGATAGGTGTTTGTCCCGGGTCTTGGATGTTTGTGTGCAGTGATTGTGTGTGTTCATGCTTCCCGCGACACAGGGAATCCTAGTGCGGGGGTATGAGTGTAAATTTAAAAAAATATCTTCATAATACCACTTTACTAAAATATAATGAAAGCTTATATTCATAAAAATAATAAATAGGTACGACTTAGTATGACATTTATTTCAAAGATTTTGTAAAGGAATAATGTAAGTAGAGGTAAACTGATTAAAATATATCATAGGCATTATTACCTGTATTCGAATCAATACCTAATAATCTTGAACAGTACCTTACACTTAAAGTTGACAAATCTAGATCTGAGAACTTTAAGTGCTGCCCTATGGTAAGGAACACCATAGGTATAAAGTAGTACCTAGTAGTAGTAGGTACCTAGGGTAGAAAGGGGTAATGGGGGTCACTTAAGCAAGAATTAGAATACAAAAGTTAAAATGAACAAAATCTTTATTGCAACCGCCTCAACAAAATTTACTTAATTAATTGTCATTTGAGAACAGTAATCATCACATTAATAATCATATTTGGGAAATACAAAAAAACAGGTGATGAGTTTCACTGTAGGAAGTACCTAATCTCTGAAACCACTGAACGCAATTTGAAATTTCTTTTGTCAGTAGAAAACTCCATTATTACGGAGTACCTAACTTAAGCTATATTTATTGTGTTTCATTGTGATTATCAATAGGCTTTTATTCCGACAAAACGGGCTGATGCGTCTGATTAATCGGCGTACGCATAAAAAATAAAACTCGTTATAATGTGATTAAACAAGATAACACTTAAATAATCGAATATACTTAGTAATAAATAATATTGGCGCTATGAAATCCCGGAGTACTTTTAATTGATTAGAGAGAGTTAGATCCTGTAGGCCTTGCGAGCAAAGCCGTGAACCTGTATGCTATATATCTACTGTGATGAATTATGAATGAAGTAGATACTGTTCGTGAAGGGGCAATACTGTACGTATAAGAAAGTGGAACAAAATATCAAATCTTAGCTTCATAAAGTTCCTGAACGTCTCTGAAACGTAGTCTCTGACTATGAGCCTTCTGCACAGGCTCAGAGTCACACAACGAGCTATGGAGAGGGCTATGCTCGGGGTTTCTCTACGCGATCGAATCAGAAATGAGAAGATTCGTAGAAGAACGAAAGTCACCGATGTAGCCCAGCGGATTAGTAAGTGGCAGTGGACAGGGCATATAGTTCGAAGAACCGATGGCCGTTGGGGCCGAAAGGTCTCGAATGGAGACCACGGACTGGCAAGCGCAGCATAGGACGGCCACCGACCAGGTAGACAGACGACCTGACTAAGATCGCAGGCAAGGGCTGGGTGTGGGCCGCTTCCAACCGGTCCTTGTGGAAACAATGGGGGAGGCCTATGTCCAGCTGTGGACGTCCTATGGCTGAGATGATGATGATGATGATGAATGATAAAGTTCCTGACATTAATTTATTTATATCTGAAACATATACGAGTATCTAACACTAGCTGCGTCCCGCGGTGACATGGTACGTGGTATTGACGGTTTTTGTGTCTTCCTGTCCTCCCACGGGAACAGTCTATATTTTCGGGATAAAAACTAGCATACCTCCACCTCCTACCTCCACCTATTCAATGCTAATCCGTTCAGCCGTTTCAGCGGAAAGGAGAAACAAACAAACAAACGTTCACCTTTATAATTAGTGTGATAGTGATGAAAAAGCCAAAACAAAAACATTTATACATAATGGTTCAAATTAACCAATTTATGCATCTACCATTGTTATCGTACACTTTCGCCGTTTTAATTAGTTCTTTGGTTCTTGTGCTGAAAAATGTTGCAAGTGAAAATCAATAAAAAATTTAAAGGTTGAAACTTTCCCAAAAATCTTTGGTAAAAAAACTTAGAGCAAAATCTAACAATTGCCGTATTTTGACGTCAATGTGTGACGTATAATATAGTAACATGTTGTTGATTATCGTTTTATGATAAAAACGATTTACGACACGATTTATGCAGAAAAAGTTTATTTTTAGTGCCTTAATCTAAACCACTATGAGGAAAACATGTCTACTTAATTCATGCGGGCAAAGACCAGAATGGCATGGGCATTTTCCAGCAATTACACTTTTTTTCCACCTCTGATGTTGATGATATGTTATTATGTTCAATACACTTGAGCTTAAGCAGTATAAAATAAGTACAAACAATTATTCTTCATAACATGTCACAATACATTTACGGCCTATTTTAGACTATTTTCCCGCTATAGAGAGATAATAGAGGAGCGGAGGCTGCAGGTATATATATATAAGATTTAAACGCGTCGGATTTTGAAGATTAAAATGTCGAATGTCTGAAATAGGTGAATAATTCATTTTTGACTAAGTTCCAATAAGTTAGAGGTTTCCATTTTGTTTTAAATGTCCGGGCATAACCTTGTAATATGTGAAACAGTTTAGATAACTTTCTTATTCATTTCATAGAAAAAAAATCATCAAATAGTTCCTCTTCCTCTTAATTTCAAGAAAATGTTGAGTTTTCCACGAATAAGACTTGTTACCACATAAGGTAAATGTCTTTTCATACTCCGTCATTCATGAAGCGATTTGAAAAAACATTTGTATTCAATAAAATAATAGGTAGGTGTAGATGATGTACCTCAGTCCATCATTTTCTAAGTATTTACAAATACTTACGTAGGTATCTATATTTACCCAGGTGAGGCCGGGACGGGCTGCTAGTAATAGATATTTTTAATTATTAAATTATCCCAAATAAATGATTGCGGCGCCATAGAGGTTTGTCCCTAACAAGGTCGGGAATTATAAAGATTCTTCCGATTTCCATGGGAAGACCATCGCAAACCACGTCGGGTTAGCGGCAGCCTTCGGTGAGAGTGATAAAACTATTTTAATTCAGGTGAAACAAAAAGGAAACATTAAAAAGTTTGAAAAATGCGCGCCGCATGGTTTGAGTGAAGCAACAAACACGAGTCGATTGCTATGTTACACTACTCAACCGTAACAATAACGAGGGGATTTTGAAACGTATCGTTACTTCTGATGGAAAATGGATTCTGTACGATTATCGCAAACGCTCAACGCAGCCAGCAAAATATAGATTTCAAATATTTAGATATCTGAAGCTGAGACAATGAAAGAACAAAACTAGATTTAATTTAAGTTATTTTTCTTTCTTTTTTTGCTTCCGTTTACAAGTTCACCACTATGTATGTAGATACCCAACACTATGTCCGAAAGTGCCCCACGCATGGGTAATGGGGATATTTCCCCATTTCCCCCACGATTCCCATTTTTTTAAACTTTCCATTATTTGAATATACAAAGTGCTAAAAGTTTGAAAGTAGGTAGGTACATTATAATGAAAGCCTAAACTATGATCCATATAACAGTATTATAAGTAGATTGTAAAATCAGAATCTTTATTTTTATTTTCTGTTAAATGTTTGCTGGAGTTGTATACTGGTGTCTCCACTACAGCTTCCTATGTAAGATCTGAGACGATTACGGCAGATCTGTATTGCTAACTATTGGAAACCATGACGGAAAAGCTATCCATTAATTAAGCAACCGAGACTGGTCACTTGCTCTAACCCACTGCAGCTGCTGCTTCAGGACAACGGTAGACCACACAATGCATCAACAGACGGTCGCTGACTTAGAGGAGCTGCGATTGGGATGTCTCGGGCACCCGGCCGTACTCGCGGACCATGCTCCCACAGATTATCACTATGTTGGAATTTGGACATTTACATTTGGAGTTATGATGAGTGACAGATGATTTAAGGATTGGCAAATAATGAGACTTTAAATAAACTTCTCAACTCATTGAAATTGAATAATCGGCATAATCATGTTGATTTAGCTACAGATTTAGTTGAACACATATAATTGAATATATAAGTACCTAGATATGTACTTCTATAAAACTAATAAACATATCACGATAGGTAGGTATGTATATTTTAGAAACGTTCGTAGCGCATATTATAATACCTAATCGTAGTTCATATCCGCGTTCAAAATAAATAAACTGGTCTGAATGAAGTCGTTTAATCGTGGTCCGCTTTAGATCACTGTAAAAAAATATTGTTCCCACCAGCGGAAGGGCTAAGGAAGGTACTACTAAGGTAGATACTATGTTACCGTACGTAGGTACCTAATCTGCAGTCAACTTCTATGGTGACCGCCAGTGGAATTTTCAATAGTCATGGGTAACTCACCAAATATGACGAGCTGTGTATCAGATCACGGCTCAATCGTTTGAGTCGGATCTTCGAGTCGGTTCACGAGTTAGGTCAATTCATAGTTTTTCTGTAGGTACTGTGATGTGAGCCAAAAGGAGCCCCATAAAAAGAATTTAAAAATATAGCGCCGTATATAATTCGATTAGATATATAAAAAATTGGATAAGATAATACTTACCTAAAGATCATACCCAATTTTTCATAAAGAGATCACCTCTAGAAATTTTCTTTAGATTTGGCATGTAAGTAGAAAATTAAATAAATATCCAAGTAAGTAGTAGAAAAGTTGTATTCTGAGATTAAAAACAGCTTTATTTGAAATTATTACTTACTATAATATTTTAATAATTAGTGTTCTTACCTAAAAGGTAATTGAATTTAAGAAACTCATTACCTCAAGTTATCCATAGGGTATATACATCCATAAGGCCATGCACGGGTGCAAATCACCACACTAATAAATGTCCGCCCATAGCACAGTGTCCATAGCTTACATACAAGTTAGCGTATTCACAGATAAGACAGCTAATTGCGAGCAAAGATTTCCACTATTCGCCGCTCAGTCCAAGTAGGTACTCAAGGAAATATATTCGTGATTAGCATCAATTTTCTTGTTTGGGATTTTGTGCACTTGGCAATGAGATAAAAACACCCACAAACTGTATGTTAAACCTACAATTTAATCTAATTCGGCATGTGCACCGGCATTTTAGGCATTTGACTCATTATCTTCCTGATATGAGTCACTTTTGAACTATCATGGTACCGACGTCAACAAGTTACATATCACACTTTTGAGTGTAGAAGTCGGTTCCATTTTTTTAGTAACTTAAGCTTGCGTTTGACAACTGTCTCGCCTGATGACGTGGGCATTGGGATGTAGCACGCAAGCCTGGAAGGTACCTATTCACTCGCGACTTGAAGACTCCAGGTTGTACGTATTGTGAAACACAGACCTGGAACGAGGACACCTATCAGTGGCCATAGCTTTTCAACAGGTATGTCTCGCGTTCGATCATTGTTCCCGACTTTGGCTAGGGTTAAATAGTTACATAATTTCGCTTGTAAATATATTTTATTCTCAAGTTTAAGTTACACATAATAATTTGGTACACGAAAGATTTTCTTGATTACTGACTTCATTAGCAAACCAAGGAAGCTTGAACTCATGCTCCACGATGCACATCAGCAAATTTATGACACATCGGTTTTTTACGTAGATTATTATTTTATTATTATTTTTTTTACGTATTTTTTTTTTAGCAAACGTCAAACGTACACGTCGTTGATTCCATTGTTTGAAAAGGGTCGGTCCCTTGCATCACTTTTAACTAACGTTTACTTACATAAATTAAAATTATATCTGTCTTCATGTCATGTCACATTCTTCAAGACAAAGTATCAATTATTTATGAATCAATTTAACAGCAAATACACAGTCATATTCTCTCCAACCGTAGAATAGAATACGTTTCGTATTTGATTACTACATCCTAATTAATTCATATTGCATGAAATTCGGTACGAAAATTCCTTGCACTGGAATAACTCATACAATACTTTGTATACCTAATAAATAACTAAACCTACATAATGCAGAAAACTTAACTTATATGGGCTACACATTTTTTTATTTGTGTATATATTTTCCCTAGCAACCTAACCTCTACTACTAAGAAAAAACTGGCCAACTGCCAGCCAACATAGTACCATTTATCTATAAAAACGGCAAAAAAACAAGTTTGTTGTATCGGAGCCCCCTTAAATATTTATTTTATTCTGGTTTTTAGTATCTACTTATTTGTTATTATAGCGGCAACGGAAATACATCATCTGTGAAAAATTTCAACTGTCTAACTATCACGGTTCATGAGATACAGGCGGACAGACAGACGTACGGACAGTGGAGCCTTAGCAATAGGGTCCCGTTTTCCCCCCTGGGTACGGAACCCTATAGGTTTATGGAGGTTTTGAGTTATAGAAGGGTCAAAAGTGGCACCAAGTGGTTTGTGTAATATTACACTCGGCGCTGGCTAGCCAGTTCCTTTGCTTGAACTTGGCTTGACACGCTGCTGCGGGTCTAGATGTCATTCCAATTAATAAACACATACTTAATATAATGTGGTATGAAATTTTACCAAAATATCTTGTGTAATATTTATTACATTATTCCATATTAGGATTCCATTAATATTACATATTAGTGGAATCCTGTTAAATCAAGGCACGCTGGATAAGGCCTGTTTTACAATTATGTCAATTCATCGTTCCGTATGTTACATACGTAGGTGTGAATGACTACATGAATACACACACTCACTTATGATAATATCACATGCCATAAAATATAATCAACGTTTGTGAAGTGTATCTAAAACCATTCCCAAACTTTAACTGATTAAACAAATATTGACCCATAGCACGTGTCGATCAAAATCTTTGTAAACAGCAGTAACATCACATATATACTAGAATGCCCACATTTGTAGTTTACTGACTATACAATTCGTAACTATGTTAATTTATTCACGTACCCACGCCGCTACGATATATTTCCATTAAGTATGACAGTCAAACATAGTCGATACGCGCGCGAATACGCTCTTAACATTTTTTTACTAAATACACGTTTTTAAACAATCATCTTACATACATAACATGTTCGCTGAATCAAGAACCAGCGCGAGAATAGGAACAACCGTAATGTGTAATTTCCCTCGGTCGCTGTGTTCAAACCGAGTCACGGGCTAAACCAGTGCAGCACCTTTGTATAGGCCAACCGCGAGGGCGTCATCGGACAAGGTACGTCTCCGATAACAAGGCTTAGTAACACAGTGCTTCACTAATAGTTAACGAACTTGAATCACTGGACTGCGGTCTGGGTGAAATGTCGCAGTCACAGCCGCTTAGTTTATAAGGTAAGGGTGTCCGAACAGATCTGATAATGCTGGTCATCCACTCACTTATATATAATAATATTTTCTGAATTGATGTCATTCGAATTATCTCTTTATGGTACTGATAAGCAAATAATAACATTAGTAATTACAATTACTATAGAAACAAACAGGAAAAATTCTAGTAGTTTAGGTTAAGAGAATTGAAAGGCAATTCAGACATTGGTGACTTTATGTTCGATCCGAGTACACGCTGAGCAGTCTTCCGTGATAAACTATTATGAGACCTAACAAAAGGGTGATAAAGTAAAACCAATTATTGTTATATATACTGATTTAGTCATTAAAATCATCTTACGTAACGTATGAAAACATAATTTAATGTAACATACAAGTGTGCATAATAAATTGAACGAAATGTCACTCACAAAAACAATACCACACAAATGTGAAAATAAATTAAAATGTGAAACAGTGCCACCCGAAATAATTCTACAACAAATTGCTTTCCTAAAAAATGAAACAAACGTGCATTCTTCGGCTGTTTGGGACAGGGTAGATGCAACTCTGTCAACTAATGGCGCAATTCGCGAAACTAACGAGCATTGTGGCAAAGCTGCAATGTTGCAAGTCCCGCAAGATATCGAACACTCAGACGACGAGATATCCGAATCAAGAAACAGTTCCAGTGACAATGACAGCGCAATAGATTCAACAACAGAAACGTTGGCGTGTGACCCTGGGCACGCGCAATCGGAAGTCACTCAGTGAGCAACAGATATTTCACCAACGCCACCTTGGACTTGTCAAACCGCGAGTTTAACCTCGGGGTTGACCGAATGTATCACGGTAACATTGAAATATATTGGATATGCTACTTATATGGGCATTGATGCTATCTGTGGGCACTTCGAATTCGTTTTGTAACTCGAAGGCAATAAACCCAAACCGTGAGTGTTTAAGGTTGTAATTCCAAATACACCTTATAATTAGACTCGGTGATTAACAAGCGGTTCAAAAAAAAATCATGAACTATAAATAAACCACATACGTATATTTTCTAACTTGTAAGATTCAGTATTGAGCAGCTACATTTCATATATCTTCGCGCCCGTGTATGTATATTCTTAGTGTATTCCTTCTAGATGATTTCGAAATTCGTAGAAATATATATAATAGAATAGCCTATTTTAGACCTTCAATTTTATCTTGAAATAAAAAAGGCTAAAGTGAAATTTTTACTTCAATGAATTTTTAATGCACGAAAATCCGAACGATGTTATGAAATAAAACCATGACACCGGCATTAAATAGATACCTCCTTAGTTCTTGATTGTTTATTAGACATGAACTACACTCGTATAGTAATGTAGAAACGTGAATAGGTACACCTATATAGTATAGTCTGGGTTATTATAATTTTATAGCGGTAGCTTATTATATTTTTTTCAACTTGAATTCGGCAGGCACCTCAGCCCGATCTCACCTGATGTTAAGCGATGGTCTACCTGGATGTACTTATATGTCTAGAAAATACTTCTTCTGTTGACTTGAAACCAGCCCGATTGTATGTTGAAATACAGACACGGGATTTTAAAATATAAATCTCTTCTTCTTAACCCTATAAGGATAAGTCCTTATCCCACGCTAGGTGGAGCTAGCACAAGATGTTTTTCTCTTCCATCCTCTTCTACCATTAGAATTATCGTTCTATAACACCATATGAAGCATATCATTCTTCACACAGTCCATCCATGATTACATCGGCCTTCCTCTACTTTTTTGTCCATTCACTTTCATGTTAATTAAGTACTCTTTTTGTTACATGTATTTTCTTCGTTCTTTCTCATGAACTGCCCATATCCATCCCCCCATCTCATGAAGCCAATCTATTTTCTTTCAACTTATCTGCCACTGTTGCTACTTTCAAGATTCCTCTGATACACTCATCCCTTAATTTATCCATCCTAGTCACACCACACATCCATCTCAACATTCGCATCTCTGCCACATGCACTTTTCTTTCAACCACCTCTTTTGTTGCCCAACATTCAAATCCATACATCACGATCCATACATCCATACTACAACTCGTTCGTACTGACGACTCTACTATAGCTCGTTCGTACTGATGATAAAAATAAATCTGTTGTAGTGTAGTAATATTTATTGAGGAATTATTTAATGGCTAATATGCTAATTATAACATCACGCTACCATGTATAACTGAGGTAAGGAGGAAAACCGTAGTCCACGCGGGTGAAACCGCGGGGTGCAGCTAGTTTTCTAAGAAATAAAATAATTAAAACATATTTATTAGGTTAAACAGTTTTTTTGAAGAACAAATACTTAATAATGATACGGATAATGTACCTACTAAATGCCAACAAATAATTCGGTAGATTTACCAGTCAATAAACAACTCTTTTCATCAATCTAGGGCATTGATCAGGCCGCAAAATATATAGCAAAGCTCTAACTACATAATATATTTTGGGCTAATGAAAGTATAAAATTTAACTCAAATTTTTTTCTCAATGATTTGTGTACAGTGCAATCATGGGCATCGATAATTAACCCTTTCGATGTACAGTTACATCGTAGACGCACTGCGAGTAGACATATTATCGAGAGTAAAGCAGCTCATGCGCGGTTGATAGAAAAAGCATCTACTAGCGGAGACTTGCCATATAACAAACGACGATGCTCTGAAATGCGTAGTTCATTTCTCCCTGTCCAGGCGATGACCGGCCAAGCCAAAGATCGTAACTTCGTACCACAGTAGTGCTATTGAGATTTGCGCCAGTTCCCTATTTGCTCTCTTTGCGGCGAAGCGCCTTTACATAGGCGGAAAAACGTGAAAGGCGGAATTACTGGGAGTCAGCATGGCGCTAACCTTTCCATACGATCCCCAAGGATTGGAGATGTATTGGATTACTATAACGGAACCCTATATGGATTCCGTATTGGCAATCCATGCGGGCAAAGCCCCGGCTAACTTGTAGATTGGTAGAAAAACGATTGTGAAAAAACACGTGCAGTGAATCTTATATCTAGTAGCAAGACAAAATATTCTTATCTGTGTGAGTATATATAGCACGTTCAAGGCTTTATCGAAAATTAAGGCAATGAAACAGGTAAAAAAGTTGTTTACAATCTGTACCAATTATCTTTTTTTATTATCTATTTATGTATATCGCTGGACCATTACATCTAACCTGACGTCAGTGACGATGTACTTTTTTTTTAGGGCAAATGCCTTTATTAAAATAAAACACTAATAACTAATTACAATACTGCAGCTACTAAAATAACATTTGAGAAATCCACGAGCCATTGGTAGCCTATAGATAACTCAAATGTTCTAACCCGCTACCGGCCGGCAGCGTGCCCAGAATGCTAGCAGCATTGCCACGCTGAATTGCAATGCTGATTCGTTGAGCCAAATATTTGCCAGATACGATGTACTTGTAGTTAGAACCACGTGCGGTGTAGCATATTGACAGTTCTCAAGGACGCGCGTAGAGCTTGTTTTGTGACAAATTTTTAACCAACTTCAAATAAAGGAGGAGTTTCTCAATTCGAGCCGTATAATATTTTTTATTCCCATTTAAATTTCATCAAAATCGGTCAAGCGGTTTTTGAGTTACACTCCAATAACAGGAAGGTGCTACGTTTACGATATTATACATAGTTGCGCGTGGAGAAATCGGTGAACATTATACACAATGACAAATTGATCCCGTGAGTAGCAAAGGTGAAAAGGGTGAAATATTTATTAAAAATAATTCAAACGTAAGTCCACGTGCACGTCCACATATCGGAGTACACGGAAAGCAAGAGCTTTCAAATAAAAAAAGAATCATCAAAATCGATTCACCCAGTCGAAAGTTCTGAGGTAACAAATATGTTAAAAAACCTACGGGTCGAATTGAGAACCTCCTCCTTTTTTTAAGTTGGTTAAAAAAGCTTATTATCTTTTACATTTATTTACGGGAAATATCGATTTAATATTGAATTTGTCTCGATTATGATCGAGTGTCTTGAAAATGGTTCTAACATTTCGGATGAAAGTTTGTATGCAGATAAGTGTATTTTACTAAACTCTGCGCGAAGCTCGGTCACTGAGGTGCATTTAAAATAAATATGTATAAATAAAGCTTATTAGATGATGTAATATTTATCGTGGAAGAAAAAAACGTAGAATGTTTAGGATTTATACTACTACTGTCCAATGGTAGAAATTACATGCACTTGGGTAGGTAGTTAAGACTAAGTTACGACTTTTTATTACTTTTTAACCACTTCATAAAAAGGAGTAGGTTCTCAATTCGGCCCGTATGTTTTTTGTGTTTTTTATGTTTGCTACCGCATAACTTCCGACTGGGTGAACTGATTTTGATCGTTCTTTTTATTTGAAAGCTAGTGATTCCCGTGTGATCCCATTTAAATTTCATCAAAATCGGACAAGCGGTTTTTGAGTTACACTCCAATAACTGAAAAATGCGTGCTTATACCTAGACGATATTATAGTAGCGGGTGAAGACATCGGTGAACATACCTACACCACAATGATCAATTGATCCCATGAGTAACAAAGGTCACTGAAAAGAGTGAAAAAAATTTTTTTATCAAAAAATGGAACCGACTTCAACACTCAGAAGTGTGAAATAACTTGTCGAAGGCGGTACCATGAGCACAATATTTTGATATTACTTACTTTTGAACTATCATGGTACCGACTTCAACAAGTTATTTCACACTTTTCAGTGTTGTAATCGGTTCAATTTTTTGGTATTTTTTTATTTTTTATTTACTGATTACGAATATAAAAAAAAACAGTTGAAGGCCTAGGTTGACCCCACTAATGTGTGAAGCAATGAATCATACATAATTTATAAAAAACATCTATAAATATATTGTCATAGTTCCCACGGTTATGTAATATACAACCGTCCTGTCGCTTTCTGTCTGTTCTGTAGTCGTAGGTTCGTAGTGGTAATAGCAGAACTTTGCTCAATAATATAAACGTAGGTTTTTTTTTTTACATATTATAAGTTTGCGTTTGACAACTGTCTCACTTGATGATAAGTGATGTCTAGGATGTAGCACGCAAACCTAGAAGGTACCTATTCACTCGCGACTTGAAGACTCCAGGATTGTACATATCGGGAAACACAGTCTCGGGCAACGAGTTCCATTCCTTGGCAGTACGCATTAAGAAAGTTAGGTTTTTTAGGTTTTTTTAGGTTTCTACTAGCTGGTGTTCCTCATAGCAATTAATCATTAATTGTCTTTAAATATCACATGTCCTTTCATATAGGTAGTGCTACAATCGGTAGCCTTATCGTTCCAAGCTATAAGATACAATGTACGAATATACAAAGTCTCTTTTTGTCTGCACGATACCCTTCTCGATAATGACTACAATGAGGCTATCTTTTTAATAATTACGCCTGTAAGTGAAATGACAAAAATACAGAAAAGTACTTAAAGTCAAGGTGTCTTTTACTTTCACGTATAGTTAAACACAATATTTATATGGCCTTCGTAATCTCCCACGGAAGTATGGGCGTTGACTTCTTGATTTTTTGTATCTTTGTTTTTTCCAAATGCAAGCAATTCTTTAGATACTGCATGGCCTTGGCAATAAACATTATATTACATTAGGTAACATTTTAATTATTTAAGAATTGTTTAATGTATTGTGATCTCTTCCTTCTTTAATATATTATTTGTATAGTAGCCAATTTTTTATAATTAATATTTTTAATTCAATGCATTTATTCATCTTTTACAATTACAGTTCTTTACTTATACGTAAGTACGTGTCAATTTACATGGTAAATGTTTAATACTCTCAATACATGATACAATACAATACGTTGATCAATACAATAATATATTATCCTCCCATAATTTTAAATGACTGATTCAATTTCTCTTTTCAAAATTCCATAGCTAATATTTACCACTCGAGTGCTGCCCCTGAAAGCTGAGAGCCTAGATAGCTTTCTACAAATTTTCCTAACCAAAACGAAATTAGCACAAAATTTGGTTATCTGTGGACTACGCATGTATATGTATATATTAAGGAATTAAGAAGATAAGAGAAGTTTGAGTTTGAAAACTATCGCAAGTTCCGTCCATCATCTAAGAACGGGCAGTTAACGGAGTTAACTTTTATTTTTGTCATTGCCAGTTCTTAGATAACAATGAAAGATAAGTTACTTATCTAAAACGTGTAACATCCAACTAGGACAAGAAAATTATTGTTTGCGGAGACTTTAACATACACAAAAAAGACCTCGCAGCCAAAGAGTTTGAAAGAAAATTATCAGAGTTCAACATGAATTTGAGCATAAATGAACCAGTAAGACTCCGTAGCAACACATGCTAGATAATATCGTACATAACATTAGAGGTTGTAAAGCTATTGTAACAGAATATGCATTTTCGTGTTGCAGTGTCCTGTTAAGAAAACCTACTTTTTTTACCCCTTTAATCAACGGATTGAAAATTTCCAGATTTTTGATGATTCAATCAAAATTATATCAATGTGTAGGCGATATTTTTGAATTGTATTACGTCTATAACACTCAAATAAATAACCCTGCAACACGAAGATTAAACTAGCGTAAGTACCTACCTAAAATTGCTGAACCTCCGAAGAAACGAATCCACCCACAACACAGGGTATCCTAGTGCGGGGGCTAGTGTTCAAATTGACATATTTTCGTTATACGGTGTACCCATGTATTTTCTTTGTGTGCTTTATTTATTTCTGCCAAATTAAGGAACAATAAACTTATACGGGCCGCTTCCAACCGGTCCTTGTGGAAATCAATGGGGGAGGCATATGTCCAGCTGTGGATGTCCTATGGCTGAGATGATGATGAAACATACTATATGTATTTGTATATTTGTATTTGTCCGTTATACGAATTTTAAACATCATTACAGTCTGAAACAGCACATGGCTACTTTTTGTAACGAAGAAATAACGGTCCCCGTCAACCCCGCGACTGAGGCAGCGGGGAACCGAAAGGTCAAACTGCAGGGCGCAGCTAGTTCAATCATACAAATAATTCCATCTCAAGTTAGCGTTACTTACCTATTCTACGTTATTCATGACCACCGTAAATTATTATATTATTCTTAGTTACATATACACATAGTAAGCCGGTTAGTTGTTACAATGTATGGATAGATTTGTATGCATATCTAGGCTAATTAGATAATTAATGTAAATATAAGAACAATGGGCAAGTTACTGCGTTGTTATATTGACGTAAATAAAAATAGCAGTTGCACTAAATTCAATGACTATTATAGTTTGCTTTATTTGGTCCGCTATATGTTCATGTAAATACCTAATGGGTCACCCAATTACGAATAAACCCGTTTACATCGATTACGTACTGTGTTGAAATGTTCCATTTTTATTAATAGGTATACCTATTCCATTATTGTAAAAATAGAAAATCACTATTATTCTTTAGAAAATAGCATTGTAGTTATACAATTAAAATCGGATAGCCGCACTAGTGCCCATGGGCGTTCTTATATAATGTTTTTCAAAAATAGACCATCGGTTGAGTTAAAAAACGGTAAGTGCGAGTCGGACTCGCGCATGACGGGTTCCGTACCATTATCTTTTAAAATCACGTGTGTTGTATGGGAGCTCCATACTACTTCTCCATTATATGGTACCCCCTTAAATATTAGTTTTATTTTCATTTTATTATTTATTTCTAAAGTAAAATATTATTATAACTTCTGTAACATTAACATTCTGTCAATATTTGAAGCGTCTAATTGTTGCCCTTATCAATATCGAGCAACAAATCACGTTTATTATAGCGGAGCCTCCTTAAAGCCCCTTATTTTATTCTGTGTTTTAGTATTGGTTGTTATAGCGGCAACAGAAATACATCAGCTGTGCGCATTTAAGTGTGTAACTACCACGGTTCGTAAGATACAGCCTGGTAACAGACGGACAGAAAGACAGACTAACAGACGGACGGACAGCGAAGTTTTAGTATAGAGTCCCGTTTTACCCTTTGGATACGGAACCCTACAAATGTATCCGTCTTCTAAGGAAACAGATTATTTGTATATTCCGTTTCAGTAACATATTATGGCCTAATCATTGTGTAAATATGTGGTTGCACTTAGAGCGCGCTGTTTGTACAAATTACTTTGCGATTTGTTCTGAACAGTTTTGCCTCGTAGATTATAACGAACATCTATGTGCGTTAGCTATGACTCAAAAATCACATCATCGGGGTATTGGTTTATCTGTGGCTTTACCAGGCATCTATTCTAATCATACTACTTTTCAAGTTTTAAATATCTAGTTTGAATAACAAATTGGATTATTTCTTGTAAAACTAGAATGCTTTAAACAGGCTCTCGCGAGTAGTATCTTTTTAAAGCTCCGAAAACTTGAATTATGTGAAGAGAAAATGTAAATCAAATTATTAGGTAAATTATTTAAGTACAGAGTAATTATGTAAATAATACAATATAATGCATACAATATATTGTAAATAAATATAATAGTTTCCAAACAATGATATTTAATGAAACTATCAATGTTTCCAACACGTAAAGTTCTGACTACAGATAAACTATATGTAAAAGTAATGTACTCTACATACTTGATTAAGGGGTTAGATGTGTAACATTATATGCAGTTAGATTATTAATTATCACCCTGGGTTTCATTAAAGGAACTTTTGTAAGGACCCCTATTTTTCTCAATTATAAAAATACCATAGACCATATTTTAAAAATAAAGCCTATGTTATCGTATGATAGCACATTCTATAAGTGGACATTTGTTTAGTGGGTCGATGCCTTTATTAAAATAAAATACTAATACCTTATGACAAAACTACAGCCACTACAAAAACATTGAGCAATCAGCTAGCTATTGTCAGCCAAAAGATAAATCAAATGCTCTAGCCCGCTACCAGTTGGCAGCGTGCGCAGAATGCTAGCAGCATTGCCACGTTGAATTGCAATGCTGAAAAGTGTAAATATTATTATAAGTACTTATTATAATATTAATATAGTGAAAATAATGTTATAAAAGGCCCAGTCATATATGAGTTTATTCTTTACAAACAAAAACACCAACACACATAAATGTATAGGTAATCATTAAATCTTTTCTCTGAAATATTGGTGAACTTACTCAATTCTCTTTGATCATGCGACCTTCTCAGAATCTCACTGTGTTGCCAGTGCGGTCAACAAATGGCACATAAAATACGTCGCCAAGTTACCAAATGTGAATATTAAACAGCTCCATTCAATTACATTAATGACACAGTATTAATCGTGACTAAGGATTAATCTACTTGTCCCGTAATGAGGATGTTAATAAAAGAAACAATAGAGGTAGGAGGAAGGTACACTTACTCTATTCTGTATGCGACTGTGGCTTAGTAATGAGAAACATTAATAGTACATCTCCACTGATTTATAACGGAGGAGATGAATACCTTCAGAGACAAATGCTTTGACGTAGGAATGCGTTCCATTTATTTTTATTATCTGCTTGAAAGCCTATTTAAGACATTAGGGATTAAATTGAAAAAAAAATTATAACGGAGGCGTTTACCATAATGTGATCAAAATAACGCTTATTAAAATAATATGTAATAGTTTAAAGGAAAGATTTGATTTTGTTTGTTTGCATTGAATAGGCTCCTAAACTACTGAACTGATTTGCAAAATTCTGTCACTGTTGGGAAGCTACACTATCCCCGGTAAAATAGTTTATTCTTAATGTATAAAAATATATATAATATATAAAATAGGA
The DNA here is from genome assembly GCA_934044485.1 of Apeira syringaria. Lineage (NCBI taxonomy): Eukaryota > Metazoa > Arthropoda > Insecta > Lepidoptera > Geometridae > Apeira > Apeira syringaria. The sequence goes on from OW203662.1 coordinate 1,532,511, forward strand.
AGCCTTATACTTTTCATTTTGAAAAATTTAACATTCAGACATGTCATGAGGCATTAAGTAAGTACATAACATTTAGACCACCGCAAACAACGAACACCGAAATAATTCTTACACATTATCTAAAGGTGTCGACAGACACGCGTGCCTATCTCCGCATTAAGAGCAAGTGATAAAAACAAATTACGTTTCACGGCAATATTGGCAATATAATGATAAATTACAATTTTAAAACAAATAATGTAACTGTTATCTTTTATCGTTTATCGTATCTATATTTAGAAACAATCATTATGTGAGAACAACTGTGATGCAACGACACGAATATGTTGTTTTTCCACTCATTATGGCAAGTTAATTTTAAACCTACGCTAATGAATACAAATAATCACGAAATTACACTACTTCACTTTTTTAGGTTCTGTATAACATGGAACCCCATTCCCCATTTATGCTAACGATTTCAAGTACCATAACAGTACATGTTTAAAGTTTATTTTGGGTAATCACTTCCCCCAACAACTCCTTTTATACGACATTAGGTCTATTCGATTCTATTCCAGTTTGTCTAACTCTATTTGTAAACTGCAATCTTCACGACACATAACATATAACATTTCTTAAGAACTGTTTGTGGGCGTTGCTATGCGACATAAAAATATATCGAGCGTTTTGGGATTATAACTTTTTAAGAAGCTGTGATAGATCCAATAAAAGAAGTATATAGCATAGCCCAACGTCGTGCAAACATTGTTTGATTAAATTTGTCACTATGAGAACTATGAAGATAGGGTTTGACTCAAGGTTTCAACTACCTACGAGATTAGTTCATAAGCGAGTATCGTAGAAGACTAAAGTTACCCCCATAGCTCAGGGGATTAGCACATTGAAATGGCCGTGGGCGCGGACACTCCACGCGGAACTGATGGCCGATGAGGTCGAAAGGTCCTTGAGTGGAGACCACGCACAGGAAAGCGCAGCATAGGTCGTCCAGCGGTAGACAGACTCAGCAGCCATATTTTATTTTAGATGATAAATACAGTTCATAGTCATTTATTGATATTCTATAAACTTATTTAAAAATGAATAACTGTTACCCTTAGTCACGCCATAACTTGAGAAGAACTTTACCGATTTCATTCATTTATTTTTAAGTTTTCTAATTTATAATAAAAGGTTTTTATGGCAAGAAATTTACGCAGATAATTGGGCAATTCCGGAAAATGTACGGTAACGGGAACATCGTAGTCCCCGCGGGGCACAACTAGTTAATACAATACAATTGACTCCAAGAACAAAGAAGCATAACTAACAAAGTACATCCTTGTGTAATTATGCTTTATTTAATTCATATCATATTTAAGAGAGTATGATGATTACTAACAAGTAAGTGCGATAATGTAGGTACTCTAAAATAATTATCTTTTTAAATAGCAGTCCTGGTGCTTTGTAAACTAACATAAAAAGAATCCATGGCGGTGACCGACCGATCACGTGCAAACCACTAAACGGACTGCGCTGAAATACTTATGTCTCAGGTTTTTATTAATGGGGCAAATAACGAATTTTAAAAAATACCCTCTGTAAAGGGGCATAACGGGTAAAAACGGGGTGCAGCAGCTGCACGCCATTCATTATCCCAAATCTACAACGACTACAGTCAGTCATATAATATTTTTTTAATCTTTTCATGCTAAAATAATATAAAAATTATCAACAAAAACTTACCATTTAAAAATACAAAGAGATTTACATTCTACGCTTTTCACCCAATCAAACAAACGAATTCTTGGAAAATTATCGTCTATTATTAATATGTAGTAATTGAAACGATTATCGCGTAATTAACATAATATATATATTAGGCTTGTAATTAAAGCTACGGAAACGATTATTGAATATACTGGACGACATTTTTCAGACAGGTTATACTTTTTTGTCAAATTTGCATGCGCTACTAACTTATGACGTAGGCAGACGAGGCAATAAGTACCCCATCGCCATGAGATACGGAAAACCAGCTTTGATCTGATCAGAGTACAACGCCATGCGTCGCCGTTGACACACGCGGCCTCGATAAAACCCAGGATAAATATTACTCAGTATATTTGCTCAGTGGGTTTTATCATTAAAATCAATTCAAACACTCACGTTCGGAGAGGCATGCTGAGTTGTATATTACCTTTTTACTGAGGTATGCAAATAGTTTTTAAGTGTTTGTGCTTTCAAGTTTTCTTTCATAGAGGTTGTGTTTAATTTAAAACAATTGCCGATCGGCGATCTTCGTAACTTTTGTGGTGGGATTGTGGTGGCATTTTTTTACAGAAAAGGCTTACGTTATGTCTTTTTTTTCAAAATAAGTATTTCATTGGGTGTTAATGTGTAATCATGGTGGATCACCGTTAAGTGTCCGTGAAAGTGTGGTCAAATTTCTGCCTATTCTACATAAAAGAGTTTAACAATGTGGCCTAAATATCAAACCTTCACTTGTTTATTTTTCCCAACAATCTCCAAGTAAAGTTTTAGTAAAGTAAAGTAGTAGTTTAGTAAAGTAGTAAAAACTTTGCCTAATCATAACGGGAAACGAAGAGAAACTTCGGCCTAAGCTTTTAGCCTATGCCAACGACTTTATTCAACAAAATCTGAATATTCATATGCTTGACACTGATTAAAAGCAAATGAGATGCGGAGCCAAAACGAAGAAGAAAATAATAACTTTAGTGGTATGCGTGCTGCGGGTGTTTAATGCTTAGTGGTGTGGTGTGTTCAGGTCATTCGCGATTCCCGAGGGGCTGGTGATGGACCCGATGGCGCCGAACGCGCTCGCTGTCTCCACAGAGTTCATGGAACGGATTGGCAGCGGCCTGACCCTGCTCAGGGGGCACGGGAAAAAAGTTCAGAAGGTTGGTAGGTACGACAAGATACCGTTACTTAAGTTATATTTGCATTATGTTTTGTGTCCTAACAACCAAAGCTTGCTTTGGTGCAATGACTTCGACAAGTTATTTCACGTTTGAGTGTTGAAGTCGGTTCCATATTTAGGTACATTTTTTTTTCACCCTTTTTATTCGACAAGTCATTTCACACGTTTGAGTGTTGAAGTCGGTTCAATTTTTTTATAAAAAAAAATTTTTCACCCATTTAAAAATAAAATGTTCACCCTTTTTTCACCTTTGCTGCTCACGGGATCAATTGTCATTGTGTATGTTCACCGATGTCTTCACCCGCAACTATAATATCATAGACGTAAGCGTGGCACTTTTCTTTAGTTATTAGAGTGTAACTCAAAAACTGCTACACCGATTTGAATGAAATTTAAATAGGACCACACGAGAAGCATGAGCTTTCAAATAAAGAACGATCAAAATCTAAACACCCAGTCGAAAGTTCTGAAGTAACAACCTACAAAAAATGAATTAAGAAAAGTAAAAAAACATACGTGTCGAATTTAGAACCTTCTCCTTTATTTGAAGTCGGTTAAAAATAAACGGGCGAATCTTGTATCTTCAGACTATCATCTCTAACGGCTCTATAGATTTAGATGAAAATTTGTGCATAAACATCGGTATTTTTTAGAAGTTTATCAGTTCATCTGTCTTGCCTGTGAAAACGACCAAAGTTCGGTCTTCTGTATGTACACCCGTAGTTTACACAATAAACCCGTCATTTTCACTGAGACTTGCTCCGTATCCTAATAATGTAATGCGTTAATGTTTCTTTGTTTGTTATGCTATAGCATAATAAACAAAGAAACTTATTTTTTTATAACGACTATGATGAGTTATCGATACATGGATAGATGGGATATTGGATACAGTTATGACTACTTTATTTGCAAAACTAAAAGCGGGAGAAATAGGTATAGTGGGTTATTTTCTATCAATTTTCATGAGTTCTATTGAGGCGAACGACGCCGTAACAAAAGCTAGTATTTTATAAGCGTGATTTGCAGTGATGCCCGTGATAAATACAGGATTTCTATGAAATGATTTGTTCGTGGCAGCACAGCGAGAAGATTAAGTGCTTATCTGTCTTCTTTAATATTATTCGGCGACTAGCATTATTGACATTAATAGATAACATATTTCCTAAAAGCCTTCTACTTGCGGTGGACGAAGAGTTTAATTCAATTTAGTAGCAATAATCCTATGATTTATGTTCTAATGTGAAATGATTACAAAGATAAAACTTATGAATGAATAATAAATATTGATTACTTGCTTATAATGGTAAAGGATAAGAGATCATGTACCAGAAGGTGGGCAGCAGCGCCTTCTGAGGATAGGAAATCATACTGCGCTCGCCAACCCGCCTGCCAAGCGTGACGAGTATTGGCAAATCCCCCTACATGAGGAGGCATATGTCCAGCTGTGGACGATCTATTGCTGCTTGCTACTTGCTTATAATTTTTTTTTTAATACCAAAAAATGTAACCGATTTCAACATTCAAAAGTGTCAAACAACTTGTTGAAGTCGGTACCATGATAGTTCACAAAAGTAACTAGCATTTTGCGCATGGTACCGACTTCGACAAGTTATTTGACACTTTTGAGTGTTGAAGTCGGTTACATGTTTTGCTAAAAAAATTTTTTTCACCCTTTCACGCTCACGAGTACGACGTAGAGCAGTGTGAGCGCTGTCAAACACATAGATAAGTAACTATATACTGAGAGTCAAACATCTGACTTATTTAGAGTATCTGTCGAAATAATGGTAGCCCGTCAACAAAAACTTACATACGCAATTTTAACTACCAGAAAAAACTGACCCATTTAGTGCCCGTGAAGTACGGAAGTGAATAATTTAATATGAATTTATTGGGAACTGACATTTCAAGAATTCGCGCGCATTCACACACACAATTCGTTTCGATTAACTTACGAGCTTCAGAAACTGTCAGTACTAAACTCATCTCGGAACTGCTAGATCATTACGGTCAAACGTATATGCACTGTGAGCCCAAAATAAGGCGCACAGTTCATAAAAAAAATTAGTGTAGAACCCGAAGTGGTTTTATTGACGTTATAAATGAACGTTATCCATAATTCCACTCGCAAATCGTATACATATATTCTTATTTGTTGATTGTTATAACAATAATTGTCAGTTCTACAAAACCTTTTACACAAAAAACTTCAACAAAAACCTTTGACACGTTATTAACGTTGTTACATTAATTATAAACGCATTACAAGCGTAATAACAGCGGATTGTTAGAGTTTCGACTATTATACCGCCGCGCCGCCGGTAATAAATACCCAAAAGGTATAATTCTACCGCACCGTCTACGTCTTTGTAGCGCATAAAATGTTAAGGATTGAAAACGTATGAAACCGTTAAAACATACGTTCGAAACAACAGCAAGCAAATATGACTGGTCAATATTAAAACATATGCTCGAAACAACAGCAAGCAAATTTGACTGGTCAATATTAAAAAATACGCTCGAAACAACAGCAAGCAAATATGACAGGTCAATATTAAAACGTACGCTCGAAACAACAGCAAGCAAATATGACAGGTCAATATTAAAACATACGCTCGAAACAACAGCAAGCAAATATGACTGGTCAATATTAAAACATACGCTCGAAACAACAGCAAGCAAATATTACTGGTCAATATTAAAACATACGCTCGAAACAACAGCAAGCATATATGACTGGTCAATATTAAAACATACGCTCGAAACAATAGCAAGCAAATATGACCGGTCAATATAAAACATACGCTCGAAACAATAGCAAGCAAATATGACAGGTCAATATTAAAACATACGCTCGAAACAACAGCAAGCAAATATGACAGGTCAATATTAAAACATACGCTCGAAACAACAGCAAGCAAACATGACTGGTCAATATTAAAACATACGCTCGAAACAATAGCAAGCAAATATGACTGGTCAATATTAAAACATACGCTCGAAACAACAGCAAGCAAATATGACTGGTCAATATTAAAACATACGCTCGAAACAACAGCAAGCAAATATGACAGGTCAATATTAAAACATACGCTCGAAACAACAGCAAGCAAATATGACAGGTCAATATTAAAACATACGCTCGAAACAACAGCAAGCAAATATGACAGGTCAATATTAAAACATACGCTCGAAACAACAGCAAGCAAATATGACTGGTCAATATTAAAACATACGCTCGAAACAACAGCAAGCAAATATGACTGGTCAATATTAAAACATACGCTCGAAACAACAGCAAGCAAATATGACAGGTCAATATTAAAACATACGCTCGAAACAACAGCAAGCAAATATGACTGGTCAATATTAAAACATACGCTCGAAACAACAGCAAGCAAATATTACTGGTCAATATTAAAACATACGCTCGAAACAACAGCAAGCAAATATGACTGGTCAATATTAAAACATACGCTCGAAACAATAGCAAGCAAATATGACTGGTCAATATTAAAACATACGCTCGAAACAACAGCAAGCAAATATGACTGGTCAATATTAAAACATACGCTCGAAACAACAGCAAGCAAATATGACTGGTCAATATTAAAACATACGCTCGAAACAACAGCAAGCAAATATGACTGGTCAATATTAAAACATACGCTCGAAACAATAGCAAGCAAATATGACTGGCAATATAAAACATACGCTCGAAACAACAGCAAGCAAATATGACTGGTCAATATTAAAACATACGCTCGAAACAACAGCAAGCAAATATGACTGGTCAATATTAAAACATACGCTCGAAACAATAGCAAGCAAATATGACTGGCAATATAAAACATACGCTCGAAACAACAGCAAGCAAATATGACTGGTCAATATTAAAACATATTTGTAAAACAGAACGGTCTTTGCGTTGATAAGAAATCTATCGTAGATATAGAAAATTTATTGATCTACTATTCGGTATCGATATCTACCATTCGGCGGTATACTTCATGGGGAGTGACGACGTGGTCTAACGTGGAATCACGCTAGATATAAAATGTTAACTGGCTCTCATGGCCACCTGTCTGAATACATAAAGTGACATTTCTTTTACATTTTTTTTTCAATCTCTCCGATGAGGCTGTAAATTCCGGTAGAGGCAAACAGCATTAGTCCGTTAGAAAAAAAAATACATTTTTGTATATTATTTTATATACAACCAAAAACATAAATGTGAAAATGGGAGCCGAATTCAATATTTTGATAGGCTTTTGTGGTCGTCGACTTCACCAACAAAAGACTTGAGATCTGAAGGGGTGCCAGCAAGTTCTGTAGACAATCTCGACATTTTCTTTTCATTAAAAAACATAATATTATTAAGCAGATTTGAAACACTGATTCTTTTTTTTTCTGGTATATAAATATTTGGTATTTGAAAAAATGGAACCGACTTCAACACTCAAAAGTGTGAAATAACTTGTTGAAGTCGGTACCATGATAGTTCACACAAAAGTAACTATCATTACAATATTGTGCTCATGGTACCGACTTCGACAAGTTATTTCACACTTTTGAGTGTGAAATAAAGTCCGTTCCATTATTTGATAAAAAAATATTTTTTCACTCTTTTCACTGACCTTTGCTACTCACGGGATCAATTGTCATTGTGTATTCTGTGTGTGTTCTCCGATGTCTTTAACCGCAACTATAATATCGCTGAGATATGCGTAGCACTTTTCAGATATTTGAATGTAACTCAGAAATAGCTTGTCCGATATTGATGAAATTAAAATCGGAAGTATACTCTATCAAACAAAAAATAATCATCAAAATCGGTTCATATACTACATAGTTAGCCGAGAACACACATAAAAAAATGAAAAAAATGTACGGTCGCATTGAGTAACCTTCCTTTTTAAGTCGGTTAAAATATGACTTCAAATTATTTCCACAAAGAGCAAACAACTTATGATCTTATTGAACCTCAACATTTGACTTGTTTATTTTTACCAGCAATTCATATATAAAGAATAACAGAACTTTACATACAATGTAATCATATAATGTTTTTTTTATTACATTTTTAAGATTTTTATTTTAAGTTAGATTATTTTATTGCTATTCTAAATTATTTTTAAATTATGTTAATGTTACCTTGTTAATGTTGTGAATGTATGGAATAAATAATTAATCATTTATTTAGTAGCTAAATATAGAGATAGATTAGCTAAATATAAGATGAATACGATGTAAAAACTATTCAAGACAAATGTTGACTTTCAACAGTTCTCAAGTTATTTGCTGTTATTGTGCAAATAATGCAATACCACTTATCACTATACACGGCTACATACTAACCTGCTAACCACGTCATAATGAAACCGCTCTTGCTCGCTTCGGCACGCGGATGCTTCTAGTTCCCGAATTTGACAAAGTGGGCTCGTTTCACGGAAGACCTTCCGACTCCGTCTCATTTTGTCTCTCACCTTACACTGGTACAAAATCATCTCTAACAAGTAAAATAACGTAAGTTAGGCGATTAACTAATAAGTGATGATTTTCTTATTTGCTTCAGTACGTGTTGAAAAATCGCAAGTTGGATATCTTAAAGAAGTCTTGGCAATCAATCGTCAACGTCGTGTTGATCGAGGCTAAGGACTTGCCGGACGGACTAGCGGGAAACGTCTACTGTAAATTCAAGTAAGTTTAGTAATTATTCTTTTTATTGTGCAAGCGTCATATCTAAGAGTTTTATGGTTTATTGCATTCACATGTTGGGCGGAACTTACGTTCAAATTATTTGAAGGAAATAAATTAAGAGAACGCTAATAACAACATCCCATCAGATGTTAAAACGAAGTTAAAAATTCGGACCGCCAGAGGAGTGCTACCATAGCTTAGTTGGACAAAGTGATAGGACAGTATTCTGTAGTCGTGGGTTGAAATTCGACTGGTAGTGGTTTTTTTTTCTTAAAATAATTTGAACGTAAGCGATATGTCACCAGTACTAGTCTCATATTCAATAATGATCTATGACTTTTTTTTAAACATTCAAACAAGGTCTCCGGATCCCAAAATAGGCAAAGCCTGTACTATGGTAACCTGTTGACTGATATATATACTTTTATACATATACACACCCAGACACAGGTCAAACAGACATGTTCATACACACAAATGTTTGACCAGTCCGGGAAACGAACCCGGGACAACATCAATAACAAATGATCACAGTCACTTGGTACATGCACCAAGAGTGGGTTCATGAGAGTTACATGTAACAACATATTAACTTGTTGAGTCTGAAAACTATCGCAAGTTCCTTGCCTTGTAATCTACGTACCGAGTAGGACTCACGTGGTAAATACTGGAGAATGACTCTCCGACCGAGTTTCGAACACAGGCGATACATCCGGGCTGTGGAATCATGACGACGACGACACGACAAGCATGGTGTGTAAGCCGGCCTTCTCCCATCAAGCTGACAGTGACAATGACACTCTCGGTGATAAGGAATCAAGTGACAGTGCGCACCGTGATAATTTGACTGATGCAGCGCAGCCGTCTCAACGTCAGTTACGTGCTGAGGCTCGCGCCCGCCGCCTGGCACGATCATAACTCCCAGATGAAGAAATGCAAATAAGTTCGAAACTCGTCAGAGAGTAATTTTCCAGTATTTACCACGTGAGTCCTAGTCGGTTCGTAGATTACAACATTTACTTTTGTACTTAATTTGTTTTTAATTTGTCGTCAATAAAACATATTACAATTTATTTATTTTTAAAGTTTTAGTTACCAACTTTTCCGCGTAATGATAATGCTTGTAACTTATCAATATATCGATTCGATGTGTAGAATGTCTTGGCTGTGACGTCGTATTTGTAATTTTTTTCTCTGCCGGAATGTTATGAGCCTGTGAGCAATAGCTCTGAGCTAATCTGTAAAGGGCCCTCGTCCACAGCGACTTTTTGTAGCTGTGCAGTAGCGATGCAGTCGCGCGTGTGTATCGATACCGCCGCGATGCTGTCGCGCTTCAGTTGCGATGCAAACGCTCGCGCCACATTCTCCAGCACCCCTCTCCGTTCTCTACCTTTAATTCCCCGCGATGTTTTCAGTACGGTCGCGCGTTTTTGCATCGCTTCTGTCGCACGTCGCAAACGCGACCAACGCGCGATAGTAGCGATGCAGTAGTGCGATTACAAAACGCGTGACAGCATCGCTACAAAAAGTCGCCGTGGGCGAGAGGCCTAACTCGCCCCTGGCCAATTTTTCGGGTGATTTTGCCCACATCCTATTTTGGAAACTGCGCCTGAGCTAACCAAGCTACGTATTGTTAGTCTCTATAGGCTTCGGTTATAGCTATCCATCAAACGGGCGATAAGTTTTCACTTGAACCATCAAATCTGTAACCATTCGCAAGCGTCCAGACACTACTATGCGAGAACATAGTCATCATCTCGGCCATACGACGTCCACTGCTGGACATATGCCTTCCCCATCGAACTTATAGTACCATTTAACAAACCAAGTTTATTTACTAACAATGTACATAACTTGTTTGTAACCCATGGCCATGACTGACAATAAACAACCGTTATTTGTGATCATGACCTCGACTGACAAAAGAATGCCAACAAGAATAAAGAGAAACCCAAAACCAGTAATTACCAAAGATGGAATAAACAAGTTCAACTCGTGGAAAGTTCTATACCACCGGAAATACTAAAGGTATTTAAACTTAAAGCAAAAAATGTAAATTAATGTGGAGTACATAATTGAAGATCCACTGATGTGTTACGCTGAACACACCCTACCTAATTCCTATATAAATAACTGCATTGCAGCCTTTATTAGCGACGCATAATTAATGTATGTTTTTTATTAAAATAAAAGTGTGAGATTTTTATATTGAGATAACATCAACATTAAATAGGTATTATGCAATGGAATTTTAAATACACATAATTATAATAATTTTTAATTATGCTTTACGTGAATCTCAAAACGTTTACAACACTTTTAATTAAAGTTTATTCTAAACTAGAAGCGCCCCGGCTTTGCCGGCGATAATGGAGATGATTATCCTATGTGTTAATCCAGGGTATAAGCTAACTCCATAGCAAATTACATCGAAATCGGTGTAGCCGTTTGTGAATAAGTAACAAACATACACATACACTTTCGCATTTATAATATTAGTAGGTGTAGGATAACAGCTTGCTAATTGATGTACTTGTATTTATGTGTGGAATATTTTTGCTATTAATACAAGTCTAGAATTTTATTATTTTATGTTACCCAATACGCAAAGCATTGCGTTAGTTATTCCATTATATAGCGACTAACAGTTACTTTTGTACCTACTCAATCATGTTTAGATGACGTGACCAATAGGATCTTTTCCCATTGTCATTAATAACGGAAACTTACGGATTGAATTTCTAACACCAATACCAAAATATGGCTCAAAGAATGTTTTGGAATCAGCTCAATACATTCCCACTTTCCATTGGTGGGAAATTGGTCCTTCCCCTCATCCGATTGAAATTTCGCATATAGATAGTTTAGACCCTGGAATAACATATAGGCTACTTTTATCCCGGAAAGGCATAGTTCCCGTGGGATCATCGAGGTAGCGAGAAAACCATAGTCCACTCCACGCGGGTGACACCGCAGGATGCTACTAGTGTGATAATAAATATTTTCATGTTCGTACTCATAATTTTTTTATCAATATTGGTTCGGCAGTTCACTTAATCTTTAAGGAAATTATATACACTAAATTATACACTCTAAGTTTAAGTTATTTTTATATAGTGAACCTAAATTTTTTTTTTCATAATTCCATTCTTCTATGATAATTATTTATTGAATCTGTTGTGTTTCGTCAAATGCTTAGAATTTCAACGCTGCACTCTTTGTTGATATAAATAATTATTAATATATTATATTTAATAGTAAATAAATAATTAATTTATACATATATTTCACACTGACATTTTTGCAGACTTGGCCATGAAACTCACAAATCTAAACAAGTGTCAAAATCGAAACCAACGTGGTGCGAGAGGTTCAACCTCTACCTGTACGACGACAGCTCATTAGAAGTCACGGTGTGGCACAAAGGGAAACAGAAGAACTTTATGGGACGGTAAGTTACTACTTTTTTTAAATATTCTATACTATAGATCTAGCGTGTGACTACTATCTCACTTGATGGTCAGTGATGATGTGGTCGAAGATGTTATCACGCTAGATCTAGAATGCTCAGTGGCTCTCAAAGATCTGAACACACTATGTGTTTTTTGACAGTTTTTTAAACTTGAGGGTGGTAACTAGCCAAGCGGGTATTCGAAAGTACCCTACCGTCATGCTGGGAATTTGATAACGGTGTTACCTTCACCGGAAGCTCAAGCTGTTGTTGGTGATCGAACCAGTTTGCCACATTCTGTATACCGGATTATTTTGGAAATGTTGATGTTAGAGGCAGATATGCTGAATAATATATTTTTTCGCACTAATATTGCATTGCGTTTATGAATATTTAAAACACGGGAATTACTTACGTGTTAAGTCAGAGGGTTCCGACTATAGCTTCAACCACACTAAAAATTGCTAATCCTGAAAATCGTGGTAAGGATAATCGGACAAACTAAACCAATGCATTGTCAGCGGTTGTTGATAAGTGTGCAAGTTTCAATTCAATACTAGGTACGCGGCGACTAGAGACAAGAGAAACTCACGTACAAAGATTTCATTATGTACTAGGTAGGATTATTATGTAGATGCGAGTGAAAGTAATAAAAGCGTTATTACATATATGTGATATCCGACTTTACTCACGTTTATAGTCGAAGTTTCGACCTAGGTTGCGAGCATGTCCGATGCTCATCCTCGGGTGAGTTTACGCTGCCAGATCGCGGCGACCACTGACATGCTCGAAACCTAGGTCGAAACTTCGACTATAAACGTGAGTAAAGCCGGATACCACATATATATAATAATGTGTCAAACTCACGAGAATTTCTAATGCATGTAAAAATATAATCCAATTGTAAAACAAATTTAAATTAACATTTTCATTATGGAGTGATATGTAGAACGCCCGGTGCCGGCGCCGGCGCGGGCGCCACCTAGTACGTGCCATTGAGCTTATATGGCTAATGGTTTCAGTGTTGAGGTCACGTATGCAAGACGCCAAGCTTTCGCAGTGAACCAACGTAAACATTTAAAACAGTTCGTTGTGTGGTTTGGCACAGCTGGTTTCGTTTGTGTACATATTCATATTGTATTATTTATTTTATTTCTTATAATTACTATACTTTCTACCATTTGTAATTTTTAGACTTTCGCGATTCGAACACATTGTTATTAAATCAAACGGGGCTTGATCGCGAGAAAAACATTTAGTAATTTATTTACCTCGACGTTTCGACCAAGTTGCATTGGTCGTGGTCACGAGAAGACTGACCATTTTCTACCATTTATCGAAGCCAGGTAAGAAAACACTAATTGATCAAATATTTGTTTTCAATCGAGTTCAAAAAAAGGAAAATCTATCCGAAAACACAGGAGGTGTTTTCAACTTCGTCATATATGAACCGATTTTGATGATTCTTTTTTTGTTTGTATAGTTCCAATAGATATCGGATCCGGTGATCCCATTTTATATTTTACTTCAATGTCACCAAAATCGGTCAAGCGTTTTTTTATTTACACTCCAATAACTAAAAAGTATTACGTCTATCTGGATGACTTCGTTATTGAGGGTGACGAAATCGGTGAACATACTTAATGACAATTGATCAAGCGAGTAGCAAAGGTTACTGAAAAGTGTGAAAAAAATTGTTACAAAAAAATGGAACCGACTTCCATACTCAAAAGTGTGAAATAATTTGTCGAAGTAATTACCATACACAATATTTCATTTATTCAAGTTTAATTAATTGAAACAAGTGTAATTGACGGAGTAATTCAAACTTATTTTGATTATTTGTTATTTGACAAGCGTTTTTATTAATATTGATTGGTGGATAATTTGGCAAACACTGCTTAGGTACCAATTTTAATATGAGTTAGGAATTTAAATTTATTCGTTAGTGTAATAGGTTAATCCGTACTAATGTATATAATAATCAATAAAAATGAATAGTTGATTAAAACTAAAGAAAGAGCTTCAAAATTACATTACTATTATGGGTCCTATTGTTCCCTGAAAAAAAAGAGTTGAATAATACTGAGCGGCACAAGTGCGACAGAGACAGTTCAACACTTGAGTAGGTCATTCTGAGAAAAATATATCGTATATAGGGTTCGGAATCTCTCTGGGTAAGTATTTACGGCTTTTTGCTTCTACGATACACGGCAGAATTGTAGTTGGTATTCTGAGGCTGTGAAAAATGATAAAGTCGACAAAATTGCACTGTCTTCCTTGGAAACTTGGCGTTAATGTGCAATTGTTATTATATTTATGAATAGTAATTGTAAATACTCGTGAAAATAATGAAATAATACTTTCCCCGTTTAAACCTATGGTTCCATGTCAAATGTCATCTTAAATCTGAAACTGATACACCTTGTCATTGTTAATTATTTGTTCATATTGCAGAGATTTTATTGTCCGTTTGAAATAATTTGTAGTTTTTAATTCCGTAAAGATGATCGATACGAGAATTGTGTTACCCGTTAAATATCAAATTGACGTTTTATATAGCAGAAACAATACTGATCAAAAACATTTCAATGAAGTAATGAAATATATTTTATTTAAAGTATGCATGTATACCATTCATATATCTATATGCACTTTTACCATCTCATAGGCAGTTCAATAATTCTTTTGCTATAGAAACTACAAGAATATATTTGAAGGCAATACAGACTGTTTCGCCAGAGACAATGAATAATAATGGCACTGCGATTATCTTAGTCAACTTAAGTAAACTAAAACTGTTTAAAGTCAAAAGGCACTTATTTTATTCCCTGGAAAAACGGGAAATCACTCAGGTAATTCAGTTGTTTGGTTTCAACAATAGTTTTAACTACATCAGATGGGCTTTTCAAGGAACTATCCTTGGAATTAACCAATTTATTTATGTGGATGTTTACAATATTTTATTTGAATAATTCAGTACCTATTATCAGCTATGAAGCGCTTCTCGTCGTGACGATATAGGTACTCTTGTGAACAGAGTTAGCGGAACTACAACAATGGGTTGAACATGTTATTCAAAGCATTCAATTGGCATTACTCAATGGACAAGGTCAATTCGTTTAAGATTATCTTTGGGTACCAATAGCAATCATTCACAGGTAATAATTATAAATACATAACAGCAGGCACTTGGAAAAGTATGTATGTTATTTTTAGCAAGCTTATTCAATGAAGTAAAAATAAACAATTCTTCAATTTGTTGCCTAATTATTGTTTTGTAATACTGCCAAATTGTTTTGCGTTTATATTATCAAGGTTGTTCCATTTGCTAAAAAGGCAATGTTCAATCTTTACAGCTTATTTTGTTGATATAACTATCTACATTTCTATAAAACTTACAAAAAACCTCTTACGAGAGGTAATAAGTACAATAAGTACAATTTATTGGTCCTTGGCGCTTGTTGCGATGTGTAGTTTAAGTTTGTTATTGCGTGCATCTACACTCTTACTTGTCTTTACGTCACTTGGTAGCTTACTGAACATTCCATTATCATTCGTCACACTCATTCCAAATTGTAATATACATCCATAGACATATACACAACCGATTAGTTTGAACACATTTAACACAACACATGTTATTTACATCTAAATTTAATTTGTTTTCATTATTTCTCTTGGTTTTTTGATCATTGTATTCATATAGCTTCAAATTTTGGTACGTACCGTATTATTATTATTTTTAAATGATTCATGTAATACGCCTATTTTTTTGGAAGACACTGTCTGCTGAAACACAGTGTATACTAAAGTAGCAGGCAGGGCTTTCAATGTGTATTTTGTTTTAATTTTACCGTGAATAAAGCAATTTGTATTTGTTCATGAAGGTTAATTCTGGTTTGAACAAAATTTGATTTAATTTTCTTTATTGACATAATGTATACGAGAACCACTGAGTTATTATTACTACGTATAATAGTAGACTCAGTGTCGAGTTTTCCCTTTACTTATCAAATAATCTCGCAGTAACGGTATAATATACCTACGCTTCACCGGCGTCTTACAGGTCTAAATATGTACCCGTAGGTTATCTGTTAGGTACTAAGTATTTGTAATCCCACTATTCTACTAACAGTATAAATGCGAAAGTGTGTGTGTATGTGTGTATGTATGTGGGTATGTTTGTGACTTCTTCACGCTCAAACGGCTACACTGATTTCAATGAAATTTGGTATGAAGATAGTTTGAACCCCTACTTTTATAAGCTAAGCTACGTTTATCCCGGAAAAAGTATAGTTCCCGTGGGACAATTGAGGTAGCGGGAAAACCGTAATCCATGCGGGTGAAACCGTGGGGCGCTACTAGTAATATTATAAATGTGAAAGTTTCGATGGATGGATGTGTGCTTGTTACTCAATCACGCCAGAACGGCTGAACGGATTCGGATGAAATTTGGTATGTAGATACTTCAGATCCTGGAATTACACCTACTACTTTACATCATCCATCATCAATAATCACTACGAGGGTAAAACCGCGGGAGCCAGCTAGTCTCAGCTAGCTAACGCTAAAGCAGCACACAGAACCACTATATTATACAGTTGTCAAACGCAAACTTATAATATGTAAAAAAAAAAAATGTACTTGCTCTTTATAAAATCAGAAGGCACATTTAAAAATTATGTATGTATGTTTATTCACTTTGGTTTGTTTTAATGACATGCTTCAAACTTCCCGTAGATATATTGTGTTTATTTGTATATAAGCGAAACTAAATTTAAACAAACCTAGATAACTTGAATAGCTCATTTGCATAGGCCATTGAGGTATGGACTTTGTAACATTGTTTATAAGAATGTGTTCAATTTATATTAACGCTAACTTTGGGCTGTGACTTGGCCTGTTTGAGATTTGTTAATATGACATACCCGGGGTACAAGAACTACTAATACTACTCCAAGAGATTCTTATTCAGTTGGTTAACCCTAGCACCCCTGATACGTTTTGGGGATATGTTGTGTATGTACAGATTATTGGTCTTTACTTTTATTACAGTATGTACGAATGATACATATAAATACATATTCTAATAATAGAAAAATAAATGGGTAGATTAGATATAGTAGATGTTACAAGGTTAGGTTTATTTACGATGAGCATATATTTTTGTAGCGTAAACTTTAGGAGGTGTGTGTGTGTTATAAAATGCATTCGGAGCGTTTGTGTCACTCACAACAACCTCCTTACACTGGCGAACTTAAAGTGGATTTTGTGGCGGGATAACGATAATATAAAAATATACTTTTGACTGATATAAAAGGCAATTAAGGTAACCAACTCATAATTATGATATGTACATGTACAATGAGCGGTCTTATGGCTTACAAGAGATCTCTTCAAGGCCACCTCAGGATGGAATAGTTAATGTTTCGGGCTAAGCTTTGAGCTTACTTATTGCCTACAATATAATATGCTACATTCTATCCTCAATAATTTACAATTTAATTATTTTTGGACACATACCGTTTCAGTTGCAACCATATTGTGAGCAAATGAACTGTCAAGCGTAGTTAAAAGTTGACTCTGAAAAAGGAATAGGTTTCCATATTCAGAGAAAGTTGAACCACGAATGTCATCATCCCAATATACTGACGTATAAAACGAAATTAAGGAAAATTTTTTCTTTTTTTTTTTCTTTTGGAACAAAGAAATAGTTCTGAAAGCTCTCGGAAAATTGGCGTTTAACCTGCAACCTCAGATACATGAAATGAACCAACCTGTGTACTCAAAGCCTGGAACGCACCATCGATGATTTAACAAAACAGGAAATGCGGAGCCAAAAGAAACACAAAAAAACTTCAGGGTCGTTTTAGTTACAACCTTTAGAAATTGATCTTATTCAATTTGTTATACGGTTGACAATTATATGCCTCAGCCGAGCATATCAAGTATACTAATATTATAAAGAGGAAAGATTTGTTTGTTTGTTTGCATTGAATAAGCTCCGAAACTACTGAAACGATTTGAAAAATTCTTTCAATGTTAGACTCCTCCTCACCTAGACTATCTCCGGGTGACATAGGCTATATTATACATATTTCCAAAAAAAAGGTATCTTTAGAATTGTTAATTTTAAAAAAATCCATGCAAAGCCGGGGCGGGCCGCTAGTAGAAAATAAAAAGGTTTAGTTTGTTCTTTAAATATTACTTCTTATTGTCAGAGTTTTTGAATAAACAATAATGAAGAACAAATGCCACGTCTTGGGTCAACTGAATCTTTTGTTCATTGTTTTGACGAACGAGTTTTTTATTTAGCAACTGGCACCCTTTGTACTTTCAGAAATCGATATAATCGGCTCTTTAATAATACATTCATATAAAATACTTTATGGCTTTCAATGTAACGGAACCTTAGAACGCAATTTTCACTCTTTTCAAAACGACTTCATTTAAATAGTTTGTCATATCCTTACCAGGATGTCTAGGAGTGAAGATTTTCTACTTGTTAGTTCGGCTCTCTATAAAGGCGTGTTTTTTAGACTTTTAACCTAATTACAAACCTAATAAAAAACCTTTTAACCTTGACGTAATTAATGATATGCCTCACAAAACAAGGGAACAAATTCGACCTCTTTCTCCGCAGGAAGAAGGCGGATGCGTGCTGCTTCTAACTGATCCTTGTGGAGATCGCTGTGGGAGGCTATGTCCAGCAGTGGACGTCTTGTAGCTGACATGTTGATTGATGATGATTACGAAATATGTAAAATATTTATATTTTCATTTTGACGTGATAACGTTTTATAAATTGATGAATACCAGCAACACTCATGAAAAATAGTATCGTTCCGCGTAACGTTCCACCTGAGTTTTGTATTACATAGAATAATCAAATTCAAAGTCAAAGTCATAAATGATTATGACGTTATCACGTAAATCCATCGTCCGTAAACCGACTTTACAGACAACCAATTTTTTTTTTTATCACCTTTTCTGTAGGAAGGGCCTGATGAGTTATAGTATAATATAAAATCCACAGAGGGCTGTAGAATGATAAAGATGAATTTTGTTAATTATGATCATAAAACTAGTTTTGATTGTGTAGGTAAATTAACTTATAAATTTAGAAGATGCTTGATTAAGTGAATTGAAACCCAGGCTAATATAAACGCTGAAGGAAATCATTCACAGGTCACAGAGTAAATTGATCGCAATTATACGCGATTATACGCAACTTCTCTCTAGAACATTATTCCGCGTAGAGTTTATTCTTTGTATTTATTGCATAAAGGGCAAGAAAATAAATTTCATTGTTTCCGCGTGTGACGGAGTTTGTAGAATCTATAAAGCACCTCCTCGACCTCAGCAGCTGGCTCGAGCTGAATGTCAGGGATCTTGGAAAGTTTATTTTACTCTCGTAGTAGGTGTGACAAGGATATAGGCCCTTCCTATTTATAATTTTATTGTGCATCAGTGGCAGCCTATGTACAATGTACATATGAACAAGTATTGGTAGGTACGCTTGATGTTTAAGAAGAATTAATTATTTATAATTATTAACTGAACTATTTTTCTTTTCATTAATTAATTACTAAATGATTAACTTTATTACTAAATTCTATTACTGAATTATTTTTCTTTTAATGACTTAATTTAAAAAAAAATAATTCAGTTTAATAAAAGGGGCACCATTCTCAAATCAATATGAGTTTTGGGACCAAACGAAAACGCGATCCAAGCATTGGGCTGTGTACAAAGTCCAAAAACCCAGAATTTGGGGCTTATTTATTTACTAGATATATTATATAGCCATCCATTTTCTCTACATTCTTGAAGCCGTTATAGAGAAATATTGCCCGGAGATATTTAAAAATTCTCTTTCGAAGACGTCGGGAGACCATTTTACGATATCTGACAATTTTCAGATGTGTCATCGATGTTACTAAGCTGGAAAAAGAGAAGACTCTTGACGTAAGACAGGAACTGGAGTGCGGATACGGCTCTCTTCACATGCTGGTGACTGTCAGTGGAACCGTGAGAAATTTTACTATGGACGACGTGCCGACGAGTACCGCGGTCCACCTACCACCTCCAGCTGAAGAATTCGTGAGTACACACTATCCCTAGACCTTTGAGATTATCTTTAAAAAAAGTCTAATGCCTAGATTTGGCCCTATATAGGGCCTATTCCACCTATATTTTACTCAGCGTTCAATTTTTAATCTGGATAGGTATGTGTATGTAATAAATCCTTTTTATTTTAAAGAATTTCAGAGACTAATAGCTAGTTTCAGACATTAACAGAATTATTATCCATATGTAAGGGCGATAATTTGCTATAATTGATTTTGGTCTACGTAAAAAAAAAGATCTTCACTCTAGGATTCAAGACAATTTTTACCCTCTGACACTATCTCTATGGAAAAGAGTGCAGTACCTAGAATTGGCTGCTAGTTTTGATCATGACTTTATCAACTATGGATAAGAAAATCGACCTTAAAAGCTTATCGGTACGTCAGCCAAGTTCATGCAAACAGACACATAAATCGAAAGGAGTGTTATTGTAAAAACAAACATAGTCGCACGCGCTGCTAGATAGTCATTATCGAAATAAAATTCAAAATTTAAACCTCATAAATAGACCACTTTCTATATCATTATAATTTAAAGGAATCATAGTAACTTTTCACATAAAATAATCCATAACTTGTTGATGTATTGAAATGGTGTCAAAATTTAGATGGATTATCAGTCGGTTTCATAATACATACATACATATATTTACGCATATAGACCACAGCCTTCCAAATACTACTAGCCCGACACCTTCTTACGGTTTCATGATTTGTTTTCTAAATACGAGCATCATCATAATCTCAGCCGTAGGGGATCCACTGCTTTGAAAATTCAATAAAATCACAGATTTAACCTCATAAGTGACAGAGATTTAGAATATTCTATTTATCAGTAATTATTATATGAAACATATTATGGTGATGCGAAAGGTTGGATAAAGGGGAGAGAAAAGGTTTATCCACAATATGACGTAACTGAAGCAACTAGTATCCTATCCTACTAATATTATAAATGCGAAAGTGTGTGTGCATGTGTGTATGTTTGTTACTTCTTAACGCTCAAACGACCTCACCTATTTCGATGAAATTTGGTATGGAGATAGCTTATCCCCTGGGTTAACATACTTATAGGCTTATTTTAATCATCACCGTTTTTCATCACCGCGCGGGTAAAACCGCGAGGCGCAGCTAGCAGTAATCTAAAACTAGAATTAATTAAAATATTCCGATTTGTCTATATTCATTCATTCTCGGGATTTCATTCAGATGTGTATGTACTTAAAAATTTCCATTAACATATATACATACATGACATATCGGTGATTTGTCATATTGGCTTTTTACATAAAATGTTTTCCACAAAATGTTGTTCTCGCCCGTGGAGAGGCAGAATTGTCATCTGAGTCGGATGACCTTTCTGTATGTGGTTATTATTAGAATGAATAAATAAATTCGTTCACACATTACCTAAATATGCGCACTTATATAGTATACACGTAAAAATTATAATATATTAATGGCACAGGTACCTACCTATATATGTAAATTAATTATATGTAAATGGCCTCTCTAGGCTCTATATGCATAATAAAATGAATTGCCGGCAGTAAAAACCTGTTCATAGTATGAGAAAAAAATGTACGTAAATCAATAGTGTTTTCATCTGATCTCATACTGAAATTTAAAGGTTAAAAAATCAAAAACAGAACTTGAATGACAGTCTTTATAGACAATCATTCGTATTCAATATTCAATACTGATTTGATTCTGTGGGTAGTCAATGTGATATGCACAGGAAAATGAAATGGAGACCGGTGATACTGTCGGTAGAGGAAAAGACTACTCGCAGTTTTTGAACAAAGTGTCAAAACAAAACAAAGTCAATCGATACTGATTAAGTTTGAGTGATCAACCCTGATCAACTTGAGCCGCCGGAAAAAATGATTTTTCGGGCAATACTTTCAAATATGTACCATGGACACTTTTATTCAGTTAGTGAATTAAGACGGATAGCAGAGCGATTTATATAGGCAATCAAAATGTTGTTTATTATATTATATATAGTATATAATTATATGTTGTGTATAATTGTCCCGTGATAAAATGTCGAGAGGTAAAAACTGTACGATACTAAAACTGTTCTGCCCTGCAATTTAGCAACTTTTACCATTGACACCCATATCCTAGGTAACATTTTCGACTGCGCATAGAATATAACCTCAATCAGGATAGTGGCCGTCGGATAACGTTATACCACTGCAAGCAGAACGATTTAAACCAAATTCTTCATTCAAGTGGTCGATCGTTCAACCTTCGAATCAATAAATCTATTAATCTAGTATTTATTTCCTCTGTATGTAACAGTTCCACCACATTAGCTCATTGTCAGAACGAAGAAGCTTGCTGGGGGCGAATTCTCTTATTTATTATGCCAAGCAATTCATAAACAATGCAATAGTAACTCATAATATGTTATCGTAAAAAAGTTGGTATTCCGCTAAAATAAGTTGAATCTCGAGTGCATTGTGGTAGAATCTGTATAGCTAATACAATTAAATAGGTAGAATTGTAACCGGACTACTGGCCAGACTATTATTGGACGTATTTTCCTGTTACGTTAACACTTTTAGATATCCTCTTTTCTCAACGTGATTTTTTTTACATTTTGCTTAAGAGATATCATAATTTAAATTGGTCTTGTTATAATATAAACGACAAAAGTTATAGATTTAATGGCAGTTTGTCTCTTAAGTGCTTGTTGTCGTTATCGATAATCGTGTTATTTGTTTAGTCAGAAGCTTTAAATAAACTTATTAAGTACAATTAATGTGGGAATATTTTAATTATTAGCAGCAACTTTGTTGTGGTTATAGCGTTCTATAAAATACATTTAAATCGTAGATCCTAATCTTTAGTATTTTGAAACACAAATAATGTTTTATAATATTCATGAATAAGCATGACTTTAATCAAGTATATAAATACCTAAAGGTATATGATGTAATTTATATAAAAATATAAATACGTATGTACCTGTAGCATAAATAAAGCTATTTACAATAATATAATGATAATAAAAATGCCTACGGCGTACTGTGTATTACGGCGTATATATTTCTATGTTACCAACATGAAACATACGCCGTAATACAAAAACATCATAAAAAAGTAAAATGCAAAATGGGCAAGATTATAATATGTACAGTATTATATATACTTTATCGGCTGTTATCAATACCATTTTAAGACCTTCACTTTGTATTTTGTATTATGCTAAATCATACATCGAAAATGTTCCCCGTTTCAATAGTAAGTATCCCTTAGAAGTGTATACTCGTGCGATCCTGCCTCTTCATTTTAATACTAAGGTTTTTTGCAAATGATGATAAAATTTATACTCATTTATTTATTAACTTTAAGCACTAACAAATCAATTCGAACTATAACGATACGTTCAAAAAGAAATAGAATAAGTGGACGAAATACATGTCATTTTTTTCAAAAATTTTTTGCTCGTGATAGTTGAGGTAGCGGGAAAAGCGTAATCCACACGGGTGATAACGCGGGGCGCTACTATTTTAGTATTATAAATTCAAAAGATTGTTTGTCGTTTGTGTTTCTAAGCCGTTCAGCCGTTTTAGCGTGCAGGAGTAACAAACTCCTGCACGCTAAAACGGCTGAACGGCTTAGCAAGATATTTGTAATAAGAATAGCTTATGTCCCGGAATAACACATTGGCTACTCTTTATCCCGAATATATTGTCTGATCCTGTGGGATGACGGCAACACACAAAAACCGCCAATACTACGCACCGCGGGTAGCACCGTGGGCCGTAGCTAGTATTCAAGAAAATTGGCTATAAACTATTACCTCATTACTGAGTAATTACAATAAATACACATAATACATCACACAGAATGAAATCAAATGCAAATTATACATATAAACTCGATATGGTGGTCAAACGTTATACTTTACGGTACTTTAAGTACAAATAAAATAATAATATATTTAATCAGCATTTGTTTTGCGTCAAGGATATAGGTACCTATAGGTATGGCCAGAGATGCACAATAAGGAAAAAATAACGCAGTGATTCTGATCTATATGCGATTCGTGTCGTCAGCTGGCCGTCAGCCAAGCACCATCAGTATTCTGGTCACCAAAAATGTACATTAAATACACTCTTGAGATCGATAACTAGGAAAATTATGTAGCTATCTATATTCTATGCAAGTTGCACCATCATGATCATCGGAAAGTACATTATAATAGATAATTACGAGAAACTAGCAACCTCCTGGGTTTGTGTGACGAGAGCTAGTAAGTAGACCGACCCCTTCACTATTTTCAACACTTATCATTTGATGACTGCACAGAGCTTAAATTTGACAGATACGTACTTTGCAATACATAATATTATGTTTTATTATGTAGCTTTCGCGCCCACAATCTATAATGTGACCTCTAAAGCCGCTTTTATCGGTTTCAATAACATGAATTAAAAATGCTAGCTGCTAATTATTTCTGAAACGAAGTGATTACATGCTCAGTGATTATTACTAAAAAATAACATATGACATATCCAACGTACTAGTACTATACATATTCAAGTTTAACTTAGATGTAAATAATTCATAGTTTGTAGAAGTATAATAATAGTAGTTTAATTATCAATCATTGTAGCAATAATTAATCCTGGGCCCAAACTGAACTACTAAAAAGTAGTTGTGGTTTCACGTGAAAACACCATTATAAAAAATAATTTTAAAAAAATGGAACCGACTTCAACACTCAAAAGTATGAAATAACCTGTTGAAGTCGGTACCATGATAGTTCAAAAGTAACTGACATCAAAATATTGTGCTTTTTTGAGTGTTGAAGTCGGTTCCATTTTTTGTAAAAATGTTTTTTTCATTTTTTTTAGTGACCTTTGTTACTCATGGGGTCAATTGTCATTGTGGTGTAGGTATGATCACCGATGTCTTCACCCGCTACTATAATATCGTGTAGTATAAGCACGCATTTTTCAGTTTTTGAGTTGTAACTCAAAAAGCACTCTTCCGATTTTGATGAAATTTAAATGGAACCACACGAAAAGCACCAGCTTTTAAATAAAAAAAGAATGATCAAAATCGGTTCACCCAGTCGGAAGTTATGCGGTAACAAACACAAATAAAAATATAAAAACATACGGGTTGAATTGAGAACCCCCTCCTTTTTTTGAAGTCGGTTAAAATCCAATATAGGAGTCCATAAATATCTGTTCAATTGACATGTGTTAAGGTGACACTTGGTGGTCTTTGTAGCAATCAATGATTTTGAACCTTGACACATTTCAAGGTGAGAACCAGCCTACATCAGTTTCCTCCTGCGCCCTTGTGTCAGGTCATGCGGTGATCTTGTCGGTGTGAAGCTTAGACAGGTAAATGAGATAGACTGGATACTCAAAGGTGTGAAGGTAAAAAAAAATAGTTAAATTTGTACAGTTAAATCTTCGGTCTATTTCGGCCTATTGTAATTTTTCGAATGGAATAATGCCTAAAATTGACCTTGATAACTTTTCAAATTTTACCCTCTCGACAATACATGATCTGTATGGAAATATTATCGAACCGGATTGGGCTTTTTTATCGGGTATATTTTGCCTTATAAATCTCCGAATGATCTTCGGATGAGCGTGACTCACGTAGCCTTTCCAAGCTCATGGACAAGTTCGAGACCACTGAACCGATCGCTGTCCGGTTTCTTTTCAATACCAGCACCGGAATATTCCGTTTGGCATGCAATCATAATTTCTCACGTGATGAGACCGCTTGGTAAAACCCATGCTTGTTGGATTGTGACGTACCTACACATGTGTGTTCATTGTGAACTCTACACAAAATGACAAATATTTTTATGTTTGCTATTTCTATGCATCATTGTTATTTCTTCGAAGAAGAAATATCCGACTAATATTATAAAGACGAAAGTTGATGTGTGACTTGACAGTGACTTCAACAAGTTATTTCACACTTTTGAGTGTTGAAGTCAGTTCCATTTTTTGGTATTTTTTTTTAATCATATACACTATAAAGATCATTTTCTCAATTGTCTCATTGTGTTCTCATTTTGTCAAAATCAATTCTCGTTTGATCATTATCTCACTTTATGGTCAGTAACCATGATTGTGGTCGAAGATGGTTTTTTCAGTAATGGTTGAATTCCTGATAGTGCCTGCTTTTTCGTCAGTCGTGGTTTGGGAAACGTTCACCATTTTGTTAGTCTCACTTCGTTATAATTTCTATAATGACTAAGTACGCATAAAAAAAAGTATTATCAGTAAATCGAAAAACGTGTTACTTCTTTTAACCGTTTGTTTTGTTAAGGCTTAGCTATAAAACAAAAAGCCGACCGTTGTTCAGCGTAGCAGGAACGACCAAATCCGACAAAAACATGCAATCTTAAGAGGTTTATGGTTCGATGCATTGACGTCATGGTAGGCGGAACCTGCGTTCCAATTTATGAAGGAAATATTTAGAACTAGCGGTCCGCCCAGGCTTTGCAAGGGTAAACAAATTCCAAATTAAAAATGTAAGGATCGCTGAAAATATTTAATATACCTGTCACCCGGGGATAGTGTAGCTTCCCAACAGTGAAAGATTTCAAATCGGTTCAGTA
The DNA here is from genome assembly GCA_934044485.1 of Apeira syringaria. Classification (NCBI taxonomy): domain Eukaryota; kingdom Metazoa; phylum Arthropoda; class Insecta; order Lepidoptera; family Geometridae; genus Apeira; species Apeira syringaria. Next base: position 1,559,324 of record OW203662.1, read on the forward strand.
GTGTCGGAGCCTATTCAATGCAAACAAATAATCAAATCTTTCCTCTTCTTTTATAATATTAGTATTGGACTGACTAATAATTGGAATTATTATTATACAGCTCCAATGTGGACTGCTAGTAGAGAGCTATTAAAGCTTAGTTGGTAAAGCAACTAGGGACGGTGTTCCGTGATGGCTTCTTCAAGTGCACTTTAAACCAAGTTTTCTCCTTAAAAAATTTGAACTTATAAGTTTCAATATAAAACGGATGAAAATACCATGTTTAAATATATTATAATGAATAGGTAAAAGCTGTAAAAAACTGATGTATAACAATTGCAGGTATATTAGTATTGATACAAATTCCTAATATTTCTGTCTGTGACAGTAAAAGTATTCCCATTACCCACACTGTGGATACTAATAGAGTAGAAGACGATTACATTTTTTTATCTGCTATATTTATTATAATTATATTTACTATTTTAAAAACATAGACCAAATCTACCTAGAATAGAGATGGTAGCAGTGTACTATTTCTACCGCCAGGCAGTAGTGTTCGCATTACTGTGTTCCGATTTGAAGGGTACCTATGGGTTCCAGTGATATTGCAGACACATGAGACCTACCAACATTATGTCTCAGGGTGACGGGCGCAGTGCAGTTCTTTACGTTGTTCAGAGGTTACATAGTAATTAGCATCCTGTCTTCTGCTTCTTGCGTCATCCCATAGAAAAAAATGTATTAATATTCTTTCCACCCACGTTGGCACAAATGATCTTTGGGATATTTGACTTATTTCCTAATGATGATCAACAATACGGTGTCATTATATACTCAAAGAGTTACATTTCAGTTCAGTTCAATATTGTACAGAAACACAAGAATCACAATTTATGTAAAAATATTATGTAACATATCTTATTTGAAACGTTGTTGCCTGTTGTACTAATGAAACTGTAGTACAGACAACAACGCCCTCCGTAGGCATAAAAGGCTATACAAATTATTTGATATAATTTAGTTTCTTACCTTTAGACTAGCGGACAGCAATAAGAACAGTATATACTTTTGAATCTTTGGTGTAGCCGTTTGTGCGTGAAGAAGTAACAAACATACACACATACACACAAACTTTGGCCTGTATAATATTAGTACCAAGAATAATAATTTAGCTTAACCTCGTCAATCAAAAAATAAGTATGGCGCTCATGTGACGTTTCAAAGAACCATGCATCACGTGCGTCACAAAGATAATTGGCATATTAAACTGGTATTAACAAAAACACCAACGTTCAAAGTCTATGGTAAAATATAACGGATATTTCTCTCTTCAGAATATGAAGATGTATGTACGTGCCGATCATTATTATAGTCGAAAGAGCGGAGCATAATCGTGGGCTGCTCATTCGATTTATCCAAATTGATATTGAAATCAGTACTTATTCCTGAGTCAGATTGGTTATGTTGGTTTGTAATGTACAGAGTTAGTTGTAACAGGTTATATTCGTTGAGTAGTAATAATAATATTTTCACCACAGCTCGCATAGCTCTTTCTTCTATTCGCATGAAAATTTCTTTAAAATCGGTTCAGTAAAAAAACATCACCCATTAGTAGTGGCTGTAGTCGGTTTTGTAGGTCTCAAACTAAGTGAGTAAAAACAATAAAAACATTACCAAAAAATTTAAGCGACTTCGATACTCAAGTGTGAAGTAACTTGTTGAAGTACATGTACATAAATACATAAAAAATACACATCTACATTCGAAAATATAACGTTCTCCTTTTTTGAATTCGTTCAAGAATAGGAAAATTGACCCAAGCATTCTCGAGTCATGCAATTACTCCTAGATTTTGGTACCTTGCAGTGAACATAAATAATTATTTGGTGACAAACAATATTACTCACGACATTATGCTAGAGATAAATTATTTAAATTGACGATTGTTCGAGACGACGACGACGGAGAGTTCACGAGTTCAGAATACTGTTACTTATAGAAAACACAATGAGGTCACAATGGCTACAAACACTATGAGGTCACAATGGCTACAAACACAATGAGGTCACAATGGCTACAAACACAATGAGGTCACAATGGCTACAAACACAATGAGGTCACAATGGCTACAAACACAATGAGGTCACAATGGCTACAAACACAATGAGGTCACAATGGCTACAAACACTATGAGGTCACAATGGCTACAAACACAATGAGGTCACAATGGCTACAAACACAATGAGGTCACAATGGCTACAAACACAATGAGGTCACAATGGCTACAAACACAATGAGGTCACAATGGCTACAAGCACAATGAGGTCACTGTGGCTACAAACACAATGAGGTCACAATGGCTACAAACACAATGAGATCACAATGGCTACAAACACAATGAGGTCACAATGGCTACAAACACAATGAGGTCACAATGGCTACAAACACAATGAGGTCACAATGGCTACAAACACAATGAGGTCACAATGGCTACAAGCACAATGAGGTCACTATGGCTACAAACACAATGAGGTCACAATGGCTACAAACACAATGAGGTCACAATGGCTACAAACACAATGAGGTCACAATGGCTACAAGCACAATGAGGTCACAATGGCTACAAGCACAATGAGGTCACTATGGCTACAAACACAATTTTGTAAGGAACTCAGAATCGCTTGGTGTTACTGCGCCAACTTTTGATGTGAACGTAAAAATCTTGGTTTATTTTCCGTCAAATATTAGTTTGTAATCTTCTTCGTATGTTTTTTTGAAGGTTTCTATTTCGGGTATTGGTGGTACTTGAACCCACGACTACAAAACACCGTCCATGTCGCTTTTGCTAAGTTACAGTAGCACTCCACTAGCTCTCTGAATTTATATCTTCATAACAGATATTTACATCTGAGGGGATTCCATTGGTTGAAGAAATGTTTTTCCCCGCACTAGGATTCCCTGTGTCGCGGGAGGCATGGACACACACAATCACAACATACAAACACCCAAGACCCGGGACAAACACCTATAATTATCACACAAAATGTTTGCCTCTGCCGGGATTCAAACCCAGGGTCGAACGGAGACACAGAAGTCAAGTCACTGACACTGACCACTGCGCCACGGCGACCGTCGATTGCCGTATATTATCCCTCCTAATTTGAACTTAAGTTCCGCCCACTAAGATGTAATTGCAATGACCCTTAAACCTCTTTCCTGTATATCCCAGTATAGTTTCAGTAAAGTATCTCGAACCCATGTTGGTGTAAGCTTGTATAATTTGCTATACTGTATGTATCCGTAATGTATGCAAATATAATATGTATCTATAGTTTAGTCCATATGTTATTGGGTTAAAACTTACGATCTAAAATCAAACTATTTGAAATGTGTATGTTTTCTTCTAGTCATGGTACCGGCTAAAGGACTTGAACCAAGTGGGTCTGCTGTCCATCACGGTGCACGGAGCCCGAGGCATATCTGCCCTGGGCATCAGTGGGAAGGCTGACGCGTATTGCGTGCTCGAGCTGGACAACTCCAGGGTGCAGACACACGTGGTCGCTGCCACCTCGGACCCGGTTTGGAACAAGAGTTTTACCTTGTGAGTATCTCTAAATACGCTACTTTTATAGGAAGCCCGATTTAATCAATTATTTGATTGTAGATATTACTATTGATTGGCCAATACCTAAAATTTTTGCTAAGTTTTTAAGCGGTTTTTTGCATAGCACTGCAATATCGGCTCTTTTGTCAGATATATCATCGTCATCATCATCTCAGCCATAAGACGTCTGGACATATGCCTCTACCAATTATTTTCAAAAGGACCGGTTGGAATCTCGGCCGCCATGGCATCTCGCTACCGCCAGATATAATTGCTTTGTAATTTGACTTTCTACATTGTCTTTTAAACTATAAGCACATAAAAAAGAAGAACGCTCAGCGGAGTACTTCTCAAGACGGTAGTTCTATAAGGGCAAACCCGCCCTATGGTTTATCCGGTGATGACACCGGGTAAGTTAATCTTTACTGCAATGAATAGTAATAATACTTTGGAAGTCTCTAATCTTTCTTTATTGTTTTAGTGTATGCAAGCCTAATTAAGTAGTTCAATCAGCATTATCCAGCAAATTCCAACGTCTACTCTACACTTTTCTTGTAACAATACCATACTTCATTATTTGCAGTTCAGTGCATGACGTCACATCAACATTAGACCTTACGGTGTACGACGAGTCATTGATCAACGAGACCCTCGGCAGGATATCAATTCCCCTGCTAAGGATAGAGAATGACGAGAAGAGGTGGTACGCCCTAAAGAACAAGTCGAAGAAATCCGGCGCTAAAGGAAATTGCCCCCGAATATGTTTGCAGATGTCACTTGTTTGGAATCCAGTAAGTAATGATTAAAAATAATGTTCAGAATTTTGTATGCGATGTGGGAAAGAGTCAAAGGTATAATTGGGCCTCGTAGCTGGAAAGTAGGTACCTAGTTTTTTTTTTTTAACGTCGTAGGAAATGCCTTTACGCACTTCCACCAATCCAGGGGGAGGGTTGGCAAGGGTTTCGGACTGCTCGAGCATCACGATCTCGATGCTCGAGGGGGGCCTGAGGGGGTCCCTCGGTGAGCATACACAATGACAATTGATCCCGTGAGTAGCAAAGGTCACTGAAGAGTTTGAAAAACAAAATGATAAAAATTTACCGAAAATGGAACTGACTTCAACACTCAAAAGTGTGAAATAACTTGTCGAAGTCGGTACCATCCGCACAATATTATGATAAAGTTACTTTTGAACTATGATGGTACCGATGTCAACAAGTTATTTCACACTTTTGAGTGTTGAAGTCGGTTCCATTTAGTGATATTTTTTTGTATTAGTGTATGTGTATTACATCTAACGTGAACACCTACTTGTTTATTTTAGGTAAAAGCCTCCCTGCGACTACTTCGCCCTAAAGAGGAGATATACACCGAAAAATCGCCAAACACTTTTAGTATTCCTTTGATCTACAACAACCTAAAATTCATAGGAGATATTTTACACGCAGTGTGGATCGGAAACGAACATTTCAAGTAAGTATGCAGTATCTGTATATAGTCCGTTCAAACTAATGAAAACTTTTTTAAAAGCTATATTTATAACATTATTTGCCATTTAAATTATTGAAAGTGGCGCAATTACAGCCTATATTTATTGTTGGACAAAGTTACATGACTGTGCGAAATTTCATTCGAAAAAAATTCAGTAGTTCCGAAAATTAGCCCAGACAAATATCGTGACATGAGATGTTTATATTATGTAGATGTGTATAAGTACAGTATTTATATGTACTATTGTAAATAGAATTTTCGGTATACGACTGGATTAAAAAAAAAGTAGACGCACGTGTCAGTGCAATCAACACAGTTTTGCCTGCGCCGGGAAATATATTAACATTTTCACATTTTGAAAGGACTCGAAGTATTCCTATTGTAATATATGGCGATTTCGAAAGTTTACTCAAAGAATATTCTGTTAAAAATAAATCTCAACATGCTGAAGGAATACAAATACATGAAGCAACCTGTTTTGCGTATTACATATGCTGCAAATCTAGACCCAGTCTCAATAAATTTGTAAACTATCGAGGCTCCAACTGTGCAAAAGTATTTGTGGAAACTCTTCGTAATGACGTTTTGAAATTATATGAAATATTGTCAACAAAGGCCAAAATGTCATTAAACAATATGCAGAAAAAACCTCATAACAGTGCAACTATTTGTCATGCAAGAAATCTTTTATGGAAGATATAATTTGTGCTGACCAAGACCATTTTACCGGATATTATTTGGGCGCAATAACCGCGTCGTCACTCAACATCAGGTGAGACAGTGGTTAAACGTAAGCTTAGCAAGCTAGTTTAAAAAAAAGTAGTTGTTGTTATTGAAAAGTGAGGCATTATACAGGTCTTTTTTTTCATTACAGATACCTTTTTGAATGGGACAACAGAGAAGTATCAGGGCTAGCACTGCTCGGTTGGCTGGTTTTCTGGTTGTTGTTCAGAATGTGGATGGCACCATTACTAGTTTTAGTGCCATTCGTATGTTGCTGGGTGTCAAGTCGGAGCAATAGTGAGTTATTAACTAACTGTTTCTTCTTGGTAATGGGCACGGAATCATTTAGTAATAAGAGCTATCAATCATGTCACTATGCAATTATTAGAATAGATGTAGAAGGTATAGACAAATTGACTGAATAACTTGCTGTTTGATTGATCAGCGCCGAAATCGGTAGTTCTAGTTCAACGAGATATATTTTGCACAAACTTAAACATTAAACAAAATGATTGAGAACTAAAACGGAATTCTTGGAATTGAAATGCCTATTAGGGTAAAATATGGTATGAAAGTTTGTGAGACACTTAGACGTGTTGGACGTTTTATAACAAGAGAAAAATATATATGAGCTCTTCGTTAGAATCAAAGTTCACTGTTAGTTCTGTGGGGAAAAGGAAACAATACTTTGTCCGCGCTAATGAAACCGCAAGGCGCATTCATTAAGCTACTTAAAACGACTGAGTACTGCGGTTTTTGAACTGATAATTCTTTAGCGGCGTTGCGCGCTTTTTTGTGATGGGTAAAAAATGTTAGACTCGCGTCAGGACTCGTGTCCAGTCGAAAATTCGTATGACGGAGGGAGAGTAGACCGCCGGCGCAGCGTAGGAGAGGAAGTAATATCCCCTTTCACTTCTGCCGGTACTCCCGGAGTGCAAGCCCTTGTTTTATTAATAGGGTATGAGATCGCGTCACTTTGGATGATACAGATCAGATGTAAAAATTATAAGCAAGCTTTTAGAAATAAAACGCTTACCTATTGTGAAAGTGGGCAAAACATAATAAGCGCTAGTGAAACCGCAATATTCCATTAAGTGTCAAGTGGAAGTGGAGTTTATTATAATTTATAAATGTACATGTTAAATTTTGGTAATCTTGAGAGGAGCAGTCACCCGCGCTACAATAACCATTCTCAGTGTGAGTGCTGTATGTCATTCTGTATAGGTAGTGTTTTACAAGAATAAAAACTATAAGCAAATTTTAACATTATATTCTTTTGTGTGTGTTTTTAAAGTGAGCCTTGTAGTAGCCTAGTATTTTAGAACAATATAGTATTATAATTTTAATGTTTTTAAGTTTCTTATTTTTCTTCACCTACTGATAAACCTATGTTGACGGCATTGTTTTGTGAATTCCAGGTATGAGCACACTAGTTCCTACAGCCAGTTTATCCGACGATGAAAATGTTGAAGAAGATCTGGATGTCGCCAAAGTAAGTTCACAGTTATTCGAGTCGAGAATATTCTGTTTTTCATCATTCTCTTTTTAAATCTGTTATTTTCAAACATAATTATCTTAATTTCATTACAATCATATACGCTCCGTACTCATTATTCCAACAGTAGAACGTTCACTACTGAACATAACCCTTTCAAATCAATTTCCACGAGGATTTCTTGAAATCTAACTCCAACTGCTTCTTGCGCCAATCTTCAGCTCATCTGGTAACTTTGTCGGTGGACATCTAACTCTGCACTTGCCAGTCCGTGGTCTCCACATGAGCACAGTCACAAGCCAGCCGGACACCATAAAATCGTCACCACCGACCAATCAGTGAAAAGTTATCAAATCGCCATCATCATTACATATTATTATCTCAACCATAGGACGTCCACAACTGGATATATTCTTTCATCTTACATTTCCATATCATTTTAAGTTGCTTATACTTTATTTTAGATAGTTTTAGTCTAGTGATTTGACGTTATCTGTGTGAAAATATCGGGTCCATTTAATTTTGCTGCCGATTCGATTTCGTTGTTATGAAGATACGATATTACTTAATTTCTATTTGCTATTTAATATATGGTAAAGCAACGTGAGATAGTCTGGGGTAACATTCAATAATTATTTTCATGGCAAAAGATAGGCATATTTCTTTATCGATGTTAGACTCTTTTGCCTTTGTTTTAGAAGCAAATCTTTTTCCTAACGTAAGAGATCGTTACTTTAGAAATTAATTAATAGTTAGTTTTTATAGAAGTTATATCGCTCATTATGGTAGGGTTGCGGGTATATTGTTTATTTTAACTACAAATGTATTTTTATTACTACGTCTTTTTGCTTTTAACAGGATGAAAAAACCATAAAAACCAGACTTTATGGACTCCAAGATCTTACGTTAACAATCAAGAATGGGATAGACTACATCTGCTCCCTCATAGAGAGAATAAAGAAGTAAGTTTACTGTGTTCATAGCTTATACGACCCCATCGCTGTACCACGAATCATTCTCGTCAGGCTTCGTATCGACAGCGTTAAAACAATTGGATGACGCACCTATTGCATGCAAAGTTTCAATTATTTATCTTATGCAAATTTGTCACATTTATAAAAAAATATAAATTGCAGTATGTACCGAGTTTAATTAAAGTTTTTCTTGTGTTTAAAAGTAACTCAAATTACATATCTTTAAGGCTATCTTTAATTCAAAGATCTCAATTTCCTGGAAATCTAACGTCTAAGTGTGACCTTGAGAATTTACTGCTATACCTACTAACAAAAATAAAGGATTTGATGTGTGTATGTTTGTTCCTAATAAACCAACTCAAAATATACTAATTTAAACTTAAGTGGTTTAAATTAGTTTAAATTCGTTTCACAAGTATATGACGGTCACCGTGGCTCAGTCGTCAGTGGCTTGACTGTATATATAGGGGAACCTGGGTTCGAATCCCGGCAGGGAAAACATTTATGCGATGAGTGTAGGTGTTTGTCCCGTGTCTTGGACGTTTGTGTGCTGTGATTGTGTGTGTCCATGCCTCCCACGACACAGGGGATCATAGTGCGGGGGTTTGAGTGTAGGGAAAAATGTGTATAATGTTATCACAAAATAACATAAGTTGCATGCTATTTTCAATAATTAACTATACACAACCACAACTATACACAACCGTACACAATCTTCAATCGCTTAAAGAATGGTTCAAAGAGATAAAAAAATTCTGGGGCTTCTGGGTGGAGACTGTTAGTAGGCACAGGTGAAACCACAGGAGACAGCAGCACAGGGCATAGCTAATACATAAATTAGTATTTTTATAGGTAAGTATTTATAAAAATACTTATTTATGTATTAGCTATACTTACTTAATTGTATATGTATATTTATATTTCAGTTTGACGAACTTCACAGTCCCGTATCTAAGTTATTTGGCAATGATAGCCATGGTGGCGCTCACTGCCGCCCTATACCTGGTCCCTGTCAACTACCTGTTCATGGCATTCGGTAAGATACATGTGTTCACTTGGTTAATTATAGGTATTACCTATCTTATAGTTACCGTTAAACCAGACCGTGGAACACGTGCTATTTATTACACTGTGAGGAGATGAGAATCACCACGGACTCCGACACAAGCTCCACTGGAGCACTTGCTCCTGTGAGTATTCTAGGTCTAGCGTGATAACATCTTCGACCACGTCGTCACCGACCATCAAGTGAGATCGTAGTCAAACGCTATATCTATACAGTATAAAAAAGATGCCGATGACCTTGTAGAGGCTCGTGGGTGCTCATGCAGGCACAAGGGCCACAAATCCTGAAGCGTGTTGGTTTCAAGTACCTATCACAAATTAAACTTTTCAGATCACCTATGAGCCTAGAAAAAGTTTTATTAAGTATTCTTTATCATTTTCCGTCTACTGGTGTAAGAAACAGTGTAAGGGCATTTTTGTTACCGCGATAATTTTGGATAACGGAAACATATAGTCGCTTGATAAACGATCAGTCTGTGGTGGTACCGGCCTAGGATAGTACTCCTCCATCTCTTCCCGCGGGTGCCGTACGAGTCGGCTAAGGGATCACATACCAGGAGGTGGGCAGCAGCGCCTTCTGAGGATCGGAAATTATACTGCGCTCGCCAACCCGCCTGTCAAACGTGGCGATTATTGGTAAATCCCCCCTATATGGGGAGGCATATGTCCAGCAGTGGACATCCTATGGCTGCGATGATGAATAACTCCTCGGTCATACCATGGATAAGTATTTAAACGGTAGCGGCATTTTCATCTGAAGTCCTCCGTGCTACGAAGGTTTTTATCACACTAATATTATAAAGGCGAAAGTTTGTCTGTTTGTCGTTTCAAAGTTCGTTTGTTACTCCTTCACGCTAAAGCGCTGAACGGATTTGCATACAATATGGACAGAAAATAGGTTATACCTTGGAAATACTAATAGGCTACTTTTTATCCCGCTAAAAGTTTAGTCCCAGTGGGATAATTTAGGTAGTGGTACAATTATTGTCCACGCGAGTAAACGGCGGGTCGCAGCTAATATAATACAAAATCTATTTAAATATTATTTATTTCAGGGATTTATAAGTTTACGCGCAAGTTCCTGAACCCAGCTAGAGTACCCAACAACGACATTCTAGACTTCATATCCAGGGTACCTGACGATAAAACTTTGGTAAGATTGTTTTTACTTACTGTAATTAAAAAAACGATAATGAATGCCTCTTTTGGTTTATTGTTGAAATGTCGTTTACCTACTGGAAAAAAATGGATATGAAAAGTTGTTGAATTACAAGTATTATAAGTAAGAAAATTACAAACACTGATAATATTAAGTGCGAAACTTTGTGTGGTTGTGTGTGCGTGCTTGTTACCTCTTCACGCTTTAACGGCTTGATCGATTTGAGTGAACTTATTGGACCTGGATAAGCTCATAGTAATAATTTTAAAACCTAATGTTACAAACACCCAGTCATGGAACTTCCTTTTATGACCGGTCATTCACAGTTGAAGCTGTTCGTCTTTGGAATGCACTTCCAGTTGCAATTAGGAAGGCTCAGTCACTATCTGCATTTAAAAGCAAAGTGAAAGAGTTTTATCTGACGCAGTGATTTGCTTCATTAACCAGAATAGTTACTGTTGATAACTGGACATAATTAAATGTTTATTCTTATGTATGTTCTTATTTAAGTTTATATAGATCTATATGTATTTTGTTTTTATTGTATACATGTATGTATATCTTTTTATATTATATATATATAGAGATCGCTTTCAGCGATAAGTCCGCCCTTTGTACTGTATTGTTAGATTTAAGATGTATTTTTGTATTGTTTTTCTCTGTGTGTACAATAAAGTGTTTTGTATTGTTATTACCCCGAAAATAAATACGAGTATGGTTCCTCTGGGATACAACAACAACCCAATCCTAATAATGTTATAAAGGCGAAAATTTATGTGTATGTTTGTGACTTCTTCACGCTCCAACGGCTACACCGATTTCGAGGAAATTTGACATGGCATACCCTGGATTTACACATAGGTTTATTTTAATCATCACCGTTTTTCATAACCACGCGGGTAAAACTGCGGGGCGCAGCCAGTATTAATATAAATGTGAAAGTAACTGTCTATCTGTTAAGTTTTTATGCCTAAACTGCCGAATGACCTACATTTTTGTATAGTAATAGATGAGACTATGAAAAAAAACATAGGCTACTTTTATCTTGGCAAAGGTATGGTTCGACGGGCGATGGCCGATGAAGCCGCCTCAATAAACGCTTCCTTATATTCATTTGAGCTCTATTCAAAAGCACAGCAGTATTCATCGTACTGAATATAAAATACCAACTATCAAATACCCCGCTGGTTATTCCAATCTTACGTTCACTGGGGTTGGAACTCTCGGTGTACTGCGGACGTTATATAACTGACGTTTTTGTCGCGACGCCAAATGTCTTACCTGTTTCTTACTATCAATAATGTTAGTTTAAAAACTATACAACAACCGCTTTTATGTTTAACTGAACTAAAAAATTGCTAATTCTGGAGATCCCGCTAAAGATAATGAGACAAAGTATAATTTAATGCATTGTCATCGGTTCGTGAGTTTCAAATTAATCCCATGTTTATAGGGGGGCGAAAATCACGTTCAAAAATACACATGAAGCTAAATAAATAGTTTGTTACTAACTTTAAATTTATTAGTTATTTTCAATTTACAGAAGCAATGGCGTGAGCTACATGTTCCCGAGCCCAACGTCAGCAGATCAGATTCTCACAAAAGGCGGTGGAGCTGAGAGTTTAACACGACTACTACCTTATTTACCAAACGTGCCATACTCTTGTGGATCTACCACGAATCACAATAAGTATTCGTATCGAAAACGTAAATCCTACTCCTACTAATATTATAAATGCGAAAGTTTGTTATGTATTTGTTACTTCTTCACGCTCAAACGGCTACACCAATTTCGATAAAATTTGGTATGGAGATAGTTTACACCCTGGAGTAACACGTAGGCTACTTTTATCCCGGAAAAAGTATAGTTCCCGTGGGAGAATTGAGGAAGCGGGAAAACCGTAATCCACGCGGGTGAAACCGCGGAGTGCAGCTAGTAGATTATAAATCAACTTTCGTAATTAAATTATTTACATTGACGGTACGATTACTTAACTTTTTGCCAATTAATTCGTGCTAGGCCAACCACTACTCACATTCTCTTTGTCCGGCATCCGGATTGTGTAGGTCTCGGACGGATACAAAAAATGATCCTTCTTCTCCGTCCGAGATGTAGATATTAGTTTTATAGTAGTCTTCCATTAATGAAATCGGGGGTTTTAACTAAGCACTAAAGAACATGTCAATGCCCAAAACTCTGAATGCTGTAAATGCATGAGTCTTTTTATACATTTATTCCTTCTTTCGCTCAGTTTAACAAAATATTTCACAATTCGTTACAAAAGTAACTAGGGTATATAATATACCTACCCTACACGGATATTATATACACGGATACTTCGTTGAAGTATTAATTTGTAAAACATTTATATTCGTTGGAAATTAATGTAGGTAAGTACTAAAAACTATTTTTTGACAATTGGACTTACTTACGTATTATATTACTTCGTTAATTATAAATAGCATATTGATTTCTAGATTAAAAAAAATAGACGTAGAATCATAGAAATTTGCTCAAATTGATCTAAAATCTCATTTAGTATAAAACATGCCAAAATAATGCCAAATCTGTTTTACACTCAAATTTCTTTACAATCCAAAATCAAACTTATTAATGATCAATTTCTGATTAAAATGAAATCTGTTCTGTGTTCAAATGTATGCCTCCTTTTAATGCCATTTTCTGATAAATACGACCGAAAACCCTGGAACAACACATAGTATACTTTTATCTCGAAAATATTGACTACACTCGCGGGATGAGGGAAGGACACAAACGCCGTCAATACCGCGTAACATTTGACCGCGGGTAACGCCGCAGGGCGAACTAGTAAATAAGCAGTTTTATTCGATTGCGGGCATGGCATATAATATGTGTATGCTTTAAACGTAAAGGTATTGAATAAAACATCTTAATTTAGGATTGTCAATCGTAAGGTGTAATACCAATTGAACTTTATCATAACTGTGTGAGAACTTTCTGGTTTTACATAATTTTATTTAGTTTGATTGAACAACAGAACGCTTTCAGAGTTGTGTTTTTTGCCCTTTTTATCCACGAAAAACCTAGAGTGACAACGAACACATTTTCTCATCCTTTGGTAAGGATTAAAAAATGTCTTCGTTCGAGTCTTGTATATACTCTGCAGCCTATTTCAGACCATTTTAATGTTATTAGAGATAATTGCCTGTGTTTATGTTGCGGTAAGGCCACTATAACATTGTTGCCATATCTAAGAAATAACAAAATACATATGTAAGTTTTTAAAATGTTTTTAACGCTCACTACTATTAGAGTTAATATTAATGTCGGGGTATTTACAATTCTATTTTTTTTTAAATTTACCCTTGAACATGACGCATGAAACTCCCAAAAAATCTAGCAAAAAACTTAACAAAATACATGGTAGGTAAATATCCCGATAATAATATTAAAATATTGATATTATTACTATAACGTAAGTATAATTATTGTTTAACAATTGTAAGTAGATTTATATATTTTATATATATGTTTTAAGAGTAGCACATTAAAACTTTTGTATTATTAAACTTAATAATACTTGATCTAAAATCGATCAATATTAGGATAAAATATAACTGTGATCATTAACTATTGTTCGGTGAACAGAGCATTTTTATAGATAATAAGAAATCTGATTGAAAATATTCTTATATCCTATAATACATATAATGTTATATAGTATAATAAAATAGTATTCATACTGTGTGTGTTACTTTAAAGTGGGAAAAAAAGGCATTCTCTCAACGGATGCATTTGACATTTTAATATCCAATTTCATTTCCATGTTATTATTAAGAAGGTAAATTGTGAAGCTTAGTTCGGTAAGAACATTCCAAAAACATATTCACGATTTATAATGATAAGGAGTTTCCACTGTGAAACTTTATTTTCATGTTATTATTTTGTGGAATTCTCCACAGACGTGAAGTATTTATGTTATTTTTCTCAAAGCTTTGAGAATCTTTAACATATTTATACGCTTGGAATGTGGAAGTGTTGAAATAATACAAATCGCTCATTTGTTTTATACGAACGCTACAACTTTAATATGTCCTTCAATAATTATCTAATCTCATTAATTCCAAATTAAGAGGGTCAAAGGGAGTAAATAATCTGTTATATATAAGACTTATTACAAATTGTGATGTTAAGCTGTAGTGACTTCTAACAAATTACCTATAAATTATTTAATTAAATTATGTTTTGTAAACATTAGTGTTTTTTATTTATTATTATCGACCTATCCCGGCTTCTGAGTGGTGTCATTTACAAAAAGAGATGAAAAATATTAAGTGTTTTGTACAGAGTCGCGTTGAAAAGCACCGTAACAGCTATGTTAGTTATTGTTGGTAACCATGGTTACGCGACAGGGAAATCGCGTTGGCTGCAATCTATATAAATGATATCTTCGGCGACATGTTCGGTTAAACAAAATTAATAATATTAAAAAGGACTGAAGATAGGAACTCTAAGATTACTTAAGTGAAAAATAAAATCAGTGAAACTTACCTCGTTTTTTGAAGTCGGGTAATAACTGGACTATATACAAGTACAGGTTAACAGACGCACACCTATTAGTCGTCAGTTTTACAAGAGCTGTATTAATAATTACACGGAAGGCATAGGTTTCTTAAAGACATTGTTTCTGCCCAATTATAAACATATTCGTAACAAATGAGAAACTGAGAATCGGAGGTGCTGCGCAACTAGAGGCCCGAATACGACTAAAGTAAATTAGTGCATTCATGCACTACTTCGGGGAAATTAGGTTCATGAACCTAATTTCAGCGGCCCACGGTCGAAAACTTAGTGCCTCATTATATCCCTTTTTAATATAATTGCACAAGACATTATATCTGTACCTAAATATAACATTTATTATTTTATTACATGTGAACCTTTCTTGATAAATGATTAATCTTGGAATTAAGTACAGCATAAATAACAAGAATTTCAGGAAAAAAATGATTTTAGTTATACTCTCACTAAAGAGGATAACAGAAAATGGGCTTCCGTTTATCAAACGGTGGCTTAACCACTGACTGCATTTGTCAAACTTTAACCAAAACTCTACATAAACAGCATGTACTACGATTTCAGGATCACCTATACGCACAAATACTAGGCTCTATAAGTATCTTAGAAAGAGATAGTGTTACGTAGAAGAAACCTGTTGGCTATATTTCAAATAATATATCTATAACATTTTTTTTACTCACTTGCTCTTAAAGTAAGCCTTATTACATCGCTTTTAGGGCCATAAACCGAGAACAAACACACACGTGAGTAATAAAATTACACACTAGTTCGTAATAGAATTATCGCTACAATGTTAAATTTCACATTGCAAGTTATATGCGAGTAAACAGACTATTCTTTATTTAATCATTTAGCGATCTAAGCAATACATGTTTGATTTATCTTCGCGAATTGGCAACTAGTGAGGTCTACTCATTTGTACCATAATACACTATTATATTTGAGTATGAAAAAGAAGTACAATAACTACGTCATACTGTTTTAATCACCAAATTGAAACATTAGTATAAAAAAAATCATTTTAAATCAAGTTATATTTTTATCTACTCTCATATTATAATTAATATAAAGTTTAAAAAAATGAAAAGCAAAACTTGAATGACAGTATTTACATAAACATTTATTGCGATGGCTGTCTGTAAAGACTGTCATTAAAGTTTTGTTATATGAGATTAGATAAAGTAGGTACTATAGGTACACATCACAATTAGGTCAAGTAAAGACATACTATATTTAGTACATTATATGTATTTAATACAGTATGGAACCGCTGAATGTGTAAGGCTGGTTCCCAATATTGATTCCATTCGCCGGCGTGGGTTCTGGGACGTTTAGTTCCTTCCAATCATTCTGAAAAATAGGATTAAAGTGTACGTTATTTCCTTCTTTCTTTGTATACATAGATTTGTATATCGGATAAGTTAGCAGTTGATATTGGCCTGCGTCTTTAAGCGTCGGGGCAGAACTGTACAAGCAACATGTTTCTACGTAAGAGCCGGCGTACGGAAGACCACTGGAGTACAGTGTAGCGACATGACACCAGGGAAAAGAGCTCACAAGACAATACATTCTTCTGAAATGGAGCCTGATATAAATTTAAATCTAATCATCATCTCAGCCATAGGACGTCCACTGCTGGACAAAGGCCTCCCCCATTGATTTCCACAAGGACCGGTTGGAAGCGGCCTGCATCCAGCCCTTGCCTCAGATCTTAGTCAGGTCGTCTGTCCACCTAGTCGGTGGCCGTCCTATGCTGCGCTTGCCAGTCCGTGGTCTCCATTCCGGACCCTTCCGGCCCCAACATTTATAAAATATTTAAATATTTTAAATCTAATATATTTGTATATATATATATACGTATGACGTTGCATAAACGTAAGCTCTTAGAAAGTTATGAACTCTATGTATAAACTACTTTTATATATAATTTATAAATACATTTAGTAAAATCATGATACATTAAAAAAACTTACCAATATTTCAGTGTCCGGTATTCTCGAGAGAAAATCTTCCAGGTCATTATTTAATATTCTATCTGATCTCATATACTTTCTACAAAATTTGTATATTCCTAAAACAAAAAAAATATGTTGAAATTCGTAACCGGTAAAATAGATAGCATTGTCCTATATTTAATTCTAAATATAATATATATGTATGGACACATGGTCAATATCAGGATCTTTATCGGGAGATTCCATACTCATATTTCAATGGCAGACGTGGATTTATCGGGCGAGGAGAATAGAAACCAAACTTTTCACACAGTATGCTATAATCATTGATTTTTACAATAATCTGTTTAAATATGGCTACGAACACAATAAAGATAGTCCAATTATTAATCAACGCAAGACACTCCACCGAACACGAAATGCGCGAGCGCGATGCAAACGGATAGACCACCCTCTTCGTAATGGCCGCTATCCCCCTTGTTCCGCGCCTATGGCACACTAGCGCCCGGAGTTGTGTCAGAGTGAAGGAACGTCAGCTGTCCAACGACCGCTGTTGACTCTCAGCTGCCAGTTACGTTCCTTGCCACTCTAAAATAATCGAAGCGCCGTCACGGCCAGACTGACGTTCGCACGTCCTCGTGCGTCTGGTCGCATCCTTTCTCCAGTTAATCTGCAAACAACAAATCTCAGCTGGTGGATTCATCGTTTTACGCTCGTCCATCTCTGACACGTTATTTCTGTGTCACCCGAACAATATCTCAACATCCACTCGTCCACCATACCACGACACCAAGCACTGGACCGGACAACTGAGCTCAGGCATCCCTTCGACCAGCCATCATCTCCCATGATGACATGGACCGGACAACCCATCAGCGTCCCTCCGACCAGGCCTCTCTAAATGTTCGCCCAACTACAGCATAGTGGCCTGATCCGGAACATCGACCTGCATAAGCCAGTCCCTTAGACATTCCACTAGCTGCACATACCTTACTACTGTACATCAGAACATCGACTCTCACGAGCCAGTCCCGATAACATGACCACACAACACAACCATGTGAAAATCGGCGTGGAGGTAATAATGGTTGTGAGAAATTACCATGAGTGGGGTTTACACACAAATGAAAAGAACTTACAATTTTACTATTTATCACGCTCAGAGGCAGAGAGGGTTTCAGAGCTAGCGGTCATAGTGCGCGAATTAGATACCGAGACCGTATCATCATCAGATAACCCTTCAACTTCTTGACCGTGGACCGCCGTCTCGGCCTCCTCTGCGTGGTTAATCAAGGAAGTAGCTGCCTCTACTAGACCATCGTAGCCTCCGGGTACCGCACGCAAGTTCTCGTGAGCATACTTGTAAATTCGACTAGACCCATCGATGTCTTTTAATTCGTACCTATCGTTATCTAAAACACGAGTGATGATAAATGGGCCTTTAAACTTTCTCTGCAATTTAGTCTGGTTACGCTCACTACATTTAACAAAGACGAATTCACCCTGTGAGAAGGGTTTTACTGCTGCCCTACCACGATTGAACCGCTTTGTTTCTGCTTCAGCTGACTTCACAATATTTTCAGATGCATTTTTCCGGATTGTGTCCAAATCTAAACGAGGCTCAGGCTCCGACGCCGCTGAAATGCTAGACATACCTAATGACTGCGATCGTACACCGAACATTAGCTCCGTTGGTGTATAACCTGTTACTCTAGATTTTGTGCTGTTCAGTGCCAGCTGCACCTCAGGAAGTTCATCACGCCACGTCTTATTTGCATCATTCTCAACTATCGTGAGTAGACTCTTTAAGGTGCGCATCACCCGCTCTACTTGGCCGTTAGCCCTACTAGAGCCAGTAGCGATGAGATGGAGTTTTATGCCGTGGTCATTACAGAATTGTTTGAAGTCTGCACTTATATAGCATCTACCCTGATCTGCGATAATGCGTTTCGGTGCACCGAAAAGGCATACAGCTTTTTTAAGAGCTTTGATGGCACTAGCAGCATCGAGTGAAGATGTGTACTCTAGGAGGACATATTTAGTAAAGGCGTCAATAATGACTGAAGCATATTCTTTCCTATCACTCTTTCCGCTGAGTTTCCCTGTGATATCAACATGTATAGTATGCCAAGGCGTAGCAACTTTTGGGATTGGGTGAAGTTGGACTTGTTGCGCTCCCGAGCACCCTTTTGACGCTTTGCACACTATACATGAATTAACGAATATACGGACTTGCTTAGCCATTTGTGGGAACCAATACTGTTCGTATATTTTATCTAGAGTTTTCTCTGCACCAAGGTGCTTAATTTCTGTGTGAACGTGATTGATCAGAGTCCATGTTAGAGATCTTGGAACTACTGGGAGCCAGAAAGTATTCCTATTACGTTCAATTTTCCTATAGAGTATACCCTTTCTGACATCATAGGTGTGAGCAACTGCTTCCGGCAACTCATTGTTATCGTGTTTTCTGACGAGATCTTGAACTTCACTATCACGTTTTTGTTCTACTGCTAGCCAACCTTGGTGTAGCTCTATAAAATTGACATCTCTACCTTTTTTGGTTTTTGCAGGTTCATCGACTGTTTGGGATGATCCAGGCGTAGGATCTGAGAGAGGATTTCGCGATAAGAAGTCAGCATGTTCCATGCTGCTGCCTTGTTTATGGATTATGTCAAAATCATACGCCTGTAGGAAGGCCCACCACCTATGAACGCGCGGAGTCAAATCTGTTTTTGATTTAGACGCTCTGAGGGAGTTGCAATCAGTAAAGACCGTAAAGTGTTGTCCGTATAAGTAGTGTCGAAAGTTTTCTACGGCCCGAATGACTGCCAGGGTTTCTAACACGTATGAATGATACCGTGATTCCGTGTCATTCGTTCGGCGGCTGAAGTATGACACTACATGAGGCACGTTATCTTTTCGTTGTATAAGTATTGCGCCATATCCTTCTGAGCTTGCGTCAGTTTGAAGCTCTATGGGGGAGTCACGATCAAAAATTGTTAAGACCGGTTCTGAGGTAAGTATAGAAACGATTTTTTTGTGGATGTCATCGTGTGCTTTTGTCCACTTAATCGGACCCTTCAATTTCGTTAACGGGTATAACGGACCCACAATGCGCGTGTAATTCGGTATGAACCGTCTAAAGTAAGACGCGAGCCCTAAGAACTGCCTAACATTAGTAGCGGTTTTGGGAGTAGGGGCATCAACCAAAGCTTGTATTTTTCTAGGGTTCGGGGTGACTTCCCCTGCTCTGATCACATATCCGAGTTAATCTACCTGGATTTTCATGAATTTGCATTTCTTAATATTAAACGAGAAACCAGCGTCAGAGAGTGCTTTCAATGTTAGGTCTAGACGTACCAGACCTTGGGTGACGTCATCGGAATAACATAAGACGTCATCCATATAGGCTAGCGCTACCTGGTCTTTTAGGGGACCTAGAGCATTGTTGATACACCTTTGGTACACGGACGCTGCATTCCGCAAACCAAAGGGCATAGCCAAGTATTCATACTGGCCATCAGGGGTCACAAATGCGGTTCGTGCTATGCTGTCTCCCTCTGGTTCGACTACAATTTGGTGGTAACCTGACGCCATATCTAACGATGAAAAGAAATGTGCGCCATGAAGACGGTCTACTTGTTCATCAATTATCGGCAGCGGGTAGTGCTCAGGGCGTGTGTTGGCATTGAGCTCCCTATAATCTACGCACATTCTATCGGTACCATCCTTTTTTTTAACCAGTAGAATGGGGCTAGCAAACGGCGACGTGCTTTCTCGAATGACACCTGCTTGCAATAGGGACTCTATTTTTTCCTTGACTACTTCCTATTCAGCAGGGGCTAGTCTATATGGTCGTCTCTGTACTGTTTTGTTCGGATCGATGGGGTCTATACGTAAAACACCGGTAGTAACGCGTCGCGTAGGTATGCCGTCAATGAAAAACTCACTATACTTTTGTAATATCCTAATCAAAGTCACCTTATCTTCGCCTTTTAAATCAGTATCAATAGCATTTAAATCAAGACAACTAAGTTTTCCGGCTACATTCATTTTTTGTGTAAAGCAAATTTAACCTGGTCACTGTCGATTTGTACGTGAATGTTGTTTTCCAAGAGATCGCTGCCTATGATCACTGGCTCTGTGATGGAACCATCAGGTACTATATGAAACGATATACCTTGTACATTGATGGGGCTGAGAACCTGTGAAGTACACTTTACATTATGTCTACCTATACCCGTGAGGTATACTAAGTCGCTACGCGTTGTACCCGGAAACTTCTCGGACAATGTATAGGTCACTAACAAGCAAGCAGATCCACTATCAAAAAGAAAGGAAACGAGCTCACCAGATGATGTAGTCAAGGTACTCCTGGTAGATTTGCGCTCACAGACGTGAACTTCTTTGATCGCCGCTGCTCCGCTTCCTCCTTTCCGGTCTGGGCACGCTGATGCAAGATGTCCCGTCTGCCCACACACGTAGCAGGTGATTGGTCTTGCTTTGTCAAGACTCTTTGCTGCCGGCGGTTGGTTCGATGTCTTGTCTGCAGCAGTAGGGTCTTCTCGTCGCTTGCGACAATCAAGCGCTCTATGTCCTTGCGTACCGCAGCGATGGCATGTCCCTATAAAACGAAGTTCACTGTAACGGGCTCTTTTCGATTCATTCTCTTGGTTATCATTGCCGTCGTATCTTCTCTTCAGTGAAATCCCGCCGAGAGCTCGAAGAAGTTGAGATCTTGTAATGAGGTTGTGCGAGTGCAGCTCTCTACGAATCACGACGTCTCTCTGACACAACACTGATGTCACGAACCCGGTAGTAATATCTTCGGCCATTTCCATACGTGGAATTCGTTCTATAATATTCCACAGACGCATAGCTGCCTCACACGCAGTTTCCTTCGTGCTAATTTGAAAACGCAATACTTCGTCGAAATAATCTTGAGGTAACATGGGCTTTGCAAATTTTGCCAGCAATAATTCTTTTATCGGAGGCCATGTTAGCTGAGAAGCCTGCAGTCTGGTTAGGCAAGTAGCGGCTCGTCCCTTCAAGGCATGCGTTAGCAATAACAATAACTCAGCATCTTCTAGCTTTCTACTGTTGATTATTATTTCCGACACTTTGCACCAACCTTCTATGTCTGCTTCGGCGTCATCTGGGTCAAATCGGATCAGTTGCGTGGTTGTGTTGTTATTAGGCTGAGGGCTTGCCAATACTCTAGATAGCAGCGTCTCCATATGATACAATAAGTTTGGCATTGACGATGACCCGGGCGTTTCGTTTCTGCTGCGGGTATTCTCCTCTGATCTTTGCCCTTCACATCCCACTTCTGATATGGACACATGGTCAATATCAGGATCTTTATCGGGAGATTCCATACTCATATTTCAATGGCAGACGTGGATTTATCGGGCGAGGAGAATAGAAACCAAACTTTTCACACAGTATGCTATAATCATTGACTTTTACAATAATCTGTTTAAATATGGCTACGAACACAATAAGGATAGTCCAATTATTAATCAACGCAAGACACTCCACCGAACACGTAATGCGCGAGCGCGATGCAAACGGATAGACCACCCTCTTCGTAATGGCCGCTATCCCCCTTGTTCCGCGCCTATGGCACACTAGCGCCCGGAGTTGTGTCAGAGTGAAGGAACGTCAGCTGTCCAACGACCGCTGTTGACTCTCAGCTGCCAGTTACGTTCCTTGCCACTCTAAAATAATCGAAGCGCCGTCATATGTATATAGTTGTTTACAAATAGGTAAATGTATTTTCTTCTTCTTCTTTTTTTTGGGTTAGGTACAGTACCTATTGGTGTTTCTTCATCTACTTCTTTTTCTTTTTATATTTTCTCCTATGATATCTTTATGAAGCTGACATGTCGAGTCAGCAGTTCTTCCTCTCTCCTGTCTACCACTTTACAAAAGTTTTACGAGTTTATATTTCGTCATTTTTCGTTTTGACGGTCTCGTGACGCAGTGGTTTGTGTCATCGACATGACTTCTGTGTCACCGCGACCCTGGGTTCGAATCCCGGCAGGGGCAAACATTTGTGCGATGAGTGTAGATGTTTGTCCCGGGTCTTGGATGTTTGTGTGCTGTTATTGTGTGTGTCCATGCCTCCCGCGATACAGGGAATCCTAGTGCGGGGGTCTGAGTGTGATTTAAAAAAAGAAAAAAAAAAAGAAAAAAAAGTAACTAAAAAAAAAAAAAAAAAAAAAAAATTTATTGAAAACTATTTCATCGGACGGAAAACATAAGCTAGACAGAACAGGTTGATACCTGTTCTGTCTAGCATAAGTTTTCCGTCCGATACCACATCGAAAATGCTTCATATATAATAAATAAAATAAAAAAAAATTATCATAATTCTCTCTATCTTTCTGTGTCATCGTCTACGGCTTACTACCGCAAAGTTCTTTACCATGATCCATACATATTATATATATAATACAAGTACTTATGAATGTCATTATTTATTGACATTAGTTATTTATTATTAGTTGTCTATACGTGCTCTATAAAATGGTGTAATCCTTAAGGTATCTTCACTGTAGTCAATGGATTTCTTGAAATTTAGTAACTTACCAAGAAGTATCATTATATAGTTGAACGGTACGAGATATAGACCAGCTGATGCTAAAACTAACAGGACCATGGTCAGGTAACTCAGGAATGGCACCTTGAAACTTGCCAAACTGCAAACAAAAGTGAATAAGTTATTTCAATTTAATTTCGATTAGGCCCTCTGTTTCAAGAAGCAAAAGGATATTACGAAAACAATCATTTAAAACCGTGAGGACCGTGACTCCTGATAGGCCGATGGCACATAGGTAGTCTTAACAGCTTTACGAGGAGAATATGTTTTCGGCAGTAGAGGCTAAATTAAAATTGACAAAAATATGAATACTCATAATGAGGACTTCTAAGGCTGAAAGTAAAAAAACAGGCACATAGATTTAATTTAACAAAAAAAAATACCAAAAAATGGAACCGACTTTAAGACTTTAAAGTGTGAATTAACTGGTTGAATAGTTACTTTTTAACTATCATGGTACCGACGCACCATGATAGTTAAAAAGTAACTATTATCAAAATATTGTGCTCATGGTACCGGCTTCGACAAGTTATTTCATACTTTTGAGTGTTGAAGTCGGTAAAATATTTTGGTAACTTTTTTTCCCCCCTTTTCAGTGACCTTTGCTACTCACGGGATCAAATTATATGGTCATTGTGTATGTGCACCGATTTTTTCACCAGCAATTAGAATGTCGTAATGTTACTCAAATACCGCTTTACTGATTTGATGAATTTTAAATGGGATCCCACTGAATCTCAAATTAAAAAACCGGCAGAGTGCGAGTCAGACTCGCGCACCGAGGGTTTCGTTCAAACCTGTAGGTATAAGCTTAAAATTATTAAAAATATTTTTTTATATATGATGTATCTAAAAATTTATGCTTATCGCATTTTTTTCTTTATCCGTGCTATACTTCGATCAAGAGTGCTTGATCGAAGGTGCTATAAGACGTTGCTTCGTATCAAATTTCAAGATTCTGGGTTCACGGGAAGTACCCTGTAGGTTTTGATTCCCTTGCGAGTGTCGAAAATTTGCAGCATAAACGGCTGTATCTTTCAATTGCTTTGATACACATGCAATCATACTCAGCAGGAACCTCTCCTAAGGCATCCCCACGACATGTTGGCTCGGCAAACGTCCGGGATGTCTCTCCTCCCGGTAATAAAATATTGTATATAATGTAACTGGAATGCGTTACAATAGCATATAGGCTTATCTATATCTATTACGTAGCCATATTAGCAAAACAGCTCTGACGATTTGCATATTTTTTACATTGATTACGGTACATATGTTTTTTTAAAATAAATAAATGTTTATTGTAATGTAACAAACCGACTAGGACTCACGTTGTAAACACTGGAAAATTACTCTCCGACCAGTTTCGAACTTATTTGCAGTTCTTCATCTGGGAGTTATGATAAGACGGCCGTTCTAGCGCGGGAAAGGTTTTATGTACCGCGTAAAGTTCGAGAGGCGATCGAAATCAGACGTCACCCTAATTTCAACCGGGATAATGGGTGGCATATTCCGCCGGCCTGGATACCAGTCTTAAATATAGGCGATACATCCGGGCTATGGAAACATGAGGACGACACGACAAGCATGGTGTGTAAACCGGCCTCCTACCATCATCATCACCAAAGTGACAGTGACAATGAGACTTTCAGTGACAATGACTCAAGTGACAGTGCGCACCGGGACAATTTGACTGATGCAGCGCAGCCGTCTCAACGCCAGTTACGTGCTGAGGCTCGCGCTCGCCGCCTGGCACGATCATAACTCCCAGATGAAGAACTGCAAATAAGTTCGAAACTGGTCGGAGAGTAATTTTCCAGTGTTTACAACGTGAGTCCTAGTCGGTTTGTTACATTACAATTATGGAAGAAACTCGCGATAGTTTTCAGACTCAAATGTTTATTGTCCACAAATTACATCAATACTGTTTACAATAAAGCACTAACAATTCAAAATAGGTACATGTATTAGTTTAACATAAGACCTATTTGAAGATCTTAACTGCACTAGGTATATTATTTATATAATTTAGTGTATAAATAAAATCATAAAATGTGCATATATTAATAATTGACAGCTGTGCTAGGGCTTACCTGTGTTACAGCTGCCAATGTCTTCCTCCTGTGTTTCCTGTTTAATACTACTACGAAATAAAACTAACACTTTATGTAAACATATAGGTGTCTTCTTTGCTTAAAAACAAGGCCATGTCAACCCAACCACGAGATACTACTTATATATATATATAATAGAAAGAATACGTTTGCTCACTTGTACATTTTTTCAGACAAAGAAGCTATGTAATTGACGCTGTTTGTGATCGTCAAAGTCATCTCTGGAAGTTCTTGTATTCTATTTGTCAAACTCTTTTCCGGTTTGGTTTTGTCTGTTGATCCCTTAGCGTCCTTTTCGGGTGCATCGACGACGCCGTAACCTCTCATGAAAGATCGTTCTACTGTAACTAATATGTTATTAAACTTACTATTTGGTATGGATTATGTACGTAGGCCGTGGTGGTACCGGCCTAGAATAGTACTCTCCATCTCTTTCCGTAGGGGTCGTAAAAGTCGGCTAAGGGATCACGTACCAGAAGGTGGGCAGCAGCGCCTTCTGAGGATCGGAAATCATACTGCGCTCGCCAACCCGCCTGCCAATTCCCCCCAATTGGGGGAGACATTTGTCCAGCAGTGGACACCCAATGGCTGAGATGAATGAATGTACGTAGGAAACAAGCAGACAGGCCCCTGAAAGTAAGTGATCACCATCACCTATATATCACCAACACCTTTTCAAGTCTCCTTCTAAGAATCCAATGTATAGCTACTTGGGAATGCCGAGAAAAAGGTCGCTCTATATTATACATGTGTATGGGAAAACTGATCGAATGACCGCAGAGAGCGATTTAACATTGTGATTGTTAATTTATGTGAGTATTTCTCAAAGTGGGCGATAATGGAGGGCGGTAAAGGGCCCAGTAAATATAAGATATAAATTAACTAAATTAATGCATGCTATTGTGGTTTTTAAGAAGTGACAAAGTAAAGATTGGGATTTGAACCCACAACTACAGAATACTGTTCTGTCGCTTTGCCATTTATGCTATAGTAGCACTCTACTAGCCGTCCGAATATAATCCTTCAGTTTTATGTAACATTGAACGGATGTTTTTTTCTCAGCGCCGTCTTCCTTTAATTGTATGAACTATGACGGTATTCTGTAGTTTTTATTCACACTTAGACCTCCGCACTAGGATTCCCTGTGTCGCGGGAGGCATGGACACACACAATCACAACACACAAACAACCAAGACCCGGAACAAATATCTATACTCATCGCACAAATGTTTGCCTCTGCCGGGATTCGAACCCAGAGACAAAGAAGTCAAGTCACTGACACTGATCACTGCGCCACGGCGACCGTCAGTTGTGCGTTCAATTGTACTAGTAGCCGAATTTTACCTTCAAAAATAATAACGTATTTTAAAAGTACTCACGATTAGCACGATTGCACATCCAAAAGTAAAAGAAAGGTGCCAAAAGCAGTAGTGGCGCAGTCCATAGTTTGAAATGATACCAAAAGACCAGCCAACAAGTTAATGCTGCGAAAGATAACTCTTGGTTATCCCATTCGAACATACGTCTGAGAAAATATGAGAAAAACAAATATCATTAATCTGTGAACCCGTTACCTTCTGAAACAAGAAGTTTTCAATCACTGATGATTTTCAAGGAACGTGTCTCGCATTGTAACTACTAAAAAGTTTCCATCAGTTTGCGTTGTCCTCTTGATACAAAGCCGCCAATTGTTATAGTTTTTATCTTAAAATTGCTTTGTTAATTTATATAGATTTTTACTGTGGGCAAAATATAACGTAATGACACAATAAATATTCCTAAAAACTTACACTCCGTGGTAAATTATTTTCAATTAAGAACATAAGCGTGCGTAAGGACCACTATCTCTTCTATCTCACTCTTTGCCAAAATGTATCCGATAGAAAACCGATAGGCAGTCTCTACGCCAGTGTTAAAGTTTCAAGACTGAGAGTCGTCGGCAATTGCTTTTTATCTCGCTTTTTGGTTGATGCAAAATAACTTGCAAAATGCTGTAAGTATGAGCCCGTTGAAGTCTTTAGTAAAGCAGATGTGATTGAAATCAATTTTGATTTCATATATATTTTTGATGTCAGAAACAAATGAAGGTCTTCATTTGTTTCTAAAGATTAGATTGCTATTTGTGTGTCATAAACTATCTGCTTCTAAACTATAACTAGCTAGGTTAATAGGCTAGGCTATTTATGTTATCTTGTAAATAAGGCAATCGTCATTATGTATTTCATTATAATAATAAAAAGTGATATTAAAAGGGGACTTTGATCGAGTAGACAACTATTGAGACACCTTTATCAAGGTCCCCCAACTAAGCGCGATCGACGTTTAGATTGACCTAATTTAGGACGATAATACTTACTATAATCCCACTAATATTATGAAGGCGAATGTTTGTGTATATGTATGTATGTTTGTTACTTGTTCACGCCCAAAAAGCTACACAGATTTCGATAAAATTTGGTATGGAGATAGGTTTGACCCTGGATAAGTAGGCTACTTCTATCCCGGAAAAAGTATACCCTTGGGATAATTTAGGTAGCGGAAAAACCGTAATCCACACGGGTGAAACCGCGGGATGCAGCTTCTTATTAATCATTGTAATTCAAAATACAAATAAAACAGAATTTTACCACTTAGGATATACCTTCACACTCAAACGGTTGCACCGATTTCGACGAAATTGGTACGGAGATAGGTTAGACCCTGAAATAACACATAGACTACTTTTATCCCAGAAAAAGTATAGAGTTCCCGTGGGATAATTGAGGTAGCGAGAAAAGGCCGGGTCTGGGTTTATCCATTAAATAGTTGCTATGCCTATGCTTGCGGCGTTCACGCTTCTTGTTTTGGTTAAGTCCAGGCCTTCTTTACTCATCCCGTGATGGGTAGGGAGGTTACGGTCTTGGGGGAAGCGCAGGTCATGATGATCCTCAAGGCAAGTCTGGCGATTACCTTCTCACGGTGCTGCCTGTTCTTGGTCTAATTCCCTCTGAAATAGACGTAACTAGACATCGTCCGGCGCCTCGCGTGTCTCATATCTATGTAAGTTTATTTATATCCATGTATTTATGTATGTTTATAGTATTTTGGCCGGGACTGCTCCCGGCCGAGGCCGGGCGGCCGAGCCAAGCCGACGAGGAGCGGTCCACTTGACGGTAGGTTGCGGTGCTGCAAGGCACTGCAACTGAGGGGGGCAGCGGCGCCGTGTTGGACGGTGCTGCAGCTGAGGAGGCGCTGCGCCGGGAGTGATTCAGTTCGTCTCCTGCTGTGGCGCCGATATGGCCACCGTCGGAGGGTGGCGGCCGAAGCGGCTGGCGATGGGGCTGCTACATCTGGCCCATCGTAGGGGACCACGAGCGTCGGATGTGGGAAGTCTGGCGTTCCTTGCACTGTGTGGTCCCCGGGGTGGTGCGGCCGTGCTCTTGGTCCCGGTACGGTCGCGAGGGGGAGGGTCATCCTCCCCCCTGGAGGGGTCCGGAATCGGACGGCCGTGGTGGGGGCGCGGTATGCAAATGTACTCCGCGCTCACTCCGTTATAGCGGCAGGATGGACACCGTGGGTTTGAGTCGGTAGTAGACCCTGGCTGCTGTGGGTGCAGTTAGGGTTGGGGGCCATGAGGCCCCTCAGGGAGCGGTGATGCTCGAGCGAGCCCGACACACCCGTAGTTCCGTAGGCGGAAGTGCGTAAATGCATTTCGCCCACGTAAAAAAAAAAAAAAAAAGGTAGCGAGAAAACAGTCATCCACGCGGGTGCAAACGCAGGGCGCTACTATCCTCCATAAATTAAGATAGTAGGTACTAAGGCATAATATTTTTATTATTATAATTTTGAAAGATCAATCGAACCCCTAAGTAAGTATATTATATAAGTACTAACTTGTAGCTTTCATTGATGTTGTAAAGAAAGACGAAAGTGTCCCGCACAAACTCTAGGTTCTTGTACACGAGCGCTATGTCGAATTTCTCCGGTTTCTTTATATATTTCACTTCTCGTGGCTGGAACACTCTCAGAGACGCCTTTACCTGAAATAACATGTTGTATGTCCGTTCAGCACTTCCAAGTCAGATTTTGTGACTGTCTTGTTACATATATTTGCGTGGTGGTAGGGTACCCGGTAGGGTCGAGTACCCATCTGGATAGTTACCACCCTCAAGTTTAAAAAACTATCACCAAACACATAGTGTGTTCAGACAACAGTCTTTGAGCCAGTAAGTAGCCATGATACCATTCGACCACATCCTCACTGACCATCAAGTAAAACCATCAAACAAAATAGTCAAATCTATACAGTATAAAAAAATGAAAAGTATTATTCAAATATATATTCTATAAATATTTACACACATTCACACAAGGTCTTCAGGTCCCAAACTAGGCAGAGCCTGTGCTATGGTAACCTGATGACTGATATATACTTATATACATATACACACCCAGACACAGGTCAAACAGACATGTTCATACACACAAATGTTTGACCTTTTCGGGAATCAAACCCGGGACCAGCGGCTCAGAAGGCAGAATGCTACCAACTGCGCCAACCGACCAGTCTAAAGTCTCTTAAAAAAATCCCAAGATTAAGGGCGTAGGAGCCTGAAGATGCGGGCTTGGGCTTTGGTGTCTTCGACTAAACATTTTTTTACAGAAAGCGCGCCGCCGCCACCGGTTGTTATTCCATCTTTGGTACAAGACTAACTGGAAAACATTTATTTCTATATAATGTTTTTGCTACAAATTAAAAAATAAAGTAGGTAGCATTTGTTGTCAATGCGTGTAAGTATATCCCCGGTGAAGCAATATGTGTGGAATTACCGATTTATTTCACAGTATATTTGTCATTATAATAACATGTACTTACGGAACTGAAACGTGGTCTGACTATGGGCCTTCTGAGCAGGCTCAGAGCCGCAGAACGAGCTATGGAGAGGGCTATGCTCGGGGTTTCTCTACGCGATCGAATCAGAAATGAGGAGATCCGTAGAAGAACGCAAGTCACCGATATAGCCCAGGGGATTAGCAAGTTGAAGTGGCAGTAGGTATGGCACATAGCTCGAAGAACTGATGGCCGTTGGAGTCGAAAAGTTCTCGTATGGAGACCACGGACTGGCAGGCGCAGCATAGGACTGCCACCGACCAGGTGGACAGACGGCCTGACTAAGATCGGAGGCAAGCGCTGGATGCGGGCCGCTTTCAACCAATCCTTGCGGAAATCAATGGGGGAGAAGCCTCCCCTACAGCAGTGGCTGAAATGATGATGATTTTTAGGTAGAGTTTAAACCGAGTATTTAGTACTTACTGGATTCCAATAGAAGGACGTTTCTAATAAAACTCGCGGGCAGTTTCCTTTGGCAATACTCCTCTTGGTCTTATCCTTGAGAGCGTACCACTTCATCACTCCATTCTGAATCCTTAGCAGAGGGATGGAAACTCTGCCAAGAGACTCATTGTGCAGGGTGGTCATTAGTGAGCTGTCATATACTTTCAGATCTAGAGTCGACGTGACGTCATACACGTTACTGGAACAAGAAACAAATCTTATTACGTCGTAATAAGAGTTACATTGACAATGGTAGTTATTCTCTTGTTCAACTAAACTGAAATTCTTACAAGTAATATAAATTCTTATATGGTTCCGATAAAGTCCAAATTGGAAGGACACCGAGCAATATCAACACTAAAATTAGATATTTACTTTTATTACTCTAAAATTGCGGGAAGTTTTAGGTAAAATAAGTACCTACCACTTATTTGGTTCCGACTGAAATTACCCGCAATTTAATAAAGTCTTTTTTTTTCAATTGCGAGTAGTTTTAGTCGGAACCAAAAAAGTAGCGACTTTTTTTCCTAAAACTACAGGATTCTCGCCTTTTTGAAAGAAACTAGCAAGAATAATAGTGTTATAATTATCTAAATTATATCTTAGTTATTTATATATTTTTCGACTAACTACGTTCATTTTTATAAAGTTGTAAGATTTAAAGTAGATTGTATTGATTTCGTGTGATCGGTCGAGACTTCGACGGCTTGCTTGTGATTTGTTCAAGAGGACTTGACCAATCACAAGCAAGAGTATAACAGTGGGGGTAAGCGAACAGGCAACGCATTTTGGAAGTATGCCGCCATTCGTTTTCCGACTTTTGTCTGAGTAACTTGTATCGTGCCGCTGTAGGCTTTGTTAAGTAAGATTGTACCTCTAAATATATATAGCAATAGCAACTAAAGCAATAAAGCTGATTTTCAAGTTCACAAAGAGTGTTTTTGATTCAAAGTCCTTGCTTCTGAGTGTTAAACCAGTACGGTTAATAATAGGTAATAAAACATTAAATATATTAGTTCTAGATAAAACCGCATTTGAATTGATTATCTACTCAATGAAACATTTGTAGTCTTGATAATAATCAGAGGTTTATATAATCTTTCAAGTGTATGTCGATTGCTACACGTGACTTTTACACAATTAGATACATATTTCGATGACTGAAGATATATTTAACAGTAGTAGCACTATAGGTATATGAGAGAGTTCGCCCGGGAAAGTACTGTACCATATGTATTTCTACCGCCAGGCAGTAATGTTCGCATTACTGTGTTCCGGCTTGAATGGTATGGTTTCCGGTGAAATTACAGGTACAAGCCAACTTTATGTCTCAGGGTGACGGGCGCAGTGCAGTTCTTTACGAATTGTATCTGTCTATTGGCAGAGATTACCACTTAACATCCTGTGGACATTTTGCTTGTTCCGCCACATTATCCCATTAAAAAATTACATCTAAAGAGACAGTACGTAAGCATGCTAAGGTCTAGCGTGATAACATTTTCAATCACATCGCCACTGACCATCATATGAGATAGTGGTCAAACACTAGATTATACAGTATTAAAAAAACGTTTTGATATGTAGCACCACAGTGCCAAATATTCTGTCTGTAAGTAGTGCCTATGTTGGAACATAGACGAATATGTATTCGTGTATGGTTGGAATGACATTAAAAGAAGTATTGATGAAACAAAACATCAGAATCAATGAGCACAGATGAGTTGGCCAAAACTCAAGTTCCAACGGTAATGAGCAGGTGTGATAATGAAGGAAATACGTGATTACTTGGATGGGGCTTTGGTGGACTTACAACATAAAGCTTTTGTTCCATGTAGGCTCTGAACTGCCCCGAGTACTATGCGTTCTGACCCTCTCATTGTCCACTTCCAAAGAGCAGTATGCACTTGGTCTACCGCTTAGACCTTTCGCGGATACAACATTCACATATAACTGACCGACAAGCCTCCAATCTGTGTTGGGATTGAAGAATGCCTGAAATGAGAAAATCCTGTGAAAAACCTTCAACAGAATTTGTTAAAATTTCTATTGTAAGTTTCTTTCATCCTCGAGCCTACCCTATTTCCATAATACTACAGAGTTATGTCTAAAGTAAATCCCCCCTATATGGGGGAGGCATACGTCCAACAGTGGACGCACATAGCTGAGAAATGAAAAAAAAATGTCTAAAGTAAATCCATGTATTGGGATAACACTTTCAGATTCAATTAAAAACTGTTCAGACATGTCCAGTTCAATTTAAATGGTAGTTTTTATATATGTATATATAAAATATATAAACAATAACAATATATACTATTACTATACATTATATACTATATATATACTATACAATATATACTATATATTATTACTTAATAATAATAATTTTATGTTGTATATATAGATCCCGTATTTGACCACTATCTCACGTGATGGTCAGCCACAGTATAGTCGAAGATGTAATCACTCTTGACTGAGAATGTTTACTGACGCTCAAGGACTTATGCCTAAATACAATGGATTTGGTGACAGTTTTTCAAAGTTGAGAATAGTAGATAGATACTCGAAGTACACTAACGCCATGGAAATTGATAACGGTGTTAGCTTCATCGGAAGCTCAAGCCGTTGATGGGGGTCAAGTCAGCGTCCGTTAGTTTGATAGCCGGAGCTCTAACCGCTGAGTCATCATCGCTTCAACATCAGTAATGTCAAGTCGAAATGATTTATTCAATTTAAGCATCAATAGTAATGGGTATCATTGTTTTTGAGTTATACTCCAATAACTGAAAAGTGCTACGCGTATCTTGATGATATTATTGTCGCGGTTGAAGACCGACACAATGACAATTAATTGATCCCGTGAGTAGCAAAGGTCACTGAAAATAATGCAAAAAAAATTTTTTAATTAAAAATGCAACCGACTTCAACACTCAAAAGTGTGAAATAACTTGTCGAAGTCGGTACCATGAGCACAATATTGTGATGATAGTTACTTTTGTGTGAATATGGTACCGACTTCAACAAGTTATTTCACACTTTTGAGTGTTGAAGTCGGTTGCACTTTTGGTTAAAAAAAAAAATTTTCCCGTTACGACTAATGAATGCGCTTGAACTGTTTCTTACATCAGAATAAAGAAATTATGGTCTAAAAATGTAAGCACTTATGTTATGAGGACGCGCCTATGGTACTAGCGGGAGATAGTGAAAGTAATAATATTGGCTGGAAGCCTCAACAAAACAATATTCATAAACCAAAAAATATTATGTTGTATGTATTGCTTCCGGGCCGTGGTCTATGTGAAACTTTTATTCCAGACGTTTCGTCGATCACTGCGGTCGACATCTTCAGTGGTTCAGGTCCGAGCGGCGACAAGAGCGTACAACTCTCCTCCGCGGCGTCTTCTCTGATACTGATGATGACTCAGTATCTGACTCAGTATGTACTTAAGTACTTTTTTATTCAGACTACAAAGATATACCCACATGCTTGTTTTCCAAGTCCATTTCTTTTATTTGCCTTGATTCTTCGTCGTTCTTCTTTTTTCTCTTAGCAATGTCACAAATGGTCACGGACAGATGCAAGGCTCCATAGTCATTGTCTAGTTTCTGCCAGATCTCATGAGTTCTCTCCGGTTCCAACTGGGATAGGTCTAGCACAAAACTGGAAATGATACACTTAGTTACTGTGGAAGTATATCACAATAGTACTATAGAGGAGAAAGTTTGTCTGTCGTTTGTATGTTTGTTAAGTCTTCACACTGAAGCGGCTGAACGGATTTGCATGAAATTTGGAATTAAGCTAGCTTAAACCCTCGAATAACACATAGGCTACATTTCTAACGCAGAATCAGTATAGCCCTCGTGGGATAATTGAGGTAGTGAGAATAGTGAGGTAGGTAGTGGAGGCGCAGATAGTGGATATATAATACCAATACTGGGCAAAGGATCGTAAGTGATCTTAAAATAGCTTGTGCACAGAGCTGCGCATCCAAGACCGGAAGCTAAAAAAAGCATCAATTTACAATAACAATTTACATTTTACAATTTTCTAAAACAGACGGGTTTTCTGCTGCTTACAACAGTCGCTGGATCAAAAAGGTGTTCTGTAATCTGGAGAAACTATCATTATATGTGGAAGCTATCCTGACGATATACTAGCGAACATCTACGGGTATAATAGTAAGTATACACGTACTAATAAGTACTTGCCTGCCCATAAAAGTCTTTTGCTTCCCTTTGTCCCAAAGAGATACCTTCAATAAATGGTCCTTGAACATGTGCAGTTGAAACCGCTCCCGCCATTCTGGTTGCAATAAGTTTCGCACAGTTTTCGACTTCCGTGTTTGGGACCCCAACCTAACGGAAATATGTAATTATGTTGTTACAATCTTAACTTTCCTCTTGTCTCAAACCTAAGTAGATAATATAATAACAAGAATTTGAGAACAACTTGCAAGATTGTCGAATACGTGCTTAATCTATGCACATTTTCTCTTGATACTACGGTGCCAAGACTGCCAAGAGACTATTAAGTTTTTTATCAAGTGGTAAGTCTACTTCTTTTATCTTTCCATATCCCAAGCTAGGTAGGGTCAGCACAAAATGTATTCCTCTTCCACTCCCTTCTATTATCAGTCATCTCAGTGCTCACTCCTTACTAATAAACTTATCATTTTCCCGGATTCCGTCCACACCTCTTTCGGCCTTCCGTTACATTTTTGATTATGTTTTACAACATAAGTGTCTTATCACAAATGTAGGTAGTTTAACTTTTCTATTTTCTTAAATAATAAAGTAGATTAAGGGTAGGATATAAAAAGACAGACTCATGTGTTGTGTTGCAAAGGCTACTTAGCTGAATACAGGCTTCCCAATTACAAAGACTTTTACTTAACATCCGGACATAATAATAAGTTTTGTACGTAAATTGACTCCTTAGTGTAATAGGTTAATCCGTGATAATGTAAATAATTAAATTATATCCATCCATGTTTACAGTCAGTACTCTTTTTGTTGTATGTTCATCATCCCTCCTCATAACATGTGCATGGCAAGTTTACTTATATTATAAATGTAATAAATCTAATATATTTGCATATAACTCGGTATGTTTTGATGTACCAGGGGCAGGGGCTCTATTGAAGTGTCTCTCTGCTTACCTTATCTTACAGTAAACTCCGTGGAGATATCCATCAGTTGGAGAATCGGGAAGGCCCTTGGCCTCCACGAGGACTACGCTCACTATCGTACTCCAACTGCTTGCCGCCTTTTTGACAGGTGGTTCTAATTTCTCATCCTAAAATAAATTCCGATTGTATTTTATACACTGACTGGCCTTAAAACTCAGTACCACACATTTAAAATTGCAATCTATCATAAATTATAGAAGGTAGAGCTTTGAAATAAAATATGTTTTATAGTAACTTTTAGATGTTATAGTTTAATAATCACGTTTATGAATTATTCACTTTTAGCTTACTGGAAAAAAACTCAATCAGTAATTACAGTTTTCTATACTAATATTATAAAGAGGAAAGATTTGTTTGTTTGTATGCATTGAATGGGCTCCGAAACTACTGAAACTGATACTAATATATATAACTTTATATTAGTAACATAACATATGTATGGTTTCCAGGAGTAGCTGCCACGAACTTTCGAACACGAAAGGCGAAACCGCAGATCGCAACTAATTACCATCAGAATACTGAAAGAATGCGCTTGACTTTTTGCTGTCGTAATGTCGTCGTGGTACATACACATATATACACATACACAACATACTTTCAGACATTTAATTTCCTGACTGCCGTGTTAGGGGAAAGTAATGAATTAATGATAAAACAACCCGCCCAAAGCAACCGTCTAACAGCAGTATCTAAATGGCATATAAATAACGAAATCTTCAAATTACCTACCTTTTCGGTTTGGCTAAGGGCCAGAGCCGTATCGGTATTGCTGGTGGCCTCGCCCTCGGCAGCGTCACTCGTGGGCCCGGACTCAAACACGGCACTTCTCTTCCTGATGGGGTTCACGAGATTCGCCAGAGAACTAGGACGCCATCTTAAATTATAAACACGAAATGATTTTTGATGAATTTGACGGTCGCCGTGGCGCATTGGTTAGTGTCAGTGACATGACTATTGTGTCCCCGGGACCCTGGGTTCAAATCTCGGCAGGGGCAAACATTTGTGCGATGAGTGTAGGTGTTTGTCCCGGGTCTTGGATGTTTGTGTGCTGTGAATGTGTGTGTCCAAGCGTCCGCGATACATGGAATCCTAGTGCGGGGGTTTAAGTGTGATAAAAAAAACGGGAGTAAATAGTAATAATTACTATAAGAACTGCTGGACATAGGCCACCCCCATGTCGTTTTAGGGTGGGTTTGCCAGTACTCGCCGTGCTTCGCAGGCGGGTTTGTGAGCGCGATATGTTGATTTTATCCGCAGACGGCGTTGCTGCCTACCTTCTGTTACGTGATCACTTACTCTCTACCCCAGAGCAGTAGATAAAGCTAATTTTTACTATCCTGACCTACCTGTAGGTATGGAAACGGAAATGCCTAGAATTAGACTCGTATCTCACCAGACACACCTATCGTGTAATGAGAGTCATTGCATCTAAGCAGTCAGTAGCCCAAATTCCAGTGGGGTTTGAACCCCGGCCGGGGTAACCAATTTTGTCTGTGTCTTGGATGCTAGAGTAGTGTAATATTGTGTCTCTAAGGATCCTGCGACTCTCAATTCTAGTGCGAGTGTGCGTTTGTTTGTTTGAATTAGATAATTACTCGTTACTTAGGAGAAAGGGTGTGTTTTATTTCCGTACTATACTAAATACAATAAATACTCGTATAATATGACTAATTGCTATTGCTGCTAATTGCTGCTCTGGTGGCCACAAGTTTAAAATATAACGGGGATGAAGATGGGCCTGCTCCGCTTTACCTGAATGGTCTATATCTACTTCACATCGAAATCTTTATCATTTCAGCCATACGAAGTCCATCGCTGGACTTGGATGTTACGATGAATGCACCGCCACATGCTCAAGATCCTGATGATGGCTTCCGGAAGAAGCCGAAGCAATTGTCGATCGTGATAACGACTACGCGTAACTGTCGCGCTAAACCCGTTAGTATATAAATATAAAGTAATGACGTATGCATATATATTAAATTAGCAAAATAACATATCTTACATATTTCCTGAGGATGACGTTGATGAGGTATTACTTCGGAAAATAACATCGTTTTCTGTAGCCCTACCAGTGTCCACTGACCCCCCTCTCTTAGTCCGTATACTCTTTTCGTTGTCCCCAAAAGGTGCCCACGGTAGCATGTTTAACACAAACACATTCTATTAAATCAATAATTCTTCTTTAGAGTTAACTCGCACGAAAACGTCATAATTCTATAATAAAATTACTGATAATGCAGTCGTTCTAAACAATAATATGTCGTTTTATCGCGCGTCTTATCTATCGAATATCCGATTTCTGTAAGGTGATTGGATTAAATGAGATAGGTGAATAGGTACCTACCTAAAATAATAGTTGCTTGATCACCACAATAATTTTGTAGATGTCGGTGAACATACAGAATAACAACTGATCCCGCGAGTAGCAAAGGTCACTGAACACTTTTTTCACCCTGAAAAGGGTGAAAAAAGCAAAAAAACAAGTAATGGAAACGACTTCAACACTTCAAAAGTGTGAAATAACTTGTCCAAGTCGGTACCACGAGCACAATATTTACATAATAGTTACTTTTCAATTATTGTTAATTCAAAAGTAACTTTTTTTTCACCCTTTTTAGTGACCTTTGCTACTCACAGGATCAATGGTCATCATGTATGTTAGGCGACTTCTTCACCCGCAATTAGTTCAAGTAGACGTAACATATTTTAATTGTTGGAGTGTAACTCAAGAACCGCTTGTCCGAATTGATGAAATTTAAATGGGACCACCTCGGAGGTACACACTATCAAACAAAAAAACAATTTTGAGAATCGGTACAAAAATGCGGAAGAAATCGGTGTACTCACATTTTAAAAAAACAAACTGTCGAACATTTAAAACCTCCTCCTTTTTAGAAGTTGGTTAAAAATACTAAAAATATGCTTTTGTAGAACGTAAATCGAAAGTAGAATCGGTTATCCTGGAGATCCTGTTGAGGATAAAAGGACAAATATTGCGTTGTTGACGGTCCCTGATGAGTGTGCAAAGTTTAAAATTAATCCGAGCGAGGTTTTGAAGGGAGGTGAAAATCACGTTTAAAGATTCCGTTTGGTACCGAGCTGTACAGGCTAAGCTAATTAAAGCGTGTTATAAAAAGTATAATAACCAAGTTCTACTACTCAGATGTATAAGAAGTTCAATATATTTTTATATAAAGAGAATAACTGAATCGACTTCGATGAAATTTCTATGCGACCGATCTAAAAGTATGAAGGTATATATCCTTTCCAATAAAACAATAATAATTCATACCTACGCAGTCCACGAATTTTTTTTAACGTGCGGAAATAGATTTACTCATCTTCTCACCACTGATCCGGAGTGGTAAGATTGTTGATGGTATGTTTGGATCGCTTCCCCGCATCGAAGCCAACCCTAATCTACGCCCCTACAGCGACACCTACCGACTAAAACCGCACAGTGTCCGTGCTGCCGCTACGGCGACGACGTGAGCGACACACGGTGGGAACGCGGTGCCGCGTTTGCAGTCACCGTGTTCCCGCCACGGGCGGCCGTCCCTTGCCAGACCCCTCCAGGGGGGAGATTACCCTCCCTTCGCGACCACGCATGACACAAGGTACAGAAGCTCCACCTTCTGAGGTAACAAACAACAACATCAACAAAAACCACACAATCTTCTTTTTAATAATCGGATAGGTTCCCATTAACGTCTGAAACGGCTGGACTGATTTCCATCTCATTTTAGAAAAAGTTATAAATTTCCGTGTAACAATATCAAACCCATGAAAAATAACGACTTTTACACTGATCAAGCCGTAGGCAAATAAAAAAAAAGAAGATTGGTCTTAAAGATATCGG
The DNA here is from genome assembly GCA_934044485.1 of Apeira syringaria. NCBI lineage: Eukaryota > Metazoa > Arthropoda > Insecta > Lepidoptera > Geometridae > Apeira > Apeira syringaria. Next base: position 1,599,419 of record OW203662.1, read on the forward strand.
TAATACCGAATAATCATGGAGTTGCCGTGAAAACTAAAGCAGAAGTAACAACGGAACATGAAACATTGGGAAAGTTATTTTAAAAAAAAATGAAACACCAAGTAGACGTCATGTACCTACCTAAGTACATACTATGTATTACAAGTAAATATTCTATGATGTTTCTATTTATGAAACGTTTTATTTCATTTAGTTTGTGCATATGCTTATCAGGAATTATGTACAATAAGCATGGTTTGGTGTTTCAAATAAGATTATTCATAGCTTAGCTCATTCATAACTCCGTATTCATTTTTTTATTTGATTTAGTAACATTAAATAAATTTTACTGAAACATGCTAAAACAAAAAATCCAAAAGAAAAAGTAAAGAAAAAATTAATTAAAGGCAGTAAACATTCTAGGTCTAGCGTGATTTTACCTCGACCACATTGTCATTCACCATCAAGTTATAGTAATAGTATCTGTAAAAATATTTTTTTAAAAACATGACTTGGAATTTCTGAAGGAAAATAAAGAAATTTAGTATATATATTTTGTTCAAATTAATAAATTCATATCATTCCACTCCTTTCATTTTCCATGCGAATGGATTATTGACTTTAATCTTAACACACAAACACATAAAATCCAACAATTAAGACCGGATGCGTTCGAAAAATTGTGTTAGAACTTAAAACTTGATGTTAACATTCACACAAGGTCTTCAGGTCCCAAACTAGGCAGAGCCAGGTTTCCCTAAGTAATCTGTGGCAGAGCCTGTACTATTAAACCTGATGACTGATATAACATACATATATACCTACATCATATACACAGGTCAAACAACATGTTCATGATGTGATTATTAAGTTAGATGTACAGCGTCATCTAGTATCGGGTAGTGATTTTTAAAGTTTAATGCAGATGGCGTTGCAGAAAAGAATTATGGTATCTTTTAACAGCAACACCGCTTGGAGCGCTTATATTGCCATTTGTAGCTTGGTTCGTATCGTTTCGTTCGTTTTCGCGTCACTCTATTTCTTTAGTTTTCCTGGTATATTTTACGAGGTTATGGAGTAAAAAGTGTTGTGTGACAGTGTAAATAGCGATAAGAAATTACTAAATCATTATGGAGACAAGAAAAGAAAGTTTGAGTACATTGAAATTGTGTCGATTTTGTCTCGCAACAGACGAATCACTCATACCGTTGTACAATAAGGTCAAAGCGCCAAAAAATTCGGTGCCTTTTGCACTGAAAATCTTAGCATGTATAGCAATAGAGGTACGCATAGATATTGTAAAGAAAAATAATCCATTACAAATAGTCTTATTATACGCTTCATAAATCTTGTCTAGCGTCCTCTGTATACTGTACCACAACAATTTGTATCTCTTGTTCGGTGCGTTGGTACTGCCTTCATGTCTAAATCTGATAACGAAGCAGCTCAGAAACAAAAAGATCTATAATTCTTTGTAGTGCTTACACATACAAATTGCAATGTATTTATTTTTTATTTTCTAAAGGTATTCTACTAGAGCGACATCTATATTATTAACTATTTATTTCATTTATATTCATGTTTTATTTTCCAGATTTTCCCTTCTGACCGTATGCCGCAGTACATTTGCCAGCGGTGTAAATTATTTATTGAACTTAGCTATGCATTTAAGCAACTTTGTAGACAAGCTGATGAAGCTATATTACAGTATATTCAAACAGGTGCACCTTTGGCACCAATGCCATGGCCCACACAACTAAATAAAGTACGAGAACTTCTCATTATTTGTTAAGTATATTACTTTGTACAATTTGACTAGATGACAACTATCGCATATCCTACATTCTTTGAGAGCTATCATTTACAATCCCTATTATTTTCTTGCATACCTATGTAAAATCTTATTGGTTGAATAGTAGCTCATTCGACGGTGACAAAAATTACACTTGGTCTAAACTGTATTTGGCATTAACATCTGCTGCTGCAAATAAATAATAATTATTGAAATCCTTTGTCTTAAAAATATTAGGGCTGCTATTGAGAGTTACTGAATTATGTAGCTAGGCAAGTGAGTGTAAACATAATCCACCTGACTCATGACCCATCTGATCTCAAATGTATGAAATGTAAAATAAATATAATATGTTCAAATATTTTAAGGATAAAATTCGGCTTCTAGTGGGACTTGAACCCACAACTACAGAACACCGTCCGTAATAATAATATGTTTTGACATGTTTTGCAAAGCTGTTCAATTTACTCCATACTAGAACCTTGTTTTTTTTTTTTACAATAAGTCCTACATTAAAGGGATGCATACCTAGGCCCCTTTCAAAAATAGATCATATAAATATTTTGTGTATGATATTGTATCAGCATAATAACATTTTTAATATATATTTACATAAATCATGTAGTCACTATGACCTCAGTCTCAGTCTAAATTATGTGATAAAAAAATTGTTAACAATAAATGCAACCAACTTCAACACTCAAAAGTGTGAAATAACTTGTTGAAGTCGGTACCATGATAGTTCACACAAAGTAACTATCATCACAATATTGTTATCATGGCACCAACTTCGACAAGTTATTTCACACTTTTGAGTGTTGAAGTCCATTGCATTTTCTGTTAAAAAAATTTTTTTCATCCTATTCAGTGATTCTTGCTACTCACGGGATTAATTAATGGTCATTGTGTGTTCTGCGATGTCTTCAACCGCGACAAAAATACCATCAAGATACGCGAGCACTTTTCAGTTATTGAAGAATAACTCAAAAACCGCTTGTCCGATTTTGATAAAATTTAAAAGGGACCTATACACTCTAGGGAAGTATACTCTATCTAACAAAAAAAGAATCATGAAAATCGGTTCATAAACGACGAAGTTATCCGCGAACACACATTTTAAAAAAAAATATATATACGGTCGAATTGAGTAACCTCCTTTTTGAAGTTGGTTAAAAATAGAAACTAATTTAGAAGTTTTATAGTTATTTATAAAGCACCTAGTTATTTATACGACATCTTAACTATAAAACCTTTGATGAGCGCTATAACAAGTTTATCAACTATACCAGGGACAGCGAACCAATGGCACTCTGGCACGAGTGATGAGCAGGTTTAATGGCACGCAACACAATTTTTCATAACAAATATGTTTTATAATACAATTATGCATTACAAAAAAACAGTGTGAAGTAGGTATAATATGATAGGGGCGTCCCTCATCATATTCGCTATCTTGCATTCTGCTAAAAGTAACATCTTACCACCCTAACATATGTTAATTGTCATTGTGCCTGCAACAACAGAAGTCAAAATAATTTTAATTTTAATTGAAACATTTAAGAACGTACCTATATGTAGTAAATGAAGTGTTTGAGTTTTGAGTACTCATTATTATTATTTTCCCTATAATCACAAAGTCAAAACTATTTGATGGCACGTCTGCAACCTCAATAAACATTGGTTTAGAAAGTGGCATGTTGACATGTAAATGTTCGCCGTCCCTGAACTATAGCTTATTTTTTATTGAAGAAAATGCACTTCAAAAAAATCAGTCATATCCTATTATATTATATATAAGTAATTTATTAATACTATATTGTTGTATATATTACTATATTTATTGTATTCCGTTCTAGGTACACAAAGCTTATAGCAAATCAACGGAAGACAATGTAGTGAAGACTGTGGTGCAAGGAGGTGCTACTATAAAAGTAATGACTGAAGAAATCTCAGATAGTGAGGAAGGAGAGGATGACAATGTATATAATGTTAAGGTATGTGATTTTGAATGATTTGCATAAAATTACAAGGAATTAATGTTGATATTTATATTATTTCTTATGGTAGACAGATAGACGGGGGCTCATCTGATAGATAAACCGAGTCTCTCATTTATAGACATTTGACATACAAGCGATGTGCTATCGATCTCTTAAATGTTATATGGTCATCATCATCTCAGCCATAGGGGGTCTACTGTTGGACATAAGCCTTCAACTAATTAAACAACAATACTTATAACACCTCCTGTTTACCAATTATTATCTGTAGGGATTAGATTTATTAAAAATGTTTTTTAAGTGTAATATTTACTCTTAAAGGTAATTTTTTTTATAACTTGCTATTTTAATTTCTTTTCTGAAATGACAAAATATGCTATAGTTAACTCCTTTATTTAAAATTTAACTTTACTTTTACCTTATATTTTACTTTAGTTAACATAAGAATAACCACTATCAAAATGGTCGTGACTGTTATGTTAACACTTAATATATCCTAAATGTAAAACATTTTCATTGAATAAAATTTATTTTGTTAATTTAGAATGTTTTACAAAATAACTCATTCAAATATATTAGGTTGGTACTTACTCAATCTAATTTATGAATATATGATTCCGACATGAGTATGAAAATGCCTAACAACTTCACAGACTTGTTGATCTAATAAAGGACCCCATAATAGTCAAGGAATACTGCTGCATCAGTTTTCCTTGATATAGAACACAGAACACACCTTTGAAAATGAATAGTGGCTATAAAATAATGACTCCAAAAAATATTATCATGCATCCCTGCTCACTGGCGACAAAGTTAACATTATTAACTATCCCAAGAGGCTGAAAAGACAACATATTTTGGTGTTATGGATTTCTAGGCCATATTTTGACCCAATAGAGTAAATGTATATTTTTAGCTACTTGGAAAAACCCAGGTAGGAAACTCGTTGTAGTTGTAGATGTATGGCAAAAACGAAACTCTCCATTGTATATGCAGTAAAAAATACACGAGAGACCTCTCTTTGCTGCTATGCATCAAGAGGCTTAAACTGTTACTTGAGTGCACAGTTCTAAAAGTGAGAGCAGTACTCAAGGTTACGCCGGCTTTGCACTTTGTACAGCAAAAGCCTTTGCATAGTACGTCAAGTTTTTGGATGTGAGCTTGGCCTTGCATGCTATCACAGAACTGCATCTTTGCAGAAATACCATCCATCAACATCCAGAATACTTATGCTCTCCGAGATCTTGAGAGGAGTGTTCCTGTAACGAGGAGCTGCATCAAATTGTTTTTTTCTGTGGTGAATGCACATATCTGTGTCTTGCTATGGGTAAACTGAACCGTGTTCAGCTTCCCGCAATCAGAGAAATGTTCGAGGGAAGTCTCAATTTCAGACACAAGAAATTATTCTTATCTTATTCAAACTGGGGCTACTGAGTGCTGTACAGACGCACTGCTTGGGATGACTTATGCAGCTCTCACAAGCCACTACCCGAGGCTTTTTTTTTTTTTTTTTTCTAACGGACTAATGCTGTTTGCCTCTACCGGCATTGACAGCTTCACCGGAGGGGGCTACCCGAGGCATACTAACTCCTTATTATAACAGAGCATGAGCTAGGTTGCTGGCTGGCATAGCTGCTCCAGTGGCAAATGTATGTACTTTATATTTTAGAAATTATTAGGTTTTTGTTGTATGTCAAAAGAACCATGAAGGTTTTCAGGATTAAAAATAGCATATGTTATAACTTTTTAATCCAGGTTATACCAGGTTATATATAACATACCTACATAACAAATTTCATAGTAATCTATTAAGGCGTGAACATGGAACAAACACACATATTCACATACAAACTTTCTCATTTATAATATAAGTATTATTGTCTGATCATCAGATAGCAGATGGGCCAGAAACAGGCAAGAGTATCAAGATCATCACAAGTGTGGAAGACAAACCGGAACAGTCAGGGAAGAAGCCCCGGCAAGGTATTGCTAAAAGTATGCATTCCTATTTTGTTATGGGTAGTTAGTGTTGAGTTTGATAAATTATGTATTTACTCTTCAATCTGCGTGTGTTCATAGCTTTACTTATTTATGTTGCAAAATGTATTTTCTCCTGTTTTACAGAGCATGTTTTTAATATGGTGTAACTTATGCTTTATTTTGTTGCCAGTAATCATAATCAAGTAGATATTATTATTTTTACTCACAGGCTAAAGACGAAAGTGCATGTTTGTTGGCAAAAAATAAAGCGTAGGTATTTTTAAGGATATGTTATGGACTGGAAGAGTTGAGGTGAGTAAAATGTATTTTTATTTGTTGATTGTTTTTGTAGAATTATTATGAACTGGATGTTATGATGTTCTATAGTTTGACCACATATGATGCGCGTCGGGGGTATTCGTGATGAGACTCGGGGTTAAAACAGCACATTCCTAATTTTTAATGTCAATGTGATTTATGACAAAATATTCAACGGCAGTGGAACGATCATATGTTTTAATATCATTATACCCAAAGAAATCATACACTTATCTTATCGAAAATAATTATATTGTTGGAAATTGTAACCCTGGTAAGACAATGTCAAACTATGGATTGTTTTATTACATGGCAACTTTAAATTACTTTTAGTTTAAAATAAATATTGGTTGCCGTAACGTAAAAACCGTAGGTTTCCCTAAGTAATCTGTGATCGGTTGTTCGTTTTTAACATCATCAGGAACTGCATGACATGACTCGAAAATTCGGTAAACAACGCCATCTGTTGATCCGGAGTATTGGGTAAAACCGCTATCTAGTAAGCTAGTTTGTTAGAACGTTATTTTCATGTATACTTGCATCTCTAATACTATAGGTAACAAAGTATACAGTAATTTCAAATTACGTACATATACATGTATACATGTTGCATAAATTTGAATATAGGCAAATATAACTTTCAATCTGGCAATTTGCATATAAAATTAAGTTTGTAAAAACGCCATCTATCGATTTAACCGTTACCTTGGCAATGTAACTTACAAATCATGGACAATATAAATAATATAAAATATTTCTTTCACATATTCCCTTTAAACAGTCCCAAGTAAAAATGCATCAAAATGTCAAGTCAATCGTCCGACTACTTTTCAAGTACACACTTTAAGTCCTCAAACATATCGATGCTGTATTTCTTATATAGATGTTTATTTTATTTACAGCAAAGTAGAAGGAAAATAAACCATTGATTTTTTAATGAAATGTAGGTCACGTATTTACCTATGCATAATATGCTTCCTAGATTGCATGACCAGTGATGACACCAAGACAGGAGGGCTGTTTAGAGAACTATTCGATGACACCGTTGTTCTTAGTGTTTCCCCTTCAACCCCCAGAATCTGCCGCAATATGGCACCTACATCCATTTTAACAAAGATTATAATAATAATAGAAAGGTCAAATTTATTGTTATCTTTGCGTTGTGTTGGAAAGGCATTCTATATATTTGGAGCTTTCAGAAATGAGCAATTTAAATTGATTATTTACTTAAATACAGATAAAATGCGCATGGATTTTTTATCGATGAAATGTACGCTTCAATTATTCATATTCGATGATGACTCGATAAATAAAAGGATCCAGTTTCTATTGAAAGACGTAAATATAACATTTTCAACAAACTGTAGTGTAACAATAGTTAAGGTTCGTCGTCCCTGCCGTAGTATTGTAAAATGATAGGTGCTCTACTAACCCAATGTCGTGTGTCACCAATACATACAAATGGTAGCCTGCCCCACATACTATACCTTCATCGTGTCATCATACTAACGTAGTATTAGCAATTTAGTACTAACAAGTTGCATCACAGATTCGGAAGACGCTGATAACACAGAAGTGGGTGTTGTGGAAGCCAGGTGCTGGCCGTGCGATCAATGCGAGTGCACATACCCTCTGGAACAGCTGCTAGAGCTGCACAAGGCTCAGAAACATCGGGTCAGGAACGAGATGTGTGAAGAATGTGGCGGGTGAGGAATGCTCTTTATCTTTATACCATTAGCCGATTTATTTAGTACGAGTAACATGACCAAATCCGTATAAGACTTGACGTATCGCATCATCACTTAACATCAGGTGAGATAGTCGTCAAACGCCAGCCTATTCCCAATAAAAAAAAGCTTAATGTATGGATTAGAATGCTGGCCTGTGAAATAGATGTATCAAGGAAATTTGACAGTGACAACTCCTGTTAGGCTCTTTTAGAGGCAAGAGTTTTTTGCTATGTAATGGAACAGCCAAAAATAACCGCCTCTTACGAAATTCAGATAATTATATTATAGTTCACATAACTTATTATTTTTACACACTGTTTTCCGGATGTAATATTTAGTGACATTTCAGGAAATTCTTCTCGAAGTACGATCTGATCACACACCAACTAACACACACGACTGAAATGGCGTTTCAGTGCGTTGCCTGTGATAAAAAGTTCAAGCGCCTCATACTGCTAAAGCGACATGAAAAGGTATCCATGCATAAAAATATTATTTGTTTACCAGTGATCACATATGGAACCGAAAAGTGGCCTCTAATTATAGGCCTTGTTAACAATCACAAGGTCGTGCAACGAGCTACACAAAGTGCTGTACACTGGGTTTCTTTACAAGATCAAATAAGAAATGAGGAGACCCGTAGAAGAATTAGTAGATTAGCAAGTTAAAGTGGCAGTCGGCAGGGCACATTGGCAATTGGCAAGCGCACCATACGATGTCCACCGACAAGATGGATAGACGAGCTGACCAAGACAGCAGGAAGGGGTTGGATGCGTAGCGCTTCCAACCGGTCCTTCTAGAGATTAATGGGGACGATATGGTCGAAGATGTTATCATGCTAGACCTAGAATGCTCACTGGCTCTCAAGGAATGCTGCTTAATTTATAATAATTTGATCGGTCTGTATTTTCATAACAAAAGCGAGAATGTTGCGCATATTAGGAAAGCTATCCTAAGAGACTCCTGCGAGGTATAGCTTTAATTCACATTTGAGTTGATTTAGCATCATATTTACATTTCTAATATAACATAATTTTGCAGATAATGCACTCGGAGTTGCCTCAGCATAGTTGCCTCAATTGCCCAGCGACATTCCTATCCGTGGAGGAGTTAGAAGTGCACCAACAAAGGCACGACCGTCACACGGTCCGCCCGTTTAGCTGTTACATTTGTAACAAAAAGTAAGTACAAGATCACTGACCATCCAGTGGATGTACATAATTCTATAGTGACTAGCTGCGTCCCGCGTGTATTGCGTGATGTTGACGATTTTTGTGTCTTCCTGGGGGTCCCGGGAACAGTCAATATTTTTTATTTTGTTTTGTTTCATATGTCGTAGTTTGGCCGTAGCGTGTCATAGTGCCAGTAAACAGGCCGGTTGGCGCAGTTGGTAGCACTCTGCCTTCTAAGCCACTGGTCCCGGGTTCGATTCCCGGACAGGTCAAACATTTGTGTGCATGAACATATCTGTTTAACCTGTGTCTGGGTGTGTGTATTTATATAAGTATATATATCAGTCATCAGGTTACCATAGCACAGGCTCTGCCTATTTTGGGACCTCAAAACCTTGTGTATAAAAAGTAAAAAAACAAAAACAGTTTGTCTTCACTAGATTATGACTAAGAATCAATACCTAAATTTAAAACAACTTGTATTAATTTTGAAGCCCACCAATGACTTGATCGTCCAGTAATTACTGGATGATCACCGTTATCCAATTCTCAGCACAGTGTTAGAATAGTTTTGTACAATATGCTCACTGGTAGAGTAGCTACCACCCTCAAGTTTGAAGTACTGTCACCAAACACATAGTGTGTTCAGGGAGCATTTCTTGAGGGCCAGTGACCATTCTCGGTCGAGCGTGATTACATCTTCGACCACATCACATTGTGGTGAAACGATAAAAAAAGTCAAATATATAAAGTAGCAAAAAAATCCTACTGAGACCGTATTCTTTACACTCTGGTTTCTGGTACAAAAAATAAATCAATCAAAAACTCTTTATTGAACACCAAAATAAAATATAAATTACATAAAACAGTGGTAGAACAATTGGTGGAAAAATCCATGTGTGTTTGTTTTTTGTGCGCTTCAGTATCTTTGTTCTGATTGTGATTGAACTGTCAACCCATGACTTGTAATTGCAGTTCCTAAAGATGGTGCTCTAATTTTATATTATTTAAGTCATTTTAAAAAAAACTCATATTCTCTGCTAGTGCTAAATGAAAGTTCACAAAAATGGATTACTACAGTATAGAATATGTAAAATCACCTTGACATTTTGACTGATTAACTCGTGATTACGGGGTTTTCGCATTGATTGCAATTTCACAATAGTAATTATATTCATTACAGGTCATAGAGAAAATCTTTCAATTTATGCCTCTATTTTGATTAATGTGGTATGAGCAGTACTTTCATTAAGGTTTTACGAATAATACTATTATTAAGGGCTTACGAACAATAATTTTTATAAAGGTCCTGTGAACAACCATCGTAATGAGTCAACAAGCTAGCATGGTTTAATTTTTCACAATAATCCCAGTGGACGAGAAATACCTTGGCAGCAAGAAATGCTATTATGGCATTTTGGCCAAGCGGCATTTTACCAATGGTTTGAAAGTGAATTAATTGTTGGTTGATTATTTAGCTTATCAGCCTAGAAGCCTGTTATTTAGTGGTAAAGCTGTTCAAGAAATGCTATCCAAGGCAAAGCTATTACAAATTTAATTAATATTATATTTTAAACACTTGCTCTTAAAGTGAGTCCAATTACATAGCTCTTGGGCCAACACACTAGTGCGTAACAGAATTAAAACTACAAAGATCAAATATCAATTTAATAATGAAACTATATCATGTTTGTTTATACCCCGCAAATGTGTTGAAAAACGTATGGAACTAGTGAGCTCTGCTCATTACACACTCGGCTGAATTACCCCCTCGCCTGCGGCTCCCGCTGCTACTCACAGCCTCGTGGGTAACGAACAACTCACTCGTATCGTCATTGTACTATTATTGTATATTTTATCATAAGAACTTGTAATAGTGCTTGTCTCCTTCCAGATTCCATGACAAAACCATCCTGCACAGGCACACCACGTTGGTTCACAACAAGAAGCCAGCGTTCAGCTGCCAATATTGCCCAGAGCGTGAGTCTGCAAGGAGAACACACACTATTTTATCCCTTACTTTATCAGCTATGAACAAACGCGACTTGAAGAATCGGTGGTAGGCCATGAAACAAACATAGGACACGACATCTCGCACTGAAAATCATTCATTTCAATATAAAGTTTCAGCTTATAGCTTTGCGTACCTTGGGTGTATGCGCGATTTGATATGAATTCGTATTCTGTTCTATAATATATAAACTTAAACATAGTCCTTCGACATTGGTACCGGTTCTGTTATTCACCCAAACTATCTATAACGTTCTTTAAAAACCACCAGCCCTTATTCTGATAACGCTAAAATTCCAATTGACTTTAGCAACGTTATATTTACTGTGAATTCATTGTTAATAAATCCGTGGTCAGGTCGTGGTGCAACCAATGCAACTTGGTCGAAACGTCGAGGTAAATAAATTACTAAATGTTTTTCTCGCGATCGAGCCCCGTTTGATTTATTAACAATGTGTTCGAATCGCGAAAGTCTAAAAAACAATTACCGTGAATTGTTGATGATTTTGGCTCTCGATATTGCGGCACTTGCAAGCGCCATGCTCACGACTAAACTAATAACAATAATCCTCAACGATTCTTAATATAAAAAGAGTCGATTGCGAGTAGTTTTAGTCAGCACCATATTAAACGACTACTTAATGGACGTAAGAGTACCCGCTATTTGATAGTTTTTTTTTTTTTTTTTTTTTACTATTATAACTTTGCTTTTGACAACTGTCTCACCTGATGTTAAGTGATGACGCTGTCTAGGATTTAGCACGCAAACCTAGAAGGTACCTATTATAGTTAGTATGGTTTATATCACCACCACTGTCTGATATGTTAAATAAATCAGAAGGCTGATTAGAAGCAACTGCTTAAATAGACCTCTATATTAAACACCTTCAAGTTAAATTTATCTTTATTAAAACCACAAGAACCAATTCAGCTTCGTAACAGTATCTCAATGTCTCATAGACATCATGTCGACACCGCGGGTAGTATCTTGTATCTACCGAATGTAACTCTGACATTATCTGTATGAAACATGTGCGCTAGGATAGGAAACAGACTAAGTTTAAGTCTTTAATATTATCTATTCAAAAGATTGAAGGGTTGGAATCGGTCCCGGGAAACTAAATTGCGGTTTAATAATAATATGGTTTTATTTTCATTACCCTATCCCGTGCTGGCGGGTCACAGCAGTGTTAGCACCCAAGGCGAGGCGCACCGCGGCTAGGGTTGAAACTGTGAGAATGAAATTTATTGAAAAATCACTTATTGTTTCGTAGCCTACTACTGACTGTAGTTAAAACTACTCTGACTTAAGACTATGACCAGCAAATGACTATCCCTCGAAAATGTACCGTGCAGCACGCGCGCTGATGTTTGATTGAATCAATATTTAACCTATGGATAAAAAAAGCGAAGATAAATAAACAATATTGAAAACGAACTTCGATTGCAGACATTTTAATTAGAAAAATAGAAGAGAAGGAAGCAATATGAGCACTTATGATATCATTGAAACTATGGACAAAATAATAGATCAAAGCAGCTGTTTGCTTTGGTATACGAGCTCTAGATCGGCTCCGCGCTGGCGCTCCACTTGTTTCTACTCAAATGTAGTCATTTGTATACAGTATACTTTATGTAAATAACATTACGGACAACGCTACGCTTCACGCGCCGCGTCCGCGAACGAAGAGCGCATCAAACATTGCCGTATACATTAAAGTATAGCTGCGCCACGTGATGTCAGTCGTCACGACTTTATAAAATAGTAAAGTGACTGCAAGACTGATAATATTACGTAAAAGTGATAATATGTGAAAAAATCTGTTTGTTAGTATTTATTGAACTAACCGTCCAACTCCTATCATGACCGGACTATAAACTGCTCACTCACCAACAAACTCGGACCAGTCGTGTTCGCCGTTGTTTGTAAATTCGATAATCGTACAGTTTTTAATATTATAATGTGGGTAGTAACGAAAAGTTTTGCTGATCTAAGTCTCAAGTCGGAATTGGTGCCGAACTGAAATGGCGGATAGAATAAAAGCGGCCGTTGTCTCCTCAGAGTTCCCATCAGTGTCGAAGCTGACGCGGCATGTGCGCGAGCACGCGGGGGTGAGGCCGTACCCGTGCAAGCATTGCGACAAGAGCTTTATGAAGTCGCATCATTACACCCGGTAAGTGTAAGAAATATATGTGCTTCCACTGTCACGGTGACAGACATGAGTTGACATTGGAAACGGTATATTTACCGTGTATTGTTGATGTTTACTCGTGATCGTGGCGCTTGCGACAGAGCCGATATATCGAGCCAAATACGTTAACAATACACACGGTAAATATACCGTTTATAAAGTCAACTCTCTAAGTAAAGTGATTGCCTTAAAATTAAGAAGATTTCATATTTTTTTGTTATACAAACTACCGTGAGGACTCTTAGTCAAAAACCGGCAAATACTCACGTTTTTCAGCCTGTTTGTCGGCCTGTGTGACCATTTTATCATTCATTTTACTTGTTGACTGCACAAGTGTTACAGTAATGCTCACTTGTGATGTGCCGCATGTGTTTGTTACCTCTTCACGCCTTAATGACTTGATCGATTTGTTGAATAAAATTCAGGATGTAGATGCCTTGTTACCTGGATTATCTCATAGACTTTTTTATCCCGAAAAATTTGACTGGGATGCAAAAAATACCTAATAATATTATAACTGTAAAAACAATTTTGTCGGTCTGTTGCTTTGTCACGCCTAAACCATTGAGCCAATTTTGATGAATGTTAGTATAAGTATAAAATAATAAAAGTATAAGTATATAGTATAAAAGCATAAATAGTAATAGTATAAAGATTGTAAGATAGTAGAGAGCAATCTCTGGATCTACTGAAGCGATTATAACTATTATTTTACGGTGAAAAAGCCACGATAAAGTGTCATAGGCTATAACTTATTAACCCGAAAAATGAAGACTTCATCACAAGTAAAAACGTTCACCGCCCAACGAAGTGGGCGCGGGTCAGCTACTCATATTATACATGTGAAAGTGACTGTCTGTTTGTTACGTTTTCACGCCTAAACAATTCCCAGTCCACGTCGCAATCACAATTTGATGTCCATGGTTTAACAATTGTTTTCAATAGGTCTCATTCAATTCATTCTGCTAACAAATACCGCCCCTGCATAACCCACACATGCTGCACGAAGATATACAAGTTTCAAGCAGGCGATCTAAGCCTTTAGCAGTCTGTTGTACAAGTCATACCCGTGCCGTCTTGTGCATAAATAACAGTGAAATGCTAATCTGTCCATTATAAACAAAGGCGTTCTGAACTCATGTTGTTTGTTCCATTTTGTATTACAGGCATTTACGTCTGAAACATAGCGAGAGTACCCGCACGGCCGGCCCCTACAACGAGAGCGATGCGTACCATTGCGAAGAGTGCGAGGAGACGTTCGGGAGCCAGGACGAGCTCATGTACCATTCAGCGCTGCACGCGACCACCAACCTGACCTGCCCGCTGTGCCAGGAGAAGTTCCAGGACGTCGACACTGTCACGGCTCACATCAAGTCTCACGTCAGTGGTGAGTTACACAGGGGGAGGGGTCTCAGTAGTGACTCATCGTGTTTACCGCGCGTTTACCCCACATGACATTCCTTTCATCGTGGGAAATACGACACCACGAAATAATGTAGTTTATAACTCTGTGCCAGCGACCTGCGCCGTTTTCGTGGTTTTAAAAACAGGAGGCAGAAAATCTGAAGTTTCTCACAAATGAAAATTGTGTTGTAATTGTTTATTTCAAAATGTTATTTTATTTTCCAATGAAAATTTAATTACACCTTCCAATTATTCATATTCCGTTTGTCCTGAAAGGGTTGTTTAGAACAGATCGCTCTGAGCCTTAAAACCGCCAACATATATGTCTCCGTGCCGGTGGAGGTATTACGCTGCGCTGCGCTTGCCAGTCCGTGGCCTCCACACAGGAATGTTTCGACCATAAGTTCTGCGTGTTAGCTTTCTAAATGCCCTACATAATTAAATTAATGAACTCGCTACCGTTTAGCATCTGCAATTTGCATTCGGAACCTTAATCCAAATATGTATTCGAATTTCTGACTATTCAAAGCCTGCAGCACCGACTTAAAGTCGCTAGTTTATCGGTTTCTTTACCGGATACATTGCAGTGAGTGCGCTCTGGAGCATCATAATTTGATTCCCCTTCTCCATGCCATCAAAGAACGACCAGACGGACTGCATTGCAACATCCATATATGATAGACGTTCCAACCTGTCAAATGAAGCGTTTTGCTTCCACATTCATATTAGTACAGCTTACAAGTGGAATTCATTGCCTAAGTCTGTGTTCCCACATGAATACAATGAATACATCTTGGGAGTCACGAGTGAAGAGTTATTTTTTAGGCGGGCGTGATCCATCGTAGACCGCATCATCACTTAACATCAAGTGAGATAGTGGTCAAGTGCCTTCAAATAGGAAAAATTAAATTAAAAATGAAAAATACAAGGTATGTACAATATTGTTTTGTGCACATATTTGCAGGTGCCGAATACATGTGTGACTTCTGTGAGCTGATATTCACATCGAAGGATAAGCTCGACGTACACATGACGCGCGTGCACGACGAGGAGCTCCTGGCCAACGACCAGGTAAACAACAACACGCGTGTCACCGTGTCCGTGTCACCGGGTACATCTACATCTACCCAACATTCATTTGATAAACATTACTTACATTATAATATGAAAGACTAGCTGAAAGAAGAAAAAATCTTTTATTTAAACAAACAATAACATAACAGCAAACAAATACGGATAGACGGTCGCCGTAGCGCAGTGGTTAGTGTCAGTGACATGACTACTGTGTATCCGGAACTCTGGGTTCGAATCCCGGCCGGGGCAAACATTTGTACGATGAGTATAGATGTTTGTCCCGGGTCTTGGATGTTGTGTGCTGTGATTGTGTGTGTCCATGCCTCTCGCGATACAGTGAATCCTAGTGCGGGGGTCAGTGTAAAAAAAAAATAGTGCAAAATTCATACAATTACCAAACACAGATAGGTCAAAACAATAACATAGAAACAAAGATCGCTGTCATGTATAGTTATGCCTAAACTGGTTTGGGCTCAGCATATGGCTGTAGGCATAGGAACCTACAGCGCTGATTTTCATCTCGAACCTTGGTGACGCACAAACGTGAGATTTAATTTTTTTTTTTTTGCTGCCCCCTGCCATTTCACCTGCGTGGTGATGTTTGATGATAATTAGTAGCCTATGTGTTATTCCGGTACCTGAAGTATCTACATACCAAATTTCATCCAAATCCGTCCAGCAGTTTGAGCGTGAAGGAGTAACAAACATACTCACAATCTTTCGCTTTTCAAATATTATTAGGATAGGATTGTCTTGCCCTATTGACGTTACATTAGCTATGAATGACACAGGACACAGAACACGACGAGTCATCGATGGACATGGATGCGGAGGAAGATGAAGATAGCAGCTCTCTTAACGGTACCAATTACCTTATATATATACAGTGCAACAGCAATTAAAACATAAAAGTTTGAAATAAACTTAGTGTTGTGTTGAAATAACAATTGAAAGAAAGAAATACATTTATTTACGATTATTATAAAATATTAGATCACAAAAGATAATATATTACTTAACATATACGGACACATTTTACTTAACGTAAGAAAAGAAAGTAATAAGTTAGTAATGTAATAATCGCAAAATTTTTAAAAAATTATAAATTGCATCTCGATTGAATTTTAGAAAAATTATACGGCTGTAGAATTAGATCTGAATATTATAGAATTACGCTGTGTAGCTTGTACAATTATATTCCAAGTAGTACAGCAAAACTAGCAAAAACGGCAATTCAATAACATTCTATGAGTAATGTTTCTGGTATAATTGACACCCTGGATGATTGATCGCCACCTCCATCTGTTGGTGGATTTAGTAAGCGGTTTTTTTACATCAAATGCAAGTCCAGGATGGAACTAGCATCCGTCTGTTTGACGGCCGAAATAACGCCACAGGGCTATTATTGCTTCTAATTATTTAAAATTAATTGATATACCTTCTAGTATAAGGTATATGAGATACAGGACCATTCTCGGTGTTTTATTGCGATATCGAATTTTAATACAAATACAAATACAAATATATTTATTGGCACAAAACACTTTCAATACATGATAGATTAAACTACTAAAACATGTGATTATCGATGTATACATAATTATGTATGTGAATACAATAAAAAAGGCCTTTAGCAGCCGTGCTAGGGTCACCTGTGTTACGGCTGCTAAGCTACTTCCTATAATCAAGCAATACATCTTATGCAACGAGCATCTTGACTATTCATACCTAACTTAATAAATATATTATTAAAACAACATAGAACAGATACAAAGAAAAGCCAGAATGTTATGTTACTTAACTAAAACTTACATAACCTAATGCGCGGTATAAAGAAATGAGGGAATAAGTACATTTTATAATTTAATATCACTTAACAATCAACCCATTTTTTTAACAAATTTTCAATGCAAATAATTCGTATCAGAAAATGTACACATCAGAACAGCTAATACAAGCTATCGATGCCGCTTCTAAACAAAAACACAACAGGTTTAATACAATAGACATTCCATAACCGGCGATTTAATTGATGATTTCCATAGATTTCTTTAGTAACCCCCGGCGCAAAAAGAGGAGTGTTATAAGTTTGTCGTGTCTGTGTGTCTGTCTGTGGCGTCGTAGCTCCTAAACGAATGGGCCGAGTTGGATGAGGTTCTTCTTGTTTAAAAGCTGACGTGATCGAGATGGTTCTTAACTACAATTTATGAAGATCTGTTGAGGCGTTTCACGGTCATCCATTATTTTTGTTGCGGCCGGAATCTTAGATGCGTAATGAGTATTTACATTACTTTCAAATACATGTTACGGGCATTAATTTATATTTTAATAATATTATTTGTAAGACGTGTAAACAATTACAGTACAGGTTGATATATAAATTAGGTCAGTACGACGCGTGCCCTTTCCTTATTTGGTATTGTAGTTGAACGACGCTGTTTAGTAAAGAGGCTAGGCTGTTCATTGAACGACTGATTAAGCTAGTTGGCTGCGACATATACACATAATACAGTGCAGTACAGTAGTCATTATACATGTCAAGTATTAGCCATTATGATCTTATTGTTTCACGCACCATGTAGCAATGTGTGACATGTTTAATTGTTTCCTTAATTATAGGTCTAATTAATTACAAAAACAAAATTCTTTTATTGACACTAAATATTGACTTTTGATTTTGATGATGATGATGATGATGATGAAATATTGAGTTGTATTTTCTTCTCAATGTATTCATAAATGCAAAAGTTTAGCTGCCTGATCCTACCGCGATACGTTGATAGGCATTTTAAAATTGCACGAAAAATAATCAAAATAAGTAAACTTTAAGATATTTAATGTAATTGTAATTAAAGTAAAGTTATTTAATATAATTGTAATCAAAGTAAAGTTATTTAATGTTTCATATCTTATTCTCTTTAAGTAAAAGAAGAAGATGGCCATATGGTTGTGGAGATAAGGAATGAAAACCAATACACGGTAAGTAACAAAAATACAAAAAAGCCTAATTGAACCTATTTGAAATTCGTCTGCTCGTGGTGATGACGCGTTTTTCGTTTGTGCCCGCGATTTTAGAGGTTATATATAAAATGGAAACTGTACACATGCAGTCGCCAGCTCGCGTAAGAGCGTAACCGCCACGCTCGCCCGACACTCTTGTCACCTGAAGCTTTAAGCTTTGTGAGGTTTCTGACTTGTTTCACATACACTCAGTTTCACATATGACTACGTTCGTCTAGTTCATAAAGGGGCTGAGAGAGTCCTTGACATTACAGAGGCTTAATGTTATTTCGGGATCTGAAGTATCTACTTACATACCAAATTTCGTCCAAATCCGTCCAGCCGTTTAAGCGTGAAAGAGTAACAAACATCCATACATGATTTCGCGTTTATAATAGTAGGATATATATATAGGATTGTGAACAAAATAAGCTGAAAAGACATTTAGCTAATGGCAAAGCCTTAAAGGATGCAGTAAGCTATTTTTCATTTTTCCAATTTTTATTTTGTATCTTGGCACTCTAATAGTAACTACAGTGACAATCATTACGATTGTTACTGTATTTCACTTTCCATTCCGAGTCATAAGTGGTTCATTCGCTCAAACATTTGCAAGATACTAACAATTATTGTTTCACAGTTGCCCGCCGCTGCTCAAGTGGATGAAGAAGACAAGACGGATAATAATCAATCGGAAGGTAAGAATTAGTTCGTTAGTAGTTATAGTGGTTGAAATGGTCCCAATAACGAGTTTGCAATTTTGATTTTGATCTCCATAAGGACTGGTTTGAAGCGGCCTGCATCCAGCCTGTTCCTGCGATCTTGGTCAGCTCGTCTCCATCATGCCGGTGGACGGTCTGCGATGCGCTTGCCAGTATGTCCAATCCGTGCTCTCCACTCGAGAACATTATTCGAATCTGCTCGACTATGTAGATGGCCTGGTCTTCTACGGGTCTCCTCATTTCTTATTCGATTTCATTGAGATACCCTGAGCGAAGGGGGCTACCCCTTATAACATAAATAATAGCATCAAAATCTCGTATTACAATGTGCACGCACGCAATTAAACGATGTAATTGATGGCGTATAATGATACGATGTATTAATTTACAGATAGTGACGTGGCAAACACAGATTCGCCACCCACTGAAATGGAAGTATTGCCGACACCCAAAAAGCAGGTGATCGTGCTCAAGCAAACGACCCTCAACAAGGTTCCAGATGTTGCTGCTAAAGAAGTTCGTGGGAAAGTCGATGTCATGAGGAATCAGGGAAGAATTAATGTAAGATATTAAATTTGATACTTTGCTGCAATACGTTACTCTCTCGTATCAATCTAGTTAAATATATCAGAAAATATTTCGGTTTTTTTAAATAAAAAGTATTTTTGGTATTGTTCCTAGAATTAAAGTCATCGGGTTGTTTTAATGTAATTAATTGGGTCTCTGTGTATTTTCCACCGTATATATAACGGGGAGTGCTCTAAAGAGCTCTTCAACTTTATTCCGTCGTCACGGTTTTACGACCGCAGTAGCCGACACCGCTTGAAAGCTCATCCAGGTATTATTGAGTCATGAGTCACACGCATTGCGATTCTACCGATCGTTTTTGGCACTCACCTCCAAAATGTGGCAAGCTTTCTCCCTCGGTGTTTATTTATTTATTCCCGGGTAACTCTAATATCGGATTCTTCTATAGGAGAGTTAACAGAGTCTTAAAAATGATTGGCTACGTATCGTAATGCCCCCCAGTGTTACAGATATTCATAGCTGACGGTAATCGCTTACGATGAGGTGGTCCGTCTGCTTATTTGTCACCTAGTTGTTGATGGATAAATATCCATCCATATATATATATATATTAGTACTATGTTACTTCATATCCAATTCAAAAAGGCCCAGGAATATAAAAACAGGTTAGTATGAAAACTGTTGCGAATCCTTCTTCTAAATTTCATGTAAATCCGTTCTGTCGGTTTAATGCTGTGTACAACATACATACTTACATAAACATACAAACTTTCGTATTTAAATAATATTTAAGGTTCCGTGCAGTTTATTCTCTGGTGCAAATATGAATTATTAATTATTATATCATAAACAGAAGCATTAACAAGTTAGGTTTTTGTAGTTGCATCTAGCGCAAAAGAGTTACAGGAGATGGTAACACTAGGGCATGGAGATTTAGGGAAAGAAAATAAATGTAAGCAAGACGAAAGTTAAGTTGTTTGAGAGAGATGACGAAATGACAGACTTTGCAGTCTGTCTGTATAGTGATTGAAGGTAAAAAAGTAGTAGGGTTTGTATATTTGGGGTCAAAAAAATATGGAAAGTCTGAAAGTGATATTAAGTGAATGGCAGAAAATGCTACTTAGCGTTAAGTCCTCCATTAACTGAAATAGTGCTAATGTATAAATAAAGGCTGGAAATATGGTGATTGGAGCCATTATATTCCTTTATGAAGAGCCAGCAGGTGTCCAGAAAGGCCCGCTTGGCTGTGCATACAGGAGTGTCGGTTCCAACACTAATGTATGGTAGTGAAAGTTGGGTGTGGTAGAAAAAGCAGAATAAATGCAGTTGAAATGAGAGCCCTGAGAAGTATGATTGGAGTGACACTGAGTGACAGGGTAAACAATAGTCTGATGAAGGTGTAGTGACTAAGATTGAGAAAAGTATGTTAAGATGGATTGGTTATGTAGAGAGAGTGAACGAAAGGGGATTCACTCAGCAGGTGTACATGGGTGTAGTGAATGGTAGAGTTGGAAGAGGAAGGCTTAGGCGGACGTTCCGTTATTAGATTGAGGAAGTTCTAAGAAAGGATCAGCTCAAGGGCACTTTAAATCGACGCTCTTGTATGAAAGGTCTGATGAGCGTGGATGGAGCGAAAGAAGTGTGTTGGGATCGTAGCATTTGGAAGGCTGTGGTCTGTAACAAATTAGGTTCATGCATTATAATTAGAGAATACTAATCTACCTGTTTCAGCAAACGAACATATTACGTAAAGCTGAAGAAATCAAACGAAAGGTTACAGCTGCCCAGCAACAAGTACAACCGACTCCAGGTATCAATTTATTATATATAATATGCATGTCGCATGACTGCATGGTGTATGTGCACGAGTGTACTTTACTATATGTACATGCGGGTAGATGCATGTAGCTCGGGCCTAGTTGTTGTTATTTATGTATCTACCTCCCTCGAACATATTCAATAGCTTTTGTTTTTTCCTTGCATATTCTCTAGTATGGATGCTTTTTTCTATTGGTATCTCCCTGTTTATTTGAAACATTCATTACTTTTTGACCCCTGCAAATATTTAAAAAAAGCTTTATGAGTCTCGACACACATACGTATATCCGATCTCACCTGACAGGGCCACATCACTCAGCTTAGTATTAGTGACCATAGGTGTCGGTTCCACCGTGAAGCCGTAGTAACAATTTGTCCAATCCCCAGAGAGGTTTGCGACCTAGTAAAGGCCTCAGCAGTATACGCCGAATGCGGTCCACTCCCATTCGTCCCTTGTAGTAGTTACTTTATAATTAATGGTCGCTTATTCCTAGTAGTGATTATACTTCATAACAACTTTTTGAACTAGTTTATTTTAGTTTTAGTTTTTAGTATGTTGCATTCCAATACAATAGTTTATCAAAATATTTGATTTTATATCTAATCGGCGCTTTGTACGGTGCCACTACTGGAATACATGCCTTCTTCTTAGAAAGGATTGTTGGCCTTACACTACCACGATGAATAATGGCGGGTTGTCGAAGAGGCTAGGCCAGCCCACAGTCGGGGTTTTGAGACCGCCCAGAGTTTCCGGACATGTAAACTGTCGTAGCATGCCCATCGAAGCACGAGAGCGCTCAGTTACAAACGCCACTAGCAGTCGCACATCCGAAGTATGACCGAGCAATATGTTGCTCGATCGACATGTTATTTAACATATATTTATAAAATGTAATATTGAGTGTGATCTGGATTGCACGCGTGTATATTACGTATTGTCTTTTTATTCACAGATAAAAAAGAAAAAGTGAGCAAAGTGGAAAGTACAACGGCGTTGGGAGCCAGCGACAAATCTCTGCGATTACTTGAAAAGGAACTGCAAGATCTCAAAAGGGTATGGAATTAATTATATGTATTGAAGTAAACCGTATTTACACATAACAGCTACACTGTTATCTTTGTTATAATATATATAATATAATATAATATGGGACAACATTCACACAAGGTCTTCAGGTCCCAAACTAGGCAGAGCCTGTACTATGGTAACCTGATGACTGATATATATACTTAAATACATACTTATATTTATACTTATATACATATACACACCCAGACACAGGTCAAACAGACATGTTCATACACACAAATGTTTGACCTGTCCGGGAATCGAACCCGGGACCAGCGGCTCAGAAGGCAGAGTGCTACCAACTGCGCCAACCGGTCACCGGTATATTAAACCTATTGCAATAGTCCAGGTAGCAAGTGTCTTCCGTCATCAGGCGGTCGCTGTCGGTTTCTTTTCCTTTTGTATTTTGGGAAAAAGCAATCGTTTGGCCACTATCTTACCTGATGTTACGTAATGATCGGTCTACGATGTAGCACGCCTGACTATTATATATATACCTATTCCCTCGCGACTTGAAAACACCAGCTCAAACTAGAAGCTTTCTCTAAGCGTAACATTGTAATGAACACTACACATTTGTGACTCATTTTAGCCCACGTAAGTAAGCGATAGGTAGCTATAATTATCAATTTTTTAGCGTTTTACAAAGTACATAAAAATATCTATGATACTATGTAGTACTAAGTACATCATTATTTCATATGTAAGTACTCAAGATAAAATACCCTACTGCCAAAATGGTGTTCGGTAATCTCGATGCCATCACATTAATTGTCGATATTTCTTTCATACATGTTAACTGAATGTTTCATATAGCATATTGTGTATTTGCAATGAAAATTTAAATAAATAATTATCGTATATTAATATGTTGCCTTAAGAATGTCACCCATTCCTAATTACCTCAAGATGATGCACCACGTCCAGTTTAAGGATCCTAACGTGTTGTTCCCTCGCACTTGCAGACAAACACCCGAGTGGAAGTAGTGAAAACGCCATTCAAGTCCATAGAATCTCTCAGGAACAGACGGCCTCTGTTACATTCTACACCAAAAATAAGGTATTTAAAAAAATGTTGTGTTTTCATTCCACATGGCTTTATATTGTAAAGAGTTTCAACACTTCTGTAAGTAGTGGATTTGGCCTTTGTTGCCTTATGAACTTTTTTTCAATTGAATTACCTAGTGTTTTGGTGCTATTGGGAGTATGTCGTCCTGGTTATTAATTTACAATACAATAACTATGGCGGCATACTTTATCGTATCTGAAAGTGGATCGGCTAGTGTACTATTACATCTAACTATACTAGACAGACTAAAAGAACTTCTGACATGGGAGTTCCGCACATATTCTATCAATAATATGTGGATGTGTCATCGACACATGCACAGCTTTACAATCATGACTACGACCTTTTGCAGAACATCTCTATACACTATTGTGTAGCACTAGTTAGTCTCAAATATTGTATTTTGCCTCATTCAGGAGTTCATAGTACTTTCATATCCGATGATTTGAAGCATATGATGATATCTCAGCGGTTCCATCCCCACCAACGGCTTGAGTATCCGGTGAAGGTAACACCGTTATCAAACTGCCTGGGAACTGACATTGGCCTATCATATCCTAACTGGCTAACTATCTTCTTAGTAAGAGGAACGCTCGTGCCCCAGCCAGAAGTGAAAATAGATTGAAATGACTACGCCCAAAACATAAACATGTTCTTCAAAAACCTTTATCTATTCTGTTTTTCGTTGTAAGTGCTCGATGTTTTTGATTTATCCCATTTTACGTAACTAATTTCGTGTTCTTCGCAGGCCGCTAGATAAAAAGGAAGGAATAGCTCCAAAATCAGCTCCAGAAAAGGTAACACTGGACAAAAAGCTATTGGAACGCAAGATTAGCAAAGATCCTAAAGATATAAAAGAGATTAAAAGTAATAATAACACTATCAAAGAAGATAGAGAGCTTAAATTGAATTCAAAAGACGACAAGGAAGATAGAAATGAAAAAGAAAAGGAAGACAAGAAAGAAAAAGGGAAGGAAGATAGAAATGAAAAGGAAAGAGAAGAGAAAAAAGAAAAAGTGAAAGAAGATAGAAAAGAAAAGGAAACTCCCAAGGTACTTTCTCCTTTCTTGTACCTAACGCTAACAAATGAGAATTTCTCGTTTGTTTTTGTGAATGATTTACCTTTAAAGTTCTAAAGTATCCGGAAAACGCATTAATGATTTCATTTCTAAATATTTGAAGAATATAGCTTTAAATAATAGTCATAGGTAATAATTCATCTGCTTTGACATTAATCTTTAGCGAATCTGGTAGCCACACCAGTAAGAATGTTGTCACAGCATAAAATTCTAGTGTTGCAAACTGTTGTTGACCGGCAGACTTTTGCGAAATGTTGCCACCTAAATGACAGCTTTTCGCATATTTGATTCCGGCCTATCGGTATCTATACGGAACGGTATGTCGATGCACTTTGTTTCAAAAACAAGTAAATTTAATTAAATTCCAATGGTTTTTTGCAGATTATAAAGAACGGAGCTACAGAGACTCCCTCCCCTGTCGTAGGAGAACCAGTTCGTAGATCGTCCAGACCTTCCAAATTCAAGGACTACGCCAAGATGATACGCGACAGGTGAGCACTTTCAACGTATGATCAAGTAACTTTGAATTTCCGTGTAACGGTGAATAAAACCTTAGTTGGTTTATTTTTCTTCAAATGTGTTCATTGTAATTAAATGAAAATTACGTGAAATGAAACGTTTAAGAGAGAGAGAGAGATGTCACGTCGATAAGGCTTTCGTATCGATATAGGTATAGTTAATAATAAAAATCATATTTTGCCGAGGTATAGGTCGCGTCATGTAAAAAGAACGCTGGCGGTCAAGGTGCGCATTAGGCGATTTATAGGTCTATTTGGTGGTGTGAGGTGAGGCGCGGGGCGAGCGGGTCACGCGCCGCTTGCTTGCCGGTGCGCTATTGGTTCGTCAGTCGACCTTTGCTTTCCGCGCTGTATCCACGTTACATTCGTTCCCAAAATACCATCGCGCACAAAAGTTTTTAATTTAAAAATGGTTTTACGTAGAAAAGTGAGAAAAATGATTTATGACGTATATTGTTTTATGAAGAGAGAAGCTGATAATAATGCAGTTGATAATTTGAAACAATGCATGAAACGGACCGCCGAGGCAACAAAATGTTCCGAGTCTACAGTGAGACGAATTGTTAAGGGTTCCAAATAAAGGCATATGTCGCCAGCAAAAATGTCACTTGGAACCTTACACGGATAACTGAGCTGGTTAATGAAAAAGTAAATTTAATGGGGCCAACAGAATGGGGGATACTATGCAACAAGGTAAAGGAAATAGAGGCCGATTATCGTAAAAGCGATCATGTGGTCGACATGATGACAGAAGCATTTATTATCCACGTAGGGGATGATGATTCTGACTCAAATGATGATGAAAGCTCAAGTGACGACAGCGACGACGATGAAATAGCCACCTCTAGCACCAACACCGCGTCCTCATCTGGTTTTCACGTTACTCACGACGACTTAATGGAAGGAGTTTCAACATTACTTTAATTATTTTTTTACACTTAATTACACTTTGTACACTTAATTAAACATGTTTTTATTTATATATAATGATGTTCTTTCTAAAATATTTTTTAATTACCTACCAATAACCATTATACGAAGGCGCGACCGAAAGTCTAGTTCAAAAATAAAACAATAGGCATAGTGGTTTAGTGCGCGAGTGTACACATGCGCAAACACACCCCCTCCACTTTCTTCCAGCGTTCTTTTTACGTGACGCGTACTATAGGTACCACTTTTTTTATTCAATTTATTGGATATAATATATATATATATATAAATATATAATGGATTCAATACACACGCAATGTTGATTACCCCATTTTGAAGCGATGATAGCTCAGCGGGGAGGCGTCGCCTGTCAAACTGACGGACACTGGTTCGATCCCCAACTACAGCTTGAGCTTCCGGTGAAGGTAACACCGTTATCAGATTCCCAGCATGGTGGTAGGGTACTTTCGAATACCCGCCTGGCTAGCTACCACCCTCATGTTTGAAAAACCGTCACCAAACACATGGTGTGTTCAGACAGCAGTCCTTGAGAGCCAGTGAGCATTAGTTAGACTAGTTCTAGCGTGATAACATCTTCTACCACATCGTCACTAGCCATCAAGTGAGATAGTGGTCAAACGCTAGATCTATACAGTATTAAAAAAACCCTACAAATGCAAGAAAGAACCCGAGTGTGATAAAAAAAAATATAGCAATATCCCGCTACATTGGTTTTGTGGGTTTTTTTTTGTTTCAGGATGGTCTTGTTTAGTCTATTCTCTTAGTTTGAGTGCCTGGATCACGGCCGAGATGTCATAATAAATATACATTGTTATTATATTGCAGTTCTATGAACTCTGATGATAACGACTCTGAAGAGGAATCGGAGGAGTATAGTGAACAAGACAAGACACCAGAGGTGAGAATTAGTTCTATAGTCTTAACATAAGTCCCACTTCCACTAATCCCACTAATGTTATAAATGTCAAAGTTGGGATGGATGAATGGATGTTTGTTACTCAATCACGCCAGAACGGCTGAACGGATCTGGATGAAAATTGGCACAGAGACAGAATATTGTCTGGAATAGCACATAGGCTACCCGGTGTTTTATCCCGGTGAAATGTATGAGTCCCGTGGAATAATTGATGTAGCGGGAAAACCGTAATCCACGCGGGTGAAACAGGTCGCAGGATTCAGTGTCTTCAATTATTCAGTTTTCACATATTACTTTGTAGATAGATAGATAGAAAACTCTTTATTTGCACACTATTTCAAAACTACACACATAAAGAAAACAAACAAACAAATATAAATACAGTGATACAAAGGGCGGCCTTATCGCTTAAAGCGATTTCTTCCAGGCAACCAAAATTTGACCAAAACTTTGTAATTGCAATTGTATAAAGTGTGCAGTCTGTGGTACCGTTACGACACCAACATTTATAAAAATGGAGGAGTGGGCCACTCCCATGTTCCTTTTTACATAAATTCTAATAATATGATTATAAATGCGAACGTCTCTGTGTATTCTAGTAAATTTTTATTAACACTCTACGGCGCTATAACAGTTAAGCGAATCTACATTAAAGTAAAAGTAGAAGTTATATCATGCATGAGTTTAACCCTTTCTCAAACAGCTAAGTTACACCGCCCCTCTTGAACAACTTGCACGTACGAGTTTTTTTTTGCTTATAGATCTGGTGTTTGACCACACTTGATGGACGGTAACAATGTGGTCGAGGATGTATTCACGCTAGACCTAGAATGCTTACTGGCTCTCAAGGACTGCTGTCTGAACACACTATATGTTTGGTGACAGTTTTTTCAAACTCGAGAGTGGTAGCTTTTTTTATTTATTTATTTAGCTAGCCAGGCAGGTACTCGAAAGTACTCTATCACCATACTGGGAATTTGACATCCGTGCTACTTTCACCGGAGGCTCAAGCCGTTGGTGGGGATCGAACCAGCGTCCGTCTGCTTGACAGCCGAGCGAAGATCATACCGCTGGACTTTAAAATTATTATTTTTTTAAATTGTTTTGACACTGATGTTATTTTGTACAGAAAGTTGCTATTTATAATTGTAATTGTATACGTTTTGGTTCAGACGACGCAAGTACGGAACCGCCGCGGCAGCAACAAGCAGACAGCACCGGTGACGCCGGCGTCGGCTTCTAAGGTTTACCCAACAGCAATCACATCGTATTTTCAACCGATCTCCAAAAAAGAGGAGGTTCTCAATTCGGTTGTATTATAAACCGAATTCTAAAACAGCTTTTATGATGTATGTTGCCTGAGATCTCCGTCATATGTGAACCGATATGAATATGTTTTATGCAAAAAGTTATAAATAAAAAATATTCCAATCTTAAAAACTCTGAGATTAAGTAGTGCAATAAAAATGGTTCATTATTTCCGTTTCTATAAATAAAAATGTTCCATAGGAATATCCATCGACACAATTCTGAATCAACCACTAGATTTGGTAATACTTCACAGGGCAGTTACGCAGTAGAAATTATAACTTATATAACTAGGTTATTGATATTGAATATGTACATTCAGAAAGCATTCTCATATAAGTACCGAAAATTCTAGGTCTAGCGTGATTCAAACTATCAACATCTATTAAAGTATGTCACATTTTTTATCAAGTTTTTTTATAAATTGTAAATTAATTATTTAATCTAAGCATCAAGTGCACTCTCATCATTATGAAATCATGTATAAAAGCAAATTCAATTATTAATATTGAGAAAATTGTAAGGCCGCGTTCCACAATAAATAAAGCGACTACCGTGTAAATGCGGCAGAAAACTAGGTTCTTTTTTTTTCAAATTGGTTGATACAATCTGTTAATTATAGTACCTACCTATATATCGGGTGGTGAGAGGGCTGCAAGGAGCCCGCGTTATCGATGTGCATTAGTATTTATTTCAAGGTTGTAATTGCAGTTGATAAAAATATATAAATAAAATTCTCATACAAGTCGAGTAAGTGACAGTTTCTTCTAGTTTATTTATAGAAATGAATCAATTCAGGCATCCTGTCCATTAAATATTCTCTTTTATTTTTATCGCGGTCTGCCCGGCTTCGCACGGGGAAAAAGTAATTAAAAATTATAAGAATCCCTAATTTTTTTAAAATATAATATAGTCTAAGTCACCCGCAGATAGGGTAGCTTCCCAACAGTGAAAGAATTATTTAAATCGGTTCAGTAGTTTCGGAGCCCATTCATTGCAAACGGACAAACAATCAAATCTTTTCTCTTTATAATATTAGTATAGATGTAACGCCCGGTTTCGATATTATCGTCATCAATTCAGCCGTAGATTGTCGGAGAAGAAAAAACGCCAAAACGGTCAGGATTATAATTATGGTAGTATCATTATTATAGCCGTGGTGGTACCGGCCTAGAATAGTACTCCCCCATCACTTCCCGCGGGTGCCGTAAGAATCGGCTTAGGGATCACGTACCAGAATGTGGGCAGCAGTGCCTTCTGAGGATCGGAAACCATACAGCGCTCGCCAACCCGCCTGCCAAGCGTGGCGAGAATTGGCAAATCCCCCCTATATGGGGGAGGCTATTGTCCAGCAGTGGATGTCTAATTGCTGAGAAGGAGATTATTATACCGTGCACTAACGGTCACACAAATTAACATTTCCTATTTTACCCGTCTAACGGCCTCAATACAGCAGTAGCATCCACAGCTTATCCTAATCCTATCTAAGGTACCTGCTTTATCCTTGCGGAGTGAATTCCCTGGGGCTCATGACCCGGCGGCGGCGGATTAAAGCTTGCTTATACATCATGTCAATATTCTCCTCACTTCCGTGCTCCTTCTACTTCTTACAACACAGAAGAGACCTCACAAGATCGTAAACTGTCTAATAGTTAGAAGGGATCACAATTATCCCCCTGCGCGCGTCCAATCCTCGCCTCTAAGTATGTCGACTTGAGACTCACGTTGGATAGCAACTCTAACCACTTCACTAGTAACAAAGGTACCCCTGGCATATCCGTTCGGTACGGCTTCCACGCCTTAACTGTTTACCGGGAACAGTTGCCACCGTCTGTTTCATACTATCCCCACTTATTGAGACAAATCAAATACCACGTACCATGAATACGGCTGAGTGTTGCGATCATATTTATTTATTGATTGGTATTTATTAATTTTAAAGGCATCTGCACCGGTGATAGCTGCTAAGGCATCTACATCGGCAACGGTCGTAAAGCAAGCCACGCCGGTTGCGACCGCTAAGCAAGGTGTTCCAGTGGCCGCCGCTAGTTCAGAGACTCTAACAACGTGTGCGAGTTCAGCCCAGCCCGCCGCTCCCCCGAAGCAAGCGACGCTAGCGCCCAGGAAGCGCGGCCGTCCGCGCAAGGAGCAACCACAAACCGTCGTGTGAGTCCTTCCAGACGATAATTATATGTAAACTCTAAGGCTTTCACGGCCGGCGTTGCTTGTTGTATGTATTGCTTCCGGGCTGTTTGGCCGTGGTCTATGTGAAACTTGTGTTCCAGACGTTTCGTCGATCACTGCGGTCGACATCTTCAGTGGTTCAGGTCCGTGTCTCTGAGAGTAAACTCAGTATCAGAGAAGATGCCGCGAAGGAGAGTTCTACGCTCTTGTCGCCGCTCGAACCTGAACCACTGAAGATGTCGACCGCAGTGATCGACGAAAATTCTGGAACAAAAGTTTCACATAGACCACGGCCAAACAGCCCGGAAGCAATACATACAACATGCAACGCCGGCCGTGAAAGTCTTAGAGTTTACATATATCACTATTATATCATAATTATCGTTATAATACAATATATATATTATATCGTGTGATGGTGATAACAAGCATATTGACTGAACTGAATAACCCCAATAGCTTATTAATTTGACAGGCCTAATAAAATAAAGAGAGATGAGCCTTCGGAAGAAGAGATAGAGGCCGAACCGCCTAAAGCGAACGCGCCCGCTCAATCCCCCGCGCCACGAACGAGCCCGCCCAAAGAAGACGCTCTTAAAGAAAACGAACCTGGCAACATTCCCGAAGGAATGAAAACCCCGGTAAACACTGCTTTCTCTGTACAGCATAAATGAAGTCTATATCTAAGAAATTTGATGGATAACACCTGTAGCAACTTGAGACCGTGCACTACGTTCAACGTGACCACCGTGTTTAAGAGCTCAATGTACGTTGGTGTGTTTCGATTATAATTTAATTAATAATTAATTTGAATCTTTCATGTTTTCAAGCGATGATTAGTCTCTGGGTTAGTTGGTGTCAGTAAATCGGTCCCCACCTATGGCTTTAGCTCTCCCTCGAGTCAATACGTGATTGTTAATGTTAATTTCTAATGTCCACACGGCTAGAAACCACCCTCAAGTTTAAAACCCTTTCCCCATACACAACATCCTAGCGGAAACGCAATGGGAATTCCGGTGTTTCCGTATGTATACCTTCCGAAACAATAAGTAAACTAAACAAACAGCACGTTTGGGCTTGCACCGAATCCTAAAGCCAAGCGCCTGTGGAATATATAAACGTGACGTATCTTACGGCGAGCGCTCGACTCGCGTCCCGCTGATATTCGCAATTTCCACGTGTGAACAGATCAACATTACTATAAAGGACTAAGCGGTTAACCTACAATCCCACTCGGGATACTAGGCGCACAGGCAATTTGTCAGCGGTAAGTGATTTACCAAGTGTCCAGATATCCTGAGCTCTCGTGTATAAATGGCGCTTATCACATATCGTATGTTCAGGCAGCTCTGTCCTTGTGATCCAATCAACGTCATTTCACTTTTGACTATATTTTCGCTGACTATCAAACGATACAGTTGCCTATCACAAGACCCATTTAAAATTCTTCCAAGTCACTTTGAGCTAATACTCGCTTTGGTAACGTTCAACGCAGCGCATGACTTAAATTATTAACATAAAATCGTTGTAAATATACATTTTATTTTATTTCATTTCAGGAGATAAACAAGGTGCCTCTGGAGCCGACACCCAGCAGTGTCATGATATCTCCTTCAGGGCAAACTCTTAAAAAGGTTCGTGATCATTTTTATATGGTGCTGCGAAACGGTGATAACGCCCGTAACAGTATAGTGTGAGGCGTATAGAAGATGTCATGGTTACAAGTCATTCAGATTAAGACTAGGGAGGGCGGTTGGCTGTTTATATGTGTAACTAGTAGCGCCCCGCGGTTCTACCCGCGTGATGATGAAAATAAGCCTATGTTTTTTTTTTTTTTTAACATTCACACAAGGTCTTCAGGTCCCAAACTAGGCAGAGCCTGTGCTATGGTAACCTGATGACTGATATATATACATATACACACCCAGACACAGGTCAAACAGGCATGTTCATACACACAAATGTTTGACCTGTCCGGGAATCGAACCCGGGACCAGCGGCTCAGAAGGCAGAGTGCTAACAACTGCGCCAACCGGCCAGTCGTGGCCACATTGGCCAGGCTGGCCAATGTGGCCACGACTGGGTATAAGCTATCTTCATACCAAATTTCATCGACACACATACTCACACGATATATTTCGCATTTATAATATTAGTAGGATAAGATTATTTTTTTCTGGCCCAATAATAGTAGAAATATATAGTAAGAATTATGGTTTGGTATCGTATCGGCTATAAGAAATAGCAAACAGATTCCGTGCATCACTTCTTATTTAGGTCACTTTATTATTTCAAGTCTGATACAGGCTCTCATGTGAAAAACTAGATTAACACAAGTCTAGATCTGTGACCTTTTGCTGATACATTGATTAGCTACATTGGGAATCACTACATAGTATAAAAAAAAGTCGCTTTCTCTGTCCCTATATCCCTATGTATGCTTAAATCTTTACAACTACGCCACCGATTTTGATGCGGTTTTGTAATAGATAAGAGTGATTGAAGAGGAAGGTTTATATGTATAATAACATCCATTAATGACATAGGCTATATATTTTATACCCACGCGAAGCCGGAGCGGGCCGCTAGTGCTAGATATTCCACAAATTCACCGTGCTCGTCACAGCTTCACAGCTCAGGGAGCAAAATTTATACCAATTTCTACATTGTATATAATTCGTTATTGAGGCCAATTTACAGTAGACAATAGTTTGTTACTGCTGTATCATTTTATATTAACTGCGGTCCACAAACCCCGCCAGTGATCACTGCGACTAACAATATTGTTGCGATTGTCCGTGTATTGATGTAACATTTTTGTATTCAGGTGCCAATCCGAGCTTTGCCGCCTGGAGTGAAGCCTCTTCCGTTGCCGGTTAACTCCAGATGTGAGTTAACATTTTTAGTTTTTCACTTTGTCGAAGCAATGATAGTCTAGCGGTGAGAGCGTGGGCTGTCAATCTATCAATCTGGTGCACGCAGGTTCGATCCCACCGCACCGTCGGCTTGAGCTTCCGGTATAAGTGACATCATCGAATCCACGTTATGGTGGTAGGTCACTGTCAGCGTGGCTCGCTAACCTCCCTTAAGCTTGAAAAACTCTGTTCACACACAATCTGTTCAAGCAGCTGTCCCTGAGCCAGGTAACCACCAAACGAGATAGTGGTATAATAAAGATATAATAAATATGGTCATTGTATAAATAAATCTAAATTTGACAATTAATACATTAAAATTAACTTTATGTGTTCACAGTAAGCGGCGGTGAAGTATGCGAAATGCAAATCGGCAAGAAAATGGTCAAAGTGCAGAAGATTGTAATGACGAAAGCAGAGGTGGAAGCTATGGCCAAGAAAGGGCTCGTCGAAATGAAGGTATAACATAATAGTTATCTGTATGTATAAATCATATGTTTTTGTAACTACATGTAAGTCTTCGCTCTGATTAGTTTCTTCAAATATTAAATTAATTCAAATTATCAATAGTTGACCAATGTAAAACGAATGTTGTCACGAGACGCCGCCGCCGATTTAATGTACACCAAACGCTAAACTAGTTGAAACTAAGTAATGTTAATGTGAACTGAACATAATGAATGATTGAACGAGAAATGTGATGAGATCGAGTGTGTTCGTTCTTTTACTTCAAATGCAATTCACAATCACATCAATTATTGTTCATAAATCAATCGGGGTTTGCTCGCGAGAAAAGCATTAGTAATGAAACCTCGACGTTTCGACCAAGTTGCATTGGTCGTGGTCACGAGAAGACTGACGACTTTATTCACAATATGTTTGAATGTCGAAAGTCAAAATTCCACATAAATTATTTTTATTTAAAAGCACTCGTGTCATTTCTATTCTGCAATTTATTTTTTTAGTTCTATAAGGCCCTCATCGCGAATTTAGTCGTATTATAAATAACAGCCATAGCTGTATGTGTCCGACATAAATGAATACCGCTTTATATATTTTTGCAGGATGGCACTATGGTTCTGAAGCAAGGAATAAAGTTGCCTGGAGCTGACCCGGCGTCCCTCAAGTCTACTCTAGTCGGGGACGGAGGTGTGTGCATTTATTATTCTGCTCTCATAATAATGATATGTGTCAATATTTACTACTCAATTTTTTTTTAAATATATTAAATAGATCTAGCTTTTGACCACTATCTCACTTGATGGTCAGTGACGATGTGGTCGAAGACGTTATCACGCTAGATCTAGAATGCTCACTGACTCTCGAGGACTGCTGCCTGAACACACTATGTGTTTGGTGACAGTTTTTCAAACTTGAGGGAGGTAGCTAGCCAGGCGGGTATTCGAAAGTACCCTACCACCATGCTGGGAATTTGATACCGGTGTTACCTTCACCGGAAGCTCAAGCTGTTGTTGGGAATCGAACCAGTGTCCGTCAGTTTGACAGGCGACGCTCCCCCCGCTGAGCTATCATCGCTTCAAAAACCAATAATGCAAAAACAGTAATACTGAATTGGTGTAATAATTTATTTACTGGATTGTGCGTAAAATATTTATTACCCCGATTTATTTTTCATCATTTGTTTCTCGTTTTTACTCACTCATGTTTTATCTTGAGTCTGGATCCAAATTAAATTCAATGCTGACGGAGTTTTTTTTTTTTACTTATTATAAGTTTGCGTTTGACAACTGTCTCACCTGATGTTAAGTGATGACGTCTATGATTAAGCACGCAAACCTAGAAGGTACCTATTCACTCGCGACTTGAAGACTTCAGGATTGTACATATCGGGAAACACAGACTCGGTCAACGAGTTCCATTAGTTCCATTCCTTGGCAGTGCGCATTAAGAAAGTGGAAGCAAAACGCTTCGTACGTATAGGGGGTAGTAGCGTCGTTATTGGCAACATGATTGGCACTGGAGCCATTTTTAACTAGATATTTGTGATACATTCTACATTCAAAAGTACCATCAAGTGCGATAGTGGTCAAACGCTACATAAGTATAAAAAAAACTAACTTAATCGGTCAAAAGTTTTAACTGGTAAAATCAATCAAAACACTTAAAAATTCTCACCTAACCGAAACACCAAACTATTAAAAGTAAATTTGACCGACTCTGCACCAGTTAAAGGTGGTTTAGTCTCGTGGTCGCGTCGCTCATTAAAACGTACAACAAAAATGACACAGTAGTCATTCTAAGGATATGTTTTCGTTGAAATTATGTCGCTTTCGAAATCACTTTCGATCGCAAATTATCATTCAATAGCACTTTGGTTACTAGAGTAGCTGCAATCCCGCATTAGCGAAACAACCCGGCGTCGATTGCAGGATTCTCATCTCTGGGTTATTATACCATGCAACACTGAAATTCTATGTTCATGCATTTTTTTTTAACTGCTCAAGTGTATAAAAGCATCGAGCTTTTAGATATCCGTTTGGATATCTAAAAGCTCGATCTGGCTGCACAATCAACAACCCATACATATAAGCCTAAGTTTGAGAGCAAGAAAGTCTTTCCTAGCATGTCAAATAGGATTAAGACAGGAAGAGACCAAGTATAAGGAGATAGCATTGCAGGCCACACTTCACGACAAATGCCTTTCGACCAATCTGCTGAAAGTCAGTGACTGATTGTTGATATAAAACAAAAAAAATATCCCTTTTTTTAGATGGATGCAGCAACAAATATGAGGAATATGTTACATCGTCACGTAGTTTTAATGACTATCTAATCTGTGGTATTAATGGTGACTCATATTGTTGCAGAGAAGAAAGAACCCCCCCTGAGAGCTGAGAGGCCGGCGCCGACTCGGTGCGATTTGGACGGCTGATTTCCATAGTTATAAATGCAAGCTACCATAATGGTCATTTATTTTTATCGGTCGCGCTATTATAACCCTTCACTGCTCGTCGATTAGGTTGTCGATGGCATAGAGCACTGAGCAACATTATCTCCATGTCCCCATATATTAAGAGATTATTGTTGATATCTAGTACAATTGTATTCGCTGTCATATTTCGAGTCCAGCAACTTGTTATAAATGTTCATTCACGCTTCTCACCTCGGGAGAGTGGCAGCGCTCAACACTGTTGTTAGGCTTTGATAAATCACACTTGTCCTATAAATATCACGGTTTCATTTCCAAAAATATAATGAATTATATTTGTTATATCATCTGTGACAATTTAATTATTATTTATGTAATCTAGAAGAAGGTAAATTGAAGGGTTCCACGCGATGAACTATACCGGGGCGCAAGTTTGCGTCACGCATACCCCAATTGATATGATTTAGTTATATTTAATTAAGTCAGAACCTATATTGAATTAATTTGACATATTTGATTTATTTTTAAATTAACGCATAAGTTAGGCTTAGGAGTTTACTGTTATTTAACTATTATAGTTTGTATTCACTTATAAAATATGGATGCATGTTTAATCGTGGGCGACAACTCGTCGTGATGTTTGACACTTGTATTTTATACAATAATGGAGTATGGTTTAATCATCTCGTCGACATGGGAGTCACTGTGGAGCTTCCGATGTCCATGTGTTGGAGCCCTGGCGTGCACCACCAACGGTTTGGTTTGACTATTCTGTTTTCGATCTCTATTCCAAAAAATTGGTTGTCTGTAAAGTCGGTTTACGGACGATAGATTTACGTGATAACGACATAATCATGTATGACTTTGACATTGACATTGACCATTGACCATTCACCGTTACGCGGAACGTTACTATTTTTCATTTTGGCATTCATCAATTTATAAAACGTTATCACGTCAAAAAAACCGAAAGTATTTGTGGCCCTTATGTTTTATGTGGAGGTAAAATCGAAAGATTAGAATCGCGCTCAGATCACCACACATTTTTGAAATATCACGGTCTATCAGCGTCCATTTCTGTACTCCTAGTTGTATTAAACAACTGCTACGCGGATAAATAAATTATGTGGTACATTCTGTGGCAGTATTAAATTATATTTTATTAAGAGCTTTTTATTAGAAAATTGCATGCGCTGAGCTCTGCGCACTCTTAACTCAATGTATTGAGATCGTTTCAAATGAAATCATTGAAAATATATATAACACTTTTTTTGTACTATTTAGAATAGTTATTTGTATAATTATAGTTGTTAACCAAATCAGATAAGTAAAATATATGTTATCAATTACCACCATTATATACATAAATAATCCAATTAGCTACTTCTACAAGATGACTGCAGATACACGGACAGCTTGACGCACTCGAGGCCGACTTCTTTAAGCTGCGCTAGCATAGATTTATTGAATATCATAAATTGTACATAAAGGTACAGCTTTTATGCTCTTCACAATTGGCTAAATCCTATATTGTGGGAACCGTATGACCAGTTTTTTTTTTACACCCGCACTAGCATTACCTGTGTCGCGAGAGAAATGGACACACAATCATAGCATAAAATTGTTTGTCCCAAGACCCGGGACCAACACCTACAGTCATCGCATAAATGTTTGCCCCGGCCGGGATTCGAATCCCGGAGACACAGAATTCATGTCACTGAGCCACGACGGTCGATTATAACAAGAAATAATAATTCAGCCGTTTGCAGAAATCCATTTCTGAATAATATTAGTTACAAAATGTTCATATAAAAGAGAGCAGTAATATAAAAATAGTTTGTTATTATCACCAAGTTAAAACGATATATTTGACGATAGAAGTGTAAAGTTATACAATATTCCTAAAGTATAACCGAAATATACAACATTGATTGGCATATCACTAAGGCAGTTGCTAATCCTATGTAAGTTATACAAAACTGGGACATACGTTATTTTAATAAATCAATATACAATAAATAAGTTAATAACAGTAGATATATAACATTGTAAAATTGTAGTACATAGAGGTGTAAGAGTGGTAGTTGCAGATACGGATACCGGCTAGGTGGATAGATGCCCTTATAGACGTTGTACAGACGACCAGGGTGGCAATTCTCTTATTTATTAACACAATCCATTCATAAATAATGCAACAGTCGTTCAAATGTTATCATAAATAAACTTGATATTCCGCTAAAATAACAATTGTATTGGACTGCATTGTAGACAATTGAATTGCGGTAGAAATTAGATCTGTGTAGCCATTACAATCATACTCGAAGTAGAATAACAAAACTAGAAAAAACGAAGATTCATTGAAAATCTATGAGCAATGTGTTAGTAGAATTGATACCCTGGACGGAAGCAGACCGCTTCTGGCATCGCCTTGTGAATTGGACCGAGGCTTACGTCCTGCAACTGAAATGCAGATACGGATTTCTCCATCCAAGATTTAATAGCGATAGAGTCACTATTGTTTCCATGTCAATTGCCGAGCGGTATCTCATATGATTATGCTTTTTTTTATTAAGACTCGCTACCCAATTGGTAGACAGGTGTTTATTTAAGTTTGTTTATTATTTGAGCACAGATGGAATGACTATGCGTGTAAATATGCTTATATTGTAGAAACACCAAAATGCATGTATTTACTTTAATTAAATAAACTTACGTTGTATAATTGTGATGTTTTATTGTATGTCCTCGGTTATAAGAATAAGTAACACGAGATGAGATAGACACCCGTACTAAAATAACTTGTCGAAAGGACAATATTCTGGTAATAGTTACTTTTGAACTATCATGGTACCGACTTAAGCAAGTTATTTCACACTTTTCAGTGTTGAAGTCGGTTCAATTTTTTGGTAAAATTTTTTTACGCTTTTCACTGACCTTTACTACTCGCTTGATCAATTGTTATTAAGTATGTTCACCGATTTCGTCACCCTCAATAACGAAGTCTTCCAGATAGACGTAATACTTTTCAGTTATTGGAGTGTAACTCAAAAACAGCTTGAGTTATTTTGAAATTTAAATGAGACCACCACCTTGAAAGTATTTTTTTTCTTTACTCTCTATAGGTACTCAATTTAACAAAAAAAATTGGTTGTCTGTAAAGTCGGTTTACGGACGATAGATTTACGTGATAACGACATAATCATGTATGACATTGACATTTGACATTTGACTTTGACTGACTGACTTTGACTTTGAAGTTTGACTTTGACTTTTACTTTGACCTTGACCTTGACCTTGACTTTGATTATATTATCTAGATCTAGATAAAACTTAGGTGGAACGTTACAGGAATGTTACCGTTACTATTTTTCATTTTGGCATTCATCAATTTATAAAACGTTATCACGTCAAAAGAATCATGAAAATCGGTTCATAAACGACGATATTATCGGCGAACATAATATACGGAATGAGTAACCTCCTCCTTTTTAAGTCGGTTAAAAAGCTAAACTATCGATTGAATAGCTTTCGCACAACGTTCAATCGGTCCAGTAACGTTTCGAAGTATTTAACGTTTAATTGCTGTCTATCAATAATTTAAGCAAACATGTTTCTATCTAGCATTGATTACCCCTTCAGACGATGCAAATCTACCATACTATCTACCGGCGCTTCGGTTAAGTGTGCCTATGATAAGTAAATTTTGACTCATCTCATTTTTTTAATATAACGTTAGGGAGCTGAGTACAGCAGAGTGTTAGTTTGAATTATGGCAGTAAAGAAATGCAAGAGAAGTCTCATCTCTTAAACTCGGAAACCTTCCTAACTCTGTTAACTTTTACCGGAGGCAAAAAGTCATAGAACCTTTTTAATGTAAAATGTTAAGCTCCATAAATATTTTTTAGAACTTTTTTCTCTAACTTTTACAATTTTCAAGTAATTGCGAAAAAAATATATTCATTTTTTTCTGCCATTGCCCGTGATGGGTGCCGACCCAAAAATGTTTAATTACACATTATTTTTTGTATGATAAAAACTACTTAATATCAAAAATGCAGCCTTTTTTTTTTTAATCACACTCAGACCCCGGCACTAGGATTCCCTGTATCGCGGGAGGCATGGACACAATCACAGCACACAAACATCCAAGACCCGGGACAAACATCTACACTAAACGCACAAATGTTTGCCCCTGCCGGGATTCGAACCCAGGGTCGCGGTGACACAGAAGTCATGTCGATGACACAAATCACTTCGCCACGGTACCGTCAAATTTAGACTGAAATTTTGATTCAAAAGCTTATTTGACTGGACTATAAAAGGAGAAGTCATAATTTAAAAATAATAATAATTCCCTTCTTGTACTGTTTCTCTACTGTTCCGGCTGTCGGAGTTTTAAAGGAAGCTTTAACGATATATAGGTAGATGTATTGCGATTCTTCTGACGTCAGCTTGACTTGACAAGGACGTACTTATATTTTGTACCTCGACCGGTGGATGGCGT
The DNA here is from genome assembly GCA_934044485.1 of Apeira syringaria. Lineage (NCBI taxonomy): Eukaryota > Metazoa > Arthropoda > Insecta > Lepidoptera > Geometridae > Apeira > Apeira syringaria. The sequence goes on from OW203662.1 coordinate 1,640,541, forward strand.
AAAGCTGCAACGACGAAAGTATCGTTAACTTCACGCACAAATATCCAATCCAAAAATCACCCTGCACTGATCTGGAGTGCTGTTTCACCAAGACAACGTGCCAGCGCACAAATCCGAAGTTGCGATGGCTGCCATTCGACAAGGGTTTCGAATTGCTTGACCGCCCGCCCTATTCTCCAGATCTGGCTCCCAGCTACTTCAATCTCTTTTCCGGCTTAAAAGAGAGTTGAAAGGCAAGAAATTTGAGGACAACAACGAAGTGATGGCTGCTGTAGAAGGGTTTTGGGAGAGGCCAGAAGAAGATTATTTTTTTCAAAAGGATTCCGCGCTGTTGATTCCAGATGGACCAAGTGTATTGAGTTGTCAGGATCAAAATCAAAATAAAAATTAAATACACACACCTTGATAACGTATTTTATTTCGATTTTCATTATATTGCAATGGGACTCACAGAAATGCCATGTCTGGGAGACTTCTGCTGCATATGCTATTCGAAAAATAAGAAGACTGGTGAACATATCAACCGCTCGAGTTTAATTTGCAAGTTTCCACAACATACATGCCATGTGGGTTACTGTTATGGGGTCATTCAGTTGCTGATTTATTGAGATAAGTATGCCTAAGGAACTTGTGGAACACATTAGAGGAGGCCTATGTCGAGAGACAAGCTGTTTCCTAAACATACCGGACGTCGACACATAATATATATATATAGAATTCTAGCAAAATATATAATATTGATATATAAGTAAATTTTAACAGCAATAAAGGCTTATTGTTATTATTATTATAAGTATGCCTTGCAAAAGCGCTAAAGCGAGTCATTGCTTTATATTCGAAATGTGATCCCAAAAATATCTATTTAAAGGATTATTTTAGAAAATCAATATAACTATTGATTACAATATCTTTGTTACCCACAGATAAGTAACTATATAGGTACTGGATAGCTATATCCGTTAATAACGGAATAAGTACGTTCAAATTAATTAGGGAAAGTCTACAATTTTGTCACGATGATACGAATGTAGCTATTTGCTATAGTTCTGTTAAGTTAGGCATAAACCAAAAAAAATTTGACTTCTTTCAAATTTGTTTAGATACTTTTTTACAATAAAGTTACAACCATGACAGGGCTCACAAAGGGAAAATCCAAATTGCCCTAAACAGGTTTTTATATTTATAAATCATACTGTGAAGTTAGTCCTTATTAAGAAAACGAGAATAGTTGAATGCCCACCTCTGCCGAGTCACCAAATAATTTTGGACCTAATAAAGTGATGTAAATTGTAAAACCTATTTGAAAACAATGGCCCCGAGTTTCTTGCAGCTTCTCGGTGAACCAAGTTATACTTATTTTGGAACGCGGCGTAAATATTTGAATATTAAACGTGTTGTTGACTTTCTCATATGTGCGTCTTTCATGCCGAAATGGAATATTTACATGACCTTAATAATATGAAAATACATCAAACCACAAAGAAAACTTATGTATGTTATTATCCAAGTGCCATAATAGGTACTTCTACTCGAACACAGATGTCGCATCTCTACACTTGTAACTAAAAAGTAGATGGCGACGCGTCGCGTCGCGTCGGTCTGCCCCCGTTCTGGCGCCCTTTCATCGATGCAGACGCGGGCTGGTTCAAAATCATAACTTCAATCAAACGACATCAAAAACTCGCGACAGTCGGCTGTGCAACCGACATCAAGCCGAACACCGTAATTGTGATTTTATATTTTAAAAATTTAAATAGAATAGTTTTTAATCATTAAAATTCAAGACTAAATAACATAAGTGTGAGTGAACCGAGTGAGTTTAAAGAGTTTCAAAGTTCGAGTGAAGATCCTGAAACTTGGTAAGTTGTTTAGCTTTTATAGTTTCATTATTTACGTGTTTAGTAAATGTCAAATACACACGACTATATAAATATATTAAATATTTTAACACAAAATAAAATCATGTAAATATTTAAATATGTTTTGATTAGCTTTCAAGTTACATTTTAATAACATCTTTATTTTTTCTTACTATCCAGTACTTAGGTATAACAAAAAAAATAACTTTTAAATCGTGTATCTACCGCTGAGTCTAATAATTTATAAACTGATTTTATATAAAATAGATCATTTATACACAGACACACGAATAAAGAATTTTATAAATAAAGTTAAGAAGTTGCTCTAAATAAAATAAGGTAATGGTTTACCTTCAAATGGTAAAGAAAATTAATTATGAATTATATAGTCTACCCGAGGTTACCATCACTGAGAAATATTTCAAACGGCAGATTAATAAATGTATGCAAAGAGCTTGGCGAAACGTACACAAATAAATAATATATTTTAGAAGTGTTTTCTCAGTTCTGATATGGTATTGTGAAGTATTCACGTCTTTACAAAATTAAGTACTTCTATAGCCAAAAAATGTGATATGAAAAAATAAGGATCCCAAAGGCTCCCGAACTAGTGGGACTGTGTTTAAGGAGCTCATGACCTCCAAGAAGGAATTAATTAGGTCAATTCATAAGTAGATACACATTTGAGAACGTTTTTTTTTATTTGATAACATAAGATTATCCAGTTAAAGGGTCAATTTATAGTTAGTCAATTCAAGTTTCAATTTAAAATAGTCTCTACAATCTCAAAGCATTTAATCGCATCCAGCATTTATCCTTACACTTGGCGTCTAATTAACAATTCATCATCATCTGGACATATGCGTCCCTCACTGATCACCACAATGACTAGTAGGAAGCGGCCCGCATCCAGCCCTTTCCTGCAATCAGAGTCAGGTTGTCTATGTACCTTGTCGGTGGCCGTCCTATCTTGCAATTGCCAGTCCTTGGTCTCCATTCTAGAACCTTTCGACCCTAACGGCTATCACTTCTTCGAGCTATATTCCTTGCCCACTGTCACATGAATTTGCTAATCGCAGGACTGTGTCGGTAACTTTCATTCTTCTACGGATCTTCTCATTTTTGATTCGATCGAGTAGAGAAACCCCGAGCATAGCCTTCTCCATAGCTCGCTGTGGGACTTTGAGCCTACTCACAAGGCCCATAGTCAGAGACCAGGTATTTCTTTAATTGATAATGATTAACAGAGAAATAAGTAAGTATTTTGTAGTCTGTTAAATTAACTTCGTGCTGTTAACTGTGACAGGTTAGGTGCTTACATTGGTTTTCGCAATAGATAATTTAGACAAGATAAGATACCGAGCATGACCGAGTGTTAGCTTTGTTTATCGATAAAAGGCCTATTAATGCATTTTAGGAGATAAAACATTCTATTAGTTTATTTAGTCATCTGGCTAAGCCAGCCACAAAACAAAATTGAATTGTAATAGTGTGGGCGGCGTAATATTAATAGGAACATATGGAGCAATTGTGCATTATTTTAAACGCTTTTTAGTTATCCGAACTAAAAATAGCTAATCCTGGAGTTCCTGATAGGGATGATGGTTATTTAACTTATTGCATTGTCATCGGCCATTGATAAGTCTGCAAAGTGGTAAATTCGACATTTTGAAGAGGATTAAATCATGTCCAATGATTCCGTTACATCGATACTGGCCAAGCTAACAAAAGCGTGTTAAAACGGATTTGTATGATATCAAGAAGTGTACTTTTTTTTAAATCGACCTCTGATCCCCCGCCCACTTCATAGTCAGAAATTGCTAGAAAATAATTTATTTATTTGATTTAGATGGGAGTTAGAAAACTTTCATATGTCCACTATCACGCGCATGAATGTAGATACTTAGTAAATCTACAAATGGTGTAATATTGAAAATATACATTACTCGGTAAAGTTTTTCTTTAATACCAAACGGAAATCATATTAAAATATAATTTTCGTTCTACTTTTATTTAATAATATTAAGTAAGTAGAAAAAACAAATAATCTCGACGTAAAATCTCAATAACTACTTGAGATATTACAAAAATACAAATTATTATGTATTAATAATAATATATAAAATATTAAAAATTGTGAAGATTGAACCATTGACACATTTCTTCCATTCGTCATGCTTTAGAATGAGTAGTAGTATTTAAGTAACAACATGTACATAGCAAGATAAAATACAAACATTATCTAAATCTGTTTAGCAACTTTGATGCTACAGGTACGATTCTATAAGACATGATTATACCCGAGGAGACAAAGGCTTCAAACTTACAACAACCTAGTTATCCGGTCCGTCTGTAATTCTACAATCATTTAAACATTTAATTACTTTGCCGGCCTTCAAAACGCAACATTAGTTTTCTATTTTGCTACCAGTGTTAAAAATATAGCATAAAATATATCTCGGCTCGCTGAGCTTAATTAAAGATACATCCCATAATATATGCTCACTGTATAGATTAAATTAGGTACGTCAGTACTTGTATTCATTATTATTGAACTCCCAGTATCAGTCTAGGAATATATTTAGTGATATTGGATATACTCACGTACGTAAGTACCTGCGCTCGACGTAATCTTGTACTATTAATTCTTACTCGGATCACCGAGGTATACAGGCTATGCCTAGTATGAGGCTCGACTATGCCTCGTTTATCGTAGGGTACCTTACCCATTTCAACCGATGAACTGCGTTAAGCAACGTACTGATCCTCCATACTTCAGATGGGTGAGCGCTAGTGGAATTTTCAACTGAGCGCCTCCGTGCTTCAGATCGCACGCTATGATAGCAGCCCGGGTCATTGTCTTAGGATGACAGGTGTTAAGCAATGCTTAACCACTAGCCTATCCGTCAACCCGCATTGGCCAGCGTAGTGGTTTAATGTCAACACTCCTCTCTGATTGGAAGGCTTCCCAACGTTTGAAACGTATTGGGCTGATGATGCTATATGCTATATCTTACCCGTGACAAACATTTATTATGTTGGGCAAGAATCCTACAGATTTCTAAGTCCTGTATATTTGTCTAAGTAATATAAACACATTCAACTGGCCCAATAGAGCGTGACGTAAGATGACGACAAACAAAATTCCACTTGAAAGTTTGCACTGGCTATTATAGCATTGGCATTGAGACGTGGAATTCGTAAATGAGGAAGGACCAAATATCGAAAGCAACAATTGAAATGTCAACAGTATAACCTACTTGTTAATTCAGAACTATCGCACCGACAGTTACTGAAACACATGCTAAACGATTGGACATGGCAATCGTCCAGCTGCTCACCAGGCCACTACACAGCTCTTGTTTATGTGGTGAGATCGACATACCACACATTTACATGTTTAATGCTTTTTTTAGGAATTTATCGTCATCTTTCCATTACAAAAGAACTGTTTTTAACCGAGTTCAAAAAAAGGAGAAAGTTCTCAATTCGACCCGTATGTTTTTTTTTTGTGTTTGTTACCGCATAACTTCCGACTGGGTGAACTGATTTTGATCGTTCTTTTTTATTTAAAAGCTGGTGCTTCCCGTGTGGTCCCATTTAAATTTCATCAAAATCGGACGAGCACTTTTTGAGTTACAAGTCAAAAACTGAAAAATGCGTGCTTATACTACACGATATTATAGTAGCGGGTGAAGACATCGGTGAACATACCTACACCACAATGACAATTGATCCCATGAGTAACAAAGGTCGCTAAAAAGAGTGAAAAAAAAAAATTATTACCAAAAAATGGAACCGACTTCAACACTCAAAAGTATGAAATAACTTGTCGAAGTTGGCACCATGAGCACAATATTTTGATATCAGTTACTTTTGAACTATCATGGTACCGACTTCAACAAGTTATTTCATACTTTTGAGTGTTGAAGTCGGTTCCATTTTTTGGTAATAATTTTTTTTCGACAATACTGAAAATACTGTTGCATTAATATCCAATAAATATTTCTTTATTATAAGATGAATCTTTAAAGTAAGATAATCTAGGCCTGTGTTCATATATTAAACTGAAGTTCGGACTGTTTGAGCGCTGAAATGTATATAATGATGGACGAGCTTAATTTACACTTGGTTGTATGTATTAATCTGCTTAGGTATACTGAGTGCCATAATTAAATGGATTTCTCATTTTTAGTCAAACAACTTCGACCAAGATATTCTTGATCGAAGTCAAACAATAGATGATTATTTTATACTTGATCTTCTTATCGCGTAATCAACCCCTTATAATGAGTCCATATCACTAAGTGAAGCCTGACTGATAATATTATAGAGGACCTATATAATATTAGGTACATCTTGTATATTATCGCGTGTGTCCTAGTGACATATTTAGATACGAGTTTTCCTGAAATTCATTTACGTTATCCTGAAGTTTATTACGCGTTCTCGTTATGAGCTGCACTTTCCTACTCCGTAGGTATTCGGATTCCTGGCACAGTAGCATCGCTATAGAACAGAGGAAAACAAACAACATTGATATGTCATATTTTTTATTTGAAAATTATACCACTTGAAATTGTGGTAATATATCGAACTTATTAAATGTGGGTTTTCCTTTCACAATTAATTGCAATAATGTACATAGATTTTTTTTATATAATACTGAATCATTGCTCGTATTGTGAGTCAAATACCTATGTTAGACAATGCCATTCACGTGATCCCTGCTTATGTAATGCGGAAAAACCCAAATAATCATACATTAACCTATTAATATGGGCTGATCCGTTTCCTGAGTATCTATCTACTGTTTCACTTTATTCTTCGCATAAAATCCTACCTTGTACGTGTCTTCGTAGGTACATCGATTCTATTGTAAACATCTTAAATTCCACTAAACTAGCAACCGAATCTGTGTCAATCAAATGGCGAATATAAACTGCAGGAAAATACCTACATACTAGGAAATCAAATCTACCTTAAACTCAGAGTTTACTTAGATCAACGTACCTATTTGTGGCTATTTATTGAAGAGATGACAGCCTAGCCACATAATATGTAATCATACAAAAGTTTACAAATGGCGATGAGTGCATACTGCCCTTCCTTGGATGAAAATCACAATGGTACTTCGTCCGAGTGCGCTCATATAAGATTGGAGACAAAAACATTTGAGCAATCCACTAGCTATTGTCACCCTATAGATACTCGTAACTCAAATGCCGTAAACCGCTACCAGTTGGCAGCGTTCACATTTGTTTTGCTTCATATGCTTGCGTTTAACAACTGTCTAATGACGTTGTCTAGGATGTAGCTCGTAAGCCTGGAAGGTACCTTTATCCACTCGTGATTTGAAAACTAGATCAAAACCGGATCGTCGTCCAGATATAAACTTATCCTATAATATTATAAATACGAAAGTCTATATGGGTGTGTGTTAGTATGTACCTATGTTTGTCTTCACGGCGCCAAAGCTGCTCAACGGATTTGCATTACATTTCGCACTAAGATTAATTATTGGAATGACACAAATCCTTTAATTCTAAAAAATAAATCACATACCTCATAAGTTCACCTGATATCCGAGATATTCCACGTTGTTTTCAGAATTGGGCCCAGATATTAATCAAACATGGATGAGAGATAGCAATTAAACGGTGTGAAAGAAGTGTAGAAAGAATTAATAGAATTTCAAATAAATGGAGAAGTATCCCATTATAAGTCATGTAGTATTCTGTGGAACAAATTGTATCCAAATCCGTTGAGTTGTTTTTGCGTGTTTGAGTAATAAACATACAAACATAAAAAAATACCAGTACCGACAAGTTGTTTCACACTTTTGAGCGTTGAAGTCGGTTCCATTTTTTGTTAAAATAATTTTGTTTACCCTTTTTAGTGACCTTTGCTACTCACGGGATCAATTGTCATTGTGTATGTTCTCCGAAGTCTTCAACCACAACTATAATATCGTCGAGGTATGCGAAGCACTTTTCAGTTATGGTAGTGTAACTCAAAAACCGCTAGTCCGATTTTGATGAAATTTATATGGGACTACCACGGAAGTATACACTACCAAACATAAAAGAATCATAAAAATCGTTTCATAAACGACGAACGCATCAGCGAACATTCATAAAAAAAAAATAAAGAAAACATATATATACGGTCGAAAGGAGTAACCTCCTTTTTTGAAGTCGGTTAAAAATTGCCACATTTATTATATGATTTGGTATTAGACTAGGACATTCGAAGCAGAGATTTGCAGAACTGCAGACCATGCAATAACAGAGAGTGCATTAACAATTTAATGAGCTAAACATTGTTATGTGAAACATCAGGGACTTTTATTATAATCACATGCCATGGAACAGAGTTTACGAGCATCGGGCGTGGACGATAGCAATGCCTGCCGTCCATCCATGTGTTGTACAATGGCGTTATTGTACAATAACACCCCTTTCACACGGCAACATCCCGTTTTGCAGGTACAGTTTTTGCAGGATCCTGTTTGATGGTGAATGTGTTTAGCTAGCGTTCACACGAGCGTCCCGCATGCGGGATGCTGCGAATATCCGATCCGGTCGTATAGTGCCATTTGGTTTTGTTACTAGAAACTGGAAAAGGGATCCCGTTTATTCACACATATTGTATTATTGGGTGTGTATATGTACTTATATAATAAGTATATATATATATATATATATATCAGTCATGAGGTGAGCATCAAACTAGGCAGAGCACAGGCTCTGCCTAGTTTGGGACCTGAAGACCTTGTGTAAATGTTAATAAATAATAATAATTGTCTGTGGTATGATCTAATTGTCTAATATATTTCAATAGCAGTATTCACACGGCTTCCTGTGTGCGGTTTTTTGCTGGACACTGTTTTTGCGGGATAGTGGAGTGGTGGCAGCTCCCGCCCCGCGCCCGCCAGGCCACCCCCCCGCATGTGTAGCGCTCGCGCATTGCTCTTTTTTGAAGGAATGGTCAAAAAACAGGATGTATCCGTGTTCATACAGCAGTCCCGCTTTTTACTGGATCCTGCAAAACTGAACTGCCATGTGAACACAGCGTCCAGTTTTACAGGACACAATGCACAACACACACAACACAACACAAAAGCCGGTCCTGCAAAACTGGATTGGCGTTTGAAAGGGGTGTTAGGCGACCCACTTTCAGAATAATGAATGCGGGACTTAATATATGTATCTATATCGTGAATCATGCGGAGGGGGAAAACAGTGAAAAGGGCTGAAGGGAGGGTGACTACGAAATATGAAGAAAAGATTTACTCAAAATTAAAACTCATTGAAGTTATTTAAGTTATCATTTTAAAATTATATTTATCGCTATACTTAGTGAAAACTACGTCAGAGTTTTTGTCATAATAAATACATGTTGGTATAATACTAGTACCGCCGTGGTAGTACCGGCCTAGAATAGTACTCCCCCATCTCTTCCCGCGGGTGCCGTAAGAGTCGGCTAAGGGACCACTTACCAGGAGGTGGGCAGCAGCACCTTCTGAGGATTGGAAATCATACTGCGCTCGCCAACCCGCCTGCCAAACGTGGCGAGTATTGGCAAATCCCCCCTATATGGGGGAGGCTTCTGTCCAGCAGTGGACGCACATGGCTGAGAGAGAGAGATAATACTAGTATATCACATTTTGTTTTATAAGAACATAGCATTTATTAAAGTAAAACTCTAATAACTAATTACAGCTACTACAATTTAACATTTGCATAATCCACTAGGTGTTGCCAGCCTATCGATAGCCCCAATGCTCCACTCCAATCTGCTATCAATTACCAGCGTACCAAAATGCTAGCAGCATTGCCTCGTTGAAATGCAATTGTGCCAAATATGTGCCGCCATTTTGGTTACGCGTCGCATCGATCAAGAAAATATGTACGTGTAATATATGGTATAATATCGAATCATTTTATCAATCATAGACATTATGTTTTTACAGGCTTGCTTAGACATCTATGCTGCGCCGTGTGTTTAGGCGTAGAGGGTACCAGAGTTTAAATATGTACATGTCTGCGGCATCAATCTCTTACGAGATTACTAATTGGTTATAAAGCGGGATCTCTTTTAGCATCACGGGACGGACTCACAGACTACGGGACGGTTGGACGCCTTAATTTATAGTGACGGCTGACAGTTGTACTCGTGCGTGCAAAACATTAACATTTGTGTTCAATACATGGCGGAACAAATCAGGCTATTCGTGATTATCACGCTAGCCGCTAGCGCCCCGTCCTCTGTATGCTTACCTACCTGCGAGTAATACAAATGTTCAATATTTGTATGAGTCTACACTGTTACATAATTACTTTAGAATGTGTATCGAATGAACAATCAGACTGGAATTTTTATACTTTATAGATCGAGCGTTTGACCAATATCTCACTTAATGGTCAGCGACGATGTGATTGAATGTAGGATCACGCTGGGCCTAGAATCTTAATTGATTATCAAGAACAGCTGCCTCGAACTCAATCGAACGATGACGGTCACTATTACCTAAATGATTGCAAACGAAGTCTAAAATTATGTACAATCTAGCGTTCAGGGCGCACTTATCAACGTCAAAAACATATTCAGAAGAAAGGTAATCCGTTTTCCTAAATGAATAGAGGCATTGCAGAGAAGAAGCGGCAAGAGTCGTCACTTAACATAAGTGGTCAAACATAAGCGTATCATATTAAAAAAAAAAACCTTGAAGTGCATTTTTTTTTAAATATTTCAACTTGAGCCAGTTGGTCTTCAACTAGCGCTGATTGTTTACACCAAGCTCAACGCTGAGTTTACTTACATATTTTCCAGCGAGTGACGTAAGACGTTGTAGAATCATATTTTGTTAAATACATTCACGGGAAATGGTCAGTAAAAAAGGTAAAGTAGATTTTATCTCAAGGTATCAGAATACAAAGTACTTACATATCATTTAGGTGTCGACGAGAGGTCACCTTGTTGGGTCAGTTTGGCAAAAAACGTAGTGCGGTCTGCACTGAGATTAGATACAAGTAGGCACATTTGAATTGTAAAATAATTTGCTTTTTATCGTATTGTAGTAGTAGGCATCAACCAAGATTTATGGTTTGTCTTGGACAGCTGAATCTGCTGGATTTTTTTTTATCCCAATTTTTATATCGAATGGAAGGAATAAGTCAAGTGCCTATACGGCTTATAATATACACTCTCGCTAATTGTACAATATAATGATGTTTACGGCCTTTAAGCACTAAATTGAAAATCAGTCGTATTGCATTGATGATCTTTTTATGAAGCTTCATAAAAATCTGACGATATGCAATGTCGGTCGAGGTTGAGTAGGTACTCTGAGTAAGTACCCTGACAAGTTTCAGACGAGCGAGGGGCAGCGTCAGTTAATTCTACAAAACAATAATGATATTATATGTTTATATGAGGTAGATGTCGCACAAGCGCGCGGAAACTGAGGCGGCAAAATTAAGTCAATTGTAGTAATTTTCATTGCGACGCGTATTTCAAGCGCACGTCTAAACATCTAACTATCCTTTTCTATATTATTTGTACCGTATTATCTGTCGCAGTAAGCATGTTTATGTCGTAAAGGAACAAAATCTAAGCACCGCGCAGTATGAATATACGTCATCTTTAGTAAAACATCATTGCAAAACAATGGCAGCGTGTCAAGCGACAACTGTCGCTGTACAAATGTTTATCTTCTTACATCGAATATCTCAAAAGCAAACATGCCTCAAACATAGATAAGTGTATTTATCAATAGCCGCCGCTACGATTAATCACAATTTTAATAAAAAGCTATATAATAATATCGTGCTATAAATGTGATAAAGCGGACGTGCCCGTAACAACCTTATATAAATCACATTGTAATTTGATTGCAGTAAAACCACCATGATGTCACATGAGTTACATAGATTAGGAGTAGGTTATTTTCTATTATTAAAAATCTCGTGTCATAGTGTTTGTATCGAACACATTCGAAACGGCTTGCCTGATTTTTTTGTATATTACTATGTATTTGGTAGGTGGTAATAGTTATTTGTTTTACACGTGGGGAAAGTTGACTTTTGGCGTGAGTGCAACCCAAGCACTCAAGCCAAATAACAACCTTACCTACAAGTAAAGCAAATAGGTAACTTTTAAAATTGGAGTGCTACCAAAAAGATAGTATTTATAAGTACACAACAATCACATTCGGAAACGTGATTCGTTATTTTTTTTTATCACACTCAGTCTCCCGCACTAGGATTCCCTGTATCGCGGGAGGCATGGACACACAGAATCACAGCACACAAACACCCAACATTCGGGACAAACATGTACACTCGTCGTACTAATGTTTTGCCCCTGCCTGGATTCGAACCCAGGGTCCCGGAGACACAGAAGTCATGTCACTGACACTAGCTACTGCGCCACGGCGACCGTCAAAAAAATATTCCTATTTATTTTATTGTTATCGTTATCACAAATAAATAAAATATAAATATTGATTTGTGAATTCGCAGTTTACCAGAGAGTCAATAAATATATATTTTTTCCGCTTTATTTAAATAGCTTTCAAGCGGAGTTCACATAGGCTTGGCCCCTAGTATATATGTATACTAGGGGCCAAGCCTTTGCGACCTCCGCTCATGTACTCATGTTTTAAGTAGATACTGTTGAAAACAACATGTTATCGACTTGCAAATTTACATAAAAATTGTCATAGCTATTTCTGTAACACTAATAGCATGTATTTAATAAAAATAATATTATTATGTTGATTATGTCGTCATTTTTGCAACGCAAAGCAACTTTTATTAAAATCGTTGTTTATAACTAAGTTGGGTAATTTTATCTAGGAGGGTGATTATACAATATATAAACTTAAAATTTCCAAATACTGGTGGATAAACAATGTCTCGTGGCCGATCTTTATTTGGCGACTATGGAATCTATGAGCCAGTATAAAAGTATTATATGCACTTACATTGGTGATTGCATATAATACTTTCTATACTGGCTTTTTAAAAAAGAAAAGGTATTAGAGTAAGTTTATACTTATTTACTTACTTCTTGTGTTATTGGTCCTAATTCTGTTACACAAACCAAAAAAAACTCATAATATCATATCAAAAATGCTCTTATTCTATTTGCCTTAAAATTCAGATTCGTGTAACTCCTTACAACAATATTTATAATGGACTATTTTTCAATTGTAGGCCAATTGCGGATAGATTTTTGGATGTATGGTGGTAGAGTACCTGCTAAAGAGTACCCGCCTGGCTAGCTACCACCCTCAAGTTTGAAAATATGTCACCAAACACATAGTGGGTTGAGGCAGTAGTGCTTGAGAGCCAGTAAGCGATCTGGCTCTAGCGTGATAACATCGCCGACCACATCGTCACGGACCATCAAGTGTGATAGTGGTCACAACACTAGATCTATATCTACAGTATTAAAAACAAAACAAAACATGAGTTCGCACTAAAGCAAAATAATAAATAGTGACGACTTATTTCACCTAAATTTACGCGCAATTTTAGTAAAAAGAAGTGAAAGTAAGAGAAAATGAAACTAATTTTAGTGTTATTGCTGATAAATGACATACAAATATGGACTTATAATTGTACCTCATAAGATTTATCTTATTATCCACAATTTTAGCTCTTAGTTGAACATGAGAATCAGTACCATTGTATTTTTTCTAGTAATCAATTATTTCTATTGTATTTTATTCTACTTTATTTTTTAATAACTAGCTACAGCTACTACAAAAACATTTGAGCAATCCACTAGCTATTGTCAGCCTATAGATAACTCAAAATCTCTAACCCGCTACCAGTTGGCAGCGTGCCCAGAATGCTAGCAGCATTGCCACGTTGAATTGCAAAATGCTGACCCGTTGAGCTAAATATGAGCCAGCATTTAGATCACGCGTCGCATCGATCAAATGCTCTGATAAGTTTTGGAAAATTTGATGAGCTCCCGGTCCCCACGGGCCCAATGTCTCGACCCCAAAAGGTTCAAATATTATATTATAACAACTCGCCAGGTTAGCATATTTTCATCGCTTCAATTGCTCCGCCGAATAAGAAACGGCGCCTTTTTTTATATGTTTTCATAAATTTACAAATTCTACTTAATATATTATTATGTTCTTCGCTCCTAATGTGTTTTTAGTACTATCAGGTTTTCCAAAGGAAGTTACAACAAGTTTAAGTCCATATCGTTTCCGATTGCAATGGAGATATATTGGTACCGTCTCAAGAATTGTTCGCCTGGGGTACACACTGTCACTGCGTTCAAACAGCTGACCTCAACCTTGAGAAACGTCATAACTAATACCAAGCCGTTCATTTCAATATAATTTATGACTACCTTACGTTTTGCTGTAGTCAAGGCGAAAAAATAAATGAGCTTTATGGTAATGAAATGGCGGAGGGCGGATCTTTCCCGCCCGCCCAGCGAACAACGCTATAAGGAAATGCGGACCGGACATCCGGCGGCGTATGTGAACACCGTTTTGCCTGTCAACGTTCCTATACCCTTGAACTTTCGTCATAAATGAAGTGAATAACTATTTAAATTAAACCTTCTTGTATAATAATCTTCACTCTTTTACGGACCAAGTTATTTGTTAAAATTGCACTTGTTAAATATGAAGGCTTGTATCATACAAAATTATATTTTGAACAGTAGGCATTTAGACTCATTTCTTACAATATAATGTTACGTGTTATGTTATTAAGCAAGAAACCTATTTGAGCCTTGGGTCGTGAGAATCGGTCGTCAAAGTGACGATCGTTAGTTTCGATTCTCGCCCTTGGCTTAGGATTCCGTGTAGGTAATACCGTTGTCAAATCCACAGCATAGTGGTACGCTACTTTTCACATCCAGTGTGACTAGCTACCCTCAAGATTGAAAAACAATCACTAAACACAGAATGTGTTCAGGCAGCATTTTAGCGGGTAATTTTTGAAGAGCCAGTTAACATTGCAGGCGTGATTCTACTTGCGACCACATCCTCACTGGCCATCGAGAGATAGTGGTCAAATTATTTACCATTTGTTGTGGACAATATTGTTATTTTTTACCCCTATGTCATTCTCAAAATTGACCAATTCCAAGTTGTATGTTATTCTAAATAAGTTATTCTTTTGAGATAATGTGTCAAACTTTTACACTGTAAGCTGAAACAATTGTCGATCGTGATATCGACTACGCGTAAGTGCCACGTATACCCGTAGAAACGGTGTAAAGTACTTAACTATGAACGTGAGGTTTAATAGTGTCAATATTTGTTAGAATTAATCTCCTGTACACTGTTTCAACAATACCTTTGACACAATATCTGGAATGAAAAATTTAGAGTTTAAACAAAAGTATCTGATGACATATACTCAAAATATATGGGGTATTGGTTGCCAGCTCTTGGGCCTATCTCAAGGCTGGTAACCAAGTAGAATGAAATTGTCATGACTAACATAGTTAGTAGGTATTCTTTTTTTTTTTCTGTACAACTAACAAAATATGGACTAAGCTATGGTCTGAAATAAAGTTTTATTAATATATTTTATATATTAAAAAGGCCCCTATGTCTTAGCATATCCAACTGACAGCTTTTTATTATATGACTAGCTGACTTGCAAACTTTGTTCTGGCATATGAATTATCGAAATATCAAAGTAACACGAAACTTCATTTAAATTACTTCACATCAATGATCCATGTTGAAAAATCAATCATCAATCAAACATTAATGTTAAAAAATACCATACGACCGTACTAAATATACATTAAAATTATCATCAAAATCAAGCAAGCCGTTCGGAGGAGTTCGATACACGCTATGGTACGAGATTTGTATATATTCAAAGAAGACACATTTACATGTACCTACATAGGGTAATTCCTAGAACTCTATGCATCTCTTTCGGATGAGGGCTTTGACCTCTACAACAACAGTTTCACAAAATTGCAGGTGTCTTCGATTCTCGCCATTTACATACATATATGTATAAATATTGAAAATCGATCGTTCACTGTTTAGTACGTAATAATATACATTTGAAATTAAATGTTAAATTAAATATTAAATGTTGCTTAAACAGATAGGTATGTGCTACGTCTTATATGTATTAGTATCCGGTTTGATAACTACTATAGATGATTAATTATAAGGCTGAGTTATAATTCAACTCACTAGAGTCAGGAGTCATTGACCTCGCTGCTAGTGTACTGATGAATCTATGAATACTAATTTATAAATAGAATATAATATTGAATAACGTACTAGATAATCGCATTCAAATAAACGTTGCGTTGGCACGCGGGCCGTTACAACCTTGACATTGGACACGAAACTGACCAATTATCACGGACTGCAGTCCAGACCTCCG
The DNA here is from genome assembly GCA_934044485.1 of Apeira syringaria. Classification (NCBI taxonomy): domain Eukaryota; kingdom Metazoa; phylum Arthropoda; class Insecta; order Lepidoptera; family Geometridae; genus Apeira; species Apeira syringaria. The sequence goes on from OW203662.1 coordinate 1,656,802, forward strand.
AAACTTGATGTAGAGCTTATTAGCTGTGTTGTTTGTTCATCTTATATTTACATCTAGCGTGAGAACACCTTCGACCACATCGTCACTGACCATCAAGTGAGATAGTGGCCAAACGCTTATTACGATATATGTCGCAGCCAACTAGCATAATCAGCCATTCAATTAATAGCCTAGCCTCTTTACTAAACAGCGCCGTTCAACAAGCGGCCTGAATGATATTCAGCCGGAGTTTGTGACATATTAATAAACTAGCCGGCAAATGCTTAGGTCATTCGCAAAATAGGGTGACCATATGACAGAAAAAAGATGTCACATCTGACATAATAAATTCTTTATATAATATATTTAAAATCTAACATATTACTGTTAAAGACGGTTATGGATTATTACTGGATGAGCAAATACGATATTATGACAACTACAAATGAAGATTATTTCATTTTTAAAACACTAACCTAAATGTGCTCGTTTTAAAAACTCCCATGGCGTTTGGATTTTTCGGCTTTGGCTTTATCTATCGGGCTAGGCAAGTAATTAAACGTCATCGATGCTGGATATCATTCAGACTGCTAGTTGTAAGGCGCTATTTAGTAAAAAAGCTAGGCTGTTAATCATCATCATCATCATCTCAGCCATAGGACGTCCACTGCTGGACATATGCCTCCCCCATTGATTTCCACCGTATCGTATCATACTGGGGGGGGGGGGGGGGGTTGCCAATACTCGCTTGGGGGGTACAATTCTAAGCCGGTACCCCACGGCACTGCACTACCTATACGGTACAAAATAAAAAGAAACTAAAAATTTATTTATTAAACGCTTGTAGTAGCTTCGCCTGTTTTCGTAACGGAATTGCAATTAACGTGATGTGACGCACACCAGGGGACCAACCACGCATGACCAAATGTAATAGGTACTCATTTTTTGTATTTAAATCTTTTGTGAGTGAATAATCTAGTACAAAAGTATTTTTTTCTGACTAGGCTTATGTTCCAATCTACGTCATAGTGCTACTATGCACTTGTACTGTCACATTAACAATCTCACAATCGTGTAGCTAATTAGGTACTCAGCCTTCTTTACACAGATCTCTGTAATGCCGTAGGACGAGCAATAGCACGCAATTATGTACATGAATTATAGACGACAATAATTGTACTGTGTAAAGGTATCTTTACTACAGAGTGGTTCGTTATCACATCAGCGCTCAGAGCTCTCCACACCGTTAATTTAAAAAATGTTTCACACACGCAATTTCGCTGTTTAAAACTTTCCCAAATCCATTTTTTAATTCCTATTTATCGCCTTTAACTTCGTCCACGGAACGTGTCACCCGCTTCTATTTTTTTCACGAAAGTTATACAGTTAAACGGTTTTGTTTATCTGTGACAGTTATTCCGTTATTCACTCTAATTAACCAAAATTCTTTGAATTTTAATTATTTTATCCAGTTTAAGCGAGAAATAAAATTCTTATGCTATTCCTTTTATTAGAGCAGCTTTATTAGTTGGCGGTTAATTTTATTCAGCACCAAATTACATGACTACTTGTTTCATATAAAAATATAGTATACTTTATAAAATGTTCTGTTTTTCGGAGTGTCATTCAGGACTGCTTACCAACTTGGGCTCTATCGAATTTCTTATTATAATAATTTTTTTTTTTTTACATATTATAAGTTTGCGTTTGACAACTGTCTCACCTGAAGTTAAGTGATGACGTTGTTTAAACATTTGAATTAATGTTTGAGTGCTCGTGCCCACAACCTTTTTTGAGGGCTGCGCTCAGGCGCGGAATGTGAGTTAGGTTCACATTCCTAAAAGTAATATGAATAAGATGCTTACAAGGGAACTAGTCGACAGTAGCTAAGTTATTTACACAAAAGTGAGCGAAGCCGAACGGATCAGCTAGTGTAAAATTAAAATTAAAAAGGTACCTAGTACCTACAATTTCTTATGTGAGTGTCGTAACTGTTGTAACAATGAAAACGTGTATCCGACAAAAAGCTAATGGATATCGAAGTTTAAATATTCTATCTCTTTCATAGTATTGTGAATGAGTGAGACGGGGTGTCGTTCGACGCTTTTTTGACCTTTTTGTAACAAAATGACTACGTCATCGGGACTTACGGAGCGTGAACCTCGTCGTTTTCCTTCTCAATTCGTGGGATACAATTATATTCGGCTCGGAGGCTCGTCGACTCGACCATTATTAACTGTGGGGCTAAAAAACGCCTACATCAACACTTATCTACCTAACCTTCTTTAGATAATTGGTATTGCCTCAGGCTTTGTGATTTTATAAGTCATTAGTATCATAGAAACACTTATCTACACGCGTAGATACTGCCGCTCCACTCCACTTCTCTTTTCCATATTGTCTACAACTTAAAGTAATTGATGTTTGCAAAATAAATCAAATATCTTGTGAAAACAATTATGATATTTATTAAGAACAGTTTTTCAAAAAGGATGAACTTGTTACTTGTTTCTGTTACGTCAATTTTTAGAACAATTAGTTGTGTAATCCACTTTTTCTTTCTTTTTTTGTATACTTATTCTCGGATACCATCTAACCGAGCAGGGTTATTCTGCACAACAGCGCAGCGTGCACATGTCAAAGCGAACGCTGCACATGCTGACCATAATCCTATTGCCTACAAATTATATTTACGTAATTTTGTACTCAGACTGTGTGTTATGTATTTTATACTATGGCAATAAAGTGTTTTTTTATTATTTATTTATCTACGTTTCGAGTAGCGTTGCTCCGATCTTATACATCGGATACACAGTGCCGGATTAGTGAGACTCCACTGTAGGCAGAGGATAAGTATAATGACCTCAGCGCCCGCCACCAACCTTGCCTTTTCGTCACCAAATTTAGAATATCTAATAGATATAATATCTAATAATAAATAAATATCTAATAATATCTAATAGATAATATCTAACAGATGCCATTGCACAATAGCAGTAAAATAATCGATCGCATGTAATTGACGAAAGATTGCGACCTGAGTTCGGTACTCACACAATTCGAAAAATATGAAGAATTTGGCCATCATCAAATATATCGAGCGAGTTCGGTGCTTGCTGGTGGCTCTAAAGGTACGGGCCCGTTTTTACCATGCTCCGTTATACTAAAGAGTTTCAATAGCTGATTGTATAGAGGCCAACCACTAAATACCCTGAGTGGTACATCAGCGCAGGACTCACCACCCCAATTAAAAGAATGAGCGAACCCGTTTCCTGGATCTAATCATTACCCATAGTTATAGTCGTCACTTCCCCAAAACTGGTAATTTAAGCAATTATGATTATAATTGCTTAAATTACCAGTTACCTTGTCACTCTCGTGAAATAATCTAGTTTTCACTCCAAACAGTCAGTTTTCCATAATAAGACTGATTCTATTCCACTAAAAGCTATTTAAACGTATAAACGGCTATTTTCATTTAAACAACTTGTAATGGTGCCCGATCGATAACACGAATAGATCGATCATAATTTCTGGTATTACTAACGGATAAGAGCAAATATTTACTGACAAAAACGTAGTCTACATATACCTACTTATAACATATATTACATTCTCGCTTGACAGTTTTATGTGAAACGTTATGTGTTAACTGCCCATCATTAGGCAATTATTCAAAACAAACCTATACAGCGTATCATGTACTGAAGGTAGTTAACTGTCCAATGAGATGAAAGGTAATTTGATTCTTCACGCGCCACTTGCAGCCTTGTTTACGAACTACCTATTTCAACTATCACAGTAACCACTCGCCACAATACGGAGTGTAATATAAGCTCTAATACTAACTATTACATCAGCAATGAAGAGTTCGATGGCATCATCTAAAGCGGTGGAGCCTTCTTACAGAATAGCCGTAGGCGTAATAACCGGTGATGCTTACGAGAGATGATTTAACTTTAATGTGATGATGTATCGCTGGCGTGTCTATTGTATATTCACTATGTTTTTGGTTCGTGTAATTTTATCTTTTTTAAATTGTAGAGGTCTGCGGTGTCTGTTTAGACACCGCGTTAGCGTTATCAATTTAAATCGTCAGTTTAAATCCATATTTCAGTTATTATCGATGTCTATCGAAATGTTAAGCTGTTTCGTGACCAATTTATCTTTCACATCTACATGAAATATTCAGTAATATTTATATAATTAACGTAGATAGTTCAGGGGATTAAAAAATTAAGTACGGTACACGTAAGACATAGCAAGAATGAGGGAACGGGACGTTTTTAGTTTACCTATATATAAGGTGACTATACGTCCCGCTTTGAGCGGGACAGTCTCGCTTTCAGGCAGACTGTCCCGGTGTCCCCAGCGAGGTCGACATAGTCCCGCTTTTGCAAACAGTTGAAAAGATTATTTAAAATGTATTTTTCCCGCTCGAAGAGACAACACGTACTGCAACTTTGGGGGAAATAAATTCACGCCACTAATGGGGTTTAGAAAGTCGTGCTTATTTAACTAGGTATTTTGTGTTTAGTGCATTGATTAATTTGTGTTATTCTGTCTTTTATAATAAAAATCTTGTAAGACACTAATAACTTTTTTTTATATATATAATTCTGCAAATAAATGTCGTAGTTTCCCGCACTGGCAAAAAAAAAATGGTCACGTTACAAAGTAAACCTAGATATATCAAGACACAATTTTTCATAATTCTTTGCCTGTTAGAGATAGAACAAGAATATATTATCATTATTTATTATTAAGGGTTTAGCAGGTGCCGATATTAGGCTCGCGGGTGATTACAGGCAGAGAGGGCGGGACACATTCTAATGGGTGTTGATTTGAAATATTACAGACTTGTACTTTACGGAAGACCAACGGGCTAAAAAAATATTAAAAATCATATATCTAGACTTTTTAACTTCATTTCTTCTTAATGTGGCGATATGTGTGAATAGTAAGAACTATCCTATCAATGTATCGTCAGTTTATTATCCACCTCGACACAAAATTAAAAAAGAGCAGTATATCAGCTGCCTACAGAGGCTTGGCCATAGATTTATTTTAGGAGGTGATTTCAATGCCAAAAACACATTTTGGGGCTCCAGATTAACAACTACAAAAGGTAGGGAGTTGTTAAAGGCTATCAAAGACACGAAATGCACTCCGTTATCCACGGGAACGCCCACTTTTTGGCCAACAGATCCAAAAAAAATACCTGACCTGATAGACTTCTTTATAGTCAAGAATATATCACCAAGTTATTTGCGAATATATAAGAGTTACGATATGAGTTCGGACCACTCTCCTATATACCTAGAAGTAAGTGAGACAATTTTACTTAAGAAAAAACCTTTAGCTCTAGTTAATAAGCTAACAGATTGGGAGAGCTTTAAGACAGATTTAAATAGTTATATAAACCTCATGGTCCCACTCAAGACGCCAGAACACTTGGACCTAGAAGTTAAAATGTTTATTGAACAAATACAACAAGCAGCTTGGAAGAATACACCTGATGGAATAAAACACACCAAAGGGCACATATATCCAGAAACAATAAAACATCTTATAGCCGAAAAAAGGCGGCAGAGAAAAAAGTGGCACGTGTCTAGGAACCTCGCAGATAAAAGTAAGTTAAATAATCTTACTAAAAAGCTTACGAAACTCATACAAGAGTTCAATGATGAAAACACAAAAATGCATCTGCAAAGAATAACAAGTGATAGCAGCACTGATTATTCTTTGTGGAAAGTAACAAAAAGCCTTAAAAGACCTATAAACCATGTTCCATCTCTTAAATGTGAACATGGAAAATGGGCTGTAAGTAACGAGCAAAAAGCTAACAAATTTGCAGAACATTTAGAAACTATATTTACACCCAATGAATCCACAACAAATGAATCGTTTATTTATGATGAGATAGAGCTTTATCACAAAGAAGATGAAGAAATTGACCTAGTCACACCAAAAGAGCTTGTTCGAGAAATAAAACACAATATAAGTCCACGAAAAGCACCAGGTTATGATCTGATTTCAGGTGTAGTACTTCGCAACCTCCCGAAAAAAGGTGTCGTTAAGCTAACAACTCTTATTAATGCATCATTTAGACTAAAATATGTACCAGACCTATGGAAAGTTGCAGAAGTAATTATGATAGCAAAACCGGGGAAACCACCTTACGAAACATCTTCATATAGGCCAATATCCCTGTTACCAGTAATGTCGAAGCTTTTCGAAAAGCTTTTACTCAAACGACTGAAACCAGTTCTAAACTATAACAAACTCATTCCTGACCACCAATTTGGTTTTCGAGAAAAACACTCAACTGTGGAGCAAGTGCATAGAATTACAAATATAATAGAAAAATCTCTTGAAGATAAAAAAGTATGTACAACTGTTTTCCTTGATGTAGCACAAGCTTTCGATAAAGTGTGGCATGAAGGACTTATACACAAACTTAGAATAAAATTACCGAAACAGTTTTCGGATATATTAAAATCGTATATCTCAAATAGAGCATTCCGTGTAAGGCAAGAAGATGCTTACACAGGAATCAAGGAAATAAAAGCTGGAGTACCACAAGGGAGTGTACTAGGTCCGGTCCTGTACCTATTATATACCTGCGATATTCCAAATTTAGAAAATAACATTATTGCTACTTTTGCTGATGATACTGCTATAATGGCAACAGGCAATACCCACAACGAGGCTGTGGACAAGGTACAAATAGCAGTGAATAAGTTCTACGGATGGACTAAGAAATGGCGAATTAAACTAAATGAAACAAAATCTATTCATGTAGATTTCAGTAATAAAAGGCACAGTTATTGTCCTGTGTACATTAATAATAAGAAGATTCCCTACGAAAACTCGGCTAAATATCTCGGGATGACGCTTGATGCAAAACTTAGATGGAAAGTTCACGTCAAGAAAAAAAGACAAGAATTGAATCTGCGATATAAAAAAATGCAATGGCTACTTGGAAGACATTCCGCGCTGTCAACTCATAACAAACTATTACTGTACAGACAAGTATTAATGCCAATATGGACTTACGGCATTCAGCTGTGGGGATGCACCAAACCGAGCAATATCCTAATTATACAAAGATTTCAAAATAAAGTATTAAGGGAAATAGTAAACGCACCCTGGTACATAAGAAACAACGACCTCCACCGGGACCTTAAAATAGAGTTCGTTGACAAAGTGATAAAAAACTATGCAGAAGCTCACCAACAAAGACTTCATCATCATGTAAATGTTGAGGCAGTTATGCTCCTTGACCAGACCGATTTAGTGAGAAGACTCAAAAGAACAAAACCGTTCGAATTAGTGTAGTGTTCAGTGACAGTATGCTAGTGTAATGTGGTTAAAATACTGCTCATAGAGAACACATGAATCAAGTGTCTCCCCCTTAAATAGAGACAATAAGAAAAGTGTTAATGGACACATTCTTAGTACAGTAAATTTAGCAAGTTAAGTTAGATTTAAATTACTTATTAGCTTTTTTTAGGCTAGATTGTAATATATTTATAGGACGCATTTGTATGCGTTCTATACTAGGAAAAAAAAAAAAAAAAAAAAAATTTCTTCTTAAGACACAGTTCAAGCGCATTTGTCGTTACCGCGAGAATGTTTTGACGAAGGAAAAATATCATGCTCTCTCAAAAAACTTAACAAATGAAATCAAATTTTGTTCAATTATAATTAATCTGCTTGAACTCTTGTCATAAGTGGTACTTTTTATGAATTTTATTAGATATGTAGGACTTTCTACAAAATATGCTGAGAACACTCAATATTGTGTCTATTTAGCAAATTGAGTCCTTTGCTCTTTTGTAGAATACAGTTATGTATAATGTGTAGATATGAATGAATAATGTCACATCGGAATCAGTTTGTTGACTGTCACCGAACGTGGGCGAGGGTTGCGCAAAGTCAAACAATACGACCAAAGTCAAGGAACTCACACAATACTACAACTACACAGACTACAATAGGCGTCTTTTTATTTTTAAACAATGACAGGCGAGTAATTAGCTCAAATTGTTTTTAGCAGTGACTATTTTTAAAACTGGGCACCCCGGGCGCGTTATCACTACGCCGCGTCGCGCCGCCGCCGTTAGCTTGTTCCTGTTTGAAGTTCGAACTCTCTAATACACATTTTAAGCATAATATTAATTGTAATGAACGTGAGTGTTGATAAACATTACACATTACAACATTATCTGTGGAGGCTTGTAAATGGCTCTCCCGTACCATATTTGTTGTGCTATTTTGTAACTTTAGGTGTATGCCACCCTAAGAAAATAAAATAAAATAAAAATAACTATATTTTAAAACTACACTTTTATTTACATACGGGAATCCTAGTGCGGGGGCGCACTAGGATTCCTTGTTCCCTGTATAGCGGGAGGCATGGACACACAAACATCAAAGACCCGGGACAAACATCTACACTCATCGCACAAATGTTGCCCCTACCGGGATTCGAACCCAGGGTCCTAGAGACACAGAATTCATGTCATTGATCACAGCGGCACGGCGACCGTTAAAAAAATAATATCTCCGTGTTTTTTTCCTATTGTTTTAGGTAGTGGCTCTGGCTATCCATTTTGAAACGCGGTATCTTTTTCAATATGAATAATTTTTTGCCGTTCAAAGTGTGTCCTGTCTGAAGGGAATAAATAAATGTCGTAAATATGTCGTATACGATATAATTATGTGAATTATGTAAACCTTTCGCTAAACATTAACTCAAGGTCAACTCAAACTTAAATTTCTTTATTCCATTTAGATGGACAGGACATACTTATGAACGACAAAAATTACTAATTTACAAAAAAAAATCTCACTCTCCGCATCCTAAAATATAAAGAGCGACTCGGCCGGAACGCGGAGGCCATTATTTTTAAAATATGTTTAACAATTTGTTTATTATAATTACCTTATATTATATACATTAATATGTACATTTAATACAGTGACTTGTCAGAAGTGGAACAGTAGTTGCAAGAAATTTTGTTATCTAAATAATGTTTATAAGTTATTTTACACTTTTGAGTGTTCCATTCGGTTCCATTTTTGGTAATTTTTATAAAAATAATATTTTTTAAATTAATAAAAATTTATGTTTCCTATGGCATAAAAAATTAATTCCTATGTGAAAACTGGCTGCCATTTGCACACTACAAGTATTTCTTCACCGATACAACTTAAGAAACTTCTATCAAGGAAATAGCGCAATCCCTCCTCAAAAGCCCACAACGCAACGTGAAGACCTCTGGTTTATATCCGTGGGCGATATCGATCACTTAACTTCGGGAAAGCCTCATTTGTCCTATCTCATAAAAAAATCTCAGATGTCCGTTGTCACAAACAAAAGGTTACCATATTAATAGCTCATAATAAAAAATAAATCGACGGGGTGACAATCGTACCAGCCGGTGTCGGGTCCTTGAACCGCTACGACATGACACGGAAGCAAATGATAATGTCGACTTACTTTATATAATATTGATAAGCATCAGCGACTGGATATTTCCGAGGGTCCTGTAACCGAAGCACCAATAACTACCGCAGTCGTGACGGGCCGTATCGCCGCGTGAAACAAATGAACGCAGGATCAACTATCATTTATCTGGTACAACTGTGACACAGAGAAATTACAGATTGTTCGGACGGCACGTAGGTAATTCAATTGTTTATACGGTTGCGATAGGATGACTCACTCTAACGCAAGTAATTCTTGCCACGGGCGCAATCATTTGCATTAATTAAATTTATATATCTAGAATCGCCTAACTAGTAGACTCTCCGAGCGTAAAAAAGGGCTAGAACTGACTAAAATACCAGTCAGTTCATTTTCTCTTCCCGGCATTCTTTCAAGGAAAAAAGTGGAACATCCTAGAAAGGCTCCCTGAAGGAATCGTGAATGCGTTAGAGCTAAGGCTGGAAGAAAGTTCACTGGCGCAGCCGTATCGCCCCGTGACACATTGGAACTCTTTCTATACTAACTGTTACTTATCTAGTACAGTTGTGACACAGAGGAATTATAGTTTACAGACTCACGGACGGTACGTGCGTTATTCAATTGGTATTGTTATACGTTGACTGTGACGCAATTCATTCCTTCTTCAGTCACAGATAACACACTCAGCACAATGCTGTGATGAGTTCGGTTTGCTGCTGTGCAATCCAGTTTATAGCTTTCTAAACCTGTCATTGTACCAAAATCAGATGCTTTCATTATCGTACTGAACTTACAATCACTATACCATGCTATGTTAACATATTAGTAGCAAATAAACAATTCATTCATTCATAGCTAAACATAGCAGATTAAGGGTATAAACCATTGACTATGAAACTAAGGTACCTATATGATCTGTGGTTTAAGCCTTCGGTGCCTCGCCGATGACATTACAGAGGCTTGCGGGTGTTTACAGGCAGCAGGGGCGGGACACATCCTGATGCGGGTTTATTTAAAATATAACAAATATATGCTTTACAGCTGTCGGGTTAAAAAAATACTGATCTCAATTTTAGACATTTTAAATTCCTTTCTTCTGGTGTAAGACACAGTTAAAACGCACTTGTCGATACTGGCGATAATTTTAGATAAAATAAAAATATGGTCCAATTCCAAACTTTTTTTACTAATAAATGGGAGTACCTACTTAGTATTTTTTATGTTCATTTATTTTGCCTTTCAACAAAATAAGCTGAAAAGTCTCAAAATTGTTTATTTGGCAAATGGGAAACTCATATTCTCTTATCATTAATGATGTATTTTATCCTACTCGAACCCCACCGTGAACGGTCTAATGTCTAACGGTGCCCACAGCCAAGAGAAGGGATCGTATTACTAAGCTTTACACAGTATAAATACATACACCTTGTTCAGACCCTGGACGTAATTACTTACAAATAAATAAATAATAATAATAATAAATTCTTTATTAACATCTTAAGGACACACATGTTACATCTTTTGACAGTAAGAATAATATGAATAAAGTCTATATTGTGATGTGTGTAGTTACGTAAAGAGATCCCTGTACCCCGTACTAGTATGCACTGTGTTACAGGGTAACAGTTCCTTCCCATTATTGTGACTCCGAGAATATTTAACAATTTGCGGCGATTTATTATCATTCTATTTAGTTATGAGAATAAGTAAGAAATACACGTCATCATTAAATTCGGCGTATCCTAAGTGTGTCGATCGACACGTTAAGATAGAATATTCTAATAAGAAGGTAGTGTGTACCTCGAAAAATATAAAAGAAATCCCAAATAGTTTTGCTGCTACAAATTAAACCTAACACCATAGACATACTAGGTAAAACCATAAACATCTAATAGATACATTCAACCTGTCGTGTAATCAGAAAGCTTTTAGTAACAAAACAGGGCTCGGTTTCACAGAACTCATGTTCTGCAGACATTAATAGACCAAGGCATTGAGAATCGTAATAAATAACAAGTGTAGTCCATACAGAACAAAACAACTTTAATAGCTGGAGTTAGGTCATCCACGAGCGCGCCTCCTCGGGGGAAGCGGCCGATTACTTCATTTCCATTTGTCACAGACTAGGTAATAGCCACTGGGTACTGTCATTCTCAACAATAGCGTGATCAAATATTGGAGCTGATTGAAAACTAAATGTCACTAAGAAGGCATGGTTCTTTCAACATTTTTCAAATAACGATTTGATTAACGGAAGTAAATTTGACGGTCGCCGTGGCGCAGTGGTCGTGTTAGTGACATGACTTCTGTGTCTCCGGGACCCTGGGTTCGATTCCTGGCAGGGGCAAACATTTGTGCGATGAGTGTAGATGTTTGTCCCGGGTCTTAGGTGTTTGTGTGGTGTGATTGTGTGTGTCCATGCCTCAACTCAGGGAATCCTAGTGCGGGGGTCTAAGTGTTTTAAATAAATAAATCAACTCGTTTCAAAATACAGTAATATGTCACAAAGTTTGAAGGTAATTCGCTAAGGAGTTCTATTTGCGTATGCATCCTGAGTAGACCGAGGTCCGCAGTGAGCATCAGTTTTCTGTTCGCGAGTTGGCTTACCAGGCGACCGTTCGCAATGCAAAAGAATTTTGGAAGGTCAGGTCTCTGAGTCAAATCCAAAGAAATTAGTTTTTATAGTTCTAGGTTTAAGGTATCGGGGCTTTGAGGTAGGTATACTACCCTAAATGTATCGAGTTGTAAGCCGACAAAGTATTTGGTTAGTACTCGATACTTTGTTAACTACAAAGTATCGAATACTAACCAAATACTTAGTTAGCTCATCTCTTTATGAACTCGAGAACCGCAGGCCGTATAAACTTGGCCGACGAATTTGACAGATGAAAACAGTACCCCATACAAAATTTACAGATTATCAGAGAGACATAACAAGGGTACACGAGCACTATTGTGCCTATTATTGTAGTAAAACTGATATGGCAATGAATCCTGATTTGTAATTGAGCTGGTTGCGTAGGCGCACTCCTCTACGGTTCGATACAGACGTGCGAAATCGTCGCGACGAGACGCTAAGTGGAAAATTGCACGCAAGTAGGTGTTAGCTGTAGTAAAGTTTACACAGAGTAGTTCAGAGCTGCCAATGTATATATTGAATGCTCGATGCGATAAGTGTGTCTATGTCCATGCGACAAGCATGATGTAAATCTTTCATTTACATCCTTTCATGCTAAATTAAACTTTACTATCATTTCTCATAGTACATATGTAGGTAATCATAAAACTTTTAGTAAACCATAACTTTATTATTCCAAAAAAAAAAATTGTTTTAATTTCATGGTAACTTTATGTAAAGTATGTTTTTTATTGAATAGTTTGGGAAATTGCCGCCATTGCAGTATTATTAAAAAGCATTTACAAATGGAAGAATAAAATAGCCGCCTGCTCATAGCAATATAATTGTGTTCTGAGGACATACCCATGTAAGTTCTGACCTCAAAAGTGTCTGAAGTGATTATTACTTTTTCTTCAATATGAATTTATCCCATTCCATGGGTTTGTTAATTGAAAATCCATTAAAAGATATATTATTTAATTTAACAACAGTATATGTATCAAACCTTGTTATTGAATAATTATTTTCATAATAAACCTCACAGTTTAAATATTAATAAATAAATAAAGTTTATTTGAAAACGTGATGCGGAAAAAGTTCTAAAAAATTCAATTTGTAATTTTGTTATGCCAGCAACCATATATTTACTAAACATAGTCACTTTTCACACCATTAACCACTTCAAAACTGTAGGCACCAGAATTAAATATCTGCATGAATACATATATAACCAGTAGCATTGCTTTATTGACCTAGAAAATATGCTTATAAAGACATCATCCGCCCCGTGTTCTAAGAAAGATGACAGATTCTATAGCCACCTGCAACCGCTATCGATATCATGATATTTATCTCCACCTTGCAAACCCTTCTATGCCTACTTTATGAGTAATATGATCCATTTAAATATGCAATTATATTTGTTCATAGAAATCCTTTATTCAGATTCAATAAATTCCATTCGTAGTAATTATCTCCGCGTAAACAAATGATTAGACGTGATTAAGCGTTTCCTTTGTCGACTATCCGGTACACGTCATTTTTTCTAATTAGATGGTTTTATTACAACTTCTGTTTATAAATGCTACAAGTAGGTAAATCCGTCTGCTGCCTGATAAAAATCTGAGCATAGAGGTTCAGAGCAAACTTGATGATTACGGAAGCGGGAGTTTAAAATGTGAACAACGATTTTTAGTTACCTTGGTAACCTTCACAGAAAATATTCTTGTATATGAAATTGTTAACTACCAAAAAAAATCCGAAATATTGAATGGATTAGTAATACTTTTCTATATAAATAATCGTTACATTAAAGCGACACAAAACTAGGAGTAATTAGGTCATCTTGCAAATTGACGGACCTACTCGTTTGATGTGAAGGTCTTGCAACTGTAATCCAATTTGGAAACACGAAGGCCATTTGTAACTCCTGTGGGACCGGGCCGCACGGCTTTGTGTGAATATTAACAGACAGCCTCGGACATCCAGTACTGTAATGACATGTTAATTAGCTGTATAAGTGTTGCGGAAGGGGGCGAAGGAGCTATTGTATCGGTGTCAGGTGATTTGATCCCTCGCAAATATTCTAACATCAATGAATGTTACATTATACCGTGTGGGCCGTTTGGGGCCAAAATGTCAATTCCGTGGTATGCAGGCGCTCTTCAAGTGCAAATATATTTAGCGAATCTTCTTTCGATCGTCAAAAGACTTGACATATGATCATATTGAAAGGTTAAAGCGATAATAGCTCAGCGGAGGGGAGTGTCGTATGTCAAAGTAACGGACACTGGTTCGATCCCCAACAACAGCTTGAGCTTACGTTATCAAATTCCTAAGATGGTGTTAGGGTACTTTCGAGTACCCGCCTGAGTAGCTACCACGCCCAAGTTTGCAAAACTGTCACCAAACACATGTGTTCAGGCAGCAGTCCTTGAGAGCCAGTGAGCATTCTAGGTCTACCGTGATAACATCTTCGACAACATCGTCACTGACCATCAAGTGAGATAGTGGTGCAATGCTAGATCTGTAGGTACACTATAAAAAAGTCCTTATTTTTACCAAATATCAGTCTCGCTATCCAGCTCAGTAATGCGGCTAGCATTTTGGTTTTGCAGCAATCTGCAAGACGTTCAACAGACCAGAACCCAAGCTTGCTGCTCAAAGGGAACCTAGATTTAGAACAACTGGCACAATCTGCCCATTTCTTCCCCGTGCTACGCCACAGATCAATAGTCAGCGTCGATGTCAAATTCGAATCCGCGACAGACCTAGCATGTTGAAAATTGCTCGAAAATTATACCAAAAAATGGAACCGACTTCAACACTAAAAAGTGTGAAATAACTTGTCGATGTGTCGGTACCATGATAGTGCAAAAGAAACTTAACACTGTGAAAGATATTTCACACTTTTAAGTGTTGAAGTCAGTTCCATATATTTACTCAGTAATTATTTTTTTCACCATGTGTTTTTCACCTTTGCTACTCACGGGATCAATTGTCATTGTGTATGTTCACCGATTTCTCCACCCGCAATTATAATGTCGTTCAAGTAAACGTCACTTTTCAGTTATTGACGTGTAACTCAAAACCGCTTGTCCACGAACTACACGAGAAGCACCAGCTTTCAAATAAAAAAATAATCATCGAAATCCATTCATCCAGTCAAAAGTTCTGAGGTGACAAACATAAATATAATAAAAAACATACGGGTCGAATTGATAACATCCTCCTTTTTTGAAATCGGTTAAAAAAATGTCAAGATAATCTAGGTACCTGGCCGAGTACAATCATTGGTACATGCTACAACGTACAATATGGAAGCAGAATCAAGTCTACTAGAATATAAAGACTTTCTAGTCTGTCAACGCCTACGTTTGTTAGAGGTAAACATTATTATATTGCCATCAGATAAGGTTTGGTAGGTAAATTTAAAATGACGTAAGTTTATACAGCATAATCTAACATAATCAATAAAGACGTGACGCCGATGACGCGTCGCTTCTCCAAAGAGAATAAAAAACTAGCTGTTGCAGACTCAGGGTATCCTACCGCGAGAGCTAGAGTGACAATTGTGAAATCTTTGTGATTATCTAAATCTAGATGGATTTGTAACATTGTAGCTCTAAATTTCACTTAATTTAATTAACCTGCATGCTTTACTTTTTGCCAATTTTTATTATAATGTAAGTAAAATTAAAATTTATTCATTTTACTTTTATCATTTGTTATTCAATCTAATTTTACTGTATCTATGAATTAAATTCTGTTCATTATTATGTGTAGAAATTACAAAGAGTGTTTCCGTTTCGAAATAAATAAATAAATGTCTAAACTATACGTAGGGACTTAAATTTTGAAGCAAACGCACAAGTCACGCTTCGACGAAAAAGTTGCATTAGCGGACAGGGGCGAATTTTAAAAGGGAGCATTAAAATTTACTAGAAGTGATTTCTAGTATATTCTAAAATATACAAGACTTCCAACATTATATATTTGAAAAAACTCTTGAAAACCGGCAAGGGGTTAATAATGAAATATATATAAACTGAAATACTAATGTTAATTGTATTCAGTCATTGCAACGATTACTGAGGCAAATGGTAAATTCCTTTCAATGCTCTTAGGGAGACTTTATTTCTACGTACATACTTGAGCTTGTATGCTCGCAAAATCGAATCTAAATTGTATAATACATTTAAAAACACATGAATTACTCACGTAATTATAACAAAACTTAACCCACTATAAAACGACAAAATAAGTCGTTTTATAGTGGGTTAAGGTAAAGGAACAAGCAAAAGGTCCACAGCATGCTAACTAGTATCCTCTGCCTATAGACAGATACAATTCGTAAAGAACTGCACTGCGCCCGTCACCCTCAGACATAAAGTTGGTAAGTCTCATTTGCCTGTAATTTCACCGGAAACTATACGCTTCAAACCGAACAATACTATAATATAATAATACTATATAAATATTAGATATGCGAACACTACTGCCTGGCGGTAGAAACACATATTATGCTGGCAGTAGGTACTTCCCCGGGCGGATTCTCACATAGACACTCTGGACATTAGGTAAGACTTTCGAAGATTCAGTGAAGCAAAATTGAGTCATAATTCGTCCACTCATTAAGATGATATAAATAAAATTATACATGTACAGTACTGTGCTTTTTTTACCCTTGGCCTTTTCGTACGTTGGCATTGACACAATTTTGCAACGCTGGTATTGCCTGCTCTAGCTTTAAATTCTTGTAAGTTAAAAAGGCTCAATGGAATAGTTCGAAACAACAAATTCTCGGTGAAAAGCTTCTCATAGTTTTCTGATAAAATTATGAATAAATAGCGTAGTGATTTGAATTTCATGTGCGATTGTTCCAGTATGAAGTTTAAATTTAGTTGCATGCAACGAAATACGATGTTACTTAACAATATGTCTATTTATGTAAAATAGAACATTTGAGTTATCTATAGGCTACCAATAGCTAGTCGATTGCTCAAATGTTATTGTAGTAGCTGCAGTATTGTAATTAGTTATTATTGTTTTATGTAAAATGTTATACAATAAATAAGCAGTAAATTATAACAATGTCTGATTTTCAAATAAATTTGAAGTATGATAATAACACTTATGATAAAATAATGATGACCCTGGGATAATAGAAAACCATTATAATACGATATGGTAAGCCTGAGGGAATGAAATAATTATTTAAATAATAATCTATATGACTCGCATGAATGTAGATAGTACGCTAAGAGCACAGATTTACAGTAAACGGAGCACGCGTATGATTTAACATTTTGCTATTCGTCCTGGAATGCTACTGACCGCAGAATATATCTATAGCTGGAGGCAAATCCCTTCGTACACAATTATCCTTATTCCGATTATTGGAATGTTTAGTTTGAAAATATGCAAAATTTATCGCTAGTATATTGACAATTTGGCTCTTGAAAATGATGTCGAAGGATAAAGTAGAATGGCTAGAATTGACGGCCTGACACTTCAGTGGGGTTCTCCACGATATTGATATTTGATTATTGAGTTTTGTTTTGGATCCGATGAGGACACAGCAGATAACATTAATATATCCAGCAGCTGGCTCAGGACTGAATATCTTTTTACGATATATATTACCAGAAGATGTTCTTCGTTTTTGACGTATTTTCTGATGAACCACAATACCTAAAAACCGTCGTTTACCATGATACATTATTGGAGTGTGGATTTTTGCCCAAAGTGCAAAAGTATTAAGTCGACTTTGTAGCGTTCGTATACTAAATCTATTTAACTTACAAAAAAAGGGTCAGCACATAAATAGTAAGAAATTCTCTGTTGTTCTCACTACTTAGCAGGTACTAGCTATAATGGAAGGAGATATTATTAAAAATTGTTTAGAGTCTCCATTTTTGAAATATAGTGGCGCGAGGGGTAAAGATACGAGATGGCATATTGGAAATTTGAAAAGAACACTTCGAAACCGATTCATCACAAATTTTCATAACTCCCGGAAAACTGTCCGGATAAAACTACCAAATTAATGTACTTACTATAACTCTCTGTGTATTAATATTTTTTTAATCACTACTATTCTTGGAATTAAGAATAATAAAAAACACGTCTTTGAAGGTTCTGATATGACGAATTCGATAACTTTTAGTATATTTTTACGAAAAAGTCTGACTCAGAATAAAATTATATGAGATAAATTAATAAATGGGATTTCCGACAACTTAGCCGAGTTAAGCAAAAAGCAATGACGTGTGTGCTTACTCATGCTCCGGTACCAAAATGATCTGGAACATTATTTGTTCTTATTACAAGAAGTCGGTGAAGGTCTATGACCTTCTCGATGAAAAGGAAGCTATTCGGCGGCGGGAGGCAAACGGTTAGTTTTTTGTGTATTTTTTTACACATACACAAACTCGTTATGATCTCCATCGGACCTAGATAGCACCACGTCACTGTGACATTAGTTTGAATGTAACTGATGGAATAACTTCAGCGATGGCGTCAAACGACGAAATTAACTATTCAAAATTATTGAGAAAAATTTGGTGACAACCAAGAATTACGATCATTACTCAGCGATAGGACATCCACAGCTGGACATATACCTCCCCCATCGATCCACAAGGACCGGAAGAAGCGGGCTGCATCCAGTACCTAGAATATTTATAATATTCTACAAGACAAAATCGAATGGCCTAGCTAGAATTCCCCTATAAAAATAAGTTATTACACCACTGTCCTTTGCAGTTTTATTTTCGATATAACAGTTGTTGGCTTCAAAATACAAAATAGTAGTTTGGTCAAAGGAATCCGTAATGGGCATGGAATGCTCACAACGCCGCATTAAATTTATTCGTAACGTGCGTGTAATTTCAATATTAATAGGAATCGAATTAGAGACATTGTTTGAATATAAATACTGGGTAATGTTGCCTAATGACTACCTACTATTACTACATATTCTGTGGTAGTAGCACATTCACAAGTCAGAACGTACAGTAGTCGCAACCTAAGTATTATGTGTCCGAAGTTGTTCGCATATGGCTGCGCAGTACCTATTGTAAAGACTTTTACCATTTGCTATGCGAGTATTTTCAACTTACTTTGATGATAGTCCTACATGTCTATAAACTTAACAAATTTGATTTTATTTGCTGATTTATTAGTGAACAAATATTTTCGAGCGACCATTATATTCTCTCATAAAATTCTCGCGGTAACGACAAACACGCTTGAATCGTTTTTTATACCAGAAGAAACGGAATTAAAACGTCTAAAAAGTCATTAATAACTTTTTTGAGCCCGTAGTTTATATCTATCCCGCCGTCAATGCACCGAAGTCACCAATTTTCATAACTCTTAAGAAATATTTCCAGGTAAAACTACCAAATGACTATACCTATACTGCAATGCATCTTTGATAAATAGTCTTGACAAGACAAACCTTGTCTTAATAGCCTTTTAAGTGTTAAGGATTTTGAAGTTAAAGATTAATTAAATATGAGATGAAACAGTTTAATTATCGCTGGAGGCTATGGCTCGGAGATTAGGTAGTAGGCCGCCGAAACGTAACATACTGAATTATGTTCGTGCATTTTCTACTATTACTGAATCCATAGTTGTGTGTAAATATATTGATTCAAGAAGAAAGTAAGTGTCAATAGTTTTGCCTAAACCATAAATTTGTGGTTGACATTGTTCTTATTTTCTTTCTGTACATTTTTGATGAGGCTCCACTAATGTTTTTATACTTACTATACATTTCTATAATCACAGCGTTGAGGGCTATCTATAGACATGTGATAACCATCAATTTTTATATGTTGAACTTTTTCGAGGTCAAAATCTCCATTAACTCTGTAAATGTCCAGGGCAGGAAAGTCATTTGTAACATCTACCTACTGGATATGCTTTCCTAATTACTATAGCTATGTCCACCTAACTATAGCTGTCTGACGTAGCATGGTATTTTTTTCGTGATTAGGTGAGTATAAACGATTTTACCCCTTTAAACTGTTAACAAAGTAAAATGAAAGAACGATATACCTCACGTGTGAGATATGCGGAATATCTGTTTTTTTGTTTTAATTTTCCGCATCCCAGAACTAAATATTTCGCGGTAACTATTATCTAAATGTCCTCAACAAAGTCTTCACAATTATTTAATCATTTTGATTTCAAACTTCTGTTGGGTTTGGTTCCTAATCGCTATGAATTTAATATGCGTCTAGGTTCTTGCTAAGGCATATATAGTGCGTAGGTAGCTAGAATGAAATTCCAAATATTTAAAAGTACAAAAATGTCTAATTGCAGTCATATGACTGATTCCTAAACTTTATTAATTGTTTTGCTTTGACATGACTATGACCCGTGTCTACTGTTATTATAACTTTACATTATTGAAAGATTATTTTTTATTTAGATTTTATTTTAATTATTTAGATTTTGTATTACGTTTCTTGTTTGTCTTATGTTAACAAAGTGGACATAGCTTACGTTTGCGTTTAGTATTACCGCCTCCACTAACAGCTTAATGAAGTGCAAACAACGCTATCACACCTGTCTACTGTCACTGACAGCTCGGTGAAAAATAGGGAAATAGAGATCCAGACTGAACAAAAAATACTTTACGACCTATTCTCATCAGACGTGCCAAACATACAATAAAAAAATATTTAAAAAATGAGTCAAGCCCTTTCGGGAGAGTTCGATAACCAAAAATGTGACACGAGATTTGTATACACTCGTATTAGGAGAAATATTTGTTTGTATATTGACAAAAGCACCATTTACAATTTTATATTAATGTAAATTAACTTAAATAGACTTATATAATATTGTAGAATATAAAGCAATATACTATACATATACATACCATACATACACATACACCTTCTACATATTAGTCTAACAGTCCGCTACCATTGGGCAAAGTGGTCCAAAATATGAATTGCAATGCTTGTTCTGTGTGCAAGATAAAGACCAGCTTTTTTTAAAGTCTCGTGTTGGTTCGAATAGACGCCCAGATAAATCTTTTATTAGACGCCCTCGGCCCCTACGGCTTCAGTGTATGGAACCCAAAAGGCTCAAATATATAGTTATTCAATATCGAGTCTACTATATTTGCGCTTCCTAAGGTTTTCCGCGGATACAGCCGCAAAACCAGCCTTATTTACAGTCCCAGTAACATGTGATGGTGCAAGGGTGTCCACCGTCCACGCAAGTGGCATCCCATACCAAAAGCCATAACAAATATTTCTTTTAAAAGGTTAACGAACAATACAAATAATATGAAGAAAAACATGTAATAATTTATGGTTTCACATATAGTCATCTATTCATACATACAAAATTAGACACTACACAGATAACTGCACAAAAAATGTGGCTAGTATACTTTACTTACGTATTAACTTAGCTATACTCGAAGAAACAGTTGTATCTGAAGGACGGTATCGCAAAAAAATACGTCTGCCATATGCATGTAGGTCAATGATATTATATGAGTATCAAAAGATTACAAGTAAGTAATAATTATGTACCAAAGCATTAATGTCAAGATTACAAGCTGCATATTTACGTAAGAAATTGTAAGGCGAGCTGTGGTCGGTCACGGTGAACGAGGCAGACCTTG
Organism: Apeira syringaria; assembly: GCA_934044485.1. Taxonomy (NCBI): domain Eukaryota; kingdom Metazoa; phylum Arthropoda; class Insecta; order Lepidoptera; family Geometridae; genus Apeira; species Apeira syringaria. The sequence continues at coordinate 1,678,528 of OW203662.1, forward strand.
GTGCACACGAGACCCTTAAGTCGTGTGGTCGGTGGATCGCTGCCAGCAACTGTATTTTCTGCGAAACGCATATTATTACTGCTACTGCGAAGAGCGATAAAATGCATGGAATATAGACGGCACCAGTACGCGCAGCACAGTTAATTATATCCCTAACAATATTTGTTTCAAGCGCTCATATTCTGTATAAATACACGATACGAGTCGCGAGCACAGAAGAGTCAAATATGGCGTCATTGCCTGCGCTTGCGACCCGCGAGGATTACGATTTGCCGCGTTACCTTTCCTAAATTTTATTCAAGGATCTAAGGAAGCTTTGTAACAAATTTGTATAATTCCACCCAGCCGTATTAGCGTTGAGTGGTTACAAACACTAATGGTTCGGCGGATCAAGTGAGATAGTGGTCAAACGCTAGATATATACAATATAAAATAGTTAAAAAAATGTCATTGACACCCAGTAGAAGCCTTCTAATAGGTAATTTCAGTTGATGATGATGAAGAACCACAGTATTACATAAAAGTTCATGAAGGTTATGGTTGAATTAATCATTGTAATGTAGTCACGACCGACATTTTAATGGTTAACCATAACAAAATAATTCTAATACAAGTGTCTACATTTTCTAAGCGACACGCGTCTTATCGCCTAGCTAAAGTAATTGATGAATGGGAAGGGATATAGAGGCGTTTTGAATAGATCGTTCCCGCGTTGTTTTTTTCTTGATATTATAACTTCCTCCGTTTTACCCACAATTAATGATTCTCTCATGCATAAAGCCCGGAAACACGTTTCCCAATTTCCCTCTAATTATCACATTGGTTCTGTCACAGTTTGTAACTGACAAGCGGAGCATGCCCTTCGCCTAATTACATCGATATAACATAGGTGCGTCCGGCTCCGGTCACACCACCACTCCCCCATGATTACCTCTTGCTGGTGGAATCTCGCCGAGTCATCTATTTACCTATGCTTCCATTCTTTTCGCTATGAACCCATTGTTACCAAAATTTGAGGCTGAACTAGCCTAAAGAAGCAATTTGGTAAATATGTAAATCGGGTAACAATGAATGTTATCAGATACACGAACCAACGACGTATAACACACTATTCTCTAGCATGTTTTTTATATAATGAATGGACATTTTCGAAATGGTTATTTATATGGGTACATTGTTAAAGGCTATTTGTTCCTCTTGTACTCGACTAATACCCTACATAGTAAAGCCCTGATGTGTAATGTATGTGTAATGTATGTGTGTATACATGTAATAAAGTAATTATGATAATATATAAATTTGAAAAAAGGAATAATCGCTTACATACACGTATTTTCACAATAAAATATTTGTATTTCTATCACTCTAATCTTAATTTAAATTTACTGAAATTGATTGTCTTCTTTTTAGTTTGTTTTGCTAAAAAGCGTTCCATTTGGTTTTTAAAGTATTATTTATTTTTTCTTCTTCCATTAAACTTACTATGACATTAAAGTGTGTGTTTTAAATGATAATTTATTGATTTTGTTAGTACCTTCCTATGACGGAAGTGAGTAATTTGTGCACCCGCTGCCGTCCTTGGATCCTTGGATATGATAAGCTTATCTCAAGCTCCTTCTCCGCCTTGATCGGGGTGAAAAGATACACAAGTTAATAGAAGCGTGTTAAAAGTTAAGTTTTCGAAATGAGTAAAGAAACTAAAGTTCTAATTTAACAATGTTAAATAGTGTTATTTATATAATAACGCACATTCGATGCTCAAACCGTTAGTTGACAGTCTCAATGATAGAACATGTGGACCGGCAATGATACCAGTTTGAGCACAGTCAGCTGCGGAGTGTTAAATATTTCAAAATCTTTGTAATCAGTATGTTCTTAGACCTTCAACAGCTGGATATATTTAAATAAATGGGGTGTCATGGTTTCGCCTCAACTAGGCAAGCATTAAATTGTTTCATAAAGATAATGTCGAAGAGGTGGTGGTGTAAATAAAAAAAAAAAAAAGGTGGAATTGTCGAAAATTGACCGGAGACAAAGGCTAATTTTTATCTACGACATTACCCTTAAGAAATAAAATTGGAAGGCCTACCTACAAGCCTTTGAGTACCCAGCCTATCTTCATTTATCGGAGCTACAAGCATATAAATAAGCTGATAATAAAATAAGTATATTTGGCAGCGTACCCGGGATGCCAACAAAATTACCTCATTGAATTGCAATGCTGATTCGTTGCAATGCGTGAGCATATTGTTAGTCATGCGTCATTCTGGTAAATAAGTAGGTACATAAAAGATCAATTAAGTAATTAAAATTAAGTTGCATATCATTTTCCATTTGGTGTTAATATACCTACATATTTAATTAGGTACCCGATTTCTTGTCCACAGAACCATGGGTGAACTGGGAAACAAATTGGGATTAGATGAGCTGGCTGGCGGCGCGGGTAGCATCAGCAGGGCACTACTAGCCGAATTCATCGGTATGTTACAAAATATATTCATTTTGTATGTACACATAAATAAATATCTTCTAAGCATCGCTTGTTGACAGGTGCTCGTGCACATCCCTTGAATTCATTTGACTTAGAACTACAACAACAAAAGGCTCCCCAGAACCGGATATACATCAATGAAAGGCTAACCCGTTACAATAAACAACTGTTTTATAAAGTTAAGCTGGAGAAGAAACGTTTAAACTGGAAATACCTGTGGACCAAAAATGGCCAAATATTATTAAGAAAAAGTCAAGGAGACAAAGTTTTTCGCATAAAATGTGAACAAGACATTCAGCCATAATCCGTATAAACTTTTGATATAATGTATACGATTTATTTTTAACTCAGATAACCTATCCGTGTTATTTAACAGTAAATTCTATAATTTCAAAAATCAATGTCATATGAGTTACTTATTAGTATCCTTTATATAGTTATTTTTTTCCATTCGAATATGTATAAACATGAATGTTATCAAGACATTTTCTCATCCAAATCATTGAGTAGGTTTCGAAATAGAAGTAAAAGATAGGGGTATAGGTGTGTGGAGTGATAAGTTATACAACAATAATATGCTTATTATTGATTAACTGATAAGGGCCTAGAAAATTAGTTTTTGTCATGCTTCATTAGTTCATTGTTTATTAAAAAGAAGCTAAACATTTCATTTTGTAACTTAAGTCATATTACTTAATTTTATATTTTTTTATTTTGTATGTTTATATTATAAATCGTGCCTATTTAATAGAATGACAGTGATTGTTAACTTTGAGTGCAATTTTATAAATAACATTTAAAATGGGATGACTGTTATGATGTAAATCGTTATATTGTACAGTTAATAAAGTGATTCTGCACTACCTACATTAAAATAATATAAATTCTAATGTGAGAAAGGAGCAGGTTGAAAACCAGCGCTGGGAGGCTAGTCTTCTCAGCATTATGCTGAACTTGCTCCTTTTGTACACAACAATACTTTTTTATTGTATATATCTATATATATTATGTATATTATAATTATATAAAAAAAGTGTTCTTCCAACTATAATATATGTTCTGTTGTGTACAATAAATATATTTTCTTTTCTTCTTTCTTTCTTTTCGATATAAAAGTGGGTAGATACCCGATCGCAGCTTTTCACGACTGTTATTAATAAAATAAAATATCTTTATTGCAGACAAAAGTAGCAAAATATAGTAAATTACAAATGTCAAAATTAACAAACTAAAGGGCATTGTCCATTTTCGGCCTTACATGGACAGTTTGCCCAACAAAATTCAATTTCATCAATAAATCTATTAATTTTCAAAATTAATTACTGTGCTGTATTTTTGTATCCAGGTGTATCTATCAAAAATAATATTTAATAATTTTATTTTGACTATATCCCAGCGATTTCGGTTTTATCAAAGCAGTGTTGCCATTATGATTAGGAATTTAATCGATTCATCTCGAAAAGTCGATATTACGATGCAGCCAAGAACACGCGATACACGAACTTAATTATGGAAACACAGCGTCGCGGCCGGCGCGTCGCGCGCATCACATGACGAGAAAAAAGATCGTTTGTTTCGACTCAAGCGGTTGTTTCGAGATTTGTTAAAAATGCTTTTGTCCGTCAGTTTGTCTGTCCTCGCCTACAGGTCGAATTTTTCAATCGATTTTAACTAAATTATGCAAGCAGGTTGTCCATTTTAGTCAAAATCGGTAGAAAAATGCGATTGATATTTTTTAGATTTTTTAAGCGTCGGCGATTTTCTTTTGGGAGGAAAATGGGGGCATAAGCAACGAAACAACTTTTAGATACGCGGTCTAGAGTCATGGACTGTGCTCACTTTTTGCAGTTCGTGCAAGTCGTGCTCGTCAAAAGTGCTAGCCGAATTTCCCGCCACGCTAGTCTCAATGATATCATTCGCCGGGCTTTTACCAGTACCAGCATTCCAGCTCTTCTCGAACCGAATGATCTAATGCGTGACAATGGAAAAAGACCTGATGGAATAACTTTGATTCCACAGAAAATGGAACGCCCTTTGGTATTGGATGCAACTTGTGTCAATACTTTAGCTCCGTCACATCTTCCTGAATCGCACAATGGGGCTAGGGCTGCGGGAGCTTCGGCTAAACACCTCAAGCGACAAAAATATAGAAATCTGGGCAGTGGTTACATATTTGAACCGTTTGGTGTTGAAACTCTGGGCCCGTGGGGGCGGTGAGCTCATTCTGTTTTCAAAAGCTTATTAGAGCGTCTGGTTGAGGCAACGCATAATCAAAATGCTGGTACTTTTCTTCAACGTACATATTAGCATTCCGCCTCCGGGCATTGCTGCTAGCATGAGCGCGCTGCTCACTGGTAGCGGGCTTGAGCACTTGAGTTATCTGTAAGCTTGGTAGCTTAAAGTGATTTCTTTTGCTCCATAGATGTTATCAGATTTACTTTAGTTTGACGTTTTTTATTTTATTGGAGTCAATTCATTTTATGCATATCAAGCATCGGGCTCTAACCATTCGGTGTTCATTTATTTCACACTTGTGATGCGAGGGTTTGCTAGTGAAGTGATTGAATTCCAAGTGATGTCATAAACTCGGCTAACTTCAGGTTTTTAGTTTTTTAAATCATTGATATTATTGTTCTAGTACACTGAGCAGGTTAAGGTAACGAGTGACCGATCCTATCGATTAGTTTATCGATTATTGGATATTTATTATGGCAACACAGCAAAACACTACAGATTGACAAATGTCAAATTAATATAACACTTCACAGCTGTTTGTTTTCGGCATTGTGAATTGGTTTACTTTGTCTGTTCATGTTGTTGAAATGCGTATTTTCTTTGGACAATTGATTATAACGTGTAATGACAGATTTCCGTGTAGCTGCAGCGTTGATAAATAAGTGTCACCAAAGAATAAGTGACAGGGAGGATGCTGGTGCAATTCTTGAAATAATTAATAGGAAATTATATACAAATAATGATGTTGCCGATTTTGTAAATGTGAATAATGTTAACAGGAGACGCTCATAGTTTCTAAACATTAATGTTAACATCGAAAGTGTATCATTTCCAAGGCTTCAATATAGTGATTTAATACTAATTGCTTGTGGAACTTATCAACTAAAGCAAGCACGCTCATATTATGTTGAACACATTAGAAATGACGGTTCCTATACGATTGAAGTGTGCAGGGATACAGCCAGCAACTTATTAGAAGATTTTCCTTCAGCCGAAAATGACAGGTTAATAAGGGCAAAAATTCAAAGTAGGCATATAAGCCGAAAGATATATTTCATATATATATTATATGAAAATAATAATGAATTGGGAAGAGAATCCGTAAAACAATATTGTAATTGTATTGTGGGCCGAAGGACAGTTGGTTGCTGCGCTGATGTCATGACTGTCATATGGTATTTGAGCTGGGCAAGGTACCAAAGTAATATTAATCCACCTGCCCAGTTCCTGGATAATGTATTATTAACATATGATTCTGAAAAAATATAAAAAGTATTGAAACTGCATTAGTTTTATTTTAAATAACCCAACGGCAATCATGTACATCACATGTAGGAAAATAGTGTTACCAAACATTTTGATACAAAGTTATCCTAATATTATGTTACCTACTGATATAATCTAACAAACTTATATCACAATTAAACCTAAAGTTACTGTCCACTCCAGGCCGAAATGCCCATACAAGTGGGCATTGCCCATATTGCCAATAACTATGATGTATACCTAACTATCGTGCATCAAGTCATTGCACTCCACACAAGCTTATATTGCCTCATGTCTCTGTTTTGACCTCCTACTAAAATATTCCTGACAAAATTTGGCAGGGGAATAGATGATTGTACCTTGGAAAGAAACGTTATGCTACCTTTTTCCCGATGGTTTTAAAGAGGAATAAAGGGATTGCCACTGTTCACGTATGAGACTGCGAAGTACAGCCAGTTTCTTTCATTTTATTCACATTTATATAGTATTAGCATGATTCTGTTGTTCAATCAAACTAAAATGGTGTTAAATTAGTTTTTAATCGGTTAAAATAAAGTCCAAATTAGTATGATACATATGAACGACTATACTCAACATGTTCGAAATATACTTATATAGGTAAAAGTCTTCACGTTATTCCTGCCGACTACAACTACCTCCAATATAAAAAACTCGTCAAGTATTAGGGACAGAATTGTAAGGAGTCATACGCTTTTATTTTTTAACCAGCGAACCTCTTGATGGTAAGCGATCGCCGTCGCAAATGGATATTTGTAACACTGGGGCCATTAGGATACGTTGTCAATCCTTTTCAAGACTCTATTCTGAATACCATATTGTAGCTACTCGGGAATACCGAGAGAGAAAGCTCGTTCCACGTTTTGCAGGTGTGTGGCAAAAACGATCGGTTGAATCGGACACTGTGAATCCCATGTGTAAATTATATGTATGTGGAACTTTAGCTTACGAGAACAAGAGCTTTTTATTTTAAAGAATTTTACCTAATTTGAGTGATTGACAGGATTACGAGTAGTATTCGTGAAGCTAGCATAATAATAAGCGACATGCATGTTTTATTTTCTCTCTTTATAAATACCTAAGCAATTTTATTTTATTGTCATTATATTTCTACACGATATTTGACCAGGCAACCTTCTCCTGAACCTGTTCGGGTGCGGCGCGTGTATAAACATCGCGCAGGGCGCCAACGCCGCGCCCGACATCGTCCTCGTCGCGCTCACCTTCGGTCTCACCATCTTCGCTGTTGTCTCTGTAAGTTACGTTCGCTACTCTACACTCTGTGACCGCTACTACGCCGCTACAACAAAGGCTTGCACAGTCACACCCCCGCACTACGATTCCCTGTGCAATCGGGTAGCTAAACAAAGTAACATTTAGGTTAGAAAGTTTACTTTTTGTTACTTTACTGTTCTTGGAAACGTATACGCCCTTCATTTATTTTCTTACGACTACTGTCGTAAGGCTTGAAGAAAATAAGTATAGAGTTCTTGTATCAATTGATTCTTTTTTTTTAATATATTATAAGTTTGCGTTTGACAACTGTCTCACCTAATGTTAAGTGATGACGTTGTTTAGCACGCAAATATTAAATATTCGTAACCTGTCTAAGATTCTTTTTAACTTCCAAATTCTGATATAATCAAATTTGTTGTACAATATCATACACCGTCTTATAACTCACATCACCTGATTGTGATTAATTACCTGCATACATTACGTCACTTTATCGATCGATAAATTCATGAGATAAGAATCGAAAATTTGGAGAACGCTGAGACGCTTGTTAACTTACAACAAAATCCCCATGTTTTCGATTGCCTTAGTTGTACACATATTTGCCCACATAATGGAAAACGATAAAGATAGCGTTATCTCGAAATTCGTGGCACTAACGACTAAGTATTAAGTATGTAGGCTATGCTATCTCCATGGCGCTAAACTCAGTGGCCATAGAACACCGCGGGCAGAAGTCACAATACAAACATTTGGGAACTTTCGACGTCCGATATAACCACCAGATAACTTTATACTTATTGAGTTTATCGATGAAGATTTGTTACTTTTGAGATTTTTTGCTTTCATCACATGTTGAAGGGTAAAAGTTAACTAAGACAGGCTGAGGGCCAATTCTATTTTCACCGAAATTACCTTTACTTCAAATTGTACGGGGTTTTGATTCTGCGTCATTTTGATTGTCGGTCAATATGATTTCAGAATTGGCAATAGGAATGCGGTTAAAGTTTAGCCGAGTTTTAGTAAGTTTAGTTATCGCGTATCAGGGCCTATTTGGCGTTTTGCTTGACAAATAATTCTAGTCATAAGTTTGATCCTTCGAAATGATATTGCAGGAATAAATAGAATGAGTGGCCTCGCCTTATGTACATGAAGCTTCTTTCACTCCGAGACTTGGGTTATGATAAGAGTATCATTTCAATTAACATATTAAATATCAAATGAAATTAATTCGGTACTGAGCAAATAATGATTATGATAGGTTTCAATTTTAATTTAATTGTTATGCTTAGGGGTGCAATGATTGGCAAGGCACCTATATATACCAAGAGGGACTTTTGCTAGAGGGCTAGCTCTATAATAGTAAAATTGAATGCTATGGTCTTTTCACCCTCACATCACATAGGTATATTAATATACAACGCTGATTACAAAATCAATTCATCTTTAACTTCTCTTTCCCAAATTGTTTCACTTTAGTAATGACCATGCTATTAATTTTTTTTTTACTCAACAGGCTATTGGCCACGTGTCAGGTGGCCACATCAACCCAGCGGTCACGGTAGGCCTTGCGTCAGCTGGTAAAGTGAAGGTGGCGAGAACGATTCTGTACATAATCGCACAGTGCGCGGGCGCAGCCGCGGGATCTGGACTATTGAAAGCGCTGACTCCGGAGCGGGCGGCCGGCAAGCTCGGGGTGACAGCGTTGGGCGCTGACGTCACTTCGCTCCAGGGATTCGGAATCGAGTTTTTCCTCGGATTCGTGTTGGTCTTCGTCGTATGTGGAGTAAGTATTTATTTTCCTTTCGTATTCAACTATTTGTGAAGCGACGTGGTTAAGAAATGTTCGTCTCTCACGATGAGCTCTTTACATTTGAGTTTGTCGAATAGATAGATAATTCTTTATTGCAACAGAAATACATTTAAATAACATTGGCACTTTCAAACTGTACATTTATAGCGTGAAATTATAGGCGGCCTTATCGCTAGCGGTGTTCCTTTAGATATATCGTATTATGTAGATATATCGTAGGTACTTATAGTTATACCTAGATTACACATTTCTAGATTTGCCAAATTAAAATATTACCTAAATTCTAGATAGATAGATTCTAGGTTCTAGGTCTAGCGTGATAACATCTTCGACCACATCGTCACTGACCACCAATTGAGACAGAGATCAAACACTAGATCTCTACAGTATGAAAAAACATGAGAACCGCCTAGAGCAGGAGTCCCCTGAGTATGGGTCGCGAGGCAGAGCGCCCAATGAGCGGCGCGTGCACACTCAATTACAATATGTATGTTGTCTGTGATAACAAGTTAATTTCAAATGAAAAAAGTAGGTAAAATGGTAAAATAATCTTTCAGTCGGTCCATGTTCCGAGGCGTCGCGTCGGCGAATATTTTTTTACCTCTGAGGAGAGATACGAGAAGATCGTTGCCAATATGTTATTCCCCTTTTTTAAGACGGCTAAGGGTGCTGTTCACCTAAATTTAAAACGTCCGATTATCAATTTAACCGGCGGTCAAATAGTTCTTACCATATAGTTAACCGACAGTTAATTGATAATCGGACTTTTAAATTTTGGTGAACAGCCTAAGCGGTGGGTCCCGATTTTGGCAGTTTTTGTTAGATGAGCAGGAGCCCAATCAAGTTTGGGAACCACAGTTCTAAAGGAGTTTGTATAATGTGTATGTCAATCATGATAGAATAGAACCTACGTGGTCTTGGTTGCTTACAATTCCATTGAGAGGGTTTACATCATCTGCAACAGAAGTGTTTATTCATCTACTCACAAACATATTATATCTATATATTCCTAGTATAATATTATATAGTCTGCTACAGTTATTTATTCTGTGGTGTCGTGTAGCATTTACATAATGACTATAATTGAAATTGCAAATAATGGAAGTAGCACAATTGTGCAACATTTATCGTGACACGGTGCTATTACTGAGATCGATGGTAACCGAGCAATCTGCACTCTTCTACATCAAACATGTATAACGGTTCCAAAGGAGAGTCAAATTAAATACAATGTAGAGTTTCACAATCACATGTAGTGTGTTCAGGCAGCGATCCTTGAGACCCAGTGACCATTCTAGATCTAGCGTGATAACATCTTCGACCACATCGTCACTGACCATTAAGTTAGATAGTGGTAAAACGCTAGATCTATTTATTTATTTTATTTTTAGTATGAGTATTAAGTTACGGAAAGTTCCCAAAGAAACTTTCCGCTATCAATCCCATTTTATTCACATAGCAAATTTAAATTACGATAAACTTCATTCATGATTTATGTGAAAAATAAATTTAAAATTGCCGTTTTATTCTTCTTAAACATAATTTAGTGGGCCACGGCTGCTATTACTGCTATTATCAGTATTTATGCAACGGTATACGATTGCTATTATACAAAAAAGGCAAGGGGGTGTACTTGCAGCCGCCTGCCAGGCAGGAATGAAAATACATAGAATTTGTTTTTTTTATTATGCTACTGTTTGAATTAAAGTTGAAGGAGTCTAGGTTGCTATCCAAATTTGTTCATCACTTTGTCATGGACTTCAGTATCCTCGCGCCCGTCATCTTCGGAACTTATGGTGTAGGGAAATCGTTTAAACGTTCAAACCGTACACGTTGCTTAGACTTTTAGATGTTTGTAATATGTGTAGATGCAGATGCACCTAACTAGATGAAAGTAATCCTAGCGCCCATGACTTTATTGTTAACGATTATTATTGATTAAATAGCAATTGCAAAATAAGTAAATGGTCCAGTCTTTGGCTATCCTGTACCTGCGAGACTTGCGCTAGAAATGCCGATGACATCAATGATATTATATGTAAAACATCATTGGATGACATAAAATAAGGAACCTTACAATGAATAACACGCTATTACTATAATAATGTAATGATGTAAACTATTCATAATACGGGTACTTATATATAATTCTAACCCTGAATATACCTATTATAAATACATTCCCAATATGTCTAAGCATATTTCAATCGTTTGTAATGTGGCACGTCATCGTAGCCAGTTAGGTACCTATAGTATATAGGCAGGCAATTATTCAATGTCATTACTGTGTATAGTGTAATCTGCGTCCTCAAGTAGGACGAACAAGCCTTATGTAGTAGAAACATCTAGGTAATTAGTTACGTTTATTTTTTATTCTAATAGCGCCTATGTGCAACCTACTCGATACAATTCCACGCCGATGTACTAGCCAATGATGTTATTTAAAAACAAAATTACCTCTAAAATAACAAACTTTCCGAGTGCCGTAAGTTACGGAGAGTTTCTCTAACAGTACTTACCTACAAATCTAAAATTAGAAAGAGCCGTAGAAAAATAAAATCCCATCAATGTAACGTGAATATTAGCAATTTTAAGTTGGGCATTTATCCCGGAGTAAGTACCTACTGAAAACTTATACACGAAGTCGAAAGGTTATGGACCTGGGTGCCAATTCTCTTAGTTATTAAACTATCCATTCATAAACAATGCAACAGTCGTTCAAATGTTATCATAAATAAACTTGATATTCCGGTAAACTAACAAATGCATTCGATTGCATTGTAGACAATTGAATTGCGGTAGAAGTTAGATCTGTGTAGCCATTACAATTATACTCCAAGTAGAATAGCAAAACTAGAAAAAACGACGATTCATTGACAATCTATGAGCAATGTTGTAGTAGAATTGATACCCAGGAAACGTACTGGACAGACTGTGTTGACAGACTGGCTGTTTTTGTGACCTAAAAGAATATTTCATTTTAAAGGACAATATGTTTTCATAAGTAATTACAATTTGCACATCTGTATGCAGGCTGAATACACATACCTTATAATTATAAACCCAAGACCATGTAAAAGTGAATGTATTCTTGAAAACAAACATTGATTTGATTTGATTTGGAGAAGAGTGTGACGGCTGGAAATGGAAAGTACTGTGGTATTGTACTGTAGAGGACGGGACATCCTCATTTTACATTTATAACTATAGCAGATATAACACTGACACTGTATAAATCAGGAATAGTATAGTATATTTTACAGACTGGCCGGTTGGCGCAGTTGGTAGCAATCTGCCTTCTGAGCCGCTGGTCCCGGGTTCGATTCCCGGACAGGTCAAACATTTGTGAGCATGAACATGTTTGTTTGACCTGTGTCTGGGTGTGTATATGTATATAACTGTATATATCAGTCATCAGGTTACCATAGCACAGGCTCTGCCTAGTTTGGGACCTGAAGACCTGGTGTGAATGTTAATAAACAAATAAATAAATAAAATTTATCAACACCATAGAATGTCTTTTAAGAACTATAACAAGTACCTATATACACATATACGTAAGTAGGTACATCAAAGATCTTGACCATTGTGAGTAAGTAGGTATCTTCTTTATCCTGGGGGGAATATTCATGATTGGTCGCAGCATTCATCACGAGGCAAGGTTGATTAGAATACAAATGACAAACAAAGGCTGCCTTTGTTACCAGAACTTAACAAAAACTGGCATTCTAATGGTATCTACGAAGACAGGGCTTAGACAAGTCTTTGCAACAACCGCATCGCGTGACGGTATTCAGTATTTTGATCGCGAAACGAAATTGCCAAGGATTAACATAAATCAATAGTTATCTACGCATTTAGAGAAATTAGTCCGATAACATTCATTCCGAATGTTTCGTATCTACTAAGGGTGCTGTTCACCAACATTTAAAACGTCCATCAATTGTCTTGTGTATGTTCACCGATTTCTTCACCCTCTATGTTTATGCTATGTTATAATGTCTACTTATACGTAGGCACTTTTCAGTTATTGGAGTGTAACTCAAAAACCGCATGAACGATTTTGATGATATTTAATGGGCCACGGGAAGCACCAGCTTTCAAATAAAAAAAGAATCATCAAAATCGGTTCACCCAGTCGAAAATTCCGAGGTAACAAACATAAAAAAAAACATAGGGGTTGAATTGAGAACCTCCTCCTTTTTTTGAAGTCGGTTAAAAAATATCCATGGGCTGGCTCAGTTATTGTTTTTGGAGTAGTTGTTGTTGTATTTACTTTGGAGAGTTATATTATAAAGGCAACTGAACTCCGTTTAAAAATGTGCCAAAAACTCCATGGTGATAATTTCTGGCCATGTCGCTACGACAATGGTGAACTACTGAACCAACTCACTCTCACAGAGTGACTGGTAGGTCTAACTGCAAGGGACCGCCAAGGTACTGAGGGGCACAAGTTGGGTAGGTACCTACTTACCTCCTTTTCTCTTGTTCGGTGTTTGTCACTTCAGACAGCATATTGGCCAGTATTTAACTAGCCAGGTTGACTCAAATTACGTGCATCTCATACAGCGGAGACAGTTATCGTTATATTGAGTTCCAGCACGAATCAAAATAAGGTTTCATTTATATAAACTTCTCAGTTCACGACATTCACTGCGCACTCCTGTCGCACTGACAAAAAAATGTCTGAGAATACAAATTAGTTTGAAAATTAATGAACCGAGCTGCACGCTCCGACAATGATTGTATCTTCAAGGTGAAGCCGTTGAAAATGTATTATACTAACCTGATATCACCGGCAGACATTACTCAGATAAATTCCTTATACATATACTAAGTTATGGAAAAAGAAAGGGCCTGAGTCCCGAAGCGTTAAGATTCCCATAGCCGAAGTTGATAGCTTACCATGAAGCGGTCCGTAAGCTAGTTTGCCACATATTATAATAAATATTTATCACACACACATTACAATCAACCTATTTGCATGTAGATCCTATTATAGCTTGCGTAATATTTTATATCATAATTACCATCCGTGGACGCCTTTTTTGCTAGTGTTCAGGAAAACACTGCGCGAGTATGTAGAATATTACGTACGATAACGTAATTATCACGTACAGTAGTTTTCCGTGATAAGAATAGCCTGTGTTATTCCAGGGTCTAACCTATGTCCATACCAAATTCCTTCGAAATGGGTGCAACCCTTTGAGCGTGAAGGAGTAACAAAGGTTTTTAAATTATTTGCTCATCCCACGGGAACAGAAATTATTTTTGGGATTAAAAGTATCCTATGAGTTATTCCAGGGTTAGACCCTGGAATAACACATGGATAAAAATAGCCCGTGTTATTCCAGAGTCTAACCTATCTCCATACCATATATCATCGAAGTCGGAGTAGCCATTTGAGCATGAAGAAGTAACAAACATACACACAAACTTTCGCCTATAATAGTGGGATACATTACAAGAATAGACGAGGCTTCGACCCAATTCCTGCGATCTTGGTCAGGTCTTCAGACCACCTCGTCCTCTCAACTTGAGAACGATTTGACCCAATCTGCCATCAGTTCTACGAGATTTGAGTGCCTTGCCCGCCGCTGCCATTTCAATTTGTCAATCTGATATTCCGCAATATGTCGGTGGCTGTCGTGCTTCTACGGTTCTCATCATTTCTAATTGGATAACTAGAAACCCCAAAGTGCTCTCACCACAGCTGGTTGTGCGATTTTCAGCTTCCTTGACTTCTAGACACATACCTAGAGATCACGATTCCAAATATAGTTCGCAGCATGTAGTGTAGGCTGGTCACTTATTATTAAAATTGCCTATCACAGCAGTTTCATGCAGACAAGTTTTGTGCATGGCATTTTTTTAGACAACCCGTCGTAGAAATAATCAAATGCAACACCTCTTTCACTTACTACGGTAACATAAAATTTAGTCCAAACATAATACTGAAAAAAATAAGCCAATAGAATAGAATGTTTTATTTGAATAAAATGTTGGTACATAAAGGTGGCTGATTTATTGTACAATGCAGATCTACAACATTTTGCTGGACACCAGCGTGCAAATATTTATGGTAATATTGGACGTTTAACTAGAGCAGGAAAAAAATACAATAATTATTTATATCAATAAAATCATAAAATTAATAATAATTACAACGGAGATGTACATTATTAGACTATTAATATATTATAATAGTTCATTACGGAACACATTTATTCTGTTAAAATACCGGCAATGCTCTACAAAACAAGAGATAAGTGGGTAAGCGAGTAAACTTACCATAATTATATTTATTCGGTCAAGTGCATTATTAAATACCTGTTTGCTTTTACGCCACGGTACGGCTACCTGATGCTGTGATAAGATAACATCTAAGTAAGTATTTGTTTTTGTTCAAATTCGTACCTACTACATTATGTATTTGTTCTGTTTTTACATAAAGTAGCTCTGTACTAGTAACGCCATCTAGTGACGAGTAACATTGAATTCATTTTCGAGAGCAAACTTAATAAATCTTGGTGTAGAATGTGTATATCACGGATAAGAGAGACCAATTGACAAAATTAAAAATATATTGTCATTTCGTCCAGTTATTTAATAACATAGATTCATAGGTTCGTTCTTAATAATGAGTAATAAGCCGAGAAGCCTATTTTTAGGTGGATATTGGACCTTTTCCTCGAGATAATGTCGAAAGATAAAAATTGTCTAAACAGTCACAACAGAACAGTCTTTCTCGAAGGAAAAAGACTATTGGCTAGAATTAGCCCCAACACGCCTGCCATTATTAGCTCCATCTGTTCTGAGACAGCTGAGTGTAAACGCAATCCAAAGCTTCTGCAGCTGCCAATGCTCCTACCGACTGCGCCGGAAAGAAAACTTGCTATAAGATGTAAACACCCACATTAATATTTTTGCTCAGTGTAAAGTTGAACGAGGCAGCCATCTTACCCCTTAGTCCCTTCCCCGCAAAGTAGTACCTATATAATAATAAATAATAAAAACGTATTTATTGCCAATAAAAACACAATTCGTAAACATATAACACAAAAAAGGTAAATTAATACATAGTACGTACACATTGCTTTTTTTGGCAATATGGGTACGCTCAGCACTAATTTGGGTAACCTTAAAGATTACACAGGGCTGGTTTTCAGCGTACTCCTTTGCTCGAATCCGGTGTTAGTCGAGAGTTTTGTTGTAGCAGGTAGTTAAAATAGTACACATAAAAACAGAAGTCTTTATGAAAACAACTAATGAGTATTATTTTCCTTCTAAGTTTGCGTGCTAAATCCTAGACAACGTCATCACTTAACATCAGGTGAGACAGTTGTCAAACGCAAACTTCTAATATGTAAAAAAAAATTGGTTGTCTGTAAAGTCGGTTTACGGACGATAGATTTACGTGATAACGACATAATCATGTATGACTTTGACTTTGACTTTGACATTGACATTGACATTGACATTGAAATTGAAATTGATATTTATCATTGACCATTGACCATTGACCATTGACCATTGACCATTGACCATTGACCATTGACCATTGACCATTGACCGTTACGCGGAACGTTACTATTTTTCATTTTGGCATTCATCAATTTATAAAACGTTATCACGTCAAAAAAAAAAAAAAAATTATATAATAAAAGTAAAAAATAAAAAAAAATTTAAGGTTTGTGATCTAATACATTAAAAAGGATTGTCATTATGGGTACAGTCGTAAAACGCTTGGACGATGTGGCTGCTAAATTAGACTTGTAAGTACGGAAGGCTGAAGTTTGAGTGCGTGATGGTGTGTGTGGGAGTGTATGTGAGGAGATGTGTGGTGTGCAATCGTAGAGGGGTTCTACGCTAATCTTGGTTTGTGTTTTTAAATATGATGTGCCACTCTAATACCTACTTATAAAATAAAATATCTAAAAACAACTGGAAACTGTTCAAGTATGTATCAAGTTGAATCACACAATACACAAAACCATTTCTCAATCTGCTATTTTGTTCCCAGGTGTGTGACCCCAACAAACCAGACAGCAAGTACACCGCCCCCCTCGCGATTGGACTGACTGTAACCCTGGGCCACCTCCTGGCCGTGGACTACACCGGATCGGCCATGAACCCTGCTCGCTCCTTCGGCTCCGCGCTTGTGGCTAACGAATGGGCTAATCATTGGGTACGATTCATCCTTATATTCACTTTTACAATAGCTGTGCCAACACAAAATATACCATCAGGATCTTAGCCAGCTCTTTATCACCCGGTTCTTCATATATTTTTTAGGGAATTTTGATGGATTTATGAAAAGCTGAATGTTTCTCTCTATTTTAAATAAGTTCCATTTCTTACTCACCAACAAGTGATCAAAAACAACATCATATGCTATATTGCATATGAGTATATAATAGCTTGCCACTTCACATGTCTATATTACGTGTCCATAGGTATACTGGGCAGGTCCAGTAGCAGGTGGTGTCGCAGCAGCACTTCTGTACACGCACGGATTCTCAGCACCCCCCACCGAGTCCCACCCACCGCGCTACCGCCCCGTAGCCGGAGACGACAAGGAGGTAACAAGAGTCTAGATGTAGGTAAAGCGGGTTCTTTAGCGGGTAATCGACCCAACCTGACACCGGCGCGGCGGCCGGGTCTTTGGTGCTTAAGCTTCTCACAACACTTTTCAATTTATCTATGTGTGCTATAGTGATAATCTTTAACCACCATATGAATGTATAAAACACGGGAGTAACTCGCGTAATAAGTCAGAGGGTTCCGACTATAGTTTGAACCACATTCGGTGGTCTTTTTCAAGGAGAATACGGGGCGCTCGCGGTTCGCCTAGTAGGTACTGTTCGTCAGTATTACGTGAGTAACTCCCGTGTTTTATACATTCTTTAACCACCTATCTTCAGTTAACAGGCAACGAAATAATCAGTCGTCTTCTCTTGTAACCGACTGCTCTATCGATCGTGTTGTGACATCGTAAACACGGCTGATGTCCGCTTTCAGTATTTATAAATGTACCTAGTCTGTTGCAACCTACCTTCCATTTCATCATTCCATGAACTCGCTAGTACTTATGTTTGCAACCGTGAGTAGAGAATTAAACCTATAGCCTTTACATTGCAACAAGGTTCTGTTTCGCTCGCAAGCTTGGTCGCTTTATTACGTCGTTCAGTGTTGAAATTATTCTATATCTACCCACATATGCACGGTAGAATAGAATTAATTTTACAGAATATCTGCTTATGTAAAACAAGTAGGTCTACTACTACTTGTCATACAATTTAATAGTATTAGAGATACTATACGTAAAAGTTTTATTAGCCATTGCATTGACATCATGCTTGGCGGTCTCTAGGCCAAATGTAGGTATAATGGGATTTGAACCCACGACTACAGAATGCCATCCTGTCGCTATGCTGTCTGTAGCACTCCACTAGTCACCCGAATTTATTCCTTCGTCATTTACATCTAAGGGGATGTTTTTTAAAGCGCCATCTACCTTTGATTGTATGAACTTTTAATATAATTGATTCATAGACCAACCATTGCAGTTGGTAACGTCTCAAGCGAAGACACCATCATTGGACACCATACTATAAGTAGCACTACAGAAGCGTACCAAATTGTTTTAAGTAGTGCAGTATTAAGTAGAAGTAGGTACCTACGTAATATTTGTGCAATAAAATATGAAAAGATTTTCTTCGCACTTGCTCAGCATTACAATGTTATATATTTGACGAAATTGGTTTTCTTTTTTATCATTTTAGTCGAATTTGTGATCGAGTTCGTTCCCATCTTAGTAAATAGCCCTGTTAATTATTGGTAATTTGATCTACTGGAGTTAAATCTACACCTACCGTAGCGATGCATGCATAGTATAGACTGATAGGATCAACTCAGCCAGGAGGTAATTAGTAGCACTGATAATAAATTTTAAATTACAAGCGTACTGGACGTCTAGCACCCACAGCCTGGACGGTAGAACAAGGAGTAAGCAAAACTTGAATTTAACACAAAGACGACACATAGCTTTTTAAATTCACACAAACAAGTAGACAATTTATTTTAAAAAGCACAGTTTTAATCGGTTGCTTTGCGGTTGCCTTTTCGAAGTTGGTACCTCCCATTATCTTGCGTTTGTACATTAAAATATGACAAAAATATGTCCTGGCAAGGAGTAGAAGTCGTTGCGTTGTAGAGTTTATTCTCCTGGAATATTCATGTCACTAAAGCATAGCGCTCATCTAAGCTTGCCTGAAACATCCTTAACCTCGTCATCGCTATAAAGATCAGGTCAGACACGGTCAAATGATCAAATGTAAGCTTATATTGTTCAAAAACAGTAAAGTGATCAGTCTTCCCGAATACTCTGTGACCTGATATATGTACCTACATGAAACACATGATATACATTCTCCCGGTGGTACTCGGCTGCACTCGTTTTATTATATAATGAAGTCGGTTAATAAGAAAACAAACAAGCTATTATATTCAAGCTGCAAAATTAGGTATATCAGCATTAAATAGTTGCAAGTTTAAGGGAATAACTTCGCCAGCACTATCTAGATTCTAGAATATAGCTTCTATAGCTTCTTTCGATACCGAAGTAACAAGAAATTTTAAATCCACTAGAGTATTTTATATGAAGTGTATATCTGTTTGTTTTACAGCTGAAGCGATTGGATGGAGGTAAAGCGGAGGAGCTTGCCTGAAGCCGCGACTGGCGGCTCGTGCCGCCCTCGCCCCCGCGCCGCGGCCTCGTCACCGTCCCCAGCGAGACCCGGCTCGCGGTCACCGTCACCCACCACTACCTGTGAACTCTACACTATACACCATACCTGTGCGCCATACGATCAGCTTAAAAACCTACCAGTGAATCATATGAGCTTAAAAACTACCCATTGATCATACGATTAGCTTAAAAAAAATCGGTGAATCATACGATAAGCTTATAATAACTTCCAGGCAATCATACGATAAGCTTATAAAAACTATCAGTGAAACATACGATTAGCTTATTAAAACTACCAGTGAATCATACGATTAGCTTAAAAGACAACCAGTGAATCATACGATTAGTTTATAATAACTGCCAGGCAAACATACGATTAGCTTATAAAAACTATCAGTGAAACATACGATTAGCTTAACAACTACTAGTGAATTATACTACTAGCTTAGAACATTTTCAGTGAACAGTACTTGAATAAAAATTATCATTACAGGGTTATTTGTAAATAGCCTGTAACCGCGAACAGTTTTGGAACTAAAGGTTAGTCAAGATTTTCATGTAGAAATGTGCGCAAATGGACCCGATAATCTCGTCTAGCAGACCAATGTTGTCATGCCAATAGTGCTAAATGTGTCTGTCGGCACGTCTAGCACATATATTTCATAATAGATTGGAATTATTTTTCAAATAGAATAGAATATTGAGAGAAAATAGCAGAAAAAAATTTATTAACCTTTTTAAATATAGGACAAAACGTACCTGTACTAATATAGAATAACTCAGAGATTATTCGTCGTCTCTATATAATACTTCATTAGAGAGAAATCCGAACGTTGGGTCGTTTAGAGCTGTAGTAAGATCAAACCGTGTTAAGAATAAACGACGTCTACCTAATAGCATAAAGTAGTAATCTTTTTTACTCTTCACTAGCCAATGAAATTTGGTAAACTTATACAATTTACACCGCAACCAATATTTTGTAGAAATAATTTACCGTTCACATTATTTATACCTACCTAAATTTTATAAATATTTTTTAAATGTAAAATGCACCAAGCACAATTTTTACAACTTTACTATATTTTGTAACGTTATTACGTCAGTGTTGTTAATATAAATGAGGAATAGGTATCTCACGGCGCTCTACATATAGGTACTATACATAGAAAATACATATATATATATATATGATACATACTGTCTGTGAGTGGTTCTCAATGTTATCTTGGTCGCTATTTATCTGATAGAAGTGTCCGAATTCGGAACATACCTCTCGGTTGTCACAAACAAACGGACCATAAATATCTGAATAAAGGTCCATTCAAAAGAAGAAATAAAAAACATTTCCAATGGAAAGTCGAATTGGATACGCCCAATTTATTTTGATACATTTCAGGGCACACCATAACTTGTTCTAGTAGCTTGTTCTTTTCCCATTCAGTTGCTTGCGACGCAAAAGTGGGTGGTGGCCCACACTTTGAGAACCACACATTTATATGAAAGCGTTTCTCGTGATAGCCCCACAACCGCACTTAAACTTAAGAACATATTTTATATAGTTTCTACGATATTTGAAATTCTGTTTCATGTAATTACAGAAATAGTAATTTAAAATTAAGAAGATCAGGATCACAATATTTTGTTACTTAGTATGGTCTTTGATATTAACTATACTTCCTAGTAAAAATATATTTGAGGAGGAACCAATAAGGTTTTTACTCAAATTAGAAAAGGATTTTTGGAACAGTGATTTCAGACTTTAACATTATGTTTGCGACTGTACCGAAATATCAAATATAAAACACGGTAAATATCACGTTAAAATCCAACTTCATTTTTACTCTATTGCTACTGTAGCAACCTACCTTCTTTATTATCATACCCCCTTACTTATAAACGTTGAATAACCTCTGAATAGTTATTCAGCGTTTTGTCTTTGTCGCTTATATGACAGTTTGACGTTGAAAGAACGGAACAAAACACTGAATTACTATTCGCAGCTAATTCAACGTTTATAAGTAAGGGGGATAGTTTCTAAGTAACAAACGTAATTCAACGTGAAAGTGTTCATTATTTCTACTTGAGAGAGATAACTGTTGAACATTACGTGTATTAATTGTATGTGAAACAAATGTGTATGTAAATTTATTGTCTACGTTTTAATAAATCTGATACTATTTATTGATGGTTTTTAATTCAGTTGTGTCATATTTCGTAATCCCTTCTTTTTGCTTAAAAACTTCTTTAATATTGACTTGAGACTGTAAAGGTGGATGATTTGCTGGGAACTCTGCCTCTTACATCGGCGAATAAGTACGAGTATAGAAACGTAAATGAAAAAAAAAATACCTAGACCGACAAAAAAGTCTCCTACGGCCATATAGAGTAGTATCAAGTAGACTAGATATATTAACTCTTACATTATTAACAATTGGATATTATAATAAAGGGTGTCTGATTGAATCGTACGCCTATAGGTCCCTACGTCACTAGGGCTGCGCCGTTTATCTTTCGTAAATCTTGGAAACGAGTAAACTTACTGTAACATTGGCTCAAGTAGGTAGTTAGGCTTATAAATTGCGATCGGCTAGATTAAGTAAGTACAAGTGGTTTTTTTTTACAAATTTCATCTTCATCACTTGGTAAGAGCGAGATAAGTATATGTTTAATAGTTTGGACATAAAGCCGCTAACAGCGCGATGAACAATCGTATGCAGTTTTACTCGTAGGTATTGTATGTAAGCCTGGTAGCACTGCGGTTATGGTCTCAGTATTCAATTACACCACAATCCAAACGTCTCACCTGTAGGTACATCTGATCTGCACATTCACTGGGTTAATGTCAAGTTGCAACGTCCGGCGAACAGATTACAGCGTAATATATCCTATATTCCTAGTCCAGCGGGCCTATGATGCGACACCCGAGATAATTTATGTCGTGGTTTTTGCCTTTGAAAAACCACGACGTAAATTATCTCGGGTGTCGCATCATAGGCCCGCAGCTCGATGTACCATTAGTTGACGAGTTAACAGATTTTATTTTGATATTATTTTCGTAACTTCTATTTAAATTAGGTTCAGCTTGGGTTAACGAAATATTTAATACACACTCTACCAGTAACAGTACATGATAACTATAATGAATTATTTAGTCGAGTAGGTATCCCGACAATTGGTGACTTTCTGAGTCACTCAGTGCATGCGCGGACGCGGCCGAGTGCGCGTGCTTTCTATTAAAAAGTGACTCTGAACATCACGCAATCCACCGGGATACCCACTCGAAGAATATAGTAAGTCAAACCGTAGTTAAATCTATATAATGAATTAGATTATTCCGTAAATTTATAATCACGCGTCATTGCTGCATAGAACATATAATCATTCGCAAAAGAAGCGAGAAGCGCTGCCAGAAGTACTGCCAAGAAGTAGTACTCATATCCCGAGTCTGTGCTTCCCAATTCGGTACAATGGAGTGAAAAAGTCGCGAGTGCGTCATTGCGTGCTCCCTCAGGGAGATAGTGGTCAAACGCAAAAAGCAAAGGGAAATCATAATAATATAGATGTGCGGCCACTCGCACTCGTGTCCCGTGAGTACCGGCATGTATGTGTATAATGATGTATCATCCAGTGAGCATTCTAGGTCTAGCGTAATAATATCTTCGACCGCATCGTCACTGGCCATCAAGTGAGATAGTGGTCAAACGCTAGATCTATAGATCTACGCTGCCATCTGGCAGCGTAAACATAAAAGCGTGAGTAAAGCCGGATAAGACATCTATATACTTATATGTCAAACTCACGAGAATTTCCAAACAAAAATTCAATACTTTTTCCCAAATTATGTGTGCGAAGGCCAATTGACAACTTAAATTTTGTAATTCAAGCAAAATGATGTGGTTTCTACACCAACTTCAATCACCTGGTTGTAAAGTTCATTTAAGTAAAACATTACAAACGCCACGTAACAATTATCAAGCTAAAGGTAAACGCATCATTTGAAAACATAGATAGAAATAAATGAGGCTTGCTTTAAAAAAGTTTATAATTCAATATGTCAATTTGTATACTCGGAAAGATCAGTCTTTAACATAAAAAAGACTAGTGTTAATTAGAATTAAGTGCCTTACGCATACTTAGATGCATTTTAACTAAAAACATGGGTGTAAAGTCAACTATTCAATATGGCAACATCGACCACATTGAATAAATATGCCTGGTTGGTAAAAACCAAGATTAGCAACTTCTGTAGCTTCTGTAATTATAATTCGTTCTAAATATTACAATAATTAAAAATAACAAGATACATGAAAAAAAAATTGGCTTCATGTAGCCATTCAAATATTAGTGTAAAATTCAAAAGCTGTTGGTCTTCTACAAATAAATAAATAATGATACAATCTAGGTAACATTTACATACAGATAAAATATTACCAAGGCCGTGGGCAGATCCAACATAAATTCAAATCTAACGGACCTAGTATTTATTCTGTATTAGTGATTCTGTAGTTCAATAAAACTAATGGTGTTAAACAGGATATTATAGGGTTACGATACAATCCAACTTCGAGTAACACTTATGAATGACAAAAATCAAATTAAATCTTTTTATTTATTTATTATATCAAAATGCGGGTAGTTTTAGTTTTTAGTCGTCTCTTTTCGAACCAACTAAAACTATCCGCAATTGAATAAAACTCGTCTAATATTACAGATAACTAGAATTTTAGAGAATGGAGATAAAACAATTTATACTTACAACTTTATCACTAGAATATTTTTTTTTTTAATCAAGATCGTACAAGTGGTGCATTTACAGGTGTGCTGGGTCAATTACCCCCTGTATTTACAGCTACAGATGTTTTCCTCCTGGACATATTGTAAACAGAAACATATGCGACTCGAGGAGGTGTTTAGAATACTGGAGACAAATAAATGTAACCACAAGCAATTTATGCTTTATATATAGTTGCATACTTTATCTCGCATACTCGTCCGACCGACTCAGCCCCTCACTAGTTCTCATTAGTAATCGACTGAGTCATCTGGATAAAGGGGGAGGTGGGAATTAACTTGTCCAAAGACTTGAACTTTGTTCTAAGTGAATCTCAACATGAAGTTGACTTGACACCCTGATATATGTTAAAGTACTCAAGTATTTACAATGTACAAACAATTTACAAACTAAACATCTAATATGAAACACGGTAACACACTTCCCTTCCTGTGTAAGAGGATTTAAACACTATCTGATTGTTCTAATAAAGCTTCTACCAAACACAAGTTTGTCAGAATTTCAATTAATAAGCAATAAGTATTTTGTATATCTCTTAATCATAATGGGAATCGTATTTAGTGCGATCGCTTTTTTTTATCAGTATTACGAAAATAAAAAAAATATATACGTATAAGTCATTATAAGTGTCATTTCGGTATATTTGCATGGTTTAGAAACATTAACAATTTTGCTTTTACGATACCCGCAAAGTAAATATCTTTCATTATGCTATAAATGCTCATATTTTGAAGCAAATTCATGAGACTCCAATTGCAATAACTCAAAAACCACATGCTAAAATAGGATAAAAAAATAAACTGTAGCAACAAAAATAATTAGTATAAATAATACATAAAGTAGTCCAAAAACTATACAATGTTATACTTCGCAATTTATTAACATTATTACCTAGTCATTAAATTTTTGGCTAAAGAATAAATAATATAATGATTGAGGGTGTTTAGATATGTACACTTCCGATCTTGAGAAACATAGTTAGTAGCATAATGGGTATTATATAAACATAAGGAGTAACTACGTTTCTCGAAGGAGTATCTAACACTCAATTTAAATCTATATGTACATTGTATATCAGACAACAATTCGAATACAAATATTTTAGAACAATGCTGCATCTTTAAATGCTAATTCGATATGTATAATATCGGTTCATATAGTTGTAAAATAAACCTCTAATAGCAAGTTATTTTAAACCTGTTTGCAACATTTGGCGCTCAACAACAGCAGGACAGAGCACAGAGTGCTGTTATCCTCAAAGTATCTTCTACAGAGATAGCATAATTATGTCATTGGCAGTGGGACTTGGCTTGTAGGATTCGGCTGCAAGTTCTGTCTAATATCAACAAAATATCAGCGTTTTCTGTATTGAGACTGAGTTTAGAATCATTTGTATAAAATTTCTAACGTGAGTGCATTTTCATGCATTTTCTAGTGTATTATTTAAGCCTTTTTAAATGTACTAATTTGTTCTAAGGGAAACCTAAATCGATGATAATATCGAATAATAAGCCATTTTCTACTTTAGACGACAGTGGTGAATTCAGGATTCTAGTTTGGGCCAAGGTTGGTCCCAGCTGAGTGTAGTATTCTTGGGTTATTTTTCTTATTATGAAAAGGAGGTCCGTTGTTGTTTTATTGTCTGATTGAATGATTAACGCATATATCATTCAGGCATGGACCCAGACTCTTTAAGGGGGCTTTAGCTTCTTAGGCCCCACTCTGGTACTGCCCTTAGCAAGAAGCGTCGAGCGCATATTAAAAGTAGTTTATCAAGCGCCTGACCCTTCGAAATGAATCCAATTCTGACTACAAACATGAAGGAATTCTCAAGCCGCCAAGATTAGCAGTGCTGTGTACATTTTTAACAATAATTTAATTAGATTTTAGCTAAATACGTAGGTTATATAAATTTAAAACATTTCTGTTTGGTGTGAGGTATCCGCGTCTTGAATAGGACAGAGTCGGCTCGATACTGCGTAGACAAAAGCGGCGTGTAGCCCATCACCTGTCAAAAACGATATAACACTCAATCGACCATTAGCTTCACTTCAAAATAATCGATTCAAAACAACTATTAAGCAACGATATGAAATACTAGTTCACAATGTGTCAGAGTAGATCTCGTGTGTTAGAGATCGAATATGTGAGTGATCAGGCACCACTCCGAGAGTGGGATGTGTTACCTGGGAGAAGAACTGTATACACTTGTGCCGCTCGTGGAAGTGCGTGTCGTCCGAAGACAGCGTCGCCGGACACCCGGGGCAGCGGAACGTCCAGCGGGACGTTACCTGCGACAATATACGGATCGGTGAGGTTATTGGATTGTGGCGGAGTTAGTGTACGCCCTAACAGGATCAGTAGGAAATGCCCAAGGTCGTCGCAAAAAGGGAATCTCGCAATACAGCTCTATTCATGTGCTGCGTAATCCATGGCACGTGGCATCTTTTATAAATACTATGAGCGAAGTATAGCGCGCCCATCGAAACAGTCAGCAGGATCACAAATAACATTAAACTCGTAGTAGACATTTTTTATTTATTTATTTATTAACATAAACAACAAGGTCTTCAGGTCCCAAACTAGGCAGAGCCTGTGCTATGGTAACCTGATGACTGATATATATATATACACATATACACGCCCAGACACAGGTCAAATAGACATGTTCATACACACAAATGTTTGACCTGTCCGGGAATCGAACCCGGGACCAGCTGCTCTGAAGGCAGAGTTCTACCAACTGCGCTAACTGGCCAGTCACTGAATATCATCTGTTGTCGCTATGTTATCACCTCCCGCGGAATTGTGTGTAATGATAACTTCCTTGGACTGCTGTTTTCCCATGTTAGAATCTTTAAATTATTCCACGGATTACACGCTGAATAGTCAATACTTATAGCACATTCGTAACGCTTTAATTGAGCCATATTCATCACTTTTACACTCATCACAATACAGATAAATGTTCCATACTTAATATATTAAGCCACGGGGCGTCAGATCGCTAACTCGCGCGACTGGCGGAGCGCCTGCACAGCTTCGGCAGGGTCGCCGGTCGCCGGTCGCCGGTCCCGTGCGGGCCGTAGGTGATATGAGCGCAAATAACGTAATTCAGATTAAGACTGTCTTTATTAAAATGAGAAGCATTTTTTTACATGACATAAATGATGTTACCCGTGTTGACTATAAATCGATAAATATATACTTTATACAATACTTCATTAGAAAACTCTTAGAAATGGCCCGTTAACCATTCCTCTAAAATCACAAGTTACTGACACTCGTTCTCCGTGGAAATCCATTCTGTTAAACGCGGGCTGACGTCGAAATCATTGTGTGCTATAGTTTTTCATCTCATTTCTTCTGCAGCACAACAATGTAAAAGTACATGCTCCACAGTTTCCCCCTCCCGACTACAACCCCCGCACAACGAGCTGTCTGCGGCCCCGGTACTGTGCAGGTGATGGTGGAGGTTACGGTGACCAGTGATGAGACCACTCAAGCAATGAGACCAAGCGTTTGTAATCTTTTAGCATAATATATTAATAGGAACATAAGTGTTGCCTGTCTCCAGTTCAATTTCTTATCTATTTTAAAAATACGATACACAAATGCTTAAACTATATAAACAATTGACTAATTATTATTTTATTAAAATCTCTTAACTAAAGCTTCAATATTGTAAAACAGTACACATCATGGAAGCCTTTTGTACCAGTTTTGAACTAACACAAAAGAAAGCGTATGTAAGATAAATGGACATATGTACAGAACTCAATAAAGATATTTGTATATATGTATACATAGATAATGGTACTCCAGGATCGCAGCAAGTGGACATCAAACTAAATCCAGTGAATAACGACTCAAATCAAATAGCTGCAGCTATCTGCGGATAAGTTCAGAGAGCCAAGCTTAGGTAGTGACTACTGCACTGTATATCGTAGAGTACCTTGACGGGGGGCTTCCGTGTGATATGCGCCACGAGGAAGTTCATGGCGATGTCTTCGCAGTTCATGTACTCGTCGACGTAGTCCCGTATCGCGGCCGGGAGCGATCTGAAGTACGCCCACAGGTAGTAGCGGTGGATGAACGCGGCCCCGGTCAGCACCATGCTGAGCTCGCAACTGGACATTTCAGTTATAAACACTTTTCATTTATATTTACAAAAGTAAATTCATTATATAAAATTATGTATGAACAGCGATATAAAATAGGGTAGATACCCGATCGCCCGCTCGAAATCGGCACCGTCAAAACAAGGCATACGCCTTGTTTTGCTCTCAGTCGCCCATCGTGTGACATGTTGCGATGCCGAAGTGAGAATCCAAAAAGTAATAAATGGAAAACTCTTACAAGTGTTTTACTACGCTATTACTAGGGTACTAAGGTTCATTATTAAAATGAAACAATCGGTGTGTTTCTTATTAAGCTTTGAGCGCTTTGGGCACAGAGAGCGTGCTTAAAGTCATTCCAAAATGCACTGACAGCTGCACACAAAATGTATATGACGTCATCCATGACGTAAGTGAATGATTTAATATGAATTTAATGGGAACTGACATTGAAGAATTCGCGCGCATTCACACACAAAAAGCCGTTCCGATTTGCTTACGAGCGTCAGCACTGTCAGTACTAAATTCATCTCGGAACAGCTAAATCCTTACGTACGAACGTGTGCACTGTGAGCCCAAATTGAAACAGCCATAATCCGCTTGTGAACTATTTATATATTAGCTGGAGAGGTATAAGTAAACACTGGCGAGGAGATAAATATTTATTTACATAATCCAACAGCATCACATTAAACATGTGTGTAGTAAATCTAAGCTTAAGTATGGCCCAAATAGGATTTTACACATATTAATTAAATTTTGTTTTTATGTCAGGTGTGGCTGGTGGTGGAGTGGAGGGTTGTTTTGAGGTTTGATTGTCTCAGACTGTGTATCTATAGTATATTTGGTTCAAGTGTATGAACAACTTAATTAATTAATGGCATTATAATTATGGAATATAGTGTTAAACTTATATCTGAGGTCATGCCAATGCAATGTCAATGAAACATTCGACGGATCGAATCATATTTCAGACTTCATTTCTTGGTAACAATGTAATACTTTGGTCGAACCCACAGCATGATAGTAATGCACTTAATATCGTCCGCTCGGCTAACTGCCACTGCCAACTTTGAAAATATATCTCCTAACAAATTTTCGACGGTTGCCGTGGCGCAGTGGTTACTGTCAGTGACATGACTTCTGTGTCTCCTGGACCCTGGGTTCGAATCCCGGCAGGGGCAAACATTTGTGCGATGAGTGTAGATGTTTGTCCCGGGTCTTGGGTATTTGTGTGTGTCCATGCCTCCCGCGATACAGGGAATCCTAGTGCGGGGGTCTTAGTGTGATAAAAAAAAATGTTTATTGTTTCCTCTTAATTTGTATCACCATTAAATATCCCCATATAATAAAACGCTGTATAATGATAAAAATTTCGATTCACCAACATTTAAGCGTCCGATTATCAAATAACCGACGGTTAAATTGATAATCGTACGTTTTAAATGTTGGTGAACAGCACGCTTAGTTGAAGTTACCTGTAATTAGAATTGTATAAGAATCCGTTGTTGTAGTTGAGATCCCACGCGTGGTACCGCCCGGGGAAGCCCACGATGCGGTCGCGGTGCTCGCGCCATACTCTACAAACACAACAAGTTAAGTCACTAATGATAAATGAAGAGCTCTTAAAAATGTTTTACAACGCTAGTTACGTTTTACACTTTACTTATACTTTTGATATGTATGTATATTGTAATACGATTATCGATCATAAATGAAAATAGCTCAGCGGGGGGAGCGTCGCCTGTCAAACTGACGGACACTGGTTCGATCCCCAACAACAGCTTGAGCTTCCGGTGAAGGTAACACCGTTATCCAATTCCCAGCATGGTGGTAAGGTACTTTCGAATACCCGGCGGGCTAGCTCCACCCTCAAGTTTAAAAAACTATCACCAAACACATAGGCGTGTTTGGTGATAGTGTTTGGCGTGTTCAGGCAGCAGTCCTAGAAAGCCAGTGAGCATTCTAAGTCTAGCGTGATAACATCTTCGACCACATCGTCACTGACCATCAAGTGAGATAGTCAAACGCTAGATCTATACAGTATAAAAAAAAAATTGGTTGTCTGTAAAGTCGGTTTACGGACGATAGATTTACGTGAAACGTCATAATCATTTATGACTTTGACTTTGACTTCGACTTTCGAAATCCCCAGTAGCTGAAAATCCGCCGCCTACAGACAACTTCAGAGGCATTCCCTTACACTAGGACTACTATATTTTACTCTAATTTTACTAACTCAAAAAAATGTTTAATCGATAGACTTCAGTACCGGCGCAAACGTTATTATTTATATATTAGTGGGGTTCTCTAGTAGTGTATTAGATAATCCCACTAATATTATAAATGTCAAAGTTTGGATGGATACTCAATCACGCCAGAACGGCTGGACGGATCTGGATGAAATTTGGCACAGAGATAGATTATAGTCTGGAATAGCACATAGGCTACATTTTAGCCCAGTAAAATGTATGATTTCTATGGAATAATTGATGTGGCAGGAAAACCGTAATCCACGCTGATGAAACGGCGGGGCGCTACTAGTATCAAATAATAGTACGCATAGAATGGACACCCCGCCCCTCCGATCGGGGCGTGTTCATCCCGCCACCGATTGTTAGCCGACCACATACGGTTGCTTAGTTTACATTTACAATCTATCTATCTAAATATATATAACTCAATGGTGACTGACAGTGATCTATCGACGCACAGCCCAAACCACTGGACGGATAGATGTTATGACGTAGGCATCCGTTAAGAAGGATTTTGATTAATTCTACCCTCAAGGGGATAAAATAGGGGATGAAAATTTGTATGAAACTTTGTCAATTTTAAACCGATCGGGCTGAGACTTTGCATGCATAAAGCTACTATGACGTAGGCATAGAAAGGATTTTGAGATTTCCCGAAAGTTTGGTTCCCGTGGGATAATTGAGGTAGCGGTAAAACCGCAATCCACACGGGTGTAACCGCGGGGCACAGCTTTAAAATAATATACGTCTAGTAGCTACTGTATACAGTCATAATAATATATTAATTATGTCATGTACATAATTAATATATTATAAACCACCAAGGTAACCTGTGTAAATGTGAGATACTTACTTGCTTTAAGTTATGTATGCTATAATGTACTTCTAGGTTTATGGTCTTGAAAATATTTTAAAAAATACTAATAAATCACACACGTGTATGGTGTCGTCTTGTGCTGTCTACGGCTGTAGGTACATCATGTGAACGTCTAAAATAGATAATAATAGTAATAACAGATATTTGGGTAAAATAATTGATGTTGAAATCTCGTTAAACTAAACTAGATAATTAGTTATTTACTTTTTATTTTGAGTTTGTACCAATAGACGTGAGTGAAACAATGATTCGAATTGCACAGGCAACTTTTGCTAAGTAACGCAATTCAAATAAATGTAATTGTCTCAATCGATTATATTGTACCCTAGCACTACACTGCCTCGCGGTTTCACCCGCATGGCCTACGGTTTACCACTACCACAATTATCCCCCGCGAAGTTTTTTCCGGGATAAAAAGTAATCTATTTGTTATTCCAGGGTATAAGCTATGTTAATTCAGAATTTCATTCAAATCCGTTCAGCCGTTTGAGCGAAACAAATATACAAACAACAGACAAACTTTCGACAAAATAATATGAGGGTGATTATAGAATACATTATAGAAGACTTTCCGTATGCGTAAACCTATCTCGCAGGCGTCTCACTCGCACGATCACACGACCACAGACGTTCCGCAATCCTAGTCCCGCTACACACACACAGATGCGCGTGTGACAAACCGACATCTGTGTAGTGTCCGTGTAACAGATCCCGTAACTAGACCGCCACATCACATAATTTGTATGGAACTGTAGTCGGGTGTCCGGGCCGACACGACCTTCAAACTTCAAGGCCACCAGAACAGGTTACCTGAATGCGAAGACGATCTCGTCATGTCTGAGATGCGCGTCGTCGTCGACACAGAGCACGGCCTCGGTGTCGATGAGGTGGAACGGCAGGAACCGGTTGTTGAGCGAGTTGCGCGTCGGCCGCACCACCGCCACCGGCGCGCCGCTCTCCGGCCACGCCGCCACCGACAGCGGGGACGACGGCCCGTTCCACACCACGACCACCTGCACCGTGCAATGGGGACTCGCTCGTTACATGTTCCACGTGAGGAAACATCTGGGGTGGTGGGAGGGGGCTATGTCGCTCACTTTACTCCTTCTACGGATCTCCTCATTTCTGATTTCATCTCTTAAGGAAACCCCGAGCATAGCCCTCTCTATAGCTCGTTGTGCGACTCTAAGCTTGTTTACAGGGCACGTAGTGAAACCGAGTTTCGGTTCCGTACCTCATCACACACACTGATTGAAGACTCTTGTTTTCACGCTTTGGAGTATTTTGGACGAGAGGATGTCACGTAATTCCCCGAATGCTGCCCAGTCTACAATAGTTCGGCAGATAATAATAGAATTTAGAAAAGTATAAGTGCTACC
Organism: Apeira syringaria; assembly: GCA_934044485.1. NCBI lineage: Eukaryota > Metazoa > Arthropoda > Insecta > Lepidoptera > Geometridae > Apeira > Apeira syringaria. The sequence continues at coordinate 1,711,758 of OW203662.1, forward strand.
TTGTTTAAATACGGCAGTCCGCGCAGTCTAGCGAGCGCGGCGGCGAGCACCGCTTCCCGCTCGTACGTGAGGATGACGATCGTGAACTGCTCTCGGGGCCGGTCCCCGCCCAGCGCCTCGCTGAACTCGCGCCCCGCACCCCCGGCGCCCGCCCCCACCGGCCGGAACCCCGCCGCGGACCCCACGAACCGAGCCTCCGACGTCACCGCCGGGTCCCACGGCAGCTGCGGGAACAGCGCGAACGGATCGCCCCACTCGTTCCAAGTCTCGTACCCGTGCACCGACCCTACCGAGTAGTTGCGGGCGTACGCGGGACTCGCGTACGGCGCCTCCAGCGGGCCGAGGGACTCCTCCGGCTCCGGTTCGGCGGGGGGCGGGTCGGCGCGCGGGGGGAAGTACGACTCGTTGAAGGCGGGCGGGGCCGGGGCGGGCGGGGCGGGCCGCGGCGGGATGGGCAGCCGCGCGCGCAGCGTCGCCAGCAGCGAGTCCACGCTCGCCTGCACGGAACCCAGGTACCGCTCCCACAGCACGCGGCCCTGCCGGCGCAGCGCCAGCACGTCCGCATCCCCGAGCGCGCGGAGCAGGAAGTGCAGCTCGGGGACGCGCGCCGCCGGCAGCGCAAGCGCCGCTCGCCGCCAGTCAAGCGTCTCGCCGAACGGCATGCGGACACGGTCGCCACCCAGGATGACGGGCACGGCGCCCGAGCGGAGGGCCTCGTACAGGCGCGCCTGCAGCAGCGCGGTGCTAGCGTACTCGACGTCGCCCGGCGCCAAGACGAGCGCGAAGGTCGAGTCCCGCAGCACGGCGCGCCGCGACCGGTCAGTGCCGCACAGCGCCCAGTCCCCGGTCGGCAGCACCGCACGTCGCTCCACCGGCGGCTCGCATTCGAACTGCAGCAGGAATCTATCCGACGGGGGTGCCACGGCGACCATCTTCTTCAGCCGATCTATCAGCTCTCTCTCCTTGTCTCCGTCGGCTCCGCTCATCGGCGGCTGCGAGCCCTGAAAACTACGTTTCGCTCGTGAATTCTTATCGAACGGGAAGAGGAGGAATCGAAGATCGTGTCGAGGTTACCTGAGCAGGTAGGTCCGTCTGGCCGGTGCTATCGGTGCGCATTCGGCCCACACGTCGCCCCCGGGCGGGCCGAGCGCGGGCGGAGTGACCACGTCGTACTCGGGCCGGAACCGGCGGTGCGTGAACGTGGACTGCGCGAGTATCGCCCGGCCGGTGGACGCTCCTCTGAAAGCGTCGCCGGAACCGACCGACAGCTCCCTGCGCGCCAGGTTCAACAGCACGTGATTGCGCCCGTCGCCGCCCCAGTACGGTAAGCTTTTTAACGCGGTTTCGTTTAAAAATAACTTGTAAGACTCCACCGCCGACCTGGAGGGACGATAGAAGTTTTCTATTTTAGGCAGAACATGTTCGAAATCTACGAGCGACCTATTAATAAAAGCGCACACGTACGAAGGATTCTTATCCGACGGGAAAGCTTCTCCGACGATCACGATATAAATGCAGGCTTCGTTCGGATCGCGCGTCAGATGGGGATTATAGCCGAACGTCTGGCGCAAGGTCGTCTTGAGGAAACCGTCGACCTCGGCCCCGGCGAGCGGCGCGTGTTCGTCGGGGTCGTACAGGTATACCGGGAAGCCGGACGTGATCGAGCACCGGGAGTGGTCGAAGCAAGAGAACATGCGGCAGTGCGGCTCGGAGGCGGGAGACGGCGGCGGCAGGCGGGGCGGCGGGCGCCAGGCGCGCAGCGGGGCGGGCGGCGCGAGCGCGGGCGAGTCGCGGCGGCTCGCCTCGAGCTGCGCGAGCCGCGCCTGCTCGGCCGAGGCGCGGAGCCGCTGCAGCTCGGCGGCGGCTCGCGCGTGCTCGGCGCGGGCGATGTCAGCGCGCGCGCTCGCCGCGGCCGCCTCGCGCTGCAGCCGGCCGCGCTTCGCTTCCAACTCTCGCAATTCTGTCGACACTGACGCCTGCACCCCGTAACAAGCCTTACTTTATATTTATATTCAATAACTCAAGGACTCATATGAGCGACTGCATTGAGCATTATGCTCGTCCAAGTCGTTTGCAGTGCACCCTGAATCTTTAAATTTCAATGTCGATAAAGATGGTAGTGATACTCTTAATCAATGGAACGAATACAAAATGTGTAATATAAAACAGTTCTTATGTGGCTATGATAATGTCCATATTACTATAACCCTTATCAATATATGAATACTATAATTACATCTTATTATTAAAGTTGCGACTAGTTTTAGGTGATAGGTAAAATAATCGTCACTTATTTTGTGCTGACTACACAACGCGCGATTGGCCAGAAATGAATAAAACTCTCCTAATATTAGAGATAGCGTTGTAAGGACTTATATATACAAATTTGAATTTTAGTGCAAATAAAATAAGAACCTTTTGACTTTAAAGAACTTAAGTTGGATGATGTGATTAACAGAATTAGAAGCGATGTATGTCAACCATGAATTAATTATCATCGTTTTCATGTCAGTCACTGACAGACAACTGCTCAAAAATTTGTACTTACTAAAAGAAGTGTAAAGAAAAGTTTCAGATATTTCGAAAATCAATTTACCTTGATTCGTAACATTTCTTCAATCCTTAATTTGAGGTCAGCTGCATTCATTGTGTTAATGTCTCCAAGTGCCTCCAGCGTGTGATGTATTGGGCCAGAGTCCAAAGTAGCCGCCTGTGTTTCATACTGCAATAAAATATTTTCAAAAGCTACATCCTGAACTTGTTTTATACAGCATAGGCCCACATTTGACCTATATCTCACCTAATGTGATGCAGTCTTTGTTGGACCATGCTGGCTATATAGAGACCCTACTCTCAGAGATGTTTTAGAGTCCCTAACACTTGTTAAAAATCAAGATCTACCAAGTGTCGTAGACCAAACGCTGGATGGAGTTGAGTGTGCAAAAAATAGAGAACTACATCAATAAAACAATAATCAAAAAGGTTCGGAAGGATTTGTTTAGTCCATGTTAAGTATATATATATAGTACGCGCTGGGCCGCTTTAATGTTTGTGGAATGCAGCACGACGCGAGGCGTGTCACGGTTTTTTATACTTCCTGCTCGCTCGGCGTCGTGGATAGGCCGGGCGCGTCAGTCGAACACAGTAAAGGCGACACCACGCTTGAAGCGGTAGCATCGCGAAGGTGCGAATCATTCTGCCCCTGGGGCATTTTGTATGTATAATTCCACTGTTAAACGCCGGGTGTCGATTTGGATGGAACAGAATTTGGAGGTCAATCAACGTTGCAGGCCGGCGGGGTGAATTATAGATCTCCTAAATCATATCCTTTTTGTTCATAGTTTGCTTCGGCCATTGCATATTGTATTGAATTGTCGAAAATAGGTCCGGTGACCAGCTCTATTCTTCTATAGATTCCAGTACCAGAATCCAAATTCCTTTATCAGGTCAGGTTGGTTATTCCAGAAAATAGATCTTGCCATAACTAAGAAAACAGGTCCAAACCTGGCTACCAATAGTTAGCTCTACTGGTTTGAGTTTCAGTATCAATCAACCTCTAGATTCTTTCATGAGGAGAGTTCAGGACAGAGGTTTCATCACAACATACAATAAAAATAGCTAAATTTTAATATATTTAATGTTATTTACATTAAATAAAGTAATATTAAACATGTAGTATTATTCAAAGTTGTAGTATTATTAAGAGTCAAACACTGCAACCAGTAGTAGATGTTTTTGTTGTTGGTCACCTGGCCACTCCCTGCTGGTTCCTGTGATGCTCAATTGAAACAGATACAAAGAAGTGTGCTTATATCACTACAAAACTTCAAGTTGTGTTTGATTGCTTTGATAAACTTCTTACACTTACTATTCTGTGGTAAAGAATTTAACATACAGTTCATCATGACAGGCCGGTTGGCGCAGTTGGTAGCACTCTGCCTTCTGAGCCGCTGGTCCCAGGTTCGATTCCCGGACAAGTCAAACATTAGTGTGCATGAACATGTCTGTTTGACCTTTGTCTGGGTGTATATATGTATAAAAACACAAAATCCAAAATAATTTATATAAATATATATATAATATGATTTATATAAAAAAATATAAATCCAAACACTATTGCGCAGCTACCTATTTCATACCATATCTGCATGCTCCTCTCCTGCACTTCGGTGTCCCCTTACTCAACAGGTTGCCTGCAGCACTGTGACATTTCTTTTGCTATTAATGTTTTGTTTTTAATTCTAATTGTTATAACCTCTGAATTTAGTGTCCAATTTAAATAATTCAAAAACTATTGTACAGGTAATGTATTAAAACAGTGTTGAATATAAAATAACTGAATAAGGATTAAGTCAAAGTTCTGGACTGATTTGTTCAGCATTTCTATCTATTTATAAAATGTAAAAAAGTAGTAATAGTATATAGTACATATGAACTCATGGAGCTTTTTGTAGAAATTGATGTGTTTTTTAATATTGTACATTTATTGTGGTATCATCAATCGTTTCCACAGCACATGTGATGAATGACATTTTATGGCTAGCTTTTTTACACCTTGCAGTAGCATTCTAATGGTGAAAGACTTTATAAATCAGTCCAATAGTTTTGAGTTAGTTAGTTAGTTAGTTTGAGTGAGTTAGTTACAAACATACAAAATATTTTTTTTTTGCCTTTATGAATGTAGATGTTATTCTAATAACATTATATTTGGAGTGACATATTGGTTTAGACTGAATAGCACCATTATTTTATGAATTGAGTGAAACACGAAGTCGCACCTAAGCTTAGAAGTAACACAGGTTGATATGAAATGAGAATGAACTGTAAAATATGAATGTTATTTAAAAAATAATTCTTACCTTGGACAAGTAGTAATGCGTAACAAGAGGGACCACAAATAATATCGTAGATACCAGCAACAATACTCGGGATAACTTGAGGTGCCCCAGCCAGTGGCAAAACCGCTCATAAAGGTACATAGTAGGTATGGCACCGTAGTTGTAATTAGTTTATAATTTAAATATATATTTAATTTAGTCCCATCAGGGACATAGCAATCATTGTTCTAATACAAGAAGTCCTAAATAAATTAAATCTCAAATGAAAACAATCAAAATATACTTTTTTGTTTACGTCAGTTCTGTCAGGAGCACTGATTAGGTCAGGAGGGTGAAACGAAACCCAGGTGAAACTTACGTCCATAGATAAGTAACTATGCTTACGTACAAATGGGCCTATTGAAGTGAAATGTATGGAAGGTAGTTCCATCTTTAGGACACATTTCGCGAATTAATTCATATTAGTTCCAATAGTATGTGAAATGGCGCTAAAAAGAAGGGGAAAATAAGATGTTGCCATATCTATGCGTTCTTACAAAGTAAATTAAAAGTACCACGTTAGAAGTTTTCTTAAACAGTTTTGCTTCAAATTCTTCTCAACTAAGTTTTGATTTTATTATATTAATTATAATTAAATGTTGAAGCAAAGAAGTTTATGTTTCTTATTTTATGTTAAGATCTCATTACACGCAGTGACCATTTAGAAGAGATTATTTTCAAATATAAAAAGGTTGACAGAGGTATGACACACGAAAAATAATGTTGTCATGAATAACATCTAATTTTATATTATGATATAAATTTTGTTCAAGGTGTAATATAACTATTTACTATTTACAACTATTTATCCTTCGCTATTTATTAAGTAACTAATTTATTGTGGATGGACTACCATTTTTTCGGCAGATTCTATAAATGATTCAGATGTTTGACTCTCAGTAGGTACATAGTTACTTATCTAGATGTACGTAGTTTATATTCTCTTTGTCTAGATCATGGATGCACAGACTTATTAAGACTAGGGGCCACTCGGGCAAATTATGAACTGATGGTGGGCCACCAGAAGTATAGGTAATTAAAGACAATGAAAAATTGATAATAATGTATTCAAATTGAAAAAGAATTTATTAATTTGAAGCGTGGCACTGCATAGTGCTTACAATCTTTTTTATATTTGGCTCAAATTTACTTGTAGCAACACGTAAAACTGCTTCCAAACTTTCATTTGCAAGGCGGTTTCGATTTTTTGTTTTATTATTATTTAGGATTGAAAAGGTTTGTTCACATATATAGGTAGAACCAAATAAGCTTGCACATTTCAGAGCGTTTATGCGCAACTCTTTGTACGTATTTTTATCAATGCAGCGGTAAAAGTTCAGCAAGTCTCCTTCGTTGAATTTGTTGCGTAAATCTTGGTCGTTCTGAATGTCGATAATTTCTAACTGCATTAACTCTGGCGCATTTTCAACTGAAATCGTGAAAGGATTGCTAAATATGTCCAACAGAGGTTTCACTGTTTTAAACTCCGAAAATCTGTCTTGAAAAGATTGAATCAAAATATCTAGCTTTTTTACATAACTGAAATTAATAGCAGTTTTTTTGAATTTTTCAGCCATTTTCTTATAATTCGGAAAATGATTGTAATTTCCAGAATTCAATTGCGATCTGAAAAGTGTCAGCTTGCATTGAAAGGATGATACATGTGCGTAGAGCTGGGATATCAGTTGATTTTTGCCTTGAAGCCGTGTGTTCAAGACATTCAAATGATTTGTAATGTCAACTAAAAAAGCCAAATCACACAACCAATCAGGACTTTTAAGTTCCGGGACGTCCCTTTGCTTTTCCGCCAGAAAAATATCAATTTCTTCTATTAAATTTAAAAATCGTTCCAGTGTCAATCCACGACTTAGCCACCTTACTTCTGTATAATACAGTAAATCTCCATGTTCGCATTCAATGTCATCAAGGAATTGTTTGAATTGCCTGTGATTGAGTCCTCGTGATTTTATGAAATTCACAGTCGAAACTACCACTTTCATGACATTTTCAAATTCAATTTTTTTAGAACAGAGGGCTTCTTGGTGTATAATGCAGTGAAACTGCATGAGATCTTCAGCGTTTAAGTTTTTTTCTTGCAAATGCTTTTTCAACAAAGTAACTAGCCCAGAATTGACACCAATCATCGAAGGAGCACCGTCAGTCGAAACTCCCGATAATTTCGATAAGTCCAAATCAGTTTTTGAACACTCGTCCAAAAGTACATTGAGTATATCAACTCCTCTGGTTTGACCTTTCAATGAACACATTCCTAATAACTCTTCGAAGACTTCAAAATCTTGAGTAACACCTCGTATGAATATAAGAAGTTGAGCTGTGGAACTAATATCAGTGGATTCGTCGAGTGCTAATGAAAAAAAATCAATTATCTTAGTTTTTTCATTTAATTGTTCCGCAATATTATCTGACAAAGACATAATTCGTCTTTGGATGGTCATACGATTCAGTTGAATTTTCTCAAACTTTTTTGCTGCTTCTGGACACATTTTCTTAGCGGCAATTTCTATGCATTCTTTTACAAAATCCCCATCATTGAAGGGGCGACTCCGCTTTGCTATCATTCGAGAAATTTCATAACTAACTTCTGTAGCTGTTTCTGTATCTTGAATGGGTTTTGTAAACATAGCTTGTTGACCAATAAGCTCCCGTTTTAAAGACAAAACTTTTTGCTTTCTTAATTCGCCTGTAAACTTCGTAAAAGTAGGATGCTGCGTTTCATAGTGCCTTTTTACATTATATTCCTTTGCAATCGCAACAGAATTCTTGCAAATTAAACAAACGACTTTGTTATGCGACCATACAAAAAAGTATTTCTCAGTCCAAATTTCTTGAAACTGCCGATTTTCATCTTTAACCTTACGTTTTTTACTAGTTCCTGGCATGTCCATGTTGCGTTTTAATCCTGACTAGGATTACCACAGCACCTAAAACCAATTACTAGGCATGAGTTCGATATATCAAAACGTAACTAATAACCGATATGAGTTTCATATCGTATCATATCGATATGACGGTTGCACATAACCGATATTACAAAAACTATGATATCTATATTATCGAGACGATATCAAAACACGCGCGAGAATACCTACGTTATGAAAACTGCAAACGATATAACCAAAACGCAAAACCGTGCACACAACTGAATGGATTGATATTCGTTTCTTCTCTTTCTTACTAAAGAGCGGTGTAACGGTTTTGGTGATATAACGAAAACGCCCATGTCTACCAATTACAGTTCCTAATTAATTACCAAAAATAATTGATAAAATATGTAGATAAAATTAATAACAGTTTTACTTACGATTTCACAACACAATTATACACGGCACTTGACGGGAAATCTACGTTGAATGTGGATCAAAATATATTATAATTATGACACCGGCTAGTCGAGTTAAAATCTACACTAGAACTAACGACACTTTACTCAAGTTTACTCAAATTAAAACCGAACTGTCGGTCGCTGCGGTTAGCGTGGCTTTTATACCACGCGCATAGAGTCGAAAACTGTCTGGAGAAATCTCGAAACCGACTCTGGAAGCTTCGTGTATCTACCTACGCGAGCTATCGGGAATTTGGGACTATTGCTATCTCGCTCGCTCGAATTTAACCGAGATCAGCACGAACATTACCGACCGCTGTTACCGACGCATGCACGGCGCACCGATAAGATTGATAGAGCGCGCGCGCGAGATTCAAATTACTTTTCGAACATTTGTTATTGGTTTTATTCTGGAATAGAACTCAATATTTTCGAATGTACGAGAGTATTATTTTTGCTGTCGGCGGGCCACCAGTATTCGACCGGCGGGCCGCATGCGGCCCGCGGGCCGTAGTCTGTGCATCCCTGGTCTAGATGTTTGACAGCGCTCACACTTCTCTACGTCGTACCTACTCGTGAGCGTTCTAAGCACAGGACGGTGACGTCATGGATAACGTCACACTCGACCGAAAGCTTAATGGAGAATATTTAATTATTTTGATTTTTCTAACATTCATGTGTCGTAAAAGTTATTTATAATACTAGTGTTAGGGTTGAAACACCGTTTATTTTTCAAAATCTTTGACTGATTATAATTTGAAATCCTAATTTTTTCCGATATGCACTACTCAGATATCGTTTCTTCAGACGGTTCAGTATCCGTTACTTCAATACTACTACACCTTATAATATCCGTGAAAGAAATGACCTAGCAAAACTTTGCTCCTTTATGTCTCTCAAAAATGTATATAGCGAGCAACTCTTATCACATAAGAGCAAGGTGTAAATTCTCCAAGCTTAGGAGCATATAAAATAGTTTACGAACTATTATAACTTACCGAATATATACAAATAATTTTATAAAAATCGGTCAAGCAACAATCCGTTACGGAGAGTTTGGTTACAGGTTACAATCACTGATACGAGAATTTCATATAAGTACTCAATAGATTATTTTATTAGCGTATTACCTACTTTTTAACGCAAAGTTGGGCGAAAGAAGTGATGGAGAGTTGAGAGTGGGGCAATTTGGTTATGGACAACGGAACCCTAGGGGACAGAGGCTGGCCGACTTCATGAAGAAAGAGGGACTCTTTATGATGAACTCTTTCTTTCAGAAGCCGCCTCAAAGGAAATGGACCTGGTTGATCCCAAACGGTTTCACACGAAATGAGATCGATTTCATCATGATCACCAAGAAACAAATATTCAATGATGTCTCTGTGATCAACATGGTCAAAACCGGTAGTGATCACCGCATGGTAAGAGGCACATTGAATATTAATGTCAAACTTGAGAGGTCCCGTTTGATGAAATCCACGCTCCGACCTCAAAATGTCCATGTCCAAAACCCCGAGAGCTTTCGTTATCCAATCGCTTTGCTTGTCTTGAGAACTTTGCGTCGGTGGACGAGATCAACAATAGGTTTGTAGAAACTGTCCACGAAGTGGGGTCTAAGCTCTTTCAACCCCGCCGTAAAAATGGACCTCAAAAACTCTCCAGCCATACCCTTGACCTCATGGCTGAACGACGCTCGTTACAACTGCAATCATCCGATGATGCTACGTCATATAGGCAGCTCAACAGACGAATATGGAAATCCTTGCGACACGACATCCTTACCTTTAGTACAAGTCGTATTAAAGATACGATCGAATGGAGAAAAGGCTCCAAAATGTTTGCAAGAGACAGGTCTATTGGGCAAAGCCAGATGACTAAGCTGAAGAGAGATGATGGCAGTATAGCGTCGACTATAGCAGAGGTGGCAAATGGATACTGAAAGTCCTTCAGAAGCTCTTTAATTCCGTTGTCCTCGAAGGGTCAACGCCGGAAGCATGGAACAGTGGTGTTGTTGTTCTTCAAGCGTAGTGGTGTTGTTCTTTAAGAAGGGTGACAACACATTGCTTAAGAACTACAGACCCATTTCGCTTCTGAGCCATGTTTACAAGCTGTTTTCAAGAGACATCGCGAATCGTCTCGAACGTAGGTTTGATGACTTCCAACCTCCCGAACAAGCCGGTTTCCGAAAAGGCTACAGCACCATAGACCATATCCATACGCTGCGGCAAGTTATACAGAAGGCCGAAGAGTATAACTTGCCCTTATGTTTAGCATTTGTGGACTATGAGAAAGCCTTTGATTCGATCGAGACGTGGGCGGTGCTTGAGTCTCTCCAGCGGCGCCGTATTTACCATCGGTATATCGAAGTGTTGAAGTGTTTGTACAATAACGCCACCATGTCGGTCCGAGTACAAGTAGCAAAAATCCGAGTAGCAAATTTCGAGGGCGATTCCATTGCAAAGAGGCGTGAGACAGGGAGACGTTATGACGTTATTTCTCCGAAACTGTTCACTGCCGCATTGGAAGACGCCTTCCAGCTCTTGGAATGGAAAGGATTCGGCATCAACATCAACGGCGAGTACATCACTTATCTTAGGTTTGCCGACGATATTGTCATGGCAGAATCGATGGAAGACCTCAGCACGATGCTCGAAGGCCTCAATAGAGTTTCCCTAAGGGTGGGCCTTAAAATGAACATGGACAAGACGAAAATTATGTCAAATGCCCATGTTGCGGCTCGCCCCCATATCAATTGGGAACTCGACTCTCAAAGTTTTTGACCATTACGTGTACCTAGGACATACAGTCCAATTAGGTAAGTCCAACTTTGAGAAAGAGGCCAATCGTCGAATCCAACTCGGCTGCGCAGCGTTCGGAATTCTGAATCGAATGCGTTCCACTGGCCGACGACCTGTTGGTTGATGCCGCAGAAATGCTTTTTTTACGCTACGATCTTCTTCCATTCTTCTTATGTGGCTGAGCCAGCGGAGTCTGTGAGCTTTAGTCTCTCCAATTATGTTCGGCCGGGCCACGAGCTCTTCAATCTCGGCATTTTTTAGGATTCTCCGGCTTTCATCCGGCCTTCTCTTTCGGCGTGATATCTTGCGGAAGATTTTCCTATCGGTTACTACAAGCGTATTTTCCTCTTTAAGTGTTACCTATATCCAGGACTTACATCCATACATTAAAATAGGCAGTATTACGGTATTGTAAAAAAATGTATTAAGTATTGCGAATTTTCGTGCAACTTCTAAGAACCTGGACACCAACAACTTGAATTTGTTAGACTAAAAATTTGTTACTAGGTAAGGCCCTGCTTATCGAGGATTAGTTGAAAGGGAGGACTCAAAAGACGCCAGTGGGTTATATGATGGGCAACAAACAATTCATATCTTATGGAATCCCACAAAGCAGCGTATTGGGTCCAAACCTGTTCTTGGTTTATGTAAACGACGTGTGTAACTTGAATTTAAATGGTGGCAAAATGTTCTCCTGCAGATGATACCACTCTCATTTTTGTGAGAAACATTTGGGAAGAAGCTCAGCTACAGGCAGAAGTTGAATAGCAAGTCGTTACCCAATGGATGCAAAGTAACTTGCTCACGTTGAACGTCAGTAAAACAAAATTCATCACCTTTGCAAATTCTAGAGGACAGACTTTGATATCAAAGTTCACATATACTATGTTGCAAGTATGGATAAGATGTACATTTTTTAGTTTGTGTTCTCTGAATAAAACTGCGGAACACTGCGGTAGCTTCGAAAAAGTCTGTATAAGTCTATAAGTTAAAATGATAGTAAAATAAAGTACCTAGAAGTTAAGAATTTATAATTACACACATTATTTAGTGAGTAAGTACATACCTATATATTTGTATTATGTGCATATTTTATTTGGGATCGGTAAGCAACTTAAAGAATTAAAGCAGGCGCGAAATTCGCCCATTTATACTTAATTGTAATCTACAAACATCGACGGTCACCGTGGCGCAGTGACATTGACTTCTGTGTCTCCGGGACCCTGGGTTCAAATCCCAGCAGGGGCAAACATTTGTGCGATGAGTGTAGATGTTTGCTCTGGGTCTTGGGTGTTAGTGTGCTGTGATTGTGTGTGTCCAAGCATCCCGCGATACAGGGAATCCTAGTGCGGGGGTCTGAGTGTGGAAAAAAGACCGACTAGGTAGGACTCACGTGGTAAATAGCCTTTGGGGTCGAAACGTTCTCGAATTGAGAACTATGTACTGGCAAGCGCAGCATAGGACGGTCGCCAAAAAAGGTGGACAGACGACCTGACTAAGATCGCAGGCAAGACAGGTCCTTGTGGAAATCAATGGGGGGAGGTATATGCAGTGGATGTCTTATGGCTGAGATGATGATGACCGTTGGCCCACCAACGGCTTGGAGCATTCTGTTCCGGTTGGAGCCAAACCAGCTTCGGTAATTTTGATAACCCACGCTCCCACCGGTGGGTTATCATCGCTGCATCCACTTTTACATTTGTGATTGCACGAAGTTGTGGGCCTGCCGAAAAGACGTACCTACACAACTCTATCGCAACGGTATTTTAAAATCCAACTTTGGGAGGCGGAGGAACTTATGAGGGAGAGGAGAAAAAACTCCTTGTTGCGCTTCAGAAAACGCGAGCACTGAGTGCGAAAGTCAACCCCCGAGGTGTAAAAGCCCCCATCTAGTTTCCTGGCCATTGGGCAGCGGCATTGGCGGGGCTGCGGCGCGGCGAATGCTAGTACGTAGGTACAACAAGGGCAAGTGTTTCATCTGTCTAAAACTATGTTTTCTACTAGTGACATCTTCGTAACTTATTAACGAAAGTACTCAACACACATTTTATAATAAACATATTTATTTAAATAATTAGGTACAAATCTGCTAGCCAACATCATAACAATCAAGGGTAAAGGAAAACAAGGGTAAACATACTGGTAAGAAGGTAGACAATACATTATATTACCTCCTATGCCACGATATGATTACAGAATAGCGGTTAGAGCAAAAAAAGCATTCGACTTATCTATAGGCTGACAATATCTAGTGGATTGCTCAAATGTTTTTGTAGTAGCTGTAGTACTTTAATTATAGTTATTAGATAGTATTTTATTTTAATAAAGACATCGGCCCGCACAAAATATCATTCACTTAAAGTGATTTAATTTGATGTAAGTATGCAGGCTACCCAACAATAATATTAATCTATTTGTTTCGTTACACAGTCAAAACAACCGCATATCTGTGATTTGTGCACTCAGCAGCGTTATAAACAAAGTTATAAACCGCCTCGGCGTTAATAAATTAGTAGAGAATAGAGATCAATTTCCTTTAATGAAACTAGTTATCTACAGTCCTACAATCAATCGGTTTATATTATATAATATACATTTTTATCAGATTATATCTATCACGATTGCAATTGCATGATGAATCGACTCGCCAATAGTTACTTCGGGCTAGTAACAATGAACGCTGGAAAAAGTACTACTTCCCTACTGCTGTACCTATTTATATACATCTATAATTGCATTTATGTAAAGGTATTATAGGTTAAATTTCTAGATACAATATAATCAAAACAATTCAGTATAGTAAAAAGTAATTTATAAATAAATACCTACATAAGTACCTAATAATTTTGTGATAAGTTTATTTTTCGTTTTATTGCTTATAAATAAGTTAAAAAAACAGACCTTATTTACGTAATTACTAACTTAGGCGGTACTAATAAGGCACTATTTTCCAACTCCTGCATATAATCTGAGTTTAATTCAATCTAAGGTGAATTAAAACAAATAATAACCCTAATTCATTTTAGGATTGTTTTTAAGTGCCTTAATTATGGTAAGTTTTAAATTCTATTAAAATTTCGTTCAAATGCGAAATAATATTTGGATCATCCATCATAACTTATGACTACAATTATTTTAGCTACAATGGATGTATTTAGGGACAAAATCTTTAGAGAACGTACTTGATATTACAGAAATTCGAAAAGGTCGTCTCATTCAGTTTCAGTAACGAAACGGTAAATTTTTCTCAGTAAAACGGACCACGTTGATACTCAGGTAAAATGATAGAGGAGCGGAGGCTGCATACTCAAAGCGTTGATATGATATGCCTCATCTAAATTTCCAAAAAGCGCCGCACGTGTTTTGACTTAGTTGATTTATAAACGTTTATCAAATAATCTGATATCATCACCCTCCAACGTATTTTCTGGAAATAATGCGATAACTTCATATATATATGTTTTATTCTTATCTCCATGGTGTGCTACTAAGTGAGAGAATAGCTCAGTTGGGTTAAAGAGCAAACTACATTTTGAGCAACTCTGTTTAATGATCTTCATTTTAGGAATACATTTTTTGACGTGCTCCTTTCCATTTGCCTCATTCATATAATGTAGTCCACAAGCGCATTTATAAATGGGAACAGCTTTTTCTTCTACTACTTCGACGTGGGTATCATCAATTTGTTCGCGATCATCCGCATTTGAGTTCTGTTCAGTCGTGCTGATGACACAATCTTCATTACAATTTTGGTCACAATCTTGTGCTTTCTTGTTATCACCATTGACTGAATTTGATATGTCTCTTGTCTGGTGTAAATCAATTTCATTAAATATTATTACTTTAATATTTTCGGAGCTGAATTCGGAATGTAAGTCGTGCATTTTTAAATGTTTATTAAGAGAAAGACTTTCGCAAATAAAGAAACCACATTTGGGACATTTCCATTTTGAGACATTTATTTTACAAATGTGTCTTGAAATTGAAACTTCTTTATGCACACATGCCTCACATTGCGCACATTTATACAATGTGTAATCGTTAACAGTGCCCTCAAAACTTGGTGATAATATCTTATTTAGCTGGGACTCATTGTTATTACCAAACAAAACTACTTTTATATTTCTCGTTTTAAACTCAGCTAAATCGTTATGTTTACAAATATGTCTTTCGAATTCTTCTTTGTCAACTAATAACTTGCATTTTGAACATTTGAGTAAGAATTCTACTTTACATTTGTGATCATATCGCTGCCATTTATCGACGACTCCTTCGCATTTTCTGCATTGATATAAAACATATTGTTTAATGGCATTTAAAATATTCGCAGTATAAGTGTTGTCTGTTTCACTATTGATCAAAACTATATTGTATGTTTTTATGCGGACATTATCAAAATGTTTATGAATTTTCTCATGCTTGCTACGGAAAATAGTCGACATGAATGGTAGTCCGCACACCGAACATGGATGCTTTCTGATGTTTTTAGGGCAAATGTCTTTAATGTGCTCGAACAAGAAATCCGGGTCTATAAAGTTACCACACTTGTCACATTTATACACAGTCAAGTGAGTAGGACCTTTCTGAACGACTTTCATTTTGACCCTACATTCATGCTGATATATTGAATCACCAACTACTTCTTTTTGTATAGATGGAGATACAGATGAAAATATATGTCGAATCCATGTATTATTGTCGGACGTGAAATACATAGGATCAAATGTAAGTGTTGTTATAACAGCGCGGCGCAAATGTAACTGAACATGTTTTTCATAATCATTACTTTCGAATCGTACCGAACATTTTGAACATGTCTTCAACAACGAATAAGTCTTCGTTTCAGCGCAGTAGTGATTCTGACAATGTTCAATCACTTTATCAAACTCATCAACAGCAAATTTACAAGAATAGCAAGAATAAACTAGATTGGTTTTATTACTTTCACTGGAATGGTCTTTCCGCGTGCTGGTTTGCTCATAATCGATGTTAGTCTTCAGATCAGTAGCTTCCTTTTCTTGCGCTTTTAGACTTATTACTTTAGTTGCTTCCTTATTAGCATTCAACATGGAATAATTATGGAAATTCATATGCAGTTTGAAAGCATTTTCTGATAGCTTTATTTTGCAAATGTTGCAAGTCATATATTCTATCTCAGTGCAACTGTGGGATTTCACAGCGTTTCTCCCCACAAAATGTACTTCGCAATTATTGCACTGTGGATAATCTGGTATAGGTGGAATAATCTGAACTCCTTTAAGGTCAAAGAATCTAAAATCTTGCAACTTTAAGTCACTGTCTTTTTTATGGTGATCTCTATGTGTTGCCAGCGCTTTGTACGTGAGGACAAGACCACACAAATTACAAGTATTCTTCAGAATTTCAGAGCATTGAGCTTCAATATGTGATTTTCGAGTAAGTGCTATATCAGAGAGAAAACTATTACAAGTCTGACAAAATGTTAAACAGTTCGCCTGTTCATAACGTCTGTTTCTTTTTTTAATGTCCTCAACTTTGTTATTGGCCATATCTGTCTCTTCTATTATGTCTGCGACAACGACTTTAAAATCATCAATATTTTTCCCTTGGCTGTGGTAAGTGTCGTGACTGTTATAACCATCTTTGTCGATAAGAATATCGCAATTTTTACAATACACAGAATCAGTTGTTGCTGTGTCACATTTAGGGTAATGCTCCAAATATCTATTCTCTGTAAAATGAATAGCGCATTTGGTACAGTTATACAATAGTGTCGACAATTCGGTTTCGTTAAACTGACATACATTTATTGTTTTAGATAACTTATGTTGCTTTAAGTGCAAATATTTATCGATTTTTTTGAAAATTCTTTTACAGAGGAAACATTTCCAATGGACTAGCTGTTCCATGTGTTTTGCATGGTCTTTTGCAATACAAGATGATAGAAAGTGAATATCACATTTATTACATTTATATATTATTGACTTAAGCACGAACGAATATAATCTTTTAAATGCTGGATGTTTTAGCTTGTTATTTTTCTCTTTTTCTTTACGTTTGACATTATCGGAAATAATTTTACAAATTAAATCCTTATGGTATGCATATAAATGTTTATTGTGTGCTCTTTCATTTATACTCTTTGATGGACAATATTTGCACTGTTCTTCAAATGCGACTTTTCGCACTTTGCGAACATTTTCAACTTTATGTTTACCTACTATATGCATAAAATAAGCTTTAGCAGTTGGTAACATATATGAGCAATAAATACATTCATACACAACACTGCTTTTTATGCTACCATCAGCCGTTTCATATACACTTATATCAGTCTCTTTTATAGGTGAACCGTCAGATTGAGACTGTTTATCCTTTACGAGTTTGGGACTATTCAAACTTACATCAAGGTCGTCATTATCACACTTTTGTGTTTTCGTCATTAAGTGAGGTTCACATAAAACTTTTTTAATGACCTTTCTTTTAACTGACGTTGATTGTGATCTATTTTGGTCATTATCGTTATTTTCGTATTGGGTTTCGGTTTCAGATTGAATCTCCTTGTGGTTGATTGATGGCTTTTGTTCAGATGAATTTAAATCAAGCGCTTGAATATCATGCTTTTGTTTTTTCTTAGTAGGTTGAAATTCATATGATTCCTTTTTGGTAGCCTTTCTTTGCCGCGATGATAGTTTTGACCCAGTTTCGTCAACATCTGGCTTCTCTAACTTTCGTTTCTGTTTGCGTTGATTTTTAATTTCATGAGAGTTTCTGACAGTATTTTCTATTTGTGGATGGTGATATTTATTGAATTTTAAACTATTTTTTATATCAAAACTCATAATATTCTCATTATCGTCTGAATCTTCACTTTCAAAAATTAATTTGCTTATTAAACTTTTGGAAGACAGTTTTTGTTTTTTGATGTTGGTCAAGTTTTCTTTTTCCTTCTCAATCACTTTTAAATTCGGATTGGGGTCACGTTTAGACTTGTGACTTTTGTTATTCTCTGCGCTCCCATGTTTTCTTTTAAGCCTATTTACATTTTTTTCATCTGTGTAGTTAGATTTAGAATAATTTATGGGCAATTGATTTTCGTCTTTCACTGAAGCACTACCATGGGCATTTTGTTGTGTAGACTTAGAGTCCTCCAATTGATGGGTAACGTTTTTTACATTTTCATTTTTAATATGCTGTCTTTTTGGGTATCGCTTTGGTTCTAGCAGCTCGTATAAATGATCTTCAAGGGATTTATGATCACCAAACACTTTTTTGCAATGAAAACATTCATTTTTATTTTTTGCTAATTTACTTCTAGATGGCAGCGGTATTTTTGTGGCGCGTGAAAAGTCATTAGAGTCAATTGATGCATTTTTATATTTCTGTTGGAATGAAACTTTTAATCGGTGAATATTTTTATAGTGACGGCTTAAATTAGAACTACTGCTAAAATAAGAACTACAGATATTACATTGAATTTTGATCTTGGATGGCTGTTTCTTCAAAATACTAGTTTGAATTCGTTTGTTCCTTTCCCTTTTATTTACATTCTTTTCATTTGACTTAATGTTTTTAGACACCACACTCTTTAGTGACAGTGCTCTTTTAGTTTTGACAAGTGAACTAACACATGATTCGTTAGTTGTTTTACGTGTACTTCTGTTGTTTATCAATTTTAATGAAACTTTCTTCTTGTGAATATTTTTGTAATGTCTACTTAAATTTGCACTAGTGCTAAAATAAGAAGGACATATATTACATTTATGCTTCAATGAAGGTTTTTCCAGAGTTTCAAGTACATCAATTTCCTTGTTTCTCATATTCATTGTACCTGAATGAAATTTCCTTTTATGATCTTGACAATCTGACCTATTTGGGAATAATGTAAAGCAATCTTTACAATAACGATTATTTCTATATATATAAGCTCCAAGATCCTGGAGTATAACTTTTGGTAATCTAACAATTCCCGCTGTTTGGTTATTATTGACTCCACATTTTCTACCTTCAGTTGAGCCATTATTGGATGGCTTTGATCCTAAAATGATTTTATTGGTTAATTGAGGTGTTAGGACCATTTTGTTGTTAATTACAGAATTATTCTCTAATATTTTAGAGGGATATGGAGATTTATTGTGCATATTCAAAGTCCAGTCTTCATTTAATGTATCTGAAGTTAATTTTAATTGAACTTTGGAAGCTTCTTCATATTGATTGCTGGCCTCGGGTTCTTGTTTAATATCTGGCTCTGCAATATAAATAACCTGCATTAATAATTTCACTACACCTCATCACCAAAAATAAGAAAAATAAAAATGCATAAAATATAATAGGGGCTAAAGTATAATTGAACTTTCATGGTTTGACATTTCCGAATGAAACTCATTTCACATTATACCTATGAGGTTCTATTTAATAATGTACAATATTTGAGGTTCGACTTTCATTTGTTTTTTTTATTCAGTTTAGACGGGAAAGACAGAACTAACGCGGCAGAAACGGCTACAAATATCAACGCTCCGTTTGGCGAGGAGACTGCTCGTGGGAGCTCGTGCTCGAGGAACGCACCGTGCGGTTTGAATTTAAAAGCTATTGTAATGGAAACTTCGACTTGAAGAACGAACCACGTGGAAGACCGCACACACAGGTGAATAGGGTTGAATTGAAGATTGTGGAAGCCGATCAGGGTCACGAATCGCCCAGGAATAAGCGGCATGGTTTAACGTTTCCCTGCCTGCAATCACCTTGGAGCCTTTTCTCATTTCTATCATTTTGGCAACCCAGCCGTTTACATGGATACACTCTCCGTTGTGTTTTATTTTTATTTTCTGTTATAAATACTATTTGAGCCTCTCTAAGTCTTTGTAAACTAGGCAAACACTTGTGACGACATAATACAGTGTTAATTTGTTAAAACTTGGACGTAAAACAAATCGAAGACCGAATTGCAAAAGATAAGTAATCATTACTTACCCTCACACTCTAATTAAGTTATCCCGTCATTTGTTTTTAAACTGTGTGGTACCTACCCTCATTTCAATTAATAGTGTTGCCATACTTCAAGACTCTGGCCGTATTTAGGGCAAATACAAAATGAGTCCATGCAAAAAGTGTGCCAAGCAAGTCAAGTCAACTGAAGTCAAGACATGTTCGCAATGTCAACACGCGTTCCACTACCAATGTCTGGGAATCATCATCATCATCATCTCAGCCATAGGACGTCCACTGCTGGACAAAGGCCTCCCCCATTGATTTCCACAAGGACCGGTTGGAAGCGGCCCGCATCCAGCCCTTGCCTGCGATCTTAGTCAGGTCGTCTGTCCACCTAGTCGGTGGCCGTCCTATGCTGCGCTTGCCAGTCCGTGGTCTCCATTCGAGAACCTTTCGGCCCCAACGGCCATCGGTTCTTCGAACTATATGCCCTGCCCACTGCCACTTCAACTTGCTAATCCGCTGGGCTATGTCGGTGACTTTCGTTCTTCTACGGATCTCCTCATGTCTGATTCGATCACGTAGAGAAACCCCGAGCATAGCCCTCTCCATAGCTCGTTGTGCGACTCTGAGCCTGTTCAGAAGGCCTATAGTCAGAGACCACGTTTTAGTTCCGTAAGTCATCACTGGTAACACACATTGTTCGAAGACCCTCGTTTTCAGGCATTGCGGTATTTTGGACGAGAAGATGTCTCGGAGCTTTCCGAACGCTGCCCAGCCGAGTTGGATTCGACGATTGGCCTCTTTCTCAAAGTTGGACTTACCTAATTGGACTGTATGTCCTAGGTAGATGTAATGGTCAACAACTTTGAGAGTCGAGTTCCCAATTGATATGGGGGCGGGCGCAACATGGGCATTTGACATAATTTTCGTCTTGTCCATGTTCATTTTAAGGCCCACCCTTAGGGAAACTCTGTTGAGGCCTTCGAGCATCGTGCTGAGGTCTTCCATGGATTCTGCCATGACCACAATATCGTCGGCAAACCGAAGGTGAGTGATGTACTCGCCGTTGATGTTGATGCCGAATCCTTGCCATTCCAAGAGCTTGAAGGCGTCTTCCAATGCGGCAGTGAACAGTTTCGGAGAAATAACGTCTCCCTGTCTCACGCCTCGTTGCAATGGAATCGCCCTCGAAATTTGCTCTTGTACTCGGACCGACATGGTGGCGTTATTGTACAAACACTTCAGCACTTCGATATACCGATGGTCAATACGGCACCGCTGGAGAGACTCAAGCACCGCCCACGTCTCGATCGAATCAAAGGCTTTCTCATAGTCCACAAACGCTAAACATAAGGGCAAGTTATACTCTTCTGTCTTCTGTATAACTTGCCGCAGCGTATGGATGTGGTCTATGGTGCTGTAGCCTTTTCGGAAACCGGCTTGTTCGGGAGGCTGGAAGTCATCAAGCCTGCGTTCGAGACGATTCGCGATGACTCTTGAAAACAGCTTGTAAACATGGCTCAGAAGCGAAATGGGTCTGTAGTTCTTAAGCAATGTGTTGTCACCCTTCTTAAAGAACAACACCACTACGCTTCTGTTCCATGCTTCCGGCGTTGACCCTTCGAGGACAACGGAATTAAAGAGCTTCTGAAGGACTTTCAGTATCGGTGATCCACCCGCTTTCAGAAGCTCTGATGTGATTCCGTCGTCACCCGGTGCCTTGTTGTTTTTAAGCTGCTTCAGAGCCATCCTAATCTCGTATAGGCTGATGTCCGGGATGTCTTCGGTATAGTGCCGGGTCAGCTTGGCTCTTGGGTCTTTGGCCAAGCTGTCAACAGGTTTAGCGACCGAAGTGTATAGCTGTCCATAGAACCTCTCGATCTCTCCAAGCACCTCTGCTTTGGTCGACGCTATACTGCCATCATCTCTCTTCAGCTTAGTCATCTGGCTTTGCCCAATAGACCTGTCTCTTGCAAACACTTTGGAGCCTTTTCTCCGTTCGATCGTATCTTTAATACGATTTGTACTAAAGGTACGGATGTCGTGTCGCAAGGATTTCCATATTCGTCTATTGAGCTGCCTATATGACGCAGCATCATCGGATGATTGCAGTTGCAACGAGCGTCGTTCAGCCATGAGGTCGAGGGTATGGCTGGAGAGTTTTTGAGGTCTATTTGTACGGCGGGGCTTAAAGAACTTAGACCCCACTTCGTGGACAGTTTCTACAAACCTGTTGTTGGTCTCGTCCACCGACGCAAAGTTCTCAAGGCAAGCAAAGCGATTGGATAACTCAAGTTGAAAGCTCTCGGGGTTTTGGATATGGACATTTTGAGGTCGGAGCGTGGATTTCATCAAACGGGACCTCTCAAGTTTAACATTAATATTCAATGTGCCTCTTACCATGCGGTGATCACTACCGGTTTTGACCATGTTGATCACAGAGACATCATTGAATATTTGTTTCTTGGTGGTCATGATGAAATCGATCTCATTTCTTGTGGAACCGTTGGGGCTCAACCAGGTCCATTTCCTTTGAGGCGGCTTCTGAAAGAAAGAGTTCATCATAAAGAGTCCCTCTTTCTCCATGAAGTCGGCCAGCCTCTGTCCCCTAGGGTTCCGTTGTCCATAACCAAATTGCCCCACTCTCAACTCTCCATCACTTCTTTCGCCCAACTTTGCGTTAAAGTCCCCCATAACAACATTGCAATGGGTCTTGGAGGTATGTATGGCCCTACTAATGTCCTCATACATAGCCTCTACCTCCTCATCGGTTCCGAGTTTCGAGGTCGGTGCATATACCTGAATGACCTTCAACGAATATCTGCTTGATATTCTGAGTATTAGGTATGCCACCCTGCTCGAAACGCTGTCGATGGTGATGATGTTGTTAGCGAGGGACTTGCGAACGAGAAATCCGACACCACCTTGGGACTTTTGGTCGCCTTCCCGGTAGTAGAGCAAGTTACCGGATTTGAGAGTTATGGTGTCCTCACCCTCTCTACGGACTTCACATAACCCTAAGATATCCCAGTGTAACATACTCATTTCTTCTTCCAGTTCGACGATCTTCTCGTCTGCCAACAAAGATCTTATATTGTGTGTTACCAGGGCCAGAGGTCGTTTTTTCAGGGAGTGGTAGCCGGGAATCTGCCGGAGATTCTTAGCACCCCCTGCTCCACCGTTACACTGGCCGCTACCGGAGCCAGCATTAGCGGAGCTGCCGGGGACTGGGGGCCTGGTCGAATTTTGTTTAATCATAATGGGGGGGGTTTGCCAATACTCGCCACGCTTGGCAGGCGGGTTGGCGAGCGCAGTATATAAAATACGACCCTCAGAAGGTGCTGCTGCCCATCCTTCTAGTACGTGATCCCTTAGTCGACTCTTACGACACCCACGGGAAGACATGGGGGGGTACTATTCTAAGCCGGTACCCCACGGCGGTATGTCTGGGAATAGCTTCTGAAAATTACGCTAAGGAGTCGAAAGCCTATAAAGCGAGCTGGAAATGCTCGGACTGTAAATTTACAGGGAAATATTGTTACTTCGGTTCAAACACAAGCACAACTGTGTGACAGCGCGAAATCCCCAACTACGGACATCGTTACAGACTTGAAGAATTATTTCGAGAAATCTTGGAGAGTCGATGACTAAGCTGCGTAGTGACATAAAGCGCGATATAAAAAATGATAATGCTGACACTAGAGAGAAGATCAGTGAACTGACTGAAAGTGTCAATTTCATGTCAGCAAAATATGAAGAAATCAAATTATTGTTAGAGAGTAAAATTAAAATTATTGAAGACCTTCAGACTCATAATAAAATTCTGGTTTCTCAGGTCAGCGATCTTAATACCAGACTTGCTCAGATTGAACAACAATCAAGGGAATGCAATCTGGAGATCCAATGTGTGCCGGAGCACAAATCTGAAAACTTAAGGACTGTGATATATCAATTAGCAACCACAGTTGGCTATAATTTGACCAATCAGGACCTGGTAAACTATCACCGTGGGCCAAAGTGAATAAGGACTCTAACAGGCCCCGCTCCATTATTGTCAAGTGGCCGAGCCCCTTGGTGAGGGATGAGTTACTAGCTTCTGTTAAAACATTTAACCGAACTAACCAGAGAGAAAAACTTAATTCCTCGCATTTGGGGTTAGCTGGTGACAAAACTCCAGTATTTGTGAGTGAACATCTTTCGCCACTAAACAAGCAACTCCATGCAGCAGCCCGTAAAATCGCAAAGGAAAAGACACAAGTGTAAAATTTCATAATTCAATTTAAATATATACTATCAAAACGTTCGTGGTCTTAGGATCAAAACGGAACACATACTGGTCAATGCATTGCGACAAGACTATGATATAATTCTCTTAACTGAAACATGGTTGAACGATTCTGTGTTTGACCACGAGGTTTTGGATGGTAGATACAATATTTTCAGGCGCGATCGCACATCATCCACTAATAACAAGGAAAATAAAGGCGGCGTGCTATTTTCAAAAAACTGAAACCCCTTCGTAAGCTGAAATGGGAGTCTCATGGCGAGGATCTGTGGGCTGTAATTAAGTTGAAACAAGGGAACACTATCGTAGATTTCTGTATTTGTATCGTATATATTCCATCACCAATTAAATACTTCTGTTTAGAACGTTTTCTGACGAACACAACTGACATTATCCAACACAAGGCATCTAAAAATTCTGTTTTTCTTATAGCTGGAGATTTCAATATTTCAAAACTTAATTGGAAATATGACGATGATACTTGTACTTTAGTGCCACTTTGCACTTCATCGCAAATAGATTCACTTTTAGTAGACGTTGCCTCCTTTAACAATCTCCACCAAATAAACAATGTTACTAACATAATAGATAGAACGCTAGATTTGTTATTCACTAATTCAAACCATCTATTTACAGTTTCAAAAAGTGTCGATCCTCTTGTTAATATAGACAACTACCATCCAGGTCTCTTTATTACATTCAAATTTAATACCATCAAAAGTCCCAAACATAATAGATTGCCATTATTAAACTATTTTAAAGCAAATTACGAGTCCATATCGAATGACTTATCTCATATAAATTGGACTTTACACTTAAAGAATGTTCTGATGTAGATAGAATGGTTGAATTATTTTATGACATCCTTATGCCCATTATTACTAAAAACACGCCATCAATGAGAAAAAGCAATCCAAAATATCCTATTTGGTACAGCTCCTCTTTAATTAAAGCTCTGAACGAAAAGGCGAAATACCATGCTAAATACAAAAAATATAATAACTCAAGGAACTTTCGACCTACTCAGAGATAGCTGTGACAAAATGATTATCCATTGCTATTCAATGTTTAAAAATAATGCAAAAGGTTACATCAAAAACAACCCAAAATACTTTTGGAAATTCATAAAAAGCTCTAAATCAAATAGTTGTGATGTGCCGGATGAGATGTATCTTGGTAATAATACTGCTCAAGGGGGTAAAGAAATTAGCGAACTTTTTTCTCAATATTTTCATAGTGTCTTCAACAAAGATAGTTATAGTAACATAACTGTTAGTTGTGTTCAATCGCACAACTTTATTAGTACATGTACAATAAGTCAAGAGGAAATCCTTCAATCACTCCAAACTGATAAAGGCCCTGGCCCTGACTTAATTCCACCGATATTTTTAAAAACTTGTGCGTTAAAGCTCGTACAACCCATGTCCATTATATACAATCACTCCATAAACAGTGGCACTTTCCCAAAGAAATGGAAACTTGCTCATATCACTCCCATTTTAAAGAAAGGAGATCAGTGTGATATAGCTAATTATCGTCCGATATCAATTTTATCAGCATTTGGTAAATTTTTTGAATCCATAGTGCAAAAAAGATTGCTTTCACATTTAAAGCCACAAATCAATCCCTCCCAACACGGATTCTTACCCAAAAGATCAACCACATCGAATCTTGTTGAATATGTGTCTTACATTTCTCAAGCACTAGAAGATAAAATAGATGTTCATTCTATTTACACAGATTTCTCAAAAGCATTCGATGTGGTGGATCATAATATTTTAACACAAAAGCTTGGACATGCTGGCATATGTGGATCTTTGTTAAGGTGGTGTAAATCTTATCTTCAAAACCGTTCTCAAATTGTAAAAATCCGAGGATTTCACTCTAAGCCAAGAGAAGTGCCATCAGGTGTGCCACAGGGCTCTCACATTGGCCCAATTTTCTTTATATATTTCATCAACGACTTGTGCCATTCTCTAAATTCTAGATTTAAACTATTTGCTGATGATCTTAAATTATATAGAGTTATAAAATCCTCAAGCGATGTTGACGCTTTGCAGCTCGATATATATAAAGTTTACGAGTGGTGTCTTAAAAATAAAATGTCAATTAACACTTCGAAGTGTTTTCACGTGATTTTTTCGAGAAAACGAACACCTATTTCTGGGAGGCTGGAAGTCATCAAACCTACGTTCGAGACGATTCGTGATGACTCTTGAAAACAGCTTGTAAACATGGTTCAGAAGCGAAATGGGTCTGTAGTTCTGAAGCAATGTGTTGTCACCCTTCTTAAAGAACAATACCACAATGCTTCCGTTCCATGCTTCTGGCGTTGACCCTTCGAGGACAACGGAATTGAAGAGCTTCTGAAGGACTTTCAGTATCGGTGATCCACCCGCTTTCAGAAGCTCAGATGTGATTCCGTCATCACCCTTTGCCTTGTTGTTCTGAAGCTGCTTCAGAGCCATCCTAATCTCGTACAGGCTGATGTCCGGGATGTCTTCGGTATAGTGCCGGGTTAGCTTGGCTCTTGGGTATTTGGCCAAGCTGTCAACAGGTTTAGCGACCGAAATGTATAGCTGCCCATAGAACCTCTCGATCTCTCCAAGCACCTCTGCTTTGGTTGATGCTATACTGCCATCATCTCTCTTCGGCTTAGTCATCTGGCTTTGCCCAATAGACCTGTCTCTTGCAAACACTTTGGAGTCTTTTCTCCGTTCGATCGTATCTTTAATACGATTTGTACTAAAGGTACGGATGTCGTGTCGGAAGGATTTCCATATTCGTCTATTGAGCTGCCTATATGACGTAGCATCATCGGATGATTGCAGTTGCAATGAGCGTCGTTCAGCCATGAGGTCAAGGGTGTGGCTGGAGAGTTTTTGAGGTCTATCTGTGCGGCGGGGTCTAAAGAGCTTAGACCCCACTATGTGGACAGTTTCTACAAACCTGTTGTTGATCTCCTCCACCGACGCAAAGTTCTCAAGGCAAGCAAAGCGATTGGATAACTCAAGTTGAAAGCTCTCAGGGTTTTGGATATGGACATTTTGGGGTCGGAGCGTGGATTTCATCAAACGGGACCTCTCAAGTTTAACATTAATATTCAATGTGCCTCTTACCATGCGGTGATCACTACCGGTTTTGACCATGTCGATCACAGAGACATCATTGAATATTTGTTTTTTGGTGGTCATGATGAAATCGATCTCATTTCTTGTGGAACCGTTGGGGCTCAACCAGGTCCATTTCCTTTGAGGCGGCTTCTGAAAGAATGAGTTCATTATAAAGAGTCCCTCTTTCTCCATGAAGTCGGCCAGCCTCTGTCCCCTAGGGTTCCGTTGTCCATAACCAAATTGCCCCACTCTCAACTCTCCATCACTTCTTTCGCCCAACTTTGCGTTAAAGTCCCCCATAACAACATTGTAATGGGTCTTGGAGGTATGTATGGCCCTACTAATGTCCTCATACATAGCCTCTACCTCCTCATCGGTTCCGAGTTTCGAGGTCGGTGCATATACCTGAATGACCTTCAACGAATATCTGCTTGATATTCTGAGTATTAGGTATGCCACTCTGCTCGAAACGCTGTCGATGGTAATGATGTTGTTAGTGAGGGACTTGCGAACGAGAAATCCGACACCACCTTGGGACTTTTGATCACCTTCCCGGTAGTAGAGCAAGTTACCGGATTTGAGGATTATGGTGTCCTCACCCTCTCTATGGACTTCACATAACCCTAAGATATCCCAGTGTAACTTACTCATTTCTTCTTCCAGTTCGACGATCTTCTCGTCTGCCAACAAAGATCTTATGTTGTGTGCTACCAGGGCCAGAGGTCGTTTTTTCAGGGAGTGGTAGCCGGGAATCTGCTGGAGATTCTTAGCACCCCCTGCTCTACCGTTACACTGGTCGCTCCCGGAGCCAGCATTAGCGGAGCTGCCGGGGACTGGGAGCCTGGTCATTTGCACTATCATAGGGGGAGGGGTTTGCCAATACTCGCCACGCTTGGCAGGCGGGTTGGCGAGCGCAGTATGATGTGTGAACCTCAGAAGGCGCTGCTGCCCACCTTCTGGTACGTGATGCCTTAGCCGATTCTTATGGCACCCACAGGCAGAGATGGGGGGGTACTATTCTTAGCCGGTACCCCACGGCAAGTATTATATTACATATTATAATGCGTAATAGTATATTTCATTACGAGTGCGGAAAGCCTGTCATTGCAAAGAGTTCCGACAAATATCTACCCGGCCGAGGCCCAGCCGATGGTGAGGGTTGACAGTCGGAACAAGTTGCAATGACGGTTCCGCACGTGTATAGAACAACTATTTTTAATAAAGTTGCGAAAAAATGAAGCAATTTCATAAAATAATAAAAACACACAACTAAACTCGCAGAGAACATATTTGGAAAATGGCGCCAACCGTAAAAGAATATAAGCAGAGATTTTTTTGTTTTCTACACCAATTCTGGGTAGGCAAAGGTAACTATGCCCATACAGCCTAGTCTTCAGTAGATTTTTTTTATTTATATGAAATGAAAATGAAATGTAATGAGTTGAAATTAGTAGCTTCATTTTAGAAATATTTGCATGAATTACAAAAACTTCTATGAATTTTATTTAGTAAAAACTTTGTGGTTGGTTTTTTCTTTTTAATTGACATTATTTTGACAGTTGGGAAAGAGAACGCACAAGCTCGGAAAAGGTAAAGAAAAAGCGCGAGTATGTAATAGCCCACATCCTGCTATACGTCCCTGCAAAACACCACTTTTTGAGCAACTGTATTAAAAATACTTTTTCCCCAACCCAATAGATTTGAAGTGAGAAGTCTTCAGTACATTCCTTGAAAGCCTGGATTTGTATCTTGTATGTATGGCATGCAAATTTGAATGAATAATATACCTTGTTAAATACAACTGAATGGCACTATAGCTGAGTATCAGTGATTAATGGCCTATTTAAAAGGTCCAAGCATTTGCAAGTATAAAAAACTAATGGTTCCAGTATATTCTTACCATTTTCATAGTACTGTGATATTTCCTTTTTTATAATAGATATGTCGGGAAATATGTTTTTGATAGCTGGATTGTCAAGTACATCATGCTCTTCTATATCAATATCATCAGCCATATTAGCCTGAAATGAAAATAGTAAAACATTATTCAAAATCTCTTTATATAAATCTAAAAACTGTAAAAACGTAAACAATCTTACCTGTAAATATTATTAGATTCATTTAATAAGAAAACAGGTATTTATGTATGATAGGTACATACCGTCGGGCTTAGCATGAACCCGTAAGGGTTCTAATCGCTTTATCCTTTACAGCAAATCACGACAGCAAACTGATTTGGAAAAACTAAATATACACCAAGAGCAGAGTATAACATTTAGAACCAACGACGATAAAGCCAGTTTATCATTGTAGTTTTTGGATAAAGCCAGGCTGGCGCAACATAAGTAGGAAACGTACAATACAGCACAACAAATTATAACTGTTTTCACTTTCTGAATACTGTGATTCTTATCAGTCTTCAACTTATCTATGTTCTGATCATTCAAACAAACTCGGCAATGCCGTTTTCACGATTCGAATGTCAAAACTCAAATTTGATGTCAACCGAGATTATCGTACTATTCGTATTGCGTATCACATTGCGACAGTAAAAGTTACGGTGGCTATCACGGGCTGCTCGAGCAACACTACATACAATTTTAGCGACATTAAGCGACTTGGTTGAATTACCCTTGCTAGTGTTCTTGCTATAGCAGTTCCATGAAATTTTTATTTAGACGAGTTATACGTTCTTTTTAATATTTTTGTCTCCTATTAGGAATTTTGGCTTCACACTACCTGGGTCAAGTAAATTATGGCTTTTTATTAATTACATTGACCTTCGTGGTTTTAAAATCATTACAAGTTATTGTGACATAAAGTGATTAAATTTAAAATTCATTCTAGATTTTAAATTTGAAATAATTTTGATAATTTCTTTCCAAGAAATTTCAGGTAATATCGTATCTAAGTGTATCGAGGGGTACAATGTAAACTACTGAATTATATGATCTGGTTGATCTTATAAAGGTACCCATTTGGCGCCGAAAATGAAACATTTCTCAGAAAACCATTATCTAAAACGTACCATGAGCGTTCTTCCGTTTCGTCCTTTATGTGACAAAACAAATACAACAAAAACGTTATTAATGTTTATTAGAACAGCTATACATCATATCTATCAATAAAGGTAGATTACATTTATTGATAATAAAAACAAATTCTAAATACCTCATAACTTCACACTAAGTATCTAAATCTAATAGCCATCAATACCACTCAGTTGATAATAGCACTAACAACTTTTCTTTATGGTCGTATAATAGTGATTCTCACCGAAAATCTATATAACACGGCTCTCGAGTAGTGATCGGCTGCTCCCCTCCGGTGAAGCTGTAAATGCCGGTAGAGGCAAACAGCATTAGTCCGTAAGAAAAAAAAAAAAAAAAAAGTGATCGGCTGAGTGCCTTCCGCACTCGCCAAAAGTCCGGTGACGCTGTAAATACCCCATGTGGTAAATAGCATTTAGTCATTTCTAACATAGACATAGTGTCTTTCACGCAGATGTAAGTGGACATCGATTACGTCATAATTGATGTCCACTATGCATCTTAGTACCTATCTTAATGACTATCGTTACGTAAACAGCTGTCAAATAAGTTACGGTGTCTATCAACGTGTTATAGCGATGATGACGTCATTTTAGTTGGCCACTACAGATAGCGAATACGAAACTTAACTTCTGACAGTGAATCGTTGTACACTTTGTTCGGTGATGATCACTTTAATCTGTCAAATGAAATACGTAATAACCCTGTAGATAGAATACAGACTAGCCCTGGTCCATCCATTCCATTCCATCCTTCCTTTGAGTCTTTGATTATGACGTATACCTCACCAGTCGGAAACTTACATTAATTTCTTTAGTCGTAGGAAACTTACCATAACCACCGAATGTAACAATTGAGATGGAGCCATCAATTAATTGTGTTCCTAAATTGTCTCAGAAGGTTTTCAATAGGTCACTAGATGTCGCAACTAGCACCTAATTTGACATTGACTCAAGTCAACAATTTTTTTTAAATGATATGACGGCTTTGGATACAAGTCCTTTAGCCAAAACTTATTTTATCAGTCAGTGAACATTTTATTATTCCTATCAGCATTGCCAGGATGTACAACAAATTACGATTATCGTACTTCTTCGCCTGAGGACAGTAATGTTTCAACGTTTAGCCAAGAAAGTACGTCGTGGGCTCTCTCTTTTATCCCTTTAACAACATCCTTTCCTTAAATCTCACAGTCTCCATTCTTAAAAATCTCGTATCTATCATCTGTAAATACTGCAACGTAACCCACTTTCACGACAGCACTCACACTCACTAAGTTTGTTTGTATATTAACGTACCTTTTCCCTCACTATACACTCTATTTCCATCTGCACATGTCACAGGCACTCGCTCAGTCATATTGAATCTTTGGAACCAGTCTCTTCGTTTTGACTCTTTATAAGAGAGCGCGCTAAAATCAATTCCGGGTCAATTCGAAACAGAGGACTTTTTTTTTCTTCACTTTGATTATATTCTATATGATCTATGGCTTTGATCTCTCGGTTCGCGGCAAAATAATAATCTATAAAATTTGGATGATCGGGAAGAACCAGCATGACTCAACATCAACAACCTCAAAGTCCTCGACCGCGTCAAGATTTGCATCAGGATTAGAACCAGTGCCTTATTGCTGGTAGTGTGTCTCCATTCTTTTTACAAGTCCAACTAGTTCTTTGAAGTAAAGTCCGCCGGTAAAGGCCCGCTAGGGAAGTCCCTATGTCTGCCGTCGAAAGCAAGTAATTCAATGGACTAGTAAGTATTCCCTTATTTATATATAAAAAACTTAAAATAAAATAAAAAGAAAAAACAAAACACTTGTTCAAAACAATTTGAACTGTTTTTTTTTTTTAATTGTCTGTTTTTTTGCAAACCTGCGTAATAGTAATCCTGTTATTTGGATTTCAACTAACTGTTAGTTGAGTTGATTTGTGTATGAGAATGTTTTTGTCAATTTATTTAACTGCATACGGCTTTTGCTATAAAATAAAACACATACACTTGCACATCGTTAAGGTGGGCTTCTCGCAACACATGTTCCACCCAAATACTAGTTTAATATAATCTTTGATGATACTTAGTTGGTGTACCTAATTAAGTTATTTGAACTTTTTGACTATGGTTATAACAAATATATTTGTAATAAAACCGGTCTGCACGCACTTTTGTTAATAATTACTTCTTTGATCTTGCTGCTGTTACATTAAATCGCATTATTGTATCAAGTATACTGTGAGCCAATATACCTTAAATATTTATCCTGACTTTTATTTCTAGTACAAGTACCTACTCAGTTAAGAGATCCCATGTACCACACGCCCACAAAAATATTTTTTCAGAAAATTACTACATTGTATATCATTTACCCCATATCGAATGCTAAGACATTTTATATCGGGATCCAAAAATTTTATAGGACTATTAGACCGTACTCCTTATGTCTAAACATTGTACCAAAATTAAAAAAAGAGAACTGTCATGTTCTAGATTGTTCAGTCGTTTCGGTTGAAAACAATGTATATTGACATGTCTCTCACTGCGCAGTACTCTATTTAGTTGATGCTACTACCTACTTAGTGCCAAAGACTCATAATTAGTGCTCTGCGTCAAAGAGATTACGATACCTACTACGCTCTGCGTTCCACTGAAAGCGAAACTGCGATCGTGCCGCGATCTAGAGAATGGAATACTACCGTGGCTCTGCGTTATGAACAATTCAATAAAATGAAATAAAAAATATTTTTCCGCCAAGTACACCCCTACTCGGTGTTTCTCAACAGCACGATAAGTGTAAAATTTTGAAGAGCAGAGAAGGAACCTTTAGACAGAACATATTCTTTTTAAATTTTGAAGAGCAGAGAAGGAACCTTTAGACAGAACATATTCTTTTTTATTTACATAAAGTTTCTGTACTCTCAATATGTACATTAAGTGTTGCATTAAAGACTGTCCTAGTAAAAGAGACAACATAAAGCTTCACAAATTTCCTTATTACGAAGATCAAAAAAATAAGTGGGTGGAGATTGTAAAGGTGAACTGTAACATTCTGAATTTTGATCTCAATAAACTTCATACGTTCCATATATGCCATAAGCATTTTGAAAAGAGGTTCCATACTCTGAAATCTGGAATCAAGAAGAGTGCATATCCAACACTTTTTTCCTTTGAGGAAATTAAGACCGGCATTCCTTCAAAATCTTATGAAGTTGAAGGTATGTGTCTAAGACATCAGATCCTCATGTTTATATTTTGAGATAGTACAATAGTGACATCTAATACTGTACAGTTTTTTTATATTTGTATTTCACACAATATTATTTTGTTTACCAAACCTAAATACTTTAGTACTTTATTACTCTAGTACTACTTGATTATAATTTGATGTACCTTAGGAAGAGATTAGACTTATAATACAGGAAATCCTATTGTGAGAGCTGGAGATGCTAATCTTGTCTTATATAAAGTATTGGGGTATTCCAAAGTGACGGGTGGGACATTGTAACTATGTTTTGCTCAAACATTAAGTGATTTCTCATTAACCTATATTGGACCCAGTTTTATTTATTTATTTATTTGAATAATAGGCGAGCAGCATTAAGCTGATGTGCCTATATCACACTGTGTCGTAATTTTATTTAGGCAGTCCGCATAGTGTCCACAGTGTTTACATTCCACTGGTGCACTGGTCACAGGTTAGCAAGAGATTTTTTACTTTTCTGCAGCCAGCCATCGAGCTGGTTTTTAAAGCTGTTGACCGATGTAGCATTGACCACTTCCTCTGGCAACCTGTTCCAGTTGTGAACCACTGTTGCTCAGGATGTGATGCCCTGACAACTTAATGGAGCCAGATATCAGTTACAAAGAAAACTAGTAAAATATATTTTGTAAAAAACTCCATAGTTTACTCTGTAAATTGTCATTTGTGATGTGTGAGACATTCATGACACCCGCCTGTCTGAGTTGGTGAGATTACTTCCCAAATCTCTGCTGTTCCTTCACACTTAAACGGCTTTACCGATTTCGATGAAACACGGTATGGAGATAGATTAGACCTTGAAGGTTACTTTTATTCCTGAAATAGTATAGTTCCCGTGGGATAATTGCTGTAGCGGGAAAACAGTAACCCAAGCGGGGTAAACCGCGGGGCGCTTCTAGTATGTTATAACAATAACTTGAAAAAGTGTTGTCAACATTAGGAAAAAATTGTAACACAGATTGCCGCACTGCAGCTGCGTTTATAACTTAAAGAAAGATAAACGACAAAAACACGTAAAAAGTAAAAAAATAATTAAAACTAATGAATTTCTGATAATTGAGTTTATTGACTGTAGTCACAAAATCAAACATAAATTACGTAATATAACTTTTTGAACTGCGGTGTCATTTTCCTTCTTTTGAATCACGTAGTTTTAAGCCTTATAATTATCGTAAATAAATGTGATTTAACTTACGAAACTGTTTTTATGACTATCCACTACAATTAATTAATATTTACACTGATAATTAGTGTCAATAATGACAAGGGTAATAAATGTACATATAAGATAAGTAATTAATAACATTTTATTTCAGAAAAGAGACTATCAGATCATACATATTCCCGACGTAAGATGCACTATGAACATACGTACTGTCAACAACCAAAAGTGAATGTTTCATTGAGGCACCAAAATGCAGTTACTGGTAAGTAGAAGATTGGGTATCTTCCTACAGTTTATACTTAATTGTTAAACTAGTTGTACCCCGCGGTCGTACCCGTGTGGTGATGAAAAACGGTGATGATGAAAATAAGCCTATGTGTTAATCCAGGGTATAAGTTATCTCCATACTAAATTTAATCGAAATCAGTGCAGCCGCTTGAGTGTGAAGATGTAACAAACATACACACAAACTTTCGCATATATAATATTACTAGGATAAACAATACCTACAATTTTTTATTTTAAGGGGACCAACATACATATTGGAGAACTTTTGAATGCTGGAATAAGAAGGCAAAATATCTTAATTAAAATGTAC
The DNA here is from genome assembly GCA_934044485.1 of Apeira syringaria. Classification (NCBI taxonomy): domain Eukaryota; kingdom Metazoa; phylum Arthropoda; class Insecta; order Lepidoptera; family Geometridae; genus Apeira; species Apeira syringaria. The sequence goes on from OW203662.1 coordinate 1,747,153, forward strand.
TTTTATTGTCTTTACAATGACACAGCCTAGTCTTACAGTCAGACTAGACTTACAGTTGACAAATAAAAAATAAAACATACACACACGCACACGCACTCATAAACACTATACGCTAGTCAGTGCGTGGGGGACCCACTCCGTGGGTTAACTGTAGGGATGTGAGAGCCCTACAGTTTAACAAGATCAAGAGTGGGTAGTTGGAGAAACCACGCGCTCTCGCCTATATTGTCACCCGCATTTCTCCAGTATTCTCGTGACCACGACCAATGCAACTTGGTCGAAACTTCGAGGTAAATAAATTACTAAATGTTTTTCTCGCGATCGAGCCCCGATTGATTTATTAACAATGTGTTCGAATCGCGAAAGTCTAAAAATTACAATTGTAGGTATAGTGTTGTAATGTTAATGTATGGGACATTAACATATTAAACACTATACCTACAGCAATCAACTCACAATCATATACACACGTCTACAGATTTACTCCATTATTTTTTTAATGACATTATTATTTTCCAAGCTCATAGTAACATTATGGAACAGCCTGCCAATGTATTCGTATACTACATATGTGTCACTGATTACGAGCTATGCAGAAGTCTCCGCTCTCCGTACCTTATTGAATACTTATTGGCCCTTGAGTGTCCTTATACATAGAATTTGAACAACGATGGATAGTACATATAGTAGTATATATATATATATTTTCTCAATTTTTGAAGTGAAGTGTTGCGTCTTCCCGTGTTAAACAATATATATATATATTATGAAAAGCCATGAAGGTTTAAAACAATACTTGAAGTCTTGCGCACCTGAATTATGTCGCTCAATATATTAACAATGAATATCAGAAGCATTTATTGTAATTTTCATTCGTTTGAAGTGCTTTTGCGGAGTTTGAACCTATATTGTGAATATTTTGGTGTTGACTGAATGCTCGATAGAAAATGGAAGAAAGTCAGACACCGAGCTCGAGGCAAAAACATCCTGGTTAGGTTCTCTCCAAATATTCAAAGAGCAAACGTCCTTAGGGCCCACTTACGGACCACTTTGGTTCCGCGGCAAGTCGATCCGATAACTTCCTGTCCTGGCGACAGCTCAAGCCGAGGTCCGATCCTTAGTGGTGCCCTTGAGCTAGTCGCCTCGTCCTCTCCTAGTGGCACGGCGCCGTCAGCGCTAGCCTCACTAGGCGGTGCGCCCTCTGCGCCTGCACAAATACCGGGCTGAGGTGAAGCTGTAAATGCCGGTAGAGGCAAACAGCATTAGTCCGTTAGTAAAAACAAAAAAAAACTGGAAATTGATTATGCCGAAATACATATGATATTGATATGCCTAATATGACGATTGGAGTATAACTGTGCAGTCGGCCTTGACGGAATCTCTAACAAAGTCGTCAAAGACTGCGCATTGACACTTGTACCAATTATCACTCATATCTGCAACCTAAGCCTCCGGTATTTTCCCTACAATGTTCAAAAATTAAATTTTATCAGTATTATTCACAATGTGGCACCCTTGTTAAATAGGAGTAGGTAATACATAATTGAATTTATAAACAGAGACAGTGTCGAGAATTATGTATATCAATACTGCTACCAAGTATTGCTAAAATATTAGAAAAAATTATAAACAGGCCTGATTTCTTTTTGAAAAATACAACATTATCTCACCTAACCAATACGGTTTAAGAGCTGATGAATGTACTCAAGATGCGGTCTCTGGACTAACGAACTTTATTGTCGATGAGCTTGACAAGAAGAAAAAGGAAATAGGAGTATTCCTGAACCCCGCGAGAAACCCTCTCCATAGCTCGTTGGGGGACTCTGAGCCTGCTGAGGAGGCCCAAAGTCAGAAACCACGTTTCAGTTCCGTTAGTCATCACTGGTAACACACACTGTTCGAAGACCTTCGTTTTCAGGCATTGCGGTATTTTGGACGAGAAGACGTAAGGGGGTTTCCTGAACGCTGCCCAGCCGAGTTGGATTCAACGATTGGCCTCTCAATGTTGGACTTACCTAATTGGACTGTTTTTATAGATACCCCACCTCAGAATTATATAAAGACTGCCATGTGCTAACGGAACGACAGCTATTTGTACAAAAATATTATTGCGTAAACACAAACTGTCTAATAGCATCCACACAAATAGAAACAAGAGAAGAAAAGTAAAGTTTTTGATTGCCCGAAGTACAACACGAAACTCGCCCAATGCCAGAAGTTTCTAGGTGCATTTCTCCAGAGATTACAACACGGCTTTTCTCGAGTGTGTATAATTGCCGGCCAGAGAATGGCCGCCCTGATAATTCACGACCCAATAAAATCCAACCTGATAATCCATGACTATATACTTCGGTTACGGTCGGTATTTCACGGGCTGTGCAGTACTTGCTGCGTATTCCGCCCCAGTAGCGATTCGGCATGTATTTCCTAACCCTAATAATGTGCAGGCGGATAAAACCCATCCCAATAACGCCTGGGCAGCTTTGGCTTCTTGATCGCCTGCGGCGACCAGCCTCTGCTGCTACGGCTCACTCGATGTCTCACTTTGTTGCGTCAGGCGGGGCTTCGTCTCCCTACGCGCCTCCGGCGCGTTTTTATATAGGCAAGTGTTAGGGCAGACAAGTACCATGTAGAGTCGGATTGGCAGATTTAGTTCTGTTTTCATACTTACCTAGGGTATATTAATTATGGTTATCCTACTAATATAATGCGAAAGTTTGTGTGTATGTTTGTTACCTCTACATGCTCAAAGGGCTACACCGATTTCGATAAAATTTGGTATGGAGATAGCTTATACCGTGGATTAACACATAGGCTTATTTTCATCACCACCCGGGTACAACCCCAGGGAGCAGCTAGTAAAAACAAACGAATACCCTGCAGGATTAGCAACTTAAAGTGGCAGTGGGCAGAGCATATAGTTCGCAGAATCGATGCCTGATTAGACCGATGGGTTCTCGACTGGAGGCCACAAACCAGTAAAACGGATAAATAACGATGGTTATAAATTTGTTTTTCTTTTTTCATTTTTAAAAGGAATTACATGTAACTTATTTGGAAGCGTCACTTGTCAAACTGAAGGACGCTGGCTCGGTCCTCACCAACGCGGCAACGGTTTGAGATCCCGGTGAAGGTAACACTGTTATCAAATCCCAGCATGGTGGAAAGCTACCTACTTTCGAGCACTTTGGCAGGTGCTCCTCAAGTTTGAGAAACTGTCACCAAACACATAATATATTCAGGCAGCAGTCCTTGAGAGCCAATAAGCCTTCTAGGTCAAGCGTGAGTAAATCTTCGACCACGTTTACTGACCATCAAGTGAGATAGTTCTCGAACGTCCATAAAGTATGTACAATAAAGTTTTTTTAATGTGAAATTATCTCAGTTGGAAGCAGTACCGGTCGGTTGTAATTGAAACAACCGAAACAACAAAAGAATTGAATCATGGATAAAGTAATTATCAACATATTATAACTGAACATTATTAAGAAGAAATAATTCTCCTATTTTTTTAACTTCACTTACTGAATTTCATGTAAGTAAGTGAAGGTAAAAAAATGGGAGCATTATACTTTACCTTGTTCTAAAAGCTTAGATATTTTTTGTAAACAAAGAAATGTCATGCAAAAGTCACTGACTTTTTGTTGCACAGTAAAGTTGCAAACGCGTCGGATCATTCCATTGGTTAATATCTCGTGAGAACGGCACGCGTCATTCGCCGACTCCGCCCGATATTTCTTGTCGCAACTTGTATTACATCCGCATCCGAATTCATATACCATTTTTATTTAAGATCTTAAACATCCGCATCCGCAGATGTGAGCCCTCAAAAATCTGCATCCGCATTCACATCCGTGGATGTGAAAAAATCGGCATCCCAACATCTAATTGAGATGATTACGACTGGAAACAAGTATGTAAATAGTCCTGTATTCGCCAAATACTATATATATATATATTTATAATTAATATTATACGCTTCATTATACACCTTTCACACACCGCACACGCAACCCTCTCTTTCCCTCCTCTAATCCCGTCCCTCTCTCTCACCGCCCCGCTCGAAACTCAATGGTCGTCGTACACGCGCGCGCGCAATACTCTAAACCTCAATGTACCGAACCTATATAGCTACGATCAGTGATTAGTGCTCAAAACTAGTGCTTCGCTTCATAGACCTTAGTGCGACATCATCGGGCACCAGTGACCACATCTCAACCCCGTAAGTCCCGATCCTTTTATCGCACAAGTCCTTTGGTCAAATTAGTAAACTTCTTTTTTTCTTTTCTCAGCTATGTGCGTCCACTGTTGGACGTATGCCTCCCCCATATAGGGGGGATTTGCCAATACTCGCCACGCTTGGCAGGCGGGTTGGCGAGCGCAGTATGATTTCCGATCCTCAGAAGGCGCTGCTGCCCACCTCCTGGTACGTTATCCCTTAGCCGACTCTTACGGCACCCGCGGGAAGAGATGGGGGAGGACTATTCTAGGCCGGTACCACCACGGCACTGGTGGTACCGGCACCGTACACTACATTAGTAAACTACCTTTATATAAACGATATTTTTTGTACTGTTATCCTCTTTGTTTACATAAAATATCGTAAGATTTTGGAACGGAGTATAGTGATAAATATTTTTTGCACCAAGAAAGTGGTATCCTGTTTACATAGTACTTGTAATATTTAGTGGGTCGGCATTAGAATCGGGCGGCACGAATTTGGTTTCGTGAAGTGGTTGGAGGGAAGGCAGAGGAGGAGATCTACCTCCCTGTACCACTTCCGATCCGCGGAAACTTTTAGTTCTAGCTAACTAGCTAAAACGAACTAGCTAAAATTTACTAAAATTCTGAAAATCGAAATAGCTCGTATTCTATTTACGCTGCAATTCAAATTTGTTCAATTCCATACAATGCTCTCACTAATATTAGATGCGTTTTATTCCATTGCTAGCCAATTGCGGGTAGTTTTAGTAGGCACCAAATAAGTGGCGACCTAATTTCGTTAAAAGTACCCGCAAATTTAATAAATACATTTAATTTTAGTTATGTTATTAATAAGTCTCATACTAATTTAGACTTTATCGTAACTGTATAAGAACTGATTTAATTTTCCACAATTTTAGTTTAGTTCTGTTGAATAAGCAAATCACTACCTTAACTTTTAAAGTTACTTAACCTAAAAATGTTGCACTTTTTTCCATCTTGACTTACAGTTATGACATATTTTTACGCAGAATGGAACGTAAATCTGTTATATTGATGTTGATGGCGCCGCATTTGTGGCCCTTTCTTTTTCTATCAAATCTGTATAATCTGTAGCATACAATTCCGATTTAAAGACTGTACAATCTGAATGCAGCTTGAAGGTGGGAAATTCGATTACTGCATTTCTACAAGATTTTCCCCTGCCTCCAATATTTTTATAATTGCAATATATACGTTCGTTACCATCATAGTGTGCATTTGAAAATACTCATTTTGCGTAATTTTGGCATTAGGCGCACCCAACCGTTTCTCTTGTATGTCTAGCTTAGCCAATCCGGCGGCGCAGCGGCGCTCAGTCTCCTTCACACTTATCTACGAAAAATTCTTTACCGGCATCCTTGTTCTACATTGATCATATTATGATTGCTATCATACTGGTCCGCAATGGCATTCAAATATCAACCTTGTATTATATGCAATAAAATTCAATGTTCATTAACGGACAAATACTTCTTTCAACGGAATAACTATGTTGAACGCAAAGAACGAATAGTACAAACCGACTTCGTCGACACACACGTTGCGCGCCGTTACGTCGCGTGCGCGTTTAAAGAAACGTCAAACGTGTCTCGTCTCAGTTGAAGTTGGACGGTCGACCGTCTGTCTGTCTACGCGTTGTATCGTTATTTCGAATAGTCCGTACGTAGATTCGTCGCTCCCCGCCAAATAGATTGAAATTATGGGACGACTGTTGTAGCTTAAAGTTAAAAGTAATAATTACTCCTAGTCTCGTACCTATTTTTGTATTTTGGAGATAATGGACACCTTTAAATTACCATTAATTTTGTTTGTAACGCGATTACATTTATTTTTACTTACTAATAAGTGGTGAGAAGACAGTGAATTATTTTGTGATTCAATTTTAATTTACCCCGAAAAAATGGGAAAAGGACACAGAACGTGTGAAATTTGTGGTATAAAGGAAGCACATACTGGAAAGCCATTGCTTTTTTCGAAATTCCCATTGGATCCCACCCGGTATGTTACATTTTAGATACCACAGTGTCCGATTTTCAACCTCCTGGTAGTATGCAAACACTACTGTGGTTTAAAGGGCTCCATATATCAGGTTAAATTAGTGGCCAAACAACAAATTAACGCTTGGAATGATAAGTGCACCAACACATAATGTGACAATATTGACATTGCAACCATATAATGGACAGGAATAAATCATCAGTATGTGAGTAGTTATTCTATCAACAATAAATAAAACTCGTCAAGTGCAACTCAGGCTCGCACAAGGATGGTTCATTCCCATAGTAGATACAATAATAATTAACACTGATAATCTGATATACAAATTTCTTGTATGGGAATCCCCTTTCAGAAACCTTAGTATGAGTTTTTATACATGTGCTGTTTTGAATATAAGAAGTTTCAAACACTTAGTGTTCTCCATACATTTTACTACAGGGGAGCTAGCAAATATGAACTAGTGAAATATAGAACTTTAGGGAAATGTTGTCTGTTTCCATTTTTCATAAATTCAGTACATATAATTGGTTCAGACAGTGCTTTGTAATGGTTGGGTTCATTGTTCCATTTGGGTATGATGAAACCTTAAAAATAAAATCTGTCCATATTTGTATGCATATCTGCATCTTTTTATGTGTGTAGTTGTTAATTTAATACACCTTTTACTTTGCCATGCCTCTAATATTACTGATCTACCTATAGGAACATAAATCTGTACTGTTTGTAGTGGGTACAAAGTATTATTTTACAAACTTTTTGTTTACAGTTGTAGAGAGTGGATCAAAGCTGTTGGCAATGAGGAGTTAGTATACTTACCAATTGAAAAACTACATGAGCGAAGATCTGTATGTGGTAACCACTTTGAAAAAAAATATTTTAATCCAAAAGGAAGTCGGCTCAAGAGGCATGCAGTTCCAACCCTAAATTTAATGGCTCCAACTCTCATGGAGAGTCAGTTGGCCGATTTTCCTCAACATGTGTGGACAGAGGAAAATGGTAATCTAAGCAATTGTGCACAAAGTGAAATCTAAGAATGTCAAGTATAATGTATTTTCTGAGACAATTCAACTGACATGTCTCAGTGCCAAAAGCACACACATCATATGATAGTTAAGTCTTTTTTTTTTTATTCTGTATAGACCTAGCCTTTGACCACTACCACTTGATGGTCAGTGACAATGTGGTTGAAGATGTTATCACCTTAGACCTAGAATGCTTATTTGCTCTCAAGGACTGCTGCCTGAACACACTATTTGTTTGGTAACAGTTTTAAAACCTGACTGAAGGCTATTAGATTTAAGACATGTCAATTCTTAAGTTTGTTTGAATATGATTCATTAAGCTATTATTATGTACTCAATGGTTTTCTGGTTTGTACAAGTACAGGCATTAACAACAATTTTTGAATAGGGTTCTCCGTAATCTCTGTAATACTTATGTACTAGTATTTTTTCATATAAATCAAGATGGAGTGCGTCTAAAAACTTATGACTATCAGCGATATAATATCAGCAATCTGTGCAGATTGCAATCTTTTGTCTATCGCATGCAATCCTCTATTTACACGATTCATTTTTTTATTAGGAGTTATGGCTTCGAACGCCCTACATCAAGCCAATTTTGGCTTCTTATTAATGTTATTGAGTCTCGTGTTTTAAAAATTTATATTATATTTTATATATTCAATCCATTATTTTTTTCACTGCCGTGATAAATTTAGATAGATTATTATTTCCCAAGCAATGTTTTATGTCCTGCGGCGGAGTGTTAGAAATAAAATAAGAATTATAACGAAATTTTCTATGTATGTGCTGCTTAGGAAAACTCATATCAAAGCTCTCCTAACTAGGGAATGCAATCACGATCCCGCCTGGTTCCCGAGCCATTTTACGGGATCAATCCCGAACCGAAAAATCGGACGGGATTATCGGGATTGGACAGCATCATACAGAATACGTGTGACACGGCGCGCGGTGGCGCGTTCAATGGGACGGACTGCCAAATATTGCCGATTAGTGGGATTGTCTACACGTAAGGCGCACTAAAAGTTTCTGGTATGAATAAGAAAAAATATTATTAAAGGTCAAAATGAATTTATTGTTTCTCAAAATATTCTCCCTTGCGTAAAATCAATAAAATTTTGAGAACTTTCGTGCCACTCCTCCGTGGTGACCTCAGAAACGTGTTTTTCATACTCTGACAGCTCCTTCTGATGATGAAAATCGTTGACCGCGTTATTGGTTCTTAATTTTTGGGAACAGAAAAAGTCACAATGTGCCAGGTCAGAACTGTATGCAGGATGGCTTGCCTACGTTTTTCACCTTCAAAAATTCGTTTCTGTCTGGCCGTGTGGGAACTAGCATTGTCGTGGTGCAAGACGTTACGGCGTTTACGGTTATTCACGGTACAACGATTCTCTAAAGCAACAGTAGCCACGTGTCCAGTTTTATTTTTTTAAAAAACAATTATCCGCTTAAATGCACTTTTCACGCGCGCCGCTTTGGTTTATTTCGTCTCATCTTGAAAGACCCATACGCTCAATTGCTGCTTTGTTTTGGGATCGTAACAATAAATCCATGTTTCGTCACCATGTCCCACATCAAAATTGACGCACCTTCGTCGAATTTGATAATCATGATGGCATTGCACCAAATGACGCGCTCCGTCTTTTGAGCCTCGGTCAAATTGTGTGGGATCCACCGCGAGCACAGCTTTCTCACACCCAAATGTTGGTGTAGCGCGAATCTCATGGTAGATCACATGCCTGTCTGTTTCAATCATACGGCGCACAGCATAGATGTTTTTGTTGTTCACAGCGGCGGACAGGCAACCATTCGAGGCGCAAGATTCGTTACTGAGATTGACACGACTGCGCTTGAATTCTGCAAACCAGCTATAAATAGTCGTCTTGCATGGTGCTTCATCGCCAAAAGCAGATTGAAGCCTGAGCGATACTCTGTGATGAGCTGTCAAATTACACTTAAAATTTAAAAAGTTTTACTACGAAAATTTTCCCGAGTTAAATCACGTTAATGTAGACAGGCAATTTTTAAAATGGCTCCACAATGTAAAATCAATGACAGTCAGATGAAACAAACTCATTCATGTCATTCTATTGCCAAAGAGTTCCATTTTCAAATGTTGTAATTTCTTTTTAGATATTGTATAAGTAAGTGGCCAGTTCAAGGAAACTTTTAGTGTGACCTATGTATTAACAAAAAATATGACTACACTTTATTCATTTTACATATTTATGTATTTAGGTATGTTACTACTATATACTGTTTGATTTCAGAAATACCAGTTCCGCAAAATATTGATGGACCACCAAGTGCCTGCAGCACTATATCTGATATAAGAATAGATACTGATGACTCAGAGTTACTGTCTGCACAGCTTCCAGGATCTAATGTCACAAGCAAAGGTATTGTTACAAAAAATGATTGTTAGCAATGCTTGTATGAGCAGTGAGCAGAAGAATAGTATTACTTATTAAGAAACCATATGGCTACACTTATTCATTTGACATAAGTATTTATGTATGTATGTTATATTGTTTGATTTCAGAAATACCGGTTGTGAAAAATATTTATAGACCACGAAGTGCCTGCAGCACTTTATCTGATATGAGAATAGATACTGACACTGATACTGATGAATCAGAGTTACTGTCTGCACAGCTTCCAGGATCTACGGTCCCGAGCAAAGGTATTGAAAATGATTGTCAGAAACACTTGTATGAGCAGTGAGCAGAAGAACTATTAAGGGTACCTAATTGATTTGAAACATAGATATATTAATATGGAGATGCCTTCAGAATTTGGCATTAAAAAATATCAAGATCTTTTGACGTGATAACGTTTTATAAATTGATGAACGCCGAAATGAAAAATAGTAACGTTCCGCGTAACGTTCCACCTGAGTTTTGTATTACATAAAATAATCAAAGTCAAAGTCGAAGTGGAAGTGGAAGTCGAGGTGGAAGTCGAAGTCAAAGTCATAAATGATTATGACGTTATCACGTAAATCTATCGTCCGTAAACCGACTTTACAGACAACCAATTTTTTTACCTTGCTTTTTACCGCGGTATAAAAAATCTTCCGTGGGAAAAGAAAGCTTGAATTATTTATTTTTCTTAACACCACTCTAGTATAAAACTTTGTCCATAGAATTAAAGTGAATGATTTTAAGCTGATCAGATTTTAGAGTTTGGCAAAGAGCTTCTTATTAATATGGCAGAGATGCAGCAGTGATAATCTACAGCCTAAGCCATTACACTAGGATCATAATGCCTACGGTTTATAGTGGCTTATGCAAGGCAAGATGTCATAGGCATACAACTTTTCGTTTAATTGGACTTTTTGTCTAGTGTTAATGGTGGATTCAGACCGATACTCTGTGGCGATATTATTACTCCCAGGTGACCCCGACCGCACACTTGATATTTGTATAGAAACAGCAGATTATAATATAGTAGTATAATAGTATATTATTATAATAAGAACTCTCCTTCCATCATATCCTTGGTTGGACAGCCAAGCGTATTAGCTAAGAGAATCGTGTATAATTTAATACAACATTTAGATCGATAATCATAATCTGGTTAAATTTCGAACAATTGGATCCACTTTCTTGTAAATATAAATTTTCTAACAATTCCATATTTACTTTAACATCTCAAATTAAGGCGGAAAACTGTAATAATTATAAAACCAACCATGTATTATTTAACTTCATATGAGGTTAACGAGGCAACTTATGGTTAACGTAAACACAGACAGAAAAACTAGAATGCTGCAACACCGCGTATATTACAGTAAAGTGGCCTCGCCGCCCATTACAATACGATACGATAACGCTCATAGGTAAACGTTAGCCTACCTGACCAAACTATTTTCGGCTAGTCTTGGTCAGATGTTAATTTAAAACCAACTCATCCATTTGTTGCCATTTGATCGATGGAATTTGCGAACGCAGCCCCGTATTAGTAGTGTTGTGTCTGTGGTCAAATCCTGCAGTACAAACCGTACGTTTCCCTATGTAATCTGTGTTCAGTACTAAACTAAATACTACGTATTGTTGACTAAAAAAATAGTTAAAAATACCAACGAAAGAAGTCTCGTTGAAACTTTCTTAATAGAAACGCCTTAGGAAGAAAAATACATTAAAATTGACTGCCTAAAAATTTTGTAATGTTTTCTGCACTCAAGAAACTTGCTAGAAGTGGCGATGATCGCTGCCCAGCTCCAATGCCAATGTCTTCTTCCTTACAGAAGAAATTTTCAAAAGGAGTACATTTCAATAGTAATAAAATATTGCAGTTCTGGCTTAATTTATTGTTCATTCGCTGCCATAATTCAATATGCGACATAATATTATGTCAGGTGGTGCTAAGTCGCGTGTCTGAATTGAGTTGTGTATTATTTCCAGTGAAAATATTGATCAAGGGTGATCGTAACGTTGGCAAATCATGCTTACTCCAAAGGCTGCAAGGTGGGCCATTCATTGAGGACTATGTACCCACAGATCAAATACAGGTGGCACCAATACACTGGACTTATAAGAACACCGACTACATTGTAAAGGTTAGAGTTAGTGTTGTTTATTTTTCGGAGTATTTGAATAAAGTGCTCACAGTGAATACGCCCGGTTTAAAATTGTATTCAGCGATATATCGTTATATATACGCTACCAAAAATAAATCGCAAATTGTATGCTTTTGTGTGCTAATGTCAGAGAAATCAGCTGATTGTAAATTTTTGCTAAGTATAAGTATTTTGATGAAGTTTAAAATCGTGATTTATGTTTAAATCGCTAAGTGCAACTCAGCAAAACACTGTGTCTATCTATTCCTTGAACAATAAAGGTTAAAAGTGTTGTTTTAATACACCACCATCAAATGGCGAATGTCAATTGGTCAACCTAGAGAATGGAATACTACCATGATTGGTCAAATGAATTTGACATTAGCACACATGCTGCACTCCCTCGTTTTCATTGACATCGTATTCATGCTACAAATGACGTCACACCTCAAATATGTACGGAGATTGTCATATTTTGAACCTACATGTAGAGTAAATAATTTTAGTAAAGTGAATAATCTAAATGTTAAATCACAGCAAGTTACTAAAGCTTATAATAATCTTTGTAGTTATGATATTTAAGTTCAAAACAATTAAATATTACATTAAAAAAGTGAAACTGAAGAGTTTTTCAAGAGAAATTTGATGAAAATTTAAAATCACAATTATTATCATCTGTTACAAAATGAACTGAGCTAAGTTTATCTTATAGGGTCTATAGCCTCGTTTGGGCATAGTTAAATTATTAAAACTTGCATTCATTATACTAGAATTTATAATATTAAGTATGGGTTACACATGAAAATGTAGTGTTCCTCATTATCACAATCTGTTTTCCGTTCATATGACAATGTCTAAGTTTTTAATGTTATACCCATATTAAATATTATTTCAATTCCATAAAATGTCTTTTAAAGTAATTATATTTAATAACAATCTGTATGACTAATAATTGACACATATCTTTAAATCTTGCGACCCATTTTCTCCATTTTTTAGTAAAAATTTGATATGGCATGTTACTGGACCTACTCCACTTTCTCTATTCCCGTAAATTCAATAAAACCTGCAATAAATTAATGACAATTTATAAATTGTAGAATTAACTTAATGAACTGTATATTTAGCATGTATTTTATTTGTTTTGGTTGCTTAATATTACAGCACAGTTCCATGGGCCATAGAAGATGAATGTAAATATGTATGTCACTATCTTAAAAGTAACACTATTAAAACTCGAAAACATGACGGAAAGGGGCTAGACTGATTTCTCTGCTCTTAACCATGTGGATCTTACAATTGAACAAGTACTCTTAAAATTTTCTGCTGTCACATAGAACCTCTTAACTATTATCGCTTCATTAAAAATACTCATAAAGAAAAGCCATACTGTTTTTGGTTAGTTGGTTTTTTCTCATTTATAATATCAGTATCTTTAAATAGGTAGAAGTTTGGGAAGTAGTAGACAAAGGGAGAACAAAGAAGAAACCCCCGGTTGGATTGAAACTGGAGAACCAAACTGCAACTACTGTGGCTGAGGAAACTTCAGAAACTCCAGTCTTAGATGCAACATTCTTGGACGTGTACAAAAATGCTACTGGTGTCATATTAATGCTGGACATCACTAAACCATGGTATGACAAGTTTTGCATTGTTAATTTATTTATTTACTAAATTAAATACAGTTACAAGTACATCTCAAAAGAATGCAGTCAGAATACTGTATCTAAGACAGTTAGACAAATGATACAAATCAACCTTCAGAAAGTAAAGGATTTAAAAACATATTACTATTTAATTAAATGATATCTTGTAGATACATGGTTAGCGCAATATATAAATATTATATTATATTGTCAAATACAATTGTAACAATATTAAGTAGGTGACCTCCCTAATAAGAGACGCAGGAGTCCGCGGGGCGTAGCGGTTTGCAGAGAGAATTATGTATTTATAGCGCTGCTTCTTGGCGGCTCTAGAGCCAGCAGGCAATGAGCCAGCGGCAAAATGCATAAAAAAACCGCCAAGCGCCACGCCTAGCCGTGCAGGCCCAGCTACACTGAGACTAGCGAAGCATAGCCGCACTGAGATTAGCGAGGCATAGCCGCACTGATTCTAGTGAAACTCAGCCGCACCGAGACTGTGCCTATTAGGGATACTATTATAGTACGACTGGGGAGAGTGTCATTTCTATTAATGTTTATTCTTATGTTTAAACCCTCACACTTATACCAATGTAGGTATAATATAAACATTTTTTATATATTATAAGCTTGGGCTTGAAAAATGTGTCAACCGATTTTAAGTGATGACGTGGTCTAGGATGTAGCACAGGATGTAGATGTGTATCATGTTGATGATAAGCCCGTAAAATTTTTATCACCCATAAAGCACTTAATAATTGTGTGTACACTGTTGCAGGACATTTGATTATGTAGTGAAGGAGCTATCCCAAGTTCCTGATGACTTGCCGGTTGTGGTGCTTGGAAACCATTGCGACATGCAGCACCACCGACAAGTGCACCCACATCATATCGAACAAGCGCTCTACAACGCAAGGCTCAATAGGTACTTACATATTAATTACAAGAGACTCTTAACCTATTCGTAGATAATTATCACACCTATTAAGAAAGTCATTATTACCGAACAATTCCTCCAGTTTTAAACTAATTAGCTGTTTTACATCTGGAAGTCATTATAATGTCAGGCGATAACATTTCCAGTAAATATTACGTGAGTCCAAGTCAGTGCTTAGATAATAATGATGGATGAAAATCGTATTAATTTTCATACTCAACTTACATTCTGATTGAAATACAATTTGGTCAGAAATAGTTCTGTGTCATGAAGTGTATGCACTACTCGCATGTCTCAACTAAATATGCAACAAATTGCTAAATGCTAAGCTCATAGTGTGTTTAGGCAGCAGTCCTTGAGAGCCAGTAACCAGTGAGCAGTCTAGGTTTAGCGTGATAACATCTTCAACCATATTGTCACTGACCATCAAGTGAGACAGTAGTCAAACGCTATATCTATACAGTATAAAAAAGAGTCATTTGACATTTCAATTTGCTTTACTTGTACTTAAATATTTGGGTAACTTGTCATTTCAAGTTGTTGATAGTAGAATCAGTAACCTATTTAGTGAGCTCTGTATAATAAACCAGATGTTAAATTGGTAACATTCAGGGCTGCACCGA
This sequence comes from Apeira syringaria, assembly GCA_934044485.1. Classification (NCBI taxonomy): domain Eukaryota; kingdom Metazoa; phylum Arthropoda; class Insecta; order Lepidoptera; family Geometridae; genus Apeira; species Apeira syringaria. The sequence continues at coordinate 1,762,185 of OW203662.1, forward strand.
TACGGTATGCAGAGTCATCAATGAGGAATGGCTTTGGCCTACGATTGCTGCACAAGTTCCTCAGTGTGCCATTCCTACGACTGCAGAGGGCAAGCCTTCTGGAACAGTTGCAAAGAAACCAGAAAGATTTGGAAGAAGTTGAGAGGGAACTCGATGATTTCCAAGTAAGACCGATACGAGATTCATTTAAGTTATCTTTTATTAGTCAATATTTTAATTTTAAGTAAACCTGGGTTGATTGTACTGGTGTATTATAATTTTGTCACTGCAGGCAGCTTCTACTTCTAATATTCTAGTACCAACCAATGTGCCAGGGTGATGGCTAAGAAATTTTTTGGATAGCTTTCTATGAGAAACGATAAACTACAATAGTATTACAAAGACCAGCATCCATATGTCTAGAAGCACTTAAATGTCTCAATCCGAAAGCAGCGTTCGTACGCATGGATATAGATGCTATCGGCCATCTATGCAGGGCATCTTCCGTCACTTTTTGGATAGATCGTTATTTTAATGCAGTAAATGACTATTTTCAATTTCACTGAATAAGTCCACCAGAGTTTTTAAATTTGTGGTTCTGTACCTCATACCTTCTTCCCGCGATCATCATTATAACTACATACTTAAATAAATGCGACTGGGGCGAACATTTCTGTGAAGAGTATTATAGATGTTTGTTTCTTGGTTTTGGGTATTTGTGGAATCGGATTATGTGTCCATACCAGGGTGAAACACAGGGTGTCCAAGTAAGGGAGTGTGAGTATGAATGCGTTTCTTTTTTTATTATAATGTTTCTTTGTATCTAGAATTCTGAAGAATCTCAGTACGATGTGTTTGTGGACCGGCTCATGAACAAGAGGAAGCAAAGTAGTGGAGATGGAGAACCGCGCCTGGCCACCGACCGCGCGCCTAGCATCGTACTCGGCGCTGGAAAACCTATCGTACCTCCTAATGTTAATCCATTGGTATGTTTTATTTAAGAGATTTATATTTAAGATTTTATTTTAAGATTTTGTCTGAGGCGTGTGTCGAACCCGCGACTTTAAGTAGCCCCAAAGAAAGAAGTCTGCGATGGTTAAATCAAGCGATCTTGCTGGCTATACCAAATCGCCAAACCGGGAGATTACGCGAATAAAAATCGACGTCGAGATTCACGACACAATTATTCCACGCCCTTGTTGAGTATAACGCACCATGGCTTGTCTGTTTGTATACTAGAGCTGTCTATTTCACAAATGTCAAATTTGATTGACGTACCATGCGATTTGCTAAAATTATAACCTTTCAATACGGTGATTAGCTCTACGCCACCCCCTGTGTGCACACCGTTACTCCAAGCTCGACTTTTAATAACTAGGACCGATGATACCATCAAAACGGTATCTACCGGAGAAGTAATTAAACATTTACTCAAATAGTAAGTGCTAGTGCATGATGGCAATGCAACAATTAGATGATAAAAGATTTGTTTGCGTTAAATTGCTATTTCTTTGGAAGATTTACATCAGGGATTCACAAAGTGGTCGACCCTAAGGGGTCTTATGGTATTGGTTCCCCAAGAGTCTACATGAACGAAAAACTATTTTGTGACTCAACACTGTTACAAATTGAGCCCTATTAATAAACACAATTTCTTTTCTTTTTAAAACTTTCAAGGGATTGTGTTAGGTACACCAACTTGTTACAAAAGGATGCCCGATAATAATATGATGATTTTTGAATGGCTTTATTTATTTAATAAAATAATTACCAATAAAACTTGATATTTACTAAATTTAATGTCTAATTATTTTGTTCAATTTACATGACAAAATGATGTCAAGTTTATTCAATTAACCAATTGCAAAGCCGTAAAAGTATTTTGTACTTATAAGTTTTTTGGCTATCCCTTTTCCAAAATGAACTGATACCTCAGATCCCTATCGAAGATATCAGTTCATTTTAGAATAGGGGTCTGTCTCAGCCATAGAACGTTCACTGCTGGACATATGCAACTCCCCCACTATAGCGGGGAGTTGCCAATACTCGACACGCTTGGCAGGCGGGTTGGCGAGCGCAGTATGATTTCCGATCTTCAGAAGGCGCTCCTGCCCACCTTCTGGTACGAGATCCCTTAGCCGACTCTTACGGCACCCGTGGGAAGAGATGGGGAGAGTACTATTCTAGGCCGGTACTACCACGGCATAGAGGATAGGGGTCACTTGCCCGAAATAGTTTGGAAGTCCCCGATTTACATAGATTGACGAAAAGAAAACCTTTATTATAGGACAAATCTCACTTGAAGTTTTAGGCACATTGCTTAGTGATTTCTGTCTCTGTAATACATCTTTTAAAATCAATAATTGTTTTTTTCACCAGCTGACGCAGTCATTGAATCCTACTGCTAAAGTGGAGAATCTAGTAAATCAGAACCAATTTATTAGTTCTGTGACAATCAATCCGAAGCATAAAGTAAGCATGGAAATGACTCCGCCTCGGCTGCCTCATCATGAAAGGTATAGTGGTGCATGTCAAACTCATTTATTTATATCCATTCAGTTTCAGATCCTAAAATATAAGAATGAAGAACACATGTACCTAATAGTTTTAATTGTTGATGAGAAAGGGTTATCCCATAGGACTGAATCTGAACATGAACTACCCAGCTGTGGGCGTAATAATGATAATTGATATCATAATTGGACGTCTGTTTTATTTGACAGCATACCCAGTACTCCATCTGGCAACAACATGTCTGCATCATCTGGAGCGCTGGATGAGTTCTACGCGGGTACTTTGGACAGCAGCTTCCTCGACGACCGCACGCCCGTGTCTGTCGCGAATCAAGAAGTCGTGTATGAGACTGACAGGTTCGCCATTATTTTACTAACACACTAGTTACTGGCAAGCCTGCCGTCAATCTTTCCTATAAGAAATGTCTCTGGCTACCTTCAGTTGTACGCAACCTACACCTAATACATGATCCTGCTGTAGAAATACTTGAGAAGTCGGAGCAGCAAGCTTCAGGTCTATATTTAACCATAATTCAATGTCATTCGTATTCTCATTGAAGCCTTTGATGTACATACCTAAAGTATCAGTCGTAGGCTGTGCCTGTACATTATTTTTAGGAGTGAGAAGTGAAGTCGTTTTTTAAAAAAGAATATGATTGTTATGCTTTTAGAACTGACGAGGTTTTGACACATGAATGTATAAAACACGGGAATCACTCACGTAATAAGTTAGAGGGTTCTTCTGACTATAGTTTCGACCATATTCGGTGGTCTTTTTCAATGAGAATACGGGGCGGACGCGGTCGCGATTACTAAATCAGTAAAATTATAGTCGGAACCCTCTGAAATATGAATATCATTTCTACCATATTAACACAGTTAATAATAAATTATTTAGAAATAACCAATATATATTTAAAACAACGAGGGCCTAAATAAGGTATGTTCGCTCAGTAGGCTGTATGTCCCGAAGTAGAATGAGTACACGCTCTTTTTTTTCTAACGTTCTAGTGCTGTTTGTCACTACCGGCATTGACACCTTCTCCGGAGGGACTGAGAACGCGCTCCGAGTCTGTCCGGCTTATATAGCTAGTTCGCCGCCCGCCTCACCACCATCGCTGGAGACGTACAACGTTATATATTACACTGTCTGCTATTTCATCATTCCACTATGTACAGTGCGCAGGCGCAGGCTATCTTTGTAGTTCTGACGTTAGGGTCTGTGCGCATGCGTCGCTACATTAGCGAATGAAGGATCATGAAAATGAATAATATTTATTCATGCAGTTCTATAACAAACCAATGTATGGGTACAATTTACAAAGCTTTAAATTACCAATATATCATACCATCCTACACTAAAGTACTTATGTGACTCTGTTCCCTGCACTCGGTCTCTTAAGACTGTTAACTTTCTTTTCGAAGAGATTCATCATCTGTATGCCCAGCAGTTACACTACAGGATCATATCGTAACTATTGGGCATATAGAATGAGGAAGCTTGTTCCACCACATCTTGCAGTTGTATGACAACAACGATCAGTAGAACCGCACAGTAGACCTGACTTTTCCCAGTATGTCCCTAATCTATTCAGAATATACTGAACTGACACTCAAATATTGATTAATATTTTGTAGCGACGACGACTCAACGAATCCAAAAGTAATCGTAGACCAAGATGAATTAGATATAGAAATAGAGTCAAGCGCACCCGCTGCCACACTGGAAGTACTGAAACCCACAGAGCACGTGATACGAGCCTCAAGTGAAGATATTGACCGGCGTATGAACAGGGCGACCATAAGTAACAGGGACGCTACCAATAGAGATATCCCGACATTTGCTGCACGTATTGATGACTCGTCTATGGAGAGTGACTTCCCTCTTTGGGCCGGCGATTCAAGCGCCAGGAGATCGCCGGAAGGTATGCGTCCAGTTACAAACTTAATCAGAATGTAAATCGATGGAACTGTTATATAAAGCTATTTTTTTTCCGTAGGTGGCGAAGATCCTGAGCCGACACCAAAAGAACCTGAAAAGGTGTGTTTAGAATTGATTACATTTATTTATTTGTAAAATATGATATCAATACTGTTACAGAAAGTACACAAAATATACAGAGTGATATTTGTGGTTAAAGTTGGCCAGGACTAGGAAAGTTGTAGCGTTATTTGGCATGCCTGTGTCTGCGGCTAGAAACTCGTATCTCAGTTTTTGGGTTGGACATGAATTAACATAGTTCAAATGTAGGTTACTATAGCCGCACAATCAATAATGTGCTCGTTACATAAACATAAGAACGTGAGTAAGTGTGTAATGTTTATTTACACATTAATTATTACCGTGGTCCATTACAGGGGAAGAAGAAATCAAAGAGGACGAAAGAAAAGGATAGAGGCGACTACGGCGACAAGCCGGATCGTAAGGAGAAAAAACATAAAAACAAAAAGTCTAAAAGTGAGAAGAAGTCTCCTAATCCCCAACAAGACCTATTAGGGCCACCAGCGGCCGATATTGGAGTGACTGCGTTTAGTTATGAGGACTATGACAGTATATAACATACGGCATTGTGCTTGCGTGTTTCGAACTGATAGATTACATTCCATGGTGGTAAAGATGACATACAATAGGGTTTCTATGATACCTTCTACGATGATGCTATCGCGCGAAGTATTTAGGTTTTGTGAATATGTGTCTATGTACATACATGACTTTTATCTGTACCGTAAATGATGTACAGCAGGAACAAATCGCCAAGTGTTCACTACAGACGTCGCTGGTATCGCTTGACGCAAGAAAAGAGTCAATACCACACTGAACTGTAACATTTTTTTATGTTTCAGTAGTTAATTATAAACTTCGCTATTTTGTGACATTAAAGATGAATTAAATCGTAAATCGTTATTTTCGTTTAGTGGTACTAAATTAAATATAATTCCATGTTTTGTTATCTGCACAAGGAAATAAACTTGTAACCTTTAAAATTAATGGCAGACAATATAAACACAATTCAAATACTCAAAACATGGACACAAAATGTATGTGGTGGTGTCAAGCGAACCCAGCGCCATCTGCTAAAAGCTTTGCATTTTCTTCCACATAGATGAATCGATGTGGTTTGCTGCAGTTAGAGGGAGCACTTACGTATATTTCGACGTGTTGTTCACATACAATAAACATTACATTAGCAAAAGATTACATGCTCATAATAAACGGGTAACAAGTACAATCAACGTAGTAATTTTAATAAATAGAAAATGTGGTCCTTGTGTGGTACGTTTGCGTTATTTTCAAAGGTGCTTATGCGCTGTGTCCCCAAAGTCATCCCCCTTTTACACAAGAAATGTTTTTAAATTTTTTTACAATTTAGTCACTCAGTAATCAAATACATTCATTCGTTAACATTCTTACATAATAACAGAACGGACCGCTTAACGCTGAATCCTCATTCTACAAAATGTTAGTGCTACCTCGCAACGTATGGTTTAGTTACTCAAGTTCAAAGTACATAAAAGTGTTATTGACATTACAATGTATAAAAACGTAGAATTAACATTTGGAAGAAAATTACACATGTATATAATAAGTAAAAAAATGATGAGAGAATATAAAAATTTACAAAGTACATAATAAAAACTTGTAAAAAAAGATAAATACAATATTAACCAATATTGTTAACAATTATAATTATGTGCCTGTTTTTTTATTTATAAGTAATAAAACGTTTTATATAGCACTACTATTACAAACAGGCGTGTTTCTTGTCCTGCCTGTTGTTGAACATTTTGAATAGCTGGCTTGGCTTTATCTGCTTCACCTGCCACTATTATGGATGTTGATTCTCTCCTCGTCCACTTTTTAATTCCTCTATGGCACATTTTATATATATGCTCATTGATATTCACCATGCATAATAAGACAGTGACCATTATGCAATAGGTTTCTATTTTGCTCTCAATTGACGCGCATTATTTGCACCATTTTGTGTGCAAATAATCTTCTGAATGCTACAATTTTTCAATTAAGAACAGGTTAATTATTAATAAATGATAATTTATGCGTTACCTACTATACATTGCGCCACCATCAACCATAAATTGGTGACGCAATATTTTAACGCACGCTTAGATTCCTTCTTCATATTTCCCCACTTCTTCTTCTTTCCTTCTATCGCACCGAGCTCGGAATCTATTTCATTTAAGACGCAGATCCTCTCTTCTATTAACCGCAAGTGATAACTGCTGAGTAATGTTTCTATATTGTACCGTTTGACAGGTAACTCCACCTGAATAACTAAACACGCCACTTACACGTTACGATGTTCCCAGTTGAGTTGTCTCTAAAGGATACCATGTATTTCTTTTCTTACTTCTTCAGTCAGCTTTCGACATTCAAATTTAGCAGAACTACAGGTGCAAGCAGTTTTCATTTCTCTAACTTGTCTCAAGTTTGTAAATTGTTGTTTGAGTCCACTTGCTATCACGTTTTTATTGGTCCTAGATGACTTTTACCTTAAATCTATTATTCTAAGATACGTCTTAAGAAACGGTATATATTTCTTAAGATGTATCTGAGACTAATAGATTGTCATCTGTTATTTAATGATAAGGATTAAATGTTAGATCATATGTAGATGTAAAAAGTGCACATGTGTTGCCGACCTAAGCCCCGGACCTATACTGTGAAATAACCCAATCATTATAAAAATCTCTCTGCGTCCTTGTCTCTCGCATGGAGTAGCACGCGCGACGTATCTCTGTCACACTTCCTACTCGCGCTTCAATCTGAACTTTTAAAAATCTATGCAACCATGAACATGTCAGTTGTAGACAACCTAATACTGTTGGAAAGGCAATAAAATAAGGATTACGTAATGTTAAAAAACCGTCAAAGGATACTGTTGAATATTAAAGTTAATATTATTTAAGCGAAATCGGGTTACCATGCCGTTATCGGCATATTTGGCTAGGCAACCCATGTGCATCCACATATTATTATTAATCGGTGTCATATGTAAATAACAGATGAGGGTATATATTTCTTACGCCGTATCTCGTACTATATGGAAATGGATACTAGTGTGACGAGAACTCGCCGAAATCGTAGTTTCTTATAAGTATATTAATTTTCAGGTTGTAACTGTTATAATTTCGAATTTTAGAGTAATTCTTTGCTAATATTTAGTAAATATTTTTAGGACCAACCTAACCTACTGCTCGGTCTAGAATTTTGCTTTACTTGTTGCTGTGGCATGGGGCTTCTTTGTCTTGGGGATTTGTTCGCTATACGATAGTTTTGCTACATTTTTTATCGAATACAAATTATTGTTAATATTGTTATGGCATCATAATATAGATTTTATCTTGTTGTCATATATTGCTTGTAAATAAACAAATCTCACAATACGGTGGTTTAATTTCATGTAACCCTTTCATATATATGTAAACTCTAAGGCTTTCACGGCCGCGTTGCATGTTGTATGTATTGCTTCCGGGCTGTTTGGCCGTGGTCTATGTGAAACTTGTGCTCCAGACGTTACGTCGATCACTGCGGTCGACATCTTCAGTGGTTCAGGTCCGAGCGGCGACAAGAGCGTAGAACTCTCCTTCGCGGCGTCTTCTCTGTTACTGAGTTTACTCTCGGAGAAGACGCCGCGAAGGAGAGGTCTACGCTCTTGTCGCCGTTCGGACCGTGGCTTCTCCAAAACTCAAGACAAATGGTCTGTCCTTTCAGCAAGCCCACACCTCGCATATGCTTTCCACATATTGGGGTATATTAGTCACCAAATAAAATTATTGTTTTAACTGGTTTTTAAAAGCAATGGTTTTTAATTTTTATTTTAGCCTACGCCAATATGCATTTTATATACAGCTAGGACCACGGTTTTTAAAGGAGGACCTACAAGTCCTCCGCACTCGGAGACCAGTCGTGCCGGCTTTCGGCAGCTAACTCACGACGAAGGGCGACGGCAACCCTGCCGCCGCGAACGTACAATCCTGAATAATTAAGAGATTTCTGAGATGTAGGTATATATACAAGCTATTTAGCTGAAATAAAACAATTATTCTACAGTTGATACCATCCGATATTGGGATCACGGGCCACTATGAAATGAAGGAGATCTGCTTACTAAGCAGGCTACAACAGACGGTATTCAATTCGAGTGCTGTCATTAGCACACTAAGTTCTTTAAAACATTTTTTTAAACATGAATACCAGCGATAACTGAGACCAGAATGGCAAGCACAGCCAAATAGTTATCAAGGTCCCCCGATTCTTCGGAGGTCGCAATCCCAGATTTAACAAAAAGTAAAAAATATGCAATCGTATCATCACTCTGGTGAGTGAAAATGTGCGAGGTATCATACTTGATTGTAAATGTCGACTGGATATCTTTTTTAAACAGTAGGTACCTATTCACACTTTAGCCTAGTAGAAGACGTCACTAGAGATCTCCCTTTAACCTTGCTGTGGTTTTTTTATTGAATAGGTGACAAACAAGCATATGAGCCGCCTGATACTAAGCGATCATACGATACGTTGCCAATTGTTTTAATACTCTGTCATCTCTCCATTTGAAGAACCCCATATTGTAGCTATCCGGAAACACACAACGAATAAATGGTCGGCTGAATCGCAGCGTGTGACTCCCAGCCCAGGCCGCGTGTCAAACATATGTGTAGGGGCTTTCAGGCTTGTTCCTCGGCAGAATGTGAAGGAAACGGCAGTTCCGGGCGTGACACGATGACAGTGAGGCGAGTTGCTCTTCACAATCCAACCGGTATAATAACATTATGTAGGTACAGAGCAAGGATTTGAGGCTTCGTTCGCCCCCTCCACCGAGCCATATTGAATTATGGCATAGCCGGTTACTTTTTTATACTTTATAAATCTTCTGCTTGACCATTATCTCACTTGGTCAGTGACGGTGTGGTCGGCGGCATAATAAACTAGATGCTAAGCCTAGATGTTATATAGCTCTCAAAGTACTTATTTATATGTTAACTTTCTCTGGTTTCGTTTTTGCATACAATCGTGAAATACCTACAGTGTTTTCTGTTTACACAGTGATTGCTAATATACTCTAATTAAATCATACAAAGACTGCTACCTGAACACACTGTGTGTTTCGGGAGAATTTACCGAACTTGAGGGCTATTTATTTATTAACATTCACACAAGGTCTTCAGGTCCCAAACTAGGCAGAGCCTGTACTATGGTAACCTGATGACTGATATATATACATATACACACCCAGACACAAGTCAAACAGACATGTTCATGAACACAAATGTTTGACCTGTCCGGGAATCGAACCCGGGACCAGCGGCTCAGAAGGCAGAGTGCTACCAACTGCGCCAACCGGCCAGTCAAAATCTATCCAGGCGGGTACTCAAAAGTACCCCACGCCACGCTGTGAATCTGATAACTGTTACCTTCACCCGAAGCTCACGTGTTGGTGGCGATCGTCCCAGCGTCTGTCAGTGTGACAGCCGACGCGCTCACCACTAAGCTAAAACACTGCTTGCCCGCAATGTTGACATATTCAGTAGCCACTTGTACAAAGGTGCCAGGCAAGAGCACGGCGCATATCTACAGGATTCAATTAACAAAATAGATGGGAAGCTAGCTTTTCAACAAAAGAATTTAATAAATAGAGTACATTCTATTTAAAATGTAAATGTACAACCACATCGATATTTTATTGGTTAGATTATAAAAAATTGGACCACCTGTGAGAAGTCCACGCAGTAGGTGTAACAATATTACAAACAAAAATCTCTACATAACAGAACTTACAGATATTAGTCAACTTTATTTTATACATATTATGGTACACAATTATTAACATAATATTTGCCTTATATTATTATTTATACATTCTATGTATAGTCCGTAATTAAATTTCTTTTTGTAATAAGTTAATAAAACTATAAAATATTCTCTTCAGTTGAATGTTAGGCAATGTTACAGGATGTCTGGGAAACAATATTTGGCGCGTTTCATGGGTTTTGTGTCGTCAAGTTAAAATATGCGACTTTGCAAAACTATATACAAAGTACTTTGTACTTAGCGTTTTAAAAATGTGATATACTGAATGGATAATTGCTTATAAAATGTAAGTTTTGATTCGAAGAATACATTTACAAAGTAAATACATATTATAAAGCACATTAAAAGATCATTATATTATTTTAATAATTAAGTTAGGTAGACGGTACCAGGTTTTACATTTAACAACTCGCAGGGTGAAAGTAGGTCCGCTTCCAGCATTCGTTTTGTGTAATATTCACATAAGTGCGAGCTTCAATGTTACTGCTTCATCGAAATAGCCGAACTACATGAGATTCTTACGCCAAATCAATGTTAACATTTACAAATGCCTACGAGCTAATCGACAAAATTCACGGTATAAAAATATAAAATAAACAGGTCCGACGAAAAGAGGATTGAAAACTTTCTTCAGGCATATTGTCACCAAATCCCGCTGTATAAATATAGCAATAAATATTATTGTAAAATAGCTACAAAATAAGGAGGTAAACACAAACAATAAAAAATAAAGTCTACTCGAAACTGAAATGCAAATACAATTAATTCACGCATACATTCCGCCATTTTTAAAAGTAAATAAATAATATCGATACACAGCTGCACAGACTAAACTTATAGTATAATATGATTAAGTTGATGTGTGTATGTATTGTGTTGCATTTATTTAGTTATTGTATAAATGATTCGAATTGTAACAATGTATGCATATTTAATACTATGCATACAGATGTTAATATGTAGCAGGACCACCCAAACTGTGCACCGCGACGCCCTGAGACATCCATGCGATCGGTGAAGTGAGGTGAAGGTGAATTAATTTTGTCACAGTGACGATAAGTTTGGTAGACCCTGATATATTGTATTTTACACATAGATAGTCACTTGTTTCCATTCAAAGTACTTACACACTCAAGGGTTAATTTCTTTTTAAAATGAAAATTTCTCGTTATAACAGTTTTTGACCGACGGGTGTACAATTTTCCTATCAACTATAGTTTTTCTTTATAGCATCGAACGATGGAGCCGCCGACGCGACGTAACTGATATCGCGAGCACCAACGATAATAAATCGGAAGTGAGTTCATCGAAAAGTATGGGATCTTGTGGATTATTTTGCTATGAAAATTACTTATTAGCATTCGCGCGATTTACTCGTAGAAACCATGAGTGGCGCTGAGGTGCGCAGCGCTCGACGATATTACCCCAAAAACTCCCTTTGAATTCTAAAATCGAAGTAAAACAGTCTCAACAATTCACGAACAAGAGTTTTTGAATGTCAGGTGTAAGTTTTCTATGAAGCGTTCAGTTTTTCTTTACAGAAACGGCAATCACTTGTATACGGGGTAGATCCCCGTATAAAAGTGATTCCCGTTTCTGTAAAGTTGTTTTTTTATTTGCATATTTTTGGAAAGCGGGGCGAGGAAAAGACACGGCAGACAGTTTTTACAAATATGTTAATTTTAGCGTTCCTGGCATATTAGGTATCTCTCTTGCTTCTTTCACTCTCATTACATACTTCATACCCTGCCTTCGTGCACCGCTGTGGGACCCACGCGCTGCACGCTTTCAGCGTGTGAAACGCCGTATCCTCCGGCGCTCCACACTCGTGGCAAGCCGGGGTCGCTTGCCTCCTTGCGATTCGATGCAGGTACCTCCCGAAACATCCGTGTCCGGAAAGCACCTGCACCAATCTGAAGGAAAGCGACCCGTGCCCCTACCCACCTCCCGAGGACCGGGCGGATGGCGTTCACCGTACCCTGGCCGGGGACGGGTGGTGCCAGGTTCTCCGACCACTGCCTCAACAGGGCGGCTTGCGCTTGCCGTCGCATGCGCGCCACCTCCTCCCACCCTGGGGGCTCCCCGCGCGACTTCCTCACCGCTACAAAATTGTAGATCTCGGCGAAGATTTCGGCTTGGAGCTCCCATTCGGTCTCCGGCCAGCACGCATGCGGCTGTCCAGGACACCGTCCGGTAACCGCGTATCGCCCTCGTCGCGATGACCCGCTGCGGACGTCGCAGGCGACGTCCGTGACGTTGTTGTCGCGACCGAGAGCGTCCGCCCAGACAGGTGCCCCGTACAGGGCCATACTCCGGAGTAGAGCCGACGGCATGTTGCGCTAGGGCCGCCCACGTTCAGCGGTAGTCTCCCCAAGGCGGCTGCGGCTCCCACGACTTTCGGGGCCAGACTGGCGAAGTGGGCCCAGGGTTCCAACGGTCTTGTTTGGTGAGAAATACGCGCCGACGATCGCGTACTCTCCCCACTTTACGACTACATAGCCCGCCCCCCTCTTCTCAACTGTGAGGGGGGCACCACCCGCCTTCGCTATAACAGCGACGGAGTCGTCCATGTCCCCAGTCCAATATGGATGAGAGGGGACATAGTACGGCTCCGCCGCGACCGCCACATGGTCTCCATGAGCAGATCCTGGGCCGTGGCGCAGTGATTCAGATTCGTCTGGAGGAGGTTCTGTTGTCCGACTTGACCCATTTATTCGGACATCACAACCCCCACTATCGCCTTCGCTGGGCGAATCTTCTTTCTTTGGTGGCGCGGCAATGGGGGCACGCGCGGCAACAGGTGCAGGCTTGGCAGAGGACTTCTTGCCCTTACCTTTCCCCTTGCCCTTCCCTACCACGGTCGCCCAGGTTTCCTCCTGCCTGGCATTATCCACTGTGACCGCTGACGTGGAGGCAACTGCACGTAGGGCTACCGAGGCTGCCGACGTGGAGCCTACGGCACGTGGAGCTGCCGGCACTTTTGCGCTGGCTGACTTCGACGCAGCTTTGCGAGTCAGCGCTGGCGTTGGCTTAGGCTGCGCTGTTGGCGCAGAGGAAGCGCAGCGGCCGCTGACTTTCTAGAGTCCGCCCTTAACGGTGGGCGAACGTTTTTAGCTGGCAATAGGCGGTCCTCGACGCCCGCTAGGCGAGCATTGAGCATTTCCCCGACCGTGCATACCAAGGAGCGCTTCAGCTCTTCGACGAGCTCAGCGCCCACGACCACGGCGGGGGTCGCCTCTCTGCTTGCGCTAGCAGCAGCAGCAGCATCGGCCTTAGCTTCAGAGAAGCCGCGACGGAGCGCCTTTATTTCTGCCTTCGCCGACTCCACCTCTAGGCGAAGGCGCGAGTTCACCGCCCTTAGGTGTCGCGTCTCTTCCGCCTCACTCCTTCCGGCAAGGAGGATCTTGATTTAAAAAATCTTATTTTTAAATCAAGGTAACCTTCCGGATGGAAGCCAAATGCTAGTTAATATTACTTCAGCTAAGGAGACTGTGCGTTAAGAAATTTATATTTCATTTAAAAAGCAAGCTATCCTAGTCTATGCTCTGCATATGACCTTTGTCAAGGCGGTTTAGAGGTTACAAAGAAGGTCTTAATGCTGTCGACACTGACAGCCAGACTAAGAAAACATCAATACTTTTGTTAGTTCGGTACCGGTACGCCTGTAATACACCCAAAATAACATTGAGGTGCATCACGGGTAAATAATCCCGTGGTCCCAATTATACATTTAAACTTATGTTTTTAGAATCATTTATAGCACTTTTCAACCCTGCTGTTTCTAATTGTGCAAGCCTTATTCGCAATACACATACGATTCTCGGTTCAAAATAAAAATTGATGGAGATGAAACCAGCATGAAGATACGATTTTGGTAAAACGCATAAAATATTGTAATCTGATAATATTAGGATACCGATAGCGATAAAAAACCCATAAACGACAAATAAGTAAAGACTGTACATAAATAAATTCAAAACAACACATACAAGTCTAATTGCTTAAACACGATTTTCATTACATAATCTTGGCATCTGTTCAAAAATTGTATATCAGTACATTATGGTGCGCTATGTGAAACTATGTACTGCTGTAGTATGCTGAATATTACGGAGTTGTAATGAGCCAATCGCCACCCCGAATAGACAAATCAAATGAGTAAGTTAAACTTCCAGGACTGCTGTTTTAGTACCTCTAACTAAGTGAATAACTAATTACAATTAGCGTCGCACTCATTCCTCAGCGTATCAAACTATCCTAATTGAATGTCAACAATATATTTTTATTCAACACTGTTAACAATATCTAAAGCTTCTAATAATGCAAAGACACAATTCAATATTCTGTATTTTTTATGTTGGAAATATAATGAATTATAAAATTTGTGAAAAGGAATGTTCTTTTTGCAACTATGAAATATCTGATATATCCCTAAAGAAAATAACAATATTATTATCATACAATATAGTAACGGGATAAGGTAAATTGATAATGTATGACGATAGCCGCACTGAGAAAAAAATACTGTATGCACAAACGTAATTACAGACTCCACATACGTGTAAAATGTTTAAAACGTACATAGCGTACTGAAAGATGTCACATTACGCGTAAAGGCTTTGTTTGTATTGTGCTTAGAACTTTATTATATATATATATGAATTATTTCGAATTGGGTTTCGGGCTTGTCTGATGCCCGTGATCAGCTGCTTTTACGCTGCTAGATCTCGACAACAAATCGCATCGGACATGCCCGAAACCTAGGTCGAAATAATTATAATATTAACGTAAGTAAAGCCGCATATTACGTAACACTAATGTGTCAAACTCACAAGAATTTCCAATCAAAAATAGCTGAGAACATTCCAACTGTCTTGATTACAGTTCACTCATACCCACGGAGTGCTCGTTTTGTATTCGAGTTACGTACGGTACGTATGCAGAGTATAGAAAGATCCGCGAACTGGATAAGTCGGTACTTGACGGAAAGATCACTATGAAGTTTGTCACAGCCTACGTACGTAAAGACACGGTCTCACATGCGGTAGCAGCATACGTATTACAGATTAAACTGCACATGCATTATGCAAAAACCTGTCCCGTGACATTTTTTTCTCAGTGTGTCATGGTAGTTAGTCATACTTTAGCCGGGACGATTTATTACATACATGACTTTGGATACTGTAAAAAACAAACAATTATTTTCATCAAAATGAAAATATGAATATTGATATAAATAATCATTTTGGCCTAGTTCGAAACACATTTTGGCATTCAAATAAAAACATAAAACATGAGTATAATCCAACAATATCAAACTCGATGGATGATTCAACTATATTTATAATTATACTTCTCTTTCTTATATTTATATCATTCTCATAGACTATATCAACTGCAAAATAATATTAATGCATATCTAGCTTTTTAAATCTTATTCTTATATACTCTTATTTACAATATTTATTCATAATTGATTGTTCATTCTTAAATACGACTTCTATCAACCTAAACTTCGCCGAACAGACATTTCACAGAGACATTTAGAAAGTAGTCCATCGGAGCGGCCACCGCCCGCGGACCCCGCCCTCACCCCCGCGGCGCGACCCCCCCGCGGGCGACACTGCCAACTCGACAGCGAGCGTCAGTCGACTCGAGACGTCTCCGCGAACCCCTCCTCCAAGTAACTCGGTAAAGATTGAATCTGGTGTTCTATATGAGTCCTTAACGATTCGAAACTTATACTCTGTTCCACGAACGTATCGTGCACTTGATGAGGCGGTTCCTCGCGATACTGACCTATAGTCCACGGATCACTGATTTGTTCGTTAGGTCTCCGCGCACTGTTACCGAAGGGGGGCAGCGCCGACCACTGCGGCTGCGGCGGCGGCGTGGTGAGCATGGCGGGCAGCGACTCGGGCGGTGCGGGCTCGGCGCCGAACCCGCCCACCGCCCAGCTCAACGACTCCAGGCTGGAGGCGGCCGACGGCGCGCCGCACGCCCGGTTCAGCCTGTCCATTCCCCACTGGTTACCCATTTCCGGCAGCGGCCCGGAGTTTGCCAGGATGTCCGGTGGCTTCGATACCGCTCTCCCGTATATATCTTGAGTTCTTCCAGTCATTGTGGGCCTGGAAGCCGCGCCGGACTCGGGGCTCGGTAGATGACAATCGGTTCGTACCATCGGGCTGAAGCTGCCCATGCCGGGACTCTTCTTGTTGCCGTGCGCTACGGTATCCACGCTCGGCCTCGGAGAATAGGGACTCTGGTGTATCCGATCATGGCGCGACATAGGACTGTATTGGCCGGGCGTTCGACTAGGAGTACTTCGGACGATATCCGCTTTCATGCCGACGCCCTGGTCGGGGCTCGTGTGAGTGGAAGGGCGGGGAGAAAACGGCTGATGTTTCGGCATCGGACTGTAGCCGCCGGAATTCCATGCGCTGGACTTTTGCAACTCGGGCTTAACTATTTGACTTGTGTCGGGGCTCGGTTGTGCAGAATACGGGCTCGGCTGGGAAGCGTATGGGCTGGGCTGGGTGGAATACGGGCTCGGTTGTGCGGAGTACGGACTGGGCTGAGCGGGACTTGGCTGTGCAGAGTATGGACTGGGCTGAGCGGGGCTCGGCTGAGTAGAGTAAGGACTCGGCTGAGCGGGGCTCGGTTGAGTTGAGTACGGACTGGGTTGAGCGGGACTTGGCTGTGCCGAGTAAGGGCTTCTCTGTGAGGTGAATTGCTGCCCCTCCTGCCGTGCCATTGGACTATACTTTCCGTAATTCCAACTGTTAGGATTTTTTATGTCCTGTTTTATGGCTTCTGGACTACGTTTGTTCTCAACTGAAGTAGTTGGACTGCATTGCTCTATAACTTTTCCGTGCCTTAATTTACCGCTATCTAATCTATTTAGAGGACTCGCTTCAGACTTATGAGTGGGAGTAGTTTTAAAGTGTCCTATATTCCAAGTGTTATTTTTCAACGTTTCTGGACTGTTTTGAACCCGACTATCCGGTTTTGAAACTGGACTAAAGTGAGGGCTGCCTTGATCGGTCTTCGCGGAATCCGATCGCGGCGTGGAAGAAGAGTCTGGGTTAGACTGAGACAAAGGACTCAAAAGTTTGGGGGTGGCACTTCTAAGGGATCGCTTCCCTTCTGATATAGGATTGACAGGTTTATCGATACCGGTGGATATTTCAGTGGATTTGCTGTCTGGGGACGCTTTTAGCGACGTCTCTGGAGCAGTACTCTTTTCATTTGTTCCTGAACTAGTAACACTTTTAGGTTCTTGGAAAAGGAACGAAGACTCCTCCCGGGCTTTTATTTCCGACTTTGAGTCCGCTTTCGTTGTCGCCGAACTAGGGTCTTTAGTGTCCGGTTTAGATTCATCTTCCGTCTTTGAGTCGGGTGGAGTATTAGACTTATTTCTTTTCTTGGTTGTTTCCTCAGCATTTTTTGCTTCTTCTTTGGCTTTGGCCTTTTCCGGGTCTAACGAGTCTTTGAGGTCTTGCAACTCTTTACCTGTGTAGAGGCGCTTCATGCCCCGCGGCAAGGCGCGGCACGAGCTCAGGTTGATAGACTCAATTTTCGTGCATTTCAAAAGTAGTTTCTTTACAGGCTCTAACGATACAGAGGATCCGCAAAGGTTCAGCGTTCTGTAACAAATACACCATGCTACTATAAGTGACAATTCCTGTACATCCCTAATATAAACCAACTTCATAAACAAAACATCGAGATCAGTATAAATTAAGTTGGATATACAGCGCCCTGCTGTGAAGACATTCTGAATTCATATTATGAATCATTGATCTGCAAGAGAGCACAATGTTCGTTTTTAAGTCAGAGCGTTTCATTCTTCAAGAATGGAACTATCAAACAATGAGCCTCTTGTCCAAACAGAAAAATTCCAAACCCCATGTCTCCAAACAGGGAAAAGCCGATAGCAGTGACATTAAAACCCATAGTGGGAGCACATTAATATGAAGCATATATTGAGTCAAATCTGTAAACTTTTCAGCCCAAATTCACTGTACGAAGCCATTTTCGCTGATGCCGCTCGAGCGCACAACGCGATCTGATTCGATGCGATGCACGTGAAGTTAGTTTTGCATATATTTGTATGGAGCAGATGAAAATTTATTATAAATACACAACGTGAAGCGATCTTATAGATCCAAATGCACGCGTTGTTGGTGTGATGGGGGTGAGCTCGACGTATTAGACATGGGTTATGCAGCGTGTTTCTAGGGAAACGTGTATCCATTCGCAATTCTTGCACCAAGCTGGCAGACAGTTCCGTCGTTTATTTGTGTGACGGAACTTCGCGTGTTGTTACATGTACACGGTCCAAGTCGGACGTCGACCTGTCGCGTTTTATTTTTCTGCCTTCACAGAATGGTTCTATGGGAACAAATGGCGGGGGGGAACATCGCATGTTCACAATATGATTCTAGTCTAGTCTAGTCAGACAGGACATGTACTGCAGAGGTGTACTGTAAACAATTGTAAATGATGAAGGTCGGTACTTTCATGGCATGTTTCGGTGTTGAAGGTAGTTTATGTACATACTTGAGCCGACTCCGAGGCGCGTCGGCGAGCGCCGCGACCGCGTCGTCGAGCGGCCGAGTGGCCGAGGCCCACGACAGGTCGAGCTCGATCAGACTGTGTGACCATTTCTCGCAGATCAGCTCCAAGCACGCGCTGCTGCTACGCGTCACGTTACAACCTGGAAATAAAGCCTCTTCTTTATGACCTGATTGGAGTATTTTGTGAATTCCCGGCGTCAGCCATTCGAACTCAGTAGCACTTGTGCTGGATCTAAATAATCTTTACGACTATCCGATGAGACACCAAATTTGTAATATTTTAATTTTGACACAAAACGGCGCATATCCCGTTAACATATTAATATTAGGGTAAAACAAATGTTAGGTGGAAGAACGGTATACATAATTTCGTATTAATTAGTAGAATTTTAAGATGTTTGAAGTTTAGTAGATTTGGTACCGTGGTCCGTGAGCCGGCGCACTACTCACCCCCGAGGAACAGGTGCTGCAGGTCCCAGGCCGGCACGCGCACCAGCCCGGAGTCGGTGAGCCGCTGCAGCCCGCGCAGGTCGAGCAGCCGCAGTCGCGTGGCGCCCCGCACCAGCCGCGCCAGCGCGTCGTCGCCCAGCTTGTACTCGCCGATCCGCTCGTTGGCCGCCTCGCCCGCTATCGACAGCTCCTCCAGCTGCGACCAGCCTACGGACTCCATCTGTAACAAACACGATATTCGTTAACCTCTTTATACATTACCGTTCCAATGCTCCGAACCTAAAATACGTAGATTATGATGAAGTTTGAAATGACAAGATATACATTATGGTTCATATGACAACTTAGTCTTCTTTTGGGTTTAAACGAGTAAAATCTCATATTAAACACCAAGACTCTCATCTTACAGTTATGCACATTGGAACAAAAAAATATTTTAACAAAAAATGCGAGCGACTTCAACACTCAAAAGTGAGAAATAACTTGTCAAATTCAAACAAGGAGCGTCAGCACTGTCAGTACTACATTCACCTCGGAACAGCTAAACCCTTGCGTTCAAACGCTGATATTTTATTACATTTGAAACGGATAAAAAAAACCATAGCAACATTCACAAGAAAATATGTGCAAGTTTATTTTCTATATAAACATACTATAACACGATAGACCAACTTTTGCTAAAACCAACTTTAAAACATAGTACAATTATTATGTATATTTTTAGACAATATAAACTGTCTCAATATCTTAAACTGGAGGCAGTCGCGCACTGTACCTGCTGCGAGGTGGTCGCCGGCGCCAGTACCAGCTGCGAGTTGGCCGCTCGGAACACGCGCATCTTAGGGCAGCCCTTCTGCAGCGCCTCGAGCGGGACGGCCGCCGGGTGCGATGTCGCTTGCGCGCCCGATATGTCCAGCACTTCGAGGTTCTGACAATGGGTCTGGAAGGACACATATCAACATGAAATAACGCTTGTCCTTCTTCAATTCTGATGTTGCTAATTGGTTCTTGTATTTCTGCTACATTCAAGAAATAAATGTGAAATTGATATTTTTTGTATTTTTTTATAGAATAAGCCGAATTGTCGATTGTGTTATCGAAGTACGAGTTTCACGCTATACTCGTATAAACATACCATAATCAGCCCTACACGGGTTAGCGCATAGCCTGATGCCCAACGTCGGAGTTTCCCGGTCTCACGAGAGTCTCCGATGCCCTAAGAATAGAAGCTATCTGCTGCACATACCACTGCGGTCTCCCATCCAACGTATGACTATACAGTATTCCGTACAGCGTTCCGTTAAACGTTCTCGATCCTTTGAAACACATACATACGCTCCTGTATAATCGCATAAACATCCCCCTTAAAACACCGTAAAAAAGAGATGAGTAGTCCAACATTAGAATAATTAAGAACTATTAAGGTTTTATAACTGATCATAGGTATCGAAAGAAATAGGAACACTATTTTAAACAACGGTGGGGATCCTGTTATTATATCAAACTAAGTTTAAAAATAAAATGTTTCTCGATACATAAGTTTGAAAGTAAAGTAAATAACCACTATGCACCCAAGATCCCCACCGCTGCTTACGAAAGGGATGAATGACATAGAAACGCTCGAACGGATCTTCAAAAATTGTAGCTTAAGAACTATCTCGATCACATCGGCTTTCAAACAAAAACAAACGCATTACAATGGGTTCATTCGTGTAGGAGCTACACCGACACCTTGTCGCGCGGGTGGACGTTACGGAAGGGGGGGGGGGGGGGGGTAACAAACATAATAGTAGAGTGTTGTTGCATTACCGCTACGGCGGCGAGTATCTGCGGCAGCGCCGTGAACTTGTTGTTAGCCAGGGTGAGGTGCGTGAGCCGCGCGCCGTGGCACTCCGCCACGCGCGCCAGCGACGCCGCCGACAGGCACGTGCCCGACCCGCCCGTCTCCGACTGCGAAACACGACCGCTCGTCACACCAACACGATACAAACATATCAATAACGATGGTAGCTCAGCGGGAGGAGCGTCCACTGTCAAACTGACGGACACTGGTTCCATCCCCAACAACAGCTTGAGCTTCCGGTGAACGTAACACCGTTATCAAATCCCCAGCATGGTGGTACGGTACTTTCAAGTACCCGCCTGGCTACTACCCTCAAGTTTGAAAAACTGTCACCAAACACATAGTGTGTTCAGGCAGCAGTCCTTGAGCGCCAGTGAGTATTGTAGGTCTAGCGTGATAACATCTTCGACCACTGACCATCAAGTGAGATAGTGGTGAAACGCTAGATCTAATACAGTATAAGAAAATATATCAAGTTATTTCCCAAAATGTTCTATATATTCAGGATAGCTGACTTTAATAGGTGTCAGGTTGACCTGACACCCGACGCACGCCTCAAATTGACGCGATTGCGACGGTGAAGCGCGACTATAAAATAAAAAATAATAGTAAATTACATATACTCTTATAAACATTCATACGATCTGTTACGCGAATATTCGAAATTAGGTTTTTAAAAAAAAACTATATTAACTCGCGACTTATTTTATTGGTCGGATTTAGTAGGTACACGCGAGATGAATATCTATAGGCAACCGCTCAGGTCAGAGGATGGAAACAGACTGCCGGTTTATGGCTCCTACTAACTACGGCTAGTACCCAAGACTGCTGAGTAGATCAGTCAGGGATGCCAGGTCAGCATTAAGGGTAACAAGGCTGGGGTGTAACAGATCGGTAACATCATTCCTAAAACTCTGGGATACTATGGTACATGGATCCCTAACTACGCCATAGCTCGAGAAAGACCACCGGTTTCATTCATCTTTTATTAATGTTTTGTAATACAACGTCGAAGATTCATACAAAAATAAATATTAGAAAAACGTTAATAATTTGAAACTGATTTCTGCTTTTGTTTCTCATGCATTTTTTTCATTCGCAACGTATGCGCACTGACATGTAATGTTGTTAATCTTGCAATTTATCTAGTAACAAAAGTCCTTTATTACACCGAGAGGAAAGGGTTTAATAGCTGCATATGAGACAAGCCCTGCTTCACAACAAAAAGTTGTAAGTAAGACATCCGCTGCATATCAAATAAGCCCTAGTTCACATCGGCCAGATGAGCAGGCAGCACAGACTACTCTACTCTACAACTCACTGACACTGAATAGAGAAAGTACTGATTTTAAAAGTGACTGATAATAACGAAATAAGTTTTGGCTAAAGGACTTGTATCCAAAGCCGTAATATCATTTAAAAAAATACTCTACGACTCTCCGTTCAACGTATTTACTAGTCTACCCGGGGGTCGCTACGGCTCGGTTAGAAAGAGAGGGCATGATTACCGTGAGAGAGAGATCTATCCGCTGCAGGTGAGGCAAGCCCTGCAACACATCGAACAGCTGTTCGGGCGTGATGCGACTCCAGCCGGCCACGCTCAGCTCTACTAACGCAGGGCAGTAGTCGGCCACACACGCCAGCACCCATGTCACGTTGCATACTTTCCATTGAGCTGGAAACAAAAACATGTACAAGTATAATGGGCAGCATATAGACAAATTATAATTAAATAAAGCTTAATCAAATTTTGCTAATTTGGTTATATATATATATCATACGCATTAACGAGGCATACAGAGTATAACCAGCATATTTGCTTGTCCATAATAAGTAACTCAGTTTTGGACATTTTGCATAAATAATTCGGGTTAAAGATTATTAATTTATATATTATTTTTTTGTATGAAATTATTAAATCATATCAATAATTGACTAACTTTGCTGAATATTAATTGAATCAGTACATTAAATAATTGAATAACTACAATATCGCGTGCGAGCATAGCTATTGAGTTTGTGCGCGTGCATGATGCGTGGGAAAGTGAGTGGGTGAGGGTGAGTGCCTGTGTAACTATGTACTGTGCGTTACTTGTCTATGTTCGTGGGATGGAAGCTAACTTGGGTTTCATCAAATACAAAGTCTGAACTCTTTTCAAAGGGGCAATAAACAAATTTAGGTACATCCTTCACAAATATATATATGAAATATTATACACAGACATCGAGTCACCCACTATTTTTGTGAGTAATTGAACACATATATATAGATATACATTTTCAAAATAATCTTGTACGGAATTATGACGTTGTTAAACAATGTGGCGGGGAATAATAAAGACTTACCAATATTCAATGATTGACACTGTGATAACCGGTTTTCCAAAAGCCAAACTAGTTTATAGTCAGTTTTGCACTTTTCAGTTGTGTATTGCGCTAAGTCCACATTCTTCCAAAGTTCTGGACGACAGCTTACGCTGTGCCATTGTTTGCACACTCTTCCCAACCTGCAAATATCACCAAGGTTAATTGTATCATCTTCTTATTCTCATATCAGTAATGTGAGCTCATTCAGATACGAATTTCTACTTCATACGATAAAAAGATGCTATTTTAGCTATTACAATAAAATATCTCCATGATATACTGACAATCTCTAGGGAATCGTCGATGGTACACTCAATAGGAACATTGATAAAGAAATAGAGATTATATAGAAAGACAGAAATAGAAAAAAACTGCTACAGCTTCTAATATACGTATGATGGCTTGTGCAGGGGCCGCCATTATTTGGCGAATGTCAAATCACACGGCTGGAGTGGCAGACAAACATTATGGAGTGATCGGTAAACAGCAGAATAGCTGGTAACTAATAACGAAATAGTACATTTGGTCAGTGCAAAGTGACAATTCCGATTTAGTATTAATATTTTTTGAACAGTTATTGTTTTCTCGAAATTTGAACAATTTTGGTATGTTATTAAGGAAAACCACGGACCAAAACAAAGTGGATGTCACGTTGGAAATTCTGGTCAACTATGTTTTCCTGCAAGAACTTTCGCACTATGCGACAGGTGTTTACGACATAACATATTTATGACATTACAGAAAGCTGTCTGCAATGTCATAAAAATATCTTAAAATGTAATTCAAGTTGTTGTATGTAATGGAGGAGATGTTTGGGTACAACGCCAGTGCTGGATAGAAACAGAAGCACAATGTATACTTTTATTATTATTATTATTATTATTTATCCGAGTCAGTACTATTGAATGAATATATAAGCAAATGGGACTTCGAGGATAAGAGTTTGCTCGACTATAAAAACATTCTTGTTGATGATCAGTCTTTTACTCTAGAATTGAGTCTTTTTTGCACACTATACAAGGTAGTTTAATACAAAGCAGTTTTTACTTAATCGCTACACTATGCATTCTATTATTTTCGTATTTCACAATTTTACTGCACAATTTAGTGAAGTATGGTAATGGCATTAGAGCTCTAAAACTGATTCAAATTAATTAAAGCATTAAGTAGTTTAATGATGAATCTGACCTGATCACAGACGGTAAGGTACCCTGCGACGTCACGACATAGTCGAATATTTTCAACAGAATCTCACTAGGCATGCTGCCCCATGGACTCTGTGGTCCCGGATCCTTGCTCTCCGCTGCACTAATTCTATTTCTTTCAGTCTTTTCACTTTTCTCTGCAAAAACATACACATATAAATATACATAATTAGCAAGCAGTAATACAGTGGTATCCAAGAAAAGGAAATAGGGAATGACCATTTTCAAGATAGGAAGTCTTTGCGGAAATGCAAAACAAGCTGGAAATAACAGGTCTTATTACAATGTTTTTCTAGTGGAAGATATATGTATCATCATCATAATCTCAGTCATAGGCCGTCCACTGCTGGACATATGCCTCCGTCTATGTTTATTGTTAACAAAGGTTAATTGAATCGAATACATGACTTCATATTATTTTATGCGGGTGCAATTCAGATTTCATAAAAAAATAGTTACGTAGTTTAAAAGTTTAAAAACTGGACAAGTGCGAGTCGGACTCACCCACCGAGGGTTCGGTACAAATTTGTAGGTACATTATCAAAAATAGTTTTTTATTTATTTAAATAATAAGGTCTTTATTTCATTCTTCGTCGTAAATCGAAAACTATACATCATAAAATAATTACAAATCTGTTTAAGCTTGAGCCAATGAAGCCTTTTCATACGATACATGACACGGAACATACATACATACGTATAATACCCCACATGAGACGGTTGACTCAATTCAAAATTTGGGCCTCCGTTCCTTGCACAAACACCCTATTTTTTACGATTTGATTACAAATGTAGTTTTCAGATTTTTTTCCTAAATTTCATAGTTCTAGGTCGACGGGAAATGCCCTATAAATTTTGATTCCCTAGACAGTATCGAAATATACGTATTTTGAGGCATAAATGGCCGTATCTTTTTTACTTTAACTTATAAATTTGATTCACAGCTTCAAGAGACTAGACCTGAGTATATCGTTTTGATTTCAACTCGATACTTCTACGCGTTCCCGATATATATGATCCTATAAGGGTTCCTTTTGAGGTAGGGAACCCTAAAAGTCGAATTCCACTACTTAGAGATGGAATATTTTCTTGAAAATATAAGAGGTGTACCAATTTATATTTTATAGGACTAATAAAACCTGAAAGCTGACCTTTTTTCAGACAAAATATAATTATTTTCCAAACAGGATCACAAATTACAATTTCCTAAATATTACTTCACTTTGAAAACTAAACTGACTCTTTTTTGGGAGGCAGATAAAAATTAAAAAATCACTGAATTTCTATCATCTGCCGAGAAACCGATTACAATTGGATATTAAGATACGGGTACATATAGTTTTAGAGACTAATAATGACGAACCACGCTTTGCTGTGGGTCGTTCTAGAGGGATTAGTGCCCTTCGGAGAATGCTTTTTTGGTGAAGTCTACGCCTGTCAGCAAAATATCTTATATTCATTGTACGTTGACATTTCGTTTATGTAAAAATACATACACGTATTTTATTTCGATATGATTTCACTAAAACTCCATGGGTACATCACAGCTCGGAACTACGGGAGCAAGAAACACCCTTAACATTTTCATGAACACAAAATATATTTGCTACCATCCTCCGTTTTTAGTACTTTATCAACAAATACTTTTTGAAATGAAAGAAGAAACAATTAAAAGAGCCAAGTCGGTGTATGTATGGGTTCGACTGTTAATTTCACAAAATTTGGGGACTCGAGTTGTGTAAACAATAACACAGCGGTGGAAGCCAGTTTCTTATGTTTCCAATTTCGGTGGCTTCACTTGCAAAACTTGGCAAAAAGAGAATGGAATTCAAGTTTGAACAGAAAGATATCGTTTCTATCCACGTTTATATATTACAATAATGAAATAAATTTACGAGATTACTTCTAATCGACTTCAAATGGTAGCGGGTTAGAGCATTTGAGTTATCGATAGGCTGGCGACAGCTAGTAGATTGCTCAAATGCTATTGTAGTAGCTGTTGTATTGTAATTAGTTATTATAATTTTAATTTAATAAAGACATCGGCCCGTTATAAAAAACAGACATTTGTCAAACGCGAGCTTATCCTACTAATATTATAAATACAAAAACTTTTGTGTATGTTTGTTACTTCTTCACGCTCAAACGGCCACACCGATTTCGATGAAATTTGGTATGGAGATAGTTTAAACCCTGGGTTAACACATAGTTAACCTACTTTTATCCTGGAATAAGTATAGTTCCCGTGGGATAATTGAGGTAGCGGGAAAACCGTATTCCACGCGGGTGAAACCGCGGAGCGCTACTAGTAATAAAAATATTTTTTTTAGTCTTCCGTTTCCTGTAAATGTTAAGTCTCTACGTGCATCGGACGACAATCGTGGGAACGGCCAAATTAAAAACTTATCCAACTACTTTTTATACATTCAAATAACAACTCTTTACGAGAGCATTATGGGCTTCACTGTTCCAGCAGAGGGTATGTATTTTTATACCCTGGTTATTATAGGATCACAGAGTAAAATTAGAATAAGCAAGCAAGCCTAAAAACCTTTATGCATCCTCCATCCTAGACCTCTAGCAACCTCTAACCACAAAATTAATTTAGATCACTTACAAATTTAGCGCATAGGTTTTAATTCTTTTAGGAATTGTTTCTAATTTTCTTTACGACGCCGAAATCTTGCTATTTCCGTTCATCAAAATCGGCTCAGCTGTTAGACGTGATGACGTGACAGACCGAGTTACTTTCACATTTACAATTTTATTGGGGTTTTGATGAATCATCATGAGCAACAATCAATTAGTTTGGGATGAAAAATAGCGTATGTGTTAATCCAGGTTATACGGTTCCCCTACATTCCGAATTTCATACAAATCTATCAAGCCGTTAAGACATACAACACATTTCATACAAATATACACAAACTTTCGCATTTATAATATGAGTGTCATAACAGCTGGCCTGGCCAACTTCACATATATGAATAATTGAGGAACAAATCCGATACCTTAATAGTGTGATTATTTTTTTTGTGATTTTGATATACCAAGTATAACTCTCACTATAAAAGCGAATCAAACGGCATCTTTCTAGCTTAAATCCACTAAGCTTAAATTCATACTAGCGAGCAAAATATATAACAGAGGAGCTTCTGGAGCAGTCTGGTAACAAACAACAATATTTTATGAGTAGGGTAAAGGAATTAATATAAGAATTTATGACAAAACAAACTTACCCTTACTTTTAGCGTTGTTAGATTTATTGGTGTTAGGTTTATTATTATTAGATTTCTTCGTCTTAGGGCGGGCGTGCCTGGACCTGGGCGCGGCGACGCTCATCACAGCCGCGGTGTCGCCCTTGCTGGGGTCGTATTCCTCGCCTGAGCTCTCGCTGGCCACCGGGGACGCTGCCCGCTTCTTCTTGGATTTGCGCTGTCCAAGATCTGATATAGACAGCGTCGGGGGCAATGGTACTACCTGTAACTATCATTAAAAAACAATAAGTGTACTTAGAAGGGTTGCGGCTGCATCAATATATGAGAATTAATAACTTGCAAAGGCTGTAACTATCGCTATTATTATTATCTATAGGCTGTTCTGTCCCTAAAACAGACATAAATTTATGGTGAAAGCAAACTATAGCACACGGCCGAAGGACTCGATTTTAAGATTTTTTAGTTTTGTACACCAATCCCCATTCCATCTAAGAGCGACCAGACGGACGACAATGCGACATCCATACATGGCAGACGTTCCAACTTGTCACACGAAGCGTCTTGCTTCCACATTCATAATGTGTACAGATAACAAGTGGAATTGATTGCCTAAATCGGTGTTACCGCGTGCATACGATCTTGGTGTCTTCAAGTCACGAGTGAATAGGTATATCTTCTAGGCAGGCGTGCTTCATCGTAGATCTTATCATCACTTAACATCAGGTGAGATGGTGGTCTAAAGATTGCG
Organism: Apeira syringaria; assembly: GCA_934044485.1. Lineage (NCBI taxonomy): Eukaryota > Metazoa > Arthropoda > Insecta > Lepidoptera > Geometridae > Apeira > Apeira syringaria. The sequence goes on from OW203662.1 coordinate 1,790,921, forward strand.
TATTTTCATTTAAAGAAAATCACACTGAGCTGTCCAACCTGTCAGTTGCAGATTGCGGACGCAAACTTTAGCGTTCCACCGTCTGATAGCAGTCCAATATCAGTGTCTAAAAAACAATTGAATAATGCACATACCGTCCCTAACACATAACTACAATTTTTCAGTGTCACAATTGTACAGTCTTCCTAGATAAATAACAGTTACGCGCTAGTATTACACTACTGCGACAGTGTCTCCCGCATCAGCTACTGGCCGGTGGGTCCCAGCGCTGTGCTCACTCATCAATCGCGTCCGTCTGTCGCACGTTGGAAAGATGCGTGCTTACTATGTTTCCGGCTTTAGGGATGTGCTGATAGATGTTCGCTCCATTCCCGTATGTCGGTTAAATATAGATTAAGCAGACAAAATCGACGCTTCCGCCGGATTTTCCGCTACGGGCCGGACCGGGAATCCAGAGGTTCGCATCAAAACCAGCCTAAGACTGAACTTTTATTAAAATGTCATAGAAAACATTTCCTTTGCTTAACAAATAAAATCTGTACTTAGATAATAATATGTATACAGGTTTTTTATGATTCCTAGCAGGGGAATTTACTCATGTCATACTTCAGATAGTGACCTCTAATGGCATTTACAACAGTGCTTCGACCTTGACTTTTAAATAAATATTGTTACCCAGAGTCAGAGGCCCTTGTTAGACAATTTCAATTGAGCTGGCCACTAGCCTCTCTGCCAACTCCCACTGGCCAGCGTGGTGGATTATGGCCAACACATCCTGGAGAGGAAGGCCGTATATCAAGAGTGGGAGAGTTGAGTTTGTTTTAAATTAAAACATCATCTTAGCCTCTAGCAGCTAGAGACTAAGCTTTCATTTTTTCAGTTTTAGTATCTTTGGTTCTGTGTATATGAATGGTCAGGTGTAAATCTTTGGTTAGGTATAAATTTTTCCAAATCCATGTCTTTATAATTTTAAAATACATATGTATATCTTATAGATATACATCTTACAAAACTTAAGTTGTTGGGTAGGTAAACAGTTGGGAATACATTTTTTCAACTTTGTATTCTCATGAGAGAGAAATCTCTTTTAAAGCTGCTCTTTATACTGCATTAAGATGATTCACCAAATATTTAATTGTGCCCATTCATGTCAACCTGTCAGACCAAATTATGCTCAAAACCATTATCTGTCTATACTCTATTCCAAAATCTTAGATATTTTATGCAAACAAAGGGGATAACAGTGCAAAAAATATGTGTTATAATGGTAGCTTACTTTAATTGACTAAAAGAACTTTTAAATACTTGTTTGCAGTCATAATCTGCTCAATTACAAAGAAAACATATTTTTGTACTGTTTAATTTAAAATATCTGTTCTATGCAATATTATGATGAACAAAAACATTTTTGATAGAAAATATTTTATTGTACTGATAGGACTATATAGATTCTAAACATTTTTGCAGCCCTCATTTCCGATTAATTTGATTATCTTTTCTCAAACTTGAATATGCTTGTCCGCATGTTTGTGCAATTAACACTTGTTGGGTGATTGTTTTAGTGTTTGTCTTCTTTTTTAACCAATTTATTTGAAAAATTTGTTTAAATGAAATAAAGCCTCAGCTGGGTCCCTCAAGCTCAAGAGCATTGTCGGGCGCCCAGTATGGTGTCACCATGCACCGACTGCCCCCTTACCCTTGTAAATGTAAACACAACCTCATTGAGTATTGGCTTAGGTTTAGGAGTATGTCGAGAGAAATAACAAGATATTAAAAATGAATGAAGTAAAACAATTGTTAGAAGAGAGAGGTGACCACACATTCACAAAGATATAAACAAACCTTTTTCACAAAAAAATGAGTTAGTAAATATGGTACATATTTTATATGTATGTATATATATGTATTGTCTGATAAAAACTTGCATGTTCATGTAAGTATGTAAAAAATAAGCACAAATAAGTATAAACAGTTTTAATTATAATTTTTAACTAGAACATCTCACAGATGCTAGTCTAGAGTATGTAACAGTGGATCTTTGATCTAATTAAGTTGGCCACCCATAGTATATATATATCAAAAAATTAACTGAGCTATGTGTATAGTAGGGAAAACATCATGTTTTGCACAGTTTGAATTTTACTTTCACCTCCTCAATGACTGGTAGAAAACAATACTTAATTTTAAGCCCTCTAAGTAGCTTTAGTACCATAAAAAATATTTACAACAAGAGTTTGACTTTGCCTGTTTCTATATTTTTATTCTTTCCAGTTCTATTTCTACTATCTTCTACTGACTGTAGTTTAAGTAGGTACTAGTTTTTCCATAGATATTGTAAAAGGAGATTTGTTCATGATGAAGGAAAATCAGATATAAAACCACATGAGGCTGAATAAACTTCTACACTTCTGCCCTTGCTCTACCAAATGCTCGGTTGTTGGCAAGTTCAAAGAAATAGGTATTATAAACTTACTGTTTCACGGGGACTTGTTCTTCTAATTTTAATCTTCATAGTGTGTGTATCTACAATTTGACTGCGGTATGTGGGCATGGGCACCAAAGCAGGAACAGGCTCAGGTATGGGCACCGTTTCAGACTTCTTTGATTTCTTTTTTCTACGTGAACAAATGTCTATCATTGAGCGAGGTTTCCCACTACATGGTATTACTACATGAGAGTGTCTCTCTTTATTTCTTTTCCTCTTTTTAGTTGATAATTGACTAAGTTCATGACTGTAGGGTTTCCCACTGTGACGTGGTTTGCTTATTAACGGTAACTTTACACTGTACTTTAAAACTTCATCTTCGGAACTGCTCTGTGCTACTTCTTCTTCCGCCTCCTCTTCCAGGTCATTCTCCACTTCCTCCTCCTCATCTTCGTCGTTTACACCTTGACACTCACTACTACTCACTAAGTTTAAGTTTTTACCACTAAGCACTTTTTGAACTTCTGTACTATGTGTATGTGTTCTATGACGTGAACGTTTTTTGCGCTTACTCTCCAATGGGATGTACCCATTGGCAGCAGACCGCTCGGAATCTCTCTTAGATTTACGTTTCTTGTGGCGCGAACGGGGCGGTGACGACATCATGCCATTGGCTGTGAGCTGATGCTTCTGAATGGCAATAGCGTCGATACTTTGCTCGAAGTCGGTCTCCAGCTTGACGCAGGAGATGGCCTCGTCGTCAAGGTCAGACGACGGAGACTCGCCAGGCGCCAGCTTTGAAAGCCGTATATCAGGGAACAGGTCCTTGCGAACGGTGAGTCTTGCGGACTCGTAACCGCCGTTTACAGGACTAGACCGACCAGACATTCCGCCCGCCACCCGCCGCCTTCATGTACCACTTCTACAGTCCTAAGACCACTCACCTGTCTGCGAAGTAAACAATCAGTTTGACACATCACATTTTCACTTTTGCTATCTTTCGAGCAATTCACCAATCATCGGGCAATGGTACGATTTAGTCAATGATTGTCATGTAACAACGTAGAAAACATTATAATATCTTCAATTTACACTTCTTGTGAGTCCCAAACATCTTTTTTTCTTTACATATTCGCATTTTAGGTCATCCATGTTCATGTAACGTTGTGATTGCGAAAAACAAGGCACTGATCATTTTCGCGGACACTTTTGGTAATATATTCGGCGAAGTCGTATAGTGTGCACAATTGTAAGACGTTTGTACATATTATCACGAATTTGTAATTATTTTTGTCTATCTACGAGTTAACGAAAACTGTTGACCTTGTTTAGAAGCATATTTAGGTTTCAAATTTTAATCAACAGATGCAGACACAGACAATTTGTCACAAAATATGTTGTTTGAACACAGTATCCTTGAAGAGGTGTCTAACGTATGCTGTTTATTATTACTCAAAATACTTAAATACTAGCTTAACATTTGCATGATATTTAGACATATTCAAAATCAATGTTATTGCAGTATGCTACAGTTAATAGGAAGATATAACAAGGTTAAAATAATATTAAATTTATTTAAAAACTTTAGTACCCCACTGCAAGCATGACTAATGTCAAACAGGAGCTGTCAAGTTGGTTAGCCAGCTCAAGAAAAGTTGTATACAGAAAGTCATAGATGTCGCTACTAGTCAAAATAAACTTTCACAGATATAGATTTTTGCTTTGCTCTTTTGCTTAGTTTCCCTTCTCTTTCCCTCTCTCAAATCCGAAGAAATATTATCTCTTGTCAATGGGGAATTATTATTGTATGTACAAAATCATGATTTACCTACACTGCATACATAACATACGGACTTTTAGCTTAGTGAATTGAAATGCTGAAGAGCGTGCGAATATGGACAACAACGCTTTGTCTTGTAGGTATATAGTGTATTACAATGTGTGACGTTCATCTATAGTGATAAATGATAACCTACACAGTCTCTAGCGAAGTACATAACTGGTGAGTCATATTTATATTTATTACATTTGCTGTAAGTATAAACTTATCGATGATCTCATGACTACATCAAATTGTATTCTTTCTTGTTCAAGTCATTTTAATGGCTGTGTTTTGTCAAGGATATTATATAGTAGGAGCGCTGCAGCTACCAGTACTTTGTTATATACTTATGTAGGCTTGGAATTAATATATTAATTTAATTAACTCACCAAGAAAGTTTTCTGGATTAATAACATAATATGAAAATAAAAAGACAGGTACTATGATATGAGTCAACACTTGATAAGTAAGTGGTACCTATAATATAGGTACTTTAAGGCGTATAGACTAATAGGGTTATCATTAGTAAAATGGTTTTCTAGTTTTCTATACTTAACTTAATATATTGACTACTATTTATGTCATCATCATCACATCATTTTAATTTTCGACCTTTTAGTTCTATTGTCATTGTTGTATTTTCACCTACTTTATTTTATACCTATAAAAACACTATTACATTTTCTTGTTTAAATGATGAATATCACACAATGGCTTGACTTAGGGTCAGTGCGTTAGTTTGCCGGCCGCCTCTATTTTTCGGCCTTTGGGAGTAACGTCGTAAAATAATGGACGATAATAGCAAATACATGACATACATATGGGTATAAATGTATATTTGTGCCTAAAACAACTAAAAATTTTATGACCTGGAAAATTTGTTATTTAGAGGTCCTAACAAGGAATTCATAAATAATCTTTCAGTTTCATGTCGCCTGTGGAGCTGACACCTCGCCCGTTAGCAGATCCGGTACTCCTGGGGGATTTTAATACCCACCACCAAGAGTGACTGCTCATTATTGGACACTGACTACGCTAGGAGAGAGAAGTGAAAGCTTGCTTTAGCGTTAAATCTGACCCGGCTGGATCAAGAGGCTAATAGGGGACACTAGAGTACCTACCAGATGTTGAGCCGTACACAGCTGACTGCTTGGACTTTCTCTGGCCGATCCAGACCGTTACTCAGTGTCGGTATCATCACCCTTAGGTAGCTCGGTTCGACTATCATCACTTAACATCGAAAGTAATAGTGGTCATAAATCTGCCTATTCGGAATAAAATATAACTTTTATACCTATGTAGGTATTTCTTACATTAATTTTATTAATGTAAGAAATATTTGCCGAGCTTACGAGCTGCCAATGCATGTTAAGTGCGGTGTAAAGTTATGGTTATGATAGTGACAGCACTGGAACGTAGGTATTAAAACATGAAGTGCGAATAAACGTATAGGTAGTAAATGTATCTTACATTTAGGTACTAATACATTTATTCCTAAATGAATTCGGAATAAATAATAATTTATTCCGAATAAATGTATCGTAATATGGTAATAAAAAATAAAATAATGGTAATATAGGTAGGTACCCATATTACGATTTTGGTAATTGCGTGTTTAGCGGAAAGTGCCCATTCCGTAGCGTGCTCCACATTCGCGCCGTGATCACCAGTGAAAGCCGCGAACCGCGAATGTGGATGGCTTTCGCGCCCATTCACGGGCTACGCGCTTCACGGTTTTCCCCCCGTTCAGTGTCGGTATTTGTGCCCGCGTCAAAGGGCGCGAGGCGCGAACCTCCCGTGAACGCAAACGCATCCACAGTTGCGCGTGATAACAGTAACGCGCCAAAACGCATAGCGTTACGGCGATTGCAGTGCATATTTCGGCGTCCATTCTCGCCGAGCGAGCGTGCGAATTTAACTGTAAATGATAGCGAATGTGGAGGGAAATGATTTTCGCGAATACTTCGCGACAAAATTACGGCGTGAATCACAGGAGTCTGAAGCCCGCATAAGCAATAAACGCAGTTACTAGTAAATACGCCTGTCACTAGTAAATAAAGCCGTGATCAATAGACAATAGAGTACAAGTAGGAAAGGAAATAATACTTAGGAACTCATTGCGTAAGTCTGTGTTTCCACATGAATACAATCTGGGCATCTTCAAGTCACGAGTGAACAGGTATCTTCTAGGCAGGCGTGAATCATCGTAGACCGCATCATCACTTAACATCAGGTGAGATAGTGGTCAAACGCCTGCCTATTGTGCCTATTGTGAATAAAAGTTCTGGCGAATACGGGTTGTACCTACTTTGTAAAGTTCTATTTTCTACTCTGAGTTCGTCTTCGATCAGAAATACCTATGTAGTATTCCTGATCGAAAGAGTTAGTAAAGCAAATTATCTCCTACGGTCCAGTCTAAAGGAAACGATTTGTTTCGACATATAAATAAAAATTTAAGTACCTAATACCCGTCATAACTACCACAGCTAACCAAAAAGGACTGATGACCTTGAAACGCCTGAACGTATGTTCATAGTTGCTAAGAACAATCTCGATCACGTTTATTAGCTTTCAAACAAAAAAAACACGATTGTGGAGACTCCCGATCCCCCCGAGGGTGTTCATCTGGCCCTGTCATCCGGTCGCCGACCGGCATGATGGCGCATCCCGAGATTTTTCGTCAGTTGGCCGGGCAGCCTTTCGTGAATGGCTAAGACACTAGTTGGGCCTCCAACTACCTGCGGCCGGCCAGCGGTGCACCGTGCCTCGGATCCCGTTACCCTCCGCGATAGTCACCCGAAACGGCAATCTCAAAGTGTGTCAAAGACCGTCTGAACTACTAAAGCAACTGTCCCGACTTGTTTAGTTATTTATTTTAATTATTTATATATAGAAACACCAACAGTATACATATTAAGACAACCGCAAAAGTAACATTCACTTATAAACTAGGTTCTGATACGTATGCCTTTTACAATTTTGAATTTGAAAATATCGAAATCAATCAATGAAGAATTAAGCTCATTGTGTATGTATACGACATATTCTTGGAAGAGAAGAATTTTGTCCTAGGTTTGTTTTGGCGATAGGGAGTTGAAAAGCCTTTGAAATTATATGGCGTGGATAATTATGAAAAATGGTTAAAAGAATCTCATTCAGGATAGAAGGACAATCAATCAAGTTTTCTTTCTTTCTTTCTTTCTACGGACCCCCAAAACCCCATTTTTATTTGTACATACATACGTTCACGCCTCTTTGCAGTAAGGGTAGACAGAGAGCACAGCCTTCCAAATGCTACGATCCCGACACACTTCTTCGCTTCACCCACTCTCATCAAACGTTTCATTGAGCGTCGGTGTAGAGAACCTACTCTTGACCTGGCCCTTTCTCAGAATCAATAGAAAGTGTGTAATACAGGATTTATCCCTAGACAAAGCGATACGGTTAGCGAAAGGTTCTGAATAGGGTTCTCATCTGAAAAGAGATGAGAGAGAAAACACAGTTCCAACCTTTGATAATGGGGTTAAGTTATTTAATTTTCGGTCACTCTATTTCATAGGATTAAAGCCCCAGTCACATAAGTCACAAAGGGCTGGTTAGCACAACGAACTCAATATGTACACAGTTATATATATACAGTCGTGGTCAACTAATTAGGGACAATCTCTAGTTAAGCCAAATTGTGAATTATTTTTTTATTTTCCAACGAGTCTTAACAATATTCCATATCTTTTACATGTGAGTGTAATTAGTCATTTATGTGCGCGATTATACAAACAATAACAACTTCTTAAATATTAAACCTCTTTACAGTATAGCTGATAAATTATCATAGTGCTATTTGTTCAAAGAATGCTGGCTGGCCATTTAATTAGGGACACTGAGGTATTGCGTTCTAATTTCAAAATTGGAATTTTAATATTTTTTTGTTTCTTTTCTTATTGTTTCGTGGACGTTTTGGCGGCAATCTAGATTTTTTATTTTAAGTTTTGATAATTATTTTGAAGAAAAATGGGCAAAAATAAAAGTTGCGATCCAACACTACGAAAAATTATCATGAAGTTTGTCGAGCGTGGTTGGTCATACCGAAGGATAGCACAACATTTAAATTGTTCAAAAACTATGGTATGCAATGCAGTGCAACATTTCAAGCGCTATAACACAGCTTTAAATGTGTCCAGAACAAAAAGATCGAGAAAAACGACTCCGCAAGAAGATAGAATGATAACCAGGTTAGCTAAGAAAGATCCGTTTCTAGGCTCTATTTTAATGAAACACGAAGTGTTTGGGGCAAACGAAAGAGCCGGTGTATCTGCGAGGACCGTTCGACGACGTTTGGTAGAAGCAGGGTTGTTCGGAAGAGTGGCTCGCAAAGTACCGTTGTTGAAGAAAGAACATAGAAATGCTCGTTTGGCGTTTGCACGTAAATATGGACATTGGACCTACGCCCAATGGCAACATGTACTTTTCTCTGATGAGACCAAGGTTAATTTAATTTCTTCAGATGGAAGGCAATATGTACGGCGTCCTGTAAAAGCGGAAATGAATCCAAGATTCTCAAAAAAACAGGTGAAACATGGCGGTGGAAACATTAAAATGTGGGGTTCATTTTCTGGACGTGGAGTGGGACCTGTGAGAAAAGTTCAGGGTAACTTAGACCAACATCAATACAAGGCAATATTGGAAGAAACTATGCTTCCCTATGCTGAGAAGCATCTCCCTATTATATGGACGTTTCAGCAGGATAACGACCCGAAACATACCGCCCATTCAGTCAAGTCGTTTCTTACCAGTCAGTCTGTATCGGTGCTAGATTGGCCAGCAAATAGCCCGGACCTCAACCCAATTGAGCACCTTTGGCACGAAATCAAGAAAAAAGTTGCCACTTATCGTAATACAAATTTGGATGAACTTCATGAAGCTTTTTGTGAGGCATGGGTAAACATTCCTGTCAAAACATGTCAGAAACTGATAATGTCTATGCCACATCGGTGTCAAGCGGTAATTACTAACAAAGGTTTTGCTACTGGGTACTGATTTTACACGTAATAAAATAGAGCTGTTAAAGATATTATAACACTGCAGATTATAAGTTTTGTTTAACTGTATTTTTCATTATACTTTACTGTCCTTAATTAAATGTCCACTACAGAATTGTACCTTAATATTTAATACATGTTTAATCTTTGATATCAAATACTTTTTCTATTTATTTAATCTTTTATTTACAGCCATTTATAGCATAATAATCGGACCACATTATGCAAATAATAGGTGCTGAGAAATCAATAGGGTTTTATATTTATATGTACATAACCGGTTATAGCCCTTCACTATCTTGAATGTCCCTAATTAGTTGACCACGACTGTATATTTGCCTATAGTTGTTGTATAGTTTCCTCGTAGAGTTAGGATCGCCGAACTTTTCCGACTTGCCCATCGACTTACTCGTTACTTTTTCGGAAATCACACTAAAATTAAAAAGATTGCATAATCTAATCTCAAGTTGAAGGTGCCTTTTGTAAGAATAAACATGCTTACAACGTTTTAAAGTATAAATCTCAATAGGTATAATAATACCAAGGGATAAGTTACAATCTACATAAAAGACCTTTTTGTCTCATGAGTTCTGAGTTGCATTCCCGCGTGACGCGCTCCGTTTCGCGCAAATTATCCAAACTAAATATTTGTAGGATTGCAATTGACAGTTTCAATGACAGTTGGAAATACACTGTTCTCAACTGACATTGAGAGTCGCAAAACATTCTAGGTCTAGTGTGATTGATATGTTTCATCATTGAGAACAACTTCGCTGACCATCAAATGAGATAGCACTCATTAAAACAACCTATAAATTGTAATAAGCTCAATACAGAATTAAATTGCATACTGTAGTGAAAGCGCTAAAGATTTAGAATATGTTGTTTTGTTTCAGATTCCTGTTACGCACCAAGTATATAATAAGAAGTGCACAGATCAGAACGTACATTGAAATACCAGACGTTAGTATCGGGGTCGTATTGCATTAGGGGATCAGATGACGTTCGCTGACTGTGAGGGTGGTTATATATGTGACGTGACGTGCATGTGGTAGTGTGGTGGGGTGGGTGGTGGTGTGGGGCGAGGTGGCGCAACGCGCGAGTGATGCCCAGCGCGGTGATGCAGAGGCATGGTAGACGCGGCTGCGGAGCGCCAGGCCGCCGCCGCCGCCGCCGCGGTCTGCGATGCAGCCACCAGTCTCACCAAGTGAGTCACTCTCATTTATTTTGCTGAAAATTCACCATGTTAATGTGTTATCTGATTATTACGTTTTCGCTGCCGCTATTCTGATCTATGGTCTAATGGTATCGAAAATCATTATAATTTTATAACATTTATACGGGATTAACGTTTACAGCACGTTGTTACGGCGAACGTATCACACTCAAGATCTTGATGAACGCTTACGAATGAAACTGAAACAATTTTCGATCGGACCTTAAAATGTTATAAAATTCTGATCCGTCTGATCCTGTGTCAGGGTTTTTAAAAATACATGGTTTTTAGAGAATTGTAAGGCATTACTTAAAACGTAATAATATCCTCTAAATCCCTTGCATTTGTACTAACGCATTTATTTTTCTTAGAACCAATCCAAAAACTTCAAACAATGTTACTATACAATAAGAACCTAGTTTCAAAACATACTTTACCAACCAACTTGACAAGTGCCTACAATTTATTTGTCGGAAAGACATTAGGTACTAAAAATGTGTTATTATACCGGCCGTCCTCGCACATCACAAATATAGTGTACGTGTATTACAAACTTCATGTATCACAATTATAAAACATCAGGGTAGAACATAAAACAACTGCACCAATTTTTATGTTAGCAGAGACTATTAAAAAAATGATTCCCATGTACACAGGTACATGGGAAAAATTATTACACGATGGATCATAAGGAAGAACGGACACGAACAGTTCTTATTAAAAATACATAATTTTCTAAATATCTAATAAAAAATCCTCTGACATGTCTTGGATTCCCAGCCTGAATCTAGAAAAAAGTATATTAGGTAATTGCCAATTTGGATTGTGATACTGCCCGATATAGTACCTTATAAATGAATCAATCCTTACTACAAATATGTCATGAGAATATGGTAAGCTGTGAATAAAATGAATTGTTATATAATAATAAAGAGTTCGCTTTGGAGCATGCCAAGCAAAAAAATCGTATATTAGAATATATGTTTGGGATTGTGGCGGGAAATTATGGTGAACATTTCCGTTTTTTTCTGAATACGAGTATTTTTATATGTGTGTAATTCATTAATAATGGTGGATTATTAAGTGTTGCATGTTCGTGCAAATGGCAAATGTTCTCTTCTTTCATTCAATCCCGCAATCTCCGAGTAATATTTAATTAGTGCACACTACTTTGGAGAAGGGTCTTACGGACTAATCTCATATTTCCGACTTCGACTTTCGACTTTATTTAACAAAACATGAAGATTTTAGATACTGCACATTAAATATGAACCCAAAAGAATTAAAAATTATAAAGACCCCTAATTAAATAAATACATAATACGCCTATGTCACCCGGCGATAGTGTAGCTTCCCAACAGTGAAAGAGTTTTTCAAATCGGTTCTGTAGTTTCGGAGCCTATTCAATGCAAACAAACAATCAAATCTTGCCTCTTTATAATATTAGTATAGATAAATAGGTCTCTAGGCTCAGTGTCAAGAATGATCGATTTTAAAACAATACACACAACCATGAACGTAGGTACTTGGCATCACAATTAGACTTCAATTGATACATGACTTGTCAGTTCACATGTCGGGACGTTATTGACCGTTTATTATTGACCGTTGGCATTTCACCGTTGATCCCGATTCTCCGCCATCATTCTGTTAGGAATACTTACGATACAACACTTAAACTTCCCGCGGACACAAATAAAATATTTCAAAATCAGTTATTGCCTTTTTTACCCGCTTATGATTCTCGATGGTACGGGTTTGAAGCTAGAAACGCACATGTAAAAAGATAATGAAAGACGAGTTTGGCAAGTTTCTAAAATATGTAGGGTGAAAAATGGTATTTGCTAACTATTACGTCACTACTAGCATCCCGAGGGAACACTCGCGTGGATTGCGGTTTTCCCGCATCGAAATCAGTACACCCGTTGGAGTGTGATTACATCTTCACACTCAAACGTCTGTTTTTGAATTATTTGCTTATCCCACGGGAACAGCAAATATTTTCTATTCGGGATGAAAAGTAGCATCTAGGATCTAAAATATCTCCATACAAAATTTCATAGAAATCGGTGACCCCGTTTGAGCTTGAAGGACTAACAAATTTTCGTCTTTATTATTAAATTTAATGTAATAATACTTACTTTGTATTGTAACAACACAATATTGTAACAAAAAAAAATGTTCTACATTTGTCCAAATATTCGAACAAAACCATATTTGTCCGTTACAAACAAAAAAATACCATTCAGTTTTTTTTTATATACATGAAACGGATAATATTTATTACTTTATTGAAGCTTACATGTACTTAAAATCTGAACTACACTACTATAATTGCTTGTTACAAATTTTTACCCCTCCTGTAAAAAATCCTTTATCGGACAAGTCTGCATTTGTTCGCCGGCTCCTCAATTTTAGTGAGTGTGATTGAACAACAGGATTACTAACATCCCTGTTCAGGGTATCAATTCCACTAAACACATTGCTTATAGATTGTTAATGAATCGTCGTTGTTGCTAGTTATATTATTCTACTTATTATTACTAATTAATAATTGTGATGGCTACACAGCCCCCCAATTCAGAACTATTCGATGGCTAACCAAATCAATTCGCTAATGAATAAATCCCCTACTACACACGTTCTCTAGAACTATTTAAAACTTTTGTTAGACATTACGATAATGGTATCAGTACCTATACATTACATTATTCCATATTTATTGTTATCGCCCGGCAATGCTAGTTCTTCCGGCCCTGTACGGTAGGGTGGAAAGCCCGTTCCCGCCAAATGTGAAAACAGTTCAAGAATATTCCATGACATTTACGAAATATGTGTGCAAAATAAGAAACTTCACAATAAATATACTACCAACAATATGGAATCGAATCGATTCAGTTAGTTGTCAATCGTTCGGTGAAGTCTAATTCCTAACGCCTTTGAGTATACAGCCTCGTTTGGTTATTTTATCTGAGCCTACCGCGACGCAATAACTTAAATTGATGCAATTGCTATTTTAGCGCAATACCAAGTTTATTTATGATTACTTTTGAATTACTATTGCATGGTTTATGAATTGCTTGTCTTAATAAACAAGACAATTGGCACCCTGGACGGTGGATTTACGACATAACAACAATTCGACAAGAACCTGATCGCATTTTCTGCTCTTGAATGAACCATAAAAATGATAAATGTGTTAATTTAATGGCCTCACTGTCCTTAACTGACCTATGACTACTGGCCAGTAATAGACAGCTTACAAATTCGTGAATTAATTGTGTAAATAGATTGAAGTACGTTTCAAGAATATCAAACGCATGCACCTGCCTGTGAAGATCCTCGACTATCTGACTGAGCACCATTTTTCTTATTCAACGTAGAATTTCACATGTTAATAATGTGGAATGTAGTAAATCGTAGGCTTAATATGTTGGTCACTGCAACCTAAACTACGGACGGGACGGGTGGAACAGACAGCCCTCTATGTAGGGGCTGCATGCAGGAAAATGAAACCGTGGGACATGTTCTTTTGCAATGCACAGCCACAGAGGACATCAGACGCAGAACCATATTACATGAAGATGTAAAATATAAATCACTTTCGAAAGAAAGTGAGTCCAGGGAGGCAAAATCACCTACTCACCCAGAACTGTAGCAGCTGTGCCAACAACCTAAAGCCATGCTCAGCTATGTGAAGGAGTTGGGATGGCTAGGGTAGTTGGCGGGGGAAATGCAGAATACACTCCAAGCCGGACGTCATTGCAGGACTTATCGCCCCCAGTCAAAATAAGAATGTCGAATGTATAATATGGAACCGAGCATCGCTAGGCGACGGTCGGTCTCCGCTTCCCCAAATGATTAAATGTTGCTTTAAATTAAGCAACTCATAATACTGCCTACGAAATATGATAACAGTTTTCACGAATTCTTTGGTTTGCGATTGTGTCGATAACATGTTTCATAATATTTTGCTGTTAAATTATTCGCGTTCTATGCAAGTCGTTTTTAATTAACCGTAATATTCATATCATGAGCGAGGCTGACCCTTGGTTCAGCATTTTTCATGACTAGCCTTTAAAAAATATTCCTTGAAATATTTGTTAGTCGCACGGCGCACCGGAAAGGTTAAATGTTAAATGGCTTCTCAGGAGTATTTAAATAAATAATTAACTGAAAAATAACTTGCGTATGCAAGCCATTTTGTTCTCTCCTTCTCTGACACTGGCGCTGACATAATAGCGGGTTGGTGAAGTTTATACAAAGCAGCAGATATTTCGATTTTTCCAAGACCTGGCGGACGGCTCCATCCGAGATGGTCTTACCGCTGTTATTGCAGTGAGTAAGTCTGCAGTAGAGACTAGCGTTGCAACAATTATACCTGATTAGAGAGCGTTTCAGATCTTTTTCAATCCTGTGTAAGCCTAAATCTAAGGACAGATCAGACATAACAGAATCCCTTTCTGCTACACAAGTTAACTGCTACAATACAAGAAGTACTTACTGAGTGATTCATCTCAACTACCATCATTACCTTTCGTGTGACTATCAGAATGCAGTCAGCTATAAAATACAAAAGCTCGTTATTCGCCGTAGTATTTATATATATACGTAGTTTATAGTAAATTCACTCTACATATCCATATGAACTCGGATTTCGAAATGGGAGATGATATACGCGGTGTTATCTAAGTACCCAAAATATCTCACAAGCATTGCGACACATTCGACATCGAAAATATATGCGGGCTTAACGTCATTGAAACATTAACGTATGACATTATAAAGTCAAAAGAGCGAATCAAAGAAACATAAGAAACCCACTCCGCTCTTGAACGGCGAAACAAATGAACGTCGCGCGTCGGTAACGCAACTCCCGAGGAGCAAATTGGTTGATTATGTGTAAAGAGAGTCGTGGACGCAATACAATGTAAGTTGTATGTTTAATAAGAACACTGATACGTCTCGTTAGAGTCGTCACGGTTCGCGTTATCAGGGCCGTGGGCGGGTGTGTGTGTGTGCGTAGCGATGCTACACACGGACAGCGTGCGTGTGTACATGTGTGCGCTCATAGTAGCGGTTCCACGAAACGCGAGTAGGTTTCTCGGAACCGATTGACAGTCGCGCGCGTTTTCAGCAAGCAATGAATGAACACCTTCGCAAATATTTTAACACAATTTTATGAAACCCACGGAGTGATGCGCTCGTTCGTTATCTTATCTGACTAGGTATGTATCTATTTATGACCTCGCTGTCCTAATGTGTATCGAGATCGCATCGGCCGGCACCTATTCAGAAACACTTAACTTTGCTTCAAACATATAAGTACTCTGTTACTTTGGCATTTTATCATAGGTAGGTATAATTACTTGTTGAAGCATGAAAAACGGTTAAATATATATCCGTATTAGCACGGTAATTAGACAATATTATCGTGGTATTAGTATTACCTACTTGTTACAATACATAGGTAAATTGAAAAACTTAAATCATATTATGTTCAAAAGAAAAGCTGAGATTTATATGCTCGTATCATAGTTATTATTTTATTACAAGGGGATTTTAATAATTGACAATAGGTATAGCTTATTGTAACAAAACACTTATTTAACAGTCCTTGAGAGCCAGTGAGCATTCTAGGTCTAGCGTGATAAAATCTTCGACCACATCGTGACTGACCATCAGGTGTGATAGTGGTCAAACGCTAGATCTATACAGTATAAAAAAAATCTAATCTCATACTGAAATATAAAGATTAAAAAACAGAAATTGAAAGACAGTCTTTATAACAATATATTGAAGTAAATTTAAAAAGTTAACATTTCGATACAGCTGTTCTATGACAACTGTATCGAAATGTTACCTTTATTACTATTATGATACAACTTTAGCTGAACCAAGGAGGTTGCAATGCAGTTTGTCTACACATGTGTGAAAACCGCGCAACACGCATGCGCGACCAGCAAATGGATTTTGGCGCTAAACGTTTCCAAATACGTGCAAAAAATTATATGGTGTGATTTTACGTAGATTTAAATTATCTAATAATAATAAAAATAAACTTTTATTTCCCAAAAAGTACAGTATTTCAAGACATTTTAAGCGTTGAGACCCAAACTAGGCGAAAGCCTGTGTCTTGGGGCTCGGATCTATTTTATGAGATTAGATAAAGTAGTGTATGAAAGTGCACGTAATTAGGTCCTAAAACACTCGTGTAATGCTATAAAAATACTCGCCTGCGCCTTTTTTTAAACTTACACTCGTGTTTTGAGAACCCTTATTACCTACGATACAGTTTCATAAACTACTATATCCTATCCTTATGCACACAGGTAGAGGAGCCAGGCTGTCAGATCCGCATATTTCTGCACATTTACCGCTATTATACACACTACTGCACTCGGGAAACTCATTTCTACTCTTGAACATGAAGATGCTCTTCTCTTAGGGGGTTCTGTTATAGTGGCGTTTCTCTTCTAACTTTCCCATTATTATGGAGAATTTAGAGAATACAGTAGATACTCATAGTAACAGAGCACACTACCTAGAACACCACCTATGCTCACCTATATTACCTACTAGCTGCGCCCCGCGGTGCTGCCTGCGGTGAAATGGTGCGTGGTATTGGTGATATTTGTGTCTTCCCGTTATCCCACGGGAACTGTCAACATTTTCGGGATAAAAGATGCCTATGTGTTATCCCAGGGTATAAGCTATCGTCATTCCAAATTTGATGTTTTACCGTGCAGGAGTAATAGACATATCAACGACAAACAATCAAACTTTCGCCTATGTAATATTAGTGTAGTGTATAAGCAAGTGTGTTTACGTAAATACACTCGTACGTACAGGGCCTTCTCTATCACCGCCAACCGAAATCTACTCCTGTTGTGGCGATAGATACCCCCTTGGTCTCCTGCTATGAGTGAGGGAGTTTGGCTGTGGACGGAAAGGGTGGAAGTGGGTGCTTGCGGGTGGCAATAGTTTTGAAATCTATATGCCTAGTCTATCCTCTTCAATCACATAAGGACTTTTCTAAAAATTCTATGTTTTGCCAATATGTTCTAAAACTCTCTAGAACGGTCTAATATCCAAAATAGTTAAAATGATATGAGGTGATCTATCAGCATATTCAGCATCTAGAATGTTCCTTAATATTCCAGAATGATCTAGAATAATCACATTTAATTCAAAGACTCTATAATGACTTAGAATAGTCGGTCATTATCCAGAATGATCTTTTACGTTCTGGAATTATCTAGAATGATAATATTTAATTCAGACTAAAATGATTTAGAATAGTCGGCCATTATCCAGAATGTTCTTTTACATTCTGGAATTATCTAGAACGATCAAATGTAATTCAAAGACTAAAATAATTCAGAACGGTCTATCATAATCCGGAATATTCCCAAACGTCTTAGAATCAAATTTAATATTATTTTTATCACACTCAGACTCCCGCACTGGGATTCCCTGTATCGCGGAAGGCATGGACAAACACATTCACGGCACACAAACACTCAAGACCCGGGACAAACATGTACACTCATCGCACAAATGTTTACCCCTGCCGGGATTCGAACCCAGGGTCCCCGAGACACAGAAATCATGTCAATGACACTAACCACTGCGCCACGGCGATCGGCAAATTCAAAGACTAAAATGATTCAGAAGGTCTTATCATCCGGAATACTCCCAAACGTCTTAGAATATTCTATAGTAGTCCAGCATGATCTAGAATATTCAAATATACACATATACATAGATTTTTGTAAGGATTTCCGAATATATCTGAACCCCTTCTAGAGTATTCTGGTACTGGACATTTCGATTGTTGATGCAAGATGAAGAGAAGAAGCAGAAATTTAGTGATTTTTTTGTCAATTTCATTCTGATTTCAATTGAACGAAATTCAACGGGATTTAAATGTGAAAAGTGAATCACCGTCATCATCATCATCTCAGCCATAGAACATCCACTGCTGGACATAGGCCTCCCCCATTGATTTCCACAAGGACCTGTTGGGAGCGGCCCGTATCCAGCCCTTGCCTAAAAGTGAATAAACAAAGTAAAGTGTTTTCTAGATCATAGTAAAGAACAAAGTATCTGAAGTGCTCTAGTACTAGACATTTCGATTGTTGACTGTATACAATGATAATACCCCTGGCTGTGTTATCATTGGCTGTATATAAGCAGAAGCTCGGTGGATTTTCGTCAGTTCTGTTTATTATTCTATTCTCTCTATTTATATCGAACGAAGATCAAGGGGAATTAAAAGCGAACAAAGTCAAGTGTACCCGGGCAACGCCGGGATTCGATGCTAGTTAGCCTCTAACATGTGAGTGAATTTGTTGGATATGTTCTGTAAGTTATTGTCAATAATTATTTCATATAATTTTTTCTCAAACACTTACAGCCTCTAAGTGTGTTTTATTATAACATTATTATTGAGTGAAATTTAACATGACACCTACACTATCTTTGCCTTTTATAAAAAAAAGATTTCCTTACATAATATTCTCGCGGTGCATATTGCGTACCTAATACCTAATGACAGTTAATTAGATAATAGAACGTAGATTAAAAACTATGAAAACCGATTTTAAATTACACCACTTTTCTTATAAATATAAAAAAAAACATTCTAAACTATATTGATATCTCAAGTAGCCTTTATCACAAATCGAGTCTTGTAATTTATATCTAGGTTGCGTTCCAAAACACTTTACTCTATGTTGAGTAATGAGTTTCAAATAAATTTGAGTTTTGGAACGGCCACTTGTCAATGCCACGTAGGTTAATAATTACCCCTGATTTTTCTAGGATAATACAATTCATCTGTCAGATGAAATTGTACTGGTCCCAAAACCTCGACTTTCAACGTTGAGTTTTGAAACGCAGCCCTATTTTCGACGATCCAGTTAGACAATATATAGGCGCATCAGCATCTAGATTTTAGAGTTTATATCTAGGAGAACAGTAATGCTAGTTCGCTAGTCACTGAGCTCCAATTACATGTACTCGCCGACCCAATCCACGGCATCCTTGAGTTCGGCCCAACGTTATCTTTCATCCCTATTATCAATGATATTATATTATGTTTATATGAGGTAGATGTCGCACAAGCGCGCGGAAACGGAGGCGGCAAAATTAAGTCAATTGTAGTAATTTTCATTACGACGCGTATTTCAAGCACAAGTCGAAACATATAACTATCCTTTTCTATATTATTTATAACGTATTATCTGTCGCAGTAAGCATGTTTATGTCATAAAAGAACAAAATCTGAGCACCGCGCAGTATAAATATACGTCATCTTTAGTAAAACATCATTGCCTATTATAGGTCTAACGGACAGAGATCTAAATTCAAAAGTAGTAGGTATATGTACTGTGTATACTTTCTGCATTCAGTAATGTTACTGGTTTGTTAGACAATATATAAAGAAATTGTTTATGGATAGGGCCTTGTGAGACCTTAACAAAAAACTAAAAATATTCTGTCGATCTGCAAACTAAAAACAATAATCTGACTCGACCTTGCATCCTTCGATGTACAGTAGATGCTCTCCCACTAAGCTACCAAACAACAATAGGTACGGAGAGAAGAGCGGGCTTATTATTTGCATGAATGCTTTTTTAATTTAAGGGGGGGGGGGGTTCTAGCAGGCGTTAGTGACTTGGGAATATCCATAGGCTTGGATTATTGGTAGTCCGTGTGGGTAAAACATTATAGCGGTATAGAATACATAACAGCACAAATAATCAAGGTGTTAATTATGCGAAGCGCAACAAAAATGGTTTTACGTTTTTTTAAAAAAAATTCAAGGTTGTGCTAATTTTGTAGAGTGAGTAGCACTATTATAACAAAAATATACCACCTGCTTGATTTACCCAATTACGTAGATATCATCAAACGAATAACGGATTTGGTTAGTTTATCTACGGACCTATAATTCTAATCAGTACTAAAAGCCCGGTTGATGATGACGACTAACAACTGTGCATTAGTTGACGGTTGTTATAATAAGTATATAATTTACAAATAAAAGTGTTTTCACGAATCGGCCCCTGTCAATTGACAATAATCTTCATACAATTTATTTATTTGCGGTAACCCAAAATCTAACAATATACCTACACACCTAGATGTGATAAATGAGATTTAGCATATCAGGGATAATATAAATTGAATGATACGTTAGGTGCTCGTGGGCCGAATCGAAAGGAGCGGAATCGCGGCCCGTGGCTGCCAACCATTGTTGTACTATACGAACGGGACGGGAGCATCAGCGGGGGCACCAAGGGAACATAATAACGGCATCTCGGTGCAACAACCGATGCCCTTGTGGAGTCACTTTTGGATAATGTTTGAGCCCGTGGCGGCGCGGGCGGTGTGTGTGATGGCCGGTCCGCTCTCGCTAATTCCGTCGGTGAGTGAGAGGCCGCGATGCACGCCGGTGGTGGAGCGGCCACTATTTTCGTCTGGCCGGCACGTTTGGAGAAGGCGGTGGTGACGTCACGATCCTCGGGGGCGATGATGCCATCGGGCGGCCGCGGCGCGACACACCGCTCGTTGCCAAAATATACCACCGCGCACCACGCGATCGTCCGCCTCGAGTGATCAACTTTATTTTGGTCATTGTTCCATGACGGATGTTGTCTTTGTGTGATATTAAATCTCCGAGAATAAATTATGAACTTAGGATTCGTGTCTCTCGTGGCGCAATATAATAAACGAACGGTCCCGGCTAAGAACCAGGCGGCAGTCCTTGAGTCTTACATCTTCGACCACATCCTCACGGACCATCAAGTGAGATGGTGGTAACCTGTGACGTATAAAAGAATAAGAAAATAAAGAAACCACGGGTGGAAATTACACCTTGGGTTACATTACTGAAGTTTTAGTAGGGATCCTTAATTTTTCTGGTAATCATATATATGTTTTTGAAATCGGCCCAGTATTTTTTGTGTTTATGCCTTCCAAACATACATATGTAAATACAAATCGTTCCCCTTTATAATAATATATGGCGTATATAGGTTAGATAATGTTCCAAAGGGATTCCATTCATAACTTTAGCGATAAACAAGAGTTGAGCCACTAAACAGAATCATCCTTTGGGTCCTGGAGCTACAATGAAATTAATTAATAAGTGTCTATGATTAAATTGTTGACTTTTTGTTTGAACTCAAAGCGAAACACGCTCTTATGTCACTTGTCGGGCTACCTCCCAGACCAAAATGTATATATCTCAGTGCCAGATTTCTTTCGGTTCTGTTTAGCCGTTCTAATGTAATTGAGTAACAAACATGCATCCATCGCGTATAACAAAAAATAACATTAAGTGAACTTTATTATTGTATATATTTTATTATTCATATATTATTATTACTATAGAAGTTAACTTTATGTTCCTTTTTGTTTTTATAATTTTGGTAAATGTATTTAACTATTGGTAGTTATATTTCGACGATAAATCTCATGTATTACACTTTTTTATGTTTTAGTATTGTTCACAGTCTCCAAAAGTTTTAGTTCATATTTTTCGTTGAGTTTATATAAACATATATTTTGTAAAAAAAAATCATTTCGCTATATATGTAGTATGTTTTAAAGCATACCGTCTAGTCTGTTAGAGTTTGGACAGTCGAACGGGAGGAAACATATGCCGAGTAATAGGGTCCCTTATTTACAAAAATATTAAACCCGGAACTTCAAAACTATTCTTATTACAATACAGTTCAATGACCTTCCATTTACACTGTCTTTAATGACTCGTGACTGAGAAAAAAAGGAACTCTAAGGAGTCCGTGGTATTGTATAGCAAAGTTCAAAGACTTCGTTTTGCAATCCACTTAGCTATCCGTAATAAAAAAAAAGCATTATCTAGTTGTATAATTATATATTTTTGTATATTGTCTATATTATATATTATTATATATTCTATATTTGGATAGAGAATAAACAAAAGGAGATTGACTAACGAGTGAATATAATGGTAGTATTGGAGGAAGAAGGTATACGCAAATGTTCCGAAATCAAATTGTGGAAGTTCTAAGGGCCAGGTCAAGAGCGCTCTAAGCCGACGCTCTTGTATAAAAGGTCTGATGAGCGTGGATGAAGCCAAGGTGGTCAAGAGCGCTCTAAACCGACGCTCTTGTATGAAAGGTCTGATGAGCGTGGATGAAGCCAAGGGGCTCAAGAGCGCTCTAAACCGACGCTCTTGTATGAAAGGTCTGATGAGCGTGGATGAAGCCAAGGGGGTCAAGAGCGCTCTAAACCGACGCTCTTGTATGAAAGGTCTGATGAGCGTGGATGAAGCCAAGGGGCTCAAGAGCGCTCTAAACCGACGCTCTTGTATGAAAGGTCTGATGAGCGTGGATGAAGCCAAGGGGGTCAAGAGCGCTCTAAACCGACGCTCTTGTATGAAAGGTCTGATGAGCGTGGATGAAGCCAAGGGGGTCAAGAGCGCTCTAAACCGACGCTCTTGTATGAAAGGTCTGATGAGCGTGGATGAAGCCAAGGGGGTCAAGAGCGCTCTAAACCGACGCTCTTGTATGAAAGGTCTGATGAGCGTGGATGAAGCCAAGGGGGTCAAGAGCGCTCTAAACCGACGCTCTTGTATGAAAGGTCTGATGAGCGTGGATGAAGCCAAGGGGGTCAAGAGCGCTCTAAACCGACGCTCTTGTGTGAAAGGTCTGATGAGCGTGGATGAAGCCAAGGGGGTCAAGAGCGCTCTAAACCGACGCTCTTGTGTGAAAGGTCTGATGAGCGTGGATGAAGCCAAGGGGGTCAAGAGCGCTCTAAACCGACGCTCTTGTGTGAAAGGTCTGATGAGCGTGGATGAAGCCAAGGGGGTCAAGAGCGCTCTAAACCGACGCTCTTGTATGAAAGGTCTGATGAGCGTGGATGAAGCCAAGGGGGTCAAGAGCGCTCTAAACCGACGCTCTTGTATGAAAGGTCTGATGAGCGTGGATGAAGCCAAGGGGCTCAAGAGCGCTCTAAACCGACGCTCTTGTATGAAAGGTCTGATGAGCGTGGATGAAGCCAAGGGGCTCAAGAGCGCTCTAAAACGACGCTCTTGTATGAAAGGTCTGATGAGCGTGGATGAAGCCAAGGGGGTCAAGAGCGCTCTAAACCGACGCTCTTGTATGAAAGGTCTGATGAGCGTGGATGAAGCCAAGGGGCTCAAGAGCGCTCTAAACCGACGCTCTTGTATGAAAGGTCTGATGAGCGTGGATGAAGCCAAGGGGCTCAAGAGCGCTCTAAACCGACGCTCTTGTATGAAAGGTCTGATGAGCGTGGATGAAGCCAAGGGGCTCAAGAGCGCTCTAAACCGACGCTCTTGTATGAAAGGTCTGATGAGCGTGGATGAAGCCAAGGGAGTGAGTCGGGATCGTAACAATGGAATGTTGTGGTATTTGCATACTTCTACAGGAAAGAGGCTTGAATACATCTATGGATATGTATGCATATTTGCCACAATGGAACTATATTTTGCTGCTTGATGAATAGACCAACGGAATTACGTTCAGATTCCGTTACATTGATACAGGCGAAGCTGATAAGAGCGTGTTAAAAAGTAACTATGTATCTACTTTGTTCCTGACATAAGACGTCAACAGCGGCTGTCATAATTTCAGCTTCGAGAGTATATTATGTACGTACTGTGTACCCCACTTGTATGGAGAGCCGAGAAAACATGGAAATAATGAATCAAGGATAATGAAGGAATCTAGGTCTAACTAGAGAATACGGTACTTTGTACAGTAATTTCCAGCTTGCTTTTTGGATGGAACTGTAATAATTTGTTATCAACCTAAAAAAAAATAATTATAAATATATGTTGGCCGGGAGGGACCACACTTAATTTTTTTGTTTGTAGATTGTTACATTAATAATTAGTATTGAAAGAGGGGGCTAAATCATAAAATTTTATTTTAGCAAAATCCATTAAAATTTTAAAATTCTAGACGTCACCAAACAACGTAACACATTATGTTACTAAATGTATTTTTTTTTTTAAATGTCTTTCCTAAGTAATTTATTGGACTTTATCGTAATTGTACCTATGAAAACGTTTTTATGTTACACCATATTAGTTACTTTGATTGAAATTAAGTACTACCAATAAATACCGTTTTCTTTAGAATCAGAAATCCACAATTGCGTAAAGTGTAAGTGTGAAACTACAATAATGATTGTTTGGCATCAGCTTACGAGTACCTACCTACTACAAACTATGGTTTGTTTACTCTGTACGTGTGTTGTGTTGTTATCAGCACTCGGGGCAACACTGTCGATGCATCGCCGCGTTCACTCAACGGTCGAAGGTTTTTCACTGGCAAGCGATTTTCTCGTTCAAGCGAACGTGTAATCTGCGGTGGGGCACGTTACGTTTCGTCTGTCGTCGAATGTGTCGTGGTACCGGGCGCGGGCGTAGGGTCGGTTGGTTGCTATCGTTCGCCGGTCACCGGCCAGTACCGCGCGTGCAGCTCTCCCGCGCGCTCTACACGCGCCTTTTTTACAACAATAAATTCCAGTTTCGTTAATTGATCTAACATGACTGTTTACAGTGACGTTGTGTGAAAAAAAATTGGTGGAAAAACTGCTATCGATAAGGTTACACTGGTGAATAATACAGAAAGTAACTGCTTGCATTGTGTGTCGTATGGTTATATCGGATCATGGATTACAATATATGCCGGTCCTTGTATCCTGCCACGGCGATATCAGTCGGTTATGTATGTCAACTTGATGTCAAATTAGGTTGTGAGTTGTTATATTATCGCTCATCCATCAGTTACTTGTCAGCGGGCTTGGTTTTAGAAACAATTGAAAACTGAGCTTGACGGGTCTAATCTACTATTACCTATATCGTCGATTACGTGTTTAATATCTAAGATAATGTTCCTAACCTTTGTAAATGGTGTACGTAGGGAGACTGGTAGCTCGCTTTCAGCGTAAATATTTTAAGAATCATTTTATAGGTAAGAAAGTTCTTTGATACTTTCTTTTCACGTAATAAAGTGTTTTATAGGTAGGTATTGCATTCTTCATATAATACTCTTTAGTACCTACATTACCGAACCAATGTGGTGCAAAAGATCTTCATTATTTAAAATGTCGTCTTGGCTGAATAGTTGTGTATTCTGTGTACATGAGCTACCTTCAGCTATAAGCAGTCTAAATGTTGACTGAGAAAATAACGGTCAAGACACCACACCGATCACGTTATTAACTCTTCGGCCACCGGAAACAAAAGATCCCCTGTTTATATATCCTTAATCGTGTAGATCGACAACCGTACGAATCGCCCCATTAAAACTTAGGTATAAACAGATAATGCGTACTACTATGGAAGCGTATTTACATAAATGTAGTTACAAAAATAAACTGTGACGAGTCGTTAGTTACTATGCTTACATATTATATACTATATATAATTACACACATAATAATATAATTAAATACTAAACACCTAACCGTACCAATAGTTATGAGAATATATATAATGATGATTCAATACGATTCACTCAAAAGAATTATAAATTCTTTAATATGGCCCGGTAAATGTAGCTGTCTATAAATTAACGAAAGTAATGGTGACGTAACCATTAGTCAAGATAAAGTACCTGCAATGGCCCTAATTCTGTTAATCACTCGAACTAGCCAAATTCACTGAAATTTCTCAAAATGAAATAGCTCGTATTCTATTTACACTAAGATTCAAAATTATATAATTTCATGCAACGCTATCTCTAATATTAGACGAGTTATATTCAGTGGTTAGCTAATTGCGTGGTTTTAGTCGGCACCCAATAAAGAGTCGATTTTTTTACCTAAAACTAACTGCAATTTTAATAAAAAGCTCCAATTTTAGTGTTGTTATTGATAAGCGTCATACTAATTTGGACTTTATCGCAATCATATAAGAACTTACCTTATTTTCCATAATTTGAGTTTAGATTAATTATACAAAAGAATCACTACCAATTTGTATATATATGTATATACATATATATTTAATACTGTATAGATCAGTATGTATGACCACTATCTCACTTGATGGTCAGTGACGATGTGGTCGAAGATGATATCACGCTAGACCTATAATGCTCACTGGCTCTTAAGGACTGCTGCCTGAACACACTATGTGTTTGGTGACAGTTTTTCTAACTTGAGGGTGGTAGCTAGCCAGGCGGGTTTTCGAAAGTACCCTACCACCATGCTGGGAATTTGATAACGGTGTTACCTTCCCCGGAAGCCAAAGCTGTAGTTGGGGATCGAACCAGTGTCTGTCAGTTTGACAGGCGACGCTCCCCCCGCTGAGCTATCATCGCTTCGAAATATAGTATAGTTCCGGGCTGGGAGTATGCGGGATTTTAGTGGTATGGATGTTTGTTACTCTTTCATGCAAAAACTACAGAACGGATTTGGATTAAATTTGACACAGAGATAGATTATAGTCTAGAATAGCACATAGGCTACTTTTCATCCCGAAAATAGTAGCTGTTCCCGTAGGATAAACAAATAATTTAAAAACCTCTGTTACTTCTTCACGCTCCAAGGGTTGTACTGATTTCGATGAAATTTATTATGGAGATAGGTTAGAGCCTGAAATAACACCTAAGTACTTTTATACCGAAAAAACATAATTAATACGTGATAATTGAGCTAACGGGAAAACCGTAAGCAACGTGGGTGAAACAGCGGGACGCTACTAGTATCCATAATAAATAGTAAATGTAGGACAAGGGCCGCTGTGGAAGCGCTATAGCAGCGGAGATTACCTATACGAACTGCACCGACCAGTGATGCCTACCTTAGATTGGTGACGGCTAGTGGGGCTTGCGTGCTTGGCAAGGGCACATAAAGCCGTCCTCGGGTCTGATTGTTGTTTTAGGACAACGTGGTGTGACCATGGTCCACGAGGAACGACCACCGTGGACGGTCCGCAAACTATGATGTTGGACTTTCTGTACTTACCCCGCCGGTAGCGTAGTGAATTATGATGATGACTATCTGTCTGAAAGGTTCGAGCCCCAGCACTGGAAACGCAATTGACTGGTTCATTGCTATGCTTTTATTAACCGACTTCAATAAAGGAGGAGATTATACGTTCCACTGTATGCTTTTTTAAACGACTTCAAAAAAGAAGGAGGTTAACTTCGTCATTTATGAACCGATTTTGATGATTCTTTTTTTGTTAGATAGAGTATACTTCCGTTGTGGTCCCATTAACTTTCATCAAAATCGGACAAGCGGTTTTTGAGTTATACTCCAATAACTGAAAAGTGCTACGCGTATTTTGATTACATTATTGTCGCGGTTGAAGACATCGACATCCCGTGAGTAGCACAGGTCACTGAAAAGGGTGAAAAAAAATTTTATAACAAAAAATGCAACCGACTCAACACTCAAAAGTGTGAAATAACTTGTCGAAGTCGGTACCATGAGCACATGATATGTGATGATAGTTACTTTTGTGTGAACTATCATGGTACCGACTTCAACAAGTTATTTCACACTTTTGAGCGTTGAAGTCGGTTGCATTTTTTGTTAAAAATTTTTTTTAATGTAATTATATTTACCGATTTCCGAAGACATCAACCAGTTATTTCACACTTTTGAGTGTCGAAAACGGTTCCTTTTTTTGGTAAAATTGTTTGTATGAAAGTGTCTGGATAGAGGAAGAAATGCCAGTACTTAGGAAGTGGAAGTCCTTGTATGCGCGTACCTCTCCGGTAAATACTTATAACGTTAGGTATTTTACTATGTATGCTTTGGTGTGCTACTCACATTTAAATAGTTACGTTCCATTATAATAATGAATGGCGATTGAATACTACTACTAGATATAACATTTCTTAGTTAAATCACTAATTGAAAGTAATTCATACCTAGTTCTTTAATATTAGTGCATGCGTGGACTATAATATTCCCACTCGTAATCCGTATCCTATAGAAATGGTTATTTAAAAAAAACATCTGTTTTCGTATTCCAGGGTTAAAGGAATCCTCCTACCAAAAATGTACAGAAATCTTTACAGCCGTTTCAACGCTTTTTTGTCTTCAGAATGTACAGTTGACAAAGAAAATGGTTTATTACCAGTTTTAATACAAGTTTCAATCACAATAGCGACAAGATACAACCTATATCTAACAATGAAAGTGAAGAAAGTCAATCTTGTTTTAAAATGTCAAATCATCTAGAACCGTAAGGTGGTAGACGATATATTCGACGTACTGTATAATATATAAGAGTACACACTACATGTACATATTCATACACACAACATTCGCAATATTTTGCGACGATTATAGCTCAGCGGTCGGAACTTCGGCTGTCAAACTGACGGACGCTGGTTCGATCCCCACCAACGGCTTGAGCTGACGGTGAAGGCAACACCGTTATCAAACTCCCAGTATGGTTCGAGAACCCGCCTGGCTAGCTACCATCCTTAAGTTTGTGTATAGTGTGTTCAGGCAGCAGGCCTTGAGAGCCAGTAAGCGTAATTCTAGCTCTAGCGTGATTACATCTTCGACCACATCGTCACTGACCATCAATTGAGATAGTGATTAAACGCTAGATGACTGTATAATAGAGTATAAAAGAAACTTATTAGGATTTAGTAAAGTACAAAAACACAGTAATAAAACGAATTATAGTATTGTTATACGAAGATTGTTTTTGCTAAGGTTGATCGATTAGGGCGACGCGCGGCGTGACGGCGGCGAGGATGACTTCACTGCTCGTCTTCTTAACTTTTTGCGATCGTAACTTGCGTTTTAACTATCAGATACCTAACTGCGTATATGTATGAGATTGGATAAGTGCTGTTTTATTTGGAGGCTCAATGCACAATGCTCAATGCCTTAATTGCGAAGAGTCTCAATTCCTACTAGCCAAGAAGTAAGTGTAGGTACTTGTGGAACTGATCTTAAATAGTATATGATATTTCCAGATAAGATATTAATGAATGTTTCTATGTAATTAATGTTCTGTGTATCTATGACTAGCTACGCCCGGCGGTTTCATCCGCGTGGACTACGACTTCCCCGCTATCTCAGTTATCCCTCGGGAGCTTCGATCAGGAAAAAAACTAAATATCGGGTCACACACAAAATCAAAGCTATATGCTGTCCGCGAAATTTTATACTTATACAGCTACATTCCTTAACTAACGAATGATACAGAAGTTTTAAAGTTCAACCTAATCACAACCACTGCACCTGGTAATAAAGTCACAAATCCTTCAAATATCACGATTATACGTCATAGAAAACGAGCAAAGCAACAAATAACACCGGTCACCAATGTTGGCCAAACATTCGCATTGGCGCGTGTTTGGTATTGGTTAAACATTTTTAGCGCTGTGGTTTAAATACAGTAATTTTGTTAAAATTTCATATTATTGGCTGATATAAAGCATAAAATATTTATTGCACATTTATTTACCGAAAGTAAGACGCTCTGGCCGACAAATGCTTTTTCGGGCATTATTCCTACAACTTTTAAATACGCATTATGGCATTGTGAATTCGTGTTAACGTTGGCTCGGTTCGAACCGAACTAAACAAAATAAGAGCTCTGGCCGCAAGTGCGCTGTTATTCATCGAGATGCATTGTTTGCGCCGACCCGAAATCTAGGTATTCCTGATCGAAGCTCGGGAGCTATACTTTTACCAAGATAAAAAGTAGCCTATGTGTTACTCCAGGGTATAAGCTATTTTCATGCCGGATTTCATCCGTTCAGCCGTTTCAGCTTGAAGGAGTAATAAGCATACAAACGCTATAATAACTCTTGCCTTTATAATATTAGTGAGATATATATTATATATATTGAGTAGGTAACTCAATATTACCTATATCACCTATATGTAAGCTGAAATGTTGCCTTTTATTGAAAGTGAATCATCATATAATCCGGGACCATAAATCTAATCTTTTTTTCCCTCATACGAGTAGTACTTTGTACAAAGTTGATAGCCGCCATTATTCAAAAATTCGTTAAACAAATCTGCATATAATAGATGACAAATAAAAATACTTGGAATCATATAACAGTTGTTATCATGACTAATAACTAAATATAGGTGGGTACCGTCTAGTCGTCTACCATAGCTGACGAGTATCCGGAAAAATGTATATATATTTGTGGGTTATTGGGCAGATTGGTGTTCGTGTACAAAGTTAGTGAAGTTTAATTTATTAACAAATAAATGTAGGGGCTGTTAACATAGCAATAGAACGCCTCCTTTAGATGACAAAAGATAATAATGATAAGAAAACTCCATATACTATCCATAATACACTCCATGATAAGAAAACTAGAAATAACCAGTAAACTTAATATCTTTCTTAGGCTAATCCCTCAGCTGCAAGGAACAATAAATTTATTCGTAAAAATATTGTCTAAAATGTACTGTTCGAGTCGTTGCCGTAAAACAAGAAATGGTCAAGGTCAAACACCTCCCCAGGATCATGAAAGGTTTATAAAATAAAATGTTATTAAGTAAATTAATTATATAATTTGTTTTACATAAAATATTACTTCGGAAAAAAAAAAAATTATGTACGTATTAAAATCTGTGTAATTTAGTTAAAATACATAATATAAAACCACTATGGAACATCATTGAAGGCTCGTTAACATTTTTCATTGAGGCTGGCTGTCATGTCTGCTGTGAATGACGAGTAAGGATGCTTTGATTGTCAAATCCGTTCTTTCCAACGAGAACACAATCGAACCTCCACAAGGCACGTCGGCTGACCTCGGCCACCATTGTGAGCAATCAGTGGACAATACCGTCTCTCGACTCCACACATCACGACTACAATCGCTCCTAAACTGCGCGCCACATCCGCGTCCATCGCGAGGTGCCGTTAAACCTGTTTCAAGCTATGAGCGTGTTAACAGTGTTCAAAAATAATTATTATATTCATACTCACAATACTAGCGGTATTGGTGATTTCAAAATTATAAGGATCCCTATTTTTTTGATAATGTGATATAGTTATAGCCTGTCACCCGGGAACAGTGTAGCTTCCCAACAGTGAAATAATTTTTCAAATCGGTTCAGTAGTTTCGGAGCCTATACAATGCAAACAAACAAACAAAGAATCATATCTCTCCTCTTTATTATATATTAATATAGATGAGAGTGCGGTTTCGATGACATGTGTTAAATGCATGGAGTTATTTTTGCGCGAATACTTGTAGTTTATTAACTGAGACAAACAATAAAATTAAGAGGGATTCTGACGAACAATCTGATGAAGCCACAAAAGCCATGCCCGATCTGTAATCTCGCGAATACGTCTATAAACAAAACCATGCCCACAACAGTGTGATAATTTACAGTATACAAGTGCCACCAGAGCCTGATTTCAAATTGCCCCAAAAAGCCCAATTGAATACGGACTCACGACGACATGGGATGGGCAGCATCACATTTTTTTATGTTAGAAATATATATACATATACATATTAGAAATTCATGTATCTGCTCTAAACCTACTCAAACTTCTTTTAAATTATTTTTTTAAATATTTCAGGTTATCAACTAATACATATTTATAAAAAATAATTTATTCGTAGAAACACTATTATGTGCTTAAATCAGATATAAAATTCGCCTAATTAACAAATTATAGGAATTTTTCCTTTTAATGGGAACGTTTTGATGCACACACCTTTAAAAAGAAGGATTATTTTTTTAAATAACGGTAGAGGTGTCGCTCATTTTTCTTAGTCGAGTTGTCGCTGCTTGAGTTTGTCGGATTGTTCGGCGCATCTCGCCAGTCGATGAACATTGCGCGGGCGGGCGTGAACCCGACGCGACGATGGCATAAAACACGACGCCCACGATGCGCCTGCGTCGCGCGTCGGCCGGCGACACCGCCGCGCCGCGCCGCGCCGCATCCGTCCCGCGCCGTGATTGATAAAACAATTTGACATCATTGCCGTGGGAAACGTAGTATAATAAATGTATGGCGGACGGTTGACACCGCGTTTCATACTCCTGCAAAGGATATTGCGTGCGGATGAATCCAATCACCTAATCTATTTCAGTTTAGGCGATGACAGACCAGATTTATTTTTTCGTAGGATGGATGTGGATAGGATCGACTGAAACTTATATCTGCTCCATGTAGCCACAACTATTCTGGTTTGCCCGTAAATAACCTTTAGCTAGGTTATTTACACTGAACGTATCCATATTTATTTAGGTTCTTGTGTCATCTTGCTGTCATTCTGTTTTCATTTCTTGCTACAGACTTTCTTTATTGGTACTGAGTTCTCTCTACTCTCCTATTTTATATTTTTATTTTATTTTACAGTTTTTTTATATCACTTTACTACTACACACTAAAGCTACAAGCATCACAATCATAGAATTTTGGCGCTGACACTTTGATTATTAAAAGTCAATAGTTTTCAACAACCATAAACTTTTTGAATAAATAAAATGAATCAGCCAAAAGTATACGTCATTTCTCTTACAACGTTTGACATCAATAACAATTTATGTTACAATTTTGAAAGGAAAAAGAGGCTTGCCCCAGAACGTAAATTCTATCAGAATATTTACATATAAATCGCCTCTCTCTATCGCTTGCATAGGGGATTGGGGAGAACTCTGAGATAGCAATATGTTTGCTTACTATCTACAACGCGAAATCCCGTGCATCGTTAGTATTACACATAGTACAACAAACCGAAATTAGCATACGCTATTTTTATCCTTATTATTATTTCCCTATACATATACAGGTAGATGCCTACATTGATCTAATGACTAATTACAATAATACAGCTTCTGTAATGACATTTGAACAATCCACTTGCTGTTGTTACCATGTAGAAAGGACACATTTTGTAAGTGTAAATGAAGACACCCTGTTTGTATCCTAGAAACACAGACTTAGCAATGAATTCCACTCGTTAGCTGTACGCACATGGATGTGGAAGCAAAACGCTTCGTGCGAGGTTGGAACGTCTACCATATATTTATATATATATGGATGTCGCTTTGCGGTCCATCTGGTCGTTCTTTGCTTAAATGGGCAATTAGGATCCAAGTTATGTAACGATCAACAAAAATAAATGTTATGAATCTATTGCATTTGAAAAGTAATTCGTGTCGTTATGTTCTTAGTAGTTTAGTACTTACGTAGATTTTGTATTTGGTTAATTATATGCTATGAATACCATATCATGTAAAACACAGTTACATAATTGTTTTATGTGAGAAAGGAAAAAAAGGGCAAATATGTTTGGGATTTTTGTCTGCTTTTCTACTAATTGGAATATTTAATTATAACATTTATCTTAAAAGCTAAAGAGATAACTCATTCAAAATAACATAATTAGAATAATAATTAACGTTTTAAACGCTTTATGCGGAATAAAGTAAAAAAAACATAGTTCTTTGTTTGAACCGCTTGTCCTTATTCCAGTCACCGTTTTAATGATTATCGACTTCTTAATGAAGGCCACAGCCAATTAATGTTAATTGTCATGAAATTAGTTAATAAGTTGCTAGGTACCTACAGTGGGCGACACTTAGCCTTGATCTCTCGTTACTCGTACCACAAATAAGGTTTGGTAGGTAGGCTAGTTTAGATCTTACGGGTGTCATTCTAGCTTTTGGTTCGGCTTATACATTTATTTAATTATGATTTTTTGACTGATCAATAATAAATACTATAAACTAACTAAATCATTTTTTAAATGACTACATCGAGTATATTACTCCAGTATCAATAAGTTATTTGATCTACTAATATGGTGCAGATAACATCATAAAATCTATGCTTCTATATAATATTAGTTTGAGTTGAGTCCAAAGCTCAATTGGCTGAAAAAAGGTTGGGTATTCTTGCTAAGGTCAGACAGTACTTCACGCCGGGGCAGTTGCTTAATCTGTATCAAGCACAAGTCCGGTCGTGCATGGAGTACTGTTCCCACCTTTGGGATGGGTCAGCCAAATACCAGCTAGAAGCTCTAGAGTCAATCGAGAGGCGAGCCAAAAGAATCATCGGTAGCAACTCTTTGGTGGAACATAGGCTTCAGAGCCTTGAACACCGGCGTAGAGTAGCAAGCCTCGGTTTTCTATCGGGTGCATTTCGGAGAATGTCCACTGGAATTGCATAATCTGATTCCACCATCACCTTTCTATCATCGGTCGACTCGACGAACGGCAATTCGCCATCGCTATATGGTAGATATACCACCTATACGCACGAAGCGTTTTGCTTCCACTTTCTTAATGCGTACTGCCAAGGAATGGAACTCGTTGCCCGAGTCTGTGTTTCCCGATATGTACAATCCTGGAGTCTTCAAGTCGCGAGTGAATAGGTACCTTCTAGGTTTGCGTGCTAAATCCTAGACAGCGTCATCACTTAACATCAGGTGAGACAGTTGTCAAACGCAAACTTATAATAGTAAAAAAAATAAAAAAATAGTTTTAACATCATTTCATAATAGGCAAATTTAAAATGTCGAAACTTGATATTGTAGTTATGAAAAATAAAAGTATAAGTATATCAGAATACCATTGATATTTTTACATAAAGCAAAAGCGAAGCGATTAACACCGAAACCGAAATGTTTTGTAATGATTTGGAGAGGAAACAGTTCTCTCCCAAAATTAATTTTAGGAGAAATAAAAATTTACGAATTTCTTCTGAAAACGTAGGTATATACATTAAGACATCCCCCTTCGGCGCGATTATAGTGAGTGGGAATCTCAACATAACCCGACTGCATCCCCATTGCAGTCAGGTATCTATAAAACATTTCCACTTACAAAAAATTAAAAAGGAAGTTCCTCTGTTCTATAAATGTGAGTTCTATAATAATAGTAATGGAATGCTGAAGATTTTTAACGTGCGTAGCGGAGTGTTTAGTATCGAAAATAAAAACCTAGAATCCTAACAGAGTATTTTTAATGCAGTGATTGGTTTTAATATTCTAATTTTGAACCAAAGTGATCTCTATGAGATATAAATAATTTATTTAAAATATTCCTAAACTCTAACAAAAAGATCCATGCAGTTTACGTAAACCACTGATCCATTCCAACGAGTGATAACCCAAATAGCCCGTTATTGAATCTACCTTTAATACCTAGTTCTTCTAATATCTATGATTTTGTTATCCGCGAATACTAGTTTAGACTTTATTTGTAAAGTCCTAAAATTATACAATAACTGTGTTGTAATTGTATGTTTACTAAATAGTAGGTACCTACTTAATACGACTTTGTGTTCGCTAAACGGAGTTCAACTCAAGATAATAAAGATCAAGCAATATCTAATATTTACACAGCTTTATAAATATTCGTCTAGTTGCGCCCCCGGCTTACATTTGTACACTGTGATTTTTCTATCACCAGTTCTTTTTATGTAAACTCTAAGAAGAAGACGAACAGAGAAAGAGAACAAAAGTTTCACATAGACCACGGCCAAACAGCCCGGAAGCAATACATACAACAGTTCTTTTTATTTTCTCTACATTCTTACCATTAATGTAAAATTTCGTGAAGATCGACTCCTCTTGAGGACAATAAAAATCGTAGACTCCTTTAATCTATAATGGACCGACTTGGTCCTATGCCCACTAATACGAGCCGCTGAATTAACTGGGGAAAATCTTTTCAACTTACTTTTGCATTTGTTACATTAGACGAGAAATTAGATACCTAGTTAGGATTATGATTATAAACATTCCATTTATTGACTTTATTAGTTTAGAACGCGCTCATATAAGCTTTATTATTGAAGTGACAACTTCTTTTGCGGCGTTGTGCACTTTTGTTTGGAAAAAAATATGTTAAACTCGCGTCAGGTCAAGCGACGCTGATCGAAAATTCGAAAGGCGCGTGACGTCATCGACGTTGTCGACGAAGACGGGGGCAGAGTAGACATAATGTAATTTTTATTTTTTTTATTTTTTTCACACAATCATACCCCCGCACTAAGATACCCTGTGTCGCGGGAGGCATAGGCACACACAATCACAATACACAAACATCCAAGACCCGAGAACAAACATCTTTGTTCATCACAGAAATGTTTGCCCCGGCCGGGATTCGAACCCGGGGCCGCGGTTCCAAAGTCAGTGTCGCTGATCACTGAGCCACGACGACCGTCAATTTATAAATTGTCATGCTTGTGTACGATAGCGCAATAAATTTATATTGATTTTACCACATCAATTATAGTAATTTTATACTGATAAATAATGCAATTCGTGCGAAACTATTCCATAACCATTCCAAAATATTCAAAAACGCACAAGGTTAATGTTCAAGTTTTCACTTCTGCCGGACTCCCGGAGTGCAACCCGTGCTTTTTGTATTTGTTGCTAGGGATATCTAGTAGGAAGAAATGCATTAAATATATTGTGAAAACAAAACACATTGTTAGTTATTGTATACAGGGAGGGGTAGAGCTAGGTGCGGGCGCGCAGGCGGCGTTAGGTCGGTGGGTGGGAGGCAGTTGGGCAGCCGGTGATGTAAGAGCGGTTGGCTCCGCCGGCGGTGATGTCACCGCGCCCACGCCGTCCCCCCCTCATCAGGTCTGCCGCCCCGCGTAAGCCTTACTCGGCTTTGCGCTTCACAAAACCAAAAATATTCTTACTATATTTCCTATGTGAATTTTGCACCAGACGCGTTGTTACGACTTGTACATTACATTCATCTGCATTTCAAATGGGTCGCCTATCCTAAACATAAATCAATTTTAATCAAAAAATTACGAAACTTGCAACCGTAGAATCAACAACGTTCTAAGTAGAACAAGGTGGGTGAAAAATCAATCGATTCATCGTACCCATAAGGCGCGATAGTTATGGAACTCGCGTTTATAAATAAGTGTTCAAAGTAGAACATTATTGCCTTTTAGCTCTACAATAAGGTCGAGTTACACAAGATAATGAATAATCTGAGGTGACGCGTTTCTCAGGTGACTTGCAAATTCGGGTGGCTACCTCATATTATTTTAAATTCAAATTACAGTCGGTATCGGCGGCGGCAGAGCGGGTCGTTCGTGTTAGAAATGTTAACTCGATCGCATCGTTTAAAATGTAGTCATCTGGTTGGTATGTGTGCTACAGACGCGTTGTATTTGGACAAATGCTTGGTGGTTCTAGTCAGACTTCACTCATTGCTACATGCTCGGCTTCGGCAGTCATGACCGTGTGATACTCGACACTTATTCACTCACCATATCATTATCAGCTAAAATCCGATCTAAAGAAACTCTGTATTATTCGCATGTGTAATATAATCGGTAGATAACACTTACTGTGTGTCCAATTTAGAAATGAACATTTATATGAAACCGACAGAAGAGATTAAATGGAGGTGCGTTATTAGTCCCAGTGAAGAACTCAAGTACTCGTACACATACACTGAGACTTAGAAATAGGACCTTAAAATGGAGATTACA
This sequence comes from Apeira syringaria, assembly GCA_934044485.1. NCBI lineage: Eukaryota > Metazoa > Arthropoda > Insecta > Lepidoptera > Geometridae > Apeira > Apeira syringaria. Next base: position 1,828,892 of record OW203662.1, read on the forward strand.
CCATTCTGCTTGAAAGTATTATGAGATTTTCCAAACACCAGACTAATAGTCATGGTCCTGGTTGCTATTAACTTTCAAAAAGTATAAATGCAAAGAGCAAACATGCATTCGAGAATAGTTTGAGCTTTTCGAGTCGAGAGGTGAAGATGGAGGGAGCCGTACTGAGTGTATCGAACAATAACAATCGATTTCGGGCCCATTTGAAGAATGCAGCGAGTGCGATTTGCGCCAGAACTCTGCCGAAGCAGAGGCGCAACGAACCCGCTGCCACCAGCAGTGCTAAACATCACACGTATCCGCGAGCAACGCCTCCCAAGCGCGCGTCCATACCGTGCCGCATGGAGCCCCTGGTGCGCTCTCCGCCTCGACATGCCACCGTTGTGGAACAGCCTAAAGCTTTGCACTACGAACGCATGGATGTGCAATCGCCGAGTATTCCCAATGGGACCTGTAAGCTGAGAGGAACATTGGCAAGGTAAGATTTTCTAAACTCCTTGCTAATTAGGGTAAGGATACAGGGAGAAATTAAAGGTATTTTAAAGGCAGGAGCTGTTCTGATGAGAAACAATCATAACCAACATCTGTCTCTATCTATGTCAGGTATGGCCATAATGTCGAACAACCCTTGAATGTGAAACAAAATTGCTAATTAGAGTTTTCATGGATAAAAGCAATTATATCGCCTTAAAAGTTCTTAAGAGTGCCGTGGTGGTACCGGCCTAGAATAGTACTCCCCCATCTCCTCCCGTGGGTGCCGTAAGAGTCGGCTAAGGGATCACGTACCAGAAGGTGGGCAGCAGCGCCTTCTAAGGATCGGAAATCATACTGCGCTCGCCAACCCGCCTGCCAAGCGTGGCGAGTATTGGCAAATCCCCCCTATACGGGGGAGGCATATGTCCAGCAGTGGATGTATAAGTGCTGAGAAAAAAAAAAAAAAAAAAAAAAAAAAAAAGTTCTAATTCCTAAACCTACCTACATTATGTGAAGTTTTTTTTTTTTGTATATTCCTATTAATTGTACAAAAAGGCTTAGAGGAGTTATGTACGATAGGGGGTTGGATTAGATCGCCAAAGGTTGCCTTGTCGAGTCAAACGTGTGATACATAAAGACTTACGGTGAAGTAGAACCAAGGATAAGAAAAAAACATCTTGTGATGATAGCTTAACTATACTCTTCTGTCAAATTGCGCAGAAACTTGACTTTCCCAACCATCAAGATCGCGTTCGTTCTGTAGCTTTAACTCCAAGATCGGGCCGGGCGCGATGAGTGAAGGCCTATTGTTGGGTCAACAGCATCGGCATGACATCATGGTGGCTTGTTTACCCAGCTCGCAGAATAACTAATAGTCCACAGCTATGCCGCAGTCTAGGTAATAGTACACGGGTCGCGAGGTTGAGGTAAAGTCGTTTATTGCGATGCGATACGTAGATTTATTCGTTTTATATGCGAATTTATTCAATCAATATACATGATAGCAGTTTTACTTTGTGAATTATTTTTTATTTACCAAATGATTAAGCTTAGGAAATCCATTTCAAGTTTTTTTTGTACGATATATTTGTTTAATATGTGTGGTGGTGGTATTGGGTTCCAAGTAACTTTTTCTAATTGTTTTGTACTAGGAACATTACTTCTGCGAATTCGCTCCGTGTTCTCAACAACTTTACTCCATTCCATTATCAATAAGTCCATGAACAGGAGGAATGAAAAGTATCGGTAAGTTCATGATGGATAGAAGAACATTCACTGTTGATCTCGAAACAAAATTGCACTCTATAATATATATTTTTTTAGAAGCATACTCCCGTAATAGGATCTCTGTGTTGCGTTGCAGGAGATATGGACACATATGCGACGGTCGCCGTGGCGCAGTGGTTAGTGTCAGTGACATGATTTCTCATGACCCGGGACAAACACCTACACTTATCGGAAAATGTTTGTCCCTGCCAGAATTCGAACCCAGGACCCCGAAAACCTAGAAGTCATGTCACTGACCGTCGTCAGAGCCACGCACGAGCCAGCTGACCGTCAAAGGAAATAGAATTCAATGTATTACATATAGTACTAGCTGCGCCCCGCGGTTTTACCGCTTGGTTATGATTTATTATGATGATGAAAAGTAGCCTATGTTTTATTCCGGTACCTGTTGAATCTACTCGTGCATACCAAATTTCATCCAAATCCGTCCAGCCGTTTGAGCGTGAAAGAGTAAAATCCATCCAAACTTTCACATTTATAATATTAGTAGGATTGTCACACTTTATCATTCAATATACTAAATTACTTCTTATTTATAAATTATAATACAGGTCAACATAAAACTTTAAATAAACCTAATAACTGGTTTAACATGTTTGTTATATTATATTACTAGTGGCCCGCTTCGGCTTCGCACGGGTATAAAATATAAAGCCTATGTCATGAATGGATGATATTGTACATATAAACTTTCCTCTTTAATCACTATTTAAAAAAACGCATCAAAATCCGTTGCGTAGTTTTAAAGATTTAAGCATACATAGGGAGAAAGCGACTTTGTTTTATACTATGTAGTGATATTATATTATTACACCAAAACGTTGCATAAATTGAAATTCATCTCAAACACTACGAAATATACGGTCTATATCAATGATATTATATGTTTATATGAGGTAGATGTCGCACAAGCGCGCGGAAACTGAGGCGGCAAAATTAAGTCAATTGTAGTAATTTTCATTGTGACGCGTATTTCAAACGCAAGTCTAAACATATAGCTATCCCTTTCTATATTATTTGTACCGTATTATCTGTCGCAGTAAGCATGTTTATGTCGTAAAGGAACAAAATCTGAGCACCGCGCAGTGTGAATATACGTCATCTTTAGTAAAATATCATTGGTCTATATAATATTATTACGTTACGGTCATTTAATTCCAAATGTTGCCACTTCCTAATATTATTCCGCACAACTTAGAAATAAGACATGACCTCATGCCGGCTGTGTCATACATATACACGCTTATGTATTCCATAAAACTGTATGACGACCATCTATATATGGTGCTGGGGAACGTACCGGCGCGGTTCAGTACATGACGATTTTAGATATCGATAAAATCCGTGAGGTGACTCTTGAACTGACTTCAACTGAAAGTGACGCAATATAGTACAGTTAATTAGTATACGCTTACTTTGTATATATGTATTATACTGTACGAGATGGAAGAGCGGCGCCGAACACGTGGAAGGTGTGTGAAGAAATGCGTCATTACGTCATTCGGTCCAAAGCAGACCGTGTCAATCGACTTCCACGCGAATTAGTTGTCAGAATATCGTCACACACTGATAGTCCACAAACTAAATCTTCCTTGAGTAGGTATCTAAACTAATATTTTATAGATTTGATTGTTTGGTTGTATTGAATAGGCTCCGACACTAAACCGATTTGGATAATTCTTTCACTGTTGGGTAGCTTCACTATCCCCGGGTGACATAGGCTCTATTAAATATTCAAAAAAATTAGGGATCCGTAAAATTTTTAATAAATTGAAATTTATGATCTGGAGAAGCCGGGGCGGACCACCAGGTATTATATAAAGTAGAACTCTAGTTACGCTATTCACGGGATTTTCCCATCATATTACATTTTCCGTGAATAGATATCAAAATTAATTACGTAACTTACATTAATAACATATTATTAATTAATTAATGTGCCGTGGTGGTACCGGCCTAGAATAGTACTCCCCCATCTCTTCCCGTGGGTGCCGTAGGAGTCGGCTAAGGGATCACGTACCAGAAGGTGGGCAGCAGCGCCTTCTGAGGATCGGAAACCATACAGCGCTCGCCAACCCGCCTGCCAAGCGTGGCGAGTATTGGCAAATCCTCCCTATATGGGGGAGGCATATGCCCAGCAGTGGACATCCTATGGGTGAGATGATGAATGAATCAATATATTATATTATAAATAATATTATTAATTATAGGTATATCTAAGAATGTACCTTCGAGACTATGTCATCAAACGTGGTAGGTAGAATCGCGTCAGACCTACATACAATGTTGGTAAGGACTGCTGCCTGAACTCGTTGTGTGTTTGGTGACAGATTCAAGCGTGAGGGTGGTAGCTATCCAGACGGTTACTAGATACATGCTTGATTTGGGTTGCCGAACGTGATTGTGGATCGGTGAATCAATAATTAACATGAATTCACATACATGCCTATATGTATATTCGTCTCAGCTATAGGACGTTCACTGCTGGACATAGGCCTATCACCTTTGTATTATAACTTGCTTAATATAGTGTTCATATCTTAAAATTCCTATAAACCTCTATTTCCATGTTTCTACATTCGATGTGAACAGAGTCGCACGCAATAACTAGTATCCTTATTATTAAATATTCGAAACAAAGAATCGTTATCACTCAATAAGGCGTTCATTATAATATACAATTTAGCAAACATGACCTCACACATCGCTGACCAGAATAACAGAGAATCGTAACACCGTTATACACAACACCAGGAAATGGAGCGTGAACATTTTTGATCGCGGACATATTTTTTTGTTTGCCGTGGCGAGGTTGTGAGTTAATAACTGCGTCGATCATGCGCTTTGTTTGGTTATATGATCGGTAATCGATGGCGAATGCCAAAAGTAAGTTTAGTGTAATCCGTGTCCGTAACCGAGCACGGAGTTAATGCACTCGTGTATTTATAAGCGCGTGAAGGGTTACCACGCATTACCCGCTTGTCGGACATACTAATAAGTCTTTTATTTATAACAATTAAACAACGTTTAAACGTTCAACGTTTAACGTTTAAACGTAAACGTTTAACGTTACAACAACGAGTTGGGTTTATAAAAAACAGAATTGATAAGTTGACGGTCCCCGTGGCTCAGTGGTCAGTGATATCGTTGTTTTCAACGTTAAACGTTTAACGTTACAACAACGAGTTGGGTTTATAAAAAACAGAATTGATAAGTTGACGGTCCCCGTGGCTCAGTGGTCAGTGATATCGTTGTTTTCAACGTTAAACGTTTAACGTTTAAAACAACGAGTTGGGTTTATAAAAAACAGAATTGATAAGTTGACGGTCCCCGTGGCTCAGTGGTCAGTGATATGACTTCTGAGTTTGTGGAGCGCGTTCGAGTCCCGGCAGGGAGAAAAATTATGTGATGATCTGTTTTGTGGTGACCATGGCTTACGTAACTGTGCCGAAAATAGAGCTACGAAAACCTAAAAAATGCATGCTAAACATCCCACAATTATATAATGTTAATTCTTATATTAGTAACCACGTCACTTTAAAAACATATAAGTGTAATACTCCACAAGTAGTCTGATTTATACGGATGTTGTAATCAGCGCCGATTATTTTACTTAGATTGAGCTATCAAAGACCAATCATCTCTTGTATAGATCATTAGGATGCTCCGTGTCACAGACGAACCCCATTCTCCGTTTTTTGTTTTTATCCGACGTCCGACGTTAACGTTCCGACGATATCTATATCTGATGGTAAACCTAATGCTGTAGCGCTCGCGTGCGAGTTGAAACACAAAAGTGAGTCTCATTCGCTCACCATGACATCATGGTGTATTTTTGTAGGCACTCCGCCGCGCGGCCGCGCGCGCGGGTTGTACGCGCTTTTCGTTTGTAGTATCGGCATCGGTCATCGATACAAACATATCATGCGGTGTTATTGTTTGACGAATAAGGAAATAATGAGTGCAATCTCTCATTATTTCCTTATATACACATTGATTCATAACGCCTTTCATCTTCATTTAAACTCGATGTTATATCTTGTATTGTGAGTTTAATGAGTGACTTCACTGATGAGAGAGAGATTACTGTTCAAAATGGTGTCATTTATTATTTTATTTAATAGTCAGGCATTTTATTGACAAACAATTTACTTGTTGTATGTATTGCTTCCGGGCTGTTTGGCCGTGGTCTATGTGAAACTTGTCGACCGCAGTGATCGACGAAACGTCTGGAACAAAAGTTTCACATAGACCACGGCCAAACAGCCCGGAAGCAATACATACAACATGCAACGCCGGCCGTGAAAGCCTTAGAGTTTACAAACAATTTACGAGTCAAACTTTCATATACCGATCCGTAGGTACACATGTCATTCGACACAGATAATTTACTAAGTCTCATGTTAGTTTTAGGAGAAAGATTAAAAATAATCTAGCTGAACCCGAACATGCGCTGCTGGGACAAAAATATACATTCAATATTTTCTATTCGAAGTAAAAATTACAGTAATGAAATGAATATTTTTTACCCTGTATCTGTACTATCCATACTATAAAAGATGTCGCCCTCCGCATGTTTTTCTGTTATCGTTTTCTACACCACGCAACGATTTGAAACGGTTTTCACATATTTTTCCGGAAGATGTACAAGTGCTTTTAAAGTTTTATATAAAATTGACGGTCGTCGTCGCTCAGTGATCAGCGACACTGACTGTGGCGCGACCCCGGGTTGAATACCGGCCAGGGCAAACATTTCAGTGATGAGAAAAGATGTTTGTTCTTGGGTCTTGAGTGTTTTGTGATTGTCTATGCCTCCCGCGACACAGGGTATCCTAGTGCAGGAGTGTGAGTGTGGGAAAAAAATTTATCAAATTACACGCGCGAAATAGACCCGCTGCCTGGTCGAAAGATTACTGACGCTGCGCTGTGCAGTTCCAGAACAATTATGGATACGAGTAAAATATATGATGTAAAGCATGGATGCACAGACTTATTAAGACTAGGGGCCACTCGGGCAAATTATGAACTGATGGTGGGCCACCAGAAGTATAGGTAATTAAAGACAATGAAAAATTGATAATAATGTATTCAAATTGAAAAAGAATTTATTAATTTGAAGCGTGGCACTGCATAGTGCTTACAATCTTTTTTATATTTGGCTCAAATTTACTTGTAGCAACACGTAAAACTGCTTCCAAACTTTCATTTGCAAGGCGGTTTCGATTTTTTGTTTTATTATTATTTAGGATTGAAAAGGTTTGTTCACATATATAGGTAGAACCAAATAAGCTTGCACATTTCAGAGCGTTTATGCGCAACTCTTTGTACGTATTTTTATCAATGCAGCGGTAAAAGTTCAGCAAGTCTCCTTCGTTGAATTTGTTGCGTAAATCTTGGTCGTTCTGAATGTCGATAATTTCTAACTGCATTAACTCTGGCGCATTTTCAACTGAAATCGTGAAAGGATTGCTAAATATGTCCAACAGAGGTTTCACTGTTTTAAACTCCGAAAATCTGTCTTGAAAAGATTGAATCAAAATATCTAGCTTTTTTACATAACTGAAATTAATAGCAGTTTTTTTGAATTTTTCAGCCATTTTCTTATAATTCGGAAAATGATTGTAATTTCCAGAATTCAATTGCGATCTGAAAAGTGTCAGCTTGCATTGAAAGGATGATACATGTGCGTAGAGCTGGGATATCAGTTGATTTTTGCCTTGAAGCCGTGTGTTCAAGACATTCAAATGATTTGTAATGTCAACTAAAAAAGCCAAATCACACAACCAATCAGGACTTTTAAGTTCCGGGACGTCCCTTTGCTTTTCCGCCAGAAAAATATCAATTTCTTCTATTAAATTTAAAAATCGTTCCAGTGTCAATCCACGACTTAGCCACCTTACTTCTGTATAATACAGTAAATCTCCATGTTCGCATTCAATGTCATCAAGGAATTGTTTGAATTGCCTGTGATTGAGTCCTCGTGATTTTATGAAATTCACAGTCGAAACTACCACTTTCATGACATTTTCAAATTCAATTTTTTTAGAACAGAGGGCTTCTTGGTGTATAATGCAGTGAAACTGCATGAGATCTTCAGCGTTTAAGTTTTTTTCTTGCAAATGCTTTTTCAACAAAGTAACTAGCCCAGAATTGACACCAATCATCGAAGGAGCACCGTCAGTCGAAACTCCCGATAATTTCGATAAGTCCAAATCAGTTTTTGAACACTCGTCCAAAAGTACATTGAGTATATCAACTCCTCTGGTTTGACCTTTCAATGAACACATTCCTAATAACTCTTCGAAGACTTCAAAATCTTGAGTAACACCTCGTATGAATATAAGAAGTTGAGCTGTGGAACTAATATCAGTGGATTCGTCGAGTGCTAATGAAAAAAAATCAATTATCTTAGTTTTTTCATTTAATTGTTCCGCAATATTATCTGACAAAGACATAATTCGTCTTTGGATGGTCATACGATTCAGTTGAATTTTCTCAAACTTTTTTGCTGCTTCTGGACACATTTTCTTAGCGGCAATTTCTATGCATTCTTTTACAAAATCCCCATCATTGAAGGGGCGACTCCGCTTTGCTATCATTCGAGAAATTTCATAACTAACTTCTGTAGCTGTTTCTGTATCTTGAATGGGTTTTGTAAACATAGCTTGTTGACCAATAAGCTCCCGTTTTAAAGACAAAACTTTTTGCTTTCTTAATTCGCCTGTAAACTTCGTAAAAGTAGGATGCTGCGTTTCATAGTGCCTTTTTACATTATATTCCTTTGCAATCGCAACAGAATTCTTGCAAATTAAACAAACGACTTTGTTATGCGACCATACAAAAAAGTATTTCTCAGTCCAAATTTCTTGAAACTGCCGATTTTCATCTTTAACCTTACGTTTTTTACTAGTTCCTGGCATGTCCATGTTGCGTTTTAATCCTGACTAGGATTACCACAACACCTAAAACCAATTACTAGGCATGAGTTCGATATATCAAAACGTAACTAATAACCGATATGAGTTTCATATCGTATCATATCGATATGACGGTTGCACATAACCGATATTACAAAAACTATGATATCTATATTATCGAGACGATATCAAAACACGCGCGAGAATACCTACGTTATGAAAACTGCAAACGATATAACCAAAACGCAAAACCGTGCACACAACTGAATGGATTGATATTCGTTTCTTCTCTTTCTTACTAAAGAGCGGTGTAACGGTTTTGGTGATATAACGAAAACGCCCATGTCTACCAATTACAGTTCCTAATTAATTACCAAAAATAATTGATAAAATATGTAGATAAAATTAATAACAGTTTTACTTACGATTTCACAACACAATTATACACGGCACTTTACGGGAAATCTACGTTGAATGTGGATCAAAATATATTATAATTATGACACCGGCTAGTCGAGTTAAAATCTACACTAGAACTAACGACACTTTACTCAAATTAAAACCGAACTGTCGGTCGCTGCGGTTAGCGTGGCTTTTATACCACGCGCATAGAGTCGAAAACTGTCTGGAGAAATCTCGAAACCGACTCTGGAAGCTTCGTGTATCTACCTACGCGAGCTATCGGGAATTTGGGACTATTGCTATCTCGCTCGCTCGAATTTAACCGAGATCAGCACGAACATTACCGACCGCTGTTACCGACGCATGCACGGCGCACCGATAAGATTGATAGAGCGCGCGCGCGAGATTCAAATTACTTTTCGAACATTTGTTATTGGTTTTATTCTGGAATAGAACTCAATATTTTCGAATGTACGAGAGTATTATTTTTGCTGTCGGCGGGCCACCAGTATTCGACCGGCGGGCCGCATGCGGCCCGCGGGCCGTAGTCTGTGCATCCCTGATGTAAAGTAATGAAATGACTTGACGCACTATTCCGAGAAGCCTCATCATTTGACAAGGAAGGAAATTGTGAACGTCGGCATGTAAACCCGAAAAGCTGAGTAGACGATCACGGGCTAAATACCTTCCGGCTGTCGCTGAGATCATCTCGGACTAAATCATTTATCTTGAGAGAATACCGACCGTTGAACCGCTGCCAGGGCTGATCTCATCACTCATTTTATTTGAGAACAATGAGCGTTTATTTTTTTGTAAGCTAATTATGATATATGTTCTACATTTCTTGTCGAAAACGAAAAATTATTATTATTATTATGCAGATATTTTTTCTTTGTGTTACCTACTGCCTTTAATTATAGTGATTGTGTTTTTAGTGTTCCGCATTCAACGGGTATTTAACGGAACTATATTCCGAGGCTTTTTGCTCAACTGACAGTCCGTCCGCCATGGGGCTGTATCTCATAAACAGTAAGAGAGCTCACAGTTGTTAGTGTGTGTGCCGTTACAACAACCAATAATAAAATAAAGCCATAAAGTTGTTTTAAAATTTACACAAAACTACTTCCACTACTTATCCGTAGAACAATTTCAACATTTTTAAAAAATAACGAGAACTACTCGTTTGGTTTTATGGAATTTCTATGGAATCAAGCTAAAAGTAGCCGTTTTGTGAAGGAAAAAAAAAAGTTCAAATTGGTTCATGAATCAGTTATGCTTATGAGCGATCTATTTATCCGTGTAAAATGTTCAATATATCATACAGATTTCTAAAAACTAATACAATCAAATAAAAGGGCCACAATCTAAGACTCGTGTTTTCAGCGAAAATTGTGAAAACCATTCACAATTTTGATTATGGATAGATAACAAATTTCCGAACTAACAAATTTTAAAGGTATATATAGTCCTCCTCATCGATTTCGATGACGGCGACCCGTAAAATCTGTTACCTTCGAGCATGAGCCCTGATGTGGCTGGCCAGACCAAATTTAGTTTTAAATATCCGATCACATGTTTTGCAATATAGCTGACCTGATGTGTTATAGGTGTATGTGTAAGATGTGCTCGGTCTCTCTTTACGCATTTGTCGCTTGTGATCCAGAGTGTTTAGACGATTATTATATATTACTAGCTGCGCCCCGCGGTTTCACCCGCGTGCACTACGTTTTTCCCGCTGACTCAGTTATCCCACGGGAACCATACTTCTTCCAGGACAAAAAGTAGCCTATGTCCTTCTCCAAAGTCCCATGTATCTTTATACCAAATTTTATCTAAATCGGTCAAGCCGTTTTCATGTTATGTCGTGACAACGGAAAACGGGTTTCATTTTTATATATATAGATAGATATATTACGTAGCATTTATATCTTACTTATGATAAATAGTACAGAGCCCTTTGTTTGTGTACGCATGACTTTGCGAAAGTGACGCCAACGCAACTTTGAAACAATTTAGGTGATTCGACGTGACGTCACATCAAATGCGAAAGTCATGCGAACGATTAAAAAATAACGCCCAAGTGATTCTTAACGTGATTTTTTTTAATCATTGATAGGCGTCGCGATTGATCACTTAATAATGTATTAGCTATTAGCATTCCAGTCCTTTGACTCTTCCGAATTAGTAAAACAACTAGAATGTATACCTAGCTTTTCTATAGATACTGCACAGCATATTTAATACGTGTCATGCATAATATGTATATAGACTGGACATTATTACTGCAATTTAATAAAGCTACCGTTTTAATTTGACCTGTAAGTGACTTAATAAGGAAACCAGAACCAGATAATTAGTTAAGGTGAACTAGAATTATATCGACTGTATATTATATAATATTATTATGTATATAAAACCTGCGCTATAGAAAAAAGGAAACTAAGTAAATAAGACCCTATCGAGAGAATATAGTAGAGAGAATGAACAAAAGAGGATTGACTAAGCAGGTGAAGGATGAAGTGAATGGTAGAGTTGGAAGAGGAAGGCCTAGGCGAACGTTCCGAAATCAGATTTTCTAAGAAAAGGCCAGGTCAAGAGTACTCTAAACCGACCCTCTTGTATGAAAGGTCTGATGAGCGTGGATGAAGCTAATGAAGTGTGTCGGGATCGTAGCAATTGGAAGAATGTGGTATCTGCCTGCCCCTACTCGAAAGAGACGATAATTTATGTATGTATTTATCTCATAGGAATAAGTAAAACTACTAAAATTGGCTTAATTAGTTTAATTATGTATTAATTATATATTTATAGATTTGATTTTAAAATTACAAATTGCATAAGATACCGTTTTAATTTGAGTTATGGGTGACTTAATAATATGAGGAAACCAGACGTTTAGTCAAGGTTAACTAGTTTAATGCTTAATTATTCAGTGTTCTGCATTTGAAATCAACGCTAGATAGGATCTTATCGGTTATGTACCTATTGATTCATCGGAGGTATGTAGGTAGGTACTAGTAGTGTTTTCATGTCGGTAGGTAAATGGCGTAGATTACATGCATGCTGGTTATCCATTCGAGTGACCAATTTCTATCTTGGAATGTGACATTATGAAACGATGGCGTTACTCATGTACTTAATCGGTACATGTTTCAAGGGTTAAAACATGACTAATAAATAAACGGACAGCTGTCAAGTCTGTTGAGTTACGAGCGATTTATCTGAAGTTGTTCTAGAAAGTTCTTCTTTGTCTGTCCGTCCGTAGTAATTTTTATTTGAATGTTATTCCTCTTTTAAGGACTTGGGCGTTGCCTGGTTGTAATTTTAAGAATATTTGTATGAATAGGCGAGACGGGCATGTTATTCGCTTGATGGTAAATAATGTCACAGATTACTTAATAATACTATCAAATATAATATCCGGAATGGTTCTACGTCAGCACGGCTCTTTCCTTTTATGCGATTTCCAATTTTATTAGTTTCTTTTATTGATTTCGTGGCTTGATTTAGCGACTCGTTATAGTGTCCATGTTACATTTTAAAAAGAGGATTTCCATGCAGTTGATTGTTCGCGGCAGCGAAATATTAAATTGGTTACGATCTAATCGTGCAAAACGCCAAGCTGGCGGTACGGTGGCAGTCCTCACGTGCTCTGAATGTGTCTGTGCATTCTTTATCTACATTCTTAGTTATTTTTTCTAAAAAAAACTAAAGTATTTAGTGATCTGGCGTTTCCATCCTATTTGACTCTATGATCAGTGGCGATGCTGTCGAAGGTGGTGTCACATAGAGCATTTGAATGTCGCTAGCTGCCTGAACAGGCTGGGTATTTAATGATATATTTTTAAACTTAAGGGTTGCAAGCTGTCTTGATGGATCTAGCAAATATTTCCAGTGGCTGATTGATTGGGGCTGATAATGATAAATGGCACATTATGTACCTAATGTCATGCAGCTCACGTCAAATATAAATCTTAGTTGAGAATTATTGTCAACTGCTAAAAGGTTATCTTTAAGTTCAAGATCGAGAGTGCCCGTTCTCTCTTCACCAGCGTCATACCGGGTCTCATACAATTATAGTGAACCGACGCCTGAAGATAAGTAACAATTATTACTTATTAAATTAACTTCATTATATTTGAAAACACGTATATTATCTTCTCGATGTAATTGTCAGTCTCTGTCCATTATTCGAGCAGAATAGGTTTATTTGCCTATAGTGAGAATAGGAAAATATTGTAGCCACCTTTAATAAACAGCTAAATAACGCATCCACCGCTTTTACGTACAAACTATGAGTTTTCTGTGTTATAGTTTATATATTAGATAAATTATAGTTTTTACTGATTTCAATTGATGTACTCTGTGGTACTATTTCAATAATAAATCAAATCACTGTGAATCAGTGATGAATGTGAATGTTCAAATCGTGATTTACATAAGTTGTGTGTTATGTTGCATTGTTCATTCAAATAGTGAATGTAACTGCGATATTGGTTCTGTGCTGTTGAATAAACTGCATCAGTGAGTATCATAAATATACTTAGTTAACGTTTTATTAAGGTACTCGAAAGGAGACCACGGACTGACAAAGGGCAGCATGGGACGGCCACCGACTAGGTGGACAGACGACCTGAATAGGATCGCAGGAAAGGGCTGAATGTGGGCCGCTTCCACCCGTCTGTGGAGAGCCTATGTCCAGCAGTGGACGTCCTATGGCTGAGATGATGATGATGATATAGTTAGGTATCATTACTGTGCCACTTATTTCACGTGGGAAAATGCGACGACGGTGAATCAAATAGTTTCGAATGTAACCTGATTCTTTGTTTATCTAACCCACTCGATAAATGTTATTTAGTCTACCGCCACACAGGCACGGTCTACACGGGTATAGTCTGCAGTTTTGCACGCGAAGCGATATGCGGTAGGCAAATTGCCCGGTGGTTTGACTCAGCGGATAACAGTCATTGTTGTATTTCCCATCAGAATGAAATGTGTTTTATGAATCGAGCGGTGATAAGGGGGTGTGGTGACGTTACTTGAGAAAGGTATGCTAAGATGGTTTTGACATATCGATACAGCAAACGAAAGAGATGTACATAATAAGTAAGCGAGTTAAAAGGATCAAGGGGATAGGTCCACGTATATTCTGATAAGATTGGAGAAGTTCTAAAGGGAATGAGAAGTCTTAACCGACAGGGGTATGTGAAGAATGAGAGTGAAGAAAGAGTGCTGAGGTCTTTGCCAGGTTTAGTTCTGTGTAATATTTACCAGGAATTTATTCGACTTAGAATTTATTGAATGTTCTTAAAAAAAACTCTTCGTGTCACGGTTGCTCCCAACATCAAGCGCAAATAAGTTCGACTTTGGTTTCAGGTAAAATGATTTTTCAAATTGATATGTATATGCACGCAATCTGAGTCCAATATGCATTGGGTAAGTGATTGTTATAGTCTTGAGCCCATACCAAATACACTCTTATTAAACAGTGCGGTTTTTTTGTTTTTGTACACATATGTTATTGTTGTTACGTTTGCTTTTCAAAGTTGTAAAAAGATTTAAAAAACAACATTTATTTCAAGCTACAAGGACTCATATAAAGCTATTTTTATGTATTAATAACTAAATTATTGACAACTGCTGCTGACATGTCTGTCGCAGCAGTGTATTACATAAAGGCAGTCCATCCTGCCAGCAATCATTTTTATGACAGTGTTAGCACTGCCGCGCCCTCTGTGCACCATGGACGCACTTCGCTTGCGCATGGTGGCGTAAATATAATAATGTCATACAGCATGGCAATGTCAAAATGTTCGGTTACTTAAAATATGGCTTACAAGAGTCTATTGCTCGTAGATGACAAACTGATCTTAGCCCTTTTTTTGGCCATAAAAATTTTCTCCCTTTCTGTACTAATGATCTTTCAGATGTAGACTGTTCCTAAATACTGATACTACTATTTAATATTCATAATCTTCATTATAAACGGATAATAAGGTTACCCTAAGATGTAGATTATACTACATAACATACTACGTTTACCAGTGTTTATCAATCTTTTTAAAGGCCCAACTGTTATCCTAGAAAGAAAATATGATGACACACCCTAGTGTATAATAAACCTGTTATATAGTCCCGCTTAATCTGGAACTCTTTTCACAAAACATGACGGCTTCTGAGTGACGAGAAAATAAAAATACCGGGAACCTTCAATGAACAGCAAACAAATAAATAAGCTTAAATTAAAACATTATTTATCAATTAGCTATACTTATATTGAACTATGTAATCCAATATTTGTATAGCAAATACGACAAATTAATTTTAAAAAAATCAGCGTGTTAAAAATACAATTTTAAAAAAGTTTGGAAATTTAAGTTTAATTCACACTTGAGTGAAGTCGGTTCCATTTTTTCTATTTCTGCGGCACCCTTTATATGATTTGTTACCCACAAATGGAAGACGCGCTCGCGTACCCTCATGTACAAAAAACTGAAAAGCAGAGCTATAACAACTGAGTTAACGTAAATAATGCATGCGTAAACAATTATGAAAATGTCGATACAAATATTCATAAATATGCATCTACAAATATGCATAAATGTGCATCCAGTATTCTTTTCTGTTATTTATTATATATATGTATTATCAGGCTTTACTCACGTTTATTCTATCCTGGTCCACAAAACACCCCTAAAATTCTAAATACAATTAAGCGTGTAGAAATCGATTATGTGTAAAGAAAAACGTTCACAATGATTGAGACGATGAAAAGGATAATAAAACGTTTTACTGACAATGTACTTAACTATATAATATATAACTGCGTACTAAGGTACCAATTTGATTGTAACCCGAAATAATGAGGCGCAATAACAAATATGACTGTACAGGAAAGGTAGTATAGTGTTGGTCTCACCCGATTAGACATACCTATAAATACGCGTTAGGTAGGAGTCTAATGATATAAAGGGCTGCTTGTATCGACGTTTTTCAGTTAGTGACAGTATTTGAAATGAGTAACAGAGCTAGTGCTGTCTCTTGTTTGCTTATCGTGATTACCATCACTTTGGTTGATGTAGTGATTGATATGATGTGAGTTATAGTTATATTTTCATTTGATATAAAAGATTAGCTGGTTTTGGTTACACCCTGTTTGACATATTATGTGTTATTACTTTTTTGTGTCATTGTTTTGGATGCTGTCCATATCGTCAGTGAAATAAAAACTTAGTCAATATTTTTTTTTGCAACCTGAATAATATAGTGAAGTTATTATATATATATATATATATATATATATATATATATATATATATATATATATATATATATATATATATATATATATATATATATATATATATATAAGATTAAGGTATGCATACAAGTACATTTATAAATTAGTTTACTGTGTTAGTTGCCTAAAATAAAGTTTTATATTTAATTTATTGAATATAGACAAATGTCTTAATTTGGTTGTGTCCGAATCCTCAGCATGCCAGATATTTTCTAGAGACATTCGCAGTTTATCGCCTATCGAGAAGTTCCTTCCTCGGATTTTCGATTATTGTTGTATACTTTATCATTGTTAATCTATATAATCGTAAATAATAAACTTGATAATAATGACAAAATAAGGGTTGATAAAGGTAGTTTTTAACCGACTTCAAAAAAAGTGGACGTTCTCAATTCGACCTGTATGTTTGATTTTGATCGTTCTTTTTTTGTTAATCTTCTGTCTTACTCTCTCGCCCTACTAAAGCTAAAATCGGTAAAGTAACTGACATCTTGCATACACTATGCTTAAATGTAAACATATTTTCAAACTTCAACTCTTATAGTTAACTGAAGAGCTGGATAATATCTATAACAAAAATGGGATAAATCATGAGTGAGTGAAGTGTTCCGTGAGATTCCAAATGGGTTCCGCCCGAGTATATTCTGCCTTTCAGTATAAGTTTACCACCTTCACTTCACTTGGCTTTCAATATTTACCTCCAACCAGGGGCTTTTCCAGGCGCATCATAAGGCATATTCAGGCTCATTTTGGGTAGGATTATCGGGGCCGATAACTTCATATCTATCCTGGTACATGTTCATCTATCAGTAACAAATTCCATTGGGCGTGTTTCGTCACCTACAGCGATGACGGACGGTATGTTTGCTTACATAAGTTTCATCAATTCTGTGGGATACAGTTGATTTCTTGGCGGCATGAATACTAGCTCGACAAGGGTTACGAAGCCAGAACGGTGCGATGGTTGTCAAGCGACACCGAGGGCGGCATCGTGGGCTTCCCGACCTTAGCCAAGAGCTCGGGTGATCCTTCGAGATCCGTAGAGTGATCCCTAAACCTTTATCTAGCGCGTATCGCATTAATTCGACGCTTTGAACGAATCGAGATGAATCGACATAGATACATTTCTTGGAAATACTTTGATGACAGTGTTCCGAGTGTAAACTCTTATTCATACATCTGTCTAGAAACTATTTATTCGTGTGATAGTTTTGATATTCAAGAAGTATTCAGGGGGCCAAAAAAATGTAAACTAACAAACGTCTGTCATGTTCAGCGAAATTGACGTATCAATAATCCAATATCATTATTGGGGGACTGCTATATTTTGTTTGTGTACTACGAATAATATCTCTGTGCGTTAGGTGATCGTCGTATATTCCTTGTGGTCTATATATTATAATGTAGTTAATTTGATTAGACTCACCCTTGGACTCACTCACACAAAAATATCACTATACTCGACGTTTTATGTCTTCCCTCTTCACAGGGTCTAAAGGCTGTTACAGTATTGTGCGAATTAATGTGAACATTTCGCAGTTGGTCAATTTAAAGTCTTACGATTATTTACATGTTTATGTCGAGAGTAGCGCCGGTGTTTTAATGTATTAGGTGGCAAACAAGCAGACGGGCTGCCGATAGTAAACGATACTCGTCGCCTTAATGTAGAAGGTGGATCCAAAGAAATTTAAAGAAAATTGGTTGTCTGTAAAGTCGGTTTACGGACGATAGATTTACGTGATAACGACATAATCATGTATGACATTGACATTGACCATTGACCATTGACCATTGACCATTGACCATTGACCATTCACCGTTACGCGGAACGTTACTATTTTTCATTTTGGCATTCATCAATTTATAAAACGTTATCACGTCAAAAAGGTCTGCAAAAAATATACAGTACAATTGTTAGTTTTAGAGAGCACACACCAATGACTCAGTGAGATATTAGCAAAGAGTGTAGTGTTAGTCTACGAGCTTACACTCCACCATCTGAGAAGTGTACCATGACCGACTTCCACGAGTTATTTCATACTTTTGAGTGTTGAACTCGGATTACATTTTTTGGAAGAAAGAAAGCTCGAGAACGCTCTGAAAGAATCCTGTCACCTTGCAAGTTCGAACCTATTTAGTACGAGTGTGGTGAAAATTGTTATGTCACTCATGGGTAAAGTTTTTTAGCGTTTCGTGTTGTGAAACCTTCGCTTCACTCAGGATATCCTAGGACCCTTCCCTTGCTCAGGTTTTGATCCAAGCACTCACGCCAACTGACCAGGTGGACAGACGACCTGACTAAGATCGCAGGCAAGGGCTGGATGCGGGCCGCTTCCAACCGGTCCTTGTGGAAATTAATGGGGGAGGCCTATGTCCAGCAGTGGACATCCTATGGCGGAGATGATGATGATGACTCACGCCAAAAATCAACTTTCCTCACATGTAAAACAAATAACTATTTAAATTTAAATGTTTGTTCCCTTGTTCCAGGGAGGTGGCGAACGCTTGGGAATGCCGCGTGGGCCCGCCCGACCAGGCGGCCTCCGCCGACCGGGTCCAGAGTCTGTTCAACGACATAGAACTGTATCCTACTAAGACCCAGGGTAAGTTAATAAAGTAAATCAATTCACTTAAAAAAAAACCTCTAAACAAATATTACAACTAAACCTTAAAATAAACTAAAAATAATTACTTCCCTACATTCGTCTGATTGCTACAATGATGTTGTTGTAGTTGTAACATAACTATGATAGATAATTCAATAACAAATCATCCCACTAATATTATAAAGGCCAAAGTTTGTATGTGTGTATCTTTGTTACTTCATCACGCTTCACGAGGCTGTACCAATTTCGATGAATTTTGGTATGGAGATAGTTAAGATCCTGGATTGACACATGCTACTTTTTATCCCGAAATAATCCCGTAAAACCCCCGTAAATTGCTGTTTCCGTGGGATTTGCAAATAATTTAAAAACCACTGTTATTCATTCGAGCTCAAACGGCAGTACCGATTTCGATGAAATTTGGTATGGAGATTGGTTAGACCCTGGAATAACACATAGGTTACTTTTATCCGTAGCGGGAAAACCGTTATCCATGCGGATGATACCGCGGTGCGGTACTAGTTTGTCAAAAATACGTACCTAATAATGTTCCAACTGATAGGCTGCATATATTCAAAGATATCTCATAAACAGCACTAACGTTTCAGATAAAACATTGTACATAGATAACGTCACGCTTTACACGAAAATAAATATTTATCACGTAGATACCGTGAGAAAAATGGGATTGCCAACAATAATCTCAATAAGAGACACTATGCAAAACTTCCTCGCCTAAGTACCAAAATTAATGTGTGGTACTTCTTTAGGTTATGGCTCCACACAGTCTGCACGTTTACTATCAATTTAAAATCCGTTTTAGTTAATAGACTATACGTAAACTTAGACGGGAACAACCTCGCCTTTTCTGTGATTGACTCTGTGAAGCTTTTCTTTTTACTAAAAGTTTACGCGGACAGTTAGAAAACTATACACATATTTACTTTGAAATGGAGCATTTTCATCTATATTTTGAAAAAAAGATTTCGAAAAAATTGAGCAATATAAACGTATCTATAGTAAATCAGTTCATATAAAATAGAGCTTTACAGTATCAAACATAAAAAATATATGATTAATGTTAATATCATAACATTATTACAAATTTCCAATCAAAGAAGCACTGATTTTCGTAAGCTAAAGAAAAAGCGCACTATAAATATTTAACTTCCCACCATAAAGTGTTTTGGGGCTTGTTGGATTTATCGCTTCTTATTATTCAAGACTTATATAAATAATATTATCTAATTATTTATTGAATTGAATAATTACATAACTATTCTGTAGCCATATTTAGTTCTGTAGCTATAAATCACACTAAACGGGTACATAAACCAAGCTAAAGATTAAATAAAACATTATTAAAAATTAAATAAAACATAATTTTATCGAAACGTGATGTAAGCTAGCGATAGCAAATTGTTGTTAAAGCGGTCGGGTAGGTTGTCATTGACTGAAATAGTTTACATACCTACATATTTCATAATTGACGACCTTGTAAACGATACGGCCACTACAAGCGTATTTAAAAATTACAAACGCTCATTTTCAACGTGTGAATTTATTACACAATTCACTTCGACGTTGATTCGCTCAAAAGTGGTACGTAATCGTCACTCTGTGTCTAATTATGCTGAAACAGCTGCTAGCTTTTTGATGAGGGAATGACGGAGTCATTGACGGGTCAGTGATTGAGCGAGCGACAACACCGATGATGTCATCGTCGTCATCCACCGAATCGACCATTAAAATGTCAATATGCGCAGCGGTTAAAGTTTCTCCACGGCTACGGCTTGTCAGTTCCGCGTTGAGCGAACATACTCCGACATCCATGCACACGTTGCATCTGCAATATCCATGCAGATAATATCGGTTTATTGCATACATTGTTCTTTATCTGTGATCGGCAATTCAACCGTGGAACCCACCTTAATAACATACCTACATTATTCTATATCTGTATGATACATCGCGACATGTGCCTAGCGCGAATACAGTTCTTGTGTCGGCGATATCGTATCGCCATCGTATAAGATAAATTGATGCTTGTACAGACTATCAATCTCTCAGTGAAAGTCAAAGATTTTTTGCGATATTTGGCTAATATTCAATGGTTTTGTTAGTCCGAAAATCCCTCCCCATTTCCTTTTTAATTTAGTAAAGTAGTCGACACGTTACAGAATCTTTATTTGATGGATATTGCAGAGAAAAAGAAATAAATGTGGTAGATTTTCTATTTAGTCCACTTGTCTACATACATACGCTTTTGCGAACACTTAACGATTTAATCCACCATTATTATACATGAACACTGGAAACATAACTGATTTTTTAACCTTACAATGTCACTGTATCAGAGTTGTAGGTAAATGACAGCTCGTACTGAATTCAAATGATTTACGCTAAGATTCATCAGCGCTACGATTTCGAGAGTGGTTAGAGCTTGGGCCACTGTGAGCATTGAGTGTCTCTAACATTTATGATAATAATACCTCTATAGTAGGTACATACTCTCGTCTTCCCATTCGTTGCGCTCTTAACACAGCCGTCGGGATCGATGTTTCTGTGAGCCGGGAGGGTAAATGTAACGCACTCTATCCTAGTGCACTAGTGTAAGGGGCCGCTCATAGCAGATTTGATTTCATAGGTCCACAGCATAGGTGAGAGGCGGCCGCGTGTAATGCCTCCATCTTGCATTGGATGACAAAGAAGCACTGGAAAAGTTAGACTGGCTGCTTTGCCTCGAGACATGTCCGAAGAAAGTTAGGATTCGACATTGTACTGATGCCGATAGACGCAGCTTCAGGCGAAGTTCTTCTTCTTCTTTTTTAATCTCTCGCAACGTCCTCGTTGCGGCGGTAAAGAAATATGGGTAAAACAAAATTACTCTACACTCTTGCACTACTCTTGTTCTACAGATGATATTTAAAAAAAGTACACGTACATAAAATTGAATTGTCATTTGTAATGTTAAAATAACTTTAGATAGCGTAACTAAGTAGCTGTGTAACTGTTTGTGTAATCTAATTAATATGAAAGTACTGCACTGTACATACCAATGGTATAGGTATACTTAAACCGTTTTTTTATCAGCTTGTCAGTTTTTCTCTTTCATCCCGCTATTTTAGCCGGAACAGACACCGATTATAGCTGCGAGCATAGATCGTCGACTCGATAAAATTCGACAGTAAGTGCTTGTTCAGACATGGCGATATCCGCGCGGTTTGGAGGTTTCAATAGTAAGAGAACCGCGCGGACACCGCACGATTCGCTTGAACGCCAAGTTTGAACATGCACTAACTGTCGAATTTGATCGAGTTGACGATCCATTCTCGCAGCCATGATTCGTAATAATGTAGCAGAAGGGGCGCGCGGCCTGCGTCCGCGCCAGCGCCGCCTCGGCTGCGGTGTCGTCGAAGCGAGAGGCACATTGTACTCAGTGCTGTTATCAGTGATTGCGTCCCCCGCTTGTATTATTTGGCCTATTTCATGACGAATATCACCAAAGGTCTCTACGCAATATTTTTAAGAGCTATCGTGATTCGCTATCTGAGATAGTTATCTGAGTTCTGCGTTTCATAATTTCGTTGTCATCTGTTATCAGCATTCATCTTAAATCACTGTGAAGTGTGAGCGCTCGCCACTCATTCATAAGTTTCAAAAAAGTGACCAATGTAGCCAAGAGCTGGTAGTTTAATTGATCAGAAATGAACAGCTGTGTTTAATTGTTCAATGGCGAATAGTTCAAGAATCGTTTGACACAACTATATAAATTGTGATCATGTGTGGATTTCATTTTGTAACAGGCACGTGCATTCTGCCGGCGGCATCATTTTATCTCAAAGGTACATAAATGGGACTGTTAATAACTGTCTGTCATATAAAACAATTTACGGGCGTGCTACATTACCATCGCCCTTTGTGTGTTTACAGTCTATAAATCTTGCGTCGCCAATCAACACACCATGTGACCCGAGCACTTAGTTAACAACCACTAGCATTAATTCGTTTTCATCGGTGTTCATTTGTTTAAGGAACAATACACGGCAAATTCTAACCCTAGGGACGGCTTTGATCCAAAGTTAACTAATGGTTAAAAAAGCTACTGCTTTTAAATATCTGCACCACTCGCATAAGTTCGTTCTAAAAGCGTTCATTTGTTTAAGGAACAAAACGCGGTAAATTCTAACCCCCTTAGGCTGACCCCCTGGGCCCCTCAAGCCCCCTAGGCGTAACTGCTTTGAACCAAATTGAAGTAATGGTTCATATAAAAAGATAACATCGAGCTCACAGTTTGGGCTAGACAAAATGTCGCCTGACGCCGCGCCGCGGAACAGCCTGCCTAATCATCTATAAGTAGAGTTATTTTCATAGTCTATTATCTATTGGCTCGCTCTGTTTGGTTTGGTAGTCATCGATTAATACATTTTAATACGACGCGGGTGGTAACATTCATGACCGTGGTAATGGTTAACTGTAATAGCCATACTATTACGGTTGTGTTCATCCCTTTGTATTGTTTACAATAACATTTAATAAATATTCTTATATAGAATTTCCGAAATTCTTATATAGGCCTAATATCGATGTACGTTTAAAGGCACCTACGGCTTGAGCTTTAGTCGAAGACAACACCGTAATCAAATTCTCAGCGTAATGGTGGATACTTTCGCCTTCCCGCCTGACTAGCTATCACCTTACAGTTTGAAAATCTGTCATCAAACACATAGTGTTTTCAGGCAACAAGTCCTTGAGAGCCAGTAAACATCTAGGCTTAGCGTGATTACACCTTCGACCACATCGTCACTTTTTTTTAGTGTGTTGATAGTGGTCAAACGTTAGATATAGGTATAAAGTATTTATTTTTAAAAAATAGAAGAATTTCCAAATATGTCTAGATGACCTATGGATGCCTACTATTGCCCACACCGTTATTATAACTGATTTGGTTCCTTTACTGATACTCGTTGACCAACACCAGAGTAAAAGCAATATTAGCCAACTAAGGTATATTGTCCGACCGAACCACAGTACTCAGCAGGTGGTTGCGCGTGCGCAATGATCTCACCGTTATTGCTCACTGATGACCAATTACCGGCGCATGAGTTCACGACTCATATTTTTTAACTGTACCTAATGTTCGGGTCTTTTGTGTGGCCGCCGACAGCATTGCTTTGCGTTTGCATGGTTGATATTGTATGTAAATGTCAGCGACATCACGCCACGTTGTACACTTTCTATACGTGTTTCGATTTTTTAAGGGCTGAACAGGTGCCCATAACATTGACATCACAGAGGCTCGGGTGTTTACAGTACTGTTCGGTCTCGAAAGATGACCCGATTTTTGTCCTACAATTTTAATTTATTTGAGGCCCTCATAGTCAGTACCTACTTGGTATTATTTAATTTAGGACAATCAGAATATTTTCAGTATACTCATTATTATTTAATTCAATATTTAAACCTAGTACCTTAACTATCAAATATTGTAATCACAATGATAGTCGCCTATTGTTATCGCCTATAGTCTGCAAAGCCACTCAATTCGTACCGTGACCACATTAAAAACTATACCCAATAAACTATGATAGTAGGTACCATCGCTTATATCCCTCGTTTACCCACGTGATACCGATCAATTGATTTAATCATCGTATAGTAGGCGCAACTGATCTTTGTGGCCCTGAGGATAGGTTCTGCGAAAGTTTGCACATGTACTGAAAGTCTTTCGCTGAAACAGTTTGTTATCGAGCAGAGTAGCCGATATAGAAAGATGCAAAATATTTAAGCTAGTGAACGAATAGCGCGTCCCTGAGATGTAAAGTTAACGGAGGGAAAAATCGAGCTGCTTTTGGAGTGCAATTATAGCTTAGTAGAACGTCAAGTACAGAGCGAGTACAGCGTCAGGATAAATATGGAGTTACGGTGTCATGGGTCCACCCCAACGTATTTCTTGCGTAGCGTGTGTCAATGCAATCCTACTCTTTCACGCTCAAACGGCTGGATGGATTTGCATGAACTTTGCTATGTTAATACTTCAGGTTCCGGAATAACACAGGCTACATTTTGTTATCATCAATCATCACTGCGCGGGTAAAACCACGGGGCGCAGCTAATTGATAATAAAAATACATACCTTAATTTGTATTTTCACGTTAGGTTCATGACACGTTCCGGCTAATAGTATGCAGTTTAAAACAGTCGCTATCATCTATTGCAGATACACACACTACTTATTTAGAATATAGAATGAGTTCGATGACTTTGCTAGAGCCGTTTCCGTGTGTCTATCGGAA
Organism: Apeira syringaria; assembly: GCA_934044485.1. Taxonomy (NCBI): domain Eukaryota; kingdom Metazoa; phylum Arthropoda; class Insecta; order Lepidoptera; family Geometridae; genus Apeira; species Apeira syringaria. The sequence continues at coordinate 1,854,174 of OW203662.1, forward strand.
GTTACTGTTTGATATTAGGTCATACAGGTTACGCTATATGACATGCTTATATCGTTCAATGATGTAATTATAACATAAATTATTGTTTACAATTTATTATATTAATTATAAATGATTGCGCCATTGTTGTATTATAGGTACACTATGTACTCATGTGTAAGCGAGACTCCAAAGTCCACGTCTAGGTAACTGGATGACGATCACCGGAAGACATAAGACATAAGTGATCAGTTTAAGATATTGTCTGTTTTCAAGATGCGTTCATTTCCTTCCCTGCATAAAGAAAATATCAAGTATTGTTATAGCGACATGATCCTATTGTGTGTTGACATTTTTGTTGATGATTCTAATGAAGTGAACAAGTGGATAATTGCCTTTGTTATCCTCGTGGATCAGCTCGTAAACGCGTAGTGCTCTGGTAATTGCGTACTGGAATAAATCATTGGAATGATGAGGTGTTGGGCCCACTTTAATAGCATAGTGCATAATAACGAGTAGTTCGTTATAGAAGCGATCTGTAGCCCTATTCTATAACGAGCGACACAGCAGTGTGGACAGGCACTGAATTAGAGTGAACGATAATTTCGTCGTAATCGGCATTACCATACCGACACGATAAAGACGTGCGTGAAGTCGGTTTTTTTCTTATCGACGATTATTTCGTATTTCATTAAATGTAAAACAGATTTTAGCTAAAAAGGTGTGGATCATTTTAATAAAATTTGATCAGACAAAAATACTGAGATTTTAAAACAAATAAAAAATACTGAGGACCTCAGTTTTAAAATGGATCGTCTTCTGGATCTCTGGTGAAGATAATGGGCGATATAAAAAACAGATGCAAATAATCATTATGCTCGATCCTATACAAAATAGGAGACATAGACAACACATTGAAGTCAAAAAGTTTATTTATAACTTTCTGCACCCGAGCGGTAGTTACTGTGCAGATATCGATTTTTTTTAAAGATCTGATGCTTTTATTGAATAAAATACCAATAAATAATTACAACACTACAGCTACTACAAAAACATTTGAGCAATCGCCAGCCATTGTCAGCCTATAACTCAAACTCAATTTAATCGATTTATTTGTCAGGTCGCTTGATGCCTTACAACAAACAATAAAACAACCTGATATGCCTACGAGTTGTAAACTTTGTAAATTAGGTAAGCACGTGTGTCGTTCCCGTCGTGCGATCGACTTGTACAATGTGTACGTAGTTTGGTACCTATTTATATTGAATATGTAAATCGTGTGCAGGTAATTTGTGATCGGGTTTCGAGTTAAACAATATGCCCTCTACATCCGTAGCAACTAGCAAGTGCGAATCTGCCTTAGGACAAATAGTGAAATGAAAAGTTAAACAACTTCACCGAAATAACATGTTCATTCGAATTTGTATATCTGCTTGATTATGTTTAAATCTTTGATTCACACGCGCTCGTCGACACACTTGAGATAGATTGTCTGAAAATCTAATGGTTTTTCTGCAATCCTTTGTTATTATTCCTTTGTAACATAATGAATGTACCTACCAGCGTTTAATTAATAGATCTTTATGATCGCTGATTTCTTACATACAAACACCTACACTCATCGAGTTTGTTACGGGTCTTGGATGTTTGTGTGCTGTAATTGTGTGTGTTTATGCCTCCCGCGATACAGGGAATCCTAGTGCACAAATGTTTTCCCATGCCGGCATTCGAACCTAGGGTCCCCCGAGGACCAGAAGTCTTGTCACTTACGACTGAGCCACGGCGACCGTCAATATCCCATTGCCGTTTTTATTACATTCCCACTGATAAGAAAAAAATCATGTTAATAACAACTGGTAAAATAACTTTCTGGTTTACTTTACAATATTGGCTGTTGGTGATGTTTGTGAAAAATAAAGCTTCTACCGAAAAAAAAAAAACACTCGTTCAAATGTAACAGTACGGTAGATACAGATTTCAGTTCTTTTTTGTATCGAAATATAGGGCATTCGTGTTTCGAAATCGATTTTACCTATGGTATATATTAGATAAAGAATTTCCTCGAAATCTCTTTGTTCACGGCTGCGGAAAACGTTAAAATTCCTACAATTGCCGTCCTTCAGATAATGTTGCATAGTCAAGGTTGTCGCCACAGTTTTCTTTACGTGAAACATAATTAGTTTGCGTGTTTGAGTTTATAGGACGGAGAAGTGCACGATATATACATATAATATATTTAGTATAGTCGTATTTGAGCTTTGGTTGTTTGTTCCAGTGTTCGAAATGCTGGTATGCGCGCGGCAGTGCGCGCGTCGCAAGTCACTCACGCTTACTTTCGGGGAGTTCTGCGTGTTCGCCGCTGAACTACGACGCTGCTCCAGGCAGGCGAGGCAGTAAGTACTTTATTGCATTTTTACAAAAGTTAGTTTGTTAGCTGACTCCTTAATAAGAAGAGGGTCTTAATTTCTTTGTATTTTTTATGGTTATTACCTCATAATACAGTTATTTATGAACTGATTTTAATGATTCTGCTTTGATCTTTGGTGATTTTACCTGCCTGGCTAGCTACCACCCTTGAGTTTGAAGGCTGAGATGATGATTAGTTATTGAAGAATACAATTAAAAGAGGGGATGTCCTAATTTGTACTCCTGTAGGGCCCTTATTATTTGTAAGTCATTTGTAATTCTTATCTAAATATATATGTTTATTTTTATATTATTATATAAATTTATTTTTGATGTCGTTGCTTTACATAATAACTTCTTTCGATTAATTAGATATAATTCGTAAATATAACGGCAACAGTACATGCAACGTTTGTAAACGAATTATACAATAATTATCCTAATTATAATGTTCCATTGTCCTTTGTGTTCCGATGATATCAAATTTAGTTATGGATAATGTCGAAGGTTCCGTAATAGTTGAATGCTTCTCAAGTTATAGGTAAAAGTTTGTTATGTTATATATACGGCGGTCATAGTTCAGTAAATTACGTTATTGTAAATTCCAATTAACGGTATTTAAAAGGAAAAAGTTATGTAAACAAACAACACAATTTCAAAAATATATTAATTACTTAGTCTCGTTTTTCCCTCATTCGTGCAGAACTCAGAGCTCGTAGTTACGCGTCGCTTATCTCTCAATGAAATAATAACGCACTTAATAAATATAGATATAACTGGAAAAAACCGGCTTTCGACATATTTTCAACATTTTCTTGAAAATAAGCAAAAATACGTAAACGATTCTATACCCTCTTTGTCTGATGTGGTCTGGAAAATTTGATCTGTTTTTCTTTCTGTTTAAACTTCTCAAGTGTAATTTTAAATAATTTAGTATTAAATCGATAATTTTAAAGGTCGACCCCTATTTTTGTTTATAGTTAAAAGTTATCTCTTGGCGATATATATTTGTTGATTATTTTGACATTAAATAGATTATTATTAAATAGATTGTAATAATAATCCTACAGAATAAGTCTTAATGAATATCCTTCTCTTATATCCTTAGGTTTGAAGACTATTTTTTAAATCGATTAATAAATTGCGATGTTTAGAGTCACAGCAGGTGATAAATATAAAGACGAATACTTCTGAATAAAGAGCCTCCTGCCTTTATTGACGAATAATTTTTAAAAACATCTGTTTCTGGTTTCACCCAGGCACACACTGTTTTTCCATTATTTCTCCAAAACTCACATTAAATCACAATAAAAAATGCATCCAAATTCATCCAGCCCTGTTCAAACATCGACAGATATGTAATTATAGAAATTAGCTTATTTATACTTATATTATAAAGAGGAAGGATTTGTTTGTTTGCATTGAATAGGCTCCGTAACTACTGAACCGATTTGAAAAATTCTTTCATTGTTGGGAAGCTACTCTATCCTCGGGTGACAGTGGATATATATTTTTAAAAAAATTAGGGATCATTGTAATTTTTTTTCCCCGTGCGAAGCCGGGGCGGGCCCCTAGTTTATAATATAAAGAGAATAAGACTTAGGCTGTAGATTTTTTTTACCTATTTATTGATGACACGAAGCATTTGTGTGTGTTCTGTTGACGCCTTTTACGTTTGAAATGTGTCATTGTTTACTCAGAATTTCACTAAACAAAGTAACGATCCCCTGACCTCAATATCCTTCCTCGACCCGTGTTCCGGATTCTTCTCGTTTTTCTTTTTTCTAAGCGGCACTAGTTCTAATACATGCAAATATAATATACGATGAGTAACTTTGCCCGCATGAAGGAACCTTCAATAGAACTACCGACACGGCCATACTTGCCATGCTTATTGTTTTTCCCTTAACGGCGTCTTTGAAGGGGGATTCTGAGATCACTGCATTCGTCATTTCTGGTGTTGCGGTTTTTCTATTGATTTTGGCTTGTGATCCGAGAATTCCTCGACCTGTGTAGTTGTGAACATTGTGCTACTAAATGTCACGAATTCTTGAGTTGAATTACGTCAACCGAACAAACAAAGCGATAATAGCTCAGCGGTGGAAGCGTCGGCTGTCAAACTGGCGGACACTAGCTCGATCCCCACCAACGGCTTGAGCTTCCGGTGAAGTCAATCAATCAAAAGTATCAAGTGTTGATATCATGATGTGATTATTTCTATATTCAAATTCCTTAAAATCGGTTTAGTGATTTGGGCGTGAAAGCTTAACAAGCAACCGAACAATCTCATTTTGGCATTTATTAAATAGGATACGGCATCGATATTTTCGCAGTATGATTTCATTTTATTGTTTATGTCATATATTACCTCCAAGAGTACTAATAAAAGCGCAAGTCCCTTTTTCCTTTGCCGGTGTTATATGAATCAGCTTAATTTTAACGATGACGTTAAATTATGATCAGTCACCGTTTACCCGGTCTTGCACCGAGGACTGCTGGCTGCCGCTGATGCGAGCGTTGACCCCGGAATGCCAAACAATGAGATATCGTCATGCACTGAATCACTACACTACACAACACAACCTCCACTCGGTTGTAGCCTGCCCTTTTGTTTAACTAGTTGTGTAATCATAATTATTTGGTAACAAACCTACGAAGTATATTGTACTAATATCAGTATCTGTTGGCCTTAATAGCAGGTTTTTGTTCTTCCGTTGGGGTCAAGACCCTTGGAATAAACTAGTATTATGAGTAGTAAATTAGTAACTTACTGATTATTTTTATAGGCCAAACAATCCGAATAATATTTTATTTATTAACATGTATAATAAACATATGGTAAGGACCGTTGCTTTAACTTTAATATTTATAATATATGTACATATTACGAGTTGTAAGAGTAGTAAAACCCTACCAAGATTATTCCCAATATCAGTTTCAGATGGCAGGGTTCTCTATGTAATTCTTAGCATTATTATTGTAGAGCGATCAATCCGTCACAATCTTTTACTAATATCAGCGTATGTTGACATTTATATATTACTATACTAGTGATGAAAAACGGCGATGATGAAAATAAGCCTATGTGTTAATCCAGGGTATAAGCTATCTCCATACCAAATTTCATCGAAATCGGTGCAGCCGTTTCAGTATGAAGAGGTAACAAACATACACACATACACACTTCCACACATACACGCAAACTTTCGCATTTATAATATTAGTAGGTTATTAAATTAGTTACTAAAATAATTCTTTTCTTTTGAATTTTTTTGTTTTTAATATCAGTTTTATGTTGTCAGAACTTCGACCAAGCCAGATTCGCCGGTGTGGAACATCGACAAGGAGCTGCGAGACAAAGATGCCATCGGGAAGCATGTCAACGGTGAGATTCTTGGTACTCACTATATACCGATATCGACCTTGCGCGGTCCGTTTACTGGCGCTCAACGCGATGTTTGCAACGGAACGTAAAGTAATAAATTTGCAAAGTTTGTGTTCGCTCGAGTCGTTCGAGGACGTGAAATTTCGTGTTGCGGAAGGTCATCCCGAGACAGCGCGCGGCGATCAAACAAAAACGTGACTAAACTTTCCGCACGGTACCAATCCAGAAATACTCATCGGTCGGCACTCTCCCCATGTGCCACGCGGATATTTTATATTATTATATGTGTTGGTCAATCATATTAAAAAGTAAACTAATAATGCACATCAAGGTTTTAATGTGCAGTGTGTCAAGGGACAGAAACGCATTATTTCTGTTCAATTACGAGTAAAAAACATCTGTGTTCCCAACACGTAAACCCAGGTGTCAGTCGCAAGTGAATAGTTACATTCTAGGGTTTCGTGCTACATCCTAAACCACGTCATCATTTAACGTCAGGTGAGACAGTTGTCAAACGAAAGCTTAATATGTGAACAATTATTTAGTTAGAACCAATGATATTATATGTTTTTATGAGGTAGATGTCGCACAAGCGCCCGGAAACTGAGGCGGCAAAATTAAGTCAATTGTAGTAATTTTCATTATGACGCGTATTTCAAGCGCAAGTCTTAAAATATAGCTATCCTTTTCTATATTATTTGTACCGTATTATCTGTCGCAGTAAGCATGTTTATGTCGTAAAGAAACAAAATCTGAGCACCGCGCAGTGTGAATATACGTCATCTTTAGTAAAACATCATTGGTTAGAACCATATACTTGTTGCAAAACTGCCGATGGCGACTAAAGATAATTAAATGCGTAAATCTATGATACGGTCCACGCCCGTGGGCTAATGCCGCAACTCCCCCTTTTTAGTATCATAAGTGCTCCTCAATGATTTTCTGTGTATAGGAGGCCATTGGTGTTCCTAGTAAAAGTTTCATGTCAACGTCCTCCCGCGCGTAGCCTGCTCTCTATCTATTGTCATTCGCTTGCTCATGGGTTGTGGCCTTAATCATTGGAAATGCTCGAAAACATGCACACAAAATGAAATCCTTATTAAACGACATGTTTACCTAATTTTTCGTTGGCCTTAGATAAAACTAAGATCCGTACAAGATGTTTTCATTCATGAAATTTTGATAACACTTTTCTTCAGTGTCAGGTGGCTTTTTCATGGAATAGGTATTTTAAGAATATTTAATTCATGTGCCTTGTGTATTTGACTTAAACCGCGCTTTCTCTTAGGCGTCTTGCATTATGCATTCTTCATTTTGTCCTTATCCCACACTAGGTGAGGTGGCAGAACATGTTTCCTCTTTCACTCGTAATATCAGCGCTTACACCGTCCTCAAACCGTATCATTCTGCATGAAGTCCATCCATACCTTCTTCGGGCTGCCTTATACCACCTCTATTATATCTATCCACGCTCATGTGATGTATCATTATAATTAACATTTTCTTTACGTGTACTTCAGTGTGCACACTTGAGTAGATGTGATTAGCTATCGATCGCGCGTGCGCTTATCGTTACCGAGCTTATCAATTCATATGATCGAAGTTATTAGGGAGTGTCCCAGACCTGACGAATGCGCCGCGAACGGCGCCGCGCGCCGTTCGCGCGCATTTGTTGTTCCGGGCGCCCGAACAACAAATGCGCGCGAATGGCGCATTCGTCAGGTTTAGAGACTTCCTTACATTGAGATTGTTAATAGAACTATATTTTCTTGCATACTTCTGAAACTTTGTATGTAACTATATTGTTTCTTGTGAGTTGCTTGTATTACTTCTTTTGTGGAGACTTTTCAATGTTTTTATTCACAATACAAAAACAAATAAACACAAATACATACGTTGTATTATTTCCAACGTCAAAGAATCACTTAAATTATATAATATGTTTGGTCCAATAGTTTGTACCTAGACTAAACTATGATAATACTTGCTGCGCCCCGCGGTTTCATCTGTAATTTCATGCAAATCCGTTTCAGCGTGAAGGAGTAACAAACGACAAACAAACTTTTGCTTTTATAATATTAGTGTGATAATAAATATAGCCAATTAGTGACTATCGAATAATTGTACTTCAAAAAAGAGTATGTATTCAGTAATTACACTTAAATTATCAAGGTGAACGTTTGTCGTTTTTGTTACTCATACCATAATGCAGTCACACAAATGATGACCCGCTCAAACTGCTTGACTGCATTTTTGATTAAATTTGGTATAGCGGTACCTGACACCCTAGAGTTACACATACGCTATTTACTATTCATCATCACCACCGTTTTTCATCACCAAGCGAGTGAAACCGCGGGGCATAGCTAGTGTACAAAATACAGATGAGGTTTGTTTACTTTGTTTTCAATCTTTCCTCTATTATACGCAATCGCCGTAGATGTCGTCATACTATGATACTATATATTGTGCAAAACTTGTTAGAAAATAATATATTATCATTATGATTTTACTGCATCGCATTGGTGAATACTGTAATGGTGTATGTAACTATTTATGTAATAAATAAAAAATGACTAGCTGCACCCAGTGGTTTTACTCGCGTAGGTACATTGAAATGACAGTGGCGCCATCTGTCACAAATGGATCGTACCAACTCAGAAACCTTCTTCGGCTCATGCACAACAACTTTGCTAAAGATCATCACATGATCAATTGCATAGATTACGATTCTATAAAGGACATACAGACAACCATTCATTTTTATATGTATGATAGGTCATATCTATGTACGTGAATATACCTGGGCGCATCTGACTAAAGATTAATATTACACTTCCATATTGGTAATTTAGTTTTTACCAAAGTCTGCGACTACTGTCTACGTCGTTTTAGTTATATTTCGGTTTACTAGGTACTTGGCTTAGTTCGGCTCATGTGCCACATTTATATGATGTTTGTGGAGACGTACATTTTAAAAATATTATCATTTTATAAGTTCTTATTTAATTATTTATATTTATTAGTACGGCAGAAATGATAATTACACATAGAAATCAAGGACACATTTCAAACAGGAAACAATATTTTAATGACTATAAAATGTGATTCAAATAATACTTAAAATGTCAAATATTTCATGTGTTCTACGCTGGAACTTGGCTCCAATATTATAGAGTTTCAACTGTATTGGTAAATTATCATTGTTGTCACCTTCACGGATCACACCACTATTAGATCTAGATTTCCTCATCATGCGAGACAAATGAAGCGTTTGTTTACTTGTTCGCATATTAGTCAAATATGAAGGAGATACTTTCGAAAACTATTCACAGAAAGCAGTTCCATTTTTAATGATTATCGCGTTATATATAATCAAACCATTGCGAAGTAAATACCGTGTGCGGCCTTCCAGACCCTTCCGCACCAACTATAAACAGAGTACGGAAGCGCCGTGGATGCGCCTTTCGGTATCTCGGTTGTGCTCTCGGCGCCCACGAGCCCGAACATCGCAAAAACAAGATGACACTTTATGTACACATTGTTATTACGTAAACAAAACCGCACAAAACATCGACTTCCTTATCTTTGCGGAAGTCTCGTTCTTGATCGTCTCAATACAAACGGTTATTTGCATGTCCTTTCCTTTATCACCTCACTATGTTTATCAACTCTTCGATTAACAGTTGTTAATGCTATTTGTTCAGCAAAGACGTCGACACGACGCAACTTACAACATATTAAGAGGTTAGGAGTGACATTCTCGTCTCACCGGGCCCGGTGGTTAGCGTAAACCGTCCAGGAAAGTACTTAATCACACAAAAATAATTTTTAAAAGTTATTCCAAACTCTAAGGAATACACTGTGAAATTGTAATGTATAAAACAATCGTATATATTAATAATAAAAGACACGTAGAATCTCGACATTCCAAAACGGAGCGCGTTGAACTTATTTTTTACTTTCTATTAGTAATTTCCGTCAGCACCTACACTTGATTTGTTCATCTCAGTTTGAAAGGTATTTTCTCGCTTTTTATATTGTGCTGGTCAATTACTAAAGCATTACTTACTTGGAATACCAAGAGGATTTATGAGTGTATGTGTCGGTGTCATGACATGACTCGTGATAGGATGACACGTATGATTCTGTCATTTACGGATCAGATCATATCGTCTATTAACTGGCTTTAAAGATGAGTTGAGAGCATTAAACATCACTTGTCTTGTTGAGTGATGTGTTTGTAGTGCTATAGAAATAACGGCATATTTTAAAATGCGGAATTGGCCTGTGGTTGAGCGCAGAAGTGCCGCACACGCCAGTTGGCCGCCGACGTTCGCGGGTGGACAGCGTGCGGCAGTCGTGCACGATACCTCCGCAGCCATGCCGCCGACCACCATGATAGTACCTTGTGCGTTCACAATCGTAACACCTTCTTCCAATAGTAACCGTGAGCTGCGTATATATCGCGACGGCGTCCGCGCCGTACTCGCCGCGAAAACTCTCCGCGAAAATGTAACAGAAACACGCGTTATCACGCCCACAATCTTTTATTGAGTGACGTAAATGTGAGAAAATAAATATTCGGGATTTAGCAACGGATTGTGTGTGAAAATGTATATGTAGAAGATAAATTCAGGGACATTTTATTAGGATCTGTGTATGTGGTGTGTGTGTGTGTGTGCGTACGAAATAAAGGCGATGTGCAGTGTGTTTGTTGACTTCTATGCTACTAGTGTGTATGTTTACGTTTTAGTTTTGGCATTGAACAAAGATCCCGAATTGGATTGATGTGCTGCTGGTTGGCCTACGTTTTGTATACTCATTGTAAACATGAATGAATTCTCACTGTCGTTGCAGTCGAATGTTTTTATAAAACGGCTCAAATACTCGAAGATTATAAGTGTTTAAATACGTAGGCAGGAACCACCTCACATGTTTACATACGTTTGTAAAAATCGTAAGTCCTTCGCATTCACCTCGGCGATATCTGAATACTAGCATATGTTGACGATATCATCACTATCATCTAGAATGGTTATAACGTTTACTTTTGTCTTTGTAACTTGTAAATTCTAATCAGGGTACGAAGTGTATTATTTTTAACACTCCATCGAACAGCCTTAATCCGTAGCCATGTATGGGGACCATTAGTTTACAAGTGGGTGTCTTAAGTAGTACGGTGGTCGGCCTACTGCGACCTACGCCGATACACTCATCAATCATTCGATAAACACCCACCGCTCTTCGAACCGAGTATCGCCATCCACGGATACGTCACACTTTCTATCCGATCAAAGGTGTTTAGTATTACCTATCGTTAGCTTAAATCATTTTACTTTTAAATCCGTGTATCTTTATTCTTCTAGTGTATCATGACATGACGGATCGTATCTTTTTATATTTGCATTTAAATCGATTATCTCCCTTCTAGCGAATGTTCATTCGTAAGCGAGCACATCGTTGTCGCGTCAAGGTTTAGTGTACATCTGTTGTAATGTTTTGTATGCTACGATCGATAAATGAAAGGTTGATAAATTGTGTATGATATCGACCCTCGAGGTATTCGAATCGAATTCAACTATCTCCACACGAGAAGCTTGTTTTAATTAAGCGAGTTCTCAATTGTCAAACTCTGGTTTGATATCATTGGTTGCGTGTCTAACTGCACTACAATTGTCTACAATTAATAGTAGTTCTTTTGCGTGCGTCGGGTTCATCTTAAGAATAGGGTCAACACAACCATTATGTATATCAAGCAATGAGTTAGAACGCGCACAGCATCATTCTAAATCATACATTAACTCTCACCATTAATTTGTTATTTTCTCATTTCCATGATTGCTTGCAAAGTACAAAAAACATTGTTTTATTTTTATTTTTATATTACACACACTCACATATCCGCATTCGGATTCCCTGCGTCGCGGGAGGCATGGACACACACAATCACATCACACAAACATCTATGCTCATCACACCTGTTTGCCCCTGCCGGGGTTCGAGCCTAGAGCCACTGGGACCAGAAGGCCATGTTACTAACCACTGAGCCACGGCGACCGTGTTGTTGAGATACCATACCTCTTTTTCTCCACTTACACCTGAAATATCTTGAGCATTATTCACGGTGTGTATTGACGTAGACTGTACGTTAGACCGCGGCGTTTGTGTTGTGAGAAGCTTAGGTATATTTCCCCTACACGTGATGTGCCAGTATTAGTGAAACGGAATACAGATCAGATGGACTATTTCATCGCTATGCTAACAGTTTGACGCGTGCGTTTATCGATACTTTTAGAGATGATCACACTGAAGCCATTAAACTGACAAATATACATTATGAATTAACATAATGCGGCTATTAAGCCGGATTAGTGTGTATAGAGAAAGCCTTGAATGCCCATGTTGGCCATTTATTTTATCGATACTGATTAAGCCAATGTCGGAAAGCGTGTACAAATATGTCATTGTCACAGTCACAGACCGCAGTGGTACCAAACCTAAATTGGTCAACGGATCTCGATGAAGTTATTATAAAATTTGCATCGACTATCCTTACTTGGACGACACGTTGACAGCTTGTAATACATGACGCTCGTCGTGGCTCTTTAGAACCGCGACCGCGGGTTTGAATTCCGGCTGGGGCAAATATTTCTGTGATGATCTTAGGTTTGTTCTCGAGTCTTGGATGTTTGTGTATTGTGTATGTATATGTCCATGCCTCTCGCGACACAGGGTATCCTAACGCGGGGTTGTCAATGTGAATTAAAAAAAGATGTCTGATCTATGACGGAAATACAATTTGCAAGGAACAAGATAAACGTTGTGTTCCTTAGTCGGTATATGACAACATTTAGTTATTTGATAACGTAACATATTTTGCTTCGTCTAAACTAAAACGTCATTCGATCGTCGACATACCTGAAGCGACACGGTATCCTAGTGCGGGAGTGTGAGTGTGAATGCGTTTGTTTTGAATATTATATTAGAATTTTATTATTACAAATAACAATGGGCGCCGGCAGCAGGGTGCCCCCTCCCCACCGCCCCCTCATCCGAAATGAAACTACATACATACACTAAAGAGGAGAGACTTTAGAGGTTCGATTTGAATAGAGACTGTGTATCTATAGTATATTTGGTTGAAGCCTCTATGGGACAATTGCACGCACTAGTAATGTCATACCTACGTGATGATGCGCACCAAGATAACCATCCTAGGACGTCAATATGTAGAGATAGAGACCCAATCACTTGACGTCTTATGACGTCAATCGAGCTTACTACCATTTATACAATATCCCACAATGTCTCTAAAATAAATTATGAATGAATTGTGTGGAATCGCTTAATAAATGTAATAGATATTACCTTACTGTGCTAAATATGTTAGTATGACTTCAATGAAATATTGGGTTACAGTTCCGGCGGAAATATTGGTTTCAACTTTCCTTCGGTTTTGATTAATCGTCAGAATGTTGGTATTTACTTCCTGCATTATTATACCCACACCAGTGCCGTTCTGCATATAAGCGTTTTTCATCACTTAATACTGTAACGGTTTTCTCGTCCGCCAACAAAGTTCCTATGTTGTGAGTCAGAGCTAGAGGTCGATTGTTCAGGGGGTGATGGCTGGCTAGCCGGCAGCTGCCTCTGGGGCTTGGAAGCGAGCTCAAGCTCGCATAGCCTAGCTGGTTATGCGTTCAAGCTCGCATAGCCTAGCCGGTTATGCGTTCAAGCTCGCATAGCCTGGCTGGTTATGCGTTCAAGCTCGCATAGCCTGGCTGGTTATGCGTTCAAGCTCGCATAGCCTGGCTGGTTATGCGTATTTTGCTTGAGCTTGCGCTTCAAGGTCGTATCAGCAGGCTTATCGGCTATCCTTACCCATACTGAAATGTCACCTCACCTCCGTCCTCATCGGTGCTTTCATCGAACTAATCTCATTGATTGACGTACATTTCTATATTCTCATTGGTTGTTTGTGTTTGAACCACCAATGAAAACCGACATGAAGTGATATTTTATGATCGGTAAAGATAGCCGGTGAACCTGCTGAAAAAAAATACAGATCTGTAGAAAATAAAGGGTAGGCAGGGGTGGGCAGGGTTTCTCTCAGAACATTATGGTCGATGCGGTCGAAAGGCTTCTGAGTGGAGGTCTTGGACTGGCAAGTGCAGCGTATACGACTTCCACTGACAAGGTAGACTGACGACTTGAACATAAACGCAGCAGTTGCTGGATGCGGGCCTCAAGTTGGTTATTGTGGAAATCGATCGGAGAGGCCTATGTCTCCAGTCGGTTAGAAATCGCTAATGATGATATACATAGTAAATATGGATGTGCTAATACCAGCATTGTTTAACGTACGGGGTTTTGCACAGGTAGCGAGGCGTCACCGCCGCCCGAGGTATTTTTGGGTGGTTCCTGTAACCCGACAACTTGGAGATCGGACATAGCCATTCCGATGCTGAAGAGAATGGGCATTACATATTTCAATCCGGTGAGTTCACCTTCTACACTACTAATATCTACTACTACTAATGTAGTCATTACATACAAACTGACATTCATCACGCGCCTACAGGTTTTCAGTCATCTTTATTCCTTTACATTCTATTTCAAATCACATTCTATTTATTATTTAATTTTCCCGCTGAATTTGATCGCGTTACTTTAGAATTTTCAATCCCCAATCCTTAACTTCATGGTTTACAATATGCTTACTATAATATTCATAGCTAGTGGTAGTAATTATCTTATTTAACTATACCAAAATTGTGGAAAATAAGATAATTCTTATATGGTTACGATAAAGTCCATATTATTAAGACACTTGTCAAAAAATACCAAAATTAGATCTTATTATTTTAAAAAAATGGTTAGTATGTGTCATTAACAGAGTTATGTTGTCAAAATAACAATTATTGTTATAATCATTTAATATATACCAGTTAAAAACAAACAATGTACTTAAAATTAAATTTAAGGATATAATTTTTATATAGATACGTAAGAATATAGTTTTAGATAGATTCTATTTCGTAATAAAAAAAAATCAAAGACTGATTTGCTCAAACTGCTACTTTTACGTCGTACATAGGTACCTAGAGTACCTACTATCGGCAAGTATAAATTGGTCGTATTAAAAGTCTGAACTACAATAATCATGCATAAATAAAGACTAACTAAACTGTCTCGTGAACTTCCAACCTCATGTTTGGAACATTAATTGAATATCTTTTAAAAGGAACCGACAAGTCAATTGACCCGAGTGTGACGCTCTTGACCAGTTCAATTAAACTTTTGAATCGACGTTATTCGATCGCCGCTGCACTGGCAATTCTTATCAGAAACAATAACATACGTATATCGGTTATTTATATGTTATGTCTATTATAATAAATACACCAGACATTCTACAACTACAACTTTTTGCAGTTAACTTAAAAAATCTACGAATCTTGTAATAAAACAGATATAATCACGTTATACGTTTATGTATTGTTATGGACGAGTGAGGTTAATATAGATGACTGTAAGGTTTTATTTACTTTTTAATAAATGATCACATGACAAGATGATTGTTGAATTAGTACATCTTAGGGTGCATTCCAATCACAATAATTTTCAAACATATACAATAGTATATTCAAATTTCTTTTCACTGTTTCTACGGGTAAAACGTAGCACTTACGCGTAGTCGATATCACGGTTTCGGAAGGTTTCGGTTCTTCCGGAAGCCTTCATCAGGATCTTGAGTGCGGTGCGCGAGTCGCAACGTTACGTTATACGCGTAGACATGGTATAAAGTAATTATGAAGGTGTTTTAATAAGTTGCTTAATTAGTGTAATAACATATTCGTATAACATGTTAGTATGTCATGTATACATAATATAAGGCACATATTTCGCTCAACGAATCAGCATTGCAATTCAGCGTGGCAATGCTGCTAGCATTCTGGGCACGCTGCCGGCCGGTAGCGGGTTAGAACATTTGAGTTATCTATAGGCTACCAATAGCTAGTGGATTGCTCAAATGTTATTGTAGTAGCTGCAGTATTGTAATTAGTTATTAGTGTTTTATTTTAATAAAGGCATTTATCCTTTGAAAAAAAAAAACTGAATATGAATACCTACTACCGTACTACATGATATGAACTCATGGCATGGATACATGTACACAGGCAATCGATTAACATTCAAAAAAAGATAATGGAGACAACATTCCATTGGCACGATATGATTAGCCAGATAGCCGAATACGGCACTCACTTGCTTACATAATAAAAATAATATAATTACGTCATTATCGTTAATTGTCGATAGTCGCGTTTTAGTGCGGAAGATGATTATACATGACATGTCCGCTAGTGGCCTTCTTCGTATCGGACGTGATGGTTAAAAACTTGTTCCGAGTAATCGGATACGACACGTTCTTATCCTAAACCTTTATCAACGGTATCTATCGGCTCCTACGTATACCATGCTGGAAAAACGTAATGACAATTATAATATCCCTACTCCCTTATTAATAAACGTTGCATAACCTCTGAATAGTTATTCAGTGTTTTGTCTTTATCGCTTATATGACAGTTTGACGTTGAAAGAACGAAACAAAACACAGAAGTACTATTCGCAGCTTAATCAATGTTTATTAATAAGGGGGTTCGAGTTTAAGATACATTTTTTTAATCATTCATCCAGTGCCCCGCCGCAGGCAGAGGCCTACTGGCTGCCTCAGACTATAAACTTCTATCTGTGCTCAGTGCACGAAAGTCCTCCCAGCAAGAAGGACTTAAGCATTTATGTTGGAGTAGATTTAATCGCTCCTGAAAAGACAATATCATAGTCAAGAAACGGTCAGGGTTGTTAATTGTTGGTTTGATACGAATTTGTTATGTTAAATTCCTACTTCTGCCAAGTAGGTATCACCCGACCTCAGCGGGCTAGTCCTCGCCGCTCTTCACCCGTTCATTCTGACCACTGTCAACGTCGGACTTACATACATTCCTAGCTTATTTTAAACATATAAGTTCGCGCGCTGTTTACATACACTGTGAGGAAAACCTCGCCTTAAGTATTTGACATGATGTAAATCCCGATGTGATAACATCGGGATGTATCTATTAGGTACATTAAAATACTTTTAGATTACCCAAACTTACATATCAATTTTTCTTGCAGATATGTAATAATATTATGCCACTCATGAATGAATGAATGAAGGCTTGTAACAAAATCCTGTAATAACAAGCTTAGCTTGCACAACATGACAGACTTGCAAGGTTCACTTCACACGTGTCGACGACCTTATTAAGGTCTTACAGCCGTTCATTTCTTGTTACCGAGATTCGCGCATGAGCTACCTGTAAAATGGTTACCGAAACCATTATGTGCAATTACATTGCGTGTCACGTTTAGAAATTACCGCCGTCATTATGTTCACATAGTAATTATAGTAGGTAGTTTGTATGCTGCCTGATACGTACCTATACCTATATCCAATACACGCTATGGTATCGGTCATTACGAATGCTCGAGTGAAGCCCTAAACGCATGCCCGACAAGTAAACACACGCGTTCACTCATACTAGGACATAGAAAACCATGCCCACAACGAAGCTCTTATAGTAACGATTATGATTTCGAATTTACCCAAACTGCCCAACAATTATGATTGTATATGAAGACGTCGTTAGCGCCACATCTTCAAAATGTATAATTTTGCTCTCTTCCAATTTAAGTCTTACTATTCTTTTTTATGTTTTATATATTTACGCTTACCGCCTAACATCAAGAAACATCTAGTCTTAGGAGGATTGTTTTGTTAAATAGATAAGATATATGGCTTAACGTCTGAGCTATTCGCGTCGAGAAAAATACTAATATATTTATTATAAAGAGCAGTCGGAAGACATTGTATTTTTAATATTTATTACAATCAATATGAACAAACTACCCAAGTTCTAAGGATTTTCAATTTCGGATGAAACCAATTTCACGCGCAAACCTTTTAATAGTGACTCCATTTTTTAGTTTCTAGTGCTGTGTCTTTTTGTTCTTTCGTCTGAGGATATGGCGCACTAGTCGTAGGTATATTCTGATATAAATCTTCCGATTTCTATTTCCTGAATGGGCGTTTGATGAATGTCTTTAATTTCTCGCCATTAAGATATATTGTCCCTCTAATCCGACTTTGTGTCGTTCGAAAGTTTCTCAAGTTGAATAGATACGCTGTGTAAGAGTGGTATTACTACATAGATTGTCTACACTAGATATTTTATGGCCTTCACAATTAACTTTCTCTTTATTTGAATTAACTGCATTTAATTTGTCAACAGCAAGATAATATAGAACCAATACTCTTAGTTAAACTGACCTTATTGATATATTTCCCATTTGT
Organism: Apeira syringaria; assembly: GCA_934044485.1. Taxonomy (NCBI): domain Eukaryota; kingdom Metazoa; phylum Arthropoda; class Insecta; order Lepidoptera; family Geometridae; genus Apeira; species Apeira syringaria. The sequence goes on from OW203662.1 coordinate 1,872,347, forward strand.
TAAATCCCTCCTCCTAGGCTCCCACAGAAAGTTCCTCTGTAAACCATTATCCGAAATGTATCCTGGGCACTATTCGAATTAATGAATTAGAATGAAAGTGTAACTTTACATGTTTGTACTTTTAGTTTTATAGATTATCTAAATAAGTTGTTGGTTTTCCATCAAATAAATATATATAACAGATCAGACTTCTTACTCACAATCTTTTTAGAAGACGTATTGCTTACAAGATTTTATATCGTATGACACATACTAAGGACAAAATTACCTTCTAAACGTTTTCAGATATAATTTACGAAAATATGTATTTGTTTCAAAAGTAGTTTAACTTTCAAGACGACGACCATATGTTACAGTATTAAATTAATGACCTATGTGCCTCCTGTATACACTTACATATTATGTATTGCCTCCGCTTTATATACAATTTGTGTTGTCGGCAGCAAGTAGAAGACTGGTCCATGGACCTAGTGGAAGTGGAGCACCGAGCGAAGGCAGCAGCCCGGGCGCTGCTCTTCGTGTTAGACAGTGAGACGCGCGCAGTCGCAGCCTGCGTGGAGGCCGCGCACCTGGCCGCCGCGCCCAAGGACCTACTGCTGGTCCTGCGACCTTACACGAGGCATCAGACCATCGGACACGAGACCATCTCGGACCAGTGAGTATGAGAAGCCACACACATATTTTGTACCTACGCCGACTTATCTATTCAGTTGACTGCGGCGCTAGTGACTATGGCATATGCTAAGGTTAGATTACATTCCAGAGGAATCGTCATAGTATCTGCTGTGTCCACCTGAACAGCTAAGTTGGTCGTAGTATACCCGCGTGCCGTCTATGCCAAGATACGTACAGTCAAATATATCGTCTTCCACCATACGGTTGAAGATCATTTGGCACCATAAAACAACAAGTGTGATTTTCCCGTGAAATAATATTCTCACAGATTTTCACAAAGGATCAACATTATCGCTGTTGTGATTACACAGAAACTTATGTCAAAGCTGGTAGACCATTTTCTTTGTCGACTGTACAGTGTACATTTGGCATCAGCAAACGTTGTAGCTATGCAATATTCTAGCCTGAATTTCGAATAAGGTCGGATATCGGCATAATATTAGACATTGCATTGAGTTCTTACTGCCAGATTGGAATATAAATATATTATTAATTGTTAGTGAACGAGTCAAAAATACAATTTTGAATTTGAAACGATAAGTGTTAATGCTAATTAAATTTATTACAACATCAGTGTAGTCGTTCTTTTATGTGATTATGTTACACCTACGATAGTGTTCAATTCGAACTATTATTTTAGTATTACCAAGAACGTTTTTTGCGGTGACGATATTATAAAGTTTATTATGCGGTGATTACCTCCACTCAGTATCATTTATCGAAACGTGGTGTCGTAAAAGATCGATGTATATTAGAAGACACGATGTTGACGTCACTCGCAACACGCATTTACTCGTATAGGTAGGTATATTCAGTTGAGTCACGACTCATAATCACACACACGTTGCTTAGTTTTTCTACGGTAAATTATGAAAATTGTAGGAATAGGTAGATAGGCAGGTGTGCCATGGTCATGTTATGGGTCGTCAGGGTTTGTCTCACCAAGGAGATCGATATCAGATATTTCCCAGCTATTTTGGGACAATTATTCAAACAAAATACTTACCTATTTAAATACTTGTAGTTGGTTAAGTTAGACATTAATTTGAATTGAATTAAACTGAACGTCTTGAAGGTTACAAATATGACCTTGTGGGCAATAGGGGTAGATTTTTAGAAGTCGCGTCGTCGACTCTTGGAAGACAACATCGACCCCAAGGGGTCGGGATATCGACCACTTTGGGAATCCCTGGTTTAGATCAAGTCATTAGCGACGCCACACGGTTTCATTTTAGATTTCATACCAAATTTTAATTGTATGGGTGTTTAGGGTGTATCTCTATATTTATACGAAGTTAATTATTTTAATACATGAATCACTCTTGGTCACGCCATAACGGTTGGTCTCTCCATTGATTTCCACAAGGATATAGTACTGTACGTGTGTATATCACTGAACTCCCAAACGGCTGGACCGATTTGAATGAATTTTTTTGTAGGCGTTTGGGTAGTTTAGATTCACAAATTTAAAAAATCTTTCTGTCGCTGCATACAGGACAACGTCTGTCAGGTCCGCTAGTATATATAATTTTATGTATGTTCGCGGATAACATCGTCGATTCTGTAACGATTTTGATGATTCTTTTTTTATTTGATAGAGTATACTTCCGCGGTGTTCCGATTAAATTAAATTCGTCTATATCGGTCAAGCGGTTTTTGAGTTGCACTCCAATAACTGAAAAGTGGTACGCATACGTGGATGAAATTATAGTTGCGGGTGGAGAAATCGGTGAACATACACAATGACAATTGATCCCGTGAGTAACAGACTTCAACACTCAAAAGTGGGAAATAACTTTTCGAAGTTGAGCAGTTGAGTATGTAGGCCTGAACTGATTAGTGGTAGCTTAAACTCACTAACTGGGTCGTAGCTAACTCAAATGTGTTGTTAATAAGTAGAAAGATGATGATGATGTGTGCCTTAGTATTGGGTAAGGAATTATATCTATTAAGTAATTCACGTCTGTATTTGCATTTTTGATTAAGATAAAGCGCACGCAAATACTAAAAAACCTTTTAGTTTATAATAATGATCTGTGTTAAAGTTACAGGTACAGGTACGAGACACAGTACCTACCTGCCAATTTCAGTCTCATTATGAATCGAATGCAAAATTAAATAGAAAGTGACATACATTATACAAACTGTTGTGTACTCGATCCTCATAATTATTAGATTGTACTATTGGTGCAAGGCGCGACTGAATCCTCATTTTTAATGTTTATAGGTCTAGGGATTGACCAATATCTCACTTGCTGGTCAGTAGAGATGAGATTGAATGTGAGATCATAACCTAAAATGCTGATTGGCTGATCCCAGGATATCCATTCTACTAACAAATCGCTCATAGATTGTTAATGACTAATCGTTTTTGATAGTCTAACGAGTATAGCTGTACACGGATTTAATCTTTACCGCGATGCAATTACCTGCAATAATGAAATCGAGTTGCAATTGCTATTTTAGCGAAATACCACTTTTTTTTTTTTTTTCAATTGCTTGTTTTGAGAAATAAGAGACTAGTGCCACAGAACAGTCGGCTGAGATCAGTGTTTGTTCGTGCATGTTGACAAGTGCGCAATGTGTCGGTTGCAGCGAGTACGTGGAGTTGTCTCGCGCGCGGGCGACGTTACAAGAAGCCGTGGAACGCCGCGGCCTGCCCGCCTTCACAGACATACCGGCAGCGTTGCGTTGCGCCCGCGCCGTGCTGCGCGGCGCCAGGACGCACCCGCGCCACTCGCTCGGGCACACCATCCTGCGTTTGAAACGCGCGTACGACGCGGCCGGCGGTCGGAACGCGCGACTTCCCCGCGCGGACGCAGTGGCCGCGCTGCGCGACGTGACGCGCGTCCCAAGAGATCTCGCCGATAGATGCATACCTCACACGGCCGACGTCGACTTCGAGACGTTCTGCGCGGCGGTCGCGGAGCTCGCTGCCGATGCAGGTACATATCTAAACTAAACTGCTGTCGGTGCCGTTCACGAAACCTTTTAGAGATCATTGCGGGAGCGGGAGCGGGATCGTTACACTTTTGCCAACATTTATTCGCAGTAATTCTCTTTATCGCTCTTAGATTAGGTGTGTTTAATTTCTTGGCGAATAAATGATAATCTACCTGTTAATTAATTTTTTTATGCGGTCATGGTCATAAATTATTATCTCTTATGTTCATCTTATAAGTTAACAAGTTATCTTATATTTAATAATTGGAGGAGCGGTTCTTGATTTTTTTTTATTTATTAGTATTTTGGAACTCGAAGCAAAAATATTTTACTTTAAGTTAGATTAGGTACATTAGATAAGTTGATATAGTCGATTATTTTCTAATGTTCCGTCCAAGTTTCTTATTTCATCAGAGCCCTTCTGACAATAACAAACACACCAGAAAAATAATAAGCGACATCTTCGGTCTAAGGCCCACTTGCGCCAACCAATATATCCGAGATATTCGCTGAAATCTAGGATTGAATCACGAATTTGAAGGCTATCCGAGATTCTCGCATAATTTGGGTAGTGCGAGAAAGCCTTAGAGTGTTGAACGACACTCGTGCATATCCACCCTTTCATTCATACTTACCTAACAGTCATTTTAAGATTGTGAAAACTTTAATTATCTGTAGCGCAGGAATATCTCTGTCTGAGATAAAAATATCACGTTGTATATATCACCAGCATCCGTATTTTATATTTTGTGGCGTCTTTACTATGTTAATTCATCAGCCATATAAACAATTGAATTATACCTCTCTAAAGGGTTTCGTGCTGTTTCTTATTTCGTGAGAATATTGACACGTGCCGCACGCCTCGGACTCTCATCTATGTGTTCACTGTCTGTACTGTCATGAATTTCCCTTTTTGAACGTCGGTTAAGGATAAAGCAGTGTCGGTTGCGGTGCTAAGGCCCGGTGTTTGTTTGAAGGGCTCGGTGCACAAACGCGAAGCGACTCGGCGCCCGCCCACGAGGGAATGGCGTCTCGCGTCAGACGCGCGTTTCGATCGCTTCTACTATTGTTCGCTCCGCCCACTCTCGGTGCGTTTCAGCACTGCATTATTTCTCCATCCGATCACCGCTACCGCCTATTCGCTGCAATGATTATATAATAGATAGACATGCCACTAAATACGATTCTTAAATATAATTCCGATGTTTTTGCATTCGTTTGCCACAGACAGCGTGTCGCGACGTCCTCGTGCTGATAGCGGCGATAGATGGCTGTCTCTCTCTCATTCTCGCGCAATATGTTAGTGGAACATGAAAACGAACCATTTTAGTCGTATGTACGTAACACCAGAATTTGGAACGCTATTTAATACAAACGTGGCATGTCTATAACGAATATAAAGTCATTGATCTGCTACATTTTTTTTAGTTTGATCGCTGTTTCTTTGATAGCTTCCTTGTTGCTAGCTAGTGCAGAACGGCTCCACATGATCACCGAAAGAATATCTTATCTTATCGTCCATCTCACGGTTTCCATGTAACTGTACAGTCATAAGTCGTTCTGTGAACGGTGTGTTTTGCTGTGTGCGGCGTCGTTTGTTTTATTTATTACACATTTGTATAGTAAATGTTGACTAATAGTATTACGCTGTTAGGATTCGTTATACTGTGACAGCTTAATGCGTATTATCAACTGGTTGCCGCTTGTTTACGTTCGCTTGTAATTTATTACTATAGTAGTATTTTTTGTACGTTTAAATATAAACCATAGAAAAGACACCTTTTCGAAAAGTGGACCAGCGCCTCCATTACGAATACTTACGTCAACGTATTCGTATTGTCTTCGTATAAACGTTTAAATAGAGGACTTAGCCATCGCACATACATATGGTCATTTCTGTTTGTTGTATATAAATTACACTTTGTACTCGTTTGAATGGTTTTGCGTTACGATAAGTATACGCTAAAGATTTCGATAGAATTTCATGCTCAAGCCACGAAATTCTATTTGTACTAACTTGTTTTCGATTGAATTTAATTGGAATTTGACTGTTTTATGTATTCTGTACCTTTTGAACAATTAAACGTGTATAACTTTTATGGGCTTAAACTCATATTGTGATAATTTTCGCAGAAAGGCAACCGTGCGTTGGTCAAGAAGCGGGCGTGGGTCCGGGTGCAGCGGCGTGCGTGGGGACCGCGTGCGAGCGCGGGCCGGCCGACGCGCCCGCGCACGCGCACGCACCCGCGCGGTACAATGCGCGCCTGCGGGCGTACGGACGGAAACTCGGCTTGTTTATACCTAAGGTCGGTATGGCTCAACTTCATAATATAATTAATCCTACTAATATTATAAATGTGAAAGTTTGTAAGTATAGATATGTGTTTGTTGTTACTCTTTCACGCCTAAATGGCTGGATGGATTTGGATGAAATTTGGTATGAAGATAGCTTATACACTAAAAAGGTGATGAAAATAAGCCTAGGATTAACACATAGGCTTATTTTCATCATCACACGGGTAAACCCGCGGAGCGCAGCTAGTAGTTAGTTCAAATCGGCTATCCTATTTATGGATGAGTTGGTTGGAGTAGATTTTTAAAAATTTTAAAGTACGTTAACTTTTTTTCTATTTGTTTGCACTCATACTCATAAGATACAGAGGTACTGTTGCGTAGTTAAAGATTTCCCGTTAACATAATTCACTATTTTGTTGCCTTTTGTAAAGTGAATTAGATTTACCATACAAATTTACTTTTAGCTTAGTTAAATTAGTAATACATTTAGTAACATTCCATGTTTATTTACAGTTGTGACATTGTAATATACATTTATGTATATTGTAAGTGACAGTTACACCATCGCATATTGTTGTCTCGGAGTAGCAACAGGTGGATGACAATTTAAGGCATCATGTTTTCAGTTGCATCGAAAGTAAAGTAAATAAAATCTTAATGTATTTACTCCTTTATCAATATTCAGTAGTAATACGTAAAACGTGAGACACATTTTAGGTAGGTCCAAATATTGACCTTTACAACAAATTATTTATGCAATTTATTTCACGGATATGTATGCTTTTCACGTTATAGAATGGTGGAAACAGAGTGCCAGATAGCTGTGTGACGACGGGGACTGGCGACTCGGAGTCGAGTGTATTCACTCCGGGTTCGGAGCGGGTATTCACTCCGGGAACGGAGCGAGTATTCACTCCGGGCACTGATCGAGTATTCACTCCGGGCACTGATCGAGTATTCACTCCTGGAACGGAGCGACGGTTGGAGCGCCTACCGGCCATGCTCGGGGCCCCCACCCACGACGTATACCTTGCGGGCTCTTTTCCGGTGAGTGATACATCAAACCTCACGTTATGGATGTCGAATCATTGCATCAGGGCATTGAGCGAGTCTAATTATACTAGTAATGGAGCAAGTATTCACTCTAGAAATGAAGTAAGAATTCACTTTAAAAATTGAGCGAATTTTCATTCTTATTGAAGCCCGTTCACTCTTCTGGAACAGAGATTATTTAAATCAAGCCCTGTAAAAGAGTATTCACCCGAGGCACGATTCGATTGTTGTTACATTATATAAACTCCAGGCGCGCAATTTCTGCAGTCGTCCGCGAATCCGACCACCCACAGCGTTCAACGAAGATGGAGGGATTCATTCCCAACGAGTAAACTATATATAGTACGTAAAAATAATTGTAACAAAAATATTTTGCAGAGCAACGCCATACGACCAGAAGAGGTACTGAAATGCGAAGGCCTCACGTATGTGATCCCTCGAGCCAACGACTACACTAGAATGTTTTCAACGCCCGCCCGCCGCGCCGCGCCCACCCATCCCGAGTCGCCGCGAAGAGACAAGAAGCCTCGCCCCGAGTCGCTCGCAGCCTCCGACCTCTCCGAAGATGTACAGCTGAGAGACAGGACGCCGAACGCGGAGCGAGCGGACCGGCTTAGCGCTTCCGACTTCTACACCGTCACGGAGGATGTGACGCCGCAACCCTTCAAGGGTAAGCATCACTTGCACCCATTTCAGTGAGCTTACGACAGTTTGAGTCATTGGATACGTTAACCTGTGTTTTCAAGGAGCATCAATGCTGAGTCACCATGAGCTGACAAACGTATTATAGCATTGTGAGGAGTCACCGAACTGCCTGCAGACTTACAACTGCAAAGGACTCGTATACAAAATCTTTTCCAGTTTACTCTGTCAACATCCCTTTTTACCTATTAATAACGATGAACTTGTGACTTGGGTTCAGTCTGAAGAGGTTTCACCTAAGGGAACGCCGTCACCTCCGGTCACCCTGAAGAGAAATCTCTTGGCCGAACATGACTAAGCTTCAAGACATATCGCTGCAATTTTATTATCTGAGAAAAGGACAGGGAATCCAGAGTAAGGAGATCGATTCACTCTTTTCATGTTATACATGGTCATAATGGGTGTAACATTCCTTTAATAATAAGCGTCACTATCGCTCTCGCACAGCTTTTTTTATAATCTTCGAAGATGTTGACTATGCGGGCCCCATCATGAGGTCACCACGATACAACCGAGACGAGACTGCAATCGATCATTACCCCGATAACTTGTATCTGAGGAAACGGACCACGGATCCTTGTTACCATTACAAACTTCACGCCGCAACCATACAAGAAAACACCGAAAACTGGTTTAGCCTGTGATAATTGAGGTCAACGACTTAGATGTACAACTAAGGGAACGAGTATGAGTCGCGACGATATTGTATAGTCACTGCGGACGTCATTCATTTTTTTTTAAAGCCATACGCCAGTTCAAAGTCAACGAACCGTTTGAAGAGACTCAAGGGTGATTTGAATATGGAGCCAAGAATCGTCGACTACAACTAGCCGAGGTGAAGGCATTTTACATTGTGGGTTGTTTACGGCCCGGGGGTGATCAGAGTAGCACTTTCATAGTTTTTTGTTGCTGAGACGCTCTCTGCCTAGCTCGGAATAGATCCAGATATTTCTTATACTTTAATTTTGCGAAAAATCTTTCTTTCTGTGTGGAGGTAGTTGACCGGACTCAGAGGCAAATTTGAACACATCATGTGTCTCGATTGCCTGATTGATGATTGAAACCTCAAGTCACGGAGAAGCGGACCGCACGATACGACCTCTCAAAAGATAAATCGTTACGGCGCGGACGTAGCGTGGGAAGCTACGCGATGTTTATTTTGTTATTAAAACTGACGTGGTGTTGGCATATTACGAATGTATAAAACACGACAATTACTTACGTAATAAGTCAGAGGGTTCGGAACCCTCTGACTTCCCGTGTTTTCCCTTCTAATTCCCGTGTTTTATACATTCATAACGATGTTTTTTGGTCGATTGCTCACTTTCTCTTCACAATACGAAACAAATGACTTAGCAACTGTTCATGGCTGACATGGTAATGAGCGTATTGAAACATGACTCGATAGAATCGGTATTTGTCATCAAACAACTCCTTGTGGGCGTCGACATAATCCACGTTAATAACTCCGATGGGATCACACGATCGCTTAATTAAAACAGAAGTGGCAAAGCGACGTTTTTGTGAGCCTTTGCGTAGGTGTGGAGCTACAAGAAGTTAATTAATAGTCACGGGTGTGGGACGCAAAAACAGACCTAATTACACCGAACGCAATCAGAATTAGTTCCCCCACCCACGTTTCTTTCCGGGAGAAAATGATTTCACTTCAATTATTTGGCTATATTTTCACAAAACAACTTTTGTGAGTCACGTTGTTACGGACCGCTTCCAACCGGTCCTTGTGGAAATCAATGGGGGAGGCATATGTCCAGCAGTGGGCGTCCTATGACTGAGATGATAATGATGATTGTTATGGGTAAAAACTCATGAATAACCCGCCACGTTTTTAAGTTTGATCTTTGCCGCTATGGACGCTATGCCGCTGCGAACACATATTGTCATGTGTTCGCAGGTGTCCATAGCGCTTCAGTTCAGACGAATGACTTACCCATGTCACCCCACACGTATAAAACAAATATTATATATATATATATATATATACATACATATAGTTTTACTGTATTGTGTTAGTATGTATTTATAGTTGTGTAATTGTTCACGCTACACGCCACTATGCGAATGATTAAATAAAAATTAAATTAATTAAATTATTAAGTATATAAAAAAACAAAAACAATTTAATTGACCCTAATGTGTATGTGACAAGAGTTTTAGAATTGTCGAACACTTGCAGGGACGTATGACGAGGACCTGTTACTGGGCTCGCGGGTGTTGGTGTTCTCCATGAGTAGCGAAGCGCCGTGCTTCGCGGCGATGGTCCTGGCGGCGCACTACATGGGCCTCCGCCCCGCCGCGGCGGTGCTGCTCGTGCAGCCCATGGACCCGGAGAAGGCGCCTAATGTGAGATACAATCTCTACTTTGTCGCAATCACTTTTGTATACCTTCATAAAACATATTGTACCATATGTATGTAAATGTCTGTATTGAGGGTGGAATTATCGTTACGATGTTTCCATCTATGTCTAATAACCCATTAGTGTCCTGAAACTAACCACGTCACCTCCAACCATGCCTCACGGGGTATTTTAGTGCGGGGATATAAGTGAAGAAAAGATTGCCAGGAATAAATCCACGGTACAATGAATAAATTATTATTTACTATCATCTTATTGAAGTCAAGTCGATAGACTGTAGATACACGAGTAAAGAAGGCGGGTCCCTACATGAAAACATTTAGAACAGTTAACAATAATGATCATGTTGTAACATTGCAGTACAGCGAAGCGGCTGTAAAGGACTACAACCGCGGTCGCCATTACCTCGCGGATTTGGCGCGGCGGTCCGGAGTGCCCGTGTTCGACAACGTCAACTCCACTATGGAATATGTAGTGAACCGACTGCGGACGAACCTATAGCCCGTGCGAACTCTACTAGCGAAGTGTTACAAAATCAGCGCGTTTCTACAAACGAAATGTTCGCTACGAGCATTGTGGAGAATCGCACGGGCCGCTATACAGTTGACGGCGGCTGCAGTTCATGAAAATAGCGAATCTCATTTGTGTTCAGCGCCATACAAATGTCGATCGCGAACGCAAACGTAACACGAGACGAGCACAACTCTCGATCACAAACTACATAATGAAGACATCACAACACAAATACAATACATGTAGTGTGAGTGTGAGTCTCTGAAGTTGTCTGTATGTACTTGCGCATTATCGGTTTCTGACCTACTCGGAGTCGGTTCCTTTTACAATTTCTAATAATCGCTAACAAACTAACGAGTTAGTGAGAGTATAATCGATGATAAGCAATCGATCATATTAAAAAGTTCTAAATATATAGCGAGCATATTCAGTAGTTTCAACAATCTATTTTGACCGTACAGCACTAATTTTAAAGATCGATTCGGACATGATAACTGTATAGCTGCCTCGTTCATTTACATTTGTATGTCGCATCATTGTATCTCCCTTACTCGCCACACTGTCGGTTCATGCGCAAAGATCCACAGAGCCTAACTTCGGAGCCACAGACATCGGCTGCGCGTACTGTAGGTACTATCCATCTTAAAGCAACATTGATATATTTTATTAGCGAGCCAGAGTCTCATATTATGCGTGTACTTATTATTTTACCAAGACGTTTAGTTTAGTACAAATAATGTCTCTCTTTTGTTCATCACTCTCTAATGTATTATACCTTTTAATGATAGACATATAAATATTAATCAGGTAGGTGTGTATGTGCGAGAATGGACGGTGACGGTTCAAATGTTATCTCGATGTGGATAACATCATGTCTCTGTGATGATAAAGTCAAGGAATTGCGAATTTCAATGCATATGCGTAGTTAATAGTGTATGTAGATACATATGTGTTATTGCGCGGGCTCTTTTTAGCCGGGGCGCTGTTTTGGACCACGTACATGTGGCCTTAGCACAAAGTAATATCAATATCAACGTTAAACAATTGAACACAACACAAACTGTATTTTTTTAAATAACAATAACGAATGTAATCATGTCACATGTGTAACAGAACCTTATGAAACACACGCCACAGCTAACATTTTAATAGACTTGGAGAAAGTCGAAACAATTATCGATCATGATATTATCGACATCACACGCCCGTTCACATAAATCCCATCTCTACTGAGCGTGAGTTTAACAAACCAACTATAATTTGCCGGCAAAATGAATAATCACCGTGTGTCGTTCAATTGTTTACGTTGTTTTTGTTGATAAGGCGTGAATTATTCGTGCTGGAAGCTCACCGGAAACTTATCTCGGAAATGTACTACAATTCATGATATTGTAATCATTTTCACATTTGCAACTACACGATTGTTATCAAATGTGTAAGTGAATACAATAAGGAAGTAAACTACCAAATGTTCATTACAGATGTCGCTGGTATCGCCTGACCACAAGAAAACTGTCAACACTATACTGATATTTTTTTATTTTCTGAAACCTTTATAGCAAATGGTTGTGACAGTAGGGAGAGAGTGAAAATTCTTCGTTTTTTTTGTTCTCGTGAGAATATTATATGGAAGTGCTAGAAAAAATTCGATGAGTACGAAATATAATATAAAATATTGCAATGCTGTAATTGAGCCAAACGAGAACAGCGCCATCTGCAATGAGCTTTGCAACTCCCATTACAGAAGTGGTGTGACTTCGCTGTCAACTAGCATAATTTAACATGACAAGCGAATGTGTCGGTACTATAGGTTATTATATAATATTACAGGTAACTCGTGACGATTTACAGACCATACATATTGGGTACATTTTAAAATAAAGATGTACTTAAAGTGGGTCTTTTAGAAAATTATCTCAAACTAGATGTTAATATGGGCCGTAGTGCTTTTTAGAAATAAATTATACTTACATCACTACTGCGAATCGGCTTTTAAAAGTACAAATATATTGCTCATGTAGCAGTTTTAGGAACATTTAGTATTTTATCAACATATTAATGTAATGCAAAGTGTAACTGTTATATTATAATTAACATCTTATACTCATTTTTATATTAGTAAATGATTTTTCTAGAGGAAATCTTATAAACGAGGTAAAGCTTACAAACTGATATGTAACTATATGTAACGTACCTCAATTCCGTACCTTAAGTTGGTATAATAGTTATAATCATCGGGTGTATAATTTAGTTAGTAAACATTTGACCCACTGTCACTAAAACTATCGAAATCATTATGTTTAATACAGCAAATGTCATTTGCTAGTCACACCCATTAACTTTCATTAAGTACTTTGTAATTGAGTGATAGTACAAATATCTAATTTATAGAAAAAATAAATCACATATTAATTGTAATTTTATGTCATGTACGCTTATTTTAATCTAAAACATCACACATTCATGTAAATAAAGAAATTTGTAATTATTTATCTGTTTTATTTGTTAAGTTCTTACCATAATTGGATATGACGACTGTTTCGTCTTTAACATTCAATGGTTGCATTATTCCCTTCACCCCCACTGTCAAAAATTTGGGAATATTATTTGACTTCAACCTCTGTTGGTCGCAACATATTCAAGAAATATCACGTAAGTTCTACGCTTCTTTTCATTCGATATTCAAATTTAAAAACTTTCTCCCCTTGAGTACTAAAATTTCTCTCGTTAACTCTCTTCTACTGCCAATCATCGACTACGCTGATGTCAGTTTTATAAACCTTAACGAGGATCTTAATAAGTTAGATCGTCTGCTGAACACCTGCATTGGATTTATCTTTGCTCTACGGAAGTATGACCACATTTCCGCGTACCGTGCAAAACTCAAGTGGTTGCCTATTCGTGAGCGAAGAAATACACGACAACTCAACTTGTTGTTTTCAGTCCTGAACGATAGCAATTCTCCCGTTTACCTGAAACAATACTTCAACTACATCTCTGATAATAATAAACGGCAATTTCGAAGCGCTTATCATCTACTCCAATACACCAATCTTCATTTATACATAACTCTTTTTCTGTTGTTGTTGTCAAAATGTGGAATGCTTTGCCTGTGAAATTAAAAAACGCTAAAACTAAGTATACTTTTAAGCTACAACTTCGTTATTATGTGGAAAAAAATTATCCCAAGCCACAATAGCGCCTATTCATCTAGTTATCGTCAATCTTAGTCCATACTCAGTCCATAACTATTTTTAACATCGTTAGTTACCATTTTTCCATCCCTCTTAATTTCATCCATATCATTAAATCGCTGTTTTAGACTCAATATGCTGTATATATTTATCTACATGTTTATATTACTTGTATATATATATTTGTTTATTTATTGTGTATTCATATTTATAATATAGGCATATATTTATACATTATTTAATCGCCACACGTTTGCATCACTACTTTACTATTTTCGTTTATTATACTATTGCACTTTTCTTTCACCTTGTGGTTGATTGGTAGAAAATGCTATTTAGCGTTAAGTCCTCCATGCACTAAATAGTGCTAAAGTATAAATAAATATGTAAACTCTAAGGTTTTCACGGCCGGCGTTGCATGTTGTATGTATTGCTTCCGGGCTGTTTGGCCGTGGTCTAAATGAAACAGAGAAGACGCCGCGAAGGAGAGTTCTACGCTCTTGACACCGCCTGGACCTGAACCACTGAAGATGTTGACCGCAGTGATCGACGCAACGTCTGGAACACAAGTTTCACTTAGACCACGGACCAACAGCCCGCAAGCAATACATACAACAAAATATAAATAAAAATAATTGTTCATTCAACATTAAATAATCTGCGACTGTTTCATAATAGTATATTATGATACAAGTGCGCTAAGTTGGCCAATACACATGAAGCTGTTGCAGTGGGAGTCGCAGGCGAGGGCGTAATTCAACCTTGTGAGTAGTGAAGGGAAGAAAAATCAAACATGTATTACTTATATAGTTTAATTATTAAATGGAAAATATGTATCACACATGTGCATAATATAATCAACCCAACAAAGTTTAATTAGTACCACACTGCAAGTTATATGTGAGGAAATAGAGCATTCTCAATGTAATATATGTATTATCCAGCTTTACTCACGTTTAAACTTTGATCACATATACCATAGATACACAGTCTCAATGAAAATGACGAAATGTTTTGACCTAGGCTCCGGGCATGTGTGCTACAGCTCAGTTTATGGCCCTAAAAGCGATGTAATAAGGTTCACTTTACGAGCAAATGTGTAACAATTGTTATGAAAGGTTACACAACGTAAGTTTGTTATTCCGTAGTTTCTTACTTGTACCTGTGCAGTAGCTATTCTAGAGCCGCTAGAGCCTACATATAGTATAACCGCCTCGCTCACTCGCTTAGGTTTGTCGAATCTTCCATCTCGCTAACTCCGCTCAATTACAATCTATTTTGCTGATAGAATTTTGGTACATTCGCAAACTCTCGCAGAGCCCAACTGCAGTACCACAAGTATTTGCTTATCATTAATTTAACAAAACCATTACCGTTTTCTAAGAGATAATCAAACGTATTGAAATTAGAAATAAAATGGAAAATACGAGAGCCGATACTTTGAAAATGTTGTTTATTATCTATGTCTATTAGACATTTTACAAATAACAGATCCCGTAAAATTCGCAATAGTGCCCATGGCACAATTTGGATACATATTTATCACGTTATCTTCAATTCACGGCAGCGGGAGGTAAACTACAGCAATTAGAAGACACGATCGGTACTCAGGCTAGTGTTTTGTTGACCTTATGGTAATTAATCTGGGTTATTACCCAGAGCTACATTATCCACATTAGATAATCATCAGACAATCAATATACCTACAAATATAAATAAACCTAATGTGTAATCATCATCATCTCAGCCATAGGATGTCCACTGCTGGACATAATGCCTCCCCCATTGATTTCCACAAGGACCGGTTGGAAGCCGCCCGCATCCAGCCCTTGCCTGCGATCTTAGTCAGGTCGTCTGTCCACCTGGTCGGTGACCGTCCTATGCTGCGCTTGCCAGTCCGTGGTCTCTATTCGAGAACCTTTCGGCCCCAATGATAAAGTGTAATAACAAAGTGTAACATAGTATAAACATTACATCTGTAACAATACAGGCACCCTGTGATCTGTTTAGTCAATAGCTCACTGAATCAACAAAGCTATACTCATGAAGCCGAAAGGATGTGTTTGAGCTTTAACCGAGAGTAATTTTATGTCAATATTTTTTTAAAAATAATTTAAAGGATTTAATTATAACCTACCAACTGTGTAATTAAAATATGGCCATCTTTTCTTTGTCCTTTCTCTGTTTCTGTTCTTTGCTTATTTGTTGATCTCTCCTTCTCAATGTGTCAAGTTCTCTATTTTTTTCAGCGACTTGTGCACTTATACTTCTATGCCCGCTTGTGCCCGAAGGATACTTAATCAGCGAACTGTTCAATTTGACTATTTCACGTTCAATTTTCCTCACGTCTTCAGTTATTTTAAATTGTTCTATATTCAAATCTTTACTTGTAGATTGTTTAACGCTTATAGAAGCGTTTGTTGTTTGCGGTGTATCTTGTTCAGTGTCTCCTATCGTTCTATTCAAGAAGTTGAAAACATTTCGACGTTCCCTCTCCCTTTCCCGTTCATATGCTCTTTTGTTTCTCTCTTCCTCTTTCTTTTGCAATCTCTTGAGTCGTTGTTCCACCTGTAGATTAACATAAATATTGAATATTGTTCACATTTTTCCGAAGCCAAAATTGATAAAGCACTATTTGCACACAATTAGCGTGGTCACGATAGCAGCCGTTTCATTATATTGTCATCAAAATAGGATTCTTCTATTCATTTTAGCGTCATGTTCATAATTTATTTGGGCAATTATAAGATATGGGAATGTTCCGATAACAAGCGTACGGTATGTGCCTATTGTATGATATCTAGTGCGGCCGCTGTGATAGCTTAATTTGACAAATTGTTTTATAAAACACTAGCTGCGCCCCGCGGTTACAGCCGCGTGCTGATGAGATGGCGATGATGAAAATAAACCTATGTTAATCCAGGCTGTTGTAGTTGTGTCCAGGCAAGATAGCTTGATGTTAAGCTATCAACCTATCTCCATACCAAGTTTCATCGAAAATGGTGTAGCAGTTTGAACGTGAAGATGTAACAAACAAACATACACACACACTCACAAACTTTCGCATTAATAATATTAGTAGGATTTTTCAACAATACAGAGTAACAGTCTTTGTGATGCTGTGTTAGTGGGGCATTAGAACACGTAGTACACAATTCAGACTGGACTATGAAAAGCATTATCTCTGTAGCCAGGCTTATTGAGTGCTTTGTAACAGCTTATATATATACAGATTAGATTGAATTAAAACTGTCATGAAGAAGAAAATGCCAAAATATTTTAATCAAATAATCCTAAGTAATCACTGGCATAATAAATGGCACATCACGTTTTGCCAAATACAGTTAATGTGGCATGACCTTCCTTTTCTGAGCTTTCCCCAAAATTACAACACTGATCCCTATACAAAAAAGTCCTTGCAATACCTTTGGTACTTAAGATGCTATGACGACCCATAGCATCGAAAATATCAAAGGTATTGCAGATGTCCACAGGCAACTCCTCACCGTTAGGCGCGACGAGCATATTCGCTTATCACATCAAAATAAAACTTTGCATTATCATCACCATCATTATATCAGTCATAGCACGTCCACTGCTTAACATAGGCTTCATATTGATTTCCATAGGGACCGGATGGAAGCGGCCGCATGCAGCCCTTACTTGCAATCTTAAGTTGTCCATACATTTTGTGTTTCATTAGCATTAAAAATCTAGAGCAAAGTAGGTGATACAGCGATTTAAAATCAAAATGTTTCGTACCTTCAAGGGGTCCTGTATGGCGTTCTTCTCCGATATAGCCATGCAGTGGTCGAGGCTCCGCCCCGGCGGCAGCAGGCGCGCCTCCACGGGCTGCACCCGGCCCCCGCCCGCACTGCCCAGCCCCGAGCCCGCCACATAGCCCATGGCGAACATCAACTTCGATCCTATACCCTGGGGAACGGCACAACATCACAACTTAACCATTAGCAAAACCCGGAAATGGTTTTTTCACACTTCATTAATATAGCGTTTTGCACCTTTTTTTACTCGATAGCCAGTGGGATCACGCTAGGCCTACACTGTTAACTGGCTCTCAAAGACAGCTTCTGGACACAGTGTGTGTTTTGGCGGCGGTTTTTCAAACTAAGGGGTGATAACTAGCCAAGAACTTGTTGAAGAGTACCCTACCATCATGCCATGAATGTGATAACGGTGTTGCCTTCACTGGAAACTCACACCAGTATGCTACCCTTACATCACAGGTTGACATAAGTTACTGCCTGAAGTGAGACTTACAAAACTGCAGCTACATCGTACCTTTACTTATACATTTCCTTCAATCATTGTACTTTACTTTGATAATAATGCAAAGTATTCAACCATAGAAGTTGTATGTGAAGTCGGTGTAAACGGATGCCAAACTACACAAGTATAGATAGAATACATACTCACTCTAGTATGGCGTTCCCACTCGCCCATAGCTGGGCCGTTGTTCTGTAGGCTCTTCTCAACGAGTAGCGCGCGGTTGTCCGTGTCTGTTCTAGCGGTCTTGCTCTCTGGGTACTCTGTGTCGCTCAGGCTGCCGTCCGATGACGAGTCTTCGTAATCTTCATCTAAAACAAATCAACGCTAGTTTCAATGGATCTTATCGATGTTATGTTCTGTACTAAAAATAAGTGAACATAACCTAGAATGTTGGAGGGAATTCTTCTCTTCACCTAAATTTTATTTGTGTAATGAAATGAAATGATTCATCCATGAACAACCAGAACCTAATGGCAAACTTAAATTATCATTACAATCCAACTAATATTATAAATGTGAGTTTGGATGGATGTTTGTTATTCAATCACGCCGGAGAGGCTGGACGGATTTGAATTAAATTTAGTATGTCTTCAGGTCCTGGAATAACAGATAGGCTTTATTTACTTTTCATGTTCATCATGATTCATGACCACGCGGGGGGCGCAGCTAGTATGATATAATTAATTTAAAGTTAATTCAAATGAGACTAAAATTGTGTAAAATATGAAAGTGCTTGAATGGTAGACCGGCAAACACTCACGCTTTGATAGTCACCCGAACACCGTGAGAGAAAAAACGGCTGTAGAAAACGTGTGTGTGGCGGGTCAGCATTCAACTATGAGTCCTTACGGTAGTTTTTAACAAAAGTACATATTCACTTTCTGACAAATGACAATAACAGTTCTATAATTAATTAGATAATTCTGTAACTAATCGTTTTTATACCTTAAAAGAATTTTAAATGACAATATGCTTGCCTATGTCACATAAATAATTAATATTTGCATGTCTGCATGTGGGCTTTATACACACACCATATAAACATAATATTCTGGCAAATAAAACATTGCTTTGATTGGATTAAAAACATGGCAACTCATCTCTCCCAGCCATAGGACCCCGGATGTTAACACAGCAAAAACATGTATATATAAGTTACAAAACAAAGCAAAGGTGATTGGTGAGTTTTTTCTCTAATTATTAAAGTGAGGCAATAATAACTAGGAAGGACTCTAGAAATTTAGTGTGAACCATGTATTTTCTTTCTTTCCAGAACTTAAACACAAGTTATACAACAACAACCACTAGTAGAGGTTCAGAACCTTTGCAGAATATCGAGAGATCAGGACAATACAGGGTGCACCACCCTGTCTGCCACATGGCAGAGGGGGGTCCTAACATTCAAATGTAACTTCCTAAGTGGAACAAGAAACTCACTGTTCAAAGGAAAAATATCTTCGATACGAACATTGAATTCCTCTTGTGCTGATTTTCGTTTGTCTCCCGATTTGACCCCGTGCTCCAGTCTAACAGAGCACACTTTCTTCTCCAGGTTTATGGTTTTCACGACGGCTCTGTGCCACAAATGATACTTCTCCGTGCTCTTTCTCGTCAGGCTTATGTCCTGAAAATTAGCACAATATTTTGAGTAAAAATACTTCAATAGTTGTGTGTATACGTATAATGAATCTGGTATCGTGCTGGCTGACATATGCGTCTGAGTGATAGCAAGTACCACACAAGGCCATAACATCTGGGGATATTATCCGACCAGAAGCTAATCATGGTATTTATGACAAATATACACACAGAAAATTGTACATTATAAATGTCTAATTATTCTCTAAACATAATTTACATATTCAATTGACGGTCGTAGAGGCGCAGTGGTCAGTGACAGTGAGTTCTCAAATCCACGGAGCCCGGCCGGGGCAATCATTTCTGTGAAGTTTGCTCGGGCCTTGGATGTACGAGTATGTGTGATGTGTTTGTATGTGTTCATGCCGTTCGTGGCATAGAGAACCCTATTGCGGGGTTTTGAGTGTCGCAGATGCGTTTATATATTTACTAGGTTTTCGAATACAAGGTTTTGTCTTGTGTCAACCTCTGAATATCATGAGAAAGTCAGTTATCAAACGTCACGTTGCGTCGCCGCAGGTAAACGAACAAATACCTTTTCAAAAAGTGAACAAATTTTGGTGTTTGAATTACGTACGTTAGTGTTATTAGTTTACCTACAAACTATAACGTTTTAGGGACTAGTACCTGAAGAAGAATCTAGCTGTATATACAGTTATAGTAAAAAACCCAACCCCGAAACCCGAAACGCAAGTGTTTATATTCTCCCAAGCGCATTATCCTCAAACAAAGAGAATGACCGTGACATTGTCTACCAATCTCCAAGCGCTAAAGATGAAGCGATAGCGGTTAGAGAAAGAGAATCGCTATGAAACGATGCAACTTGTCTAGGCCCACTGAATTTTAATGTCAATGATAAATCACGTGCTTGAATCAGGATGGATTTAAGATTGAACTTTTAATATTGATTGCTTAGAAGCAATAATTATAAAAGATGCAACCTAAAGAAAACATTTTATAAACAACACTTTTTCGGATTCTTAAATAAATAAAAAAACGGCCAAGTGCGAGTCGGATACGCGGACCGAGGGTTTCGTACAAAAGAAAGGGGTAGTAAGTTTAAAATTTTATTATACGATGTAACTAATATTGTATGCATCTCGCAATTTTTCCTTTATCTGTGCTATAAGACGATTTCAAGATTCTGGGTTCACGGGAAGTACCCTGTAGGTATTGATTCCCTTGCGAGTGTCGAAAATTTGCAGCATAAACGGCTGTATCTTTTGAATGCGTTCGCTTAGAAGCATGTTTTTTTCATAGCTCCAAGGGACAGTAGACCTGAGTGTTTGATATAAATTTCACTTGCATTCCTGAGAAAAAGGGGCTTGACAGACAGACGGACAACAAAGTGATCCTATACCGATTCCGCTTTTTTTCATTTTGAGATACGGCACCCTAAAAATAACAGAAAACCTTAATACGAAGACTCCACTGTCCGTCCATATGTCAGTTGGTCGTATGTCATAAACAGAAATAAAGAAACAGTTCACATTTTACAACAATTCCATTTTTAGCTGCTATAAAAACAAGTAATCAAATTTTAAAAATATATAAAAGGATGGCTGAGTGGCATCTAAAAGACATGCTTCTTGCGTTTTTGTTGTTTCCATTTGAATGATGGAAAACATAGTGTAATGAATGAGTGAATGAATGTGTAATGAACAAATATACATATACAAATATATGTGCTTACATACTTAGTGTTATATTTTGGATGATGTTCGAAACACCTCATATTCAGCTTCAGGTCAAGTTTGACAGCGGGTATATTTACTCTGTATAATAATATGTACTTACTTCGTCATCGGGTGGTTTTAATTTCATCAATATTCTGCTACCGATCTTCAGCGAATCAAAGTTAGGCTCAATTGCTTCTTTTAGATTAGACAAAAGTGTCACAGCACCATGGGAATATCTGCAAAACATGAATATGGTTGTTCATGTGTTCTTTGAGATTATTTAAACCAAATGTGTGGCATCGTAGCTTCTAAACGAGTGGACCTATTTTGATGCGGTTTTTAGCTGACGTGATCTAGGTGGTTCTTAGTTTAAATTTATGTGTTCAGACGTTCGAATGACTTCCGTTCTTTTTGTTACAGAGTTTAGACACATAATGTGTACTTTACTGTCAAACATACGTGTGGGGGTTTACTTAATGTTTTTAATTATATTCATAATCTTAATAATTATCTTGAATAATACTATGAAAACTGTAGCGTCTAGAATCTTTTGAGAATATAAGACAGCTCAACTAACACTAACATTTAAATGTTTTTTGTTAATTTATCGCTTCATATTTCAGGCTCTCATTTAAAACACAAATATTAAATATTATACATCTTTTTATATTGATGTATTGTGATCAATATTTTAACCGTGTGGTAATTAATATTGATGCATTTACTGATTGAATTGAGTAGAATATTTTTATTGTCCAAATAGATTGATTGATTGCTTTATTCACAATAATAACAATTACACGTCATATAATGAGCAATTATAAGTAGATATTAAATCTACATTGAATAAATACGAAAAACATATTTATCTAGAATAAGTATATTATAAACTAGTCTTATCTAAATGTTCCTTATTATAAGCAATTGTTATATAGGCGTTACTAACTAAATTAATTCTTATGAATGTATAAAGCACAGGAGTTACTCACGTAATAAGTCAGAGGGTTCCGACTATAGTTTCAACCACATCTAGGCGAACCGAGACCGCGTCCGCGAGCGCCCCATATTCTACTTGAAAAAGACCACCGAATGTGCATGAAACTATAGTAGGAACCCTCTGACTTATTACGTGAGTAACTCCCGTGTTTTATACATTCATAATGTGTCAAAACCGTCAGATTTAATAACTAAATTAATTCTACTCCTAGTAGGCATCGAAAACGTGACTTGATTTATTTCATTACTTAATATATTATCACTTATTTTATTATTGGAATGATTTCCTCAACGCTGTAAGGTGAAATGTCAAGGAAAAAGTTTTTTATTCTCTGTTAAAGTTATGCACTGATTCACAGTTGCGAATCGGCTCTGAGAGGGCGTTGAAAACCAAAACAAAGATCATCCCCTTATTTACTATGTGTTATAAATTTAAGGAAATCACTGATATGAGATTTATATAGAGTTGCTAAAGCTTAGGCGCCGTATGTTTACGGTCGAAACTTTGTGTTACACACAAAACCTTGTGTTTTTGTGACTTGTGAACATTGGTAGACTAAGTAAATCATACTAATATTATAAATACGAAAATTTGTGAGTATGGATGAATGTTTTTTACTCTGTCACGCAAAAACTACAGAATGGATTTGGAACACAGATAGCTTATACCCTAGATTTTACACTTACACTTATTTTCAGTTAAATAAGAAAACTCCATGTCACTCTATTATGTTGAAGTAGGCTTTTCATACTCTTATTTCTATAAAATGTAGTGATGAGAATGGTAATTCAAGACTGAACGGATAATGTGCGCTTTGGAAATGAGTGTCTTCATTGATATGTTTAATCAACTTACAAAATCAAACAAAATTGAATGAATGAACAAAAATTTGCCTGCAACACAATTTCTCGATGATTCACCCAAGACTAAGGCCCATATTCCAAGAGAACTCTCAGTTCGGAATTATGATTTAAGAGTAGATTTAAGCAAAGATTGCTATGATATCTCAACCTAGATCTACTCCTAGTTTTGAAATACGGGCCTAAGATAGCCATCGAATTTTAGGCGGTAAAGTGAAAAGCTTATTTTGAATCGTTTTTCAACACTAATGTTCTGATATGTAATTATAGTGGATAATCAACTAGTCCCTAGCGGACCGAGCATCGTTCGTTGTTTCATAGATGGTGCTGTAGCAAAAATCTAACTTTTATAAAAAAAAACATTTTGTGTAGTCGTATTTTTACAAACAAAAAAAGTTAGAAAACACTATCTATAAAAGAAATCATTAAAATCGTTTCAGCCGATTCTGAGATGGTTAGTTTTACAGAGGCATGTCTTACACAGCTTTGACTTGGCCACGACATTTTTGATTTAAGTATTTACTATCAACTTGAAAATATTTGAAACTTGGCACTGGCTAAATACACAGATGTGTGGAGCCATGTACATATATAAAACAAAAATAGTTAACCATCTCTTTAGGACATTGGTTAAAATGAATGGATTTACATGTTCATTCTATTCACCTACACTTGTCGTTCAATCGAAGGTGCCCTCATCACTAAATCTTGTCTATGGTTGTGTTTGTTAACATTTTTGTTCAGGTAAGGATGGATAGACATACAATACTAGTTGACAGGTTGTACGGAAGTTTAGCAGACAAGGTTAACGCACAAGTGCAAACTTCATCATGCAAACATTTATTAAACTCACCTACATTGTTCATCACTGAATTTGCATTCTCCATCCAAAAAGAAGGGGCACGGCAACATCTCTGTATGGGTTGGATGTGTGAACAGCACACGTACCTGTAAAGAAAAATATTTTCATATTAAACAATGAAGATTTTCGACCACAAGTATGAATCAATTCTTAATTGTGGTACCATTGTTGCGGCAAATATTGATGGAGCAGATCTACAGTTTATTCTATTTTTCAAAATCAGAATCTACGGTCTAGTCATGGAATATTAACCTTTAAGTACCTACCTATCCATGAAAAAGCAAATAACACTAAGTCAAAGTATAACAAATAGACTTAAATAGTTTTAAAAAATATCTAAGCTATTAAACTTCCTCCATTCTTCTCCTAACCTCCACGTAAAGGTCTAGTAAAGTGCGCAATACTTTACTGAATTAACTGAACTTGTCCAATACTGTCGTTGTGTAGGGATCCCTTCATTACAGATTCGATCTCGTAGATAAACCCAGACCATAGCTTTTGTGCTATTACATAGGTCACACTAAAAGTTTCCAGAACTGGCCACTAACATTAACATATTTAAAAAGTAATTACAACATTTGAAAATTGAACTCTTTGGCTGTAGAATGCAGTTTGTTTCATCTGTCAATTGTTTTAACCGACATCAAAAAAAGGGGGTTACTCAATTCGGCCGTATATATGTTATTTTTTTTATTTTTTTATGTGTGTTCGCGGATAACTTCGTCGTTATGAACCGAATTTGATGATTCTTTGTTTGTTAGACAGAGTATACTTGTGGTACCGTGGTGGTCTCATTCAAATTTCATTACAATCGGACAAGCGGTTTTTTAGTTATACTCCAATAACTGAAAAGTGCTTCGCATATCTCGAAGATATTATTGTCGCGGTTGAAGACATCGGAGAACACACAATGACAATTGATCCCGTGAGTAGAAAAAATCACTGAAAAGGGTAAAAAAAATAGAACCGACTTCAACACTCAAAAGTGTGAAATAACTTGTCGAAGTCGGTACCATGAGCACAATATTGTGATGATAGTTACTTTTGTCAACTATCATTGTACATGGTAGACAACCCACCTGCAGATCATTAAACTGGTCATCTTCTTGTCTCGGTACAATGGCACAGACCATTGCATTGTGTAGAGTGGGCTGTCCACCCCACTTGTGGGTGTGGTATACTGCGCATTTCATGCCTAAAAGACTTGCAAGCTCATCCTGTAACATAATAATAGTTACGACAGAAATTACAGTCAATACAACACCGAATTTTTGTTTTAGTAATAGAAAAGTAAAATGCATATTAAATATACATAAATGGATGAAAGGCGCTGCTAGGTTAGCTATAGAATTTGAACTGTCAAACCTTTGCTGTATGTGTATTTATGTCACCATTAAAATCTTTAGGTTGCTACAACTACACACACACACACAAACACGCACAAACACAAACACGCACTAGCCCTAGCATTAATTCTATTATTCTAGTTCATTAATTCTAATTAGCATAGTAGCGCTACTTAGAATTAGTTTTTATTTGCTACTTATATAATTCTAGTTTTTATATATATATTTTATTTAATAACTGGAACTGCATGTACCTATTTCGGAGGGGGGCGTTGACATCTGCGACACAGTTTTACACTACTGCAGGTGTCATCGATTCTTCATTATTTATTGTATTGTTTTTAGTTCTGATTAAATAAATATTTGATTTGATTTGAACTATTTATGTATGATTTGATTGATAATATCTTTCCAAACAGCTGTTCCATTCCAGCCTTTCAAAGATCTTGTAGATCTTGCTACATATGCTATTTATATATATACAAAAATATATGTAAGTATGCACCTCTATATCACCATCTTCATTATTTTCATCCTTTGGTGATTCTGGTTTATCTTTTCCATCATTTTTCTCGTATGCCCCACTTTTGGCCATTTCTTGCTGTAATTTGGAAAATGTAATATTAACCTCTGTTTGGAATAAAACGGTTTTTCAGAGCTCGGCGCATCGATTTGACAGCTAACCTGGGCTATGAGAGACGCAGTGGGTAAAAAACCGGCTCCGAGGCGGAGCGTGCGCGTCATCGAGAAACGCGATTTGATTGGGACGCTCTGGGAGTGATTTGGGATAGTTGAGTCAACGGGTGGACATCAGGAAAGTAGTTACAATCGGTTGCTAGCAAAAAGTGACCTGACGTCGGTCGTTCTAAACGGCGCGACGTGGTGTGTGGGCTCAGATGGAACCATGTTTGGAACTGTTATGGAACCTGGAGCAACAGAGTTGGCGGCAACGGGTACTCAGCGCTGGGGCAAATATCTTTGCTCTATTCTGAATATGTTCATCTGGCCAGTTGTTCTATGTAAGGTTTGTACCTTAAAGAGTCCTCATCCACTGCAGGAATCGATTCGCCTGACTTATTGGGCGAGTCCATTAACCATTATTGTTTGCTTAAGTTGAATTATTTTCCACGCCGATGGTGGAGTGTTTGGAGAATTTCTCCAGGAAAGTGAATCCTGCCAATGATCTTAAAATAAGTTGCCACGTGCCTTCTCCCCCGGAGATGCATACTTTTATTAATTGATATTTTAGTTTTAATATATTCTTATGTGGTGGTCCCGTTTTATAGCTACACTCCAATAACTTAAAAGTGCTTCACTTACTTCGCGATATTATAGTTGCGGTTGAAGACATTGATGCACATACACAATGACAATTGAACCCGTGAGTAGCAAAGGTCACTGAAAAGGTAGAAAAAAAATTTTTTACCAAAAAATGGAACTGACTTCAACACTCAAAAGTGAGAAATAACTTGTTGAAGTCGGTGCCATGACCACAATATTGTGATGATAGTTACTTTTGTTAACTCTCATGGTACCAACTTTAAAAAGTTATTTCTCACTTTTGAGTGTTGAAGTTGGTTGCATTTTTTGGTAAAAATTTTATTTCATCATTATAATAAGGCACTTTCGTAAGTGGAGGGGGATGCGAGGGAATGTGTGGAGCGGATCCCCTTTTCCCTTCCCCACCATGTTCATTATAAGGTAATGCATAATTTTTGAATTATGCCTGTTTTAGTAAAATCATAACCACACTTTTTGTAATACTTTGCTGATTAAATTTATTGTTTTATTGAATGTGTAATAGACTTTTAACTGCTTCCCTGGCCGCTGCAGCGGTACGCTCGCTTTGCTCGCTCGGCTCGCAGCACATTGTTTTGTCGCAGTTTCAACCTAACCTAGTTTTTTTTCTGGTGGGGTGTTCTGATTTAGTAGTGGTAAATCATGTAACTAAAAGTTACATTTTATTAATTTGCTCTTTATTGTAAACATATTTGACTACATTTATTTATTATTCTAAGGCTTATATAAATTATGTGTTTAATGTTTTATGTTCTGCAACTTCTCCTTTACAGGGTCTACCCATTCTCTTTCTCTCCCCTAATCCCTCAAACTACATGTTTTGTAAACTTAACTTTAGAGCCAAATTGAGCTTTTGATCTGTGACTCAATCGCATAATACACGATCACAGCTCAGTTGTGACGCACTATGATCATACAGAGCTGTAGTCACTTGATTTTCAAATGTTCATCATGGATATCTCACATTGAGTAACCCATGACATATCAGATTTAAAAGGAGCAAATAATTACATTCCACCTCACCATGAACAAGGCATATTCATCATCCAACTCGGTCTTTTCAGATTCCTTAGATGCTTCAGATTCATTGCTTTTACTTGTTAAAGCATCCAAGCTTTCTTGAGTAAGTTGTATAAGCTGCGTCAAATCATCCCGCAATGCAAGTAAAGGAGCCCGTTCCGACGCCTCGCTGGTGCTTTCAAGAGCTTGGTTTACCATGGAAATCTAATGTAATTACATTATTAGAAATATGTATAGTAAGTATGATTTTATGTAAAAGCACATCAGCTTGCTAGCACATACTTGTTGTTTGTATTGGCTAAGTGACGAAGCTAAGTCCTCCATATTAGATCGATATAAGGAAGTATTTTCCTGCACCTAGGTATCTCTTAGCAAAGCATTTATATCAATTTATCAAAATCAAAGCATTTTTCAATCAATCTCGATTCACCAAAAACAATGTCCATAGTTAATAGTTAACTATGTGTTACCTATGCATTGACCTGACCACAGATTACTTAGGGAAAATAATATCAAAACACGTAGTATTGTAATCTCTTTGATCAAAACCATCAAAATAGTACAGGCGTGCGTTCAGCAGCTCCATCGGCCAAGCCATATCTTGCTCTGGCAGCGGATGTGCGGCGTTCACGAACTCAACTACAAGCAGAGCATTGTTTGCTGTAGCGTAGCTGTAGAGCATTATTTGCTCCCCCAATATTTGATCATGACCGTTCACGTCAACCTGTCAGAGCAAATTATGCTCGACGAGACCATAATCTTTCTACCTCTAGAATCGATCAAATCTTGGTCGGCTGTCAAAAGTGGCATATGCAGTAGTAACTATCATGTGATCCATGAACAATATAAGTTACTTTTTCTCCTTCTTCTGCAACATGCTTTGAAGTAGCCGTTCGTGAGACATCGATCAAATATTGGTCGATCAATATTTGGCCAACGAAGCTCCTGAACGTAGCCACGTACTTAATATTTCGAAGCTTCCAATGGCCTATTAAACCGTAGGTATCCCTAAGTAATCTGTGGCCGTAATTAAAACGAAGTGATTACATACTCCATATATAATTACTTATCTGTGACATGCTCATTGTTGGCCGTAATCACAAAATAGAGTACCAGCTGTAATATCCCTAGAGAATGGAATATTAATGGATATTAATATGTATTTATTTACGTGCTGTAAACTGTTATCTCTCTAGTTCAAGTTTCAACTAAGGCATATAATCTTATTGCCTTGGCTGCAGATTACAATTATAAAAAATGCTTGAAAATGAAGAGGTTGATGATGACTACTTCACGCCAATTACAAAGTAAGTATCCCTATCGCTTTCGTTACTAGGCTGAGGCTGAGCAAATCTTTGGAGTAAGTTATTGTAGAAGTACATATTTATATCTCAAAGGCTGCTGCATTTTATTTTTCCTAAGTACCTAGTTATATTTCTGGTGCACATAGACGTCCTGTGCCTATGTGTATAATGTGTATAACCTTTGAAACAAATATACATATATTTTAGTAATATTAGACCTTATGATGTGAAGTGTGTGTGTGATATGCTCTAAAATTAACTGGGTGATTTAAAATCAAATGAATAATAAATATAACTTGGTGTTTAGCTGCTATTCGCTCGGTGGAGCAATATTTTTTTCCAACCCTGTTACATTACTTATGTAACATGTAATTACATTATAAAATATAAACATGTAGTATAAATTAAAAAATATTTTATATGCAGGTTTTTTAAATTATTTTTTCATTATCCAGGACATCTCTGGCTAGTATATTCAAAAAACCATTTACTGAGGAAATAACTGAAAATGAAACATTGAAGTACACACCGCCTTCTCCGAAAACGTCACAAAAACATAATGACCCAAAAGTTAAGAAAACATATGAATTTATATTTTCATGTGTTTTTGAAGCCTATCAGTGGTAAGTACCATTACCTTAATAGTTTATTTTCATCCTAGTAGCGCCCTGCTCTTTTAGCCACATCGATTAAGGTTTTCCCGCTACCTCAATTATCCCAGGAGAACTATTCTTTTCTGGGATTAAAGTAGCCTATGTGTTAAAGCAGGATCTAACCTTTACCATACCAACTATCATACAAATTGTTACAGCCATTTGAGTGTGAAGAAGTAACAGAAGTTTTTTAATTATTTGCTTATCCCATAGCATCAGGAGCATTTTCAGGAAATATCAAAATTGGTGCTGCCAGTTGTTGGTGAAGAAGTAACAAACATACACACTTGCACAGATACAAACTTTCGCCTTTATAATATTATTGATTAAGCATTATAATAATACAAGTAACACCCCGCGGTTTCACCTGCGTGGATTAGGGTTTTCCCGTTACCTTAATTATCCTTTGGAACTATTATTTTTCTGGAATAAAAGTAGCCTATGTGTTAATCCAGGTTTGAACTATCTCCATACCAAATTTACCGAAATTGGTGTAGCCGTTTGAGCTTGAAGAAGTAACAAACATACACACAAACTTTCACATTTATAATATTAGTAGGATAGGATTAGTGGGATACCTACATATGAAGTGGGACATTTGAAGCATACCATATTGATACCTTTGTCTTAGGAATAATCTAACATGTGCCGAGGTGAAGACCTTAGTACTTCTTATTTCTCTAATTAATATAGACAAAAAGTAAAAGTAAAAAAGTAAATGAAGCTACTTGTTGAATGCTATTTGCATTATATTCCAAAAACCAATTTTACTCTTGCTTTCCCTAAAGTTTTGAAAGGTTATATTATGTTTGTTTAGTAAGAAACTTGGGTGGTAACCACAACAGTACTTTCTCACTTTTTCTTTATCACACTCAGACCCCCTCACTAGGATTCCCTGCGTCGCGGGAGGCATGGGGACACACAGTCACAGCACACCCAAAACCCGGCACAAACATCTACACTCATCGCACAAATATTTGTCCCTGCCGGGATTCGAACCCAGGGTCCCGGAGACACAGACGTCATGTCACTGACACTGACCACTGCGCCACGGTGACCGTCAAGTTAGCGGCGGGTCACCACACACTATCTCTTATCTATATATAAAGTGCCCAAACATTGTTTGGGAAATAACAAATGACTAATTTATGTGACAATATAATCACTTAAGGTATTCATGAATGTTTTTTTCTTATTTCCAGGCTTGAAAATGTGTATACACATAAAGGAAAACTAGGATGTGCAGTAGTGAAACTAACCACAGAGGGATGCAATTTTCACAGTATTCTTCTTTACGACTCTAAAAAAGCAACTGTATCAACTACAATAGCAACAAAAGATTTAAATGTCACAGTTAACGGAACTGGTGCTTTGTCATACTATGACAGCTATCAAAAGTACTGGTGTTTATCTGGGCCCGAAGATGATATCCAGAAAATCACAGACATATTGAAAACATGTAATGTTAATGTAAATGCTTCTAAAGATGACTCTTTACCACAAAAAAGCAAAATTGATAGTGATCATATAGAAATGGATGATAAAATTAAAAATGATTTTGAATCTAAAGGGGAATTTGAATCTGTGAACACAACTAAGAAAAACATTGGAAGTGACACAGATTCATCAATAAACAGAAAAACAAAAACTTCCATTTTAAACAGAATGGCTAATATGGGTCAATCTGTTCTTCCTCCAAATACTTTCCCTAAAGAACCAACAAGTTACTCATCAGATTCAAATGAGTCAGAAAATGATATGGTAGCTATTCGACCTAAGCCAAGTATAATGAAAAAACCCATATCAGAGAAGAATATTTTTCAACAACAACGAAATGTACCTAAAAAATCGATTGTCCCAAGAATTCACCATTCCATGGAATATAAAACATCCGCTAATGTTGAAGATCAATTAATGCCAGTAAATAGTTCAAACATTATAACAAGTACATCAGGAAATGAACTAAGTTTCTTCACTACAGAGCAGAGAATTGCAAATAGTGAGTTAAGAATAAACATGACTAGGATGTCCGACAAAGTAGATCACATTTTAGATAAGTTAAATTACTTGGAAGTGAAAGAAAAAGAAGGATCTTCAAATATCAACACTGAGATACTGCAAAAACTACTAAAAGAATATGAAAGTAAAATCAAAACATATGAAGAGTTATTTAAAAACGTAGACATAAATCCAAACATAACACATCAAAGTACTTTAACTAATACTGACAATACTAATGAATTAATAATGTTAAGAAGTAAAATTGCAGAACTCAATGTATGTATAAAACAAAAGGATGAAGAAATACGTTTACTAAACAAAGAAAATAAAGTTTTAAAAGGAATTAGCAACCCTCAAAATAAAGATGGGCTTTTAATAAGAATTACTGAATTGGAGCGAGAAGTTTCGGTAAAGGATGAGATTTTGTCAAAATATAAAGCTCAAAATGATGAATTATCTAAAACAACTTATGCTGATCAATTAGAAAGTACAATAAAAGTAATAATGAATGATACATATCATGCAGCTGCTGCCAATTTCGATACTACTAAAACATATACAGGTGAAGAAATTCAGACTTTAATAGCAGCTGTTATCAAAAAAGTTACCATAGAATATTTACACAGTACAAAATAACTAACTGTTTATACTACTGGCGTAAATTAATTTACTATGGGGAAATGTCATTTTGAAACATAATATTTCATTAAAGTGAATGTAACATTAGGATGTCTGCCAAATACATCACTGCTTGGACTGTGTATAAACTTGTATGTATATTACTATGTAATAACACAGATATAGAAGTCCAATAATATATAATGCGGCAATAAGTAGACAATTTATATTTTTTTTAGTGTGTAAAGAATACACACAGCCCCCCCCAACAAGGATTCCCTGTGTTCCGGTAGGCATGGACACGCACAATCACAGCACACAAACATCCAAGACCCGGGACAAACATCCACACGCGTCGCACAAATGTTCGCCCCGACCGGGATTCGAATCCAGGGTCCTCGGAGACACAGAAGTCATGTCACTGACACTGACCACTGCGCCACTGCGAATGACATTATAATTACATGATGTGTGATTTTAATATTAGCCCTGTTAGGGAGATAGTACCCTTAATATATAAAACAGTATTTTATTGGGAAGGTGGCCTTATGATTTACTTTTCCTATATAAGATAATCAGTGGTTTCTATTTAGCAGGATGAAATTGCAGTATAAACAATCCAGTGAAACTAATAATGTGAAGTGCAGTAGATACTTAATGATTAAAATTTTATTTTATACAGCATAAATATTACATCTGGGGGTATGTGGAGCTTCTGTTCTATCTTACTCGCCTTGAGCCATTGGAATTAGATGTCCAATGGCTTCCCTTCATTAGGGTAAGTGTTTCGATCGCGTCGCCTGGACTCAGATCGTCATCTATCTAAATATCGCAGAAAATCATTATTATCCAGATGTGCCTAGTTATGAAGAAATTAGGGTCTACAGTTAAAAAACTAAAAATATAGAGCATGTAATTTACAATACCTAAAGGGAAACAAATACAATGTTTTTGACAATAATAGGTTTTTAATAATCAACAAAAACACTAAGGGTGGAGTCAATCAAGATTTTAACGTCCGATTATCAATGAACTTAACGTCGGTTAACTATGGTAAAAACTGTTTGACCGACGGTTATACGACGACGTGACACGCGGCGACGGTTAATGGTAAACTGAGCCTAGAAGTTGATAATTAGGTTTATTTCATCATTTTTCGGAAAGCAATACAAGGAAAATTAAAGTCAGCTTGTCGGTAAAACTAATTGTAGTTACAGATGGACTATTATACTATATTATGCGACCCTATCCTTTTAACCGTATTCCTTGAAAATAATATAACTAAATGTTTTCCATTTCATATATAAAAAGTAGCTCTCTAAAATCCTACTCCCAACCCCACCGCCTTCAAGTCAAGTCTGAAAACCGTAACCTTGAGCACCTGAGATTCTCCGACAAAAACAAAAATAGAGAAGTAGGTAATAATAAATATCAGGTAGCTCCAATGATGTTTTACTAAAGATTACGTATATTCATACTGCGCGGTGCTTAGATTTTGTTCCTTTACGACATAAACATGCTTACTGCGACAGATAATACGGTACAAATAATATAGAACAGGATAGCTATATGTTTAGACTTGCGCTTGAAATACGCGTCGTAATCAAAATTACTACAATTGACTTAATTTTGCCGCCTCAGTTGTCGCGCGCTTGTGCGACATCTACCTCATATAAACATATATTATCATTGGGTAGCTCATATCAAGTGTGTATTTTAATGTAAGGCTATATCGTAACGCTTATTTTTTTAATTCGTCTTATGTTATTTCAATTTATTTTTGGGTTATTTAGCTGAACTTAGATGATGTTATACGCTCGTCTTTTTTCAGCTAGTGATTTAATTAATATGTAATTTGTGGATTACGTTGTGGGTATCACGATTACAAATATAATTTTTAGTGTAGGTTAATTATTATGTCATATTGTGTATACTGTTCAAGTTACATATCTATGATACTGTTTGTATTAGAGTATTTTATAGAGTACTATTCTGACTCCTTTTTTTCCCATAGAACTGATATGTAATACGTACTACATAATACTTCTATGCGTAGTGGTACAATTTTTCGTAGTAGTTTATGTTCTCTTTGGCACAAACTAAATAGACTCTATTTAATTTGTGCCAAAGAGAATATTAAATAGAGTACTGCGCAGAGATTACTGATCAGAAAGCGAAAAAAGTTACATTTTAATTTAATTTATTAGTCGCATCGTTTATTGCAATTCTTGTTTATTTAATTATTTTTCGGTGTCTACATGAAATTTGTGTAGTTTTATTTGAATTAATTCTATTTATTGATAATATTTACAATGCCTGATACATTCACTTGTATAACCTGCCAAGTAATGTTCAAAACAGCTGAGTTGCAACGTGATCATTATAAACTTGACTGGCACAGGTATAACTTAAAGAGAAAAGTAGCAGGAATACCGCCTGTTACGCTCGAGGAGTTTGACCTTCGAGCTAAGGAGCATCGGGAGCAAACCCAGAACGCGACGCGTGATGAATCACAGTATTGCAAGTATTGCTCAAAATTGTTCAACACAAGGAACTCGTTCAATAACCACCTAAATAGCAAGAGACACAAGTTGGCTGAAGAAAACTATGCTGAGGAAGAACACAGTGTTAACTCTGATACAGACAGTTTTGTGAAAGTGGAACCTGGTGGCACACAAGCACAACAACCTGGAAAGTTTGTAGTTCTCAATCCTGACCACGGCTCTGACGTTGAAGAGGTTGAAACAGATTCTGAAATAGAAGAGGTAATTTTTCATGCAAAATTCAGTGCCTATAATTTATTTGGTTTTCTTATCAGGTGGACCATATAGTGTTAAACCTAACCTTACTTTTTCCTAATCAAACTCTACAATCTTGTTATTGTGTATTTTGATTTTTTTGCATTACTATATTCCGCATTGAAGGATTTGGTTTCTGGTGAAATTACAGGCACATGAGACTTATCACTTTATATAGGGTGATAGGCCCAGTAAATTATATCTCTCTATGGGTAGAGGTTACCATTTAACATTCTGTGGGCCTTTTGCATATTATGTCACCTTATCCTATAAAAAAAGTGTTGATTATATCCTTACTTAATTATCCTTACTTGATAAAAAAGGTAAACAAACCAATGTCATCTACAAAAGTTACGAATCTCTGCAGAAAATCACAATTAAGACACACAACAGTCCCGGGATATAGTAGAAACAAATGCTACTCTTTATGCATGGGTATCAACAAAATTCATCCTAATTAAACTTATTTTCAGTTAAATAAGAAAACTACAATTAAAGTCACTCCATTATGTTGAGGTAGAGTTTTCCATACTCTATGAAATTTAGTGATAGGAATGGTAATTTAAGACTGAACGGATTATGTAAGCTTTAAGAATGAGTGTGTTCATTGATATGTTTAATCAACTTCAAAGTACAAAATCAACCAAAAATTCAAGAATTTTGTATCAAGTAACAAGCATAAATTATATATATTATAATTATAAAGAACAGGTACATCTGAAATGAAGAATCTAATTAATATGAAATAATATTTTTCATTTACGCTACTTTTACAAAGATTTGCCCGCAACACAATTTCTCTAAGATTTACCCAAGACTCTAAAGCCCATATGCCAAGGGAACTCTCAGTTCGGAATAATGATTTAAGAATAGATTTAAGCAAAGATTGATATGAAATCTCTGCCTCAGTCTACTACTAGTTTTGGAATACGGGCCTAAGATAGCCATCAAATTTTAGGCAGTAAAGTGAAAAGCTTATTTTGTATAATTTTATTTTTCAAAGCTAATGTTCCTTTGTGCTTTGATATGTAATTATGGACCCCAACTCTATCTATATAAAAAAATTAATCAAAATCCTTTCAGCCCATTCTGAGATGGTTAGTTTTACAAAGGTATGTCTGACACAGCTTTGACTTGATCACTACATTCTTGATTTATTTACTATCAACTTGAAAATATTTGAAACTTGGCACTGGCTAAATATACAGATGTTTGGAGCCATGTACATATATAAAACAAAAATAGTTAACCATCTCTTTAGGACATTGGTTAAAAAAGAAAGGATTTACATGTTCATGCTCATGTTCGAAGGTACCCTCATCACTAAATCTTGTCTATGGTTGTGTTTGTTTACATTTTTTGTCAGGTAAGGATGAATAGATTAGAGTAAAAATAGATAGAAAGAATCATCCAGAAGTGACAAATGTAGCAAATATAATACCTGCCCAGTCAGCATTAGAATTTTCAGCAATATACATATAATTCTTGTAGAAATTCCTCCTATATTTGTTAGGAACTATGCTATGGACCTCTGATATCCTATTCTTAGTTGACTTAAATTATGCTTTCTATCATACTTTTCCTTGCTTTTGTTTTAGTTTTGTATTCCATTGTACTTAGTCTATCTTTCAATAGTTTTGAATAACCGCTAAGGTACGAGAGGGAGTGTTAGCATTTAGATGAAGGTCTGTTTAGTATAAATATGATAGTCTGTGAGCCGCTCTAACATTGCCTATGTCATATGACATCATGATAAAATGCATGGCAAATCATAGCACCTTGAATTGGCTAGAAGTCTGAGAAAATCCTTCACTTCCGCTCAAAATGTTTAGGATGTTAGACATTATAGAAAATTTGTATTTAGGTCTGATCTTAAACTATTAATAAAAAATATTGATAAACATTGTGTTACATGAAAAATTGGCCATAAAATGAGCATGAACGAGCACATGCCAGTTAGATCTTATAAAAAAATGTATTTATGATTTATTAATTGTGATAAAATAATTTACAGCTGGACTCGGATGAGTGGGAAGAGTGTCGTATCAAAGGCAGTGATTCTCTCATTAAGCCTAAAGACTGTCTATTCTGCCCTCATCGTAGCAAGAATATGGTTAAGAACCTCAAACACATGTCTGAGGCACATTCCTTCTTTATTCCTGATGTTGAATATTGCATTGATATGAAGGGATTGCTCTTGTATTTAGGAGAAAAGGTAAGAGATAACTATATATTCACACACACTTAAAATTGAGTGATACAGTGTTAACATAACATGACTGAAAATAATGATTCCCTTGATCTGACAAGTTCTTCGAAATCTCGCACTACCCATAACAATTAATGCAAAATTAATGTCACATTATAAATACTTTTGTGATAAACCTCTCTATAGATAATTTTTAATCATTGTAAGCCAATGGCATCTAATTGACACTAATAGATAGTTTATTGTCAACTTATACCTTTATTTGTCATATCCTACCAATGAAACACACAATCCTACCATAAACTCAACAAGGCTACCCAGAACTCTACAATTTAAAAATTATTGGTGGCAATACATTTCCAGCTGGGGTTTTCAGATTATGGAGTTGATGATGAATCCCTGAACAATTTTATAATGTGGTGTCCAGGCAGACATAGATTTACATTCAAATATATAATATCTATTTCTCATGGGGCTTGAACACATTAGATGTAAATGTAATGAATGTAGATGTTTTTTTGTTCATTTGAATTCCAATTCTATCTTTATCTTTAGATATCGCAAGGCTACATGTGCCTTTGGTGTAATGAGGCTGGTCGCACATTCTATTCTATGGAAGCTGCTCGTGGCCACATGGTCGACAAGGGGCACTGCAAGATCTTGCATGAAGGATTAGCATTAGCTGAATATGCTGATTTTTATGACTACAGGTAAATAGATGCACACACTATAGGATATATAGCATATTATGCCGTTTCATAATCTGTACTCATTTTTTGTCAATATGGAGGCACCCACATTATCCTTACTTGGAAGGGCATCCAATAGCTCCAGAGAATCGACCCGACTCTTGTTATAAAATCTGTTTTGTCTTGTTATAAAATTGACCTATTTCTATTGTTCTTATCATTATACTACTTTGCAAATAACAAGCGGTCCACATAATTTTATAGAAAGTATAACATAGCCTATGTTACCCGGGGATAGTGTAGCTCCCAACAGTGTAAGAATTTTAGAAATCGGTTCAGTACTTTCGGAGCCTATTGAATGCAAACAAACAATTAAATCTTCTTCTTAATAATATGAGTATAAATTAGCCACCTTACATGGTACTTATGAATTGCTTGTCAGGCAGTGTGCCTGTTTGCTTGGCACTTTAAAAAAAAAAAAACGTAAATAAAAAAAATTGTTGGTTTCGTACAGTTTTTGTAATCTATGATATATATTTATTTTTGTAATGTTGGTATCCTTGTAATTCTTATAAACTTACAAGTTGGCTTTGTAGTCATGTATATATAATCACATTAATTTCCCTGTGTTTATGTTGTCATTATAATTATTCCTGTGTATATTTTGTGGAACAGTGTATACCTACTCTATTAGTAGTAGTTTATTAAACTGTATCATAAAAAGGGTTCCTAAAACACGAGTGTAAGTTAAAAAAACGAGCCGTAGGAGAGTTTTTTTTTATCATTACATTACGAGTATTTTATGAACAAATAATGTGCAGTTGCATACACTACTTTATCGAATCTCATAAAATAGATAATGAAATTCACGTAAAATCACAGCACGTTTGGATTTATTTGTAAACGTTTAGCGCCAAAATCCATTTGCTAGTCGCGCATGCGTGTTGCGCCGCTTTTACAGACTATATGTGGAAAAACTGCATTGCAACCTCATTGGTCCAGCTGAAGTTGTATCTTAATAGTAAACAAGATACATTATGATACAGTTGTCCATAGAAGGGCTGTATCATAATGTAGCTCTTTAAATTTATTTCGACATAATGTCTATAAAGACTGTCAAATCATACACAGACCGTTTTTGATTTTGTAATCTTTATATTTTAGTATGAGATTAGATAAAAGAAATTACGAATACTTCTTTGCTATCAGCAATAAATATGTAAACAACGGAGATACCACTGCAAAAAAAATATGTTTTATAATGCTACTTTAGTATATTTGACCAAGAAAACATTCAAACACTTGTTTCTAGTAGTAATTTGCTTAATTATAAAATCGTTTTGTACTATTTACTATACCATAATATGTATTCTATATAATATTATGATGTAGGAAAACATTTATTATAGAAATTATTTTATTTCATTAGTAGGACTGCAGTGATTCTAAACATTTTTGTTACTGTTATTTCTCATTTTATTCATGTTTCATGTATCGAACTTGAATGTAATTCATATACATATTAAATATATACATATTCATCACATATGCTGGCGCAATCTAGCGTGATTAAACATTTAATAAAATCTGATTATCAAGTGAGATAATGTTGATGCACTAAGTCTAAAGTTTATAAAAAAGGTAACCTCTGTGACAATGTTTGTAAAAAAATCTAGTTAACTGTTTTCCTTTTTTTCAGTTCTTCATATCCTGAAGCGAAAGAGGACGGTGAAAAGATGGATGTGGATGAAGAAGTGGAAGGTCCCGCTGTACTAGACGGCGATGACTTCCAGTTGGTGCTACCCTCGGGGATCACCGTTGGACATCGTTCTCTTATGAGGTAAACTTGAAACCTAATAAATAAATGCGACCTTATTTACAAACACAACTAAAATAATTTATTATTATGGTATTGCGTACATTTATCTGTACAGAGTTTCAATGGAAGTCCCACCATAGGCTATCCTTAAATATGTTATATTATGTTAAATTGTAATAATAGTCAGTGCATTAGTCTCAGTCGAAACACTTAAGCGTTCGAAAGCGTTTAACCAGAACTGAATCATCATGATGATTCAGTTCGGCTGTCAAACTGACGCGCACTGGTTCGATCCCCATCAGCGCATTAAGGTTCAGGTGGTAGGTACTTAAGAGTGCCTGTCACCAAACACAATGTGTTCTGGCAGCAGTCCTTGAGAGCCAGTAAACATTCTTGGTCTAATGTGTATACATCTTCGACCATAATTACTGTCTCTGACCATTATATACATGCATAAAAAACACTTACAACTGGTAAATACAGGCAAAAGTAGTATTGGCGGCATGGGTTGAGCAATAACAGTTTCTGAACTGACATGGTCATTAATATTATACGATAATAAATATTATTGTCGGGATATTTACCACTTATTTTGGACAACATATTTTGCACAACATGAACCATCTTACAAGTAACTGACCATTTACTCGTGAACATGACTCATGTAACACAAAATTCTTTTTTGTTTGTGGGTTTACCTCTGAGGTGGTCCCATTTAAATTTCATCAAAATTGGACAAGCGGTTTTTGAGTTACTCTATCAAACTGAAAAGAATTATGAGAATCAGTCCAAAAATTGAAAGCTGGGGAGCTTGGGAAGCAATCAGTGAACATACATAAAATAAAAACATACAGTCAAACATATAAAACCACCTCCTTTTTTGAAGTTGGTTAGTAAATATCCTGATAATAATGCTAATTGTTGTCATCACAGTTTTGTCCGATAATCATTGGTTAATAGCGCTTTTGACGGATGCCCCTGGTCAAAGCTACTTTTAATGAGTACCAATAGATTTACTTTTAATGGTTTTTGTGTACGCTTAGACTTTTTAAGAGTTTTGACTAGCTTCATTGGGATATAGTACTTTTACAAGTCAAGACTTGACTGATTTTGCCGGTTTAAAGTACTTTAGGGTGGAATTTACAATAGATTTTTGACAGGTCTATTTTTGTCTAGCTGGCTATCTGGCTAGCTGACCCGACAGCCGTTGAATATTGAATTTGAATTGGTATACTTAATAAATAAAAATAAAATTGTTTATTAAACCTGTATATGTAACCCCTTGATGAAACTTTGTGGGTTTAATTTTCATAAATCCGTTCGTAGTGAATGGCCCGTCATAACTATCTGTGTACCAGAATAATCCCAATACGTTCAGATATTTGAGCTAAGTATTGCTACATGAGTTAGTCAGGCAGTTATGGTTCCTTTTTTATATACAGATGAATTGGTTATATTTTTCTCATGTATTTCCAGATACTACAAGCAGAACATAACACATAGCAGCCAAGCTCTCGTGAAGAAGTCTGACCGGAAACTGCACAAGCTGCTCGGTGTCTATAAGGCCCTCGGCTGGGCCCCTAAGGACCAGGCGGTAGCCGCTAAGTACGTATTATTTTACCTTATTTCACACTAGCGGTCCGCCCCGGCTTCGCACGGGTAAAAAATTTGAATATTAAAAATTATAAGGAGCCCTAATTTAAAAAAAAAAAATATAGCCTATGTTACCCACAGTGAATGTAGCTTTCCAATGGTGAAAGAATTTTTGAAATCTGCACTGTAGTTTTGGAGCCAATTCGTTACAAACGTAACAATTCGTTACAATTGTAAACTTCCGTAAGGTATCGGTCCAGTCTAGTGTGTCGTTTTCGATGAAGACTATCTCCGTTCGATCCACCGAATTTATATCTGCCAAAAACATAACAGAGACAAAGGTGTGATTTCTTCAAAACATTCCTATGCAAAGTGTTCTCGTCTTTGTAGCTCTCGGCTACGGTGAAGACCATTGTCTTCACACCTTATTAATGCGGTCGTCATATTGAATGCGGTTTCGCATCATTAATGCGGTAACATTTTGTTTGCAGGAATGCCCGCGACATCCACTTCATGAAGCGCGTGCAAGCTAAATGGCAGATGAAGCTTTCCGTGCGAGCCAATAAGTTCCAAAAACATTACCGACCACAGGTTAACTTCTAAGGTGCTCACCTCTATGTCCTATGTAATAAATACTATTTTCCCGTTCATTGTTATGTTCGTTATAGTTACTAGGCTTATATATCATTGTTTATATAAAATACTTGTTAAAATGCCATACATGTAAGGCTGCCAGCGTGGTTTGTTGAAATGATTAAATCTTAAAATGAATTACTCAAGTTTTCGTATCATGGCTTAAAAAATGACAACACATTTGCGTAGGGGTATGGTACTTTGGTATAACTGTCCCCAAACACAGCGTATTTGTTCATTTGCAACAGTCCTTGAGAGCAAGTATACATAGTATGTCTGGCCTGATCGCATCTTCGACTACATCGTCACTGATCAAGTAAGACAGTGGTCAAACTCTAGATCTATGAGGTATAAAAAACAGTTACTTTCCCTTTTTGCAGTTTTGTACACATATGATTCACATGTCTTTAATTCTTCTTTAAATTAGTAATTAGTCTTTAATTTCTTACTTACTTCATATTAAATTAAAATTAATTAATTAATGCATATTGTAAGCCATTTTCGAAATCACTTAACAATGTGTTAAAACATAGATCATAATAGGTTGGCTCTCTGTGTATTTTCCACCGTATATATAAAGGGGAGTGTTCTGAAGAGCTCTTCAACTTTATTCCGTCGTCACCGGTTTTACGACCGCACTAGCGGACACCGCTTGCAAGCTCATCCACATATTATTGAGTCATGGGAGTGACACGCAGTGCGATTCTACCGATCGTTTTTGGCACTCATCTCCAAAATGGGGAACGAGCTTCCACTCTCTGTGTGGAGTCTTTCCCGAGTAGCTTTAATATCGGATTCTTCAAAAAAAGAGTGAACAGAGTCTCTAAAAGGATTGGCGACGTACCATAATGCTGGGGCCATCGCGATACGTCGCCAATCCTTTTAAAGATATTTTAGGTTGTTACAACTGTTAATTAAAAATTTACTGTTATTTTTTCTTTTATTCTACTATCTTTTTCAATGAAATGTGATTTCCCGTAAATAAAGACCAATTTCAAAACCAACCCAGTTTAACCAATGTAAAATTATACTATTTCCAACAAATATTATAAATGTGAAAGTTTGGATGGATGGATGGATGTTAGTTATTCAATCACGCTCAAACGGCTGGACGGATTTGGATAAAATTTGGTATGTAGATACTTTAGGTCCCGGAATAAAACATAGGCTACATTTCATCATCATCAATCATCACCACGCGGGTAAAACCGCAGGGCGCAGCTAGTTTCCAATATACACGCTCTCATCCCTCCACTCCTGGCACATACATAATACACCATTACCCGACGCTTGCTCTTACCTCGAATTACTGTTCAGAATTGATATTCCAGAATCTAAATCATTATGTATCCAGTCATTTCGACAACTACCCACAATAAAATAAAACCAATTTGACCCTCGCACTGTCATGTATGTCGTGATACTTTTACACAGTTAATTGAGAGGCGGTTCTTTGTTGTGCAAACAATTGAATATATATGCGCGGTATTCAATTGTTTGAGCGATGACGATACGATAACTTAGATGTAAGTTATTCGTGCTACACACACGAGCACAAAAAGGGATTTTGTGATTGTCTTCTAGCAAAATATATAACCCAAATTAAATGAGTAAAGCACTTAGATAGGCTCTGGACGCATAATTATAATGATTCGTACACGAATCCCTATCGATATTGTAGCATAGGTATAGTGATGAATATATAAAACACGGGAATTACTCACGTAGTAAGTCGGAGGGTTCCGACTATAGTTTCGACTATATTCTGTGGTCACCACATTCTCCTTGAAAAAGACCAGCGAATATGGTCGAAAAATAATAAATAGTCGGAACCCTCTGACTTACTACGTGAGTGATTCCCGTGTTTTATACATTCATAATTTTAGTGTTATTATTGATAAGTGTCAAACTGATTTGGGCTTTATAATAACCATATAATTATACATACGGATACATTAATGTGATTGCTTTATGGCCAAAAATGGCCCAAATTTCTTATCAAAGCACCTACACACTAACCAAAAAAAACCTTACAAACGGGTTCCAGGACGAGCTTCAGCGACCGAAAAAAAACAATCACGATTATCTATCGCAATTGTAGCGAAGTCGTATCGATGAGAATTAGTTACTGTCTATTGGTAGTAACGGATTAAATTGAGGAATTCATGCATGGAGCATTCATAGTTTGTACTTGCGATTGGTGTGTTCTTTGTGCTACAAAGTTGGACTCATTATGTAGTACATATATATTATTTATATTAAAGAT
Organism: Apeira syringaria; assembly: GCA_934044485.1. Lineage (NCBI taxonomy): Eukaryota > Metazoa > Arthropoda > Insecta > Lepidoptera > Geometridae > Apeira > Apeira syringaria. Next base: position 1,916,669 of record OW203662.1, read on the forward strand.
TGGTGAATTTATTTTTATGATGATTTTTACTATTAATTTTGCTTCCTATCTAATTGGCGTTATATTATACATATTTATGTACCTATTATATCGGCTGTGAATATGTACCTAAGCAGCAATGTCTGTTTTAAACTATAAAAATGAGTTCAAAAATAAAAATGGTATTTTGATTTTATCGATCGATAGATTTGGGGGCCGGGGGTGAAAAATACTTAACGACCTACACAGACCTACCGAATATATACAAAAAAATTCATCAAAATCGGTCAAGACATTTCGTAGGAGTTCGTTTACAAACACTGTAACACGAGAATTTATATATTAGATAAAATACACCTTCGATTTAAGAAAACATACATATTCAGAGGTTTAACAGATATTGGGAATAAAATAGAAACAAATTGTCAATGTTTAAAGTAGGTACAGTTTGAGGTAAATACAAAATAAATAAAATCCTTAAAATCACAATGTTGTATATATTATAGAGGCTGCTGTTGTATCAGAAGGCAAAATAGTTGTATCAAAGTCTTTATTTTCACCTGATTTCTTTGAAGCATTTATATCTTCGTTTAGATTTTCGGCCATTTTACTTTCACTATTGCCTGTTATTTTTTCATATTTGTAACGCTTCTGTACTCGTTTCTGTTTCTCTTCCGTTCGCGGATGAGGATTGCTATTGCCCTTCTTCATGGGATCTCCCAAAGTCCACGGTATCTTCACCGGGTTCCTGTCGATCTTCAAACTGATTTTGTACAACGGGAAAGAGCTGATTTTCCCTTTGAAGTAATGCGATATGGCTCGCGACAGTCTCTCGTCTACGACATACTGGTCTGTTATGTCGGGTATTGCCGTGATGTATTCGCTTATGGTGTCTCTTATCTTGTCGTTCGCCAGTTCTACGCTATTGGCTGGCTTTAAGGCGGTTGTTAATGAGAGTGTTGAAATGATCTGAAAAAAGGAAAAGGAAAACGGAGCGATTTTGCTTAAAGAGCTTAAAACATTGAGAAGTGGCCATTGATTGGGCGATCGACAGCGTAATCCCGCTGGTAAGACTCCTATTATATATCAGCTCATACCAGCTGATTTCAGCTGGTATTTAGCTTCCACTCTCAAGTACCTGTCACAAAGCTCATCGTATTTTCCGGCAGCTATTCTGCTAATATTGCTGCAGAAATCTATGGGTCTGCTAAAATACATGAAAGTTTCATTCGATACAGTTCTAAATCTAGTGCGAATACCACCGCTTCTTAATATATCTCTAGGTTTTCATTATCATCATCTTCATTTCAGCCATACGACGCCTACTACTGGAAGTAGGCCTCCCTCATTCATTATCATAAGGACCGGTTGGAATCGGCCCGCATCCAGCATTTTCCTGCGATCTTAGTCAGATCGTCTGTCCACCTGGTTGGTGGCCGTCCTATGTTGCGCTTGCCCGTCCGCGGTCTCCATTCTAGAATATTTTGAGTCCAATCGCCAATCAGTTCTTTGAGCTTTATCCACTTCAACTTGGTAATGTGCTGGGCTATGTCAATGACTCGTTCTTTGGTTGATTCTTGCCCTAGCTCTGGGCTAAAAATCAAGTTTATCTCGGTTTGATTAATACCTAGTAAACTAGGTGTATTTTAATGAAATTGCAAACATATAACACACAGATAGTATACAATTTTAATTGTATTATCTACCTAATTATCTGCCTACCTGTAGCTGTACCTATCTACCTATACGTAATATTTTTTCAAGACAGAAATGTGCTACTTATCTACTTACCTGTCTACATGTCTATCTATACCTACGTAGAACTTACCAGAATCACAATCATCATAAACAATTAAGTCCTAATACTAGTTTTTTTAAAGTCTTCAGGTGTATTAAAATGGTATAAAGTGTAGTATTTTAAAAGCCATGGCAACGATCTAAGAACTATTATACCTGCACACGTCTACCTACTATAAGTGAGTAAGTAAGTAAGTATAAACATAAGTACCTATCCGATACGGTTATTAAGTCAACAGATAAAACAGTAAATCGAGTAGAACTGAAATTGAAAACATTGTAATCGAAACGAATTAATGTTCTGTTATTATTGGTAGCATGATAAAAAGAAACAATGGATTTTATTCCGAAATTATAATAATGTATGTGAAGATATCCGAGCAGTATTTATTTATTTTTTGTTCCCTTCTATTCGAAAAACCTATTATTGGTTCGTCTATTAGTGCGAGCACTTCTTCTCTCAGCCATGGGGCGTCCACTGTTGGACATATGCCTACCCCATATAGGGGGGATTTGCCAATACTCGCCACGCTTGGCAGGCGGGTTGGCGAGCGCAGTATGATTTTCAATTCTTCAGGAGGCGCTGCTGCCCACCTTCTGGTACGTGATCCCTTAGCCGACTCTTACGGCACCCATGGGTAGAGATGGGGGAGTACTATTCTAGGCCGGTACCACCACGGCACCGGTGGTGCCGCACCGTACCACGGTGCGAGCACTTAATAGATCTTTTTTCTTAGAGAGTTTTAAAGCCAGCGTAAAAACACATACGCCCGCTCGCGCTGTGAAGAATAGCGGGCGGAAAAGAGTTTTTACGCTTTTAATTCTACAATACCTACAACAAAATTAATGTCATGGTGTCTCAGTGGAGTAAACACAATAACTATGTGCCACGTGCACAAGAAGTGAAGTTTGTTGTCAGCTACCACCCAAATCACCCAATGTGTAAAAACTGATGAACTCACGCCGCGCCGTATATTAGGTTTAATCTATGGACTCACGCACTGCTATCTACGTCCTTGCTACGTAGATAGCAGTGCGTGCATTGCTGTGAAGTCTATAAACGTATGAGTTATTAACACTCGCGAGGAAATACATTGCACTTATCGTTCTATTATTGAATTGAGAATGCTCTGTTTACTTGCATATCATTTGCAGTAAGGTGCTAAATTAAATTTGTAGGGAAAATTCGATTACTCACTAGTGTGTTCTAGTTCGGTTTGTGGACCTAAAAGCGGTGTAATAAGGCTCACTTTAAGAGCGAGTGTGTTAGAAAATTAAAGCGGCTTGACTTTATAAAACTTTTTTGTTGTTGTTATGGACTCCTGCATTTAGCCAGTATCAAATGCAATGTTCTTCAATTTTAGTTGAAAAATCTGAAATTGAATAAAAGTATTCATGTATATGAAGTGTTAAACAGTAATAATATTCGTTTCGTAAACAGAACAAGTACTTTTTTTCAACAATTCTAGATAACTTGTGTGACCACCAGACCAATTAAATAACTGCTACCATATTTTTGTAATTACAAGTGGGTGGGATAAGGGTAGGAAGATGGTGACGGGCTTAGGTCAAAAGAAGACACAAATAAAACTACAATTATACCAAACATTTAAATTCATGTAATTAGCTAAGTAGTTTACCATACAATTAAGTTAAAACTGTATCCTTATCACATTTCGTCTCACCATCTAAGTAAGTATTTGCACTAAGCACAGATTAAGTAAGCGTATCCTAGTTGAGTTGTTAAAGTTGCCACGTCTCTAGTCATAAACTCATAATTACGGTTAAGTTAGTTTTAGGGCTAACTTAAATGTACCAAGTCTTACTTAGGTGCTCAAGCTTCGTAATCTGCAGGCTGTGAATATGCAACTTTTATTTCATACTCTCCAAGAAACTATTACTTAGGGATTGTTTATTATGTGGTCCATAACCGATTAAAAAAAAGAGGTTCTCAAACCGGTTGTAATTGTTTCCTCTGAGCTTCGTAAATAATAAAATCATTTTAAAAGTTACTCCAGGGAGAATAGGATTTGTAAAAATGTAATCACAATCGGTTTAGTCATTATATACATTTTCACATTCATATTTACATAGTTCCAATTGAAAGTAATTGTCGATTTTATTCGTTTCCAAGCAACGAATTGATTAAAGTACAAAACTATGATTAATTTATTAGTGTTTAGTGAAAACAATTTAACAATTAGAACTACGCGTATTTTGTATATACACTAGCGACCGGCCCCGGCTTCGCAGGGGTATAATTTTGAATCAAAGAGATAAAACATGTGAAGCTACTCCACACAAATCAACAGTGTTCTGTACATAGTAGGTTTTATTACTTGTTTTATAGAAAAGTTCCTTGAAATAATAATTAACGAATGGCGAAAACCGCATCAAAAGCCGTTAAATGGCTTAAGAGAAGTTAGCGGATAAACAGACAGACACAGAGGGCTATTTTAATGAGTACTAAGAATAAAAGCTGTCACAACAAAAGCTGCACTGTCCCAAATTGCGATTACCAAATGAACTATTATATAAACTCCCTAAATTATTTCCGAATTTCAGTAAATATTATTTATATTTATTGCTATTTATAATGTGTTAGGATGCGGTCCATTACGATCACTTAAAAGACATAGTATTTTATATGCTTTATGAATCACAGTTTTTATTTTATTACAGTAGTTGAACAGGGAAACGCTTCGTGGCGTAGCCCGTCCTGTTCATAAGAACAATTATAGTGCTACGGAAGGTTCGCGTCCTCACAGAATTGTCTAACCTTGTACACTATACTACTGAGCAAAATAGTACAGAATATACGAGTGAAATTGCTTAGTTTTATTACAAAAGCTAAGATAAGACTTTTATAGTCAGCTTTAAGTTTTAAGCTTAAGTGAATTCCACCGGAGCGGCGGCGAGCCATGCGCTAAGGGCTAGACGAATTGGATTAGTTCCTTGGAAAATTACTCGGAAAAAACTTAAAGTGCATCTCCTAGATCTTTAAACGGTTGTTTGTTAAGTCGTCAATTAGTATAAGATTTCAAAATGTCTCAGTACGTGTATAAAACGAACGCCTCGACTCAAAACGCAAACAATTCAAAAATACTTGCAGCTGGAAGCGGCTGCATAACTTAACTCACGGTCGTTAACTATTTTTGTATTACAATTCTGATCTATACAACCATTTGTTTTGCACGGTGCCTCAGGCTAGGTATCTAAGTGAAACGCGAATGAGAAGCGGGAAATCGCGCGAGTTGTAAACTGTCGGCGTTTTTTGAGTGGTTTCGTGTAGCCGGAATGGCGGCTACACGAAACGAGAGACGTTGTCTATGGCATGAAGCGACCACGGACATCTGTGGTCGCTTCATGTCTGTGCTGATTCATATAAAATGTGTCTGCGACAACCAATGATATTATATGTTTATATGAGGTAGATGTCGCACAAGCGCGCGGAAACTGAGGCGGCAAAATTAAGTCAATTGTAGTAATTTTCATTACGACGCGTATTTCAAGTGCAAGTCTAATCATATAGCTATCCTTTTCTATATTATTTGTACCGTATTATCTGTCGCAGTAAGCATGTTTATGTCGTAGAGGAACAAAATCTGAGCACCGCGCAGTATGAATATACGTCATCTTTAGTAAAACATCATTGGCGACAACGGTATATACAGTAATAATCATCTCAGAGGTAGTATTTTGTATAGTTGCAGACCATGTCCCGCGAACTGGCTTTTCGACGAACTACCAGAATTTAACGCGATTAACTTTTACTTGAACATTCTAGGTCTATCGTGATTACATCTTCCACTACCACGACACTGACCATCAAGCGAGTAGTTAATCGCTAGATCTATAAAGTATGTAAAAATCCGTAACTAGATCGTATTCTAGGCAGCCTTTGTTTTCTAAGCCTTCCCATGACTGTGATGAGTTTGAACAGGCAGATCCAATACACCCCTCGGCGCCGTGCCTCTTCTAGAGAATCCTAGTGCTGCTCTCAATACTGCCAGTCCTGCGTCGAGAGTCCTCTTCCGATCGGACTCGTTTCCTAATGCCGGATTAATCTCTACCAGGTCCATAGCCCGAAGTCTGCCCGTTGAGTGAACTATTTCCATTAGACAAATAGCTTCCCGAAGCGTGAGACCGCCCCTCACTGGTAAACAAAATTGCCGTTTAAGTAAAGCAGTGGTCGTAAAAAGTAAGTTCTCATTGATAAAACCATTTCGATGCAAATCCGACCCGGCTCCGCGGGTTGCCAGGGAACATTTTCTGAGTAGGTGGGTGAAGTTCGTATTTTATGAGTCTTTATTAAGAAGTCTGCGGTAGAGGTTTTCCAATCATAGCAATTTGGAACACTCCGACAGTTTCTACTTTTGTCATATAATTTACTTGTGCACATTTGTCAGAATTTATTTATTCAGTCTGACGTCAATAATGCGGAATGCTAACGATTTTTATAATTGCATATAATATGTTCCGTCAGTCCCATCAAGAAGGATTTATTTTTGGACAAAAGAAGAACTTTACTGTGGCCGAAAGGTAAAATTCACGAACAATGTTTGTCTTACGTCTATATGTGATTAGGGTTTTGTGTATATAGAAGCATAGATGCTGACCTGGAGTACCAGTGCTGGGGGCTTCGAGTGCGTCTAAGGCGTCGATGTCGAAACTGACATGGATTGGTTTCTTCATTTCAGGATCGAGCTTGTTGAGAATATGCAAGATGGAGTTCTTGATGCCATGTCTGTTAACCAGTAATTTTATATGTAAACCTTGTTTAGACCTCCGCGAAAGGAAACCACGAATTTTGAGGCGATGTATGCTAGCCTGACGGTGGCAGCGTCGGCGTCAAACTGAAGGTCGCTGGTTTACACCCCACCGAAAGCTTCCGGTGAAGGCGACACCACTATGTTTTATTGAATATCGATTACATTTTATTTATACATTATAGAGATCTCTATAACTCATAAATAAAGTGTAATCGATAAGAGGGCACATTACAATTACGAAGTACACAGTAAGTACAATTTTTTACCGAACTGTTCACTCTATAAAATATTCTCTCAAACAATGGCTATGTATAAATGGTTTGACCGACGGTTAAATTGATAATCGGTCGTTTTAAAATTTTTGTGAACAGCAGTCTTAGTAGCTTTGTTTAGAGAATATCAGGTCATGTTATAAAATATACCCAAAAATGTGTGTGGATGCATGACATCCGTCAAATTAGCAAAAATAAGCATCTTTCTTCTTCTTCTCTCATCCACAAACTATTTACAGTTAGAATGATATCTTTCGGTATCGCGGCTTGCGTAACATATTAGCAAAGAAATTAGGTTCAAATTACCAGCTTTGGTCAATTTAGTAGGTATATAGGTATGTATATACATAAATTACTTACTCGTCTACATCTTCCATAGCAAACGTCGGAACTTGATACTTTTCTATAGCCAACCGTTCATATTCATCGACGGAACGGAGACCTATGTATCCCAGATTTTTGATGGAGAATCTGTAAAGTAATTAAAACATTCAAACACAGTATGAACGGGGTCGCAGTACACCAACGAATCTATTGGGTGTTCCAAAATCTAGTATAGATACCGATATCATATTCAAATCAAATCAAAGAATTGTTTATTTTCACCTCACAAAAGCTGTCTTATGCTAAATATACTTACAATTCAGGGGATACAAATATAAAAACCTAGCTTTGTGAAGGACTGGTGCCTGAAATGCTACTAATATTATAAATGTGAAAGTTTATGTGTATGTGTGTAAGTGTAAGTGTGTAAGTGTGTGTGTTTGTTACCTCCGCACGCTCAAACGGCTACACCGATTTCTATGAAATTTGGTACGGAGATAGCTTATACCCTGGATTAACACAGGCTAATTTTCATCATCATCATCACCGTTTTTCATCACCACGCGGGTACAACCGCAGGGCACAGCTAGTAGGTTATAAAAACCTGTGTTTTAGTCACCAGGCAGTCACCAAGTATACAATTTATATTGTGATTTCGAATTTGCGTATGTATATGTAATGCATATATATTCTATACATGTATTTTTATATGTTAGGTATGTTTTAAGAATAACATGTTTTTCTACGTTTTACTATGGCAGTCCTTGTTTTTTGTTCTATACTTAATAAGTGTTTATTTCTCTAGATTTATTTTTTAATCTCATTCGCTAAGTGATGTCTCCAACCACAGTTCAGCTGGATTGTTGTCTTTCTTTACCCATAACGAAAAATCCAAACTTCATTCTAATTGTTGGTTCAATCCCGAATAACTAATGAGAATAGGAATGAATTTCATTCGATGAAATCATCAAAGAAAACAGAAAAAGACGGTCGCGTCTAGGTTCGTACTAAAAGCACTTAAATCATTATTCGTCATTAATTCTATAAATCTATGTTCTATTTTTTAGCATTGTTTTCTGTTTTGGTAATTGTTTCTTACTTTGATTATAGAATATTTATTAGTTTATAACACGTGTTAAAAATATTTAAGTAATAGAATTGATACAAAAATGTACACTAGTATAGTCAAATAGATGCACTGCACCTTCCTTTCTCCGTTTCTGTCCATCCAAAGGTTACCTCGAAGAAATCGCTACAAGCGATAAAGCCGCCCATTGAAGTTTAGTTTTTCATATATTATTTCTATTTTTGGTGGTACAGATAATAAAGAGTTTTTGTATTGTATTGTGTAATTGTTGTAAGTAGGCAAAAAAAACTGTGTTTCTGCAGAAATAGAATCTGTTTGTCTACAAGTCTCGAGTCAATAGGTATCTTCTAGGCAAGCGTGCTCCACCCTAGACCGCATCATCACTTAACACCAGGTGAGATATTAGTCAAATGCTTGCCTATTCACAATAAAATGACAAATATCCGAGGAACAGGTGTCTATACCTTCTGTCGTCTGATAGGCAACTTACTTTGGAACCTGCCAGTCCATAGTCGGCAGGTAGGGCCAATAGTCCGCGAGCTCCTTGACGAGGAGTGCTACCGGCATCCCATGGACCGACCCCGAGTCCGAAGTTTTATTGGTGTTGATGTCTGCGTGCGCGTCCACCCATATGAGGATCATGTCCTCGTTCACGGTGTAGTGACCATCCACCGTACCTGAGAGGAAACATACATAAGTCATTATCATGATCATCTCAGCCATAGGACGTCCACTGCTGGAAATAGGCCAAATCATAGATAAATATAAGCAAGTAATATATCAGAGTCAAATTTTTAAGGCATGCTGTCAAGATAATTGCTGGTATACCCAAATAAAAATACCCAATACGTCATTCAGGGTCATTCTAGTTCTAAAGTGTCTTCCAAATGATATTTGTAGAAAAAGAGACTAACAAGTAATTTTTTGACAATAATTCGAACAACCGATTTCATTCTCCTGTATTTTTCAAAGATTTTCTTCGATTTCATTAAAACTTCTGAACCGATATTGATACAATTTTAATAGGGCCATCTCCACCTACCCTTCCACTTACCTAACTGGTCGGGTAACTGTATCGCGGTGACTAGGTTTTTAATTTTGTAAATAAGGAATGTAATAATACTGAATGTAATGCTCACATCGCCTACGCAAGGTCTCGGCTTGGTGTGGATCACAGTTAGCTGTAGGTGGTAGTATTTTTTTTAAATCACGCTCTGACCTCCGCACTAGGATTCCCTGTGTCGCGGGAGGCATGGACACACACAATCACAGCACACAAACACCCAAGACCCGGGACAAACATCTACACCCATCGCACAAATGTTTGCCCCTGCCGGGATTCGAACCCAGGGTCCCGGAGACACAGAAGTCGTGTCACTGACACTAACCACTGCGCCACGGCGACCGACAACTAATAGCCGAGTGGGATTAAACTCTGTGTGACGAGCAGTCTCAGGTGTGCCTGCTTACTTCGACTAAGATATTCATAGGCGACGGTGACCGCGTACTATCAGGCGGCCCATCTGCATGTTTTCTACCAGTCTCATTAAAAAAAATGAGGTTTCAACTAAGAATGTGAATGTAAGTCTAGCCAAAACCACGCTAGTCTAACATCTCCGTCCTTTTATCGTCCGTGTAAATGAGGGTTGCCAGAAACGTCATTGTTCTATTGTGGGTCTCTTCAGTCCGCTTTATCAGATTTGTGGTACTTTTTTTGTTTTTGTGTCTGTCATGTGTCGGAGCGAAACGATTGTGAGTGAAGTTTTAAAAGCGAACGTATCGCACTCAAAATCTTGAGGCTTCCGAGACGAAGCTGAAACAACGATAATAATATCGACTAGTTATGGGTATAAGTTTCACGTAAACCCGTAGGTATATGAGCTGATTAAAAAAATGAAGAGTATTATGTACCAACTCCAATGGAATGATCTCCGCCAATGGTGACAGCGATTCTACCGTCCATTAACACTTGCGACACTCGTTCCGACAGTCTTTTGTTACAAGCAGAAACTAGAGAGAGATGAGCCATATTATCCACTTTCACTCCGGCTGGCTCCACGCTAACCCCCGTCTCAATGTCGCCGTAGTCTTGGACGTCCAGGCCACCTGTAATATATTACAAATATTAATTACCTGCTATATCTATATCTGGTGTTTACGTATTCAGCCTTAATTGTTTTAAATATTCCTGAACGACGTAGCAGGAAAGTCGCAGCCAGTCCCGTAATATGTCAAATGTAATTTATGAAGCAATTGCCATATTCACCTGTTTTATCTGGGGAGTGCCATTATTATGATGTTTATACATATATATATATATATATATAGTTACCTAGCCGAGAACAATTATTAGTTTTTTTCTCCTAATAACTACGGGTCTTGGCTGAAAACCAGCGCCAATTGCTAGTAAGTATCTGCATTTGGTACAATGCTGAGCCAAGACCTATTCAACCTCACTAAATTTAAGATCCATTGTCATTTGTAATGTTTTAATTCATGATCTATAATTACATATATTGTATACAATAGTGACATCACCCATGCCCTGTCCTTGTTATGTGTGTATTGAATAAATGATTATTCTATTCTATTCTATATAATATGATTTTCAATACACTTACTCGAAATTTGGATCTTTGCTTGTAGGCTCTTACAAAATCCAACATATTTTTTTTTCTATACTGTCATAGATAAGCGTTTGACCACTAAGTCGATAAACAGTGATGATGTGCTCGAAGTTGTTATCATGGTAATCCTAAAGTGTTTACTGGCTCCCAAGGCCTGCTTCGCGAACACTACGCGTTTGGTGACAGTTTCTCAAACTTGAGAGTGGTACCTACCCAGGCAGGTACTTGAAAGTACTCTACCAACACCCTGGTAATTTTTAAAATGATGTTGGGATCGAACCAACGTTCGTCAGTTCGGTGGCTGACGTTTCCACGGCTGAGCTACCATCACAAGCTACCCGCAACCAGCTTCAACCGACGCGAGATAATTATTTCAGGATCGCAGCAACTAGAAAGATGTAATGTCTGCCTACCCCGAAGGGAAGGCAAGGGTGTATGGAACAATTTTAATGTGTGTAGAAACGGTTTATTATATTATTATTATATGCAGAGGTTATCTAACGTATTTCATCTACAGCCCTGTTCAACGCAAAGCCCACATTGTTACGAGTGAAGCTTGTGCTTGTGTTGTGTGATTTTAGTTTTGTATATTTTAGCTAGATGGCGCTGTTAGACGTTAAAACACGCAAGCGTTATTCGCATGACGTTAGTCATACCATTTGATTAAAAATTAAATCGGCAGATCAAACCAGATCGCTATTTGTACACAATAGTTGGTTTTATTTACAACCCTATTGCTAGCGCATTAGCGTACTAGGTCAATAGTTCAATCAGGCTTAAGACCTGAACATTGGTCCAATCGACCCGAATGGCAAGGTAGATTAGGTCTCCGAAGAGGACAATAGTGCCGGTACAGCAGTGGATCGCTGCAACAAACCGTACGGGCACTACTACGGTGGACACCGGGCTGTGGAGCTGTGGATGGCAAGCTGTGTGGTCCAACCAGAGCGACCAACGGCGCAGCGTACTGAAAGGTGCAGTGTGCGGGCAGCGGAGCGGCATCTGGTGAGCTGGGGAAGCGGAGTCAATCAACCAGGATATGAGTGAGGTCAAATTAATCAGTGAGTGAAGTGCAATCGTGAGTACAATTATCATTAATTAATTAGTGAATTTGAAGAAAATATTTAGAACTTTAACGTTTGCATGATCGAAGTTAGGACTTAGAATAATTAAGAGAAAAACGGGGGAACGGGGAATCCATGCCCGATTTTCCATCCAGTGTATATGATTATAATTTGAAACACTTGTAAAATTTCTAAAAAATTGGTTTGGACTTAGAAAAATTTGCAAAAATCTTAGTAGTTTGAAAGTCAGTCAAAAAAGTGTTGTAAAATTTGTGTCAACAATATTAATTTGATGAGATTATATTCTGTACTATCTTCATATGTAAACTTGTGAAATTGTCATATAATCTTATTAGTTCAAGGGAAAAGGTTAACTGTTGTAAGTAATATAATTTAAGTATAGTGCAAAATGGAAGGACTTCTGAATGTACAGATAGGGTTACATAATTCCATGAAAAAAGGCATGGCAAATTTTAAGAAAAGTCCAAAAGAAAGAATAACTAAGGAGTATATAGAAGCAAGGTTAGAAAACTTAGAACAAGATTGGAAATTATTTAGATCAAATAATGCTAAATTGTATGAAATATCAGATCCTAGAGAATTAGAGAGCACAACGTACGTCACCAAAGAAGTGTATGAATTGACTGAGGACAATTATTTAGTGTTTAAATCTTTAATGAAAGTGGCGTTAAGTCAATTCGTACCGTCTGCACAAGAGGCAGGTGGTTCAAAGCAGAATAATAATTCTGATAGTAGATCAGAAAGCTCAGGCGTACGACTTCCAAAAATTGTGATTCCAAATTTTTCTGGACATTATTCTGAATGGGTTACATTTCATGATTTGTTTGTATCGCTAGTTCACAGTAATACTTCACTCGAAAATGTAGAAAAGTTACATTATTTAAAAAGTTACTTGACGGGTGAAGCAGCTCAACTTATTAAGCACACCCCAATTACTGATGCGAATTACAGTCAATGTTGGTCATTATTAGAAAAACGCTACAATAATCGAAAATATTTAGTTAATTGTATTTTAAAACGCTTTTTCGGACAAAAACGGTTAAATATTGAATCGGCATCGGGCTTGAAAGAACTATTAGATACTACCATCGACTGTATGAATGCACTCAAAAATATTAAAGTAGATGTGAGCACATGGGACGTTATTGTTATTCATATTGTTACCTTTAAACTCGATACTGAAACGCGTAAACAGTGGGAGCTACACATTTCTTCTGAATCTGATGCAAATGAATTGCCAACTTTAGATCAACTTAAAAGTTTTATGGAAAATCGTTTCCGGGCATTAGAATTTGTTGACACAAGGAAGTCACCAGTACACCAAAACAGTGGTCCTACTAATACGAAACCAAAGGCGTTATTGGCCACCAAGTCGTCAGTTATGCGTTGTGAGTTCTGTGCCCAAGGTCACAAGCTTTGCTTTTGCAAGAAATTCGCGAAACAAGAATGTGCTCAGCGACGCGACTTTGTAGCCAAAAATTCAATCTGCTTTAATTGCTTAGGCAGTAATCATTCTGTATATGACTGCAAGAAGCCTACAACCTGTAGGATTTGTAAGAGGCGACACCATTCTTTACTGCATCCTGAAAATGATAACGAGGCTTCTACATCATCTGAAAAGGAGTCTGCCGAGAGTACTAGTACATCGGTTAGCACAGGCCCTATAGTTTCTTGCTTATCTACTCAGAAAGTTACAAGGTGTCGTCAGGTTTTACTAGCGACAGCGCTAGTTAATGCAGAGTCCAAATCAGGAGCACATTATGTGGTCAGAGCTTTGCTTGACCAAGGTTCTCAGGCCTGTTTTATAACCGAATCTACAGTACAGCTTTTGCGTCTCAAAAAACATCCTATCAGAGGCACGGTCACTGGCCTAGGAGGGGAAAAGGGGGTGACATCAAAGTCTGTAGTCATCATCAAGCTTACATCACGGAATGAGAAGGAGTTTGGCATAGAGATAAAGGCATATGTGCTTAAAAATATAACATCCCACCTACCAGATCAACATAGTACAGATGCTATCGAATGGGCAGAATCACAAAATCTATGCCTTGCAGACCCACAATTCCACGTACCTAGCAAGATCGACCTACTGTTAGGAGCCGATGTATATAGCCAAATTTTAAAGGATGGTTTGAAAAAGAGTCCAAGTGAAAACCTTATAGCCCAGAGTACATATTTAGGTTGGGTCTTGTCTGGGGTACTTTCAGACAGCAATGAAAACAGTCATACTTGGAGCATAGCAGTGATGCATGCTCAGGTCAATGAAGACGATCAATTAAAACGATTTTGGGAAATAGAAGAACAACAGAACAGTAAAAAGGGCTTATTGACCGACGAAGAACAAAAATGCGAAGAGATTTTCGCCAGTACAACAAAAAGGACACCCGAAGGACGATACATCGTTACGCTACCATTCCGGAACAATCCCCCAGGTTGTTTAGGGGGCAACTCGCGACAGATTGCTATTGCAAAGTTTAAGGCACTAGAAAAGCGACTAAATAAAGACCCAGAGCTTAAAAACAGCTACACAGAAGTAATGAATGAATACTTACAATTAGGACACATGCGGCTAGTAAAGGAAGACGACACAAAGAAACACGAAGCTGTTTACCTACCACACCACGCTGTCGTGAGAAACGATAAAACAACTACAAAAGTACGCGTTGTATTTAATGCTTCTAGTAAGAACAATCGTCATGTGTCGCTGAATGACACATTGATGATCGGACCTAAGCTACAGCCAGACCTTCGCCATTTGGTATTAAGCTGGAGAGTTCATCCTATTGTGCTAGTAGGAGATATAATAAAAATGTATCGGCAGGTCAGGATAGCTGACGAAGATTTGATGTTCCAACGAGTTGTATGGCGTGATCATCCAGAAAATGAGATAATGGATTATGAATTAAGGACTGTAACTTTTGGAACTGCGTCGGCGCCTTATCTGGCAGTGAAAGCTTTACATCAGGTCAGTCTGGATGAAGGTGCAAATTTTCCCTTAGCGTCTCCACGAGTAGTACAGTCGTTCTACATGGACGACCTAATGACAGGCTGTTCCAATTTCGAAGACGGAATAAATATTTATGAGCAAATAACGGAGCTGTTAGCAAAAGGTGGATTTAAACTACAAAAATGGAACAGTAACAATGATAAATTGCTGTCGCAAATCAACTTATATGAAGGCCAACGTAACAATAAGGACAGAAAGGACAAAACACAGGACATACTTAATAATAAAAAGAACAAACAAAACATAGGACATACAACACAGAACAGTGCACAAGAAAAACAGGATAGTACACAGGACATACAAGGTGATGTATTAAATATACATGATATATTAAAGGACAATGTGCACGAGTACAAACAAAAATATGACATAGACCAAAAACTAGAGAACACAACAAAGGTGTTAGGACTGACTTGGGATCGCAAAGAAGATCAATTTCGATACACAGTAAATCTACCAATACCAACATCCACACCTAACACCAAAAGATCAATTATATCCATCATAGCAAGGTTGTATGATCCTCTATGCTGGATTGCCCCAACAATAGTAGTAGCAAAGATATTCATACAAAAACTATGGTTGGCAGGCACAAACTGGGATGAGCCCATTCCAACTGAATTACAAAATGAATGGGCTAGCTACCAAAGTGAACTAGCACAACTCACGGCTGTTAAGATCCCACGGTGGTTAGGTACGTCCAACATAGATGACTGCCAAGAGCTACATGGGTTTTGCGATGCCTCCAAATTGGCATACTCGGCCGTGGCCTACGTGAGAACTGTTAGAAAAACAGGTGAAAGGCATGTTTGTTTGGTAGCAGCGCGAACGCGTGTCGCACCAATTAAACAAATAAGTATCCCTCGACTTGAACTCTGCGGGGCTGTGCTATTGTCTCAACTCTTAGCTGAGGTCGCTGAAGTCTTGAGTATTGAAAAAAGCAACATCAAGGCGTGGACAGACTCGACGGTTGTTCTCGGATGGCTCAACAGCCATCCTAATAAGTGGCAAACCTTTGTGGCCAACAGAGTTTCCACAATATTGACATCGTTAGATTCCTCACAATGGTTTCATGTTAGGTCAAGGGATAACCCAGCGGATTGTGCTTCCAGAGGTGTTCAGCCAGGCGCACTTGCAGATAATGAGCTTTGGTTCTTAGGTCCACCATTTCTGCGCGACTGCCAAGTTACTTATAAAAAACCAAAGGACTTGAGGGTCAACCTGGAAGAAGCAGTAAGAGTCCACCATAGTGCAACAATCGAGGACAAAATATTAGAACGATTCTCTTCCTTGCAGAAGCTCTTAAGAGTTATAGCCTTTTGCAGAAGATTTTACAATAGATCTCCGAGAAATGCGGTTTATTTAACTAAAGTCGAACTAGACAGTGCGCTAAAATGCTGCATACGAAAAGTACAAATGGAAGAGTTTAAAGAAGAGTACACAGATTTATTGAATCAAGGTAATTTGCACAAAAAGAATAGCAAGTTGAAAACTTTGTGTCCATATCTAGACGAAAACAAAATCATGAGAGTCAGTGGTAGATTACACAACTCTAACTTAGAGGATCAGACAAAACATCCCATTATACTGCCACATTCATCTCATTTCACTAAGTTGGTAGTTATGGACGCCCATGTAACAACTCTCCATGGCGGAATTCAACTGATGGTGAACCATCTGAGGGCAGCTTATTGGATAATAGGCATAAAAAGCTTAGTGAAGCAACATATTAGAAAATGTGTGTCATGTGTTCGCCAAAAAGCCTCCATAAAATATCCATACATGGGTTCATTGCCTTCAGTGCGATGTTCACCGGCAAGGGCGTTTCTGCATAGCGGGGTGGATTATGCAGGCCCAATACAAATTAGGACCACAAAAGGTCGAGGTCATAATTCCCATAAAGGATATATCTGTTTATTTATCTGTATGGCTACTAAAGCTATACATTTAGAAGTTGTTAGTGATATGAGCACTCAGGCGTTCTTGGCAGCTTTCAGGAGATTTGTTTCCAGACGAGGTCACTGCACTCAACTCTGGAGCGATAATGGCACGACATTCGTAGGCGCTTCTAAAGAGTTACAACACATTTACACAATTCAAGAAGAATTTGCAGCTTATTTAGAGGCACATGGAACTGCTTGGCATTTCATTCCTGCTCGAGCACCTAACTTCGGAGGATTATGGGAAGCAGGTGTGAAATCTACAAAGTTTCATTTAAAACGCGTGATTCGTGACTCCACACTTACATTTGAGGAGATGAGCACTCTACTGAGTCAAATTGAGGCGTGCTTAAACTCCCGGCCTATAACTGTGGACAGTTCAGATCCGAGTGATCCACTCCCGCTAACTCCAGGACATTTCCTAATAGGGGGGCCACTGATCGCTGTACCGGATGACAGTAGTTATTTAGAGTCCAACGTAAGTTCTTTAACAAGGTGGCAATTGATTCAACAGATGCTGCAGAGCTTTTGGCGCCGCTGGTCCCAAGAGTATTTATCTAATATGATTAATAGATACAAATGGAAAACTTTAGTGCCAGAGCCAAATATTGGAGATATCGTGCTTGTTAAGGAGGATGACTTACCTCCAAGTCGTTGGTTAATGGGACGCATATTAAAGAAACATCCAGGTAATGATAACGTTACTCGTGTGGTCACATTAAAGGTCAAAAATTCCGAGGTCAAAAGACCCACTTCAAAACTTTGTATCTTACCAATTAATTAAAAATAGTATAATAAGTACACTTTAAGTAGGTTATCGCTCTGTTGTAATAAGTGTCAGGAAATTATTGTTTCTAACTACTATTAACTTTATTCAGGTCGAACAAATGGTTTATTTATCAAAATTTTAATTTGTATAATTGTAGTACATTTACCGCACCATATCGTAACCATCTGCGCTAGTGCAATATTTGTAAAAGGCATTTCGCTACTAAATGCCTTTGGTGGGCGGTATGTTCAACGCAAAGCCCACATTGTTACGAGTGAAGCTTGTGCTTGTGTTGTGTGATTTTAGTTTTGTATATTTTAGCTAGATGGCGCTGTTAGACGTTAAAACACGCAAGCGTTATTCGCATGACGGTAGTCATACCATTTGTTTAAAAATTAAATCGGCAGATCAAACCAGATCGCTATTTGTACACAATAGTTGGTTTTATTTACAACCCTATTGCTAGCGCATTAGCGTACTAGGTCAATAGTTCAATCAGGCTTAAGACCTGAAAACTTTGAAAACAGTTATTTTTCAGCGCCCCCTCCATTTTTTTTTACACTACCACATCTAAAAAACAACAATGACATTTTTTTTTTTTTTAATATATATCACACTCAGATTTAGAGACAGACATTAATTACTTTAATTAATTTAATTATTGTGCGCTATATTTTCTGGCTCCCTTACCGCACCCCTCTAGGCCTCCAGCATCCACAAGGGGGTCTTAACGCCCACTTTGAGAAAATCTGTTATATATGTACAATCTACCTCACTTTGCCACTCTTTATAGTGCCCATGGTGTATTTTAGATAAAACCAATTCAAGAAATCAACTGTTCCCGGCAGCAGACAAGTTTAGGGTAGAAATATACTTATGATACTACTTCATCTCGGTCATGAATAATTCTGTCTATGAATGACTCTATAACAGCAATTCATACACGTGTCTACCGACGCATTGGGGTAATAGTGTCCTAGAATAATTTCGTTTGCGTTGGTCTGAAGTTCTAATCTTGGAAAGCTATTAAACGTTTAAACATAAACAGTTGGTTTACGCATTCAAATTTATTCTCTAGATGCTTTCAAATTTTGAACAAGACAATTTGTTTAAGATTTTCCGTGAGTAAATAATATTACGATTTAATTAGATTTGCTTTTGATAACTTAATCAAGTTTCTTTGAATGTATTTCTTTGATATTTGGGATTCGCACGCGTACACTGTCTACACGTCTACACATTAATATAAAATAATTATAAATATATTAATATTAATATATTTATATATTAATAAATATATAAATAATTAATTGGCCAACTATTTTTCCGGTGGTCTATGGGTATTTAGTTTATTCGCTCGGGAATGGTTAATTGTTTGAGTAGAGTGTAATTTATGAAACGTATAGCAATTCAAAGATACGGAATAGTTTCCATGATACATTTAAGATAAAGAAATTCTACAAAACATCTCGTTATTGGCATTTCAGAGGTAAAAAATATAAACAGACCGATTTCTTTCAGATGTTCAATGAGTCCAACAGATCTCATAGCGGCCGGCGCGACGCTCACTCCATACTTCTTCTGCCCTTTCTCGAAGGGCACACCGATGATTCCCACTTTGTTCAAAGCTTCCCATTTCTTTCCTTGGCCCATATTCCGCACGAAGACTCTGACAAAATTCATTTTTATTATTATTACACTCGTAAGGCACAGACACCGCACTTAGATCCAAACGACCGACCGCAGTCGAGGTTACGAGATAACTTACTCAGGCTAAAATACTATTATGTTATCTCTGCTGCTTGAGGTCAGAGTTTACGATGTGTTTGTTCAAACACAATTTTGTAATTACATCATAAGCTTTATTAATTATGTCGACTAAATGAGATACAATAACAAACAATTTTGTATAGATTCAGGCGTCACCTTACGGAAATCCGTATCAAAAAATATTTCTTAAATACGAAATATCAATTTCGCATGAAAAATTATTCCAGGCCATCATGCAATGCAAATGATATTTCTATCATATCGTGGAATTAACACTAAAGGTTATCTTCTTGATAAGCTAAATCTTGTATCTTAGAAATGGATTTCCGTACGAAGTGTCAGTCACGGTTACAAGTGAAAATCTATCTTAAAGCAAATCAATTTTGAGCAAGTCAATCTCAGACTTTAAAAGTGAAATAGAATTTACCTTCAATTTTCAAAACAGGATTGCGATAGTTCCCTTCTCGTCGGAGATGAAAATTGCGCAAACAAAATATACCACCACAACTGGCAATGTTCAAGTGCAGCGCTCTCGCACGTGGAAGTAGGAATGCTTGAATATATGAAGTGGATGGATAGTGCTTTAACTCACTTACGAATACTCGCTCTTTTCACAGGAGTTCTTCAAACTCACTATTAGCAAAAGCTCGCAGTTTCCTGTGTCTTTGATGTAAACGTTAACCTTTTTATAGTAATCTACAGACTTGAACCAGTAATTGAGTGACCACAATAGATATGCTCATTACCGACGGCAAATTGGCAGATCTCAGGAAATGAGGTGCAAATTGAATTCGTGTAGGTAAATGGCACCCAACCGTTCTCCTTGAAACTATCTAATTGTTTTTGCCTTGAAACCAATAAAATACTTTGTTAAGACGCAAACATATTCTTTTATTTTTTACAGATTATCTAATAAAACAAAAATATATATAAAAGCCAAAGGCGTGCTATCGCCGGTACGTCGAGCTGCGTTTAAGGCACGAAGAATTCCTTTAGAGCCTGTTTCGCTTTTCTCGACCCATGATATGTACGGTCCGATTACAGTAAATATATTGTATTTAACACCTGAGTTTAGTGATAGGCTTCCTGAAATCGTAGCGGTTATGCCTACAATATCATTACCGTATATCGCTGGTGCCCCATTGCCGAAATCCTTTTCATATGTTTGCGTGGTTGAGGGTACTTCTGTACCGCAGATGCAATAGTACCACCTGGGGTTTGCACAGGGTGACTGATCGTAGGGCTGATACTGGAGTGTGACTATATTGTTATGATATCTTCGTCCATAGCCGACGATCTTCAACTCGGCGCCTCTCAACTCTGATGCGAAGTAGCTACCGATCGGCGCTGGCGTTACAAACATGGACAGTAATGGACGTACGACAAATACTAAGCCAATGTTGCTATGCATGCTTGTGATGTTTTGCTCTTTAGCTTTAAATGCAAAGGTGTATTCATCGTGCAACTGAGTAAAGGCAACTTTCAGTAAATTCGAGGACTTTCTTTCACTTATAACTGCGAGTCCCACTGCCACGAACACTGGTTCTGGGCTCGTGCAATATCCTGATGTTAGAACAGTACTTTTACCGATTATAATACCAGTACAAGTGTACTCTTTGGAAATATTTAACAATGCAACAATATATGGATGCTCTTCCGCGAGCGCTTCGACTTCTCTCCATTCATTCAAGTTGTCGGCTCTACTTACAACATTTATAAATATTATGATAGAAACGGTTCTAAGAAACATGTCAAATTGGACGAAGTCATGAGTTGTGTTCCAAGCGCTAATACATTTATTAAATGGATTCAAATTATGCCGGGTAATAATTTTAAATAGAAAAGCTTAGATCATAAATATTCTTCTATTGACATTTAAAATCAGATCAGACATTAAGAACAGATAATAGATTAATAATGTTTGTTCTTTGTTTTTTCCAAATGGTTCCGCATGGTTTGTGCATCGAATAACCTTCAAATTTTAACGGATCAATTAAATTCTTCACTGACAATCTATTTAGGGGTTTCTGGGAATTAATGAAGTAGTGATGATTTCCTAGTGTGTTCACTTTCATGATGCCAGACACACATAAAAAATGCTAAAAGTTATCACAATCATTTCATAAAATATGCACATTAACACTAGTAGAAACACTAATTTAGGATGATTTGATTGGACTAACTTTGATGTTTTCTTTAAATCCCCCTCTATTAGTAAATATACAGTACCTGCAGTAAAATGTAGGTACCCCCCGATTATTATATTTTTTTACATAGGTTTTTTTCTTTACACAATTAATGTTCATTTTGATTTATACTTAAAATTATCATTATAATTATATGTAAAATATAGAATTGTACACCATGTTTTATGTTCATGGGTATGTCTATTGGCCTCAATGATCGCTACCATACAATTTTTTTTATATTTCTAAAAGTCACTTATAGATGATACAGCCGATCTGTAAGTGACGCTAATGTTACCCTTTGCGAAAGTTTGCGCATATGCCGAAAGTATACCTGAATTGTGAATAAAATAGAATCGATAAGTAAAACTAGTGATTGACAGCTAGTGTGGTGAAAAAAAGATTGCCAGTTCCTTTTCTCGAAATTTTGAATATGGCTCTTAAATAAATATATAACATTCTTTATTGTTCACCTATAGTTCTAGCCACGGGAGAGATTGATGAAAGCATTAATTCCTCAGTTGATCTATGCATCCACCTCAAAAGAGTGGTGAGGGTAAAGGAACAATTCATATATTTTTATCGATAATACGAATAGATTTTAGAAGTAGACAATGTTCTATTTTGTATAAATATTCTACTCACTTCACTTACATAAAAGTATCTGCGCCCCGTGGTTTTACCCGCGTGGTAATGATTGATGATGATCAAAATTACCCGGTGTTATTCCGGGACTTGAAGTATCTACATACTAATTTTCATCCAAATCCGTCCAGCCGTTTGAGCGTGAAAGAGTAACAAATATAAATCCATTTTCCCAAAATTTCGCATTTATCATATTTAGTATGATATTAATTATCTCCCTATTGCTTTTTTTTCTTGAAACTATGAACAAGCAAAGTTAAAAAAAAATGTCTTGAATTTTTCTAAGTGCGAAGTCAGATAAGTGGAGGGTCCTTTAGCTTTCAATCCTCCAGACGGAGGAGAGGACGGTGTGCTTTATCGTGACGATCGACAATTGAAAACGTATTACGGCGCGCCTCTAGACTTTCCGATGAAAATTATAGATAGGTATGAGCAATAATGCCAAGTCAGCGTTGTAATATAGCTTGGCTGGCGCTCGATCTCGGGATCTCTATTTATTGTTATTGGATTTGTTTCTTTTAATTTAGTTTAATGTGCAGATTGTCATTCAACATTTGCGTGGGTGATCAATATTTCAAGTTCATTGTTCAGAAAAGAAGCTAGATCTCGAAAACAATACATCTATCAAGCAGTCGGTGGTGATTTGATTATTGATCATTCTGAAACATTTCTGTTAAACTTTAAAGTGAAACCTGAAACATCAATTATAAATTAACTCGCTTTTGGCCGCGGCTTCGCTCAGATTAGCTATGTATATTTAATAAGTTTCATACAATTTAAACCCCATTTCCCCCATTCAAGATTAGGGTATGAAAAAATTCCAATTTCAGTGAAAGCATAAATATTATTATATAGATGTAGTATCCGGCTTTACTTATGTTTATAGTCAAATTCTGGTGGTCGCCGCGATCTGGCTGCGTAAACTCACCTGAAGATGAGCATCGGACATGCTCGAAACCTAGGTCGAAACTTCGACTATAAACGTGAGTAAAGCCGGATACTACATCTATATAAAAGTGTATCAAACTCACGAGAATTTCCAATCAATAAAAGCATAAATAGGTTAAGAGTTTTATGGTTTGTTGCACTAACAACATGCTAGGCGTGTAGTCGGGGGTTCAAGTCCCTCTAGTAGCCGAATTTTACCCTTCAAATAATTTGAACTGAAATAGGTTAATAGTAATAATTAATAATAGTTAATAATAGTCTAACAAACAAACTCCCTATCACATTTATATCCTTACATTAGATTAGAAAATTCTGTATTGTTACACCTTAAATATAAAACAATATTTACAATATAATATATTAATTTACATAAAGAGTGTGACGATGGGCGGCCTTATCACTAAAAAAAATCTACCAGACAACCTCTGCATGGAGAGAATCTAAAATAAATATAATAAGTAGGATTTATAAATCTTATACATTTCAGTTGCTATGATACAGTTCCTATCATTAGTTATGATTCGTCGAATAGTTTCTATTTCATTTTATATTTTTGGCGCAATACAACAAGCAAAACACATATATCCTTTATCTGTGGGTCAAATAAGAAGCGACCATATTAATATGTGCTGTCACAATGGATTAATTCAACGTCAAATGGATGTAAAAATGGCAGACTCCAGAATGATTGGAATAAGGATACGCGGCAATGGCGGAGTATTCTCGAAGGCTCTTCACACAAAAAAGCTAACGTTCGAGATGAGAGCTCTTCGCAATGATGGAACCAAAACGATCCATCCTTATTGCTTCGATATCTATGACATAATACTCCTTTTCTCATCGCAGGTTTTTTCAATATGTTCTAATTCTTTATCACAATGAAATACTTCAAAATAACTGGAATACTATTACAATACTTATGTTCAAATATTTGAAGGAAAAAATTCGGCTGCTAGTGGGACTTGAACCCACGACTACAGAATACCGTCCTGTCGCTCTGTCCAACTAAGCTATAGCAGCCCATACCACTGGGGCCGAATTACTTCCTTCCTTATTAACATCTGCAGGGAGTGTTATTGTTTTTTCCTTCAAATATTTGAACATAAGTTCTTCCTAGCATATGGTTAATGCGATACACAATAAAAACTCTTATTACAATACTATCTTATAATCCTACTGATATGATATTATAAATGCGAAAGTTTGTGAGTATGGATGTATGTTTGTTACTCTTTCACCCAAAAACGACAAAACGGATTTGAATGAAATTTGGAACACAGATACACATAGGCTAATTTTGATCATCATCATCATCATCACGCTGGTAAAACCGATTGAAATTTGGTATGTAGATACTTCAGGTCCCGGAATAATACAAATCCTACTTTCATCATCATTATCAATCATCACCACGCGGGTAAAACCGCGGGGCGCAGCTTTTACTATACATAACATCAGTTCGGCAACACATTAGACGTTGCCATCCTATAAACAACTCAAATGTTCCAAACTCTTGGATCCAAATTCCTAGCAGCATTGTCCTTACAATTGCAATGAAAAAAGAAAAATTAAAAATGAATCTTTTCATACCTATAGTACAAAAGAACAATATATTTTCAAGAAAAAACCTTCAGACCGTTTACTTTCTCCTTTAAACTGTATTAGATCTATTGGGAATATCCTTTGGGTAAATGAGGGTCGAAAACGAACGCTTTGATTTCTTTGATGTGACGCGCTTTAATAATGATTAGCGGGGAGTAACTAAACTCATTTTACGATGAAATTCCGGTGGCGACAGTTTGGGTACGCTCCGCTCTGAACTACGAGTACATGGGGTAACACGACTTGTAACGATTTTGTAAACTTATTGCTAACCTTTAGGTCCCTTCTAAATAAGATATCCTTAGAAAATATAATCTGACTAATTTTGACTGGCCGGTTGGCGCAGTTGGTAGCACTCTGCCTTGTGAGCCGCTGGTCCCGGGTTAGATTCCCGGACAGGTCAAACATTTGTGTGCATGAACATGTCTGTTTGACCTGTGTCTGGGTGTGTATATGTATATAAGTATAAATATCAGTCATCAGGTTGACATGGCCAGGCTCTGCCTACTTTGGGACCTGAAGACGTTGTGTGAATGTTAGAAAAAAAAAAACGACATGTGTTGGGCTAATAAATTATTTTGTAGATACACGCTCGTATTTATCCGAGCGTGTATCTACAAAGTAATGTGTTAAAATGAATAGTAAAATAATGAATATTCAAATTTTTACGTGACTATGCTTGCGTAATAATGTAATAAATAGAAAGGTACTTAGGAACACTAAAAACCAATTTCCACTATTACTCAGGAGAGAAATGCGTTCAACGTTTTAGTGAAAATAAATCAGAGAGCACATCCTTTATTAATTTCCAATAAGGATTAAGAATGTTTTATATACTTTTGCGAATCGAATTCATGTTCCATTAGACAGCCGGTTTTGTTCACGCACATGTAGGTATCAAAATATAGGTTACTGTAACTACCCTCGAGGTTTCGACTAAGGCACATTCATCGTCGTCACGAGAAGACTGGACTATCGGGTGCCTGCAGTTTGACGGTCGTCGTGGATCAGTGATTAATGACACTGACTTAAAAACCGCGACCCCGAGTCGAACCCCGGCTCGAGCTAACATTTCTGTGATGAGCATATATGTTTGCTCTCGGATCTTGGGTGTTTGTGTAATGTGATTCTGTGTCAATATCTCCCGCGACACAGGGTATTCTTGTGCGAGGGTGTGACTGTGAATGCGTTTGTTCTTTATATGTAAATATACGCTGTTTTAATGACAAATTTAATATGTTGATATGTAAATAGACCCGATAGTCTAATTATAACATGAATAAAGATTAATATGTTTACATCAGCCCTTAAATGACAGAGTGTCGAGGTATCAAACTCTAAAAAACAAAACGAATCGCTAACTTTGAACGCCGTTTAAAAGTTAATAAATATACTTAAAAGAGGTCAAGTACATAATCCAAATTATTTCTTGTATACCTTTTCAAGAGGATGCTCGACCGGAAATGAACGGACGGAAGTGGCGTACAAGAGTTTTTCTAATTAGATTTGGCAGTTTCCGTTTCACATTACCTTTTATTACTGCTTGTTTGTTTTTAAAATTGTATTATTTACATATCCAAATATTAAGTTATGGTTAATTAACACGGAGTGAGAGAGTTTTCAAAACATTCATGAAGAGCTGAAGAGCATTTTTTTTCATTAAGTGCCGTTTGCAAACTTGCGTAACTTTTATAGATTCAGTTTTACATTGCGGAAATCTAGAAGGAGAGTTTATTTAATTAAAAGCCTTGTAGACATAAGTGCTGCTGTATTTAATTTATTTTCCTTATGACTGAAACTTAATTACAATGCTTATATCACATTATTATTTGTGGACCTATCTCGCAAACTAGTTTCATAAAGTGAATGTATAAAACACGGGAATTACTCACGTAATAAGTCAGAGGGTTCCGACTATAGTTTCGACCACATTCGGTGGTATTTTTCAAGGAGAATAACATAACAATAATAACAAAATAGTTTCATAAAACTTAATACGTAATAGTAGAGGGAATTAGCTAACTACGCAGAGTACGAACGCTTTCAAGTTTTTTTCAAACAACAGCACAGTATTTCTCCAATATCGATAACTTTGGATATGAAATATTTTCCACATCGTATCTTACTAGCATGGCCGAGAGGGTCAATGAATCATTTTTTCATAAAATGCTTTCATCTCCCGGGTCGCAGTGTACAAAGAGGACCTTTTTATATGGAACACAATGAATCCCAAATCACACATGCGCCAAGCGCCTATCTCGGAAGGGCCAGCGCAATTGTTCTCCCGCGGGTCGCCCGCCACATTTTCACAGCTTCCTATGGATTCAGGCGCTCTCTTGGGTGCAACATTTGTATGAGTCGTTATGATGATTTCTTCAGACTTGGCAACGAAGAATGACTCATGAGATAAGGAAAATTACTAACCTATGTATAGGTGGTACGGTATATCTTTTCATGAATAATAATATAAAGGTTCGTACGGTATTTTATTTAAATGTAAATTGTTGGCGTTTGATGCTATGGGTGGAGAGTCTTCAATCGATCAGGGCGAGGTTCGCAGTTCGACCTTTTTCATGGGTGAGTGGTACGCGATTATTGCAGGCTGTTCGTCAAAATAACTTGTTTATAAAGCTCCTGAAGGGTTTAGTCTTTGTTCTGTTTCACATTCGTAGTTTTATTTTTCGATAAACATATATTTTTAATATAAGTTTAATAATTTTTTTCACGAAACATACATTGTTCCTTTATCTACTTACATATAAAACTGTTCTCTTCTTAAAATCATCATTATCGTTTTCAACTTAAGGTAAGCTAAGAGTTTATCAATGAATACCTTAGAGTTCTTCACTGGTTACTGTATCCCCAACACTTACCCTTATTTTTTAATTTTCAGCATTCTATCGTTATTATTTCAACAATATTTATAAGAATTTACATATACAGTATGTATCGGAAACGTATGAAATGATTTTGCTAAGTCTGCAGTTTTAAAGCATTTACGTGCCCAAGTATTTGCTCGGAAAGTTTATTCTTGGTAAATAAAATATGCATCGAGGAATTCTCGACTAAATCTCAGTATATTCAATTTCGACTAGATTGCGTTGCGGGCTCAGTCTAGATCCATACATTTGAATAGAATTAACTTTAGCCGAAGAAAACGTCAATCAAGTGATATCATATGAAAAAAGACCTAGGAATTGAACTAAAATTTTGGACAATACTTTGAGGCCGTCCATTGAGTTGGTATAAATTCAACTGTTTTGTAGTCAATTTTCCCGGCCTATTTT
Source organism: Apeira syringaria (assembly GCA_934044485.1). Lineage (NCBI taxonomy): Eukaryota > Metazoa > Arthropoda > Insecta > Lepidoptera > Geometridae > Apeira > Apeira syringaria. The sequence goes on from OW203662.1 coordinate 1,944,766, forward strand.
GTAGGCCAAACAGCATTGTTAAATATGTTTTTTCTTTTTCGTTACATTACTGGTAGTCGAGGAGGCGAGGTTCTGAAAGTGGTTTATGGTTAAGCTTAGACAAAAAAAAAATATATAAATATAAATAAAAGTCGGATCATTACAAAAAAAAACCCAGGCAAGTGCGAGACGGACTCGCGCACGAAGGGTGCCGTAACATTATGTATAAAAACCGCAAAAAAATCGCGTTTGTTATATAGGAGCCCCCTCAAATATTAATTTTGATTTAATTATTAATTATTTATTTTTAAAATAAATAATATAAATAAATATTCTGTAAAAATGTCAAGTGTCTAGTTGTTGGCGTTATCAATATCGAGCAAAAACGAGCAAAAAACGTGTGATATTTGTAGTACTTTTTTAAATCCCTTCATAATTTATTGTTATTGATTGCACTTATTGTTGTGATGATTATTTGTACATAATTGTGTATGTATGTCACAAATAAACTATTTCTTTCTTTCTTTCTTTAAAAAAATGACGTCTGTTGTTTGGGAGCCCCCTTAAATATTTATTGTATTCTATTTTTTAGTATTTGCGGTTTTAGCGGCAACAGCAATATATCATGTGTGAAATTTTCAACCGTCTAACTCAGTTCTCGGTGATCTCAGTTCTAAGATATTAGATACTACTAGCGCCCCGCTGTTTCACCCGCGTGGATTACGGATTTCCCGTTACCTCAATTATCCTATACTTTTTCCGGGATAAAAGTAGCCTATGTGTTAATCCAGGATTTAAACTATCTCCTACCAAATTTCATCGAAATCGGTGTAGCCGTTTAGGCGTAAAGAAGTAACAAACATACACACATAAAACACATATAGTAAAAGCTGCTTCAGCAGCTTTAAGAAGAGTAGGTAAAGCTCTTAAATAAGAAGAATGTAAAGAATTGAGGTGTTCCGAGTTACGATGCTGGAAAATATTACAATTAAATGAGACATCATTTATCTTAAATCACCGCGTTTAACCTTCCTCGTAAATATGATCATATATCCTCATTACTGGTCCACGCGTAGGTAACGGCGTGAATATTGTATGACAAAGGAATGGGAGAAATCCGGTATCTGACATACATTTTAATGTTACGTAACATACGAATGAAATAGCATGATCGGGAGAAGAGAGGACTTGTTATGTATGTACGTGCCTGCTTGCACGACCATAGCACGACCACATAATCTGCGTAAAACTGTTCGTATCATTGTCGTATTAACATTTAAAATCGCAACATTAGTAAGGTACTTTAGGATGAGTTTTTATCTGAGAAAACGTTAAAAGACACAAAGTTACAATAAAACTATCAAAGTGTTAGACGTAACACAAACTACATCAATGTTTACAAATAATGCTAATATGCATGCAGCAAATAATGCTGCAAATAACGCTTCTGTAAACATATCAACGAAATTTTGTGTCGTCTGTAGTACTAATACAGTAAATAAACACCTACAAAAAGCGCCAGATGGCTACTTATTGTACAAGATCCTGTACCGGCCATAATCCCCTAAAGCTAGGTAACGTGGCTCACAATAATCCTGGGATCCTGGGTAGCGGGGACAGGTAAGGCCGCCGCTGCTTCATCTGTAGGATAAACATAATAGTTCGTATATAATGTGAAATAGATAACGACTGTGTAAATATTATAAAGGGAAAACTACTACAATATAATAGTGCAAATTTAACTGGCCGGTTGGCGCAGTTGGTAGCACTCTGCCTTCTGAGCCGCTGGTCCCGGGCTCGATTCCCGGACAGGTCAAACATTTGTGTGTATGAACATGTCTGTTTGATCTGTGTCTGGGTGTGTATATATGTATATAAGTATATATCAGTCATCAGGTTACCATAGCACAGGCTCCGACTAGTTTGGGACCTGAAGACCTTGTGTGAAAGTTAATAAATAAAAAAAGAAAATGCAATATGCTATCTTCACATATTGCATTTTTTCTGTGTTTGTTCTGTCTTCGCTTGTTCTTGTTTCATAATGAATCAACAAAGCATTAGTGAGCGAAGGGGAGCAAGTGAGTGAAGGGAGTGGGTTGAAAATCAGCGCTGCGTGGTAGATATCTACCCGCAGCATAATGCTGAACTTGCTCCTTTTATGCACGAACATACGAAGATTTGTCAGGTATGTTTAAACTTGTAATGTGTTATTTTACTTAGTTATAGAAGTTTGTGCATAATAAACATTTTTCTTTCTTTCTTTCTTTCTTTCATTATAAAAAACGTTTTTATGAGCAACTATCAACGTGTTTTCTATGTTAAATTAGGAGTACCGGAGTTTACCTGTATAGCAGGTAAACTCCGTGCGGTATCTGACACTGATACGAAGCGCATATTCGCTTCAAAGTTACTCAATATAGTATAAAATGCAATTTCAACAGAATATAGCAGACACGTAGGCGTTTCTATTCAAGTTGCAACCCCATAATCTGCATATTTCAGACTGTGAATTAGTTCGGAAGTTCTGCCGCTCGTCAGAGCATTTCTGTCGACCTAAAGTTGCAGCGAAACTTCCGTCTTACATTACCGGCTACATATTTCATTGAATAACGAAGTAGTAGAATTGTACTGGATATTTTTTATTTATTTTCTTTATTATATATATAATACCATTAGGCCAGCCTAACACTATTTTCGTAACTTTTCATACAAACTGACGTTTCGCTCGCCTGGTCTACAGAGTAAAATACGCCTATTCATGCAGTGGCGCGAGTGGGGCACGCGTCCCTTCAGCACCTTTTATATTACCTATTTTAAATATTGTTACTCAAAGAAAGAAATAAAACATGGTGTTACCATCACGTATTAAATTAAAATTCCTTATGTTATTTATCATATGAAATTAAACACTGATTATTTTTCTAAATAAAACTAACCAATGTCCTATCTCCATTATATCCATATATCTATTACCATTATAAAAATATTGCAGTGAAAATCCATTCTAACTATTTTATAGGTGGAACTGTTTCAGAGACTAGCTATAACAATGGACTGTGTAAACGGTATTTTTATATGACTTAAAAAAATGTATAAAACTGAACAAATATTATCAACAGACAATTTTATTTATTTTTAATCATATATGTACAGGTACCTTTGCATCAAATAATACCAATAAAGTTTAGTCTATTTGTTTAGTTTAGGTTCACGCACGTAAATTCATGCCTCGTGTTCAATAATTTTAATTGCAATCGACATGGCTTCTAGTAAAGAGGGAGTAATGAAGTTGGAAACCAAACAGATCTGCGATCTGCGATGGTTACATAATTATTATTAATTAATTGCCGAAAGTGGCGTGAGGCGAGGGGTACGATGCGCGAGGCGGAAAGTTCACTTTCAACTCTAAACTGTTGTAAATTATGTCTTTTATTAAATTTTCATCCGAAATTATAGTCAGTTCGAGGAAAACTGAAACATTTCAGTTTTTCTAAAAGCTGTATTATTCAAAAAATAAATCCGAATTAATACCGAGGTTACCGGAATAAATCCGGTAGCATCTCATTTTGGAAGGCGGTACACGTTTTAATAAAAAAAAAAATAGTTTGACTACTGTCTCACTTTGTACTGAAATACTAATGCGGTGCAAAGTCAGATTAATGAAGCATGCTCCAGCCACCTGCCCACCTGAAGGAGGGTCGAGCAATGTGCTTTATCTGGAAGATCTACAATTGAAAACGCCTTACAACCCACTTTGATAAACTTGCCGATAAATGTTATTATTGATTTAAACAGCGAGCAGATAATCCAAAGAGACTTTCGTCTGTACTAAATAAATTGCACCAAATGTTCTTCAAGATCAAGTCATCTAATTGTTCAGTGTTTATTACTTGTTACCTCTAATTGGCATTTGTTTGTCCATAACTTTTTTAATAAATAAATAAATTTAATTAAATCACTATGTGGTAACGTACGAGGTAACGAAACAGCAATTTGTATCATTATTTGTACTGCTAGATCAAATCATGGACGGGTGATAGCAAGTGATATTATCAACCGAGTTTGGCCTGAAAACTCTGATTTTGGGCTGGTCTGAGTTTAGATGAAAATAAACAAAAAACTTAGCCAATTTTATAAAAAACCTTGTTGGCAACTCTGATAGCTCCATGTAGGATCGAACCTGGGACAATGAAAACAGAGTATTGGTGAACCTATACAAGTTATTGATAGCATTGTCAGCACTAATGCTTCCATAAAATGGTGATTATTCCGCAACATATATATGATAGATATTTTTAAAACACCATACGTGCCCATAACAGACATAAAATGTGAATTACAATATGATCATTTTTGACATGAATGTACAGAGGTGGCGGACAGATGGTTCCAGAAATTTCTCCACACAAATGCTAACGGTTGCGATGAGAGCTCTTCGCCAAGATGGCGTCGATACGATCACTCCATATCGCTCTCTACATCGATGTAAAAATAAATCCTTAAGATGTGTAATGACACTCATTACACATCATATACAATAGACACCATATATTTAATGTTAGGTATGAACAAACTGACTTAAAGTCCGCGGCCCGGGTTCGTGTCCCGGCAGGTGCAAACATTTTATTGATAATCATAGATGTTATTATCTAAGAACCGGCATGAGTCCTCATGTGATATTTGCAGAAAAAAAAACCGCATGGATGTTTGTTTTCGGGTTTTGGATGTCCGGTAATGTAATATTTAAATCTCTAACAAGCTTGTCCTAGAGGCTTGAATATTATATTCATATAAACATTCACTCGGTAGGTAAATGTGTCTCTAAGTTGTCTGGAATAAAGTTGTAAATATTTAAAATACTCTAAAGACTCTATCGCTGAGGCCTAAAATCTACCGAGAAGAAGCTGTAAGACCACCACCGTGAGCGACCGGTTCGTGTTCAATTTGGCGACTCGTGATAATGCGCGTGATACCTTTTATATTAAGGATTTCTACAAAATATTTACTTCAACATAACTAATTGGTTTATGCCATTACTGGCGCTGATAGCTCTTCCATTCCGGAAGTGATTATAGTTGACGCTTCTAAGTAGTTACAGCACCTACTCAATTTCGGCGATAGACATGCTTTTAAAATGGCGCACTAACACTATGAAATCAATCTTTTGTTAGCGGAAATGTTTGTTTGCATTGTGTTCTACAATGAACGCTTTAATCTAGCTGCTATTTCTGGGAGTTTCATTTCATATGTAGCAATTTTAACAAACAGAATAATAGTCATTACGGCTCTAGAATGGTATTATGTCGATGGCTCTGAGCAACACTCCGCGTTGACGTTGCGAAGCGTGAGGGCCGTTTGATGATTGATCTTGCTGGAGTTGCCTCGATTGCTTTGCATGGATACTGCCAACGGGTCATTGTAGTTATGTTTTGTTACGCAGAAAGCTTGGAGTCATAATAATATGTGGAAATGCTTTCTTAATCTCTGTGCTTGCCTTATATGTTTGTGTGTCATAGCTCTGAAGCGAGTATAGTCCAATAACTATGATGCGGTGTACGCAGGTGCGGTGCTATTTGGAACATGGTTCTTAGCCATGCTTGATTGATATATGATCAACGTGATCATTAATTTTTAGCGCAGTTTCTGTAGAAACAATGGAGTCATTAAAACCTAAGGAAATAAACTTCTGGAGCTCATCAAACACAGTGATCTATAAACTTTATTACACTGAAGATTAATGAAGATGTTTCAGTGACACAGACATTTTATTGTCAGGGTCTTCATATTAATAATTTCACCGTTGATTGGAGTATAAATTTCAAAGCATATGTATTTAATGAGTTTTATTTTGAAAAACTGGGTTAATAATTAAAACATAAATGAGTCTAGTGAAAGAATCACATTGTATCATATCTAGTTATCATTTAATCTAATTAGCAGCTTTTTGCATTATTCTGAAAGTATACATTCATCATCATCATCATCATCTCAGCCATAGGACGTCCATAAACTTGAAGTTATCAAAGTATACATTAATACCAAATTATCAATTATAAATCTCCTTTTTGTAATGTAACAAACCGACTAGGACTCACGTGGTAAACACTGGAAAATTACTCTCCGACCAGTTTCGAACTTATTTGCAGTTCTTCATCTGGGAGTTATGATCGTGCCAGGTGGCGGGCGCGAGCCTCAGCACGTAACTGAGCACGTGACTCAGTTACGTGCTGTTTACCACGTGAGTCCTAGTCGGTTTGTTACATTACAATTATGGAAGAAACTCGCGATAGTTTTCGGACTCAAATCTTCTTGTTCTTGCTATTCTGAAGCGGCAGGAATCTTACGGGACTTATGTACTCGCGGATATTATTATAAATAAATAAAATAGCCTTTATTGCTGTATACAAACTCGCATAAATAATCTTAAAATAAAATGAGCTCTTAAAAATATATATATAAAAAACTGTACAACTAACCTAAAAACCTTCCAACATTAACTATCATTAACTATTTATATATATAAATCAGCAAGCAGGTCATCTCTTTTTATCACAGCTTGTCTTTCGACAAAGGCCGTTGAAGCGGCAAGAATCTTACGGGACTTATGTACTCGCGGATATTATTACGGGGTTTCAAATAAGAATAAAATTGTAATAGATATTGAAAAGTACCTATATTGAGATAGCTCTATATCTAATGAGACATACAGTGTACCTCTTCCTGTAGTTCACGTGAGGGAACCGCGAGCGTGTCTGTTAGTCTATTATAAATAGTAAGTTAGTATAGCTTATTGATATGTTCACTCATTTACACCACAGTATAGACAGTTGGTAAAGCCGATAGGTACAGTATAGGTAGCTACATAAAATCCAATTTCGAGGCAAAACTTTTCTTTGGAATTGTGTTTTTCCTTTTACTTTTATTTGATCTATTGGGAATGCTCGGTGGAAATGAGGGTCGAAACCTAACGCCCTGATTCCTTTGATGTGACGCCCTTCACATAATGATCGGCAGGTAGTGACAAAACTAATTTCTGTCCGTGATGAAAGTCCGAGGGCGACAGCGATAGGGTCAAGGCTTTACTATTTGCTATGCAGACAATTTTGTGTCTTTTCAGGTTAATTTATTGAAAGTCTTACACGTCTAAGGAACTTAAAAAAATACCACTCATGAAAACGGTTCATGAAAGTTAATTCTGATTGACGAAACTTTGATTCAATTCGCTAATTTATTAGTGAATAAATATCTCCAAAACTAATGAACCGATTTGAAACATTATTTTACTGTATGGAAGCTACACTATCCCCGGGTGACATAGGCAATATTATATTCTTACACGCCCCTAGTGGTAGTGGTGGGGCGAGCGGCAGACTGGCTATATAAGCCAGACAGAACCGAAGCGCGCACACTTTTACTCGGGCGCTCGCCGGCATCGGACGTCTACGCAATGACGTAGCAAGTGGAAGGGGCGACCCATGTTACGTCATCGGCGCGACTGGCTTGGACGAGTCATTCTACTTCGGGACATCGTACTGAGCGGACGTGCCTTATTTAGTCCACAGTTGGACACTTCTACCTGGGTACTCGGAGACATCAGACGTGGCTTAGGAGTCTACGTGAATTGTTGTCGTGTTTGGTGATATCGCGTTTTGTTGTTTAATTTCTATGAAAAATGTTGATAGTTCGCTTTGTATTTTCCGTTTAAAAATTGAATACACTTCTGATCGTCAAGAATATATATTTTTTAGGGATCCTTATTATATTAAACTTTATTAAAGCCCAATGCATTATGTAATAGGAATTTGTTTCTACGAGTGTAATGAGTAAATGAACCAAAGTCAACACTATTACGCACTTAGAAACGTCAATAAAGAATTAATATACAGACTCTAAGGCCGCGTTATCTATAGGTAAAGTATTGACGAATATAAATAAAGGTCACGAATTAATTTATTGTATTTATAAATTAGGCATTGGGTAACCATATCCTTCAAACCGGAACATAGTAATGCGAACACTACTGCCTGGTGGTAGAAATAGATATGGTGGCAGTATCCTCAACTTTGTGAAACTGTCATCAAACACGTAATGTATTCAGGCAGCACTCCCTGAGAGCTAGTAAGCATTTGTCACTGACCATCAAGTAAGATAGTGGTCAAACGCTAGACAGTAAAAACTAAATAATACACAATGTTCCTGTGGTATATATTTTTCTCACTCTCAAATCCCCGCACTACGATTTCCTGTGTCGCGGGAGGCTTGGACACGTCAACTACAGGACACAAACATCCAAGACCCGAAAACAATTATCCCATCGCATAAATATTTGCCCTTGCGGGATTCGGGTATGTACCTACCCTTGAATAAACAAAGCATATACAATGTACATAGATACTTATTAAAAAGTTTATGTACCGGGAGAATCATACCTAAGCTCCACAGCTTCACAGAAGAAAATTACGAGGGTTTTCTTAAAGCAACTTTAGCTCTTAATTACGTTTTATTATTAGCTGAAGGCAATGTTTATTTTTTTACCTGTGCCCTGAAATTTTACTTCACTTGTTGCCACTTCTTTGAATGACGGTAACTTTAAGGTCAACTAAACGTTGTTTACAAGTGTTTTGTGATGTGGCATTTGATGTCTTAACATCATGCGAAGCGATGATAGCTTAGCGGGGGAGCTTCGGCTGTCAAACTGATGGACACTGGTTCGATCCCCAACAAGAGCATGAGCTTCCGGTAAAAGTAACACCGTTATCAAATCCCAGCATGGTGGTAGGGTACTTTCGAATACCTGCCTGGCTAGCTACCACCCTCAAGTTTGAAAAACTGTCACCAAGCAGAAACTGTGTTCAGGCAGCAGTCCTTGAGAGCCAGTAAGCATTCAAGTTCTAGCGTGATAACATCTTCTACCACATCGTCACTGACCATCAAATGAGATAGTGGTCAAACTCTATAACCTATACAGTATAAACATCATCAGTCCGCTACGTCACCATTGGGATTTAAACTCACACCTCCACAATAGGATTTCATGTATCGCGGGAGGCATGAACACTAACATCCATAACCCGAAAACAAACATCTCAGTCATCACAGCAATGTTTGCCCCAGCCGGGATTCGAGGCCGGGGTCGCAGTTCAAAACTCAGTGTCACCGATCACACAGCCACGACATCCGTCTATATAGGTTACTAGCGGTCCGAACCCGGCTTCACATGGGTAAGCAATTTCACAATTAAAAATTATAAGTAGTAATCTTTAATTTAAAAAAAAATATGATATAACCTATGTCACCCGGGGATAGTGTAGCTTTCCAACAATCAAATATTGTTTCAAATCGGCTCAATAGTTTCGAAGCCTATTCAATGCAAACAAACAAACAGACAATTAATCTTCCCTTTTTATAAGGGATCCCTTTTTATAAGCATAGATTAGCAATCGACCACACCAATAAATTTTTTTTTTCATTTTAAGATCTAAAAATAGTAAATAACAAAAACTTCAGTTAAAAAAATATATACTCAAAGTAAGTCAGAAATAAAACTAAATCACTCTGACAAATAATATTATCAAATGCCTGCTTTTGATTTATCAAAAGCAGCCATTATGGGATTGGTCTAGTCTATTCCTGCTTTCAGAGATCACCCGCGAGCTTGCCATTAGACCCAACAAATGTGATGATACAAATACTACAGCCGAGGCCGATGGAGATTAAAAGTGACCTACGTATATGGATGCCCTTATTAATAAACGCTACTAGCGGTCACCCGTCCTAGAAGTGACCCCGGCGTACGTTGCTTATTTCAGTCGATCGGTTAAGGTTGCATACGTACAAAAATACTTTATTGACATAAATGGTGTACAAAGAACGAGTGAACCTGAACTAGTGGGACTGTGTTTCAGGAGGCAATGATCCCAGAAAAGACTTACGTCAAGTACATAGTTTAGACAACACGTAGTATATAACTAGTATAGAGTGAGTGAGTCTTGTAAATGTGTATGTGTAATGTATGTAACAAGGTCTTCATCATCATCGTCAGCCTGTTGTAGTCCACTAGTGGACGTGACGTACATACTTATTATATATAAGAAACTATCATATGGTTGAGTATTGAGGGTAGAAATATAAAACGCTTCACATTTAGCACGAAGCGTTTCCGTTCCGGCACTCACGAGCGCAGCTGCCGATATAAAAACTGCAGGTATTTGATTTTATTTTATTCAAGCGCTGAGAGCGCTTTCACGCTCTTCCCAAACAATCGGCACACTGGAAACAAAAACGGCACATTTTCGCTCGAAATCCTCTGGAACATTTTGTAACATTTCAAATTAAACATTGCCAGCTAAAACTGGTTATGTGCAAAATTTGTACCAAATATTGGCTTTATAAATTTCTTCTTCTTCTTCAGCACCCGATTCAGGACTTTACGATAACTAACTTTTCGTTAATGATATTTATTTAATGATTAGAATATTTCATTACATATACGAAATGTGTTTGCAATAAAACCAAAATAAAAAATGTATGAATAATATCGAATTAATAATATATAATATTTTTATTTTCAGACAGCAAAAACTTAACTAGAAAAATTTAGAACTAAGGTTAGTTCTAAATTCTTAGTTCTAACTGATGCAGAAAATAATCGAACGCTTTGAATCAGGCCCTTCCGGGTTCACCACGAAATGTTTTCCTTTGGGGAAATGGTTGTAAAAAGGTTTCGGCAAGTCTTTTACATCCGGTCGCCTGCCTGACGCCAACCCTCCCTGGGAATTTTATCGTTACGCAGATAATGTTATATTTTTTACATAATATATTCATTACCACGAATGATTACGTTACACAAAAATGACCTTTTTATTACAATAAAGGCCACACATGCGTCCATCTTGGAAGGGCCAGCCCCAGCTTTGTGTGGATACAGGCGCTGTCCCTCGGGCGCAGCTTACATTTGAACGGTCGCCAGATTATTATAACTTCTCCGAACTCGGAGGAACGCGACGGAAAACGTGATCGAATTGAAAGAAACCAACTCATGGGCCGAAGGGTGTGACGAAACAGGACCTATACTTTTATTCATGAAAAATATTTTCCCCCTTATTTCAATTCAAATTGATGGTGTTTGATGTTATGAATTGAGACATTGCAATCGAGCAGAATGGGGTTCAATGATCGCTCCTTTTCATGGTTCCGATAATTCAGTAAATATATAAAGGTTTTAGGGGGCGGATTCGCGCTACGCTTGCTGTCAAATAGTTAGTTAGATAAAGTTTTTTCAAAGTTATACATTCTAGGAAAAATGATAACAATATCGACTCCATTAAAAAAAAAATGGATCTAGTACTTGACCACTATCTTCCTTCATGGTCGAGGACGATGTGGTCGAAAATGTTATCACGACAAACATAAAAGGTTTACAGGGTCTGTCGTCACTTTATGTTCGGTGACAGATTTCCAATTTAAGGGTGGTAGCTAGGGAGGCTAGGAGGCTCGCAAGGAGGTAAGCGAACCACTATCTCACTTGATGGACAGTGACTATGTGGTCGAAGATGTTATCACGATAGACCTAGAATGCTTATTAGCTCTCAGGCACTGCTGCCCGAACACAGTTTGTGTTTGGTAACAGATTAGCAAGCTTGAAGGTGGTAGCTAGCCAGGCGGTTACTCGAAAGTACCGAGTAAGGGTAAGGGTAGGGTAAGGTAAGGGTCGATCATACTAGCGTCAGTTTGACAGCCAAAGCTACCACTACTGAGCTATCATTGCGTATGTACAATAAAATCGTTCTAAAGCTCTATCTATCTATCTACAGCATGCAGCTCCGCGGTCACGATCATGACGTTTCGACTAAGTTACGTCATGATCGTGACCGCGGATTTGTATTTGTATTGTATTGACATCTATACATTTTAGATTTGATTTTGTTATGACATCCTACCTAAGATGTATGATAATGTTTTCTAATCGAACATCTAACCATTATTTATAGTCATTGTAATATGTAGATATGTTTCATAAGTTAACGATTAGTGTAAGTGGTTACTGGCGCATGTATTTATTTATTTACACATCGTTTACAATAGGCTAAAAAAATCTTTTTATGGTAACATATTTACCCTTTAATGTAAAAGAGTACATATGTGCCAGTTCCCAGCCCTTATGTCTATTTCAAATATTTAGATCCCTTTTAATCATCTCTAGCTACCCCCAGGGATGCGCCGTATAAAAAGACATCGACCAACGAAATTATATACACCGAACAATGATTAAATTTACCCTTAATCTACTGCTGATAAAGAGATTCTTCGAAATTTGTAATCTGGCTGAAATTTACTTATAGACACGCGTATGAACTACCGAATCAATTAAGTTGTAATAATTATAATCCTGACCCTCCCAGGCTTTTTCATGCTATATAATAAAATATATATAAAAAAAAATAAACAAAAATCATAAAGTTAAAGAATTTGCTTCTTTGGTTGAACGCACTTATCTTAGGAGATACTGGTTAGTATTGAAAAAAAATCTTGGATGTTTCATTTATCGAGGAAGGCTATACAGCACCAAGCTACAAGATATAACTGGTGCAAGGAAAAAACCGTAGACCAAGCGGGTGAAAACGCAGGGCGAAGCTAGTGTTATTGTATATAAGATGAGTAGATTTTCAATTGTATTACCTTATGCTTCTACGGATCACTCAAAGAATTTGAAACACAAATCTGTAGCCTTTCTACGCCGTAGCGTTTTTAGGCCGTAGCCTACGGCGTAGCGCATACTCGATCCCTTAATAAAGCCCTTTCGTAGAACTTGAGTCGAGTTCGTTTACTCAGTGATAATATTAGCCCCTTTGTGTTCGGCTGTTTTTTCAACTCTCGTTATCTGCCCGAGGTTGTTGTCGACGAGGTAACAAGTGTCAGGGGCGTAGCTTCTTTTGTTTTTATCATTTTTAGTCCGTTCAGTACTATTAGGTATTCTGTGGTTAAGGGTTTAAGAGGTGCCCTTGACATTACAGTTGCTCGCGGGTGTTTACAGGTAGAAGGGGCGGGACAAACCCTGATGCGTGTTGATGTAAAATATAACATAGGCATGTTTAAATTTTCTTTCTTCTGGTGTAAGACACAGTTTAAGCGCATTTGATGAAACCGCGAGAATTTTCGATAAAGGAAAAATATGGACGCCTAAAGACATTTGTTACTAAAAATTTGGCAATTGAAATCAAATTTTGTGCAATCAAAATTAACTTTCATGAACTTTTCTGATACGTGATATTTTTTAAGGTTATTAGACATGTGGTACTTTCAAAAAAAATATGGTAAGAAGAGTATCATGGTCTTTTTAGCAAAAGGCTTGATGCCTAAAGTGGCTTTCATACTGTAAGCTATTTTGAAAGGGTCCGTTTATTTAATCTTTACATGTCTGCAGATACCTTATTAATTTTATGAAGAGACTGGCAACGCACCGCTGTTTTACCCGCGGTCTGTCGCACTGCTTTATCGGTTATATTTTTATTATTATTTACGCTAAACGTATTTTTTTAAAATATACTTCGACTATTTATTTCACACTTTTGAGCGTTGAAGGCGGTTCCATTTTTTGGGGAAAAATATTTTTCACCCTTTTCAAGTGACCTTTGCTACTCACGGGATCAATTGTCATTGTGTATGTTCACCGATTTCTCCACCCGCAACTATAATGTCATCGACGTATGCGTAGCAATTTTCACTTATTGTAGTGTAACGCAAAAACCGCTTGTCCGATTATAATGGAATTTGAATGAGACCACCTCGATGGTGGTCTCTATAAAAAAATAAAATTTGTGAATCGGTCCAAATATTGGGATTAAATCGGTGAACATATATAAAAAATCCATACAGTGAAACATATAACCTTTTTTAAAGTCGGTTAATTATTATACATTTCGCATCGTGCACAGAAGCTGCTACAGTAAATTAAATCAACACTTGAGTGTGCCTACTTTACTAGTACTCTTGACTGGACCGTAGCAAAGCTAACTGCAGTAGACCACTTTGCGAGAGCGCGGCATTTGTTTTCTTATACCATATTCTGTTGAATGTGCATTTTTCTTATAACTACATATTAGGTTCATTCAATTCTATTAATTTTCGTGCATTCATTTTTAAATAGCTATTTACATATTTTGCTGATTCTATCTAAATTTAGATACATGTTAACGTAAACGCTGGTTTTGAAGAGCCAACTGATGACGAAGCACTGAATATTTAATTACTTAACTAGTACCTAGGTGACCTAGCAGTGTAACACAGGGCTATCCTAGCACGCTGCTAAGTACTGATACATTGTTCTATAAAGTGTTAAAGGTAATAATTGTATTCTTATGAATATTGTTATCTTTTCCCCTTTTTTTCTCTGTACTGTTTTAAGATGTGGTTTTAACATTGTTTACTTTATGAAAATATATAAATATTCATTTATTCACGACACTTTCACGTGGATATAGAACAGAGTCTTCCAAATGCTACGATCCCGACACACTTCTTTCGCTTCATCCATGCTCATCAGACCTTTCATACAAGAGTGTCGGTTTAGAGTGCTCTTGACCTGGCCCTTTCTTAGAACTTCCTCAATCTAATAACGGAACGTCCGCCTAAGCCTTCCTCTTCCAACACTACCATTCACTACACCCATGTACACCTGCTGAGTGAATCCCCTTTCGTTCATTCTCTCTACATAACCAATCCATCTTAACATACTTTGCTCAATCTTAGTCACTACACCTTCATCGGACTATTGTTTACCCTGTCACTCAGTGTCACTCCAATCATACTACTCAGAGCTCTCATAGACATTGTGGTTACGCATTTTTTATTTATTTATTTTAGAATCTACAAACGGTACATAACAAATAATTACAATTAAGTGCGAAAAGTATATGTATAAGTATAGGTAGTTAATGTAACAGCGTAGACCACAGATTAATAACATAAATAATTACTTACACGTCTAACAGAACAAATCAGAATTTGTTTACGCTTTAGTTTACCTATGTATGTTAATTATATTTATTACATTATTTCAATTTCTATTTCATAGGAAAATTTACAGATAGGTACAATGTACAATACATAAGGTTGACAGATACACATATGCAGCTAACAGTTATATATATACAAGAAGGACATTTATAAGTTTTCGCTAATAATGGTTACGATAAAGTCCAAAATAGTTATGACACTTATCAACAACAACACGGGTATAACCGCAGGGTGTGACTCTGCCTGACTCGGTTGGCTATCATAAACATATTATGAGCACTAGGATACCCTGTGTCGCGGTAGGCATGTACACACACAATCACAATACATAAGAACTGAAAATATATATCTATGCTCATTACAGAATGTTTGCCCGACTACTAGTTCGGCAATTAAATTTAATTAAAACAAAATACACATTGCCAGTATAAAATACTTCTTATACTGTCTTTATATGTTCTATGGCAGGAGTGTCGACTACTCTGGCCGCGCTACGGGTACTCACTCTTGCTCTAATTGAGTACTCGGTCTCAAACATAGACTAAATTGAACCTTATGATTATTACATTACGGCTTTACTATTAGCAAAATAGGCAATTTTGAGTCTTTTCAGCTTATTTTGTTAAAAAGCCTACATTTCTAATAAAAATACATCAGTTCATGATGGTTAGTTCTATTTCCACCAAATTTGATTATATTTGCTAATTCATTAATAAACAAATATTTTTGAGTGACCATTACAATATTATAAAATTAATTTTAGTATATATGGTGCATATATTTATTTATTTCAACCACAAGGTGAAAGAGAGGTGTTAGCGGCGCAATAGTAAAATAAATATATATGTAATATAGCTAGCAAGTAATATCAAAATGTAGCATATATTATAAAATTCCTTTATCAAAAATTGTCGAGGTATAGATTAATGCGCTTGATCTTTGTCTTACATCAGAAGAATGGAAATTAAAAAGTCTAAAATTGTGATTAATAACTTTATTTTGACTCTGCAGACCATCCGATGATCTACAGACTCAAATAAAAGTGACTAACTCACAAAAAATATACATTAAAAATTCTGCAATGTTGTATGTATTGCTTCCGGGCTGTTTGGCCGTGGTCTATGTGAAACTTGTGTTCCAGACGTTTCGTCGATCACTGCGGTCGACATCTTCAGTGGTTCAGGTCCGGAGGCGACAAGAGCGTAGAACTCTCCTTCGCGACGTCTTCTCTGTTCAGTAACAGAGAAGACGCCGCGAACACAAGTTTCACTTACACCACGATCCGATGACAGTCTGAGTGACGGCCAATGTTTCACCCCACCCCAAGCCTGCAATCACTTCAAAAGGAATTCGAATAATTTCAAATAAGAATTATTCTGATTGTGAATAAAATGTTCCTTTGTCTGATATTTATTGTCGTTTAAATAATGTTTGTAGCGATTCCCTTTCTTTTGTCGAAGTCTTTTTTTATCCGGATTTTTCTGTTTCCATTCAGATTGTGCAATTTATTTTAAAAGTCGGGTCACGAGTTAAAACATTTCGAAGAAAAACGGGAAAATGCGAAGAGACAATTGTTTCATTAGTTCCGTTATTTTCCAACAGAGGTATAGAGCGGATATTAAAACGATACTGAAAAAAATGGTACATAAAAGAGAAGTTACATGATAAAATAAAGTAATTACCGCAATTTCCTCGCGGCCATTGGAACAAAATTCTGAAGTAATTAACAACTTTAGTTACTTCACTTTAGGAATATATATATATATATATATATATTTAGAGTATAACTATGGTATGTTGAAGCGCCCACAGTGGCGTTTATTTATGTGCTGTCAACCCATTCCCTGCAATTAAACAACGTTTGAAGCTCCGAACTGTAGATAGGATAATCTTTGAACGATTTAATTGTACATACTCAAGGATAGCTCAGCGGTCGGAGCGTCGGATGTCAAACTGATGGACACTGGTTCGATCCCCACCAACGGGTTGAGCTTCCAGTGACTGCAACAGCATTATCAAATTCCCAACATAGTGTTAGAGTAATTTCGTATTTTATATTAGTATTTTCGAGTAATCGCCTGGCTAGCTACTACCCTCAAGTTTGAAAACGTGTCATTAAAAACATAGTGTGTTCAGGCAGCCGGCTTCGAGCCAGTAAGCATTCTAAATCTTAGTCTAGTCAACAAGTTCAAAAACATGAAAAATAGAGATAGAGGTCCTAAAAAATATGACCGATAGGTCATTGGGTTCGGAATCATCTCTAAAAAAAATTATTGAAGGATTTTGGTGCAGGTAATAATTTGCTATTGTTATCAACATAATAAGATGAAAAAAAGGGTATTTAGTGTATAGTTAATAACCGAAAAAAATATAATATTAAAAAAAATATTAAAAGGTTCGTTAAAGGCGAAAAAAATGACAATAAAAAATGGGTAAAAAATGTTGAGGAGGTGGTCACGGTCAGAATGGTGAAACGGTGTTCTGGCTGAAAGGATTTTCCTTCGAGGTTCTCAATGTATCGTTTCGTCTATCGAACGCGGCAAACGCACAAGCAAACTCTAGTTAGGTGATATATGTGCGTTCACGGAATAAATCACGAAGTATTTTGCATTTCCATATAAAGTGTTAAAAGGCAGAGAGCTGGTGTTTGCGTGCGAGATCTGTCATCCACGTGGATTTATTGCGCATCGTTCGCTGGGATTTGCTTGTGCCTAGTGTAGTGTTACCAGGCATGATAGGGGAAAAAACCCGGATTGGATTTATTAGCGATCGGGACGCAGAGATAGGGATGGCTAGCCGGAAATGTATATTGATTTTTGAAGTTGGATTCTTGGCTGTTCTGTTTGGTTGGGTACTGGGGTTTACAAAGAGGGGTTCGTTTTTTGAAATAACTTTTCCACCGCAAAATTATATTATATCTTGTAAGAGATTGAATAAGAGCATTTTAGAGCTGCATTGTGTTATGCGGTTTATCAATTCGTGATTCGTAGCAAAGAAGTGCAAAACTTTTAGCTGTTTTATTATCTCAGTAATATTTTATGTAATAACCTTGTATCTTTTTTTTGTTACGAATAAATATAATTCTATTCTATTCTATTCTGAAAGTAGAGTTGACTTACTCATATATAATTCGGCAAGATAGTCTGTGCCGTTCCGTTAAGTAACTATTGCGGTTTTTGAAAGAAAAGCCGTTCATCTCTTCATAATCACAAACAAATTTTTGTTTGTAGAGCATACATTGATATTATTAAACGACATAAGAGAATATTTTCACGGGCGTGGACCTCTTACATTAGGTTTATGCACCTAATTTGCTAGAGTCGCTGTTGGGCGGCCAGTTGTGCAACACGTATGGTTTCTCGCTAAATATTTTTAACATTTTTCAGATATAATGCCTTGATGCAATATAAATGTATTGTAAAATAAAGTACAGGATGTGCGTTTGTCTGTAGATGTATCTAGTCCAGTATTAAATTAGGTGATCTTAGAGCACACCGTATCTTTCTTTTTTAATAATGTCATTTAATGCAAATTTAAAAGTGTCTCAATCTAAATTAAAAAGTTGGCCACTCTATTGCGAAATGTATTGCTACGTATTGTTTTAGCATTCGACGCTAACACGTATTTTTTGTCCACATCCATATAAGTCTACTTCGATATGAATTTTCGAACAATTGTTTATGGAATGGGGATCGTTTTCACGTGCTATGTAGTATTCATGTCTCTTGAATTGTGTTGTTTGATGAATTGGCTATTTTCGTTCGCACCTAAATGTGGCTTTTACATAATAGTTAATCATCATGGTCTAGAGAGAATCTTCTCATGGATCATAGTCTTATTCAACTCCTGCAAGGTTTATGAAACTAGCATGAACGGACATTGGCAGAATTGTGACAAGTAGCAGCAGAGCCATAATTTAAGAAGAAGAAGACATTATAAATGCACAATGAATTACGTATATAATAATATGTTAAATTTAACATTTATGAATATAATATGAAATTGGCGTTTTGTATGGAAGAAGCATGTCGATTTTTTAAATTGATTTGGAGTGTTTTTGACCTAGCCCTTTTTCGATTGTTCGTTTCCCTATTACCTGGTGGGACGGTGAGACGAACGCACCGCACTCAAGATCCGGAGGAAGGCTTCCGGAAGAACCCGAAACAATTGCCGATCGTGATATCGAGTACGCGTAAGCACCACGTTATACCCGTAGATATAGTATAAACAATGTTTATATTTACCCATACCAACATAACCGAGCTTACTATCTCGGTTGCCTATACTAATCTTATAACGTAGAACGATTTCATTGTTTGTTTGTTTGTTGGCATTGAATATATAGGCTATAGGCTCCGAAAGTACTGAACCGATTTGAAATATTCTTTCACTGTTGGGAAAAAAATGGTTCTATATCATATTTTCAAAAAAAATTAGGGATCGTTAAAATATTTCATTTAGAAATATTTTGAGCCGGAGCAGTCCGCTAGGTGTGAATAACTGAGTAGAACGGACTTCTGTCTCTTCTCGATATGATTGTAAAATTAACCATCTCACCAATATGAGATAATATTGAACGAAAGTCAACGAAATAGCCCAGCGCAGTAGCAAGTTAAAGTGACTGTGGGCAGGGCATATATGGTATAGCTCGAAGAACTGATGGCCGCTGGGGTCGAAAGATTCTTACATGGAGACCACGGACTGGCAAGCGCAGCATAGGATCGCCCTTGACAAGGTGGATAGATGACCTGAATAAGATCGCTGGTAAGGGCTAAATGCGGGCCGCTTCCAAGCGGTCTTTGTGTAAACCAATGGGGGACGCATATGTCCAGCTGTGGCTGAGATTATGACGAGGATTCAACTCTATTGTAGTGCTGTCAGAGAAGGTGACGTTGTTTTAGTAAGATCATATCCAAATTAGTTCTTTTGCTATTACTTAATTAGTCACAATTCTCAAGTATTGATCCAAACAGGTAATGCTTACGATGACCCATAAAAATCATGGCCTTAGTGTATAGCTTAATATCGCATACACGTTTATTTAGTTCTAGTAACCATGCGGTTTCACCCGCGTGGATTACGGTTTTACCCGCTACCGCAATTATCCCACGGAAACTATACTTTTTCTGGGATAAAAGTAGGGAGTTATCCCAGGGTCTAACCTGTAAAATCTCCATACCAAATTTAATCGAAATCGGTACAGCCGTTTGAGAGTGAAAAAGTAACAGAAGTTTTTTAATTATTTGCTTATTCCACAGAAACAACAATTATTTTCGGGATGAAAACTAGCCTATGTATTAATCTAGGGTCTAAACTATCCCCATAACCAATTTCATCAAAACCGGTGTAGCCGTTTGAGCGAGAAGATACCAGCACCAACGGCTGCGCCAAAACACACTTACAAACACAGAGACAATCACCTTTGTAATATTACTGGGATTAATCGACTGGCCGGTTGGCGCAGTTAGGAGCACTCTTCCTTCTGAGCCGCTGGTCCCGGGTTCGATTCCCGGACAGGTCAAACATTTGTGTGTATGAACATCTCTGTTTGACCTGTGTCTGGGTGAGTATATGTATATAAGTATATATATAAGTATGTATTTAAGTATTTATTTATTATATATTTTTTTTTAAAATTATATTTGCCGTGGTGGTACCGGCCTAGAATAGTACTCCCCCATCTCTTCCCGCGGGTGCCGTAAGAGTCGGCTAAGGGATCACGTACCAGAAGGTGGGCAGCAGCGCCTTCTGAGGATTGTAAATCATACTGCGCTCGCCAACCCGCATGCCAAGCGTGGCGAGTATTGGCAAATCCCCCCTATATGGGGGAGGCATATGTCCAGCAGTGGACGCACATGGCTGAGAGAAGAAGAAGAAGATTTAAGTATATATATCAGTCATCAGGTTACCATAGTACAGGCTGTGCCTAGTTTGGGACCTAAAGACCTTGTGTGAATGTTGTCCCATATTATTATTATTATTAATGTGATATTTCAATATCTAGATGTGAATTAAACGTAGGAACATATATAAGCAAGTTACCTGATCCATATTATATATATCTATCGTTGAAGAAATAAAACATGTATATTCATGTAACTGTAATTCAATTCAGATAGGAGTGGACTTAAATCTGAGCGAGACGCCGAGGGCGCGGCGCCCGCAAGCGTAGTGGTCTCACTGCAGTCAAACAGGGCCGGATTACAATTATTATTAGACAAAATGTCTTAATTCATAGCATTATTGATGGCTTTACCACTATGATCTCTGCGGTGGTGATACACACATATGTCTACGGCTATTTCCCTCAGGGGTAGACAGAGACCACAGCCTTCCAAATGTTACGATCCCGACACACTTCTTTCGCTTCATTTACGTTCATTTAAACTTGCTTTTTTTTATTCTAATGCATCACTGCCATAACGGTGGCGATGCCGATAGAAAAAAACCAATTGCCAGCAGAAGTGAAACCTTGAACATTAACGTTATGCATTTTTGAATATTTTGGGATGGTAAGGGAATAGTTTCGCACATCCCCATTGTATCATCGGTCAACCAGAAGTACAGCAACGCGCCATCGTTATATGGTAGACATACCACCTATACGTACTAAGCGTTTTCTTCTACATTCTTAGTGCGCACTCATAGGGAATTAAGGCAATCCTGGAGTTTTCACGTCACGAGTGAGTGGACTATCTTTGCTTGTGCTCTATCATAGACCGCGTCGTCACTTAACATCAGGTGAGATAGTGGCTAAGAGCATGCTTATATTATTTTTAAAAAAAGTTATGTCATCTGGCTGTTAAATAATTGTCTGGGACTGCTATCGTCGTTCGTTCCAGTATTGATGTGTCAGATCTCCGCCCAACTAGATGTTTTATTGTATTAAAACATATTCTATTAGTTAAACGACTCTCCTCACTTCTACATTATTAAATCTCACCATCTGAAGCAAAAAACCACGTGATCACATAAATGAGTATCCTACATAATAACATATAACTGTTTCTTATAAAGCCATCTCGTACATTTCTTATCTTTTCTTCACTTGTAGCACATAACTTCAAACAGAGACCAAATAACAGAGTTACGCTTTAATCGGCTTCTTACAAACGAACTGTATAATACTTTAAGAGCTGATATGCTATATCTATGTGTCTCACCTGTCTCAAGATGAATCCTGCGTTCTGAATGCTGAAAGTTCTGAATGCTGAAAGTTCTGAATGGCTGCGCAAATACCTATCTTATCGACATGCAATCCAAAAGACACGTTTTTTACTAAGCCCTTTATGCGGTCCACTCTTTGGATAGCCTTACTTCCGAGCGTATATTTGTTCTTAAAGGGCCATACATTCTTAATTACCTTTATCGTCATTAAAGAAAAGTTTATTAATTACACACCAGCTCATTGCCTTGCCAATATCATTAGTGTCCATTTACCATGTGATGGGCATGGATGTTTGTCCCGGGGCTTGGGTGTTTGTTGTGATGTCATTGTGTATGTCCATGCCTCCCGCCATAGAGGTAATCCTAGTGATAAAGTTTGAGCGTGAAAAGAGAGAGAGAGTGTGGCAACGAACTGTATATCTTACTTATGTAGTAATAAGTTGTCGGTTAATGGAATAATACTTATGTTATTCACATTATTAGCTTTCACCGAAATATTGGTTTTGACTTTAGATTATTTTTACCAATCAGACTCCGACCCGTACCTTCATAATATATCTACGATGAAAAATGTTATTTAACTGTAATAATTTTAATTATTTTGAGAAATAAAGCTGTTGTTTGGTTCCTTCTGCCATGCCGGGTCAAATTGTTCCAACGGAATATCAGTGCTGGTCTACAACCAGCATTATGCTGAGTTAGGACCTGTTTGAGACGTGACCTTAACACACTAATTAGGTATGTTTAATTTTGTTACAATTTAAGTGTTTTCGTTTCTGTCTCAAATACATCTATTTTCTTCTTCTATATGCACAATTTTGGAGTATTCAATTCACGATTGAATAGGTATTTTGTAAGGTTGTCTGCTACTTCTTAGATTAGGTTATCACTTAACATTTGGTAAGACCGTGGCCAAACGCTAATGAAAGAAATATACAAAGGGGCAAATGCCTTTATTAAAATAAAACACTAATAACTAATTACAATACTGCAGCTACTACAATAACATCTGAGCAATCCACCAGCTATTGGCAGCCTATGGATAAAAATAATTAAATAAAATATTTAGTCTTTAGCCTTGCAACGACCCTGATCCTCGCTTTATATCTGTTGGTTATACAACTATGATGCATTGCATTGCAAATGTTTTACAATCCTGGTCTCAATTCTAAATTGTAAAATCTGAACGGAGGGTTGATAACGAGGTTACGACTATATTAATATTCAATGGGACACCAGACCAATATTTTTTCAGATTCCCCCTCTGTTTGTGAATATTGATTATGTCTCGAATTTCCCAATAAGACCCTTATTGTTTTTATCCAACCGATTCCCAATTATTGATAAAACTTTTTTGTGCAAATTGTTTTAAAGATCATTTCCGTTGATTTATCTGAACTGTGGATATTATGTTATCCAATAATTTATTCTCACAGTAACAGTTATAAGAAATTATCGCTAATATTCGTATTTTAGTTCTAAGAAAATATTTTAATAAGTTTCATATTGTTGTAATAATGAAATCTTCTCAGTGGTGCCATTTTTTATACCTTTAGATCTGTGCCTCTCTGCATAATATGAACGACACTGCCGACCGGCAGATGCAGACGATGATGATGCAGATGATGTAGACCCTACACATTACGGGGACTAAGGCTTGACCATTCGCTAAATAGACAAATTTCAGTCTTTTCTGCCTGCGAGCTTCAATAAAGTGTTTTTTTAATCATATTATCCTAATCCAAAATTTCAAGAGTCAAGACTGCTTTCCATAATTATTAAATCGCAGTTGGCAGCCAGAGTGATGTGGTTGCACAAGACTTTGAATTTTCAAAACGGAAGACAATTTTTTTTAAACTTACTTTGAACGACCACACCGCCCGTTTTCAAGATTTTAACTTGAGGTAGGCGGTAACTGCTATGCCAGTGTATCTAACCTCATTAGATGTAGTTTTAAAACTCGGTAGGTTGGTTCCTTTTTTAAAACAGTCGTGGCACATCAGTTCTGCGAATACTCTCAGTCAGACTAAATCCCGGTTCAAAATGTAGAGAGGTTTCACGTCTCTCTTGTACAGAGATAAGCCGCGAGAAGCTCCGACATTTCCCGAGCCCGGTGCAGAGTCAACGAGACTTCCGCTGAGCCTTTAAGATATACGAATACTTTTATGTCTTCTCGTTGAAAGTTTTCATATAACACAGTATACTGTGCTCTGGACGTAGGTTGAGACTAATAACACCAAGTGATTGCTAACAAATATGCTCCAAAATTTATAATCAAAACATAGAGCAAACTTTGTTATACTTACGTCAATCAACACAAGCATTATCCAGACTGTCAGCGATTAGACCACAGTTTCTAACCTACTAATTCAGGATTAAATCAGCTTTGTGAAATTTAGAAAGCAGTCTACGGGTACTGAAACATTTGATTGATTATTCCGACAAGGACAAATATTAAGTCACGAATAACGTCATTGTTAATAAAACCATTGATAAATAAATTACTAAATGTTTTTCTCGCGATCAAGCCCCGTTTGATTTATTGACAATGTCTTAAAATTCGAATAACATCCTCCGGTTTCGATCGGCTTTGCTATTTTCGAACACAAGTATTTGTGTGTGATGATGATTTCATATAAAAAAGTGTTTCTAGTGACCTAACTACACTATTAGACATGTGGTGTCGCATAGTTTTTTGTAGATAATATTGGCATGTTATTTAGTTATCACGAACATTTTTTTTGTTCTATCCTCGAGAGTTTTCGCAGCGTATGCGATGTAAGGAATTTATAGGCCTTTCTTTACCTTGAGTTCTATTATTGAAGTTTTAGTAGAAATTCCTTATTTATTATAGCAATAAATATAGCGTTCACTGGTTATGAATAATGTAGCATTCTAATGGTGAATGAATTTAGAATTTAAAATCTATTCAGTAGTTTTTGAGCTAATTCGTTGCAAACATACAAAAATACCAATCTTTCCTCTTATTTATCCTTATTATTATCCTCCTTATTATTTGTGAAGATTGACAAGGCAGATATAGAATGTAATTGTAGCAGATTATCGCAATACATTGTTGTTTAAGTCAAAGTTTCCATCAATAATCAGCATATTTTAGACTTGCGAGTATGAACTATAATATCTTGCGAGTTAGTTAGACACGGTTCTGCCGGTCGTCAGTGCAGTTTTGTCGACCTGCTCAGTTGCAGGAAAACTTTTGCCTTACGTGACCGTTGAAATATTTTATAGAATATTGTGAGTTCAATTGGATAAAATAACTGAACCAGCACCAAAACGTTCGAACAAAAAACTGTGGTGACATACTCTGAATCACATGTCCAATGATGTGGGTGACGTTTTCCGACGATGGATTCAATCATTGCACTTGACACGGCATGTTGTGAAATGAAAATAATTAAGTCTGAAATCAAACAGAGTGTAAATCTGGGACGATAAATTGGTATTAATTAATAGCTGTCAGCGGCACGAGGTGCTGGGCACGCGACTCGACGTAGGAAATCGACTTGCAACTCAGCGAAATTGTCAATCATGTTCATTAATAACCCCCATTTGATCCGAAAGGGGAGTAGGATATAATGTTGACTCAGAATCCGGCTCGAATCAGACCGTGCGGTTCCACTTCTTCATGATTTCGAGGGGTAAAGACGCCGGAACTGTAACAAAATTATTCAAATGAGCCAATTTGGATGAAACGTGTGGTTTTATCATCTTTCGCATTTGTCGGATTATTTGACGGATGATATCCTATCAGGCACGTCGGGATGCTGTTTCATGTACACGGAAATTATGTGTTATTATACCTACACGTCAAATAGCCGGAGGCATGTAATGCTGGATCTGGCTTCAATTGATCAATTTGTAAAACTCAAACTGATTTCAACATGTCGTCAATGTAGAAACATATTTAGATGTATATTAGGTATATTAATTCTATTGTTACTGTATACATTGACGGAGTAGCCGCACGCATGTTCATGGCCAAGCGTCACATTTCTATTGTCAAGTATGCATTGTCAAATATAACTCATGCACGATGAGTACATATGAGCTTAACTAAAAGCAATTGAATGTATAAAAATACTAGTAGCGCCCTACGGTTTCACCCGCATGGAATACGGTTTTCCCGCTACCTCATTTATCCCACGGGAAATATACTTTTTCCGGGATTAAAGTAGCCCATATGCTATTCCAGGGTCTCACCTATTGCTATACCAATTTCATCTAAATCGGTTTACCCGTTTGAGCGTGCAGGAGTAACAAACATACGCGTGCCCAAACTTTCGGCTTTATAATATAGGTAGGATCACTTATCACAACTAAATTTATAAATTTCTCGCAGTGTGCCCGTTTCCGAAATGAGATAGAGGAAGTTCCAGGTCCAGAGTACTCTAAACCAATGCTCTTGTATGAAAGGTCTGATAAGCGTGGATGGAGCGAATGAAGTGTGTCGGGATCGTACCATTTGGAAGACTGTGGTGTCTCTGCCTACTCGTATGGGAAAGATGCGTGAATATATGACTCTATATATGTATTGTTGTGTCACGAGGCTTCAAGATCAGAGATGGACCCTAAAAGTGACATTTTGAAAAGGACCTCCAGGTAAAAGGAGCAGAGGAAGACCGTTGACACGCTGGGTTGATGAAATCGCAAAGACAGCGGGCCCGGACTGGAAGCAGACCGCACAGGACAGAGACAAATGGGCATCTTTGGAGGAGGCCTTTACCCAATATGAGGTTCCTGCAGATACCGCTATATAAAAATAAAATAGTTTAGGCTTAGTTAAATAATTAAATTAAGTAAATGAGCATCTTAATACTATGTAAATTTAAAAACTATGTAATAGGTATTAGTAGGAAATAAAGGGCTTTTTCATTTATTTATTATATGTATTGTTATCAAACATAGCTTAACTAATCTATCACAAGTTACTAGGTGTGTTTTCAGAGTTGAGCTATGTCTGGAAACTGACCTTAACCCATTTAATAATAATCTTAACCTATCGGAACAGAAAAAAGGTAAAGGCCGCCCGCCATCGACCTGGTGGTCAAACATAGAACGAGACCTCAAGAAAGCCCTATTGCCAGAATCGACAACCCTAGATCGTTTGACTTGGCGCAAGAAAGTGAGGAGAGCCGACCCCAAATAATGGGATTATGGGAAGGAAGAAGAAAGAAGCCATTTCATTACATGTTTGTGGATTTATTTGTGGAGTAGTAACGTGTGCAGGTAGGCGACATAACATTGGTAGTGGTTTTCTTGTTCAACTTAACTAAAGTAAAATTCTGGAAAATAAAATAAGTAATATACATGCATAAAGTGCCGTGGTGGTACCGGTGCCGTGGTGGTACCGGTCTAGAATAGTACTCCCCCATCTCTTCCCGCGGGTGCCGTAAGAGTCGGCTAAGGGATAACGTACCAGGAGGTGGGCAGCAGCGCCTTCTGAGGATCGGAAATCATACTGCGCTCGCCAACCCGCCTGCCAAGCGTGGCGAGTATTGGCAAATCCCCCCTATATGGGGGAGGCATACGTCCAACAGTGGACGCACATAGCTGAGAAAAGAAAAAGAAAGAAAAAAAATATACATGCTTATAATATGGTTACGTTAAATCCAAATTAGCTTGCTTATCGATAACAACACTAAAATTATGTAATAAATTATTTTTTATGATAATGATGATCTGTTTATTAAAACGCGGGTAGTTTTAGGTAAAATAAGTCGCATCTTCATTGACCGTCAAGTGAAATAGAATTCATACGCCAGATTTAAAAGGAATGAAAACTGTGGAGCTAATATGAATAAAAAATAGCGTTCAACTGTGATTTACAAAAGCCAGCTCTAATTGTGAAGTGTCATAAAGTGCAAAGTAAAGATTCCCGTTGGAAGAAGAAAGCGGGCTTGAGGACATTTTCATTCCAAAGGTCATAAATTATGGACATTTTCATTTCACAGTAATGGGATTGTATACGAGTAAAATGCTGCTAAAAATTACAAGTGTATTAATAAAGATTATTCACGGATTTACACAATTTCATTTCGTCTAAAATATTTGGTAAGATTTTAGTGACAAGAGATTGTCAAGGCGACAAGTGTTGAGGCGGTTTGTGTATTTGCTTCTTAACTGCATACAAAAAACCAACAGAAAGAACAAAGATCCACAGCCTCTGCAGTAGCTATATGAATACTTTTACCAAAGAATAAAGATCAGGTAAATATGTGTATGTACACATGTATATTCTATTCTACTGCTACGCCATCTATTGACGTTATTTAACCGTTGGGCCACTGCATATAAAAGGTTTTAAGATTCTATTTAAATGCTGCAACAGAGGTTCTCGATAGGTTCAAAAGGTTCTTGAATGGAGACTATCGACTGGCAAGCGCACTGCAAGACATCCATACTACACAGACAAGGTGAGCAGACGACCTGACCAAGATCTCAGAAAAACGCTGGAATCGGGAAGCTTCCAACTCGATCATTGGGGAGGCCTATGTCTAGTAGTAGACGCCCTACGCCTACAATGATGATGAAAGAATAATTATTTTATAAACATTATATTCAAGTGCCAACACATTATAGTTACTGTCCATAAAAGATGTAATCTTAATGACTGTCCGTTTATTTGCGCTTCTTCACACAAAATTGGCTAAGGACGTATTTAGGCCGTCTGGTAGGGACTAATCGCGATTTATGAAAAAATAACCGTTTTCATGTATTAAGTATAAAGGCATGGTTAAGAATCAAAACACGGTAAAGTATATAAGTTATATTCTTCAAAAACATGATTTTAAAAATTAAAAACGTTTATCTCTTCTTATTATAAAATAATATAAATATTCATAATTATAATACGTAGATTGTATAGTTTAGAAACGTTTTGGATTTTAATTGCTATATTGGCGCACTGTGTCACGTGCTCGCTCAGTCTGAATGTGACCACGGACTAATTCTAAAAAAAAAATACCAATGTGATAAATAATATCTAAATATGCCTTCTTTTTGTCTCATATAAATATTTAAATATAATGTTAAGTATGACTAAAGTAAGGAACTAAATGTACATTACTTAGTTTTTCAAAAAAAATTTCGCAGACACCGTCGTGCTTTCTTTATTATGTGTTCCATTGTGCAATTTCCAATAAAGATATTATTTTAAAAAAGAACGAAAAAAATCGAATTTATGCTTGATCGTTCTGTTCTCTGCCATACATTCCTAGCTTATTAAAAAAAAAACTCGCGCTTTTTCCCCAAACGGTCAAGAAAACGAATAATTTACTGGGTTACTGGGTGAGGCATAAGCTGCCCAGGAGTGGACGTCCTATGGCCTAGATGGTGGCAATGATGGCGATGATAATTTAAATTAAAACAAAATAGTACCTGTATCTACCGCAGCTCTCGAGAGACCCCACCTGTCGGCGGTTACCGGTCGCCGCGCTTCATATCATTTTCAGACGGGGTTTCACCGCGTATGCCAACTTCGTAGAACAATTCAAATTTTTGTAAATGTAAATATTTGATTGCATATCTCATCTTGAATGTCTTAATAAATTAAAATCTTTAGTCTTGTTATGCTGTGCACAGTTCAATAATTAATAAAATATGAAAAAACTACAACTTCAAAAACATCCACTTTTGCTTCAGAACGGTCATAAACAAGAAATCAGAAAACAAGGAGATTTTAAAGTGGCAAAGTCAGAAGAAAATGATAGCATAGTAAGCGTACAACTTATATGCCAGGATACATAACTTTTACGATAGCTTTATAGTAACAATGTAATTACTTATATTAATCTGGCTAACGTAAAATTAATAATTAATAGGGATCGTTTCAATAGCATACTATAAAGTATACAAGTTGTAGTTAATTTGTATCGTCTAGAAAAAATCGTCTTACTAAGAAAACCAAACACTAAATACTACACAAAATCTAGTGCTAAATATGACCTTTAAACCACGTATTTAACGCCATTATCATCGTAGAAGTAAATAGAAATAAATGCTCATTTTTATTATTTTGTTTATATGTAATTTAATATAGTTCACGCTCTGCAGCGTGACAATGGCGCCCAACGTGGGGCATTATTAGTAAGCTCAAATGAGCACAACATGTATGCACACGTACTGCATCAGTCAGGGTATGTGTTCCGTTGTTTGTAAACTAAGGCCATGCTGGCCCCGAGCGAGTTTCAGCTAGTTTCAACTAGATACACACAAAACTTGGTCGCAGGAACATGCTTATCTCGAATTGAATTATCTGTGGGTTAGTTTGGAACTACACAAGTAGTAAGGCGTGTTCATTTGAGTTAGTCTTTGTACCAAGATAAATTAGTCCCTTGACAAAATAGCTCGCTGTTGTATTTTTTGCTCACTTTGCTCGGTATCAGAAGGTGATGACTAGTAATTATCACGACGGTCGCCGTGGCGCAGTGGTCAGTGACAGTGATTTCTGTGCCGTCGGGACTCTGGGTTTGAATCCTGGCAGGGACAAACAAACATTTGTGCGATGAATGTAGATGTTTGTTCCGGGTCTTGGGTGTTTGTGTGCTGTGATTTTGTGTGTCCATGCCTCCCGCGATACAGGGAATCCTAGTGCGGGGGTCTGAGTGCAATATAAAAAATACTAAAAAATGTGGTCATTAACGTTTTGAAAAAACTAAATATTAACTAAATATTTACTGTCTTAAGGAAAGCTCACTGAACACACTGAACACACTGAGTGCTGGGAGGCAGTTTTCCGAACTTGAGGGTGGAAGCTAGCCAGTCAAGCACTGGAAAATACCCTCTAACCATAATGATGCTTGTAAACCCTGTGTATAATCTCAACACACTATGTGTTTGGAGACAGTTTTCCGAACTTGATGGTGGTAGCTAGCCAGGCAGGCACTCGAAGGTACCGTCACCACCTGCTGGGAGTTTGATAACGGTGTTACTTTCACCGCAAGTGCAAGCCATTGGTAAGGATTGAATCTGCATCCGTTAGTTTGACATCCGACGTTCCCACCGCTGAACTATCACCACCTGCATTATGACCCTGAAACACAGTCGTAGATCGGAGTTCATACATTTACTCTGCACCTAAAATTAATGTCAATTTTTTTTATTTTTTTATGTATGTGCGTAGTGTATGAATATCAGAGTGTATATACTCGTAGGTATATTAGAGTGTATAAAGTCTTAGGTATATCAGAGTGTATATACTCGTAGTTATATCAGAGTGTATATACTCGTAGGTATATGCTCGTAGGTATATCAGACCTGTAAGTTTTAATTTGGCCGTCGCATCAGCCAGATATTACAAGATATAAACTCCAAGAGCTCCGTTTTTTTTTTTATCACACTCAGACCCCTGCACTAGGATTCCCTGTGTCGCGGGAGGCATGACACACACAATCACAACACACAAACACCCAAGACCCGGGACAAACACCTATACTCATCGCACAAATGTTTGCCCCTGCCGGGATTCGAACCCAGGGTCCCGGAGACACAGAAGTCAAGTCACTGACACTGACCACTGCACCACGGCGACCGTAATTTTATTTCCGTTTATGTCAATAGAGTATAATTTGTGGCTGTGTGCCATGTATCCTACGAATATTATAAATGCGAAAGTTTGTGTATATGTGTGTATGTTTGTTACCTCTTCACGCTCAAACGGCTACACCGATTTCGATGAAATTTGGTATGGCGATAGTTTGAACTCTGGATCAACACATAGGCTACTTTTATCCCGAAAAAAAGTATAGTTCTCGTGGGAGAGTGGAGGCAGCGGGAAAACCGTAATCCACGCGGGTGAAACCGCGGGGCGCTACTAGTTCATTATATATCCTACTAATATTATAAATGCAAAAGTTAGTGTGTATTTGTATGTTTATGTGTGTATGTTTGTTACTTCTTAACGCTCAAACGGCTACACCAATTTCGATGACATTTGGTATGGAGATAGTTTAAGCCCTGGTTAACACATGGGCTTTTATCCCGGAAAAAGTATAGTTCCCGTGGGGGAAAATCGTAATCCACGCGGGTGAAACCCCAGAGCGTTTCTAGTACAAATATATTTGCTAGGCTTGTTGTAGAAACTTCTTTTTGTAAAAGTTTTCAGCAAATATATTATGTGTCGATCGCCACATGTGCAGATCGCTAACTAGAATTGTTTAATACGGGAACTTAATTATTGTGACCAAGTTACATTTAATAGCCGGAAGACTCAGGGGAATATACCGTGATGGAGAAAACTAAATGAAATACCGATAATAAGGTACCTTTTCTCATTAATATATCATCCGTGCGGCTAAGCTTATCTCCGGGCATTTTATAAATAGGCTAGTATTTATATGTAACATTGCGTTCTTCTAGGAATGATTCACAGATGAACTTGTCGCACGCGTGTAAATCAAAACATTTACATAAGAGTTTTATGGTTTACTAGTAGCGTCCCGCGGTTTCACCCGCGTAGATTACGGTTTTCCCGCTACATTAATTATTATTCCACGGGAATCATACATTTTACCGGGATGAAAAGTAGCCTATGTACTATTCCAGACTATAATCTATCTCTGTGCCAAATTTCATCCAGATCCGTTCAGCCGTTCTGGCGTGATTGAGTAACAAACATCCATCCGTCCATCCATCCAAACTTTCACATTTATAATATTAGTGAGATTGCATTAACAACATGCTAGGCGGAACTTACATTCAAATTATTAGAATATTTACATAAATATAAATGATATGACATAAATACGGCTACCATCAAATGATTCGATGGTAGCGGCGCGGTGTGACCGTTCAACCTGTCGACCTGTTGACCTGTCAACCTGTCAACCTGACAGCCGCTGGTATCGACCTGGCAAGTTTCCACCCTCCGTCACCAAACACATAGCGTGTTCAATTGAAATAGTCGTCAAACGATGGATCTATAAACTACATACATAAAAAATGATTTTTCTGCAATTATTTTGTCAGCATAAGCACTACGAAGGTTACATACATTAGAAAACATGATATGATCTTTACGTTTTCATACATTTTCTGACAGGCGGGGATACTGACCATTACCCTACCGAAGATACACTATGCAGCCGTGGTGGTACCGCCTTAGAATTGTACCCTCCCATCTCTTCCCGCGGGTGCCGTAAGAGTCGGCTAAGGGATCGCGTACCAAAAGTTGGAAAGCAGCGCTTTCGGTCACAAAATAAACTACACTCGCCAACCCGCCTGCCAAGCGGGGCGATTATTGTAAAAACCCCACTTAAATGGGGGAGGCTATGTTCAACAGTGAGCCACTTATTGCCAAAAAAAAACATTTTCTGATTTTACGCGAAACTTTCTTATTTTTTTCTTTCATAAGAACCTCCTAACAATAACAAACACAACACAAAAAAATTATAGGGAAATTAGTGAAGCCGTTCACGCGTGATGCCGAGACCGACGGAAACAGGGATTCATTTATAAATAATTATATAAAAGGAAATAAACTGTGATAAGGGACTGTTGTGGTGCAAACGAAGATGACTAAGATTGAGAAAAGTATGTTAAGATGGATTGGTTATGTAGAGAGAATGAACGAAAGAGGATTCACAAAGCAGGTATACATGGGTGTAGTGAATGGTAGTGTTGGTAGAGGAAGGTCGAGGCGAACGTGCTGAAATCAGTTCGGAGGAAGTTCTAAGAAAGGGCCTGCGCCAGCGCTCTTGTATGAAAGGTCTGAAGAGTGTGGATAAAGTGAAAACTATGTCTCTGCCTATCCCTAAGGGCGCCTAAAAGGCGCGAGAATATATGCATACTTATATCGATTACTAGTCTTTATACATATGTGCCGTGGTGGTACCGGCCTAGAATAGTACTCCCCCATCTCTTCCCGCGGGTGCCGTAAGAGTCGGCTAAGGGATAACGTACCAGGAGGTGGGCAGCAGCGCCTTCTGAGGATCGGAAATCATACTGCGCTCGCCAACCCGCCTGCCAAGCGTGGCGAGTATTGGCAAATCCCCCCTATATGGGGGAGGCATACGTCCAACAGTGGACGCACATAGCTGAGAAAAAAAAAAAAAAAAAAAGATACATATATACAGACCATTCTGAGTCACCGTTTCAATCTTTTTGTCTACGTATTAGGGTTTCCGCTTATTAGCCAACCAATAATAACCTATTAGGGGAAAGAAAATATTGAGCCGAACATAAGTAGACAAATATTTGTGACAGAACACCCGCAGTTCTGATTTATTATTGGCTTTATTGGTATCTACCCTCCACAGGGAGGGCAAGATGAGATATTGCGAAATTATCATTTTTATTATTCTTCTTTTATCAGTATATCTTATGGTATTACTATCTGACCTGGCAAACGTTGTTTTGCCATATAAATTATCACAATTCCAAATTGACAATTATTCGTCAATAATCGACATAACGACGGAGAGTTACATTATTTGGATACATTCACAGGAAAATACTAAAATCGCCATAAATAATGGAGGGTAGGGGTAGGAGGGTGAAAAATACTTTACGACTTTTTCTCAGACTTACCAAATATACACAAAAATGTCATAAAAATCGGTCAAGCCGATTCGCAGGAGTTTGGTTCCAAACACTATGACATAATTTTATATATTAGGTGAATATGTAGAGAGGTGGACTTTTAATATCTGTTTAAACATTAATTTAGAGTATCTTCATCATCCTCATCATCTTCATCATCATCGTCATCATCATCTCAGCCATAGGACGTCTACAGCTGGACATTTGCTTCCCCCATTGATCTCTACATTGTTATGTGTTTTTGCTTTTTTTTCTGTGAAATCTGCGCCTGCGTATAGTAACTGAAATGGACTCATAATCATGATTATTGTAAAGTATAACGCAATTTTTTAACCGTTTTTGTAGTTTCCGTCTTTTTTGTTTTATCTATATTTTCCTAGCATTGTAGCTTTTTAAGTGAAATTGGCAACTTGCTGTGTGTTGAAATTTAGGCGATGAGCCTACTTGAAGGACAGATACCTAAAATATATTCTACATGTTTGCCACCTATCACATAACGGTCTATTATGAAACAAGTGAGATAAGTTGCTCATTACGCACCAGGCTGTGGGTCACAGCCAGAGCCGCAGGCGAGCTGGACACATTTTTACATCTTGATTTTATTAATGGTGAAACAAAGATCAAGATAACGCACATTCATTATATTTTTTTTGTATTTTTATATTCTTTATTACCTTTTCCATATTCACATATTTGATATGCATTCTTGATGTGAATATTCTACTACGGTCTCAATTGGTGGGGGTAGTGCTGTGTATTATATTATACACCAATGATATTATATGTTTATATGTGGTAGATGTCGCACAAGCGCGCGGAAACTGAGGCGGCAAAATTAAGTCAATTGTAGTAATTTTCATTGCGACGCGTATTTCAAGCGCCAATCTAAACAAGTAGCTATCTTTTTCTATATTATTTGTATCGTATTATCTGTCGCAGTAAGCATGTTTATGTCGTAAAGGAACAAAATCTGAGCACCGCGCAGTATTCATCTTTAGTAAAACATCATTGATTATACACCGTAATTAAATCCATAGGATAGTAATGAGCCAGCCCTACTGCCGCAGCTTTCGTAGTTACGCACTCAAGTTTTATAATCTCCATTATAACTTTTAGTTTGTAAGTACCGGCACCATTTCTTTCCTACCGACACCCCCATGAAATGTGATTGCGGTCTACGAAATTGCATTACATTTTGATGATTTTAACTGGATATTTACAGTTGAAAATTTAATTAAATCAGCGATTGTGAAAGGTGAATTTTATCGGATTTTTGGAGAGGGATTGCGGCTCGTTAGCGCGATGACATTAATCCTGGCATGGAAATAATAGGGTTACCGTCTGATTGTTGTATCTTTACAGGACATTTTATACGCTAATATTACAAAGAGATTATTGTTTATTTATAAATTACTGGCAGTGCTCCTCGGTTTCACCCTCACCACTACGGTTTTTCCACTACCTCAACTATTCCACGGGAACTATACCTTTTCCAGGATAAAAAATAGCCTATAAATAGATTACCCTAAAATAACTAATTCCAGGGTATAATCTATCTTCTTCTATTACATGCAAATCCATTAAGCCGTTTCAACGTGTGAAGGGCTAACAAACTACATACGAAAAACGAGAAACGACTGACAAACTTTCGTCTTTATAATATTAGTGTGATGTGGTGATAAAGACTTGTTATTGAAGATTGTGTTGTTTTTCCGACTATAAATGTCCATGTTTGCCCCTAATTGGCAAACACTGATGGTGTCCGCGCAAGCACGCAGTGGGCAAGGACGTGTTGATTTATAGCTGGACGTTAGCTGGAGGCCGGGACATTAGCCACGGGGCGGCGAGTGATTGCTGCGCTCGCAGTGTTCGATGCGACTCGGGACGTAATCAGGCCGGCCATATTGGGGCAGTTGTTCTAAACGTAGCAGATACGCTCGTAGAGCCACTTATCTATGCTGCGCTATCTAGGTTGTGATCACCAAATAGGTTAAATACGTTGCATGTGGTCACAAAATACGGATAAGTGACTTGTAACATTTTCAATCTTAGTACCTCCTTAATAGCCAGCGCCATCTAGTTTGGAAAACGATCATTAAACACACAGTGTCTTTAAGCTTGATTGACTGGCCGGTTGGCGCAGTTGGTAGCACTCTGCCTTCTGAGCCGCTGGTCCCGGGTTCGATTCCCGGACAGGTCAAACATTTGTGTGTATGAACATGTTTGTTTGACCTGTGTCTGGGTGTGTATATGTATATAAGTATGTATATCAGTCATCAGATTACCATAGTACAGGCTCTGCCTAGTTTGGGACCTGAAGACCTTGTGTGAATGTTGATAAATAAAAAAAAAAAAAAGCTGTTGTCTTTGGAAACCATTCAACATTTTAAATTTATAACGAATGATACCAAAGATGACCAAATCGTCACTGACCATCGAAGGGCAGAGGCAACAAGTTACTGTTGCCTCCTTTACTAGTGCCAACGTTTTAACGTTGAAACTATTTGTTAGGATAGCAGTAATTTAACCACGTCTGAAGATCTTGAGAATAATGAAAAGTTCTTGATAAATACGGATACGTTTTTTGCAAGACAGTGGCTACTCTCTTTGAAAAAAATCCGAAAGAGAGAAACTAATTATACAAAAGTAGTCAAAAAAAGCCCGATAAATCGTTACATGCAACAATGTAGGGTGTTATCTAATGCTTTGCTTTTTATAACAAATCCAAATCATAACGTCGCTTTTAGATAAAAGTATGTATCTCAAATCGACGCGATAGGAGAGGGAGAGTTAACGATTGTATTAATCTATTTTATACAAGGGGGGGGGGGGGGGGGGGGGGGGCTTAATATCGTTAATTTTTTTCATAGCTAGAACATAAAAGCGTAAGCAGCTTGTTTAATTCTTATACCAAACCACGGTACACTCCAACGTGTGGTATACCTATATATTATTATTATTTTTACATTGTTATGCGTGGTGCCCTTTCGAGAGCAATCCACTCACTTCTCCACCGTCGTCGTCGTGGAAACTAACTAACTAATTCACAGTTTAGGTGACTCATCCAATATTGACGGGTGCGTACCATATGTACCAGTCCGAACGCGATTACCAGCTTAGCGGCCGGCGAACTGTGAGCACTTACCTTTTGTCTACATTCCCTTTCAGCTCCCGCCTGATTACAAAGAGCCTCTGGCGATCACAACAAGCTTATGGCGAACACATATTATTCGTTTTCTTGACCGTTTAGAGAAAAAGCGCGCGAAATCATTTGTTTCAAATAAGCTACGAATGTATGGGAGAGAGTACAGCGATCAAGCATAAGGTCGTCGAATTTTCTTTTTTTTTAAATTATCAAAGTCAAAGTCAAAGTCAAAGTCAAAGTCAAAGTCAAAGTCAAAGTCAAAGTCAAAGTCAAAGTCAAAGTCAAAGTCAAAGTCAAAGTCAAAGTCAAAGTCAAAGTCAAAGTCAAAGTCAAAGTCAAAGTCAAAGTCAAAGTCAAAGTCAAAGTCAAAAGTCAAAAGTCAAAAGTCAAAAGTCAAAAGTCAAAAGTCAAAAGTCAAAAGTCAAAAGTCAAAAGTCAAAAGTCAAAAGTCAAAAGTCAAAAGTCAAAAGTCAAAAGTCAAAAGTCAAAAGTCAAAAGTCAAAAGTCAAAAGTCAAAAGTCAAAAGTCAAAAGTCAAAAGTCAAAAGTCAAATGTCAAATGTCAAATGTCAAATGTCAAATGTCAAATGTCAAATGTCAAATGTCAAATGTCAAATGTCAAATGTCAAATGTCAATGTCAATGTCAATGTCAATGTCAATGTCAATGTCAATATCAATGTCAATGTCATACATGATTATGTCGTTATCACGTAAATCTATCGTCCGTAAACCGACTTTACAGACAACCAATTTTTTTTTTAGAATTTGTCCGTGGTCACATTCAGACTGAGCGAGCACGTGACATAGTGCGCCAATATAGCAATTAAAATCCAAAACGTTTCTAAACCATAAAATCTACGTATTATAATTATGAATATTTATATTATTTTAGATTTTAGAAGATTAACGTTTTTTTTTGTCATATTTTTTCTTTTTATCATGTTTTAAGAAAATATGATATAATTGACACAATTATACTTTACCGTGTTTTGATTCTTAACCATGCCTTTATACTTAATACATGAAAACGGTTTTTTTTTTCATAAATCGCGATTAGTCCCTACCAGACGGCCTAAATACGTCCTTAGCCAATTTTGTGTGAAGAAGCGCAAATAGGGGGGGGGGGGGGGGGGCTTAATATCGTTAATTTTTTTCATAGCTAGAACATAAAAGCGTAAGCAGCTTGTTTAATTCTTATACCAAACCACGGTACACTCCAACGTGTGGTATACCTATATATTATTATTATTTTTACATTGTTATGCGTGGTGCCCTTTCGAGAGCAATCCACTCACTTCTCCACCGTCGTCGTCGTGGAAACTAACTAACTAATTCACAGTTTAGGTGACTCATCCAATATTGACGGGTGCGTACCATATGTACCAGTCCGAACGCGATTACCAGCTTAGCGGCCGGCGAACTGTGAGCACTTACCTTTTGTCTACATTCCCTTTCAGCTCCCGCCTGATTACAAAGAGCCTCTGGCGATCACAACAAGCTTATGGCGAACACATATTATTCGTTTTCTTGACCGTTTAGAGAAAAAGCGCGCGAAATCATTTGTTTCAAATAAGCTACGAATGTATGGGAGAGAGTACAGCGATCAAGCATAAGGTCGTCGAATTTTCTTTTTTTTTAAATTATATATATAATTTAATTTTTCGGAACTTGAACAATGGAACACATAATAAAGAAAGAATGAAGGTGTCTGCGAAAGATTTTTTGAAAACTGTGTTACGCCAACGCCCTCATTAATAACTTAAGTACATTAAGTTCCTTACTTTTATCATACTTAACATTATATTTAAGTACTTATATGAGACAAAAAGAAAGCATATTTATATTTTTTTTTATATTGACGTGATAACGTTTTATAAATTGATGGATGCCAAAATGAAAAATAGTAACGGTAACATTCCAGTAACGTTCCACCTAAGTTTTATCTAGATCTAGATAATATAATCAAAGTCAAAGTCAAGGTAAAAGTCAAGGTCAAGGTCAAAGTAAAAGTCAAAGTCAAATTCAAAGTCAAACTTCAAAGTCAAAGTCAAAGTCAAAGTCAAAGTCAAAGTCAAAGTCAAAGTCAAAGTCAAAGTCAAAGTCAAAGTCAAAGTCAAAGTCAAAGTCAAAGTCAAAGTCAAAGTCAAAGTCAAAGTCAAAGTCAAAGTCAAAGTCAAAGTCAAAGTCAAAGTCAAAGTCAAAGTCAAAGTCAAAGTCAAAGTCAAAGTCAAAGTCAAAGTCAAAGTCAAAGTCAAAGTCAAAGTCAAAGTCAAAGTCAAAGTCAAAGTCAAAGTCAAAGTCAAAGTCAAAGTCAAAGTCAAAGTCAAAGTCAAAGTCAAAGTCAAAGTCAAAGTCAAAGTCAAAAGTCAAAAGTCAAAAGTCAAAAGTCAAAAGTCAAAAGTCAAAAGTCAAAAGTCAAAAGTCAAAAGTCAAAAGTCAAAAGTCAAAAGTCAAAAGTCAAAAGTCAAAAGTCAAAAGTCAAAAGTCAAAAGTCAAAAGTCAAAAGTCAAAAGTCAAAAGTCAAAAGTCAAAAGTCAAAAGTCAAAAGTCAAATGTCAAATGTCAAATGTCAAATGTCAAATGTCAAATGTCAAATGTCAAATGTCAAATGTCAAATGTCAAATGTCAAATGTCAATGTCAATGTCAATGTCAATGTCAATGTCAATGTCAATATCAATGTCAATGTCATACATGATTATGTCGTTATCACGTAAATCTATCGTCCGTAAACCGACTTTACAGACAACCAATTTTTTTTTTAGAATTTGTCCGTGGTCACATTCAGACTGAGCGAGCACGTGACATAGTGCGCCAATATAGCAATTAAAATCCAAAACGTTTCTAAACCATAAAATCTACGTATTATAATTATGAATATTTATATTATTTTAGAAGATTAACGTTTTTTTTTGTCATATTTTTTCTTTTTATCATGTTTTAAGAAAATATGATATAATTGACACAATTATACTTTACCGTGTTTTGATTCTTAACCATGCCTTTATACTTAATACATGAAAACGGTTTTTTTTTCATAAATCGCGATTAGTCCCTACCAGACGGCCTAAATACGTCCTTAGCCAATTTTGTGTGAAGAAGCGCAAATAAACGGACAGTCATTAAGATTAGATCTTTTATGGACAGTAACTATAATGTGTTGGCACTTGAATATAATGTTGATAAAATAATTATTCTTTCATCATCATTGTAGGCGTAGGGCGTCTACTACTAGACATAGGCCTCCCCAATGATCTATATCTCCCCCATGATTTTGTACGCTCACTTAAAGTTATTATTATAACTATTCTGATAAATCTAGTTACACTATTATAATACAGAACATATTTGTGATGATAATAGATTATGAGTTTGACTATACGATTTTATGCCCCCTTTATTTCCCAGTAAATTGACTGGATTGCAAACTATGCGCCAACTGCGTTGCAATCTATTACTGGCTTCAACAAACTTAACAAATTTATGGGGCACCTTTGGCGAATTTACGAGCGAACGATGGCTAATTTGGCCCTGAAAACCGCGGGCTGTAAATCGAAACGGACGGAAGCATTAATCACGTGAGGCGAGTTTGGGTCTGTGGAGGCTTTAGGGTCGCCATGAGACCTCGCCTTCTCGCGTTTCACCAGCGGATTTAGATATCACATCACATTGCTAGTCTTTTCATGACACCGACGTGCTGTCTTACGGCTACAGTCAATAATATTGTATGTTTATATGAGGTAGATGTCGCACAAGCG
This sequence comes from Apeira syringaria, assembly GCA_934044485.1. Lineage (NCBI taxonomy): Eukaryota > Metazoa > Arthropoda > Insecta > Lepidoptera > Geometridae > Apeira > Apeira syringaria. The sequence continues at coordinate 1,986,386 of OW203662.1, forward strand.
CGCGGAAACTGAGGCGGCAAAATTAAGTCAATTGTAGTAATTTTGATTACGACTCGTATTTCAAGCGCAAGTCTAAACATATAGCTATCCTTTTCTATATTATTTGTACCGTATTATCTGTCGCAGTAAGCATGTTTATGTCGTAAAGGAACAAAATCTGAGCACCGCGCAGTATGAATATACGTCATCTTTAGTAAAATATCATTGGCTACAGTAGTCTTTATTTATATTTATCAAATATTTAACGGCATTCACAAAATAAAACACCGGTTAAACTTAAGATTTATAGTCAAGAAATCGAACGTGTACTTATAAAATTATTTTCAACAAATTATATATTAAATGTGTCTATTTTTTTTTATATGTAGTGACAATTATACATATTAGACAATAAAAAATCATCAAATATCTTTTGTTTGTGTCAGCGAAGGGTTTATAATGAATTTAATGACTGCGTAATTATACATTGTACCTTAATGCATAATGTTAATAAGCTCATAATGAAAAGTATTACAAAAAAGTACACTGGCCGGTTGGCGCAGTTGGTAGCACTCTGCCTTCTGAGCCGCTGGTCCCGGGTTCGATTCCCGGACAGGTCAAACATTTGTGTGTATGAACATGTCTGTTTGACCTGTGTCTGGGTGTGTATATGTATATAAGTATGTATACATACTTACATATACATACAATATTACATGAAAATCAGTGAATGTTTTTACTAAATTAAAAATCAGAAATAGCATCTAACATTCCACGCCTTCAAGACTTTCAATAAGGATACTTTTGGACCCCGAATATTATCAAAGATAATAAAAACTAAGGAGTTAATTGACTATTTCATAATTGAGTTGGCTCCGTTTAAGATAGACGGTTAATTCAACTTTCTAATTAAATTTTCTTCGTTCTAAAATAACATTTAGACAATCTAAAGGCTATGTGGCGACGCTTACTAGAGAATTAAAGCTCAGGACTTTACAGCTAATATCTTATTATAAAATGCTAACAAACTTACAACATAATACAAGATCCAATATAATACAATAAATACATACAACTTACAAGATTAGCTCATTTTCGATCTGTCTCAAATATATTTTTTTCTCAGGAACGCGTAAAAACATTTAAAATAGTCTATTTTGAGTTTTGCATTGTTGAAGGTCTTTCATGGCAATTAAAATTTTAAAAAAATCTACTTCTGAAAACAGTTCAGAAAAGTTTTTTAGACTGTATAGATCTAGTATTTGACCACTATCTCACTTGATGGTCAGTGACAATGTGGTCGAAGATGTTATGACGCTAGACCTAGACTGCTCACTGGCTCATCAATTTCCGATTAGTGACAAGAACATTTTCGAGGGACCATATTATTATCTGTATATATTATATATACATACCATATCGAGCCCGTAAGTCATCTCTGTATAGTATATATCTGTAATATTTAAATCATCACGCATCACCCCTCTTCGTCTGCAGACGTACGCGAGCCTTCGCAATGTTATTGGCGCCTGCACCCGAAGATGAAAATCAGTTTGAGTCCAAAGATTAGAAGCTTACGCGACAAAGCCGACCTACCTATGCTAGTGACTTTGTAAACTGTACAGCGTTCTTATCACTCTGTCGCCTACGTATTCTCTGATCTCTCTTCAGAAGCCCACTGAAACTTAGCATAGCAGTTGGCTGAAATAGTTCAAAGGAAAATGCGGGTAGTTCAAAGGTGAGATATTAAGTTAAGGTCCTTTTGTAAGGACTATCTATTAAACTATATTTCATTTCAACTAGTATTTCTCTAATTTATTAAAATGTTAAAATGTCTAAATCTATAAAAGTCCTTTGAAATTGACAATATTACTTACAATTTTTGCGTCCACAAACGAAAAGATTTTATTCAAACTCCGCATTAATTTAAATAAAATATGTGGCCATTTTGGTGCTGACAAAAACTACCCGCGAATGGCCACAAATGTAATTGGAAAAACCAAAGAAAACTCGTCTAATATTAGACTTTGTGTGGATTTATACGATTTTTTGTGTAAATAAAATACGTGATAATTCATTTTGAAGAATTTTAATTAATGTTAGCTAGTTCTAGTGATTGACAGAATTAGGGTTAAATCTATATAATCGTTTAAAAAGTGTTTGTAACATTGGGTACAAGTTTAAATAGGATCAACTATAAACACACCTAATTTGGTTATATTTTATAGTTATAAATGGGGCATTTCGAAACACACTTGTGTTTCTAAATTGTCCGTGTAATATTAAACACGGGTGCACTCTGATTGGTGTGTGCAATTGGAGCAGTCATGCTCACGAAAAGGTGGCAAACGGTGGCATCGTGTGTTGGGTCGCCATCTTCCCACAAATACGGTTGAGGAAGGTGATGGCTGGTACGCGTGTCAACTCGTGAACGATTAAGGTCTGCTCTGGATGCATACGCAAATCAGACTGAAATCAAAATTATTTGTATTGATAATATTGTACTCTTTTAGCTTTTTAATGCTTATGTATAATGTTAAAAGTTAATTATTCAAGAATTTTGTGTATAAATGTTCTTCATGGTACGTAAAATGTCTTCCGTTTTTCAATTAAGTTTTATGCTCAAAAATGGCACCGACCCTATAGTCTGTAAAGAGTAATGTTTCAATAAAAAAAAACACGCGTTCTCTTTTCTTGTCTTGAACTTGGCTTGGCACGCTCTCACGTGTCAAAAAACGGATCCGAGTTTCTTGACGAAGCCGGATTATTTTTCCAATAGCATATTTAGATATAATCCTATAGGTTATATAATGATCTATGTTTATGAAACGAGTTAACCACACAGACCGAGGCAGTTTGTGTGACTAATTAACTAGTTGGTTGTTACGGGCTGCCTTGCCGGTTTGTGCTTGTGTTTGCAGTGTATACTCACCCTGTTTGCACACTTGTGTGAGTTACTTGCCTATTCCGCACCTCCATGTAATATTAACGGTATAAACATTAAAACCATATTCATGAGCAGTTTACATAAACTTTCGAGGTAATTTTAGTCAACTGTGTGACCATGTTCTGTGCGAGCACAGTTGAATTTAGTTTAATATATTTTATCTATTATAAAATGATTAAAATAGACTAAATATATACTACACAAATTTCTACAAATATACATAGCTTCTACATTTTAATCTAACAATTCACTACCGGTTGGTATAGTTCTTAAAATGTTGGCGGCATTGCCACGTTGAGTTGCAATGCTATAATTGCTATCTATAAATATTCTTTTATTTAAATTTTCATTTTAAATACTAGCTGCGCTTCGCGGCTTCAGCCACGTGGACTACGGTTTTCCCTCAGTTATCCCTTGGGAACTATACTTTTTTCGCAATAAAAAGTAGCCTATGTGTTATACCAGGGTATAAGCTATCTTCATTCCATATTTAATTCAAATCCGTTCATGCGTTTCAGCGTGAAGGAGTAACAAACATGCAAACGACAAACGGCAGACGACAGACAAACTGTCGCTTTTTTAATTTTAATGTAAATGTTAAATTAATAAATTCTTAAATTTTTATTTTAAAAACACATAAAATGTTTTATTTTTGGTTCTGCTATAGTAAAGGCGATCAATGCTCTCGATAGGAAATTATGTTACGTTCAAGCTATTACGTGTGCGTTCGATTTTCAGTTTCGTGCTCGAGTCGACGACGGTAACTTGAGACTGTAAAGAGGCTGCTACACCGCTTCTAATATAAATTTGCATCTTAACGGCCAGTAACTGTGCAGTCGGGTGGCGGCGCGGCGGTGGCGCCCAAGCGTGAAATATTACATCTAAGACCCCGACATGCATTTAAACTGCCTTAAATTTTAAACTATTATTGCAATTACGCTTCTTACATATTAAATATGTCGCTGATAATTCAGTCTTAGTAAAAATTGAGGGCTCATTATGTATTGTATTATATCACTCATGAACACTTTTTGAAATAAGATGTTTTAAGCTGAAGGATGCTTATCAGGGAGTATAAGTTGCATCACAAAAATCAGTTGAAAGTGTTTCTCATCGAAGTAACCTTCTGCGCCTGCCACAGCTTCAGGTAGCTTCTAGTTGTCGGTGAGTGTCGGTGAATAGCTTAAGATAATTTAAAAATTCAACGGGATGTCAACTGCTCTGTCCTGTGTCAATTATTGGTCCTATCTATTGACAAATGTGAGAACAAAAGTGGCATATAACCGTCGCCAGAGTCCCGTCCATACATATTTAACATAGATTATTCAATTATCCGTGCCGTGGTGGTACCGGCTTAGAACAGTACTCTCACATCTCTTCCCGCGGGTGCCGTAAGAGTCGGCTAAGGGGTCACATACCAGGAGGATGGGCAGCAGCGCCTTCTGTGGATTTATTTATTTATATATATATATATAAGGTCGAATTGAGTATCCTCCTTCTTTTTTGAAGTCCGTTAAAAATTATCAATAACCATAGTAATAGTTAAGATGACAATTTTCTACTATATCTTTTCCATGGTAGATTAAATATATGAACATATCTTTATTTTGTAATGCCAAGACATTTATATGTTCAAGAAAGCGCAGCAATTATTGCCGAACTAAAGCTGGTAACATTGTCAATTTAAATTAACTTTACTATTTTTTAATTAACTTTAATTAATAATTTAAATTATTAGTGTGTTATAAATTCTTAGTTTTTTTTTTTATAACTAATCACATTCAAGTTTTACGAGGACAAGGTTGGTAGTTAGTAATTATAATTACTTTTACATACATGAACTCGTACATAACTATTGTATTGTGTAGTTGGTCTGGAAGATCTAAAGTTTAATTTGGTCTCTGTTGATTTCAAAGGTGATTTCAATCATAATTACATTTTGATTAGACACAGCTCAGGATTAGATCACTTAGGAATACGCGATACCAACTAGTACGTATCTGTGACGTCAAATCCCTGGATCTGTGTAGTTATCTGTTCAGAGACACATGGAGACGGAGTCCTCCCAAGGGTGGCGTAAATCGGTGAGTTCGCTTCGATAGTACTCGCCTCGTTTCAAATATTCCATTTGATGATGAATAACGTTCTTCAATTTTATCATTCGAAATTATACGAGATAAAGTTCGAATTTTACAACGGTTTTATTTATTCTCTGTAGTGCTTTATGGTTTGTTGTGACTTTTTGTGAAATATTATGGTTACCGTTTTGAAATAACCTGTTTGTTCTAGACCTGTTTTCATATTACAATAATACTTCTTTTTAATGTGTTATTTTCCCAGCAATTTCACTCGCGGCTTGTGAAGGTGTCAATTGGGTAGTAACTGCATGTGTCGGTTAGCAAGTTTGAATGTATACAAAACGTTAGTGTGCAGGGGTTCGACAACAATAAGCATACAATAGATATAATTGGACTTTGCAAATGATATATCTCGCTCAACACAAAGGGAAATCCATCGTAATGGTGGGAGAGCGTTAGACTCCAAGACATATATGTTATAGTTTTGCAAAAACTAAGTCTTATCATACTAGTGTTGCTAAGACGATCGAGCTTCGCTCGGCGTCTACGCAATGGCAAATTAAAAAGTGGTTTACAAAACTATTTACGGCATGTATTATTTCTGATTAGTATTCGTAATGTTATTTTAATTCAGCGACTTGGAATGGTAGCAATAAGTAATTACATCTATGATAGTGTTTTTATTCCTGGAAACAAACCGTAATAGCAAACATTAAGTTCTTGATTGTTGTACCACATTTAGGATAATATTCCTTCATAAACTGTGGTGTTAACTCTTCTACATGTTCTTAGAAGGGTTAATTTTGTGTATTGCAATAAATGTGCACTGAACAAAGTAAACAGAATTATGATAAACAAGATATTTTATTTAGTATAGTAATAATTACCTTAAAGACTTAAAACGTTAATACGTTATAACTTCCACAATCTGATTTCGGAACGTCCGCCCAGGCCTTCCTCTTCTTATTTCTTGTCTTCACCCGTATACATACCTGCTTAGTCATGGTTCATGCCAGTGTACACTAATTAATGTGTAAAGAGAGGCAGAAATTTAAATATGACTTAAATTTATGATTTACACTTCAATGTAGTAGTTATACCAATTGGTCCGAAAAATTACACCGTGCGTACACCATTATCGTATCAGCCATAAGATGTCCACTGCTGGACATAATAAATATATTATCGTAATAATTTGAAACCGAATGAAATGAATGCACTAGACTATCTTGTTGTGGTGCCCGGACAGACTAGTCTCAGCTTAGTATTTAGTATAGACGGTTTTTAGACTGTCTGAACACTTTCTAAACTAAAGGCTTCATTAAAGCTTGACCTTAATCAACAGAAACCCACACCATCGTCTGTAAAAGTTCCTACCGTTGTGACCACATAAGTATTTCTTTCTCCTGCCTAGGCCTAAGCAGACATCAAAGTATTAGAATTCCCAGAAATGTAATTCCAGAAACTGAAGTAAAATATTAAAATAAATAGCCCTTTTATTATATCTAAAGGAAACGAGTAAAATACAAAAGCATTCGCAGGGAAGGTTGGCAGTTCTTTTGAACTTGGATAACGCGATGAGTGTAGGTGTTTGTCCTGGGTCTTGAATGTTTCTGTGCTGTGAATGTGTGTGTCCAAGCCTCCCGCAATACAGGGAATCCTAGTGCGGGGGTTTAAGTGTGATAAAAAAATTAAAAAAAGACGTGTGGTACTCGGGAACTGCCGCAGTAAAGCTATTGCATAGCAATTCTTATCAACTTATGCAATTAATATATTAATAACATATGCAAAAACGCCGATACAACAAATGTCACCTAGAGGGGAGTTGCTGAACTAAACAGACAAGCCTGATATTTCAAAAAAGTCATTAAAAATTCGTCTATTCATCGATAGATGGCAAAACTAAAAAGTATCACCGCTGTGCCGGTCGGAGTGGGGGGTGTTAGGTTATTTTCATTACGGAATTTGTGGATTCGGTCTCCACGTTTAAGACCCGGGATAGAAGCTATGCAATAGCTTAAAAACAATCATTATTTCTTTGTATAAAATATGTGTTTGCATTCTTAAATTATTTAAGCATGCAGGATCTTATAAATAAAGTTGAACATACATATTTTGCCTAAAAAGGCATACAAATATAATACTATTTACAAAAATTATATCGACTTTAAACGTGAGTAAAGCCGGATACTACATCTATATAATCACCAAACCCATCATCCAACCCACCAATCATAACAACATCCGTAAATATATGACGCGAACAATACGTTAATACACAATAATTCATAACACACCCCCCAATTTTGTTTATTAGCTGTTACCAATGATATATTACACTAATTAGAGACACCGACTGCTTTCCCACGCATCAGTCCTCCAAAATAAGTTTCGGCACCGCACAAACCCGGACTTACGATTGCGTAATATACGTATTTACCCCGATACGAAAACAGATATTTCACGTTATACAACGGGATTGTGTTGGGGAGATATTTCTATGAAAAAATATGAAGAATGGCCATTGCTAAATCTACTCATGCCTATGGAAGCTTGCGGTGGAATACAAAGCAGCTTTGTACCCGGCATCTAGATATAAGTAATTCTGTGTTATTGTAAGGTAAACTGTTTCTTTACCCGAGATTTTTCGGGTTAGAGTATTTGCACGCGACACGCTGTTACTTCGCGATGGCTTACGATGTTGTTATTTTATTGAAAAGAGGTTTGTTAGTTTAAGTTTTAATTTTAACTGATTGTCTACCAGCCTGCTGTTGTGTCTACCCTTCATCATTCGGGCTGGTCCGTCTATGATTAATGTAACGTAGATAGGACTTTCCAAACATTAGTATTTGGATATTCCATAGTAATTGAAAACAACCAAAATGGAATACGAAAACAAAAGTAAAATGTCTGTTCAGTTATGAATAATAAATAACTCATGACAAGTAGGTAAATATAATTCTTCTATTCACATTTAAGTACTTACACAACTTCTACTTATTCCATTATAAACGGGAAAGACAACTCAGGCATGGAAGAATTGGATATGCTATCTAGAACTTATTTTGGACAGCCTTGAAGAAGATTTTTTTGGTAATGACTTGATATATGGAAGGAATGATAAATTGTGATAACTATTAAAACTCCCTATGACCTATGTTCATCCCCAGTAAGAAAAGAAAACCCTGATCAACCAAGGTTACGGAGGAGGTGCAGCATCACGAACCCTTATTATCTAAACAAAAAGCATAATGAAGCTGCACGCCAGCGTTCCGCACGCAGACGTACCAGTCACACCGGGACTTTTATCTGCTCTTCGCCGACGACGAAAATGATGCCATCGGTCGGCTTGTGAGAAAGACGATGGTTCTTAGTAGGAATGTTGATATTTTTTAAAATATCGATATATCAATATCGGAGTTCGTTATATCGACAAAACATATCGATATTTCGAATTATCGGCTTCATTATTATTTTATAAAAAAAACTCGTAAATCAGTCTCTAGCTCTCAAATTTTAAAAATTATACCTGGAATTTTTCGTAAATAGCTTTTTAGTTCTAATATTTAATTATTAAAAAAATCAAAAATTTTGAGTGTCGGCTAACTTAATTTTCATAAATAAAATACGGTAGATTAAGTTTACAATGATTTGTAGATTAATAAATTATGAAAAAAAAAAATTATTAAAAAAAAATATTGACCATCGATATCGACATTTCAATATCAAACTATCGATATAGCGTCCAAAAAAATATTAGCAATAGATATCGATATTTCGAAATAATAATCTCGATATTTTATCAACAGTCCTAGTTCTTAGACCCGGAAGAACCATCTTGGACTATAACATCAAAATGGCCGTTAGATTTCCAGGTACCGGTGGAAGACCTGTGAAAACGTACAGTCGGAAATTTAAAACAAAATGTTCATTTGTATTCATATGTGTTAAAGTAACTTATGTGGGATAATTTTACAAATATAAATGGCGCACCGGTGTAACTTGTAGGCCATTAGTAAGCCGGCCCGATGCCTTTTTTTAAAATAAAATACTAATAACTAATTATAATACCGCAGCTACTACAATAACATATAAGCAATCCACTAGCTATTCTCAGCCTATAGATAGCTCAAATGCTCTAACCTGCTACCAGTTGGCAGCGTACCCAGAATGCTAGCAGCATTGCCACGATGAATCGCAATGCTGATTCGTTGAGCCAAATATGTGCCAACATTTTGGTCACGCGTCGCATCGATCAAACGCTCTGATAAGTATTGGAAAATCCGATGAGCTCCCGGTCCCCACGGGCCCAATGTCTCGACGGTTCAAATATGTAACTAATACCTAGGTTAGCATATTTTAGCCATTTCAATTGTTCGTATAATTGGATAACACATTTCTAAATATGAAGTTTAAAGGTCAAACCAAACATATTAATAAAAAAGGGGTTAAAAACTATGTAATAAAAGAACTAGAAACAGGTTTATTATGTAACTAATGTATTTGAATCAATAAAAGATATGTATATACCGTGTTTGATTTAATCACTTATAACATCCGTTTTTTTTACTACATATGTCTGACTTAATATGACCAAAATAATCAGGCATATCTTAGGCATGATACCAGTGCAATATAAACCGCTCTTTACTATAATGCTAGTGATGCTTTTGTCTGTGAAGTACCGTAAAAATTTGCATATAATATTGTCGTAGGAATACGAATAACATCTGCCACGTCTTCCTTTAGAGCGTTATTTTTTTAATTTTTTTTAGTTAATATACATAGTTAATATAGACTTAGTGCACGTTAATATTATTATTATTAATTTTTAATTGTTTATTTTTATAATCTGTTGTATGGTTCCTTCTGTGCCGGCTCAAATGGTTCCAATGGAAGACCAGCGCTGGTTTACTTACAACCAGCATTATGCTGAGTTGGGACCAATTTGAGACATGACATTTAACGCACTTTTAGGCATGTTCTTAATGTCTAATTTTTCTTGAAATATAAGTGTTTTTGTTACTGTCTCAAATAAATATATTTTCTTTCTTCTTTCTTTCTCCTAATACATTTATATGTGTAAAGTATATAAATTAAACATTACCTGTGATTCTGATAGTACTGTGTTTTATAAAATTATTAATTATATCGTTGCTAAGCCGCACACAATTCTCACAACACGCGTCTTTCGCTTAACAAGTGGCGCTAAGACTCGTTCTTTAACAGGAAAATGATATCGAATAAGCAGCGCCTACTCGCGTCTGTGAGAGTACCACAACAGGATTTGTTTTTAAAAAAAAAACCTATCGGCCTCTTTGAAGACCTTCAACCGCTAACGATGAATATTTGTTCTCGTTGATCACGTTATATACCGGTTTGAAGTGTCAACCTCATACATTTTTATGTTTCTCTCAGCGTTGTCGCTCGTAGACTGTTACTTTGTCTAGACCTAGGCTTTGGCAAGTCCGGGCGGGTCTGGGCTTATCCATTAAAAAATCGTTATGCCTATGCTTGCAGCGCTCGCGCTGCTTGTTTTGGTTAAGCCCACTGGCTTAGGCTGGTTATGGCACTGCAACTGAGGCGGGCAGCGGTGCTGTTTGGGACGGCGCCGCAGCTGAGGAGGCGCTGCGGCGTTACTGGCGTTCATTGCACTGTGTGGTCCCTGGGGTGGTGCGGCCATGTTCTTGGTCCAGGCGCGGTCGCGAGGGGAGGGTCATCCTCCCCCTGGAAGGGTCCGGAAACGGACGGCCGTGGTGGGGGCGCGGTATGCAAACGTACCCCGCGCTGCCTCCGTTATAGCGGCAGGATGGACACCGTGGGTTTTAGTCGGTAGTGGACCCTGGCTGCTGTGGATGCAGTTAGGGTTGGGAGCCGCCCAGGCCCCCCAGGGAGCGGTGGATCGCGGTGACGCGATGCTCGAGCGAGCCCGACACAACCCGCCTACTTTCCCGGTAAACGGAAGTGCGTAAATGCATTTTCCTCACGTAAAAAAAAAGGCTTTGGCAAGTCCGCTTATATTTTTATGCGCCGATTTGCATGCCTGTCCATGTCGACATTTGATTGACCTGTGTGTTGTTTGCTTAACAGATTGCCTGCCACCTGTAGTCGTGTCAACCGTATTTTAGCCAGGTCCGTCTACGGTTAATAGATGGGAAACGTACACGGGACCCTCCGAACAATTATATTACCTGGTATTATAATTATTGAAAACTACCAATATTAATATAAAGTATTAATATAAAGTGTGATGTAAAATGTTAAGGAAAACAAAAATTTATTATTTAAGTGCTATTCTCTGTTAAGTTATAAAGAATAATATTATTAAAACTCAAGTATACTGTTTCTACGGCTACATTGTGGCACGTACGCGTAGTCGATCAATTTTAGATCGTCGACTACGCGTAAATGCCACGTTATATTGAATAACTGATAATTAAGATTGTATACTAACATTCAAAAGTGCATCCTTGGTGGCTAAAACTGTAAGTGTATAGTGTGTATATACAGTATAAGTGTTCACAAAACCTCTAATAAATGGTCAATCATAAATAAGAAAGTAAGAACAAGGGTGAAGAAAAGTTGGATATGTCACAGACCTAGAACAAATTCAAGGCAGCCTTGAGAACACGTAATGATTAGAGACTGACCGAACTATATTTTATCAATACTTTGCGTATTCTATGCATTCGATCCTTATATTATGAGTTTGAAACTAATTGTGGCAGTACTATTAATAATACTCAATGAAATTTACAAAGATAAATATTTATCTTTTAAAACTAGATAAATACATATATTTCGTTGACAGTTACCAGGTTTTTAAATGGGTACAGCGTCTCATACCGAAAATTGTTTGATACCTTGCAGTATTGTATGGAAGTTCTGCAAATTTATGGAGGACATTATTTCTCCTTTTCTTGAAGAAATTTTTACTACATATTTATTATACAAAATTTCATTATATCTTCAGAAAGGTTGCTCAAAATTAATGCTCATATGGCATTTAAGATTATTAGATTTTGTCTATTTGTGCCTAAATTTACTCACTTTGTACGATGTTGTCAGGTGTGGAAACACCTTTCGAGCTTAGACAACGTAAAGAATACACTGCTGTCGGTTTTGAGTATTGATATGAGTGAAAGGGTTTGGGGGGAGGGTTTGGGTTTGGTAAGATTGGGAGGTCTAGGGATCCGCAAAATTTCGAGTGTTGCGCTACCACCATTCCTGTCTTCCGTTCATGGTACGTACACATGGGTAGAAAAAATTCTTAAGGCAATTTAGAAGTTGCTTATTTGAACGAAGCCAAGAATGCTTGAGAAATAGCTTGGCCAAACACTGAGATTCCTAAAGCTTTGGCATCGCAGTGACAGTGGGATCGGCCGCTTTGCGAACTAGCACGGAATGATCTTTTTTAAATACGTGTTCTAGCATCGCAGATCGTGATCGTATTCTTGCCGTTTCTGTGTGGGAATCTGGTCTTTGGTTACATATTACAGACAATTTTTTTTTGTACAGGTAATGTCTTAGACGTTTCTGGTCATCTGCTTGTCGTTTATGTGATCAATGCAGATTACAATATTTAAACGTTTATTTGTATTCAATCAAAACCAAACGCTTGCGCGTTTTAACGACGTACAGTACCATCTATGTTAATTTGTGGAAACTAAAATGGTGAACAGTTGAGTGCGTTCTAGATGGCGCGTATTACTTAACATAAGCTTTGCACATTTAAACACATTATAAAAAGTTATAAGGAAAATTAAAAACAGTACTTAATATATTGTATTACTTTGTTTTATTACAAAGTTATACATTATATTATTTACATTATTACTTTGTTAATTAGAGTCGTATTAGTCAAAGTAACATGTGCCCAAAATGCTGGCCTTTATGTTGCACAAACAACAAACATTGCAATTCAACGTGGCAATGCCACCAGCATTATGGGAACTATGCCCACTGGTAGCGTTAGACTAACATCTAAAAAGTATATCAATTTGTTTATTGTATTGTAGTTTATATATAGATCATTTTAGATCAGTTACATTAATGTACCTACTGTTCTGTATTTAATGAAATAATATTATGTTCATTGTACCTATCAGTGTTCGAGAAAACATTTTGAAAGTCACACACAATATTAGTAAATACGCTGTCAATCAAACTATGAGTAACACATATTTTATATTGGCCTCGTACGCTTTGGCCGTCTCTCTCTTATTGTCAAATAAGAGAGCAAACATTAGATGCTAGTTGCTAGACCAATAGTTCATTGCATAAAGTACTGGACGGTTTATTAAATGTTCGCGTAGATTTACCCGTAGGAGTCTTAAAAGGGTTTATAATAAGGAACTGAAAGATGTGAACTAAAGGGTTACACTATTTACAATTATTACACATTGAATCAATCGGCATCTCGCACGCATATTTATTGAAAGAATAAGATGTACATTTATACATTACATTTTCTGCAATTACCATGGGAACAAAGTTATAACAAAAAAAAACTCAAATCACAGAAAATTTGATAAAATGGAACATCGGCGTCTTCTTCCATATTCGCTGTTAAACAATAATTAAGAGTGGCTAATGATTTCTTGAAGATTACATAGAAAATGAACTTGGCCAATTTCAAATAACTGCCCCAGATAATATCTTGAAAAAGTACGTTCATCCAGCATGACCAGCGAGGTCTACTGAACAGAGCCAAAGAGTACATTATTATATTGATAAAATAGAGCCACCATGAGTTTCACTTGCGTCTATCATGAAAGATGACACTACGGTGTCTAAAAGGAACCAGAGTGTTTCACTTTCGGGGCTGAGTGTCACAGGATATACAGTCTTTTCGCTGTCCATGCTACTTGACTCCTTCATGTCAGTCGAGGAAGAGTTGTCAGTTGCGCTTGACAACACCGCGAAGCAGAGAATGATTGGTATTATCACGCTCCATATTTTCATCTGAAAATAGATAATAGTTATTCATTACTCAACACAACTAAAAAAAGAATCCTCTATGCAAGGTTAAATGGGAGATTAAACAGAGAATTATATACATGATGTTTATATAGATAGGTAGATATATATATACATACATAATAGTCTAGCGAAAATATGGAAATATGAACAAACAAATCGATTGTTTGATTGTCGATTTGCACTCGTATCGAATAATTCATCGTTATTTTTTATCAAACTATTTTATTACAAACTAGCTGCGCCTCGCGGTTTTACCCGCGTGGTGATGAGTGATGATGATGATGATGAAAAGTAGCCTCTATGTGTTATTCCGGGACCTGAAGTATCTACATACCAAATTTCATCCAAATCCGTTCAGTCGTTTTTGCGTATAAGAGTAACAAACATACATCCATACTAACAAACTTTCGCATTTATAATATTAGTAGGTTATAAATGACGCACCGATGTAAACATCATTACCCAATGACCTCGCCTGACGTAAACATATCGCCTCGTGAGACAAATGATACGCGGCAAAAGCGCCTTTATTGTTACATAGTTGATTCATCACCTTCCATTCGCCACAAAAATTCATATCTTTCACAAGCAGGATAATTGATAATATTAACATCACTTCGGCCATTCGTAAACTTGGATAACACTTACATTTTGATGTAAATGTTAAAAAAAACAAAAAAATGTTTGAGAAAAACCAAACATATTACTAAAAAGAAGTATTAACTAAATATACGAACTTGAAACAGGTTTACTATACAACTAAGTACTTGAATTAATTTCAGAGAAGATTTTAACAGAACAGTATATACTGTGTGTCATGTTGACGGATAAACAGCTATTACATCCGTTATTTACTGTAAAAGTAACAACAGTTAACATTTAGTATGAAGTAGGTAACTGTTGATACTCACTAACAGCGATAACAAAAATAAACTACACAGTTTGCTTTAATACATTAATACGTGTAAAATTTGTAAGTAAAACTTTACCTTTTAGTCTGATAGTACTGTGTGTAGTATAAATATTTATATTAATATTCCTGAGTCAGGCACAATTCACACAACACACGTGTTCCGCTTGACAAGTTGAACTAACACTGGTTTTGTAACAGGAAAATGGTATCGCATAATCAGCGCCTGCTCGCGTCTTTGCGGCATTCCCCACAGCAAGATCTTTGTTTCTTTAACCTGCTATTTTTATGTAGTGATTTGCATATGTGTCCATATCCACTATTGGATTAATAAATCCAAGAATTTATTTGTATGCGATGGACCAAGTATCAAAACATGAGATAATCATTCAATATGAGTTCATAAATTATTGTTTTGAAACGGTCTGTTGCCGAATCACGATTAACAATTACAATCGCAGCGGAGACTTATCGCACATCGAAACAGTTGAACTGAGTATTATAATTATAATTTATCTATCTGAACTGTGACACAGAGAATCCACAGTTAGTATGGAGGCGGTAAATGCGGTATTTAGCTGTTTATACGACTCCGACAAGATTACTGTTACGTAATTATTCTTATTCCAGATACTGTTCCGGAACAAAAAAAACACCGCATCAATTTTTTTTCTACTATAATATATAGTATACTTTCAGATTTAAAAAAATATATAATGTTGCCTGCGGCTTCTGCACTACTGGCAATGTCTGAAATGACAAAAAGAAGTTTTGTTTAAATTAAATGGTGAAATTTTATTTGAAATACACACATATGGAGGTCTTATCGAGAACCCTATCAATATCCGTGGCATTTAAAGAGAAATAGAAAGAAAAGAACATTTAGTCTTTTACCAGACGCGTTACAAAAGAGTACATTTGAGGATGCTCCGATGTGATGATATAAATGTATAAAATATAGTCACTTATTAGATCTTATTTAGATCGTCGACTCGTAAAATTGGGCAATAAGTGCTTGTTCGATGCAATAAGTGATATCCGCGCGGTTTGGAGATCTCAATAGTAATAGAACCCGCGCGGGCACCGCACGGTTCGCGTGTACGCCATGTCTGAACAAGCACTTATTGTCGAATTTTATCGAGTCTCGATCCATGCTCGCTAGACTGGATTGCCATGGTAACAGTTGGTATAGTCAAGTTCCCAGGCGTATATACGACTTTTTTTTAAAGTTTATGGTTTTCCTAAAATATTGACTATAAATAACGACAGTGTCAGCCCAAAAAATGAGTCGCTGTGATGCTTAGAACATTAAAGTGATTGTAAAAACTGAAAAAAATAAGACGTATAAGCCTAGTTAATGATGTAAATCGCACAATATTCATGTTTAGAAAAAAGGTTTTTTTTTTGTGTAGTCAAGTACGCGGTATGTAACCCTATCTTAAACGGCTCACATTCTAAAAAAAGGTGCCATGAGCAATATCACGATTGAATCACATTTTACTATTTCCTATTCCCGTGCGGAAATCGATTAAGATTCGGAAAAGGTACGGAAAAGCGACTCGATTAGATCGGTGTGAATGATAAATAAATATCTCTAATCTATGACAAGAGAGCTCATGACATAATTGATTACTAGTGGGTTGGTACTCTGATACTGCGTCCATTTATTTAAACGCACAAAGAGTCATTATTCTTATCTTATGATATAAACACTGGTAGCGATTCTCTTGTTCAACTAATCTGTTGAGATTAATTAAATTAAAATTCTGGAAAATAGGTTAAATTTTTACATGCTTACGATAAAGTCTAATTCAGTATGACACTCATCACTAATAACACTAGAATTAGATGTTGTTATTTCAATTACGGGTAGTTTTAAGTAAAACAAGTCGACACTTTTTTGATGAGGTTTAAAACTACCGGCGATTGATCAGCAATTTAATAAAACTCGTCTAATGTTGTGTGGATTTATACGAATTTGAATTTTGGCGTAAATAGAATAAGAGCTATTTTATTTTGAAGCATTTTAGTGACTTTTTAGCTAGTTCGAGTGATTAACAGAATTAGGGCCACCATTAAACTTAATTTATAAATTATAGTAGTATCTCGATATCAGCTGTAACGAAAAAATTTAAATAAACATTTTTCAGAACTTAGACAATACTTTTAAAGATTATTTTAAATAAAATTGTTCCACAAAACAAAATAATGTTTAAATATATGTAAGTTTATCATTTTAACCTTTATAAAATTGTATTAATTACATATTGTTTTATTGGCATGATATTAATAAATTAAGTAGCGTATGATTTAATTTAATGTAAATAAGTGAATAAAAATAACTGTCCCAAAAAACTGACTAGAAATTCAAAAAATCTAGACCCAACGCTCACACTAATCGACAGTAATTTCCAACTAATACAAAATAACCGCAATGAACTTGAACCCCTGTTTTTCCTTGTATCAGTTCAAGTAATTATCGTTATCAATTCGGTTGCGCTTCCATGATGAGGATTTATGGAAGGCCGATACCAGGAGTAAATTATTGACCGTCCGAAGGTTACGCCGCTGTAGGCCCGTGATTAATGTCCCGTCGATAATTTAACCTTGCCTATGTTTAAGCAGTCTGGCATGAAGACAAACTATATCAAAACTCAGCTAAACTACGATACATACAGGCTGCATTAAGTTTTTATAAGGAACTGAAAATATTATTAAAACTATTTCTAGAAGAATATAATATATACTAGAAGTCCGCCCCGTCTACGCACGGGTAAAAAAATTTCAAAATTAAAAATTATAAGGATCCTCAACATAAAAAAATAAATGTAGCTTATGTCACCCGGAGATAGTGTAGCTTCCCAATAGTGAAAGAATTTTTAAATTGGTTTAGTAGATTTGGAGCCTATTCAATGCAAACAAACAAACAAATCTCTTCTTTTTGTAATATTAGTATAAATATAGATAATTAAGTAGTTTAATTCAAATTCTTAGTCCAAATTCTGCTTTTAATACGTAAGACGTTTTCATAATTTTCTTGAAAATAAAGCCATTCTGTTTTTTGATGCAATGATAGCTCAGCGGTGGGAGCGACGCCTGTCAAACTGTCGGACGCTGGTTTTATCCATCAACGGCTTGAGCTTCCGGTGAAGGTAGCGCCGTTACCAAATTCCCAGCATGGTGGTAGGGTACTATCGAGTATCGGACCGGCTAGCTAGCTACCACCCTCAAGTTTGAGCAACTGTCACCATACACTGTTGTGTTCAGACAGCAGTCCTTGAGAACCAGTAAGCACTCTATTTCTAGTCACAAGTGAGATAGTCTATCCTTATCAATGAACATTGGTTTAGGTAAGTTAACAGTTGATGGAATTACAAGGTTACTAAACACCTATTCTTGAAACATTTAGTTGCGCGCGGAGTGCGAAGCCCGCGCGCCATCTAACTGTCACCGAGAAGCCACAAAGTGATGAACTGTTTTTGATTAAATTTTTAATACGTCCAAGCTAAGACTATCGTATCTAAAGACTTTAGAATTGATGTAAAAATAACGTTGTTGTGAGATAACCAATGTAAAAAAGATACAACCGCATTGAGAGCGACTTTCTTTAACACATCGCCAACGTATCGCATTGCCCCCAGTGTTTAAGGTATCAGACGTTGATCGCTTACCATCAAGTGGTCGATCTGCCACCTATTACATAAAAAGTAGACGTGATTTCGTAAAACGTGTGATTATAAAGTATTAAAATAGATATTAAAAATACATAGGTAGGTACAATAAAAAGATCGTAATTGCTAATTACTGCCTTATTGCTCATTAGCAATTTACATTGTCACATTGAGTTAGAGAGACGTGTGTATTAAAATTTTAATTTCCACTCATAATAGTCCCAAGTAGACAGGTATTTCAATAACATCGGAATCTTGATACTTACCCCTTAAAATAGCTATTTCGTTTACGAGAACAATTAACGTAATTTATATTGAAGACACGTTGGTAGCCTTTTAATTAATATTCGGGAATATCACCTAGGTACTCACTTAATGACAGCGTGTTTTATAGGCAAATGATTTTAGGGACATTTTTTAACCAACTTAAAAAAGGAGGTTACTCAATTTTACCGGTATATATACAATATATTTTTTTATGTATGTCTTAGCGGATAACTTCGTTGTTTATGAACCAATTTTGATTAGTTTTTTGTTTGATAGAGAGTATGCTTCGGCGGTGGTCCCATTTAAATTTCATTAAAATCGGACAAGCGGTTTTTGAGTTACACTCCAATAACTAAAAAGTCCTTCGCATACTTCGACGATATTTTAGTGGCGGGTGAAGACATCGGAGAACATACACAATGACAATTGATCCCGTGAGTAGCAGAAGTCACTGAAAGGGATGAAAAAAAAATTTTACCAACCTAATGGAACCGACTTCAACACTCAAAAGTGCTGAAATAACTTGTAGAAGTCGGTACCATGAGCACAATATTGTGATGATACCTAGTTACTTTTGTGAGCTATCATGGTACCGGCTGCAACAAGTTATTTCACACTTTTGAGTGTTTAAGACGGTTCCATTTTCTGGTAAAAAAATTGTATGTGACTATTAAGCTTAAGGATCTACAATCAGCCGCACCGACTAAGTTCTTGATAGACTTACGAAATTCATTACTTATATCAGTTTACTCGGTGACTAGTATCAGTCGAGCGTCTTAGTAGGTATTACCGCAGCTTGCTTACATAATTTGATGGGTTTCGATGTTTCTTAAGGTACATTTTACAGACAGATATTTTCCATGAAGATTTCGTCTAACGCCTGCCTATCCGATCCTAATAACATTATAAAAGCGAAAGTATGTGTGTATGTTTGTTACTTCTTTATGTACAAACGGCTACACCGATGTCGATGAAATTTTGTACGGATATAGTTTAGACACTGGATTAACACATAGCTTAATTTGATACCTACAATAATTGCTGTTCCCATGAGAAACGCATATAATTTTAAAAAAACTCTTACTCCTTCACGCTCAAACGGCTGCACCGATTTCGATGAAATTCGGTATGGAGATAGGTTAAAGCCTGGAATAACACATAGGATACCTTTATTCCGGAAAAAGTAGAGTTCCCGTGGGATAATTGAGGTAGTGGGAAAACCGTAATCCAAGCGGGTGAATTCGCGGGGCGCTACTAGTTGGGAATACAAGAAAATGTTTGCGGAGGAGAGGATGTTCTTTTGCTAGGTGTGAAATGCCATGACGCGCAACTCTAGTTATTTCTTAGACCATTCACAACGTCGTCAATGCTCGAAGGAGTTGTATGCTCGAATACCATTATTTTTTTATGTAAGTACCTACTTACTTAACTTGAACTCTGTTGTTTAATTTTTTTATACCGTGAAATTGTAGCTATATTGGATAATAGCCTTTTCTGTAAGCAAACAAAAAACGAAACCAGTTAATTTCAAATTTGGAACACTCAACACAAAGGCTCAAAACGTCAAAGACCGCGGTTGTCCGATGTCCAACAGTCAACTGAGTGGGACCATGGTAATCACCAAGCTGTCTGTGTCGCACGTTCAAATGTCACACTGTAGTCTGCTTTAAGCTCACAGTTCTGCTATCTGTTATATGTACGAGCTTTTCACAATAGGTCTTAATTACAGTAGATCAATTTGTTGTAATCTAAACTTATGTTACGAATTAACTCTGCCTGCTACGTTTTGACGTATAAGCCGGTATAAACGGGGGCGCTCGTGGACGCGGTCGCCTGTCGCATACTGGGCGAACCGCGACCACGTCCTCGAGCGCCTCCGTATTCTCCGTCGAAACTATAGTTTTGAAGAGAACCCTCTGACTTCGTGAGTAATTCCCGTGTTTTATACATTCATAATTTATTAATAGGTTTATTATTAGTGTATGTTTCAAACAATAAAGACATGTTTGATTTTAGAAAAACGTATCCTTAGATTGTGTTGATGCGTAAATGTAGGATATGTATAGGTATATTATCAATTTACTTATTTATTATGAATGATTGCACAATGTATGCACGTTCGTGGTGCCGCCCGGGTGCCGATAACATTACAGAGGCTCGCGGGTGTTCCGAATAATAAGATGGTGAGAATAATTACCTGTCTGCAAGAGTTAACAGAGCATTCTCAATTTAATAATTCAACTATATGTCGGGGCGTGTGAGATACTCAAAAAAAATATAAGCCGTTAAAAGTAATAGGTTACACTGTAGGTTCTGCTAGCACTCGATTTGTTTACTAAGGGAAGGTAGGTAGCACTTGTTATTCGATTTGTACCAATAAATGAAGGAAGTATTAATAAGGTAGTACGTAAGATGTGGCAACGTCTGACCTTAAAACAAGGACGCAATACGCGCCAAAATAAATGTCTTATTTTTCCCCGCAAATGTGTTGAAAAACGTCGTATCAAATTGTGAGCTATGCACATGAGCTTACAGCTAGAGCTGCAAGTGAGGACGTCTTCAGCTCAGCTCGGCCTGCAACTTACAGCTTCGTATGTAATAAGCAACTTAGCTCACTTACATCATAATATACTATACTCTAATCTCATACTAAAATATAAAGATTAAAAAATCTACAACAGAACTTGAATGACATGCTTTGTAGACAATGTATCGGAATAAATTTAAAAAATTACATTATGATACACCTCTTCTATGGACAACTGTATCATAATGTAACTTTTTTACCATTACGATACAACTTCAGCTGGACCAAAGAGGTTGCAATGCAGTTTTTCTACATATAATCTGTGGACGCGGCGCAACACGCATGCGCGATTAGCAAATGGATTTTGGCGCTAAACGTTTACAAACAAAAATGCAAACATATGCTGTAGTTTTACTTCGATTTTATTATGTGTTTTATGAGACTACATAAAGTTGTATATGAAAATGTACATAATTTGGTCTTAAAACGCTCTTGTAATGCTGTAAAAAAACTCGCCACGGCTCCTTTTTTTAACTTACACTTGTGTTTTAAGAACCCTTATATGGTACAGTTCCATGTTTTAAAACAACTATACTGGAGTTTAGTTACTGCCCCAACGAGCTCTAATAAAAGCCGTTGCTAATATCGCAGGGTTGCAAAGTGACATTGCGGTCAGTCGCACATTGCCCTGACGGACAAGTTAATTAGCCCCAGCGTGCAGCAGTGGCGCGGCGCGGCGCTCAGTGGAAACTTTACAGATTCAAATTTATCAACATGCGACACCTTTTTAGCAGATGGACTCAACGACTACTTATATCAAATATAGCTAACAATTGTTTTGTGTAGGCTACTCAAAACTTTGATATCAAAGCCAGCCAGTCACCTTTACTTAACAAACGTGCCACTTGTACCGGCATTGTCCAGGCTTGTTAAGAAAATAAAAATGATACCGAGGTAGCAGTCGCTACCTCGTTCAAAAACTTATTCACGTTACTACTATTTTTAGCTAAGAGTTCAATGAGTCAGTGTTATAGACTAATAATATATTATATATATATATATATACACACTAAATTTACAAAAATATAAATTCTATATAAGATAATAATATATAATTAATATTATATATTATTCTTTATCTCTCTCTTATTAACATAAAGAGAATAATAGTAACTATATCTTAATTTTTTTCCATAAAAAATTTAAAATGCAAGGAATGTATATAAGCATAGCCATGCCTATGTGTCCTGATCCTTGCGACGAATTATATTTTTGTAAATTCAGTTATGTTTTAAACTGTTTTATTTATTAATTCAAATACCAAATACGCAAAAACAGTACATAGTGTAATTAAAATGGGCTAGAAATTATGATATTATACATTAACACAACTATCAATTCAACGTGGCCGCTGCCAACTGTTAGTGGGTTAAAGCATTCGAGTTATCTATAGGCTGGCAACGGCTAGTGGATTGCTCAAATCTTATTAGTAGTGTCATTAGTTATGAGTATTTTTTAACAAACTATCAATTACATCCATATTCACATAAAACAGGACAATAACTTAAGACAAAGTATGCTATTTGCTTAAAAACTGTCTTGTTTTAAATATAGTTACTATAATTTAATTACACTATGTAGTGACACTACACTACACTGTGAGTTTGGCTAGAGTTTTTCAAACTTTCTTAGTAAAATTAACGTTTAAAATTGTCTCCACAAAATCTAACTCGCAACTCGAAAGGTTAATCGTAAAATGTCTTCCACATTTTGAAATTAGTATCACTTAGATAACAATAGTAATAATTTTTTTATTAAATAAATAAATTCTTCATAACTGAAATTGTAGTCATTCTTTAGATAACCACCGCAGTTGATAACATTCCACAATGAAATATTTTTTTACGCAGATATTCAAATATATAACGCTGTACAAAAAAGGGCATAGAATTCAGTAAAACATGGAACTATATACAAGTGGTGTTTCTGTTATTATTGCCATACAATTTGTCCATTTTTGCGAAACAGATTTCCTAGAATCTGTACCTGCGAATGTTCTCGATAATACATGGGAGGGTAGTTTTGTTAATGAAGAAGATACAGTTGAAAAGGCAGTTAAAGATGCTGGAAGAATTGGTGGTGGTGAATCTGCACCGTCTGGTCGTTATCCCTTTCAAGCAGGACTACATGTCTACTTTGGCTCCCAACGTGAAGCAGCCTGTGGCGGATCACTGGTCACCTCCACCAGAGTGATCACTGCTGCCCACTGTTGGATTGATGGTACACAAATAGGGCAAAATGTAACTGTTGTGCTTGGGACAAACCAACTATCTTCCGGTGGTACTCGCATAGTGAGTAAACATGTCGTCGTACATCCAAACTTTCAGGATTATACGGATCCGAAATATCTATTTCGTGGATTGCTTAACGATGTAGCCATAATTTATTTACCACACTCTGTCACCTTTACAAAGACAATAAGGCCAATTGCTCTGCCTTCTTTAGCCGAATCTTTTGAAGGAGAGGTGGCTATCATTACTGGTTTTGGAAAAACTTCAACAGTTAAACGTCCAACATACTCCTTGCAAGAAGCCAAAGTTCGTGTTATTTCAAATAGCGAGTGTGCTATGTCGATACCAATCTCGTCTGCATTGATGTTGACGTCATCCTCAATATGCACGAAACCCGACTTTGGCCAGACTACTTGTTCAGGGGATTCAGGTGGCCCTTTATTTGTATCAAGGGATGACAAATATGTTTTAATAGGAATTACATCAATTGGTTTTAGCGACAGTTGTCCACAAGACAGTCCCAATATTTTCACTCGCATTACGTCGTATATGGATTTCTTCATCCAACACAACGTTGTGTAACCGTCACTTTGACAATTTCATTTGAGAATATTGTTTTGCGTTTTTTCTTGTCTTATTATAATGTTTGCCACACTTTTTATGTATGTTTTTAGTGTATTAAATAAATTGAATTAATAATATATATCTTATATGTTTATGATCCACGATATTTTTTGTACGTTACCTGATTGTACTAAGGTATGTAATTTTGTTTCTAGCATTGATGTCTCATTAGTAAAAAGTATTAAATTCATTTTAATAATATCACTCAGTCTGTGCACTTTGCACCTTAATTTTCAACGTTCTCTTTTATTTTTTTATGAATATTGGAATAATAAAAAAAATACCAAAAATGGACCGACTTCAACACTTCATAAGTAGAATAGAATAGAATAATCATTTATTCAACACACACATAACCAGGACAGGGCATGGGTGATGTCACTATTGTATACAATATATGTAATTATAGATCATGAATTAAAACATTACAAATGACAATGGACCTTAAATTTAGTGAGGTTGAATAGGTCTTGGCTCAGCATTGTGCCAAATAACTTGTGGATGATGCATTTCACGATGGATTAAGCCTAGAAACTATAATACTTTTTGCAACAAGTTGGAACATCTAGCAAGTATGGATGTTGTATTGCCGTCCGTCTGGTCTTCATTCGCATGGGCAAGGAGGAATCAAATTATACCGCACCGGAGCAGACTCCTTGAAATGAATCCGGTAAATCTATAGAAAAAGCTCAAGAATTTGATTTATTTGGTTCAACTTATCTCTGGAACTACTAATTGGAATTGAAAAATTATTTTTGTGTTGATAACTCATTTATCGAAGAAGGATTTATGCGATATAATATCAAGCTATGACGTACATTGAAAAAATGACCCAACCAAGTGGCATTTCTACTTCGTTGGCCTCTTTATTAAATAAATCAAATACGGTCTGGATGAAATGCTTGGAAGTATAAGTGCATCAAAGGTACTTTTGTAATAAAAGTTTGTAACTTCTCATATCAACAACCTAGGTACATTTTAGATAACGATTTTTCATAAGAAGATTTGGTTTCGGTAGCGGAGAGGTCAAGGTTTAATTAAATCTAAAAGCATTTTTTTCCTAGCCCTTCTCCGTATTAAATCTGTCGGTGTCTAAGGAATGGCGGCTATCTGGCAGGATATATCGAATTCTTGCCCATAAAATCACCTCTTTGCTCTCAATTTCAGAAATTCCTACTACTTCACCCCAAGTTTCCCGATAAATAGCTATTTGCTTTCATACGTTCACAAAGAAACTTTGATATTCTATTGTGTTTCGAATCCGTACATACATAATCTTCACCCACGACCAAAGTAAAGCTTTCAAAGTAGGAACAGGTCAGATGCCAAGATGTAAGTATATCAGCCTACGATATATTATTAGTTACACACATGGTTTAGTTATTCATGGTTCAGTTATTAGAATTATGTTTTATAAGACCTTTTTGTGTTTTTTAAATTAAGTGTCCTGCCGTTTTGATTATGACCAGCGTAATCCGGCGTGTACCGGATTTAGAGTGGAGTTCACAAAAATTTAAGCTGTCGATTATCAATTTAACCGTCAGTCAAACAGTTTTCTCAAACAGACAGTTTGACCGACAGTTAAATATTGGTAACTTCCACTCTTAGCAACATTTCAATCTATTAAATATATTGATATATTTTGTCTAGATAGTATAATTTGTTACTTGTATTTGAACAATTAGAATTTAAGACATTCTAAAATAGCAAACTAAATATGATTCTGAATGTTTTCTATAACATATACTTTATATTTTTTGGGTTAAACAAATTAAACTTTGCACTTCCTTGGTTATCACTTTAATTAATTACCTTCCTTATTTGTGGAGGTATGAAATACACAATACAATACAATTAAATGCTTTTGTATTTAACTGGACTATGTAACCGGATTTGGGCGGATTGACCATTGGAAAATTTTCAAAGGATAGACATGAAATTTGATATGTGATAATTTATTCATAAATTTAAATAAACAGGTATTAAGGCTTGGGGTAGATATTTAAAAATAGTTCCACTTTACGTACCTACCAATATTTAATGTAAGCAAAACATTCTATTGTTACTACTCTATTATTATATTAATCTGGTCGTTTACGGTAGAGGGTTCATTACACGTTTATAAATAATACTGTAGTAAAATTGTTTCAAGAGGTTTTGAGTTTGAGATTCTATTAAGTTCAATGCATCTTGAGACTTTTGGAATGCATTCATTTCAACCATGTTAACGTCAAAGCTACGTCTATGACTATTCTCCTCGAGGAATCCCAAAGACTTCATTGCAGCCATTTGACTCATAAAAAGTAGACCTGCTGGGTTTGCAAAACATTTGGCAAGAGGGGCGATTGTCACATCTGAAAAAAACAAAAGTATACGTTGTACCTTTTCAAAGGTCTATTCGTTCCTATGCTCTTATCAATAGTTAAGTACCTGGATGACCGAGATTTGCTCGGTTTTCCATTATTATAAACACTCATTGGCTTAGTGTTGCTCAACAACGCCATCTATTGTCAATTTTTTGTGTGTGTTCGCGGATAACTTCGTAGTTTATGGACCGATTTTTGATGATTCTTTTTTATTTGATAAAATATAAGTACTTTCGAGGTGGTCCCATGTAATTTCATCAAAATCGGTCAAGTGGTTTTTGAGTTGCACACTAATAATTGAAAAGTGTTACGCATACGTGTGATGACAATATAATTTTTTTTCAAAAGTTTTTAGTTGCGCGTAGAGAAATCGGTGAACACACACAATCACAATTGATCGCGGGATCCATTGTCATTGTGATAATGAATGACAATGGATGCCGCGATCAATTGTCATTGTGTATGTTCACCGATTTCTCTACCCGCAACTTAAAAACTTAAAAAAAAGGGTGAAAAAAAAATTAATTACCAAAATATGGAACCGACTTCAACACTCAAAAGTGTGAAACAACTTGACGAAGTCAAAGGTTAACAATAATGCTTCTAAAAATACTCACTGACACCAACTGAGCAAGAGAATAAGTCTACATGGCAGTGGTTGACCATAGTTCTCAAGTTGTACTTCTTCATGCCTCGGTGCCACACTTGCGCACACACCGGCTCATACGTGTCCACGCAGTACATGGGGCACGTGTGGTTGCAGGTCTGGTGGGCGCCCACGATCCCAAAATCATGCACTCTCCGAGTATTCTCTGGTACATTTTCGCTGCATTTTTCGTCAGAAATTTGAGATATTTCTGTAAATAAACATCAGACAGGAAAATACTTCACTATTCACAATAAAATATAGCATCAGACGGTCGCCGCGGCTCAGCGCTCAGTGACATGACCACTGTGTCTCCGGGACCCTGGGATCGAATCCTGGCGGGGGCAAACCTTTGTGCGATGAGTGTAGGTGCTTGTCCCGGGTCTTGCTTAGCCTTATTGGTGATACAGTCAGGTGGGAGTAACATTAGTCAACAATTAACAACTTATTTATTTACAAAATGTCAAATAACGTTACTCCTTACTTTTCGTATACTTACATAATAAACCTTATGATGAAAAGTTACCTATGTGTTATTCCGGGACCTGAAGTATCTACATACCAAATTTCATCCAAATCTGTCCAGCCGTTTGATTATAAAAGAGTAATAAGCATCAATACATCTATACAAACGTTCGCGTTTATAATATTATGAATAGTAGGATATATAGCATTTCATGTCTGTTACGCATATACTATGTACCTACCTACTTACATATATTTGCCGAGTATAGTATATGCCTACAGTCTGCGTACAGTCAGACAAACCAAACAGATGAAAATTGATTAGAATAGTGACAAATAAAACGAATTAAAATGTAATGTATCGATGTCTATTGAATCTCATTATTCGGGCATACAGAGTACCCACAGAAGTTACGAAATTTTATATAAATTCCAGAAGTCAATGTTTTGGTTGAGTTCATAGTCTCGACGTAGAAGGCGCCGCAGAATTTGAGGTAAAATTTCCATTTGCATTTAGATTACGAAGATTATTCACAAATAATGTTCTGTCGAGAAATTCAATTATCAAAATCTCATTTTCTCGAGATTTTCTAACATTATAACGCAAATTGTGTGCTCTTATTATAGAAGATTTATAAAAGCGTTTTATTTACCTTCGTTTTATGAACAACTAGCTGTGCCCCGCGGTTGTATCCGCATGGTGATGAAAAACGGTGATTATGGTGATGATGAAAATAAGCCTATGTGTTAATCCAGGGTATAAGCTATCTTCATACAGAATTTCATCGAAATCGGTGCAGCCGTTTGAGCGTGAAGCGGTAACAAACATACACACAAACTTTCGCATTTATTTACTTTTATTTTAAAATCTGCCTGTAACTAATGAATGTAAAACAATACATACCTATACCGTCTATTTTTTAAGGGTTCCTTAATAGAAATATGTAGGCTTATGAGTGGCCAATTTAAATATTATGTGAGTTATTATATTTCTATAACATTATCATTCACATCCCCATGAGTGGACCTTGTAACTTTGGTATTTGATGTTGCTAATGATTTCAATTATACGCGCACAGAATGGGCATTCTAAAAAAAAATCTTCTTTGGCAGTTTGGTCGCGCCTACTATTATTACATGCAGGTATTCAGCTGATATCACATGAGGTTTGGGATGATGGCAATAATGGCACTCTATGGCTTGCCTCAACCGTTTATATTAGAAGTTCACAGCAATGCACGCATATGCAAGAACTATTTGAGTCGATGACTTAGTCATGCAAAATGTTGTGTCCCTAAACACAAGGTATAATCAGAATCACATCAGACGAACAAGTAATTTTATTTTTAAAGATTACAAGCTTATGTTTTACCACTGTCTCAACTGATGTTAAGTGACGACGCGGTCTTAGATGTGTAATAAAACAGTGAAGTTGAGAAACGATTGGCCTATTATGAATAAAAATATGAAAGGACAAATTGATCACCCACAACTTACTAGCAATGGCTTTGAGGCGACAGTTTATTTTATGCATATGACAAATGTTATGGTAACTGGAGATGATGGCGGTCCCGTCCCAAGCAGTAGCCTTCCCGCAGACTC
The DNA here is from genome assembly GCA_934044485.1 of Apeira syringaria. NCBI lineage: Eukaryota > Metazoa > Arthropoda > Insecta > Lepidoptera > Geometridae > Apeira > Apeira syringaria. Next base: position 2,015,741 of record OW203662.1, read on the forward strand.
GCTGAACGACATTTGAGCATTGGCTACCGCAGTCTTCTTCTGGTACTCCTAGCGCTATGGTCACTAAACATATTTTCTAATTAAAACATCATTTGTCATCGTAATTTTAATTAGGACGTTAATTGGAATCAGATTAGAGAGAAGCCATTTGCTCTGGCAAGTTTTGTTACTATTGCTGTCCGCTTCTTTTTGTTGTCGGTACACATTTGGAAGGCCTGAAGCGCAAGATATGGTCTGCCGCTTATAAGTCTTATTATTATATGGATAAGGTACGGTTTCTAAAATTATAAGCTAGTTTTCTGTCACTATTGAGGTCCAGTCGTGAGTTAAGATTACACCCTAATATGTTTTTATAATGATAGTAGTATGGAATTGTGTGCTTAAGAAACGTGGGTCACTGATTACTCGTATAAGGTATTTTAAATATTTACGCTTGTTATAAAATTGCTAAATAACTTTTGAGAGTGTAATTAATTCACTCTATTATTAACTTATATCGAAATAAAAATGTCAGTTAAAAAAGTTAAGTTCGAACCGAACTACACAAAATAAGAGCTCTCGCCGCAAGTGTGCTGTTATTCATCGAGACGCATTGATTGCGCTAACCCGAAATCCAGGTATTCCTGATCGAAGAGTTTTTATATTCTAGAGAACGGGATAAAACAGCGCAATAATTTTCAATTGCCTAATTTATTAGGCAGCCTTGATCAGCAAGCAAGCGTAACAACCGTCCAAGTGAAACAAAGGCCTCTAGTGCGACAAATTTGTCATAAATATATATTTATATACACATATATAAATATATGTTATATGTTTATATACACATATATAAATATATGTATATAGATATACATTAAAAAAGATACTCTCAGATTTTTTCATAGAAACAAATCTGCAACTAATTGGATTTGAGTCTCGACTACAGAATACCATCCTGTAGCTTTGCCATCTTAGCTATTCATAGTAGCACTCCACTAGCCGTCCGAATTTATTTTCTTACATCTGAGTGGATGCTTTTCTTAGCGCCATCTACCTTTAATTCTATGAACTATTAATAGGACTGATAGAGTAACATTGCAGTTGGTAACGTATCGAGCGAAGGCCATATAATCTCTTTTATAATGTACTAAAAATAAATAAATAAAATCTATGGCTAGAAGAATGCTATTATAGCTTAGGTGGCAAAGTGACAGGATGGTATTCTGTAGTGTTAGGTTCATATCACTAGTAGCCACTTTTATCCATACACATAAAACTTTAATAATTTTAAAGTTCCATGCTTTTATAGAATTACTTTAAAATTTTTTAGTTTGTCTTATTTGACTCATGTAAAGATGTTCACCACAGTGAGGCAAGCCGCCATATTCACAGGTAGACATAAGGTATTATAGAAGGCATAAATAGGTCACAGGTAGAATAAGACATGTTTCATGAAATTTAGAATGCTTGTAAAAAATAACTTACAGTTATAATACTAACGTTTGAGCATTAGAATAATGAGCATTTCGAGTTTTTTCACTGAATTGATGTCATGTTCACGGCACCAGCAGTCATCACAATAAATGATATGCCAATCCAAGCGTGAGCGCGGAATCACGTTTTGTTGTTTTCAACAGATTTATGGTTAAAATTTAATTGAATCAGCGATTGTCAAAGTTGATATTTATCGAATTTTCGGAGTAAAATCCCAGCTTGCTAGAGTTTTTTTAATTATGTATCCACATTGTTTGTACACTACTACTGAATTAGAAATCCTAGTAATATTATCAACGCGAAAGTTTGTATAGATGTTTGTTACTCTTTAACGCTAAAACGGGTGGACGAATTTGGTTAGAATTTGGTATATAGATACTTCAGGACCTGGAATAGCACATAGTCTACCTTGCATCATCATGACCATCGTGGATAAAACCGCGCGCCACAGCTAGTGCAATGTTTAGGTACATCTAACCTGAACTAAAAAAATAGAATATACTATAGGTATAAATATGAATAAAATAAATATATATATATAATATATGTAACCTCTACCTTCGTGATCAGTTTTGTGCCAATGCTATGTATATTTTTTAACAGGGCGACGCCTTTATTAATATAATATACTAATAACTAATTACAATACTGTGGCCACTACAAAACGTATGAGCAATCCACTAGCTAGTATCAGCCTATAGATAACTTAAAGGCTCTAACCTGCTACCAGTTGGCAGCGTACCTAGAATGCTAGCAGCATTAACAAAATAAATTGAAATGTTAATTCGTTGCGCCAAATAATATATGCTAGCATTTTGGTCACGCGTCGCATCGATCAAACGCTCTGATAAGTTTTGGAGATAATAGACTATAATAGCCTACTAGCATACGATTCATTTTGGGAAAATAAAACAATTTTTTGATTGCTGGGTTGCTTTTTGCCATAAGGTCTAATGACGTATTATTGTGTTATATGATAATACGCTCTCTGAGTACATAAATCATTGTCCATTGTTTAAGACAACAGAAATGAGTTTGACAATGTGTAGGCCAAACTTCTCGACAGGTGCACAAAGTCACAGCATACTACAATTTATGCTTACATTCTTAAATTGATTTATTAAATCAATCAGAATAGATATTTTACTCATGTAATAGATGTAAGTTATTGCAATAATATATTTATTTTAATATTTCAACTTCCATTTACAATCATGTATCGAGATGATTTCAAATAGTAGAGTTTACCAATCCTATCTACGGTACGGTACTACCAATTAACTACGTTAAGAAACGGATCCCTCGGTCATACGATGGTCATAGCTGCTGGGCTATGATGCGACACCCGAAATACTTTATATATATTATTTATTTTTGCCTTTGAAAAACCACGACATAAATTATCTCGGGTGTCGCATATAGGCCCGCCCAACCAGTTGTGTATTTCCAACAGGACTTTAGTGCTTCTAGCGGTCCCGGTTGAGAGTAATTGTGGTCAGGCCATGTGGAGTTCTCTTGTGCAGCCTGAACACTCCAATGTTTGACTGGCTACAAGCCTTGGCCAGTGTGGTGGCCAAGTAAGGCCAACACTCCTCTCTGAGAGGATGGCCCGTGTTTCAGCAGTGGGAAAGTATTGAGCTGACTATGCTGTCATCCATCACAATAGATGACATTATTTAGTTACATTTTCTTTGAAAGATGATGTTGGTGTTGAGCGGGAAAGGAGGGCGCTGTCGCTCAATTGATGTCGAAATAGAGCTTAGTACCTACACCTCATTTTACAGATGGAGGACTACTGTGGATTGACTATACGAAACGATGGTACAGTGCCTTTGGGTCCAGTATTACTGTTTTCAGGACAATGGTGGGTCTTCCCCGCTTCTGCAGCGCGTCAACAAGGGTTAGAGGGAGCGCGCGTCAATTGTTTTTACATAATAATGGGTGCACGATGGAAGAGTATGAGGCCTCTTTCTTTCTTTCTCTTTCTATGCTGTATAGTGATTTTGTAACTTGTTTGTAATGTTAATGTATTTGTAATTAATTAGTTGAATTTTTATAATTCAATGTGACCAATGGTTTTAACAATAGTTGCGAGATTTTATGACTTGAAATAAATGACAAGATTCATTAATTGATTTGATTAAATTATCGTTAAAATCAGCTTATCTGCATTTCATATAACCTACTTGCTTGTTTATATGCTAGTTGTATTCAGTTCGTTCTACATACGTTTTCTTTTGTGACTCATACGACCTGGTACCTAGCTATACCTACATGCCTGCGAAGCCGCGCCGCGCGCCGCGCTGTACATGTGGCGCGGCTGTGACGGACGGTTAGCCTGATTCGATGCGACACGCCAGTTTATGTCCGTTGCTGTATAACATGCTCTATTCTAGCTTTACGATCGTCATTTGTTCCGTGGCCTTGGAATAAAGCACCACTTATTTGAACACAGTGAGCGATTCGTCAATCGACTTAATTATTTAGATAAAGAGTTTATACGTGGATCCCTTTGGGTCGTAATAGCGTAATATGCTTATGTATTAATTAGTCATAGGAAAAGCGTGTTATAAGTTCGCAAGTACGGCTCCAGGACTTCCATTGTTATTATAAAAATATTACTGAGATTGTATTAGATTATATGTAATACAATTATGATAGCTTTTAAAATCACACTAATATTTTAAAGGCTAAAGTTTATTTGTTTGTATGACAAACATACAAACTACAACGGTCTTCACGCTGGAACGGCTGAACCGATTTGTATAAAATTCTGAATGAAAATATCTTATACCCTTGAATAATACTTACAAAACATTTCATCCTGGAAAGACTATAGTTCCCGTGGGATACTTGAGGTAGCGGAAGACCGTAGTCCACGCGGACTTCCAGCGCTTTGTCCACGGAGCATTGTTTGGAACAGATACCGAAAGCGCTCAAGAGCGCCTGTGAAATTTGGACAGTTCCCTCGGTTTCACCAGGATACCATCATCAGATCCTGACCTGGTAACCATATGATAAACCTAAGAATGTACAGGTAAACCCCTGTTCAATCAGAAAATGATTTTCCAAATCGGTCCAGGCTTCTTTGAATAATTGGGGTTATTTAAATAAAAGGTTTTAAAAAATAAATAAGATGAATATCGGCCAGAAAGGATTCTGTTATTAAAATAAAAATGCACGTAAATTACTCTTTTAGTAAGCAGGTTCAGTTGAGTAAAAGAGGTCAGGTATGCCGCACAAATTAACTGTTGACCCTTTTCAATGACAATTCCTGAAATCTTCAAACGACCAAGTGGAATTAGTTAGGGTTCAATGGCGAGAGGATCTTTCTGCTTTTGTTTTGAATTACCTTTCATTAACCGTGGACAGGTTTGTGTATTTGAACACACACAAAAAACCTTTATTGAAAGGGAAAAGCTATGCTCAGTAGTTATGACATCTTACAGCTGAAATTATTATGATAAATCTGTAGTCAAATTAAAAAAAAACATGTTACTCATTTGGAAAGTTTGTCATATTTAAATACAAAGTTATGACAGTGAGTCTGGGTACTAACTATTGAAATCACGCCTCAATCGTACTTTGCAAAGAGCCTTTAGCATGGCTTACGAGGATACATACATACATACGTCCTTGCGAGACGGGAGAAAGAATTGTCGATCGTGATAATAATATCGACTACGCGTAAGTTCCACGTTATGCCCGTAGAAACAGTGTAAAGTAATTATGAACGTGAGTTTTAATAATATTATCGTATTGAATCGGCTTGTTACGTAAAATATATAAATTGTTTATAGCCGTAGGCAGATTAAAATTAATGGGCGAGTACTAGTTAGATATTTCAAGACCATTTTTGGCGAAATAACAATCGCTATTTTCACAAGTTGAAAATGTATTCTATTATTTTAGCGCGGTGCTTGTTGAATATTATTACGGGTATTTTCAAATAGAATCAGCAGTTCATTTAGAAAACTCTACGGGCATTTATCATTATTTATAATAAGCACCTTATATATATTAGTTGGTTAAAAGTAAAATTGTTTTTCTCCCATGAAAATACAAGCATAGTTGAACAGAGAAGTGTATATTGTACGGTGTTAATATATAGATAGATAAACTTAAAAATATAAAGTTAAATACGGATTTAACTAAGTATGACTTCGTTTGCTAATTTATTTATTAGGGTCTATTTTTAAACAGACTTCAAAAAAAGAAGGAGGTTCTCAATTCCTCCCGCACCTAAGTTTTATTTCTTCTTTTTTAAATTTGTTACCTCAGAACTTTCGACTGGGTGAACCGATTTTGATCATCTTTTTGTTATTTGAAAGCTGTTGCTCCCCGTTGTGTCATTTAAATTTCATCAAACTCGGTCTAGCGGTTTTTGAGTTACACTCCAATAGCTGAAAAATGCTACGCATATGTTGATGACATTATAGTTGCGGGTAGAGAAATCGGTGAACATACACAATGACAATTGAACCAGTGAGTAGCTGAGGTCACTGAAAAGGGTGACTAAATTTTTTTTATCAAAAATCGGAACCGATTTCAACACTCAAAAGTGTGAAATAACTTGTAGAAGTCGGTACCATGCTCACAATATTTTGATAATCATGGCTTTGAGTATACAGCCTCCGCTCTTCTATCTTTTTTCTGAGTGGTACTGACTTCAACAAGTTATATGACACTTTTGAGTGTTGAGGTCAGTTCCATTTATTGCTAAAAATTTTCTGCAACCTTTTTCACATTTTTCCTTTGTCAAAAACGGTGACAACAATCGCCCCCATGAAAGTATATGACTCCAGATCAAGGTCAAGCTGTCCGATATATAAAGCATCGTTGTCATGAGATCAAAGCCAATCTTCTCTGAAACGTTTCGGGGTGTTATTTTACAGGATAATATACCGAAGTATGGCATCAAAGAAACCGTTACCATATTTCCGGTTTCTTTGATCCTTTTGTCCAGTCTTTCTTTCTTTAACCATTTAGCGCAAAATTTAATATTTGATATATCTGAGCAGTCTACAACATCGGAATTTTATTGTTGTAAAATAACAAAATTAAAAAAATGGTTTAATTTTTGTATCTAATTTATCAACCGTGAGTGTTAGTTTCTTCCTATATTTTTTTATACTGTATAGATCTAGCGTTTCACCACTATCTCACTTGATGGTTAATGACGATGTGGTCGAAGATGCTATCACGCTATACCTAGAATATTGTGTGTGAACACACTATATTATACCTGGTAGAAATTTTTCAAACTTATGGGTGGTAGCTATCCAGGTACTCGAAAGTATCTAACCACCATGCTGGGAATTTGATAAGGGACCAGAAGCTCAAGCCGTTGATTTGGATCGAACCAGCGTCCGTCAATTTTGCCAGGCGCTGCTTCCACCAATGAGCTATAGTCGCTTCTTTACCATGATAACAATATGATGTATATTCAATTTGTTTTCATTTATTTTTGAAAATTATTTATTATTTATTTCATAATTAATACCACACCTTAAAACAGTACATAACAGTAATGTTTGTATAATTGACGTATACTTAGATACACGGGCTTAATGAACTGAACGAAAGGGAAATTAATGTCATGTGCTCAAATTGGAAATGAAATTATAAATTATATAATTGAAACATGCAGTTGCAAATGCATGAAACATATAATTGAAACAAACACTTGTTGTTTAAGAAAACAAGTAAGTTATGTAAAATAAATATTGAATAGTAAGAATAATAAAGTCTGTAATGAAGCTTGAAAGTAAGTAAATACTGATTACAAATGCACATAATGTAGCCGCTCGCAAAAGTGCCTTTGGTGCATTTATTAACGTCATTCCAAATAAATAATTCTTCTTGGCAGTGGACAGGTATAATTTAATTATTATACCCGTACTTTAGTCTATCCACTCTGCGCCATATTTTAAGTCTTACAAACAAAACCCGACGGAGCCCAACTGAAGTCATTCTGCGTTCTGACTATCTGACTACTCTTAGTTTTTTTATTATTAGCATCATTATTACAGTTTTTTTATTGGAAATTCTCGTGAGTTTAGCACATTATTATAGCGATTGCCGCGATCTGGCAGCGTAAACTCACTTGAGAATGGGCATCGGACATGCTCGAAACCTAGGTCGAAACTTCGACTATAAACGTGGTTAACGCCTGATAATATTATCATGCCCATAATAATTGTAACAGATATTCGGATTATGATTAACATAAACGGACTTACAATAAAAAAAGTGATCCCAACCCGGATCCGAAATAAAAATTAAAAGTAAAATAAGAAATAAATCTGGGTACCTAATACAGCGTATTGTAGCGTCGAGGTTATCAAAGGTAAAAGATTCAATTTGTAATCAGTGTCAGTAGTATTATTGTTATTAAATCAAACGGGGCTTAATCGCGAGAAATACATTTAGTAATTTATTTACCTCGACGTTTCGACCAAGTTGCATTAGTCGTGGTCACGAGAAGACTGGAGAAATGCGGGTGGCAATATCGGCGAGCGCGTAGTTTTGCCAACCCACCACCCACATTTGGTATTATTAAACTGTAGGGCTGTCACAGCCCTGCAAAAGCACAGGGTTGTCACGACACACAACACTGACAGTATCTTTAGTTTTTTCAGGGTGAAAACCGCCGCGACGCGAACATCTATAAATCACTGGGTTCCAAGATGTAGACAACCTAAAACCATCCTCTCGGTTGAAATTTTTGTTTCCTGATTTTAACCGCTTCGCGTACAATTCTAAGAAAATAATGGCTGTCCGTGGAGAGGATTTTAGGGTCGTGTAGTTCAATCCAATGATTGGGTCCAGAGTCAAGTAAATGCTCAGCGATAGCTAATTTATTACTAAATGTATTTCTCGAGATTAAGCCCCGTTTGATTTATTAACAATGTGTTCGAATCGCGGAACTCTAAAAATTACAAAAGTAGTATAATTGTTTTCATTTCATACAGAAATAGATAAAGGTAAAATAAGCCGTCATAGAATATAATGAGAACATTTTATTAAGTGCTTGTAGCTACATGTACGAAAGTGTTATCTAAATAACTAAAAGTTGAAAGTCTACGCCTGCTCAAAGAAACTCGAAACTTTAACAATTTTAGAAAGAACATGTATTCCACCGACCGGAATTTTACACACATCATCGCTGTGACATTCGGCTCGATAACTTGATTTCGTGAAGCCACCAACAGATGGAACTGTAGTACATTAATAACATTTAATTTAAAAATTTCAGTTGCGTCGATACGATGTGTACAGCAGCGTAAAATACGAGTAAGCCGTAGTCAGGATCTGCGAACACGTAAGATGGGTGCAAATTATTCAAATAAATTAAAAGAAAAATATCATCGAAAATATTTTTTTTTTCCTATATTCACACGAGGTCATTCAGGTCCCAAACTAGGCAGAGCCTGTACTATGGTGACCTGAGGACTGATAATATATACTTATACACACTCAGACACAGGTCAAACAGACATGTTCATACACACAAATGTTTGACCTGTGCGGGAATCGAACCCGGGACCAGCGGCTCAGAAGGCAGAGTGCTACCAACTGCGCCAAACGGCCTCATATACCGGCATCATATACTCACAGAACTATACGTAGTCATGGAAATCGGGCGGAATTTCAAAGCTGTGAAATAAAGAGGTTTCTGCGATCTGTGAACAAACATACGTTGATTAATTAAGTTGTGTATGACACGTTAAATGATCCATAGAACTAATACACTGCATTAGATCATACATAAGTATGATATTCAATGTAACTATAGCGGGATACAGACTAGCGACCCGCCCCCGCTTCGCATGGTTATTAGAACATATAATTATGCCTAGGTATATTCTTTGCATCATCTTGTAATTCGCGTTTATGTCTATTTATTATGAGAGATTGAGAGTTTTTTTTTTTTAAACGGTCTATTGCTGTGTTTGTTACTACCGGCATTTCCACCTTTTCCGGTTATGGGTGGATTCACGCGTTTTATTCTCGGCTTAAGATAAGATAATATAATAACAGTAAGCGACAAAGGGTGATAGTGCGTGGTTGTTTGTTTTCGTTACTATAACAATCAGAACTCTTTACTATCGTAACGTTACTCGTTACTTTATAACCGACTTAAAAAAAGGAGGAGGTTCTATGTTCAACTGTATGTACTTTTTTATGTGTGTTCACCCCCATTTGTGGAACAATTCTCAAAATTATTTTTGTCTTGATAGAGTATACTTCCGAAATTAAATTTAAATGGGACCACCCATTTAAATTCCATCAAAATCGATCGAGCTGTTTTTGAGTAACAATCCAATAAGTGACAAGTGTTACACCTATCTTGATGACTTCCTTATTGACTGTGAATCCACACACAGACAGTCTCTCCCGTGTCACTGAAAAGCGTGAAAAATACAAGAATTCAAAAAGTCCGTCAGTTTGAGAGCCGACGCTCCCACCGCTGAGCTATCATCGCTTCAAAATGCATACATATAAGAAGCTGAATGTAAAGAAAAGTGTGAGCACCTTTGCAGTACTATGAGCAGGGCGCGTCGGCAGCGCACGTCACTCCTGTACCATCCACTCTCATAAACGGCGTCGGCCACACCAATGCTCTGAGAATTAGAAGAAGAACAAAGAAATAGATGGAGATGCAAATATTCATTTTAGTTTTGACCACTTTCTCACTTGATTATCTGTGACGATCATCATCATCATCTGTGACGATGTGATCGAAGATTCATGCTAAACCTAGAATGTTTTTACTGGCTCTCAAGGACTGCTGCCTAAACACATTATGTGTTTGATGACAGTTTGAGTTTGAGACGGAAATATGAACCAATAATAACTAAATTATTTTAATTTTTACGTAATTGTTAAATAAAAGCAAATACTTATGTATTTGCCTCTCTGAAACAACCGGTAACTTAAAAAACTACAATTCACCGTTTAACGGTGAATTTTTAAACAACCGTCCACTTAATAGTTACATTAACGTTTTTTTGCTCCATTTTTGCACACAAAAGTTCACAGACGCGTCTCAAGCGGATGGCAATCGCGCTCGCACTGATTTGAAATGATTCGAGATATCGTGTCCGTGAGAGGTGTCTATGTGTGTGTTGCTCGAGCGCACTTTGTATGTAGATTGACTTCTGTACCTATCTGTTTTGTACTTAAAGCTATGTTTAAAACATTCCAATTAGATATAAAATGCAATCTCACCGCTCTGTATATATCGTCTGCGTACCAACAAACTATCCCCATTTGTGTCAGAGCCGCGCCAAGAAAGAACTTATTACTCATTTCCATCCACGATTCCAGGAACTGAAAATTGTGTTAATTGTATCATAAGAATATTAGTACAATAATAGAACCATTTTTTGACAAAAATGGGGAGAAACGACTTCAATCACTGTAATTCGTTTACTTGGATGGACGTTTTTCAGTTATTTTGATGTAAAAACCAAACTACAAGACCGCGGGTTTCAAATTGGGACCACTTGTGAAAAATGACCTACCAAACAAAAAAGAATCATCAAAATTCATTCATAATTTGCTGAATGATCGCGTAACATGCATACAAAAAAACATACAGAAGAGTTAAAAACCTTCTTTTTTAAATTCGGTTAAAAATCATCATCATTTCAGCCATAGGACGTACACTGTTGGACATATGCCTCCCCCATTTAATTCCACAAGGACCGGATTGAAGCGGCCCGCATCCAGTCCTTATCTGCGATCTTAGTCGTCTGTCCATCTTGTCGGTGGCCGTCTTAAGCTGCGGCCTTTCCTAAAAACCATATGAATTGATTGAAAAGTGCAAAGTATGTCTGTCGTGTTAGTTTTAATGCCTATGTCTATATATCATACCTAATATGTAGACATTTTCTTTAGCCTATTACCTATGTTGTTAAACTAACCATAAAACTTTAGTAGAATGGCTAGCGGCGTGGTCATTGTCGACCATTTTGCCTCTAGTGCAGGCTGTTTGTTCCAATGAGACAATTTGGCAAACATTTTGCTTCTATAATGTGTGTTTATTCTTTTTACATTTTAGAATGAAATAGAATTATTTTGTTTGCACATGAGACATGAATACTCTCGCGTAAGTCTGGGTGTACTGTACAGACATACACATTTCTTTATATGGTAATTTTTTAATCCATTTATTTTTAAAACTAGAGGTCCGCCCGGCTTCGCTTGGGTAAAATTAAAATTAAAATTTTTAGAGATTCCTCATTTTTTTGTATATATAATATAGCCTATGTCACCCGGGGATAGTGTAGCTTCCCAACAGTGAAAAAATGTTTCGAATCGGTTCAGTAGTTTCGGAGCCTATTCAATACATTCAAACAAACAAACATACAAATCTTTCCTCTTTATAATATTGGTATTATCAATGTAAATCAATTACGGTGGGCGTGGCTCAGTAGTAAGTCTCAAGACTGCTTGTCCCCAGGGCCCTGGGTTCAAATCCCGGCAGGGACAAACATTTGGGTGATGAGCATGGATGCTTGTCCCGAGTCTTGAATATTTGTAGTGACGTCATTGCGTATGTCCATACCTCCCATGACACAGGGAACCTAGTGCGGGGGTATGAGTGTGATAAGATAAAAAAAGATAAGATGTAAATATAGCTTAACTCAAGTACATTAAATTACACACACATTACATTTAGCAATTGTTATTAAATCAAACGGGGCTTAATCGCGAGAAAAACATTTAGTAATTTATTTACCTCGACGTTTCGACCAAGTTGCATTGGTCGTGGTCACGAGAAGACTGGATAAATGCGGGTGGCAATGTCGGCGGGAGGACATTATACATTTAGCAATTGATTCTGCACAAAAATTCTTCAACGTTAATATAAAGGGAATTTTACTTGTTATTCGGCAGACGTCTTTCTCTAGAGTTAAACATATCTCTCCGCCGCCGCGATCAAAAGATTTCCATAGATATTTTTATGAAATACATATAGCCGCTATTTCTAGTGGCTTTCTAGAAAACTTGAACAATAACGTTGTGCATTTTTGAATATTTTGGAATGGTTAGGGAATAGTTTCGCAAGAATTGCTCTATTTATCAGTATAAAAGTATTCCATTTAAGTGCTAAAATACAAAATTCATTTCATGCGTATCGTACGCAAGCACGACTATTTATATCGGAACAGCAAGAGCAGGCATATATGTTCGCCGCGCGGTAGAAAGAGAGAGGGATATTGCTTCCTCTCCTACGCCGCCGGCGGTATACTCACCCTCCGTCTTACGAATTTTGTGATCAGGTCACGTGTCCTGACGCGAGTTTAACATTTTTTACTCATCCCAAAAAGTACACAGCGCCGCTAAAGAAGTTTTCACTTCAAAGAATCTCTACTTCCAAGAATTTAGTAGATATATACTCACTACGATGGCGAACATAACACAACAAATGTTAACTGAACTCAGAAGAACGTTGATGAGGTTCACAACGCAGAAGGCATCTTCCAAGTCATTGATATAGCTGAGAAAGGAATAAAAACACGCGTTTACATTTTAAGCATTATATGGACAGAATCTGCCAGGCACTTTTTGAAACTTATGTAATTGTTTCGTATTATCTAGATCTCTATTGACGTATTTTGATAAAGATATACTCGTAATATATAATGAGATGCCTTTGATTTGTACTCATTTATTTTGTAATAAAAAACATATTGTTGCTAACTCAGTTCAATATAATATAGCTTAGAAAATGGCCGATGGCTATAATAAAATAAAATACTAATAACTAATTACAATATTACAGCTCCTACAAAAACATTTGAGCAATCCAGTAGCTATTGTCAGCCTATAGATAACCCAAATGCTCTAACCCGCTACCGGCTGGCAGCGTGCCCAGAATGCTAGCAGCATTGTCACGTTGAATTGCAATGCTGATCCGTTGAGCCAAATATGTGCCAGCATTTTGGTCACGCGTCGCATCGATCAAACGCTCTGATGAGTTTTGGAAAATTCGATCAGCTCCCAGTCTCCACGGGCCCAATGTCTCGACCCCAAACGCTTCAAACTACTACCTAGGTTATATAGGCTGATAATATAGGCTAGGATCATAATATATTATTATGTGGCAACTTACTTTATAAGTCTCTGATGTACTTTGACAACAGACACAATCTCCTGGTAACAATCATAAGAATTAAAAGACTGGAGAGAATCTTCGATGTCATCCAGAACTATGAGATGTCGTATCTTCACTTGGAGAAGACGCAGTAACATGCTTATATGACTCGCCATCGTCATAAAAAAGAGGTCCGAGCCCAACATGCAGCATACGGAAATAATACCTGGAATAGAATAGAATAGAATAGAATACTTTATTTGTAAGAACATGGTATGTATACATGTACAAAAAGTATACAATGTGGTATTTATTATTATCCAGTGCGACACATGTCCTTGCCATATTTGGCATACAAATATTTTAGATAACTTATTTATAAGTACTTTAATACTATAGTACACAAACAAACATTAATCATATATAAAATAATAATGATAATAATTCAATATGTATTTACAATTTAGTATAATTAAATTTAATATTACTATAATTTTAATACCTACACTGTCCACTGAAAGTCAGGTTGTTAGTCATTATAATCTTATACTTAGTTTACCGTCGAATTTATCACTTAAATAGTCAGTCAGATCATAATAACATTTATCGGCGAGTAATATTTTTAATTGTTTCTTAAACTGGTCAATATTTAATTGTCGAATACATTTCGGTACTTTATTGTAAATCCCATATTATACACACTTTTATGTTTTAAGGCAGTTTTAGAGCTACGGAGACACAGTTTTGTAATGTCTCGCCTGCTACGAGTGTAAGTAGACGACATAAACTAAATCTATCTGGATTGTTTTTAACGAATATTGCTACTTCATAAATGTACAGAGATGTTAATGTTAATAATTTATGTTTAAGAAAATATGGTTTACAGCTATCGGTTTTTCTCAAATTATACATTGCTCGTATGCATCTTTTTTGTGCTTTAAATACAAACTTTCTATCGGTAGAATTACCCCAAAAGATAATCCCATATCGCAAAATTGTCACAACCAGTCCATAGTACGCCGATAACAGAGCATAATTGCTTATAACATAAGATAAATCTGGAAGTAAAATCTTATTCTTGAAACTACAGAGTCTATTTTTAATTGCACAGTGAATACGCAGTCGTATTTTATGCGCTACATGCAATATAACACCTGGAAGGAGTAATTCATTTTTGTATGATGATACTTGTATCATTATAACTACGAATCCACGAGAAGTTTCTTTGACCCAACTTTTCTATTTACATGCGTCTAGATCCATAGATCTTTTGGTCGAGGTGGGTGGTGAAGCGTCAATAATTTTCTAATTTTATATGCGTACAAGTTTACGAGTCGCATATTTCTATACCAATTGATAAACCCTCAATATTAACGCTAGTATATTGCAGCGCCCTCGTATTTGTTGACGTTCTACGTTTCCTACTATTCTGAATAGATGATGTTAGCAGTCTCGTAATGAGACATTTAATTCAAAGAAGAAACGCTGACTGGCTAGCAAGAGCCTGTGAAATGTGACGTCAATCCAAAAAGTTTGAGGTAGACTCTTTAGTAATGGTCACTGCACCCGCTTGTTAAAAAAAGAACATATTCGAAAAAGAAAAACAAAAGAAAAACGAATGTCTGGGAGCTGTAACAGATTTTTGATAAAAACGCACATATATTTTTTCACATCACGCTTTCGCATTCTTTCAATATAAAATAACGAAATAATAGATTATCCTCAAGAAAAATACACAGCCGCAATTACATACGTGCAGTTATAGTTGTGAGCAGAGATTGAAAGAGACTCACATTTGTGTGATACCGGCCGGCCACCACAATGTACACGCGACCAGCACTATAATCGAGGATTCTTCTGTAATGCACGTCTAGAAAGATTGTGGGCGATCTATGGATGTTCTGCAGGTACGTGGGCATATTTCATACCTGCATTGTATTATATACTGTGTTTTGTTTAGGGTGTATCAATCAGCGCAATTCAACCATAATTTTAGGTTTGAAATATAAATAACATAAAATAATTATAAACGTACGCAAGTACACACTAGGTAGGTTATTTACACGTCTCACCAGTGGGTCTAAAGATAACAGTATCTTATAAATAACTTTCCTGTATAATTTTAATTCACCTAAAACAAAGTAATTAAATACCTGAGCACGTTTCTAAGATATACACAAGTTCGTGATTAACTGGCTTAGTTTTGTCGAAGGGGTAGGCCATTTGCCACACATAGCCCAGCTGTGACGGCGCGCCGGCAATCCTGTGATACACGAGAATGGCTATAGGTGTCAAATTATAGAGCCAAACTCCAAGGACGTTCCAAAAGGCATACACTGGAAATGATAAAGTTCATGTAGCCACATAGTCTTTTAAAAACTTTGAGAAGAGAGAAGACGGGAGAGTAGGGGAGACCAGGGATAAAAGTAACACGGGGTGAACGTAACAAATGAGTTTCTGAACAAATTATGTTGGTTATGCTTATGAATGTATCACTAGTAAGCGTCATTTGAACCCCCTTTTTTACCTCAGTAACGCTCACGGCGCTATTCTGTCAGGTTGCGGAAGTAGCGAGTCGTTCCCGAAAAAATGCCTCTAAAGTAAGTTTTGCCTATTCTTTTCAACTGTGCTTATTTTTATTTAGGTAGGTTTGAACTCGTAAGTAGTGTGTCAGTAAAGTACCAAAAGTATTCATCTCTCTATTTTTTTGATCGAAATGGTATCTTTCTGGGGTTACGTTATAGGCATGTTTTCATCAAATTCTGGAAAATTTAAAGTTAGGGGTAAAAGTAACAACTTGTTACATTTATCCCAATTATGATCGTGATATTCCAAAAATATTTGTTGTGTTTTTTTATATTTCAAAGTGATATTTGTTATTCCAGAATATCTAATATACATAAGAGAATGACCAGCAAAGGTTTATCTTGTGCAGAAATGATGAACATGGCTGCAAAAGAAGTACTCTTTAGAATAGTACCATTTCGACATACTGCATATTTATATCAGCTGTGCCTTGTAACTTTATAAAGATATAGGCAAAATAAGAAAAAATCTTCAAGAAAATAAATAAGGCTTCCAAATTTAGGCTTGTAACGATAAAAAGTGTTTTTTTTTTCCAACGAGGAAAGGAAAATCCTGTCAAATTATTAACTCCATTTGTCCCATACCAATAACGGATTAAAAACCAAAGAAGTACCAAAGATTACGTTTCAATTATCAATTAAAATATAATAAATAAATTCAAAGCTCGTGGAAGTCAAATATACAATATATATATTGAATACACAATATACAATGTATTTATTGCTCTATCGATACGTATAAGTTTCATTTATGAACGCGGTTTCTTTCTTCTAGGCTGCAAATGTATGGGAGTCTGCCATCCTCCTTTCAATACTCTTTTTACACGCTAGACCTAAAATGCTCATTGGCTCTCAAGGACTGCTGCCTGAACAAACTATGTGTTTCGTGACAGTTTTTCAAACTTGAGGTGGTAGCTAGATAGGCGGGTATTCGAAAGTACCCTACCACCATGCTGGGAATTCGATAACGGTGTTACCATCCCCGGAAGTTGTTGGGGATCGAACCAGTGTCCGTCAGTTTGATAGGCGACGCTCCCCCCGCTGAACTATCATCGCTTCTGACTTTGACGCTTGTCATGACAACTACTATGTGGTTAAAAACATTATGACACTTGCTTAAGTAGATTGACTGGCACTCAGGAACACTCATTTACTATAACTACATCATATATTTGGAACAAATAAAACATGCTGAAGAAATTGTTACATACCTGCCTTTGCCTGAGTACAGTGGGGCTGTTCTGTATGACAGCAGCAGCTGCCTTATCAGATAGATATAGAGCGGCCGGTCATATATCAGATAGTTCACTTACGAGTTCCCTGAAGGTATGCCTTTTGGTACCAACATAATATACTCACATATCTGCCTTTGCTTGAGTGCGGAGAGGCTACTCCGTTTGATAGCTGCAGCTTCTTTATCATCGATCGAAACCGGCCAGATATCAGCCAGTTCACTCACGAGCTCTCTAAAGGTATGCCGTTTGTACCATATTGTTATCAATTTGCCAAAACCTGGAAACATTATGTTAATGCTAAAGTATGCACATACTTCTTGTATGAATGTTTGAGTTTGCACATAAAGCGCGTTTATTCTCTGATTATGCGGCATGCGATTAGCGGTAGCTAGTATATTTCATATATCACATATTATGAACCAAAACTGAATTCCAGTACAAACCAAATTCGATCATCTGGCATATATAAATATCCAGTAATATCAAAATATTTTATTTCAATCACATTTTATTCGACAAAACAAGAAGACTGTATCCTTGTGTAATTAAATACTGCGTTACATAATTAGTTTATAATGTTCTTAATTAAGCAAAATATATACATGAATATATCCGGGAATATTCATAAAAAAAATCATCCTATAGATTTTTATTGTAGGATTTCTTTTTGTTAAAGTCCCTTAAGACCCGTCTTTTTAAAGGGATTTTTAAAATAACGGTATAATTATACTTTTTAATAATAAATCAATTTGAGTGACGGAAGAAACAAGTAAAGAAACAAGAACTATAACAAACAAGTAAATGTCAGCTTACTCATGGTGTCGTAGCCAGCAATGTGCAAAAAACTTCCAAGTAATTTTTCTATAGATGGTGAGTTAAACATTAGAAAAACGATATAGGCATACTCTCCTAACAGCATAGTGAATAACAGAGAAGAAGATACTACAAAAGATAGCACCGTTCTCAATTTTTCTTTCATAGTCTTTGGAATGCCATCTATGAAAGAAAGTCCCGTTTGACGAGTGCAAAAATTGCACAAACGCAGAGTTTCGTAAATTTCTTTGCAGGCTATTTCTTTATCTTCTTGAGCCGACATATTAAAATGGATAACTTGCCGATGAAGGTGGACTCTTGATACTGAGAATTGAATAAAATCTAATCGAAGTAAGTGTATGCTACTCGACGATAAATTATGATTATTATACCTTCAGAAAGTAGTAAAATTTATCGGTACCATGTCAGTAATATTTAAAACAGTACCTTCAGTCGTAATAGAAAAAGAGCTGTAAACATATACTTCGCGTCATTTTATAAAAAATAGACATTGGAAGCAACGTCGAATCTTCGTTGAAACATTTTATAACAAAAATAGCAACGTCGAATATTCGTTGAAACATTTTATAACATAAATAGACACACGTCGGAAGCAACGTCGAATTTTCGTTGAAACATTTTATAACATAAAAAGACACCTATTGGAAGCAACGTCAAATCTTCGTTGAAACATTTTATAACATAAAAAGACACCTATTGGAAGCAACGTCGAATCTTCGTTGAAACATTTTATAATATAAATAGACACCTATTGGAAGCAACGTCGAATCTTCGTTGAAACATTTTATAACATAAAAAGACACCTATTGGAAGCAACGTCAAATCTTCGTTGAAACATTTTATAACATAAAAAGACATCTATTGGAAGCAACGTCAAATCTTCGTTGAAACATTTTAAAACATAAAAAGACACCTATTGGAAGCAACGTCAAATCTTCGTTAAAACATTTTATAACATAAAAAGACACCTATTGGAAGGAACGTCAAATCTTCGTTGAAACATTTTATAACATAAAAAGACACCTATTGGAAGCAACGTCAAATCTTCGTTGAAACATTTTATAACATAAAAAGACATATAAGTAGGTACTTACCGCGAACTCGCCTTGTATGATACTTTCCCGGACCTGACACTTAAATAGATAAAAATGAAAATATCCTAGACATAGATACCATTATTATCACTAATTATTTGACTATTTAATTTTTTTATATTTTTAATATATTTTTTAAACTTTACAATTTTATGTTATTGGTGATGCATTATTTCCTTATTCATATATTTTATAACGATATATGTTTTAAAACATGACAAATAGACTTTTAAGCAGTTCCATGACATTGATTTTGAACATTTTGTAGATATATTATATTAAATTAATCTTTATCTACTTACCCTATACTAGTGCTGTATTGCATATGGTAGTGTTATTCAAAAATGTATTTGAATGGCTTTCTGTAACATACAAAGTTTATAATATGATTCAAAAATGATGTTAGACACATGATTTGTGAACCCTATTTTATCACGCTTTCACCCAATTAGTTAAAGCCATTTCTGAGATATATTTGAAATAAATACGAAAATCTCACATATTAAGTCAGTTAAATAAAAAAGTAACAATTCTCAACAAGTTCCCAACTCTCAGACTTAATAATAAACCACAAACTTTTTCATCAACTAATACAATTATTACGGCTGAAGAAAAGTTTTTTAAAGGCAAGGTATTAGTTTTAGGCCCGCCTACTAAAATATAGCTTTGATTTATCTAACTTAACTAATTAAATAAAATGAGATTAAAAGATACTTTCCCATTTGTATATAAAATGCATATTATATACAAGTAGACAGGTACACACACAGTTATATTCATGCGGACCATCGATGACAGAACCGATGAGAAAACCCAGTCTATTTATAAAACAGCCTTGAATTAATGAAATGCAATATTAAAAATGCTACTTGAAATCTTCAAACTTGCTTAGTTGAAAAAGTTCAATATTCAGTCTACATTAATATACTGAATTGATTTCCTATTTTTTTTTTTTTTTTTTTTTTTTATATGGGACAACATTCACACAAGGTCTTCAGGTCCCAAACTAGGCAGAGCCAGTTCTATGGTAACCTGATATATATACTTGAATACATACTTATATAAACATACACACCCAGACACAGGTCAAACAGACATGTTCATACACACAAATGTTTGACCTGTCCGGGAATCGAACCCGGGACCAGCGGCTCAGAAGGCAGAGTGCTACAAACTGCGCAAAACCGGCCAATTAATTAATATGTAAATTACTTCATGGTAGCCATGTGGATGTTAAAAAGTCCACAGATACACCGGTATTTGTAGACTTTTTAATATCTATATGGACACCGCTTACATCCGTGCAATCTCAGCCTTGTCATCTGTCCATCTTGTCGGCGGACATCCTTACCAAACAATCCTTCTCATTATTACTTCCTTAACAAACTTCGAGCAATGCTCTCTCCATAGCTCGTTGTTCTTACCTTGCCCATTATATTAAGACAAATCATGAATTTTTATTTATTTTTATTTTATTTATCAACATTCACACAAGGTTTTCAGGTATCAAACAAGGTAGAGCCTGTACTATGGTAACCTGATGACTGATATACATATACACACCCAGACACAGGTCAAACAAAGATGTTCATACACACAAATGTTTGACCTGTCCGGGAATCGAACCCGAGACCAGCGGCTCAGAAGGCAGAGTGCTACCAACAGCGCCAACCGGCCAGTCATTAATGTGTAAACATAATTGAAAGTTTCGCCAACATCCAACTTAGTTTTCTATGTCAAGCTGCTTAGCTGATGACAGTGTATCTGAATATAACGCACATCTTTCTTGCCATTTACGAGGCAAAATGCAAACTTATGCACCGAATGTGTAGTCAAAAAACCATTTTTTAAACATCAATCATAACTATAATCATAAATTGAAAAAAAAACGTAATCTCTGAAAGCAATGTTTGTGGGTTATCTTCTGATTAACCAATAAACGATTGCTTCTTTGAATTATGTTTTTTAATTTTGTATAAACATGTTTTATCTAGTGATCTGATTCTACATTAATGTCAAAATATTTTAGTATTCCATATAAAATGGCTAAATGGAATAAAAACAAAGATGAATTGAAAAACACGCTACAGGAAATGCTTCAGTAAATATCGGACAAACATTCACACAATTTATGGACTATCTCTAAATTAAATGTTTTGTCTGTTCACGTTAACAAATTGCTTTAACGCTGGATAAATCTC
Source organism: Apeira syringaria (assembly GCA_934044485.1). Lineage (NCBI taxonomy): Eukaryota > Metazoa > Arthropoda > Insecta > Lepidoptera > Geometridae > Apeira > Apeira syringaria. The sequence continues at coordinate 2,037,272 of OW203662.1, forward strand.
AATACATATGGCGACTAAAATGGATGACGCACAAGTTGCTTTTGTATTTCTAATTGGTAGGCGTTTGACCACGTTCTTATCATAGGATGTTAAGTATTGGTGTTTATTTTTTATAGGCGCGTATGCCTAAAGCCAAAGCGCGGTCAGGATGGCATCCCGGTAGTATGTCAGGATGGTATACCGGTAACATTATCATAGCATAGCTGTAACAGTAACACATATTAAAATTTTCTTTGGTAGCAAACTCGAAAGCCCTGGGACTTGAGACCCACGGTTGTGGATTAAAGGGCCCTTTTACATCATTACACCTTTTTCTCCCACTCCGGGTTCTTAAGTTCCTCAAGATAACACACACACACACACACACACACACACACACACACACACACACACACACACACACACACACACACACACACACACCCACCCACCCACCCACCCACCCACACACCCACACACTCTCTCTACACACATACTAACTCAGATCTATCGACAAACTTATCTCTTATTGGCCAAGTAGAATGTCACGTGTTTCCTACTTCCAATTAGTTGACCAATCGAGTACTAGCAGACCCTACAGTTAAATAACACAGTTCGACGGTGCCATCTATCCTGTTTGTCCGACACTAGCAACACTTAGTCAAGCCCATACATTACATCTAACGTCATCTATCATATTTCAATATCTTACATGCTTTGACATATGTATTTAGAATTATCATTTACAATGACACTACTACATGTATATTGTAATAGCTGAGCCCCGTGGTTTTACCTGCGTCGTGATGATGATGATGAAAAGTAGCCTATGTGTTTTTCCGGGACGAAATTTTGGGTTTGGGTCTTTTATGTTTTTGTGTTTTATGTCTATTTGTTTTGGGTCTTGGATGTTTGTGTAATGTGATTGTGTGTGTACCTCCCGCTACACAGGGTATGCTAGTGCGAGAATGTGAGTGTGAAATATAATAATTTAAATATTGCTCTGCAGGTTACACTAAAGTAAAACATTATTTTTGATAACAGTGATTCATGAATTTAACGGATAAAGATGACAATTTAGGCCGCTCGAGTGAAACCGCAGTATAAAGTGGTGTTGTCGGGTTGTGAATTGCGAAACTTTAGATATTTGTTGTACAATTACGTAAAAGCGAGTAAACTGGTTTGAATTATATTTAGCCTACAGATAGTTAATAATCTGGATTGCGACATGGGATGCATTATTTATTAAATACCTATACAAACAAAAAATATAAATAGTTAGAGTGAAAAAAATATGCATTATTAAACTTAAAAAGTACAGATCAGGTGTTTATCAAATTTAAATGGGACCACACGAGAAGCACCAGCTTTGAGATAAAAACACCAAAAGCGGTTAATCTAGAAAAAAGTTCTGAGAATTGACGAAAACAAAACGATGAAAAAGATCCAGATTTTTTAAATCACACTTACCCCCGCACTAGGATTGCCTGTGTCGCGAGAGGCATGGACACACACAATCACAGCACACAAACATCCAAGATCTGGGACAAACATCTACACTCATCGCACAAATGTTTTCCCCTGCCGGGATTCGAACCTAGGGTCCCGGAGACACAGTAGTTATGTCACTGACACTAACTACTGCGCCACGTCGACCGTCAAGATTGTAAACATACAGTCGAAATGAACACCTCCTTCTCTTTGTTGGTTATTAAAACGAACTACAGGTTGTATCCATTTGGTTTTTTTTATATTTCTCGACTAATTAACATTTTACGTTGCCATGTGCACTGAACTCCACACTAGGACTAATTATTTTTTTCTATACGTCCAATTCTAACAACAAAAATGAAAACGAAGGAGTTTTTTAATAGCACCTGCTTTAAAAAAAAAGAGTTTTTCCTTTTACTCGTTCGCGTAACTTGGCTAATTTGAAATAAAAATCTGAAGTATGCGCTCTTCCGTAGCCGTAGCTTTCGTAGCACTTACAATCTCGCAGCGCGTACTACAGCCGTCTAATAAAGTCCTTGTGAAGCCCTTGAGTGGAGGAGTTAATTTACCTGGTGATATTATTGCCTCTTTATGTTCACGTTTTTGAAGTTTGTGTGCTATGAGGTACAAAGTGTCTGAAAGTGTCTGATAGATCCTGCAGGTTTTTTGTTCATGTTAAGCCCACAAATGCTTTAAAAAGTCACAAATAGTCAAATTTGGCACTCATGTAATAGTGATAAGAAAACATAAGTATTGAAGACTCTAATTCTGTTAATCACTCAAATCTATCTAATACCTTCAAACAAGCAATTCTTGTGTATATATATTATTATGTCAGTGCTAGTGCTACTATTGCGTAAATCGTGATAAGTTCCGCACTCGCACTGCTGGTTCGTATATCAAACTGGAGCAAACTGTTTGGTCTTAGAATCAACTTATGCTATCTAAGATCGAGAAGAATCAATTAGTCACTTTCAAAGGAGTAACAATATCTTATCGCAAGGAGGTCAAGAGCCTTGGGGTGATCCTTGACCAAACACTTTCATGGGGTCCCCAGCTTCAGGATGTAAGTCGTAAATGCTTCAGCAAGAGCTATGAAACGGCTCAGGCACTTTCTAACAACTGCTCTTGCATAGTCTCTTCTGCTTCCAATCTTAGACTACGCTGACGCCTGCTATTTAGACTTAACAGAAGAGCAGTTAAACAAAGTTCTCCAAAACTCTCCGCTTCATACTCGGTTTACGTAAATATAACCATATTCCTTATTTCCGACATAGGATCAAGTGGCTCCCTGTTCGACTTTTAGAAGAGTCTCATATCGTTACTATTCGGGCACTTTTCACGTTTTACAAGTATATGGCATACACGATCGGTTGATTTAAAGTAGGTCACTGTTGTGAATTATCGACACTTAACATCGGGTGAGACAGCGGTCAAACGTAAGCTTTTAAGTTTTGGATAAATAAACTAAAATACTTATACCGCATAATGTGCTCGAGTTTCCCGGCAATGGCAGAACAGTACAGTGTTACAGTAGTAAAACCGTGATGCAGTATAAAATTAAAGAACCTTTCAATAAAATTATTTGCTACTTTGAATAATATTTATATAAATGTTTGTATTATCTTACTATTAATAATTTTTTTTTAATTTAAAAATAAAATAATGTTAGGAATACTAGAGCACCTATTTATGTTCTGGAGTGCCGAAGGGCTTTTCGTTTCCAAAATGAAAGATTAGATTTATTGCAAAACATACAAGACAATTTTATTTATGCCCTTATGATCTCATAATACACATTTTAAATTCTACAAACACAGGCATTATAACACGATCGAACTTAACTAAATTTCTATTTTGTGTGAAACATAAGTGTACCTGTTGCATAAAATCCCAAAAATCGCATTCAATTTACCAACAAATTGCAAGCGTAGAGATTGATCTGTCAGTAAAATTAAAAAAATAACATCTTATAAACGTGTTAATAAAAATGTAACAATAGCTTAACATATATTTTAATCTTTGTACAAGTTTTTCTGACGTTGATATGGCAAGGAAAATACATTGATTATAAGTAAATTGCTAAACAGAATACACGGTAATAACTGTTGACTTATGATTAATAATATTAAATTTTGACATATTATGTCAAAAAATAAAATTTGAGTAACTAAAAAAATTGAAAAGGAAAGAGGATCAATAAATCGGGGGCGGGGCAGGTCTACACCTTATCCTAATCAAAAATATATTTATTACACGGAATTTAAAATAATATTTTGTAATTAAAAATAATAGTTTAATAATTAATAGTTACATCATTTATTTCACTTACTTTTTTAATGAGCCTTTGTTTATTAAATTGTACATTAACATATCGATCACTTTTAACTTGAACGTTCTTTAAAAGGCATTATCATAACGTGTCAACTGACACGACTACATGGTCACCGAAATGGGAAATCACCAAATAATTGTAAACTCTAAGGCTTTCACGGCCGCGTTGCATGTTGTATGTATTGCTTCCGGGCTGTTTGGCCGTGGTCTAAATGAAACTTGTGTTCCAGACGTTCCGTCGATCACTGCGGTCGACATCTTCAGTGGTTCAGGTCCGAGCGGCGACAAGAGCGTAGAACTCTCCTTCGCGGCGTCTTCTCTGATACTGATGTTTGGAACACAACTTTCACTTAGACCACGGCCAAGCAGCCCGGAAGCAATACATATAACTCCAAATAATTCTTACGACAATGACTAAAGATGTACGATTCTTCTGTTTATTATTAAAGTATGTGGTATAAATATGTTTTTCTTAAAATTGCCTTTGGCGTCTCAAAATCTCCAGTAGGTTAGATAACTGGTAGTGGCGATGAAAACACGCGCTGTTTCAACTGAATTGTTGTATGTCTACCCCGAAGGCCTCCATAAACTCTTCTAGACGACAGCAGTACCGGTATTTGTCAAGTGATTCCAGCGCCAGCTCGCAAGGCTTGCTACATCTGACGTCACTGGCGATGGGCGATTCGTCGTTCACGTAAACGATTGCGCTGTATTTTCCTTCGTAATATATCAGCTGTACAAAAAAAACATAAACTTTATATTTATCTTTCAACAGTTGGTACAGAAATTACGCAAATCGTCTCGCCAAAATTGCAAATAAATTAGAGAAACAATCGGACCACAATTTTATTGGTGACTAAGAATAAAAAAAAAACATTATTTAATCAAGTATTATTTTAAACTTTCATGGCTTTTCATAATATATGTATTGTTTAACACGGAATACGCGCCATGATTTTCAGTTTGATTGAGTTCTCGATATTTAGGTGCGGTTCCACGCACCATGATCATGGTGGTCATGAAAATCGTGGTGCGTGTCCCGTGTTAAACAATATATATATTTTATATATATTGTTAAATTTCAAAGTGTTGTTAAAAATGTTCATTGACAATATAAAAGGAATCAATACAATTAATAGCTAACCAATAGCTGGTGGATTGCTCAAATGTTATTGTAGTAGCTGCAGTATTGTAATTAGTTATTAGTATTTTATATAATTAACATACCTTCCACAAGTACCGCGGCACGGGCCCACCATTTTTGTTGGTGAAGGTACTCAGACCCGTCCAAGAAGACGATTTTGGATCATCGGAAATTTGCAAGATATTTTCTACCGAACTCTCCCAGGACATCTGTTTTGCAAAAAAAGTATCATAAGACGCAGTATGGTAATCATTTATCCCACTAATATTATAAATGTGAAAGTTTGGATAGTGTGAAGAATGGATAGTGAATAAAGTGTTGAATGTTAGTTAAATCCCACAGATGGGAACAGAAAAAAACAGTAAATAGTGGTTAAATACTAATCACCAAACAATACCCATCAATAAAGTGTTTTAGCTACTATTTTTAACTGACTTAAATAAAAGAAGAATTGTTTGTTGTTTGTTGGATAGAATATAATACTAGGCTCTGCCTAGTTTGAAACCTGAAGACCTTGTGTGAATGTTGTCCCATATGAAAAAAATATGATATACTTCCAAGGTGGTATCATTTATTTTATCAATTTCATCAAAATCAGTCACGCGGTTTTTGAATTACACTCCAATAACTGAAAAGTGTTTGTCTACTTGGATGACTTTCTTATCGAGTGTGAAGAAATTGGTGAACATACATAATGACAATTGATCCCGTGAGTAGCAAAGGTGAAGGAAGGGAAAGGGGGACGAAAACGGTGAACAAAGAAATTTTTCCAGAAAATGAAACCGACTTCAACACTCAAAAGTGTGAAATAACTTGTCGAAGTCGGTACCATGCGCACAATACTTTTTGATATTAGTTACTTTGAACTATCACGGCACCGACTTCAACAAGCTATGAGCGTTGATGTCGGTTCCATTTTACGGTAAAAAAAAATCGTACATTTCGAATAAGACGTTGAAAATGCCACCATCCAAATAAAGACTCACCCTGTTATCATCTTCGCATGGTATCCAAATCGGTACGGAGTTGACGTTCTCTATGAACGTTGAAACTTGCGCAGGACCAAACGCTAATTCATTAACGTTAACTAATTGCCCCTTCTCGTAACAGCACTTATTCCGTCCCTTGCAGGTGTAGCTTCCAGTTTGCTTGCCATCATTTATTTGCGAAGGAGTCCACTTAAACTTGGAAACGTCAGCACCGGTTCCGAATTGTCTAAGAGTTACTGGTGACCTTGCATAAACAGGCATTTTTATGTATTTGTTGTAACAGACTGTATAGGTATTCAAAAAGCCATTGACAGCAAAGCCTACTCGTAGCAGTTCCGTATCAGTTCCATTGCACTGTCCCGGGGTTTCGACAACTGAAGGCTCCACTTCAATCTTGCATTGAAGATCTTTGAACCTATATTTCTTGCCGTTCACAATAAATTCGTCCCGTGTGTCACATTCAGCTAAAATTTCCGTTTCGTTTGGAAACATTTGGAAATTATTTGGTGACTTTGTTGTTGTTGGGCAAGAGAATTTTACTTTTTTATGTTTGTTCAATTTTATATCGCTATTACTGATTGAATCTGGAATGGACGATAAGGTAGCTTCAGAGAGCAATGGCATATTTTTGTTCGTCATGTGATGCTTTATGTAACAACCTGAAATGAAATAAGAAATAAAAAAATAAAATAAAAAAATAAATAAAAATAATAATAATTAAAAAAAATAAATATAAATAAATAAATAAATAAATAGATATATATATATAAATTATAAAATAAATATACATAAGTCGGTAGGTCTAAATGTAAGATTATTTTTAATGTAAAGCCTTATGCATTACTTGAAATCTGTCACTTTGAGGCAATAAATGAATATATTTTTTTTTTTTTTTTTTTTTAATGTTAAGAAACAGTTCGTGTATTTTGGCATCTTATATTTATATATAAAAATATATACATATAATCAGTAAATTCCTAACTCAATAAAGATAACTTTTCCTTGTCATATAATAGTAGTTTATAAAACTCTTTTATAATAAGGGTTCTTAAAATATAAGTGCAATTATAGCATTACACGAGTGTTTTAAGTCCAAATTATGTGCAGTTAGCAGTCATACAATACTTTATCTAATCTCATAATACAGATGATTAAATTTAAGTAAAATTACAGCACATGTTTGCATTTATTTGTAAACGTTTAGCGCCAAAATCCATTTGCAGTTCGCATGCGTGTTGCGCCGCGTCCACAGACTATATGTAAAAAACTGCATTGCGACCTCCTTGGTCCAGCTGAATTGTATCTTAAAAAAAGTTACATTATCTATGGTACAGTTATCCATAGAAGACCTCTAGCATAATATGTTTTTTTTTTATTAATATCAGTATATTGTCTATAAATACTATCCATGTAATGTATTTGATTTTTTAATCGTTATCAGTATGAGATTAAATAATAAATAATATGTTGTTACCTGAAGTGATGACGTTGAACTCTCTCTGAATGGTTTCATGTACGTTGCTGACCGTACATGTGTAATGTCCCCAGTCATTGACATAGCTCTGTGTTACATTTTCAATACTGTTCATTTCTTTTCCATCATGTGTCCATACAATCTAAAAAGCAAATGTATACATTTAAAACGTTCAATCTATTTGAAAAAGGAAAAAAATCGGTTCCTAGTGGCACTTGACCCTACGACTACAGAATACCGTCCTATCGCTTTGTCCATCTAAGCTATAGCAGCCCCTCCACTAGCGTTCGAATTTATTCCTTCCTTTAATATCTGAGGGGACGTTGTTCTTAGCGCCATCTATCGTAGCCATAGAACAACATTACAGTAATTGATATCGTTTCAAGCGAAGGCACCATATAATACATTACATATATATACATTCTAAGATTTTTATGGTTTAAGGATAGGCGGAACTTTGGTTCCCACGCAAAAACAATAATAATCAAATTACTAATAGTTTTTAAAAAGTATCAAAGTTAGTTTCTAATGGTACTGAACATTTGCTGGTATGCACACTATACCAACAGCTTACACATCAGTTTGTATATCAGATTACAGCTACTGTTGGACTATAGCATGAAGTATAGCGCACACTGTATACTCATGTACATACCTTTCAGTTCCTCCTTAGATTCCCCGTAATATACATTCATAACAATATCATCATCATCATCTCAGTCATAGGACGTCCACTGCTAGACATATGCCTCCCCCATATAGGAGAGATTTGCCAATACTCGCCACGCTTGGCTTGGAAGTACTATTCAAGTCCGGTACCACCACGGCACCTCCGCCCACCTCCTCCATAACAATATAACTACAAGAATTTATATGGAAAACAATCCTGTGATTGAAAAATCACAGCGGCTGTGGGACTTAGTGAACTGAAAATAACTATCGGTGCAGCGCTACCTTTAAAATTTAAGGTAATTTAATTTAATAATATTTTTTTGTCATTTTACCTTTTCTATCTATCTATCTATATATTTAACAATCATTGATACTAGCATTTATTTTATTAATTATTTAATTTTTATTATTCAATTGTGAAAATAGACTTTTCACGATATATTATTAATTCGCACAATGCAACTTAATTAATTTGTATTATTAAAAAACAAGTCCTTTGTCCTTTTTATCGTGTAAGCAATTATTAACCTAGTTATAATGTGTAAATTGAAAACGATTTGAAGAGAAATACTAAAGAAAAGCAAGGAATAAAAGAAATAAGAAGTTATAGCGTGATTTGTAAGCAAACGTGTATCGTGCGTAGGATAAGGTTTAAAAAGTTATTTACCTTTGATGTTGGTTTAGAATTTACTGAGCAGTCTAAATATTCATCGTCACTATTCCAATCAATAGTTTTTGGCGACGGGCTGCTGTTTTCGAACGAAGGAGCGAAGCCAATGTACACAACAAAATTTTCTGATTTCGGTCCTTCATCTGTGTTCACCCGGCAAGTGTAGTTCCCATCGTCAGATACTGTGGGGTTGTTGATGACGTATGGTCCGTTTCCAACATGGTCAATTTTCACTCCATTCTTGAAAACAAAAAAATACGAATAAACGGATGTGGAAAAATTTAATATCGAATATTAAAAAAAAACAAATAATGGAACCGACTTTCACTCAAAAGTGAGAAATATCTTGTCGAAATCTTGCAAAGTCACGATTTTTCTACAATCCGATAAATGATGATGGAAATACCTTTATTTATATATTTCTACTGTACGTGTTTATGTCACTGAATGCACCCTAACTGGCTGGACCAATTTGAATGAATTTTTTTGTTCGCATTTGGGTGGCGCCCTGGATGGTTTAAACTCACAAATCAGCCCGGCTGATGGTGCTGCACTCGGTATTTTTACCCGTATGAAGCCAGGGCGGACCGCTAGTATATACATATATATTTAATAATAATAAGTATTTATAAATTATCTCACCACATACCACCTTACAGGACCTGTCGCTGAATTTGCTAAGCTAGAATTTATGTAGAAAACTGAAGTTTTATCTTTATTAATATTAAAGTGACTGGTTTCGACAGGCGCAAATATTTCCTCTTCTATATAAGTATCTGAAAATTAACGTAAACCATAATATATTGGAGTTTATTTTTTCAAATTAGTACATAAAGCGAACAACAGTTGACCTAAAATAAAACATAAAACTATTTCAAAATACATTAAGGCCCCCTTTAATACCTTTCAGAAACATATTCTGCTACAGTTTCTTGATTTTAGCTCCCAGTAATGCTTTACTTGCCAATGTACAGCCTGTGCCTAAAAAAGGAAGTTTCGCAGAACAGTTGTTGAAAGTTACATATCTAGCGCTCGAGCTTGTCATGCACTGGTCCAATTACCCAGAGAAGCCATGGTTGACCGTTTGAACTTTGCTCAAAAGGCAGTCTCCGGTTGGCGGGCGATGCCAATCCAGTTTAGTTCAACGCTGCTAAGACCCAGGCGTGTTCTCTGCGAAACGGGGTGAAATCGAACTGTGCCCTTCTTTCTTGAGATGAACCCGTTAACATCATCGACACCATGGAGCTTCTTGGCGTCACATTGACGGTCACGTTGAACTTGGGAAGTTACATTGAATCCAAAGCTCAATTGGCTGCCCTAAAGTAGGGTGTTCTGGCTAAGGTGAGACTACTTCACGCCGGGGCAATTGCTCAATCTGTATCAAGCACAAGTCCTGTCGTGCATGGAGTACGGTTTTCACTTTTGCGGATTGGGGGGAATGGGTCAGCTAATTACGAAGCTCGCGAGCCAAAAGAATTATCGGCAGTAACGCTTTGGTAGAACCTAGGCTTCAGAGCCTTGAGCACCGGCGTAGAGTAGAATGCCTATCGGTTTAATATCGGATACATTTTAAAACATGTGCACTGGAATGACATTTCCTGATTCTATCATCGGTCAACTCGACGTGCGGCAATGCACCATCGCTATATGGTTGGTATACCACCTATAACGTACGAAGCGCTTGCCTCCACATTCCTCTTATGCGTACTGCCAAGGAATGAAACTCGTTGCCCGAGTCTTTGTTTTCCGATACGTACAATCCTGGTGTCTTCAAGTTGCGAGTGAACAGGTACCCTTAGGAGTAAATAGGCTTGCGTACTACACCCTAGAACACGTTACATTAGGTGACATAGTTGTCAAACGCAAGCTTATAACAAGTAAATTAAAATATACTTTCGGGAAAAATGTCCACGTTAACAACATCGGGTGAAGTGTATTGGCTGTCTGTGAGTTTTTCTTATCAAAAGCAACCCAAGCTGCCTTCCATTTTGGAAGAAACATCTTTAATGGGATTTCAGCACTTTTGGACTTATGATCTCACACTCTAGTAGCATTTTTTATTTTTATTAATTTAGAAAATCTGTCAATGAATATCGGTAGCCGGTCCTTGAAAACTTTACGACATTCCAAGACTGGTGTGATGCCACCTTTAAAACCATATAGTCTTCGAGCTTCAAGTGAGGTATATGTTATGTTCACGTACAAAACGTATCTATTATACTATTAAAGGAGCAATTTGTTTTTAATACTCTACAGACCTTCGCACTAGGATTCTCTGTGTCACGGGAGGCATGGACACACATATCAAGGCACTCTTATGAAAATAGCAATATTCTATATTTTATACATATATCTAAGATTTCAAGAAACGCGTGTAATGGTTTGTATGAAAGATTGTATATCGATAACCTTATGCTTGATAAGTTTATATCAGGAGAAATGGGAATTAAGGTGTCGTTTCCTCTTAACAGTCTTCAGAACAAAGATACCCCGGGATTACTTGCTTATATTATTCCTCGTTCAGCTTCTTGTCTATTCTAAATAGACACATTTTGTGTATTCAGAGGACCAACTACTATAATATGGAGTGATAACCTGTTAGGACACTCTCAGAGCAGATATCGTAACATTAACAATTCTGCCTTTTAAAGAACAATGAACCAGTAATCAAGGAAAAATAAGCTAGTTTACATCCCACATACCTGTAACAATAGTTTCAAACGTCTTCTCGTCGAAGCCCAGCTCGTTTGTAGCTTGACAGGTGACGTTTCCTGTGTCTAATGTCATATTTGGATTGATTATATGAAGATTATTTCCCTTAAAGTCATATTTTGCACCTGTAAAAGATCAAGGGCAATTAGCAGCTCATCGACAAGAATGACACGGGCTATTTATTGAAGGAGTTTGGCAGTTCATACAAATCAACGCAGCCGGCACAGGGATACAGTAAATAGCCACACCATCGCCTTCGGTATGCTTGTGTTGTATTTGTTCTTCATTGTACGTAAAATATCTTTGGTTTTACGTTTAAATTACTAAATATATGAATTTATGTTTATGTAATAAAATTAGGAAAGAAAATAACTAAAAAGGATCGCTTAAACCATCCATAGACATGAAATAGTCTATTGATAATTCAAACGATCCTGTACGACTGGCAACGTGCCCAAAATGCTCGCCACATTGCCCCGCTGGATAGCTAGACTTATGCGCTGTGCCAAATATAGGCCAGCATGTTGGTCACGTGTCGCGTCATTAAGCCTACCCGATAAATCTTTAATTTTTTTTTGAATTATCAAATGACTTTTTTATGTCTATGGATGGTTTAAGCGATCCTTTTTAGTTATTTTCTTTCCTAATATTATTACAGTGTATTTTTATTAGTTCAGTAATAGTTTAATTATTATACTTTATTGTATTCTTTTTTTTAAGTTACGTTTATAAATTATATTGTAGCTATTATATTTGTATTGTTTTATATTTTAGTATTAAGTAATATATTATTGTATATTTTATATTTTGTTAATCAATACGAACTAGTTGTTAATGTTAACAAATGGCCGCAGACTGTGGAGTCTGCGGAGAATAATGTTCTAACTAATATTAGGTAACACCAATTCGCCATTTGCATTTAAACGTCAAATAAACGCTTATTAGGTGGATTATTGCTATCTTCAGTGAAAAGGTACAAAGCAAAACGAGATATCAAAGAAGATATGTAGAGAAAAAGAGCCGCGGTATTTGCTCAGAACTTATATATTGTAGATATGTTTAAAAAAATATTATAATGAGATAAAGTTTGGAAGTTTCTGGAGTTTGCTTGTAGGGCGAAATTACTAGAACTAATTAACCGATATAGTCGGAACCCCTTGACTTCAACAAGTTATTTGGAACTTTTGAGTGTTGAGAGTCGGTTCCATTTTGTGGAAATTTTATACATTCATAATGTGTCGAAACCACGTTAGTAAGCTAGGTTATTCAATTTATTAGCACAATTTATCGGCAAGCACTTAATAAACGGTTTGATATATAGGTAGGTAAATATTAGGCCCTTACATATCAAATTGCCGCTTTGTCAAATTGGCCACTTTGATCTCAAATATCTGGGCGTATGGTAAGAAGTTTCATATTCAAATTTATATCAAATTAAAGCTTTTGTATTTATGTTTTCAAATTAGTCACTCTTGTTTTCACGCTATTTTGATTTTTCTATGACATCGTTCTGCTTACAATATAGACAACTTAAAAAGATCGGATTATTTACGAATACGAGTTCTACCGTGGTACCAGCGCCGCAGAAAGATCTCGAAGGATTAATGATGTGTCTGAGGAAGCTACTTATACTTCGCTTTTCAAAGATATAAATGAACTACCAATAAAACTACAAAAGTGCAGAGATAACCATGGTAGGTACATACTTTGATTAATTAATTAATTTAATTTCATTTTCAGATAATTTCTTGCTTTTCTTTTTTCATAGAAAACGCCAATTTCATGTAAAGACCTTAATATAATGTGTCATAAAAAATATTTTTCCTTATTAGTCTGAGCCAGTACTTACATAGCTGTCTTTAAAAAATAATAATGAATGACGAACACAAAAGAGCACACTGGGTAGCCAGAGTGAAATATTTTTTACATCAGCAGGATTGCAACAGCACGGCTTGTATTCACGATCTAAAAGTCGGTATAACCAACCGTACGAAGCCTCATTTATTAAAGCAATCTAAGTTACTATATTTTTTTATTTTATTACTAGCGGCCCGCTCCGGCTTTCGCATGGGTATAAAATATTTCTTTTTATTTCTTTTTTTTTTATCACACTCAGACCCCCGCACTAGGATTCCCTGTATCGCGGGAGGCATGGACACACACAATCACAACACACAAACACCCAAGACCCGGACAAATACCTATACTCATCGCACAAATGTTTGCCTCTGCCGGGATTCGAATCCAGGGTCCCAGAGACACAGAAGTCAAGTCACTGACACTGACCACTGCGCCACGGCGACCGTCAAAAATTATATAGCCTATGTCATTAATGGATGTTATTATACATATAAACCTTCCTCTTCAATCACTCTATCTATTAGAAAAAACCGCATCAAAATCGGTGGCGTAGTTGTAAAGATTTAAGCATACATAGGGATATAGGGACAGAGAAAGCGACTTTGTTTTATACTATGTAGTGATAGTGATAAACCCTTGACCGATGAACAAGTTTAATGAAATTGTATGTTTTTATAAATAGAGTGCATTCAACGTAACTTGAACCTTGTGTACTGCGCACTGTATATTTGATGACGCTGGCTGTACATATTAAATCTTAAATACTAACAAACTTACACCCCGGTATTCTCAGAGTCGCGGGAAGTATGGACACAGTCACATTACACAAAACTCTAAGACTACACGTACTACGCTATATGTATAGTTAGTGACTAAATACCTTTTTTTATAACAACTCCATTAAATTTCCAGACAATGACTGGGTCTGGGAAGCCGGTCACATTGCACGGGACCACAAGAATTGTGTCACCTTCAACTCCAAAGAAACTATGTTTATCGTTGGTTATTACTGGGGGCTCTGTAAAAGAATTTAGTTTGAACATAATATCTTGGTAGAGATTCTTTTCTTTCAATAAAACTTATATAATATAAAGAATAGCTTTACAAGAGACCACAGAGAGGGTCAGAGAGGACGACGCCCACGCTGACCTTTTCCGGCGTTGACGCATGGGAGGGAGGAAGACGGCGATACGGTCATTGGAGAGGATTGGTTGGGGTATCCTCTCACCAACCATTCAAGTGGCCCTACTAGTCTGAGGGCGGCCGGGAGTGGGCCCTGGACTATGCTGCTGCATCACACTAGGGGTTGTAGCAGCTCAGGGTTGGTTTGTCCATTAAACCGAGCCCGAAATATCCCGTCTGCCCCTCCCTTGGGTGGGCGGTCAGAGGTAAATGTAAACGCCATTCATCACGTTAAAAAAGGTAAGAAATGAGAAATAGTTAATAAAATACATAATATTCACACATATTTATAATATTAAATTAAATCAATTACAACAAATTAAATCAATCACAATTATAATGTAATTATAATACATACTGTCATCGGGCCGCTTCCAACAGGTCCTTGTGGAAATCAATGGGGGAGGCGTATGTCCAGCAGTGGACGTCCTATGGCTGAGATGATGATGATGATGATGATGACATACTGTCAGGGAGTAGAACTCACTGACGTCTGTGTTTCCCGATAGGTACGGCTGTACGTATCGGAGTTTTCAAGTTGCGAGTGAACAGATACCTTCTTAGCTAAGCGACGACCTTCTACGCTAACTATACCCAAGACCGCGTCGTCACTTAACATCAGGTGCGACAGCGGTCAAACGTAAGCTTTCCAAAAAACAAGAATGTTGTTTTGTAAACAAATAAAGCCGTGATCATAAGCTAGTTTTGCTAGTTAGTTAACTCACTTACCTGGAGAAAATATCGGAGCCTTAGAATCAATAGCCATCTTGGAAATTCTTGTGATTGGGAGACCTGTTAATTTTATTTTACCGTTGACCTAAAAATTTAATAATGTAATATACAACATCCCACAGTTTCCAAGGAAAGTACAAACCTAATTATTTTATTAACTTGTATTTAAATATAATTTTACTAAAAAATGGAACCGACTTCTACACTCAAAAGTGTGAAATAACTTGTCGAAGTCGGTACCATGAGCACAATATTTTGATAACAGTTACTTTTGAACTATCATGGTACCGATATTCATATTTAATGACATACCCCAATCTTAAACGTTTGGTTTGGCGATATAAAAGCGTCTGTAGTATAGAAGTCGTCGCTTATGTTTTTCAGAGGTACTTCCTTAATTACGTTTTCGTCCACGTCCAATATATGCACTGATATAACATCAACAGTATGTTCTGGATCAATTTTATTTATAGACAAATGTTGTTGTCTCCCTGAAATGTAAAAAAAAACATAAATTATATAGAGATTCCGAGAATGTGGTCGAAGCTTCTGGTGTCCGTTGTATTTATTTTGCACTAGAATTAAGCATTGCGATATAATGTGTCCATGGCGCCAGCATTTAGGGGATCGTTTTTTCGATAGATTCACTTTTAAATTAACGTTTTCCTTATTACGTTCTTTATTTTTATATTTCCTCTGAATTGGGCTCCCTTTTTTCCGTCAATATTGACCATATACCAAACTGTGAAATAAAGCTAGCACTAAAGAAACAACTCCCCAAAATTATTTAAGGTCCCGATGGCATTACTCCAATGATCCAAGGACTCCTGTCAAAAAAAAAACCACTTAATAACATATTTAACCTGGTACTCGAGGACACATCCCACAACTAACGCGGATGGCATAAAACTAGCTTCTCCTATAAGAAACGCCATTGACAACGTTGCACTTCAGTGAGGTGTATACTAAGTTTCCCTCTGGAGCCAAAACAATAGCCTTGATCTGAACGTAGCCAAATGTGTATCTATGTCATACAAACGAAGTAGAGAACCATTACAAACAATATACTAAGTGAATAATAATCCGATAAACAAAGTGCATACTATACGTGATGTGGGAACTTGGTCTGATACACACAGTCATGTCGTTTGCGCAACATTTTTTTGAATTTATTATATATTTTTTATAATGTAATAACGTGTTATGTATATAATTGATTTAAACGCTGAATACTGGTAGACAATGGTTACACCAGAGATGGTTACACAAGACGGCTTTTACGACTCTTTACGGAAATTTTTAATTCCGCTGTATGCCTTTTGGTTTAAAGAATGCGCCAGCTTCTTTTCAGCGGCTAATAGATTCGATGAGATCTGGCTGAAAGGACGTATATTTATATTATTGTTGATATCTAATGTGGATTAACTTAGATATCCACAATATCCCACCTAAAAGACTGTCAACAACTCTTCGAACATTGTTCAATCTTTGGGCATACCGAAGTAAGTGTGTTTTTGCAGAGACATTATCCTATACCAGTATATATATATATAGCTATGAAGCCTCCAACAAATTCGAAAGAGGTAAAGACATAAACTTCAGACGTTTTTCTAGTTCCAAAAGTTAATTTCACAATTTTCTGTAGTTGCACGGTCTTTGACTTCTCTGACAAAGAAAGACCGACGATGGCAATGGGGGGATAATGAGCAGATAGCCTTTGTCGAACTTAAATTACTACTTTCTACTAGTTCTGTTCTTCGTTAGCCGAAATCGGTAACATAACAGAAAACCATTGTTGTGATAAGCCATTTAGTATATGAAAATAAAAGTATACCTGTAGTGGGGCTGTTGGACGTTTCGTTTATTGTTTTAGTATACCTGTAGTGGGGCTGTTGGACGTTTCGTTTATTGTTTTAGTATACCTGTAGTGGGGCTGTTGGACGTTTCGTTTATTGTTTTAGTATACCTGTAGTGGGGCTGTTGGACGTTTCGTTTATTGTTTTAGTATACCTGTAGTGGGGCTGTTGGACGTTTCGTTTATTGTTTTAGTATACCTGTAGTGGGGCTGTTGGACGTTTCGTTTATTGTTTTAGGTACTAACGTGGAGAAGCCGTGCTCGAAAGTAAAATCAGTTCTCATGTAAATAACGACTGTTGTGTTGCTCTCCCCTTTAACCCACACGTGGTATGCGCCGGACTCTAGGTTATTGACCTTCAGGACCTGGTGATATTATCGATTTTTTAATAATGCAAGAATCTGTTTAGATTTTATTATCACACTCGAACCCTCTAGGATTCCCTGTATCGCGGGAGGGATGGACACATACAATGACATCACAACAAATATCCAAGATTTGATAAACATCCATACATATTAAAGCTACATTTTACATTACATAAATATTTGTCCCTGATGGATTTGGGCCCAGGGTCCTGGGAGCGAGATGTCATGTTACTGACCACGGCGACCGTTAGACATTGCACGTGATTTATTAAGACTGATTTGTTAGCACTAAAACTGCGTATTTGATTTAATTTGTATTCGACTAAAATATTCAATTTGTGATATATATCTGCTGATATTTAAGTAACAAACCGTTCCCAACAAACACTTTAGACGTGCAAGTTACACTGTAAGGACGTGCTCGTAGTGTCATCTGCGTCTTTGTGAATTGTGAAGTTCACACTACCGAACGGGATATGAACAGATTGAAACACTAAAACGAATTCCTCAATTGCGACAAAGTTCTCTTTCACTTGGAAATTCCCTCCACTCGAAATATCGATGAGTAAACCCGATTATGGGTTATCTTATACTTTGTTATTAAATCAAACGGGGCTTAATCGCGAGAAAAACATTTAGTAATTTATTTACCTCGACGTTTCGACCAAGTTGCATTGGTCGTGGTCACGAGAAGACTGATATATCTTATATATATTTATATAAACATATATATTTGGGGCTATCCTTGAACAACGTCACAAAAATTAATTATTTTTTGTCGACCCTTCGCCCCCTTCTTGCCACAGATGGTCACATTTCTGAGACCCCTTTCCTCTGTCGTGACACATCATGCAATTTTTAGAGTAAAATCTAAGAAGAGTGTTTTGCTAAATTATAGATTTTCCTTGTCTTCTGATATGACATAAATCTAAGTTTGATTATCGAGCACATTGTGGCGTTAATTGGTAATTTTATGTATAAATATAAGAATTTATCATGTGAACTAAGATAATAATAGTAAGCTAAGATGTGACATACGACTCCCCCGCCCCTTGTCACTACTAATTCATGCGTTTCTGATTCCCTCCCTTCCCCTCAAGGTAACTTATGGATAACCCCTTTGCTATCACAACCATCATATAATAACCTTCTAGTGCTTTTAGCTATTCCTGTTGAATTATTACACTTCACATTTTCACAAAGAGACCTCTCGGACTACGAGCACGTCAGTTTTATGTGTCTTCCACCCATAAAGAGTTGGGAATGGTTTGTCACAGACTTGCTTTATTTACTTACTCCTCTCAATTATCGGTACAAATAGGGTTATACGAGTTACCCTTGTTTATTTGGTACAAATCAAACAGTCATCGTAATCTGTAGTCAAATTCACACTACTAACCAATGATATTATATGTTTATATGAGGTAGATGTCGCACAAGTGCGCGGAAACTGAGGCGGCAAAATTAAGTCAATTGTAGTAATTTTCATTATAACGCGTATTTCAAGCGCAAGTCTAAACATATAGCTATCCTTTTCTATATTATTTGTACCGTATTACCTGTCGCAGTAAGCATGTTTATGTCGTAAAGGAACAAAATCTGAGCACCGCGCAGTATGAATATACTTCATCATTAGTAAAACATCATTGCTACTAACGCTAACAAATTCGTTTGAATATCTAACACGTGTTGTTTGATATAAAAGTATTTTACTTGAATTTTCTTGATTGTAGTAATTAACATGGTCGTTGGGGTCAGTGATACTGACTTTGGAATCACCACCCCGGGTTCGAAACCCGGCTGGAGTAAATATATCTGTGATGAGCATAGATGTTTGTTCTCGGGTGTTGGATTTTTGTGATTGTGTGTGTATGCATTCCGCGACACAGGGAATCCTAGTGCTGAATATAAAAAATAGTTTTATGAATAAAAATGACATAACTAAACAAATACTGACCTTTTATGCTATTTAAACGGGTATATGGTGACACTTACGCGTAGTCGATATCACGATCTACAATTGTTTCAGATTCTTTCGGAAGCATTCATCAGGATCTTGTCAATCGTGATATCGACTACGCGTAACTGTCACATTATACCCATAAAAGAAGTATACAAATTTTTTAACTAAAAAACGGAACCGACTTCCACACTCAAAAGTAGGAAATAACATGTTGAAGTCGGTACCATGATAATTCAAAAGTAGCTGTTATCAAAATATTGTGAGCATGGTACCGACTTTGACAAGTTTTTTCATACTTTTGAGTGTTTAAGTCGGTTCCATTTTTTAGTAAGAAATTTTTTTTACCCTTTTTTGTGACCTTTGTTACTCATGGGATCAATTTGTCAATGTGTATGTTCCCCGATGTCTTCAACCGCAACTATAATATCGTCGAGGTATGCGTAGCACTTTTCAGTAATTGGAGTGTAACTCAAAAACGATGTTGATAAAATTTAAAGGGACTACTACCAAAGAAGTATACTCGATCCATCAAAAAAAAAAATCAAAATCGGTTCATAAACGACGAAGTTATCCGAGAACACATAATATATATATATACGGTCGAATTGAGTAACCTCCTCTTTCTGAAGTCAGTTAAAAATAATAATGAGCGTAAGTTCCAATAAATACTGACCTTGCTATTATCGTTCCACATGATCTTTTCAGAGTCAAGTTGAGGAGAATTTAAATCTCTTGATTTAGTTATCATTACATTTACATTTGTACCAGAAGTTGATATCATAATATAATTAGTAGTTTCGTTGATATTGAACTAAAAATAAAGAAGCGTGTAAACGTTACATTTATCAACTATCCTAACGCTAGATCACGAGTAAAATAACAATAATTTCAGAAATAACAAATTATTTTAATTGTTATTGATTATTTATTTTTATTTATTTAGTACATACAATAATTATGTTATATTCTAACTTATGACCATGTACAAATATATTTATATAGAATAGCAGCAATGATTAAATTTCCAACCTAAAGAACCGTAGTGGGATTTCAAAATATTCTATGCTCTGATTAGTTTTCTTAAAAGTTTTCTTTATTTAAAACTCTCATTGGTTGGGTCTAGTACTCTTGATTACGCAATCTCACAATCACAATATAGATACGGAATCTGACGCATCTGCAATATTGCTCGCTGGGCTACTACCTACTAATTATAATAATAATAATACTAATTACCTTAATAGGATTATACTTTCCAGTTCCCTGTATACTTTCCCACTTTATGGGTGAATGTGTGGCTTTGATCATTATATTTACAAATTTCTGTACCTAAAAAAAATAACAAAATTATGAATGCATCACATAGTCATGGGGAATGAAGATGTTGTGTAAAGTGTGAGTGACAAAACAGAAAACTATTCGTTTTCTATTTTAGGTGGTACATGTAATTCGTGTCATTGGATGACCAAGATTTTGTCAATTTTCTCACTCATTGGTCAATAATGATGTGATCACAGACCCACCGAATGTGGTCGAAACTATAGTCGGAACCCTCTGACTTACGTGAGTAAGTGAGTAATTCCTGTGGTTTCATAATGTGACAAAACCACGTCAGTTTAAACAACAAAATTGATGGTTCGGGTTTTTTTAATAATTTAGACTATCATGGATTATCATTGAATTCATAGTACTTTAATAAAAAAAAGCTTTAGTGATATACCTTCAAACTTGATAGTTGTAATTTATCCAAACGGGCACTAAACAGAGGAATACACAATTACGGGACTATTTCAGAAAAAGACTCGACTGATTTTTAATTTGCACTTCTTATATGTAAGAAAACTAAGCGTCAATAACAAGACGAGTTAAGCAGTTAAGTGTTTGCCATTTGCTTATTAGACAATATTGCGTCTTTTCAGTGTATTTTGTTGAAAGTAATTAATTTTGTTGTCTAATACACTTAAAAACTATGACTGAAGAGATGTTGTTCACGAAGGTTAAGATTGAACAAAATTTGACTTCTTTTGCTAATTATTTAGTGAAAAAATATATTTGAACGTCATTTTTGTCTTTTAAAACTGTCACGTTGATGGCAAAGGCACTATAACAGTGTCTATAACCAGAAAAAATTGGTTGTCTGTAAAGTCGGTTTACGGACGATAGATTTACGTGATAACGTCATAATCATTTATGACTTTGACTTCGACTTCGACTTCGACTTCGACTTCGACTTCGACTTCGACTTCGACTTCGACTTCGACTTCGACTTCGACTTCGACTTCGACTTCGACTTCGACTTCGACTTCGACTTCGACTTCGACTTCGACTTCGACTTCGACTTCGACTTCGACTTCGACTTCGACTTCGACTTCGACTTCGACTTCGACTTCGACTTCGACTTCGACTTCGACTTCGACTTCGACTTCGACTTCGACTTCGACTTCGACTTCGACTTCGACTTCGACTTCGACTTCGACTTCGACTTCGACTTCGACTTCGACTTCGACTTCGACTTCGACTTCGACTTCGACTTCGACTTCGACTTCGACTTCGACTTCGACTTCGACTTCGACTTCGACTTCGACTTCGACTTCGACTTCGACTTCGACTTCGACTTCGACTTCGACTTCGACTTCGACTTCGACTTCGACTTCTACTTCGACTTCGACTTCGACTTCGACTTCGACTTCGACTTCGACTTCGACTTCGACTTCGACTTCGACTTTGACTTTGATTATTTTATGTAATACAAAACTCAGGTGGAACGTTACGCGGAACGTTACTATTTTTCATGAGTGTTGGTATTCATCAATTTATAAAACGTTATCACGTCAAAATATTAAAAAAAATATAATGTGCTTTATTTTCGAGCTCGTAGTTCGAAAGGATAATTATTGTGACTTAATTACTCTATTACAGTATTTAACAAAGCATATAGATGTGTATTGTTTGTTAAATATATCCCTTTTAACAATCTATTCAATATCTTGAGCGGATATCGCTCAATGATCACCCATCTTTGTTTACGTTGCTTGCAAGCTAGATCGAGCGCCAATCTTGCGGAGTCGCTAACAGGAATTGGGAAAATAGCGAAAAGCAAGTATAAATCTCATCTTCAGCTGTAGACAGCGAAATGCCGATGATGTCTTTATACCGTTTCTACAAGTATAACGTGGCACTTCCGTGTAGTCGATATCACGATCGACAATTGTTCCCGTGGCACTTCCGTGTAGTCGGTATCACGATCGAAAATTGTTTCCGTGACACTTCCGTGTAGTCGATATCACGATCGAAAATTGTTTCCGTGGCACTTCCGTGTAGTCGGTATCACGATCGAAAATTGTTTCCGTGGCACTTCCGTGTAGTCGATATCACGATCGACAATTGTTTCGGCGAAACCATTCGTGATATCGACTACGCGTAAGTGCCACGTTATACGCGTAGAAACAGTATAAAGTAATTATGAAAGTGAGTTTTAATAATATTATTCATGCTCATGATGTAATTTGTTTTGTTCACTTACCGTATGGACTTCATATTTTCCGACGGAAATTACTTGACCTGAGCTGGCTTCTGCAATTGTCTGATATACAGTGTTATTTTTATCCGATACTAAGCCACAATGACCAGTTAATATAAACACCACCTGAAATTATTAATATATATGATAGATTTTCACATTACCCAATAAAAAGGGCGGGAAACTCTGCGACGTGTTCTCGTCCAAAATGCTAGAATGCCTGAAAACAAAAATCTACGAACAGTGTGTGTCACCAGTCTTACGGACGTAAAACGTGGTCTCTTTTAATTATGAGCATTACAAGCAACATCAAGGTCGCATAATGAGCTATGGAGAAGGCTTTGCTTCGGGTCTTTACGCGATTTAACCAGAAATGATGAGATTTTTATGAGAAGGAAAGTTGCTGACTTAGCGCAGCGGATTAATAAGTTGAAGTAGCTGTGATCACTACTTTACTTGAAAGCTTTAATTGTTCCGCTACAGAAAAAAAAAACTTGTGTGAATTGACTAGGTCTATTAACGTTTTTACATTACATACTAGCTGCACCCCGCAATTTCACCCGCGTGGTGATGACAAATGGCTATGATGGAGATGGTGATGAGCGATAGCGCTGTGTGTTTGATGCCAGTTTTCCAAACTTCAGTAGGGATGGTGGCTTAGCATCCGGAGGATATCAGCTATGAGTATAACAATTTGTTCCTTTATTTCTGGATACCAGAACAGTAAATATAACTGTAACAGGAACCAGAACAATAATTTGATATTTGACAACATTCACTCCAAAAAATACTTGGAAATATATAAAAATCCGTGGTTGCCAATCGACGCGATTGCAAATAAACGATTTATTATAGAAAGAGTATCTCCTAGAAATTTTATTTCATAATTAACATTGATTTACCTGGCTTTGTGTCATCTGACATAACTTCTTTATATTGTCAGCTTTGGTGTAATCCTTGGCAGACGCATCAGTAAAAACATAAATGTAAGACCTGGGTCTTGTTTTCAGTAGGGCTCTTTCGACCGCTGTCAACGTTAATTCTCCACAATCGCGGTTATACATATTATTTGCACGTATACGATTCAAATGTTCCTGAAAACTTGAGGCGAGGTTGGTTTTTATTCTGTAAGTCACATCTGAAACAAAGTTTATGTTACAACGGTTTATATTATGACGGTCACCATGGCGCAGTGGTAATAGTGTCATTGACATGACTTCTCTGTCACCGGGACCCTGGGTTCGAATCCCGGCGGGGCAAACATTTGTGCAATGAGTATAGATGTTTCTGCCGGGTCTTGGGTGTTTGTGTGTGTCCATGCCTCCCGCGACACAGGGAATCCTAGTGCGGGAGTCTGAGTGTAATAAAAAAAACATTTATTATCCACACTTATTTAATTTTATCACAGTACATAAATGCCTACCGAATATAGCTTTAGGCTCTTAGAGAACAGCTACCAGCAAAAACTTCAGTTTACTCGAAAAAATGGCTAATACAAGTATGCTGTAGTATCGAGCAAGCGAAATAAATGGTAAATACGCCGATAATTTAATAACGATAACAGAATTCCCGTTACCCAGCTCGTGCGCTTTGTGCACGAATCAGTAAAATGCCACGAGTTATATTTTTAGAGAGACTTTACAGATTTAGAGTTTCGGTATATTTAGAACGATAGTTTCGAACAGATTACGACTGATAACTTATATATTTTCTAATAATAGTAGAATAAATAACTTATTATATCCAAGTGTGTATATAACACTGTATATATAGCTGTATATATAACTGTATATATAACATTCAGAAGGTTTTTAATCAAATATTCAACTATTTTACTACTTACATTTCGTTGCAACGCACAGACCATATCAGAGACCTTGGTGTAATTTTTTTTTCAGAAACCATACAGTGTTAGATAACTAATGTTAATAAATATAAGTTTCTATACACCATTAAAATGTTTTCGCATACCAATCTTAGACTACAAGCGTTTTCTAAATAAGCATATATAAAGTACGACATCTTGAAAAACTAAAACTCTTGGTATTATAATTATGAATTAAAACAACATAAATTAGTTCGCTTCATCCAATTGTTTGTTGTGATTTTCTTACAAAGATAAAATTTTATGTAGGTACCTACTCGAATGATAAGCGGACGCAATGATCTCAAACGTAATGTTAGAATAGAATATATTCTAAATAAGAATTCTTTTATTCTTCATAGGCAAAGACTTCCAAAGTAGTATAGTGTAGTGTAGTGTAGTAGTGTAGTGTAGTGTAGTGGTGTAGTGTAGTGTAGTATAGTTATTTAAAAAAAACATAGCACAACCACATTATAATTGCGAGATTGAACTTTTTAAAACACCATTTGCTGACAGCTGATATTGCTCTTGACAAACGGATAGACTAGCAATAGAAGCATAGTTATATACATATGCACAACCAATTTTTATTAAATTTAAACAAAACTCATCCATTGTATTGTATATTATTACACACACTTACACATAGTATTGTATGATATGGTATTCTTATTTTATTTTGATTTAACAGTTATGACGTAAATGCTCAGCTACTAAACATTAATTTAAACATAGTTTAGTTAGATTTTATTTGAATGTACGTTACAGAATATAAATGGTACCTGGATCATTGACTGTAAAAAGAGCAAAATCTTTTATTTCACTCGATTTTTCTTCAAGCACGATATCCATAATGCTTAATGCTTCTCTTTTAATTTGATGTATGGTATGCTGCATTGAGTAAGTTTCATCCATAACATAAACTAAAGAACTGCCCTCTTCACACAAAACATTTATAATTTTTATATAGAAAAACACAAATGCACAGGATAACTTGAGTAACAACATTTTCAGAAATTTCGCGTTACTAAATGGTTCATACAATTGCCTCAATCCATTTTATAACATAACATGTATGTGAGCTGATACAATGTCCATAAATATGTAAAAAAACGACAAGATGTGAGGAAGAGTCTCCCACGGAAGGTTCCGTATCAATTCCAGATATTTAGACCATTATATAATTATATTATACATACATTTCGATTAGACAACTCGTATTTTTTATGTATTACAAGTAGTAATAAAGAGTTTAATTACATATATGTATAATTAATTTTAATCGAATGCATTATTGAAATTCGTAACAATATTATTTAAGATTCCGTGATAGTATATTTGTTTTACGAAAGACGAGTAATCATTTGTCAATGATTTTAGTTTTGTTACTCGACATCACTTATTTTTCTGTAGATGAAATAATAAAAATCTAGTAACTTTATGAGTAATTTGTTGATACTCGCTGTTATGACATATTTTTCTGTTGATGAAATAATAAACTTTATGAGTAATTTGTTGATACTAGCTGTTATAACATATTTTTCTGTAGATGAAATAATAAAAATCTAGTAACTTTATGAGTAATTTGTTGATACTCGCTGTTATGACATATTTTTCTGTTGATGAAATAATAAAAATCTAGTAACTTTATGAGTAATTTGTTGATACTAGCTGTTATAACATATTTTTCTGTAGATGAAATAATAAAAATCTAGTAACTTTATGAGTAATTTGTTGATACTCGCTGTTATAACATATTTTCTGTAAAATGCGTTGCATCCTCACTTAGCTCCTCGACAACACGGACATAGTGAGAAGACCCAATAGGAAAAAACCCTTTGAGTTATTCTAGTGTTATAACAGTGTAAAAAAGTGTTATATGTGTATTGCAAAAAAATATCCCGAATGTTATTCTTGGATCCCTACACGTGACCCCCGGGTGGTGCTAAGCGGTGACCTGGTGGAAGGCTTTGGCCGTGGCTAGTGACCGCCCACTCGACAAAAAAGTTTCAAGAATCGGCCTAGCCATGTTACGGCACGATGTCTAGTGACGCCATTTTTTTTATATTTTTTATTATTTATTAACATTCACACAAGGTCTTCAGGTCCCAAACTAGGCAGAGCCTGTGCTATGGTAACCTGATGACTAATATATATATACTTATATACATATACACACCCAGACACAGGTCAAACAGACATGTTCATGCACACAAATGTTTGACCTGTCCGGGAATCGAACCCGGGACCAGCGGCTCAGAAGGCAGAGTGCTACCAACTGCGCCAACCGGTCAGTCGGCCGGTTTGAGGAGGACGGGTCAGAATAGTTGCACCAGACATATTTTTGAAAACCTGTGCACCTGAGCTGACTTCTGTTTTGACACGTCTGTTTCGACTCTCGCTTAATACTGGTGTAGTCCCTAAAGCATGGAAGCTAGCTAAAGTGCAGCCCGTACCTAAAAAGGTAGTCAATCCGACCCCGCCAACTATCGACAACATATCGGTCACGTCCATTCTCTGTAAGAGTATGGCAAAAGCTCCTGGCATACCTGGAGACTAATGACCTTCTTAGTGACCGGCAATATGGCTTCCGCCGAAACCGGTCCACAGGAGATCTCCTAGCGAATGCCACGTACATCTAGAGTGAGGTCATTGCGAATTACGGAGAAGCGCTGGCCGTTTCTCTCGACATCTCAAAAGGCTTTGGCAGGGTCTGGCACGACAGCCTCACAAGCAAGCTTCCTTTATACGGCCTACCCACCGCACTGTGTGATTGGATATCAGACTTTCTGAGGGACAGATAGTTACGAGTGGTCTGCTCGTCAGATCAATTGGATATCATTGCCGCTGTTCCTCAGGGGTCAGTGCTCTCTGCAACACTGTTCCTACTGCACATTAATGACTTGCTCAAGCCCTGCACGTTTGGGTATGCAGATGACAGATGCAGATGACAGTACAGTAGTAGAGAGCTACATATCCAGTTCACGCTGCAGTGGTGCCCAAACACAGATATTAAGAGAGGAAATGGTCGAATGTTTGAACCTGGCGCTGTCTCCGACTGAGGTAATGCCAACTTGGTCGGGTTTAATTATAATAAAACGCAGGCGTATCTATTTTCCGCGAAAATGTGTCAATTTAATTTGGCTCCTACTTTCCGTGATGTGTCCGTGCCAATAACTGACCATCTAGGCACACTCGGTGTCTCCTTGAACTCGACACTCAATTATGGGTCATAGATTGAGTCCAAAGCTCAGTTGGCAGCGAAAAAACTGGGCGTAATTGCAAAGGTGAAACAGTACCTTACACCAGAACAACTGCTTAACTTGTATCAAGCACAGGTTCAGTCGAATATGGATTACTATTCTCATTTGTGGGACGGCTCGGCCATGTACCACCGGCTTTTGAGTCGATAGAGACGCGAGCTCTATATATAAAGGCTCATCAACAATGGCTCTCTGATCGAGAAGAGACTTCAAGGTCTGTAGCACCGACGTGAGGTCGCTAGTTTATTGGTTTTTTTATTGGATACATTTCGGGGAGTGCGCTCTGGAGTTGCATTATTTGATTCCACCATCCCCATTCCATCTAAGGACGACTAGACGGACGGAAATACGACATCCATACATGTTAGACTTGTCGCACGAAACGTTTTGCTTCAATATTCATAGTGCGTACAGCTTACGAATGGAATTCATTACCTAAATCTGTGTTTCCAAACATACAACCTGGATATCTTCAAGTAACGAGTGAATAGGTATCTTCTAGGCAGGCGTGCACCATCGTAGACCGCATCATCACTTAACATCAGGTGAGATAGTGGAAAAACGCTTGCATATTTCCAATAAAAAAAATATTTTAAAAAAGTGCCATGTAAGTGCTGTCTAACAAGAACACGTAAACAGTGTGTTCACCCCTTAATAGACACGACAAGATCAGGTCTTATTAGACACATTCTTAATTATACTCTAATTGACCGTTTAGATTAAAATCGAATGACTTATTGGTCTGAAGGCTAGATTGTAATTTTAATGTGACGCCAAAAAAATTGAAGCACATTCATATAAAAAAAATGTAGTGGCAACGAATAGGTGGTATATGACCTAACTTAGAGGGTTCGTTTTTTCTTATAGTGAACCCTAAAATAGCCACATAGAATAATACTGAGTAATGATAGTACATGTGCAAGGCATGTATGTAAAGTAAATAAGTAAATATGAGTATTTCCCTATGTCATAGTCATAATGTATATTACTATTGTTGCTTTAAGGAAAACGATGTTAGTTGATGTGTCACGTACCACGCACTCTTCAAATTTTTAGTTAAAGTTATAAGCACTACGATTTATTAGGTAAGGTTATTATTATTAGTTATTTGCAGTGAACATTTAAAATACCCTAACTAATAGAAACGTCAGGGCTCGCCACCCCAAGATAGCATAATGAAATGCAGTTATCTCACATAGTAGGGAGGTGCATTTAAAGAAGTTTATATACATTTACAATGTCCTTTTAATCATACAATCATCATCGCCATCATTATGATTAATATCATCATTACCACCACCACCACCACCACCATTATCATCATAATCATCATCATCATCAACAGCATCATCAAAACAATTATGATGATGATCATCATCATCATCATCATTATATTTATTATCATCAATATCATCATTATCAACTTAGCCATGATGCTCTCCTCTGATGATTGATCTCCTCAAAAACAGGATCGAAGAGGTCCGCGTCCAGACTCTTCCCGCGATCTTGATCAGGTCGTTTCTCCGCCTTGTTCGTGGACATCATGTTTACAATAAACAAAGTCAAATTTTATAAAAACCGAGATCACAGAAAATCGCCAGTAGTGAAATATCCCACTAATAATTATAAATGTGAAAGTTTGGATGGGTGTATGTTTGTTACTCTTACACGTAAAAACTACTTAAAGGATTTTGATGACATTTGGTATGAAGATAGGTTAGATCCTGATATAACACATAGGCTACTTTACATCCCCAAAATAGTTACTGTGCCCGTGGGATTAGCAAATAATTCAAAAACCTCTGTTATTTCTTCACAATCAGACGGTTGTAATGATTTCGATAAAATTTGGTATGTTGATAGGTTAGACCCTGGAATAACACATAGAGGCTACTTTTATCCCGGAAAAAGTATAAAGCTCCCGTGGGATAATTGATGTAGAGGGTAAACCGTAATCCACGCGGGTGCAACCGCGGGCCGCTACTAGTTGTAAATATTTATATTGAGATGCTAATGTATGAACCAAAAATATGAATCAGTCTTGTAACCTTAACAGTTACGTATGACTCGCTAGTTAAAATTAGAACATACATACACGTAATTTCCGATATAATCATACTTGCCCCTTTGAATAATTTGTTCTTCTATCCCTTGCCCTTTGTCTATGGCATATAATGAAATATATCATATAATTATGAATGTATAAAACGCGGGAATTACTCACATAGTAAGTCAGAGGGTTACGACTATAGTTTCAACCACATTCGGTGGTCTTTTTCAAGGAGAATACGGGGCGCTCGCGGACGCGGTCGCGGTTCGCCTGGTACGGATGTGCACTTAAGATTATTAAAGGCAATCCTATGCGCCTCAAGCACACATTATTTGTAGATAGATAGATAGAAAACTCTTTATTAGTAGTAGAAAAACTTTGTTTTACTGCTTAAGGAATAAACTAAATATCATATTTAAGTAATTAATATAACGTAATTGGATACGAATATCTACCTTCACACGTATATACATACCTGTACCTATACACAGATCCCCCCCCCCCACATACACCCCCACCACACATACCATCCATTCAAAGGTTGTCTAGAATAAATCGCAATACGACCGCCCATTATGCTCTACTACCGTAATTTAAGTATTTTTTAAGTATGTATATTTGTATGTAAAAATACATACATACATGTTATATTTATATGTAAACATGGTGTATTTGTGCAATAAGGACTTGGTAGGTATTGTATAATTTGGGTCACTCTGCAGTCTACGACATCCATGGTGGTGGGTAGCAATAGGTTTTTTCTTCTTCAAATTTCCTTTATTAAATTTTTATACTGTTTCATCATCATCTCAGCCATAGGACATCCACTGCTGTACATAAGCCTCCCCCATATAGGAAGGATTTGCCAATGCTCACCACGCTTGGCAGGCGGGCTAGCGAGCGCAGTATGATTTCCGATCCTCAAAAGGTACGGCCTTAACGACCTTAGCCGACTCTTACGGCACATACTATTTATTTTAAGCTAAAGATACTCAAAAACTTAAAATAGGTATGTTAGCTCATGGTCACAAGTACTATATAAGTACATAATTCTCACATCTGTAAGTATATATAGAGAAAATGGCCGCTATTCAATTAACTAGTATTTAACTATCCCTCGGGCTTGTTGTACATAATAATATGTATGTCACCGCTGTTGAATGCGAGTCGGATGCAAAATGACTACAGCATTATAGCACGGTAATATAATCTATCCAGTATTAATTACCTACAGTCGAGCGTTAAGTAAGCACACGGTAAGGCTGCCCGCGCACAATCTACCCAGTATTAATTACCTACAGTCGAGCGCTAAGTAAGCACACGGTAGGGCTGCCCGCTCACAATCTATCCAGTATTAATTACCTACAGTCGAGCGCTAAGTAAGCACACGGTAGGGCTGCCCGCGCACAATCTATCCAGTATTAATTACCTACAGTCGAGCGCTAAGTAAGCACACGGTAGGGCTGCCCGCGCACAATCTATCCAGTATTAATTACCTACAGTCGAGCGTTAAGTAAGCACACGGTAAGGCTGCCCGCGCACAATCTATCCAGTATTAATTACCTACAGTCGAGCGCTAAGTAAGCACACGGTACGGCTGCCCGCGCACAATCTATCCAGTATTAATTACCTACAGTCGAGCGCTAAGTAAGCACACGGTAGGGCTGCCCGCGCACAATCTATCCAGTATTAATTACCTACAGTCGAGCGCTAAGTAAGCACACGGTAGGGCTGCCCGCGCACAATCTATCCAGTATTAATTACCTACAGTCAAGCGCTAAGTAAGCACACGGTAGGGCTGCCCGCGCACAATCTATCCAGTATTAATTCCCTACAGTCGAGCGCTAAGTAAGCACACGGTAGGGCTGCCCGCGCACATACAGTATTTTACTTTCATCTACCTGAGTACCTTGAGTTTCTTTCTAGCTTTGCTATTGTAAATAAACTATATTTATTATTTTTAAACAAATGTTAGTCGTGAATAAAATTAGTCTTTGTGAATAAAATAGAAAGTGGTCAATAAGAATACATGTTGTGTTTTTTAATAAAGCGAAAAGTTTGTCTGTCGTATGCAATGATGTTTGAATGATTAAAGATGACGTATATTCATAC
Organism: Apeira syringaria; assembly: GCA_934044485.1. Taxonomy (NCBI): domain Eukaryota; kingdom Metazoa; phylum Arthropoda; class Insecta; order Lepidoptera; family Geometridae; genus Apeira; species Apeira syringaria. The sequence continues at coordinate 2,069,506 of OW203662.1, forward strand.
TGCGCGGTGCCCAGATTTTTTTCCTTTACGACATAAACATGCTTACTGCGACAGATAATACGGTTTGCATGTATCTGACGCTTGTAACCTACTGCTAGATTTTATCAAGTATTCAAATGGGTCAAAATGGTTTGCGAAGTTACTTCTAGTATTAAAGATGATTTCTTTTAAGTTAATGTTCTTTATGCGTTTATTATAATGAATGGATTGGTAGATATCGGTAGATTCATGTCTTTATTCGCCTGACTCACAAGATACCTTATCCTACCTAGTTTCGAAGTCGACACCGATCGAATCCCATATCCACAGATGGTATGGTAGTAACCATATTATTAAAAATATCTTAGATAAAATCAGGGGTTTATCGTTTATATATTTAAAAGTCCTTTTTAGTGTCATTATTTCTCTGTACAACATCTCACCCTTACTGGCTTAGGCTGTAACATTATAAGAAAAGTAGTGTTTTATAATTGTATAGTTATAGCCTTTTGTCATTTCTAATGTTATTTGAAACCACACTAATACGATGTCTGACTCATGCGTCTCCGTGGCGCAATGGTCAGTGACATGGCTTCTGTGTCTCCCGGACCCTGGGATCGAATCACGGCAGGGGAAAACATTTGTTCCGGGTCTTGGGTGTTTGTGTGTTATAATTGTTACATGATTAGTTTGCATGGTTACTTATGATGGTTTACTTATGATTAAAAGCCTAGCTAGCTACCACCCTCGAGTTTGAAATTTGTTTTGAAGGCAATAATCAAAAACTAATGATAGCGTGTTTAGGCAGCAGTCCTTGAAAGCCAGTGAGTATTCTAGGTTTAGTGGGATAACATCTTCGACGACATCGTCACTGACCATCAAGTGAGATAGTGGTCAAACGCTAGATCTTTTTTTTATCACACTCAGGTCCCAGCACTAGGATTCCCTGTATCGCGGGAGGCATGGACACACAATCACAGCATATAAACATCCAAGACCCGGGACAAATATCTACTCACATCGCACAAATGCTTGCTCCTGCCGGGATTCGAAATCAGAGTCCTGAAGACACAGAAGTCATGTCAATGACACTAACCATTGCGCCACGGCGACCGTCAGATCTATACAAAAAAAAAGTGTGTGTCTATGCCTCCCGCGACACATGGAATCCTAGTGGGGGGTCTGAGTGTGAAAATGCTACATGTGACTTAGTAGTAACACTTCCAGGCTGGTAGCTATCCAGATGGGCACTAAAAAGTACCTCGGAATAATGCAGTCAATATGATGATGAACTTGCACCGAAAACTCAAAAACCCGAGGCTTGGCCGAAGCATGAATCACCATCGTTAACGAAATGCAGTCGTATATCAGCGTAAAACGCCACCGTTTTTGTGACAATATTATTTTATTTTTAAACGACTTCAAAAAAGAAGGAGGTTACTCAATTCGACTGTATATATGTTTTTTTTTTTTATGTGTGTTCGCGGATAACTTCGTCATTTATGAACCGATTTTGATGATTATCAAAATCTGAATGAATGATTTGATGACAAGTTATTTCACACTTTTGAGTGTTGAAGTCGGTTGCATTTTTTGTAAAAAAATTTTTTTTCTGATACTAGTGGTGTATCCCTTTTCTTTCACAATGGGGAGGCAAATGTCCAGCAGTGGACATCAATGATGTAAGCATTTAAATATAAAATATAAACATATAATATCATTGGTCGACATCCTATGGCCGAGAGAATGATGAGCCATGAGTTTGTATATGCTGATATCCGTACGTGTGTACTTACAAAGCTTTATAACACATTTACGAGAAACCTGTACAATAGGTAATGACAAACTCATAATATTAGTTACTACTTTATTTTTATGTAATATTTAGTAATATCTTTGACGTTATTAATATAAAAATGGCGCGCATTTGCAAATGGCGCTACGTACGCGTGGCGAAAATTAGAACTACATCTAATGTCTCATTTTCTCTTTTGTATTAACGTGAGACAAACGTGTTGAACAAAACCGCTTCCAAGGAGGTTCGATAATACAGCTTATTTATTCTTGTTTTGTGAATCTCCTTAGTGATATGTTCTCTTTTTTTTTGTGGCAGTTAAATATAACACGTATGACGTCATCTGTTGGATTATCTATAGGTACATTTATTATTACATTATTATTATATAATGTATACAGACTTCGTAAATACATTATTGGAGCAATTATTTTGAAAAAGTACATATTTAAGTGAGTTGCTTTTTAAGCGCAATGATAGGGTAATAGAAAAACAAATAGGTTGGTTTATGTAGTAAAAGCGTATAATCATACAATTATTCAACGATCCAGAAACATTTTTATTCTTGGAAATACTAATGCGAATTGTACAACAGATGTATTAACAGTTCTTTATATCATATTATATTTATGGCTAACAAGTATTGTTGCGGCTATTTCACAAGGAATATTAAAAGAAAGTACTTAATTATAAAAAGTAAGTGTATTGAGTATAAAACTATACATATTGTTAACCGATACTCTTTACAAACTCGTTTGATGGTATTCCGAAAGTCTTACTAAACTCGTCTAGAGTACAGCAGTACAGAAATTCGTCATCAGCAATAATCGAGTCGCAGGGCTCGGTACATTTGATGTCACTGGGCAGCGGCGACTTGTCATTCACGTACACCATCACGGTATATGCTCCATCTAAATTCAAAACCTGCACAGAAAAAATTTCATCAGTATCTTGCCTTGCACGCATTTCTCCCTCAAGCTGGAAGCTAGCCACAATTACGACAATTATGTGTAAGGTTTGTAACTTAATGTTCGTGTTTATGAATAAGATATATAAAAATTTTCCTGCTTTATTACGTCACACAAGTTAAAACTTTTCAGTATTCCATTAGCAGGTACATATCTAACGTATGGTTGAGGAGTACGTTGCTTAAATAGGATGAAACTGATTAATCACGCATAAAAAAAATCGCCTGAAAATAGATGTTTGTCTTCAATTTTACCCACATTGTAGGTAAAGTTGATTTTTGGCGTGAGTGCTTGGGTTGAAACCTGAACAAATAAAAACTCCTAGGATTCCAAAGAAGAACCCTGAGCGTAGCGAAGGATTCAAAATACGAAACGCCCAAAAACATTCCTAGTGTGGTGAAAAGGTTTGCTCACCGAAATCGATGAGTAAAACCAGCTCATGACACTAGTGTGATGAAAATGGTATTTTCAATACTTCATTATTTATTTTCAGTTATAAAAACCTTATTAAGAAGTATGTCAATCCACGTTCAGTTCAAGCCCTCAGCCGCTCAGCTCAACAGTTAAGGATAGAACACGTTGCCTCGTAACGCCTTGTTAACCGGTTAACATGACATACGTAGCTTCCTCTGCGAACGCTTACAGTGCTTCAGCTCATAAATACTAAATATACTCCGAGAGGATCAAATATATAACTTTTCATTAATTTATTTGTTCATGAGTTTTGAAATTCGATTTCACGCATTGGAACGTTTTAAATATTGACTGCGCAATCATTATGTTAAAAAGTTTACCTTTTAATTTTTACACCACATTGATCACACTAATGTTATAAAAGCAAATGTTTGTTTGTCTGTTTGTCGTCTGTGTATATGTTACTCCTTCACACCGACATGGCTAAACGGATTTGCATGAAATTCCGAATAAAGATTCATTCGGAATTTCATGCAAATCCGTTATAGTTCCCGATGGATAATTTAGGTGGCGGGAAAACAGTACTCCACTCGGGGGGTGAACCCGCGGGGCGCAGCTAATACTAAATAGTTCCAAGATATTACAAAGATTTTTTATATTACGAGTAGTTAGAAGCTCAGAAGACAATTTTTCAGAACCGGAAAATTATTAATGATAATAATATTAAAACCCACGTTCATAATTACTTTACACTGTTTTTTACGGGTATAACGTGGTTCATCTGGCTTCTGTGCCGAGAACACTCATAAACAGAGCTCTGAAGCTCTGTGATCCTCAATACGTGGATGCAGAACTGGCACACGTGAAGTCAGTGCTCGAGTCGAATGGATACGGATGGAAACACAGCAATCGGATTGCACAAACCTCTGCAAAGGACCCGGTAGTGTCAGCAAACAGGGCACCAACATACCTGCCGTTTATAAAAGGGGTGACGGATAAAATCGGACACTTGTTACGCCGCAAATTCTGCATCAGGATGATCTTCCGCCCCCCTCAAAAGTTAGACAATTCCTGCGTTCGCCAAAGGATAAAGTACCACTCGAAAGTCCAGGTGTATACGTTATACCGTGTGATTGTGGGAAAAGCTATATTGGCGAAACAAAAAGAAATGTCTCTGTGAGACTCGGTGAACACATACGTGCCATGAAGAACACCGACAGCAACAGTTCCGCCGTGGCAGAGCATGCCCTGACTTCCGGTACGACGCACTATATACGTTTTGATAAAGCCCGGATTTTGGCAAGGGAAAAGCTTTTTGTGCCGCGCAAATCCGCGAGGCCATAGAAATCAGCCGTCGACCGAACCTCAATAGAGATAGAGGGTGGGCACTGTCGCATAGTTGGAAAACTTGTCTCCATGGTACAGTAGAAAGTGTGTCGGAGGAGTGCAGAGACATAGTCAGCCACGCGTGTCACACGGCCAGGATCCGGTCAAAAGAAAGCAGCAGCGATGAAGACGGATCCCCCACATAGATGTGATGACGCAACCGTCACCCCCTTACCCGCCTCCACAGCCCGCGGCGTCCTGTCGAGCATCACGCGCTGCCGCCCGCAGTGCGAGACGGGACGTTACGACTAACGCACCGCACTCAAGATCCTGATGAAGGCTTCAGGAAGAAGCCGAAACAATAGTCGATTGTGATCGACTACGCGTAAGTACCACGTTATACCCGTAAAGAACAGTGTAAAGTAATTAATAATGATGTTTTTTTTAATAAATCATTTATATTAGAGTCGTAAGATCAAATATGACAAAGTTTTCAAGTTATGATAAAAGTGAAATATTTTGTTACAAACACCGCCCGACGGAAGTTATCCATAACATGACATAATATCGAATATACTCATACCTTCCACAAATACCGAGGCACAAGTCCACCGTTTTTGTGCTCATAGTTGCTTGCCCCTGTCCAAGAAGGCAAAGTGCCATATGTAGACTTGACGTCACTTTCAAAATTCTGCCAGGATGTCTGTGAATAAAAAAAATGCTTAATTTAAATAAAACCGTCCATATAATTATTTTTTTGTATTATTTGTACTTTAAAATTTAACATAGCGTCGAACAATTGGATTTAAACCCACGACCTCAATATACCGTCTTGCCCCTATGAATACTAAGCTATAGACGCACTCCACAAGGACGATTTTTATTTTATATATTGTCCTATAGTAACAGTAGTAAATGTTGCATAAATTTATTGTGTATTCATTTAACTTATTCTTATGACTGACATTTTATGCTATTATTTACAGAGGTCCGTTCGGTTCGGCTTCCACGGCAAAAGTGATCATCGGGGCCGGCTCGTCCCCGTTTAGACTACACTAAGCGCGCTTATTGGTCCAAATCGGATACCACGTGTTACTTACCTCCACTTAGTTAACCAATAAAGTATTAGCAAATCCTACTGTCAAATTCACACTTTGGATTTAACGGCATCTATTTACATTAAATATCTACAATTCTCTGATGATGCCATCTGTTATGTTTTTCCGACACTTGCTACACCTAGTCAAATTTATACTTTACATTTATTGCTAACGATTCTGTTCGAATATCTAACATGCTCCATCATATATTAGTCAAATAAGTTGCATGATTGGAACTTACTCTCAACTCTTCATTGCATGGAGCCCAAACAGCTACTGAGTTTAGATTTTCTGCGAAAGTTGCTACTTGTGCCGGACCGAATGCCATTTCATCTACGTCAACTAGTTGATGCTTTTCGTAACAACATATTTTCTTTGAAATATCGCAGGTATAGCCTCCAGAGAGCTTGCCATTGCCAAATCCTTCGCTTGGGATCCATTTAAACTTGGATCTGTCAACGCCATTTCCTGAGATGGTTAAAACCGTCTGTGCATTTGCATACATGGGCACATTTTTGGTCTTGTCGTAACACACATTATACAGACCCAAGAAACCGTTGACTTTAAACCCTACTAGCAATATTTTCGTATCCGGTCCGAGGCATCGTTGACTTGTCTCAACGATTGAAGGCTCAAAACTAGCGTTGCATTGGAGATCTTTGTATCCATAACTTTTGCCATTAACTATGAATTTGTCTTGTGTATCACATTCAGCAATAATTTCTGTTTTTCCAGGAATCATTTGGAAAGCGTTTGCAGATCTTGAAGTGGTTGGGCATGAGAGTTTCAGTTTATCATGCTTATTCAATACTAAATCGCTATTACTGATATTATTTGGCAATAAGGGTAAGTTAGCTTGAGACAGCAATGGCACGTTTGGTGTAGTCATGTGGTCTCTAAGGTAACAGCCTGAAATATGAAAAATAATAAAGAGTAGAACAAAATTTTTGATGTGATGTTATAAGTAAGATTTTACTCATACGTATTTATTGGGCATTCTATGGCAGCACTCTATACGCTCGTTTCATTTGCTTGGTCGCATATAATTCTCAATTCTAATTGTGCAATGAACATATTGTAACTCATTATCTTGATTAGATTTGCATTGTATAATTCTCACAAAACTATCGGAACTGATTACATTAATGTAAATAGGTAATTTAACATTTCTTCAAGTTGCATCTCAACTTTGCCTGCCGCTTTGAAGAAATTTGATAATGAATACATGTGAAAAGCGAACGGAAGGTTTTCTGTAATCGTGGGTTCTGTATGATGGATTCTCCTTGTGGCCAAATACATTCCTTAAAAATTTTGAATGTGAACCTAATCCTCAGCGTTCATGATACATATTTTATGATAAAGTTTTGTTTACAAAGTACATCGACTGAAATGTTCATGAAATTTGAAGGAGCTATACAATGAAATACCTAATATATTATTTTTACGGCCAGTTATGCGTCCTTTAAGCACTGCCCACTGCCACTTCAACTTACTAATCCGCATTGTGCACGTTATTGGGTGAACCGAGAAGTAAATAAAACCAATACTTGATGATACGATGATAGGTCAGCGGTGGGAGCTTCGGCTGTTAAACTAACGAACGCGGGTTTGATCCCCACTAATGCGCAACGGTTTGAACTTCCGGTGAAGGTGCCACCGTTATCAAACTCCCAGCATGGTGGTACGACACTTTTAAGTACCCGCCTGGCTAGCTACCATCTACTACCTTCTAGTTTGAAAAACTATCACCAAACACATATTGTGTTCAGGCAGCAGTTCTAGACAGGCAGTAAGCATTCAAGTTTTAGCATGATAATATCCCATCAAGTGAGATGTTAAAGAGATCTATACAATATTCAAAGAAAAACAATGAATAGTATTTACCTGAAGTGATAACGTCGAAGGTTCTCTGAATAGTTCCGTGCACGTTACTGACTGTACATGTGTAAAGTCCCCAATCCGCAACATCGTATTCGGGTTTATTATTTTCACTATCTAATTTTTTTCCATTATGTGTCCATTCAATCTTAAAAAAAACAACATAATAACAAGACATCTATGGTAAAACTAGCTCTTACAAACTCAGGGGAATCCTACCCGGAGAGCTAAAGCTTCGATTCTTGTTTATTTGGAAACTTATAATATATAACTCTTGTTGTCGTCACTTAATTCCATTTATGATTTTGACCTTAATATCTGATTGCGTTATAGTTTTTTTAAACATTTTAATTACATTGGTAAGTCTTAATCATTTGTTTCTTTAATTGTTTTTTTTTAATTTTATTTACTATTCTTGCAGTACTACTAAATATTTATACAACTAAACAGAACAGATTAAATTATTTTAAAAAGAAAGACCATGCATTCAATTATTTTTTAAAATATTAGAAAAACCATAAATAATTTTAAGATCAGTCGATGCTCTATTTATTCAGTTATAAGAGACTAAAATTCTTCATTTTCTTAATTCAAAACAATTAACTAAATTGATCGTCACCATATGTATGCTGTAGTCTAGATGATTAAACTTCTTTTGTTTCAGTATGATGCTTCTTTATTACAGGAATTACTAAATTATACCAGTATTAATAGTGTGCTTTATCCGGTGTCGAGGATTCGACTTGTGTGACTCAATAGACTAGACTAGGAAAAATATTAAATTTGTATCCTTTTCCAAATACGAGTCAGATTGCACCTAAATTTTAAAGGCAAAAACTTGAGTGAAGTCCTATTGCACCTATTGCTATGTTTGTACTAGAGGTTTTGTCGTTGACGTTGACTTTGTCTGGACACTGTTTTGTTTCACTATCAGTTAAGTATATTAAAAACTTAACATTATATGTTTTTCATAAGTTCCGTACAACAAAACTTTTGTTACCTTTGCCTTTGGTTTAGATATATCCGAGCAGTCTAGAACTTCATCATTACGCCAATCAATATGTAATGTATTTGACGTGTTGCTAATATTTGAGAAAGGGCTGTTGTTTTCGAAAGTAGGAGCATAACCAACATAAATGGCGTAGTTTTCAGATTTTGGTCCCTCGGCGGTATTTACTCGGCAAGTATAGTTTCCATCGTCAGACACGCCGGGATTGTTGATGACATATATCGCTCCAGTTTGCTCCATTTTGACACCGTTCTTGAAAGAAAAAAAAGGGTTATTAATAAACCTAAACCCAACCTTGACTACCATCTACACAAGACGGGAGCTCGCCCTATGTCGGGGCTGCATGCAGTCAAACGAGACTCTAGAACTCGTGGTACTGTACTGTGAGGACAAAGAAAGTATAAGGGTCACAAGGGGATGGCGGCGGTCTGATTCTTTATTGTCTCTGGAACAACCATATGCGCCACTGGAGCAGCCATGCCAGGGCCGTGCTCCGTTATATTAAAGAGTTAGGTTGGTTGCTCGGGTAGTTGCCGAGGGGGAAGGGGTTGCTATCACCACCCCAAGTGGGACGTCAGTGTAGAACTCAGCACAGTTCTTAGTCAGTAAATGACTAGGTATGAGGTTTTTACATCATAACTCCGTAGTATATGATATAAATCTTTTTTATTTTGGCTCCCCTGCTTAGTTAACATCATCGACATACGAAGTTCTTTTTAAATATGTTTGTATTAATGAAGCAAAATCACTCAAAATAATAATAACAAAATTTGGTATAGCTATTCTCAAACCACTGTTAAACTTGTAATACAAAGATGTTAAGAAATTACGAAAAAAAAATAATTGGGTTACGAAACGTAAAACGCGGGGCGTTAGTAAGTAAACAAAAGATGCCTGTAAAAAGAGTTTAGGCAATCTGACTGTTTTCAGTTTATTTATTATGTAAATTTACCACCATCACTTGTACCATGGTTGTAAATTATGTAGATATTTGTAAGATTTCTTACCATATACCATCTCACAGAACTGGTCCCAGGTTTCACTAAGCTACATGTAATGTTGAGAACTGAGCTTTTATCCTTATCAACATCAATGAAATTGCTGTCAACAGATGCATAGATGTCCTCTTCTATAAATTTATCTAAAATTACATTTGATAGATCAATAATTGGTTAAGGCGCTGTTTATACATAAAATACAACTTTAAAAGAATAGAAAAAAAATAGTGCGTGTGACTGATTTAATTTTTTTCAGTTTGATTATTTTCAGTTTAGTATAAATGAGTATTCAAAAGTTAAAATACGATTTAATCCTTAGCTAGCTTAGCTATAACTTTATACGTTTAAAACATGCTTTGAATAGATCAAAATAAGGATATAGGTAATCTTCCAAAATAATAAGAATATTCATACTAAAAATAGTTTGTTGCGTAAGTAATAGCATAGTCAAAACACGGTCAGGTTATTGTTGCAATATCAATAAGTATTGATTTGAAACGAATTTATTATGAAAAACTCTTACTGCTGCCAATTATCACTTCAATCACGTGACCACAGCTGGATATTCCAGGCCCCTCCCTGCGCGCTCATTCTGACCGTGACCACTGTCAACGTCGGACCTATGCTTGATCGCTCCACTATACCCCATTAGTTCGTAGCTTATTTAAAGCAGATTAGTGCACGCGCTACAACTTTTGGGAAATGAGGTTTCAGTGGCAGCTTGTGCGAAATACAAACGCTTGTATGTATATTTACTTCAATAATTATAAGCAAGCGGATAGTCGTAGTTTAACTGATGTCAATGAAAAATCAGACTGTGTTGCACCAAATTGGTTAGAGGGCTTGCTAAGGGAGGATTCCGAATGGGAGAATACAATTTTCAAAGTGAAGTATAGAACTAAAAAGGTACATAAAAAGCTTAGAAAAAAAGTAATATATCACTTATGAAGCTCACAAAATGATTTTGTGAATTTAATGAGGCATTGGATTGATGCTGTATGAGTCACTGAAAACTTTGAGCAAGAGAAAGAGACGGAGTGTACAGCGTAGAAAGAGAGGGTTTTATACCTTTTTGGTGTGTTACTAATGTAATGTAGTATATTAAGCAGCACCTATGACAAGCAATATCACCGATATAACCTAACATATTGGTAAAAACAATACCAGAATACACGAAACTATTTCTTCTATAGTCATAATTTACAAAACATAAACCGTATCTGATTTAAACCAAATATGAATATAAAATAGTTTTAAAATATACACCATAAAAATCTTACTGCGTGGCAATCTAGTGTAAGTACACACTTGTAGTGGAAGTACACACTTGAATTGATAAAATCTGATTTGGTTAACCACATATGTAAAACCTGCCATATGTGACTCGATCAGCATGATAACAATTTAGTATGTGGAAATTGTGGGGACACAGCGTATAAGCATCTTTGTAAATAATGCAAACGTAATGTTTTGGCGACGACACGCCACTCTGGCGACGGGCGCTCCAGCAGTCACCTCAAAACAGTGGTCGAGAAACCTCGTAAAGTAAAGTTCCTAGTAAAGTTATATACATAGTCACCTCAAAACAGTGGTCGAGAAACCTCGTAAAGTAAAGTTATATACATAGTCACCTCAAAGCAGTGGTCAAAAAACCTCGTAAAGTAAAGTTCCTAGTAAAGTTATATACATAGTCACCTCAAAGCAGTGGTCGAAAAACCTCGTAAAGTAGAAGCATATATCACATAGTCACTTCAACAGCGTGGACTAGTAAATAGATATATGTATAGTCATTTCAAGAAGTTGGTAAAGTCGTATATTACAAAGTTTATATATCAGTGCAACTCATTCGTTAAGTGAACGCACTATATTAGGAAACAGTTGTGTAACCAATATACACTGAAATTAATGCAGTGATTTGACTTTCAAGTTTTATTATCATCTATTGGAGTTAGATACATTTGAACAAGGAACTTTATTATTGGGTAACGGAGGCCCCAACACAAATGTTTTGCAAGATTTTGAGGCCTGTGTTATATCAGTTTCTATTTGTGATCTACCAATACCGATCCGTTACGATTAAATATAACTATAAAAAGGAGGTTATCCCTGTATCAAACTTACCAGTCACATATATGTGAAAAGTTTTCGCCGTAGTGCCTTTTTTATTTTTAGCTTCACATGTAACATTCCCGGTGTCAGATTCCATGTTCGGATTCGATATATAAAGCATGTTTCCTTTAATATCGTACTTGTTATCTGTAAAGAAATATATGCACGGAGTTGGTAAAAGGGTAATAATAGCTCGCCACAAATATTTAAATATTAGATACATGGTAAATGGGGGGTGGTAAACGATAAAATAAATTAAAATATATCATGTATGCGTAAAGGTCTTCATCAGCGTACACAAATATACACAATGACAAGTTTCCTTAGACGCTGCATCAAAAGCCGCTTGCATTATCGATGCAGCATACGTATTATGTTTTAATTATCTTATGTTTATAATAGCCCTCAAAAATGGTGTTTTATATTATACTAGCTGCGCCCCGCGGTTTTACCCTCGCGGTGATGATTGATGATGATGATGATGATGATAAGTAGCCTATGTGCTATTACGGGACTTTCATCGAAATCGGTGAAGCCGTTTGACGTCTAGAAGTAACAGACATACACACAAACTTTCGCCCTTATAATATTAGTAGGAAGTATGATAATGAGTTGGAATTACACCTATTTCCATGCTGAAGAAAGTTATTAGGTACTCTTTAAACTAATTTTCGAAGTTTTTTTGAGTATCAACGGTACGGGTCGAAACTTTAGGCCCACGGGTAACAAGTGCTTGTAAGCTACACAGGGATTGAGCAGAGTCGCTTAAAGAATCGACAAGTGACCAAAACGCTGGTCTGTATTTTGCTCAACGAATCAGCCCCGCCATCGAACGTGGTATATACAGTTTGCATTGTGAGCACCTTGTCGAAGATGCAGGATAGTTTCCACCAACGATATTATATATATGTGGTTGAAACAATATTTTGATAGTTATTTAATTTTTTAGCCATTAAATTTATAATTTCATTAATATTTTTATGATCTAGCGTTTAACATCGTTCCAAAAGTTGTATTGAAATATAGTACATTGTAATAAGTTGTAAAAACATTTGAAAGTGCAATTTTAAATTTAAGAAAATATTGTAAATATATAAATCTGACCTTTTTTAATAGCTCCATTTTCTTTTTTCCAGGTGATGACCGGGTCTGGGAATCCAGTAACGTTGCAAGGAATAATGAGAACTGTATCGCCTTCTACTCCGAAGAATGTATTTTTATCGTTGGTAATTACTGGAGGCTCTGTAAAAAATATACAACAAATGATTAGACGGCATAAAATTAAAACATGGTGTATGATCATTAAATTTAAAAATTACCTTCAACTTCAAGGTCTAATTTCCTCTCAGTTACACCCAAGGCATTTGCAGCCACACATTTGTAAACTCCCGAGTGCGTCAGCGTCACGTGCGGAATATTGAACACTTCCTCAAACCCTGCAAGTGGCTGATATACATCAGAGCCCTTCGGTTGGAATTGCCACGATATAGTCGGCTTAGGTACACCTTTGATTCTGAAAGGTACCAGAATATATTAGAATTAAGAAGCTATACAAAATACACAAATCAATAAATAGCAATTAAATAAATACAATACACACATTAAAATCAGTGAGTAAAGATCAACGTAGTTGTATTAAAGTTTGAACATTAACTTTTAACATTTTCTCATATATCATAGAAATTAAATGCGTGTAATTGCGCCTAAGCCTCTTCCAGATACCCATCGATCGATGTAAGTGACTCACATAACTCTGCGTGAATGCAAGATCGGTATGTGAAAGCATCGGACACAACAGTCTTTTTTTTTATACACACTCAGACCCCTGAACTCGGATTCCCTGTGTCACAGGAGACATGCACACGCACAGTCCAGCACACAAACATCCACACTCATTGCACAAATGTTTGCCCCGGCCGAGATTCGAACCCAGGGTCCCCGGAGACACAGAAGTCATGTCACTGACACTGACCACTGCGCCACGGTGTTATTGGGCAAGCCTTCATAGCATACAACTAGCTGCTTTATACGGCAACGCAAATTATATATACTATTATGTTTGAATTCTCATGTAAGTGAAAAAATTTCTTGTGAGAAATAAATAGATCTTAAACCAAAATATAAATCTGTATTAGCATGGATTGATATTTTCATATGCTTGTTTCGAAGAACTCTACGTTTCTGCTAATATATCATTGTTAAAATTTTACCAATCCTTAATTTTACACCTCAGTTAACCCTCGTATTAAATGTATAATAGTAATTATGTGTACATAATCAATAATATTTACACATATTCCACAAGATAGCAATACAAGGTCAATGTGGTTCAAGTGTGGAGATTGAGCTGGTCGTGGTAGAAGGTTGTTGTTATTTGAAGCATATGGCATTGTAACGATTCTATTAATATATATACACTCGGATGCATAGCGCTTAATCTGCTCGGCAGGTAAACTACAGTTGACACATTCTATTCAGAATAAATAAATTTCCAGTTCTGGTAGCACGTTATAATGGAATATGGATTCAGAGAAGTTTTTTTAATTATACCAGAAGTTCAAACTTGTCCATAATTACTTAACTTTGAAGTGTTTTAACAAAATTTCATGTATGAGAGTGAAAAAAATATAATTAATAACCTAATAGCGGAATCTTTATTGATTCTTAAAATTTTACACGTGTAGCTACAAAAGCTGTCTCACTGAGGTATTTTCTCACATTACTAAATATCACGTCATAACTATATACACACATAACTATATATCACATAACTAAGAATAAACATTATTGAACGAAGAACTGCAGTGGATAATGCATTCATAATAAATTGTTGGTTTACTGCTATTTGTATAAAAATAAGCATATCTTACCTACATATGGCCGTGAAGTTTTTACCGCTCAATATAGTTGTAGAATAATTTACTGCAGGAGCACCTATAACCAAAAATATCATTTAATAAATTTATATGTCTTATTAGCCATAGGAAGTCCACTGCTGGATAGATGACTCCCCCATATAGGGGGGATTTGCCAATAATTTATATGTATGTAGTATTAATATATCCGTATAACTAAGCACACGCCTTTGACAATCAATCATCGATATATGTTGATAAACTTTACGAAAAAGAACAATCTGAAAATAGCTGCATTCTTATTATTTATTGAGCTCAATTCCATTTCCAGTGCTAGTATACCAAATTATCTCAGACAACAAGCATTGACGATTATGTAGCACACAGGCCAAAGAGGTATGGCGGCTAGGCTAGTGGCCAGCTCAATTTTTGACACCGTCTAAGGGCTTGTGACATGGCCTAACGATAGTTGTTTTGACACAACAACTAGGAATGACAACTTAGTAATGTCATTAGCGATCACAAGTCCAAGGAATGACGCGCTTGTCGCTCGACGTAGATCATACAGGCACATTCTTTGCGGGCAAACGGCACTGCGAGAGTTTCATATAATCTGGATTACGATAATATATTAAAGAAACTAAGAAATTACAATAATGGAATGTGTAATTGCGATCTAGGCCAAGGATGGAATGCATTAATCAAGTCTTTTCTTCACAAAGCATTCATGAAAAATGTAATTTTATTCTCATAAAATGAATCTTCTTGATGGAATTCTCTTCTAGTCCTTATCTTAATAATAATTTATTACTATAAAACAGCCTGACGTTTTAGAACGGATTTGAATGTGATAATTTATTAAGACATATAAACCTATCAAATACGACATTCATAATTCATATTGTCATCATCTAAGCATCAGTTCTACGGCAAAATATAAGATGACTATTGTTCTTCATGATACTACTAGCTGGGCCCTGTGGTGTTATATTTGAGGTGAAATTACGTAGTTTTGACGTATGTTGAGTCTTTCTGTCATCCCGCGGGAAATTCGTCAAAATTAACACATAGGTGTTTTTCAGTGTATAAGCTATCTTTATTCCTAATTGAATGTAGATCCGGACAACCGTTTCATTGTGAAGGGGTAACAAACATACAAACAAATGGCAGACAATATTTCGCCTTTTTAGTGTTATAGTTGTTAACAAATTGGTCGTAATTCTGTTAATTGCTTGAACTAGATAAAATTCTCATTTCCTTAAAATTACTTATTTTATCGACACTAAAATGCATATTCCCGTAACGATATTTAAAAAAGAACACTGGTTTCATTAAATTACGGGTACATTTAGTCGAAACGAAATAACGGACGAGTTATTTCATCTAAAACAATAATGCGTGTCATACTAATTTGGAATTTATCGTAACTATGTATATTTATTGATTTATTTATGGCGTATTATATAACATAATCAATGGGGGAGGCCTTTGTCCAGCAGTGGACGTCCTATGGCTGAGATGATGATGATGATGATATAACATAAGTACAAGTAGTATAGTACAATATAAGTCGTATTATTAATATAATTATTTATGTATTATTGTTAAATAATTAAAGGATTGTTAAGCAATTAGGTAGCAATATATACTAGCTATATAAACATGACCTTTAGTGACTTTGACCGTAGGTATAAAACGTGAAGTTCATATGACTTCTGTACGTCTGTGTTTTGTGATCTTAGTCAGAGAATGATATAATTAGAACGATTATGGCACCGTGATTAATACTTACTCAATCCTGATATGTCGACGGTTGTTGTTTGAACTTTGCTCAGACTAGGTTCGGAGACTACGTACGCCTCGCACTTATATTTTCCTTTCATTCCAATATCCATAGCTTTAAGCGTAAGCACACTTCTGTCAGCAGAGATGGTGTGGACTCTTGTACTTGCGAGTTCATTACCCAAGTGGAACCATCTTATTGATATCGGCAGGTATGATTGTATGTCGCACTTAATTTTAACGTCTTCAGCGTATCGGACGGTGATAAATTCTTAAAAAACAAATAGAATTTTAATATTTTAAATCATTAACTGATTCACATACAAAATTCAGAGAATAAAGGTAGAAAAATCTAATAGTGAATTAATTCTTTTAACATATAGCATTTAAAATACGGTACATGGGACAGTACATGCCAAGGGCGCTCATTGCTATTTGATTTACATTGTTTTGAACTTTATAGTGCAAATAAAATCTTACGAAAATGAATCATCAATAGAAATAAGTTCATCAAAATAACGCGAATTTCGTCCATTATCGAAGTACTGGATAGAACAGATGTAATACCGGTAATAACTCTCTCAGGCCAATTGATTTTACGTGTTTTTTTATATCACACTCAGACCATAATTGCGATACCATATATTTTATAAATCGCAATTACTGCGCTACTAAACTCGACCGACGGGTAAAAAGACTATTTTTAGTTCGTAACAATATCTTTTAAAGTTGAATTTATTTATTTCTTAAGGCACAAAAATAGTGAACAAACTTTAACTCATATAAAAAAAAACGATTACATGTCGTGGTAAATTTGCTAACTCAAGCATTATACACAGCGTTCATAAGATATAAAACATTCATAATTTTTACGTCAAACTAGCTATTAGTGTACGAAGACATTCTTTAAAGATACAAAAGTTTTGATTAAAATGTCGAGTTCTGTGCAGTAGCCGTTATAAGACTGGCACATACTGACACGAGTTCGGTACTTGCACTGCAGGTCAGACAGGTCCGCCAGACAGCAAATACCACATGAGTCCTAACCGGTTCTTAGATAACAATACATAAGAGTAATTTATTTATAGATTACCTTCAGCATTTTTAGGTCCAATGAAAATGGGTAGCACATTAAGCGTTGTTGTGCCAGTGTCGGAGCCCATCGTGTTTGTTGCATTGCAAATGAATGTTTGAGGTGTTTTGATATTTGATAAGTTAATGTGGCTTACATAGGTAGGAACTTCAATTACAGCGCTCTGAAATATGAGATGTAGTTTGAATAGTTGAGGATTAGGAAGGATTAGTCATCATCGAAAGTAGTACATTATACATAATTATATCTACTCGATTAGCCGCATGAATTAAGTTTATAGATATGTGACACTATAGTTTCACTCTTCCCACTAGTTTATATACAAAATTAATGCCTTATTATTTAGATCTCGTGGCTTGAGTAAATGAGTGTAATAGGTATGTATTGAATAAGCATGTTCATTGATTGCACCTAAGCCGTTATTTAACTGGAGCATACACTATATTATATTCTACGATGGCTTAGCGGTAGTGAGGATTGACTCTCAAACTGATAGTCGCTCCACTCCAGTTTGCCAAATCCCCAAGTAAAGTGCCCACTACTTTAATGAAAGAGCATAACTGGGATGGGTTTTCAGGCTAAGCTTTTATGTTATGCACACAACTTGATGCCACTAAACTTGACACTGATTAAATGTACATAAAATGCGAAGCCAAACAAAAATCAAAACAATAAAACACTTATCTATGGCAGCCATTTTACGATCGGAAAAATGACTAGTTTAGAAACAATGTTACACGTTGTGAAATAAAGCTGTCTACAAGGACAGGTTCAAATCAAAATCAAATCAGTGTAAGGATATCCGTAGAAGAACTAGTCACCGACGTAGCCCAGTAGATTGGCAAGTTGAAATGGCAGTAGGCAGGGCACATATCTTGGAGAACCCATGGGCAATGGAGTCGAAAGGTGCTCGAGTGAAGACGACGTGACCAAGATCGCAGGAAGGGGCTGGATGCGTGCCGCTTCCAACCGGTCCTTGTGGCGATCAATAGGGGAGGCTGGACATGGTGATGATGATGAAGTTGACAGGAATAAAGACAACATGTTTTTAATACAATTTTTGTCTCGTAAACTTACATGTATTTTATACCTCTAATTCGTCTGGATGGAGAGTTTGCAACGTCTTTGAATTATATTTCAGAATAATAATTTATAAGAAAATATTGTGACAAATAAACGTTGTCAGCTTCAGGACTGTCCTAAACAAATAAATAGATAAATATGTATAATTTTTACCTGTGCATTCATTGCATAGCCATCGCTTGTGAGCCATTTGATCTCGGGCGCTGGGTGAGCAGTTACTTGACATGTCAAAGTAATGTCTGATCCATATTTGACATTTTTTGAATTATCCGTTTTAACAACAGGTGCAGCATTTGGAACTGAAATTAAAAATACATTTGTTTTAAATGGAATCGATTTTACTTGATTATATTTTCATCTATCTGATTATTTATTATAGATTGATTAATGACTATGCCTTCAACTGTATATTAATTGGACATTTGTTTAATAAGCCTTAAAAACCTAACTACTGGAAGGCAATCAAGCAGAATTAAACACACTTGAAGTGATAAAATATCATTATATATTTATTGCGTTTATTACGACATAAACATTGAAAAGCGTAGAAAGCACACATCAAATACATAGCAGATATAAATATGTACAGATACTATATCTGTGATATGTAGTTTTCTGGTATCTTATAATTATACAATTAATGCAAACGTTATTCTATTTACTAGATACGAGTCTAGCATAAAAAAGAAATTACCTGAATAGTATAACGACTGGAATAGACACTCTCGTCGTTTATATATATATTTGTTCGTTCAAATACACAAAGCCTGCCATAAGTAATCGATCTTCAGCACGATAAAAGTTTAGTAAATGCAAATATTAATATCTTGCTAGATTTTGAGGTCCGTGTTATATCAGTTTCTATCAGTGATCTACCTATACCAATCCGTTACGATTATAAATAACTATAAAATAAAAATGTAATACCTAAATCAAACTTACCAGTCACATTTATTTCAAACACTTTCACCGTAGTACCCTTTTTATTTTTAGCTTCACATGTGACATGTCCAGTATCAAATTTTCTTTCCGGATTTATTATATAAAGGGTGTTTCCTTTAATATTGTACTTTTTATCTGTAGAAAAAAATATGCACTTAACTGGTAATATAGTTTTCCAAAATTTATATAATCATAGATATTTTAGAAAGGTGAGAGGTATATCACGAAATAAATTAAAAATAACTTGTATGCGTAAGGGTTTTAATCCACGTACTCTAATTTACCCAAAGATGCAATATCAAAAGCCGCTTGCATTCCAGAAGCAGCATACACTTTAAATTTTAATTATCATTTATAGCCACGAAAAATAGCGTTTTTAAGCTTTTTTGAGTATTAACGGTTAAGGGTCGAAACTTTAGGCCCACGGGTAACAAGTGCTTGTAAGCTACACAGGGATTGAGCAGAGTCGCTTAAAGAATCGACAAGTGACCAAAACGCTGGTCTGTATTTTGCTCAACGAATCAGCCCCGCCATCGAACGTGGTATATACAGTTCGCATTGTGAGCACCTTGTCGAAGATGCAGGATAGTTTCCACCAACGATATTATATATATGTGGTTGAAACAATATTTTGATAGTTATTTAATTTTTTGGCCATTAAATTTATAATTTCATTATTATTTTTATGATCTAGCAATTAACATCGTTCTAAAAGTTGTATTGAAATATAGTACATTGTAATAAGTTGTAAAAACATTTTAAAGTGCAATTTTAAATTTAAGAAATATTGTAAGTATATAAATGTGACCTTTTTTAATAGCTCCATTTCCTTTTTTCCAGGTGATGACCGGGTCTGGGAATCCAGTAACGTTGCAAGGAATAATGAGAACTGTATCGCCTTCTACTCCGAAGAATGTATTTTTATCGTTGGTAATTACTGGAGGCTCTGTAAAAAATATACAACAAATGATTAGATAGCAGAAAATGAAAACATGGTGTATGATTATTACATTTAAAATTACCTTCAACTTCAAGGTCTAATTTCCTCTCAGTTACACCCAAGGCATTTTCAGCCACACATTTGTAAACTCCCGAGTGCGTCAGCGTCACGTGCGGAATATTGAACACTTCCTCAAACCCTGCAAGTGGCTGATATACATCAGAGCCCTTCGGTTGGAATTGCCAGGATATAGTCGGCTTAGGTACACCTTTGATTCTGAAAGGTACCAGAATATATTAGAATTAAGAAGCTATACAAAATACACAAATCAATAAATAACAATTAAATGAATACAATACACACATTAAAATCAGTGAGTAAAGATCAACGTAGTTGTATTAAAGTTTGAACATTAACTTTTAACATTTTCTCATATATCATAGAAATTAAATGCGTGTAATTGCGCCTAAGCCTCTTCCAGATACCCATCGATCGATGTAAGTGACTCACATAACTCTGCGTGAATGCAAGATCGGTATGTGAAAGCATCGGACACAACAGTCTTTTTTTTTATACACACTCAGACCCCTGAACTCGGATTCCCTGTGTCGCAGGAGACATGCACACGCACAGTCCAGCACACAAACATCCACACTGATTGCACAAATGTTTGCCCCGGCCGAGATTCAAACCCAGAGTTCCCGGAGACACAGAAGTCATGTCACTGACACTGACCACTGCGCCACGGTGTTATTGGGCAAGCCTTCATAGCATACAACTAGCTGCTTTATACGGCAAAGCAAATTATATATACTATTATGTTTGAATTCTCATGTAAGTGAAAAAATTTCTTATGAGAAATAAATAGATCTTAAACCAAAATATAAATCTGTATTAGCATGGATTGATATTTTCATATGCTTGTTTCGAAGAACTCTACGTTTCTGCTAATATATCGTTGTTAAAATTTTACCAATCATTAATTTTACACCTCAGTTAACCCTCGTTTTAAATGTATAATAGTAATTATGTGTACATAATCAATAATATTTACACATATTCCATACAAGGTCAATGTGGTTCAAGTGTGGAGATTGAGCTGGTCGTGGTAGAAGGTTGTTGTTATTTGAAGCATATGGCATTGTAACGATTCTATTAATATATATACACTCGGATGCATAGCGCTTAATCTGCTCGGCAGGTAAACTACATTTGACACATTCTATTCAGAGTAAATAAATTTCCAGTTCTGGTAGCACGTTATAATGGAATATGGATTCAGAGAAGTTTTTTTAATTATACCAGAAGTTCAAACTTGTCCATAATTACTTAACTTTGAAGTGTTTTAACAAAATTTCATGTATGAGAGTAAAAAAATATAATTAATAACCTAATAGCGGAATCTTTATTGATTCTTAAAATTTTACACGTGTAGCTAGAAAAGCTGTCTCACTGAGGTATTTTCTCACATTACTAAATATCACGTCATAACTATATACACACATAACTATATATCACATAACTAAGAATAAACATTATTGAACGAACAACTGCAATGGATAATGCATTCATAATAAATTGTTGGTTTACTGCTATTTGTATAAAAATAAGCATATCTTACCTACATATGGCCGTGAAGTTTTTACCGCTCAATATAGTTGTAGAATAATTTACTGCAGGAGCACCTATAACCAAAAATATCATTTGATAAATTTATATGTCTTATTAGCCATAGGAAGTCCACTGCTGGATATATGACTCCCCCCCATATAGGGGGGATTTGCTAATAATTTATATGTATGTAGTATTAATATATCCGTATAACCAAGCACACGCCTTTGACAATCAATCATCGATATATGTTGATAAACTTTACGAAAAAGAACAATCTGAAAAAAGCTGCATTCTTATTATTTATTGAGCTCAATTCCATTTCCAGTGCTAGTATACCAAATTATCTCAGACAACAAGCATTGACGATTATGTAGCACACAGGCCAAAGAGGTATGGCGGCTAGGCTAGTGGCCAGCTCAATTTTTGACACCGTCTAAGGGCTTGTGACATGGCCTAACGATAGTTGTTTTGACACAACAACTAGGAATGATAACTTAGTAATGTCATTAGCGATCACAAGTCCAAGGAATAACGCGCTTGTCGCTCGACGTAGATCATACAGGCACATTCTTTGCGGGCAAACGGCACTGCGAGAGTTTCATATAATCTGGATTACGATAATATATTAAAGAAACTATGAAATTACAATAATGGAATGTGTAATTGCGATCTAGGCCAAGGATGGAATGCATTAATCAAGTCTTTTCTTTACAAAGCATTCATGAAAAATTTTATTCTCATAAAATGAATCTTCTTGATGGAATTCTCTTCTAGTCCTTATCTTAATAATAATTTATTACTATAAAACAGCCTGACGTTTTAGAACGGATTTGAATGTGATAATTTATTAAGACATATAAACCTATCAAATACGACATTCATAATTCATATTGTCATCATCTAAGCATCAGTTCTACGGCAAAATATAAGATGACTATTGTTCTTCATGATACTACTAGCTGGGCCCTGTGGTGTTATATTTGAGGCGAAATTACGTAGTTTTGACGTATGTTGAGTCTTTCTGTCATCCCGCGGGAAATTCGTCAAAATTAACACATATGTGTTTTTCAGTGTATGAGCTATCTTTATTCCTAATTGAATGTAGATCCGGACAACCGTTTCATTGTGAAGGGGTAACAAACATACAAACAAACGGCAGACAATATTTCGCCTTGCGTGTAAGTGTTATAGTTGTTAACAAATTGGTCGTAATTCTGTTAATTGCTTGAACTAGATAAAATTCTCATTTCCTTAAAATGACTTATTTTATCGACACTAAAATTTATATTCCCGTAACGATATTTAAAAAAGAACACTAGTTTCATTAAATTACGGGTAAATATAGTCGAATCGAAATAACGGACGAGTTATTTCATCTAAAACAATAATGCGTGTCATACTAATTTGGAATTTATCGTAACTATGTATATTTCTTGCTTTATTTTTGGCTAGTACACACGTATTATATAACATAAGTACAAGTAGTATAGTACAATATAAACGCATTTTTAATATAATTCCTTATGTATTATTGTTAAATAATTAAGGATTGTTAAGCAATTAGGTAGCAATATATACTAGCTATATAAACATGACCTTTAGAGACTTTGATTGAACTACAGAATCACTACATATATATCTTTATCATCAAGCCTTGTAAAATGTTATCAAAAAGCAGATAAAAAATTAAAAACTTTGAGTTATTGGTTTATATTTCCGTACTTCCTGTTTTAATCTCAACAATTAATTAAACAACATGACATGAGTGCCACTACTACGATAATTTTTGTGCATAAGCCAGAGTTGAAAACCTTAGCGCGACCGCCGAGCGTAAGTATAAAAAGTTAAGTACATATGACTTCTGTACGTCTGTGTTTTGTGATCTTAGTCAGAGAATGATATAATTAGAACGATTATGGCACCGTGATTAATACTTACTCAATCCTGATATGTCGACGGTTGTTGTTTGAACTTTGTTCAGACTAGGTTCGGAGACTACGTACGCCTCGCACTTATATTTTCCTTTCATTCCAATATCCATAGATTTAAGCGTAAGCACACTTCTGTCAGCAGAGATGGTGTGGACTCTTGTACTTGCGAGTTCATTACCCAAGTGGAACCATCTTATTGATATCGGCAGGTATGATTGTATGTCGCACTTAATTTTAACGTCTTCAGCGTATCGGACGGTGATAAATTCTTAAAAAACAAATAGAATTTTAATATTTTAAATCATTAACTGATTCACATACAAAATTCAGAGAATAAAGGTAGAAAAATCTAATAGTGAATTAATTCTTTTAACATATAGCATTTAAAATACGGTACATGGGACAGTACATGCCAAGGGCGCTCATTGCTATTTGATTTACATTGTTTTGAACTTTATAGTGCAAATAAAATCTTACGAAAATGAATCATCAATAGAAATAAGTTCATCAAAATAACGCGAATTTCGTCCATTATCGAAGTACCGGATAGAACTGATGTAATACCGGTAATAACTCTCTCAGGCCAATTGATTTTACGTGTTTTTTTATATCACACTCAGACCATAATTGCGATACCATATATTTTATAAATCGCAATTACTGCGCTACTAAACTCGACCGACGGGTAAAAAGACTATTTTTAGTTCGTAACAATATCTTTTAAAGTTGAATTTATTTATTTCTTAAGGTACAAAAATAGTGAACAAACTTTAACTCACATAAAAAAAAACGATTACATGTCGTGGTAAATTTGCTAACTCAAGCATTATACACAGCGTTCATAAGATATAAAACATTCATAATTTTTTACGTCAAACTAGCTATTAGTTTACGAAGACGTTCTTTAAAGATACAAAAGTTTTGATGAAAAATGTCGAGTTCTGTGCAGTAGCCGTTATAAGACTGGCACATACTGACACGAGTTCGGTACTTGCACTGCAGGTCAGACAGGTCCGCCAGACAGCAAATACCACATGAGTCCTAACCGGTTCTTAGATAACAATACATAAAAGTAATTTATTTACAGATTACCTTCAGCATTTTTAGGTCCAATGAAAATGGGTAGCACATTAAGCGTTGTTGTGCCAGTGTCGGAGCCCATCGTGTTTGTTGCATTGCAAATGAATGTTTGAGGTGTTTTGATATTTGATAAGTTAATGTGGCTTACATAGGTAGGAACTTCAATTACAGCGCTCTGAAATATGAGATGTAGTTTGAATAGTTGAGGATTAGGAAGGATTAGTCATCATCGAAAGTAGTACATTATACATAATTATATCTACTCGATTAGCCGCATGAATTAAGTTTATAGATATGTGACACTATAGTTTCACTCTTCCCACTAGTTTATATACAAAATTAATGCCTTATTATTTAGATCTCGTGGCTTGAGTAAATGAGTGTAATAGGTATGTATTGAATAAGCATGTTCATTGATTGCACCTAAGCCGTTATTTAACTGGAGCATACACTATATTATATTCTACG
Organism: Apeira syringaria; assembly: GCA_934044485.1. Taxonomy (NCBI): domain Eukaryota; kingdom Metazoa; phylum Arthropoda; class Insecta; order Lepidoptera; family Geometridae; genus Apeira; species Apeira syringaria. Next base: position 2,094,870 of record OW203662.1, read on the forward strand.
ATGGCTTAGCGGTAGTGAGGATTGACTCTCAAACTGATAGTCGCTCCACTCCAGTTTGCCAAATCCCCAAGTAAAGTGCCCACTACTTTAATGAAAGAGCATAACTGGGATGGGTTTTCAGGCTAAGCTTTTATGTTATGCACACAACTTGATGCCACTAAACTTGACACTGATTAAATGTACATAAAATGCGAAGCCAAACAAAAATCAAAACAATAAAACACTTATCTATGGCAGCCATTTTACGATCGGAAAAATGACTAGTTTAGAAACAATGTTACACGTTGTGAAATAAAACTGTCTACAAGGACAGGTTCAAATCAAAATCAAATCAGTGTAAGGATATCCGTAGAAGAACTAGTCACCGACGTAGCCCAGTAGATTGGCAAGTTGAAATGGCAGTAGGCAGGGCACATATCTTGGAGAACCCATGGGCAATGGAGTCGAAAGGTGCTCGAGTGAAGACGACGTGACCAAGATCGCAGGAAGGGGCTGGATGCGTGCCGCTTCCAACCGGTCCTTGTGGCGATCAATAGGGGAGGCTGGACATGGTGATGATGATGAAGTTGACAGGAATAAAGACAACATGTTTTTAATACAATTTTTGTCTCGTAAACTTACATGTATTTTATACCTCTAATTCGTCTGGATGGAGAGTTTGCAACGTCTTTGAATTATATTTCTGAATGATAATTTATAAAAAAATATTGTGACAAATAAACGTTGTCAGCTTCAGGACTGTCCTAAACAAATAAATAGATAAATATGTATAATTTTTACCTGTGCATTCATTGCATAGCCATCGCTTGTGAGCCATTTGATCTCGGGCGCTGGGTGAGCAGTTACTTGACATGTCAAAGTAATGTCTGATCCGTATTTGACATTTTTTGAATTATCCGTTTTAACAACAGGTGCAGCATTTGGAACTGAAATTAAAAATACATTTGTTTTAAATGGAATCAATTGTACTTGATTATATTTTCATCTATCTGATTATTTATTATAGATTGATTAATGACTATGCCTTCAACTTTATATTAATTGGACATTTGTTTAATATGTCTTAAAAACCTAACTACTGGAAGGCAATCAAGCAGAATTAAACACACTTGAACTGATAAAATATAATTATATATTTATTGCGTTTATTACGACATAAACATTGAAAAGTGTAGAAAGCACACATCAAATACATAGCAGATATAAATATGTACAGATACTATATCTGTGATATGTAGTTTTCTGGTATCTTATAATTATACAATTGATGCAAACGTTATTCTATTTACTAGATGCGAGTCTAGCATAAAAAAGAAATTACCTGAATAGTATAACGACTGGAATAGACACTCTCGTCGTTTATATATATATTTGTTCGTCCAAATACACAAAGCCTGCCATAAGTAATCGATCTTCAGCACGATAAAAGTTTAGTAAATGCAAATATTAATATCTTGCTAGATTTTGAGGTCCGTGTTATATCAGTTTCTATCAGTGATCTACCTATACCAATCCGTTACGATTATAAATAACTATAAAATAAAAATGTAATACCTAAATCAAACTTACCAGTCACATTTATTTCAAACACTTTCACCGTAGTACCCTTTTTATTTTTAGCTTCACATGTGACATGTCCAGTATCAAATTTTCTTTCCGGATTCATTATATAAAGGGTGTTTTCTTTAATATTGTACTTTTTATCTGTAGAAAAAAATATGCACTAAAGTGGTAACATAGTTTTCCAAAATTATTATAATCATAGATATTTTAGAAAGGTGAGAGGTATATCACGAAATAAATTAAAAATAACTTGTATGCGTAAGGGTTTTAATCCACGTACTCTAATTTACCCAAAGATGCAATATCAAAAGCCGCTTGCATTCCAGAAGCAGCATACACTTTAAATTTTAATTATCATTTATAGCTACGAAAAATAGCGTTTTTAAGCTTTTTTGAGTATTAACGGTTAAGGGTCGAAACCTTAGGCCCACGGGTAACAAGTGCTTGTAAGCTACACAGGGATTGAGCAGAGTCGCTTAAAGAATCGACAAGTGACCAAAACGCTGGTCTGTATTTTGCTCAACGAATCAGCCCCGCCATCGAACGTGGTATATACAGTTCGCATTGTGAGCACAATGTCGAAGATGCAGGATAGTTTCCACCAACGATATTATATATATGTGGTTGAAACAATATTTTGATAGTTATTTAATTTTTTGGCCATTAAATTTATAATTTCATTATTATTTTTATGATCTAGCAATTAACATCGTTCTAAAAGTTGTATTGAAATATAGTACATTGTAATAAGTTGTAAAAATATTTTAAAGTGCAATTTTAAATTTAAGAAAATATTGTAAGTATATAAATGTGACCTTTTTTAATAGCTCCATTTCCTTTTTTCCAGGTGATGACCGGGTCTGGGAATCCAGTAACGTTGCAAGGAATAATGAGAACTGTATCGCCTTCTACTCCAAAGAATGTATTTTGATCGTTGGTAATTACTGGAGGCTCTGTAAAAAATATACAACAAATGATTAGATAGCAGAAAATGAAAACATGGTGTATGATTATTAAATTTAAAATTACCTTCAACTTCAAGGTCTAATTTCCTCTCAGTTACACCCAAGGCATTTTCAGCCACACATTTGTAAACTCCCGAGTGCGTCAGCGTCACGTGCGGAATATTGAACACTTCCTCAAACCCTGCAAGTGGCTGATATACATCAGAGCCCTTCGGTTGGAATTGCCACGATATAGTCGGCTTAGGTACACCTTTGATTCTGAAAGGTACAAGAATATATACAATTTAAAATCTAAACAAAATACACAGAAATTGCAAAATTCAATAAATATCATTGAACCATATACGTCAACACACATTAAAATCGAAAAGTGACTAACGATCAAGGTTATATATTTTAAGCTTAACTTTTAACCTTTCCTCCAGTATCATACAAATTAATATCGTGTAATTGCGCTTAAGCCTTTTCCACATACGCATCGACCGATGTAAGTAACTCACCTATCCCTGCGCGAGTACAAGACCGGTATGCGAAAGTATCAAACATAGTAGACATTGGGCTAATACCACAGCTTATATAGAACAGCCAGCCCGCTCTGCCAGCACGACTGCGTTACTTGCCACCTGCTAGGGTTGGCTCGGCTTCTGCGCGCGGCTCATCCCAGATATGGGTGATTTCTTTATCAGTAATTATTGTGCTTACATAGCAAGCTGATTAGATACGTCATGTTTTAGCCTATTCATTTTGTGCTTAAAATAAATTATGTACGGACCGCATCTAAAATTAATAACAAATTCGCCCAAGTTACAGATTACGGGATAGTGACTTACTTCATACCATTTTATATCAATAAAGCTCATTATGAAGAAACTTAATAGTAAACGAACAAATAATCAAAATTAGCCAATTGCGAGTCTAACTGGTGCTACGAATTCGGAACAGAAACAACTTTTTGGTAAGTATACGTAGGTACCTACCTATAACTTGGAGCTAGGGTTGCCGATCAGAAAATTGAAATATCTGGATAAATTATCAAAATGTCGGGATTTTGAGGTTTTCATCGAGATAAATAAAAAACGAATTAAAATATTTTTTTTATACTGCAGGAGTAGAACTATAAAGATCTACTTATTTTCTATGTTGCCACATACATGTACTTAGAGTTTTATATCAGACTACTAATTTTGTTGTCTTGGTGGTGTTCCTAAAAACGATTTAACATTTAATCGGATTACTAGCTCCGCTTGAATTTTAAGTCGAATGCCATGCGGTGGTCGTTGTTTTCGAATTCAAGCTAATAAGAAGGCTAAGGACTCTTTCACAGTAAGCATTGCTTACAGGAAACAAAGGAACTAATGACACCATTTAAATAAAAATGTAGTACTAACAAATTTTAAGGAATATTTTTTGAAATGTCACAATTTTAAGAGATTTTATTGTGTATCGCATTAACATCATGCTAGGCAGAACTTCAGGTCAAATATTTGAATTAAATAATAACATCCCCGCAAGATGTTAATAAGGAAGGAAGTAATTCGGCCCTGGTGGTATGGGCTGCTATAGCTTATTTGGACAAAGCGACAGGACGGTATTCTGTAGTCGTGAGTTCAAGTCCCACTAGCAGCCGAATTTTTTCCTTCAAGTATTTGAACTGATGTCACAATTTTGCTAGGTTTTTTTGTCTGTCGATGTTTTTCCAAGCCTCTAATTCCTTCATAGTTATTGTTCCTTCATAGAAAATTGCTAATTAGTCATCTGTTTTCGCACTCTTTTAATGAACGAGTATATAACTAAAAGTTTATAAAAAGTCGGGATATTTTGTATTTTGTCGGGAGTCGGGCTAACATATAAGAAGTCGGGATTATCCCGACGAATCCCGACCATCTGGCAAGCTTACTAGGAGGGCGGGTTTGACTCGCCTTTGGACATTTATTATTTATTTACAACCACATTTTCTTAGGTAGCTAACTACCCAGGTTAACGAGTACTACAACAATTGTTGCTTTTACCTGAGTTTATATAATTTTAGCTTTATTAATTCGTAGTAAGCAATTAAAAATCAAAACATATTAGTACCTTTCCTTATATATGGGTATTGAGTTATTTGAAACCGCAAATAAACTCCGCAATACCTTCGTTTTTATGGGTATCCATTTTTACGAACAACAAACAGGCCACTGTACTGTGTTTCTCGGCATTGTCATTAAGCTGTAGCAATACCTACAATCTAAGAGGATACATACCTAAGGAATTTATCCTGTAAGCCTACATATAGCAATATATAAATAAATATAACTAGCCGCTTTGTACGGTAACGAAAATTATATTATAATATTATGTTTGAATTGTCATGTCAGGGAAATAATTTCTTATGAGAAATAAAGAGATCTCAAACCCAAATATAAACGTGTGTTTAATTGAACGGATTGATATTTTACGTATATGTTTGTTTCTATGAACTCTACTATTCTGCTAATATTGCATTGTTAAAATGTTTACAAATCTTTGATTTCAGACCTCAGTTAACTCTCACAATATGTTAAATGTTTAAAAATGTTTTGTTCGTGACTTACCTATAAATAATTAGTACAAATCCTCACAAATACTGGGACGCTTTTGTGAATATGACATTTTTATTGGATTTTTGGTTTTGATGAATACCCCTTTTAGTTTTCTTGAATAAAACAAAACCTGACTTAGCCTGCGGCCGGCGCGACATGTAGTAATTATAATATTTACACATATTCCATGCAAGGTCAATGTGGTTCAAGTGTGGAGATTGAGCTGGTCATGGTAGAAGGTTGTTGTTATTTGAAGCATATGGCATTGTAACGATTCCACCGATTCCAACGATTTCATACACGCTGATGCATAGGGCTTAGTCTGCTCAGCAGTTAACATTTGACACATTATATTCAGAGTAAATAAATTTCCAGTCCCGGTTGCACGTTATAATGGAATATACATAATTATTATATATTAGAAAAGTATTTTCATATTTTACCGTAAGTTCAAACCTATCCATAATTACTAAATTTTAATATTACAACATATCTATGACAATGACACAAAAATATTTAAAAACATTTTTATTTTACATATTATAAGTTTGCGTTTGACAACTGTCTCATCTGATGTTAAGTGATGACGTTGTCTTGTATTTAGCACGCAAACCTAGAAGGTACCTATTCACTCGCGACTTGAAGACTCCAGGACTGTACATATCGGGAAACACAGACTCGGGCAACGAGTTCCATTCCTTGGCAGTACGCATTAAAAAAGTGGAAGCAAAACGCTTCGTACGTATATAGGTGGTATATCTACCATATAGCGATGGCGAGTTGCCATACGTCGAGTCGACCGATGATGGAATGGTGGATGGGACGGAAAGGGATGGTGGAATCAGATTGTGTAATTCCAGTGCACATTCTCCGAAATGTGGTAAAAAAATCACTACATGATACAGGATAATAGTGTAGTTAGGAAAGTTGTCGGTATTTCCTCACGTTACTAAATATGGCTTAACTATCTACAAGTACTATATGTAGAACTATGTATACCTATATATCACATCACTAAAAATAAAAAATCAATGGCTATTTACTATAAACAAATGAATCATTGACAATGGCAATGTATGAAACAATCGTACATGATATGGGTCACTCATATTTTAAAAAATAAGCAATTCTTACCTACATATGGCCGCGAAGTTTTTACCGATCAATGTAGTTGTAGAATTAGTTACTTCAGGAGAACCTACAACCAAAAATACCGTTTAATAAATATATATGTACGTAATCTACTTTTCTTGTCCTTATCCCACAATAGGTGGGGTCGGCCCAACATGTTTTCCTCTCCCATTCTTCCCCCTCTCTTCTATCATTAGTCGTCTCATTGCTCACACCTTTCATAAACATATCATTCTTCACACCGTTCATCAATACCTTCTTTGGCCTTCCTCTACCTCTATATCCATCCATATTTATGTTAAATGCTCTTTATGTTATATGTTTTTCATCCCTCCTCATGACATGCCCATACCAAGCCAATCTATTCTATTCTTCTTACTCTTTCAATTTATTGGTCACTGGTGCTACTTTCTAGCTTCCTCTGATATACCCATTGCTTATTTTATTCCTTCATCCTCCTCTTTTGATGCCCAACATTCAGATCCATACATTACGACAGGTCTAACTATGGTCTTATAAATTTTGCCCTTGAGTTTCAAGGGCATACGCGGAACGCATATGATTCCTGAGACCTGTCTCCATTTCATCCAACCTGCATTTATCCTGTTCCTTACGTCTCGGTCAAAATTGCCGTCATTTTGGATCAATGAACCGAGTCACCTAAATTCGAAGCAGATTGGTACATGAGCACCATTATATACATACACCATTTAAGGCTATATGGGAAAATTTGGATGATTCACCGAAGTCGCAAAACAGGTGTTCGGTTTTGCTTCTTCAATATGGCACTTTCCAATTTTTCCCGCAATTTTCCCAGTCTGTTCTGGACCTCAGTTGCATCTTCTCCAACGAGGACAATGTCATCGGCGAACAGCATACACCAGGGTGCCTCGCCCTGTATGTCTGATGTTAGGGCATCCATGAGGAGGAGGAACAGGTAAGGGCTTGAAGCCGATCACTTAGCAACACATTCAGCGATTCATTTTTATATTATAGACTAGCTGTGCCCGGTGGTGTTGTTTGCGGTGAAATTACGTCATTTTGACGATTGTTGAATCTTTCTGTCATCTCACAGAAATAAATACAAAAAAATATCACATACTATGCGTTTTTTTAGGGTATAAGCTATCTTCATTCCAAATTTAGTGCAAATTCGTACCGCCGCTTCAACGTGAATGAGGAACAAACATACAAACAAACGATAGACAATCTATCGCCTTTATAATATTAGTGTCATAGGTAGGTAGTTGTTTATTTAACTTGGTCGTAATTCTGTTAATTACGTGAATTAGCCAAAATTCTAATCTTAAAATGAAAAGACTTATTTTTTTGACACTAAAATGCATATTCCCATAACGTTATTAAAAGAAAACTGATTTTATTTAATTTCGGGTAGATTTATTCGAAACGAAATAACGGACGAGTTATTTCATCTAAAACAATAACGCGTGTCATACTAATATTGACTATATTGTAACTATAATATATAAACAAGCTTTATAAACTTGACATTTTAGTTACTTTGGTTGAACGACAGAATCACTAACAATCTAAGTCTTTATGTTCAAGCCATATCACATGTTAGTCAGAGAATGATATAATTAAAACGTTTATGGCACCGTGATTAATACTTACTCAATCCTGATATGTCGACGGTTGTTGTTTGAACTTTGTTCAGACTAGGTTCGGAGACTACGTGCGCCTCGCACTTATATTTTCCTTTCATTCCAATATCCATAGATTTAAGCGTAAGCACACTTCTGTCAGCAGAGATGGTGTGGACTCTTGTACTTGCGAGTTCATTACCCAAGTGGAACCATCTTATTGATATCGGCAGGTTTGATTGTATGTCGCACTTAATTTTAACGTCTTCAGCGTATCGGACGGTGATAAATACTTTAAAAAAAATTATATAATTTTAATGTTTTGCGTCGTTGAGCACACCAGACTCTGAGATATAGGGTTAAAGAAATCTAATAGTAAATTCTATAAAAATATAGTATTTTAAAAACTATTGGGAGGGTTTATGACAAGGGCGCTCATTGCTATTTAATTTTACATTGTTTTGATTTTTTATAAAATCTCTCTTAAATGACTGTCGAAGAGAAGTAAGTTATCAAAATATCGCGAATTTTGTCCATTATCGAAGTACTGGATAGAACTGATGTGATACCGGTAATCACTCAGTCCAACATAATTTAAGTGACAGTGCACACAGTAATAATTTGAGTGCAGTAAACATGCAGCGCCACCGTCTTAGCGCCAGTAACGTGCTGAAGCGCGCGCCCGCCGCATGGCACTACCATAGCTCCCAGATGAACAAATGCAAATTAGTTTGAAACTAGTCATATAGATAGATTTACAGTAAATAACACATGAGTCCTAATCGGTTCTTAGATAACAATAAGTAATTTATTTAAGGATTACCTTCAGTATTATTATGTCCAATCAAAACGGGTAGCACATTAAGGGTTGTTTTGCTAGTGACGGAGCCCATCGTGTTTGTTGCTTTGCAAATGTATGTTTGAGGATCTTTAACATTTGAAATTTTAGCGTGGCTTACGTAAGTAGGAACTTCAATCACAGTGCTCTGAAATATATAATTTGAGCTGCAGTTTGAATAGTTGAGGATTAAGGATTCCTATAGTCATCATCGATAGTAGTAGATTATTTATAAATCTACTGGAACATTAGCTTCATGAATTAAGCTTATAGATACGTGATGTGACACTGTAGCTTCACTCTTCTCACTAGTGCATATATTAATATTTTATTATTATTATTTTATTACGAGTAGATCTCGTGGCTTGACTAAATGGGTAATAGGTAGGGTGTAATAGGTATGTATTAGTTATGCATCTTCATTGGTTGCACCGAAACCGTTGTGAATCTGGCTAGCTGTAGCTGTTTGAGCGTGAAGAAGTAACAAACATACACACATTGACACAAACTATTGCCTTTATAATATTGGTAGGAGTAGGATAGCATGATTTTCTACGACAGCTAAACGGAAGTGACCATTGGCTCTCAACCTGATAGAAGCTTACTCCAGCTTGCCCAATACCCAAGTAAAGTGCTCACTACTCTAATGGAAGAGGGCAACTGCGAGACGATTTCAAGCTAACAAAATTCTGGCTGCGCACGTCGGACGAGGCTTTGTCAGAAGCACGCGTTTTGCATGTGTACATCTTCGAATGACCTCGTTATTCTTAAAACGCGCGTTACCAAACTGCATGCTTCAAAACGCTTAATGTGTACTAGCTCTAAGTGAACAGACGCGAGTGCGGGGGAGTGCGGGGATGGGGCGCTCGCACCGGCCGCACAAGGTAGGTTCGGGTTGAGTTGACAGCAGTGGTATATCCAATTAACGCGCTGCGTTCAAACGATACCGTGACCAAGGACACATGAACGCATAGCCCTAAAAATGTACATATTTGAGAAGAAAAACGCCAAAACAGTCAGGATGATAATGGTATAATGGCAGTATCATTATTATAGCCATAGCCTAGCAGTAAGACCACATTACAATTTCTTATTCTAATAACGGTCTAATAACGACAATGCTCTCATGTTTTGCGTTTCTTTAGTTCCTCCAGATAAAGTACAGAAGAGAGCACACGAAATAAAGGTTATCTTATAGTTACAAAGTATCACAATGGATTACTCACAAATATTCTTCAAACCCTCGTCTCTAAGTACGGTGACTAGGGACTCCGGTTGGACAAGAACCACTACTACTTACCAGTTCACTACGAGTATAAACAAGGCTACCCCTGGTACTACGAGTATAGCACGTCCGTTCGGTAAAGCTTCCATGCCTGGACTGCACGCGGCAACGATGGCCACCGCCTTTTTACTACCTTATTTTTCGTACTAGCGTCGCTTATTGGCACAAATCGAGTACCACGTGCTACCTACCTCCACTTAATTATCAAATCGAGTACTAGAAAAACCTACAGTGAAATCTATGCTTTACAACGCTAACTATTATGTCGAATATCTAACAAGTTCCGACGTACACATACGTATGTACCTATACTTTTTACCTGTGACGTCATTGGGTAGCCATGGTGTGTGAGCCATTGAATGTTAGGCTTTGGGTGAGCAGTTACTTTGCATGCCAATGTAATGTCTGATCCGTATTTCACATTTTTAATATTTTCGGTTTCCACAACAGGTACAGTAGTTGGAACTGCAAATATTAATACAAAATTAAAATGACAGAAGGTAGGAGTAATATTTCTATTTAAAGGATACGTACTACGTTACCTATGGGATACTATTTTACTTCAGTCATAGATTCTCTTTCTATGACATCAGTTTATTTTGATCTATTTAATTATTGGACATAACTATCTGCTAAATATGATACTCAGAATAGTTCGTACCTATGGGGTGAAAGTTTTATCTTACATGTTTTGACGTGTGTGGAATGAACATCAACTGATTAATAATAATAATATACTTTAATTTCTAAAATTGACATCTTCTTGAGCATCCTATATTTGAATTTGACTATGTGAATTTCTTCTGTAATCATAATTTACAATAATAAAAAGCTTAAGAATATTAATATAATAGAGTTTTACAACGTGAGATATAAAATAAAAACTATATTGATAAAATTTGTAAAAATATTGACTGCGTTTATTAAGAAAAATACATTTTTAAAAGCCTTAAAAGCATACATCAAATACATAGCCGATACATATATAGATACATACAGATAACTATAACTGTGGTACCTGTGTAGTTTTCTGTTATGACAGAGTGACGCATATTTCATGGTAGGTGTTCAATAAATGCGCTCGCAGGGCGTCTAATACGTCTATTACAGTGTAAAAAAGCTTAGTTGACTTTTATAGTATTAAGCAATAGTTATTTAAATTCATGTTGTACAAGTAGGTAGATAATGTTTTTGTTTATTCAAATCGGTATATATTGAAGTAATGTAATAAATAATTATTAACTGTGAGCTTCAAACTGGGCAACGCCTGTATTTTGGTGACCTAAGAAGAAGAGCGAAACACATTTCTAGTAGGTACCCGTTCTGATTATACGATAGAAATGGCGTAAGTAAGTGTGAATTCTACTTAAATACACCGCTACCCTGCTTTGCCATAGCGATGTAGCGCACAAAAAAGGGAACAGATTTCCAGAATTAAATAGGACTTGTTTTTTTATAATTCAATTATAACATTTACTACTTAGTTGCATTATAATAATAATAATAATAATCGGGAGAATCCCTCAGACATATTATTTCTGGTTGTTCTCATCTTGCTAACGGAGAGTATTTACACAGGCATAACCTAGTAGCCAGAATCATCTACCAGCAACTTGCAATTCAATATGGCCTTGTTCAATCCGAAGTGCCGTACTACAAGTACACACCAGCGCCAGTTCTTGAGAATGGTCGTGCGTTACTCTACTGGGACCGCTCTATCATCACGGACAGGACTATTGTTGTCAATAAGCCTGATATCGTTTTGGTCGACCGGTCTCAACGCCGGGCAGTGCTCGTCGACATCACCATCCCGCATGACGAGAACCTCGTAAAGGCTGAGAAGGACAAACTCAGCAAGTACCTTGACTTAGCTCACGAGGTAACCGCCATGTGGGATGTTGACTCGACGATCATTGTCCCGATAGTCGTTTCGACGAACGGCTTAATAGCGAAGAGCCTCGATCAACATCTTAAGAGGCTCTCGCTAGACGGTTGGATCAAGGGTCAGATGCAGAAGGCGGTACTCCTTGAAACGGCGCGTATTGTCCGGAGGTTCCTCACTCTGCGGCCCTAACCACCGGTAGCTTGGGCCCTGCCCCGCTGCTGGCGGAACTCTAGGTTTAGGTTTTTTATAATATCTTTATTAATTTTTGTTTTTGATACTGTATTATTCACCACCATATTTTTTTATACTGTAAAAAAACTAAACCTAAGAAAGAAAGAAAATAAAGAGATAATAATAAACATAATAATAAACTTTTATTTCCCAAAGAGTACAGTATTACAAATATTTTAAGCGTTGAGACCCAAACTAGGCGAAAGCCTGTGTCTTGGGGCTCGGAGTACAATTAACTAATAGTAATCTACCGTAATTTGTTTATTAAATACTCAAAGTTTTGACAATAACTGTGTTCGAACATGAATTATATAACAATTTACATTTACATTTCTTTGATATTTGACTGCGGGAGGAGGTGTGGTATGTGTTTGTGGGTTAGTGTGTGCAGGAAAAGTGAGTGAGTGTGTATATCTGCGTGGGGATGAATAAGGTTACCTACTTCAGTACATAGAAAAATAGAAAAATTAAGATTATGTGCTTTTACGTTTGTGAGCATTGTAATTGTGTGTGAAAGTGAAAATAGGTATATGTGAGCTAGATTTATGTGGCCACCCTGAAGGGAATCATATTAACTTTTCTGTTTCATTATATGATAAGGTCATAAGCCAGTTATGGATTATCTTTTTACAAGCCTGAACATTACATCCTTTAATAGAGCAATTTTTGCACACTTGGTTGTACGTGTTAGCGTGAGCGAAGGCTGGGCTTCTACGGGCCAGTTGAGACGTGACAGTAGGAAGTGGCAGCCTGTAGACTCGTCTAGACAGTAGTTGCTCATAATCGGAATGATTTAGCATAAGCTTATGGGCTTTTAAAGTAGCATTAAATACAAACAATTGCCGCATACGCAGAACCTTAAAGTCTTTATAGAGATTGTCCGTTGAGTATCTGAAAGGTTTTTTTAATGTGACTTTAATAAGAGCTCGCTGAGCTCTTTCTACCACCATGAAAACGGTTTTCACGGTTTCGGTTCATTAGTTTACAAGTGTACAAATGTTTTCTTTTTTAAATATGTACTGATAAACATATTATATAAGTAAAAGCGTTACTCATTATAGGTCCAAAAGGATATTAAAAATATAAACGTTACATTTGCGATTCATATACTAACCTGGAGGAGGTGCAGGAGGCATCGGTTGAATAGGAGTTCTAGAAATTCTTCGGATTGGCTCCTCAGACACCTTTACTATTCCAAAGACCTAAATATAACAAAAATAATTGTTGTAAATTCGTGGATAAGTCATCCAAGTAGTACCACGTAGGACAGTACTCCAAATATTTATATCTCTACACGTGGCTCTTGGGGGGCTTTAATCAAATGATATATCGTCTGATTATTATCTTAAATTAACAATGAAAAATATCTATAAACAACGCATGTAAAATAATTACGACGAATCTCGAAATATAGCTTAGGTAGGTACGTAGTTTCAATTTGATTTATCATCTTACCTCAGCAATAGAACGTCCACTGCTGGACATATGCCTTCCCTATTGGGGGTTTACTAATTACAATACTATGCATACAATTATATTTGATTAATCCATAAGCTGTTGTCAGCCTGTACATAAGTCAAATGCTGGCTTCTAGTTGGCAGAGTGCCCAGAATTCAACGTGACAATGCACGTTGAATTAAAATACTAATTCGCTGAGCGAAATATGTGCCAGCATTATGGTCACACGTCCCATCCATCAAAGGCCCTGGTAACTTTTGAAAAATCCGTTGCATTCCTGATCCCCACGGGCCCAATGTCTCGCATATTTTTTTATAATCACTCCAAGAATTTAGCTTCGGCGCCAGCTTTAACATGTCTCGGAATATGGCTCGTGGCCTCAATTTAACCCAAAATCGCTCCCGGCGCTTTACATGCACTCTGCCTCAGAGAATTGGTAGCACTGAAGAGATACCGATGCTAAAATGACAGCGCCGCAACGGCCCCCTGCGTGGACCCAGCCTCGAGTTGACTGCTGTCAAACGCGCGGCGAAGTGCTGTTAATTACAGACTTATGATATAAAGTACGTACCGCAATTTTAAACATATCCGAAGGCGACACAAATGTGTCCGTGACGTAAAAGTTGTTATTAATTTTTCTTAAAGTCTTATTTATATAAACATTTTCATTCATGTCCAATATCTGTGCTATCTGAATATCAACCGCGTTTTCTGTGTCTGTTATGTTGAACGACAGATGTTGTTCCGTACCTGAAATAAAATTGATTGTTGTATGCCAAAAAATATAAAGTACTGAGAGTTCCTGGGGGTCATCCGCCTAAAAATATTCCTTTGATTATTGCTATAGCTTTCGACTTTCTTTCCGTCTTTTCGAACCTAAGAAAGCTTCAACAATTGATTCACTGTTAAAAAATAAATTTAATAATTATTAATAATTTATTGTTGAAGCTTTCTTGTGTTCGCAAAGAAGGAAAAAAGTTGATAGCTATAGCAATAATCAAAGCAATATTTTTTAGGCGAATGACCCCCTGGACCGATGATAGAATCGTACTGAGACTCGGCCGTAAGACGGTCGACACTCAGAGCAAAGGCCTGCTTTCAAACATTTAAAAAGCTAGTTCACCTGAACGCATATATGTATAGGGATCCGCTGGAATTATTTTAAAAAACTTTTTTAATATACGGTTATATTCATTTATGTCTCATAAGAATTCACTTACAGAGAAATACACAATTTTAAATGGCTTATTCGCCGTCAAGCATAGGTGAGTACTATAATATGTATGCTAGATGCATCTTTATACACATAAAAATATAACCACTTAAGTCTATTGCAACACCTACATGGATTACATATAAATATTTAAACAAAATACAGACTTGAGGATATTCTGACAAGTGACAAAAAAAACAAAATGAGTTGACACATACATGACTAATTGTAAGTCTTTAGAAGTTATTCATAAACGCCAATTAGTCCTTGATCGTAGGAATAAGAGGTATTAATTTAGTTACATAGGTAAATGTTTGATTAATTAGGATTTTTGGTACACATAAAGAAGATTAACAGTTTAGTTTAATGAGGAAAAATCTATCAAAACAGAGGCTTTTAATAATTTTTTGAAAGTATTAAGCGAACTAGCCTCTTTGATATCTTTTATGATTTCAAATAATATATTCAAACCATATTTAATTTTACTAATTATTTTTGAAGCAGTTCCGGTTAGAACCTATATAGCCAACAATTGTGTATCTTTTAAAGAGACACACAACAGAAACCTAAGCGCAAAAAATCCCATAGTGAGTCCCTAACAGTTAACTGTATCTAAATTATACCTTAGTTATTTATATATTTTTTGACTAATACGTTCATTTTTATAAAGTTGTACGACTTAAAGTAGATTGTATTGATTTCGTGTGATCGGTCGAGACTTCGACCACTTGCTTGTGATTTGTTCAGAGGTCTTGACCAATCACAAGCAAGTAGAATAGTGGGGATAAGCGAACAGGCAACGCATTTTGGAAGTATGGGCATAATATGACATTCGTTTTCCGACATTTGTCTGAGTAACTAGCATTGGGTCGCTGTAGGCCTTGTTATGTAAGATTGTACCTCTGCACATAAATATCTATAGCAATAGCTACTAAAGCAATAACGCTGATTTTCAAGTTCACAAAGAGTGTTTTTGATTCACATTCCTTACTTTTGAGTGGTTGAACCAGTACGGTTTATATATCAAATTGACTCAAAAAACGTACTGTATAAATTTTATTTGGACGTTTTGTCTACTGCCTACAGAGTTATGTTACTATTTAGACATATTGTGTACAAATCATTAATTTATCTGAGACCACAATAATAATATAACTCAATTTTGTTACACGTATATTTTATTAATAATATATTCTTACACGCCCCTAGCGGTAGTAGTGGGGCGAGCGGCAGACTGGCTATATAAGCCAGACAGAACCGAAGCGCGCACACTGTGGTCATCCCGGTAGAATACAAGGTCGAGAGTCCCTGGTATACTCAGTCAGACACCGAGCTCGGCGGCGAGCTCGAGGCAAAAACATCCTGGTTAGATTCTCTCCAAATAGTCAAAGAGCAAACATCCTTAGGGCCCACTTACGGACCACTCTGGTACCGGGGCAAGTCGATCCGATATCTCCCTGTCCTGGCGACAGCTCAAGCCGAGGTCCGAACCTCAGTGGTGCCCTTGAGCTAGTCGCCTCGTCCTCTCCTAGTGGCACAGCGCCGTCAGCGCTAGCCTCACTAGGCGGTGCGCCTTCTGCGACCGCACAAATACCGGGCTGAGCACCATCTGTGCTCGCCCCCCCTCCGGTGAAGCTGTAAATGCCGGTAGAGGCAAACAGCATTAGTCCGTTAGAAAAAAAAAAAAAAAAAAAAAAAAAAAAAAAAAGCGCGCACACTTTTTACTCGGGCGCTCGCCGGCATCGGACGTCGACGCAATGACGTAGCAAGTGGAAGGGGCGACCGACGTTACGTCACCGGCGCGGCTGGCTTGGACGAGTCATTCTACTTCGTGACGTCGTACTGTGCGGACGTGCCTTATTTAGTCCACTGTTGGACACTTCTACCTGGGTACTCGGAGACATCAGACGTGGCTTAGGAGTCTACGTGAATTGTTGTCGTGTTTGGTGATATCGCGTTTTGTTATTTAATTTCAATGAAAAATATTGATAGTTCGCTATGTATTTTCTGTTTAAAAATTGAATACACTTCTGATCGTCAAGAATATAATATAATATAATAATAATATGGGACAACATTCACACAAGGTCATCAGGTACCAAACTAGGCAGAGCCTGTACTATGGTATTAACCTGATGACTGATATATACTTATATACATACTTATTATATATACTTATATACATATACACACCTAGACACATGTTAAACAGACATGTTCATACACACAAATGTTTGACCTGTCCGGGAATCGAACCCGGGACCAGCGGCTCAGAAGGCAGAGTGCTACCAACTGCGCCAACCGGCCAGTCAAATTGTAAGTCACTTAACATCAAACCAAACTTAAGCCAGAAGATGACTTATTACACCGCTTGATTATAAATAAAGAAATAAATTCAGCTTTGGCAGTGAGTGACTTCTATTGTGATACGGCCATGTACGTACATGTGGTGTACGTAAATATTATGATTTACAAGTATATCACGGATTTACGGATAGCGAAATACTGAAAGTACCTAGTACATTAACAAAGTCATGATAAAGTTGTGAAATACGTATCTTGTTCAATAAAATAATAAATCAATGCATTACCTGCGATCGGTTGTTTAGAAGTCTCCTTTAATGATGTCGGTAGAAATGTTGAGAAGCCGTGTTCGAATGTAAAGTCGGTTCTTGCATAGATGTTGACAGAAGTGGTGCTCTCTCCCTTTGCCCACGCGTAGTAGGTGCCAGTTCTGTAGTTCTTGACTAGTACAACCTGATAGCATCACTGAGATTTGTTAGCATGAAATAACTAGTAGAGGAGTCACACGGAATCGTGTTATATCGTTGTATTAAAAATCATTGCAATTTGAATATCACATCATAGCCACTTGTGTTTATTGCAGAGTTTCATTGAATTATTAGAAAAATAAACTTGACCTACCTAGCATAAATAAATACTATAAGGTACTTAAAGTTCATATGAACACCGTGCTCGGCGGAACTAACGTTCACATTTTTGACGTGATAACGTTTTATAAATTGATGAATACCAGCAACACTCATGAAAAATAGTAACGTTCCGCGAAACGTTCCACCTGAGTTTTGTATTACATAAAATAGTCAAAGTCAAAGTCAAAGTCAAAGTCAAAGTCACAAATGATTATGACGTTCTACTCTTGGGATATGACCCACGACTATATAATACCGTCCTTTGACTTTTCCTATCTAAGCTATAGTAGCACTCCATTACCCTTCCAAATTTATTCCTTTCTCATTTACATCTGAGGTGAAGTTTTTTTAGCGCCATCTACACATTGAAACACATAAGTAGTTTATTTTTTTTTCAAATTAGTCAATATACTTTGCATTACATGCATCCGAATCTGAGTCACCGTAGCTGCTGGGCTGATAACCCAGAGGCTTCTGGCTTCAGTTTGGTTTGATGTTAAGTGACTTATAATTTGATAGATATTAAACAAAAGCAGGTGGGTTGATTGGTAGTACGCGATCGATACCGCCTATAAGGATGTCTCACATTAGGAAAATTACAAACACGTTGCTGATTCTTTGATAACAGGTAACTCTCCTTTTGAAAAACCTCGTAAGCTACACAAGGATTTCGGGACTACTGACGGAGGTACATAATTTTACATTTTGCTGGTCTATTGCAATGGCAAACAACAACAAACAAATGGCAATGGCAAACAATGGCAGCCAGAGGCCGAATTGGTAGGAATATGGTATAAACTCGAGTCTTCCAAAGGCTTGAATGAATGTATAAAACACGGGAAAACAGTAATAAGTCAGAGGGTTCCGACTATAGTTTCAACCACATTCGGTGGTCTTTTTTCTTTTTGTTTCGCCTAGTACGACTGACATATCACGTGAGTAATTCTCGTCTTTTATACACTCATAATGTGTTAAAACCACGTCAGTTTTAATAACAAAAATGCTTAAATGTTTATGGGTTTATTAATTGAAACTTGTTAAGTCTATATACATAATATGTCATGTTAAATTACATGGCATTATATATACTAAGTAACATTACTCATAATGGAATAATTGTTTTAGTATTATCATTTTTGAACACTTGTAGGGCTTGACTATAGGATGTGCGGTGTCCCGGGAGGCGCGGACACACATATTTGCAGCACACAAACATCTGAGCCCCCAGACAAACATCCATGCTGATGGACACAAGTGTGTGCTCCTGAGGGGAATTGCACGTAAGGTCCCGGGAAGCAGAAGTCATGTTACTGACAGTATTAGACTATATTATTAGTATTATGTATTACTAATCCAATTGTTAGACTTTTTAATTTCCTTTCCTTTGGCTTAAATGACAGTTGAAGCGCATTTGACGTTACCGCAAAATATTTTGATACAAGAAATATATGCTTACTTGAAATAATTTTTTCACTAATAAATTCATAAAATCAAATTTAGTTTTGTATGTGGTGTTTTTGTATAGAGCATTAGATATGTATCATTTCAAAAAATAAGCTGAAAATACTTAAAAATTATCAATAATGGTAATGGCTTAACTGCACTGTGAATTTGCTATAGGTACTTAGGTACTTATTTGAGTTGTAACGTTAACGTAATAGGCAACAGTAGTAGGGATTCACGGGTTCTGGCTCACTCCTCAGCCTTGAGCCAGAAGCCTTTAGCCAGAAGATTTACAGAATATTCAAACAAAGTACTTGCCTAAAACAATATATAAATTCAAATATAGAGTTTAGCCTACATCTGATTTTGAAAAAGATTTTTATAAATTGACGTACTATTCTGTATTTGGGAAAAACAATGGAAAACCTAGAAAAAAGAGTCTGAGTTGTTTCAAAGATAAAGCAATGGTAAAATTTTAAAATAATTTGTTGGGATAATCTCCAAAGTGTGTGCTTTGAAGTTAAAAATAAATTTATAGCAAAGCAAAAGGAGTAACTAAAAGAGTCACAAAACATTTTACAAGGGAGAATGATATGTCATTTCTGTTCAATAAAAATTTTCACTGTAGTATAGATTTAAATCAAATACTTACACGTACAATCTATTCATCCAAAAATAACAAAACAGGATTGTCATATAACGATACATAACTGTATTATATAGACACATTAGCATTGGACCATTTTATGTTAAGATAATTTTATTAATGTTAAATTTGTATACAACTCAATAAAATTGTTAAAATGTATTTTAGACATGAGCATTATTTAACATTGTACACTTAGTCATTTAGATTTCAAGTTTTTGTTTTCAATACAATAAATACGCCAAGAAATATTCACGAGAGGTTGAGTTTCAATTGTTCACTATTTTTGTTTTTGTTCATGTATGTATTATTTCTAAAATGTACTTTTATAAAAATATAACATTTTTGTGAATTCTTTAAATAGCTTCGTAAATATCAGTGTTATTTTTATGATATATTATCTGTTGATCATATGAAACTACTCGAGACAGTGAGAGGTGTGCTAAGCATGGCTAGTTTTATAAACAGATTGAAACGATAACTTCTTAAGCAAACGTTTTATGATTAAAAGGCTTTTATAAAATCTGCCAAAAATACTAGGACTTAGAAGATAAGAGTTGTCCGAGTATTTTAAACTTGTATAAGGAATATGAGTTATCAAACCATGTGTATAGTTGTTTATTTCATAATAAGGTATGCGCACTTAGAAATGTACTTTGCCTTAGAATGTGGTGTTTAAATAATAAAGTTATTTGAATATGCTTAAATTCTTGTATTTTATTTAGCTGAATCATGGGTAGAGTCAGTTGAAGATGTAGATTCTTCAAGCCTCTGATGCTCATGGCTAGAGTTAGCTGAAGATGTAGGTTCTTTACACCTCTGTCGCTTTGCAACGTTACCCATGGTATCAGTGCAAACAGTTCTTTGAGAGCTTCTCCTCATCCCCACTTGAACTGTGTATGATGATGATGGTTGACTGAAAAAGTAATTAAATATTAATAGAAAGCCATTTGAATATGAAATATATTTACACAATTATGACTCGAGTTTACTTACTTATCATCGTTTCCCGCTGCTATGCAAATTGGTACAGCTCATTGTCATAGGTTGAATCAAATAGTTCTAACCTTTCACAGATCTCATATAACTCTATGTCTTCATATTCGTTTGACTTAATATAATCACAGTTGAACTTAAAGAAAGCACTATCACAAACAGCTTGATCGTTTTCCATCTTGCAAGTGGCTATACCAAGGTAAAAATAAGAATGGTGCTTACATTTGATTTACATTGACTATTTATATTTTCGAATATGTAAAATATTAACTACTCTGAGTAATATGAGAATTAAAGTTTATTTAGCATGAGCTATTGTTAAAATACAACTTTCTACATGAATCCGGCTTAGATATTTCTTTGTAATGTTGTAGACTATATTTTTAATACTTTCATAATTTTTGTTCTTGACGTCAGCATAATACTTGATTCGTATGTTCGCATGTTTCCAAAGTAATATTACAAAACCATTGGAATGTCAATCCAATTACTAATAGTGGTTATTTTGTAATGATAACGATTAACGTTTGAAAATTTCGATAGGAGTTCATTTTGTTTATATATCGATGGTCAACAAATACCTTCTAAAGCGTTACAACCATCCTTCGAGAATAATACTTGCACTGCCGCCTATCATACATTATTCTCAGGAACGGGCATACATTTTCTTAACGAAGGCAATGGAATATCTAGAGAGCAATATGCTAAAGGTTTTTGTCTATTAGCTTTTGACTTAACTCCTGACTTGTCAGCTAACTCTTTAAGTCATTGGAATCTGATAAGAAATGGTAGCGTAAGATTAGAAGTTCGTTTTGATACGTCTCTATCTCAAACTATCAATTGTATTGTTTATGCCGAGTTTGTTAATGTAATTGAAATAGACAAAAATCGTAACGTGATCGTAGATTATAGTAGCTAAGATAAAATTGTATTGTATTGTAGATAAAAGGATGATATCAATAAATAAAATACTCAACACAGCTCATATGTTTTATTTAAAGCTTTTTCTTTATATAAACTGTTATACTACAAAAAGGAGATTTCATCCATGTGAATACAATGTATTTTTTGTGAACGCAATAAAAACATTTTATTATTTATTATTATTATATACTGAACATCCCAAGCACAAGTGCAGGACGTAGTTTTGTTTACAAAGTATGAACACAATAGAGATTAAGGATCATGTATCTAAAATTTCGATGTGAGAAGTGGTCTGGTGTTCAGTCGTCGATTAGGTTAGGTTAGATGTTCAGAATCTGATAAGAAATGGCAGCGTAAGATTGAAAAGCGTTTTGATCGCAATGTATTCGTATACTATTAGTAGAAAAAGAGATGCTTCACAACATAGCAGTAGTCTATTAATTTGAATACACAGCCGGGATCTTACTGGGTACCCATCCTCCTCCTGTGTCGTTCCCTCATTGTTGAGGATCGTGACACCTATGAATATTTTTTTTTACTGCTTCTCACCACCTGCATCAGTCTTTAGGTGTGTAGAGAGCTACATTGACCGGCCTTTTTAGCTCCTGAGTCACTTGGTCGGACCATCGCTTCGGGCTTCAGCGTCTAGGCCTTTTGCATTCTATTGTTCCGGTAACGATGTCCATGAGGTTGTCAGAATTTCAGTTCGCTATGTGAGGTTGGGAGGTTTAGGCTGGAGACATTTGTTCTGAGCGCTCCAGGGGCTTCTTAACATTCAGCGCCAACACCACCCATACACATAGACAGACACAAAGTTGGTGTTTTTCTATGATTCGTTCGGCCCACCACCCGCAGAATCTTATCAAAGTTTTCAGAATAGAAACTGTAGAGTGTGAGATTACAACAGCGAGAGGGTGCAAAATGGTGACATTTCAGTACGTGGCGAGTAGGTACTATAAATTTCTCGGGAAGAGGATGTATGATTTTATTAGACTATTCGATTCGCAAGAAATGATGTATGGTTGGTATTGATACCATAGGCACGCGGAATAAGCAAAAGTAGAATGTGTCACCCCATACGCGAACCATGGACGAGGTGGCACCGATGATTCACACCAAGATAGACCGAGCGCGCCTCGCGAACCCTAATTAGCCTAATGGTAATGAGGGTTGCTGGAGAGCGCGCGTCGCGGACCGTAATTAGCCTAATGGTAATGAGGGGTATTGGAGATGCAGAATCCTGAAAACTATCTCGGAATCCTGAAGAGATATCAAAAAACGGATAGCACAGATCGATACGGCGTGCCCGATTTACTTTTTTTTTTTTTTTTTTTTTTTAGTTTGAGCCACTCGCGGTCCAGTGAGCCAGAACCCGTGAATCCCTACTACTGGCAACTTTGTGTAACGAAAGAATTACCATCAATACACTGATAGTGCTAAAGTTGCATGCTAAAGTCTGTAATTGAATGACTGAATGTGTGTGTGTAGACATAGCATAAATAACAGCTAGCTCACTCCATAGCCACGGCCGCCTTATAATCGCGTCTCGACTTACTACGTGAGTAATTCCCGTGTTTTATGCATTCATAATTATGTACATTATATATTCACTCAAAACCACGTCAGTTGTAATAACATTTTCGACATTGGGTTTAGACAATATTATAATTTATATTTTGCCCGGTGTGTTTTCCTGTAACTCGAGTAGGTATGCGTTAAGTCCAATATTCTAAACATGTAGGTATCGTTGTTACTAATGATGTAATCATTGTTGGTAGACTAATAAACAAAACAAATAACCGGTTGCACTCCGGGAGTGCCGGCAGAAGTGAAAACTTGAACATTTTGTTGTGCATTTTTGAATATGTTGGAATGCTTAGGGAAAAATTTCGCACAAATAGCTTTATTTATCAGTATAAAAGTACTATTATTTATGTGGTAAAATACAAAATATTCATTTATTGCGCTATCGTACACAAAGATCACAATATGTATTTAAGTTTAATAATTCTAAGTGCCTACAGTCTAGACATAGAATAAACATGAATAAGTTTTTTTAAACAAATAAATGTTCCCTCTTTATGATATCGGCGTTTTGATAACCGAACTCAATAATACTTTTAACAAAACGACTATATCAAATAACACTTTCAACAAACGATATTCTTTATTCGTAATTAATTTAAGTTTAAATTTTAACGGCGGTCTCTCTCCCTCCGTCTTATGAATTCGATGACGTCACATCCTGACGCGAGGTGTCCTGGCGTGATTATAACATTAATTCCCCATACAAAAGTGCATAACGCCGCTAAAGAAAAACCTAAAAAGCCTTCTAAAATAAAAATTAATAAATAAGCATATAACCTTGTAATGCTCAATCCACACCTTCCGCTTTTGTTCAGGTTCGGGTCCATTGATATTGTTAGTAGTAGATATTCGTAGGTTAACGTAGTAACCAGTAGTTGATACAAGTGCATAGTCGGTTTTTTCGTCAATAATGAACTGTAAAGAAAATATACAAAAAGATGCACAAATACCGGTCAGGGCAAGAATTTGATCGTATTTTATATATAAATTCGAGATATTTATTTGATCTTTATTTAGATTATATAGTTTTAATAGATAATATGCATGCCATATTGTTCGGCGTGTCGTGTTCGTATCGTATCGTCCAACTTGTTTGTTTCTTATCGAGCAGAGTAAGCGAGATAAAGGATATGGATACAATGTAAGCGAGTGAGTTATACAATCAATAACTATTAACCCCAGTCCCTAACGACTTAAAATATGTATTGCGCATTTTCTTGCATTATTTTATTTTTCTTATTACACTCATACCCCCGCACTAGGATTCCCTGTATCGCGGGAGGCTGGACACACACAATCATATCACACAAACATCCATGAACCGGGACAAACACCTACACTCATCGCACAAATGTTTGCCCCTGCCGGGATTCGAACCCAGGGTCCCGGAGACGCAGAAGTCATGTCACTGACACTAACCACTGCGCCACGGCGACCGTCGTAGATAGCTCCTACGGAAGTATCTGTTTTATAGATTTATCTATTTTTGCGGAATAAATGTTGACTATGGTTTTAAAGGATATATAGTATAAGAATAAGTAGAATTCATTAATTAAGGCGGGTATTGCTGATAGATTTTTTGAAAATATTTTAAACGCCTTGCGGTTTACCACTATCTCATTTGACGGCAGTGACGATGTAGTCAAAGATGTAATCACGCTAAACCAAGAATGATACAGTGATGAAGCTTAATGACATGAGTGAACAGGAATTTTAATTTTAATTTTTAAGCTTAATCTAAGATTTGATTAAAAACCATCGGTTGTGGATAAAAATGTCAATAATATATTCAATGCTGACTGATATCCAATAAAAACAAAAATAGCAATGAATATTTTAATACTCACTTCAACTGGTAGATATTTTTTCGATGCCGGCAGTAATATCTGTGTAGTGGGCGTGTATCTACCTATCATCATAAGTTTGATAATGTCCAGTACCTAAGTATAAAAAATAAAGGTTTTATGTTACTGTCAATTTGTAAAATGATCACACAATTTTTTAGAAATTAAATATTCTAAATACTAGCCAAATGTTAATCAATGAAAATTAACAACAATATCTGACAGCTCAAAAGGAAGAGTATATTTTTTTTATTACCGTGTGGACTTGACCTCGACGTACGTGAATTACTTGTCCAGAGCAGGCTGTTGCAATTTCATGGTACACCATGTATGCTTGATTAGTACGAGATTCAGCATAATCTGTCAACACGATTACAACCTGGAATAATCAAAATATATTTAATAATGTCCATAAAGCTTTTATCGGAATCACATAATTTATTCTCACATTTTCAAAATTGGTTTGGTGTTTTAAAGCTGTGCTCGCTTAATAAGTGAGTTAAGATGAGCATGTTTCCTGTAAAAACCGTTTAATATATATTATTCTATGGCATATGTATATATATATATATATATATGTCTCTATGATTTTTATTCTGATTTCTTGGTAAAATGTCGAAATTTAACATAGAAGTCGCTTTTAATGAGTTGTCAAAAAAGGTGGCAACGCTGTTAAATAAAATAACAGCACAATCAACGGTGATTGAGTCCCAAAATAAGAAATCGAAGATCAACAACGTTCGATTGATAGCAGCTATACCCTCATTATAAAACAAAATAAATTAATCGAAGGTATGTCAACTAAAATTGAGAATATACTAACACTTGTTACGTCGAAGGATTTGGGGAAGAGCAACATAGACATCCCTGTTGCAATAACTGTACCTTCCCCGAGTGCAAGGGAGACGACAATAATTCCAGTTGACGCTACGCAGAATGTTAATAATATGACAGAGCGTGCACGCCGAGCGACGGAACGAAGCATAACCAAGGCCGTGCAGGCAATACATAAGCGGAGTGATAGCGTTTTGAAGAATAAACAGATATGTACAAAGGATGAAAACTCATGTAAGGAAATGGATGAATGGAAGGTCGTATTTAAACAAAAGAGCAATAAAAAATGTCTGGTTAATAGAGTCCAAGTAGGAGGCAATGCTCAGTTTTCAACTCTTCAAGCCATGCCGAAGAAGAAGTTTTTGCATGTGTGGTCACTTCATTTTGACACGTCAGTTGAGACTATTCAGGACCATATTTCGCAAATTTGTGACACTCAGGATTTGAAAATAGAAAAACTTGTTCCGAAGACAAAAAGGGACTACTCATAATTTATGGTAGGAGTTCCAGAGTCAATGTTCCCGAAAGTTAACTGTGTCGACAGCTGGTCGTTGAACGCACAATTTAGCGAATGGGTGTGGTTTTGAAACCCCCGGAGAACAGGAAAAGACTCCGAAGCCAAGAAGTAAAAACGTTCAGCTGTATTACTAGAACGTTCGTGGATTAAGGACGAAGACAAAAAAATTTGTACAAGTTTATTAGCATCAACATTTGACCTATTTGCTATCACGGAATCAGGTCTTATTGAGTCTACTTACGATGGAGAACTTATCCCACGTGAGTTTAAAATATTACGATGTGATAGAACAGATGGCCGAAAGCAAGGAGGCGTATTTCTAGCAACCACTTCACGCTTTGAATTACAGCCCGTTGCCGTCGGTAATGTAAGCACGCACGGCCTTATTCGAGATCGTATGTGCGACAGTTCACAGCGGAAACAACTGCTTGTTCTTATGTTGTGTCGCTTATATACCACCAAAAAGTGAAGCAACAGAGTATATGCATTTATTTAACATCATTGAAAATGTTTGTGTAAAATATGATAAAGTGATAATGTCGCGTGATTTTAATATGCCATCGACTTCTTTTCTTCTTCGAAATTCAAAGTTACTTTGAGTATGTTAAATCTTACTGTGGATTTTGTAAGGTTAATAATGTTTACAATATCAATAACCGTACGTTAGATTAAGTAATGACTACGTTTTTGGCTGGTGATTTGATCGTTTCATTGTCTGATGAGCAATAATTTGATATTGATTTGCAACATCCCCCACTTGCCACTAGTGTGACAATAAGCACTCGCTTGGAGAGACAAGATCTTTAGCCAGGTTACATAATTTATCAACTAGAGACTGGACCGCTTTATACGATATGCACAACCCAGCGGTCGCATTGGTTTTTCTTTTTTCTTTTTTTTTTTTTTTTTTTTTTTTTTGCATCCTGTGGGCCTTTTGATTGTTCCTTCAACTAATTCCATTAAAAAAAAAATTGGTTGTCTGTAAAGTCGGTTTACGGACGATAGATTTACGTGATAACGACATAATCATGTATGACTTTGACTTTGACATTGACATTGACATTGAAATTGACATTGACCATTGACCATTGATCATTGACCATTGACCATTGACCATTGACCATTGACCATTGACCATTGACCATCGACCATTGACCATTGACCATTGACCATTCACCGTTACGCGGAACGCTACTATTTTTCATTTTGGCATTCATCAATTTATAAAACGTTATCACGTCAAAAATATACAAATAGAACTGCCTTTTAACACTCAAAAGTGTGAAATACTTTGTTGCAGTCGGTACCATAGTTCTTGACTTCTAAAGTGGTATTCGTTTTTAATCATAATTCACCAACGATCCCTCATACATCATCCTAAAATGTAACCATCCAAATCTGAAATGCAGACGTGCATTTTTTTTTTTTTTTTTAAATGCAGATATATCCACATACTATACGGTGTCTTGACACTCGGACAAGAAAATCTGTTTCCCGAGTATCAAATACTTTTCTGCAAGCCAACGGTTCATTGTGATAATAATAGAAGTACCTACCTAATCTTGGATTAAAATATGGCTTTGAACAAGACCTATTGGCAGTTGATATTAATAAATGTAGGTACAGTATTATACATGTGCATTAACACTGCATATTAGCCACGACCGCACCAAAACCTGTTTATGTACGTGCAAGGCATTCGGATTCGCATTGAATAAGATAGCGCGGCGCGCGGCCGGCGCAGCGGGGTGTGGTAGGCATTACGAAGAGGCGGAAAAAAAATAAAAATAGATAAGGTATGTAGGTGTAAATTTGTGCATGCACATGTAGATCTATAGTATTAATGTTGTTAAACAGCTGATATGACACTTGAAACTTGAACGGTTGTATAATATGTATATAGGTATATATTAGGCACTAACTTATATAAAATTACTCAGAGATAAATTTAAAATAAAAAGGTGAATGAGAGATTATATATATTGATAAAATTACTTCTATTAAGTACTAGTTATTAAATTATAACTTTCAATGATCTGACAATTACATAAATGAAAGCATACACATAATAAATTATAACATATTTATATAACATTCCTAAAATGCACGATAATTTGAATTAGTGGATAAGACCACTTAGCAAAATTACACCAATAAAGAAGTGCGGATCCAAAACATATCCCACTAATATTATAAATGCGATGGCTTGTGTGTATGTCTGTCACTTCCTCAACCCAAACGGCAACACCGATTACGCTGTTATTTGGTACGGAGATGGTCTAAATCCTGGATTAAAACGTGAGCTACTTTTATCCCAGAAAAAGTATAGTCCCTATATAGACAATTGAGGTAGCGAGAAAACCGCAAACCACCCGGGTTAAGCCGCGGGGCGCTACTAGTTAGCCATATGTACCACCAATTTAAGAATCAGAATGTTTTCAATAGTGCCTCAGTTTGTTTGAAGTCCAAAGTTAATAACCATACCTTGATTTTCATTTTACATTTAATTTTGTTACAGGTATAAATGTTGAGCTCTTTGTTCAGTTTTTTGTAAAGAAATGGAGCTAGAAAACAGGACTGGGTATTAATGAAGTTGGTTCGGTATTGCTTAGTTTTTAAGTTAATGACTTGTTTGCGCCTCTCTTCCGTTACAGCAGGGTCATACGGTGTTATGCTATGTTGGTATAAAGCACTTTTAAAAATATAAAGCTGACGTACTGTTAAAACTTTACAAAGTTCATATAGTTCCGTTATTGGAAATAAGAAAGGCTTAAACGTCATGATTTTAAGAAGCGACCTTTGTGCTCTCTCTAGCGATATGAGATGAGCTATGAACGCACCGCCCCACGCGGTAATGACATAAGACAAAATAGATTGACAGAGTGCGTAGTAGATAGAAATAATAAGTTTGAAAGTTGTTACATGTCGCAGCTTCTTAAATATCCATATAAGCTTCCTAACGCGCGAGGTAAGCATATTTATATGAGGAGCCCAAGTCATTCGCTGGTCCAACATTATTCCCAGGTATTTAATTTCACTGACCTTGTCGAGGATAGGGCAATTGCAGAAGTCTCCTCTGTTATTACAGGAATTATGAACCTTAATGTTGAAATGACTTGGGGGAGCGCCAGGTGCACGTAAAGCAAATGCAATGTATTTTGTTTTATCTACATTAAGACTTAAGAGGTTGTCATTAAGCCAGTTAGAGACCAAAACCAGACCTTTTTCAGCCGATGCAAACACTTCCGGCCAAGTCTCTCCTCGAAAAATAATGGCGGTATCATCAGCATAAGTAACAATTTTTGCTTGATTTATTGTCATTGCACATAGCTCGTTAATATAAATTAGAAAAAGGCTTGGACCGAGTATGCTTCCTTGTGGCACACCATAAGAAATAGGAATTTCAGTACTAGTGTGACCTTCTATTTTAATGCACTGTGTTCTATTGGTGAGATAATTTTCAAAAAGATCAAGACATTTGCCTCGTACGCCGAGTTGCTCTAACTTTGATAGAAGGATAGGAAGAGACACTGTGTCAAATGCCTTTGCTAGGTCTAGGAATACCGCAAGACACTTTTGTTTTCTGTCGAGAGACTCGACCACTGTAGTACAAAGCTCCCTAACAGCATGCTCTGTCGACCTGCTTGCTCTGAAACCGAATTGTTCTTCAGCTAGAAGATTGTGCTTGTCTAAATACTTAAAGAGTCTGATATTTAGTATTTTTTCGAATATTTTGGATAGAGCTGGAAGAATTGATATAGGTCTATAGTTACTGATCACGTGTCTATCCCCACCCTTATGTACTGGGTGGACAATCGCCCTTTTAAAAATATTTGGAAACTTACCTGCATCAATGCAAATATTTAATAATTTAACTAGAGGAGGACCTATGATATTTCGAGCATTCTTCAGAAATTTTGTCGAGATATTGTCCCAACCTGCAGCAGAGTCAGTTTTTAAGCTTAAGATCACATTGTTAACTTCGTTTTCGTCAGTAGGTAAAATTACTAGGGAGTTTAAGGGTATATCCTGATTAGGACTAGATGAAGTTTTGGGTTGAGGGATATTATTGCATTTAACCTTTTCAGCCAGAGAACGACCGATACTGGAAAAATATGAATTAATTTCTTCTAACGACTCCGAAACAGATGTCTTGACACGCAGCAGTTCTAAAGGAGCAGATTTACTTGCTGTTATATTTGTTACATTTTTAATAGCTTTCCAAGTCAGCTTAGGGTCATGTAAGCTATTTTCCAATGTAGTTCGATCATAGTTAGTTTTAGCTGTATCAATTAATTTAGAACACATTCGTTTATATCTGTCGTAAATTGTTTTATAGTTTTCATTTTCAGGGCTATTCTTGCAATCCAGGTGTAATTTATCTTTATGTCTTATACATCGTAGAAGTCCAGGGGTTATCCAGGGTTTCAAGGTTCTTGCTCTTTTAGGCATTTTTATAGACTTAGTATGAGTGGCAATGGAATCAGATATCAAGGAAACAAAATTAGCTGCAATTTTATCCGGATCCCCTGAGGTAAAAATCTTATCAAAGTCTGTGGAGCTTAAGTGCAAAGACACGGTTTCCCAGTCAGTTTTGCTTATGCTTTTTATGGGCTTGTTAGAATTTCTGCATTTACTAATGCTTAGTACAACAGGGCGATGATCCGTAATTTGAGTTTCGATTACTGCAACGAATGAAGAAGAGCATGTTTTGAGTAGAACGTGATCCAGACAGTTTTCATATCGAGTTGGGAGAGTATGGGCGGGAAATAGGCCAGATTCAATAATAAGGTTAAGGTAATTTGAAACGTTGGTTTCTGATGAGCTGTTTCTTATATCTAAATTAACGTCACCCAATAATGCTATGTTTGTAAAATGTTTAACCGAAGAAAGAGTAACTTGTAATGAGTGTAGGAAATTTTCAATATTGAGAATCGACGGTGACCTGTACAATCCAATAACAACTGTGTTTGGTTGCAGCTTCAATATAAGACAATTTGCATCTTCAAAACTCAGTTCAATAATTTCATACTCAAGGTTCGAACGCACATACATTATGACACCGTCATTTTGATTATAGCAATCAGTGGTTTGATACATAGAGAAGCCTTCCAACTCAGAAGGATTTTTATCCTTGTGTAGCCAACTTTCAGTTAATATAGCAATATCACAGATGAAACCAAGCCGTTTTAATAGTATCTCAAACTGTAAAATATTTTTATACACGCTTCTTATGTTTAAAGTAATAATTTTGAGGCTGTTTTTAAGGTCACCGATATTATAGATACAGTCTTCCGGTCTACATGTAGTGTCAGTGGCAATTTTTACCTTATCCAGATCGTTTATTAAGTTATTATTCGCCATCATAAAATAGTAATATAGAAGTATTGGTGGATAATTGAAGGTATACATAAAAAAGTAGTGTTTTAACGAACGAATCATCATTGAAAAGATAAGGTAATATATATCTATATATACAGCGGCCATAGATCAGATAAGTTTTATCCCATAAGAAACAGGTTAGTGATTGACGTTCATAATGCGTTAGCGTTATTATTGGTGCATTGGAATGCTTCACGTCAGTACGCCGCCGCCCGCCGGCCGCATGAAATGAACTGCGATTATAAGAATATTGGGTTAGGAGTGTTAAGTTTTTTATACAAATCTCTATATATTTACAAGTAGTATTAGCTATGTAAGTAAGTTTTGTTGAAAGAGGCCTAATGAAGGAAAGTGTAAGTGACGGTCTCGGTGACAAGTAGTTATAAAAAAAGAACCGTGCAAAACGTAAACATAATATCAAGTCTGAGTGCAGGTAAGTGTATATACTTATTTTATGACCAAAACATACTCGTGCCTGTAAATTACTAGAACTAAATACGAATACATGAATTAAAACGGATAGTAGTCAATCTATTTTTAGCTTATCGGCTTGTTCTTCGTCGCGTAGTTGAATGGTAGGGGAAATTTCTGATTTTCTGACAAACACCTTACCGTTTACGGTCCAACAAAATTTATAAGTTTTGTTTTTTACCAACTGCCTTCCAAGATAAAACAGCCTCCTGGCTTTCGCCGTGAGATGTTCACTAATGAATACCGGGCTTGTCAAGTTATTTCCGAGACCCAGATGAGACGCATTAATCTTGTTATTCGGGTGGTTTATGTTATGAGTCTTGACTGATTTTAGTAGATTAAACTTCACGTCCGAGTTGTTTAGTTCCACTATTATAGTTTGCTTGCCTTCTTTTTTCCCTGGTAGTCGGTAGATGTCTCGGGGTATTATTGGTTCTAGTTGCAAAATTTTATACAGGTTCAGAACATAATTATAAAGATCTTTCGAAGACTCGTTTTCTTTCGATGGTACGTTGCGTATTTCGACGTGCGCGTTTTGTAAATTTCGAGAGATGTCCTCTATCTTAGTTTCAAGAGATCTAATTTGAAGATCTTGCTCTTTTATTTTCTCTTGACAATTTTTGAGCTTATCGGCCATGTCCTCATAGCGTGAAGTCAGAAATTCTATGGATTTTTCGAAGTGTTTTTCCACATTGTTGAGTCTGGACGATATATCACCTCTGAAACTATCCATGAAGGTCATAACTTCGTCTCTGAAACTTTTTAAATCCTTTTGCCAGTCTGGCTCATCATGGCCGCGACCTCGCTTAAAACGAGTAGATTTCCCAGATTTTTCGGTATCAGGAGTTGTTGTTTTATCTGGTGATCGAATCATATTAGGGCCGATTCAGAAGATAGGCAACACACTAATATTATTCCGTTTCTTTCGTCACACTTGAGAAACTTTTATTTGCACACGATAAAGTTAAGTACAAAAATTGCGTGCAACAACTGACGTGCAGGTTAAGTGAAACACGTCCGCTCGCAGTGGGCGCTTGCGGGGGGATGAAATTGGTTTTTCTTTATGATGCAATTGAAAGATCTATTAATGACAGTACTCCAATAAGAAAGCCTAGGCGCTTCTGCCCTTATAATTATCCGGATTGGTACACGGCCGACTTGATACGGGACATTAGGACAAAGTGGAGATACCATAAATTATTTAAAAAATCGGGATCACTTATGTACTACGAAACGTTTTCTCGATACCGAGCTCAAGTTAAACTTAAATTAGTATTAGCATTTGAAGCCCACCATCATAAAATGCAGATGAGTATTGAAAACGACCCGTAATCATTTTAGAATTTTATTAGAAGCAAACAATCTAAACGGAACAAAACTCCAATTACTAAAGACGGACGGCAGTTGAATGAAGAGGAGTGCTTCTTACTTTAAATCTGTATACAGTGATATTAGGGCGGTTTTGGACCCGGATGAGGCGCAGCGGGCGTCAGGTAGAATTGTGAGCGCGGCGCGCATTCACATCGGCCCGTTTGGCTTAAGTGAAGTGCGCGACGCGCTCCGACGGCTGAAGCCCAAATACTCAGCGGGTCCAGATGGCATACCACC
Organism: Apeira syringaria; assembly: GCA_934044485.1. NCBI lineage: Eukaryota > Metazoa > Arthropoda > Insecta > Lepidoptera > Geometridae > Apeira > Apeira syringaria. Next base: position 2,128,789 of record OW203662.1, read on the forward strand.
ATATATTGTAAAAGATTGCAGCTCTGTTTTTGAGAGGCCCCTAGTACATATCTTCAATTTATTTTTAAAATTAGGTACTTATCCGAACAGTTGGAAAATCACCAAAGTAGTCCCGGTTCCAAAAGGTTCCAGGTTTGTGGTTAACGGATATAGACCAGTAGCAGTACTGTCGGTGTTTGCTAAAATTTTCGAATCGGTGTTACATAAATCCATATATACCCAAGTGAGCCCACAACTGACCGACGCCCAGCACGGTTTTCGCCCAAACAGGTGTACGGCGAGTAACTTGATGTCTTTCATGACATACCTGACGCCAACTGTCGACGCTGGGGGGCAAGTAGACACAACGTACTTCGACTACCAGAAGGCGATCGACGTTTGCGGCTCTAGGCTTCACTCCTCATCTTCTAAAATTCTTCGCGAGTTACCTTGCCGAGCGCAGACAGTACGTTGAATATGAAGGACTTCAATCTAGGTTTTACTTTACTTTTTCTGGTATTAGTCAAGGAAGCAATCTAGGTCCGTTAGAATTTATGTTAATGCTTAACGACCTCCCGACAGTTTTAGTTGATTCGAAATGCTTACTTTTTGCAGATGATCTCAAATTGGTTCTGCCCATTGCTGATGCTAATGACTGTGAACGCTTACAGCGGGATATTGACAGAGTGGTAGAGTAATACATTTAGTTTTAATATCTCAAAATGCAGTGTGATGACCTACAGCCGCGCTCGTACCCCACTGCATCACCAATACGAGATGGATGGTAATGTTGTACCACGTGTAATGCACATTAGGGATCTGGGGGTCGAAATGGTAACTGAGTTAACGTTTCGTAGGCACATTATAGGCATCTGTACTAAATCATTTAAAACATTAGGCTTTCTCTTGAGGCAATGTGAGGATTTTCACAGTACACAGGCGATTAAGGTACTGTACAATGCACTTGTCAGAAGTCGCCTTGAAATGAGTGCTATAATCTGGAACCCTTACGAGGCTAAGCATAATACCTAAGTATAGACTTATGGTAGAAAAAATTTAAAAGAAATTCACTAGGTTCCTATACTCTAAAGAATACGGCGTGTATCCCTGCTTCCCGCTGATGTATCCGAGTCTTTTCGTCATCGGCATGGTCGGATACACCACCTTGGCGGTAAGGAGAGACGTCGCGCTTGCTACTTACATTAATTCCTCGCTCGGGCGCTGATGAGTTTGCACGTCTCCGTGATTTTTGTTCATTGACGTACCTTGTCTCTACGACAGATGTCACAAAATGCAGCGCACCCCACCATCGCATAGCCTGGCCTCAGATTCGGTTGATTCCGACATTCCAACAGCGAGCGAGACGGGGAAGTCGGTACCGGCCCAAAAAGGGCTCAAGCGCAGAAGAGTAGCGGATGGTCCAAGTGACACGGTGAGCGCGTTAAAGAAACATTTGACAGAGTTAATCGACAGCAAGTTAAAAAAACTTGATGACCGATTTTCGGAAATGTGTAAGTCTCTTGAATTCATGACCTCTAAATACGAAGACTTAAAAAAGGAAGTACAAGGTATGGCTCAACAACGAGAGGAAGATAGAAAATACATCATGGAACTAGAGAGTAAAATGGAAGAGATGGAAAAGATCAGCAATCTTCAACTATTGAAATAAGAAATGTCCCAAAAAGTGAGACTGAGACCAAAGCAGATTTACTAAAGATTGCTGCTAATTTGGGAACATCCTTAGGATTAGATCTCAAGAAATCCGAAGTAGAAGATATCTACAGAGTCAACCCTAAACAAGGAAAAAAATCCATAATACTTTTGAAATTTACTACAATTATCCGGAGAGAAGAAGTGATTGCTTCAGTAAAAAAATATAACATAGAACATTCAACTAAGTTGACGTCTCAACAACTGGGTATGTCACCACCCTCTGTACCGGTCTATGTCGCTGAGCACTTAACACCAAAGGCTCGTAGGCTCTTTTTTCTTGCAAGAGATTTTGCGAAAACTAATAACTTTCAATTTTGCTGGTGTTCCTTCGGAAGGATCTTTTTGCGGAAAAAAGAAGGATCCCCGTAACCACGCTATATCTAATTCTTGTTTGGGTTCTTGTCTTTTGGTGAGTAATTTTAATAACAATAATGGAAATGTGGTATTCTTTTTTATACCTGAACGCCGTTACTGTAATATTAAAGCTATGTGTGAATTAATTATATTCATACATTTTCTCCTTACGCAGATATAACTCTTTACTATTTTTACAATAAATTATGTATAGACGCAATATTTTAAAAGATTGAGACAACTATAATATTTCAAAATGTATATGTAAATGTAACGTGGATGAGGCGCACACTTATATTGACAACTTACACAAGAAACTTACTATAGTTTCTCAGAACATACGTAGTATTGATTGTAATCTATCTCAGCTAGAAATCTGTCTAACACGATTAAATCTAGATATTCATGTGATAATTTTGACTGAATGCTGGTTAAACTCAATCAGTTATATACCTAAATTAAACAACTATGTTACGCATTGTTCAAAAAATAATAAGTCACAGAATGAGGGTGTAAGAGTGTAAGGTGAATGGTATTTATTCGTTGTGATATTGTGGCATCAGTAACTGAGCCAATGGCATTTGAAGCCAATTGCTTATCCATCCAGCTAGGAACTGACACAAATATAATTGCAATTTATCGTCCACCTAGATATCATGTTTTAGATATTTTTTTTACCTCTTTGGATAGGCTACTAACGTCATCAACAACTTACAGCAATATTATTCTAGCGGGTGATATTAACATTATTATTCTAAACACTTTAAACAAGGATTGTGAAGAATATTAAAATTTATTGGCTCACCACGAACTTCTACCAACACACGAACTTCCAACCCGAGAGAAAAGCTGCCTAGATCATATATTCTTAAAATCTAAACTTGAACCAACGACGTTTGTGATAAATTCTACCATGACAGATCATTATACTACAGCTCTTATTGTTAATAATCACCAACACTACAGTAAAAATATATTTCATAGTGTATCAAATTACGATAACAGTTAGTGTTAGACTTAGATGATAAAACAATTAACTCTGTTCTTGAAGTCGATGATGTCAATCGGGCCACTCTTATCTTAATGAGTGAACTTAAACGAGTAGTAGATAAAAATACAAAACTGGTAAACGTGCCTTGTCGAAGGAGGAATAAAGAATCTTGGATAGCACCTGGACTACTTAAATGCATTAAGCATCGCGATAAACTTCATTTAACTTGAAACACGATCCCGATAATAAAATCCTGGCTACCACCTATAAACGCTATCGCATTTTTTGGTGTAATATATTAAAAAAGGTTAAAGCGAATTTTGATAAGTCTGAACTAGAGAGTGTTAAAAGGGACCCAAAAAAACTTGGAAAATTATAAAATAAATCTCAAAATTAGATTCTGCTCTAAATAGTGACAAAGAAAATGAAATTTTACTAAATATGAAAGACAATCCTGCTAGCTCAGTAAATTATATAAATAAATATTTTGCGAATATTGGTAAATCACTGGCAGACGTCATACTTAGTAGTAGAGGGCAACCACAAAATACAATTTCTGCAACAAATAGTAACTCTTTTGTGCTATTAGACACAAATTCTAGCAAAGTTGAGGCAACTAAAATGAGTCTCAAGGTAAACTGTGCTGTTGGCAATGATGGAGTTCCCGCCAAACTAATAAGACAGGCCAAACAACGTTCCAATTTTGGAACGCCTTCTAAACAAGCGACTCGTATCCTATCTTACTACATTTAATTTACTTTCGGGTAATCAATTTGGATTCATCCCTGGGAAATCCACAGAACATGCCTTGAACGAATTCACCTATGAGCCCACAGCTATTCGAGCACACACAAGTGATAGGTGTGATAGCTCAAAAAGTGATTTATGTTCGTGTCCACAACTAGAGCGAGTCAGGTGTATAAAATACCTAGGAGTTACAGTAGATAACCGACTTACCTGGAAAGAACATATTCAGGCTTTATCTGGAAGAATCCGAAAGTTAATAACAATTTTTAAACGTTTGAGGCACACATACATGATACCAGACTGATAAAAATTGTTTTTACTACTCACTGTGTCAGTCAATATTAACATATTGCACTTCAGCTTGGGGTGGGACTTATAAAACTTTCATGTTACGTGCAGAGAGATCTCAAAGAGCTGTACTCAAGGTCATGCTAGTTTTAGCATGCAAGGTTGTTAGTTTTAGTGCGTTTTATCAGAATGTGCGTGGTTTAAAGTCCAAACTACGTACACGGCGCAACAATTTGGCGCTAATAGATCATGCACTTGTTGCAATAACAGAGACGTTTCTTGATAAGTCTGTTGAAGACTCTGAACTTGAATGCAGCGATTGGAGTATTTTACGACGAGACCGAAACACACCATGCGGAGATGTCGCACTGGCTGCACGAAGTCCCATCGTTCTTTGCCGTCACTGTGACTTAGAAACCGAGCACGGTGAAGATCTCTGGGCTAGCTTTTTATGGAATGGACGCCAATTTTATGTGTGTGTTGTTTACATCGGCAAGTGATAGTGACTACATGCAATGGTTTACAAAGGTAGAAAGTTTCATACATATGATTAAAGCAATCGTAATCATAATTGGAGACATAAACTTGAACAGTGCTTCTGTAAATATTAAAAATTATTATTGTTATTTCCAGACATATTGTTGTCTATCAGAAAATAATGTTGTAAGTAATGTATACGGAGGAATGTTGGATGTCGTGTTGGTCCAGGAGAGAGATGAGGTGAAAGGAATTCAGGTCATGATTGCAGATGGATTAGTTGAACCAGACGCGTATCACCCACCATTAGATATTGAAGTAAGAGTCGACGCGGCGCGTCAGTCTAATCGTCTTCCACCTACCAATATCGGTTCCTCCAAAGACTGGAACTTTACAAAATGTGACTATAAACAGTTAGTCTCCCTATTCTCAGAATGTTCTTGGGATACAGTCTTGCAAGCCAACAATGTTCATGATGCGACTAAACATATGTACAAAATTGTATACAATGTCTTTGATCAGTGCACGCCTAAAAAGCACCGCAACAAGACTATAAGCAGGCGCTATCCTGTCTGGTTTACTGGGGACATTATCCAGGATATAAAAAATAAAATAAAATTGCACACCTTGTGGAAGCGAACGAACTGTAAAGATACCTACGAATTATTCGCTGACCTTAGAAAGAACCTTAAACTTCGTATAGCAGCCTGTTATATCTCATATAAACAATCTATTGAAAATAATATTCAGACCAACCCTCGGGAGTTTTGGAAGCATATTTCTAGTTTGCGTGTAAAAGGTGGATTTAAGCCCGACATCACATACAAAAACCAAATTTTTTCAGGTGTCGATGCAGCTGAAGCTTTTGCCAGCTACTTCGCTAGCGTATTTTTACCAGACCTACCCCTACTTGACCCTGACGCAGCACAAAGCCATGATAACGGTCGTAATGGCAATTATGTTAACATGTTCTTTATCACACCGCATGACGTCATGTTCGGAATGCATAAATTAAAACCTGGTAGCTCTGCAGGGCCAGATAATTTTCCACCGATCATTTTAAGGCGAACCAAAAAGCACCTTTGCATTCCCTTGTGTCACATTTATAACCTGGCGTTAGAGACTGGGCAATATCCTCCCCAGTGGAAATTGACGAGAGTAGCTCCAATCTCAAAGGGCTCGAACAAGTCAAATGTGGAGGAATACCGGCCTATTTCCGTTTTGTCTTCTCCAGCAAAGGTGTTTGAAAGCATTATCCACAGGCACATTTTAACTCAAGTGGATAAATATCTTTGTAGTGAGCAGCATGGCTTCCGACCTAAGAGATCTGTAGAATCCAATCTCTTGACGCTTATCGAGTTCATATCTGCTAGTCTGGATAGAGGCTCACAAGTGGATGTCCTTTACTTTGATTTCCGAAGAGCTTTCGATAGGGCTAACAATGACATTCTGCTGGCAAAACTTAGTACTATAGGCTTTGCCCCGAGACTTCTCCGGCTCCTTGCAAACTATCTTCGTGATCGCCAGCAGTTTGTCAGACTCGGCTTATACGAATCCAAACCATATCACACGCGCTCTGGAGTTAGCCAGGGCTCTGTATTGGGACCCCTTTTATTTCTATTAATGGTAAATGATCTTCCCTCCGTTGTAAGAAACTCTCGATGCTTGTTGTACGCAGACGACCTCAAACTCTTTACAGAGGTAAGGTATCCGGCTGATGGTACAGCTTTGCAGGAAGATGTCGATAAGATATACCATTGGAGTCTGGAAAATAAAACGGAATTCAACACCTCCAAATGTCATGCCATGACATTTGGACGAATGTTTCATCCGATATCGTATGACTACAAAATAAATGGTAGCAGTGTAACTCGCTCGACAGTTATGAAAGATCTGGGAGTCTTATTTGACAGCAAGTTAACTTTTCATGACCATGTACTCGCGCTGGCTAAAGAGTCGTTTAGGCATTTGGGCTTCATTTTGAGAAATGCTAATGACTTTCACAAAATCGACGTTATAAGGTTAATATTTGGTGCGTTAGTCCGTACCAAATTAGAAAGTGCTATGTGCGTCTGGAGCCCCTATGAGCGCAAATATTCACTCATGCTTGAAAAAGTTCAAAAAGCTTTTCTCAAGTACCTGTATAAACGTGTGAATGGGTACTATCCTTACATGTACCCAACGAAATTCTTCTTAGGGTGCTTAGGGTATAATTCCCTAGAAGTTAGGCGGGATGAGCGACAGCTTCTTGTTATGTGCAAGGTGCTAAGAGGACAGATCGATTCGCCAGATCTACATGATGTTCTGTGCCAGTTTTATGTCCCTGAGAACTACAATCGTAGTAGGAGACACCGACTTTTCGCCGTTCCATGTTGTCGCACCGAAGCGCGACGTGTGTCGTCCATACCACGCACGCTTATAGCACTCAACGCTCTCCTGGAAACCAACCCAGCATGTGATTTTTTTGCTGATGGATGGAAGGTTATTTTGGATGAGTGTCTGAAATCTTGTGAGAGGAAAGCATGAATGGGTTCCGATATAATTCTATTTTCTGTACATTATTTGATTAGTTTCAATGTTTGCACTCTTTTTTAAACTTATTATGTTATTTTGTGTAGTAATAAATTAATTAATGTAATTGGTGTAAACCGTTTTAATTAATTCAATAAATAAATAAATGCTTAACAAGCCTTTTATATTTCCAACAAAACAACAATACCGTGAGGCAAAAGTGCTAACAGTTAGGCAGCTGTACATTTTGAAAAGCATCGTAGTTACTCATGTGAATTTACCATATGATTTAACATTTTTTCATACCAATCGACGTAAGGATAAAATGATTCATTTGGAAAAGTTTTCAACTTCACTGGCTCAAAGACACCTATGTTTTTTGGGTCCATATTTGTACAAAAAAAAATAAGTCAGCATATGAATATTTACTGTTTAACAGTAACTAAATGTAAAAAGGAGTTAACTTCGTTTTTACTGAAACTATCTTATGTTGAGACGGAAACTTTACTAACAACTATTAAATAATTCTTAAATAATAATATTATAATTCTGAACTGTCATGTGGCTACTATAATAGGTAGTTCTTGGCAGGTTTATTCATGTTACGATTGTACTCAACTAATTTCTATAATATCTACTGATCAAATTTCACCCGATATAGTAGATATTTAATTTATACTTCACAATAATATATCAAGATATACTAACAAATTCTTCCATTTATTCTAATTTCCATCAAGTATTAAAAATAATGAATTTAAAATATTGAAACAAAACCACCAAAAATGAATATCAACGTTTTATGGTTTTATGGTAGGTGAGCACCCGACGATTTAACGTAATAACTATGTTTTTTTTTTTGTTTTTTTTATATCGGATGATAGACTAAATGTCAATCATGTCTGTTTTTCTTTTATAATCATATTATACTGTAACATTTTTAAGAATTATACCTAAAGTTAAAAGATATTAATAATGAGCTAAGAGTTTGTAGTACTTATTCTTTATTTTATTACAAATTCGGTACATATTATTTTAATATTTTACTCAATGCGGACTGTTAATTATATAACTATATACTCAAAATGTATAACTTACCTTGATTATTCATTTAAATCTCATTATAGTCTATTCTGTTTTTATTAAAATCTACCTGCTACTAATATCAATAACTTAAGTAATATCAAGCCGCTTGTGCACTTGTACCATACACCAATGTTAGATAAGGACAGCATAAAATTGTTATGTTCGCATGCCTGACACTGGCGGCCCGTTCGCTACCGGCATAGACGAACTATTGTTTACTATTTTTGTGTGATAATGTGGGTAGGTTTTATGTATTGTACTTAGGTTAATTTGTTCTTGATATTATTTATGCCTGGCCGCCTACCTAATCCTTTTTATTGATAGCATATTGGGAGCATGATAATGATTTTAATTTTAATTTGTAAAATATATAGTCCCGTGTTTTGGAATCCTTAGTAGCTGTAACACAGGAAATCCTAGCACAGCTACTAATGATGCCTTTAGTGTTATATTGTAGTTTCTAAGATAATAAACATTTTTTGTGAATTTCATCAATACTAAAGATGTAAATTAAGTAATTTTTGTATAATTGGAATGAATAAATGAATTAATAATTATTATTAATTATATGTTTAGAGTAGTACGTGGCTGGCTGCACCACCCGGAGGTGCTCGGGGTACTGCGGCTGTGCGCCCCGGATAGAGGAGGAGGTAAACGCCGTCGTCGTCTCGCCACATTCTCGGGGGTTGCAGCTAGAACTGATCTGCTCAAGTTTGCCCCGATATCACGAGCCATACGTATTTTAAATATAATCTCGCATGATATTGATATTTTTGCATGTAGCCTGACGAAATTCACGGAAGTGGCTCAAAAATGTACTGAAAATAATTACTAATGTACCTACTAAGATAAGCATACCAATTTTATTGTGTTAAGTTGATTATTTTATATAAGTATTTAATGTTATGTTATTTAATGTTAAAATTATTTTTAAACTCATAGCACTGTATTAGTTTCTTACTGTAAAGGTGTTATGGAAGGTGTAAATAAATAAATAAATAAATAAAACTGTGCTTCCATTTTTTTCGATCTTATGGTACTACCCCCTTAAGATTTTAGGTCTACAAATCCTTTATAAATCAAAATTTAAACGAATATCGAATATATAAAGCTGAAGAGTTTGTTTGTTTGGTTGATCGCGAAATCTCAGGACGCACTAGATGAAATTGAAAAATTCATCTAGAAAAGGAAGAGCTTGGATACGTGTCGTGTGAGAGAGTGTATGTTCTGTGGAGTGTTTTATGAGTGGGAGTGTTTGTTGTTTGAGATGTGTGTAGTGTGTTTGGGTGCATGTAGAGTTAGTGATTGCTATTATTTTTGGGGAGTGTGCTTATGATTAATGAGTGGTTTCTTTTGGCCTCAACTGAATGTCTTAAACTCTTAATACATTTTTTTCCTAGCATGCTAGGAAAAAAACAGATTCCACTCGTACGTCTTGTCGCCCGCTGTAGTACGGAAAGCAAACAAGGCCAGGGAGACGCGTCACGGTTTTATTATTCAATTGACACATTAGTCTACCTATTTTATTCATAAATAATCAAGTGGGGGTTTTACCGAGAATTAAGAGCATTTGAAGTAAAACGGTTTTATTATTGCAATAGCTTTTTATTTTATTATTTTTGTATAGGTATTTTTCATTTTAAAAAAAATAGTTTAAAAAGAATCTATTCGGTTTTTGTACTTCTACAAGTTTTTCTCCTGCCTCTAATATTTTTATACCAATATATACGTTCGTTACCATCATAAAGTGCATTTGAAAATACTCCGTTTGCGTAATTTTGGCATTGGGCGCACCCTTGAAAGTTTCCTCGAAGTTATTTTTTGCCTATCAAGAAGGTTTTTCTTTAGTTTGCTTTTAAAAACGCTAGTATTTACTTTAGTTCTTAAAGGTGGGACAAATCGTTCTAGATCTTGAAGGCACTAAACTTGAAACAATCTTGAAATCCAGTTGTAGTATATATCGGGGCCTACAGAGTATTATGTAGGGCTTTGAACATGTATTTATCCATGTCTTTCGACCATGACAGCATTTCAAAAAGGCACCCTGCCCTTCCCCCTCCCTACAAGCTGTTTTCAAGAGTCATCACGAATCCTCCCAAACGTTGGTTTGATGACTTCCAGCTTCCGGAACAAGCTGGTTTCCGAAAAGACCACAGTATCAAAGACGGCTATATTCAGCGTTTGTGGACTAATTTCAGAGAACAAATTTCGAAGGCGATTCCATTGCAAAGAGGCGTGAAACAGGGAGACGCAATCTCTCCCAAACAGTTCACTGTCGCATTGAAGGACGCCTTTAAGCTCTTGGAATGGCAAGGATTCGGCAACAACATCGACGGCGAGTACATCACTCACCTTCGGTTTGCCGACGATATTGTGGTCATGGCAGAATCGATGGAAGACTTCAGCAAGATCCTCGAAGGCCTCAACAGAGTTTCCCTAAGGATGGGCCTTAAAATGAACATGGACAAGACGAAACTTTTGCCAAATGCCCATGTTGCACCTGCATCAGTATCAATTGGGAACTCTATTCTAGAAGTTGTTGACCTTTCCGTCTACCTAAGATAAACAGTCCAATTGGGCAAGTCCAACTTCGAGAAAGAGGTCAATCGTCGACTCCAACTCAGTTGGGCAGCGTTCGAGAAACTCCGTGACGTCTTCTACTCCAAAATACCATAAAGCTTGAAAACTAAGATATTCGACCAGTGTGTGTTACCAGTGATGACTTACGGAACAGAAACGTGGTCTCAGACTATGAGGTTCATGAACAGACTCAAAGTCACACAGAGAGCTATGTAGAGGGCTATGCTCGGGATTTCTTTACACAATCGAATTAGAAATGAGGAGATCTATGTGTTAACAATGATGTTTTACTAAAGATTACGTATATTCATACTGCGCGGTGCTCAGATTTTGTTCCTTTACGACATAAACATGCTTACTGCGACAGATAATACGGTACAAATAATAAAGAAAAGGATAGCTATATGTTTAGACTTGCGCTTGAAATACGCGTCGCAATGAAAATTACTACAGTTGGCTTAATTTTGCCGCCTCAGTTTCCGCGCGCTTTAATATTTCTCTTTCGTAGTTGTAAAAATAATGTTTGACAATATTTAAAAGTTATAAGTAATTTACTTACCATCTTTGTGTCCTTTAATTAAGTTAACAATTTACAGTTTACTATAGATTCAGATTCAGATGTAGTAAATAAATCAGAATCAGAATCTGTCTGGATAGTTACCTGTATATTATTAAATGAATTGAAGGTAACAAAATCATATATTATTTCTAAAGGATATCCTCAAACTTTAAAAACATTAACTTTGGTGGATAAATGTAATAAGTAAATAGTTATTAAATTACGTCAATAATCTATCAGCAGTTCTAAGCATTAATAATAAAAAATACATTTTTACCTGGATCTGTTTCTTCTGACACAAATTCTTGACATGTTCACCTAAAAAGTAATCTTTAGAAGACGCGTCAGTAAACACATACAAGTACGACCCCACTCTGCTTGCCTGTAACGCTTTCTGGATTCCAGTAAGTGACATTTCCTCTGTATCACCATTTCCATATTCAGACACACGTACACGATCCAATTCGTCTTGAAACACAGATGCAGATGTAGTGCTCTTTGTTAAATTAGAATCTGGAAGAAGTTTTTATTTATTTATTGCACTCAAACCCCCGCATAAGATTCCCTGTGTCGCGGGAGGTATGAACATACACAATCACAGCACACAAACATCCAAGACTAGGGGTAAACACCTACACTCATCGCACTCATGTTTGTCACTGCCGGGTTTCGAACCCAGGGCCCCGGAGACCCATATTAAGTCATGTGACAAACCACTGAGCCACGGTGACCGTTGTATTTTACATACGTAGATATATACATTACAATGTTTACAACACAATCTAGGGATACGTTGTTTCGAAATCAAACATGCCTTTATTGTTTGAAACGTATTTAATTATTTTTTTCTAATGGACTAATGCTGTTTGCTTCTACCAGCATTTACAGCTTCACCAAAGATGGGGCGAGCACAGATGGTGCTCAGCCCGGTATTGTGCGGGCGCAGAAGGCGCATCGCCTAATGAGGTTAGCGCTGACGGCGCTGTGCCATTAGGAGAGGACAAGGCGACTAGCTCAAGGGCAACAGTGAGGTTTGAACCTCGGCTTGAGCTGTCGCCAGGACTGGAAGTTATCGGATAAAAGTTTATATATACAGACAGAACCCTGTTTATTCCTTTTCGAAATGTATATATTAAAATGAGAAACAATTGAAAACATACAAATTACCGAGCAATCTTCTTAGTACCTAGTTGCGAAAAAATCTGTTATTTTTTTTAGATTAACAGTGTTTTATAGAAACACCAGAGTAATTCTATAAAAAAAACTCGCTTGCAACTCGTTTTTTTAAATAAGTTAAAACTCGTGTTTTAAGACCCCTTATTATGAAACAGTTTCATGAACTACTTCGTATCACATATAAAAAATGTCCTACAATAACGTTAATTGTTACAGTTAGAGACAACCACCTACTTGGTATCCGTGACAACAAAACAATCAAATTCTTGTGACAAAAGAGAAATCCAGTCATATAATAAATGTGAAAGTCTGGATGGATGCATGGATGGATGTTTGTTACTCAATCACGCTAGAACTGTAGAACGGCTTTGGATGAAATTTGGTATGTATATCCTCCAGGATCCGGAATAACTTATAGACTACTTTTCACCATCATCATCAATCATCATTAGCGAGTGAAACAACTGGGCGCAGCTAGTAAATAATGAACGGGTTATAATATTTTTTCCATGGGAGAAATCTGCAAGTGTTCTCAATTGATTAAAAATAAAATCGGCTTGGGAGTCGTTTAGAAGTATTATATATGTATAAAACAGTGGACAAACGAGCTGACTAAGATCGCAGGTAAGGGCTGGATTCGGGTCACTTTCATCCAGTCCTTGTGAAAATCAATAGAGTAGGCATACATTATATCCAGCAGTGGATGTCCTATGTCTGACATGATGATGATGATGATGAAGATAAAATACGGGAATTACTCACGTTGTAAGTCAGAGGGTTCCGTCTACAGTTCGACGAGTCGAATAGTTCACTGTGTTGCCCCCGAATGAGGTCGAAACTATAGTCGTAACCCTTTGATTTACTACGTAAGTAATTTATGTATTTTTATTATATATATTCATAATGTGACAAAACCACGTCCGCATTAATACCACAAAAAGTTAAAAGTATGTTACCTGGATCATTGATTGAGGCGAGAACGTAATGTTTGATCTCACTCGACTTCGCTGTTAGCGCAATTTCTAAAATTTCCTTTGCTTCTCTTTTGACTTCTTCGATAACATATGACATGGATATAGTGTCGTCTATAGCAAAAGCTAAGCTGATGCCTTCATCACCGGATATATTTATTATTTTAAAGTACAAATATATGAACATCAATAAAGACTTAGGCAGCAACATATTCAGGGATATATCTGTACACTATGATCCAGCACTATTAATTCAACTCAATTTATAGAATTGGAATCGGTAGGAAAGTCGTATATTTATAGCAAATGACGTTATTGTGTTTGTAATTGTGTAAGCTTATAACATAAATCAATATATAGCTATCACGTTAGTACGTTGATACGACGTATAATTTTCCTCGTTACTTAACATTGCGAAATACAATAAATGTGTTATTTTCAGTGTATACACGATTTCGGTCTTCCCTTTTGAGCTTTGGAATTTAAAATTTCAAACTAGATATATGCTGATTTCATATTAAAATTTGTTTTCGACTTTTAGTGAATCGGAGTCTTGGCTTCGCCCATGATGTCAATTAAATTGTACTTAGTGTAACCGCCGTATTCCACTACGGCTATACTAAGAAAAGTAGGTAGCCTAAGCATTCTCTTCTTCTTAGTCGTTCCTTCACTGCTGAGGATCGTGACTCTGATTCAGTCGGTCAACGAGCTGTCTCCATCGGTTCCGCTCCGTCGCCTGGTGGAGTTCGGCGTTTATAGGGATTTTAGGTGTTCGGAAATTAGATCTGACCACCGTTTAGGGCTAAGGCCTCTGGGTCTTTTACCCTCTATCTTCCTCATCACCATCAAATGCTCAAGGTTGTCTGCTTCTCTTCGTGCAATATTGTCAAAGTATCGTACTATACGCTCTAAACAGACTGTGTATAGCCGCTGAGCATTTTCTATCTTAAGCTACTTTAAGATGGAGATGTTTGTGCGACGGGCCGTCCATGGTATTCGCAGCATACGGCGCCAACACCACACTTTAAAGGGTTTGTCTGCGGCCTTAAGAGTCTATGTCTCTGCGCCGTATATAGCAATGGGAAAGACAAGTGTGCGAACCAGGTGTATTCTTGTACCGATTCTTGATGTTTCTGTTTCTCCACATCTTGCTCAGTTGAGTCATTGCCGTTTTTGCCATTCCGATTCGTCTGCGTATTTCTGGCTCGCATTTGCCGGTATTATTTATTATTGATCCTAAATATTAGAACTGGTTCACGGTTTCATACACTTGTAGGAGGTCAGTATGCTGAGTGGTTGCGAAAAGATCAATCACCATGAGTTTGGTCTTCGCTTTATTAATGGCGAGTCCCATGCCTTGACTAACAGTCTCCAGACGTTCCAGCAGCTCTGCCATTTCCACCTCAGATGATACAAAGATGGTGGTGTCATCTGCATAACGGAGATTGGATATGCTGACTCCATTTATCTTGAATCCACCCTTCCATTTCTCAAGCGATTGGCGCATGATATACTTGACATATTATTATATGTTAAATAATACGGAAGAGATAACACATCCCTGGCAAACGCCTTTATGTAATTTGAAGCACTTTGATGTTGTATCTCTTACTGTAACGGTGCCATATCCTGATTCGTACAGATTGCGAATCATCATGATAAGCTGAGCGAGCACACCTGTTTTGCCAAGAATCTCCAACAGTTTGTCGCATTTAACGCAGTCGAAAGTCTTTTGGTAATCCACAAAATATATGAAAGTTGGGGTGTTGTACTCATAGTATTTTTCCACTTTGAGCCAAAGATTTAGTATTTGCTCTCTAGTACTTCTTCCCTTGACAAAACCAGCTTGTTTTTGAGGTATTTGCCATTCTAGGTAAGATCTTAGCCTCGCATTGATGATGTATAGTAGGATTTTACTAGCATGTGATATTAGAGCCAAAGTTCTTTAGTTATTACAGTTGCGTACCGAGCCCTTTTTATGTAAAGGAAGGATAGAGGAATGCACCCAGTCGGACGGCCATTGTCCAGTTTGCCATATTGAATTACAGACGTTATGCAAATAGGTTATTTTGTTGGGGCCTAGGCCTTTCCTAGATCCTGATCCTGTTAAAGTTTCTCGCAGTATTTCCTCCATCTCTCGGCAACTTCGGCAACTTCATGTACAGGTTTGCCATCGTTGTCGTCTATAATCCATGAGTATGGCTTAAATTCGCGTGTAATTTGTTGTTTTTTCTTTTTTTTTTTTAAATTTCACACAAGGTCTTCAGGTCTCAAACTAGGCAGAGCCTATACTATGGTAACCTGATGACTGATATATATACTTATATACATATACACACCCAGAAACAGGTAAATCCGGGAATCGAACCCGGGACCAGTGGCTCAGAGAGGCGGAGTGCTTCAACTGCGCCAACCGGCCAGTCGAGCCGGTTGGCTCAGTAGGTTTGACCTTTTTGAAGAAATCAGCAGTTTGGATCTTTTCTGCATGGCGTTCAAGCTTAAGGATCACATAATTATAATTGATCAAAATAAACTTTAGTAGCTTAAACATTACTAAAAGTATAAAAATAGCTTGTAGCTTGTAGCGGGGTCTACACATGCCGCATTGCGTTAACCAAATAACTTTTTGTATTTCTTCATTTCTTACCGTGAATAACTGCCTTATCAAGGGAGCGCTTCTGTGATTTTCATACAGGGCACGTTAAACCTATCGGTCCTGTCTGTCTTAGGATAACAGTCGTTACGCTATGTATGTATAATATGTATTATCCCGCTTTACTCACGTTTATAGTCGAAGTAAGTATTTCGACGAAGGCTTCGTTAGGCCATGTTGGAGGCCTTGGGAGACCTGGAACTTCCGACGAGCTGGCAACTAGTATGTCTACCAGCCCGCATTAGCCAGCGTGGTAGATTCTTGAAAATACTCCTCTCCCAGAGGCGTGTTGGGCTGATTATTTGGTGTTAGTGATTTATAAAAGTCTAACAAGGTAACGAAAATGTCATATCGCCATCCAAAACTTAGGCTCCGCATATACGGAAATCCGTAATGTTTCTGTTTGGAGAGCTATACTAAAGGCGTTTTTTATTCATTCAAATCTGTAACAATTTCATTTTCAAACACGACGTAGTTTAAGAAATTAAGGTTAGTAATAATACCTACTTGCATTGTCCGAGTAGGTAGTACCGAGTAGGTAGGTACATAAAATAGTGCACCTTGTCGTTATATAAAGTTTTTGGCTGCGCATATAAATTAATTATTTATCTGATTTGTAGAAATTTAAAAATTATATGCACAGGTAAACATACGAATTTGTATATTATGAAATGTATAATTCTTCCAAAAGCTGTAAATGTGAAATTGAGAGCCTGGGTTATCATATTGTGATAGTTATGGTCTGGCTGTTGATATCAACAATAAAGAAAATATGTACACGTAAAGAAATACAAATCTGACGAATTTTATTCCAGATGTTAGTCAGATATGGGTTGATTTGAGAACCTTCTCTTTTTTTGAAGTTGGCTAACGTATATATAAGGTTAGGTATAGGAGTGATAAAAATATGATTATAAACTTTTTTGTATAGTTAGTAAGGTTGTCGGTATTTCTCTAAACGTTAATAAAGGTAACTATAAATTATCCTATGGTTTGACAACAAATTCGTGAGCCGCCGTGGCTCAGTGACACTGACTTTAGAACCGAACCCGGGTTCGAATCCCAGCTGGGGCAAATACTTCTGTGATGAGCATAGATGTTTGTTCTCGGGTCTTGGATGTTTGTGTATTGTGTGCAAAATTTCGATTTAAAAAAAAACGACTATAGATGAGACATTTGTATAAATACTTACGATACGATACTTACATACTACATACGACCGTGAAGATTTTACCGTGCAACTTAGTTTTAGAATAAGTTACTTCAGAAGAATCTGCAACCAAAAATACCGGGAGATATTTTTCTTTAATTTTATTTTTATTTATTTTAGGATCTTCAAACAGTACATAACAAAAAATTACAATTAAATGCGAAAAATATAAGTATAGTTAGTTGATGTACCAACAGCGTAGACCACAGTTTAAAATATAATTATTAATTCAGTAAATATTAATTGTTAATAATTGATAATATATTATATACGAAATATGTAAACACAAAACCAAACAATATTTAATAAATTTAGGCTACAAGAGCACAGAACAACTACTCAGAATAAATATATAATATATACCAATGCACATAAATACCTCACGACTTACGTAACAAATGAAAACTAAATTGTTCCTCTTATTTATTTTTCTTTCTTTCAACAATGTGTTTAAGCTACTAGAATCACTACACACACTCAATTACATCACCGAACCGCACTTCTCACACAGACACAGGGAATCCTACCGTGGGTGTTAGGGATCTTTAAAATCCAAGAATACTTATTCACCAATTTTGCACATCGATAAAAACATATCTTATTAGTACTAAGTAGTCATATATAGTTTTTATTTTATAGTTTTTTTTGCAATACCTGTTACAACTAACATTTTCAATGTAATTTATACTAATTTTACATTTATCTATTAATATTGTAAGTAAATAAGTAAGTCACAAATGAAACAAGAAATAAATTATTATCATTATTCTCTTTATTTTCTTTTTTTCTTAGGTTTAGTTTTTTACAGTATATCAAAAACAAAAATTAATAAAGATATTATAATAAACCTAAACCTAGAGTTCCGCTAGCAGCGGGGCAGGGCCCAAGCTACCAGTGGTTAGGACCGCAGAGTGAGGAACCTCCGGACAATACGCGACGTTTCAAGGAGTACCGCCTTCTGCATCTGACCCTTGATCCAACCGTCTAGCAAGAGCCTCTTAAGATGTTGATCGAGGCTTTTCGCTATTAAACCGTTCGTCGAAACGACTAGGGACAGTTACCTCGTGATCTAAGTCAAGGTACTTTAAATTAATTTACGTACTTTTAATTAAAACAAAAGGCAGGGTACTCCATATTTTTAACCCTTAAATTTTGCAAAAATAAAAATTTGTATTTGTACTTGCTGAGTTTGTCCTTCTCAGCCTTTACGAGGTTCTCGTCATGCGGGATGGTGATGTCGACGAGCACTGCCCAGCGTTGACACCGGTCGACCAAAACGATATCAGGCTTATTGGCAACAATAGTACTGTCCGTTATGATAGGGCGGTCCCAGTAGAGCAACGCACGACCATTCTCAAGAACTTCAGATTGAACAAGGCCATATTGAATTGCAAGCTGCTGATGGATGATTTTGGCTACTGGGTTATGCCTGTGTAAATACTGTACGTTAGCAAGATGTGAACAACCAGAAATAATATGTCTGAGGGATTCTCCCGGACGGCGGCATGCCCGACAAACATCGACCGTCCTTCAGAATATATTTCCGATAGTTATTCGTCATGATAACTTCGTCCGCAATTGCACAGACAAAACCCTCGGTTACCCCAAAAAGGTCACCGAAACGTAACCAGTTCACGGATGCGAGTAGGTCTACATCGGGTCTTGTTAAGGCCCGATAGAACCGGCCGTGTAGCTCTTTGCCTTTCCATATGTCCTTGCGTTCCTCCGTGCTCAGCACCGTTGGTTTACGCCAGTTTTCGTTAGCCAAGGAGAGCGGAGTGAAGCCTTTGTCAACTGCCACAACATCACGATGCATCCTGCTTATTTTTATTATTATTATGTATAATTAATGTATCCGTATACCTATTGACCTCCCAATCAGCTCAACACGTTCCTACTGCTTGGGATACGAGCTCCCAATCAGTTCAGTACGTTCCCACTGTTTATGATACGAGCTCTTCTCAGACAAAAAAATTGGTTGTACCTGATTATTATTTATCACACAAGCCAAAGAGGTTTTTATTTTTTTTATTGGGAATAGGCAGGCGTTTGACCACTATCTCACCTGATGTTAAGTGATGATGCGGTCTACGATGGAGCACGCCTGTCTAGAAGATACCTATTCACTCATGACTTGAAGTGGCAGTGGGCAGGGCACATAGCTCGAAGAACTGATGGCCGTTGGGGCCGAAAAGTTCTAGAATGGAGACCACGGACTGGCAAGCGCAGCATAGGACGGCCACCGACCAGGTGGACAGACGACCTGACTAAGATCGCAGGCAAGGGCTGGATGCGGGCCGCTTCCAACAGGTCCTTGTGGAAATCAATGGGGGAGGCCTATGTCCAGCAGTGGACGTCCTATGGCTGAGATGATGATGATGAATTGACACTTGATTGACTTTGCCATGCACCTGCAAAACGTGGAACGACCTTCCTCGGTATTCCCGAGTAGGTACAATATCGGCTTCTTTAAAAGAAGAGTTAGCAGATCTGTTTTGTGCTTAAAAGGTAACGTATTGTAATGCCCCCAGTGCTACAAAGATGGCCTACCTATTGTGTCACACCTATTTCATAAACAAACAAAAATCGAAGTAGTCCATGGTACTGTAGCCTTTTCGGAAACCGAAAACCTTTCGGGAGGCTGGAAGTCATCAAACCTGCGTTCGAGACGATTCGCGATGACTCTTGAAAACAGCTTGTAAACATGGTTCAGAAGCGAAATGGGTCTGTAGTTCTTAAGCAATGTGTTGTCACCCTTCTTAAAGAACAACACCGCTACGCTTCTGTTCCATGCTTCCGGCGTGGAACTTTCGAGGACAACGGAATTAAAGAGCTTCTGAAGGACTTTCAGTATCGGTGAGCCACCCGCTTTCAGAAGCTCCGATGTGATTCCGTCGTCACCCGGCGCCTTGTTGTTCTTAAGCTGCTTCAGAGCCATCCTAATCTCGTACAGGCTAATGTCCGGGATGTCTTCGGTGTAGTGTCGGGTTAGCTTGGCTCTTGGGTCTTTGGCCAAGCCATCAACAGGTTTAGCGACCGAAGTGTATAGCTGTCCATAGAACCTCTCAATCTCTCCAAGCACCTCTGTTTTGGTCGACGCTATACTGCCATCATCTCTCTTCAGCTTAGTCATCTGGCTTTGCCCAATAGACCGGTCTCTTGCAAACACTTTGGAGCCTTTTCTCCGTTCGATCGTATCTTTAATACGATTTGTATTAAAGGTACGGATGTCGTGTCGCAAGGATTTCCATATTCGTCTGTTGAGCTGCCTATATGACGCAGCGTCATCCGATGATTGCAGTTGCAACGAGCGTCGTTCAGCCATGAGGTCAAGGGTATGGCTGGAGAGTTTTTGAGGTCCATTTGTGCGGCGGGGTTTGAAGAACTTAGACCCCACTGCGTGGATAGTTTCTACAAACCTGTTGTTGGTCTCGTCCACCGACGCACAGTTCTCAAGGCAAGCAAAGCGATTGGATAGCTCAAGTTGAAAGCTCTCGGGGTTTTGAATATGGACATTTTGAGGTCGGAGCGTGGATTTCATCAAACGGGACCTCTCAAGTTTAACATTAATATTCAATATGCCTCTTACTATGCGGTGATCACTACCGGTTTTCACCAAGTTGATCACAGAGACATCATTGAATATTTGTTTCTTGGTGGTCATGATGAAATCGATCTCATTTCTCGTGGAACCGTTGGGACTCAACCAGGTCCATTTCCTGTGAGGCGGCTTCTGAAAGAAAGAGTTCATCATAAAGAGTCCCTCTTTCTCCATGAAGTCGGCCAGCCTCTTTCCCCTGGGGTTCCGTTGTCCATAACCAAATTGCCCCACTCTCAACTCTCCATCACTTCTTTTGCCCAACTTTGCGTTAAAGTCCCCCATAACAACAGTATAATGGGTCTTGGAGGTATGCATGGCTCTACTAATGTCCTCATACATAGTCTCTACCTCCTCATCGGTTCCGAGTTTCGAGGTCGGTGCATATACCTGAATGACCTTTAACGAATACCTACTTGATATTCTGAGTATTAGGTATGCCACCCTGCTCGATACGCTATCGATGGTAATGATGTTGTTAGTGAGGGACTTGCGAACGAGAAATCCGACACCACCTTGGGACTTTTGGTCGCCTTCCCGGTAGTAGAGTAAGTTACCAGATTTAAGGGTTATGGTGTCCTCCTCCTCTCTACGGACTTCACATAACCCTATGATATCCCAATGTAACTTACTCATTTCTTCTTCCAGCTCGACGATCCTCTCGTCTGCCAACAAAGTTCTTACGTTATGTGTTACCAGGGCCAAAGTGTCAATTATATGGATGTAATATGCGGAGTATCCCAAAGTTGTGCTAAGAGTGTCCCGAATATGACCTTATTATATTATTAATGAAAATGGCCTTAATTGTTAACTTAATAAATTATTATTTCTCCTTATTGTCTTTCTTTTTTTCCATGTCAGTTGTTAGGGCTGCGAGGTGAGGAAACTCCGCAAAATACGCGTCGTGTACGCCACCAGTGAGTACCGCCGTCTTTATCCGAACCTTGATCCAACCGTCAAGGTCGAGGCTCTTCGCTCGCCCAAATTTGAAAAATGTATTATTATGTTAACGTTCAAAATTGCGAGTACAGTAAGCAATGTAATAATTTATTTTCCTGCTAAAACAGCACACAAACAAACTTATTTTTATTTTACCCGGTTAGTGGTTACATGCGTCAATTGGATCATATCTAACTCTATTGTTTCATACGGGAAAAATCAGGTTTGTTAGCACATCCGTCATGTCTCCGGGAAGGCGACCAAAATACCGCCTAATTCCTACACAGATTTATTTCCTATAAATATGTATTTATTTAACCCATAAGTTAAAAGAATATTAAACATGCATTTGTTTCGTTATATTTTCGTATTAAATTAAGTATTGATATAATTTTTCTGTAGAATTTACTATTTTTATCAGTAGTATTATCCTACTTCTACACTAAACTATATCTACGCTAATAATATAAAGAGGAAAAATTTGTATTTGTGTGTGTGTGTATGTTTGTAATGAATAAACTTAAAAAATACTGTGCCGATTTTTAAAATTCTTTCACCATTGCAAAGCTACTTATTAATTTTCATATATTTTACCCATGCGTTTCTGGAGCGGGCCGCTAATTTATCATAGAGGCGAAAGTTTGTGTGTATGTTTGTCACTTCTTCACGCTCAAACGAATTTGATTTAGATGAAATTTGGTATGTAGATACTTCAGGTCCCGGGATAACACGTATGCTACTTTTTATCATCATAAACATCAATCATCACCACGCGGGTAAAACCGCAGGGCTAGTTTATCATATTTTTGGAATATCCTTCAAAATTTACCGTAGAAGTTTATCACATTGTATACAAATATACAGAAGTCCGAAGCACCTTATTCAGATAGAAAAATCCTACATCAGTTCATTTGGTTCCTGAGCGCACAAAATATTAGAGAACTGGGAGGGGTTGGATCTTATATCAAGTCGCTCGAATTTGAGTAAGCTGGAAATGTAGGGGAGTGAAGGGGTTCCGTACAACGCTCCTTTAAGCAATATTTGCAGCCGAAGATGCCTTGATATGTTTAAAATTACTATATAAAAATACGTGAACATAAAGAAACATATTACGAATATGTGAAAAGAAACGCCATTTCGTTTCTCTTTCAGTTGCGCGAATGTGGTCTTTCTATTTTGTGGTATTTTTTGACTCTCCGGCTTTGATTTTGGACTTGTGGCAAAGAGAAAATTTTAAATATAAGAGATGCCTTCGAATAATGAATAAATGTAGTCAAATCCGTTTACAATAATGAGTAAATTAATACAATATTCCAATATTTAGAAATATGATTAACTACTACTAGATCAGAACACCCCACCAGAAATAAAACTAGGGGTGTGTTTCAATTTGGGCTCACAGTGCATACGTTCGTACGTAAGGATTTAGCTGTTCCGAGATGAATTTAGTAATGACAGTGCTGACACTCGTAAGCAAATCGGAACGGCTTTATGTGTGTAAATGCGCGCGAATTCTATAAATGTCAGTTCCCATTAAATTCATACTCATTAATTCACTTCCGTACTTCATGGGCACTAAATGGGTCATTGTTTTCTGATATATAAAATTACGTTTTTAATTGTTTGTCGACGGACTACCAATTTTTCGACAGATTCTCTTAATGAGTCCGATGTTCGATTCTCAGTGCATAGTTATTTATCTATGTGTTTGACAGCGCTCACACTGCTCTACGTCGTACTCGTGAGCGTTCTAAGTACAGGATGATGACGTCATGGATGACGTCATATACATTTTGTGTGCAGCTGTCAGTGCATTTCGGAATGACGTTAAGCACGCTCTCTGTGCTCTAAGCGCTCAAAGCTCAATAAGAAACGCACCCTAGGTTAGGTTATGTTGAAACTGCGACAACGTAACGCGCGAGCCGAGCGAGACAAGCGAGCGTGGCGCGGCAGCGGCCGGCGAAGCGCTTAAAAGTCCAATAAAACAATAAATTAGATCAGCAAAGTGTTACAAAAAGTGAGGTTACGATTTTACAAAAAAAGGCATTACACAAAAACTATGCTTCACCTTATAATGAAAGTGGTGGGGAAAGGAAAAGCGGTAATGAGGATGATAATTAAGGAAACGATACAATTACATATGAATTTCCTCAGTTATTAGCAGTTGATTAAGTAATTTAATCTTCCCATTAGCAGTTTCAGCTTCCACACCAGAGGACAATCAAATTTCTCGGCTATCGCGCTTAGAATGCTTGACTACTTGAGTGAATTCACTTTGCAAAATAATAACTTATAAAATTACTTGTTATTAATTGCTTACAATTTTTTTCATCGATAAAATATTGAATTGTTCGCAATAAAGTGAATAGCACGGACACGTATGGATTACTGCCATAGTCCAAGTTTCTCATATACAAAGACATGTGTCGTGGTGTTAGCGCTGCTGCAGACCACAAAGACTGCTGAAGAGTGCTGGTGAAATAAACACAATGAAGGGTTAATGACTCGTTGATATCGTGCTAAGCGTTCAAGGGTGGCGCTGCTGACTCAGATTATTGGACTAGGTCTGTTGTAAGCAGTAGATTCGAAATAGATCCTAAATGTACACGCATTTCAACATCTCTATTTTTTCAACAGACAAGAACATTCCTTTTAAAGCACATAATAGATGCATTAGAGCTACGTATAAAAAGACTGATAGTTGTAAGCCTTACTTTCTTAAGCATACATTACTGACATTACTATACATTATATTCTCGAAACTACAACGTTCATAGCCAAAATAAGGACGTCGAGAGGAAAATAAAACAAGTCGAACTGACAAAGGACATAGAAAAATTCTATTGATCTTTATTTAAAACTGTTTATATGTTCACATATCAAGTACGAATATTTATAATTTATCTAAGTACTCGAAGTTTATGGTTCTTGAAACTGCTTTGTAGGTATTCCGAATACCTTACTGAACTCGTCTAAAGTACAGCAATACAGGAATTTCCCGGCTGCCTCCATCATTGACTCGCAAGGTTTGGTACATTTGATGTCACTGGCAACTGGCGACGCATCGTTGACGTAAACCATTACGCTGGACTCGCCATCGTAATTCATGACCTGCACCAAAAAATACACTATAAGCACACTAGCTTTCATATGCAAATTTGCGTAATACCTAGATAAGATAAAGTTAATTTTTGGAGTGAGTGATTGGATTGAAACCTGAACAAGCGAAGGCTCGTGGGATTGAACCACGAGCGAAGCGAATCGTCAAATGAAGAACCGTAAACCTAGCGATGGTTTCATAACACGAAACGATAAATAACTGCACCCATGAGTGAATTAACAATTTTCGCCACACTAGCACTAACTAGCGATGAGCTTGCAAGACGTGGCAGGAAGGATTCTTTCACAGGTTTCTTTTATCTGTACTCTTCTTTGATTGATCAATAGGTTGACATTAGCTTAGTAACGTGCGTTCCTTAATCATAAAATCTGTTTACTCATTTGTGAATAAAATATAATTTATCTGTCAGATATCGATGAGTAAAACTAGCAATTGGTAGCTAGCGTGGTGAAAAATAATGTATAGTTTCAGTATGTATTTGTTGGCGCGTAAGGCTAAAGGCTATGTGGGTCAAAAGCCCTAGAGCTTCCGAGTTCACCGGTTACAGATTAAAGGATCCTTTTACGTCATGACAACATTCCCTTTCACTTCCGTTTCCTTCCGCCAGTTGAAGCAGACGAAAGAGATCGAACTGCTAAAAGATATCACAATTACTTACAATTACTCGCTACACGCGTCCAGCCCTCGTCTCTCAGTTTGGCGACTAGAGACTAGACTACTCCCAGCAGACTAGACTGTCCACTGTGATCGGGTTTCTCATCGACTCAACTCAATTCACGTACTAACAACCTCTTATTAAAATAATAGAATAGAAATAGAATATCACGTGTTTCCTACCTCCACTTAGTTGATCAATCCAGTACTAGAACAACCCTTTAGTCAAATCCATATTTTACATTTAACGCCATCTATAATATAATAATAATATCTATTCAGATATCTAATACATGCTGAGAATTATTTTAAATTTAACTGTACTCATTTTTGAAAACCTTAAAACCTGTAACTGTTACAGACTGTTTTTTATCCTGTATAGACCTAGCGCTTGACCACTACCGCACTTGATATAACCATGCTAGATCTAAAACGCTCGCTGAAAAAACGAAGAAATAAAGGAAGACTTAGGTTTAGGCTTTTGAGCTTTTTTTATTTTATATCTACTGTATTAATACACCACCAATCCTGATCAACAAGAAGTAGTAGTGGGCCTTAACTTATTTACAAGACTTATTTACACAAGATCAATACTGTTTTTAACATAAAATGATCTTACCTTCCATAAATACCGCGGTACCAATCCACCATTCTTGTTCACATAGTTGCTTGCTCCCGTCCAAGTAGACCAAGAGTCAAACATGGACGACATCTCCCTGAGTTCATTTTCAAATTTCCGCCATGAGGTCTGTGTTGACAAAAAAAGTTGTTTACAAAATCGTGTATAACAAAATACACGATTGATTAAAATACTTTATAAATTTTGCGTTTTATCACTGTCTCAGTTATCGGTCAGTGACGATGTGATCAAAGATGTAAACGCTCGGATATGTAGTAGTAGGTACGTGACAGTTTTTTAAACTTGAGGGTGGTAGCTAGCCAGGCACGTGCTCGCAAGTACCCTACCACCATGCTGAGGGTTTGATAACGATGGTAACTTCACCGGAAGATCGATCTGTTTGGTGGGAATTGAACTAGTGTCAAATTGACAACCGACCCACCCATCGCTAAGCTATCATCGCTTCAAAAAATAGATAAATTGTTGTTGGTCACATATTCGTTAGAAGTTTTTTTTTTCTTCTTTTTTTATAACATTCACATAAGGTTCAGTTTCCAAGCTAGGCAGAGCCTGTACTATGGTAACCTGTTGACTGATATATATATTTATATACATATAAACACCCAGACACAGGTCAAACAGACATGTTCATACACACAAATGTTTGAACTGTCCGGGAATCGAACCCGGGACCAGCGGTTCAGGAGGCAGAGTGCTACTAACTGCGCCAACCAGCCGGTCTAGTTATATCTGCACTTTGTCATAGCAAGACACACTATTGTATAACATAATATAACTGTAGTATGATTAATTTTGAAATATCAAAGAAGTCAATGAGTGCAATAAACGAGTGAGATTCTTTTTGCTTGGTTCGGTTCTTGAGATGGATCAACTAGACGAAGAGAACCAGAGTCTTCCTATCTCCATACCAAATTTCATCAAAATTGGTGCAGCCGTTTGAGCGTGAAGGAGCACCAGATTTTTTAAATTTATTTGCTTGTCCCACGAGAACAACAAATTTTTTCGGGATGAATTGTGGCCAATGTTATAGGTTCTAAACTATCCCCAAACCAAATTTCATTGAAATCGGTGCAGCCGTTTGAGCGTGAAGGGAAAACAAATACACACACATACAAACTTTTGCTTGTGTACTGTAGTTGTATTAGGCATTTGGTGTCTCACAAGGAAACCATAAACCATAATTTATTTCGGGATTAAAAGTAGCATAATTGTTAATCCAGGTTATAAGGTACTCGTAGGTAGGTACCTACATTCAGAATTTCATTCAAATCTATCAAGCTATTAAGGCGTAAAGAGGTAACACCCACACAAACACACACACGCGATGCACGCATTTATAACATTCTATAAAATGATTAAATATAGTCCAATAAATTCAACGCACTGTTGTACTGAAGTTTGACGATTATAATAGATTTTACCTTTAAAAGAAAGTAACTCTTACCCTTCTTTGGTCATTACATGGATTCCAAACTGCTACTGAGTTTATATTGTTTTTAAATGTTGCACCTTGTGCCGGGCTGAATGGTAACTCATTCACGTTTACGAGTTGACCCTTTTCGTAACAGCATTTACTTGATTTTCCGCAGGTGAATCCTCCAGTTAGTTTACCATCGCTAACATCAGAGATAAAGCTCCATCTAAACATCGATGCTTCAACACCAATTCCAGATTTAGTCGGACTTATCTTTGATCTAGCAAACATCGGCGCATTGATACTTTTATCGTAGCAAACTCTGTATGCCTCTAAAAAGCCATTGACAGCAAAACCTACTCGCAGCATTTCCGTGTTAGGTCCAGCGCACTGTTCGTTTGTTTTCACAACTGATGGCTCTACTTTTGTTTTACACTGAAGGTCTTGATACTTATATATTTTACCATTAATAACAAATTTGTCTTGTGTAGCACATTCAGCTACAACTTCTGTTTTTCCAGGAAGCATTTGGAAGGAGTTTGCAGATTTGATAGAGTTTGGACATGAAAATTTAATTTTGTCATTCTGTTTCACTTCTAAGTCGCTGTTACTAATAGGATTTGGCATTTCTGGTGTGGTCACTTGAGAAATCAATGGCATATTTTCTGTGCCCATAAATTCTCGTAGATAACAACCTGAAATGTAAAAATCTGTATAAACATGTATATAAATAAAAATATATTTAAAAATACCGTATTAAAATACTATTTCTACCATATATGTATAATGTTATGGGATAAGGTGACTGAACAAGCAAAAGGCCCACATGATATTAAGCGGTAACCTCTGCCTATAAACTGATATAATTGGTAAGTGGTCGTTCTCATGTGCCTGAATTTCACCGGAAACAATGCCCTTCAAACCGGAACACAGTCATGCAAACACTACTGCATGGCGGTAGAAATAGAAATGGTGGCACTACTTCCCCTGGCGAACACTCACATAGGGTGCGTTTCATTTTGCGCTCACAGTGCATCCGTTCGTACGTAAGTATTTAGCTGTTCCGAGATGACTTTAGTACTGACAGTACTGACGCTCGTAAGCAAATCGGAATGGCTTGTATGTGTTTAAGCGCGCAAATGCTATAAATGCAAGTTCACATTAAATTCATGATGTTAAGCAATTATCTTTCGTAATCCACAGTCATTTTTTCCGAAAGTTTAAATTGCTTTTTTAATGTTTTGTGGAGGGATTACCAATTTTGCGATAGATTCTCTAAATGACAGTCAGATGCTTGACAGTGCTCACACTGGTCCACCGCGTAGTCGTGAGCGTTCTAACCACAGGACGATGATGTCATGGATGACGTCATATAAATTTTGTGTGCAGCCGTTAGTGCATTTCGTAATGACTTTAAACAAGCTTTCTGTGCTCAAAGCGCTTAAAGCGCAAAAAGAAACGCACCCATAGAGTGCTACTATTCTTAAATTCGTAACTGCTCTTACCTGCGTCTAAATATAACCTTACAAAGCTATCTCTAATATTAGACGAACTTGAAATAAAGAAAATAAAATGTAATAAAATAAAGCGATCTGATTTTAGTAAGTTGTCATTTCATTGGCGTCTTACTAATATGGACTTTAATACTGATTAAATACTTTCGTATATTAATAGCATGTTCGTTAGTGTAATTAAGAAAAGTAATCACAAGCAATGTGATAGCGCTTAAATGTATAGATGTAACGTATAAAATTAAAATCACCTGAGCTCATAACGTCAAATGTTCTAGATATAGTTCCGTGCACGTTATTGACGGTGCAGACATACTGTCCCCAATCAGTCACATCGATCTCTTGTCTGTCTTTTAGACTTTTTATTATTATTCCGTTGTGTTTCCATTCAATCTGTAAAAAAAGCGGGTTCAATAAAAGCGATTTATACAAATAATAGTAATTCTCATTTTTTTTTTTTTACTATTATAAGTTTGCGTTTGACAACTGTCTCACCTGATGTTAAGTGATGACGTTGTCTAGGATTTAGCACGCAAACCTAGAATTATTATTATTAACCAATTTAACATAACATAAATGCTTATGAAGTAGTCAGTTAGTTTATGTAGTTAATTATTTAATAGATTGAACATTATCTGGGCCTTTTGGACGATTTCACCTCTTGTTAACCGACTTGTTCAGCATCCATTTGTGTGTAATACCAGTCTTGTCGCTTGATTGTTAAAACGTAATAGCTTATGAACTTCCCTCCTTAAATATGGTGATTTGTATGTAACGGTTTCACACAAAATGTTTTGTTTGCGGCGACAGGCAAGTTGAACAAAGTGATTGTATCAATGTTTTTTTATGAAAATGATAAAAAAATAACGCTGTTATTTTGATGATGATTATTGACGCCTCGTGGTTTCACCCGAATGGACTACGTTTTCCTCTACTTCAATTAACCCCTGGGAGCCAAGTTTGAAGAACATAAGAAACCTACGTCTTTCTCCAAAGTCTCACCAAATGTGAAAACTTAACAGACTGATAGAGCTACTTTCACATATATAATACCAGCTGCCCCCGCGGTGCGATGATAAAAAGTAGCCTATGTGTTATTCTGGGACCTGAAGCATCTACATACCAAATTTGACCGAAATCTGTGTAGCCGTTTTAGCGTGAAAAAGTAACAAAAATACACATAAACTTTTGCTTTTCTAAAATTAGTAGGATTACTAGGTTTTTGTTGTATCCCAGAGGAGCCATGTTTTTTTTTCAGAATTTATTTATTTATTAACGAACTCTATGCGTTAGTCCATTTTATAAGGTCCCTATATTCCAAATTTCATTTAAATCTATCCAACCGTCAATCCGTGAAGAGGTAACAAACACACAATATGCATACATACGCAATTATTGCAATTATAATAAAATATTACAGTGCTACTAAATATTGTTTAATAGAATAAGACGACAATAGCACGGGTGTTAAAACTATGAAACACTCTTTTATACCTTATTTTTAGACCTCTTTTTCATTTGATTATTGCATTATTGCTTATGCCCCGAGAGTAAATGCACTTTTAAAAATGTCGTTAAAACTTATTTTAAAAAGACAAAAATTTCAAATTGGTTAGTTTTAATGTTATATTTTATCTTTTTTTTTCTTGGGGAAAATGCCTTTTGTAAAATAAAACACTAATAACTAATTACAATACTGCGGCTACTACAATAACATTTGAGCAATCCACTAGCTATTGGTAGCCTATAGATAACTCAAATGTTCTAACCCGCTACCGGCTGGCAGCGTACCCAGAATGCGCTAGCAGCATTGCCACGTTGAATTGTAATGCTGATTCGTTGAGCCAAATATGTGCCAGCATTTCTGACGATCAAACTGATCAAACGTTCTGATAAATTTTGGAAAATCCGATGTGCTCCAGGTCCCCACGGCCCCAATGTCTCGACACCAAACGGTTCAAATATGTAACCACTATCTAGGTTAGCATATTTTCGCCGTTTCAATTGCTCCGCCGAATAAGCCGCGGCGCCAGCCCTAACATGTGTCTCAAGAAGATGTGACGGCGCCAAAGTGTCAACGCATGTAGCGTCCCACACTAAAGGCTGCCCTAACTTCCAGGGAATAAGTGTCATTTACCTTAGCTTTAGGTTTGGAGTTTTCTGAGCAGTCTAACACTTCGTCATTGTGCCAATCGACAGTGTTCGGAGACGGGCTGTCGTTTTCGAAGTTAGGAGCATGCCCCACATTCACTACAAAATTTTCTGACTTGGGTCCTTCCTCTGTGTTCACTCGGCAAGTGTAGTTCCCATCGTCAGATACTGTAGGGCGATCGATGCTGTACGTGCTACCAGTTTGATTCATTCTCACTGCATTCTAAAAATGAGAGGTAAAATGGTAAGAGTTAATATATATTTACATTTAAAGTTAAGGTAAAGCCTTTACAATCATTATTAAAAATCTAGTAAGCGTACAATTGTAGTGAAAAGTAAAAATGAAGTTCAGAGTTTTGCATATATTTACATATGCAAAAATGTTGTATGTAATTTATTGACTAGGTAACTAAAAATTATTTTTCCATAGATAAGTAGTATCACTACTGTCTCGTGTTAGTGAAGGTAGAAAAGAACATTAAATAAAATATATTATAAAATATATTTAGTAAAATCTACAATGGTTTTTAAACCAAATTTTGTATAAGTAATTTTTTTTTTAAATTATCACAATATTTATTTGTGATACACACGTTTATAATTTTTTGACTGGCTGGTTGGCGCAGTTGGTAGCACTCTGCCTTCTGAGCCGCTGGTCTTGGGTTCGATTCCCGGGCAGGTCAAACATTTGTGTGTATGAACATGTCTGTTTGACCTGTGTCTGGGTGTGTATATGTATTTAAGTATATACATATATATATATATATATATAAGTATATGTCATCAGGTTACCATAGTACAGGCTCTGCCTAGTTTGGGACCTGAAGACCTTGTGTGAATGTTGTCCCATATATATAATATAGATGTCATAATAATATAAGTATTGCAATAAGCAAGCTATGACCAGCTAAGCCATGTCGGCATACAAATAATGATGGTTATCAATTAAATGTAGTTTTGCACTATGTACTCAAAGAAGATACGGGTAAAGAAAATATAATTGGCTCACAGAGAAATTGTTGTTGCGACAATGACATAAAAAAAAAACATATATACGGTCGAATTGAGTAACCTCCTTTTTTTGAAGTCGGTTAAAAATCTGTTTACCTACATAAATTAAACATGTATAATATCATGTATAAATTTAAAAGAAAAAAATCGGCTACTTTTGTAATTCTATAGTCTTGGATTCAAATCCACGACTACAGAATTCCAAAAGTGGAATACCGTCCGGTGTAGACGTGGATTCAAATCCTACACGTAGCCGATGTTTTCCCTTTAAAGATTTTAAATATAAATTTACCCTGGCATGACGTTTACGCAGTAAAACTCTTTGATGTATATTATGCATAAACTTTTTTATTTTTTTTTATTTTTTTATCACACTCAGACCCCCGCACTAGGATTCCCTGTGTCGCGGGAGGCATGGACACACACAATAACAACACAAACAACCAAGACCCGGGACAAACACCTATACTCATCGCACAAATTTTTGCCCCCGCCGGGATTCGAACCCAGGGTCCCGGAGACACAGATGTCATGTCACTGACACTGACCACTGCGCTACGGCGACCGTCAGGTATTATATATATAAGCTCGCTTACCCTGAACCATCTCACAGATTTAGCGTTAGAGTCCGCTACCATGCCACATACTATTTTAGTTGTCGTTGCTTTTCTTTCATCCACGTTAATATAGTGGGTGTCACCATTAAATTCATCCTCAATATCGAAATTATCTGAAATAAATGAGACAGTGATTAAAGTGTCAACTACTAGTTCAATGATTCAAATTAAAACTATAAGTCCTTAACTGAATTCCATTTCAACATTCAAGAGTGTTTTAGTCAGCAAATAAAGTTATTCATAAAGCGCAAAAAGAGGATCCAAAATAAATAGACCGGTACCATAAATAAAGTAAAAGAGAGCATATTTGAAAAATGAGTCCCCACTCTTTTTTCAAATATTTACTAACATTATGATCCAAGAACCGACTCGGACGCACGTGATATTTGCTGGAAAATTGCTCATAGATCAGTTTCGAACTGATTTGCAGTATTTATTTATCTGGGAGTTATGATAGTGCAAGGCAGCGGGCGCGAGCCTTAGCACGTAACTGGCGTCAGTTACGTGTTATTTTTTTATCAAACATTACGTGAGTCCCACCCGGATCTAAGATAGTAATGATGGAGGAAACTCAATATTTTTCAACTGAAAATGTTTAATAAAGTGTTCATATAAATAGGTGATTAATAAGGGTACACATATGTACATAATATCATGTGAAGCTAGTGTTGTATAATAGATTGCAATAGTTGCTGGTTTCAAATACAGGCCCAATTGCAATGTGATTTCAAGCGTGAACATGAAATTGGCCTCAAGCACTGATGACGAGCAGATCTGACCACGATAAGATGACACCAAGACCAACTGTTTATATAAAAGCAATCAGTTCCTTAAAACAGTCCTCGTGACAGATGCAGAGAAAGCTAACATCTCTACGCAGTGCCAAAGGACTAAGGTGACTGGAAAAAGCTTAGGTAGTTGTTTACGATCCGATCCGCTCTGTGTCCAACGCAGTCTATTAAAATAGCTGGTACTGGACAGCCAGAGATAAAAGTAGTGATAGTATCACACTAATATTATATGAGCGAAAGTTTGTTTGTCGTTTGTATGTTTGTTACTACTCTACGCTGAAACGACTGAACGGGCTTGCATTATATTCAAGGTAGCTTATACTCTAGAATAACAGATAGACTACTTCTTATGCCGTAAAAACTATAGTTCCAGTGGGATAACTGAAGCAGCGGTAGAACTGCATTCCACCATTGAAACCGCGAGGCGAAGCTAGTACTCCATATTAGGCTGAAGATAAGCCTTGTAAAGTTGAGGAAGTTCGGCCGGCGTACTGCCTCGCCTTTCCAACAGAATCTAAGGAATCATCAATCAGGAAGAATCTCTTTGGAACCTAGAGACCCGTTTCTACGTACTGCGGAAGGTTCTTCTCAACACATAGATACAGCAACGGACTAGAGAGTAGCGATAAATGCGTTTGTTTATTCTTAGGATTAAATCGAACTAAGTTTAGTCCTCATAAAGAAAAACATGAACAAATGTAAACAGTATTGTAAAACAATTGAGGTTACAAAAGTCCAATGTAAAACCGGTTGGAACCGCAAAGTGCAACTAGTTATAAGTGATTAATGATAATGTAATAACAGTACACTTATTACTATTACACATTCAGTGTTTATTACAACTAGATTCCTTGTCCTTCATGCGAGTTCCATGCACAATTGATAAATATTTTTTTAAATTTTTATTTATTTATTTATTCAAATTCGAATTCAAAAATAATGAATCCTAAGTAATAATATGTAAGTTTATTAAAATATACTATGTGGAATATATATAATAATTATATATGGAATACTGCAGTGTCGTGTGGAACCCGTATTACGATTTTTATATCAATCGGCTGGAAAGTGTACAAAAATTTTAACTTATAATTTTAATTGTGGCACCTTGCTTACTCGTGGAACTTAGCCAAACAAATGAATAGTTATTTCGATAGATTAAATCACTTTAAGATAAATTCCCTAAGGGATCTAAGACGGATGTTAGACCTCTCATTTCTTTTTAAGCTAGCTTGCTGGGTTTGCTTGACGCCCCCGACTGATTAGCATTGTTAAATTTTTTAGCTCCGACAAGATTACCTCGGTTACTTAGATTCAACTTACTCAAGAGTTTATCAATTAAATCTAACTTAAGCCTAAATGTCACTCAATAGATTGGTTAGAGAATATACATTTCAGTTTCAGTTCATCTATACACGACAGAGTGGACTTATTTTCTTTTGGCAAATTTAAATTAGCGATCCAACAATCCTGATTTTTATTTTGTACCTTTAACTACTACATTTCAAATATAATAAAAATATTAATTATATTCTCTATGTATTATATATTGATGGTCAACCTTTGTTATTCCACAATGAATATGATAATTGTGGCAGTGGCCATCTATAGCTGAATAATGCTCGCTCACTTTTGTACGCAAGCTGTCTTTTCCTATAATTTTAGTGACACTTAGCATAAATAAATAAATAATTTATTTATGTTAAGTGTGTGTGAAACATCAAAACCCAGTATCTGCACAAAACCAAATTTTACAGGAGAGCCGAAAAACGATTTCATATCTTTGACAGCGTGCCGTTTCAATAATATTAGTCGTACCTTCTTGGGAGTGATTGCAAAATGTTAGGCACATAACAGGCTTTATAAAAAAGTAGTTTTAATGCGTCTATCACAAAATAATATAAGCAGTTATTAAAAAAACATTGTTTTCTTAGACCAAACTTTTTGAGTACGACAATTTCAAAACCTAGTAAGATCACTTGCTTTGTTTTCATCTAGTTCTAAAATATACTGAGTGTGGACTAAACGCAAATTAATAGACTTAGTAAGATCACTTGCTATGTTTTCATTTAGGTCTGAATTTACTGAGTATGAACAAAATGCAATTTATAAACATAGTAAGAAACAACAGAATAAGACAACATAAATATATGGCTAGTAAAAAGCAGTTTTAATGAAAAATATAAAAAAACAAATAATCGGAAACCAAACACTATTTATTCACAGTAAAAATAAAAAATAATCACTCAAAATATTTGTAAACAGTCAAATAAAAATAAATTATTTGATAATTAATAATTGTCCACCAGAAACTAAATCAACTGAAAAACTCCTTTATGTTCATTGGCATAAGCTGTAATAAAGTTTTTACTATGCCTTTCTTTTTACTTTCCTTATTTCCTTAATATTTTTTAATTAATTCACTAGTTTTTTCTACGTAGCGTGGGTATTTTTTGATATTTAGATACTTTTGAATTGAGAAACTTGGATCCGCTACCGAATCATCACTGTCCAAAAAATTTGAAAATTTTAGTTATTATATTTGAATAATTGAATAACAAAAACAAGGACAAAGCGAAGTGTGTGGTGAATCCTGGTGATAGACTGTGAGTACCCACCTATTTCTTCCATCCATCTGATCCTGACAAAGCCTTAAATATCATCTCAATAACTTATCATTTTTTTCTTTTAATCTAAGCTTATCCAGTTGTAGCACTAGGTATCCACAGGGTGTTTCAGAAGTGCGTGGTCATATTTAAGGGTTTCAGTGGTATTTTTTTAGAAAATACCAGAACATTTAGAATACGTCAATATTATTTCTCTAATTAGCTACCCAAGATAACCCTTAAATATAACCACGCACTTCTGAATCAACCTGTATAAAACTAGAGTAAAGAGGAAATCACAATAGTGACCACCCCCTCGGGGATAATGGTCGTTAGCGCATAATAATATGTTAACCCGTCGTTTGGGCGGCGCGCAAAACGTGCTTTCCGGCGCAGTTGGGGACCCAAAATGGCGTCGCACTGAACAGCCGGCCGCGCGCGCGCGGGGTCAAATTTGTATCGAAAATATTTCACAGATTTTGCAAAATGAATTGAAATAAAGTATATTTGTGCATAATCAAGATGTAATACCCAGTTTCTAAAAATTATATGTTCTGTTTGAATAGATAACATTATTTTTCTTCTCGGTATCTTTAAACTTTAGTTATAAAAAAAATCAAACTTGCAAATACCATGCAATCACATATCATTCATTAAAACAAATCTAGCCAAAAAAAAGTTACCAATAAAACTTACATGCTTGTGTAATTATTTAGACCTTTTATTCATTAAAATTTTGGAAAACAAAAAACCTTGACAATATTATACACTGAAGCGTACTTACCTATCACCATATTGTTCTTGTAAAGCACTCACGATCAATTTCG
This sequence comes from Apeira syringaria, assembly GCA_934044485.1. Lineage (NCBI taxonomy): Eukaryota > Metazoa > Arthropoda > Insecta > Lepidoptera > Geometridae > Apeira > Apeira syringaria. The sequence goes on from OW203662.1 coordinate 2,165,964, forward strand.
ATCTATAAAACTGATTTACTCATTTTTATAGACAAAAACACCCACGTGCAACGACTTCTTCTCACTTACTAAAGTTGCGCGGGAGTTTTGACGTTTATTCCAACCATTTCATTGACTTAGTATCTACATGAACTATTTTAAATCCAAGTAACTACAAGCACTTACTAGGTTTTTAAAATGGTTGATGTTAGATACTATTTTACAATCTTGTAATTTTTGCATTTTGAAAACATTTACTGTAGATTACATACTGTAGGTTTCCGACTTTGTGCAACTTCGTTTTTTACTAATTTTTGGGAGTTTTTGCTATCCTAGTATATGGAGAGTGGTCTACAAGGTCGAAAAATGCAAAAAAACCCTTTTTAAAAAAAATTTAGATACTACGTTTTGAAATTGGACAGCCTTGTTAAATAGCATATTTTTTTAAATTTCATGTATCAGTGTACATTATGTTGGATTCAAATAAATAAATTATGTATGAGTACACAAATGTAGCTTGTTTTTTAGTAATACATTTTATATAAGATTTTATCTAATCTCATGCTGAAATATAAAGATTAAAAAATCAGGAACAGAACTTGAATGACAGTCTTTATAGACAATATAGTATCGAAATAATTTTAAAAAATTACATTATAATACAGCTATTCTATGACAACTGTATCGAAATGTTAACATTTTTACCAATAACATACAACTTCAGGTAGACCAAGGAGGTTGCAATGCAGTTTTTTTACATGTAGTCTGTGGACGCGGCGCAACACGCATGCGCGACCAGCAAATGGATTTGGGCGCTAAACGTTTCCAATTAAATGCAAATATATTATTAGTCTGTGCTGTTACTTAAATTTCATTATCTATTTTATGCGATTACATAAAGTAGTGTATGAAATTGAACATAATTTGATCATACAGCGCTCGTGTTCTAAGAACCCTTATGATACAGCTTTCTTAAACTACTATTTTTTGCATTATACTAATTTGTCAACATAGAAGCTCGATAAGCGAAAAATAACTTCCAGTAGAATATTTTTAAGGTAATATGGATTTTGGTTGTAAGACGAATAAAGTTCACGTAACATAGAACTAATAGTAAAACTAGAATACGCGTTTTTCTCTGCTAGTGTTCAGAAAATAATGCATAAATTCCGTCAAATCAAATATTATAAATGATCAATCGCCAGTACACTCGACTCCATTCTGTGTCATAACTTTTTTTTTTTGTTTCACGTTTCACACTCAGACCCCCGCACTAGGATTCCCTGTATCGCGGGAGGCATGGACATACAAAATCACAGCACACAAACACCTAAGACCCGGGACAAACATCTAAACTCATCGCACAAATGTTTGCCCCTGCCGGGATTCGAACCCAGGGTCCCGACGACACAGAAGTCAATGTCACTGACCACTGCGCCACGACGACCGTTCAACTGCATCATAGAACCAGTTGACTCTGCCCATTACATACCTGACACGTAAGTTTCAAATGTCTGCTCTGCAGTGCCGAGCTTGTTCGTAGCTTCACATGTGACATTCCCAGTGTCCTGTTTCATTTGAGGGTTGTTTATGTGAAGAATATGTCCCTTTATGTCATATTTGGTACCTGTTAGAGGATTTTATAAAACGTTACTTGTTAATAACTTCATTTTCATCATAAAATAATAGAAATCAATAAAGCGATGACAAAACTCAGCGGTGGGAGCGTGGGCTGTCAAGCTAACGAACACTGGTTCGAACCCCACCAGTGGCTTGACCTTCCGGTGAAGGCGGAAGGTCAAGCTTGGGATATTCCAGCGTTATGGAATATCCCAATAGCAAGGTACTTTCGAGTACCTACTCGCCTGGTTAGCTAACATCCTCAAGTTTAAAAGTGTCACGAAACAAAAAAAAACCATTGTGTGTTCAGGCAGCAGTCCTTGAGAGCCAGTAATTCTAGGTCTAGCGTGATTACATCTTCGACCACATCGTCACTGCCAAGAAGTGAGATAATGGTGGAACGTAAATATACATAAATATATACAAATAAAATACTTTTGTATTGCCAAACTTAAGAATTATTATTATAATATAATAATCATATTATGATTAAATATTGAGCGGCGGTATATAAGTATGGTTCTGAGACGAACGGACAAAAAAAAACGTAACGTAACAGAAACGGAATAAAGACAAGACTATTATTTTCAAAAGTAAAGAAATTTTAATTGTTTCTGTTTTCTGAGGTATGTACAACATTAAATTTTATTTTAAGATACTATTCAATATTCTGGATCTCATTAAATTCTTATTTTTCAAATGCTTAAATTTTAAATTTGGTAACTCGTATTATCTGATATTTGGTAATTAAGATTACAAATATTAAACCGTAATTAATTGATTCATCACATGCCGTGATGGTACCAGTCTATAATAGTACTCCCCCATCTTTTACCGTGGGCACCGTAAGAGTCGGCTAAGGGGTCACGTACCAGGAGGTGGGCAGCAGCGCCTTTTGAGGATAGGAAACCATACTGCGCTCGCCAACCCGCCTGCCAAGCGTGGCGAGTATGGGTAAATCCCCCCTATATGGGAAGGCATATGTCCAGCAGTACCACCAGTACTCGCCACGCTTAGCAGGCGGGTTGGTGAGATACCATTCCATCGTACCTTCTATTGACAAATAAATTTTTCGTAATGGTGATAAAATGCACACAGCTGGTTCTACAGTTTCAAGATCCGTAAATTTAGGAGTATATGCACCGTTATTTTCTACAATGTAAATAGAAATGTTTTCTTTTTGTCTTTTAACCAACTTCAAAAAAGGAGATTACTCTACTTTTGAACTATCATGGTACCACCTTCAACAAGTTATTTCACATTTTTGAGTGTTGAAGTCGGTTCCATTTTATGGTAAAATTTTTTAGCTTATTGTTTTAGCTTACCTTTGTTTATAATACTGCCATCCTTTTTCCAGACAATGACAGGATCTGGGAAGCCGGTTACATTGCATGGGACCATCAGCACTGCGTCGCCTTCGACTCCGACGAAAACATTTTTGACGTTGGTTATGGTTGGTGGCTCTGTTAAAAATACAAATAATTATCAGTAATAATGTTATGTTATAATGTTATGTAATAATGTTTATTTATTTCATAATATGAATGATAAAGATAGTTATATCACCAACACCATCCAATCGTCCCGTCTTTTTATCTTAGTAAGCATTTTGTCTGTATTCCCACGAAGACATATCACGCGCCCACGCGCCAGACGGTGAACAATTTGATGATGTTGCATCCGTGTTCTAATACCTTTAAGCTAGATAATAAGTCAGTCTGTAACCTGTCTTCAACTTGATCACTCGTAATATATTAAATTTAATTCAACTTTAATTAAATTAGTATTTTTTAAAAACATTACCACGGCATTTCCCAGTTTGACTGGCGCAGCCTTGTGGATTTTTCGCGAATTTTCCGACGTATACTATCGGAAACACCGAAATCGGTTTCGCGAGTATAGTACGTTAGTCGGAGGTGCGGAAACACGAACCAAATAAATTTGTCTCCCTCGGGAAAACCGTGTGTGTTCGAGTGACCAGACCAGGCTCCGGAGGACATGGGATCGAGCGGCTTGTGAGTAAACCTTTTCACTTCCCGTATTTCATAGTCCCTGTCTTTTCCACATATTTCTCCTATACTACATCTATAGGCTGATATACATTTATCTGATTTTGTTTGCACTAAAATTGGCATACTTCGTTAATTTAATAATTTACTGTGTATTAATAATCTGTGTAGAAATAAATTGTGTACTTATACGTGTATAATTAGATAAGTTAACGTAACGAAATGGAAGGAATTCAAACAGTAGCGAAAGAAATCTTGTGTATTATCCCTAAGTTTGATGGGGATGAAAAAATCCTTAATCTATTTATTTCTAAATGTGAGTATGTGTTAAGTGGTAGCCGCGTTCGTGGAAACGCAACACAGGAATTATATTTGTTCCACACTATTAGTAGTAAGCTTGTTGGTAGAGCCGCCGCCTTACTTAGCGACAACCCCGGTATAGTAACATGGGATCAATTAAAAGAAATACTTACGCAGCATTTTGGTGACCCGCGTTCGGAAGAGTGTATAGCGATCGAACTCGAGACACTAAAACTTAAGCAAGGTGAATCGTATATCCAGTTTTGCCAACGTATTCAGAATATTAGAAGTGCATTATTCGCGAAGGTTAACAGGTTAACCGACGAAGGAATTAAGGCAGCTAAAATGATCATATATAACAATACAGCTTTGAACATCTTTCTGTACAATTTACCGGAAGACTTAATTCGCATTGTGCGCTTAAAGGGTTGCTCTAATCTTGAAAACGCGTTAAGTATTGTTACCGAGGAAGTTAATTTTCAGTTCCAGTACAACGCTAAAAATAGATCAGTGAAACAAAATTTACTTCAACAACCAAGCTCACATAATGCCTTGAGGCCCTTGCCCATAGGTCAAGGCTTTACGCCTCCACATAATGCTCTACCGCCGCAAAATAATAATTTTAAATTCGGAATACCACAAAATAATAATTTTAAATTCGGAATACCACAAAGTAATAATTTTAAATTTGGAATACCACAGAATCAAGGGTTTAAGCCAAATTTTGTACAATCAAATAGATTCGTGCCTTCTCAAGGTCGTCTCGTAGCGCCTCAAAACCAAACACAACGTAACTTTGGTCAGGCACCTTTTGGTCAACAGCGCGCGCCTTTCCAAAACGGTGGATTTAGGTTCGGCATCCCACAACAGCAAGGTTTTAAGTTCGGCGTTCCGAATCAACCGTATGCTAACGCAAACCAATATAAATTCGGCATCCCACATCAACAACAGGCACCGAGACTACAGGCAACTGATGTGTCGATGCGCACAGCCCCTGTACGTCAAAATATGATCACAAACGATTTGTATTACATTGATCAACCGAGTTATCAGGAGTACACTCCCGAACTTCAATACGAGAACGACTATAGTATAAACGAAATTCGCGTAGATAATGAGTATGAAACACCACAACCGTCCGAAAATAATCCATATATAGAAAACTTTAACTATGATGAAATCGCGCTACAGAAACAGGCCCCTGAGGATTTTCAGGAAATAGCCTCGAGCAGCACAGTGAGATAATAAACCTCAACTACTGTGATAGCATATTGAAACTACCGCACGTAGAGATTCCGGAAATAAAGTCAAAATTCCTTATAGATACCGGCAGCAGTCGCTCTTTCATTAGCCCTGCTAAAGTCGCAGAATATTTTAGCGATTATAAATATTACGAACCATTCACAGTCGTCAGTACACATGCTCAGAGCATGCATAACGAAGTAATTTATATACCGTTATTAAAAACATTTAAAAGCACACTCCCTCATAAATTTTACGTTTATGATATAGATGGACGATATGACGGATTGATAGGAGCTGATTTGCTAAAAAAGCTAGCAGCTAATATTGACATGCAAAATCAAATTTTACAAACGCATAACACTACAATCCCTATTATCTACAATCCGCCGTATGAAATTAACATACCACCCCGAACTGAAACTCGAGTTAAGATTCCCACAAATCTCCAGCATGGTGACGCTATAGTAGATTTTTTAAAATTCAAAGACGGTGTGCGTATGCCTACCGCTATTATTAAATGTGACAATTTCTTTGCCGAAACCATTATACAAAATGCTACGAATGTAGAAGCCACAATTACCTTTAAAGAACCCTTTGAAGTGACAGTATTTAACAATGAAGAATGTGAGGTGAATGTTGCCAGTGACGATTGTATGATAGACGAAATTCTGAGGGAAAATTTAGTAAAGTTACGTATGGATCATATGAACAAGGAGGAACGTGACGCCATCTCTCAAATTTGCTATGAATTTCGAGACATATTTCATAGTGACAAAATTCCTTTGTCATTTACAAACCAAGTGAAACATCATATTCGAACCACTAACGAAGATCCGATTTACATCCGACCTTACAGACACCCACCTTGTCAGAACGATGAAATTCAAAAACAAGTCGAGAAGCTTATGGATAATAATGTTATACAAAATTCCCACTCACCTTGGAGCGCACCTGTGCACCTAGTCCCTAAAAAGTTAGACGCATCTGGGGAGAGAAAGTATAGAATGGTAATCGACTATAGGCGTCTCAATCAAATTACAGTCGACGATAAGTACCCTTTGCCCAATATTACCGACCTCTTCGATAAATTAGGCAAATCTCAATACTTCAGTACCCTCGATCTTGCAAGTGGGTACCACCAATTAGAAATTAACGAAGCAGATATACCCAAAACTGCGTTTACAACGCAGACCGGACATTTCGAGTTCAAAAGAATGCCGTTCGGGTTAAAAACAGCACCTGCCACATTTCAAAGAGCTATGGATAATGTGTTGAGAGGTCTACAGGGTATACACTGCCTTGTGTATCTTGATGACATCATAATCTACTCATCGAGCCTCCAAGAACACATAGATAAACTCCGAAAGGTATTCGAACGACTAAGAGCCACGAACCTAAAAGTAACACTAGATAAATGCGAGTTCTTAAGGAAAGAAGTCCTTTATTTAGGTCACACCATAACCAAGAATGGCCTTATGCCCAACAGCGATAAAGTAAAAGCCGTATTAGACTTCCCACTACCATGCACAACTACCGAAATCAAGAGCTTTCTAGGATTAGTAGGTTATTACCGAAAGTTCATAAAAGACTTTGCCAAACTAACTCAACCAATGACGTCGTGCTTAAAAAAGAAAAATAAAATAGACCATACCAAACGAGAATACATAGACGCGTTCGAGAAATGTAAAGAACTACTAACCAATGCCCCACTATTACAGTATCCCGACTTTTCGAAACCATTTGTCCTTACAACAGACGCATCCAATTACGCGATGGGCGCTGTGCTCTCGCAAGGCCCTATTGGAAGCGATAAACCGATAGCTTATGCGAGTCGTACGCTCAACGACGCAGAATCACGATACAGCACGATCGAAAAAGAGCTTTTAGCCATCGTATGGGCTACAAAGCACTTTCGACCGTATTTGTACGGTAAGAAGTTCACAATCTATACGGACCACAGACCATTAGCATGGCTCAATTCATTTAAAGAACCTAACAGCAAATTAACGCGCTGGAAATTACGTTTGGAAGAATTCGACTATAACATTGTATATAAAAACGGCAAACAAAATTGTAATGCGGACGCCCTATCACGAATAAAACTTAACGTCTTAGGCGAGAACGATGACATTTCGATGAAAGTTAATTTAGACAGAAAAGAACAGGAACTTCAACGACACTTGGACGATTTAAATAAAGAAATTATGCGGTTAAGTAAAAATGAAAATAGTACACCTGTAGTGCCGAAAGCACGCAAACGACCACCAACTCCTATTACAATAGATTTTCCTTCAGATTCAGAAAAAACAATGAGCATTCCATCAGTGTTGGGTGACGGTAGACGATCCCCCTATTCTATTCCATCTACGGAAGGTACCATAACTGCATCAGAGAAAGATAGTACTGATAGCATAGGCACAGTTCATTCAGCCCGCGATTTAGACACAGATGGTATACTTATATTACAGGAAGCCATCGATACAAAGCCAAACCAGGTACTTGTACATACCTGGAATAGGAACGAATTATCAGTCAAAGATTTATCTAGAGCAAAACAAAAGATATTGGAAATACATCTACCGGAAAACAATCCCGACATAGTAAAACGATTCTTAAAAGAATACATCCGCCCTAAAATAAAATACTTCTTTTACTTTGAAAGCGAAATTCATCGCAAACAGTTCTCTGAAGCTACCGTAACACTATTTCGAAAAGGAGCAGTTAAATTTTATGAGTGCACTAAGAGAGTAGTGTATGTTGACGATGAAAATGAGCAACGAGATGTAGTTTTAAAATATCACGTGGGTAAGAACAGTCACAGAGGTATTAAGGAAACTTTGATTCATCTTAAACGAACCTTTTATTGGAACAATATGGACCAAATAGTCGCGAGTATCATCAATGCTTGCGAAATCTGTAAACGTATGAAATATGACCGCAAACCTCTCAAACCAGAGCTCCAATTGTCACAAACACAAACCAAACCGTTTCAAGAACTTTTCATAGATACTTTCTCGATTGAAGGGAAACATTATCTCACTATAGTTGATGCCTTTAGCAAATTAGGACAAGCAATCGAAATCTCTACTAAAAGTACGCCTGAAGTTATAAGAGCTCTATTAAAGTATTTCTCAATGTATGGCATTCCTAGTAGAATCAGTGCAGACCCTGGTGTTGAATTTAATAACACACTCATCAAAGAAATGCTATCATTCTATAAAATCGACTTACACATAAGCACTCCGCACAACCCCAACTCCATGGGAATAGTTGAAAGATTTCATTCAACTATTACAGAAATTTATAGGATTGCAAAATACGAACGCAAAGTGACTGACGCTTCATCTGTTATGACTTACGCATTAATGTCTTACAATCATACAATACATTCTGCTACTGGCCTTACGCCATTTGAAGTTGTATTCGGTCATACCGAATCCAATAACGCCTTTCATGTCGACTTCAACAAACAATATACACAACAGTTAGTCAAAGAGCATGTACGAAAGACGAAATACTTGTATCAGTACTTGACGGATAAGATGATAGATAAAAAGATGTCTGTAAGAGAGAAGCGTGGCGGTGAAAGAGAGTTTGATTTAGACGTTGGAGATACAGTATTTATGAAAGGAGTGAATACGAGACGTAGTAAGGATAAGCCGCGATACCAAAAAGCTATAATCACAGGAGATATTCAGAGAAATACCGTGCCCGTGACCACACAAAATAGAAACACTAGAGTAACAATTAAAGACATTAGGCGTCCTCCACAGGTTAGTACTGTTGGCAGCCCAGGTGATCCACAGCCAGGCCCTTCATCTGCAGGCAATTGAGAAGAACCCGGGATTGCTACCCTTGAAAGAAGGTCAAGCAGTTATTAGCCATGATAGATGGACTCTCATTAAAGTTCTAGATTTAAGATTACTTCACGACCAATTAGAAATAAATGTTGAAAATTATGTAAAGTTGAAAGGTCAAATTCAAAGCTGCATTGATACGAAAGCCTTCGATTCAGACTATGCTGAAGTCGAATCACAAACAGAATATGCTATGAAAACCACCATTGAAAAGTTTAAGCAGTTAGTTCCCTCATTAACTAGAACAAAGCGAGGTCTCATTAATCCTCTTGGTTCTTTGATCAAGATGATTACCGGTAATCTGGATAACGATGATGCCTTAGTATATGAACGCTTATTATATAATTTAAAGTCAAAACAAGATAGGATGGCTCAAAAGATGACAGTTGTTACCGAAATGGTAGGTACAATTTCGAATATAACGAATGGCACTATACGCAATTTTATTCAAATAGATGATAGCCTTAAAGAAATAGATCGTAGTTTGAATCATTCTAAGCTTCTGCAATCTAGTAATAAAATTATTCACATATATAACATTCTAATTAATAATTTTCAAACGCTTTACATCCGATTGAATGAAGTTGAAACTGCCATTGCTTTTGCTAGACTTAAATTATTACATCAATCCATTGTCGACACAGATGAACTAATCTTATTGTTACAAGATATTGAAAAGGTTGATAAATTTGTATATCCGGTTAACATGGAGAATATTCTAAAAATAGAGCAGTGTATAGAAATGAAAGCCTATGTGAAACAAAATCAGATAAAATTCATTATGCACATCCCTTTAATAAGAAATGAAATATACAACTACTATAAGCTTATTCCTTTACCTGTGCATACTAGTAATAACAGCCTAACTACTCTAATCCTACCCAAATACCCTTACCTCCTTGTGAAAGGTTTTAGTATCAAGTCGCTCTCCCAGCCATGCCGTGAAATAGACGAGGACCGTTTCCTGTGCATTGAGAGTGATGTTATGCCACTAATTGAAGATGATTGTATCACCAAACTCATGAAGTTTTCTACAAATATTACAACTTGTCATGCAGTACCTGTTACCATCGACGATGTAAAAGTCGAACTTATTCAACCCAATCGCTGGATAGTTTACGCCAAAACTGAAACGTTACTTACCAAGCATTGTGAAAATGATATAATGCAAGAGAACATTTGTGGAACCTACCTATTGACAGTGGATGACGATTGTCAAGTTAAGATAAAACAGTTTACTTTAAAAAGACACCAAAACCAAGGAAAAGATGTCTCTTACGAGAAGTTTCCTGCTATGAACCTGCCCAAAATAGTAACCAAAGCTTCAGATATAAAGATAAGACCCGTCGATCTCAATGGAATAGATCTTGCCGACATTCAGAAATTAAATTACTTAATTCAGAAAAGTGAAAGTGAAATTAGTAGTGATAGTGAAGATTATAAAATCTTTCGTGAGAAATTTAAAAGTGTTAACATAGGAAACCTATCTATGTATACTATAATTATAATTTGCCTTGTACTGTTAGCATGTAAGCATAAAATTAAGAAAATCTGTGAAACCATGAAAACTCGAGATAATCCTCCCCCATCGGATAATCTCGAACTTACGGAGGGAGGAGTTATATCACCAACACCATCCAATCGTCCCGTCTTTTTATCTTAGTAAGCATTTTGTCTGTATTCCCACGAATGCATATCACGCGCCCACGCGCCAGACGGTGAACAATTTGATGATGTTGCATCCGTGTTCTAATACCTTTAAGCTAGATAATAAGTCAGTCTGTAACCTGTCTTCAACTTGATCACTCGTAATATATTAAATTTAATTCAACTTTAATTAAATTAGTATTTTTTAAAAACATTACCACGGCATTTCCCAGTTTGACTAGATAGTAACAAACAACTGTTAATTGTTTATTGTCATTTTATGACCATGCTCGTCCGATTACCAATTTAACCTCCAGTCCAAACAGTTTTCATCATGCAGTTAAACGACGGTTAGTTGACAATCGGACGTTTAAATTTTGGTGAATTCCACCCTTAGTGCAAATCTCAGAAATACTATTAACCGAGCCTCATATTATATTAGCAAGGTATCTGGACAACGGTTTAACGGTTTGTACATTGACATTGACATTGACATTTTGACATTGACATTTTGACATTGACATTTTGACATTGACATTTTGACATTGACATTTTGACATTGACATTTTGACATTGACATTTTGACATTGACATTTTGACATTGACATTTTGACATTGACATTTTGACATTGACATTTTGACATTGACATTTTGACATTGACATTTTGACATTGACATTTTGACATTGACATTTTGACATTGACATTTTGACCGCAAACCTCTCAAACCAGAGCTCCAATTGTCACAAACACAAACCAAACCGTTTCAAGAACTTTTCATAGATACTTTCTCGATTGAAGGGAAACATTATCTCACTATAGTTGATGCCTTTAGCAAATTAGGACAAGCAATCGAAATCTCTACTAAAAGTACGCCTGAAGTTATAAGAGCTCTATTAAAGTATTTCTCAATGTATGGCATTCCTAGTAGAATCAGTGCAGACCCTGGTGTTGAATTTAATAACACACTCATCAAAGAAATGCTATCATTCTATAAAATCGACTTACACATAAGCACTCCGCACAACCCCAACTCCATGGGAATAGTTGAAAGATTTCATTCAACTATTACAGAAATTTATAGGATTGCAAAATACGAACGCAAAGTGACTGACGCTTCATCTGTTATGACTTACGCATTAATGTCTTACAATCATACAATACATTCTGCTACTGGCCTTACGCCATTTGAAGTTGTATTCGGTCATACCGAATCCAATAACGCCTTTCATGTCGACTTCAACAAACAATATACACAACAGTTAGTCAAAGAGCATGTACGAAAGACGAAATACTTGTATCAGTACTTGACGGATAAGATGATAGATAAAAAGATGTCTGTAAGAGAGAAGCGTGGCGGTGAAAGAGAGTTTGATTTAGACGTTGGAGATACAGTATTTATGAAAGGAGTGAATACGAGACGTAGTAAGGATAAGCCGTGATACCAAAAAGCTATAATCACAGGAGATATTCAGAGAAATACCGTGCCCGTGACCACACAAAATAGAAACACTAGAGTAACAATTAAAGACATTAGGCGTCCTCCACAGGTTAGTACTGTTGGCAGCCCAGGTGATCCACAGCCAGGCCCTTCATCTGCAGGCAATTGAGAAGAACCCGGGATTGCTACCCTTGAAAGAAGGTCAAGCAGTTATTAGCCATGATAGATGGACTCTCATTAAAGTTCTAGATTTAAGATTACTTCACGACCAATTAGAAATAAATGTTGAAAATTATGTAAAGTTGAAAGGTCAAATTCAAAGCTGCATTGATACGAAAGCCTTCGATTCAGACTATGCTGAAGTCGAATCACAAACAGAATATGCTATGAAAACCACCATTGAAAAGTTTAAGCAGTTAGTTCCCTCATTAACTAGAACAAAGCGAGGTCTCATTAATCCTCTTGGTTCTTTGATCAAGATGATTACCGGTAATCTGGATAACGATGATGCCTTAGTATATGAACGCTTATTATATAATTTAAAGTCAAAACAAGATAGGATGGCTCAAAAGATGACAGTTGTTACCGAAATGGTAGGTACAATTTCGAATATAACGAATGGCACTATACGCAATTTTATTCAAATAGATGATAGCCTTAAAGAAATAGATCGTAGTTTGAATCATTCTAAGCTTCTGCAATCTAGTAATAAAATTATTCACATATATAACATTCTAATTAATAATTTTCAAACGCTTTACATCCGATTGAATGAAGTTGAAACTGCCATTGCTTTTGCTAGACTTAAATTATTACATCAATCCATTGTCGACACAGATGAACTAATCTTATTGTTACAAGATATTGAAAAGGTTGATAAATTTGTATATCCGGTTAACATGGAGAATATTCTAAAAATAGAGCAGTGTATAGAAATGAAAGCCTATGTGAAACAAAATCAGATAAAATTCATTATGCACATCCCTTTAATAAGAAATGAAATATACAACTACTATAAGCTTATTCCTTTACCTGTGCATACTAGTAATAACAGCCTAACTACTCTAATCCTACCCAAATACCCTTACCTCCTTGTGAAAGGTTTTAGTATCAAGTCGCTCTCCCAGCCATGCCGTGAAATAGACGAGGACCGTTTCCTGTGCATTGAGAGTGATGTTATGCCACTAATTGAAGATGATTGTATCACCAAACTCATGAAGTTTTCTACAAATATTACAACTTGTCATGCAGTACCTGTTACCATCGACGATGTAAAAGTCGAACTTATTCAACCCAATCGCTGGATAGTTTACGCCAAAACTGAAACGTTACTTACCAAGCATTGTGAAAATGATATAATGCAAGAGAACATTTGTGGAACCTACCTATTGACAGTGGATGACGATTGTCAAGTTAAGATAAAACAGTTTACTTTAAAAAGACACCAAAACCAAGGAAAAGATGTCTCTTACGAGAAGTTTCCTGCTATGAACCTGCCCAAAATAGTAACCAAAGCTTCAGATATAAAGATAAGACCCGTCGATCTCAATGGAATAGATCTTGCCGACATTCAGAAATTAAATTACTTAATTCAGAAAAGTGAAAGTGAAATTAGTAGTGATAGTGAAGATTATAAAATCTTTCGTGAGAAATTTAAAAGTGTTAACATAGGAAACCTATCTATGTATACTATAATTATAATTTGCCTTGTACTGTTAGCATGTAAGCATAAAATTAAGAAAATCTGTGAAACCATGAAAACTCGAGATAATCCTCCCCCATCGGATAATCTCGAACTTACGGAGGGAGGAGTTATATCACCAACACCATCCAATCGTCCCGTCTTTTTATCTTAGTAAGCATTTTGTCTGTATTCCCACGAATGCATATCACGCGCCCACGCGCCAGACGGTGAACAATTTGATGATGTTGCATCCGTGTTCTAATACCTTTAAGCTAGATAATAAGTCAGTCTGTAACCTGTCTTCAACTTGATCACTCGTAATATATTAAATTTAATTCAACTTTAATTAAATTAGTATTTTTTAAAAACATTACCACGGCATTTCCCAGTTTGACTAGATAGTAACAAACAACTGTTAATTGTTTATTGTCATTTTATGACCATGCTCGTCCGATTACCAATTTAACCTCCAGTCCAAACAGTTTTCATCATGCAGTTAAACGACGGTTAGTTGACAATCGGACGTTTAAATTTTGGTGAATTCCACCCTTAGTGCAAATCTCAGAAATACTATTAACCGAGCCTCATATTATATTAGCAAGGTATCTGGACAACGGTTTAACGGTTTGTACATTGACATTGACATTGACATTTTGACATTGACATTTTGACATTGACATTTTGACATTGACATTTTGACATTGACATTTTGACATTGACATTTTGACATTGACATTTTGACATTGACATTTTGACATTGACATTTTGACATTGACATTTTGACATTGACATTTTGACATTGACATTTTGACATTGACATTTTGACATTGACATTTTGACATTGACATTTTGACATTGACATTTTGACATTGACATTTTGACATTGACATTTTGACATTGACATTTTGACATTGACATTTTATTACACTCATACCCCCGCACTAGGATTTTCTGTATCGCGGGAGGCATGGTCACACACAATCACAGCACACAAACATATAAGACTCGGGACAAACATTTACACTCATCGCACAAATGTTTGCCTCTGCCGGGATTCGAACCTAGGATCCCGGAGACACAGAAGTCATGACACTAACCACTACGCCACGGCAACCGTCTCTTACATGGATATAGTATGTATATAGTTGTATTGCTTGGGAAGACCCGTGCTAGGATAGGTCACACACACACGCAGTTTATATTTCTAATTACCTTGGACCACGACGTTATAATCTTGTTCTGTTTTTCCTATAGCATTTTTCGCTACGCATTTGTAAACGCCGGCGTCCATAAGAGTAATTTCTGGAATGTTGTACTCTTCTTGGGATCCTGATATTGAATGGAACTTCTCAGATCCCTTTGGTTGGAACTGCCAAGATATGGTCGGTTTAGGAACACCTTTGACTCTGAAACGGTAGCCGTAATAAGTAAAGATCTATAAACTGGGCGGCGATTCATTAATTGTACCACCAATAAAAGAAAAAGTTTGTGTTGTAAAATCAATGTAAAAGTTTTGATAGCAAAGATAGAAGAAGAAGAAGACGACGAAGAAGAAGAAGAAACCACATTTATTCAAGTTAATAATAATAATAGCAAGGTTATTATATGAGAACCGTATATTGGAAAGTTGCTTTTTCGACCGGCAGGCTTACCGACTATCCTACATAATAAAACGTCACTTTGTGTCCGTGATCATTGGGTCACAAAACATCAATGTAAATAGAGATGTACTTCATTCAATGACATTTCTCGCATGAAGTGACATTTCATAATAGATAAAATAGTAGGTAAGCCCGCAGTTTCAAACGGCAGCTCTTCATCTGGGATATAATATCGAGCCAGGCGGCGGGCGCGATTCTCAGCAAGTAGCGTGTTACGAGTAATTTTCCAGAAAATATTACGTGAGTCCTAGCCGGTTCTTAATTAATAAAGATACGCTTACGCAGGCCGGAGCCTTAAATTGACAAAGATAATATAACGACGATATTTGATCATTCCTTGTAAAGAAAGTCAGATACAGACAGATACACAGAGATTTCAGACATGTGTAACAAAGTTTTGACACTCTATTGATAGGTTTGGGTTTAAATAAAAAGTGTCAAAGCAAAACCAATACTTTCAAAGAAATCATCTTACCTGCAGATAGCCGTGAAGTTTCTACCATACAATACAGTTGTCGAATAACTGATTTCTGGGAGAGCTAAAACAAAAATAATATATTAATTAATTATATTATTTGTATGATTATCAGCTGACTTGGCGAACGTTATTCTGCTCGTGTTTATTTGGGAGATATAGATAAAACATTCATAAAAATCAGGCTAGCTGTTTTGGAGGAGTTCGACAATAAACATTGTTAACACTAATAAATTAGCGAATGAAATCAAACTTTGTTTATACAATATTAAACTTGATGAACGGTTATCATAAGTGTTTTTTTTTAAGTTTAAGGACTTGCCAGAATATAGTTTAATAGTTCATATCTTTCCTGATTTAATAACTAGCATACGAGTAATATATTTTGCCATGTGCCCTGAATTCCACACTAGGATAAATCCCGTGTTGTGGGACTCAGTCCCACACAATAAGTATAAACTGACAAGAATAAAAATTGCTAATCAGCTAATGGTAAAGCCTTAATACCATAATATAAACGGTAAAGATTTAAGAAAATACTCACTGACGCCGAGGATTTTGACATTCGTACTATATGATACTTTTTCCTCTGGGTTGGATACTAAAGACGCTTCACAGGTGTATTTTCCAACTTCAGTCGTATCCATAGACTTTATTTTCAGCTGAGTGCCATCTTTAGATATATCGTATTTACTGTTCGAAGTAATTGCTTGCCTGCTTGATTTCAGGCCAATGTTTTGTTTGAACCAGATTATTTTAATTTCTTGTGACGAGTTAATATCACAGCGAAGGTTTTTATCTTTTCCATAATATATTCTAGTGTAATCTTTATCTGTATGGATAAGTAAAAATAAAAATGTGATTATTTAAATAAATAACAATAAAAGCAGGGAAATCTCAAAGAATATTAACTAATTTTATATAGTGGGCGAAACACGAACTTTATTATAATCTGTGCATTCAGTGACGGTGGATTTTAACAATGACAAAAAAGAGAGTGTAATACAAATTTTAATATGCACAAATGCACATATAAAATAAAAAATATAAACATAATAAAAAATATATAATACAAATAAATAAGATTTTAAACATATGAACCGAAGGATTTAACAACATTTATTAATAATAAATTCAAAATGTTTATGTTATTTATTGGAGTAAAGTCGCCAATATTTAGATACGTTGTTCTCAGGGGTGTGTACACACGGGCACAGATTTCACCGTGCCCGTTTGCACTGTTTGTACATATCATGGACCAAAGTACGGTACATATTATGTTAAGTACAAGTGAGTTGAAGGGCTGTTATAACTGTTAGTTATCGGTTTGTTTTTACCCCCCCCCCCCCCCCCCCCCCTAACCCAAAAAGAAGGGTGTTATGAGTTTTTTTTCACAACTCACACCCCCGCTCCAGGATACCCTGTGTCGCGGGAGACATAGACATACACAATTACAATACATAAACATTCCAAGACCCGAGAACAAACATCTTTGCTCATCACAGAAACGTTTGCCCCGGACGGGGTTCGAAACCGGGGTCGCGGTTCCAAAGTCAGTGAGCCACGATGACCGTCAAAGTGTTAGTGAGTGCAATTGAGTTTGATGTGTCTGTGTGTCTGTCAGTGTGAACGTAGAACGATTTCTATGCGTTTTTTTTTTTTTTTTTGATAGAAAGCTCACGATATCAAGGTTCTTAGTTACAATTTATGAAGATCCATTCAGGCGTTGCGAGGTCATCCGTTCTATTTTTTGCTGCAGAAGGGATCTAGACGCTTAATAGGTATTTACTTGACTTTTAAACATATCTTCGACCTAACATGTGAAATAACTTTATGCTGATTGGTACCACTAAGCTACTCCGATGATGGAGTTCGAAGCTTTTCTTTTTACGTACTTTTTTGAGGCGGTGGCTAATTAACGTTTTTAATTTTATTATTATCGGATAATAATGACTTAGCTTACCATCAATATGTTCTTGTACTATAAATGGAGATGCCACAGTAACATTGACGAATTCAGAGTTATATCCTATATTATTAGTGGCCACACAAACGTAAGCAGCAGTGTTTTTCACATTTTCCAGTTTTAGCTTGTTCACATAGTGATATTCTGAAGTCTGCGTAACCTGGAAAGTTTACGAATATGTAGTAGGAGAGTTCTATGCACGAGTAACTAAGGATGATAATTCGCGGTGAGAGTGATTCACGTGAGCGCAACCGGACTTAAGCGGTTTTAGAAAACGATGGAAACGATATAGGAATCGAAAAGTTTGGTTCATTGCATTAACTCCATGCCAGGTGAAACTTGTGGTCAATATTTTGCCCTACATAATAGTAGACACAAATACATAATACCGTCCTGTCGCTTTGCCATCTAAGCTATAGTAGTACTCCACAGGTATTGTGTAGCCGTAGGTTTTATTTTTTCTTTCAAGATTTGAATGTTTCTTCCGTCTAAAATAATGTTTTTTTATACTTCATAGGTGTAGCGTTGGACCACTATCTTACTTGATGGTAAGCGACGATGGTTATGCAATAAACCATACAATTTTATGTATCAAGTTATAGTGCCTTCGCTCGATACGCTACCAATAGCAATGTTGTTCTATCAGTCCCATTTATAGTTCATACAATCAAAGGTAGATGGCGCTAAGAAAAACATCCACTCAGATGTTACTAATAACTGAAGGAATAAATTCGAACTGCAAGTGGAGTGCTACCATAGTTTTAATGAAAAAGTCTGTTGTTCTTGGTTCAAATCTCACTAAAAAACGATTGATTTCCTTAAAATTTGAATTGTCTAGTTTCTTTTTTGGAGTAATATCGTAGAACACTATTTTAGAGCACATAACCTAGAATATCGAGGATTACTAAAAAGTAGATAATCCAGCACACTAGTACTAACCTTGTTTTCCAACAGTTTCCCTTTAGCGTCCATCCATGCAATAGCTGGGAACGAGTGTGACTCGACTTCGCAAGTAAACTCAGCGTTACTGCCATATGCGAAGGACTTCTGAGTTTCAGCGATCGTCACTTCTGGTGAACTGCTTACAGTTACTTCTAAAATATAAAAAAAAATATTGTCATGACTTGTGTTGAGATGTGCTTTCTGAAATTATATTGCAAGGACCTATATATTATATTTGTACGACTATCGATACCAATATATATATAACGTATATGTACGTGCACTTTATACAACAGGCATTAATTAATGTATATTAAGATTCATATTTTGTATATTGAGTTGTATAATATTGTACATATACACCGAGATTTTGCATTTATACAGACATGTTGAGTTTATTGTATTAAAAATAATATTATGGGGGGCTTATTATATACTTCCTTTCAAAACACACACGTAAACCATTTATGACATAACATACCAATACTGATATGGTACATTATATTATTTATATTTTACTTTATTGTGATTGTGAAACGGAAAATACAGTTGTGTAGAATATTTTTTTATAGAAAACTCACCACGTGCATCATGTATTTCCGTGTGACCTATGTTACCCCACTCCCTCAATTAATATGCCACAGAAACCATACTTCTCCGGGAAAAAGTAGCCTGTGTCACAGCCTATATAGAACAGCCAGCCTACTCTGCGAGCGCGACTGCGCTACTTGCCTAAACGGTAGGCACGCTAGGGTTGACTCGACCTCAACGCGCGGACAGATATGGATGATTTCTTTTTCAGTAATTATTGTGCTTACATAGCAAGCTGATTATTATATTATATTATATTAGCCTTTTCATTTTATTGATTACTTAAGTGCTTAAAATAAATTATGTAAGTACGGAAATGTAAAATTAATAACAAATTGGCCCAAGTTACAGATTACGGGATAGTTACCAACTTCATACCATTACATAAATATGCTAATTATTAAAAAAACTTAATAGTAAACGAACAAAATAATAAAAATCAGCCAATTGCGAGTCTAACTAGCGTTACGAATTTAGAACAGAAACAACTTTATGGTAGGTCGTACCTACCTATATAATACTCGGAGCGCGAGTTTGCCTCGCCCTTAGGCAGTAATTATTTATTTACAACCACATTCCCGTAGGTACCTAACTACGCAACAGGTTAACGAGTACTGTCACAATCATTGCTTTTACTTGAGTTCCTATAAATTTAGCATTAACAATTCGTAGTAGGCAATTTAAAATCATAACATACTCGTACCTTTTCTTATTTATGGGTATTGATTTATATGACAGATCAGGATTTTTTTTGAATGTTTGATGTACCCGTAAACTCCGCGTTTTTTATCATATTTATTTTTACAAGCAACAACATACTTGTTGTACGGTACAACGCGTCCATTGTGACTTCTCAGCCGCCGGTGCTAGCTACACTGATGCTTCGCCGAGATCGCCTTGATTTTAGAGGTGTAGCTATAGAAATTCATGTTTTGCGAAACGCGATTATAAGGCGGCCGTGACAGTGTAGTGAGCTGGCTGTTCTGTATAGGCTGTGTTTGTATGTTGTTCCAGGGTATACAATCTTCATTCCAAGTTTCATGTAAATCTAATCAACTGTTTCAGCGTGAAGAAGTAACAAACAGCCAAACGACAAACAAACTTTTGCCATTATAATATTAGGGTGATTAATTGAATCTGCGAGGATGTCACGAAATGACAAGTGATCATTAGGACTATTTTCCAGTGGCACAATATATAACGAAACTTAGAGTTATAAATAATTGCTATTAATATCTCGAAACATTGCACAGCGCATCTAGATAATAACTATGCTATTAAACTATGCTATTAACACATGGACTAATGGTGGATTGAAACCTGGACTACAAGTCGAAATCCTTCGTGACACCTATATTTGTATCTAAATTACTCAGTAAAAATACTCGTAACTCAGGTCTTCTTTCTTTCTTTTTTTCTTAAAATATGGCCTCTGCATAACTTAGGTCTGTCAGAAACTTGACAACTACATTTGACATTTCGCGCGTTAGTGCCATGGATAAATTAAAGTCATCGTAGAACTACCTCTCGAGCATAAACTACCGCTTAACTTATTTTTGTAATATGTTTTTTACCTGGTCCTTGGATTAAACTCAGTACTTTCATTACTTTTGAAGCGATGATAGCTCACCGGGGGGAGCCTCGCCTGTCAAACTGACCGACATTGGTTCGATTCCCAACAACAGCTTGAGCTTCCGGTGAAGGTAACACCCTTATCAAATTCCCAACATGGTGGTAGGGTACTTTCGAATACCCGCCTGGCTAGCTACCACCCTCAAGTTTGAAAAACTGTCATCAAGCACATAGTGTGTTTAGGCAGCAAGCCTTAAGAGCCAGTGAACGTTCTAGATTTAGCGTCATAACATTTTCGTCCACATGGTCACTGACCATTAAGTGAGATAGTGGTCAAACGCTATATCTGTACAATATAAAAAACAAAGAAATTAGTCCACATTTTTTAACAGATTTAGAGTAGGGGGTGTAAAAAAAAAATACCGAATTCCGCAGAGTCGTTTCCTTTCACATTCCCAGCGATACACTTGTATCGTCCAGAGTTTGTTAAGTATGCTTTAGGAATTGTCAAAACTTCGTTTGTTTCACCCGACAACAGTTCAAAGCGGTCGCCGTTTTTCTTGTACCATGTCACTTTCGGCTTAGGTTTTCCTTGAACAGTCCTGTTGGTAAAATTACTGATTACAAAGGTTCTTACAATGAAATGATTGAATATTTTATATTTAATTTATACTATTAAAATAATATTTAAACGGATTTTGCTTAATACGGAGTATAAAGCATGTATATATATATATATATTTGACCCGGACAGGTCAAAGGCAGAGTGCTACCAACTGCGCCAACCGGCCAGTCAATTATGGTTGTATCAAATTATTAGAAAAGTAGTTATTGTGTTTACTCACTTGCAGTTCAATTGGACGCTTTCTGTCTTCATGACTTGTATCTTCTTATTGGTGGGTGCAATAACAGGAGGTACTTAAACACAAAATAATCAGCTTGTAACATAAAAAAAAACATTGAAATATTCTTCTTCTTCTCTCAGCCATGTGCGTCCACTGCTTCCCCCATATAGGGGGGATTTGCCAATACTCGCCACGCTTGGCAGGCGGGTTGGCGAGCGCAGTATGATTTCCGATCCTCAGAAGGCGCTGCTGCCCACCTTCTGGTATGTGATCCCTTAGCCGCCTTTTACGGCACCCACGGGAAGAGATGGGGGAGTACTATTCTGGGCCGGTGCCACCACGGCACAGTGAAAAAAAATTATTAAAAACAAACATTATACATTACACATACAAATGAAATATTAATTATTAATAATTTTCAGTAATTCAGATTGATTTCGTAATCAGCGCCATCTACCTGATCTGTGCAATTATGTAAGCACGAGGTAAGAGAACACGCTCTGCCCCAAATAGATTCGATTCGATATTGTTTGTACATTTTATATTTTTTTAAATTCTTGTATATGTAGTAAATGTAATTGAATATGACTGTAATCCGTACTTTCATCATTCACGAAAATTTGACGCGGGCGTGGTCGCGGTTTGCCACACGCTAGTACTAGGCGGACCGCGGCCGCGTCCGCGACCGCCCCGTATTCTCCTTGAAGACCACCGAATGTGGTTGAAACTATAGTCGGAACCCTTTGCCTTATTACGAGAGTAATTCCCTTGTTTTGTACATTACTATAATCACAGTTAATGAGAACTTACCTTAGTAACTAAAGCCAATACCTGATTAAAGAAATACTAACCCAATCCAGAGATTGTGACTACGGTGATGATAGTTTTTTTCACACTGGGGTTCGAATTCAAGGACGCTTCGCAAGTGTATTTGCCATCCATTCCAATATCCACGGATTTCAAGGTCAACTCCATTCCATCGCCAGAAATGGCGTACATGGGGCTGTTGTACAGCTCTTTCCCCGAGTGGAACCATTTTATTGTTATCGGCAGGTATGACTCAATGTTGCACTGGATTTTGAGATCTTTACCATAGTCTGCATTTGTAGGTCCTGAAGTAACAGACAATACATTATAGTTCCGATATTTAAAAAAAAAAAGACGTGTGGCACTCGGGGACTGCGGCGGTAAAGCTATTGCATAGCATTTTTATCAACACATGCAATTAATATATTAATAACTTATGCAGTAACGCCGATACAACCAATGCCACCTAGAGGCGAGTTACTGAACTAAACAGACAAGCGTGATATTTCAAAAAAGTCATTAAAAGTTCTGCTATTCACGATAGATGGCAAAACTAAAAAGTATCACCGCTGTGCTGGTCGGAGTGGGGGGTGTTAGGTTATTTTCGTTACGGAATTTCTCGATTCGTCTCCACGCTCAAGGCCCGCGATAGAAGTTATGCAATAGCTTAAATATTCTCTTAATAGTACTCGTAAAATAAATAGAGTAAACCATTCTCATTATGTAAGAACCGGCTAAGAATCACGTGAATTTTGCTTTTTCTGGGAGTTAAGAATGTGCCAGGCGGCGTCCTAGAGCCCCAACCAGTTATGCTTCGGGTTCCTCCAATAGGTGACATTTACCGGTCGATATAAAGCGTCGAATAGCGTTATTGAAACGTTCGCTATGAAAACAAGATGGCGTAGTTAAGCTTTTTTGACACCGTCATGTCAGCAGCCATTTGCATGACGGCCGTACTTTACGCTGTTGAAGAATATCCGAACATTTTATCCATAAAGGTGTATAATGTATTGCAAAATGAATGTCAGCTGGAGCCGCGCAACAGATGAAATCTTAAAAGATTTTGTGCAGCTCTATGATGTTAAGAATAAAACTACATACAGAAGCAGACGAAAGAATAATTGCGATGTGCTTTATCGTAGCTCTGTATAAATTAATTTCCTCTATACGATTATTTTGCCTTTCTGTCTTCTAATGATTGTTCTTCTTCCAAATATAAATGTAGGTAACGCTAAATCAAGGTCTTTCATTTGCCACCGTTGGTTGTCACACGTACTTTGTCTGTGGTCTCTTTTCCGTAAAAGACGACTGTCTCGCACATTCCACGTTTCTCTGCGGTTGGCCGCAGATTTAAGGCCGTCATATTGCACGCGCTAAATGTCTCCACCGCTTTCGGAGGAAAGCAAAGCTTAGCTGACGTGCTGCATCGATAAAATTATTGTCGGGTGTACACTGAGTCATTGTCACTATTAGTGAATCTAAAACAATACTTTTAAAGACCCGTTTCAGATAATAATTATGGACGAAAGTCGCGAGTTTTTAAGCTCAAATACAATTATTTAGATTTGTATACCATACCTGAGGGTTTAGTAATGTTGACGAACACAGGTGGTACCGTGACTTCGGTCTTACTAGTTGCGGAGCCTTTTTTGTTTGTTGCTTTACAATAATATGTTTCAGTTTTTTGAATATTTGGCACCTTCAAAATACTTTTGTACGTAGGAACTTCAATGACAGAGCTCTGAAATAAAAAAATATCGGAATTTTATATCCAACTTCTTAACCGACTAATATTATACATTCATGCCAACAGCTAAACGAGTCTAAGTGAAATATGGCATGTATTTATCATCATGTCGGCCATAAAACGTCCACTGCTCCAGCAGTGAGTGCTTCATTGGAGAAGGTGAAAGTCCACTTTCACCTTCTCCAATGAACTCCATAAGGATCAGTTGAATGTGGCTCAAATTGAGCATTTTGATCGAGTCGTATGTCCTTCCGACATGTAATTTGCACACCTTCAAAAGTTGGAATATAGAGCAACATATAAATTTAGCATAAGATCTTTCTATACCTATATTCAAGCAAATAAATGATTTTGATTTGATTTCCCTCCCACCTTCTCGGTAATTCTCAGATTTAGATAATGGATTGGGATAGCGCACAGACTAAATTTAATATCGGAGAGCCTTTTCTATCTGATCTTATTTAAACTGTGGTAGTGAACGCGTGTAAAACCGTGAGGCGCAGCTAGTATTAAATATTGTTTTCTACATCAAATAACAATAATATCTTTATCATAAAAACAACAAGATGCAAATTCTTGATTACGGGAGTGTAGCGAATCGCATGGCCGTATTGGACGTGCGGTTTTGAAGCGGCTAGCATCCAGCCCCGCCCTGATCTTGGTCAGCTCGTCTATCTATCTTGTCGGTGGACGATGTATACTGTATTTGCGTATATTGGTCTCCATCAGTTGTACGAGCTATGTGCTATGCCCACTGTCATTTCAACTTATCAGCTGGGCTATGTCGTTCTACGTATCTCCTATTTTTGAATCAGTAGTATATGTGCAGTCTACCTCAAAGTTGGCGATGAGGCCCCCTTGTGGGTTCTGGAGGCCTAGAGGGGGGCGGTAAGGGGCCGAGAAAATATCATCATCATCATCATCTCAGCCATAGGACGTCCACTGCTGGACATATGCCTCCCCCATTGATTTCCACAATGACCGGTTGGAAGCGGCCCGCATCCAGCCCTTGCCTGCGATCTTAGTCAGGTCGTCTGTCCACCTGGTTGGTGGCCGTCCTATGCTGCGCTTGCCAGTCCGTGGTCTCCACTCGAGAACCTTTCGACCCCAACGGCCATCGGTTCTTCGAACTATATGCCCTGCCCACTGCCACTTCAACTTGCTAATCCGCTGGGCTATATCGGTGACTTTCGTTCTTCTACGGATCTCCTCATTTCTGATTTGATCACGTAGAGAAACCTCGAGCATAGCCCTCTCCATACCTCTTTCAACTTTCTCTTAGAGAAAATATAACACGCAATAAATTAATTAATTAATGCCATTGTGTTTTTTAGATGTGTTAATAGAAGGAATTGGGCAGTGCTGAAAAATAATGAATTTTAAAGACGGGTAGGGCAGGGCAATGGGTTCCCCCATTGGGCGGTAAACGAAAAGAGTTTCATATTTTCTGGTTTAGAGAAACCCCGAGCAAAGTTTTCTATATTTTTCGTGCAACCTTGAGCTTGCTGATAAAGGCCCTTAGCGAGACCAAATTTCGGTAGCATGTGTCACGGATAAAACACACTTATCGGAGATCCTTGTCTTCGGGCTCTGTAGTATTTTGAATTTAGATTATAAATAATAAAATTACCTGAGATGGTAACACAGTGCCATCACTTGTGAGCCACTCTATTTCGGGTGCCGGTCTTGCAGTTACTCTACACGTCAAAGACACTTGTGATCCGTAACTGGCGTTCAGTTTGTCTCCTTGGTCGTTTTGCACAACTGGTATTGTTTCCGGAATAACCTCTAGAAATTAATTTTATACAAATACATCGTGAGTTATTGTCATTATGTTGTTTAATATTTTTATAAGAATTATTTCATTATTTTCTACTTATTAAAACATAGTGTAATTATTGTAATATTAATGTTATGTGGCCAATCGGAAAATATGCCATCGAATGAAGAAATATGTTTCAAATTGGGTTAACAAATATAAGAGTCCTAAGGTAAAAACATAAAAATACAAATATACGCATAGATATTCTAGGGAAGTACAGAAAAATACAGAACCTTCTAATTTTTAAAAGTCCATTGAACATATATTTATTTATTTAATAAACTGAAACTGAAAAACCTTTATACAAGTATTTTACTTAAATAAAGGCATCGGCCCACAGTTAAAAAACCCATCCAACCCAAGTAAGTCAAATGTGTCACGTTCCGGTTAATATTTAACCAACACTATGAACTAGTGCAAGACAATAGTTCAAGAGCTATGAACTGAAAAAACTGTTGTAATCACATAATATGTATTCAGTTAAAAATCTTTAATAAAACACACCATGCTTGTTTTAATCAGTGTTGGATCGGTGCAACTTTATTTCAAGATATGATTATTAAAATGTCATAATTCGTTCTAGCTATTTCTCCCCGATAGGCATCAGTCTGTTTGCCGTGGTGGATTTAGTCGGTAGACGCCAGGCATTAGGGATGTTGGAGTGAGAGGTGATCATTCAATTAAACAGAATCCGACATATCTCGTCTACCCTCCCCTGGGTAGGCGATCGAAATGTATGTATTGTATCAAACATTCACACAAATGGATGGACCTAATGATTCACATTCTCCACCCTGATACTATCATTGCTTAAGCTATGGAACACAATTCTGCTATAGAAAATGTTTTTTTAAATTGTGATGAAAAGGTTACTTATAAATACATACCAAATTCTGCTGAATCGCTTCCCAATTTATTTTCAACGGTACATTTGTATTTGCTGGCGTCAGTGACGTCAGCGCTACGAACGGTTAGGATTTCGTTTGTTTCTCCAGACAATAGTTCCAAACGTTCGCCATTCTTCTTAAACCATTTCACCTGTGGCTTTGGGTGCCCTTGGACGGTTCTAAAAAGAGAGATTCAGGTATAAAAAAATATGTTACAGGTAAAAAGCTTTAGCCGTTTTTGATACGTAACATCATTTAAAAGTAAGTTGCATTTATAGTTTAATAAATGTTTTTTATCCGAATGGACTTAAATTGGTGGACAGAGACAATTGTGTTTCTTCTGTTCAATCAAATAAATTGAGATTAAATCAGCTTTATCCGGTTACAAGTGGTTTTAGTCAGCAAAAAATTATATGAGAACTTAATTTATTAAGTAAAAGTAACCGCATTATTAAAACCTCAACTTTGTCGACTGAGGCGTTTTTTTGTTTCGATATCAGCTTTAGCTGCCATCTACATAAAAATTGGGAAATGTTTGTTTTGATAATTTTTCTTCACCAGTTATCAATTGCAACAGTCCAGATTTGTATCTCCAGAATTATTGTTTTTAATGCACTATTGCACAACTAAAACTTTTTCATTATTTATATTAAATATTAGCAACTTACTTGCAGCTCAATTTAACTTGATCTCCTGTCATTACTTTTGTCCTGTCGTTTGTAGTTTCAATTACTGGACGAGCTGAAATAAGTAATATTTTTATATCATACACTGCGTAAATTTGTGAATAATTTCTTATTTTAATGTAGTTCCTTAGTCATTATCTACCTAGTACAATGTTAGTTTTTTTTTATTTATTAACTCTGATGACATACACACATTTTGTTGATAAAACAAATAGTTTTTTTCTGAATATCAAGACTCGCTGATCCTAGATTAAGGAACGTAATATGATTTTTAGGTTATTTTTATGTTTCGATAATTTACCACTAGAGTTTTAAAAACTTAATTTGCGCACCAAGTTGAACCGTTTTGGTTCAAAACGTCACTAAATACTGAACTTCGACAGAGACTTCGACTGATTATATATCAAATGATATTCTTATCGCGACTTCGACAAGTTATTTGACACTTTTGAGTGTGGAAGTCGGTTCCATTATATGATAAAAAAAAAATAGGTAGGTATTTTCATAGAAATTGATTACAATCAATTAAGCAGGTAATGTGGCAGTGACTTTGTTAATAAAAGTAAATAGATCAAGTTTCATTAATACTAACCCAACCCAGCAATCGTAACTACTGTGTTGTGAGCTTCTTTCACACTGGGGTCCGATTGCAAAGACGCTTCGCAAGTATATTTCCCTTCCATTCCAACATCAATAGATTTGAGCGTCAACTCCGCTCCGTCCCCAGAGATGGCGTGCTCGGGGGTGTTGACGATTTCTTCGCCGGCATGGAACCATCTTATTGTAATTGGTAGGTACGATTCAATGTTGCACTGGATTTTGACATCATCAGCGTGTTGTGCATTTTTTGACACTAGAATTTCAAAGAACGTTAATTTAAAAAGATGTAGGTATAGTTCATTGCATAGCCATAGTATTGGGCGATTAAGATCAAAAATTTGAGAAGTAATAGTGGAGTTGAACCCACGACTACAGTATACCGTCCCTGTCGCTTTGTATACTAAGTTGTAGTAACACTTCACTAGTAGTGCGAATTTGTTTTTTCATTAGAGCTATATCTGAACTGATGTTTTTTTTAAAATTTCCTTTAATTGTATTAACTAATAATAAGCGCGGTATATTAGTATTGCACTTAGTAACATATCGAGCGATATAGTTACTACGGTAACAATTCACAGGTACTTAGTGCTACTACAGCTTATTTTGGCAAAACGACAGGACAGGTTTATGTTGTGGTGAGTTCAAGTCCCAATATTAAATAGAGACCGAATGCATTTCATCAAAAATTTGAACATAATGTTAGTGTAAGTTATTTTAATGTTGTCCTCGTTGTCGTTCCCGGTATATTTTTTTAATTTTTAAATAGATTTAGCGTTTGACCACTATCAAACTTGATCGTCAGTATCAAAGTGGTCGAAGGTGAAAGTACGCTAGATCTAGAATGTGCAGAATGCATCCTGGCTCTCAAAAACTAAAAACACTGCGTGTTTAGCGACAGTTTTTCAAAGGTGGTAGCTGGCTAAATGGGTACTAGGAAGTCCTGCCGCCACGCTGTATGTGATAACGCCGTGCCTTTACCTTCAGTTCAAACTGTGGCTGGGGTTCGATCATCACTTCAACATATAGTTAAGTTATGATTTATATGATAAATATGTAATACCTGTAGACGGCAGAGACGGTATAGTTGGTTTAAATGGAGGCCGCACATTAACTTCAGTAGTACTGGTTGTAGAACCCCTCGTGTTTGTTGCTCTGCAAATGTATGTCTCATTTTGTGTAGCACTTGTCACATTCAAGTAGCTGATGTATGAAGGTATTTCTAAGACAGAACTCTGGAAGCAAAACATATACAAAATGAAAAACAGACATACATCTGAACAAGCCGCTGGTATCATCGTAAGAAACAAATCTTCCCCTTATTGAAACAATCCTAATAATAGTAAAAATATTATATTCGCGAAAGTTTGTGTATCTTTCTAGGTTTGTGTGTTTGTTACCTCTTAGCATTAGAAGGGCTGAGCAGATTTTCACAAAACTGATGTTATTAAAATTCCATAATTGAGCAAAATGTATACTTTGTTCCTAAAACAATGAACGTCTATTTTTTTTATTTTCCTGTCCGTTTTGTCGCAAGAGGTAGGTATATCGTAGTAAAACCACGGGGCGGATACGCGCCGATCCTTGAGGGGAGTGATAAGTCCAGCAGTGGATATCTTAGTGGGCCGCTAGTTTAAGAATAAATACTCCGTATATGACGACGGTAGACGGCCCCAGCTGACTTAACATTGAATAATCAATTTGTTGGATAATTCGCATTTCAACCAAAAAGTTAAAATTCTCATGGTACTACTTTACTTTTAGTTTGACATAAATATGTATGTCTTCTGACTGATGATGATTGACGATGTATGTCTTCTTGAAGGGAATCGTAAGTAATCACGAAAAGCGGATATGTGAAGAGTTAGAGTAAAAAGTTGCGACATAATCGTGAGAAGGTAAACAACTTTTATAATATTCAAACGCTGATGTCTCTGAAACCCCATTCCACTATTACCTTTATAAAATTATACTAGCGGCCCGCTCCGGTTTCGCACGGGTATAAAGTATATAGCCTATGTCATTAATGGATGTAATTATGTATATAAACCTTGCTCTTCAATCACTCGATTTATGAAAAAAAACACATCAAAATCCGTTGCGTAGTTTTAAAGATTTAAGCACACATAGGGATATAGGGACAGAAAAAGCGACTTTGTTACTATGTAGTGAAGTGATAATAAAGGCGAAAATTTATGTGTATGTTTGATACACCTTCACGCTCAAATAGCTACACCGATATCGATGAAATTTAGTATGGAGATATTTTAGATTCTAGATTAACATATACGCTACTTTTCATACCGAAAATAATTGTTGTTGCCAAGGGACAAGCTAATAGTTCAAAAACCTCCGTTACTCTTTTACTCTCAAACGGCTATACTGACTTCGATGAAATTCGGTATGGCGAAACCTATCTCAGGTTAGGTCCTGAAACCACATAGGGAACTTTTATCTATATCTTTTTATAGGAAAAGATATAGTTCCCGTGAGATAATTGAGGTAGCGGGTAAAGCGTAATCTACACGGGTGAAACGGCGAGGCGCTGCTAGTTATAGTTAAGAACCAAATTTTAGAAAATTTTGTTTTATTTGTAATATTATAGCAATAAGAAGTACAAATAATCCAAAAACATAGAAACAACGATAAGAAAACATGAACCGGATTTTTTGGATAAACTGTGAATTTTGTGTGTTCGTGTAGTCCTGTACTCCTGTAGACCACGCAAGCAAAGATGCGAGCAAGTCAGCTGTGTTTTATATTTACCTTAGACGGTAATAAGGTGCCATCACTTGTAAACCACTCGATCTTGGGAGTCGGTCGTGCAGATATCCTGCAGGTCAAAGATACCGGTGCTCCGTAGTTAACCAACAACTTGGCTCCTTCATCGATTTGAGCAATTGGTTTTGTTTCCGGAATCACCTCTGAAAATAATATATCAATATACATAGCGTCGATACATTACAAATATTCTTTAGTTCCCACGGGAAATAACCTTTACGGGAAATAACCTTTTCCCGGGTGTAAGCTGTCATCATTTCAAATTTCATGCAAATCCGTTTAACTATTTCAGCGTGAAGAACAAACATACACACATACGTTTTTATAATATTAGTGTGATAAATAATACATTTAATACATACCAAATTCTGCTGAATCGCTTCCCAATTTATTTTGAACGATACATTTGTATTTGCTGACGTCACTGACGTCAGCGCTACGAACGGTTAGGATTTCGTTTGTTTCTCCAGACAATAGTTCCAAACGTTCGCCATTCTTCTTAAACCATTTCACCTGTGGCTTTGGGTGCCCTTGGACGGTTCTAAAAAAAGAGAGATTCAGATTTAAAATAAATATATATAACATGTTTTTTTCTTTAGCCTTTTTCGATGTAACATAAAATCATTCAGAAGAAAATTGCTCTCACTTTTTAATGAATGTTTTTTAGGTGAATGTACTTAAAAGTGGTGGACAGAGACCATGGTGTATTTTTCTGTTATTCAATCAAATGAAAATCAAATTTGTAACTACTATTAACAATACGATTCTCATTAAAGCAGTTTTATCCTGTTACGAGTTGTTTTAGTCGGCACGAAATTATGCGACAACTGAATAATAAGTAAAATGCATACAGAAATATAATAATATTACTAATATTCGAGTTGGTTTCGAGGTCCTCCGCTAAACCAACAACGCATTGGTTTTCATTTTAGTTCTTTTTGTCGACATTTTTGGTTTCGATATCTATGAGTTTTAGATGCCAGCTACATAAAATGGAGACATGTTTGTCCTGTTCATTTTTCTGCGCTAATTATCAATCCCAACAGTCTAGATTTTTATCTGTTATTCTTGTTGCACAACTAAAACTTTGTCATTATTTATATTATTTAAATATAAGCAACTTACTTGCAGCTCAATTTAACTTGATCTCCTGTCATTACTTTTGTCCTGTTGTTTTGAGTTTCAATTACTGGACGAGCTGAAATAATAAAATATATTTATATCATACAATGCGTAATATCGACAAAAAGTCTCATTTTAATGTATTTCCTTAGTCATTTTCCACCTTGTACAATGTTAGTCTATTAGTGAGTAATTCTAATAATGTTCATATCTTAATGGAGTGAACTCGGAAGCCCAGGCGCTCGCAGCCCAAAGCCAGGATCAAAAGCTAGCTTCTACGCATCCGGACAAAACTCTCCTTGTTCCGATTTTCTCCCACTTTAAATACATAGGAGAGCACACAACATTATATGACAGTGACAAGGTATCACAATAGATCACTCGCAATTATTCCGCTGCGAATCCAAGCCTCGCCTCTAAGTATGGCGACTAGAGACTCCCGTTGGATAGTAATACTAACTTCACTTTACTTCACTGTTAATAAAAGTACCCCTTCTACTAGTAAAACGTCCGTTCGGTACCAGGTTAGACTTACTTCCAAGATCAGACTGTTCGCTGGGACCGAGGGTCTCACCAACTCAACTCTATTCACGAACTAACCTCATATTGGCCAAATAGAATATCGCGTGTTTCCTACCTCCACTTAGTTGACCACTTAGGAAAACCATTAAGTCTAATCGACACTTTACATTTAAAGCCGCCTACTTCGCATATCTAACACGCTTAGACAGCGCTATCTCTCCTGTTTGTCCAACACAAGCAATACCTATTCAAACCCATACTTTACATTTAACGCCATCTATACTGTTCAGATATCTAATATATGCCGACACATAATATACTCTCAGCTACAAAAAAGTAAAAGATAAGAGACAGTTTGTGACAAAGTAAATGTATTGTATTAATGGATCTTGGCTTAGCAGTAAGCTTGCAGTCGCCAGAAAATAAGTCAGCCAAGAACTGGTAAATTAAATGCGTTATGGTAAATTTACACACAAACATAATGAGTTGATATATATATCCAAATTACACTTATTTGAATAACTGTTTAAATAGTTAGAAATATGAGTATTATATGTGGGGATATAGAAAAACTTATAATAAAAATTGTAATAACCTATTGATATGTTTAAAGTTTCTTACCATAATACCTATATATCCAACCTAATCTGACTATTTCCACTACCCAGACTAATGCACAAAAAAATATCATAGCTGTGACTAACCATTTTTATTATATTATTATATTTTTAATAGGTATGCTTTTAGAGGGCTTGATTACAATCAATTAAGCAGGTAATGTGGTAGTGACTTTGTTAAAAAAGTAAACAGGTAAAGTTTCATTAATACTAACCCAACCCAGCAATCGTAACTACTGTGTTGTGAGCTTCTTTCACACTAGGGTCCGATTGCAAAGACGCTTCGCAAGTATATTTCCCTTCCATTCCAACATCAATAGATTTGAGCGTCAACTCCGCTCCGTCCCCAGAGATGGCGTGCTCGGGGGTGTTGAATATTTCTTCGCCGGCATGGAACCATCTTATTGTAATTGGTAGGTACGATTCAATGTTGCACTGGATTTTGACATCATCAGCGTGTTGTGCATTTTTTGACACTAGAATGTCAAAGAACGTTAATTTAAAGAGATGTATGGCTGATTGTATTGCAATCATGCTGAGCGATTACGATCAAAAATTTGGCCAGTAGTAGTGGAGCTGAACCTAAGTCTACAGAATACCGTCAGTGGTGGATTAACTACGTAGCAAGAGTAGCAAACGCTACGGGCCCCGCACAAATGTGCGTGACCCAAGATTTGTGGCCGCAAAAAGTATCTATTTAAATTGAAGTGTGAATATATTTATTCTGATGTGACTAATATTATTATAGGCAAAAAGCAAAAGCCTCTGGAATTACAATTTTACAAGTTTTCATTAAATAATCCTTTACAATCATATTTTGCAAGCGTTGAAACATTAAAACTTCTTAAAAATGAGTAGAGGAACAGAAATGAACATAAACTATTTAATTACCAAATATTTATTATATGTATTAGAAATAGAACATGATTTACTTGTATAGTTCGATATGAACAGTTTGATTTATAAAATAGCGTTTTCTAAAAAAAATTCAATTAATTGATTACCATAAACTTGATAAACTAAAGCAATCAAAGGGCCCTTTGATAGAATTTGCTACAGGCCCCACGCTGGCTTGATCCGGCACTGAATACCGTCATTGTCGCTTAGCATACTAAGCTGTAGTAACACTCCACTAGTAGTCCGAATTTGTTCTTTCATTACAGCTATTATCTAAACTAGTGGTTATTTAGCGGCATCTAGTCACCTTCGATGGTTTAGACTATTAATAGGAACGGTAGATCAGTATTGCACTTAGTAACATATCGAGCTATATAGCTACTACAGTAACACTTCACAAGTAGTGCTACTACAGCTTATTTGGCAAAACGGCAGGACGGCTTTCTGTTGTGGTGAGTTCAAGTCCCAATATAATATATAGACCATTTTTTTTTCTTTACAAATTTGAACAAGTAGTTTAAGTTATTATTATGTTGTCAGAAATAAAATGTCTAAGTTGTCGTTCTTGGTCGACTTCTTTTTAATTTTTATATAGATTTAGACTGGATAGCAGTCAAACAACATTTGACTGCTATCCAACTTGATCGTCAGTATCCAAGTGGTCAAAGGTGGAAGTACGCTAGATCTAGAAAGTGTCCTGACTCTCGAGGACAGCTGCCTGAGTACGCTACGTGCTTAGAGTCAGTTTTTCAAAGGTGGTAGCTGGCTAAATGGGTACTAGGAAGTCCTGCCGCCACGCTGTAGGTTTGATAACGCCGTGCCTTTACCTTCAGTTCAAACTGTGGCTGGGGTTCGATCATCACTTCAACATATAGTTAAGTTAAGATTTATATGATAAATATGTAATACCTGTAGACGGCAGAGACGGTATAGTTGGTTTAAATGGAGGCCGCACATTAACTTCAGTAGTACTGGTTGTAGAACCCCTCGTGTTTGTTGCTTTGCAAATGTATGTCTCATTTTGTGTAGCACTTGTCACATTCAAGTAGCTGATGTATGAAGGTATTTCTAAGACAGAACTCTGGAAGCAAGACATATACAGAATGAAAAACAGACATACATCTGAACAAGGCGCTGGTATCATCGTAACCAACAAATCCTCCTTTATTGAAACAATCATAATAATACTAAAAATATTATAAACGCGAAAGTTTGTGTGTATTTGTATGTTTGGTTATGGAGATATAAAGACCCTAGATTAACACATAGACACACATACTTCTTTTCATCCCGAAAATAATTGGTGTACCCATTGGATAAGCAAAAAATTAAAAAATCTCTGTTACTCCTTGACGCTCAAACGGCTGTTCCGACTTCGATGAAATTTAGCATGGCCTAATCTATGTCAAGTTAGATCCTGAAATAACACATAGGCTACTTTTATTTTGGAAAATGTATAGTTCCCGTGGGATAATTTAGGTAGCAGAAAAAGCGTAATCCACACGGGTGTAACAGCGGGGCGCTATTCGTTATATATAAGAACAAAATTGTGGGATATTCTATTTTCTATTGCTTTGTTAAATCTTCTATATCTTCTATCAAAATATTACATCATTTTGGAGTTAAGCTGCCAATTTTTGTTTTCGGGTTTGACTGGGCTATATAGGGATTTTCCCTTTCAGATTAGCAAAATTAAAACTGTAATAAAAAAATAGTGTCAAAATACGATTCAGGGGTGCTTGCGATAACACAACAATCAATCGTGATTTTCGAAATTATCTTATTTTTTGTCTGTCTATGTGTACCTTTGTATGTTGTTAATTATATGAGTACGTCAAAAACTGGGCAAATCTATACTTCCGAACTTTTCTTATCTTCTTATCGAAATATGATAGTTTTAATTGTTATAATATAGCAATCAAAAGAACAATTATTTTAAATGTTTTTTCGTTTTCCCTTAACGTTTTATACTTATAAGTTAAATTTATGTATTTCCTAAATGTGCCTTTCTATTGTTCTAAATGTAGTGTAATCCTCCGCCGGTCTCTTGCATCCGTAAACGTGCCAGCCCTTCTGGAGCCAAGTGGCTTTTTCAGAAACGACGGCAAGAGACCGGACGGTATGTCTCTCATACCGTGGGCCATGGGTCGGATACTGGTATGGGATGCGACTTGTGTAGACACACTAGCCCCTTCACATGTCCACCAAACCTCCACGAGACCAGGAACGGCGGCAGAATCGGCCGAAAAGGCAAAAGTAGTTAAATACAGGGGTCTCGGCGCGCAATACAATTTTGTTCCTTTCGGTGTCGAGACCCTTGGCCCGTGGGGTCCTAGCGCGCTCAACTTCTACAAGGAAATCTCCAAGAGACTGTTAAAAAATTACACCAATAAATGGCTACAAATGTAGTGCTGTTGTCAGAAATAAATAATTTTCTTTCTTTCTTTAAAATAATCTAAAACCATAGAAGAAAAGATAAAAAAACATGAACCGGTTTTTTTGGAAAAAATGTTTGCTTTTTGTGTGAGATTACTGTTCTCTCGGACTCATTACCTGTAGACCATGCGAGCGAAGACGCGACCAAGTCAGCTGTGTTTTATATTTACCTCAGACGGTAATAAGGTGCCATCACTTGTAAACCACTCGATCTTGGGTGTCGGTCGTGCAGATATCCTGCAGGTCAAAGAAACCGGTGCTGCGTAGTTAACCAACAACTTGGCTCCTTCATCGATTTGAGCAACTGGTTTTGTTTCCGGAATCACCTCTGAAAATAATGTAACATTATACATATTAAGACTTTTATGGTTTATTGCATTAACAACATGCTAGGCTTAACTTACTTTCAAATTATTTGAGGGAAAAAATTCGACTACCAGTGGGACTTGAACCCACGACTACAAAAAACCGTCCTGAAGCTTTGTCCAACTAAGCTAGCACTCTACTGGCGTTGCGAATTTATGCCTTCATTTTAACATCTGAGGAGATGTTGTTTTTAGCGCCATCTACCTTTAATTGTATGAAAAATTATTAAAAGGACTGATAGATCAACAGTACAGTTGATATCGTATGAAGCGAAGGCACCCTCCCCTTATTCTAAGAGTTTTATGGTTTATTGATTCATTGTTCATACAATTAAAGATAGATGGCGCTAAAAACAACATCCCCTCAGATGTTAAAATGTAATAAATACACACCAAACTTCTGAATACATACCGAATTCGGCTGAGTCAGATCCCAACTGATTTTCAACGGTACATTTGTATTTGCTGGCGTCAGTGACGTCAGCGCTACGAACGGTTAGGATTTCGTTTGTTTCTCCAGACAATAGTTCCAAGCTTTCGCCATTCTTCTTAAACCATTTCACCTGTGGCTTTGGGTGCCCTTGGACTGTTCTGTAGGAAATCATAAAATGTTATAATAGTAATGGATATTATTGATACTAGTGCGGTAAGTTCGTGTTTACAAACGAGTAAACGCATGTAAGCCAGATAAATAGAGTCGAATGAAATCAAAAGCCAGGGCAGTTACAAATTGAACATAGTACCCATACAAATTTCGGCATACGTGTGTTAAGCAATGTTTTTCAACACATATTTGCGATGCAACAACAGTACAATAGATAACAATAAAATCATATTATGTAGGTACTATTTTTCAATTAATATCAGTTGGAAGATGGCAACAGTCTTTGGCGCATCTATTTGTAATTTTTAATATTAAAATGGCGCGTATTTGCAAATGGCGCCTCGTGCGCGTGGTAAAAATTAGAACTACATCTCTCGTCTCATTGTCTTTTTAATATTAAGGTGAGACAAGTGTATTGATCAAAAGCGCTTTCAAGGAGGTTCGATCATTCAGATTATTTATTCTTGTAATGTGAACCTCCTTGGTGTAGTTCATAATATTTTTTAAGAAAGTTATGTGTATCCAGAGGGTAAAACATTGTTCAATTTAATATGAATGTAAACTATTTTTAATAATGTAATTATACAATAGTAAAACTTGTATCATTTAGTTTCATTAAACAATATGTTTAAAAATACATTTAAAACATTACTTATATAATTTTTGAAATTAATAAGGGTGAAGCTTAAAACTGGGGCTTAATAATAAGCATGATGTAGTAAATCCCACATAGTCCGCAAGGTTGATTACGTTTTATACTAACTTAACTACTATTTTATAGGAATGCTCAATTCCTGGCTGAGGAAACAAATTTAATATCCAAAAACTGAATCTAAGTATGTATTGGCTCATATTTCACTCAAAGAAGGACGACTTTTTTGCCAGGCCGCGGTGTCCATTCGATGACCTTTCGACCCCAACAGCCATCTGTTCTTCGAGCTATGTGTCGTGCCCACTGCCACTTTAACTTACTAATCCGCTGGGCTATGTCGGTGATGTTCGTTCTACGGAACTCATCATTTTTGATTCGATTGCGTAGAGAATTCCCGAGCATAGCCCTCTCCATAGCTAGTTGTGCTACTTTGTTCTACTGTTCTGCTCACAAGGCCCATAGTCAAAGACCACGTTTTAGTTGCGCAAGTCATCACTGGTGTTTTAATAAGTTTTAGTTAGTAGTAGTATTATATTTTAACAATGGCATGCCTTTTATTTAATATTTTAAAACGTAAATATATGTACCTACACGGACATCACATTTATTTGGTGTTGTAATGAGTTCGATGTTAAGTTTTTTTAAATCTTTAATAAGGATAACAAGTTGCGAAATTGAATCAGTTTATGTTTAGTTCAATTTCATTAATAGTATTAAACTATTTTTTTAAAATGTGATATTCAAGCTAACGTTTGACCGCTGTCTCATCTGAGATTGAGTGACGACGCGGTCTAAGGTGTAGCACGCAAACTTAGAAGGTACCTATTTACTCGCGATTTTAAAAAAAGTTGTACTTACTTGCAGCTTAGTTGGACCTGGTCTCCTGTCATTATTTGTGGCCCTTTATTTGACGTATCAATTACAGGACGTGCTGAAAAAATATAGATACGATATAATAATACAATGAAATAGCACTCACCATATAGGGACAATAAATTTTGACCATGTTAAAGTGTTAATGGTGAAAACCATAAACGTTTCTAAATTAATTTGGGTATAATCGCGCAGCCATTGATACACATCGATTTTTGTGCGTTTGCAATATTCGCATTTAAAATAGTTCGATAGTCAAATAACAATAAAATCGGTATATAAAATAACAGTAATTCTTTTCAGGAAATCATAAGCGATGCTTATAATTGTTATTAAATCAAACTGGGCTTAATCGCGAGAAAAACATTTAGTAATAATATATTTAGTATTTTACTTGGTCGAAACGTCGAGGTAAATAAATTACTAAATGTTTTTCTCGCGATTAAGCCCCGTTTGATTTAATAACAATGTGTTCGAAACGCGAAAGTCTAAAAATTACGATGCTTATAATATTATTCTGAAAATATTATGCACTGTGCATAGCTACTTGAACGATTTTTGACAGTATAGAGATCGTAGTTAATGAGTATCGACTTATGGTTCCATAGCAAGTAATTTTAGAAGACTAATACTTAAGGGCTTTTCTTGCGTCGATGATATTACAGAGGTTGGGGGTTTTTGCAGGCACAGAGGGAGGAACAAATCCTGATGCGTGTTGATTTTAAATATCACAAATATAAAATACCAGATCAACTAAGTGCTAAAAAACATTATTTATGACATTTTCATTTCATTCCGCGAGAACTTTTGATAGACTCATGGTCACTACTACTATTTGAGTCTGAAAACTATCCCGAGTTTCTTCCATAATTGTAATGTAACAAATAAGAGTGATTTTCCAGTAAATACCACGTGAGTCCAAGTCGGTTTGTTACAATACAATTACTACTACTTACTACTTATTGGTGTAATATAGAGTAAACTGAAAAGCGAGCTATAAAAATCATCGGCAGTATATCTTTGGTAGAACGTAGGCTTTAGAGCTTTGAACACTGGCGTAGAGTAGCATTATCAGTTTTCTTATAGTTATATTTTGGGAAATGAGCATTGGAATTATATAATATGACTCCACTATATATCATCAGTCAATTAGACGACAGAAACGCGCCAAAGCTATTTGGTAGACACACTACCATACTTACTGTTGTATGGTCTTATCAAGTTGTTTTTAAAAAAAACATCTTGACATACAGAAACATTAAATTTATGCGAAACGCTAAAGAGTTACTGCACTTCACTTGTTTCTAAAGCTA
Source organism: Apeira syringaria (assembly GCA_934044485.1). Taxonomy (NCBI): domain Eukaryota; kingdom Metazoa; phylum Arthropoda; class Insecta; order Lepidoptera; family Geometridae; genus Apeira; species Apeira syringaria. The sequence continues at coordinate 2,206,525 of OW203662.1, forward strand.
AACTGGCGGTATGATGGCTTTGGGAGTATTTAGAACACTGTGATGATCCAATACAAAAGAGAACGAATGATTTTGGAAATTGGTATTTATAGGAGAATATATTGCTAAATGGTTTTGGTTTGTGAATTTGGTTGGAGTTTGTCTCTAGGTTAGCAATATTAATTGTGTAACAGTACGATTCGTTTTGCCTGCCAAGGGATGGTACTTGTTGCCCAAGTCTGTTTTTCCCCATACGTACAATCCTGTAGTCTATGTCACTTAACGTCAGGTGTGTCAACTTCTACCAAAATGTACTTACCCAGTCCAGCGATTGTAACAACTGTGTTGTGAGTTTTTTTCACACTGGGGTTCGAATTCAAGGACGCTTCGCAAGTGTATTTGCCATCCATTCCAATATCCACGGATTTCAAGGTCAACTCCATTCCATCGCCAGAAATGGCGTACATGGGGCTGTTGTACAGCTCTTTCCCCGAGTGGAACCATTTTATTGTTATCGGCAGGTATGACTCGATGTCGCACTGGATTTTGACATCTTTAGCATATTCTGCAGTTGTCGACCCTAAAATTAAACAATTTCTCAAATGTTATGTTTTGCTGAGAGAATCTTAAAGAATATTATTTCTTAACTCGGAGTGACATTGATTTATTTGTTTGTTTGATAACACTTGCTTTATCAGGTTATATTGCTTTTGTAAAAAATAATAATAACCATGTATGTGTAATTGTGTAGGTGTTAAGACCTAAGATTCTGCCTCAGAGTGGAAAAAGATAGATGACCACAGTAATAATTACTGACGATTACGTTTTGTAGCGATATGCTCTGCGTGTGTGCATAGATAGGTGATTTGATGGCGAATGTATCTAGTCAGTAGAGCCACGGGTTACAAATCACTTATTCAATGAATTTTATTTATTTATTTATCGCACTCAATGATATTAATCTTTATAAAAGGAATATACAGTATGCCCTAAAATCGCCTTATTTAAACTGGACTAAATACAACTACAGGCAAACGCATAAACAGTTATTAGTTTTCACGAGACATTTGTACATTTTAAGAAAGCAAGGGAAGGTATTATTTTTTTCTTAATTATTAAACTATTCGTATTATTGTACTACTACCGGTCCATTTAAGATGGTTCTTTTTCCGAAGATCCCCGTTTTGCCTTAGATTAAGGCAAAACGGGGATGTGTGCTATCTAATATAAGCGGTCTACAAACTTGGGGCTAGCGCTTCGTCTATCGTCTTTAATAGTAAAGATTATTAATTTAATAACATATACATTATAATACGGGCCGCTTTCATTCGGTCCTTGTGGAAATTAGTGGGGGGTGCTTACGTCTAGTGTCTAGTGGATGTCCTATGGATGAGATGATGATGATGATAATGATGAAAGTTTAATAATTTTAACACAATACCCGGAGTAGTAGGTATCTTTGTAAAAGCAGGCTTTACGGTGACTTTGGTTTGACTTTGAGTGGAACCTTTTCTGTTTGTTGCTTTGCAAACGTATATTTCATCCTTTTGTACATTTTTCAGTTTTAAGTAGCTAATGTACTTAGGAACTTCAATTTCAGAGCTCTGTAAAAGAAAAAAAAGTTTTTATTTATATGTTATAATCCACTTAAGTATTTATAATTATTTTAGTATTATTATTGTGTGTATCTTGTGTGTATCATGTATCATTTTTTTTCTTTTTTAAATTATAATTTTTAACATTTATGACACCGCCATCCTATTGCGTTTTCCTCTCCATCCAAAGGTTGTCTGGAAGAGATCGCTAATAGAGATAAGACCGCCCGTTGTTACACATCGCAATGTAATCTGTTTCTTTGTATTATTTTAAAATGTGTTCAATAAAGTGTATCTATCTATCTATCTATTGTGTTTGTTGTTGTTATTCTTAATTTGCTATTATGATCTGAAAATTTGTAATGATATTTAATTGTAATGACATTAAGGAAATAAATTATCTTATCTTGTCTTATTTAATCAGTACTTAACTATCTAGTGTAATGTTGGTGTCGCACCAGACGGAATGTTTGGGATTTACAAACAGATACCGAAATACGAGATTCTTTGTGACAGAATTTCATTGACCTCTACTGAAAAGTCACTTGCGGTAACTTAACGTTGGTCAGGAGACTTTGTGCGTCAGAAGTTAAATTGAAATAAATAAATAAATCTTCTGGGTGTTGAAAATACATAAAAAGTTAATTACTGTAGCTTAGACGGCTACGATATCCTCACGTCAAATTTAGGTTTGAACCAAAATCGATTTAACTTTCTCAAGTTGGTTTCAAATTCAAAATTCGCAAATCGCGTTTAAACATAAACTCATACTATTGACGTAAATTCGTTACGCCATTTTACCTCTGACTGTAACCTCGTGCCGTCTTCTGTGAACCACTCAATAACAGGCTCAGGGTTAGCAGACACGTCACATGTCAAAGAAAGGTCTGATCCAAAGTCAATGGTTTTAACTTCTTTGTCGGTTTGTACGTCTGGTACTGTCTCCGGAGCTGAAAATTTAAATTAAAATATTTTATATCAAGCATAAACAAATTTTATAGATTCTGACGTTACCTTGCGGAAGTCCATAACAAAATAATATTAAATACACAATATTTAGTATTCCCCGAGAATATTTTTTCCAAGCTATCGTGCAGTGTGCCGTATACAGAACGATAATTATATAAATGTACCATGGTTATTACTAAAAATATTAGAAATCCCTATTTCAATAATGTAACCGTATAAATTGGGATGGGCCGCTAGTTACTAGTAGAGCAGAACTGATTCAAAATAAAATTATTATTAAAGTAATAGTTTCGTAAATTCACTTAAACTTTATGAATAATGTAAATTTTTTAAGTGCAAGTCATATGGGATATCTACACATCCGTCATGATGCGCCGTGGCAATTATAAACACGATAAACTTTTGCGCCACGTAATGAAAAATCATAATTTATTTGAAATTAACGCAGTTACCTAACTTCATGACATTGATTTTTTTTTAATTTGATTTAATTTGACATTCCCGGACAGGTCAAACATTTGTGTGCATGAACATGTCTGTTTGACCTGTGTCTGGGTGTGTATATGTATATAAGTATATATATCAGTCATCAGGTTACCATAGCACAGGCTCTGTGCTATGGTAATAAAATAAAAAAATAATTGGTAGGTATATATTTTTAGGTTCATGACTCTAACCAAAGTAGTCTTTCTAATGAGGCACTTTCTTATTTCCAATTATTTCTTTACCATACGAGTATATGCATACGTGCAGTAAGTATGACTTGTCGTATTTTTCGTTCACAAATGTACTAACCTGATGGAGGTGGCTGCGGTTCAATAGCAGTCTTGGAGATTCGTGTGATTGGTTTGCCTGTCGTTTTTATTATCCCATTGACCTAAGAATTAACGATACTTAGAACATAGAACAACATTTGTAATTGTCCGTCAAATAATGAGAAACTTATGATAGTTTACACAATCTCGTCACTATCGCTCAGAGTTCTTTCGTACCGGCGCCTAAACTAAATTCCAAGCTACGTAAACTAAATATTGCTACTACAATTATCATTTTTTTTAAGTCTGTGCACGAGTACTGTGCTTTCGACATCCTTTCATGAGATTGGAGTATAATTTTAAGCTGAAATTTAAACTAACGCGAGCTTCGCCAAGGGCAGAAGAACGCAAAACAGTTTGAAACTGGTCGAAGAAAAAAATAATCTGCTAAATATTAAATCAATGTTTTTGTTACTAAAAGTTTTACACTTAAATTTCAGTTTCATTTTATTTTCATTTCATTTCTAATATAATAATGAGATAAAAATACCGCTACCATCAATGATATAATATGTTTATATGAGGTAGATGTCGCACAAGCGCGCGGAAACTGAGGCGACAAAATTAAGCCAATTGTAATAATTTTCATTGCGCGTATTCACGCGTATTTCAAGCGCAAGTCTAAACATATAGATATCCTTTTCTATGTTATTTGTACCGTATTATCTGTCGCAGTAAGCAAGTTTATGTCTTAAAGGAACAAAATCTGAGCACCGCGCAGTATGAATATACGTCATCTTTAGTAAAATATCATTGGCCAGCCATGATACCATACCATACCATCCAGAGATACCATAGTTGGTGATTTAGTTATTAAAATTGTGTACCCAAATTCCGTGTTCTATTTTTTTTTAATGGAAGGAGTGTAGATACTTACCGCGATTTTAAACATTTTAGTTGGCGCCACAAAAGCATCTGTGATGTAAAAGTCACCATTTTTCTTTAAAGGCATATCCTCGAGAACGTTTTCATTCATGTCCAATATTTTAACTGATTTAATGTCGACAGAATTTTCTGGATCGGAGACTTTAATCGCCAGATGCTGGTTTTTACCTAAAATGCAATTCATGTTATTAGTTAAAGGCATTACAAATTGTCGAATAGCGCTTGTATATTACATTTGGATAATGTATACAAGTTAGATTACCTCAACTGATCAACTATGCTACATTCTCTGCGTTCCATTCACATTCCTACTTTTTAAAACAATTTTATAAGTTTGTATGAACTAATATCCAAATAACGTAACCGTCGATCGATGACCTGGTGGTCACATATACACACAAACTTACGCATTTATAATATTCGTAGGATAGTTATTTACGGTATGTCCGAGCTTGAACACCTTTATTGGAGTTTCAAAAATATTGTTACCTGCTATCGGTTGTTTGGATGTGTCTTTTATCGAAGAAGGCTTGAGGGCTGAGAAACCATGTTCGAATGTGAAGTCAGTTCTCGCGTAGATGACGACCGATGTGGTACTCTGCCCCTTCACCCAGGCGTAGTATGTGCCCGGCTTTAGGTTATTGACCTTCACGACCTGACAAATAACCGTGATAGGTTTTAGAGGATCACTTCGATTCAAATATTATTGGATTGATACCAATCTTTTGTCATTTGTTTTATTCATAAAGTCTCTTTGATTCTGGCAAGTATGCATTGGTGCCTTAAACAATTTACTAACCTATGCTTATAGATCTCAAGAAGAAGTCAGAAGGAACTAGTCTTCCGTGGAACTACTATTACAGATATATCACAGCGGAACAAAAAGAACTCAGCCGTAACTGTCATTTATCTAGTACAACAGTGACGCTAAGACATAGTTTGTACGGGCGGTGCGTCCGTCCTTAAATTGTGTATGGTATTGCGATAACGATTACTGTGTAGTATTTTACTCCTGCCTCAAGCACTTGCACACATATCACGTGTGCAGCCGAGAAGAAAGGAAGTGTAATGGTTATTTAATCATTTATAATACTTCTTTCTTTATAAATATCGTATTTTTGAGGTGACACGTTAAGCAAACTAAAGCTTCTTGAAATTCAATAAGTACAAAAGAAATACATTGACCTTCAGTCTTTTCTAATTCCAAGAAAGTAAACTGACGGATTAATGGCGCTGGTTTTTAAGGGTTTATTGTTAATAACCGTGATAATAAACCGGTAAAGATCGAACCCGCGTCCGTCAGTTTGACGGCCAAAGTTCCCACCGTTCGACTATCATTCTATTGTGTAACAATAAAAAACTACTAACCTTTCCATTGTCATTCCACATGATTCGTTCTGTATTAGGTTGAGGTCCATATTGGTCACGAGTAGAGGTCACATGGAGACCTACATTTGTGCCAGAGGTTGAGACTATAGCATAATCGGCCTTTTCGTCGATACTAAACTGCGGAATAAGAAAAAAGATATAAATGATTCATCATTGGAATTATATTTACACAGTAAGTTTTTTATTTTATATATCTTCTCGCTAAACAAAAACTCCTCTATTTCGAACTATGCCATTGTACCATAACATCCCTCAGAATGTCTCAATCTGCATTTCCACCATCAAACGGTAAACCGTTAAAGCCACAAAATACAATAACTTGGGATAATGGAAGGCTTCTCATACGTCCTTGCGTTAAGGATTTTACCACGTAAAATTACTGTGAAGACGAGACTATCACGTAAATTTATAAAAAAAAAAAAACTTCATCAGCTTGCAGTGTGACGGAGAAATTAAAGTGGACTTAAAGTTCAATTTAGAGATTGAAAGCTCTAAATATGTAGAGCTGCGATACATAATTAAATAATGATAAACCTAAATTATGAAATTTTTGATGACGTGTTCAAAGATGCATCACATGATGGAATTACAATTAATTATTTTATATTTATCTCGAAATCAGTGCATTTTTTAAAGCAAAAGTTATAAGTATTTTCAATATGTAGCTATAGGTACACGCCCTTTAATTCAACAAGGATTCGAACCCTTTTTAGTATTCATCGCAAGTTACATGTACAGCTATAAATGGAGACCAGTTAAAAAAACAATTCTAAGCAAATGTACCATAATAGTACTGAGCATATTTTTATTTATCTACTATTTTTATTGATATAAAATATTGTATATATAATCATCAAGTTTTTGTAAGTAAACCTCCTTTCTGTCTGTGTAAGACACTATTTGTGATAATAAATTAAAACTAATAAACAAAATATTATATACCATACTTAGAGTTCTTGTACTTCGCAAATAAAGCAATTATTTATAAAATTTGTACTTACATTTTTATTTTTTAAACACTCTATTTATATAATTATACATATATACTAGTTTTTAAAGACAAAACTATACTAAAATCTGATCTTTACTTATTTTATTTACTTCATTTACTTGTTTCAATAATAGTGTGTATCGATTAATAGAACTTTGAATTTATAATTTTAAAAAATAACTCACCTCTATTGGAACAAATTGGTTTGTTTTCGGTACTGTGAGCCACTTAAGGGGAGTGTGACGACCTCTGATCAAAATTTTGATAGTTTTCAGCACCTGTAACCCAATAAAATATGGTAATTATGAGGAAAAATCACAAGAGAATACAGAGCCTAATGCATATGCATAATAAGGCTCTGATTTCGCTAGACACTCTAAACAGTTACTTATATTTTTTTCCATGTGCTGAGCATCTAAAAGGTTTTATGCTGTTTATTATTTAATTATTATTTAAAAAGTCTTACGCTTTCGCGCTCCATGCTATAAAGTGGATCTAACCTAAGTTTAGACGTCGCAATGACGTGCTTTAGGACGTTCGTTTATGGAGTGGGGAAAGAGCTATCAAGTTATGTTGTGTTGAGCTGTCAACCTGGTAAATGTGACGTAGATTTCAAAGCTGCAGCAGGGTGGTAGCATACTTTACAGTACCCACTGGCTAGCTACCACTTTCAAGTTTCTAAAAACATCAAAACACAGTGATTTCAGGCACCTGTCATTAAGCGACAGTTGACATTTTAAGACTACTAAAATACTATTTCTAAGAAAAATTCTAGCGTGATTCCACTTTCAAGTACTTGCCGAAGCCGAAGGTGGTATCACGCCACGACGCGACGCCACGCCATCACGACATAGCAGACAATAATTAAATACTTGTCAAAAGTTAGATCTACAAAGTATATAAAAAAACAATTACGAAGTAAAATCTATCGACTACTATCTACTACTACTATCTTTTATTTGAAAGCTGGTGCTTCCCGTGTAGTCCCATATAAATTTCATCAAAATCAGACAAGCAGTTTTTGAGTTACACTTCAAAAACTGAAAAATGCGTGCAACTAGACGATATTATAGTAGCGGGTGAAAACATCAGTGAACATACCTACACCACAATGACAATAAACGAGTAGCAAAGGTCACTAAAAAGAGTGAAAATAAAAATTTTACCAAAAAATGGAACCGAATTCAACACTCAAAAGTGTGAAATAACTTGCCGAAGTCGGTACCTTGAGCACAATATTTTGATATCAGTTACTTTTGAACTATCAAATTAAAACTATCAAGTCACTAACTTTTATCTTTCTTCTATTAGCTAAAATATCTTTATCGTACAGAATTCCATGTTATTTGTGTACAATATTTGTCTTATTTATTTGTCTGAATATGTATGTATATAAATTTATAAGTATTTATGTATATATATATATATATATATATATATATATATATATATATATATTAGGTATGCATAAATATTTTTATTATAATTTTTTATGTTGAATTCTATTTAATATTTTATGTGACACACCACCCTCCGAGATTATCTATTATTATCATCCATCCAAATGTTGTCTGGAAGAGATCGCTCTTAGCGATAAGACCGCCTATTGAACATTTCTTATTGTAAATATTGATTTTTTAATTTCTGTTTTTTTGTGTCAATAAAGTGTATTTGTGTTGTATCATGGTACCGACTTCGACAAGTTATTTCACACTTTTGAGTGTTGAAGTCGGTTCCATTTTTTGGAAAATTGGTTTTCTTTTAAGTTCACTACGTCCGTGTTATCAATGAGCCTGGATAGCCTCGACATTCACGTGGTGATGAAGTAGTAATAAGATTTAAAAATACTAGTTGATAGATAGTAGATAGTAGATTACTATGAAGTCCACCGTTCTTGCATGCAGCTTATGTATGCGTACAGAAATGTATGTTATGTCATTTGAAACATAATAATTATTAATCAATTGACATCTCATTCATTAAAATCAAATGAGTAATTTAAGTGCTCGGGCGTAAGACATGTGAACTCAGTTGATGCATGCATATGCATATACATACATTCATAAACTGCGAATTACATAAACCTCTGCCGTCGTCCGGCAAAAATGTATTAAAGGGTAAACAGAAATTTGATTAACTTACTATCTAGAAGGGGTATTCTCGGGGTTTGTCTATGCGACCGAACCAGAAATGAGGATATCGATTTATTATATACATAGCAGAACAGCAAAAGGAATCTCACTGACATAGCGGCAGTGAGTAGAGCACATGGCTCGATAAACTGATGGCCATTGAGGTCGAAAGGTTCTCGCGCGGAAACCACGGACTGGCAAGCGCGAAGACGAGCTGACTAAAAACGCAGGAACAGGCTGGATGCTGGCCGCTTCCGGTCCTTGTAGAGTTCAATAGGGGAGGCATTAGTCCAGCTGTGGACATCCTATGGTTGACATGATGATGGTTATGAAGTTACTATAAGGGGCAGAAAGAGAGATGGTTTGTTATCATTACCGTGTGCACTTGATCTTTCCTGACGCGGAATACTTGTCCGGAACTGGCTGCAGCGATATCATGATACACCATGTACTTTGGGTCTTGAGCTGAGCCACAATCTCCTGTCAACACGAACACTACCTGAAATGTAAAAGGCATATTATATCTGAACTTATGTCAAAGCAAGCATCTAGGACGACACAAAACTTGGTATTAGATAAATATCGAGTGATCCAGAAGGTATAATAATGGAAACAATTTAAATTAAAAGAATTTACGAAATCTCAGAAACTGGTCCTGTTTAGGCTGGTGTAACTCTCGTCTGGCCGGTTGGCGCAGTTGGTAGCACTCTGCCTTCTGAGCCGCTGGTCTCGGATTCGATTCCCGGACAGGTCAAACATTTGTGTGTATGAACATGTCTGTTTGACTTGTGTCTGGGTGTGTATATGTATATAACTATATATATCAGCCATCAGATCACCATAGTACAGGCTCTACCTAGTTTGGAACCTGAAGACCTTATGTGAATGTTAATCAATAAAAAAAAACAAAAAAAAACTAGTATACATAAAAAAAAGCAAACACAATTTACCTGACTTTGTTTTTTCTCACACAAACTCTTGACTTTTTCAACTTTGTGATAATCTTTGGCTGATGCGTCAGTAAAGACGTAGATATAAGATCCAGGTTTGCTTGCCTCTAAAGCTTTTTGGATACCAGTCAGTGACATTTCTTCACAATCATCATTGCCGTAGTTATGTACACGTATCTGATTCAAATAGTTCTGAAATGTCACCGAAGAGGCCGTTTTCGTTCTCAGGACCACGTCTGAAAGCATAATGTATAAAGAAAATAGTTTTATCGTGGTAGTAGCAGATCATGTTGCTATTGTGTCAAAGCAATATCAACCCTAGATCGAATGAATTCCGTTTAAAATAGCGTTTAAACCCAGTTAAATTAGCTCAAAAAAGGAGTCAATATGCAAAAACAACAATTTTCTTTAGGATTTTTTTGGGTTGGCAGTTTAAATTTAGGTTCATACTAGTTATATTTAACGTATATATATATGTTGGACTATCTAAGAGATAGAAAGTTGGTATCCGTACTTGACATATAGTATTATTTATGACGACTTAGAACTTGGGAAGAGAACTAGATGGCTGGTGAGTGAATAGTTTTTGATATGTATGTGACGAACCCTTAAACTATCTTTACAAAGCGCGGCGCCTAGCAACAAGCCAGTCAAGCGCGATTATTATTTATTTTACAAATTGTTATATTTTTTTTATCAATTAAAAGAAATTATTTGTTTATCTTAAATTAAAGATGAGGTTTGATTTAAGCAATTTAAATCAATTGACTGGCCGGTTGGCGCAGTTGGTAGCACTCTGCCTTCTGAACCGCTGGTCCCGGGTTCGATTCCCGGACAGGTCAAACATTCGTATGTATGAACATGTCTGTTTGACCTGTGTCTGGGTGTGTATAATGTATATATAAGTATATATATCAGTCATCAGGTTACCGGAGCACAGGTTCTGCCTAGTTTGGGATCTAAAGACCTTGTGTGAATGTTAATAAATAAATAATAACAATAACAATTATGGTACAGATATCATTCACTAATGCTGCTTCACAACCAATTATAACAGATAAAACTTAATACCCGCTATATGCTTCACATTAACCTTATACTGGTAACAAAAGTAATTTTGTTGTATGTATTGCTTCCGGGCTGTTTGGCCGTGGTCTAGGTGAAACTTGTGTTCCAGACGTTTCGTCGATCACTGCGGTCGACATCTTCAGTGGTTCAGGTCCGAGCGGCGACAAGAGCGTAGAACTCTCCTCCGCGGCGTCTTCTCTGTTACTGAGGAGAAGAGAAGGAGAAGGAGAGTTCTACGCTCTTGTCGCCGCTCGGACCTGAACCACTGAAGATGTTGACCGCAGTGATCGACGAAACGTCTGGAGCACAAGTTTCACATAGACCACGGCCAAACAGCCCGGAAGCAATACATACAACATGCAACGGCGGCCGTGAACGCCTTAGAGTTTAATTACAAATGTAATTTTTTTCATTCTTCGAAATAACGTATTTAATTTGTACATGGAAATAAAATAGAAACAATAGTTATGTTAATGTATGTAGTTTATGTAACGATTATTTTGAAGTTACCTGGATCGTTGATCGTGACCAGAACATATTCCTTAATCTCACTCGATTTTTCCGTCAGCACAACATTCATAATTTCCTTTGCTTCTTTTCTGACTTGGTCTATGTCATCCCACATAGAGCGCGTGTCGTCTATCGCAAAAGCTAAAGTACTACCCTCGTCACATGATATATTTAATATTTTAAAGTACAAACACACAAATATAAAAATCCAATCGTGGAGCAACATCTTAGTTCGATATTGCTTGACAACTAAGACATGAACTTAATAAACACCAATTTATATACTGTTTGATAAGTCAAAATGCATCAATATAGGTAGACTACAGCAATAATAGCTGGTAAATACTTAGTAAAACCTATATGTTTCAGATTTTCCTGTCAATAAGCAGCATCCATAAATAGCAGGATTTGCTGTATGCTCTATTTTGAATAATGAGTGCCACAGATTAATATGTATTCACAATTAGTATACACTAGCGGCGCCCCACGGTTTCACCCGCGCGGACTACGGTATTGCCGTTACTTCAATTATCCCATGGGCACTACACTTTTTCCGGGATAAGAGTAGTCTATGTATTATTTCAGGGTGTAAACTATCTTCATTCCAAATTTCATGCAAATTTGTTCAACCGTTTCTGCGTGAAGGAGTAACACACATACAACAAACAAATGCTCACCTTCACAATATTAATGTGATTATATATAATATATAATATATATATTTAACAAAAAGTTCACGTCCTTCAGTTATAATAAGGGTTCGTAAAACATGAGTGTAGGTTAAAAAAAAGGGCCGTAGGCGAGTTTTTTTATAGCTATTGATACATGAGTGTTTTGTCCAACTTGACAACTAGACTAAACTCACAAAGTCAAACTTTGAGAAAGAGGCCAATCGTCAAATCAAGCTCGGCTGTGCAGTATTCGGGAAGCTACGAGCCGTCTCCTCATTCAAAATACCGCAATGCCTGAGAACGAAGGTCTTCGAACAGTGTGTTACCAGTGATGACTTACGGAACTGAAACATGGATTCTGACTATGGGCCTTCTGAACAGGCTCAGAGTCGCACAACGAGCTATGCTTGGAGTTTCTCTGCCTAGCAGATTAGCAAGTTGAAGTGGCAGTGGGCAGGGCACATATGTCGAAGAACTGAACGCCGTTGGTGTCAAAAACTTCTCGAATGGAGACCACGGACTAGCAAGCGCAGCATAGGACGGCCACCGACCAGGTGGACAGACGACCTGACTAAGATCACAGGCAAGGGCTGGATGAGGGCCGCTTCCAACCGGACCTTCTGAAAATCAATCGGGGAGGCCTATGTCCAGCAGTGGGCATCCTATGGCTGAGATGATGATAATTATGATTATGATGAGTGTTTTAAGACCAAGTTATGTGCAGTGTCATACACATATTTATCTTGTGAAATAGATATAAAATTTAGGTAATATTACAGCATGTTTGCATTTATTTAGCGCCAAAATCCATTTGTTGATCGCGCATGCGTGTTGCGCTGCGTCCACAGATTATGTAGAAAAGCTGCATTGCAACCTTCTTGGTCCAGCTGAAGTTGTGTCTTAATGGTAAAAAGTTACATTATGATACAATTGTCCATAGAAGAGCTGTATCATAATGTATTTTTTTCAATTTATTTCGAATGCTTCCGTTTAAATATTGTCATTCAAGAATGGTTTTTGACATTTTAATCTCTATATTTCAGTATATGTGATTAGATAAACATAATTTATTAAATGTTACCACCCAATTCAAATAGAAGCGTCAAAATGTGGGCTGACTTTTAAATTACGTCACAGAATAGTCTACATGGAATTCAATTATTACCTAAATAAATTAATGTTGAAATAATAATAATGTGATAACATTTTATTTTTATTAATTAACTAGCCGTTCGCACGGGTAAAAAAAAAAAAAAAAATTGTAATGATCCCTAATTGTATTTAAAACTTATTTTTATCTTTTCTCAGCTATGTGCGTCCACTGTTGGACGTATGCCTCCCCCATATAGGGGGGATTTGCCAATACTCGCCACGCTTGGCAGGCAGGCTGGCGAGCGCAGTATGATTTCCGATCCTCAGAAGGCGCTGCTGAAGATTTATATTCAATTTGTATTCAATGCAAACAAACAAACAATCAAATCTTTTCCTCTTTATAATATTAGTATAGATAACACTGGAATTGCAACTTCTGTTTGCACCTCTCGCTAAATAGTGATGAACACACAGTTAAGTCCCAGCGCGGGATAAGGTGCTGACGTCATACAGTTCAATGTTTAGTCGCTTATGATTTTTCCTTATATTAGTTTGAAGCTTTAAATAATATTTTACTAATTAAAAGAGAACTGGACCACACAAGTCCAGTCTGAAATAATGATTGTATCTACATTTTTTGTAGGATGAAATTTGGCTACTATTTGGACTTGAACCCTCGGGGGTAAATTTCACTTGGACGACTTACATACGTATATAGGGTGCAAACCCTATGTACGGTGTCCGAGATGGTCCCATTTAAATTTCATCAAAATCGGACCAGCTGTTTTTGGGTAACACTATAATAACTAAAAAGTGTTACGTCTACTTGGACGACAACAAACAACGAGATACGCACCATCATTTTGTTTTTGATTGAGTTCCCGATATTTCGGCGCGGTTCCACGCACCATGATCACGGAGAGACTGAAGAAAGCGGTAGATGTATAAATATATTGAAATGTCAAGTACAGACATATCTGTCTACCCTCTTTTTTAGTCTTTCGCTACGGGTACCACTGGCACTAGAATCTCGTGTTAAACAATATTTTTATACTTTTATAATAATACTTAACAAACAACGATTATTAGAATCCGTCCAGAAAATGGAGAAGAAATCGAAAACTTATACCTATATATAAAAAATACATACAGACGAACATATAACCTCCTCCTTTTTTGAAATCGATTAATTAATTAACGTGTTTCTTTTTCTTCTTCCCATGTTCACACTTTTTGTGAGGTGAAAATATACAATTATTTGATTTGATTTGTTATTCCTAAGTTTAATGAGATTCAACAAACTGTCATTTAAATATTTATTAGATTCCATCAACCTGTCGATATAAATTCTTAGCCAGATTAAATTTTCTCATTAATATTCAAATGTTTGATTACCTTTGAAGTTCAGCAAAGTAGATCGAAATTACACATTTCAAGATATTGAATGCCCACTTTTATCAAGCGACGGGAAAAATCAATTGGTTATCTGTTTTTTTGCCAATTTAATTTCCATTAGATACCTACACTTTGTAAAAGCTTTCAAATTGGAATGTAAGTTGATTACATTTTACGAGAGCTCTGGCTTTGTAAAATATTGCATACATGCAATGACAGTATATTGTGATTATAAGTAAAAACTAGATGCCCGCGGTTTCACCCGCTGGTCTACGGTTTTCCCGTTAGTTCAATTATATCACGGTAACTATAGTCTTTTTCGGCATAAAGTAGCCTATGTGTTAGTAATAGTCATAGTCATAGTTTATTGGATTTAACATACTCGTCACATAAAAAGTAGAGAAACCTACAAGCGTAGGTACTTATTAAATAATCTTGTGTTGTGTTGCGCAAACGCGCATTACACCTTATAATTCGTTTGGAATAATAATAAAATTATATCTCTTAGTGCATTTATGATTGGATAAAATAAAATGTCAAACATGAAGTTATATAAATATGTCACCATTTAAAATTAAGTATGCTTTACACTAATAATAATTATTAAAAAAAAAAAAAAGTATTATTAAAATGTTATTCTAGGGTATGAGCTATCTTTATTCCAAATTTCATGCAAATCCGTTCAGCTGTTTCAGCGTGAAGTAAACTTCCGCCTTTATAATATTATTATACCTATATATGTGGCATCCGGCTTTACTCACGTTTATAGTCGAAGTTTCGACCTAGGTTTCGAGAATGTCCGATGCTCATCCTCAGGTGAGTTTACGCTGCCGCAGTGGTCGCCGCGATCTGGCAGCGTAAACTCACCTGAGGATGAGCATCGGACATGCTCGAAACCTAGGTCGAAACTTCGACTATAAACGTGAGTAAAGCCGGATACCACATATATATAATAATGTGTCAAACTCACGAGAATTTATAATATTAGTGTGATATTTTGTTTAACGCTATCCTGGAGTAAAAGTGGTGATGCCGTTTGGCAGTCATTCAGGATTCTTAACTCTACTAATAATATACACTTCTCAATTATTATTTAACGACTTTATCCCTCTACGATGGTCGGTGACGATTATGTCGAAGATGTAATCATGCTAGACATAGAATGTTTACTGGCTCTCAACTACTTACTGCCTGAATACACAAAGTGTATCTTGATAGTTTTTCAAACTTGAGGATAGTAGCTAGCCAGGCAGGTACTCAAAAGTACCCTACCAACATGCTGGGAGTTTGATAAAGTTATTACTTTCGCCAGAAGCGGAAACTGTTGGCGGGGCTTCTTAACCGCCATGTGGGGTTTTTCCGGGACCTGAAGTATCTACCTACCAAATTTTATTGAAAGCAGTGTATCCGTTTGAGCGTGAAGAAGTAACAAACATACACACATACACACAAACTTTCGCCTGTATAATATTAGTAGGAAGAATTAGACTATCAGGTGTATTCGTGCACGTTTAAATTCCAAAATATAATTTTTGTTAATTAGTTAGTCAGCTAATTAGTTTTGACATAGTTACAGTGATCGTGGTCTCGAGGAGACTTGAACAGTGGCTGTCTGCATTTTGAAAGTTGTTTTTTTATTAGTTAAAAGTTCGCGTCTGTGTATTAGACTTATTCAAAAAGAATAAGACAGTTCGGTTACGGAGACCTAACTGGATGAAGACTGATAAAAAGTGACGTTTGATCATCATAATCTCAGCCATACGACGTCCAATGCTGGACATATGATTCCCTTATTGAATTCCATAAGGACCGAATGGATGCGGACGCTTCCAGCCCTTACTTGCGATCTTAGTCAGGTCGTCTGTCCACTTTGTTATATAAGATGGCCCTCCTATGCTGCACTTGCCGCTTGCTCTCCATTCGAGAACCTTACGACCCCAACGGCCATCAGTTCTTCGAGCTATGTGCCCTAGTTAGTAGGGCTAGTATTTTATTCTATTATTCTATTTCTTTTATATATTTTATTATTAACTTAAAACCGGCAATTACTCACGTGATGTTTGCCGCAAAGTTACGCTCTTGAGCTCCTATGCGGTTCTTAGATGATAATGATAAACGAAACATGCGATAGCTTCAAGTAGTCAAATTGAATATTTCAGTCAATGAAACTCTCAAGCACTCATAAATATATGAACATACTGTGATATGTATTCATAAATCGTAAACATAACTCCCTCTTATCTTCATTACCACCGAGCAATAAACTTTAGAAGCGTCATCACTTGCAATAAAGCGAAAACAATAACAGCAACGATATTCAGCGCCGGCAATTCTCCTAAATCTCTCACTAAGAGAGCTTGTGTTGTAACAAGAACAAGATTAGCTTAAGCTCTGGGAACTGCTTTTCTCTTCACGATTCATTTTGTAAAAGTGTGCCGGATATAAATAAAAAGAACAGCGAATTCGAGATACGAGTGAACCTTAGGAGGGTAATCGGAAAATTATGGAACTGTTTGAGCAAAAAAAATCTCTACAAAGTGACCCAAATGTATAGTCATACTTATTTTTTTGATAACATTGTGATACCATGTCAAATTACAATAAAATTTCCATTATGGAAAATACAATATAAAATTATTCTTAATTAAAAATTCGAAATAAATTAATACAATTCAATGAGTTAATGAATGATATATGTATAAGAATTATTGAGTATGTAACAAATTATTTAAGTTACAACGCTTTATTACTTATTTTTATTTATTGGTTTATAAGCCATTTTTTGTCTGCAGTTGAAGGACTTTCTTGAGGGTGAGTTGCGCACATCTTTCCGGGAGATATCTTTTACTTATTTGCTCGTGACCATTCCATATTTGCATTAGTTTTATACATAACATAATTTCACTGTACTACTTTCGTACTAATGGTATGTGAAAGTTTGCATATTTAGATGTTTGTTGCTTAATCAGGCTACAACCGCTATAGGGACGAATGCAATTTGGCATAGAGATAATTACATTATGGCCAGGGTTAGCACAACGGCACATCGGCACATCGGCATGGTGATCCTTGGGATCTCGGAGAAACGGGGCGCGGGACTGATTTCTCATTCTCCACAGTCCCTACCGCTGTTTGCCTACCTATGTATATACCACTAAAGCAGGTAAATCTAGAAGAAAAAGAGAAAAAGAAAATTATTTATTTCTTTATTTCTGACTAAATCAATCAACACTATATACAAAACAAAAGAAGAAGGGCACATTTGGGTAAAATATAAATATTTTACAAGTATAAAACATTCCTTATCAAAGCTAAACACTACTATAGTCACATAATGTAGTATTGTGTAATTCCAGAAATGAGTCCCTACACAGCGTTATGCGAGGATTTGACAACCTTCGCGATGATTTTCAGTAGGAACTCATTGACTGGCATCACGAACGCACAAGTGATTTAAAAAACAAACAAAAGACAACAGAACATAAACATGTTGTATGTATTGCTTCCGGGCTGTTTGGCCGTGGTCTAAGTGAAACTTGTGTTCCAGACGTTTCGTCGATCACTGCGGTCGACATCTTCAGTGGTTCAGGTCCGAGCGGCGACAAGAGCGTAGAACTCTCCTTCGCGGCGTCTTCTCTGTTACTGAAAGTTCAGTGATCGACGAAACGTCTGGAACACAAGTTTCACATAGACCACGGACAAACAGCCCGGAAGCAATACATACAACATGAACGCCGGCCGTGAAAGCCTTAGAGAACATAAACAAATATAATGTTTTTTAAAAATAATACAGTAGCTAAATATTCTGTTAAATTGCATTTGACCGCGTACTGACGTATGACGAGTGCTGTCCGAAAGGATGTATTGTCTCCGCAATGTAGAGTGTAAGAGCTGTTGACACTTATCATACCTGTTGTCATTATTTTATTATTAAATTTAATTTATATGTAAATAGCACTAATAGGTACTAAATTTACGACAAACAAAGTACTATGTGTAAACAGGATAATTATAACTATTTATGTACTATATAATTATATTATTTAGTAATCGTGGTTGTTAAGGATATATATTTATTTTTAATAAATTTATAGGAATCGATATAAATTAACAATATAATTTATCCTATTCCATTCCATTTCCATATAATTATGTACATAGCGTAGCATCAAATATGTTACTTGCCTGAGAACAATGTTAGTGATTCTCTTGTTCAACGTAACTAAACTAAAATTATGTGAAATAGCTAAAATAACCAAGAGGCAAAAATGGCCATTAGCAGTTGGCTTAAGTCTCAGCATTGACACCGAATAACAGCTTATGATAACAAATTAATCTTACAAGAAAAAAGGCACGCCAATATCATAATCACCACACATAATAAACACATATAATAGACACAAACATACAGCCCCCACCAAAAATAAATTTACACCCCCACCACATTTATTCACACACACCGCCACAACCACCCACTCTTACTCGACACGCACGTAGGTATACTCAAAAACACCCCCGCAATAGACTACGCATACTCAGGGTACAAAACAAATAATATTTAAAATTTATTTGTTTTTTTTTTAAATAACTCCTAGTACTTATTACAATTATATAGGTAAGCTCACTGTTAGTCAGATATTATCCCTGGCTACTACATATTGTAATTGAAGGAAAAGCAGAATCTAAGACACAAGAAATGTATTTTCTTAGTGTACATTTTGCATGACACAAAAGATGGCAACATTAGCCGCCGTAGTATTGTAATTGTTTTCGTTAGTACATTATATTTAAGTTAATTTTTATTCTGTTTTTACTGTTAGAAAAAACATGTATGTATATTTGTATTTGAATAAGATAAGTAGGTTGACGAGGTCCAAATCCGTATGTTACTTACCAATAACAGCACTGAACTTAGATGTTTCAACTAAAGTGCTGGTAGTTTTAATTAAAATAAGTTTTCACATATTCGGTGCCGAATAAAACTACCCGCGATTGTCCAGCAATTGAATAACACTCGTCTATGCACACGCGTTCTAACACGCTATACATAGTTGTGTGGATTTAACGAATTTCAATTTAAGTGTAAATAGAATACGATCTGTTTTATTTTGAATGATTTTAATGAATTAATGCTAGTTTGAGTAATGAACAGAATTAGGGCCAATACCTGCTTATAATATGTATGGGAAGAAACCCATACATATTATTGACATACACAACATATACAAAAGGTTTTTCAAGGAGTACTTATTTTTACTATACAACGTATTTGCAAAAAGTATTAGGTATGACTCAAATCCGGGGCTTAGCAGCGGGCAGTAAAGATGTCGAGATTGACTTTTTGTAATTTTGTCTGAGTGATTTTCATGTGCTTCGTGTGATTTCATTTTCTAATTATTTCATACTAGTAGCGCCCCGTTCACCCGGGGCCGGTTTCACCCGCATGGATTACGGTTTTCCCGCCACCTCATTTATCCCACGGGAACTATACTTTTTTCGGGATAAACGTTGCCTATGTGGTGGTCCAGGGTTTAAACTATCTCCATACCAAATTTTATCGAAATTGGTGTAGCCGTTTGAGCGTGAAGAAGTAACAAACATACACACAAACTTTCGCATTTATAATATTAGTGGTATAGGATAGGAAGTAGGATAATAATCTAATTACTACTATCTCGCGCTAGGAGCATTATAACGAGTCGCTCCATCAACGTAACGCTGTCACAGCAGCTTACTTCGAATCTCCTGAGATTAGCCAACTTCACCGAAAACAAGATAATTAACTTTATTGTTCAGCCAGCTATTAGTGCCACGTCATATTAATGTATCTTTTATCCCATTATTATAAGTAACAAGTTGGCTTTGCTGCTCGTAGCGTATGTATGACAAAAATAAATTTTCATCCCTTCGAAAAACAATGATTGGTTCGTCAATAAGTGCGAGCAATAAAAATAGTATAAATAATGAACTGCGAATGAATAAAATAAATAATGAATCCCTAAAAGATTATTTCCCGAAGAGGGACAGTATTTTATAACTCATATAAGCGTTGTGGCTCAAACTAGGCGTGGGTCTGTGACTGGAGGCTACATTGTTAAACTAACCTACTTATAAATAAGTAATACTACTCGGCTCCGTTTCATCAAAATAAAACATTCTGTTTTTGGCATTTGAAACTTGTACAAATGAAAACACCATTGAGTTATAATTAAGAGTCATATTCAGCGGTTCTTGAGGTATATAACTGTTTTAAGGTAAGGGTAAGGTAATATTATAAATGCGAAAGTTTGAGTGTATGTGTGTATGTTTGTTACTTCTTCACGCTCGAACGGCTACACCGATTTCGATGAAATTTGGTATGGAGTTAGTTTAAGCCCTGGATTAACACATAGGCTACTTTTAACCCGGAAAAAGTATAGTTCCCGTGGGATAATTAAGGTAGCGGAAAAACAGTAAACCATGCGGGTGAAACCGCGGGGTGCTACTGGTGATTTTATATATTTTTCTTATCACACATATCTTTACTTTCTGAATTTACAAAAACACAATTTTGAAACAGCATTTAAAAATAATTAAAACAAATAAAAAATTATAGTACAAAGTCATCAACACATTACCCCCTTTTTCCCTGCCTGACTGAAATATCTGCTTCTTACTTTCTCACTACACACACAAAAACACTTTCTTTTTCTCCTTCTAACACACACACACATACACACACACACACTTACACTCATGCACTGCCCATATATATATTCGTTTCATTCATGTGTAAAATAATTTTGATATTACCCGCTCATACGTACTATCTCGGCGCCCATCAGCCCGAGCTGCGGAGTACACTGATAACCAGCGCCGCGCACACTTTATATGTGAGCGCGGCAAATGCTTGGTGTACGCCTTTTCTTCTCAATTATTGTATTGTTTCCTTTTGATTTTTTTTCTGTGTTTATATGTATTAATTTATGTGGCAATACTGTAGTTGTGAGACAATAAATAATTTGATTTGATTTTATATACGCTGATTTGGACAACATGACTTTCAAATTGGTCCCATTTAAATTTCCGACGTCTTAGTGACAGCAAACGGGTTCTTATATCTGTTATATAAAACAACGTATTTATCAAGAAAGATTATTTTTTAGGAACTTAGATGACAATACATTTTCTTTACGTAGTTGCTTACTTATCCCCGAATGCATCAGGGAAATCAGTTTCGGTGGCGAAAAATTACGGATTCTTTCCAGGGCCAGGCGACCCCTCCGAGGCCACTCGACCGTATTATCTCCAGCGGTAAAGGATAAAGCTGGAATCCCGGCCATAAGTTAATAATATCTTAAGATATAGGCAAGATTATCTCAGTTATAAATAAGTGTATCTTTGTCCGACTATTTTTTTTTTTTTTACTATGGGCCTTCTGAGCAGGCTCAGAGTAACCATAGAGTATGAATAAGTAGTGGAAGTAGGTGTAGTTACAAATAATCAAAAACTTCAAAAGATACTGGCTAAAATATATCTAAGACTGGCTGCTCCCCGCGGTTATACCCGGCTGGTGATGATTGATGACGATGATGATGATGATGATGAAAAGTAGTCTCTATGTCATTCCGGGACCTGAAGTATCTACATACCAAATGTCATCCAAATCCGTCTAGCCGTTTGAGCGTGAAGAAGTTACAAACATACACACATACACAAAACTTAAGATTTCATATTTACAATTCTAAATATCATGTGATTTTAGGGTTCCGTACCCAAGGGGTAAAACGGGACCCTATTACTAAGACTCCACTGTCCGTCCGTCTGTCTGTCCGTCTATCACCACGCTGTATCTCATAAACTATGATAGTGCGACAGTTGAAATTTCACAGATGATGTATGTCTGTTGCCACTATAACAACAAATAGTAAAAATAATAATAAAATAAATATTTAAGGGGGCTCCCATGCAACAAACACGATTTTTGTGCCTTTTTTAGATAATGCAACGGAACTCTTCGTGCGCGAGTCCGAATAGCACTTGGCCGGTTTTTTTGTTATTGTAAGATAAGCTTATATAAATGTCGCCCACGTATGATTCTGACAAGACGAAATAACATATTCGAAAAGTTTGATCAAGTTTCACAAGAAATAGGGAAAGTTTTAGATTCAGTTATTTGAAAGTTGAGCAAAAGTTTAGAAATATGACAGTATCTGATGTGGTTTCACGTTACAAATTATTTTTTATGTCATTAACTTTATAGCTTATAGTTTCTGTTTTTTTAATTTGTACAAAAAGTTAATACTTGTCCACCATGTATCAGGCGGCCGGCCTCTGCCCTGTCTTTTCTCTGGCAGGTTTAATTCCTTCTTTACCATGTGTTCATTGTCCCTACATATCAAATTCCCATACTACCATCTTCTTCTTCTCTCAGCCATGTGCATCCATTGCTGGACATATGCCTCCCCCATATAGGGGGGGGGGGACTTGCCCATACTCGCCACGCTTGGCAGGCGGGTTGGCGAGCGCAGTATGATTTCCAATCCTCAGAAGGCACTGCTGCCAACCTTCTGGAACGTGGTCCCTTAGCCGACTCTTACGGCACCCACGGGAAGAGATGGGGAGTACTATTCTAGGCCGGTACCACCACAGCCACATACCACCATGTAGTGTGCAAAATTAAATAAATAAAAAGCTCAGGCTCCGTAACACGATGCTTTTAGTTATTTACATGTAAGAATATAGGAAACTTAAAAAATCACGAGAATCTCTATTCCTGTTTACTCTGTAGAGTGCTAGAATGTACGTCCGGTTTATTACTTATGTCGGCGAACGCACGACACCTTTTTCCTTCTTTTCATGTTTGTACAGGAAAACGCCTTTTTCAATACGAATGTTCCTTGACATCTGATTAATAGATCTTTCGAGACCTCCTTTTGCCTATCGGGATTAAAAGAAATGTGATGGAAAATGTTTGTATTGAGGTTAAAGAAAGAGATTTATTGCTACAACATTTGTATTTCTTTACTTAGTACATTGCCAATGAAATAAAATGAAAGAAAAAAAGCATTTGTCCCATTGTTATTCTTTAAAAAAAATAGTTTACCATAAAATGGAACCGACTTCAACACTCAAAAGTGTGAAATAGCTTCTCGAAGTCGGTACCATGATAGTTCCAAAGTAACTATTATCAAAATATTGTGCGCATGTTACCGACTTCGACTAACTATCTCCTAACTCAAAAATCATTTGACTGATTTTGACGAAATTTAAATGGGACCGCACGGAAACCAAAAGCTTCAAATAAAAAAAAATCATGTATATCAGTTCACCCAGTCGAAAATTCTGAGGTAACAAACATAAAAATAACATACGGGTCGAATTGAGAACCTCCTCCTTCTTATGAAATCGGTTAAAACAATGAAATCATAATAATCTTTGTTAAAATTTTAGAACTTTAACAAGCCAGAAACCAGCGCCCACGAATCTCAGAGAGCTTCAAACCGCTATTAAGGAAGAATGTTTGCCGCTTTATCAACTAAGCTATAGTAACACTTCACTGGCATTCCTCATTGGTTCATATCATAGTCATTCATATCATTATCACTGATATTCATCCTTGGTGAATCATTGGTACCCAAAGTAGGATAGACTGTCGTATGGCGTACCAACGCCCTCCTCTCGCGATATTTTACGTATATACACGGATTTCAGTGTGAACAACTCGATGCAAATTTAAAGGTGAAATAATAATATGAAAATGAAAGTAGGCGTTGCATAATCTGCACATACGGTTCAATGCAATGATGTTTTACTAAAGATGACGTATATTCATACTGCGCGGTGCTCAGATTTTGTCCCTTTACGACATAAACATGCTTACTGCGACAGATAATACGGTACAAATAATATAGAAAAGGATAGCTATATGTTTAAAGTTGCGCTTGGAATACGTGTCATAATGAAAATTACTACAATGGACTTAATTTTGCTGCCTCAGTTTCCGTTCGTTTGTGCGACATCTATCTCATATAAACATATAACATCATTGGTTCAATGTGATAATGTGTGTGAGAATGTAAATGAGTGTAAATGTGTAAGTAACGTGAATGCTTGGAATAATGGTTATCCCGTTCTGTTAAATAAATACTCGTAAGTACATATTCATAGTAGGAAAGTCTAGAGCGAGACCAAACTCTTCTTTACAACTTTTATAATTAAAGACCTTGTACTAGAACTAGAAGACTAAACCAATGAGAATGATCATTTCTTGACACTACAATGTGGTTTGGTGTCAAAGTGTGATAAATTGTGCCTCATAAAGAGTCCGAAAACATTATAACAGTGTTAAAAGTGTTAAAACACGTCATCTTTGTTTGTATGTTTGTCTACAAATCCAAAGTTTCCGTTTCACAAGACAAAAGATTTAATAGCGTCCTTACCCGGTACGCTGCAGACGGACAATTGTTCACAAACAATTTGCACGCTTTAATCGCTTTCCTGCACAATTTTCCACTCGGTTGTACCGCGTACGCCACTTGTTTTGTGTGGAAAATAAGCTTTTTGTTATGATTCCATTGTCGCTATGAACCTCGCAAATAAACAAAATAATTATATTGTTAATGTTTTGTATTGGCTCACTTTGTTTTAATTGAAAGTGGTGTGATTTTTTGATGATATATGTTGAATATTATTTTTGCTTTTACTCAGGAGATCTCTTTATTAAAATAATACAGCTGTAAAAATACAGGTTTGCATAGTGCAGGACTCACAAAGTACATTCACATAACCTTATATATTCTGAGTAACTGTAGATTATAAATATATAAGTAATGCCATGCTTAGTTTATTAAGGTTATAATATTTCGGTAAATAATAATATTGCCATTTAAATTTATATATATATAGCATCTGCAATCTACTAGCTGTTGCTAGCACAAAGTTAGGACAAATGTTTCGACCCGCTACTGTTACCATTACTTGGCAGCGTACTCTGAACGCTGATTCGTTGAGGTAAATATGTGCCAGTATTTTAGTCACGCGTCGTATCGGTCAAACGTCCTGATAAGTTTTAAGGAAACCCGATGAACTCCCGGTCAAGCGGGGGCCGAATATACCTACCCCTAAGAGGTCAAATATGTAACCTCTATCTAGGTTACCAAATTTCGGCCACTTCAATTGCCTCGCCAAATCAACCCCGGCATGGCGCCAGCCTTAACCGGTCCCGGGAAAATGTGACGGCACGTGTAAAAATGTGACAGTCTGTGTTAACGCATGTAGCGTGCCACACTAAAGGCCGTTCTAACTTCTAAAGAACAAGTATAATATATTGTTTAACACGGAATACGCACCATGATTTTGATTGAGTTCCCGATATTTCGGCGCGGTTCCACGCACCATGATTACGGAGAGACTAAATCAAAATAATGGTGCGTATTCCGTAATTATATTATGAAAAGCCATGAAAGTTTAAAACAATACTTATAGAACAAGTGTCTTACCGTCAGGTTTTTCACCATCGTTACTATGATACCATTCGGTTCAATAATGGCTGCAAGACTGGCGATGTTAAAAAGATGCTGGAAGATGCTATTAGTGTAATAATAATTATAAACATATTAATGCTTGCATGGCGTAAAACTTTTTTTTTAAAATTGGGAATAGGCAGGCGTTCGACCACTATCTCACCTGATATTAAGTGATGATGCGGTCTACGATGGAGCACCTAGCCTAGAAAAATTTATTACCCAACTGAAAATGGGTAATAAATATATAGCAAATAATAGGTAAATGTATATTTTTCTTATAGTTACAGCCAATGATGTTTTACTAAAGATGACGTATATTCACACTGCGTGATGCTCAGATTTTGTTCCTTTATGACATAAACATGCTCACTGCGACAGATAATACGGTACAAATAATATAGAAAAGGATAGCTATATGTTTAGACTTGCGCTTGAAATACGCGTCGCAATGAAAATTATTACAATTGACTTAATTTTGCCGCCTCAGTTTCCGCGCGCTTGTGCGACATCTACCTCATGTAAACATATAATATCATTGGTTACAGCATGGTAAATGGAATCGCTATCCATTGATCTACAAGCGTAACTAAGCTAATTTAGGTCCTGCTGTAGTATTTATAACCGACTTCAAAAAAGGAGGTTATATTTAAGGTTTCCTTAAAACTTATCAGGACGTTTGACCGATACGACGCGTGACTAAAATACTGGCACATATTTACCTCAACGAATCAGCGTTCAGAGTACGCTGCCAAGTAATGGTAACAGTAGCGGGTCGAAACATTTGTCCTAACTTTGTGCTAGCAACAGCTAGTAGATTGCAGATGCTATATATATATTTAAATGGTAATATTTTTATTTACCGAAATATTATAACCTTAATAAACAAAGCATGGCATTACTTATATATTTATAATCTACAGTTACTCAGAATATATAAGGTTATGTGAATGTACTTTGTGAGTCCTGCACTATGCAAACCTGTATTTTTACAGCTGTATTATTTTAATAAAGAGATCTCCTGAGTAAAAGCAAAAATAATATTCACCACGTATCATCAAAAAATCACACCACTTTCAATTAAAACAAAGTGAGCCAATACAAAACATTAACAATATAATTATTTTGTTTATTTGCGAGGTTCATAGCGACAATGGAATCATAACAAAAAGCTTATTTTCCACACAAAACAAGTGGCGTACGCGGTACAACCGAGTGGAAAATTGTGCAGGAAAGCGATTAAAGCGTGCAAATTGTTTGTGAACAATTGTCCGTCTGCAGCGTACCGGGTAAGGACGCTATTAAATCTTTTGTCTTGTGAAACGGAAACTTTGGATTTGTAGAGTTTCTCTATTAATGATAGGATTTGATTAAAGTAATAGTCGCTATATTAAGGTTCGCTTCACGGTGTAACATAACGCTTAGGGACCGTGAAATTTAATCGTATCTACTGAAATTAGTTGTATCGCAGAATTTAGTTCCTAGACGTTTCCCGAAATTACATTTGACAACACATCTGAGCCGTATTCACATTTCATTACGAAATATGAACAGAGCGGATAGCTTACCTGTAATTACAGATGTTGATGATCATGATAATATCTTAAGCATACTCGTGGGGTGTAATCCCCTGATAATAGTCAATAATTTGATTAAATAAGGAAGATACGATACTAGCTCTATTGACGTGGACCACATAAATAAGGTTGATGAAGCTTTAGTTGGAATCGGGCTGCCAGTTGTGCAGCACGATTCTCAATAGATATTTTTATTATATCACACCAATTGCACTAATCGGATACATCATTTCATGCCTAATATAAACAAACATATTTTAAAAATATATACATATTTAGTCAAAGAAAATGGTCTATAACTTTAGCCAAACTTGTCTGTGTAATCACAATAGCAATAAAGCTGAATCTACCTGTCACAGTTTTATTGCACGGAATAATCAGTCTTACTTGCTTAGACTACGATCCCTACTACCTCAAATTATCCCACGGCAAGTATACTTTTTTCGGGATGAGAGCAGCCTCTGTGCTTTTCCGGGGTAAAAACTTTCTTTATTCCAAATTTTGTTCAGCCGATTCAGCGTGAAGGAACAACAAACATACACACGACATACTTTTGCCTTTATAACATTAGTGTGATGTCAAACAATCTTCATTCGTTAACAATATTTATATAATTTGTGTGCTGTGATTGTTTGTGCCCGCGATACAGGGAATCCTAGTGCGGGGGTCAAAGTGTGATATATATTTAAAAAAAAAAAACATGTGGCACTCGGGGACTGCCGCGGTAAAGCTCTTGCATAGCATTTTTTATCAACTTATGCAATAAATATATTAATAACTTATGCAGTAACGCCGATACAACTAATGCCACCTAGAGGCGAGTTGCTGAACTAAACAGACAAGCGTGAGATTTCAAATAAGTCATTAAAAGTTCTGCTATTCATCGATAGATGGCAAAACTAAAAAGTATCACCGCTGTGCCGGTCGGAGTGGGGGGTGTTAGGTTATTTTCATTACGGAATTTCTGGATTCGGTCTCCACGCTCAAGGCCCGCGATAGAAGTTATGCAATAGCTTAAAAATTATGTAAACACACAGTATGTATTCAAAGAACAAAACCAAAAAGATTTAAATCAAAAATCAATATAAAAAAGACCGTCATTTGATATCAATAAATAGACGTGTATTTTTTATATCTAAACCTCGTCCGAACATAAATCAAACAAATGACATCGTTTCCAATAATACTCGAGCGCTGAGTCAGCCATCGTGAAATGTAGGCTCGTGGAAGGATTAAAATTATTATCGTTTTGCACCTCCACGGTTATTTAATTTCATGCGCACGACAGACTAAGCCTCTTTGCACAGAGAGCTCTGTGCGAAGATTTTAGTGTCAACTGTAGCATAATTAAACTAAGTACTACGTTACCACTGCTGGGACTTTGACCTGAGTCTTTGCGATCATTGGTCAATGCGAATTATCTCTTAGTTTACTTGCGATTGGTTGGCACCGCCCGAGGGCTCCAGACGTGCCCTTGTATAACCTAGTTATACAGTGACGATCCTTAGAAGTAGAGTATTTTTATAAATGTATAAAACACGTATTACTCACGTGATAAGTCAGAGGGTTCCGACTATAGTTTCAACCACATGCTGGTACCAGGCGAATCGCGACTGCGTCCGCGAGTGCCCCGTTTTCTCCTTGAAAAAGACCACCGAATGTGGTTGAAACTATAGTTGGAACCTTCTGACTTATCACGTGAGTAATACCCGTCTTTTATACATTCATAATGTGTCCAAACCACGTCAGTTTTAATAGAGTATTTTTGCAAGAGAGATGTATTTCTATCACGGATATATGCAGGTCAGTGAACACGATTTTTTTTTAATATCACACAGTTGTTCAATAAATATTTCTGATTTCTGACGATAACCGTGAAATACGCACTATAAAAAAATCCGAAGTACATTCAGTGTAAACGATAGTACCAGGGCAGCATCACTACCAAATAAATGAAATATTAGCAAAATGTTTATCTATGTCAATTCGTCACACAAAGCATTTTAATTATTTCAAAACCAAAATGTTGTTTTACTACACTTACGTGCAGGTAATTAATGTTACTTCCAAAAGTAGTGTGACGTAGGTGAATGAAATTAATTAAATGTATTAATTTTATATATGGCGCTAAGAACAACATCCTCTCAGATGTAAAAGGAAGGAATAATTCGGCCGCCTTGGGGAGTGCTGCTATAGCTTAGATGGACAAAGCAACAGGAGTATTCTGTTGTCGTGGGTTCAAGTCCCACTAGTAGCCAATTTTTCTCCTTCAAATAATTTGAACGTAAGTTCCACCAATGCAATAAACCATAAAACTGTAAGGTGTAGCTGCAAATTATGTATAAATATATATATTTAAAATGAAATGGATCGATATTTATCAAAGTCGAAGTCTCGCACCTGTAGTGGGTCCCAAGCTTTGGTAACTTTAATAAAATTGGGCGAATTTGACTCTCACCGCAGGACAGTAATTTAAAAGAAGGGGACGAAAGTTGAATGAAAATCGTTAAAAACTTTGCTAAATTAAAAAGTTAAAAAGGCGAGTCACAGACAAGTTGTTTACTTATTGAGTAAACATTTATTGATCTACCTACAGATGGGGGTGAAGATCGAACTAGCATCTATAATCTTGACAGTGACGCTCACGCCACTAAACTATCGTTAATCTAATACTGTTAACGCCCCACGGTTTCACCCCCGTGGGATACGGTCTTCCCGCTACCTCAGTTATCCCATGGGAACTCTATACATTTTCCGGGACAAAAGTAGCATACGTGCTGTTCCAGGGTTTAATCTATCTCCATACCAAATTTCATCGAAATCAGTAGAGCCGTTTGAGCGTGGAGGAGTTACAGAGGATTCTGAATTATTAGTTTATTCTACGGGGACATCAATTATTTTTGGAATGATAATTATCCTTTGTTATAATCTAGGGTCTAAACTATCTCCATATCAAATTTCATCGAAATCGGTGCAGCTGTTTGAGCTTGAAGGAGTAACAAACATACACACTAACATACAAACTTTCACCTTTATAATATTGGTGGGATGGGATGACGGAATAAACATAAAACATCAAAGTATATATTAATTTATTATACACGTCTCTGAGTAAGAGACCGTAAAATTATTATTATCGAATATGTCGTAGTTCTATGTCAAAGAAGATTATTGTCAGAAGGCGTGCTCATGGCAGGTAATTACTGAAGGTGCCTTAATGGAAGTGGTTAGATCGTATAATAAAACTTCTATCCAAGAGTTTCCTAGCAAGACGTTGCCTATTTATCCACTTCAGTATTTATAAGTGACTTGTTTTTTACACGCGGCATCGCTCGCGTTAATGTTAATGTTGTCGACTTTTTTTTTCATTCTGCCCTGTGTCGCGGGAGGCATCACACATAATCACAATACACAAACATCCAAGACCCGAGAACAATCATCTTTGCTCATCACAGACCTGTTAACCCCGGCTGGGATTCGAACTCGGGGTCGCGGTTCCAAAGTCAGTGTCACTGATCACTGAGCCACGACGACCGTCGACTTATTCGGAACTAGCAGGGCCCCGCGGTTTAACCCGCATGGATTACGGTTTTCCCGCTACCTTAATTATCCCCCGGGAACTATACTTCTTCCGGGATAAAAGTAGCCTTTAAGTTAATCCAGGGCTTAAAATATCTCTATACCAAATTTCATCGGAATCGGTGCAGCCGTAGGAGCGTGAGGAAGTAACAAACATACACACAAACATTCGCATTTTTAATATTAGTAGGATTATTAGTCAATACAAGTTTTTATTTTTTATTACTGTATATATCGTATACAGAGCGTTTGAGTACTATCTCACTTGATGGTCAGTGACGATGTGGTCGAAGATGTTATCACGCTAGATCTAGTACACTCACTGGCTCTCAAGGACTGCTGCCTCAACCCACTATGTGTTTGGTGACAGTTTTTCAAACTTGACGGTGATAGCTAGCCAGGCGGGTACTCGAAAGTACCTACCATCTTACTGGGAATTTGATAACGGTGTTACCTTCACTGGAAGCTCGAGCCATTGTTGAGGATCGAACAAGTGTCCGTCAGTTTGACAGTCGACGCTCCTCCCGCCGAGCTATCCTGGCTTCGTATAGGTTAAATAGCTACAATAAGGAAAAATAAACGACTCAATAACTGGTGCGATCATTAAGTGAGCTAGGCAGCGAAGCAGTACCTAAAAAAAATTGCTAAAATAATGGAACCGATTTCAACACTCAAAAGTGTGAAATAACTTGTTGAATTTGGTACCATGATAGTTCAAAAGTAACTATTATCAAAATATTGTGAGCATGGTATCGACTTCGACAAGTCATTTCACACTTTTGAGTTTTGAAGTCGATTCCATTAATCGTTATATTTTTTTTCACCCTTTTCAGTGAGCCTTTCTACTCACGGGACCCATTGTCATTGTGTATGTTCACTGATTTCTAAACACTCTTTTATGAAGTCATCCGACTCTTTTCAGATAATTGAGTGTAACCAAAAAACGACTAGACTGATTTGGAAAA
This sequence comes from Apeira syringaria, assembly GCA_934044485.1. Taxonomy (NCBI): domain Eukaryota; kingdom Metazoa; phylum Arthropoda; class Insecta; order Lepidoptera; family Geometridae; genus Apeira; species Apeira syringaria. The sequence goes on from OW203662.1 coordinate 2,238,591, forward strand.
AAAAATATGGGACCACAGGTGAAGCACCAGCTTTCATTTAAATAAGGAATCATAAAAATCGGTTCAGCTAGTCGAAAGTTCTGAGGTAACAAAGTTTGAGTTGAGAAACTCCTGTTTTTCTTGAAGTCGGTTAAACATTGCGGTTTTAGTTCTACTCGGCTGACAAACACAAGATGTCGCCACTGTCCCAAAACTAAACTGATTTCAAGCTCATACAGCAAGAGATAAAATAGTAACATGGTTAATATTTTACTATCTGTGAATGTTATAACTTAAGCTCGCCAACCCGCCTGCCGAGCGTGGCGAGAATTGGCAAATCACTGCTATATGGGGAGGCATATGTCCAGCAGTCGACGTCCTATGGCTGCAAATGAAAATCCAATTATCTCGCTGACTGGCTGGTTGGCGCAGTTGGTAGCACTCTGCCTTCTGAGCCGCTGGTCCCGGGTTCGATTCCCGGACAAGTCAAACATTTGTGTGTATGAACATGTCTGTTTGACCTGTATCTGGGTGTGTACATGTCAGTGATATATATAAGTATATATCAGTCATCAGGTTACCATAGTACAGGCTCTGCCTAGTTTGGGACCTGAAGACCTTGTTAAAAAAAAATATCATGTCAGAGGGAGTTAATCATTTTCTGCATAAAGGGATTTTAGATTGGCTTTTATACGGCTCATAAATTGGAAAAATCAGACAACACTATTAAAGGTTCATTTTAGAAAGGTCGTTTATACGTTAACTTTTAATGCTCGAAAGATTCACTTTTAAATCTCTCTATAAAACTGACTAATAGCACTTTAGCCGGTTTAGTGCACTTTTTAAAAGTAATAACGGGACTTAACGAAGTTTTTCCCTGAAAAGTTGCTTCGAATAGCACTTTTTCGTCGCCAGAGAATGAGTACTATAGTAGGTGTACTATAATTTTTGCAGATGAGATTCAAGAACCTTATTAGGATGTGGTACATTATATAATCCTACTAATATTATAAATGCGAAGGTTTGTGTGTATGTGTGTATGTTTGTTACTTCTTCACGCTCAAACGGCTACGCGGCTTTCGATGAAATTTGGTATGAAGATAGTTTAAACTCTGGATTAACACACAGGCTTCTTTTATCCCGGAAAAAGTATAGTTCCCGTGGGATAGTTAAGGTAGCGGGAAAACTGTAATTCACCGCGGGGAGCTACTAGTACACTTTATATTACTGCTAATATAAGACCCTGTCGCCTCGTATTAAAGTGCAACTAATTTTGTTTTATAAAGAGTACTTATGCTGATTTTGACTTACTTAAACTATATATATACTAACTATAGTGTGCTGCGGTTTCACTAACACTATACCAGCGTGGTGCCTTCGGAGCTTTCGGTGATTTTACAAATGGATATGGAGACCTTGATATTATAGACAAGGCTGTGCCCTCTACATTTAAAATGCCAAAAAATCTAAACCCATTTTTTGAGCCTGTGTATTCGGATAACAATATTTTTATGGCAATATTTTTTTTTTATTATGAATGCTTTTGCATTTATTTTGATATTTTTAATCGATGTCAAAAATGGAGAAGTTTATATGTTTCACTGTATTTTTACTTGTTGAAGTACCGACTTCAACAAGTTTGAAGTTTTTGCTTCCACTTTCTTAATGCGTACTGCCAAGGAGTGGAACTCGTTGCCCGAGTCTGTGTTTCCCGATATGTACAATCCTGGAGTCTTCAAGTCGCGAGTGAATAGGTACCTTCTAGGTTTGCGTGCTAAATCCTAGACAACGTCATCACTTAACATCAGGTGAGACAGTTGTCAAACGCAAACTTATAATAGTAAAAAAAAAAAAAAAAAAAAAAAAAGTTTATTTACACTTTTGAGTGTTGAAGTCGGTTCCATTTTTTCATAAAATTTATTTCTTGTTTATGATAAAAGTAATTAAGTCATCATTGCCAAAAGCAGTAGTTTATGCCCTTCTAGAAGAAATGAAAAAAGCTGGACGATAGGCAAGAAGTTCTTTAAAGGCATATTGTTCTGCTTCCGAGCTATTGAATTTTATCCCGCTAAGAAGTTATCCAAATTCTGGAAAAAGTAGAAGTCTATAGATGCAAAGCCTGGTGAGTGTGGAGGATGACGGAGAGCTTCCAACCTCAGGTCTTGTAGCTTGGAGACCTTTTTCTCTGCAGTATGTGTTGATGCGTTGTCGTGCAGGAGCAGTGGTGACGAGCGATTTACCAAAGCTAGTTGGAGACGGTTGAACTTCTGCATCATTGTGTTTAGTTCTACACCTTACACATTTGCAGCAATTCTCATCATATTTAGTGGTCATCCTAAATTGTGATGGATCACACGAGTGCTAGGCCACCAAGCCGTGACTATCCTTGTTATATGAGTATGTTTTTATTTAGAGCATTTTTCAGGTCCTGAACCAGGATCCAGCTAACATGCTCAGCACTTACGAAACAGACTTGTCAAACTGAATCCATTTTTGTCGCAGATAGCAATGCGGTTCAAAATTCCTTGGTTCGTGTGCCTGTTGATGAGTGCAAAGCATGTCTCAACGCGTACTTCGCGTACACCTGCGACAAAAATGGTACCTTCTCTCTCTACCGTACAGATTTTGAAAACTGATAAACTTTAATAGAATTTATCAAAATGCACAATGGTAGTGATTCGCTTATTCAACTGAACTAAACTAAAATTTTGTTAAACAAAATCAGTTCTTATACGGTTACGATAAAGTCTAAATTAGTATGAGACTTATCAATAACATCACTAAAATGAAATGTATTTATTAAATTTGCGGGTAGTTTTAGTGAAATTAAGTCGCCACTTATTTGGTGCCTACTAAAACTACCCGCAATTGACCAGCAATGGAATAAAACTCGTCTAATATTAGTGAGAGCGTTGTATGGAGTTATGCTAATTTGAATTTTAGCGTAAATAGACTACGAGCTATTTCAATTTGAAGAATTTTAGTGAATTTTAGCTAGTTCGTGTAATTAACAGAATTAGGGCCATTATTATCTCAAACCGGCTTTCGCATCATATTATCAGATTTGATTCGTTGACTTAATATTAGTGCAACAAAATAGTTTCACCGGAAATTGGCCTATAATGCCCTTATAGGCCAATGGCCCATTTGTCGCATTTCCCATACGAAGGTAGTACTGATGAGTATGAACAGGAACTAATGGCGATCATGTCAGTGACGCCAAAGGTACTGAAATTATATCAGCAGACGTCGACGACAAATGATTTTTATATAATGTAAAATCGATTTTTTACCTTACATAAAAGCACGAGTATTGGCAAATCCCCCCTATATGAGGGAGGCGTATGTCCAGCAGTGGACGCTCATGGCTAAGAGAAGAAAAGCACGATTCTAGAATGTGACGTTTCTTTGAACAAAAAGGCTTAGATGTAGTATCCGGCTTTACTCACGTTTATAGTCGAAGTTTCGACCTAGATTTCGAGCATGTCCGATGCTCATCCTCAGGTGACTTTACGCTGCCAGATCGCGGCGACCAAGTAAAGCCGGATACTACATCTATATAATAATGTGTCAAACTCACGAGAATTTCCAATCAAAAAAGGCTTAGTATAAAAATAAATCGAAAAAAAACGAAGTTTTAATACACAACATATTTTGGGATCTTTTTTGATATTCTCGTCTCACAAATTGTTACCCTTTACAAAGTACCAGTATTTACGCTACATTAGACCCTTACGTATCCTGAGGGCAACAACCCTTTCCTGTATTTCCTTATCCCTTATCATAAAGATATCGACAGGGAAGGTACAATTTGATCAAAGTGGTATTACGTTAGATATGTGTCCAAAATATATCAGCCATCATACAAACGTATATATTTTGATTTGCCTTTTACAACCTTTTTTTATTATGTATTGTAAGATAAATTGACATAGTCGTATTTACGTACTTGAGATATAACATGATTTGGACGTTTCATAAAAAAAGAACTTGTAATTTAAAAAGTATCCAATAGATGGCGTCATGTAGTTTGAAATCGTTCTGTCACTGCAAGATATCAAGGAGAAACGTTTACTCGTACTGATCTGTGACGCGGTGTTTTTTTCACAGTCTGTTTTCATTTTCGATGCTGGAATACTCATGGTTACGTTTTGTACCTATTCGTGGATCTGGCTTTATTCTGGATCCTTGCCCTCTTCTTGAACGAACTATTCATATACATTTCTATTTTCTAATGAAAACTTGAACTATACATGTTACACAAATGATAGAACTTTCTTCTCTCAATTGACAATGACAGGTCAATTTCTATGATGATTACGCCATCTATTAAGTATTGATATGAGTTTTCAATTATTTAAGCCCTATTTTGGGGTTAATATAACACTTAACGACATCACAGTTTTATTTTTTTTGTCAATATAAAAGTCGTGCTACAGTTAAACATAAAAAATACTATTCGATTTTGCAGTGTGGGCGGCCAGTCAACACTCCATGGCTAGCGTGATTCCAGTGGTAGCCACATTGTTACTGATCATCGAGTAAGATAATAGTGAGACGATAGACGTATAAACTATATTTAAATAAGTTGACAAAACTTACAAATAGTCTTATAAATTCACCCATCTAAAACTTATGTTATATTGAACACTTGATCCAATACCCAAATAAAAAAAAAACGTAATTACTCAACTATACTAAGTACCTACTACTTAGTATAACTGAGTTATTATGTCATTTTTCTTCTTTATTTATTTTAAACAGGGTTTTATTCTACAAGAATATGCCACCCTTATAACAATAATGATATGATTACAAATTTACGGTCTGTTTTTCAAAACTGCATGATAAAGTTCTAGCAGCTTTCTGGCATCATCGGTTTCAGGTTGAGATAACACTGAGTTACAACCTCCTGCCTGCCAGAAAACGTGGTCATCAGCAAATGATTGCCGTCGGAGACTTTCGTTCCTGGCACATTCCATGATTACATGCGACACATCTTCAACCACTCCACATAGCTCATAATTTGGGGATTTTGTTCATCATCATCATCATTATCATCATCTCAGCCATAGGATGTCCACTGCTGGACACATGCCTCCCCCATATAGGGAGGATTTTCCAATACTCGCCACGCTTGGCAGACGGGTTGGCGAGCGCAGTATGATTTCCGATCCTCAGAAGGCGCTGCTGCCCACGTGATCCCTTCGCCGACTCTTACGGCACCCACGGGAAGAGATGGGGGAGTACTATTCTAGGCCGGAGACCACCACGACACATTTTTTTGTTATTTTGGGGGATTTTGTTATTCACATCTAATACGCAAAATTATTAAGTGAAACATGCCCAGATCGATGCCTAGCAGCGGTAACTATGAGTTATGCTATTACGTACAACTATATTAGGTATATGTTGATGAGAATCCTACAGCCTGAAAGCTTTGCAAGTCTTAGCAAAATGGAGCACAGATCGAAATGAGGGTATATATATTAATGCGGTCGGACCGGTATTAAAGCTTGGGAAGTGACGCAAACATTAGAGATCGTGGTAGGTTTACATACATAGATATCTCATAGTTAGTCTGCGTATTTTATTTCCATCTCATTAATTGTAGAAGTTTCAGCCAGGCTCTATCACGACTGAATTATATTTCCATACAAACTATTTCATGTCTGGAAGAGATCGCTAAAAGCGATATAACCGCTCATTGTTAGAGGTGTAATACAGTTACATTCAATGCAGTTACAGTATTTATATCGTAATATTTTATAATCTTCTTTTGTATGGTGGTTCAATAAAGTGTTAATCAATCACATCTCATTAACTTCATTGTAAAACAATCTGCCCAATTTCTTGGCTTCATAAGTAAATATTATGCTCAAACTTTTAAGTACCCTCGACATAAAATTATTTACTTTATTTATTTATATACTTATTCAACAAAGTAGCACTTGCACTAACAGTTAAAACTAAACATACAAAGTATTATGTTGTAAGTATAATTCAATCGTGCGTAGCTATCTTGTATACGCAAGCATATGCCTCCCAAGCCATGCTGGCGATACATCCATAGTAAGCATTCTCTACGTAGGAGAGATAAGATTATAAATAAAGGTATTAGACAATGAGCTATTTCGGCGCAAATTAAAATCGTGGCTGGTCTCCAAAACCTTTTATAAAAAAGAATTTTTCAATGATTGTTCTCGGTGCAACTGTAATTTATGTAATTGCCATTAAGTATCATTTTTTTAATGTAAGTATGTACAATTTGTAACATACACCAAGTATGAAATATAATACTTACAGACCATTATTGAATGCTCAAACCGGGCAGGCTGTTGAAACCATTTTAAATTATGACATCTATTTATATTATCACACAGTTGTTCTATAAATATTTCTGATTTCTGATGACTTGACTGGCCAGTTGGCGCAGTTGGTAGCACTCTGCCTTCTGAGCCGCTGGTCCCGGGTACGATTCCCGGACAGGTCAAACATTTGTGTGCATGAACATGTTTGTTTGACCTGTGTCTGGGTGTGTATATGTGTATAAGTATTTATATCAGTCATTAGGTTACCATAGCACAGGTTCTGCCTAGTTTGGGACCTGAAGACCTTGTGTCAATGTTAAGAAATAAATAAAAATAAAATAAAAATGACCCAGGTTAGTCCTGGCGGTGTTGCCATCAAATATTTTTAATGTTTGAGGTCTTCTATGGTGTTAAGGAATGACAATAACGATTGGCACATAGTTTTGATGGACGAACCACAAATTATGAAAAAGGAGGTCTCGATTCTTTCTCTTGTGCTCCAATGAATACATTTTAAGCGACTTTCATACGGACTTTTGTGTGCGAACGGTTTACCAAGAATAATTAAAACACACCATTCTATGAAGGGTTTATTGTTTTATTGGTAGATATTAATTTTTGAAGTTTAGGTAAAATAAGAACACGGATACATTATATACTTCTATATTTAGAATCTTATAGGTTTTAATTTGTAACTAACTAATAATAAAAATATAATTAAATTAATAACTACATACAATGTACAAAATATTTAATATATACACACAAAATAAGTATCATGCAATTACTAATTATACTTATACCTAATTGGTAAGTTACATAAAAATTTACAATACATTAAGTTTTAACAATCATAGTTATGATGAAATCGATCACTTGAGACAATCAAGAGACATTCATTTACTTTACTTCATTAATGAACTCGTTAATGATAAATATGTTTATAATCTAATAACTATTTAAATTTGTGAAACCTGTCGACGGTTTTCGCATTAAATTTAAATTGACGATTATCCGTTACCTAAATTCTTAAGAATACGATTTTGTTCAATAAACATCGTAAATAAAATGCGAGTTGGATTCCTCTAAATAAAGAAAGATCGTATAAATTGTTATTCCCGTTTGGGAGGGTTCCTAAAGCGACAGCTTGGGTAATTGTTCGCCGGAACTCTCCAAATAGGCAGGGAGCGACTGGTTATTAACCCCCTCGCAAGCGGAGTGCTGTCACAATTCTAACGTGTACGATGTATCCGCCGCAACTTCATGATGTAAAACTCATTGATACGTTGTGAGAGGCACAAGGGTCCCTAATTTGTTAATACCCTTGTTAATAGATTTGAAAATATACTTAAAAGTATTAAGATTATTCTATCAAGTGTAAGCTTAGGCTTAAACTAATAGTGCTGTTTAAGCCACGCTATCATGTGATAGCACAATTTTAATACTTTTTAGTATTTTTATACAATGAAGACATTACAATTTTTGTATTAATCGTTTCGAGGGTTTTTGGAATCAAAGATTGGCCTGTGGTTAAAATAATTGGTATGACTTTTAAATAATAAATAGAGTCATGTAATATTATTAACCCATAGCTCCCCGTCTTAATGTAATTTTGAGAGGAGGGTGTCAATGCTATCGACCCGTTACAATATTAGCATCCACCTCAAATAATACGAATATGAAAAGTACATTCATATTTACACACACAGCGAAGAACGAACATTTGGCACAAAGAGGCGTCTCACGCACACACAGGCCATTGACGCTCCACTACTACTTCTGAGCAAATATAGGTATGGTAGAGATATCTACAGAAATTTCGCAACTTCACCTGCTAATCGTCACTTATAATATTGGTGAGTACTTAAACTACATATATACATCTCACAATCAGTCGTAAACGTTTTTATAATTTGGCAGACAATTGTTTATTATAATCTATTTTCATTATTAAAAAAAAACTGTCACAATACGCAAAATAACCTCTGGGGTTGGCACAGTAAAGTCCTAAATAGGCCGGACTAAAAGCTGCTAAAAACATCACTCAAATGTAAAATCGTAAAAAGTTCATCTAATCGCGGATTTACCATGATGCAATTATTTCACAACCTGTTTGTGATGTTCGATCGTTTGGAACACTAATGACAGTATCTAAAATAATGAGTATTCTATGATCGAGGTTATAAGGAAATATTGTCAAGGGGGTTTTGAGTCTCGAATTTCCGATAATCGGATACTCCAGGGTTCTAGTGAGAATACACCTGTTCAAAGACTCAAATATACTAGAATACTAATTAATGTTCTAGAAATTGCTGTCGTATTCTGATCTGCGACGCGAGTAGTGCGACCTTGGTGCTGGATATTCACCGGTGTACCCGTACATCTGTGAACCACCTCCAGTCTGGCCGTAGAGCTGGGATCCTCCATATCTGAGAACAAATTCACAAAGAGTTTATGGCGTTGTACATAAACAAAGCGATACTTTTAAAAAATAATTAAATCATAATTAAAATCATTCGCCCAAGATTTAGCTTTTATTTCTTCTGTTCAAGTATCTTTGGTTCAGTATAAAGGACTGTTTAGGAATTTAAACACGATTAGATAAATATAATCTTAGCCATATTTTTAAACTTTTCAAAACATGCTTTACATAAAATAAAGAATGTAATCTTCTAAAATAATAAGAATATTCATATAAAAGTTAGATTATACGTAGTCGTGACCCATTCAAAATGTTTATGGGAATATCCATAGTAAATGTTTGTTTTTGAAAAGAATTTATTTTGTAAAATTTCTACTGCCGCTTAGTACCGTGAGCGATACGGGGAAAATGTGACTTCGCACGGGTACAGTCGCGTCCTTAAGTACTGGCCTCTTTTTAACATACTGTAGTGCTAGGCTATTATTTCAATATAAATTATAATTTAATAAACATTATAAAATACTAGTAACTAGTCGATTGTTTAAATGTTCTTGTAGTAGCTGCAGTACTGGAAATAGTCATTAGTCTTTTATTTTAAAAAAGGCATCGATCCATGAAAAGAAGAAAAAAGAATTGTTATTAAGTGTAATATGTAATACAAAGCATAATAGGTACTTTAGTAGACACTGTATGTACTCGTGCGTAAATGTATCCCCATATATAGTATATATACCAAATATAGTAGCCACATAGTTACAACATTTGTTCGAGACCTAGTGTGGCTATTATTTAATTTTAATTTTTTTAATTTAAATTATTATGTTTTTTTACTTTATTCATTAGTCATAACTGAAAGTAATGAACATGGACAAAACGAAAATTATGTCAAATGCCCATGTTGCGCTCGCCCCGGTATTAATTATTAGGAACTTGATTCGAGAAGTTGTGTGATCGTTACGTCTATCTAGACCAAACAGTCCTGTTAGGCAAGTTCAACTTTAAGAGAGGCTATTCGTGGAATCCAACTCGACTGGGCAGCGTTCGGGAAACGCCGCGACGTCTTTTCGTCCAATATGCCATAATGCCTGAAAACGAAGGTCTTGGAACAGTGTGGTGTTACCAGTAATGACTTATAGAACTAAAACGTGGTCTTTGACCGTGAAGCTACTCTGAGCTATAGAGTGAGCCATGCTTGAGATTTTTCTGATGATAAGAGATCGAATAAACAACGAATTTTGCGTTAAAATATGACTTAATATGACTTAAAGCAATCCGTGTTAGCATCCATGCAATTTTTGTCAACCCTGGTCCTGCCTTGATATGACTTGGGTTTTGTAAATTTATATTAGTTTTAAAATTACAATCGTTAAATTTTAACCAAAAGATGCGGCAAACATAAAATACTATGGACAGTTCTGGAAATATGCCAACAAATATCAGATAGACTATTATTAATCGCCATTAACCTCGATTCAAGCAATTTACTCGTATAACTGTTTAATTTCATTATCTTTAATGATTGCGTAAAATTTTTCCTTAAATAGATTTTCAGGTCTTTCTTCGAGATTTAAAGGTATCTGATAGAAATAATAAAAACGAAATCAATACGAAAGTTACATGTGTTTAAAAACTGTTTTGTTAAAATTACCATAAATTTTGAAAGGTTAGCTACTCCTGCGGGGCCTAAGCCTACTATGTAATATGGCTATATACTCGGCTCACAATGGCCGGTTCTGAAAGCTTTGGTAGTCTGCTATTTTTCATTCGTCCACATTGAATCAATCTAGATTGATGGATTTAATGTCACAGTGCGCCATTTTTCATAGTCTGTTAGCACATAACATCAACAACATCGAATTCCCTTTTTAATTGGCAGTAGGCGAGCATAGTTTCAACATAGATTGCCGCTATGAACTTAGCAGGCTACTAATTTTTAACGTTGTCTTATTGGGATCGGCTTGGCCTCGCACTTTACTTAATCTCAACATTCAAACTAGTAGAATTGACAACCTGCTTGTTTAATACTCTTAGTCTGTGTTTTTGTCATATAAACAATTTATTCCTACACATTTACATAGACCGACATTTTAAATGATTCACCAAATTTTTGTTAAGGGTGATGAAATTGTTAAGATAATAGAAGTTAATTATTCAGTTAAAAATCGACAATAATAATATTTTTAACATCAAAACTTGAATTTTGTATATTCATCATAGCGCGACACGCCCGTCTGCCGATAGCACAGATTACCTATATCCAGTACGTCTCCAATCTTGTCAGAATCCGTTAGCCGAAGTCTTCTTCTGAAATCATTCTGTTCTATTCTCATTTGCTTTGAATACTTGCTTTGGCACTCTCTTTTCGTCCATCCTTTCTACATGTCTTTAAATTTTGTTCGTATCATTAATACCTATAATATTACAAGCTTAAGTTTCCCGTGATTTCGCCCCTTAAATCTACTTTAAATAAGCTTTCGCGCTTAAGCACTTCCAGAAAAATTGCGGTGGTGTTAGTACTAGGCACTTATGCAGTAACGTTTACAATGCCTTGTACTGCATAGTATAAACTGAAGTTGATTTACGCGTGTAACCATGGTTACCAAAAATAACAAACATGTGTGTTACGGCGCTTCTCAGTGTGACTGTACAAAACGGCTTTGATTTATGAGGCATAACTTCACATTTTTAACAGCTTTTTTGTAAATCAAAGCCGTCGTGAATTGCTAGTATCAAAATATGAAAATATAAAAATATCTGTATACCCATAAGCCGGCCCATATTGCGACCCTCGACCTGAGTCCGGAGTGTAGTGCTGCATGTATTTTTGCAGCTGCGGCGTCCATTCCGATCGCCAGGAATCTCCAGGGTTGGGATATGCCAACTGCTCGATGAATGCAGTTGACATTCGCTGGAAAATCAATGCAGAATTATAAATAACGTCATTATAAAACATTGGCTAATTTACGCTATTAATTTTAATTTTAAATATATGTTTATTTTTGTTAATATCATGAAACAAGCATAAACATGAGTCTTATGAGTGCATCTACTTTTGTGTATTTATGGACCTAAAAACTATTCCAAGTTTATTTTAACTTCAAAGTAAAAAGTATGCAAAGCGGATCTTTACTAATGCGTCTATATAAAACGGTAAATTTGTCAGGCTCTAGTCGCACAACCTACATTGCCTTTTTCTCATTTAAATAAGCTATTTCACTTTTCTTTGTAGATGTCATCACGGAAACTCACAATACAATTTTGATAATAACTTTCTATGTATTCATAGTCAGAATTACAAAACGCAAAACGAAAACGAATTTTACACATAAGAAATTAATTAATACAGTAGGCTATATACATATTATATTTGAGTCTGAAAACTATCGCGAGTTTCTTGCCTAATTATAATGTAACAAATCGACTAGCAGTCAAGTGGTAAATACTGGAAAAATCACATTACTTTTCCAGTATTTACCACGAGAGCCCTAGTCGGTTTGTTACATTTATAATAATAATAATAAAGCCTTTTATTTTTCTTAATAAAATAATATTATGTTACAATTGGTTATTTGTAAGTACTTAAATAACTTATAACATTAAACAAATAAAAAATAAAATTAATGTTCTTAAAAATAATTGTTACATTACATATTATTATATTTATTTTTTTTAAAATCGATAGTACCTTGCCAGAAGGTAGATACGGTAGGTCCCGTTCTTTCGTCTGATGCATGTCATCGAAGCCTCCCATATGGCTTTTGTCTAAGTCTCGCAACATCTCTTCACTAAGTGGGATTGGCTGTTTCGCTTTAGCATTCTTCTGTCGGTTCACCAGCTAGAAAACGAATAAAAAAGATGATGAGCATTAACAGTGTAAATATTATTTAACAGATACGTTCTTTCATAGTAATAGACAGATAACCAAATAACATTTTTATGATAATGTCAAAATAGCCATTTCAAGACAGACATTAAAAAAAGGTAAAATAACAGAAGCAATCAGCGATCTCTTGGATGGCTAATATATTTATATTAAAGATTAGGTTCCAAATTCAGTTTTATGAATATAATATTAATAATATAATCTTTATGAACATTGTAGCATAAAAAGGTTTGTACAAAATCCAGCTAGAAGTCGATCCGAAAAATCAATGGGATAAACTTGCAGTGTTATGTTGAAATTATTTAAAGACAAATTCACCTCGTAGTGGGACTTGAACCCACGACTACAGAATACTAAAGGATACTATAATTATAAAGAAAGGAATGAATTGGGATGCCTAGTGGAGTTCTACTATGCCTTAGTTGGACAAAGCGACAGGACGGTATACTGTTATTGCTAGGTTCCGCCTAGCATGTTGTTAATGCAATAAACCATAAAATTCTTAGGAAAAGTCTTATGTTTAAAAAGATAATGATAACTAGCACTTACCACAGTAACACCAAAGATAACGACAAACAGGAGAGATGCTAATGCTATGACGATAACAGCGATACCCCATTGAGGCAGGAACGATTCTTCTTCAGGCACCACTAGCGTTGGTTCTTCACGTTTCGGTAAAACTATAAAACAAAATTCATATTAGTGATAATAGCGCTAAATAAAGTTATAAAAAGTAACCACTTAATTACCGATAAAGTCCGTAAACGCAGGATCCATGATAAACTTTCCAATTTCTAGTTTTCCTGAAGACTTGTCAATTGTTTTCTGCATCTTTTCATTACTTTTTTTCATCCGCTCTTCATCTGGTTGATCTCCAAGCATCACGTCAGGATCAAAGTTATCTTCGTCATTTTTTTCTACTATAGTTTCAACAAATGATCCTGGTTTTGCTTCATGAAGAGATTTATGGAACATCTTCTTTAAATCAAGGGTGTCAATTCTTTCTTCTACTTCATTTAATTCAATAAAAAAGTCAACGAGTACAGAACCCTCGCTAAACCCGTCTATTCGAATACCCTTATACCATTTTTTTAAAGAGTTTGATTTGGCATAGACGGAATTAAGCTGAAAAATAATATGAAAAACGTCATTATATTATTGTCACATTTGAAAAAGAAATTTGTTTGCTTAGGTGGTTCAATTTCCATACAAACGTGTTTTACCATTTATGTGAAAAAAGAGTACAATATGCTTAAACTGGAGAAACTGTGGTTGGTTATATATTGGTCTTTATTTGCGGCAAATCACATTTAATTAAGGTAAATCGTAGAAAAATAGACAACGCAAAACAAACACCGCGTTTTCTATTAACTGTTGAAAGTTCGCTGTTATTTTCTATGTTATGCTACTATTTTCCTCAATGAAATGTAATATTTTGTCGCAAACGAAGACCAATATAAAACCAACCACAGTTTTTGGTCAAACGCTTGCCTATTCCCAATAAAAAAAATAGATTAACCTATGCAAAAATATACTCTCTTTAAAATACATAGATGGAAATCGAACCACTTTAATGGATTTCATTTAATATGTACATACCTCCTCTTTTACTTCTTCAGCTAGTCGTTGCCATTCATCAGTGTGATGATCTAGCAATTCAGGGACCCATTTAACTCCTGTAAAAAGGTTTAATAAAATTAGTTATATCAATACAATGCATGTGTGCAATTTTAATAAAATAACAGCCACATCCCATTAATCACACTGTTAGTAGAAACCATATATGTCCAGTTACTATTAAAAAAGAGTTTGTTTTAATTGTATAACACAACCAGAGGTTATCAATACAACTTTTACAGTTGGGAAGAGTCAAGCATCATGGTTCGTAATAGAGATTCACAGGTTAAATGAGGTCATATTTGATAATTGACTCGGCAATATAACAAGCATATTATAATATTTTTTTCATGAATTATTTATTACACTTTCATTTAATCAAAATGAATAAGGTGTCCAGTAACAAAAATATGCAAAATAACATTTTTAAATAACGATTTTAAAAATAAAAGAGTTTGGTATTATATAGTAAGCACTAACAGAGTACAGAGTATAGTTTAATTTCGATTTGTTTTTGTATTATTGAGGCAATTTAATAAAACTATAGTAAAACCTGAATCCATATAACTTTTTGTCTCAACATTTTTTTCTTTCAGAGTTTTTATTTCTTATGTTATTCTTTGATACAAATATAACTTTGCATAATTTTAGATTTCAGATACCACACACTATTGAATGTATAATAGTTTATTTATTTATATTAAATACTAATTGCGCTAACAGTTTGCACCAAGACGCACAATATGCCAGTTATGTAATAGTTATTTACCTGACACTATTTTTATCGTAGCAGCTATATCACATTCCCGTCGGCAAACTCCTGGAGTAGTTGGAGGTGGCGGGGCAGCCGTGGTTGTTGTCGTAGTTGTAGTTCGTCTGGTCGTCGCTTCAGTACTTAGCTCAGGCATTGGACTTGTAGCAGTTGCATTTCTTTGAGCTTCCAATAGCTTTTCGATAGAAAATGGAGTTGTGGAAGGCGATGGCCATCCGGTGAATTCCGTCGACGCTCTGAACATGAAATAGTTGATTACATAGTGTATATGATTTAAATGTGTATCTTGCGAAGATAAGTAAGAATATAAACATATTTAGAGGTTTAAGAAAACGTACCTTGTGGGCCAGCCTTTTTGAATCTTTGGTGTGACGGGTACCGGTCCTAGCGACTTAGGTGTAGTTGTTTTCCTATTTATTTTTCCACCGGGTCTTGAAGGAAATACCAATTTGATAGTTCCAGGGGCCTTGGTAGTCGGACTTTCCACAAAAGAAGCATCAGTATCATTGACTGGAAAGCCTTGTGGCAGTAAACTTGATACATCGGCGATTTGAATTTTTTTTATAATGCTTTCACTACTATCTTCTGTGTTAGTGTTATTAAGCTTGAAACCAGGTGGCAAAAGTGCACTTATATCAACAGCAATAGCTTTAACTGGTAGGTCAATTTTTTTTATAGGCTTGTCCATAGACAGATTAAAGCCTTTCGGTAAGAGTCCAGTTATATCTACTTTTTCAATTTTATCAAAAATACTTAAATTTATAGTTTCTTTACTGGTTTCTGTATCCGTAGAAGCATTAAAACCAGGTGGTAAAAATTTACTGATGTCGTCTGTTTGAAGTTTTTTGAAGATATCTTCTTGACGCTTGTGTTCTTTTGGCCTGTATTCTCTAGGAAGTAATGACTTGTCATCAAGCACTATAACCTTATTTTTAGAGCTTATGCCAGATGACCGACCTTGAGTTTCGTTGATAATAGGTGTTTCCTTGGTTGTTGTTGAGGGTTTCTCAGTCGTAGTCGTAGTGGTAGTACTTGTAGTACTTGTACGCTTATCTTTAAATGATATTCTTGGTTTATATCCTGCTGGAAGTAGACCTGGTGACAGGTCATCCATAACTGTTACTAGTGATGGTTTTTTTCGTGGCTTGGGAGTAGTTGATGATGTAGTCACACGATGAGCAAATTTTTTTATTTGAACTGGCAGTGGTACTGGAGAAGATCTTTCTGTCAGAGTGGGAGGCAGCGTACTTTTTAAAGTAAATACATTTGGAAGAGCAGTAGGAGTAGTTGTTGTTGTTGAAGTCGTAGTACTTTCTGTTGTTGATTCTGTTATTAGTTCGATGTTTTTATTGTTATTGTTCAATGAACCAGACAAAACGGCACTTGATAATTCTGACTGAATACTATCTAATTTATCATTAATGTTTTCCGTCGATACTATTAAGCTACTGGTATCTTGACGAGGATCTTTAGTGACAGGTTCATCGATATCATCGTCCTCTTCATTTCCATCTGTCAAAACTTGCTTCTTTTCTTCTTGTTCTACAGTGGGGAAAGGTAGAAAACGGGCACCGGAAACACTTCTGCTAGTTTGAACTGACTGTAGTACAATGGAGTTTTCTGTTGTCATTGGAATAGATTCATTGGAGTAGTCTGTTGTATTAAATGCTGATATAATTTCAGAATTAATACTAATTTTAGTAGTACTGGGTGCAAAAGTAACGTCAGGAATAGATATCGTTCCATTAACGACACTTTTTGTTGTTACTACCGATACTACTTCTTGTCCTAATATTGAAGGTGTTTCGATTGAAGTGGAATCTTCTTCAGACATTGATGCGTTAATATTTTGAGCAAATTTATCCTTGTTATCTTCACTGCTAGTTTTTTCTGTTTGGTCGATGACTGTCATATCAACAAAATGTTTAAAATTGTCGTCCTGAACAGTAGTATTCACATGTTTCATAACAAGCACATCAAATGATTTTGTAGAATTATTTTTTTCGTCTATTTCTTTTTCAGGTTGTTCTGTTGAATCGTATTCGTCATAAATATCTTCGTGCTCAGTGAAATGAGAAGTTTGTGGATGATGCGTTGTATGTTTTACTTCAGAGCTTTCTACATCATCGTAGTATTCAACATATTCACCTTCCTCATCTAAATCTTCGGTACCTACGTCACTATTGTCTTTGGAAGAACCAGTTGTTGTAGTGGTTGAAGGAGTTGATGATGGTTCTGGTGTCTCAACAGGAATTTCTTTGAGGTAATTATCAGTATTCATAGAACTAGCATCTGGTTCGCTGTCGTTTGAAGATTTAGAGTCTTCTGAGTTTTTAGATTTAATAACTTCAACATCGTCAGAGCCGTGCTTATTTTTCATTAGCTCTCTAAATGAACTTAAATCACTTATATCATCTTCAAGTAACGGCTCTATATCTAATAAAGGTTTATATTCAGTGGAAGAACTTTGATATAAATTGGAACTTATTTTTTGTTCCTTATGGTTACTATTCATAAATATCTTACTTGGTGTTGTTCGAAAATCAGTTTTCTCTTCTACGGGAGAACTAAAGTGAGAGAACCGTGCACCATTATGTTTTATGTTCAGTCTTTGTTTACTTGCAAGTTTATTCGGATTATATGTGGTTACTGTATGTTGATCGAATAGGTCTTGATCATTATCGATTCCATC
The DNA here is from genome assembly GCA_934044485.1 of Apeira syringaria. Lineage (NCBI taxonomy): Eukaryota > Metazoa > Arthropoda > Insecta > Lepidoptera > Geometridae > Apeira > Apeira syringaria. The sequence goes on from OW203662.1 coordinate 2,256,267, forward strand.
ATCATCATGAAGAATATGACCTGTTTGACCATTGCTTTTAAGACTGTTTGAATCAAAAGGTAAAGTTTTAAATCTGTTATTTTGTAAATAGTCGATATCTGGGTTATTTAACGTGATTTGACCCAAAAATGTTTCTGGTTTAGATGGATCATTCTGATACGCTATAGAATGTATTTGTGATACATCTGGCCTTTTTGTTGAGGCTGGGTGAACTAATTGATAATTGTATGGTGGTGCTGGTCTAAATCTTTGGCGTTGTGGCGTGAATTCAGGTTGATTTATGTAGTATTGCGTTCCAGATTGACTTCTGCCAGTAGGCAATTGAAACGGTGAAGGGTTTTGATTGTAGTTAGGGCTCGGAAATCTAACGTTGCCCTCATTGTACAGCTGTGGTGGTTGAGATGGTTGGGCAGTTCTATAGCTATCTCCATTTTCAAAAAATGATGTTGGTCTTCCATTTGGGTATAACGGTGGTTGAATTTGAGCAAAATTTCTTTCTACCGGTGTGTAATAAAAATCGTCATCTGAAACAAAAGAAAAGTAATCCTTTATATTTTATGTAACTCTATTATGTATGTATGTATGTATGAAATCAACATGCATATAAATCAAAATTCGCCAGCGGTTACGTTTTCTGTATTACAAATTAATATCAATTTAAATCTTAAAAGAATATCAATTCAACTATCAGTGTATAATATATATAAGAAATTTGTTGACATTGAATAATTTTGAATGCGACTGAAAAGGTAAGTTTCTGTATATGGTTGGTATTACGTTATATAATACACTAATTCATATAACAGTAATGGATTCCAAAAATCATACCATGAATATGTCACATGCTTAATAAAATCTTTTTCGAAAATCGTATCATCTTCAACAAATTTCTTTTGTGTTGTATGTATTGCTTCCGGGCTCTTTGGCCGTGGTCTAAGTGAAACTTGTGTTCCAGACGTTTCGTCGATCACTGCGGTGGACATCTTCAGTGGTTCAGGTCCGAGCGGCGACAAGACGCCGCGAAGGAGAGTTCTACTACAGCCCGGAAGCAATACATACAACATGCAACGCCGGCCGTGAAAGCCTTAGAGCTTACATTAAATTTCTTTTAATTTTGTAGCTTTCATGGTAGGAGATATGACTTAAAAATATTTATGCCCAATTGTTAAATCTTGGTCATCACAAAGATTAGATTTAAAAAAACTTGTAACGTATAGATTTATTCATACATAGAGTTAAATAGTTCTTAATTCTTCTCGTTAATTCTATTCCAGAATCTGTTCAATTAATTATTAATAATTGTGATTTTATGTTTATTTATTTTTTTAATCGTGTAAACCCTGCTGAAATTATATGTATTATTTTTCCCGTGGGTGCCGTAAGAGTCAGCTAAGGGATCACGTTTCAAGAGGTAGTCAACAGCGCCATCTGAGCATAGCAAACCATACTGCGCTCGCCAACCCGCCTGCCAAGCGTGGCGAGTATTGGCACATCCCCCCTATATGGGGAGGCAAATCTCCAGCAGTAGACATCTAATGGTTGCGATGATTGAAAAAATTTTTTGGTAGTTAATATAAATGACACTTTCACACAGTTCATAAAAATGACACTTTTGGAATTGTAAGTGTTTCAGAACCTTTGGATTTCTGATCTCTCTCCAAAGTCAGCAACAGTTTGAAACAAAATCAAAATTTGGCAACAAAATATTAAGACTTCCCTATCCTCATTCCATCAAAAGATTTCAAATTTTGCAAATTATAACCTCAGTAACTGTAACCCGGTAAAAATGCCTTTAATATTTCCTCGCTGAGCATTTCTGTAGTTTATGATGCGAACCATCTATCGATTTTCTATTACACCCGATGTTGCCACTCGAGCGATGACATGCCGGTATTCTTAATTAGGGATATGAAGCAGGAAAGTAATTTCCGCGAGATTATCTCCAGAACGATATGGAGGCGATGGTATGACTTTGGGGTGATAAAACGATATTAGCGCGGTGGTGTGTCCTTGCCGCTTCGTTACACCTTTTCATAGTAATTTTTACACATTCGTGATTTCAACACGCCGTTAATAAATCAATCGGGACTCGATCGCGTAAAAAACATTTATGCTTTCATAGATTTTTCAAACTTGAGGATGGTGGACAAAAATAATAACCAAATGTTAACTACCTTCCTACGTTTTCAAAGTCAGTGAAAAAATAATTATACCACAAATGATTACATGATATTAATACTTATCCTAAGCATAGTCTGATCTGAAATATTGCCAGTCTATACTAATATTAAAAAGAGGAAAGATTTGTATGTAAATATGTATATAACGAATAAACTCAAAAACTATTGTGCCGATTTCGAAAACTCTTTGACAATTGGAAAGCTACATTCACCCTGAGTAGCATAGACTATATTATATTTTCATAAAAAATGGGGATCCTTATAATTTTTAATTTTCAAATTTTTTACTCGTGCGAAGCCGGAGCGGACTAGCGGTCCGCTCCGGTTTTTCATAATTTAAACTTGCCAAGAAATCCTGGAGGTCTTCGTATCCTCGAGTTAAATAAACGCCTACACGTTAAAAAAGGGCTGTTGATAGATGGATAAGTTATGAAGTAAATATCAAGAAAGAAAGATTTTAAATAATCTGAAGCTGAACACAATTAAAAAAATTATATTAAATTATGACTATTTTTTGTTATTAAAACTGACGTGGTTTTGACACAATGTGACTGCTTAAAACACCGGATTACGCACGTAGTAGGTAAGCCCAATTATAGTGTCAAGCCTTTTTCATGGAGAATACGGGACGCGCGCTCGCACGCGGTCGGGGTCCGCCTAGTACTAGGCGTGAAATGTTTTATACGTTCATAATTATGTCACATGTTGCATTGGATTGTGGGCTTTGCAGGAAAACGTTTAAAACTAATTTTCGTTAGACAATCCACGCATCCACCTAAATATAGTTAATTATATAAAATTTACTTCTATTTTCTAAATATACCTGATACCTTTCTAATCAACAACAATGCTCTACATAAATCCAGTAGAAGCGGTCAGTATTGAACGTCGCGTTGTTACGTGAGACGATACAAGCGCACAACTGCCTACCTGACAGACCACGTGTTTGATTGCAATTTTTAGATGCTTTTTGACGCTATAGGCCAAACTATATGCAATTTTTGAAGTGAAAACTTCCTTAGGATCGTTGAGCACTTTTTGGGTTAACAAAAAGCGTGAAACTCACATCATTGTCAGCACGATTTTCATGTTAGCTTAAATACCATGTAGTTTTCACTTCTCTCAGCAGTCCCCAACGACAGCCCCTTTTTTTTAACACCCATGCCCCTGCACTGGGTTTTCCTTTCTTAGGGAGGCATGAACACACACAATCACAGCACACAAACATCCAAGCAAACTCCTACACTCTCCCATAAATGTTTTCCCCTGTCGAGATTCAAAGTATTCGAAACCAGGGCACCAGAGACCCAGAAGTTACTTCACTGATCACAGAATAACGGGGACCGTCAATTTATGGAATTATTAATTTCAACCTTAAATCAAACGTATTCATAGGTTAAAAATAAAGTCTTTTTATTTTTTGACAAACTATAGAACAAGCAGGCGTTGCGATATTTTGGACGAGAAGACGTCGCGGAGTTTCCCGAACGCTGCCCAGCCGAGTAGGATTCGACGATTAGCCTCTTTCTGAAAGTAGGACTTGCCTAATTGGATTATTTTATTATACCTACTACAAAATTGTCATTGTACAAAGATTTAATATTGCCCTAGTTGGCTAACAAATTTCTTTTTTGCGTATATCTGCTGCGAAACGCTATCGATTACCTAATATTCACAAGAAACTCCATGTCTTATTCTAAGGGATCAATATACTTTTTCTGATTAAGTTGGTTTCTCTGAGAAGCAGAAATTTCCCTAGGGGCTCGACCGAATTTCACCGCTTTATCGCCCCGGTGTCAATGTTTGTCCTCAATGTTGATCTTAGCTGCAGGGCCACAATAGCCTATATGGTTACGAAGTCCCTTTTAAAGTACCCCTGATGTTAATATGAGCCGTTAGGTTAACGTGTAACATGTCGGCAAGTACAGTCGCATACATTATTTGTGATCATATAAAGTTAATAATTTGCCTTGTTGAATTAGGTACCTACTGGCAACATTTTTGATACGATTTTGTATGGTCGATCATGGACAAAATGATTCACGGAATCCAAGGCCACCTGAACGCTTTGGGACATATATCAAACTCGAGGGTAGTCCCAAGCGTGCGCTACAAAGTAATACTCCTACGGCCGTACACTGTTTTGGAACAACGATAGTTTAGTAGCGAATGAGTCGATGTCAAGATGATGGCCGCTGGTTCGATACTCACCCACATCTGGATCTTTAGGCGCATGTAACATCGTCATCAAATTATAGTTGTCACAGCATGGCGGTGTTATCTGTTACCCTCTACGACCCAACAAACTCACATAACCAATGATGATTTACTAAAGATGACGTATATTCAAACTGCGCGGCGCTCCTTTACGACATAAACATGCTTACTGCGTCAGATAATACGGTACAAATAATATAGAGAAGGATAGCTATATGTTAAGACTTGCGCTTGAAATACGCGTCGTAATCAAAATAACTACAATTGACTTAATTTTGCCGCCTCAGTTTCCGCGCGCCTGTGCGACATCTACCTCATATAAACATTTAATATTATTGCACATAACTCACAAACTTTACTACTTAATAATGTAAGTATAGATTATCTTTATTTCTTTATATTTTGATGAAGCGATGATAGCTCAGAGCGTCACCTGTCAAACTGACGGACACTGGTTCGATCCCCAATAACAGCTTGAGCTTCCGGTGAAGGTAACATCGTTATCAAATTCCCAGCATGGTGGTAGGGTACTTCCGAATACCCGCCTGGATAACTACCACCCTCAAGTTTAAAAAAAATGTCACCAAACACGTTGTGTGTTCAGGCAGCAGTCCTTGAGAGCCAGTGAGCATTCTAGGTCTATCGTGATAACATCTTCGGCCACATCGTCACTGAACATCAAGTGAGATATTGGCCAAACGCCAGATCTATACAGTATAAAAAAAATTAAACATTGCATGCTCAAGAGAGTATATTTTTTTTTATAAAATTGAAATACCTATCATCATCTTATGAAAGCGTGACTATTGTATATTGATGATAGGTAAATTATAAAGCAAGTCAATGTTAAAACCACAATTAGTTTATCGCAATATTGATTAAGTAATGTTTCTGAACAGCATAATATAATATTAAATGCTGCAGACTGAAAATTAAAAGAAGCAATTAAATAGATATAATTATGTTTATAAAATAAATTTGTGTACTCTGATCAACAAAAATAATAAAGACCGATCATTACGAACAAACTAGCATACAATAACAATCAATGGCAAGGAATAATGGTCTATAGAATAGAGAGAGAGACAGAGAGAGAGAGATAAAAGAAGCAATTAAATAGATATAATTATGTTTATAAAATAAATTTGTGTCCTCTGATCAACAAAAATAATAAAGACCGATCATTACGAACAAACTAGCATACAATAACAATCAATGGCAAGGAATAATTATAATAATAATTATTAATATAATATAATAATTAATAATATAATTATAATAATATAATATAATTAATATAATAATTAATTAATATAATATTTTTTTTGTTTTTAACCTTAGTTAATTTAATTTGGCGGTAATCTTAGTCCGAGAAAAAGGGGTAGACTGAAAAACAGCGTTTCGTTTGCTACATTGTAAATGAAACACAAGCTGAGTCTATCCCTATTGCTCTATAATTACTCAAGTTATGTGTCAGTGTTTAAACTAAGTAGAATATTATTTAAGTAGGATATTTTTAATAGTGTTTATTTATCTAGGTCTACTGTAGTTCTTTAGTATGCTTGAGCAATAAATGGATGTTTTATTTTATTTATTTTTATTTAATAATGGTCTATAGAATCAATGAAATAAGGTTAATTATAGCACACGTTATCATTTTGTAGGTGGACTATAAAGTTATTATTTTCATCATAGTCTGCAGAACCCGCTACTTCTCACCCGGCTGCTAAGTACTAATATAAATGCACGGTGAAGTAACAAAGTCCGTGGATTAAGTAAATACGGGACCCTATGTAAACAAGCTTGGGAAGTTTGGGTTCATTCAAACGTTTAACCGACATAAAAATCCGTGGTATAACAATAGCTTATAATTAATTTCGGGGTGGCGCACATGCAATAAATCGCAGGTGATTAGCCCAGTTCGCGTACGAGGCCGGTTTGCGCGCGGTGATGTGTCGCGGGCTTAAAGTACTCGGTTATGGCAGCTGCTGCTAATATCGTGAGTTTTGTCGTTAACATAATTTTGCGTAACCCTTTTTAAACATAGCATATATAGGACCTTAACCTTTAGATGCGAATGAACATTATACGGGAAATGGTTCGAATAAATCATGTGTCCGTCGACACAAGTGCAATTTGCTGAAATAATCTGATATACATATGTGTGACTTGTACTGTTATATATATATTTTTCGTTAATTTTATTTCTAATATACACGCATCATCACAATCTAGGGATACGTAATTTCGAAATCAAACATGCCTCCATTGTTTAAATCTTATTCAATCCCCTTAAAAAGTTTACATACAGATTGAGAACCTTGTTCATTACTTTTTCCAAATTTAAAATGATAAACGAATGAAAACCTTTATTAAATCTATAAGTAATTTTTTTAGGTATATTGACATTTACTGAATATTATACAAAATAACACATTTATTTAGATATAGATTAAAAAAGACTAAATATAAACTATACAATGAAAAATATTATATAATTATTATGCCACCGTTAAATTATAAATACCATAATTTAATAGATTATAATCTATCTAGCGAGATTGTAAACTGTCGACAGATTGCTTGTGAACGGGCATTAAAATTTACTAATTTACCACAGATTTGACAAAATAGTAAGAAGAGTGAATGGACTAACCTAATCTAACACTTTTAGTCCATTCAGTCATCTTACTATTTTTCTTATGCCCACTGTAGCACTTTTGTAGATATAATTTAACTTAAAATGTTCGTAACACTATGAATTTAATGCCCGTTAAAAATCTGTCGACAGTTTACAATCTGGCACAATAGATTATAATCTAACGGTATTAACAATTTAACGGTGCCATATATAAATGAAAACACACAAAGCACAGCGCAATCACCTTAAATTACCTATTTGCGAGAAGTTGCATTAATTTATTTTTAGTTTTATATAAATGCTTATAAAACAAAAAAAATATGGATTAGTTTGGATGTGTGCAATGTCAATCACGATAGAACGGCTGTACGGAGGTCCGTATGTACCTACTGTCAAGTGATAAATGTCACTACAGGTGATACATATCTCTACAAAGATACAGTGATACATACTTGAGTGATATACGTTTTAGATCAAATCGGTAACAAATAACTATAGCACTTACAATAGCTTTAACCATCTGTTATATGATTAAACTTCTGCATCACTCTCAATTTATTGAATCCCGGACCACAGAAAAAAGAATAATAAAACCCGGACCCTGAATACATTTTATATGCCTTTACACAAGGCACTTTTGCGATAAGCGTTTCACTTTTTGCGACCATAAAAGGTAAGAATTTGTTTTTACTATCCGGAATAAAAAGGAAAAATGCTCAGAATACTTGGGCTAAATATCATATGTGGGTAACGGTATGATTGCTATCACGGCGATTTTGCTGTCTTCAGGTAACTTGGTTCGAAAAATATATGTAAATTTGGCTTATTTTAGGATCCCGTATCTACTAAGAACATTGGGTAAGAGTATGTCACAAAGTAAATTCTAATTTCAGAGTGCCGTCGTAAGAACCGTGGTGTCTTATTATTAACATATGGTTATATAATATGATATGGCAAGAGATTATACGTCCAATTAATCATAGCTTTACTAAACAAAGAAAAAATACCAGATTTTAAATTAAAATTTAAGGCAATAAATGTTTGAAAAAAGTAAGAAACCGTCAAATTTCTGACATATCTTTATTCTTCAAAAATCATCGAAAAGCCTTTGATTACAATTAACAAATAACCTACTAGAAATTTCCAGTTAAATTTTTTTATAAATCATTCAATCAAAACCTTCCGAAAATTTAGCCGCAACACAAAATATCCAGTTATTTTCAACAATTCAATCTACAGTATCCTTTTATAGACTCCATTCAATCAAAACCAGCCAAGAAGTAATCAGGGAACTGGATCGTTCCGCTCATTTCGTTCTACAAGACTCTGCGGAGATCAATCTTTAACAAAGTCTAATCTCTTCTACAACAAGGCCTCAGACGAACAAGTCTCAGTATTTGAATTTTAAAACAGAGTTTTAGATATGATATAAGAATAAGCGGCGTTAGGTTCCTATACTCGCTGCTGTACTACTTCACTTTGACTAACGTGGTACAGGAGAAAAAGAGAGGCTCATGGCTGGTCCAATGTCAGATATTTCAAACGAATGGCTTTCGAAGTGTTCTAACGACTGTTACGCTAGAGAAAATGGCGGAGACTGACGGTTTCAAATCCTCTTCGAAGATCGGAAGCAATTACTTGAAATTAACGGTCGGTTATCTAAGGTATAATGACCACGAAGTACGTTGCTTAGTTCAGTTGGTCGGTTAAGAACGCATGGAAAGTGTCCGCTGCAAGCGCTTTAGATACATACGAGCGTCGTGAACTACAATTATTTCTTTGTGAACTCTACTATATACTACGAGTATATTTAATATATTTTAACAGTCATAAGAATACTCATATAATAGTCATTAGGCAGAGAAGAAGATCTTAAGGAAAATATTTGGTGAGTTCAAAAGTGAGGATAGCAGCTGAAGGTTACTAAAGAATACCGAGATCGAAGAACTAGCTTGAGTTACTACTGAGAAAAGGCATATAATTATATGCCTTTTTCTCGGTAGTAATAATTATAATTATTACTAACACTATCGGATCGGTTGATGTGCATTTGAGAACGTTTGTATGTTCAGTTATAAACGCATAAAGATAAAAATGCCATTTCAGTGGTTGGTGCACCACAGGACAGACTCTAACCAAAACACACTAACGTTCTATACTTTGACCGGAACCGCTGTCCCGCTGAAGGCTTTAAGCATAATGTGGGGTATTAGACAGGCGTCACGCAAAAACAGTGCATTCCATAGCAGTGAAGCAAACACATCGGAATCCATCGTACGACGGCAATTGACCCAGTTTGGGTAATTTACGAATACCATAAACGGAATTGCGTAAGCGCGTAACAAGCCACATCTATACCCACCACCTCCTAATAAACACTACCCATATAAATTTGGAAAAGGATCACGTTTTATATGGCATTTATCTGCGCTCCGTTATCCACTGTGGTATTGGATGTAGATATCTATACGTTTTATGTAAAAGAAGCTAAAATATATTTGCTACGTGCGCTTAACCCCCGCTTTTTGTGAAACGAGAATCCGTCCGAATAGGTTCAATAAATAAAGAGTTCTTAGTCTGCACAGGTAAAGTATATACGTTATGTTCCCAGTGTCACTGTTTCCGAAAATATTTTCGTTATATATAAGTATGTATAAGAAACCAAACCACGCCTACGCAAACAAAGCGAACGTCGCAAATAAGAACAAACATGAAAATAACGAAATCTTTTACTCCGTATTGGTTTTTCATTTGCGTTTTTGACGTCGTTAGCGGTACGAGATTTTGTTTCAGATTAAATCTTACAGATGGGGCTTCTCCGCCTAAAATTATTGTTTTGAGTATGGCTATAGTTTCCGGCTTTCTTTCCGTCTTTTCGAACCTAAGAACGCTATTAATTAATTGTAAATTAATTATTTATATCATGATTTTATTAATAATAAATTAATTGTAAACTCTAAGGCTTTCACGGCCGGCGTTGCATGTTGTATGTATTGCTTTCGGGCTGTTTGGCCGTGGTCTATGTGAAACTTGTGTTCCAGACGTTTCGTCGATCACTGCGGTCGACATCTTCAGTGGTTCAGGTCCGAGCGGCGACAAGAGCGCAGAACTCTCGAACAGAAGAGAAAGAAGAACAGAGAAGACATATCATACAACATCATCACATACAACAATAAATTAATTGTTGAGGCTTTCTGAGCTAAATAGCACGGTACTTTTCATCCCGGTAGAATGTATGATTCCCGTGAATAATTGATGTAGCGGGAAAGCCGTAATCCACGCGGATGAAACCGCAGGGCGCTACTAGTTCTAAATAAACCCTGAGTTTCGTGAATTATTGTTATATATGTCGTGAGACACGCGTGTGGGTTATTAGCATTAGTTAGACTCTCAGCCCCATAACACTCTACCCTTCGCCTAGAATGGTAATGACCAAGTTAGTTCGCTTGCAGCGGTACTATACTTAGTAGTCGCTGCTCAGATATTGTTATGACAACCTTCTAGTTGGCAGCTAATGTTACTTTGTTTAAGAACTAGCTGTGCCCACTGGTTTCACGTCCAAGAAGACTACTTTTACGTAATCCCTCCACAAATTGTAATCATGAGCTCATAAACATTATTTTACATTTCTCACTTCTAGCGATGTAGCATATAAACTTTCATTTCATATTCTTAGATCACGTTTTATTTAGTTAAAGCTTTAAAAGTGAAAGGAAAAAAGGTTGTAATGTTTATTTTTCTACCACTGTTGTAAATAAGTACATATATAAGTATATTTTATAAGTCAATATTCAATTGAATTAACCATCTTGTTCGTATTTTTTGTTGTTGTATGCAGTTCTGTCTTGAATAAATGGATTTCATTTCATTTCATAATGTAGAAGCTCTTACACACAGAACAACGCGAGCCACCAGCTGCCGCGGAAGCTCTCCGCTCTCCGGAAAAGAGGAGGGTCTCAATTCGGCCCCCATGTTCTTTTTTAATGTTTGTTACCGCGTAACTTTCGACAGGGTGAACCGATTTGATCGTTTTTTATTTAAAAGCTGATGCTTCCCGTGTGGTCCCATTTAAATTTAATTAAAATCGGTGAACTGGTTTTTGAGTTACACTCCAATAACTGAATTAAAAGTGCGTGAAATAAAAATGAGTACATACCTCGACGATATTAAAGTTGCGAGTGAAGACATTGGTGCACATACACAATAACAATTGATCCCGTGAGTAGCATATGTCACTGAAAAGGGTGTTTTTTTTTATCAAAAATGGAACTAACTTCAACACTCAATAGTGTGAAATAACTTGTCGAAGTCGGTACCAAGAGTACAATATTTTGATAATAGTTGCACAAATGTTTGCCTCTCCAGAGATTCGAACCCAAAGTCCCGAAGACACAGAAGTCATGTTTGACCACTGAGCCCGGCGACCGTCAAACTGCGGGGTATAGACTGAATTGTATAAACCTCGCAGTAACTATAGTCTTCTGAATGTGAATATGGCGTTTGCAACTGTGCCAATATATCGAGTAACTATCTGTAGTCCGCTGTTTTGCCCGCGAAAAAAATAGTTTTCTTTCACATCGCCTTACTAGTGGTAGAATTTTCAAAAATCTGTTCTCTCGGTTGCCTACTTCGTAATAACTATGTAAGTGCAAAACTCTATCCCAGTCCGTTCAGTGGTAATAGCTTTACGTTCATAGACCTGTTAAATGCGGTGTACAATTTTTTTTTCAAATAAAAGTAAAAAGAACTAAAAAGAAACAATAATATATATAATTATTATTAACGTGGAAATATTTATTTATTACGTATTTTCGCCGGCAGTTGAGTAACCTAGCCCACTGGTGGACGCTCAATGGACCAGATGAGAGAAATCGTTTTTTTTTTACGTTTATTTATTTATTTTATTTATTTATTTATTTTTATTTATTTTATTTTTATTTTATTTATTTTATTCACACTAGGTCTTCAGGTCCCAAACTAGGCAGAGCCTGTACTATGGTAACCTGATGACTGATATATATATACTTATATACATATACACACCCAGACACAGGTCAAACAGACATGTTCATACACACAAATGTTTGACCTGTCCGGGAATCGAACCCGGGACCAGCGGCTCAGAAGGCAGAGTGCTACCAACTGCGCCAACCGGCCAGTCAACGTTGCAAGTTAAAAGTTGCAAGTTACGTTTGATAAATATCCCAATAACAAAGTTCTATGTATAGATTAATTATAAAAAATACAATACGTACCGCGATTCTACAAAGTAATTTTACTATCGCCATTATCCCGCCGTCCATAAGTAAAAAGGTTAGCTAAAACATACTTTTAAAAGGATTAAACGGTCATTTGTTACTTTGGGAGAGGACTCAAAGGTACTCAAATAACCATTCGTTACACGAAATGGGGAAAAGGGGTAAATGAGGCTGAAATTTGAAAAAAAAAAGCAGCAAGTAACCGCCATTAGTCGGGAATGAGCGTACTGAACGAATGTTCCATAATATCCCTGTTGCAGGTTAATGTTTCATTAAGCTTTCTTTCATAGCGCAAAATGAATAAAGGTTTTTTTTCGAAAACTTTTCAATATCCGACCTGATGTAAGAGTTCCAAGAACGGCTCGAAGAGTAGGCGGCTGCCTATTTTGATAAAAAAATACTGTCGTCGCAAGTTCGTGAGTACTTTATAGGAGTAAATTGACGTCGGTTCTCGTTTGTGGAAGTATGAAATGGGCTTACGTGCCATTTTTATTAGGTTATTGGGGAATGTTATAGTTCATACAGCACGTTTTGGCGTTTAGAGAATGGGTCGGCTGGCATTGAGTCACTTTATCCCTAATTAGAGTGGACCCTCACGTACGCACCTCTTCAAATGTTTGGTCAAGGGACTCGGGAAGCATATTCATGACCATGGATAGGTATTAACGATTCAAATTGACTTTATTATGGAGCTAATACCATTTAGTATTCGGTAACTCTAAATAATAATTGTTTTATTAAGTCTTTACATTAGAGACTGGCAAATTAGGGTGTGTTTCTTATTGAGCTTTGAGCGCTTTGAGCACAGAGAGCGTGCTTAAAGTCATTCCAAAATGCACTGACAGCTGCACACAAAATGTATATGACGTCATCCATGACGTCATCATCCTGTGCTTAGAACGCTCACGAGTACGACGTAGAGCAGTGTGAGCGCTGTCAAACACATAGATAAATAACTATGCACTGAGAGTCAAACATCTGACTCATTAAGAGAATCTGTCGAAAAATTGGTAGTCCGTCCACAAAAAAATAAAAACTTAATTTTATATATCAGAAAAAATACCCATTTAGTGCCCATGAAGTACGGAAGTGAATGATTTAATATGAATTTAATCGGAACTGACATTTAAAGAATTCGCGTGCATTCACACACAAAAAGCCGTTCCGATTTGCTTACGAGTGTCAGCACTGGCAGTACTAAGTTCATCTCGGAACAGCTAAATCCATACGTACGAACGTATGCACTGTGAGCCCAAATTGAAACACACCCTTAGATCTCAAATATCTGCAGTTTGGTAGGAATTCTAAATTCAAATTTATTTCAAAAGTAGACCGGTGTGTTTGTGTTTGCAATTTAGTGGTTCATTTGTTTTCGCGCCATTATAATTGTTACAAGTGTCAAAACAAAAACACAGGTTGAACAGTGAAGACGAAATTAAAAACCCTTAGGTTTTTATAGTGGAAAAATACGACTTGAAAGTTAATGGAGCCAATCGCCTATTTCATTTTATTTAATGTCAATATTTTCCGCCTGACCGATTCAACGCTCGATAATAAAATATTTCCCAAGATTGTGTGCTGTGAAACTTGCTTTAAACAGACAATTATTTTGTAAGATTTAGCTATTACTCTCTGCTGTTTTCTTTTTATTATACTTTATTGTTACGTTAACTCTTACGCTAACTCTACTGAAAATATCTTTATTGTCATGGGTACATTTTGTATATGGTAAGGTATCGCTGGCATCGCATGGTGGTAAGGTACTTTCGAATACCTACCTAGCTAGCTAGCCCTCAAGTTTGAAAAACTGTCACCAAACACATTGTGTGTTCAGACACAAATACCTTAAGGGCCAGTAAGTATTCTAGGTCTAGTCCTATAAAATCTTCGACCACATCGTCAATGACCATCACGTGAGACAGTGGTCAAACGATATATCTATAAAAGAAATAAGTTGTTATTAAGCTTTATTTATGTTATTATTATGTTTGATTTATACTCGTCTGTACAATTTTAACAAACGACCTGACTAAGATCGCTGGAAAGGGCTGGATGCGTACCGCTTCCAAAAGGCCCTTGTGGAAATCAATGGGGAGGTTATTTCCAGCAGTGGACATCTTATGGCTGCCAAAATGATGATAATATACAATTTTGCCGAATTAAGCCAGAGCAGTTTAATCTCTTAGCAAGAAGGCTTATTAACCATGATGACTTCGACAAGTTGTTTCATACTTTTGAGTGTTGAAGTCGGTTCCATTTTTTGGTAAGAAAAATTTATTTCACTCTTTTTAGTGACCTTTGTTACTCATGGGATCAATTGTCATTGTGGTGTAGGTAGGTATGTTCACCGATGTCTTCACCCGCTACTATAATATCGTGTAGTTTGCACGCATTTTTCAGTTTTTGTTTACTAAGAGGATTGAAACATCTTATGTAACGTTATTGATAATAATAACACAAGTTTTGTGGTATACTTTAAACAATAACACGGAATATAACTTTTTTTTTACTAATATAAATTTGCATTTGACAACTGTCTCACCTGATGTTAAGTGATGACGCTGTCTAGGATTTAGCACGCAAACCTAGAACAATAACTAGTTATTGTCAACGGCTGATGTTGATATAATATCATTGGTCAACGGTTATATAATTGCTCTGGGGAACGATAACGTTATGGCGTTATTTTAAGTAATAATAATACCTCTAATTTTCGTGCTCATTGTTTATCTTATTCTAAAATAAAATAAAAGATAGACAAAGTTCAAATTGTTTCACATCACATCGTAGTACCATTCTGTCAATCGAACATGTACTGAACCACATCAAAGTAGGTATGAATATTTTATGAGTGTTTTTCAGTAGAGATTTCCTCTCGTCGATAACGAAGGTAGGACGTGGATTTTAATTACAGACGCGTGCAAATATTTGTTTTGGATTATTCACTCGTATATTTCAAATGCGAACGGGAAAATTGCTGTCGTCGGTTTGTTTATTCATTGTAGCATTATTTTTCATTTTTTTTTTGTTATGGATTTGCCTGTTGTTTTTTACCTAGGTATTTAAAACTGTGAAAATGTTTGCACAAATATTACCAATGATGTTTTACTAAAGATGACGTATATTCATACTGCGCGGTGCTCAAATTTTGTTCCTTTACGACATAAACATGCTTACTGCGACAGATAATACGGTACAAATAGTATAGAAAAGGATAGCTATATGTTTAGACTTGCGCTTGAAATACGCGTCGTAATCAAAATTACTATAATTGACTTAATTTTTCCGCCTCAGTTTCCGCGCGCTTGTGCGACATCTACCTCATTTAAACATATAATATCATTGTATATTACACCATTTACTGACCATTAACATAAAGTTCTAATCTTTTTACTCAATTATTAGTTAGCAGAATGAGAAGCAGAACCGATCGTCACCAACATAGTAGAACAAGTAAGGTTCAGGTCAGGTTTCCCTACAGCAGATCATCATCGTATCTGATCTATTGTAGAGAAACCTGATCAATTATACACATGTTTATGTAATGCAGTAAATAATAGAATATTATAAATCGTTTACTAATTGTTAGTGTAGAAGATAATTATTATATATGGTGCCTCCGTCATCGATAGGGTATCACACGATGCAATTTGGGAAATATTGTATTCTATATATATATATATAAATCCTTTTGTATAAAAAGTATATAGAATATATGGAATGTCATTACATTATAAATAGTCTTTTTATTCCATATAAGCGTAGCAGAGATTGCAGGTAAACGATGTGTAGACGTTTATGTAAAATTTCTTTTGATATTTTTTCTGCCACAGACAAACCTTTTATTGGTAATTTACTGAACGAGGCTGATGTTTCCAGCAAAACATACATAGGTAGCGATCTTAAACATTTGTTTTTCCACGTACCCAGTAAGTACTATAGGCCCTTTTTATAGAACCCGGTCAAATTATCTTATGTAAAACTTCAGCAATAATAAATTTCAAATAAAGCATTAACACAGACATGTCGAGTCTATCAGTACCTTGTTCAACGACATTTAGATACAACAATGTCTATAAATACAACATGGAGCATACCTGAGCAAAATGTAAAGAGCAAGCGATCTCGGACATTTGCTATTTGCACTAATATATCCAGCGCAATATTCCGACCCTACTAACTAAGCTTAAGAATACAAACCAAATTATGTTTAAGAGAGCACAAGCCAGCTTTAGTTTTAGTAAATTCAAACAAAACTCGCTTATTGACATAAAGAGTCTGTATTTTTCGATGACATTAAAAAAAAACTGAAAATTCGACAAGGAGGAAGCAAAATGTAGAGAGCAAAACGATCTTGGACGTTTTGCCAACCAAATTTCACTGTTATTGTTCACAATATAATAAACCCACAGGCCCTACTGTGTATAGGCTCTAAATGCCTGTCAATATTATATTTCTAATTAATTCTTCAACCGTATTGTTACTGCCCATGAAGTGGAAAAATGATTTAGATCATACTTACTTATGACTTTGAATATGAAAAACTAATAGTAACTTGGAAACATTTTTATTATGATCATATTTTGCATCTTAAATAATTCATTTGGCTTGGGACGTGTGTCAATAGACATAAATTTGATTCGAGAAATTCTGACATTTATCTTGACAGTAAAAAATACATATATACCTACTAAAAACACTACTTCACAAAAAATATCTAAACAATAAATATGGTTAGTAATGCTGAGTCCAATCATAAAAAAATATTTCCTTACTCTATTACTGTTGGACCTTATTTCTTCTGTGACCGAAGTATATCGAATCGTAACTTTGAACTCAAACCCATGGTAAGAACTCGGCATTGCAAAACGTGGGCGAGTTCCTCCCACACTCTGTCCTAGTACGGGCATTTATATTATTTTGATACAATTGTCTTTAATGCGGCTCGGTCTAGCCATTTTATGCTCTGCACAAGGTCGCGGTGCATATTAGTCTGACAGAATTGGGGCTTTACTTTTTATTGTGATACTGTATTGTACGGCAAGGTTACTTTTGTGTGAAACAGTTCCATGTTATTTTAGCATTGTTTTAGATCAACTTTAATCTAATTGACGGTTGCCGTGGCGCAGTGGTCAGAGTCGGTAACATGACTTCTGTGTCTCTGGACCCTGGGTTCGAATCAAACATTAGGCAAACATTTGTGCGATGAGTGTAGATGTTTGTCCCGGGTCTTGGGTGCTTGTGTGCTGTGATTATGTGTGTCCATGCCTCCCTTCCTGTTCCTGATATCTATTGGCGAGTAGTATACTACTTAGACAACACTAAACTGTTTTACCGACACAGCAACGCTAAAGCTACTTTACAATAGATGGCGTTGTTAAGCAACACTAAGCGAACGAGTGCTTGGTTTGAGGTTAGACCAAGGTTAGAAGAATTGAAAAACCGAGCTAAGCTCGGTCACCCAGATAGTACACATACCATGTTCAAATAAGATAAAGTTTATGGCTAATTTTTCAATAAATTCACATTCCTGAGGTACGACTAATTATTATGGAACAGCAGTGATAGTTTCATAATATTGTAAAGTTCCCACCGTGGTTTCTTATTTACTTTTAAAAAAAGGTCTTTCTTTCATGGAGCCCTTTCATACGATACCCCACATGACACGATTAACTCAATTCAATATTTCGAAAGCCGTTCATTGCAAAAAGACCCTGTTTCTTATAAGAATCAATTATAAATGTATAGTGTACAAGTTTTACCCTATACTTGTAGTATAAGACGGTATTACTTATTAAATTTTGATAGTTCTAGGTCAATAGAAAGTGACCTATACATTTTGACTCCATTGAGAGCTTCGATCCCTGATCGAAGATTGAGAGTATCGAAATATTATATGTTTTTTGCGACATAAACAACTGTATCTTTTTTTACGTAAACTTAGAAGTTTTATTTTTCACAGCTTTAAGAGTCTGTAGACTAGAGTATATCGCTTTAGTTTCCACTCGATATCTCCACGCGTTCCAGAGATAAAGGATCTTGACAGACAGACGGACGGACAAAAACGTTATCTTATAATGGTTCCTTTTGAGGTACGGCACCCTAAAAACACTAAACAATTAGGTTGCCTTTACTTTAAAAATACAAATTTCTTATTCATTCACCCTCTTTTTTAAGTTTGTTACAACATCTGTTATTTTGAAAATTTACAAAGTTTCTCTCCATGCAGCCGTTATTCGTGTGCATACCTCCTAAAAATGTATTATTACTTTACAAAACAAATGAAATGTTATACTATGCACGATACCCACAAAAGTGTGGTTACGCGAAGTATATGCCCTACAAATTTCAACCTAATGACAGTGAAAATATGAATTTTTAATGAGAAACGGTACACACTTTATATTCAAGGTTAATTAATATTGCTCAAGTCTTGATATATGCGTTTGTATTAAACGAGTAGAGTACTGAAATAAGGAGCTTATGGCATAATTAATTTGGTAATTACGCACACGTCGTGAGTTATTTTCATACCGTTTTAATTCTTATTACAATGTTGGCGTCGAGTGCTGCATTACACAGATTTATATATTTACCATGAAATTCACCTAATTACATGTACATTTTATTAGCAATCAATTCTTTGCAGTGTTGAAATCGTTGTTATAGAATATTAACGAGTAATAAAGATACTATTTTGTTATTAACAATGACGTGGTTTTGATAATTATAAATGTATTTGGTATTAATAATTTTTTTTTAATGTATATATTAGGGTTTCTATAATCGGTATCCTCTGACTTATTACGTGAGTAATTCCCGTGTTTTATACTTTCATAAAAATACTATTTATTATTTTAAAACAACGTCATCCTTAGCACAACACTTTTATTCCGATTTTTTGTCATAATTTAATACCTTTGATAGTGTGGGTAACAATTTGGCCAGCAGCCGAGATTTTTGACCGTATTGTAAGATGTTCACTACCAGAGCCAACGGCTTACTGTATCATCCTAGGCACGGTGCTGGTAGCACTCAGACAAAGCTGGCACTAACTCACTACTTCAATTAATGATTGTGCTAATGATCAACCATCCAAGTACAAAGTATCAAAGTACATCACATAAAACGTTGCTAGAACTTCACAACACTTTTATCGTTTTGAGTAAATAACTCAAAGACAGGAATCACTAGTACGATAGATTCCGCTTATATTTCGTGAGTTTGCACTAAAAAATACTACATAAAACCGGCTAATCAGAGGTTTTGAACCACAAAAACCAGAACTAATCAATTTGAGTATGATAGTTGACGGTCGCCGTGGCGCAGTGGTTACTGTCATTGACATGACTTCTGTGTCTCCGGGACCCCGGGTTCGAATCCCGGCAGGGGCACATTTGTGCGATGAGTGTAGATGTTTGTCCCGGGTCCTGGGTGTTTGTGTGCTGTGATTGTTCATGTCCATGCCTCCCGAGACACAGTCAATCCTAGTGCGGGGGTCTGTGTGTGACAACAGAAAAGTATATATGTAGAGTTTCGAGCAATCACAGCACGATATATCTTGGCCAAAAATTGGCGGAATTTACAGCAAAACCGTATTCTAAAAGAAGAAACAGCACAGCGCAGCTATATGTACTTATAAGTGATGTTTGGATAAATAGTTTGAAACTGAATGACGTCAGGACGGCTTAACAGGTCTAGATGAAATTTTGTACAAAGATAAATTATAGGCTAAAATGTACATACGCTACGTTATTTATCCCAAAACAATGCAAGGTACATATCTATGAGACTACATATCTCTCATAGGAGAGCGGAGACAATGGAAAAACTGTGGACCACGCGAATGAAACCGCGGCATGCAGCTAGTACTTTAATAAATCTTACCTTGACACTGCGTATCCTTTATAATGAATAACAGGCACGCTGCTATAGTGACAACCCTCCAGCGTCGCCGCCCCATTTTATTCTTGTAGTAATTTTCACCGTATCATTGGATACGATTCATATAATTAAACAGTCTATTCGAAAGTCCCATGGGTCCAGATTGCCATTTTTGGCACAGAAGAAATTGGCACAGTCATTGATTACTACGCCATGATGGCAGCCCAGTCACATCTGAAACAAGAAAAAGAAACAGTCAATTTTCTTGTTCGCTTCGGAGGAGTAATCACAGTAAAAGTAGGTTAACAAGCACATGTGGTGAAAAGATTTGCTGAAACGATAGTTGCGAATACGTCGTTATTATTTATTGTACCGCACAAGAATTTGTAGTTAAAATGGAAGTGGCATGAGCAAAGAAATAAGTGTTAGGTTATAAACTTTTTGGTTAGTAGGTACCATAATAGTTTGTTCATAACTTTTTTGAAGTGTGAAAACGTGAACTGATAAAGTGAAAACGGTTAACGGTGTTGTATAGTTTTGTATGGGAAAAAATGTTAAACTCGCGTTAGGACACCTCGCGTCAGGCGCGTGACATCATCGAATTCGTAAGACGGAGGGAGTATAGAGAAATTTAAACTTAAAAAAAAAAGTCAAAGGTTTTTAATAAGTCTAGAAAGCAAGCATATACCGGTGTTTTACGCTCTGTATAGTACCTAGATATTTGGCTTCTGTATATTTGGATTTTGACTTAATTCTATTGTATGCTCTATCACCCTCACTATAATGTTTAATGTGTAGGCACAAAAAGTCAATATACTTATATGTATGCTTATACAACCTATTGTCATGTTTGTGTTTTTTTTTTTTTTTTTTTTTTTTTTTCTCAGCTTTGTGCGTCCACTGTTGGACGTATGCCTCCCCATGTACATGTTTGTGTACGATAGCGCAATAAATGAATATTGTATTTTACCACATAAATGCAAGTTTTCACTTTTGCCGGCACTCCCGAAGTGCAACCGTATTTTTTTAAATATTTTTCTTCCATTGGTTTTTTTCGGATCCCAAACATGTATCAACAATTTAAGATAATAGTATAAGCACGAAAGCGTTACAATACAACACACAAACAAACATATATTTGCTTTATAATAGTAGGAAGGATGAAAAAGAAAAATGATTTCCTCTCACGATCTTCATCTAAAACAACGCATCAAAGTTACAACAAACTATAGACAATGTGCTTCATGTTAGCCACCTTGACTTCTATACGCAGTATTGACACCATTTCCAGATTACACAATAGTTAATACGCGTGAATGAGACCTGTTAGTCACACTAGTTTGCAAAGATAAAAGATTGTATGAGAACTTGGCAATACGATAACATTTTAAAGTATTTCTGATACCAGGTAATTAAGACCTCTGATAGATATCAGTATAATTAATTAATTATTTTATCCATACCTTTAGCCTGAAACCAATTCTCCTTTTTATTTTTGATTTAACAATTCAAGACTGACACACGCAGTAAAGCATAAAGGTTACTATTTCTGCGATAGGTCTCTCATAATGTACGACAATGACAATAATACAGAATGTCATGAAAACTCATATACAATTACATTATAACTTAAGTTATTGTATATGATTACTAAACCAAATCTTATAGATATGTACTATTATACGTTGTCTAGTATATCATCGTGTATCATCTGTAATAGATGTAAATGCCATTGACTGACTGACAGTATATCTACTGGACAAAATAACAAAAATATTGAACATATAACAAATTGACATTTTAGCAACATGAATTGCATTTAAAAAATATTTTAAACCAAGGTTATGGAAAACTAAAAGTCATTGCATCGTACCTAAAATTGCAACAAATTGAAATCAAATTGAGTTTAAATCTCTTACACTGTTTTCACAATTGGTGCGAACGGACATTACGACCGGGAGAACTCACATATTACGGCCGGGAGAACTCACATATTACGGCCGGGAGAACTCACATATTACGGCCGGGAGAACTCACATATTACAGCCGGGAGAAATACATATTACAGCCGGGAGAACTCACATATTACGGCCGGGAGAACTCACATATTACGGCTGGGAGAAATACATATTACAGCCGGGAGAACTCACATATTACGGCCGGGAGAACTTACATATTACGGCCGGTAGAACTCTCATATCCGAGCGATACCGGATTCAACTATTCTCAGTTGCCACCTCGTATAATTCGTATAAACACAAATGCATATATTACCTTATTAGTTTATTCTATCAATAATGAGGGAAGAAGAGATAGAAGGGCTCTTATGTCCCAATCACACCGTCCCCCTGTGTTGACACATCATGAGGGTTGTACGTACAGATATATAATAACTGTATACTGTATACTTATATAATTAAATATATGAGGTATATATAACCTGAAGATTTTAAAGATTTTCTCAATAATGTCTGTGCTTAAATATATAGTTAAATAATTTTATAAAAGTAAAATAATCTATAATATTTGGCTGATAAAAAATTTATTGTAACAAGTACCTACCTAATTTGTGTGATTATTTATAAGTTATTGGTATAAGATCTCACTGTGGGTTAACCATGTTATTATGAGGTAGAAAAATGCTTTAAACCCAAAAGTCATAATAAAACGTATGTTTAAACAATCTCCTTGACATTTGTTTCCTCCATAGGCTTAACTTTATCAGTGTCGTCTAAAATAATGTTCAGAGCAACCAAACTTTGATTAGTCAGCAAGCTCGTTAACTTAAATGCCCCAGTTACCTACGCCGTCGATAAGCTTCTTAAGGGTAATCAATAAGCCCAAAATTGAGTATGCCCAATCAAGGCGTAAGGCGAAACAAGGTGTCAGGTAGCGGTGAAACTTCACTGATTAGTTGGGAGGTCATGGAGGGGCCGATGTTCAAGATTGTATTCTAACAATGTCCCCGGCTGAGTTCCGGCACTGCCTATACAAACTTTATGTGACGGGCTTCAAACTTCATCCTGAACTGCTTCTAAACCTGAGAAGCTGTTGTTGCTTAAGTTTTACGATACCTGTTCGGTCGGCTTAGTTGGGCTTTTGGTTTAATTTACGGACAATATTGGTAGTGATTCCGTTTTTCAATCAAAACAACTAAAAAATATTATTTTTTAGTTTATTTTTATGTTTTATCTTAATTGTGTACTATTAGTATTTATACGGTTACGTTAATGATCAAAGAAGTATGACACTTATAAAATACAATACTAAAATCTGTTTGTTTAAATTCGGGTATTTTTACGTGAAATAAGTCGTCAAATTAGTTGTCGTCAATTAACTACCCGCAATTATATAAAACATCTCTACTATAAAATATTGATTTTAGGTAACCATTTGTAAAATAGATTAATATTGGAGATACCTTTTTAATGAGTGATACAAATTTGAATTTTAGCGTAAATGGTATAATATTATTCCATTTAAATTTAACTTAATTTATTTAATTTTAATTACATTTTAGCCAAAATTAAATTTGTTGTTAAATATTTTACAACAAATTTAAATTTGGCTAAAATGTAAAGACAAGTACATCGTGAAGTTAGGCGTCTTTGTTTATAAATAGAATTTCAAATTTCAATAAATGTTTTTGAAATTGACTAATGAAAATTTAACCCAGCTTTTTAATATATGGGTACTTCCACTTTCTTCTTCTAATGCGTACTGCCAAGGAAAAGAACTCGTTGCCCGAGTCTTTAAGTCGCGAGTGTATAGGTACCTTCTAGGTTTGCGTGCTAAATCCTAGACAACGTTATCACTTAACATCAGGTGAGACAGTTGTCAAACGCAAACTTAAAATATGCAAAAAAAAATGTTCCTTGGATCTAAATGAACCATGAGCATTCATACGAATAGCCATATGCAAACACTGTGGTTACAATATGACAGTATAGGTAGATAAAAGTTCAGTCATATTCAAGTGAAAATCTTCCATGTCACCCATGCCTCTGTGTTTGAGCATCGGAGGTAGTGAAACGTGCAATGACGTCACGCCGACGTCACTAGAACGTGCCGGCACGTGAAAGCGACGTTCCAGCCCGACGGGCAGTTTCTACATGCGTATCGTATTTACTGCACAACTGCACTATTTGTGTTTTCTAGAATGATCTATCTGATTAAACTTACTTTGAATATTAGATAAATTATCGTTCGGTGATATCGATCGATAAGCCTAACCGCTGCCGCAAATAATTTAATTCTTGGGAATATTCTTAGGTATGTAATTAAATAAAACATTATTTTATCTATATATTGGTCACGAACTTGAATTGAGTGTTTTCAAGCAATGACATACATAAAAACGAATAAGTCCTACTAATAATATAAATGCGAAAGTTTGTGAGCATGGATGTATGGATGTATATTTGTTACTTTTTCACGCCTAGACGGCTGGATGGATTTGGATGAAATTTGGTATGGAGATAGCTTATACCATGTTTTACCAAAAAAAATAACAAAACAATACTAGTCGATCAGTTTCCTAAACTATTTTATTATTAGAATGCTTTATTATCCCTGTGTATCCCTGAGTAGCATAAACTATATTTATTACTAGAAAAATGTAGGTATCCTTACTAAAACTAAAATTATATAACCGTGCGAAGCCGGGACGAGCTGCTAGTGAAGCTAATGAATATCTCTATAAAATTTCTGATATCTTCATTTTCCTATTATGTCTGAGAAGCGGAACTAAGAAGTCAAACAACTTATTAAATTTATGTTATCACGCGTGAGTGGGATTTCCGGCTCTTCTGCGGTCATTGAGTTTAGTGCTTGAACAGGTTTGAGACTTTGAATACCCTTTCTCTATTAGGCGGATACAATCATTAAAATAGTTATAAATAGTCTGGCTACATTTATTAAGTTACCAATATGGTGAATTCTGATTAATCCTATCTTGTAGAAACGTAATCAGCCATTTATATTCCTAATGGCAATCCAGGGTATTAGACAAGATCCATTTTGGAAGATAAATTACTAGTAGTTTTGAAGTTTATACAACAAAGCTTTTAAAATTAAGGTACTAAGAAGTGCCGATGAACTTGCAGAGGTTCGCGGGTGTTTACAGGCAGAAAGGAAAGAACAAATCCTGATGCGTGTTGATTTAAAATATCACAAAAATAAACTTATGGTAAGGTACTTTCGAAAACCAGCCTGGCTAGCCCCTCCACCTAGAGGGTGCAAGGTCCTTCAAATTTAAAATAGTTTAGTTTGTTCTTGCAGTCCTTGAGTACCAGTAAGCATTTTAAGTCTAGCGTGATTATATCTTCGACCACATCGTCACTGACTATCAAGTGAGATAATGGTAAAACGCTAGATCTATACAGTATAAAAAATACTTTATTATACGGATGTCTTACGGGCACATAATGATGAGTAATCACATTTTTGGACTTTTTAATGTATATTCTTCTGGTCATCACGCATTTCAAGTGTATCTGTAGTTACCGCGAAAATTTTTGATAAAGGAAAAATGTAAGCGCTCGGAAGTATTTTTTCCAGTAATAAATTAGCAGATGAAATTAATTTATTTCAATCACAATCAACTGTACTCATAAGTGGTATATTTTTAAAGTGTAAAAAACAGATAGGACTTTAAAAAAAAGACGTGTGGCACTCGGGGACTGCCGCGGTAAAGCTATTGCATAGAATTTTTTTTCGACTTATGCAATTAATATATTAATAACTTATGCAGTAACGCCGATACAACCAATGTCACCTAGTGGCGAGTTGCTGACCAACCAGACAAGCTGATATTTCAAAAAAGTCATTAAAAGTACTGCTATTCATCGATAGATGGCAAAACTAAAAAGTGTCACCGCTGTGCCGGTCGGTGTGGGGGGGTGTTAGGCTATTTTCGTTACGGAATTTCTGGATTCGGTCTCCACGCTCAAGGCCCGCGATAAGCTATGCAATAGCTTAAACACAACACAACACAACACAAAAAAATACGATTTACCTAAAGTGGTAAAGACTTAAATCATTCCCTATTCTTGCGTCAAGAATGCAACACAATATTTTGCTTTTGATGTCAAAACAACGCAAGTCTTTCTTATGCACGATATAATTGTTTCTCTACAGCAATAATACTTTTAAACCATACAGTAGTTATTACAAAGTGGGTATGTAACGAATACTAGAAATCAAATTGCATTAGTATGCATATTGTGTAATGAAAACGAGCCGGTCTCATGCATGCATATTTAGTTAGACAGGGCAACGAGGAAATGTGTTCAATTACCCTTTTTAAGTAAATACTTTAATTACCTAAGTTTAGCGGTCGGTGCAAACAAAAAAGAGTTTATTTAACCAATACATATATTCTTCTTCTTCGTCTCCTGGTTTGGCACCTATTACATACAAAAACAAACATTGAGCTTATAAAATATCCCTGACATAATAACTCTGTTGAAGACAATTCATTAGCAGTTAATAAAAAAACAAAGGGCAAGTTAAGGCATTTGTTTATATTATACATAGATTTCAAGGCGTGATTCTATGTTAATAGGCTAACGAAGGTCCTTTTGACACTTTACTCGATTCAAAGTCACGATTATTACGATGATTTTGCCTTGAATGTTTATTGGCAATCAATGTCGGTTTCAAAAACACTTAGTATATTTTGACAAGCCTGAGAATTATGTTTCACTAGGTAATAAAATATGCACGCGATCCATGCATGTAGTGTAATCAATTATTTATATAGCCTACTAGCTGCGCCCCGCTTTTACCCGCATGGTAATGATTTTTGATAATGACGATAATGATGAAAATTATTATTATGATGTTATTGTGATTTGTAATCATTTGTAAAAATCAAGTAGGTAGTTAAGACCGCGCGACCACTTGTCGTTGCACAAACAAGTGCAACGACAAGTGTCACGCGGCACTAACGCCATCTACATCATTTGTGTTAAAGTAAGTCGATACATCGATAAGTTACAGTTGCAGTGACGCGAAATGGACTCGAATTAATATTTTAATTTTGAACCGGTTTGTAACAGAAATGTCACACGGTGCTACAGAGGGTTATGTATAAGTACCAGGCGGGCAACAGTAAAGTATCATCGATCCGATAACTCCCTGTCCTGGCGACAGCTCAAACCGAGGTCCGATCCTCAGTGGTGCCCTTGAGCTAGTCGCCTCGTCCTCTCCTAGTGGCACAGCGCCGTCAGCGCTAGCCTCACTAGGCGGTGCACCTTCTGCGCCCGCACAAATATCTTCTATCTCGGGCTGAGCACCATCTGTGCTCGCCCCCCCTCCGGTGAAGCTGTAAATGCCGGTAGAAGCAAACAGCATTAGTCCGTTAGACAAAAAAAAAAAGTAAAGTATCAAAGTTGTCCAATAATTGTTGCATCGACAGCCATTCTGGAGAATTTCACAATAAAAGCTACTTTTCCATGACCTAATGTACAAAAACAAAACGCAATTATCGTACGACCGAGCGCGCACGGACACACATAACTAGAGCGTAATAAATTCTTTGATCGTTTCAATAAATCCCAATCGTATTTCTCATAGCAGTTATAGATAGATACTATGAAATTGATAGTATTACTAGTAGCGTCTCGCTGTTTCACCCGCATGGAATACGGGTTTCCTGTTACCTCAATTATCCCACGGGAACTATACTTTTTGCGGGATAAAAGTAGCCTAATTTAATCCAGGGTCTAACCTATCTCCATATTAAATATAATCCAAATACTTTCTATAGTTTTTGCGTGAATGAGTAACATACATACATCCATTATCCATCCATCCAACAAATTTCTAATATTAAATAGTGGGATTGTACGATACAACATATTTTTTTGATTATTTATGAAAAATGTTGGTAAATGATCATTTTTACAAACGTGTGTTAGAATTAATATTTGGTGCAGTACAGTAAAGAATGTATGAGCAATGTTTTTGAGAATAGAACGGATAGAAAACAAAAGAAGCGATGATAGCTCAGCGGTAGGAGCGTCGGTTGGCAAACTGATGGACGCTGGTTCGACGCCCACCAACATCTTGAGTTTCCGGTGAAGGTAACACCGTCATCAAATTCCCATTATGGTAGTAGGGTACCTTCGAGTATCCACCTGGCTAGCTACCATCCTCGGGTTTCAAAAACTGTCACCAAACACATAGTGTGTTCAGGCAGGAATCTTTGAGAGTTGCTGATTCTAGGTGAGTGTATAATTGAAGGGAAAGGTTTTCAAATGCTAAGTTACGTAAATGATCTCACTTTTAACACATTCAAAAGAAGTGCTTGTGTAAATAGCGGTGCTTATATACCCATGTGATCTTGACCAAGCAATGTACTACAGAATCGTACACCATTAGTGGCATTAGCCAGCGTGGTTTAATTATGGCCTCCACTTTTCTCTGAGGGCAAGGCCCTTTCCTTGGCAATTGAAACGCTAAGTGCTGATTATGTTAATTATTAATCTCATGAAAAAAAGTGGTTGTATCCGCAAATAAAATTATAAACGGGAAATAAAGTAAAATGGCAATTACTTCATTGAAAGAAATAGCAACAAGTCATAAGTCTCGTGCAATTAACAATATACCTTTACAGCAAAAAAATATAATGATAATTATCTTGGCTTGAGAGTGGACAGTGCCCTAACGTGGAGCACACACATTGAACATGTCAAAAATTGGACTCTCGTCCACGGTGACTTTTTGTAGCACTGTGCAGTCGCGCGTGTGTATCTGTTCCCCACCATACGTTCCTTCGGTGTCGTCAGAACGGTCGCGCGCTTGCATCGCTAAAGTCGCGATGCAGCCGCACATTTGCATCTGCCGCACGTTGCAAACGCGACTAATGCGGGATATTAGCGATGCAGAAGCGCGTTTACAAAACGCGCGACAGCATCGGTACAAAAAGTCGCCGTGGACGAGCGGCCTATGCTCTCGTCGTTTCTTGGGTCTATACATGATATTGCAAGATGTACTTATCCAAGCAAATTTGCGTCATGCAGTATACAACGCTTTACTAAGACCATATCTTCTACATTTAATTATGATTTGGATAGTGCCGCTAAAACAAATCTAGCAGGTCTTCAAAATTCTCTAAATAAAAATTATAAAAATGTTATTCATTCAAGTACCCTTACATCTAATTAAAATTGAAACAAATATTCGGAAACTAAAATATTGAATATTGAACAACGAAATACTTACAGTACACTCACGTACAGTGCACTTGCTATACAGTGTCTGTATTTTCATGCACAAATTCTTGAATAAAGCATCATCCATTCAAACATAAAATTACACAATTCAAGTGAAATAGGGATCAAACTTAAATAATCTAGTTCTTTTTTCAAAACTTACGTTTATCTTTCAAAGTAGAAAACAATAGTTGCAACCAAGAAAGTACTGATTATGTATTTAAATTCAGAACTAGAAACGGACAGGCTAGCGACCAATCTCTCTTTATTTTCGATATGAAATGCGTTGTGTAGGTATTGTTTAACTTGAACTCTGCCAGCTAGATTGGCACAGTATCCACATGATCGATGGGTATGTATTGAATGGAGTTCATTTGGCAAGCGCGCCCCTCAATTTCAGCCGGGTAGGTACATAAACGGTAGCCAAGTATGGAGAGGTCAAATATCCGCCATCTCACATGTCGGATACAGGAAAAGTATCACCGGAAAAGACCTTATTTTTTTTCTGTATTTGTAAATTCGTGATTATTGCTGCGACCTCAATACAGTGATAGTAGTAGACCTTACAGTTAAATGTATTTATATTATAGTATAGTTATCTTATTGATGTTCTAAAAATATCGTAAAACTAGTAGCGCCCCGCGGTGTCGTCTGCATGGATTACAGTTTTCCCGTTGCCTCACATTATCCCATCCCACTTCCCACTAAAACTATAAATGTGAAAGTTTAGATGGATGGATGTTTGTTACTCAATCGCGCCAGAACGGCCGAACGGAAATGGATCAAATTTGGTATGTAAATACTGCAGGTCCCGAGGTAACACATTGGCTACTTTTAATTATCATCATCAGCAATCATCACCACCAATACCGCGGGGCACAGCTAGTAGTCCATAAAGGCAAATAAACTTGAATACCTATTGTCATGTTTCTGTACGATAGCGCAATAAATGAATATTGTATTTTACCACATAAATGCAAGTTTTCAGGCACTCCTGGAGTGCAACCCGATTTTCGCTGGTTGACACATAACTATCTGACTAGTTCTGATACTATCGAAAACTTCTAAACCAGACACAAACCTACAAAAATAGTCTAACGACTGGTTTCCTAAAAGACGAACCTCACAAGACTACTACAAACATTCTCAGCTGCGTAGTGACCTAACCATGAGTAATGCCTCGATATCTCAGGAACATAACTGAGATTTCTTAATAAGGTGTAGTATTAATAATAATACCATACGACTTTTATTTCCTATGTACGCACATATATATATATAATTTCGAAGTTCTCCTCTGCTTATACCTACCAGTCCATATACTCCACTAAAAATCCTTTTAATATCATAGACTATTATTTCTGCGTTATTTTATTACCTACGTGCCATAACTACTATTACTTTAACTAGCTGGACCATACCAGTTAAAGCTGGTTTAATACTAATAACTTAATGCCAAAAATTCGTATTCCGTTAAGTTCATAGCGCCTGAATGTATGTTGAATCTATGGTTGGCCTATGTCGCTTAGTAAGGCATTTGACATGTGCTAACAGACTATGGAACATGACGCGCTGTGTCATTGAATCTAGCATTGAATATGGAATTAAAAAAGCGGACTATCAAAACTGTCAAGATCGGCCATTGTGAGCCGAGCATATTGCCATATTGAATTGTAGGGACTATAGACTTAGACCCCTGGCTTAGTGCTTAGTTGATATAATATTGTTTATTAATGGGAAAATATTTAGGAAGTACTTACTTCACTTCTTCGTCATAAATATATCTTGTTAGCATACCATCAATACTGAATCATTATGCATTTTCCAAAAAAATACAATAAGTAATTGATAAATCACAAAACCGCGATCTATTCGTTAGCGTCACATTGCCTTCATAGTTGTCAAGCATAAAATTAGGCATTAGAAGGCGATAGTCATGTGTCACATCTACAATGGCACCATACATCACTGCGTCATTAAGACAGCTAATGCAACACTTATTACTTATTACTCAATATGTTGTTTAGCACGCCTGAGGCTCGTGGAACTGGTTCGCAACCTTGCCCCCCTCCGCGCACGCCACCTCTCTGCCCCCGCCCTCAATTCACTTTCACTTGCTTCGGTTCATGCTTCGGCCTTCCACACTCCTCCAACTCCGGTCTTAAAGACTACGATTTAAAAAAATCTAAATGTTGTGTGTTGAGTGCTCGTAACTTATAGCTTGTAACTTTGTCTAGGACGAATGAATGCAAGCCATTCGACTCGTGAATTTTATGAAATAAGACAATGGCTATCGAATCAGGAAGTCGGTGGAAATAATGAACACCTTGTCAATTCCGTCAAGTTTTTGAGACTTGGCTGAGACCTTTTTTGGGATATTTTTGCATGAATAAGTATCTTATTCTAATTTTGAATGAGGCTGTTCATGTATTGTAATTATTTATGAGAATTCGCAAAACAAATTCCAACAGTATTATACATTTTAATATATATATTATACATTTTAATACATATCAAGAAATAAATGAAATGTTTTCTTTCTACAAAGATGATGCACGCGTTTATGTCGTTTAAATGTCTTTATTTGTCTAATGAACGATAAACTTGATTATTTTGAGATTTGAGCATTAACTCTATGTTAGGTTAAATAATGAATTGGTATGAAAAATATGTAAAAATGTCTTAATGTATAGAACAGGATTCATTTATATTTATAATACTAACTGTCTATGAGAAAATCGTAAACCTATTAAACCTAAAGTAAAGTGAAGGTACAAAGTAAATTATTGTTAAATATATAATATGTTTATTATAATTAAAACAAATAGAATGCCCAGTTCTAATAAAATAACATTAACTATATCGGGCTCCAGTTAATTAAATCCTCTACCGTGTCGTAAACTAAGCGATTACGTTGAACTTCCAGCTTCTAAAGCTCTTGTGTATTGTGGAGGAATCAGTGAATAGGTTTTACCTTTCATATTGGCGTGAATCCAATGAATGGATATCCGGGGTTGTTTCACTAATTGGGAAAGCTTGGAAAACGTTAATTTGATAACCATCCTGTTAGTATTCATAATTTGCGGCTATTAGTATTGACTGTAACACCGCAGAGTTTTATGGTTTATTGCATTAACAACATGCTAGACGGAACTTACGTTTGTACTTAAATTATTTGAAGGGAAAATTCGGCTGCTAGTGGGACTTGAACCCATAAATAGAGAATGGTTGCTCTTGCTTTGTCCTATTAAGCTGTAGCAGCCACTCCACTAGCGTCCAAATATCTTCTTTCCTTTAACATCTTCAGCAATTGTATGTGGAAAATTGGTAGTAAAATTTTAAATAAAAATACCTATCAAACGAAAGCTGTTTATGTACAAAATACGACTATGTATAGCATGTATATTTTTATTATATATTTTTTTAATATTTAGAAAAAAATGTGAAGAACAATTGAAGACGTCTGCGGCTTTTTGTATTTTCTTTATGGCATAGAGGAATATCACAGTCTCGTTTTTTTAGTGACAGTGCTTTTCTGCGCAAAAAGCTTTCACTTTTTACATTTATCTAAAAATGTACCTTCGAGTATTTTAAATTAATTTTCAATCGATCATTCGGAAATATTGAAATAAATAAAATGTAATATTTTTTTTTATTTTAGATACTTTGTTTAAGTTTTTTATTCTGCATGACACACTCAGACTGTATTAAACTGTTTTAACCATACCCTAGTATTTATAGAACTTGATAAAAACCTGTAGATGTTTGTGCGAACCGAAGAAGGTTAACAAGTGACATTTAAAATGCGGACTCTTCCGCAGGTTGTATATTTGGTGAGTACCGACGCTGTTTGCATGAACCGGTCCACACATATGCAGTGCGGCCATTTTGAATTTTTCGAAACCCACCAGGTAGGTCGGTCAAGAGCCTCCGTTCCTCCGCCTCCGAATTCATTTAAAATCAAACTTGAGATTAAAATGAGGTTTTAAACTGATACGGTCACTCATAAAAGCAAATTCAAATTATTATTGGGATATTTGCGACAACTAAAACTTACATTACTCGCGACCAAAGAGCATGTAACTGTGGCCAAATATTAAAAAAAAAAAATTACATGGTGAATAAATACGATAATAAACTAAACTAAAATGACATAATTAATAAAAATATAAATATAAGATGGTACTCTAATTTTAAAATTATAATTATTGTAGAAAAAATGTGATAAATTTAATAAATGAACAATGAATATCAAGTAATTATTAACTTTCGCCATGGAGCAGTGGTTACTGTCAATGACATGACTTCTTTGTCTCCGGGACCCTGGGTTCGAATCCCGGCAGAGGCAAACATTTGTGCGATGAGTGTAGATATTTGTCCCGATGTTGGTGCGGGGGTCTGAGGGTGATAAAAAAAATGTGATAATGAATGCCACGTCATTAAAATTGACGTTGAATACGTTGCATCAATAGTATTATTAGATGCTCTCTGTCGACTGATAAGTTCAAAGTAAAACCTAGCTTAGGCGACGACATTAAGATGATATTTTAAATAAAAGGCTTGCATTCATCTTTTGCTTGAATGTTTAATATAATGACAGTGTATGCAATAAACACGAATATCGTTCCGATACAAATGTCAAAGCATTTTTTTAACGTGGAAGGTGCGTGGCTTTGAGAGATGATACCAATGATGGCCAGAAAAGACCAATGAAACATATAATATCATTGGATGACACATGATTACAGTACAGCAATACATAAAGATTAATAAATGCATATACTGCAGAAGACGTAAACCGTATCACCCGAAGTCTAGTATTTAATGGAAATGCTGCACACCGCTGAAAACTTTCATGCTATAAAAAGAAACCTAGGACCATGAATGATCATAGTAATGTAAATCTGTAAAGAGCATTATCTGAACAATTTATTGCAGCTCCAATATTAGCGAAGTTTTTAAGTTATAGCACCGCACAAGAAAACTTTTTCATCCGCTTCTACTAAGTCGCTGTCGACGCTCAAAACGCGTTATAAATCTTTCACCGTTTATGTAACAAGTTAGGAAATATTTCTGGCCGAGTCGTTTGGGCTCGCCCGAGCAAAAATCGTTTAACTTGCTAACTTTGATATAAAATAGGTAACAGCCGGTTCTTTAATAACAAAATTATACCTGCGTACTTACGTGAAGGTAAACTGCTAAGTTTGCGCCGTTTTATTGGACGGTAAATGGGGGGAAAAATTACGCACCGTTTGTCGTCGAATGAAACACCAAAATTGTCAACGGACCTTTTCCGTAATTTGAAACGCGTTACTCTATATAACAACAGAAAAAGCCAATAGTTACTACAAGTTCTGCGATATAAAAAATAAATATCCCACTGTGTTCGATAAAGCTTTAGAAACTTTGTCGAACACAGTGGGATGTATAATTTTAAACGTTATAGATCTAGTGTTTGACCACTATCTCACTTGATGCTCAGTGACGATGTGATCAAAGATGTAATTAATCATGCTAGACCTAGAATGTTTACTGTTAACATTTACGAAACCCATGAACATTTTGTATGGATTTTGTTAAAGTTAATTTTCCAATGTTTTCGGGACGGAGTCAACGACAATAAATTAAAAACCATGAAAATCGGTCCAGTCGTTCTCGAGTTGTAAGTGTCGAACAAACCCGACTTTGTTATATATAATATAGGTTATTTCGACCTAGGTTTCGGGCATGTCCGATGCCTAACATCAGACGAGTGTACGCTGCCAGATCGCAGCGACCACTGATAGTTATGTTAAAAATCCCAACAAGTGTCATTTTGGAATAGACATAATCTAAACCTGAAAGTTGTTTAGCGAAGAAAGGACAAACCAAGTAGTTCGTTCAAGAATGTCGCCTATAAGTATGTACTTCCGTGGCTCAAAGTTGCACGACTTGTTTAACTGCTCTGTTATTAGTGCTAATAATAAATATTGTTACGTATCTAAGTAAAGTTTAAATAACACGAGATTTCGAAACATCTACTTATTTAACAACTATTCTGAATACCTGTTTACCAAGTAAAATTAAAAACTAAGATGATAATTTTACACCTGGCTTGCCTCTGCTCAGCGTTTCTAAAAGTCGTAAATGTCGATGATGATTGCGTAGTGGTGGAAGGATTTACTATCAACCTACGAGTCACTGATTCGATTTCCACAAACGGCTTGAACTTCTGGTGAAGGTAATATCTTTAGCGAATCCACAGTATAGCGGTAGTGTATTTTCCAATACAGTTTCTACTACTACGTATTCTGAAAAATGTTCGTGTAGCAACATTTATAAATAATTTTTGCAAAACGTGGCCACGTTATTACCCGCCAGAAAAGAACAAAGTTCACTAACTTACTCTATCAACCTTATGTCCGAAAGGATATATATAAAAGAAATGTCTATACCATGTGCATATCAATTTATAACAGTATACCTAATGACATTAAAATATTAGACGGTAAGAAAATAAAAAAATCAATGACTGACTGGCTTCTTAGCAATTGGGAATTTAAACATTTTCGCAATAAAGGTAAATTGTCAACAATAAATGTGTTATATTATATTAAAAGTTAGAGTAAGATTACATTTAAAACATTTGCACGTCTGCTTGCAGACCGAATACAATACCACAAAAGTCTGTATTCTCGCAAATAAATGATTTGATTTGTTTGATTTGAATTGAAAAACTGTCACTAAAATACACTGTATGCTGAGATAGCTGTGCTTGAAAGCCAGTTTATATTATAGGTCAAAAAATATGTTTTTGTGTGACAACATATATTGTACTTTTTTTTTCCAAAACCCTTTTGAGCCGTATTTTAGGATTTAAGGTTCCTTTACTGCCGCAAATGCCGCAATCTATTTATAAAGTCACTTGGATATGTCACCGCTCACGGCACATGCTATTTTAAAAGTTTGACTGCATTTTGCAACACAGTCGGTAGGCCACTGACTGAATTACCAATTATGCGCAAGCAGATATGTACATACTTTATTAAAATTATTCATGTAGTCTTGTTATATATGCAAATCATTGCAACACCAATATACACTGTTTTTAACACTCTGAATTTATAATAAAGCAGGGTTGGTTGACGGTATTACGTTCATATTTTTTTTTATGAGTAGTGAAGACCTGCAATTGTAATGTCGTTCACGTATTCGTAACACTTTTCAGTTATTGGTGTGTAACTAAAAACCGCTGAATGGGATCACGTCTACACTATATCAAATAAAACAAGAATTTTGAGAATCAGTCCAAAATGGGGAAGAAATCGGTGAACATACATAAAAAAAACATACAGTCGAACATATCTATAACCTCCTTCTTTTTTTAAGTCGTAAATAGTTACGTATGCAGCACTGAGCATTTACTTTCGTGGAAATCATTTATCCAAAATTAACAATGCCCCCTATTACTGGAATCAACTATTTTGACCTGTTCGTATACATTCGTTTTCCGGTAACTTAATTTAAAAACCGTTAATTAAATACGTACAATTAAGAAACACTCAATCGAAAATAACCTGTAATTTACCACTAAATCAAAAATAATTTATTTTAATTTTATAAATGACTAAAAAAAATTTATTTATAAACGTTGAATCAACTGTCCATTGGCCTTGACGTTTATTTGATATTTTTATTTGAGTTTGTCGATCTGCCGTCGTGATAATTCTGACGATCGCTGTGGCGCAGTGGTTGGTGTCAGTGACATGACTACTGTGTCTCCGGGACCCTGGGTTCGAACCCCGGCAGGGACAACACTCTGGAGAGCGACCGGTATCCGGTCGCTTTAAAAATGCCATTGACTGGAGAGCGACCGGAGGTGGGTCGCTCGACTATGGTGTCGTATTACTTAGTTTATATTATCTTTACAAACAAGTCTGTGTAAGTGTGGGTATACTCGATGAAGAATAACGAACGCATAGTATAAAGTTTCTTGCCACTTGTCAAACATTTTTATTTTTTTAATAGAAGATTCTCCCGCATATCTCCCGATATTGCCATCCGCATTTCTCCAGTCTTCTCGTGACCACGACCAATGCAACTTGGTCGAAACGTCGAGGTAAATAAATTACTAAATGTTTTTCTCGCGATTAAGCCCCGTTTGATTTAATAACAATGTGTTCGAATCGCGAAAGTCTAAAAATATCAATTAGATATACATGTCAACAGTAACTAATAATACGCAAAAACAACTAGTAACTAACGTTACCGCACGTTCATAAACAACTATACTTTCAATTTTACGAGTTGGCGACCTCGGCCCGCCACGCCTCGCTAGTCACATACCATACTGAGCAAGTCGTGATCTAAGCTTGCCAAGACACGCTTCTAATCGCCATTGCTTGCGAGTCAATATTCGTAATCAATAATTCTATCACAAGTCACAAGATATGAGGCATTAAAAACCTACATAAGCAACTTATACCCCCTTTCTAATAAACATTGATTACGCTGTGAATAGTAATTCAGTGTTTTGTTCCGTTCTACGTCAAACTGTCTTATTAGCGACAAAGACAAAACACGGAATTTAGAGGTTATGCAACGTTTAATAGGGGGATAGCGTAAAATTGGCTTAATATAAGCATGATTTATATTTTTTTGGTTACTCTATCCAAACGTTGTTTGTTATTCCGTCTAATAATCATGAATCGTTACAAAATTTGACAATTAAATCCGATAATAAGTACAAATAAGGCTTAACGCAGGCTATTTCAGGAAAGCCCGAACAATTCGCGTTTTCAATCAACTTAAAACATAAATGAAAAAAAAAAGCGGGTAGTCTGGAGTGACAGAACAGCTGAATCGTATTTAATGTATTAAAAATAGTTATAATCCATAAAAGTTTGTGTTTTGCTCAAATATACAAAGAAAAAGTAAAGGTGTTCGTGTGGAAGTGTTATTAACTAAGAATAAACTACATAAGTGCACTAAATGCAACAGTGCACCTCCACAGTGATTCTGACGAATACAACCAAGGAACATCACACAAAAGTCGATACACTTTATTACAATAACTGATACAACAACTTCCATCCAATTGACTGGTCAGTGGTTCCGTTTTATTTATTTTATAATAACTAAATTGTGTCTTTTTACTGGTGGGCAATAACTGCCATCTAGTGATAAAAGTTAGAATCACTTGATATTTTATCTTGTAAGGAACACCGTTCGCCCCGGTCACTTTATTACAATGAGTAAGTGTGGTGGCTGTGGAAAATTTCTGTCAGGTGGCGCTGTCTGCCCTAAATGCAAGGGGGTGTTCCACCGACAGTGCGTCAACATGCCCTCGAATCAAGTCCCAAAGCATTGGTTATGCCCGTGCTGTGTTGCTAGTGCACCGCGTAATGATAACACAAATACACCGATGAAAGAGCAGGTAATGCAGGAGTCCCCTCTAAAGTCTGATGAGGATAGTGCACATCTGCAAGTTTTGGATGAAATTCGTGCTCTTAGGAAAGACATGAATAGCTTCAGAAGTGAGTTTGGTAGCTTCCGAGAAGAAGTCCGAGAGGAATTGAAGGACTTAAGATGTATGTACCTGAGCTGCAACACTAAAATCGACGCTTTTTCGGAACGGATGGATAAAAATGAATCGCGAATAACCGAACTTGAAGCATTTTGCAAGGAGACTCAGGTCCTTAAGATACAAATTAACTTTTTGAAGCAGGAGCTGAGAAGTAAGGAACAGCTATCACTGCAAAATGACATCGAAATCAGCGGAGTAACAGAACACAAAGGCGAGAGTACTATGCACGTCACGGGTCTGATAATGAACAAAATTGGCATAAAAGTCGACGAGCATGACATAGTAGAGATCCGTCGTGTAGGTCCAGTGCGAGTTGGGGAAGACGGCAAGCAGCGGCCGAGGCCCATAGTAATGCGCTTAACCAGACGTACTGTGCACGAGCAAGTGATACGATGTGCACGTGCGCGTCGTTCCATCACTACAGCGGATATAGAGTTGCCAGGGGCACCGCGTCCTATCTACGTCAACGAGCGATTGACAAGAGACAACAGACTGATCTTCGCACGTGCTCGCACTCTATGTAAGCAAAATAAATGGAAATTTGCCTGGACTCGAGAAGGCCAAATTCTAATCAGGGAAGCTGACGGGAAACAGGCGTTTCGTATTCGAAACGAAGATGATCTGGCAACTATTTTTAAATTACGTCCTAAAACTAACAACTGATGCTGTTAGCATGAAAAATCTTTATCGGGATAATTGTTATTACTTGTTTGTCCTATTACTAGATATAATATCTTTTAGTTTATATTTTGAATTACTTAGTGTGTGCATTTTAGAACGATGCCACCTAATCGAGTTGGCGCATGATAGACTGGAATTAATTTTAATTATCAATTTATTATTATTCTCGTTTTTCCTAATATATCTTATTCTAGGGCGTATTCAACAGTCAAAAAACACAGTAATCTGCTCTTCAATAAATAATTTGATTCTATCTCCCAGCACTATACATACAAATATTTACTCTTACTGGGCATTTCAGTATCACACTTATTATACTACACACATACTTCAGTATCACACCTATCATACTACACACATACTTCAGTATCACACCTATTTTACTACACACATGCAAATCTATTTAAGATATATTATAGACATTCATATATGTGTACAAATAGTGGTTGATGATGGTTAATACAAAGAACATGAAAAATAATTTGAGACTTGGTCTTTTAAATATACGGTCGATTAACACAGGTAGGGACGAGCTAGAAGCGAGTATAAATTTGCACAATCCTGATATATTAGCGCTTAACGAAACATGGATCAGAGAGGGTCAAGATATGATTGCCCCAATCTTACCAGGCTATCTATTCAAGCATCGATGTCGTAAATCAAAAGGCAGAGGCGGCGGGGTAGGCTTCTACATAAAAACAGGTCTACGCGCTCGAGTTCGAGCCCATCCAAACTCCGAATTAGAACAATTATGGTTAGAACTGATGCTACCAGGCGCTCGCATGGCTATTGGCACTGCGTATAGACCTGAAAGTGTAAAAATGCCTATAGCTCTAGATGCGCTAAACGAGTCAATAAGCACGTTTGCAAATTGCGATTATAGGTGTCTTTTGACAGATTTTAATGCGGATTTACTACAACCACTTTCATCAAAAGCCCTTGAATTGACAACGTTCTGCACACAGCAAAACCTCGTGCAGTTAGTCTCGGAGCCGACTAGGGTGACCGACGATAGTGAAAGTTTGATAGATCTAGTAATTACAGATGTGCCTGATCGATGTAGGAAAATCACAATATTTCACAACAGAAACCTTAGTGATCACGGGTTAGTTCTATGTGATTTTAATATAAAAAAGCCAAGACCTGTTGTGCGGTTTATAGAGTGCCGAAAGCTTTATGAAATTAATGCAGAGTTGTTCAAGAATGACATCAAGTCTATACCATGGGAAACAATTGGCAATTCGTATGACGTCCATTCTATGGTAGAAAAGTTTAATGACCATATTATTAACATTTTTCATAAGCATGCTCCTGTGAAGCGGATAAGAGCTAGGGAAACACCAAGTCCTTGGATCACGAGCTTAATTATGTTTATGATGGTACTCAGAGATAAAGCCTTAGTTAGAGCGCAGAAAAAAAAAACAGAATCATCAAAAAATTACTATAAAAGTCTAAAAAATCTAGTTGGAGGCGCATTAGAAAGAGAAAAGAAATCTTTTTTTACTCAACACATTAACAAAAATTTACAAAATCCAAAAAAATTGTGGAATTATTTAAAGAAAACAGGAACTTCACAAAATAGTACTGCTGTCTCTATCCCAGATCATTTAATGAATCCTAATTTAATCAATAACTATTTCCTTAACGCTGGCGTGACTCTCGATGTAAATAATGCATTACTAATTTTTTTCAACTCTAACAAAAATTCTAGTAGTACATTTTCTCTGCAACCCGTATCTGAGAATTTAATTGGTAAAACAATATTTAATATAAAAACAAGCGCTACTGGATATGATGGCCTAAATATTGAGATGGTTAAACTTACACTGCCAGAGTCTTTATCAATAATCACAACCATAATAAATAGTTCCATTATGACAAGTGTTTTCCCTGTAGCTTGGAAACAAGCTTTGGTGAAACCGATTCCAAAATCTAGCACGGTGGAAGAGCTGAAGGATCTGCGACCCATAAGTATACTTCCAGTCCTTTCTAAGGTGATAGAGAAAATTGTTCTTGCACAAATAGAAAAATATATATCTGACGAGAATATAGTCCCAAAATATCAGTCAGGTTTTCGTAAATTACATGGAACTGAAACTGCACTCTTGAATGTAACTGATGACCTTATCACGGCAGCGGACTTAGGAATGACTAGTATACTGGTTCTCCTTGATTTTTCGCGCGCGTTTGACTGCATCTGCCATGACTTACTAATTGCTAAGCTCTCTTTCTATGGTTTTTCAGAAGACACATGTCATTGGTTTAAGTCATATCTCATTAACCGAAAACAGTATGTAGAGCTCGAAAATCAGAATGGAACAAAAAGTTTATCTAGCGCAGAAATGGTGTTAAGAGGAACCCCGCAAGGATCGATCTTAAGTCCTATCCTTTTTTCTATTTTCACAGCAGATATGCCTCAAAACATAAAGGTGTGCAAGTTTCATTTATATGCAGATGATACGCAGATTTATCATAGCTTCAAACCAGAAAATACAGTCGATGCGATAGCCGATATCAACGGAGATTTAGATAGGATTTACAAATGGGCTACTGCTAACTCACTAATATTAAACCCCACTAAATCGAAAATGATGATTTTGGGCAACAGAGCTCAAATAAATAAAGTATTGCAGTATGACCCAAAAATAACTATTAATGGAATGGATGTACCTTTAGTAAATGACTCGAGAAACCTAGGGCTAGTTATTGACTCGGAAATGAGATTCGTCAGGCATGTGAATGAAAAAATTAGAAACGCATTCTACAAACTAAAAGTTGTATACAACATAAGAAAGTATATATCTGAAGAGGTAAGGATCCAACTATGTGACCTTTTGGTTCTCTCTCCCTTTAATTATTGCAGTTCGGTGTATGGGCCTAGGCTATGGAGGAAGACAGAATGTGCAATTCAGCGTGTGCAAAACGCATGTGCACGGTTTTGTTTTAATATACCTAGGAGAGAACATGTCACCCCGTATTTAGTTAGAAAAGGAATTTTAAACATGAAGCTAAGAAGAGAACTCCACTTGGCATGCATTACTCAGAAAATCATCTGGAGCAAAAAACCAGAGTATCTTTTTGAAAAGCTATCATGGTCAAAAGACATGCATAAGTTAAATACACGTTCAAAGCTACACAATACCCTATGGGCCCCTATACACAATACAACTGGGTTTCGAGGTTGTTTCAAGTTTAGTGCTTCCAAGATCTGGAACGATTTGCCCCCACCTTTAAGAACTAAAGTAAGTATTGATGTTTTTAAAAGCAAACTAAAAAAAAAACTTCTCGATAGACAAAAACATAACTTTGAGGCAACTTTTAAGACATTTAGTATAAGACCAAAAATAAAACCACTCATTAATCATAAGCACACTTCCCAAAAATTATAGCAATCACAAACTCTACATGTACCCAAACACACTACACACTACACACACCTCAAACAACAAACACTACATAGCATCTACAATCTCTTACTCGACACATAACACTTCCACATATGCTGACAAGCCCATAAGCACTTATGTTTTTTTTTTTTCTCTCTCTTTTTGTTAGAAGCTGCACTGTAATCTTCTGTTACATTTATTTTATATGTTACAACAACTTGCATTTGTTTATTTTTCTTTTTAAAACCGCTCCTTACCTATTTTTTCGACTCGCTGAAAATCTATGCGAGTAGGGATATACTGAAAACCAGCGCAGTGTTCACAAATCACACCGTGAACACTGCATTATGCTGAGCATATTCCAATTGCCCAAAGTTCATCTAACAAGGAACAATAAATATATAATAAATATACATAAGTCGGTAGGTCTAAATTTAAGATTATTTTTAATGTAAATTATTTGAAATCTGTCACTTTGAGGCAATAAATGAATATTTTATTTATTTTATTTTATTTTTATTAAATCTCATTATCCGATGAAAACACTTCAAAGCTTTTAGACCGACCAAAAATATTTCCTCATAAAAATGCTTCGTACAAAGCGTTGTAATAACTCTTAGGCTTTTCAAGCCATTATTCAAGTTATAATAAGGCCTACAATAAATAGAATACCTAAAAAGACGAAACGTGTTTTATGAATACTCTTTTCAAAGCCTGCATTTATTTCTGAGGAAAGGAGACACAAGCGTGGGAAGACCCGTGTGGCAGACATTTATTCAATCCCCTTATGCGGAAACAAAAACAATAAGAATAGAAGAATTGATATACCTTACAGATATGCGTGAGTTAATATTGTTACATAAAATTTCATGTTTATGGCCCTGTTGTACATTTCAATAACTACTTACTAAGAAAATTATCAATGACTAGCGGTCCCTCCGGCTTCGCGCGGGAAAAGTCCAAAATTAATATTTATAAGGATCCCTATTTTAAAAAAAATGTAATATAGTACATGTAACAGTAGTAATATAGCCTATGTCAACCGGAGATTGTGTATCTTCCCAATAGTGAAAGAATTTTTCGAACCGGTTCAGTAGTTTCGGAGCCTATTCAATGCAAACAAACAATTAAACCATTCCTCTTTATAATATTAGTATACACTAGCAGGCTTACCAGTTATCTGTACTCAAATTGAAGTGTCACTTTGTCTCCATTCTTATTGATTCTTTCATCCAGTAAATCTCATTGAATGCAATATCATCTTTATTGAACTCTCGTGAAGTGATATTCCACTGTAGGCAAAGACGGTATTTCTGCGAGTCAGGCTTCGTTTTATCATCTTACAGTTCTATACAAATTCTCATCACTAAAGAATGTAGAATGCGCTCCTTCTTTCATACAGCGTCCAGGATTTGCAGTACAAAAAAAATACCAAAAAATGGAACCAACTACAACAC
The DNA here is from genome assembly GCA_934044485.1 of Apeira syringaria. Classification (NCBI taxonomy): domain Eukaryota; kingdom Metazoa; phylum Arthropoda; class Insecta; order Lepidoptera; family Geometridae; genus Apeira; species Apeira syringaria. The sequence continues at coordinate 2,300,754 of OW203662.1, forward strand.
TCAAAAGTGTGAAATAACTTGTTGAAGTAGGTACCATGCTAGTAAACAAAAGTAACTATGATCACAATATTGTGCTCATGGTACCGATTTCGACAAGTTATTTCACACTTTTGAGTGTTGAAGTCGGTTCCATTTTTTGGTATTTTTTTTTCAACCGTTTCAGTGACCCTTATTTCTCACGGGATCAATTGTCATTGTGTATGTTCGAAACTAAAATATCGTAGCACTTATCAGTTATTGGAGTGTAACTCAAAAACCGCTTGTCCGATTTTGATGAAATTTAAATCGAACTATCACGAAAGTATACTCTATCAAACGAAAAAAAAAAAAAAAATTGGTTCACAAACGACGTAGTTATCCGCGAACACAGATAATAAACTGTCGAATTGAGTATCCTTCTTTTTTTGGAGTCGCTTAATTAAAGTTTATCGGGTACTTAGTAAGCTTATTATAATTATCAAATGTTATCTTTTTTTGTTCCCAATATACTCTAAATTCGCATTCTAATTATCGACGTCTTTGATAACGTTCCATGAAAGATTAATTAGCCATCAGACGACACGGGCGCCGGGAGGTTACCAATGAGTAAAAGTCTGATTACGAAAAAGCGTGGAGTCACGCTGTCGATTTCCAATGTCATTAACAGTGAAGATCGTGGCTGACGGCGCGTACAACCGGCCCCAGAATAAATAATAGTTAGTAAAATCCAGGGGTCAATTTACAAAAGCTGTACATCTTTCAATATTAAATCAAGGTTTGAAGTCTACTTATTTCATGATCACAATATTCAGTCCGGAGCGAGACCGACTTGATGCCAATAAAACAACGTCAAAAATTCGTTGTAAGCTAAGTTCATAGCGGCCTGAATATATGTTGAACCTATGCTCGGCCTGTGCCGGTTTTGTACGAAATCGACAAGTTGGATGCTAACAGACCACGAAAATATTGTATGTATTGCTTCCGGGCTGTTTGGTCGTGGTCTAAGTGATACTTGTGTTCCAGACGTTTCGCCGATCACTGCGGTCGACATCTTCAGTGGTTCAGGTCTGAGCGGCGACAAGAGCGTAGAACTCTCCTCCGCGGCGTCTTCTCTAATACTGAAAATTGCGTAGTACGTCACTAAATCTAGAATTGAATCAAGATTGATTCAATATGTACTAATTAAAAATAGCGGACTACCAAAGCTGTCAAAATCGCTCATTGTGATACGATCATATTGCCATATTGAATAGTAGACTTAGGCCTCAGACTAATATACAACTAACCATGTCGTGTTTTGACCATTTGCAAATGAGCCTACCATGAATTTGTGTGAATATATCATAGTTTGTACTATGCTTTTGTTAAACATACTGCAGTACTAGTTATTTGCGTTCTCAGAATCAGAATATTTATTAAAAAATATTTGATAAATTGAACTTAGTCCAATCGTACAAAGGTACGAATAGATAAAGCTTAGTATAAGTTAAGTACTTTTATATTATATAGTAATATAATACTAAGTATATACCTACGTACTTAATGGGATATTTTTATTTTAATCCAATCGAACCCTAGTTATTCAATTGTTTGAAGGATATAATTTATGTAATATGTATATTTTGAAGTAATATATTTGTGCTATAGATATTGGATCTTTAGCAGGTATAAGTATTTAGTCTTAATTAGTGGTAGTAAATAAGATAACTAAATTAAGTGAAACGAATGGTAGATTGACTGGCCGGTTGGCGCAGTTGGTAGCACTCTGCCTTCTGAGCCGCTGGTCCCGGGTTCGATTCCCGGACAGGTCAAACATTTGTGTGTATGAACATGTCTGTTTGACCTGTGTCTGGGTGTGTATATGTATATAAGTATATATCTGTCATCAGGTTACCATAGAACAGGCTCTGCCTAGTTTGGGACCTGCAGACCTTGTGTGAATGTTAATAAATAAATAAATTAAAAATTAAGAACATTTAAAATCGATGTATTTTGTTATGAGTTGACGAATGATGAGTTTTTTAAACTATAATTTAAAGGGTTTGACCACTTTTTTAATAGAGAGTAAAGGATGATGTGGTCGAAGGTGGAATCAAGCTAGGCCTCTAATATTGACTGATTCTCAAAGACATATTCCTAGACCCACTGTACTGTGATTATTGTTAGCTTTTGAAATTCAATTTTTTTTTTCATGTACTAGGTGGCAAGCAAGGATACTGACCGCCTGATGGTAAGCGATCACCGTCACCTGTGGATATCAGTAATACTAAAGGCCATACGATATGTTGCTAATCCCGTTTGAGACTCTGTTAAATAAATACAGAATATTTAGTGTTATTTGCGCGATAAACAACAACACAACTAAAAATCACGTTTACTAACAAGAAACTTGCTAAGCGATAACCTTGACAAACCAGATTCCAACTCACGACAGAAATTGTGTAGATATTGGAAATAGCGATCCGGCACCTAAGTACTTGAGTACTATTAGGTATTCTTTAGTGAGGCTGCCGCCCGGCTGGTCCCCAGCTCTTTGTGAATTCTCCATTCGTCACGGGACACAACGGGCGGGCTCACCCGACCCTGTACTCCTGTTAATGGAAACGCTTGACAATGAAAGAGGAAATTCCGGTATACGATACCACCTGCCTCGTGCCCAATTATTTTCGCAAATCACTGCACGGGGAGCCTTTGTTGTTAATTAGTGACTGAGTTTAAATGAAACTCTCGTTTCAACTAATAGTCTTCTTAGTTAAATGGATATATAAATGTACGCGCTGCGAAGCATTCTATTGGTAACTGAATTTTCAAAATCGGTTAAGTATCGGTTTAGTCCAGAGATTACCCGACTCGTTGCCCGAGTCTGTGTTTCCCGATATGTACAATCCTGGAGTCTTCAAGTCGCGAGTGAATAGGTACCTTTTAGATTTCCGTGCTAAATCCTAGACAACGTCATCACTTAACATCAGGTGAGACAGTTGTCAAACGCAAACTTATAATATTATTAATAATTAATAATAATAATAATAAATTACCCCCTACAACCTCACAAACTCAAAACTCACAAACTTTACCCTTTTTTAATGTAATATGTGGCAAACAAGAAGACAGGCCGCCTGATGGTAAGCGATCACCATCGTCTATGGATATCTGTAATACTGGGGGCATTACGACACGTTATCAAACCTTTGTAAGACTGTTGCTTCTCTTTTTAATCATGTTGTAATTTCTTCTATGCGGGAGTTTTTATCTAAATATTATTAGCATTTTGTTTTTCCCCTAAATACTCAGTGTAGTTTATTACTGTTATTTGAAAGCTTCTTTTGATGTGTACTTTAATATGAATAAATATTTAATTGTATTAATAAGTTGTAGTTCCAACCTACCGTGAGGGTAGGTTGGAACTACAACTTATTAATACAATTAAATATTTATTCATATTAAATATTTATAATATTATTATTATCTTCTCTTGACTGGGGCAAAGCAAACTAATTCAATACTTGGAACTTTAATCGACTCTCGAACTCTTAACTGCTATGAAAGTTTACATTTTCTGACTTTTCTCGCCTTCGACAAAGCAAAAGTTCGACTGAAGTAGCTACGCAGGTAACAAGTTTTAAATTTTGCAGAAAACATTTCTACATTTTTTTTTGTTTTGTAAACCTTAACGCGGCAATTGATTGTAGGAAAAGGTACGAGTGTGTTGGTAAGACTATTTTCATTAGTTCCCCGAGAGTACAATCCAGGAGTTTCAAGTCACGAGTGAATAAGTACCTTGCAGGCTTGCGTGCTACATCTTAGACCGTCGTCACTTCACATCAGGTGAGACAGTGGCCCAACGCAAACTTATAATATTTAAATAAGGCCGTAACAATATGTCAAACTCTTTTTAAAAACCTAATAACAGGCTTTGGTTTTCCCTTAGACTGATTTTTCGGGAAGTAGTTCGGTACTTCGTAAATGAAGCAAAGTAAAAATTGTATAGGGTTTTCAAACTTTATTAGTTGCACCCAGAACTCGCAAGACGTAGAATAACCCTATTCGTGACCAATTCATTCACAGGTGAATGACTGAGGGAATCCCAGGTGTATGTGCCAGCGTAGGCGAATCACCGGTCGCTTAGGTATAACTATGTTTGTATATTGGATGAAGAGGGCTAACATTTTCCAAGTGAGGCCTTTAGAACTGTCAACTGAAGTTTCAAATTAAAGGCTGTGTTTGAATACGTGAAGACTCTTATTATATTTTAGTTGAGACCTGAAAGTTTTTCAGATTCATTCTGATATGTAAATAATATATGTTAGTCGATCTATTTTTTTATTAATAGACTTTTTATGAACTAGCGATCCGCCCCGACTTTGTACAGGTAACAAATTTCAAAATTAAAAAAAACGTTTAATTAGTTTTGGAGCCTGCTCAATGCAAGCAAACAATAAAATTCCTCTATATAATATTAACAACTTAACAACTTTATTAACAAACAAAAGCTTAAAATAAAAAAGCTTTTCCTTCAAAATATTTGAACATAAGTTATTCCTAGCATATGGTTAATGCGATACACAATAAAAAAAACTCTTAAAATAAGGGTAGGGTGCCTTCGTTTGATACGATATCAACTGTAATGTTGGTCTATCAGTCCTATTAATTAATTGTTCATACTATTAAAGGTAGATGGCGCTAATAACATGCCCCGCAGATGTTAATAAGGAAGGAAGTAATTCGGCCCTAGTGGTATGGGCTGCTATAGCTTAGTTGGACAGAGCGACATGACGGTATTCTGTAGTCGTGGGTTCAAGTCCCACTAGCAGCCGAATTTTTCCTTCAAAATATTGGAACATAAGTTATTCCTAGCATATGGTTAATGCGATACACACTAAAAAAACTCTTAAAAGCTTAAAATAATTCTAACAAATATATATGAATTCTCTGAAACCTCACTCTAGGTTACCCTGTGTTGTGGGATTTACAGCTCTTCCACAGGAGTATTGAATAGCCTGAGTATTTTATTTATATTATAATACAAATATATTACATTATAATACAAATATATTACATATTATTTTATGCGTGTACTTTTTTTGTGTAGGAGTCATTCTGTATGTGTATATACTGTGGACAAAGTAACTTACCGTGCTTGTATATAATATTTCGCTGCAAACTCCTGCTCACGAATGAAACCGACATTTTGCTTTTAAATAGCTTCTTTAAACTTCTATAACTTAATAAGGCTCTGGCGCCTGACAGCAGCGCCGTACAAGTTATGCAAGTCTTTTATTAAAATTAATAGTTTGGAACGTTTTATGTTGAATAACTTTAAAGCTTCGTATTTTTAATAAAAGTGATATTTAATCTAATATACATATAGATCTAATATACATGTACCTATGGAGTTCTCGTGTCACAGTGTTTGTAAACTCGATAGAAACGGCTTCACCGATTCTTAACTTTTTGTTATATTTGGTACTTAGGTAGTAGAGTAATTTTAAGCCTTTTATCGGGATTTTAGTATTTTTATATGAACAAATAATAAATAAATAAATAACTAAACCATCGAACATTGAAGTGCCGTGTTACGTTGACATTTCATGCTACTAATAATATAAAGGCGAAAGTTTGCGTGTATGTTTGCTGCTTCTTCACGCTGGAACGGCTCACCGATTTTGATCAAATTTGGTATGTAGATAGGTTATTTTTAATCATCGTCAACAATCACCTCGCGATTGAGAAGAAGAATCTTTATTCACTATGATCTTAAAAGTAACTAGATTTAATCTTTCATCAAAAATAAAGTGGTCGAGTTTCCGATCATATACTAATAAGATGCACAAATTGTAATACAACAAAGTGTAATTTCTATAATACTCGTCTATCCCCAAAAAATCTTTGAACTACCTACACAGTGCATTAATGTACGGTGTGGGTACTTATCGCTTCTACTGAAAATATAAACGCAGTTTCTAAAAATTATACAGACCAACTTCCACTACCGTCATATCATATTTATAACACTAATATTATAAAGGCGAAAGTTTATTTGCCGTTTGTCAGTTTTGTGTATATTTAGTACTCTTTCACGCTGAACAGATTCGCCATAACTTTGGAATGAAGATAGCATATGTTAAATATTAATATCACCATTTCACCGCAGGTACCACCGCAAGGCGCAGCAGCTATTACTTAAATAAAGAAAACTCCCGCTTTGTTAAGAACTATATGGTCCTACAGCCACCAAAAAACATTAGGGAGTGTCCAGACCTGACGAATACGCCGTTCCCGCGCATTTCATGTTCCGGGCGCCCGAACAACAAATGCGCGCGAACGGCGCGCGAACGGCGCATTCGTCAGGTCTGGACACAGCCTTACACTAAAACTAATTAGAATCCTGACGTCGCGTGGTCTCCACGTGCCACAAACCGTTGTACAAAATGTGATCACGTAACCAAAAGCCATGCGATCATATTTTATAATTACAATTTTAATTATTGAAAAATAAAATACTTTAATTGTTTCATATTGCTAAAACTGTTTAATATTGGACAGTGATATTCTATTGCTATTTTTCGTACAGTCAAAAACCTTCAAGTATTTGATATACATGTAAAATCAACAATGTGAAACTATTTCAAGTTATTTAGAAATCAAATTCTTAATGATCATAATCTTTTAATCGTGATGTTCAAGAATTCTCAAAGACTTTACCGAAAGTAGAACAAGGTGAACTAATTAAACTGTTGAATATTTTGGTCACACTCTGTCATTCTCGAAGTTAGTTTCGAATTCTTAAGCAGACGACGTCACTAAACTGTTAAAGTTAGATGGCTCCGTTGTTATTCAAGATTTGTGCTTTCAAGTTTGATCTTTAAGAGAATAAGTTTTGCACCCATCTAATACTTCATTTCATGATTTCCAGCCAGGGTGACACCTTCGATATTTGAATTTTCGTTACAAATCTATTGCATGTTACCTCAGCTTGATTCAATGACAAGTAGCTTCTCCGTTAGATTTCAAATGTACTAATGTCGCAAATTCCTATTCTCAGACCTACCAAATATGGGATATGGGAAAGAAATATGTTTTGGAGTTCACAAGCCGGTTAAAATGTGACACGACAATTTCATATATTAGATTTATTATCTAAAAAGAAAATATGGTTAACTAGGACAAGGACATACAACACTTTTGAATATATACATTTTTTTTTTAAATCAAGGTGCTTATTATTGTTTCCTATGCTCATATTGAGATAAAAATGATCACTTTCACAATTCCTTTAAGTACTGCAGGTTCATCATTCTTAATGAACTTCACCTGCACTATGGTCAAAAGGAAAACAGATTAACTTAGTTTTTATATGGGTTTATATCATTGTATGCCGGCGGTGAAGCTATGCCCTGAATTAATGTATAAATCACAAATGTATCGCGTCAATACAATTGAAGTGGAATTTCAATATTGTCTCGTACCACCGCGTCGACCTCAAAATGGGGGGAAAAGAACAAACAAGATATTTTCATATATCGAGATGGCTCAAGCGATGCGAGATATATTAAAATTGGACAGAAGCGTTTCCGCAAAATGGGAGATTCATCGGAAAAAATGAACATTAAAATATTACATGAAATGCTTGCGGTTTGCGCCTTATTTCATATTTTTATGAAAATTGATTAACATTGATAAAGAAGAAGCTTAAGGTATAGATTACTAGCTGCACTTCGTGGTTGTACTCGCGTGGTGATGAAAAACGGTGATGATGGTGATGATGAAAATAAGCCTATGTGTTAATCCAGAATATAAACTATATATATATATATATATAGCAAATTTCATCGAAATCGGTGTAGCCGTTTGAGCGTGAAGAGGTAACAAACATACATACACACTTAGACACATACACACAAACTTTCGCATTTATAATATTAGTAGGATTAATATAATACTAGTAATAAATAATATAATAAAATGTATTTATTGCGTTCACAAAAAATACATTGTATTCAAATGGATGAAATCTCCTTTTAAGTAAAAAATACTTGTCATAGGAGATTTCGCTCTTGCCCAGATCTATTTCTTTATTTTACAGTATGGTAAAGATGGTAACATGAGTAAAGATTTAATAAAAGTTATTAAAAAAGAAGCTTAAAAATAATAAGGGTTCGTTTCATATGCGTGTATCTACAATACGATTTAGAAGCGATGATAGCTCAGCGGTGAGAGCGACGGCTGTCAACTGACGGACGCTGGTTCCATCCCCACCAACAGCTAGAATAGCTTCCGGTGAAGGTAACATCGTTATCGAACTTCCATCATGGTGGTAGGACACTTTGTAGTATCCCGTTAGCTACCACCCTCAAGTTTGAAAAACTGTCACCAAACACATAAGTGTGTCCAGACAGCAGTCCTTGAGAGCAAGTACGTAAGCATTCTAGGTCTAGCGTGATAACATCATTGACCACATCGTCATTTACCATCAAGTAAGATAGTGATCAAACGCTATATCTATAGAATACTAAAATAAATGAGACATTTACTGAATTTGTTTTCTAACAGTGAAAGTAAAGCAAAATAAGAATGATTATGTAAAATGTGCTTTATTATTATGTATTGCTGTATGATCTAAATATTTAACCAATCGTGGTAACGTCCTTGATAAATTGATAAATTTGTAGTTTCAGTCTAAAAACTATTGCGAGTTTCTTCCATAATTGTAATTTACGAACCGACTGGGACTCACGTGGTAAACACTGGAGAATTACTCTCCGACCATAACTCGCAGATGTGGAACTCCTTAGTAAGTTTGAAACTGGTCGAAGAGTAATTATCCAGTATTTACCACATGACTCTTAGTCAGCTCGTAGATTACAAATTTTTAGTTGGCTTTGATAGATCTGCATGTCCTTCAAAGTACGTCTTCACACCCATATTGTTATCGTACCAAAAATATAACTCATTATACAGATTATCTCAGTGAGAGTGCTAAGCTGTGTTTGTAGATAGGTTCTTTAGTGATTTATTCAGTCTGGAAAGTTAATAAGGCTAACGCGATGTATTTCAAGGAATATAGGTGCTATGGTAGATATTCTGGTACAGTTGAATGATTCATGAAGTGCAGCCGTGTGCAGTGGGCTGGTAATGCGTGGGTTACGACACGCTGCGGCGACGCCGGCCGCGCCGTCGCGTCGGCCCTGTGCCGCCTTTGGCTGCATACCATTTTGCATTTAAACCTTTTTTTTAATACTGTATAAATCGAATGTTTGATCACCATTTAGCGTATTGTACGACGGTCGCCGTGACTCAGTCAATGACCTCGGGTGCCCGTGGCCCTGGGTTCGTATCCCGGTTGGGGCAAACATTCATGTTACGAGCATAAATGTGCATCCCGTATCTTGGATATTTGTTGTGATAGATATAATGTGTGTACTGTACATGCCCCTGCGATACAGAAAATCCTGTACGAGGGTGTGTAACAAGAAAATAAACATTTACAAGAAAATCTGTTATTTAGAATATTACTACCTAAAACTTCGTCGAAGTAATCTTTTTTTTTTTTTTTGCAAAGCAATAGTTTTATTTTAAAATTGTTTGTTGCTTAAACATTATTCATTTATTGAATAATTCAATGAATAATAGTTTCGACATGGGTTATTTCTCTTAGAACTCCATACGTATTTTAGTTTGACTCAACAGTAATTAAGAAAATATTTTGTAAGTGAGTTTCGCTGATCGTATAGTACCTATAGTGGCAGACTTACAAATACAGCATTCCACTGCGGTTGGATTCCTCGGATACCGACGGCCCGCCAACGCCGCGCCGCGCCACCGCCCATTATGCGACTTGACTAGGACATTTTGTTGTACAAAATGTACTATTCCCACCATTTATCTCACTTTTGAACACTCTGTATATGTGACTGAAAACACTTTATTACTGCTGGACACCTACACTTCACCGAAACATTTGCCTGTAGCGCTTTGTTACAGCTCAAACATAAAATGTATGCATGTATTTACATGAATGCTTATACAGTGTGCCTGTGTGCATGCTTGCATTCTCTAACGTTCCACGTTTTATAAAGCTCTCGGGTAGATGTGAGACTTGAACCCAAGCCTGCAGAGAACCGGCTTTGCAAATTAAGCTATAGTACCATTCCGCAAGCAGTCTGATTTTGTTTCAATTCGTATGCAAGTTCGTGAGTGTTTGTAAGTTCAGTAGGCATCGTCCTCAGACTTTCCTTGTAAAAAACCTATAAATAAAATTATTGTCTTACATTGTTGGCAACAGGTATAGCTTTCTATATGTTTAATAATTTGGACTCATATTGTTTTTATTAACCTGGGAATACCAGGTTAATACCAGGCACGTGATACCCCGTGTGAGTGATGGTAGTAGAATTATATGTCTATAAACTCAACACAACTGTAAAATACAAGGCCCGTAATTTAATATACTTTTAGAAAAAATGTCGTTTTTTCTCACACACGATCGTGTGATGTATTTTTCTTACTTGAGCTGGACCACACGTGATACTTCACTTATGAATCATAAAAATAATATTGAGGCCAAGTAGCAGTAGTGCGATTGTGGACCGATAAAAATGACCGCTTTTCTAACATTGAACTAATTTTTAAATTATTGTTCGTATTGCATTTGTAATTAATAAACTGGCGGTGTGTAATGTAATATTGCCACACTACTGTTTATAATAATTATTAAAGTAAAAACAATAATCATGTTTTAAACATAACATACTTACTCAATGCGAGAACAATCATTAATAAATAACAAAAAATATTAATTAAAAATATACGGTATAAAATCTGCGGTATTGAACACAATATTACCGTTATTCAAGATATGTTTTTGATTCCTATAATTAATGTTATGAAAGTCTACTAGCCAAGGTCTGGATAAATTCTCAAACACATTTCAGCACAACCTTTTATTCAATACACAGATAATTGTTATTTAGAAGTGACCGATTTTACAAGAGTATTATTAATGTAAACTCTAAGGCTTTCACGGCCGGCGTTGCATGTTGTATGTATTGCTTCCGGGCTGTTTGGCCGTGGTCTATGTGAAACTTTTGTTCCAGACGTTTCGTCGATCACTGCGGTCGACATCTTCTGTGGTTCAGGTCCGAGCGGCGACAAGAGCGTAGAACTCTCCTCCGCGGCGTCTTCTCTGATACTGATGATACTCAGTATCAGAGAAGACGCCGCGGAGTGACAACAGTATTATTAATAATTATATGTATTTTTAATCTAACAAAGAACGCAGATTGATAATAATTATGAATTGGATTTCGCGCCAATGTAGCCAGGCCTTTATCTAAGTTGTAACTATATGATAAAATGTGTGCTTTTTGTCACTTGTGAAATATAAAGTTAATTTAAAAACATGGACGTTCTAAAAAATGTACAACCATTACCATACAGTGTATTTAAGCTAATGTAAACATATGACACATATGCCAATACGATAATGAATTATTTTCACTATGAATTCCCAATGTGCCAATTTGCATTTATTTTCATTGTTCCTGTTTTATTAAAGCCATAAGGTAGGCAATTTAGTTTCCTAAATAAAATGTTAATGTGACCTGAGGCAAAAGTCATTGAAAAGTAGTAGAATTTCAGTAAGTAGGTACTAATCAACATTAGCTAATGTTTCTTTAAAAAAATTAAATTCGTTAAAAGTTATTTAATTACAATATAATATAATACAATAAAAATTGAAGACATGTGAATTAAGTATTTATTTAGCCTTTATTTTTATGTACAATTTTTCTAACCTATACACTATTCATAATTGTTGTATTGCAATCTATGCAACATTCTTCCCTATTAGTTACCCCTGTACAAGCTCGACATCCGCTGCCCGACATTGTGTTAAAATTTCAAACTACCCGCCCTAATTGCTTTATTTGGCCGTTTGCATAATTGTATCACATTCTATTACGGCCTGCGAAAAGCTCTCTGGGAAAATTGTTTGCTTTGACTGAACGTAGAAATTAATAAAAATATTAATTAAGTTGTAAAACGCTTTTTATGACGCCTTTTTAGTGAAATATTAGCGACGCCTTGTGGCAATGTTTGGGTGGGATGAGTCAATCGTGTTTTCATGTTAACGGTAACGGGGCTATTATGTACAAAAAGCACCTATGTACTAGCGTGAGTACATACACAGACACATGGTCTACTAACTTGTAATAAATAAGTAGCTTTTGATGGGTTCGAAATAGCTAACAAAGAATTACATGCTTTATATACAGGGACGTTTGACGAGGCTTTGACATAACCTCAAACATCAGTCATTTTTAAACTGTGTGGATCTAGCGTTTGATCATTATGTCAATTGACGTTCAGTGACGAAGAGATCGAACGTGTTATCTTGCTAGACTTAGAATGCTTGCTGGCTGGCTGAGCACACTGTGTGTGGAGTTTCACACTTGAGGGTGGATGGTGGTAGCTAGCCATGCGGGTACTTGAAAGTATCTTACCAACATGCTGGGAGTTTAATAACGGTGTTAACTTTACCGGAACGTTAAGCCATTGGTGGGGATCGAAACAGCATCCGTCAGTTTGACAGCCGATGCTCTCACTGCAGAGCTATCATTGCTTTTTTTAGTTATAGGGTTATATAAGTCACTGATGACTCGCGTTACCACTGGTGTATTAGCCATATGCTATATTATATATATATATGTATTAGCCATATATATATGCTTACATACTGAATAATAAATATGTTGCATGACAAGCGTGAATATAAAACGACCGGTGAAAAATTTATTTACATACATATCCAAACATATCTTTTTATTAATCAATTATCATTTACGTAGTTTGGCTATCAAGGCCATCAAGCTTTATTCTAAACGGTCAAAATTGCATGACAAGCACACATATTTGCATGCTTGTCATGCGTGTTTTGATCGTCTAGGAAGACTCGATATTCAAGTATTCTTAAGAGCTTCATTAATATATAAGAGTCAGAAAACCAATTAGCAAGTAAAGTGTGAGCAATCTCGTTAATCTGTTGACACTTCGTTGAAACTAATAGTCTTAATTATATAACGGGCATTTTTAGTGTCTCCACCGTAGCTAAACTATATAGACAGTTTTCCGTTACTTAATTTTAAAAATCGAGAATTTCTTTTTCAATTTTAAATAGAAGTGATATTGACTTAACAATCTTCTTGACTACATCTTTATACTTTGACGAGTTGAGATTGTCATACATCTCTAATTTAGAAAAAAAACAAATTTTTCGTTTCATTACAAGGCGAAAGATATAATAACAAATAGATATAATAAATAGATAGTGTCTCTGTGAGTGAATCTATCAGTGTTTCTTATTATTAAAATAGTTTTATTTACTTCAAGACTACTACAATAAAAACAGTCAAACTTTTTCATTATGTGTCTTTTGATATAAATTATACAACTACGCCGAACTAAATTATAGAGCCGAATAATGTAGATATACGTAAGTGAAACCGATTGTCATAACCACCAAATGGTGGTTGGTCCTAATTTGAAGCTTATTACAACAAGAGTTTGGTTGATTTTTGAATTGACTCAAATTGAGCGCATTGCTGAAGTGTTGGGGATTGAAGTGTCGAATCTCGCCAAGGGTTCGTTTAATATTATGATACTGATGAAGATGACTGAGTGCGGAAACTAAATGTAACGACACAGTGGATTTCATATTTCGTCGGTTAATATATCATTTACTGTAGCGTTTATTCGTAGTTAAGTGAAGAAGGTTCTGTTAACGGTTACGTAATACTCCATTCGAACACATGAAAGTTCCCACATTTAGTTTTTAAACTTCCATGTTGTGGTTTCGAAACAAACACAATGTTTCGGTGGTCACACAAAATTGCTAAACTTTTAATTGATCACGCTTGCATGTCAGATTTAATTGACGTACATTTGGAATAACCTCTATAGTACTCGACGCTAGCCTTCACAATTTAGATGCATTATTTATTAATTATTCTAGGTTAGTAATGTATTTAGGCTCATAATATTTCATTAATTACAAACATCTAACATTGATAAAGTAAAATGTGTTTTTTAATTACGCCAAATCTAGTAATACATTTAATAATTACAGTATATTTTTAAGGAACTGGATATCCTAAAGTAAGGTTTGTGGCAATTCTTTAAGTTATCTAAATTAGCATAATTTAGCTTACTTGCAGAATTGCCAAAACTCACTAACAGCGTAGCAGTTCTTGATTGCCTTCAAGTTGTACACTGGCTTATAGATGAATGAATAAAACTCAATTTATGCATGTTGTAGCTTAAAACTAATGATTGTAATAATCTGGTTGAGTATGTTCCGTTCTTGATGATGTTCTATTTATAATTATATACTAAATGAAACTTGGCAATATTACATGTTAATAAGGTGGCAATTTACCGCTCAGCCAGCGAAATTGACAGTGAAGTTGTATAAGTTTTAGCTCTGAGATTTCAAATATTCTCTACCGTAAAACAGTTAGCCAAGAAATAAATTAAAAAATATATGAAGTTGCTACATAATTTTTGATAGGCCGGTTGGCGCAGTTGGTAGCACTCTGCCTTCTGAGCCGCTGGTCCCGGGTTCGATTCCCGGACAGGTCAGACCTTTGTGTGTATGAACATGTCTGTTTGACCTATGTCTGGGTGTGTATACGTATATAAGTATATATATCAGTCATCAGGTTACCATAGTACAGGCTCTGCCTAGTTTGGGACCTGAAGACCTTGTGTGAATGAAAAAAAAATTTAAAAAAAATTTTTGTTTGTTAGTAACTATACTATTTTTACGTATGTAATGTTTCAGATATTCGAACTTCCATCCTTAGCACTATGTATGCAATTCGCAGAAAGTGATCCTCCTTCAAGGATGCAATTAGACAGCCCCATCAGGTCGTCTCTACTGCTGATCTGAGGGGAGTAGTAGAAAACCCAACGGCTAAGTAAAATTACAGATCAATGAACAATGACGGTCGGAATGTTGACGGTCGCCATGGCGCAGTGGTCAGTGTCAGTGATTTGACTTCTGTGTCTCCGGGACCCTGGGTTCGAATCCCGGCAGGAGCAAACATTTGTGAGATGAGTATAGGTTTTTGTCCCGGGTCTAGGTTGTTTGTGTGTTGTGATTGTGGGTGTCCATGCCTCCCGCGACACAAGGAATCCTAGTGCGGGGGTCTGAGTCTGATAAAAAAAAAGAATGAAATCAGTACAATTTATCGAAAAAATCCGGAAATACATTTACGAAAAGGCGTAAGTTACCGCTCTTAAAGTTGTTGAAAATATAGCCGTAGTAAGTGGTTTTAAGATATTGTTTCATTTGAATAGACGTTTTCCGCACAAATAATATTAGCTTAGGGCTTGCCCAAAATATAAATGGTGAAAGCAATCGGACAGGTTAGAAAGTATTTGTTTTCTAACTAACTGATATTTGCATTAGAAATCTGTGAAACACAAGTGATACTTTCCCACGCGGAGATTCACGGCGTCATTTAGCGGTGCTTGATTTGATTGTCACTTTATCATGCGTAACTGTTGTATAATATGCCTGTTATTTGTAGAGACACAACCGGTTTAGGAGACATATGTACGTGGATGCGTCTTGACGCAAAGTATAAATGTAAAGTAAGTACTACTACACATACTTCTAGTATGTGTAGTAGTAAATATAAAATATAAAAAAGTAAATTTAAAAAATATAAAAAAAAAAAAAAATCCCCGTCCCTTGGGACGGGGATTTTTAATACTTTACTAGCTGTGCCCGCGGTTTCCCCCGCGTTGGCTGCGGTTTTTTTCAGTCATCCAATGGAAGCCATACTATTTCTGGGATAAAAAGTAACCAATGTAGAAGCATTAATCAAAATTCGTCAAAGTGTTTGTAAAAGACAGAGTTCTTTTTCATTTATAATTATTGAGCAATTACGTTTTTTCTTGTATCTCAGAGGAATATCATTTTTTTCGAGAATAAAACTAGTTTTATTGTGCCTGCAATAACATACTCGTAAAAGCTAGCTTTTATTGTTTAATGTTATTGCAGGTTACCTGTACCATACCTATGAATTCCGAATTCCATTCAACCCTGAGGTAACAAACATACATACTAAGTTTCGCATTTATAACAACAAGTGTTAAACATATGTTTGACCACTATTTCACTTTTGTTAAATAGAAAGCTGATCAAACACATTGTGTATCACACACAGTGCTTCAAACTTGAGGCGGGGCGCTGCTAGTATGTAATATTATCACGCTGAATTATACACTATATTTTGTACTGTTAGTATAATTTTGATGCAAAAAAGTAAGGCCATGATTCTAATGAACCACATCTCGCACTTAGTGTTTATAAATGGGGGATTAAAAAGAAGAATACTCCATAATATTCTCCCAATAGAGTTACGTTCTCTAACAATTTCTTTCAATAAACTCACGAAAACAGAATTTAGTTAATGTTTCTTATTCTTATTCTTTCTGAGCCAAATTTCATCCCCAACACGACGAATTGATGTCCCGCGGGAGAGCCGACGCGACGTCCCAAACAAAACAAAAAGATTCCAATAGACTTGAGGAAATGTCCTCGCGAACTCGACTGCCCCTGACTTTTTTCCATCATCACTTATTTTGTTTTATGCCTTTGTGGTTTGCGATCGGTGTTTAAAATTCATCTCTCGTTTAATCCGTTTTCGACGTCTGCTAAAAGTTTTGTTTAAGAAAGTATTTTGTTTTCTTTGAAGAATTCCTTATGCTATTGACTTACGAGTATTTGAGTTGTTTCTACGTAACCCCAATCTTGAATTTTCAACTTTGTAACTTTGTATACATTTCAAATTAATGTAAGGTTCTCGAATATTTTAACTTTAGGCAAACAGCATGTTTCTTTTATACGCAAAACCATCAAAAGGAGTTTTGTTTATGTTATAACAAAAGTTCCAGGAAACTGCGCGATACCTGTCCGATATTAAAATTTGATGACGGCATTTTTATATACTAAGTTACAGGGTCTTGACTTTCAAAATGAAAATGATGTTGATTTTAATATTTTGAAACAGTGCATATATAATATCTTATTGTCTTAGGTCAATTATGTCCTCACTCAGTAATAGGACCGTTGTTGACCGAATAGTTATCCTCCAACTCGGAGCTTTATCATAATCTACCACGTTGGTGGATTGCCAGATAGGCTTGTGACTTTCATGATGATGATGATGATGATGATGATGATGATGAGCCACACCAACAAATATGAACGGAAATGAGAATATGAGTCATCCGCATACAACATTTGATTGTAATGTGATTCATGCACGAAAATGTCACCATATTACACATTTATCAATATATAATTCAGCTTTCAAACAATCTTCACACATGTATCTCGTCTTCAAGTCAGCGCGAAAATAATAATTCCAAGTAAGCCTATATTTAAATGTGACGATGAACACACGCAAATTGTTGAATTAAGACGGATTGCTGGCCCGATTTTCATTGGCGCGCTTTATTTGTATACTACAAACAACTTTACTTACATGGTCAAATCCGATACTAGTGTTCAGATTTTTATTCTGAATGCACACAGATTTTAAGAATGTTGAATTTCGTTTCCGAACTTTGGACGATATGAACAAAAATGGCGAATGAAAATCCCTGCCAAGTTTCTCAGGCGCGACCTCGGTTATCCTAAAATACTACTTTAAAATAATTGAAGTCTAGAAAACCCGTAGCAAAGAAATTAAAGAAAGAAGGACACTCAACTGTCTTCCGCAAATAAATGAGCTTTGCTTTCAAGTGGCGTTTATAGCCTTATCTCAAGGAGAATGATAGTGGGCTCGAAACCACTGAGGCTACTGTTCACCAACATTTAAAACGTCCGATTATCAATTTAAACGTCTGTCAAACAGTTTTTACCATACAGTTAACCGACGGTTAAATGATAAACGGACATTTAAAACTTGGTCAACAAAAAAAACTACAGTTAATACCGTTATTGTTCATTTTATTCTAGTTTTTTCATTTAAACTCCATAAATAACTGTTGAATATATATAGTCTGTTCAGGTGTCTGTATTTGATTACTAGGCGATATTAAGATTAGTCTGGACGCACCTCTTTTTATATAGAATGTTTACTGTTTAGTTTATTATTTTTATAACTTTTTAAATATTGATTTAACCCCTTTTTAAAAATTCTTATTTTCAATAATGTATTCTCAGCCACCAAGCAAACAAAAGTATTTTCAATAAAATACTCTTGTTTGAAGAATTTGTAAGAATTCAATAATTCTTATATTTCAGTAGAATATAATTATATATGAGATACACAATCGAACTCAAGTGAGTTCGACACACTGAGTATCTCACTTATAAAGTAAGATAGTCAATTTTTATCAAAAAACTATATATTTCTGCTATACCTAATAAAACTATATTATAATAAACGTCAAAGTCTAGACCCACGCATGTTTCTCACTCAATCACATCAGAACTGCTAAACGGATTAAGGGAAAATTCGACACAAAGTTAGAATAGAGCCTCAACATAGCACATAGGCTACTTTTCTTTGGGTAAAATGCACGGTTTTAGTGGTATATCTGAGGTAACGCAAAACTGTAGTCCACGTGGGTGAAACTGCGGGTCGGTGCTAGTAATATTGGAACGAAGTTCTTTATCGCGCGTTGTGAAAGGGGGCTAGACGGAAAAAATTCTTACGAAAAGTTGTCACGACACTTTTTGCTATAGTAAGCTATTGTAAGCTGTGCGGCGTGCGCATGTTTCTTTCTCTCTTTCTCTCTCTCTCTCTCTCTCTTATAGAAAGCAAGCCAGATATATTCATTTCTATTTCGCATTGAACAGTGTGGTGTTTATTTAATTATTTTATTATTCATTATTAAGAATTTCGTTCCATCCGGGTGTCCCTTGACACCTCTCAAGTTTTTTATTCATACGAAAATTCGTGTGCATTATTATCACTCAGCGCTACAGCGGCTGGAACGGTGTTGGATAAAATTTGAGTCGAAGATTCCTTGGCTTGTCCTCCCTTAGTAGGAAGGAATTTATAATATTAGTATATTATAAATTCGAAAGTTTGGGTGTATATGTTTGTTACCTTTTCACGCTCAAACGGCTACAGCGATTTCGATGAAATTTGCTATGGACATAGCTTATACCCTGGATTAACACATAGGTTACTTTTATCCCGGAAAAAGTATAGTTCCCGTGGGATAGTTGAGGTAGCGGGAAAATCGTAATCCACGGGGGTGAAACCGCGGGGCGGTACTAGTTATTCATAATTATAGGTACTTTGTATTCGATAATCCCCCTGAATAACAAGAAACGGGAAAATTGTTGTCCATGCGGGTAAAACGGAGAGGCACAACTACTAAAACTTAAGTTTGGTACTCTTACATAATCATTGCTTAACTAGATAGTTTTTAAATCAAATGTTTCCTCACGTTTTCTATTCAAGCGTTCGCTTCAATCGCTTGGTGGTTATTGGGTCTTAAGCCCTGAACAAAAACTTGTCTCATGTCTTTGAACCTTGGCAAGATATCTTGGCTCTCAGCCAGTTGTATTGCGTGAGGCCGGGACCTTGTAAAAAAAAAACAAAACGTACAAAGAATTCAAAGATTTTATTGCTTAGTTAGGTTTAATTACAAATAGAAATAAAAGTTTGAATTTGCAATTGTTTTAACATGTTAGTTAAGCAATTTTAGTATTAATTCTTGCAAATATTCAAATGTTACAGGTGCTTTTTAATTATTAGGTATTTTTTTGCTTGCGAAAGATGTTGGCTTATAGAACAAGCCTTTAGTGATTTATTGTAATAAAGTTTTCTATCGTTATTTATCAACTTAATATTTTTTACAAGTCTATGTAACCAATATTTATCATCTACTAGCTTTGCTCCACGGTTTCACCCTTGTGACCTACAAGAGTAACGTTATCGGAAACTTTTTCGGAGTTTTCCAATTTTGTGCGCACTTTTAGATATTTTTCTTTCCGTTGGAAACTTTTGAGTCTTAAAAAACTTTTTAAAAAACGATCACTGAAATGGGTAAATTCGTTACTAAGTTATAGCGTGACCAAAGGAAATAGGGATTCATTTATAAATATGTAGATAAAACGTCGATGTAAGTGTAGAAATATTGTAGTATTTACGCGAATTGCCGCCCCTTAAACATTTATAAATAATCTTAGTATTTGGTTACATGGAATCCTAGCATTTTATTGGTGAAAGAAATCGGCCCAGTTTCTGAGTTTATTCATTACAAACATACACGTATACAAATATTTCTTCTTTATAATGTTATATATGGTGTTGGTATTGTAGATGCATTAATTTTAACACATTAATCCACGACACTCAGGTCTTGGCTGACAATCGGCGCTGTGGGATTATCCGGCAGCATTTAGTCATTTTTTGGACTGCACAAGGCAGAAATGTTACTTTGTTTTCTCTATAATATCTTTTGTTAAGTATGTTTGATTTGTGTAATCATTAATTAGTAATTTAAGAATATGTATCTGTTTTTCTTCTTGATTTTGTTCTTTGTTTTGTCCAAAATAAATGATTATTTTCTTTCTTTATTTCTTTAGATGCTATATTTCTCAGTATTACCTACTTACATTCAATGTGTTATACAGCCTATATCGTAACGCTATAAGTGGTATAATTACTGATATTTTTAATTGTTTTAATGATTCGTGTACCTGTTTTCAACACAATCAACTGATTGCTCAACTGAGCAACCTTTTGGCCACTGCCATTCTACTCTCTGTTTGAAGGCAGCGTACACAGAACTCTTACAGAGCATTGGCCTGTGGAATTCCAATTTTTCTTCAAGCAGAACTGTACCTATTTTTTCCGGGATTATATTTCTATATCAAAATAGTTTCTGTAGTTTAGACGTAAAATCGTAACCAACAGAATTACTTCCACATTAATAATGTATTGAGTCTATTTGAACATTACTAATTGTAAATATTTCGTTTTTTAATGTGTAATTTTGTGTCGTCTATAATAAGTGTAATGTGTCATTGTAATATTATTCTTCTTAAGCTATTGCATAGCTTCTATCGCGGGCCTTGAGCGTAGAGATCGAATCCAGAAATTCCGTAACGAAAATAACCAAACACCCCCAACTCCGACCGGCACAGCGGTGATACTTTTTAGTTTTGCCATCTATCGATGAATAGCAAAACTTTTAATGACTTTTTTGAAATAACACGCTTGTCTGTTTAGTTCAGCAACTCGCCTCTAGGTGGCATTGGTTGTATCGGCGTTACTGCATAAGTTATTAATATATTAATTGCATAAATTAATAAAAAATGCTGTGCAATAGCTTTACCGCGGCAGTCCCCGAGTGCCACACGTCTTTTTTTGTTGTACCCCAGAGGAACCATTATTTTTTGGAAAATGTGCTAATCCAGGTTATAAGTTAGTTAACGTAAGTTCGGTACGTAAGTTCACGTACCGAATCTCATTCAAATCTATTAAGTGGTTAAGGAGTGAAAGGGTAAACAAACACATTTAAACTCAAATAGGTTCATGCCCAAATATTCGCATTTATAATAGTGCCGTGGTGGTACCGGCCTAGAATAGTACTCTCCCATCACTTCCCGCGGGTGCCGTAAGAGTCAGCTAAGGGATCACGTACCAGAAGGTAGGCAGCAGCGCCTTCTAAGGATCGGAAATCATACTACGCTCGCCAACCCGCCTGCCTAGCGTGGCGAGAATTGGCAAATCCCCTCTATATGGGGGAGGTTTATGTCCAGCAGTGGATGTCTAGTTGCTGAGAAGAAGAAGATACTATTAGTGTGATGTGATGATATTTATTTTTACTTCATTCTTTTAAATTAACTTTGTACTGAATCAAGTTTAATTTTGTCATTGAATTACTTAATAAAATATTTCTGAAAGCATTTGGTTTAGATTTAGACGAATACCAGTGTTTATGAACTACGACAATCTCAATTTAGTTAATTACGTGGTTTCTGAGTCTGGGCCTTATGCCATATGAGAGTCATACAACGAGCTACAGAGAGCGGAGGCGTATTTCCAGCAATGTCCACTGCTGGACATACGCCTCCCACATGTCTTTTGACTTTGATAATGATGATGATGAATCTAGTTAATGATTATGAGGTAGTCAACTAAATAGGCATCTTAAATTATTTAGTTATTGAGTAAAGTGTAAAAATCGAATATATATACATTTTGACTGATTTAATACATAGGTCTTCATATTTCTACATCACTTGCAATCAAGCCATCGGCCAACTAAAATGTAGACGAACAATTAATAATATTCGTGTCACACGCCGCTCCTCAGGCCCTATCCACTCATTGAAAGTAGCTCACGTAACAATAGAACGGTAACCTAATACGTGACGAGAAATATGATGTGTTCGTCGCCACTTGTGGCACTAATGTGGTGGTCCCATTTACCGACTAATTGGTTCCAACCGATCCCGAGGTATGCGTGACTTTATGCCGAGACGTCGGCGGCGGTGAAATCGCTGATTCGCTTGGTTGACGCCGTGTTATGATAACTAGTCTAAATAGAGCACTAGACTCGATGTCAGAAACTCGTTTAAACAATGTTTTAATTACCGAATTGCCCTATATAAGTAATCTGGTTCTTGGTGAACCAGATTACTTATATAGGTAACAATTGTATAATAATTACTTAAATAACAAAGAATTTGATCTGACGCGGAACGGTGCTTGGAAAGTTAGAGATTACTTCTAAAATTCTATAAACCACACAAACTAAATAAAATAAAAAGGCTCTTATTATATTTGCGCTAAAATTCAAATTTGTTTGGTTTTAAATGGAACCAAATAAGTGACGACTAAATACGTTAAATTTAGCGCAATTTTAATAAAAAGGTAATATTTAGTATTTTTATTGATACGTGTCATGTAAATTGCTTCTCTATCGTATCTCTATGTTGTATTAAATATAGTCTAATTATACTAAATTTTAATTTTGTATTATGTAAATTTTCACTTTGCACTCCTTGGCGAATTGTACTTAGTGAAACATCTCCGCGGCCCCATGCAATCCATTTCGCGGAAATATTTCATCTAAAATAGTCCATGGGCACTATTGGGAGTCACCAACTTAATAACTGAAGAGTGACCTAGACAGAAATAATATAAAGAAGTAGAATGAGATTTACGTTGTATTTGTCGTGAAGTCTTGTAAGAGAGACAAAAACCTGGTTCAGTATTGACTAACTTATTTTATCATACACGACTAAATATGAGTATGATCAATTGTTTGTACAATATTATATTATAGTCTAACTTAATACATTCATTTCATAGTTATAATTTTTTGACGTGATAACGTTTTATAAATTGATGAATACCAGCAACACTCATGAAAAATAGTAACGTTCCGCGTAACGTTCCACCTGAGTTTTGTATTACATAAAATAATCAAAGTCAAAGTCAAAGTCAAAGTCGAAGTCGAAGTCATAAATGATTATGACGTTATCACGTAAATCTATCGTCCGTAAACCGACTTCACAGACAACCAATTTTTTTTTACTAAATGCACTAGTACCAGCTTACCGTACCAACTTAATTTTAAACATAGAAGTCATTGTGTTCCGGTAAATATGAAAATTTGGCCTTAAAATACATAAAATAATACCATAATCGAAATGGTGGTCAAATGCTAACTTACCTATATACATCTGTATAATGAAATATAGCATACAAATGTTTGTGGTAATAACATTTGAAAATTAGTAAATGAATGATCTCTTTACACAATGCACTCTTTACACACAAATGAACTCTTTACACGAGAGTGAGCTTGCATATGTTCTATCCTGAATTTTTTTTTTTTTTTTTACATATTATAAGTTTGCGTTTGACAACTGTCTCACCTGATGACGTTGTCTAGGATTTAGCACGCAAACCTAGAAGGTACCTATTCACTCGCGACTTGAAGACTCCAGGATTGTACAAAAAAAAAAACCCAGAATAAAAAGAAATCTGCTCGGTTGTTATGATAACTGCCAATATTGCTTGACACATTTTAATTAATATCAGAATAAACTACAACTAATCAATGCCATATGCATATATTTACACAAAAAAAAAACAACAAAGCTCACCTCATCAGCTAATACTTCAAAGATAGAAGCGTTCCTGTAGATAAGTATATCGTGCAATCTGTGCTAGGTATTGACCCCATTCAGTTTCCACGTGGCTAACTAACCAAGCGCCGACTGCAAAACGGGTAAACGACCATACATTGATAAAGTAAACCCAGCAAATTGAGCTATGTACACACTGGACGATGGTTAACCGCGTCGAGAGCAATTTGTACGAGCTGAAGCATGGAAATCCTCTCTGTGAGACAAGAGTTTCCGAAATGACAGTACACGTGTTTACTTCGGTAACTTATTGTAATAACATAGTCAGCATATTAATATGAATAATGCCTTTATTAAAATAAAACACTAATAACTAATTACAATACTGCAGCTACTACAATAACATTTGAGCAATCCACTAGCTATTGGTAGCTTATAGATAACTCAAATGTTCTAACCCGCTACCGGCTGGCAGCGTACCCAGAATGCTAGCAGCATTGCCACGTTGAATTGCAATGTTGATTCGTTGAGCCAAATATGTGCCAGCATTTTGGTCACGCGTCGCAATATATATGTACATATAATTTAACACGGGATGCGCACCATGATTTTTATTTTTATTGAGTTCCCGATATTTTGGCGCAGTTTACGCATCAGGATCACGTGTTCATGGTCATGTCTCTGCAAGATCATGGTGCGTTGAACCGCGCTTAAATATCGGGAACTAGCATTAAAATAAAATTCATGGCGCTAATCCCGTGTTAAACAATATAAATACAGAAAAGCCGTGAAAGTTTAAAACAATACATAACCATTTCTGTTTGATAATATTAATCTGAATATTAATTTACAAAGTCATCTTGATATATCCCAAGATTAATATGAAAAACTAAAAGTAATAACCTTTATAGTAAACAACCTTTATTTAATTGCGCTAAAATGCAAAAAATATTTTTTACTTTAAAACATTTACTATATACATATAAAGTATTTATTTATTTATTTATATATAGAAACACCAACAGTATACATATTAAGACAATCTTAAAAGTAACATTCACTTATAAACTAGGTTTTGATACGTATGCCTTTTACAATTTTGAATTTGAAATATATCGAAATCAATCAATGAAGAATTAAGCTCATTGTGTATACGACATATTCTTGGAAGAGGAGAATTTTGTCCTAGGTTTGTTTTGGCGATAGGGAGTTGAAAAGCCTTTGAAATTATATGGCGTGGATAATTATGAGGAATGGTTAAACGAATCTCATTCAGGATAGAAGGACAATCAATCAAGTTATGAATTGTTTTATATAGAAACGATAGGTCACGTATTTTCCTTCTGTTCCGCAATTGATGCATTTTGAAGAAGGATAAACGGTTTACGTATGGACTTCTGTGAGAGATCCCCTGACAAGAAAAAGCCAGTGACCTCGTAAAGGCTCGTTGAATATTTTCGATTCGTTGGGAATTAACTGCATAGAGAGTACTCCATGCCACGTATTTACATTATTTATATGATATAACAGCTTGTCGTGAGATTTGGGTACTCGTATTTCCTTAGTTTGAAAAGTTTAATACTTAAAATGAATCACATCAAGTTATTTAATTTACTTGTTTATCTAGACGAGTAAATCTAGGTTGTAAAAAATATAGTTCAGCCCCTACAGTTTGACTGTAAGTATATTAAAAGTAATATATATTAATTAAAAACAAACAGACCTACACTCATCATCATCATCTCAGCCGTATGACGTCCACTGCTGGATATAGGCTTTCCCCAGTGATTTCCACAAGGACATGTTGGAAGCGGCCCGCATCCAGCCATTGCCTGCGATCTTAGTCAGGTCGTCTGTCCACCTAGTCGGTGGCCGTCCTATGATAGTACAACAGCTACAATATGTAGTGACAATATAATACCATAAATAGCTTTGTGATAATTGGATCCATCCCTGACATCCTCTGCTCAAGGGCATAGTTGTCAAACAAACAATGGAGGCAAATGGAACATTGACTGTTCCTAATTGGTCTGATCTACAGCTCCAATAGAGCGAAAGTACCTGAAAGGCTTCTTAGTCATTCAGAGTTCAATTTGATTATAATAATCCCACCATTACCATGATGACACTAATTTTATTAAGCCGATTCATTTGTGTTTAAACAATATATGCGAATTCATGTTTGATCATTTGAATATTTCTACTTTCGTCAATAATTCGGAATGATACCTTTTTTATACTGTATAGATCTAGCGTTTGACCACTATCTCACTTGATGGTAAGTTGTGGTCGAAGATGTTATCACGCTAGACCTAGAATGCTCACTGGCGCTCAACTTAAACATACTATGTGATTGGTGATAGTTTTTCAAACTTGAGGGTGATAGATTACCAGGCGGGTACCTAATCGAAAGTACCCTACCACCACGCTGGGAGTTTGATAGCGGTGTTGCTTTCACCAGAAGCTCAAGCTGTTGTTAGGTATCGAACCAGTATCAGTCAGTTTGACAACGCTCCCCCCGCTGAGCTATCATCGCTTCAGATCTGTATAATATCTGTAAAATACTAAGTCTACTAGTACTAGTCTACTAGTAGTACCAGTCTCCTCGCGGGTTTTTGTTTCTGCCTATAAATATATCTTCTTATCGCTCACTCGGGTATGTCTCTCAGCGAATTCGTCGGCTAATACATATTATACGTATATTCAATATCCATTCCAATAACAACTACAAGTATTTATCATTACAAACATGAAAAAAAATTACTACTAATGTTATTTTTTGATCAGTTATTTAACGTAACTGGTGATCGCCTATTGGTCAAAATTTGACCATTATTAACAACAGTAAACACACGCATATATGCCATTTTGTTTATTGTTAAAGTCTGTGGTCGAATTGAGAATAAAACACTAATAACTAATTACAATACTGCAGCTACTACAATAACATTTGAGAAATCCACTAGCTATTGGTAGCCTATAGATAGCAATATTGCATGTTAAATACAAAATATACACAAAAGGTTACAAAAATATTATCTTAAATCATAAATTTGAAACTTATTATTTGAGCATATATTTTGCTCACGTATACTTTTTCTGAATATGCTCGGAATTCCGTGGTTTGTGTAGTACGTGTGTGAGTCAAATGAGGGTACTTTTCTCCATATTCTGGCGGGTAAAGTGTTGTTGACTCTACTTGTGCCCCTCGATCCACTTTTGTCACTTACACAAAGCCGTGTAACATGAAACTTTGTGTGAGCACTTGTTTACTTCAGCTTTGAACTAAGCGTAGTTTATATTATGTATGTAGATAGCGGGTATGCTCGAGTAAATTTTATAGGTATCGTAAAATGACGAAGTTTTTGAGTTATGAATGTGGGTTTAGGGTTTTACGCCTAACTGTGTTTTATCTGTTTGTTTTCAGCGTCGTCCCTTTTGACCGCCGTAAAAAGGATGAACATTGCCTTTCATTTGCCATTGCATAAAGAGTGATTTGATTTATCTAATGTAGGGAAAATAATAATTTTAAAAAAGAATTAGGGTTTTCTATTTTTACATGACTTAAAAAAAGGAGAAGGTTCTTTATTCTGAAAACTATTAACAATGATATTTAAGAATCAAATGTCTTTAAGTGAGATTAACGTTAGAAGTGCAAAATTTTAACATGCAGTTTTTAACATAACTGGACAGACGACCTGACTAAAATCGCAAGAAAGGGCTGGTTGCGAGCCGCGTCCAACCGGTACTTGTGGGAATCAATGGGGGAGGCGTATATCCAGCAGTGGACGCTATGGCTGAAATGATGATGATAACAAAACTACATAATTGCGAAAATTTACAGTTACATTTTTTCCATACGAACCTTTTGAAAAATCATTTTCACAGTTGCCTATTAAAGTAGCTTTTCAAAAAATTAAACTATTCGTGCGTCTCTTCAAGCTGTAGGTCACTTTGACCCATAACTATAGCCCTTGGAAAGGTTAATTCTATCTCGAGAGTTATCCGATCTAATCTGCTAAAATCTACTCTATTAAATGTACTAATCTAATAAATAGGCTAAAATTGATGTTAGTTCAGAAACTAATTTACAATTTAGAACGACGACTGCTGGGAATACCAATTTTCCTTTTGAATTTCCATCTATAAGTTAGTTTCTATCGAAGGTTTTACTTTGTAATCATATTTGGAATATTTATTAAAATAAAATACTAATTACTGATTACAGTACTACACCACTATAACATTTGAGCAATCCACTAGATGTTTTCAGCCTAAGCAGCCTATGGATAAGTCAAATGCTCTAATCCGCTACCAGTTGGCAGCGTGCCCAGAATGCTAGCAGCATTGTTGATGATTCGTTGAAGCAAATATGTATGTGCTTCGTGCTAGTTTTGTTCTTCTGCTGTATTAATTATCAAAATGTGAAAGTGACACGATACTTCAATGATCGACGGTTAAACTATTCGTATATTGGTTCATACAAAAATATATTGCGATTAAAATGGACTTGGGGGTAGGAGGGTGGAAAATTCTTTACGACCTATTTTGAGATCTTCCAAATATACAGAAAATAAAATTCAGTCATGTCGTTTCGGAGGAATTCGCTTATAAGCACTTCTTTCTTTTCTCAGCTATGTGCGTCCACTGTTGGACGTATGCCTCCCCCATATAGGGGGGATTTGCCAATACTCGCCACGCCTGGCAGGAGGGTTGGCGAGCGCAGTATGATTTCAGATCCTCAGAAGACGCTGCTGCCCACCTCCTGGTACGTTATCCCTTAGCCGACTCTTACGGCACCCGCGGGAAGAGATGGGGGAGTACTATTCTAGGCCGGTACCACCACGGCACGGCACTAATTATAAGCACTGTAACACGAGAATTTGAAATATTAGATTAGTCTTGGATAACATAATAGTAAGGTAATAACTATAAATATATATTAATGTTTGAAACATTTCATCTTTTGAACACACCGACAAACTTTGGTTGTACATATGCGAGTAAGTTTTGTCATAAAATAGTTTAGTCAACCTTAACACGTATGTCTCAAGTTATCTGCATCGCACAGTTGAGCACCTTGTCTCTCACATTAAATCAACATCTGAATACGTGATGAGAAAGCCTTATTGCGTGTTAGGACCATCGCCCTCTCATCCATACTTTGTATTGAATTTCAGAAGAAAATTAGTTGAAACGCATTGTCAAAAAATGTGATTGCGTGAAATCATTTTTATTAATGGATGACATAACTTATGTGAGGGTCCCGGTACACGTAAAGAGTAAACAAGAGAGCCCTATTACCAGAACGAGCTTTTTTTTAGTTAGTGATAAACTGAATTCACCGAAGTTATTTAAAGTAAAATAGCTCGTATTCTATTTATGCTAAAATTACAATTCGTATAAGTCCATACAACGCTATCTCTATATTAGACGAAGATTTTTATTCAATGGCTGGCCAGTTTCGAGTAGTTTTAGTCGGCATCAAATACGTGGCGACTTATTTTACCTAAAACTACCCTCTATTTTATTAAAAAGATCTAATTTTAGTGTAGTTATTGATAAGTATCTGACTAATTTGGACTTTATCGTAACCTTATAAGAACTTCCCTTACTTACATCTTATTTTCCAGAATGTTGATTTAGTTTAGTTGAACAGGAGAATGTGTGTTCTATTTCTGCCATATCAACTAATAATTCTTATTTTCGTAAATTGGGGTACTGTGTTGTAAACCCTTTGTGTGCTAAGCTAAGTCACGCGCGTGACCTGTTTTTTCTGATTTGGAATGCATAAAAGTTAGCTTGTTTTAGGTTTTGCTTGTACCTGTATAAATATAATTTTTCTGTATAATAACTACAATATACTATACAAATGTACATATAAGTACCTTCTACAATTTAATCTAACAATCCACTACCAGTTGGTAGAGTTCCCAAAATGCTGCCGGCATTACCTACCACGTTGAATTTATTTATTATATCACAAAAGACGAAACAAAAATCAATTTTACACACTAATTACAGTCAATACAATAAACACACAAGACACTACAATAAGCAATGGTCTTTGTGCAAGATAAAGACCAGCATTTTGATCACGTGTCGGTTCGACTAGACGCTCTGATAACTCTTTTATTGCGCGGCGCGCGCTCGGCCCCCACGGACCCAAAGTCTCGAACCCAAAAGGCGCTAATAGTATATCCACTATCGAGTGTACTATATTTGCGCCTTTTAAGGTTGGACGGTCGCCGTGGCGCAGTGGTCAGTGACATAACTTCTGTGTCTCCGGGACCCTGGGTTCGAATCCCAGCAGAGGCAAATGTTTATGCGATGAGTGTAGATGTTTGTCCCGGGTCTTGGGTGCTTGTATGCTGTGATTGTGTGCGTACATGCCTCCCGCGACACAGGGAATCCTAGTGCGGGGGGTCTAGATGTGATAAAACCAAAAAAATCATTCATAATATTCCTTTTTAATTACTCAACAGTAATCACTCCATGACAAAATATAATCAAAATTAAACTCATATATATTTTAATTGAATCGTTTCGATAAACTTTAATAGCACACGAAATAATTTCCAAAACTATAAAAAATTAATTGAAATTTAACCTCGACCTTAAATAAACTATGATGACTACAACTGCAATAAAATATCACTATAAACTAATATATATTTTAATGCAATATTTGTTAGGCAGGTATCAATGATATTATATGTTTATATGAGGTAGATGTCGCACAAGCGCGCGGAAACTGAGGCGAAAAAATTAAGTCAATTGTAGTAATTTTGATTGCGACGCGTATTTCAAGCGCAAGTCTAAACATATAGCTATCCTTTTCTATATTATTTGTACCGTATTATCTGTCGCAGTAAGCATGTTTATGTCGTAAAGGAACAAAATCTGAGCACCGCGCAGAATGAATATACGTCATCTTTAGTAAAACATCATTGGGCAGGTATAACTTTATGGTACAAATAATATAATTATCAGAATCATAAAAATACAATTTAAACCCATTCATAGAACATTGAACAGACTTAATTTGGATTACAATATACCTTGAGACGTTGTATTGCAATCCTCAAACCATGGAATCCCAATTTCCATTATATGTCTATGATATTCTGAACTACCATAAGAAATCTCAAGCATCGAAAGTTACTTGACGATGCATTGATTTTAGAATGTGAAGACGCAGTCCAATTCAAAAACGGGTAATATCGAATTTTGTTGTTTAAACTGACGTGGTTTTGGCACATTATGCATGTATAAAACACGAGAACTACTCACGTAATTCAAAGGATTCTGACTATAGTTCGTAGCGCGAGCGCCCCGATATCTCCTTGAAAAAAGACCACCGAATGTGGTCGTAACTATAGTCGGAACCCTTTAACTTAAAGGTGATATCGAACTTTTTAAAATACAAAACACGCTGATAAACAAATAAACCAATCGTCTACGTCTGAACAAGAGGTATTCATCGTTACCTCATCAACAGCAGTCACAGATTCTTTTAGTTACGTCATCGCCAAAACAAAATTGACAGTATACGTGCAATGGAAGGCGGATATGGCGCGACCTCGATCAGTTTCCAAATGAGTCACAAAGCATTCTCCGAGCAAATCATATGTCTACCCACATTACGATGAGCTTGAGCAGCTTACCTTCAAGTCGAGTGCTGCGTAACCCAAGATCGTTAGCATAGTGAACGGTTACTTACTAGTAGTCGAGCTTTTGTCTCATAAAACCGTTTTGTGTAACTGTTGTTTTGATGATAAATGGTTACAGTTGATAATTGACATCAAAAAAATGTCACATATGACGTTACTTTGAAGTTAACGAAGTTATCCTACTAGTCTATCCTACTACTAGTTTAAAACCTGGATTAACACATAAGCTAATTTTATCCCGGGATAAGTATAGTAGTTCTCGTGGGATAGATGTAGCGGGTGAAATCGCGGGGCGCTACTAGTTGTAGGTATATAAATTTATTATAATTTTCATTTAGACTGTTATTCTCAGATATTCATAATATAAACTTCATATTGACGGTCCCGTGGCGCAGTGGTTTGTGACATCGACATGAATTCTGTCTCCGGGACCCTGGGTTCGAATCCCGGCTGGGGCAAATATTTGTGCGATGTTTGTCCCGGGTCTTGGATGTTTGTGTGCTGTGATTGTGTGTGTCCATGCCTCCCGCGATACAGGGAATCCTAGTGCGGGGGTCTGAGTGTGATAAACAAAAAATAAAAAAATAAAAACTCGGTAAACTTTTGTAACGAACTATTAGGAAACTTAAAGTGAACTGTTATTTCTTCCGTAATGCTTCACTAATAGCCATCAATTAAATTTTAACGCATGCCAAGTTCCTATTGCAGTCCAAGATTTCGTGATCTCAAAACTAATCTCGACGTTGTTAACTGGCGAGTTAGACCAAACAAATAAAAGGCCAAGCGACCGAGCTAAAAAAGAAAAAACCTTGTGTGCCTCAACCTCCCAACATTTTATACATGATCGAAAATCAATCTAGAGCTGGAAGCAAAAACTAGAAAAACGTGATTTCTGAACGAAACGTGCTTTGTGAAATCAAGTATCCTACTAATATTATAAATACGAAAGTTGATTTTTATTTTTAAAAGACTCTTATGTTTTGAAGCTCACGTTTGACCACTGTCTCATCTGATGTTAGTTTGTGTGTATGGGTGTATGTTTGTAACCTCTTAACGCTCTAACGGCTACACCGATTTCGATGAAATTTGGTATGGAGATTTAAACCCTGGATTAACACTGCTACTTTTATCCCGGAAAAAGTGTAGTTCCCGTGGGATAATTGAGGTACCGGGCAAACTATAATCCACGCGGGTGAAACCGTGGGTAACTAGTGGTGGTAACGTGGGTGGTAGTGGGTACTATTAAACAATATAATTTGAAAACAATTGACAAAGACATAACATTCTTGAGCCGGATTTAAAAAACGTCCATTAAAACAAGTTTTTAATATACTATGTTATTATGTAAATGCTAGTCTGTGTAACCATTAATGAAACATTAGACGCGTGAGGGCTAAGGTTTTTTCACCCGTATATGATTTCCTAAAACTTAACAGAGCTTGGGGTAGTTGGAACTAAAAATACTGGCACTTATGTGCGGACGGGACAGTGCTGCTTACATCTTAGGTAGGTTGAATTTGAACTTTTTTTAGGCTGGATTTTTTAGTGCACTCACACCCCTACACTAGTATTCTCTGTGTCACGGAAAACATAGACATACACAATAACAGCTACTCACAAATATCCAAGTGCAAACATTTATGTGAGTTTCACATAAATTATTGCACCTGCCGGGAATCGAACCAGAGCCCCTGATTCAGAACATTCGATAGCTAAAAAAATCGATTTGATTCGACATCCCACTAATATTAAAGGCGAAAGTTTGTGTGTATGTTTGTTATTTCTTTCCGCTTAAAGGGCTGCACCGATCTCGATGAAATTTGGTATGGAGATAAGTTGGATCCTGGAATATCACATAAACTTTGCACTTTTATCCCGGAAAATAGTTCCAGTGGGATAATCGAGGTAGCGGGAAAACCGTTACATAATAAGAAATTAAGTAATTTGAAATTTATTCAAGTGTTGGTACTTACAATAAGGCGCGTCAGTTATGTTAATAATTTTAAACGTGAAAGTGTTTATTTTTTATTTCTGTTACTTAACTATGGAAAATTGAATATTAATGTAGCTTAAATATAACTTGATATGTAAAATAACACATTAGAAACTTTTGATTATGAATAAATGTCAAGTTCTTGTAAATTAATTAAAACATAAAACTATAAGATGTTTTCCAGGAATAAATATGGAATACTAGTAGCGCCCGGCAGTTTTACTCGCGTGGTGATAGCCTACTTGTGTTAATTCAGGGTCTAAACTATCTTCATACCAAATTTCATCGAAATTTGTGTGGCCGTTTGAGCGTGAAGAGGTAACAAAAAATACACACATACACACAAACTTCCGCATTTGAAATATTAGTAGCATTATTCAATATTTAAAGGAATCATTTACAAATTTTGTAGCTAACACTTTATGTGGAATCAGCTGCGGTAAGAAGTACAAAATATAATTACACAACATAGCTTCTACAATAGTCACCGACATGACATATATCTATTTAGATATATACGTATTTAAATTAGTTGTTAATATTCAACAAATATTAAAAGTTAATGCGTAGTACATTAGCTTTTCATATTACTATAAGTACTATTTATAGTCTTGTCCAATAAGTTTCAAAAAACAGAACAAAAATTATGTTTTATTCATTTATGTACACTAATAGGATTTTATATCTTATGTACAACTAGCGGTCCATCCCGGCGTCACACGGATAATAAAATTCAAAATTAAATATTATAACGATCACTAAATTAAAAAATATATAATAAAGCTTATGTCACCCGTGGATAGTGTAGCTTTCCAACAGTGAAAGAATTTTCCAAATCGGTTGTGTAGGTTCGGAGCCAATTCAATGCAAACAAACAAACTAACAATCAAATCTTTCCTCCTTATAATATTAGTATAGATTAATTGTAATATTTGATTCTTGCGAATGTTTTAAGTTCACTGTCATAGTGAGATCCGACTTTATTAAGTCGCAGTCCAATCCAAAGAAGGGCGAAGGATATAAAAACAAAACACTATCTACCAAACAATACACTTATAAGCGTGGAATTAAAACTGCAAGTATTTTTTCGTTTTCATTATATAGACCTCATTACATATTATGTTGATGGGTGTTTGTATTCAGACACGAATTTGTTTTTGTTTTATATATATACTAGCTGCGCCCCGCGGTTTCACCCGCGTGCACTACGTTTTTCCCGCTGACTCAGTTATCCCACGGGAACCATACTTCTTCCAGGACAAAAAGTAGCCTATGTCCTTCTCCAAAGTCCCATGTATCTTTATACCAAATTTTATCTAAATCGGTCAAGCCGTTTTCATGTTATGTCGTGACAACGGAAAACGGGTTTCATTTTTATATATATAGATAGATTATATTGTTGTATGGTTTTATATATTTGTATATATATATATATAGTTAATATAGTAGTAGTAGTAAGTATAGATAATATAGGCTATATATAAATATAGTTATTGATTAGGTAAGAAACGCGTAGCACCGAACAGATTTTTTTCTTAATTTTTCAAAATCGTTTGAGTATTATTTTACCGGATCAACTGTGAGAGCGCTGTAGGCGACAGAATATGGTGAGGACGGCCTGCTTTACACATTTATTCAACACATAAAAAAAAAATCATTATTTCTGCTTCAACACATATTGAATGAAAATTATTACTGATGCGTCCTGCCCGCAACAACCCACTAGCCCTCTAAGAGCAGAACAGTGGTTTCAATCAACGTATAGTTTTTCTACACTGTTTGATTTAGCGCTTGACCACTTTCGCACTGGATCAGGCCAGTGATGATGTTGTCGAAAATGTTATCAGGCTAGACCTAGAATGCTCACTGGCTCTCAAGGACTGCTGCCTGATCACACTATATGTTTGGTGACAGTTTTTCAAACTTGAGGGTGGTACAGCCAGGCGGGTATTCGAAAGTACCCTACCACCATGCTGGGAATTTGATAACGTGTTACGTTCACCGGAAGCTCCAACTGTTGTTGGTGATCAAATCAGTGTCCGTCAGTTTGACAGCCGACGCTCCTCTCGCTGCGCTATCATCGCCTCGAAAATAGTGACATGTTCCAGGTAGCAAACATTTCAAAGTACGGGTCACATAGGGAACCATTAGCAAAGCTCGCATATTTTCATAGCATTAGTTGCTCCGCCGTGTGCGCTGGGTCGCGGAACCCTAAATTCTGTTTTCTTTCAATTATGATGACGGGTGAAAAGGGTCATTTCAAAGCCACGACCACATGATAGTTTGTACCTTTTTATAATAGTAACCCTAGAAGGGTTACTATTATAAAAGTTTTCTTATTTGCAAGGGACGAATTTACAAAAAGTTTTTGAATTTCTTTAACAATGTAATGGATTTTCAATGCTGTGTAGAAACATTTGAAATAATAACGGCAAGATAGGCAATCCTTCGTCGTACGTGAATTTGTTGGTAACATTTTATCTTCTATCTGTTGTTAGGGGTAAAGTATTTTTGGAAACGGGCCAAAATCTTGCGTAAATCAATGTGCAAAAATAAAATCGACCTCGCTATACAGACGTTACGAAAATCAGTGGGAGTCGAGAAAAAAGAGGGGTTTCTAAAAAAAAATTAACAAAAAATGGAACCGATTTCAACACTCAAAAGTGTGAAATAACTTGTTGAAGTCGGTACCATGATAGTTGAAAAGTAACTATTATCAAAATATTTTCCGACTTCTACAAGTTACTTCACACTTTTGAGTGTTGAAGTCGGTTCCATTTTTTGGTAAAATGCATAGCACTTTTCGGTTATTAAAGTGTTTGATACGGTTCGGTACGGGTCGAATTGATAACCTCCTCTTTTTTTTAAGTTGGTTAAATTGTAAACCCTTTACTTGGTTGTGCGTTTGGAATTAGGGTATGTATATCATTCCTAGAATTACATACCTTAATTCCATCATCGCCACTCTATCATCGCTTGACCATGTAGACGATTTAAAATGCTTATTTTTATTCATTTATTTTATTGAATTTAAATTTTATGGTAATATTACATTGCAATTATAAGTAATATCAAAATCAAAGTACATAAAATAAAATAATACAAATATTTACAAGTATTGCCAAAGTTTGTGTTTGTGTTTACAGATAGGTACTATCCTGGAGTCTTCAAGTCACAAGTTATAGGTACCGTCTAAGCTTGCGTGACCATCTTCATCACTTAACATCAGGTGAGACAGCTGTTAAGCGCAAGCTTACGAAGATGAAAAAAAGGTTTTATCAAATTTAGTAGCGTTTCGCGGTTTCACCCGCGTGGATTACAATTTTCCCGCTACCTCACTTATCCCACGAGAACTATACTTTTTCCGAGACAAAAGTAGCCTACGTGATTTTCCAGGATGTAACCTATCTATCAAATTTCTTCAAAATCGGTACAACCGTTTAAGTGTGAAGGAATAACAAAGTCTTTGAATTATTTGCTTATTCCACGGGAACAGCAACTATTTTCGGAATGAAAAGTAACATATGTATAGTTCAAGGGTGTCACCTATCTACTACTGAACGGATTTTGATGAAATTTGGTCCATAGCAAATTTCATCAAAATCCGTTCAGCAGTTTTTGCGTAAAAGAGTAACAAACACCCATCCCTCCAAACTTTTACATTCATAATATTACTGGGATTAAACTACTTGAAATTATCTTAGTTGTTCAGTTTATTTCGACAATACTTACGAGTATGTAAAGAGTTACAATCGAGTTAGCGTTGTCACGTAAAAATCCCCTTACAATCAGCTTAAGTTCTTAGAAGAATTCTTGAATCCTCTTTAGATCAATTACTTTCGAGTCCGGTACCAAGTGCCGCTCGCGGATTGAAGTAGACATAAGCTTCTTATGAGCTTAGCCTTTTGTGGATACTATTTTTGATGATACCTTGTTATTACTCACTTACGCCCATAGACTTTTGTAATATGACAAATGGAACTCACTGCCTGAGTCTGTGTTCCCCAATAGGTACAACCCCGGAGTCTTCAAGTCGCGAGTGAATAGGTTCCTTCTAAGTTTGCGTGCTCCACCTTAGACCGCGTCGTTGCTTAACATCGGGTGAGACAGTGGTCAAACGTAAGCTTATAATAAGTTATAAAAAAAGTCTATGATATGTGCTTAGCGCCTGTTGAAATGGTGAATGTCATGAAGGTGTAACTATCTCCCGTGTAATCCTTACTTTATGATTATTAATGTAAATTGTGTTTGTTTTTCACGCTTTCAAGCAGAAACTACTGAACTATTTTTTATGAAATTTGGTACGGTATCTGCCCCTTGGAATATCACATAGGCCACTTTTCATCATCATCATCAGTCATCACCACGCGGGTAAAACCGCAGGGCGCAGCTAGTAGGTAATAAAGGTGTGAGCCACGGTTATTACGGATTACGAAACGCGCGCTCGATTAATTACTTACAATTTTTTTACTAATACAAATGAGCCTTTTACATAATAAATAAAGAATGTTAGCTTAATGCTATTGCTTATTATTTGTTGACGTAATTGATTGCGAAATTTTTGATTGTCTTTTTAATTGGCCATTGTAAATGACCTTTTGTTTATGTAATGGCTAAAGTTTACATTTATGCGGTAATCAACCATAATAATAGTCTCGTCGCAAATATTTATTGTTTAAATTCAAATTCAAGATCATTTATCCAATTTAGCTTATGACGAGTTTATGAAAGAAAAATAAATCAATATTTCATATATAGGTATACGGAAATTAAAAATAACTACCGCCCAGAAATAAGCGGCGACTAACTCCGGGCTAGTTTTATTTATATAAGTTTTATAATATATCTAGAAAGTAGGTACATATTTAATTATACTGCTTTACCACAGCATATCATATAAAATGTTTTCTGCCATCTAAAAGTTTTATTCGCATTAGAGTATAGTACAATAATGATTAAATCAGAAAATACTAAGTGATGGTATTACCATCACTTAGTATTGTATTTATTTGTGAAAAAATTTTGACAGTCGACTGTTCTCTCAAACCATTAATTGCATTAATTTATATATATAGCAGTGAATCCCACCATTTTTATAAGGCGAAAGTTATGGTGATTGTTACTACTTCACGCGGAAACGGCTGTACCGATTTCAATGAAATTTAGTATGGAGGTATATTAGACCCTGTAAAAATAAATAGGCTACTTTTATACCGGAAAAAGTGAAGAATTCTCGTGGGATAATTGAGGTAGCGAGAAAACCGTAATCCACGCGGTTGAAACCGCCGGGCGCTACTAGTAAGCAATATGGCGCACTCTTTAAGTTCGCACCGAGGACAAAGAAAACAGCCACATAAAATAGCCCTCATTGATCTTTGCTCCATCCGGCCCGGAGGCGGCTGGCGCGTAAGGTCACATTCCTAACACACGAGACCTTCTAGTAGTATGCTAGAGAAGGTTGAAAGACTAATGCGAATCGCATTCGCCAGAATACAATTCACGCTTTTTATTTATTATTCAGTCTGTGGTATCTGATGCTGTCTTCTATCATTTATTCTAAGACTACGATAGAAATTGTTGAATGTTATATCAACATCGCGAGGTGTTGATCGAGCGAGATCTTTTTATTTAATTATTATAAAATAGCTAAGTTTACGCGATAAACACGACAAACAACATAAATATCTGTCCAATAGTTGAGGAGTCCGTTGAGATAAAATAAATAAAAAAACATTTTACAGAACAAAAAACTAAATGTAAATTAGACCCTAACGTACAGGTATAAAAGTATCAAATACTATATTGGAATTGGGTAAACCCAATAAATAAATAGTTTAAATCAAAACTTGTTCACCCAAGCAAGAAAAACAAAGCGAAAAAACAGTTCAATGAACCGGTATGATTTCACAGATCTTTACCACAGATAAGCTACTAAACTCAGGCGACATTTGAGAATGTAGTCGTGTACACAAACCGATAACAAAATCTGTTAAAAATATAGGAACAATAATAATAATTTTACTGTACCGACCCCATATATACCCGGGGTATTAGGTATAAGTAGTTTTCTTTAAATTTAATATGAGCAAATTAAAGTTTGTCGCTGACGGGGGGAATTCAGAATACACCCCAAGGGGAACTTCAGTGCAGGAGTCAGCCTCCCCAATTCGAATAAAAATAGTTAAAAAAAATTGCATATTTGTCGACTTTACATAGACTACGTAGATTAAATAAAAAATGTAATAAGCGTTACCGATAAATGAAAGTTGAAAAAGATAAAAGGTTTAATCATAAGCCTCAGAGTACCACCAACAAAACATTTACAACCTAGTTTAAGTTTCAGGTGCATCATTTAAGTGAAAAATGTCATGTATATAAGAACAATAAAGATTCTTTGTTTTTTTATTACCATAATGGTCTCTGACTATGGGCCTTCTGAACGGGCTCAGAGTCGCACAACGAGCTATGGAGAGGGCTATGCTCGGGGTTTCTCTACGTGATCGAATCAGAAATGAGGAGATCCGTAGAAGAACGAAAGTCACCGATATAGCCCAGCGGATTAGCAAGTTGAAGTGGCAGTGGGCAGGGCATATAGTTCGAAGAACCGATGGCCGTTGGGGCCGAAAGGTTCTCGAATGGAGATCACGGACTGGCAAGCGCAGCATAGGACGGCCACCGACTAGGTAGACAGACGACCTGACTAAGATCGCAGGCAAGGGCTGGATGCGGGCCGCTTCCAACCGGTCCTTGTGGAAATCAATGGGGGAGACCTTTGCCCAGCCGTGGACGTCCAATGGCTGAGATGATGATGATGATGATTACCATAATGCTTATTATCTAATAGTCTGTAATCGTTTACGTCCTGTATACGAGTATATATTTACTAATATTAATACGGCGATTTGCATGCTTATCGATCGCCTGAGATTATATTTTCCTAAGAAAGAGGACTGAAGATTGAAGGTTTTAGCTTCCACTTACCGACTTACACTGTGGATGTTGACAAAGGAAATACATCCAATTTCTTTTCAGAAAAATCTGAGAGCTTTGTACGTGTTACATAAACTTAAACACATATACATACGCCAAACATTACAGATAATTATCAAATTGCATAGATTTACCATTTTGATACAAAATATCTGTGTGATTAATCACACCGATTCTCATAATAAAATATCTTAACCACCAAGAATAGTACTTATTAGCCAATATTGGTGAATTATAAGTATTTAATAACATAAAAAATACGTTGTAATAAGTAGACTAATTTGCGACATAGGTAGTATATATTCTTCATTTTAGTGTCCGAAAAAAATACAATTATGGAACATAGAACCAAACATGAGATACATTTCAATAAATCAAGGTGCTTACATATGGAAAGCAAAAACATGTGAAAATATGACTTACCGACAACTTAGTGACAATCCAATCAGAAGTAAAGGAATCACAATCCGAAGCACAGAACGGGGGTAATACAGTTAACACCTCGAAAGGGGGGTTACAAAATAATTTAATAAAATAAAATCACCAGGGTCAAACAGGATAGCACAAATTCAAACCAAACGCGGAAGGCACATGCACGGGTATTGTCCAGGGGCTAAGAAAGGAACGGTGCTATGGCGGCGGAGGTTAAAGATGTTTCATAATCAATGCGTGAGTGTTGTAATATTTACGTAATTTTTTTTCAGGCTGTCAGAGTATTCGCGCGATGTATTGGCGCAGAAAACGAGTGTACCGCTCCCGATGAAGGCACGGGCCGCACTGCTTGCCCGTAACGGCAAAGGTCGTTCGTTACCCACATTCTCTTTCCGCGCAAGCCT
Organism: Apeira syringaria; assembly: GCA_934044485.1. Taxonomy (NCBI): domain Eukaryota; kingdom Metazoa; phylum Arthropoda; class Insecta; order Lepidoptera; family Geometridae; genus Apeira; species Apeira syringaria. The sequence goes on from OW203662.1 coordinate 2,342,361, forward strand.
TCTCAAGTTAGAGTGAAACAAAACATCCGAAGCTCCCGGGTAATGTGAGAGAAAACGGGATGGAAATAGCACAGCCTCGCAGGAAAACCCAAACTCGAGTCTTGATAGTTCTAACTTAAGACCGTGCTTTGCCTTTGTGAATTATTTGAAAGGTATACTTCATTGCACAAGCATTTATTATGTGTAAACTAAAAAGACAAAAACCTTCTAATAGATGAATGAATGCATTGAATATGGCGTGTGCAAGGTAAAGTACTTTTTGTCACGGCATACTATTTATTAGCTGTACTTGTTAGATGTTGTCGTTTTAAAATTCCTTATGTTTGCGACCACTTACGCACTGTACGGGAAGATTATTTAGTTTTCACGCCCTATGTAATGTTTCCAATATGTACGCACTCATGGTTTTTACAGAAATGAGCTTCTCGTAGAGTTCATATACAATAGTAGTAGTAGTACATTGTAGTGAACCTTAACAGATTCAAAAGATTACTTTTTTATTTTTTATACTGTATACGTCTAGCGTTTGAACACTTGATGGTCAGTGATGATGTGGTCGAAGATGTTGTTACGCAAGACAAGGAATGCTCACTGATTCCCAAGGAATGCTGCCTAAATACAGTATGTGTGTTTGGTGACAGTTTTACAAACTTGAGGGTGGTGCTCGAAAGTACCCTACTACCGTGCTGGGAAATGGATAACGATGTTCACCGGAAGCTTATGCTGTTAGTGGGGATCGAACCAGTATCCTGTATATGTCCGAATTACTGTGTAATTAATACAATAGCAATATTTTCACTTGCTCGGTAAATGAATCCGGTTCCGGCTGGAATTTTCTAGAACACCGCGTGGTGTTCTAGAAAATTCCAGCGGCCAGAGCACCAATCACTGTCGCTATCGTAAATCGTATCGTAATTTTATCGGTTAACAATTGAACTTAGTGCTGTCATGCCATTCAGGGCAACTATCTATACTAATATTATAAAAGTGAAAGACACGCTTCGACATGTATATACATACCTAGGTTATTCCGAAAACTGTTAGCCTCTGAATAAATACAACTTTTCATTCCTAAAACTACTTTGAACAGACTTCAAAAAAAGAAGAGGTTTCTAACTTCAACGGTACATTTTTTTGTTTGTTTATAACTTCGTTGTTTTTGTGCCGATTTTGATGATTCTTTAATATTATTTTTTTGTTTCATAGTTTTTTGTACTTCCGAGCTACTAATTTTGATGCAATTTAAATGGGACCACCCATTTAAATTGCATCGAAATTAGTGAAGTGGTTTTTCAGTTACACTCCAACAACCAAAAAGTGTTATTTCTATCAGGATGAATTCCTGATAGAACTACTGAGGGTGAATGACAATTGATCCCTGAGAAAAGGATGAAAAAAATTGTTTACGGAAAAGTGAAACTGACTTCAACACTCACAGGTGTGAAATAATAACTTGTCCAAGTCGGTACGATGCTCACAATACTTGGATTATATTTACTTTTGAACTATCATAGTACAGATTTTCCACAAGTTATTTCATAATTTTGAATGTCAAAGTCGTGTTTTTTTCGTATATTTGGAATATTTTTAAACATTATATCTGTCACTCTTATTTGCACCAATAGACGTATTCTATCGCAGGAATAGCGTCCGCTTACACAGCAGTTGCTAGAACCAAGGACTATTTGACAACCACGGAAGTATAAATCTTACCCGATCCCCATACTCCGTACAGAACAGATTGAGCTCCATGCAATTTCATTTTATTTCCCACAGTAAAAAAAAACTGTACTGCCGGCAAGGCTGTCGAAGATTTCAGGGGTTAATTTGTGACCTCCCCCAAGATACTTTTTTGAAATGTTTTGAAAGCTAATTCGCGCGAATGCAAAAGTACATAGGAGTCAGCAGTAAATATTTTTAAAAGTTGGAAATAAACTTTTTCCAATTAAAACTTTTTTTGGAAAAGCCTACATAGGTGTATGTATATTAATAAGGTCTTTACGTAATGATATGAAATTGACGTTTTGTATAGAAAAACCGAAACGTTTTTTTTATATAGATGTAATTATTTACTAAATCAATCAAGGTATTTACCATTGTTATCTATACACTTTTTTAGTTCGTTTCACACATAAGAAATATATAATATTATCTAGTATATAATTTTAGCAGCATTGCCTCGAGAAATTCTGATTCTGTGTGTCTAATATTATGTCCCAACATTTAGCATTTAAGTTAAATATCTCAGGCGCTTTGATTCAATGAGCGCTAGGCACCCTAATTAATTAGTTCTTCATTATCATCACGTAGGCAATCAATGTCCCTAACGAAAGTAGTGAACAGAATAGGGGGCGGCCACCATTTTCATTAATTATTGGTCGCAATAGTCGTTTTGTAACCTATTGAATAAACAATGGCACTGGATTGCTATTTGCTACCGCACTTAGTTATTGATGACATCTTTCCCTTACACAACAAAACAGATTTAGTACGGCAAATACACAAGTATAATTACGCCTATTCGCATAAGAAACATACATATAACATTATTATAGCCTTCGATTGCTTGGTTGATTCTAAACATAACAATCACACACAATGCCCAGCACATTCGCGTGTGGTGTGCATTGTGTGTGTTTGAACAAGTTTGAAAAAAAATACTGATAGACTATAGTAGATTTGTACTATAGTAGACTAGATAGATTTTATATTTTAATTTTTATCAAGTAACGTATGATTATTTAGAAAAAAACGCTCCCCAAACACACTGTGTTCAGACACCTGTCTTTGAGAGCCTGTACATACTCAAGGTCTACTTTAGAAACCAACAACCTTCAAATACATGACTATTTAGTGACAAAATGGTCAAACGTACATAATCCTATCCTTCCTCTTCCTATCCTACTCCTACTTAATATTATAAATGTGAAAGTTTGATGGATGGATGGATGTTTGTTACTCAATCACGCCAGAACGGCTGGACGGATTTGGATGAAATTTGGTATGCAGATACTTAATACTACAGGCCCCGGAATAACACATAAAATGTAGGTTACTTTTAATCATCATAACCACGCGGGTAAAACCGCGGGGCGCAGCTAGTAAATAATAATAAAAATGGTATTACTAGGTTTCGTCAGAGAAGTAGGAAAAGATACTACTTGTTTCCGAAAACGTTTCCATCGTCAGAATACGTAAAACTCCCGCGAGAAAGCTCGCAACTTGCGAGCAGTATGGCGTGGCTGATCATGAATAAATTAAACCATTTATAACGTAACAGGCCTCGCTTATCTCTACTCAGTATTTAGTCACATATTCAAATCCCCAATTTGATATTTTGGGTAAACAGAGGATCCCAAATCATTAATTGGACGCGCCTATGCGAATTACTGTAATCTGTAGGCTCCTACTTTAAGTTTTCGATCGAAACTCGAAGAACAAATAGTACCAACTGTCCTCAATTATAATGATTGTTGCGATCACATCTTCAGATAACACATCTTCGACCACATCGTCACTGACCATCAAGTGACGATGTGGTGATTAATTGTAGTGGTCAAACGCTAGATGTCTGAAAGTCTGATGATGTATAAAAGAAAAAAAAAACGTTGAAGATTTTTGCTAACGCTTGTCAAAGTGTTGAAATCCGCAATCATGGAAGACATTTTTGTGCACAAAATGCTAGATCCTCTCCTAATAAGTAATAAAATCTGTCAATAAACAGCCAGATTAATATTAGGTGCCACCTGAAATTTATCATCATCTCAGCCATAGGACGTCTGAAATTTATGAAAATACAAAACCTAATCGTGTAAAACTCAGATTCATTTGTTAGCTTCAGCTCAAAATGGAATCTGATTCAGCGAGATGCCTCATCGACACCAAAAAACATATTTTAAAATTTTTATATAGGTAGCTTTACTCTTCCATCTATACTAATATTATAAAGAGGAAAGATTTGATTGATTGTTTGTTTGCTTTGAATAGGCTCCGACTAGGCTACTGCACCGATTTGAAAAATTATACATTGTTGGGAAGCTACACTATCCCCGGGTACATTGGCTATATTATACTTTAAAAAAAATAAGGAACCTTATAATTTTTATTTTAAAACTTTTACCCGTGCGACACCGGGGCGGACCGCTAGTCGTGCATAAAGGGTGGCATGGCGCGGAGTACATTAGAATTATCACCAAATGCACTTCTACAGCAACGAGTCGGTACTACTAGGGACAAAATATTTTTGTTACTCTCAAACCCCCGCACTAGGATTACCTGTGTCGCAGGAGGCATAGACAGGCACAATCCTCACCTGCACTCATCGCACAAATGTTTGCCCATGCCGGGATTCGAGCCCAGGGTCCCGGAGCCACAGAAGTCATGTCACTGACGACTAAGCCACAGCGACTGTCAACATTGGATTTTTAGAATTTTTAAAGCGCCTCAGAGATGTAACGCGTATGCTAAATGCTGGCACATATTTGACTCGAAGAATAAGAATTTGACGAGGCAATGCTGCTAGATAGCTAGAGAACATTCTAGATGTTCTGCAATATTAGCAGATTGGAACATTTAAACTATCAATAGGCTGGCAACAGCTAGTAGGTTATTTAAATGATATTGTAAATGCATTGTAATCTTTTATACAACAGTAACACATTATAATTTATTTTACTTTCTTTCGCATAGACCATAAACACAGCTTAATTTTTCAAATAACTTTAAGCCAATTAATATACTTTAAAACATTTAAATTGGCCTAAAATAGTTTTAGCTTTTATAATTAACATTAATAAATACATATCTATTCTTCTAATATAATAAGCCTAGAAAGAAATTGAGCATTGCATTTTATTAAAAAAAGAGTATTTACTCTTACATAACCAGTATTCACCAGTTGATCTCCCAGAACACAAATTTTGACCTATATCATAATTCCACTTTCCAACACTGGGGTGTTGGAACTGGGCGTGAAAATAATTGGAAAAAGTTTTCCAGATTTATGTTATTGAAAACAAAGATAAGGTTAGTAAATTTCAAGTATTATTTTTATGCAAGTAATAAATTAAGGGTAATTTTAAGCTACAATTTAGTCCGGGCTATCATTCGTAAATACCAAAGTTAAATTTATTTGTCTCAGAAACTGTACATGACATTATTACCTGTGGTAATGGAAACCCCTATATTATGAACCTTCATACAGGATGTTTTAGCCAATAAGCATTTACTAAATAATTATTCTTATACATACCTATGTATATTAATGCAAAAGTTGTTATGTGTGTTTGTGTACTCTATTACAGGGTCATAGAAGTAAAAAAATATATTTTGATGCGATTTAGTAGAGATTGTTCTTGCAACCATAAAGTTGTTCCAACAAAAAACATAACTTTACTAGCTTTAGCCATGCTGTTTATTAAGCGAAGATAGCTCAGCGAGGGGAGCGTCAGCTATCAAACTGACGGACACTGGTTCGATCCCCGACAACGGCTTAAGCTTCCGGTGAAGGTAACACATTTCCAGCATGGTGGTAGGGTACTTTCGAGTACCCACCTGGCTAGCTGCCGCCCTCAAGTTTGAAAAATTGTCGCCAAATACATTATTGTGTTCATGTAGCAGTCTTTGAGAGCCATTGAGCATTCTAGAAGGTTATCACGCTAGACGTAGGTAGAGTGCAGCAGAAAGTTTATACATTCGTAATCAATCTGCTGCACCTGCACCTGCAACGCGGGATTTACTCACATAGTAAGTCAGAGGGTTCCGACTATAGTTTCGACCACATTCGGTGGTCTCTTTCAAGAAGAGTACGATGCGATCACGGACGCGGTCGCGGTCCGCCTTGTAACTTCGTAGGAACCAGATTGTAATCTCAAGTATTGTATTGTCTCTAAATTCTCATCGTTGGGAAGTGGGCAGAACACATCCTCATACATACAGAAACTACCTTTATTGCTTATTTTAGGACCATGTCACAATGACAAAAAATGTTAAATTAGTAAAACGTAAATCCGTTATATTGCCCTTAAGCTACAAATAGTATAGTTTATTTAATAAAGACTGTGGATTTTGTTTAATAATAAAAAAATAAAAAAAAATTATTTGACAATCGATACCGTGACATAGCGATACATAGATGAAAATATCTTTATTTGCACACTATTTTTTTAAAAAAACACGCATTAAGTACAATCAAGTATAAATATGGCGAAACGCGGCCTTATCGCTTAAAGCGATTTCTTCCAGGCGACCATAACATAGGTACAAGTCTTGATTCTGATGTAAGCATCATTTGTATTATTTATATTATTTAAAAACCAAAACAGCCATCCATTGAAAACTTCTATTAATTAACGCCGTTATTATAAATTGCTATATTGTATGACTGTTTAAGAATGATTTCTATTTTGCATGATGGAATGTTATTGAACTTTATTGATAGTACTGAACGAAAAGTATTATATTATATTTGAATTTTCATAAAATAACATTTAAGAGTTAATTAAAAAATAATGCTAAAATTGTAATGATAGATTTTCTTAAATTAGTCATTCGGACTCGTGTCTATCATTTGATTCTAATTGGCATATATGTCCATCGACATAATTCCATTCCTTTAATTAATTAAGGAATTGAACATGTGTGATTAAAATTGGTTTCACATTTTAATTAAATGCTACGAGTATGTATCGTTTAGTTAATAATATGTTTCTAGTTAAGAAATGTACAATTACAAAACGGCCTTGTAATTGCACAACAATGTGAATTCGTAGACTTGTAAGTACACAGTGTATGTATAAACAGTAACATCATCGAAATTATCAATGATTTATTATTTTGATGTATAAAAACATGTAGACAAACCTAACTTTGGTTTTTGGTCAGTGTCTACCATTGTATTTAATTATATTTTGTTAGTAATTAATAAATGTATAAACAAATCTTTAATGGTAATCATCAATCAATCATGTCTCCCCCCTCTTCCTCTCTACACTCAATTGATCGATTTCAGCAGTAGGTTTTTGGCTGTAAGTTTGCAAAATAAATTCAATTAATAAATTTCTAAATGTGGTAACTTTACATTTTAAAACAATAACTTATGTTCCGTCTGTTACCAAATTAATATTTACTTTTGGTAACATTGCGGCCAGCAATTATACAATTAAATGTACGAAAATAATTTTATAGCAAAAAGTAGTATGAGTACTTTATTATCAATAAAAACACAGTTAAGATACGTCATTTCCTATTCAATACAAAACAATACATGTATAATACATTACCTTATACTTGTACCTTTACTTTAATACTTTGACCTTGACGGTCGCCGTGGCGCAGTGGTTAGTCAGTGACATGACTACTGTGTCTCCGGGACCCTGGGTTCGAATCCCGGCAGGGGCAAACATTTGTGCGATGAGTGTAGGTGTTTGTCCCGGGTCTTGGATGTTTGTGTGCTGTGAATGTGTGTGTCCAAGCCTCCCGCGATACAGGGAATCCTAGTGCGGAGGCTTAAGTGTAATAAAAAAATAAAAATAATAATAATAATAACGACCGCAAATTAATACTAAACAGATTTCATGTGAATTCTACTACCATTTCTATATAATTACGAACAAATATAACACATACAACTTTACATAGATAAAATAATCTAGTGTAAAGATTGTCTACTGTAAGGTAACTGTGGCACGGAACCCCAAGTTGAGTGTTCAAGCAACCTTGCGAGCAACCATAACGTAACACGCAGAAATTACTCTATTGTGAATTGAGGTTAACACGGACGTAATCGAATCACCCTTCGTTAAAGGACCTGCAAGCACAGAATACAATTACCTACCAATTCCGTTTGAACCTCCTTGCAATTGACCCACAGACTACACACACAGAATACACTACTGCTAATGACATGTCCACGTAATGTGGAGCACTTACTGCGTTTGTAATATATTCAAAGGTTTCGGATGTATTCTTATTTATGTAGGCATACAAGTACTGTAAGTATCGCGTCGGGACCATAGCTCCATTGAGCGTCTCGTTGTCCAAGGCAGAGTAGCAGGCACGAGACCGCGAGGAAGATCACCTATGCGATGGACAGATCAAGTAAAAACTGCGGTTGGCGGCCCTTTGCATGCATGCAGTAGACTGTCGTCTAATAGACAGCGTTGGCGAGACACTGTGCGGCGAATAACATCTGCCCCAAAATCGAATAGTACTTCATGATGACCACGAACGCTCTGTCAAGAGTGAAACGATAGAGAAGAAGAAACAAATACTGTTAGCAAGAATGTGGATGGATATAGAAGTAGAGGAACGCCGAAGAAGGCATGAATGGACTGTGTGAAGAATGATATGTATATGAAAGGTGTGAGCATTGAGATAACTAATGATAGTAGAGAAAAACATGTAGTTCCACCCCACCTAGTGTGGGATAACAACAAGAAGACGAAGAAGGGTACCTACTGTCTACTGTGAATGTTGTGAGATCGTATATGGCCTAATTCATGTTGTTATCCGCATTTGTATCACAAAAAACTTATAAATGAAATATTGTCAATTTACAGACTTTGATAACATGTTGTGCATCCGTAATAAAAAAAAAGTGTCATTTGTTACGTAGAGAAAAGCTTCACAACGGTAAGATGATATTCTGTAGTCGTGGGTTCAAGTACTAATAGCAGCCGATTTTATTCCGTAAATTCGATATAGAAAGAAGAACGTAGGTAAGATTCGCCTAGAATGACGTTTAAACAATGAACCATAAAACTATCTCACATTTATATGTGGTTAAGGTGGAATCACATTAGTTCTTGAATGTAGACTACATTCTAGAACTAATGTGATTCCAAAGATTAGCTACTTTAACATTGTCAGGTGATAGTTTTTTTTTTGGTAATTAACCAGGAATGTAATGAAAAGTGCCTTTACCATGCAAATTCACTAAAACACTAAGTTTTGTCTCACTGACTCTCCAAACGAGCGCGTTTCTTTGACGATGCAAATTTGATTTTAATATACCTATGTTAAAATCAAATTTGCATCGTCGGCGCATTGTCATAATTATCTATATTAAGCGTACATTGAATGCGCCCGGGTACTATACTTGCAAACATCAACATCTGTTCCGGTAAGTAATTATTCCAATCTCGTTCTAGATTTCGTTCACCATTGCAGTAGGTTATGGCCAACGAAAGCGATGCGAGGGCATGGCAAGGTTCTCGAAATATCATTATATTTGCAGTTTATTTAGCGGAAATGAAAGTGGCTACAAAAATATCTGACCCCAAGTTGAATATCGATAGAGAGTTATTGATTACACGACAATTTTTGAACGATCGAAAGTGGCTCGGGCCCCCCACTCTCTCGCAATCTTATGACGTCATCATATTATTAGACTTAGTTCTAATTAAGACGTGAACTAGTAGTTTACAGATACGTTTAGTTCTGCTTATACGGTGACGATACGCATACTTTGATGTAAGCTATTCGTGCTTCATGCTCATTATTGCATTTGAAGAGAATAACCATTTCTGTTCATTACATGGTTCACTTTAAAATCAATGGATTTATACTTATTATATACTTATATGTGAATAAAGATTTTAATTATGAATTACACAGTTTTTTATGCTTTTCACGTGCACCTTAATAAAAATTATATATATATATATAATGGTAGTGATTCGCTTATTCAACTGAACTAAATTAAAATTTTGGAAAACTAAATCAGTTCTTATATAGTTACGATAAAGTCTAAATTAGTATGAGACTTATCAATAACATCACTAAAATTAAAATATATTTATTATATTTGCGGGTAGTTTTAGCGAAATTAAGTTGCCATTTATTTGGTGCCTACTAAAACTACCCGCAATTGGCCAACAGTTGAATAAAACTCGTCTAATATTAGTGAGAGCGTTGTATGGAGTAACACGAATTTGAATTTTAGCGTAAATAGAATACGAGCTATTTCAATTTGAAGAATTTTAGTGAATTTTAGCTAGTTTATGTGATTAACAGAATAAGGGCCAATATATAATTTTTATTAGGGTGCACGTGTACGAATATACGAATATATGTGTACGAATATATAATTTATATACAAAATACAAATACAAAAGTTTATTGATTCAACATAATACAAGGATCGCTTTAGAAACATACACAAGAAATAATGTTCGTGTTTGCTTAAATTACTTGTATACTCTAAGAAAAGACATACAGAACCCACACTAAGAAAAGTTATTGTATCGTGGGGGTCTGCTCCCTTCAAGATTACAAAATTTTATATACATCGGCCTTAACAATATATTTACGAACATAAATGTAAGCAATTAATAAATCTATTTGTGTATGCGTGTCGCATGTGTTGTGTGTGTCTGAAAATGAGGGTTTATCGTTACTCAAAGTATTTTCTTAATTAATATATATTATTGTTATATATATATATATATAACAATATATGTTATATATATATATATATATATATTATATAAATAACTATTGTACATGTCTGCTTAATCACACTAATATTACCCAGGCGAAAGTTTGTTGCTCCTTCACTATAATACGGCTTCACGGATTTCCATGAAATTAGGAATGAAATAACACAGGCTACTTTTTACCGCATATATTGACTGTTTTAATGAGATGACGGTAATACACAATAACGTGGGGCGCAGCTAGTATATAAAAATAAAACACGAAATGAAGCTAAAGTAACTCGTTTAAAGATCGTAACATTTTGAATTGGTTTGAGTGAAAAACCGAATTATCACTATTATTTGTCAACGATTTCCTAGCTTGCCAACTTTATTTTCTTAGGTCTGAATACGGTGAGTATTCACCTACTAATAAACATTGATTACGCTGTGAATAGTAATTCAGTGTTTTGTTCCGTTCTCTCTACGTCAAACTGTCTCATTAGCGACAAAGACAAAACACTGAATAACTATTCAGAGGTTATGCAACGTTTATTAGTAAGAGGGTCATTGTTTAACTTCAGAACATAAGATTACAATAGAAGCTCAGAAGTGTAACCAAAGAAAATAGATGGCAAAAACACAAGACTTGTAGTTTGTTTAGACATGAGAAAACAAATTTGGAAGCTCTCTGCTTACCCTCTTTCGAACGTTTGACGGTGGGAGGAGCACTGTAATAAATTAGAGTACCTACATACGTATTGACTCACGTATTTTATGGCAATGTTGTTTACGTGATCCAAGGTAGGGAAAACAAGTTTAAATCTGTAGAAGCTTGAGATGTTTTCTTTTCTTATGTAGTCGAGGCGCATTTTAACTTTATTATTAAGGTTAAGACAACGTTTTCATCGAATATAAATGCATTTTCTATCAGTAGGTGTACACATTTGTAACTGTCTTCTATATTATAATACTAGCTGCGCCCCGCGGCTTTACGCGCGTGGTGTCAATCGATGTTGATGATGATAATGATGAAAAGTAACCTATGTGTTATTCCGTGACGTCAAGTATCTACATACCAAAATCCATGGAAATCGGTACACCTTCACACTCAAACGGCTGTACCCTGATTTTGATGAAATTTGGTATGGAGATAGGTTAGGCCCTAGAATAACACATAGGCTACTTTTATCCTAGAAAAAGTATGGTTCCCTTGGGATAATTGCGGTAGAGGGAAAAACGGAATCCACGCGGGTGAAACCGCGGGGCACTACTAGTTTCCAAAATTATCGATTTAAATCTTCTTTTAATAAAATTAGATTGGGTACTCTCCGATTGCTCTTTGTTTATAATTAAGTTCGAACTGCTAAGTATTTTTGGAATTAATAATGATTATAGCGATCGTAGTACACACCTTCTGGTGTGTGTCTGTTTTTATATGAAATTAATCTGATTGTAAAAAGACAGCTCCGGAGTTGTAGAGCGGACGTTTTCACAGATCGGACCATAAAGTTTTTATGGTCTTTGCTTCGGGTCACGGCGCTTCGACGATTTCGTTCACAATCAACATCTTCTAGTGATTGGCGAGGTACTTACAGCTATAAAACGTTTTCGATTCTTGAACGTGCGCTGAAACTGGTCAGTCACAGGTTAAAAAATAGTTACTGCTGCCAAGAGTCCTTAAAGGCATGGGAAATGCCTGAAACACCGAGAAGTAAATATCGCACATACCTAAGTATCAATGTATGCACTATGGAGTATAAAAATAATATATAAAATATATAATCCTAGACAACGTCATCACTTAACATCAGGTGAGACAGTTGTCAAACGCAAACTTATAAAATAAAAATAAAAAAATGAAAAAAAAATCTTTCATTATAACCCAGTACCATCGCAAATAACGTCTAAAGATATCAGAATAGGTGACAAATGCGTGTAATTTTTAAAGTTTAGCATGTTTGTCAAATATCATCATCATCATCATCTCAGCCATAGGACATCCACTGCTGGACATATGCCTCCCCCATTGATTTCCACAAGAACCGATTAGAAGCGGCCCGCTTCCAGCCCTTGCCTGCGATCTTAGTCAGGTCGTCTGTCTGGCAAGCGCAGCATAGGTGCTGCGCTTGCCAGTCCGTGGTCTCCATTCGAGAACCAAATATAGTAAAAATTAATTATATCACTCCTCTTGCTCAAAAAGTACGTCATTGTTAGGGTGGAGTTCACCAAAATTTAAACATCCGATTATCAATTAATCGTCGGTCAACTGTATGGTAAAATCTGTTTGACCGACGACGGTTAAATAGATAATCAGACGTTTGCCAGAGTACCGGAGCGGGGCTAAAATAGCATAGTTAGTGATAAATCAATATATAATACACCTCAAGGTATTTGTGTAGCATATTTGGCTTTAGAGGCTAAAGTACCTATTTCATTTAATTTTTTGTGTCACCATCCAGCCTACAAAAACAAAAAAGTGCTTATTACGTTTGGATTTCGGTCATTTTTCATTACCATAGCCAACCTAATTTCCTGACCATAGCCAACATGATTTTTGCAAGCATGCGTTGTTGAAAATGGAACTATAAAAAACCGGCGATCTCTTTAGTAGGTAGCGTGCATTGCTTTGCGCCTACAGAAAACTAGTCTTAATCAATGATGTTTTACTAAAGATGACGTTTATTCAAACTGTGCGATGCTCAGATTTTGTTCCTTTACGTCTTAAACATGTTCACTGCGACAGATAGTACGGTACAAATAATATAGAAAAGGATAGCTATATGCTTAGACTTGCGCTTGAAATACGCGTCGTAATCAAAATTACTACAATTGACCTAATTGTGCCGCCTCAGTTTTCGCGCGCTTGTGCGACATCTACCTCATATAAACATATAATATCATTGGTCTTAATAGTATATTGGATTATTTAATTTTCTCACAATCGCTCGTAGTAAAAAATAACGTGTGACTAACACACGGCGCCAAAAATCCATTATAACTCGCTTTCAGTTTACTCTCTTTACTGATAAAGTTCGTAGTAAAACTACCTCGTAAATGATGGCTCGTTTTAGCCATTATTTAACGTTTGACTAAAATAAGAATAGAATAGAATAGAAAAACTCTTTATTATCAGTACCAAATAACATTTCATACTTAAAGCTAAACTTAAATGGTAATACTTGATACGATAATGGGCGGCCTTATCGCTTATAGCGACTTCTTCCAGGCAACCTTTGGATGGACAGAAACGGAGAAAGGAGCAGATGGTAGGTGTAGTGCATCTGTTTGACTAGTTAGATATATGTATAGCAGGTTTTTCTAAATTCTAATAGGTACATAAATATTTTTAATATGATATGATTTTAATAAGATTTAATCTACATAGTAAAAAAGTAAACGTTGATAAATGAGTAATAAATTATGTTTATTCATAACTAGCGATCCACCCCGGCATCGCACGGGCAAGCTGAAGGTGGAAGCTATAGAAAATATAGCCTATCTCTCCCGGGGATAGTGTAGCTTCCCAACAATGAAAGAATTTTTCAAATCGGTTCTGTATTTTCGGTTCTATTCAATGTAAACAAACAATCAAACCTATCTTCTTTATTAGTATAGATAAAACCTACTCTGTCGGCAGCAGTGAGAAAAAAAGAATGAAGTGGGTGTTTAAATAGACAAGAGACATAATTGAAGAATATTTTTAGGTCAGGCAATCTCAATATTAATAGAATTCGTAAATATAATTTACGGAGAACGTTTGATGGGCGAAAAATTGCGCTGACGAGAAAATATTCCATTTCTCAAATCTTATAAGTGCCTACTCGCTTTGAAATGAACAAATTAATTTGAGGTTTACGTTTGGTTTCGTTATTCGGTGGAAATGAGGAGATGTTCAGATACGTTGGGCAGATAAGGTGGTTCTTTGAGTCTGCTTATTCAGGGTATGTGTAACGGCAGACGATTATATAATTATAATAATATGGGACAACATTCACACAAGGTCTTCAGGTCCCAAGCTAGGCAGAGCCTGTACTATGATAACCTGATGACTGATATATATACTTATATACATATACACGCCCAGACACAGGTCAAACAGACATGTTCATACACATAAATGTTTGACCTGTCCGGGAATTGAACCCAGGACAAGCGGCTCAGAAGGCAGAGTGCTACCAACTGCGCCAACCGGCCAGTATAAGGTTGCTTATATATATTACTATTGCTTGGATTGCAATTTATAAAGATAGATAGATAGATAATGCTTTATTGTATCACAAACACATTGTACATATTATTACAGTACTTAACAATTAATATAGTGAGACAATAGGCGGGCTTATCGCTGAAAGCGATTTCTACAAGGCAACCGTGATTGAAATATATTGTAGAACTAATAATTACAGGATGTGTTCAACAAAGTAAGAATTAAAAATAATTACTTAGCTAATTATAAAAAAAATGTATGTATGATACATAAAACCCTATAATATATATCAATTTTTATTTTTTTTACACTCATACCCCCACACTAGGATTCCCTGTATCGCGGGAGGCTGGACACACACAATCACATCACACAAACATCCATGACCCGGAACAAACACCTACACTCATCGCACAAATGTTTGCCCCTGCCGGGATTCGAACCCAGGGTCCCGGAGACGCAGAAGTCATGTCACTGACACTAACCACTGCGCCACGGCGACCGTCAAAATAAACCGTCGTACCTAAATAAACCTTTTCATATATTCATATGTAAATATATATATAACGTATATAATATAATAGATACATAGGTAGACAATAAAAGTCAATAAGACAAACACTTTATTTGGTAGCTTACTGAACATTCCATTGATACCTCACACTCATTCCAAATTGTAATATACATACATAGACATATACACAACCGATTAGTTTGAACACATTTAACACGACACATGTTATTTACATCTAAATTTAATTTGTTTTAATACTTTCTCTTTCGTTTTCTTGGGTTTTGGATCATTGTATTCATATAGCTTAAGATTTTATTAAATTGTTTTTATGTAGGTGTATTATTATTATTATTATTTTTAAGATGATTCATGTACTATGCCTATTTTGCGGAAGACACTGTCTGCTGCAACACAGTGTAGACTAAAGCAGCAAGCAGGGCTTTCAATGTGTATTTTGTTTTAATTTTACCGTGAATAAATAATAATATAATGTAATAATGTCCAGGGCAACGACATGTAATTACATTTAAAACAAGTGACTTCGGGGCCTGAACTTCATTCCTTTCCTAGGCAAGACACCTAGGTACATAGAAAAGCTTGTTTCATCATCATCACCTCAGCCATAGGACGTCCACTGCTGGACATAAGCTGCCCCCATTGATTTCCACAAGCTTGTTTAGCATGAGGTTATCTCGTGTTATGGAAACGTTGATACAATATAGCTGATGTATACAAACTATATATAATCGTATAGTATAGGATATATAGATAAATAGTATAAACTATATAATAATGCACAATACATAAATAAGTGTGTATCCGGCTTAAATAATATATACTCTAAGTAACGGCTACAAGGATCACATTCTGTTTTACTATGAGACTTTCCAAGCTGCATAATTAATACACATATAAGGAGGTTTATCCCATCTGCATTGCAGGCGTATGAAGTTTCCTTTATTGGTATCATAAAATACTGTCACGGGCATTTACGAGTCATTCGCTGCAGTCATTAGTTGAGATTTATTTTTTATATAAATGACTGCTCGTTGGCTCGATTTTGCTCAGCTGGAGGGAAATGAAAACAGGATTCACACAATGTTATTGTATTATGGAACTGCCGGGAATGACGTTTGGTTTTGTCTGCTCTATCATTGTTGTAGTCCATTGTATCCCGACCTGGACATCAGGTTTTTACTTAATACAGTTGAAATGCTGTGATAGAAAAAAAAATTGCATGGTGGTACGTTACTTTTGATGACTTACGGAACTGAAACGTGGTCTCGGACTATTGGCCTTTTAAACAGGCTCAGAGCCGCACAACGAGCTATGGAGAGGGCTATGCTCGGAGTTTCTTTACGTGACCGAATCAGAAATTAGGAGATCCGTAGAAGAACGAAAGTCACCGATATAGCCCAGCGGATTAGCAAGTTGAAGTGGCAGTGGGCAGGGCATATAGTTCGAAGAACCCATGCCCGTTGGGGCCGAAAGGTTCTCGAGTGGAGACCACGGACTAGCAAGCGCAGCAAAGGACGGCCACCGACCAGGTGGACAGACGACCTGACTAAAATCGCAGGCAAGGGCTGGATGCGGGCCGCTTCCAATAGGTCTTTGTGGAAATCAATGGGGGAGGCCTATGTCCAGCAGTGGACGTCCTATGGCTGAGATAATGATGATGATGATGACGGTATTTTCGCGTACCCGCCTTGCTAGCTATCACCCTCAAGTTTTAAAAACTGTCTCCAAATACATAGTGTGTTCAGGCGTAACATAAAGGCGTATCTGCTAAAACGGCAAACATTACATTTTGGTGCCATTGCATGGTTCTTGCCGTAATTGATATTGTAACAAAAGGACATAAAACTCTGTTGAAGAACAAATGAATTGAATAATGAATAAATAGGTGTATGTGTATATTTATATAATATATTTTCATTTTAACTCAACACGACAGTAAAAGTTGAATTTTGAAGTATTACCATTCACAGCATTCGTAATCCAGCCTTGACAGTGTTATTATTCACAAAAAAAACTAATTTTCGTGAAAAATATACACATCAATCAACGAAGAACTTTTGCTCAAAATGAGTGTAATTTTGCAAATTGACATTTCTCATGGCAAGGAAAGGAAAGACAAAAGATAAATACATGTTTGAGAAGCTTTTACTGGAGTTTTCATAAGTATGGATTCGTTTAGACCCGGAATTTTACTTCGACCCCGTGGGAAGTTCGCGAACAAAGTTTTAACCCACGCATCTTATTATATTAAAAAATACATTAAATATTACTTACATTTTGTTCGTGACTTCTTTCGCGTATATTTTCATATGGCAATAACAAAGGATATGACGTCAAAGTTTCATATTTTATTTTTACAAAAATGGCCGTAAGGATTGCCATAAACGTCACGGTTAATATGTACAGAAAAACTGACAATACGAAAATAATGATAGTTGTATTGATTTTGTAAGAATGAATATAGATATAGTGACAAATGGACTGATTTTCGATAATTTGACGGTTTAGCCGATGCTATAAATAATCTTCTTCTTCTTGTCCTTACAAGATCGCCACAACAAGTTTTCCTCTTCCATTCTCTTCTATTATTAGTCGTCTCAGTGCTCACTTTCATAAACATATTATAGTTCTTCACACAGTCCATCCAAGCTTTCTTCCTGATGCCCTCTATATCCATCCACATACATGTTAGTATTCTTTTTGTTATAATTATGTTTATCATCCCTCCTCATGACCTGCCCATACCAAGCCCATCTTTTTTCTTTCAAGATATCATTAATTGGTGCTACTTTCAAGCTTCCTCTGATGTAGGTACTCATTCCTCATTTTATCAATTTTAGTCACACCACACATCCATCTCAACATTCGCATCTCTGCCACATGCACTTTACTTTCATCCACCTCTTTTGCTGCCCAACATTCAGATCCATATATTATGACAGGTCTCACTATGGTCTTATAAGTTTTACCCTTGAATTTCAGGGGCATTCACGGATCATATATGGTCCCTGAGACCGGTTTCCATTTCATCCAAACTACATCAAAATAATGAAAGAAAAAAACTAGCATTAGCATCTTCTGTACCAATACGATTGGAAGAATCAAACTATGCGCTTTGCTAAGCAAACGGTTTCTCGAAAGACTATTATCCATCTCAAAAGTGTTATGGGTACTGATGGGTACAGTTGAATTTGTTATTGATGAAAAAATATTGTATTTAAAAATATTTGAAACCTCCGTCTAAATAGATTTTCAGATCTAAAATACAGTAAAATGGATTATCGATGGATTTAGGCTCGCGTGTCGATTTGCTCCCTAAAATAAAACTTATCTGTGGAATCTTTGGTTTTGATTAGTTAACATAAGGGGATGTTTTAATAAAATGTATGGTGTATATATTTATTACTTTAACAATATATTTTTTACCTACATCAATGCATGAATATAATTATATCGGTAATGTTGGATTGATCGATAGCATTAAATGATACAGGTTACCAGCACAAATAATTAGAACATGAGCAAACAACTTTAACCTTTACTCTAGAGCAGTGTTCTGTGACACCGAGCATTAAAAGGCTAGGTCCTTTCGTTCCATTGTTTATAATAAACTTTCACAAAAATTGACCTAACAACCGAACAATTTCAAGTCTGCAGTGTGCGGCTTCGAGCGGAACACGATCGTATATAAGTAATAAGCCGATGTTTTTCAAACTAAGGCACAGACCATATAATAAAAAGTCCTCGCCCTTTCGACAACTGCGTTTACGCGTATCATCTCAACCTTTTTAGGAATTTACCAGCCTCTATTGGGTTTAACCACCCGCGGTTCCCGCTTAGCACACCACTCAGTCGCAGACCTCCACTGAAACTGAATTCTTGATAATGCTTTATTGAATACTTGACCGCTAAAAAAGGAGCAAAATAACACATTTGATATACAATTTCCAACCAGGCATTACGCATACAGGAATGTAGCTTGCGTATCCTAGAACAAAAACCTTTGTAGTGTAATGTTGGCTGAAACTACAAAAGCAAATTGTTTATTCTTACTTACTCATGAATTTGATATAAGTATCTACACATACAGTCATATCGACAGCGTTGCCTTCATAAATTATAATACAGAGAGAAACTCCACAAATCCTTTGATGTGATATTGTGTATTGAAATATATAAACAGTAAGTGCAACAAAGAGAATTGGTCTATTTTTAGTACCTGAATATATTTGTATCAATAAATTTGTTTTTACTCCAACAATATTTCTCCTTCTATTCATTTTTTTACCGTAATCTTGAGAACTATGCATAGCCAATTTTCTATAAAGGGCTAATTACCTATAAAACAGCGAAATTTTACACAACACGCTTGTTAAACTTTTGTCAACTCTAAACAAAACTACCAGACACAACACACATTTATTTTTTTATTTATTTTTTTATTTTATTTATTAACATTCACACAAGATCTTCAGGTCCCAAACTAGGCAGAGCCTGTGTTATGGTAACCTGATGACTGATATATATACTTATATACATATACACACCCAGACATAGGTCAAACAGACATGCGCACAATAACATGACAGAAAGAGAATATATAAGAACGATGTTGTGAGTTTCATAAATATGGGTCCAACTTACCATTACACTAATGTAAAGGCCTAAGACACTGTTTTAAAAAAAAAAAATATGTGTACGTTTGACCACTGTCTCACCTGATATTAAGTAACGTTTGATATTGTGATCGATCGATCAACGTGCACATTCTATGTCACCAAATTGAAACTAAACCTTTAATCTTAAATTGTCATCATAAAGTTGTGATGAATGCCCTTACTGTGTTGTGTAGTGTTGTATTGATCTCGGCATAAACACTGAGTGTAGGTACAAAGAGTACGCCCACATCGTCGTTATACTTCGTTATACGTTGAAAATGTTTGAAAATAAAAGGAAAAGTTAAAGGCTGAGTGGAATTAAATGTTTGTGCGGTTTTGTTATGTATCAAATGAGATACATGTGCCTTTTGCTGTGTCAATTTTTGGCGCGTTGGTTTTTAATTAATAGATGTAGGTAACCTTTTTCTATTTCAATATTGTGCCAAATATAAGAAAGTACTTAACTACAGCCCTGTCAGAAAGTTTTGAAGGATGCGTTGGATCATGTTTTTAACAAATATGGGGGAAAATTGGCAAAATAACATCGATTTGTTTTTTGTTCCATCGGCGTTTATAGATGATCCTATAGATGTCCAATTTCTTCATATCTTTTCAGCTCTCTTTGGACCGTGGAAACCGTCACACTTCTACTTCTGCCCACCCTGCGCTTTAATTTCATAAGTAAAAGAAGTTTGTTATCTTGATCATTTCTTGAAGATATTGCTTTTTTCAAAGGTGTCCCTTTACTTCTGCGATCGAGCTTATATTATTCTAACTATTTTTCACTATATGATAAAATATAAATGATAATGTGGCGTTTATCCTGCGCATGATAAAAGTTTTTGCACGGTCCGTCAATGATATCTTTTTTTGACTTTATTGAAATCGTATTTTGGTACCTATAGTATTTCCATATAAAATGAGCAGGATTCTTACACTTTTGTACTGGTTGACAGTAAAGTGGTATTGTATTGCACAAAGTGTTCAACAAATGAAATGCTACGGATGGCAACAAAATATTTGTGTGTAAGAACACCATTTATCGCGTAAACAAGTTACATAATCATCAGTTAACAAAACACTTCACATAGAGGCCATAAATTATTTGTTCAACATTTTGAATAACATAAGTTTGAATAAACACCTTCAAAAGTTATGTCCAAAATATCCTAAAAGAAGTAAAGTCCTGCTTCGAATCAGAATATTCGCTGGTTTCTTGAATCAATACGAATTCTTACAAACAAATCTACAAGCTGGAATAAACCCTTTAGACCAATCACTCACAAAGCTCAATCAAGTTTACAAATCCGTTTTCGAATATTCCCTTATTAGGTGCCAAATGAATAGGTAGGTATACCGTTTCACAATTTAATTTAACAATTTTGGCATAAAATACAATTTACATATTTTAAACCCCACTGTTCTTCGAATGAAAATAGATAATAATGATATTTCAGGGTTATCCAATTTCCATTGCTAGTGAATTTACAAATAAACCCAGAATTATACGAATTTCGCTACAATATAAATATTGAATATTGGTTTCCCAATTCTTGGACCTTCAGCAAAATTTAATAATGCTATCGATGTCATAAAATACCCCTACATTTTGTGATTAAATTTATTAATGATACTTAACAATGGTGTAGCTCTGTGATCTCATTAAATAATGAATAGATTTGTCAATTTCTCATTAAACTAAAAAATATATAATCCTACAAGATGACTTTAATGTTATATTCACAAAGTAATTATAGCACTATATAGTTTAAATGAGTTTATGGCAATGAAATTAAATGATGCTGATTTTATAATTTGAAACTGACATTTATTTGAGAATGATTTGGATAACTAGAATTGATGGTTATGTATTTTCAATGGATTTGTGTACTTGTATATGTTCGTGGTATTTTTATGGATGTAATAAAATTATTTAAGTTTTGACATTGATATGACAGAGGTACTGTAAATTAAACATTGTCATTTTTGGAATTTTAGTAATAATTAATAATTTATTTATTTTTAGATTTAATTTAGTTTTTATTAAATTTTTAAGGTTTTTTTTTTTTTTTTTTTTTAAGTTACATTATTTTATTGCTATTCTAAATTATTTTTAAATTATGTTATTGTTACCTTGTAAATAATTATGATAAATAAAATGGGAATCATTCTCATCTAAAAAAAAAACATTTTACTTATTATGATACATGACATGTGTAATGTGTATATAATCATAGGAGACATGGGTATATAGAGATCATGGTTTAGTAATATGTAGTTGATTTTAGTGTGTACTTATACTTGTTTAATTTTGCAAAGAATGATATAAGTTTAATAGTAGATATTATATTGAGCATTGTATATTGACTTGCCTAATATAACGGTCATAGTTATAAGGCTACATAAAGAACCTGAACCTGAACCTGCAAACTAAATAACCGCCAGTACTAAATAAAAAAAAATACGATTACAATCACAAAACGAAAACATCAGCTCCGCGGTCCTGCCCGGCCGTTTTGGTTTGCGACTTTCCCCGGCCCGCATCACCTCGTGCTGGAACGTCTTCAAATCTCCTTTGGTTATTTTTTTTATATTTAATTCAACTAATTTTTCTTACCGAAAATTGTACAACGTATCTTCTTCTCTCAGCCATGTGCGTCCACTGCTGGACAGAAGCCTCCCCCATATAGGGGGGATTTGCCAATACTCGCCACGCTTGGCAGGCGGGTTGGCGAGCGCAGTATGATTTCCAATCCTCAGAAGACGCTGCTGCCCACCTTCTGGTACGTGTTCCCTCAGGCGACTCTTACGGCAGCCACGGGAAGAGATGGGGGAGTACTATTCTAGGCCGGTACCACCACGGCTGGTACCATCACAGCGGTACCAACGTATCGCTATGATGAAAGAACGTAGAGTTCAGGGTGGTGTGAATCAGCTGTAAATGCGCTATTGAGCATTATAGAGACCGAATTTTGGCATAATTTCTCGCTTTACTTTGTGGAAGTGAGCTGCCGGTCATTTGGCTGGTAGTGAGCGGCCCGGGACACTACAAGTTATTGGCATATCCTGTCATTGACACAGGCTGTCGGCCCTTCAGCGCATATCTCAGACTATTCATTTTGAGAATTAATACAGCCAACATCTACGGATACAATCTTGAACTTTATAATAAGAATTTGATATCTGTAACAAAGGAAAATGTAGCAGAATTAAATAAAACACTAGTACATTACCACATTCTATAGATTTAATAAGAATACTTATCATTGGCGCAAGGATAGCTTCTTTACTTTATTATTATATTTTCGTGTAAGTCGTTGTGAATGTTTTTTTATTTCATTATAGAACGTTTGACCACTTTCTCACTTGATGGTCAGTAACGATGTAGTCGAAGATGTTATCGTGCTAGACCTAGAATGCTCACTGGCTCTCAAGGACAACTGCCTGAACACTATATATTTGGTGACAGTGTGTTAACCGAATACAAAAAAATGTGGTTATTCAATTCGGCCGTATATGTCTTTGTTATTTTTATGTGTGTTCGCGGATAACTTCTTCGTTTATGAACCGATATTAATTATTCTTTTTAGTTTGATAGAGTAAACTTCCGTGATGGTCTCATTTAAATTTCATCAAAATTAGACAAGCGGTTTTTGAGTAACACTCCAATAACTGAAAAGTGCTACGCATATCTCGACGATATTATAATTGCGGTTGAAGACATCGGAGAAGATACACAATGACAATTGATCCCGTAAGTAAAGCAAAGGTCACTGAAAAGGGTGAAAAAAAAAATTTACCAAAAAATGGAATCGACTTGAACACTCTTAAATGTGAAATAACTTTTCGAAGTCGGTACCATACGCACAATTGTTACTTTTGTGACCTATCATGGTGACGACATCAACAAGTTATTTCTCATTTTGAGTGTTGAAGTCTGTTTCATTTCTTGGTAAACATTTTTTCAAACTTGAGGTTGCTAGCTAGCCAGGTGGGTACTCGAAAGTGCCCTACTACCATGCTGGGAATTCGATAATATTTAAGTTTAATAAATAATAAATGTGGTTCACCGGAAACTTAAGCCCTTGGGGGGGATCGAAACAGTGTCCGTCAGTTTGACAGCGGACATTCCACCGCTGAGCTATTTGACCAACAAAGAGAAATTGTTTGTGTAAATTGAAGGAGCGTTTCTTTGTTATTTATCTATTAATTGATCGATCTAGCGATTGACCTCTATCTCATTTGACGATGAGTGGCTAGGCATATGTATGTTTGTATGTGTGCATGACGGTAATCAAAAAAATAAAATCAAAATAAAAATTTATTTATTTCAGGCAAGTTACACCCATTTAGTACAAATACAAAACAAAATTAAATGGAATACAATAAGATGTCAGATTTAAATACAATTTAATACTTATGTCAAATTTAAATAGTCATAAATAAAAAGGTAATCATTAAGATTAAATTAAATGAAAAGTCAAGTGTCAAGTCTAGTTAGTTCTAGTATCTTCTCTCCGGCACTGGCACTGACCATTTAAATAGTCATAAATAAAAAGGTAATCATTAAGATTAAATTAAATGAAAAGTCAAGTGCCAAGTCTAGTTAGTTCTAGTATCTTCTCTCCGGCACTGGTATTGCGATATGTCTATCGCAGCAATGCCGGAGGTAAGTACAGTCGAGTCTGGCTGCAATTATCTTCAGGATGGTGTTGGAGCTGGCCCGAACTCTGCGCACCAGGGACGCGGCGCGCATAATTCCATGAAAGCATGTAGTGTGCGCGTCCGCAAACATGCCGGAGGCGCTGCAAAATCGGGGCAGCCGCAACAACTGTCTGAAGGCATTGTTGTACAGGACACGGAGGTCACTGTAACTTCGTTTACTGTAATCAGCCCACAGACTGCACTTGTAGAGGGTTGTACAGAATGCTTTAAAGAGCGTAAGTTTGACCTCTGCCGAGCAACGTGCAAACCTGCGTGCTACCATGTTCGCTCTAACCGACAGTGCCCTCCGCTCCCGCTCAATGTCCTCATTGTCTTTGAGGTCGGTGGTGAGTACATGTCCTAGGTATTTATACCGTTTCACTCTTTCTAGTGGAGTCCCGTTTAGTAGAACTGGAGGTGTGTTCTGAGGACATTTTCCACGGTAATGCTCTAATGGTTGGTGACATCTTATTTAAACATTAGAAAATGATTTGATGACACTAAGTTTGTAACTTTTTCAAGTTTCAATATAAAACTCAAAGTCACTAATGACTATTATGGTTGGCATGTGATATACGTCCGATTTACTTTTTGTATATATCAAAGCAAGTCATACAAACAGAGGAGCTTTTTAAAAAGTTTTAGTAAGAAATACCATTTATGTAGATGTAATAAAACAATTTTCACAACGTTTGAGTAGTAGATTTATATAATTTCTCAACTTCGGTTTTGACGATTTATGTGTAGGTAGTTAATTTCAAAAACAATGCTTGTGATATAATATAAACAGTTCCATTCGACAGTGACAGACTGAGCGTAAGTTCGCGAGTATATCTTCAGACCGTTTAGATGAGACAGCGATATGTTGATGAGTGAAATAGCAACGGTCTGGTTTTACCTCGTGTCTTAATTCCGCCCACCTTCCCCTAACTAAATAAAATCTGTGTCTGTACAGTGATTACTCATTGGTTCACAATGAAGAGTCAAACAGACCTGCTGATGAACCTGTATCAGTATTTGTATTATATTTTGTGCCTAGTTCATTCAATCTGTCGTAGAATAATGCAGC
The DNA here is from genome assembly GCA_934044485.1 of Apeira syringaria. Classification (NCBI taxonomy): domain Eukaryota; kingdom Metazoa; phylum Arthropoda; class Insecta; order Lepidoptera; family Geometridae; genus Apeira; species Apeira syringaria. Next base: position 2,367,949 of record OW203662.1, read on the forward strand.
GTCTGTTAAGCTATTAACGTATTGATTTTGCGTTAGGCCTCGGTTAATATTATGCAAAGACTATTTAATCCTATAAGACTTAGTTCAAACGATAGAATACTTGATGTTAGCAGTACCGCAGTACCAATACTCATGCTGTATACAGTTTGGTGATGCTGATATATTTATTAATTCTAGAACCACTGGTAACAGAAGAGTTCCATGAATAGTACTTTCCAAGTGTGTATTGTCAAATATTATCACATGCATGTGATTTGCTGGACTAATCTATATTTTTTTAAAACTAAGTATGTGTTTGGGTCGAGCGCAGGGCAAACTGCTTTTAAGCAGATTGAAGTTAAGGGTTTGTTCTAATAATTGTATACATGACACTATTACGCTATTATTATTAAAGCAGACAGGCCAAAAGTCCAAGACAAGGCCAGACAGTGTCAAAAGGATCATAATTTTGTACACACAATAGGACGCAACATTGCTATAAACAAGACATATATTTTTGTTGGCTGGCTGCACGCGTTGGTAAATACTGTAAGTGCAGTAAGCAATTTATGTAATAATAAATAAATAAATAAAGCTAAATAATATACGGAATTAAAAACATTCCAATTATTTGAAGGGAAATTCGTGTACTAGTGTAACTCGCTTTGTTCATCTAAGCTATAGTAGCACTCCGCTAGACGTCCGATTTTATTCCTTCCTTTTACATCTGTGGGGATGTTGTGTTTAGCGCCATCTAATTTTAATTGTATGAATAATAACAATACTGACAGACAATCATTACTCTTGATATCGTATCGAGCGAAAGCATAATATCCTTATTCTCAGAGTTTTATGGCTTATTGCATTCTCAACATGCTAATTACGTGAGGTGTTTACGGGGGGAGGGTGTCAAGCCGAATCTCACCCAAACTCACATGGGGGAGGGGGTGGGTTCGACAAATACTCACGTTTTTTTTTTCCGCAAGGAACATTGTAATGTAGCGAGAATACGGATAAATTATGTAAAAATATTTTTTGTGTGGTTCTCACGATTTTAAAAATTCAACAAAATGAAGAACATATTCATTTATTTACATTAAAAATATGTATTTTCAAAAGTCTCACGTGAGATTATGGGTGGTGGGGGTCCAGCAAAATCTCACGACATCTTACCAAGGGGTGAGGGGGGTCGAAAAATCACTAAAAGTACCTCACGTAATTTATGGACCCCCTCCCTAGGCGGAACTTACGTTCAATAACTTTAAAATCTTAAAATTGAGAATGACTAAAGCTTCAATACTGTTTCCTTAATGCAGCTAAAGCCTTCAAATGACGCTCGTGGGTAGGTCATTAAAATCGATTTACAACGAACGTGATCGTAGCCGTTGAATGGATTCCGTATCGTAAACACGCAGTAAACCGCTTTGATTGTTCACCTACTTTACGGACCTACCAACATTGACATACCAGAGACATTGACGAAGGACTTGGCATCGTTTTGACTAAATGTGCCTAAATATTGAACACTCGGTGATTGAGATCCTTGTTGGTTTCAGCGATATCATTCCGACCATAAACATAAATAAATTAGCTTAATTAATTTTACAATAATTATTGCGAGTATAACTGACGTATTATTTTTCGATCACACTATGACACACTCCCACACAAGGATTCAATAATAGCAGAGCAACGCTACATGGCGTTTAAAAGCCATAAATTGAAGAAGAAGAAGAAGAAGAATTAAATAAAAAAGAAGTTTGATTTTGATTTAAAATTTTACATGTAAGTACAATATTATCATCTGTCTTATAATAAGTAATATTTGTCAGTTGTCTGTTATAGTTTTAAATTATATTACAGACACCAGCTCCTCCGAAAGGATGAAAGACCAAATAGATAATATTTCATATTAAAAGTATATTTCGTGTGTCGTAGGAGGCATGAATGCATACAAACATCCAAGACCCAGGACAAACATCTATTCTCATCACATAAATGTTTGCCTCTGCCGGGATTCAAACCCAGAGCCCCGGGAACCAGAAATCATGACACTGACCACTGAGGCACGGCAACCGTCAACACTATAACTGTTTTAGTATGATCTATCTGTCGGAGTGAATTTAGAATATATATTTAGTACTTCTAGTATTTTCAACAGATCTAACGTGGTCCAATTTTGTGTACTTTGAAAACGTTTTCAGGGTTAATATTTCTGAATAATGAAAAAGTAACAAGTTTTACGAAGATTTCAAACCAATAGTTTATTGCTGCTTACTCCGATACTTTCTGAAACTAAAGACTAACATATTGGGACGGGCCAAACTATGTACGGAAGTGGGATGTCCCGGCAAATCTGGAAGAGATGGCGACACCGTATGTGAGTTGAAAGGAGCTGCTGCAAACTCCACACTTGAACATTATCACTCATCAACCTAGAAACCAAACAAAACCCAACCTACCAGCCAACAACCAGCCTGATCGGATCATGTTCGATGATACTTTTTCTAACTTGAGGGTGGTGACTAGCTAGACGAATACTGGAAAGTATGCTTGAATTTGATTTCAACTAACATTCTAAAATGGGCGGAATAAAATCACATGTAAATAAAACATACAATACTTAATGTTTAGCGATTGACTTTTTGTTGATATTTTATGATATATATATCGCTTATACCATGAGCACAATATTGTGATGATAGTTACTTTTGTGAACTATCTCGTGACTTCAACAAGTTATTTCGCACTTTTGAGTGTTGAAGTCGGTTCCATTTTTTGGTACTTTTTTTAATCGTAATCTCTTTGAAAGGCACATTTTTAATTATTCCAATTATTTCTTTAGATGTCGCTTTTGATAGTCAGTCATTCCGTAGACAAGTATTCGCTATAGACATAAAGCTCGTCTAAACAAGAAGCGTTACTCATATGTTGAGTCAACTCGTTTATTATACGGGGTGAGGGGGGGGGGGGCACACGTGCACGTGAGACGATATGACAGATATCTGCTCAAACGTGCCAGCTGAGGGAAAATAATATTCAGTCGTACTTCGTATTCATGTAGATAAAGAACGGTATGTGTATTGTGATTATGAAACGATCAGACGCTATCGTCTATATAAATATATTTATTCTTTGCTAAATTATGCATTTGCAAATCATATTTAACACTATTTAATAAATCGTAATGCACATTTTTTTTAAAAAATAATATTATGGATGTACTCTCGTAAAGCCAAAAGGTTTAAAGGGGACGCCGACTCGCTGTATTTGGATTCATGTCTAGATGTTTTTAGCCTATGGAACCAACCCATCTGGGTTAGTTCCATAGGCTAAAAACACCGTTTAAACCTTTTGGCTTTGCGAGAGTACATCCATAATATTATTTATTTTAAAAAATGTACATAACGATTTATTAAAAAGTGTTACATATGATGGGAAAAAAAATATTCATATCACACTAATATTTTTAAGGCGAAAGTTTGTCGTTTGTCATATGTATGTTTGTTACTCTTTCACGATGAAATGGCTGAACGGATTTGCATAAAATTTGAAATAAAACTAGCCTATACCCTGGAATACCACAAACTACACTAAACTCTCCCACTTTGCACTAGAACTCCTCGAAGCTAAGGTAATAAAAAATAGAATAATAGTAAAAAGGACAGAAAAACATAAAGGAGGCCGAAAGAAGTCCAGAACATTCATTATACAAACGATAAATAATAATAAATCATTTATTGCCCCAAAAAAGAAATATTTATACAGGACATGTTTAATTAATTAAATATCTATGGCAAAATCATAGGAATGTATATATAAAGCTACACCCCATTCGTTGAGTACAGATATAGGTGCCTATAACATAAACAATCTCTGTACACCGACAGCACATCAATCACAAATCCGGAGCTGTGCTGTGTTTGTATCGCAAAAAGTTCCGCGCAAGTCAAATGTGTTCAAGTGCGGCTAAGCCTTGGATGAATGATGTAGCATTGATTTATGCCCCTAAAATACTTATTCTTAGATACTCTTTTGTTAGATCTTGTATAAATATATGACCTCTTTTGATTGTAATGGATCACATCAACACAGTTGCATAAGAATGGTTGATAAAGTTTTATATATTATGTACCTACCTATAACTTACATTACGAATCATGTACTTACATACCTACTATTAATGAAAAGATCAATTCATTTTAATATATAAAAAATGTATATTGTAAAGATTTTGCTTTATCACACTCTACTCCCGCACTAGTATTCCCTTTATCGCAGCGTGGAAGACACAATCACATCACACAAACATCGAAGACTCGAGACAAACATTCATGCTAATCACAAAAACATTTGTTTCTGTCGGGATTCAAACCCAGTGCCCCGTGGACCAAATATGACGTCACTAACCACTGAGGCAACGAATTTGAATGTAAAATTAGTAATATCAGCTAAATCCAAAATAGCATTATTCCACAGGAATTAGTGAATTTATCCACCCTATATTTTTTCAATCAAAAAAATAATCACCGAGTGATTCGGCGCTTTGCACATGTGTCGATGAACTCATTTTTACGGAAACTATGCCTTAGTTAGATGATGAAAATGAGACTTTTGATCATTGGCCTTCAATAGAGAGTGCTGAAATGTCGCGGACATGTTATAGCCCAAAGCCCTCCGGCAATATGGAGAAACTAATAGACATTGAAAAGTTGTAAGGGAAGGAGCCAGAGGACGTAGTCCCATAATATGACAGTCAGACAACTTTGTTTTTTATACTTTATAGAGATATACATTTCACCGCTATCTCACTTGATGGTCAGTGACTATGGTCGAAGATGTTATCACGCTAGAGCTAGAATGCTCACTGGCTCTGAAAGAACACACCTGAACACACTATGTGTTTGGTGACAGTTTTTAAACATGAGGGTGGTAGCTAGCTAGGCGACTCCATAGAATGTGAACTGTCTATTAAGCCATGATACAAGTGGATATAAATTTGTTACACGGTCCTCGTGGCTCAGTGATAAGTGACACTGACCTCGACCAAGAACCTCGACCCCAGGTTCGAATCCTAGCTGGGGCAGACATTTCTGTAGTGAGTATAGATATTTCTTCTTTTGGGTCTTGGATGTTTATGTGTTCTGAGGGAGGTATGGACATTTATCCATAACTGCCGCGACACCGGGCTTCCTAGTGCAGAGTTGTGAGTGTGAACGCGTAAGTTTCTTTTTTGTTGTTGTAAAATAACCATAGGAATGATCTCGTCCTGTTATCATAAACGCATTATCGTAAGTAGTTATCGAAAAACGACAGTATTTAAAAAAAAAGTGAAAAGTGCCTAATTACAGTGACTTATTGCTCCATTAAACTGCGCAAATCATTTATCAACCGCACGCCTACCCTGTTCAGCTCAGCTTCGATTAATTTCGCTCATTAAGCGTTTACTTGGATATCGGGGGTGTGAACATTGCACAGTTTTTAATTAGTAACAATGCTGCATATAAATGTGGATTCCTCATATTGGCAAAATATTTTACAATCTAAAAACAATGTCAACAAACATCAAGGTTTCTTAACAATAAGTAATTTGTGTTCCAGGAATATCCATCAATTTGATACACGACTCCGTAAAATACACGTCTTAGTTTTCTTTACATACAATATCAATGTTTGGCTCTTATACAAACGTAATCAGCCTAAGGCGATATGGAGACCTAGCTTCGCGCCATTTTCAATTACGTATAATATTGTCATAAGCTTTGATATATCCTGAACTTCTAAGGTCATTTCTTTATCGTTATCAGCACTTCAACTATAAGGACGTTATGCCTCTAGCATAAGGGCCGGTATGACTTTGCCTGCCTTCAGCTTTATAATGCGTTCTTGATGAGGTCGCCTTTTTTGCTTTTGCAGAAAATCCTACGTTGCGCTTGCCAATCAGGACCACGAATTCTCTTATCGGGAAAATCCCCATCCAACCCGCCAATATTATTATATGATAGATACCTTGGCTACTGCTACCTTCCAGTTCAACCCGCTTATTTTCTACACTATATACCTGTGATTTTCGCTATTTGCCTCCTTATATATAAATACATAATTGGATCTCGAAGAGAAGCCTTAAGAATAGCCCTCCAATTGCCCTCTAATAGCCCTCCAATAGCTCGCTCGTTAACCTTAAATGATTAAATTTAAAGCCATTTAAAACATTTTATCCAATATGTGGCTATTTAATTAATTTTGTCAAAGTTTCGGGTGCAGGGCTCATTTCGGGCAGAGAGGGCTGGACCGTAATCCAACCACAAGACCGGCTGCGGATCGAGATGGCATGGAATGTTGAATAAAAAGACCTTTACCAAGGATTTACTGTCTGTGTTGACAGGTATTAGCAGAGTTACAACAAGCAGGTCGTCTAGATTAAGAAATTGGGGAGGAAGACTTGGATGAGTAATTTCACTAATTACATGCTACTTCAACCACTGATTAAGGTGCTTATAAGACCCGATAACCTTAGATGAGCAAAACCGCGCACGGACCCGCCAATTGTTAGTATCAGGAGCGATAGAAATAAATTAAGATTGCCTGGAAAATAGTTACATTAGAAAATTACATGTTTAATTTCTATGCTTTACAAATTTAAAGTTTATTATAAATACAGTTTAAGAGTTCAACCAAATTAGTATGTCTTAACACGCATTGTTAGGCACTACAAATACAACACAAACAGAAGAACCTAAATAGAGAATAGCAAGTGACAGAAAAACAAATAAAGGTTTATGACGTCACCTTATCTTTTGCAGCACATGGAATAGATTTTCAATCGGCTCAAAACTGACGTATTTTCTGTGAAAGCCAAAGAAATGTTTTTTTATAATTAATTGGAAAACAGTTTTTACATTTATTTTACGTTAGCCACAGGACAGCGTATCTATTACTCATTCGCATTGTGAATAATGTTCCTAATCTCACCTTTAATTTATCGTATTAATATTATTGATTTGAACAACGAGAACGAACATTCAACTGTTTGAGAAAGAGAATTGCTATGTAGCGATGCATCTTGTCTAAGCCAAGTATTTTATTAGCGACGTACCGCTAAACGCAAATGCCACAGAAGTCTCGTACTGTGTGATTCACCAGATCGTTTTTGCACTTTAAAAAGTATCTGTAAAATGTAGAACAATTCTATCTCCATCGGCATTCCCTAGTAGATACCCTAGATACCCACTCGACTAATATGCGTAAGCTAAACCGTAGTTAAATCTAAATTATGTCGAATTCTTACCAAACTTTCAACCAAAAAGTAAGTATTTTGAATCTTGGTATATATTCTGCAATACATCTTCTGCATTTGGCAAGTTTTACCTTAGCCTTTTTAGTATGACACTCGACTTGAGCCTCGAGAGGAACATATTTGCAAATACGGAAATACATTCCAGGAAAAATTCTACATTTGAACATTGCAGCATTTTGTACTTTGTTCTTTTGTTTAGAATGTACAATGGAAGAAAAGTTTTCAATCTTGGAACAGACAAATATTACTCATTCTGTTTTAAAAGCTGTAAATAAATAAAAATACATTTAATATTACATTCCACAATTGTTTACGGAATTTCTGCTATTACGCTGAAATGCACTAATATATTTAAAATTCTCATTAGTAATTTGATTTCGTAATACTAATAAAAATGCTAAACTTATTATTAGAACAGATTCATCCGATTGCGGGAAGTTCAACGCCAAATTACATTGCGACTCATTTCATGTAAAAGTACCCGCAACTTTGTAAAAAGATCAAATTTCACACAATCATTACTGTAGAACTCTATGTTTCATAATTTTAGTCAGTAATATACTAGTTCTGTTCAATCAAAGAACAAACATATTACTATCTATGCCATACTCTTGTAACTAGAGTGTGTTGACCGTGAATGAATGAATGAATATTTATTTGTGGTAAATAGCGTATTTTTACATACGAGAATTTCATACAAATGCCCATCATGAATGTAAATAGCGAAATTAACACAGCAATCCAATTAGGCAGAGTTCACGCACCGCCTTCGACGTACGCAGCGCGGGCGATTGAAGATTTCATTAATCATCTCAATTATGTCAGCTAACAAGGGCGACGACACTTTTTATTAAATTTTGGGAGGTTTTTTCGAATTGAACAGTTATTAGACTAACTACAAGATACCTTATCTGTTATTTTTCTTATTAAATTCCCTAGCTGCGCCTCACTTTTTCACCCGCCTGGACACACATGGACCGTACGGTTTTCCCGCTACCTCAATTATCCCACAGCCACTGCCAGGATTTTGGATCACACGTCGCATTGAGCAAACGCTCTGATCAGTTTTGGAAAATTCGATGAGCTCCAGGTCCCCACGGGCCCAATGTCTTAACACCAAACGGTTCAAATATTGTAACCACTACCTAGGTTAGGATATTTTCGCCGCTTCCTGCCCTAACATAAGTTTCGGGAGGATGTGACGGCGCACATGCGTTGCCGCCGCTTTAATTTCCAGAAAATTATATTCCATTATTTCCATTAATATCGTCAGGTCTTTGACCGTCGTCACGCATGAGGCCATTCGGTTTAAGAATGGCTGCAACATTGGCGCTGGCAATGAGTGTTAGCTCTCAATATTTCGGCATTATTGCAAGCATCATGATCATGACTATACACTAAAAATACACAGTCAATATCACTGTTTCTAAAATCAATATTTAATTTATAACATTAAACAATTTAACCTTAGACTAACGGTGTTTAAAATGTAGAGGTTGCAATGGGTACTAGAAGCACTAATAAATTAACAGCCGTTCTCTAACAAAGGCTTGTAACAAAGGAATTCCCGAAACTAGCTCCCAATTTGTTTAACTGAACAAGGGTCTACAAAGCGGCACTACAATGGTTTCTCGAGACAAGTTTGTGCTGTTCGTCTGTAAACAGTGAATAGTATCATTATTAGGAACTTTTACACGTACTAGTATAATGACGTTCGTATGAGAACACTGTTTCTATTTGAGTTTTATCATTTATTTGGGTTGTTCCTCTCTGTCTCGTGGTCTTGTCTAGGGGACAAGTAAGAGAAAAAAATGATATATAATATGCATTGACACATGCTAAACGGAACTTAAGCTAGGGAAAACAGGCTTCTAGTTAGATTTCAGGTCTTAAACACAGAATACCGTCCTGTCGCACTCCACAAACTGCAGAAGCAGAGCAAGAAGGTCATTGGTAGCGACTCTCTGGTCGATCATAGGCTACAGAGCCTTGAACACCGACGTAGAGTTGCTTGCCTATCGGTTTTCTATCGGTTACATTTCGGCGAATGTGCACTGGAATTACATAATTTAATTCCACCTTCTCCATTCTATCATCGGTCAACCAGACGTACGACTATGCGCCACCGCTACATGGTAGATATACCACCATTACGCACGAAGCGTTTTGCTTCCAGTTTTATAATGCGTACTGCCAGAGAGTGGAACTCACTGCCTGAGTCTGTGTTTCCCGATATGTACAACCCCGGAGTCTTCAAGTCGCGAGTGAATAGGTTCCTTCTAAGTTTGTGTGCTCCACCTTAGACCGCGTCGTCGCTTAACATCAGGTGAGACAGTGGTCAAACGCAAGCTTATAATCTTTTAAAAAAAAAAAAAAAAAAAAAAAAAAAGAAGTATTGTTTTAATTTTTTTTTTTTCATAAATTTGTCATAATATCCAATTATTATTATTTTTTTTTATTATTACACTTAAATAATTTATCAACTTAATTATTAATTCATCTCTCCAGACCCTCGGCACTTGTCAGGTATTGATATAACTACGTGTAAGCTTACAGTTCGATCTTTATTTGACACTAGCTGAACCCCGCGGTTTTACCCGCGTGATCATGATTGATGATGATGATGATGACGAAAAGTAACCTATATGTTATTCCGGGTCCTGAAGTAACTACATACCAAATGTCGTCCAAATCCGTCGAGCCGTTCTGGCGTGATTGAGTAACAAACATCCATCCAAACTTTCACATTTATAATATTATAATGGGTTACGTATACGCGTCCAATTTCAGTGTATCACACTAAGCTTGTTCTGTAAAGCACTATTGTAACTACCGTGACTTCATCCCCTTAACCCCAACGCAAGATAAAATTCCAGTAACATCCAAAACATATGCCATTACAAGTGTAATATGTGGCTGCGTTCGCGTGAGTTAAAGGGCAGTTTACTGGACTCGGGGCCGCAATAAAATGAACGCACCGTTCTAATGTTGGCACATACCGCAGAGTTGCCAGTTGCTACATGTCGACAAACTCAACTGTATTATGTATGTATGTGGTGGCAGAAACTGATCAAATAATAACGCCAAGAAAAATAGCCAGTTCATATCGAACCAGTGTAATCGAAAAATATATCATTTGTACAATTACTAATTTGAATGAGCCGTTTACAAAAATAAAACTAGTTCGACAATACTTACTAGATGGCGTGACAGGAATAGAAGTTGATCTGTCAGTGTCAGTTGAGAGAAATAAGATAAAGTATGTTATCTGGCATACATTTATTGTTTTGTTGTGAACATGGTTTGGTAAGAAATGTGTAGGTCAAGATGAAGAAAAGTACAAGGGTCCAAAATAGAGCCGGGTCATCAAAAAGTAACCTAAGAATATTGCAGGATCAAAAGTGAAAATAGATTGACAAATAAACACCCGAGTCGTAGACTAGTAAGAGGACTTGTCATTGATATTTTGACAGTGACAAAAAGATTTCACATCTAATTAACGCCATATATTGGGTACTATTATTAATACGAGTTTCTACTTTTAAGAGTAGGTACGTCTAATTCATTACGTATCATAACGTATTTTGCATTTTTCTTATTTATTTTATTTCAGTTATATTAAGTTGTTAATAGGTATGTATTTAAATGATGCTTATAAATTCGTAAGCCCACAAATATACGCCACTATTTTAAACGCAAGAACGCGTTCATCGTTAGTATAAAGACCTGTATCTGTTATATTCTTAGCCAGTTCTTCTCGTGCAAGCATATTCCTGAAGTCCCTTCGTCTTTGTTTTGAAGAAAACCACATCTGAGAAGTCAGGTCTTATACATGTATTATGGGTTCGTTTTTTTTTTACTTATTATAAGTTTTCGTTTGACAACTGTCTCACCACGTATAGGTAAGGTGTTTGCTTACCGTTTTGTGTTTCTTTTTATTTCCGCGACCGATAATGGTGTCTATGGTACATTTTAGATAAAGTATTCCACGAAATTGGATGTGCGTGGTATACAGGACGTTAATTGTCATCACTAAATATATATACGTATAGATGCTAGCGGGTATATACAACATAGTAATAATGTCCGTTGAGAAACAACTCAATAGAATTGCCGGAGGCTGGACGAAGATTAACTAAGACACATAGTACATAGTACATGTCTAGGGTATAATGTTGCCAGTTTCAGTGGACACCGTGGTTTATTAGGGACACTATATCCTGAGAAAAGGATACGTTCATAGAAATATATTGCCGACGTTTTACGGCTCTATCTCACTTGATGGTCAGTGACGTTGTGGTCAAAGATATGATCACACTAGACCCTAGAATTTTCACTGGCTTTCAAGGACTGCTGTGTGAACACACTATGTGTTGGGTGACAGTTTTTAATACTTGAGTACCCTGTATCCTAACTGCACCATGCTTGGAATTTGATAACGATGTTGCTGTCACACGCACACATGCGGTAAAACGTACGTATGATTAAAGAGTTTTGTGCCTTCCCGTCATCCCACGGGAAACATCAATATTATTGGGATAAAGGTATTCCAGGCTATGAACTGTTTTCATTCCTAATTACATGCAAATCCGTTCAGCCATTTTAGCGTGAAGGAGCAAAAGCCCGGGTTGATTATGACACTATCAAATACTAATATGATCCAACCGGGGCTGTTAAGTCGCGATTGAATAGGTACCTTCTAAGTTACGAACTACACCTTAAACCGCGTCATCACATTACATCAGGTGAGAAAGCGGTCAAACGCAAGCTTATAAAAAAAAATATATATTAAGATAGTAGTCAAAACCATGGTATAGTTGGTTCAAAATATACAATTGTGTGTAGTTCTCCTTTGAAGAGAATCTCTGAATTAGCATTATTGATTATATATATAATATCACCTACATATATATATAACCAATGTTGTTTTGAGTATGTGACACGTGGGGTTACCATTCAAAGTATAGTTAAGTAACTAACTAACAGAAGCTTGAAAGCAGTCAGATTGAGAAGGGTGAGCCTAAACCCAATCCATTCAATCAGTGCAGGTTACTCATTTAAGGCTGTACCATTTGCAAAATATATAATTTTGATTTTTTTACTATTGTTGTTGAGAGAGCTATCTCTAAAAAAATTTAAAAAAATCATTTGTGAGAACGGTTTACGAAGGCTAATTTTGGATGAACAAAATTTGAATTCATTTGTTAATTTATTAGTAAAACAAATATTTTTGAGCGACCATATTTTTCCCATATCAAAAATTCTCGCGGCACAACAAATGCGCTTGAACTGTGTCTTACACCAGAGTATTAATTCTACTAAACACATTGTTCATAGATTGTCAATGAATTGTCGTTTTTGCTAGTTTTGCTATTATTCTTCGAGTATAATTGTAATAGTAGTAGTTGTTATAATTATCTAAATTATATCTTAGTTATTTATATATTTTTCGACTAACTACGTTCATTCTTATAAAGTTGTAAGATTTAAAGTAGATTGTATTGATTTCGTTTGATCGGTCGAGACTTCGACGGCTTGCTTGTGATTTGTTCAAGGACTTGACCAATCACAAGCAAGAGTATAACAGTGGGGGTAAGCGAACAGACAACGCATTTTGGAAGTATGCCGCCATTCGTTTTCCGAAATTTGTCTGAGTAACTTGTATCGTGCCGCTGTAGGCTTTGTTAAGTAAGATTGTACCTCTAAATATATATAGCAATAGCAACTAAAGCAATAAAGCTGATTTTCAAGTTCACAAAGAGTGTTTTTGATTCAAAGTCCTTGCTTCTGAGTGTTAAACCAGTACGGTTAATATAGTTGTATCCACAGATCTAATTTCTAACGCAATGCCTATATCAAGATGCAATCGTTATTTTAGCGGAGTACCAAGCTTATCTATAATTACATTTGAATTATTTTGGCAATTTTTAAATCGCTTGTCTTAATAAATAAGAGAAATGGCACTCTGAAGCAATGTAGAAAATAAATAAGTCGAAACTTGCGAATAGTTTTTTTTTTTGAGTCCGTAGTACATTCCCCAAAGTATATTATTTTAATGTTTTGAATCAATTCGTATCAGGATTTATCCCCCTTTCCCCTTCAGCCTGCACCTTAATCTCGTAATTAGTACCTCTTAAAACCTTAACAAGCGTAACTGTAATTACTTATCATTGCATATATCACGATCAAATAGTTTGAAACTTGAGTTTTAAATTATAAAGTACGTTGAGCAGTTTCGCAAGTAATTCCCCTGTGTTAATAACAGACGAATCCCAACGGAATTCAATTCAATTTTAAATGGTTTATTTAACTTGTAAAATACATTTCCAGTGTATCAAAGAATTACAATGTTTACTAATAACTAATTACAATACTGCAGCTACTACAATAACATTCGAGCAATCCATTTTATGTTTACTTAAAACATAAAACCTATTTCGCTTTAGTGAGATCAAATCGGCTACAATTGGTAACGAATTAAAAACATCTTGTGATCGGATCAATGGGGCGTTACTTGAGCCCTCTGCTTAAACCGACCCACTACGCTAATTAAGAAGTTCGCGTCGATCGACTTTAAATTTACTGCACCAAAGTTCTGGAAATTACAAGACGACAGTGTTTAAATCTGTGCGCAGACGGCAGGCTAAAAGTCGTGTCGAATTCGCTAATTGTGAAAAATGTTTTTTGAACTGATAATTCTTTAGCGGCGTTGTGCGCTTTTGTGGGATGGGTAAAAAATGTTAAACTCGCGTCAGGACACGTGAACTGATCGAAAATTCGTAAGACGGAGGGAGAGTAGACCGTCGGCGCGGCGTAGGAGATGAAGTAATATTCCCCTCTCTTTCTTCCGCGCAACGAAAATGTATGCCTGCTCCTGCTGTTTCGATATAAATTGTCATGTTTGTGTACGATAGCGCAATAAATGAATATTGTATTTTACCACATAAATGATAGTACTTTTATACTGATAAATAAAGCAATTCGTGCGAAATTATACCATAACCATTCCAAAATGCACAACATTAATATTCATGTTTTCACTTCTGCCGGCACTCCCGGAGTGCAACCTGTTGTTTTACTGCACATATTCTACCAGGATTCTATGGATGAGAGATGATGATGATCATTCATAAGAAATGAACATGTTGAAGGAAGATCGTAAGTATTGTTAAATTATCTCGTTGAAAATCGCTAGGTTTTTAATTCATTTTGCTTAAATATAAACGTCATATTATAAGTTTACTTACACATTTCTGCATTTTTATTATCCGGTTGATTTGTATTCATACATTTTTGTAACCGAAGGTATCTACGCCTCTGTGTTACAGAGACATTGCGTCGAGGGCATTAGGGCTGTCTTAAAACTTCCAACAAAATGAAATTAGTCAAATGCTGAAGCGGATTTCTAATTTTAAGGTTAAGTGCCTCTAACTTAGGAAAAGTCCTCGAACTCATAATAAGTTGAAGCTCCTGATTAAGGGTTGTTGGAGCAGATGTAATTAATTCCCTTGTTCAAAGTTGCCTCCCCCATTCTCACATACAGCAAGTGCTCTTATTGCCATTCACTGATGAGCTTACTAATTTAAACGACACTAGAAGTTCTGAAAGCGGTGTCCACATTATATTTTATGTTTATTAACTCAATTGTGAGCCGAAATGAAAAAAAAATTTAATATAATTTTCCAATTGACCAACTAAAATTTTTATGATAAAATCGTTTTAATATGGTTTCTTGTCAAAACAAATGTTATATTTTTACTTGGGTTAATTGAGATTGTTCTTATTTCGTAATGTTTCTGTCACAAAATAAAGTATATATTATATCTATGTCTAATATGTTTTTAAATACCACAATAATTGGTAAAAAAATCTTAAAGTTTTTATTTTTTACATAGGTAATTTGGAAAACAAATTCGTAGCTCACTATATCACTCGTCCGTTTGAGCATATATTTACCCAGTTGGGGCAACCCCGAAAAACCAACTAAATATATTCCACGGAAAATCTCAATTCCAGGATAATTAATTTGACTGCTGGCAAAGTTGTTTCCAACAAAAATGTTGTTATAATATTTAAGCTGTTCACAGGGAAAATGGCGTTTGGTATAAAATGGAGGCAGTCATGCGGTAGTTCTGCTATAATGGATTTCGATGTCAGACTTACTCAGCAGTTTTAAACCTACATACTCTTATGAATACGCAACTTTGTTATATGCGTATATATGTGTATATATAAATTCATAGTGGAAAATGTTTGGGAAAAGCATGAAACTCAAGGTGTCAAAAACTATCACACTAATATTTGACTAATATAATTATATATGATTTGACTAAAATATTTGACTAGCCGGCTGGCGCAGTTGGTAGCACTCTATTTTCTGAGCCGCTGGTCCCGGGTTCGATTTCCGGACAGGTCAAACATTTGTGTGTATGAACATGTCTGTTTGACCTGTGTCTGGGTGTGTATAAGTATATATATATCAGTCATCAGGTTACCATAGTACAGGCTCTGCCTAGTTTGAGACCTGAAGATCTTGTGTGAATGTTAATAAATAAATAAATAAAATAAAATATTATAAGGGCGAAAGTTTGTCTGCGGTTTGTATGTTTGTTACTCCTGCACGCTGAAAGGGCTGAGCGGAATTGTATGAAATTTAGAATGAACATAGCTTGCCTGCGCCCCGTGGTTTCACTTTCCTCTTTCATGGACCGTATTTTCTCGCTATCTTAACTAACTCACTGGAACTATACTTCTACTTTCACCTTTATAATATTAGTGTGATAATGAGTTTATTATAGTGTAGAAGTGTAGACGCGCAAGCGATTGACCACTATCTCACCTGATGCTGAGTGATAATGTGGTTCACGATAGACCACTCTATCCACTGCTATCAAATGATGTGCTAATGCTAATAAAAAATAGTATAAATATTATTTTTTAACATTAATTCTTAATTTGTAAGATTTTATATATATGTAAATATCTATTACTTTGAACTCTCACATCATATAGATGTGTTACTTATATCAGTTAATTACTATGACTATCTCTTTATTGTTTTTTTTTTTTTATTAGGAATAGGCAAACGTTTGACCTCTATCTCAACTGTAAGTAAATACCTACTCGAAAGTACGCCACGATAATCGATCGAGCTATCATCGCTTCAAATATAGTATATACATAAGCTACTAGGTACATACATAAACATAGCAACATGACTACGTAGTATTGAAATGTATAACTATTATGCAGTTACCATACATCTGATCTAAGCGTGTCTAAGCTTCCCTAGCTTACAGGTACGCAAGCTTATCTCAAGTATTCATATTATGTTGCTTTGTACTTGCTACACAACACAGTTTGGAATGTTGCTAGTTATTTAGAACATAAATCATTTCGCAAATATAGGGGTAGATAGATAATCAATTTGGCTTAGCATGACGCACAAAGAGCTTAGTCTCACAGCACAGTCTCATACTTGTCAGTTTATGAATAACGATGATAGCGTTTATTTATTTTGCTTTGAAGTTTCTTTACCCGTTTCGGATTTGATAAATTTGTTCACATATTGTAAATACATTTTTGAGAGATAAAAGGCTACAGATAAAGCATTTTAAAATTACGGAACTGATAAGGGTTTTATCACCTATTTCCTGAAATGTTTAATCTATCATAAGAATGCTTTTGTGGTGAAATTAAAGAATCATTTAATTGATTGATTTATTGATCTTAGCCCTGTTTTGGGTCAAGATTTTACAGTCAAGTTTTTGGTCTGTCGTCAGTCAGTAACGTAGGTATAGGGCACCAAAACCCTACTGTATTTTTTTTCCGATGCCTTTATTAAAATAAAACACTAATAACTAATTACTATACTGCAGCTACTACAATAACATTTGAGCAGTGCACTGGCTATTGGCAGCCTATAGATATCTCAAATGCACTAACTCGCTACCAGTTGGCAGAATGCTAGTAGCAATATTTAATAATAAATTAAATATTATTTATGCGATTGTGTTTAATAGTAATAATTGTATGTAATGTTTTTCCATGAAGCTTCCAGTGTAGGTTTTCTTTTTGGAATTAAATGACTGAGCCGGATTTTTTATCGCATTTGGTGTATGCCACGAGCATTTACGATGAAAACTGGTGTCTGTAATTCAAAATTGAATCTTGTGTTTACTAAAGAAGAATTTTTCTCGGATATGCATGCGTCTTCGCAGAGAAACGATGAGTGGCGCTTTTATGCGCATTCCTCATATAACATTTACGCGGAAAATCTATTACGAGCTGCGAACATTAGCGGACGCTTCTTCCTCTATTGAATAATTCTGTTGGCGCGCTCAAAACATCGTGTTAAACATTCTACGAAGATTATCAGGCGTGTTCTGGACTGCACTGGACCAACGCAGGCGAATATTGTCGCCACAAAACCCTTTGATGCTCGCCATTTACCGATAGTGCTCCGATTTCGCGAAGATTCGCCATAAGCCGCTAATGTATCGAATCACGAGATATACCGAATAACATCTGAAACATTTTCGATTGAGAAGAAAATGCTCTCATTCTAAATCTTTTTGGACTTTCGCGACTTGACACATTGTTAATAAAATGATCGGGACATGATCGTGTTAATAACATTTAGTAATTCGGTAATAGACGGTCGCCGCGGCGCAGTGGTTAGTGACAGTAGTAGTAGGCAGTAGTGTGTCAGTGACATGACCACTATGTTTCCGGGATCCTAGGTTCGAACCCCAGCAGGGGCAAACATTTGGGCGATGAGTGTAGATGTTTGTCCCGGGTCTTGGATGTTTGTGTGCTGTGTGTGTGTCTGAGTGTTATGAGAAAAAATAAATTTTTTCTTAAAGTTTCGACATGATTTTGCGTGAATTATTTGCAAAAAAAAATCGGATCCATCTATATTCCATATTTATTCTACGTGCGTATGGAAGGCTACCGCTGCGTAACTCGCGTAATCGCCACGCTTGGTAGACGGGTTTGCGAGCGCAATATGTTAGTTTAGAAGGACTGGCCTTCATCGTCACCATATAAGAACTATATTCTTTTCCTTTAATAACAGAATCAGTACCAATGCTTACCTTTTCTTACCTTCTTCCTTACCATTCCACTTTCATGTTATCCTGACTTTACTCACTATTTTCTGGGAACAGTAATAGGTGTCGCTCTACTCAGAAACACTGTATATAATGGACAGCAAATGAAAAACGACGCAATTGTCGCGTCGGTCGGAGGGGGCGGCGAGGGACGAATCTTTCTATACTGGCATAGTAACTAACATCGAATCTGTTACCATTGACCGCGCGCTTCACTAAGTAACTGTTGTTGTTACTGTGAAGGACCGCAATAGCCCCCTTAAAGCCTTTTTATGATCTATTTGTATCGACTCACCACTACGCCATCCTATATAATACATAGGCATTGAAAAAGATACGGACATTTTACTGTTATAATTAAATTGTGTTATAAAAAGGTAGAGTTTCAGAAAATTACTCGATTGCTATTTTATAAAATCCTGCAATTAAATTGGTGTCAGTGTTACTTTGAAAAGTATATAACTAAAAACGTTTGTTGCTTTAACAATGCTTCTGCTGTTCGATGGTTTTAAAGGTAGGTATATAAATGGACTTGGAAGTTCGAATTACGAGTGGAAAAGTTTAGTATATAGATAACTTCTAGAATGTCCTGCTCCATCTGACTGGCCGGTTGGCGCAGTTCGTAGCACTCTGCCTTCTGAGCCGCTGGACCCGGGTTCGATTACCGGACAGGTCAGACATTTGTGTGTATGAACATGTCTGTTTGACCTGTGTCTGGGTGTGTATATGTATATAAGTATATATCAGTAATCAGGTGACCATATTACAGGCTCTGCCTAGTTTGGGAACTGAAGACCTTGTGTGAAAAAAAAAAAAAATAAAAGAAAAAAAAAAATGAATATATTCTTTAAGTATGTTGATATTATACTAACAATCCGCCCCCGCTTCCCTCTTGTGATGGTCAATCACTAAATATCAGGTGAGATAGTGGTCAAACACTTGCCTATTCTCAATAATAAATATTTAGTTAGAGGAGAAAAAATATAAAAGAATATACATAATATAGTAGAGGAAGGTATGGATGGACCGCGTGAAGAATGATAATATTTATAAAAGGGTCAGCACTGGGAGTACTAGGATAGAAAAGAGAGGAAGAATAAAACTATGCTGGTTGGTGTAAGCGTGAGATAAGGACAAAAAACAATTTTCAAACGAGTATAAATCCTACTAACAAATGAAAAGTGAGTATAAATGTATGTTTGTTACCCTTTCACGCCTAAACGGTTGGATGGATTTGGATGAAATTTGCAATGGAGATAGCTTTTATCCTGAATTAACACATATTTTAATTATCACCATCATACCGTTTTTTATAACAACGCAGGCAAAACCGAGGGGCGCAGCTAGTGTCAAACAGTTGGAGAAAATAAAACCGACACAATAGCGAGTCTCATTCTGCCTATCAAGGTATTGTTTTCAGATTTTCCGCCTCTCTTAATATTGACGTATTCGAAGCGACAGCGACCGCTGAATTGAAATGAATGGCAGTATCTGGAGAGATAAGGCTTCCTTCCACCGATTACTTTTACACTGTTGCGACAAAAACTTTCCAACTGATAAATTTTCAGATGAAGGCTGCTCTTATTTTCCAAGCACACTTCCGTTGGCGAATTCATATTTCACGATCAGAAGGATTTCTGCGTCCAGTTCAAAATTGGAATCACGATTGCTCAAAGGAATCGTTTTGCTGAGGCATGATTTACCTCTGTCGAAATGAAAGCAACAATTTGCTTTGAAATCAGAAATTGAATATTATTTTTGTGTATTCTGATGAGGTAATTGATTGTAAATTTGTTGTGGCATTGCAATATTGTGTGTGCGTGTGTGTGTGAGAGAGAGATTAGTAATTTATTAGTATTTGACGGTCACCGAGGCTCAGTCGTCAGTGGTGTGACTTCTGTTCCCCGGGGACCCTGGGTTCGAATCCAGGCAGAGGGGAACATTTTTGCGATGTGTGTAGATGTTTGTACCGGGTCTTGAATTGGGCTTGTGTGCCGTGATTGTGCGTTTCCATGCTTGCCGCGATACAGGGAATCATAGTGCGGGGTTTGAATGTGAGGAGAAAAAATGGGCAGGCTTTTGATGATGGTAATTGTCTATTAAATGTACATATAAGAAGCAGAAACTTTTATGCCGAATAGTGTTTTTCACTTTGTGGAAAGTTTTTAAAATTATGTCCGTTTAACGTTGTCCGTGTGGAAATAACTTACTTTTAGCTCTACGTCATGGTTTATTCAAAAAAAGTTTTGTACGACCTTTTTGCAGGGATGTTATGGGCGGTTCTATGAATATTTTAATAACCTTTCTACGCGCGACGTTGTTATTTAAAACCCTAAAACTTTGACATACATGAATATATGACGCTGAAGAGACGTCAATTAAATAATTATTGGGATAGATAAGATTAGAAAATTCTTTATTGTTACGCCTTATCCCACTAATATTTTAATTTTCCAAGTTTCAGCGATAAGGGGTAACAAAACAAACATAAAAACGGCAAACGACATACAAACTTTCGCATTTATCATATTAGTGTGATATCAAAGTCAATGTTATGTGGATCTGATTAAATAATAATGCATAATAAAAAAATATTTTGTGCCATATAAGTATAAAAAAACATGCCTGTATGAATAATTATTTACAATTTATCTTCCAAATACTTCTTAGATGAACTTACCTACTATATAATTAAAGCGTTGGAAAGTTTCCCGAGCTCCATTAACTCATTTGAGACTTGTTTTTAACTTTGTAAATTAAAACTGCTGTAACAAGACATACTTAATTATTTAGGTCGAGGAACCAGAAAACAAAAACTTTGATAGACTCACCTGGTGCACCAGAAATAATCAGAGAGTGATCAACTATGAGTAAGTATCTATATATATGTATGTAAATATATCATTATAAAAATAATTTGTTGTTTTTTCGGTGTTTGTAAAGTAGAATAAGTAATAGATTTGTTACTCAAAATATCAAAATTGCATATTTTTAAAAAGATATTTTTTGACTGAGCGTAGTCTCGTCTAGAGCGTATATATATATAAGTCAATATTTATAATTGTTATTTGTCAATATATTTAATTCAATATTTATTACAATATGTCATCTATAAATAAAGTCAACAAGCGTAGGACTACGCTCAGTCAAATATATATTTTAAAAAATATCAGCAAAAACAGCGTGCTTGAAATATCTATTCAGTTTATTATTACTAAGGTTTATTTATTACTATAATTATGCTGTAAAAGGCTAAATTGTTTGTACATAGAAACTATTTACAACTTTATACATTACAGTTAAAAATGTTACCGACCGAAATGGTACCGACTTCGACAAGTTATTTCACACTTTTGAGAGTTGAAGTCAGTTACATTTTTTGGTATTATTTTTTCAGTGGCCTTTGCTACTCACGGGATCAATTGCCAAATCAGTGATCCAATCGGTGAACCAATAACTGAAAAAAAGGGAGTCACAATATTGTCGGACATTTTTTGGTTTTATCCTCAATACTTTCGCAGCGTATGCAATATAAGACAAGTATTGTCTAAATTTTTACAGCTTGGGTTGGTTTTTGGAGGGATTTTTATGGATCTCAATTTTTTTCTAGTAATAAATATAGCCTATGTTACTCAATGATATTGTAGCTTTCTAACGACAATTAAATAGTAGTTTTTGAAACTGTATCATAATAAGGGTTCTGAAAACACGAGTGTAAGTTAATTCGCCTACGGCTCGTTTTTTATAGCTTTTAATATAGCATTACGCGAGTGTTTTAAGACCAAATTATGTGCAGTTTCATACACTACTTTATCTAATCTCATAAAATAGATAATGATATTTACGTCAAATGACAGTTTATGTTCGAATTTATTTGTAAACGTTTAGCGCCAAAATCCATTTGCTGGTCGCGCATACGTGTAGCTACGCGTCCACAGACTATATGTAGAAAAACTGCATTGCAACCTCCGCGGTCCAGCTGAAGTTGTATGAAAAAAAGTTAACATTTGGATACAGTTGTCATTGAAGAGCTGTATCGAAATGTTAGCTTTTTAAATTTATTTCTGTCATTAAAGTTTTTGAATTTTTAATCTTTATATTTCAGTATGAGATTAGATAAAATAATTTTTGAAATCAGTCCAGTAGTTTTGAAGTTTATTCGTTACATACAAAAATTCAATAATACAAATCTTTCCTCTTTATAACATTGGTGTAGAAGTGTAGATTTAGATACATAGTGCACCAGATATCAATATGTTATAATTATTAAAATAAAATACTTAATTACAATAGCTACTACAAAAACGTTTGAGCAATCCACTAGCTATTGTCAGCCTAGCCAGGGATAACCCAAATGCTCTATATTTGATACTTTAGCTAGACACTTTAGCAGTAACTGAAGGTGCGCCAAATATCAAAATGATCTTGCCTTCTTGTCTTGTAGAAATCTTGGTAATCATATCAGGATCTTAAATGTTAATACCTTAATTTACATTCCCGCTAATATTAAAGAGACGTGCGTCGGCTTAGATGTGCCAAAGTAATTATTTCGAGGCCCCTCACATGTTTCTGTGACATCTTTTGATGTCACAGAATAATGTCAACCTACACATGTCACAATAATATCTCGTATAAGGATTATTTGGGCTTTTAATAATGGGCAGGAGTATAATTATAGGAGTATGACCAACTTTATGGTAATATTACGATATTATGTTGTTGGATAACCGTTCTATGTTTAAGACAAAATATTTTTTTAATATGTTGTCTGTATCTGATAATAGTATCGTAATATGATGGCTTTATTAAAATAAAACACTAATAACTTATTACAATACTGCAGCTACTACAATAACATTTGAGCAATCCACTAGCTATTATTTTAACCACTACGAAGTGTATGGTCCCAAAATACAGGCCTTGCCTAGTTTTGGGGCCCATTCATTTGTTAATTTAATGGTGATTGTCAAAATGTAATTACCGATACTATTATGTTAATACTAAGTATATTTTTTCTCTAAGTATATAATTTCTTTTAAAAGTGCTATGTAAAGAGCTACTCGGGGTTTCGAATGAAATGAGGGCAGTGGGCAGGGTATACGACGCTTAGACCTGATGATAAACACGATACAAACTGTTGAATCGCATCACAATTATACTATAATTTGAGTGATGAGATGAGAAGTGTTGTAAGCTCAGCGGGAGGAGCGTCGGCTGTTAAACTGACGGACACTGGTCCGATTCCCAACTGCTTGAGCTTCCGGTGAAGATACAACCGTCATCAAATCCCCAGCATGGTAGAGGGCTTTCGAGTACCCGCCTGGCTAGCTCCCTCAAGTTTGAAAACTGTCACCAAACACATAGTGTGTTCAGGTAGCAGTCCTTGATAGCCAGTGAGTATTTTAGGTGTGGCGTGATAACATCTTCGACCACTCCGTTACTGACCATCAAGTGAGATAGTGGTCAAACGCTAGATCCATACAGTATAAAAAGGCTAATATTGTTGTATACCTATGTGGAAGCTGTACAGCTTTACAAACAAAGACTTACATCATCATTATTTTTAGTCCAATCACGGCTCAGATTCAATTCTATCATACATTTTCACAGTACAATAATCCTGATAAATATGAACAGAAATATCGACTCAATTATATTATTTTCTTTAATAATATCTAAAGATATTTGCCTTGTAAGTTATTCGTGCGTAAGCTGGAACGTGGGTTGGTTGGTTTAGGTTACCTGATTTGCGTGGGTAAGGAAAATGGGGCTTGTGTATGTGGGAGAAAAAATTCAAACAGAAATTTATAGAAGTTATCTTTCTAGGGATTTGACAAAAAAACAGCCTCTAGAGAGCCTGAGATTACATTCATGTTCAATTATACGACGGTCGCCGTGGCGCAGTGGTTAGTGTCAGTGACATGAATTCTGTGTCTCCGGGACCCTGGGTTGAATCCTCGCTGGGGCAAACATTTGTGCGATGAGTGTAGGTGTTTGTCCCGCGGGTCTTGGATGTTTGTGTGCTGTGATTGTGTGTGTCCAAGCCTCCCGCGATACAGGCAATCCTAATGCGGGGGCATGAGAGTGATAAAAAAAAACATATATATCAAATTAGTCATTGTATTATTATGGAATCATAAAGAATGAATAAGTAAATATACAATGACATTTAATATAATATGTGTAAGATTTTTTCGATCTAAGCCTATAATTGATGTTTGTGGGAGCAATTCTACCGCACTAGGCAGTGTAAGTTTGTAAAATGTATCACCAAACATGCTGTGTATTCATAAACTTTTATTAATATCCAACCCAATCATTCTGGATTTAGGATGATTTTCGTTCGACCACATGACCACTGACAATGTTATAAAGTAAAAGATTATACAAAAAATAAGTAAAAAATTAAAAATCTATTAAATTTTGTATGCGCTATTCGTGGCATGAGCCGACGACGTGCTCGCATCTTGTTTTAGAGGAAAAATCTTATACATCATTAGGTATTGAATTTAGTTGGATTACATAGTCAATCAAGTAAATACTTGATTGACTATGTAATCCAATTACATAGGCATATATGTATATAGGACGATAACATTGATAAAACTCTGTTTTAATAATATTTTTATATATGTTAAGCTACGGTTGAAAAAAACATTCTTTCGGCAACCACACTATAAATGGAGCAGTATTATCTAGCGTAGTCAACTCTATAGATCGTTCGTATTAATGTTTCGTCTTGTTGCAGATAAAAATATAGGATGTTCGTTATAATAAACTAAATGCTAGATCATTGCAAAGTTACTGTATGAAGGGATATGTACGTATATTGTCGTATATATATTTATTATATTATATTTATATTATAATTATAGTGTAAGTTTATCCAAGGTTAAGTTTATGTGTAAGTGTTTGAAGCGATGGTAGGCAGTTCAGCAGAGGGATTGTCTGCTGTCAAACTGACGGACACTGGTTCGATCCCCAACAAAACTTTAGCTTCTGGTGAAGGTAACACCTTTATCAAATTTCCAGCATGGTGGTACGGTACTTTCGAGTACCCACCTGGCTAGCTACCACCCTCAAGTTTCAGGTTAAAAGTATCAGTATAAAAGTACTATCATTTAAGTGGTAAAATACAATATTCCTTTATTTCGCTATTTTACATAAACATGACAATTCATATTACATTATGTCTACTCTCCCTCCGTCTTCGGCGACAACGTCGATGACGTTAAGCGTCTTACGAATTTTCGATCAGTGTCACTTGACCTGACGCGAGCTTACCATTTTTCTCCTTACAAAACTCCATGCACAACGCAGCTAAAGAAGTTATCGTTTCAAAAAATTTCAAACAAAACTTCAGTGCTTTGGAGAGGATGTTAAACCATTGATCCCGGTTATTGTCTTAGGATACCAGTTATCAGGTCATGTTGGAGACCCTTGGGTATCCTGTAAGATTCCGCTTCTTTAAAGAAAAGAATTTGACTTATTTAATACATAACATTATGTACATTCTACTATTAAAATCAAACGTCACGTAAAACGTTATAACGAGTCTTCGTTGCTAACAGTCTCACCAGTGAAAACAATAGAAAATAGTACCTATAATCACATCCTGGCAACATATTAATGTCACTAATAAACCGACCCATACTGTTACTATGGCAACGTACTATAACTACTAGAGGGATATTACTTAGATATAATACATGATGCCTTCCGAAATCTAACTGGGTTGAGTCTCCACGGACATGTAGACTATATTGTATACTGTATCAGATATGTATGGTCCCGTAGAGAACTATAATAAGCTTGTGACAAAATACAGGGAACAAGCTACACTCTAAATTAGCCAAGTTGGGTATCTAGGTGTCAAGTCTTCTAATTTCATGTCCATATTCAGTCCAATACGAGGGCGATTCGATGCCAATAAGGGCCAGATTCACAGACCGCACTTTGACTTTACTTTGATTGAAAGATCTACTTTCAGTCAAAAATATATTTCATAGTCCTGTCAAGCTCTTACTTTACTTCCAAAAACTATGCTTTGCTTTGTAAAGTCAAAGTAGTGGATAATCACGACTTTGGCCTGCAAAGTAAAGTTTGCGTTACTATGCGTATATATAATGTAATATTAAACTAATATCAAAGAACAGTAAAAACATTTTATTATGGTTGGGTTATAGCTCGAAACGTCAGGTCGATTTGACGTGACATTTCTAAGGAATGTGTAAAATTTGTCTCTGAAATTTAAAAAGTTGAAAGTATACTTCGGTTATTCAAAGCTTACTTTGCGAAGACGCCTTTGCTGGAAAGTAACGTCGCGACTGTGAATCTGTCCATAAGACAAAAATGTCTGCTAAGTCCGGCCTGAATCTGTGTTGAAACTATGCTCGCCCTATGTCGGTTTGTTGCAAGTTGGATGCTAACAAACTACGAAATATTACTAAGTCACTGAATCTAGAATTGAATCAATATTGATTCTAATATGTCCGCATTAACAATAGAGGGCTACCAAAGCCGTCAAAATCGCCCATTGTGAGCCGATTGCCATATTGAATAGCAGACTTAGGCCCCGGGTGCATTCTTGAAAGAGACCGCCTATCGCAGATTTAATTTGATCGGCCCTTCGCATAAGTGACCGCCCGCATTGCCTCTTCAGTTACTCAAGAAAGAATAAAAACTACACAAAGCATAATCTATATTATAGTCCAGGTGTTTGTCCCGGGGGGTCTTGGATGTTTGTGTGCTGTATTTGTGTGTCTCCATGTCTCCGGCGACACAGGGAATCCTAGTGTGGGGTTTTGAGTGTGATAAATATAAAATATATGAAGCATAATCACTATATGATTTTCCCTTTATCTCGTTTTTTTTAATATTGCATAGTTTTGACAACTATATCTGCCATGATGGTCAGTGGCGATCTGTGCAATGTCCTTCCATGCCATCTCCTCGCGTCCGTTCTCAGTCAGTCTGCATTTAGTTGCGACCTGTAGTAGGTACTTTGTTATATATAGCTGATGCCATGCAGTAGACGCTCTTATTCATAAGTACTGTATTATAGGTGTGCATGCAGTCTTGTATTTTCCCGTCTGTGACTCTGTCAGCTAAACGTTGAAATAGTTCCGGATTCCCTGTTACAATCGTTACAATTTCAAGATTAAATATTTTATTTATTTTTATTAATTTTATTTATTTATTAATAGCAACATTAATAGTACATGCGTATTATATAACATAAGTACAAGTAGTATAGTAGTACAATATAAGACGCATTATTAATATAAATACTTATGATGTAATCATAGGTAATTATATATACTCACATATATAATTACTTATGTATTATTATCTAATATATATAAATCTCGTGTCACAATGTTTGTCCTCAATGGACTCCTAAACCACTTAACCGATTATAATAAAATTCGCACACCATGTGCAGTTCGATCCAACTTGAGAGATATGATAGTTTAAATCTCAAATTATAGTCGCAATTTTAATTTATTGCTAATTATTTGTCTGTTATTATTTGACAGTCACAATTATCTGTTAACTCCAAATGATTATAACAGATGTCGATACCTTTCGACTGGTTTGAAGTAATAATAAGTAATCAATAGATGGCGCCACATGGCCACAGCAACGCGTGGCCGCGTCAGCTAGTTGTTAAATAATTAAGGATTGTTAAGCAATTTGGTGTACAAATAATGAAGAATACATGCATAAATCATCCCACTGTTCACAAGATAGGATTTTGCGATAATAACAACGCACTTAAGGTCCCAGTAAAGGCTTTATTCGAACCCGAAACAACTGTCAATCCTTATGTCAACAACACGTAAGTGCACGTGAATTTCTTATATATGTTTATAGCATTGTAGAACCACGAATAAATAATAAATTACATTCACGACGAAATCACATCTAAGCTTTTAATACGACTCTCGAAGTCTTGTCTGATAAATGTTTACCAAAAAATGGAACCGACTTCACTACTGAAAAGTGATATAACTAGATATAACTTGTTGAAGGCGGTAGCATGATAGTTCAAATGTAACTAATATCAAAATATTGTACTCATGGTATTGGCTTCGACAAATTATTTGACACTTTTGAGTGTTGAAGTGGGTTTCATTTTTTGGTAAACATTTTTTTTTGCTCTTCAGTGACCTCTGCTACTCACGGGATCAATTGTCATTGTGTATGTTCGCCGATTTCTTCACCCGCAATTATGAAGTCGTCCAAGTAGACGTAACACTTTTCAGTTATTGGAGTGTAACTCCAAAAACCGCTTATCTGATTTTGATAAAATTTAAACTGGACCACTTCGGAGGTACACTCTATCAAACAAAAATTTTGAGAATCAGTCTAAAAATGGGGAAGAAATCGGTGAACATACATTATAATCAATACATACAGTCGAACATATAACCTGCTACTTTTTTGAAGTCGGTTAGTAAATAAGTGCATTAGAATAATAACGCATTTCAGCTTTAAATTTCAGGTTACTGCCATGTACAGTAATTCGTGCTCAATTCTGGTCTGCAGTGTGTCCGAACATTATAGCGTCGCGTTCATTTTATTGCGGCCCCATCGTCCAGTAAAACACCCTTTAACTAACGCGGACGCAGCCACATATTACACTTGTAATGGACTCGTATGTCCTAGGTGTTACAGTTCACTGCTGCGTACTGTCTGGTAGAGCTCAGTCGTTCGTTTAGTTTTTAATGACTTTACTTTGAAACTTTACCTTAAAAATTAAATAAGGGGGACAATACAATACAATACAATAACTCTTTATTGCACAAGTACACAATTAAAATAAAAAATGTTAAGAATCTAAAATAATTAAGGTGGTACAGCACAATGGGCGGTCTTATCGCATATAGCGATTTCTTCCAGACAACCTTTGGATGGACAGTGTCAGAAAGAATATGTAATATACGGTGAATTGTGCAATAATATCAATTTAAAACTATAGATAATAATGCTAATTCTAATACTTAAATACATAAAGTAATAGACTAATAGATATATGCAGTAATATGGAAATAACTATATTATTGGGCAGTGTCATGCAATTAATAGGTAGTGTTTCTTAACCATATTTTTAAATATTTCAACGGATTTGGCACATCTAATTTCCAAAGGCAAAGCATTCCATAGTAGGACAGCTTGGACTGTGAAAGACTTATCAAAGTACTGTGAAGAGTGGATGGGTACTCGAAGTTTAAGAGAATTCATTGATCGTAAGGATGAGGAGTGAGATGATTGAAAAACTGTGAAATTCTCTTTGAGGAAGGAAGGAGTGGCAGGGTCAAAAAGGATTTTATAGAGAAGGGAAAGAATATGAGCATTCCGGCGAAGGCGAATAGGTAACCACTTCAGCTTTTTACGAAAATCGGTTATGTGATCATATTTACGGAGGCCATATATAAACCTAATACAGAAGTTTTGCAAGCGTTCAAGCTTATTTAGCTGATCTTGGGTTAAATTAAGATATGAGACGTCAGCGTAATCGAGTATAGGGAGCAAGATTGACTGTGCAAGCGTAGTTTTGGTAGTGATTGGTAGGAAATTCCGTAATCTTCTTAGAGAAGCAGCGGAGGCAAATATTTTTCGACTTATTTCAGACAGCTGAGGAACCCATGACAATTGCCGGTCAATAATAATACCCAAATTTGTAACGCTATCACTTATTTTTATGACTTGACCATCAAAGATGACTTGCGGAAGGCAAAACCAATCAATCAGAGAAATCATTCTAGAGCTGCCAATGATAATTGCTTGTGTTTTCGACGGGTTTACACTGAGTCCATAGGATTTACTCCAATCGGAAATATGTTGCAGATCAGCGTTGATCGTTGCAATTGCTTTTGGCAACTCATTTGGCGACACTTGTGTATATATTTGTAAATCATCTGCATAAAGGTGGTAAAAAGAAGATAACTGATATGAGATTACATTTATAAATATTGAAAAAAGAAGAGGTGATAAAACGCCACCCTGAGGGACGCCCGCAGTTGTATCGCACCATGATGAGTATGTATCATCGATGCGTATGCGCTGCCGACGCCCGTTCAGGTAAGTACGAAACCAAGCAATGACCGTTGGAGATATGTTAAGAGAGCACATAATACCTAACAGGATGTCAAAATCTACGTTGTTAAACGCATTGCTGAAGTCGACCAACGCTAGAACTGACAGTTTCCCGTCATCCATTCCCCGTCTTATATCATCTGTGACCTTGACTAACGCTGAGACTGTGCTGTGGCCCGGACGGAAACCAGATTGAAAGGGATTCAGGAGGCTATTTCTGTTAAGGAAGGAAGTAAGTTGTTGGTGGACAAGACGTTCGAGGACCTTAGACAGGAAAGGTAGGATCGAGATAGGGCGATAGTCAGAGAACGACGACGGATTGAATTTTTTAGGAAGGGGGGTAATCTGTGCTTCTTTCCAGACACAGGGAAAGGTTCCACTGGAAATAGAGTCATTTAGAATAAACGTGATCATAGGCAGTATTTCATCAGTTACCAGGGTTATCATTTTACGACTAATGCAGTCACTTCCAACTGCATTCGACGTAATGGCGTCTATGCTCTTCTTGACATCACAATCGGAAAATTGCTTAAAAACAAAGTTTGGATGGTCGGGAGCCGGAATGGAAGAAAGATAACGTAATGTTGCAGCTTTTTTTTTTTTTTTTTTTTTATAGTTTTTTTTTTTTTTTGAAGGGTCATTGTTATCAAGAGAATTATGTATATATCGGCGTTGTGCGTTTCTACACACCTTATTGCAGTGATTTCTACGTTCAGAATACTTTACTTTGTTGTCATCTGTGGGTGAACATTTTAACCTGGCCTTAGCTGCTAACTTTCTGTTCATTACTAGCCTAATTTCTGGTGTAAGCCAAGGTGCTGGTAGATGTTTCATTTTTACAGGTCTTAAGGGGGCATGTTTATCAAATAGCCTTGTCAAAATTAAATTAAAATTATTGACCTTTTCGTCTGTAGTAGCTACATTTATAACACTGGACCAGTCCAGAGTGCGGGCGTTGTTTTTTAGACTCTCTATATCAATACCACCAAAATTACGCTGCAGAAGAATTTTAGGTTTGGTCTTTGGCGGACGAATCTTGTATGAGAGATAGACTAGGTCATGATAGGAAAAGGCGTCCGCCGCACACTGACCATGTTTCTGTACGTGAGTTAAAGATGAAACGAGCATCAAATCGAGGAGAGAAGGGACACAGTTAGGAAAATTATGCGTAGCATTTAAGGGCAATATTGAAAGGTTGCTGGCCCTGATTAAAGACTCAAAAGTATGTGATCGGGAATCATGCTTAAGTAGGCAGGTGTTAAAATCACCCATAATAATGGTGTGTTCATACGATGGAGTACAGTCTTCTAAAAGTTTTTCGAAAGACGTAAAGTAATTAATACGTAGTGATGGGCAATAGTAGACACCTAGTAATACCTTAGTGTGTGATAAAGTTATTTCTAGAAGTAGATGCTCACCCGCATTGGAAGGCGGTGGTTGTGCTGACACGTTCAGCAAGGAAAAGGGAATGTGAGAACGGGCGTTTGGATTATAAATAAAACGGATATATTTCAGCTGTTGAAAAAACACATCAAGTTTCGTTCTCTAATTTAGTAGCGGCAATTTCTCCTACCCATATAAATAATTGTAATGTAACGAACCGACTAGGACTCTCGTGGTAAACACTGGAAAATTACTCTCCGACATTATATTATTACATTACAAGTCGCGAGTGAATAGGTACCTTCTAGGTTTGCGTGCTAAATCCTAGACAACGTCATCACTTAACATCAGGTGAGACAGTTGTCAAACGCAAACTTATAATATGTAAAAAAAAAAAAAACATTACAATTATGGAAAAAAACTCGCGGTAGTTTTCAGACTCATATAAATAATATAAAAATTACTTTAAAAAATATCAAAAAGGGAAATTTTTATAAATATATGTGTCAGATGAAATAAAGGTACGAGATGACTAAGAACTTGTAAAGACTAATTGTCATAAATTAATAACAACGTAGTTGCAC
This sequence comes from Apeira syringaria, assembly GCA_934044485.1. Lineage (NCBI taxonomy): Eukaryota > Metazoa > Arthropoda > Insecta > Lepidoptera > Geometridae > Apeira > Apeira syringaria. The sequence continues at coordinate 2,400,405 of OW203662.1, forward strand.
TATGAGCCGCAGATTATATCCTGGCTATTATGAATATTTGTGGCACTTACCATCAAAGACACAACGTTTCAGCATTATTTAAACCATTTTGACATATAGGTATATATTCTAGTCAGTTCTAGTGAGAGGTGTCAGGAAGGTCAATAAACCCTGTGAACAGATTACAGTATTTGAATCAACTCACAGAAAAGCTCGTGTCAAAGTTAAGGAGTAGCTAAAGTCATTCGTACAATGACACAGGATTTGTATACTATATAAGATACAGCTTTTGTATCATATATAACAGAAAAGTATTTTAAGATTTTGTAAAGGCAATATGGCCTTCCTAATATTATTAAATTTAATATTCAACTATCTAGTCTAGATGAAGATGTGTAACCTCCCCTCTCTTCACCCCCTTTCCACACACTAAAACTACCCGCACCCAATTACACACACATATATCCACAAACCCTATTGACCTACTTCTAATCTTAATTGTATAAAAATTATTTCTCTTTTTTTTTCCATAGGGCAAATTTCTCTATTAAAATAAAACACTAATAACTAATTACAATACTGCGGCTACTACGATAACATTTGAGCAATTCACTAGCTATTGGTAGCCTATAGATAACTCAAATGTTCTAACCCGCTACCGGCTGGCAGCGTGCCCAGAATGCTAGCAGCATTCTCACGTAATAAAATGTAAACATATAATATTTAATATTATATAAAAATAAGTAGCGCATCTTAAGTTTAACCGCATTATTAGACGCCAAGGATACAGACCAAGTCTAGTTTAGGGCACAATGCTCATTAGTAATAGTTATCACAAGAAACCCGTGTCTTAAGTGAATTTCATAAGAAAATTGTATTATAAAGTGATTGAAAAATAATTTGTTAACTGAATATCATTTTTATTTATTCCACGAAATTCAATGCTGTTATATCTTCTGGTGACACAAATTTTATTGTTTTTTGTTTTATATCTACTCAGATATCAGTCTTCATTGGAACCTGTGTGTTATCAACAAGTTGGAAAATACATTTATAAATGTTTCACCATGTCCACCGACGTTGATACAACACAGCACCAGTTACTAAAAACATTGTCCAGATAAATGAAAATGCGAGCTGATATTCGAACATGTTCCATTTGAAATTCGACAAAAAGGCGGTCCGAATTCTGATCATGAAATATGCAGAGTGGCTGCAAACCGATATGCATGCGATGTACCAAATACAAAGAGAGCTGCCTGTATCGTAGCGTCGATGCTCCACACAGCGCGCATAATGGTATAAAGCGTTATATGGCTCACTGGCTCGTGCGATATTAGCCACAGCATACTCGTAACCCCAAAACCTGGACAGTATCTTCACTATTTTTTGACAATAGCAAGAATAACTCACATAATAGGATTAATAATCTCAGCCATAGGACGTCCACAGCTGCACATGGGCATCCCTATTGATTTCCATAAGAACCGAATGGAAGCGGCCCGCATTTAGTTACCTGCGATCTTAGTCAGGTCATCTGTCCACCTTGTCGGTGACGGTTCTTTGATGCGCTTGCCCGTCCATGGTGTCCATTCGAGAACCTTTCGACCCCAACGGCCATCAGTTTTTCGATCTATGCGCCCTGCCCACTGCCACTTCAACTTGCTAATCCGCTGGGCTATGTGGATGACTTGCGTTATTCAACAGATCTCCCCATTTCTGATTCGATCGCGTAGATAAATCCCGAGCTACATCTATACAGTATAAAAAAAAACTTTCAGTAAGAAAGTGCTGTGATTAGTTTAGTTGTGTTTTTTTCTCTTTTTTAATGAACCTAGGTCTAATCTCAGAATTCCGACTTTTGTGTATACCGATCGGTCCCATAAAATTAATTTACTTACAAGAACTTGTTGAAAATGTTTTTCCCTAAGCAGCGGAAATTGTTTTTGTAGGGACTTTTAAAAGTGTAATTATTTCTCTCACCTGTTTTTCTCTCATTATTACCCATTTTTTCGTTTTAAAGGTACTTAGTACACTTGTATGTCAATGAAGTAAATCAAATTTACATAGACAAGTAAATTTCTTAGACACAACGCTCGTGCAAATGTGAGGCAATATTCATAACGTTGCTCGCTTATTCTGTGTATGTAGGACGGAGGCACACGTGCCCGTGATACGAGTTGACAGATGTCAGCTCAAACGTGCCGACGAGAGAGAATTCATTCATACAGATATGGAAATAATACACTGCGTTACACTGATGTGGATTCCAAATCATCATTACACAGCCGACATTCGTACAAAAACACGTGAACAATGTGTCTTCTCTTCAATAGAGAATGATATTAGGTGTTATTGGATATATTCCTAATTTACTCTAATTAGCAGTTTAAAATTAAATTAAATTCATTTATTCATCAAGTAACACTGACTCATAACATTATCAATATAACAGTCACATTCATAATAATTACACAATTAAGCACTAAGCTTAAGTAAACTCAATTAATATTACTAACTTAAATTACATTTTACGTCAATATTACATTAGATTTAATAATAAAATTACATTGTCATTCTACATTGTCTTTAAGTTTAAATCAAATTATATATTGGCCTGAAACTATTGTCAGAAAGATGTTATTGAACGATTAAGGATAATCTAAACAATAAAAAACTAAAATAAATATACATTTATGTTTTGACAAATAATAATTAACTCGTATTTATAAATTGATGATTAGTTTTAATGATCCCAACGACCGCTGATAAGATGAGAGTCATTTTACCTATTTATCCAGGGTTAACGTTATTCCCTTTTCTTTATCAAGTTTTTAGTCCATACTCTTGGTTTCAATCACGTGATCTAATAAAATGACTGACGTAAATAAATAAAATTACATAGGTACTTAAAAGAAATTCTAAGCTGCACTGCAAGAAAAACTAAACTAAACACAAAAATGCATCTTAACGATAGACAGTTATTCTTCTATTACTAATGAGCTTTATAACTTCATTTTTGATGAACTCAACCCTCGAGCTGGTACTCAGCTCCAGCATACCGCAAATGTGAAAAGTAGATGACTGAACTTATGCTTGATACGAGTTGCAGTTGATCCTGTATAAAGGAGCAATTCGAATCATATTTAGACTAAAAAGACGTACATCGGTTAGAGAGTACTTTAAAAAATATAAAATTATATCCATGTATATTTACTACAGTTTTATAGAAATACACGAAGAGCGGAAATCTCTGATGAAAAACAAAGACATACATAAGTATAATATAAAATATAACGAAAAACTATTTGTTCCACAAGTAAGATTGACAAAGGTTCAAAAACAAGGAATCTGCAATAAAATATTATTATTTAACAAGCTAACAAGCTAAAATAACACTAGGGACTTTAAAAGAAAACTAGAAATATTTTTTGAAAACCACCCATTATATTCGTTATACGAATTTGCTGAAATGCGTCTAAAAGAATATTCATTCATCTCGTAGAATTATATAATTTGTTTTTTATTTTATTTTACTATTAATCCTTACGTTCTTATTTATGTATTATAAGCTTATTATTGTAATTTTGACTTGCCCAGTGTAACGACCATTGTTATAAGGCCAATAAAGATTCTTATTCTTATTCTAAAGTACTGTTTCACCTTTGCAAGGATACCCAACCTATTGGCTGCCAACGAAAACTTAGAATCATTTTAGGGGTTAAAATTAAGAGTCAAATTTAAAGTAACGCATAGAATGTCAAGATAGTCAAGTATCGGTACGAGTCAGGTAAAATTTACTTTGATTTGCTTGACTGATACATCTTAGCTTCCAAATTGTGTCATTTCTTCGAAATGGTTAACTGCTCGGCTGTTTGGGTGAATCAACTACCCCTTGTCATTACAAGTGATAGTTGAAAGCTGCTCGTGTGATAACGTGAGAGAACATTTTCTCTCCCACAGAAAGTATAATATAAATTTAATAAAGTACGGCAGTAACCACTTACACTTATCGTTAATTTTAAAATATCTACATATTACAATAATCATCAATATATTAGATACAAATGTCAAAACAAAATCAAATCAAAATAAAATAAAACACTAATAATAAAGTTAAAAATGTTGTTAATACATGTTGTAAGGTTTTGAACTCGATACAAAGCTCACTCGTAGTAGATAAAACCTTCATATACATAGTATAACTGCCTAGTAACAAAATGGCTATTGAAGCAATGAAAACCTGCCATGTCAACCGTATCTTTTTGTTACCAACCATAAACGCGCAATGGGACGGAAGCTATTGGAACACGATTACAATATACAATATCAGGTGAGGTGAACACTCAGGAAGGCAATAAGGAACTTTCTTGAATGACTCCTCTTTTGACACAGTTACACGTCGGCAGTAGGTAAAAATGCATCATTGATGACTTGCTATATAGTGGAAATGTTCGTTAATGTCTCTTTCATTGTTAAAACTTTTTCTGCCTATACACAAACTTGGAGTTGTTTGTGGGATGTTTTTTAAAATTATATTAATTGATAACCACATATGAGTAATTTTTATATTTTATATATATATATAAAACGTAGTTTAGAACCGGCTATATTTTCAATGTATCCTTTTAGGCTGATTGATAAAATCTATAAGTATTGTCGTTATGTTTTATTACGAAACAAATGTCGGCCTTTCTTGGAGTGAGCAACAATGGTCAATGGTGCTTGTCACTAATGAGACACGCTTTGGATTTTATCCAGATTCGCGACGAACACATGTTTGGAGAACTCTAGGCAGAATCAGCCGTCTCCGTCATCCACAAGAGGAGCACCCTTACCAAGGCGGAACAATCATGAATGAAAGAAGACGGCAGACGAACCTAACTCGTTTGAATTCAGGGCAGCGTTGTCTAGGATTTAGCACGCAAACCTAGAAGATACCTATTCACTCGCGACTTGAAGTCTCCAGGATTGTACATATCGGGAAACACAGACTCGGGCAACGAGTTCCATTCCTTGGCAGTACGCATTAAGAAAGTGGAAGCAAAACGCTTCGTACGTATAGGTCTATCTACCATATAGCGATGGCGAATTGCCGTACGTCGAGTCGACCGATGATAGAAAGGGGATGGTGGAATCAGATTGTGTTATTCCAGTGCACATTCTCCGAAATGCACCCGATAGAAAACCGATAGGCTTGCTACTCTACCCCGGTGTTCAAGGCTCTGAAGCCTACGTTCCACCAAAATACCGAGAAAAGGTAGAGGAACGTGTTTTTGTCCCGCTTGAGCCCAAAATGTTATTAATAAAGAAAACAAAATAGTATGCTGCTTTTAACGTTTATAATCAGCCATGAAATTTTCTTCGTGAGCATTGCTTCCATTTACAGTTATAACTTTTTTATAGTTTTCTAGCTAGATAATCAATTATGCTAACGTGTGTAGATAATCAATAGTAAAATGTACTATTGACGCGTATTAGTCGCCAGCTGACGGATAAATCCGATACCATAAGTACAAGTGCCAGATTTGTATGTTATAAAGTGTAAATACTCTGTGTAATTAAAAAAGGTTTTACTTAGGAACTGATTTCTTGGAATCAGTGTGACCATTATCTCAGCTACAATCTGTATTTCATTATTTTAACGGATGACCCACGTCCTAATAAAACTAATAAGTTTAAACCGATACACCTTAATAATTTTCTTTCTTCTGGTGTAAGACACACATTTTGCCATTACCGCAAGAATTATTGATATAAAAAAATAAGGTGGCGTGAAAAATTATTTTCCTAATAAATTAACAGATTATATCAAATTTTGTTCAGACAGAATGAAGGTTCCTAAACTGTTCTGATGAATGGTATTTTTAAAAGTTTATTAGACATGAAAATAAAATAAGCAAATGGTAAAAGCGTTAATTTGAATGAAGATGACTGACTGTCTGTGTCTGGTCGACACTGTGTTTTGGAGTAAACTTGGAAGTTGATTGTTCCACTAGAAAAGTAGATTTCAGCGTTGGTTCCGTAGGTAAACTGTTATTGGTTTCCTGAGTACGTGAGAAAACTTCGATGGCTTGGATGTAGGCTTGGCAGATAAATCACCTACTCCGCAGGTCAAAGTTAATCGGTTCTCTTTTCAAAATATGCTGTGTGTTCCATAGTTGCACTGGAAAACTTCTATACGTCATCAAAACTGGTGTGCAAATATGAGGAATATTTATATTGTAAATTAGCAATACAATAATATGTTTATTAATATATTAGTCCTAAATACTAAGCACTGCTATATTTATTGTAATTACACAACTCAATTTCGAATTATCATATAAACAGGCATAATTAATTATTTAAAACCTTTAGGTTAAATTTTTTTATAGAAATAATATAATTAGTTATAGATTATTAAAATACTTCACATTTAATAAATCATTCAATGAAATTTTAAAAAATGGAAAGATCAAAATCCCCTACTAGTGAAACTTGAACTCACGGCTACTGAATACCGCTCTAATGTTTTGCCAGCTAAGCTTTATCAAACAACTCTTTTAAAATATGGCGTGGATTTCACCTAATATGATCTCTATGTCTCTCACCTATGTAATTATAATCAATCATTCGTTAAGCCCTATGATTAAGTGGAATATGTATTAAATCAAACGAGATCTAACGAAAAATCAATACGCTAATAACTCTGCATTAAATGCGGATGCATTAAACTCTGATATACTAAATGATATGGATATAATTATATGGATTCATTAGCCGAGTATCTGGTTTACTCGGCTATTCATTTCGAACCCATCAATATTCACTGAGCAATAGAGTTTGTTGCACTTTAAATTTATAACATGTTCATCACAACAAATTAGCATTAATATTGGGTACCACTTGGATGCCAAATGAATTTTATATACAAACATTTGCGCAACAAGCAGTTTGGAATTAGAATGATGGAAAAACAAAAATCAACACGAATGATTTTTTCTTTATTGCAACATGTCTTTATTTATTTTTTTATCTACGAGTCTAAAAAAACGAAGAAGTCTTTATTCCATCTTGAATCACCATAGCCAACGTAAATTTTCCTAGCTTGCCTTTTTAAAAATGGATCTAAAGGCGTCGATCTCTTCGGTGGAATTCGTGCATTGCGCTGCGGCTACAGAAAACAAATGTTAATGTTATATTGGACTAGCGCGCTGCACCGGCTTCACACGGGTAAAAAAAAAATCCTTATTTTTTGGAAATGCATTATAGCCTATGTCACCCGGGGATAGCATAGCTTCCCAACAGTGAAATAATTTTTCATATCGGTTCCGTAGTTTCGGAGTCTTATTCAATGCAAACAAACAAACAATCAAATCTTTCCTCTTAGTATAGATTATTATATTTTCTCACAATCGTAGTGTAAAGTAAAGTATAACACACGGCGCTTATAACCCATAACCTTCTATTTACTCCTTCGCTAAATCTCGGCAATAAAACTACCTCGTAAGTAATGGGTCATTTTAGCCCCTTATATTATAGTCCTTGTATATATTTGTATGCATACCTACTATTGCTTATTTGGTAATTCGAAAGACTATTGCAGTTTGTGTTTACAGCATTAGAAGGGTTATATTCAATCTGCAACAAGGTTTAATGGAATAAGAGGCTTCTGTTTGATTTCTTCGATAAATTGGGTCAGCCACCGGTAATCTGGTTTGTTCATGGCGCGTCCTTTTAATAAAGCTTATTTGAAGCCGGGAAAATTGATTTACTCCATCGGATCTTGCAAAGCAAAGTTAAACGTGAAATAAAATTAAAATTGAAACCTCCGATTATATCAGATTTTTGGAATTTAATTTGCATAAATGTGACAATCGACACGTTTTACCACACGTGACAGCGAGTAAGATATAAAAGGAATGATAATATTTGATTTTACAATCTATGGTCCAAGCCACAGATTTAAATATTTTTTCTATTCTGGTAGACAAATAAAACAAAAAAAGTTCATAGAATACATCCCGATATTAAAGTTAAGAATGGTATCTAGCCTGGGGGGTATTGTTAATTTAAAATAAGCCTACCCACTTTGCTGTGGATTTTATAAAGATGTTACGTAAGCCGAAAGCTGAAGCCAGAGCTGCTAAGTTCATAGTGGTCTGAATCTATATTGAATCTATGCTCGGTCTGTGTCGGTTTTGTAAGAAATTGACAATTTATGTTCTAACCAGTGATTCGACCAGTCTACGAAAAGTGACGTATTATGTCACTAAATCTAGACATCAATAAAGATATTTACTAGGGTACGAATTAAAAATAGCAGATTATTATCAGAGCTGTCAAAATCTGCCATTGTAGGCCGAGCATATTGTCATATTGGATAGGGCCTAAGTCTTGGCGCCTTATCCGTGGGATTAATAAAGCTTACCTTGCAACTATGTGCGTCAGCCATGGTAAGTTATGTAATTACATATAAGAGTTAAATGGTTTATTGCATTAACAACATGCTAGGCGGAACTTATGTTTAAATTATTTGAAGGAAAAAATTCGGCTTCCTGTCGCCCTGTCCAAATAAACTATGGTAGCATTCCACTGGCGGTCCGAATTCATCCGTTCCTATAACATCTGAGGGGATGTTGCTCTTAGCGCCATCTACCTTTAATTGTATGAACTATTTATAGGACTGTAAACTCTAAGGCTTTCACGGCCGGCGTTGCATGTTGTATGTATAGCTTCCGGGCTGTTTGGCCGTGGTCTATGTGAAACTTTTGTTCCAGACGTTTCGTCGATCACTGAGGTCGACATCTTCAGTGGTTCAGGTCCGAGCGGCGACAAGAGCGTAGAACTCTCCTCCGCGGCGTCTTCAGTCATCAGCGTCATCAGTATCAGAGAAGACGCCGCGGAGGAGAGTTCTACGCTCTTGTCGCCGCTCGGACCTGAACCACTGAAGATGTCGACCGCAGTGATCGACGAAACGTCTGGAACACAAGTTTCACATAGACCACGGCCAAACAGCCCGGAAGCAATATATACAACATATTTATAGGACTGATCAACATTACAGTTTATATCTTATCTAGCGAAGGCACCATACCCTTATTGTAAGAGTTTTATGGTTTACTGCATTAACAACATGCTATGCGGAACTTACGTTCAAATTATTTGAAAGAAAACATGTAATCTGTGGTATCCTATGGAACGTAATAGCGGGCACAGGGATTGTTGGTTATCTGTGGCCCGCTGTCTGTGGTCGGTTCCGCTAGGTGGCGATAATACAATACTGTCGTGTCTTGTCTACCAATGTTACATAATTTTCATTAATATAAAATAGGCCATATAAAGTCGTTTTATTCAAAATACCACATAATCGTAAGATCAAGTCCCACTGGTAGCCGATTTTTTTGCTTCAAATAATTTGAACGTAATTACTTACTTACTTCCTATGTTTAAGGATAGACTGAATACGTGTGTAGCCACGATTCCACGGTATTGTAAGCAACGTTATGTGACACCAAGCCGTTCCTGAAACATGTCGACCTCACATGTTTCAGGAACCGCTTGGTGTTCCAACCGCTTCGGTAGCGTTGCACGGCTTCACAAGACACGTGCTCGATAGTTCCGACTAACTTAAGCGATTAATAATAAAAGCCCATAATTGTCACTAGAACTTTCGTGAAGAGGCAAAGCGAGTGGTGGTGGCAGAGCGAGTCAAATAAAACAATGTATTTTTTATACTGTATAGATCTAGCGTTTGACCACTATCTCATTTGATGGTTAGTGACAATGGCCCTAATTCTGTTAATCACATAAACTAGCTAAAATTCACTAAAATTCTTCAAATTAAAATTGCTCGTTTTCTATTTACGCTAAAATTCAAATTCGTATAACTCCTTACAACGCTCTCACTAATATTAGACGAGTTTTATTTCATTGCTGGCCAATTGCGGGTAGTTTTAGTAGGCACCAAATAAATGGCAACTTAATTTCGCTAAAACTACCCGCAAATTTAATAAATATATTTTAATTTTAGTGATGTTATTGATAAGTCTCATACTAATTTAGACTTTATCGTAACCGTATAAGAACTGATGTAGTTTTCCACAATTTTAGTTTAGTTCAGTTGAATAAGCGAATCACTACCAATGTGGTCAAAGATATTATCACGCTAGACCAAAATGTTTCACTAGCTTTCAAGGACTGCTGCCTGAATACAGTGTCTCCTATGTGTCTGGAGGCAGTTTTTCAAACTTGAGGGGTAATGGAAAGTATCCTATCACCATGCTGGGAATTTGAACACGGCGTTACCTTTAGCGGAAGCTCAAGCCGTTGTTGAGGATCGAACCAGTGTCCGTCAGTTTGACAGGCGGCGCTCCACCGCTGTGCTATTACCGCTTCAGAACAATGAGTTTGTTATCAAACTCCTCCAAAATGGCTTGCAGGATTTTATGTTTTTTTTTGTATAGTTGGTAGGTCTGAATATAGATGGTAAAGTATATTGCATCCTACCTGTAGAAGTGTTTATGTTTTGTCGCCGCCTGCTGCCGCTGGTCCCGGGTTCGATTCCCGGACAGGTCAAATATTTGTGTGTATGAACATGTCTGTTTGACCTGTGTCCGGGTGTGTATATGTATATAAGTATATATATATCAGTCATCAGGTTACGATAGTACAGGCTCTGCCTAGTTTGGGACCTGAAGACCTTGTGTGAATGTAAAAATAATAATAATAATAATATAAATCGTCATATTAGTAGTTCTTAGTCGTGCAATCTAAAAAGTATTATCTGTGTTCTTATAATGTGTGAAAAAAATATCGTTAGCGCGCACTCCGTCAACAGTATGTCGCGGTATAAACGCTCGAGGTTTCCCCGAAGTGAAATTGATCACTAGACCCGTGTTGAGGGCTTGGGCTCGCTAAAGCCTTGATAAGCCACTGTTTTTGATAAACGCCAAAATAGCACTTATTGCTGTCGACGTAAGACTCGTATCAAAAAGAACTATTCCTTGGAGGTCAGAACACATTACACGTTTTTAGACATTTATGTTACGTAACAAACTTTTTTATTATATACTCGTAATATACTTTAAATCACCGCAAACAAAAAGATTCTTATAAAATAATGTTTACATATTGTATAGTGCCTATTTTATATTATATATATATTGGAGTTTGAAAACTATCGCGAGTTTCGCTTAACATTATCATCTAAGAACCGGCTAGGACTGACGTGATATTTGCTGGAAAATTACTCTCCGTCCAGTTTCGAACTGAGTTGCAGTTCGTTATTATTCTGATTCTATATATATTTATTTATATTTTATTTGAATCTGTAGTTTCGCGTGCGGTTCCGTTTAAATTTCATCAATTTGTTACAAGTAGATTTTGAGTTATCCCACTAATATTATAGAGGCGAAAGTTTATATGTGTTTTTATGTGACTGGACTAATTTGACTGGCCGGTTGGCGCAGTTGGTAGCACTCTGCCTTCTGAGCCGCTGGTCCCGGGTTCGATTCCCGGACAGGTCAAACATTTGTGTGTATGAACATGTCTGTTTGACCTATGTCTGGGTGTGTATATGTATATAAGTATATATATAAGTATGTATTTAAGAATATATATCAGTCATCAGGTTACCATAGTACAGGCTCTGCCTAGTTTGGGACCTGAAAACCTTGTGTGAATGTTGTCCCATATTATTATATAAGTGTATACATGTGTAAGCGTATAAGTGTATATGTTTGTAACTCCTTCACGTTCAAATGGCTGCACTGATTTCGATGAAATTTGGTATGGGGATAGTTTAGACCCTGGAATAACACTTAGGTTAAATCCACGCGGTTGAAACCGCGGGGCGCTACTAATCCTTAATAATGCGGATTCAATTGACTACGAGTATATTGGTAAGTAGTAGGAGTTGGTTTGTATTTATTTTTCACTAAGTACTAATGATATTTTCTCCAATAAAATTATTTTATATTATTTCCGAATGCAGAATTAATCCTATGTTGATCTCCTCCAGGTAACAAACTACTTATCTTCGGAATAAATTAAATTATTGAGGTATAATTGTTTGGTATTCAGATTCAGATTATTTATTAACCATAATAACATTCGTTATTTTCGGTAAGTCAATACATGTTTATAATTACTTATTAAATTGATTAATTAATAATATATATTATAAAGACTGGTCCACATGAAAGTGGAAATATTGACGACAATTATTCAATGAAATCGATAAGGAGCAAGTGCATTTTTATTATAATTTTAGGTCACTGAAACGACTTTTCGTTCGTAAGCTCCTGAACGCAGCCCTAAAGCGATATAGCAAATTCTATATCTATTTGAAAGGGTACAATTGACCCGGTGGTCCCATGGTCATCAAGCTACGATCTGATGATAGATCGAGGATACTTATAAAGTTTTATAGACACACTTGAAGCGATTTAAGTATTTTTTCAAAAAATGTACTGCCAATAATCAGTGGAAGTTGTTATATATAGTTTTTTATATACATAAACATTTTCATACAATTAATGAAATTTAAAATTACTAGGGAAATACCGTTGTAACAAATTGGTTTTCAAAACAATTATTTTATTATTAAAACTGGTTTGTTTTAGACACAATATGATTGTTTAAAACACGGGAATTACTCATGTAAAAAGACCACCAATTGTGGTCGAATGTCGAAACTAAAGTTCTACCAGTATTTTTATATTTATATTTTATTTTTATTTTTTGGTGTTCAATAAAGTGTTTTGATTGATTGATTTATTGATTGATTGTCTGTCTTATTGTGTCAACCACATTCGGTGGTCTTTTTCAAGGAGAATACGAAGCGCTCGCGGACGTGGTCGCGGTTCGCCTAGTACCAGTACTAGCCGCGAGCGCTTCGGCACCCTCTGACTAAATTACTATGAGAGTAATTCCTGTGTTCTATACACACACACAATTCATTTATTTTATATTATTTATCCATTTAATTATATTATCATTAAATGTAACTTTTTAATGAGCATACATAATAAATTCACGCCTCTTTTCCGTAGGGGTAGGCAAAGACCACAGCCTTCAAATTGCTAGGATCCCAAGACACCTGCTTGGCTTCATCCACGGTATTCAGACCTTTCACACAAGAGCGTCGGTTTAGAGTGCTCTTGACTTGGCCCCTTCTTAGAATTTCCTCAATCTGATTTCGGAACGATCTCCTAAGTTAATAGATATTTAGATTTTTAGACATTTATTTTTTGAATAGATATATCGGATAAGAACAGCATGATATCCAAGCTTTAGACTGGCCGTCACAATTCCCTGACTTAAATCCTATTGAGCATGCCTGGGATATGCCTCAGAGAAGAGCTCTTAGAAATTTCCCTGCTGATATTGTGCATGTCGCCGCGCTGTTATGGAGGCGCCGTAAAATAGTTATAATAATTAAAACTCCGTTGATTATAAATTCATGTTCTTAAATCATATTAGAATTTTTAAGTTAGATTATAATTCATGGTATTGAATTATGGTAAATTATTAATATTTGTGACTCAATTTGATTCGAGTTTTTGCGAGTACTTCGATGTAAGTAATTTTTACTATTCTTAATTGCTTTTGATGCTTTAGCTTATTAGAATTTATTTGTAAAAACGTTTTGATAATTAAGATTTTATTTGGAATCCATGATGGGGTTATTTGTAGTAAATTTCACATTGCGAAAAATACGCTAGCGCCTCCTGCCGCCATTTTGACGAACAAACGGAACTATGGCGGCAGGCGGGCTCTAAAAGATTATTCAGAGTCAGTCTGTTGCGGATTTTTGGACGAGTAAGTGTGAGTGTCGACCTTATGCCCAATTTTATTCCGGATTCCAAATATAATCACTCTTGCCTTTATTTTCAATAAAAATTAGAGTCAAAGTAAAGAAATAGTGTTGAAATTTAGCTATTGAAGTGTTAAGCATTTATTTCTTTAAGCATTTCTTGGTGAAGTGAAGTAATTGTAAAAAGTGATAGTGTTAAGGAGTAGCTATTCATAATAATCACGCCCTATGAGTTTCTTGTCTGTTCTTCTCATACGGTTAGTCCCTTGCGAACAGACGTAGCTATACCTACCCTCAAAAGTTGATTGCAATAGTTATTAAAAGCAAGTTAACTCCTTAGCTGTTATGTTTCATTCCAATACTACCTGGTTAGTTCCTGCTTAGGTAGGTAGATCTACAGTGACTCTTTATTTATTGGCGGCTGGCCCTAGTAGTTAGTTCATTTGCTTAAATAAAGACTGTAAAACCTTGACCTGCCTAAGGGTCAATGGTTTTACACCTTTTTTAAAAATCAAACCTAAATTTTGCTGCGACATCAGAAGTGGGATCGCCATGCGATCCTTTTTCCTTTTTATTTTTATTTTTGTTGTTGCCCTGGTATTTTTATCATTTCAGGAAATCGTGACTGAAGTATTACAACGTGCAACATGGACGGAGCCGAGTCAGAGGAATCTTCTGCGTGTCCGCCTGGACCGAGTGACCAGACTCCTAGTGTGCCTGCTGTACTTAATCCGGTACCACAACAAGTTGGTAATGTACCCCCTGATTTTTACCTACAAATGATAAAAATGATGCAGACCATGACTGAACGACTCCAACAACCCAATAATAAGGTTAGAATCACAGAGGTGTTCTTACCTTCATACGATCCTGATGGTAATGTTGGAGTACGTGAGTGGTGTAATCATATTACTACAGCTAAAGACGCTTACGAGCTCAGTGACTACGATATTCGTATGAAAGTGACTAGTTTGTTGAAAGGACGTGCAAAAATATGGGCTGATAATTGGCTTGTAACTACTTCAACGTGGGAACAGTTACGTCAAATAATTATAACCACGTTTGAGCCTGAAACGCGTTACTCGCGTGACATAGTCCGCTTTAGAGAGCATACCTATGACCACTCTAAAGATATTTCTGAATTTTTAACCCAGTCCTGGATTTTGTGGAGGCGTGTGACCAAAGATAAGCTTGATGATAGTGATGCGGTAGAAGCGGTAATAGGGACTATTAATGACGAACGCCTCAGAATTGAATTAAAGAACTCCAGAGCTAGTTCAGTGCCTGAGCTGATCTCTGTTGCCTCTTCTATTCGGTCTAATAAACGTTCTAGCCAAAACAACTCTAATGTTACTCAGCCTTTGCATAAACGCTCCCGATTTTCCGAAAATAATAAATCTCATACATCTCCTCCTTACTGTAATTATTGTAAACGAACTGGCCATTCTTTCAATAGCTGTCGTAATAAAAATGCTAATAATCCGAGTGTGCAACCGACCTGTAGGGATCCCGAGATAGCCACCCCGTCTATGCCGAATAACACGAATGGTAAGTTTTGTTCATACTGTTCCAAACCAGGTCATACGTTTGTCACCTGCTACCGCCGCGAAAAAGCCATTGCCTCTAATGTAAATTCGGTAGCAGCTAGTAGCCACTCTAGTTTAAATACGATGCGCATGCATGTAGGTGATACTTCAATAGATGCTGTATTCGATAGTGGGGCCGAATGTTCGGTAATGCGTGAATCTATTGCAGATAAGCTACCAGGTCGTAGGGAACAAATAGTTAGTTACTTGCGAGGTATAGGTCCATTCCCGGTGATCTCCACGTGGAGGTTAAAAACCATATGCGTCATAGATAACACTAATGTAGAAATATTGTTCAATGTTTTGCCTGATTTTGAAATGACTTCGGATGTTCTGATCGGTACGAATCTACTGCATCATACCGGTTTGAGTGTAATCGTAACACAGAATAGCGCGAAACTAGTACGTTGCCCGCGAGCTATGCATATGCGATCCGACAGCTCTTTATTTGACGGTGTAGATCACGACCTAACGGAACAATCAGAGATAAACCAGTTGCTCATTTTGCTTAACCAGTACTCTGATCTTTTTACGCGCGGTTTTGCTAAATCTCTAGTTAATACCGGTCAATTAGAGATTCGTTTAAAAAACAAAGATAAATTCGTTGAGAGAAGGCCCTATAGGTTGAGTCCAGTCGAGCGTGAAAAGGTTAAGGAAATAGTCGCTGAATTAATTGAGAATAAAATAGTGCAGGAGAGTAAATCTCCATATTCAAGTCCAATAATTTTAGTTAAAAAAAAAAATGGCGACGATCGAATGTGTGTCGATTATTGAGAATTGAATAGTAATACGGTACGCGACCACTACCCCCTACCTCTGATTGCTGATCAAATTGACCAGTTGGCTGGTGGGCAGTATTACACGAGCTTAGATATGGCATCTGGATTCCACCAGATTCCTATTGCCCGGGATTCAATCGAGAAAACTGCTTTTGTTACACCCGATGGTCTCTACGAATACCTAACTATGCCCTTTGGTCTCTGTAATGCGCCGTCCGTTTACCAAAGGTGCATTAATCGTGCCTTAGGTCCGCTACTGAATTCCGGCAGTGCTAATAATGGTCACAACGATAGCGTAGCCCAAGTCTACATTGATGACGTCATAAGCAAGTGTCGCGATTTTTCTTCTGGTCTTGCATATTTGGAAAGAATCTTGATTGCTTTGCGGCAATCCGGATTTTCCGTAAATATCGATAAATGCAGCTTTTTCAAAAAATCAATAGAGTATCTTGGTAATATAGTAGAGAATGGTCAGGTTCGCCCCAGTCCCAAAAAGGTCGAGGCCCTGCTGAAGGCCCCCGCACCTACCACTGTAAAACAAGTCCGCCAATTCAATGGCTTGGCGGGCTATTTCCGCCGCTTTATTCCCGACTTTGCGCGAACAATGATTCCCTTGAACGATTTAACTAAGCAGGATACTGAATGGCAATGGAGTCATGTTCATGAGGAGGCTCGTCAAAAGATAATCGGTTACCTCACTGCGGCGCCGATACTAACCATATTCCAAGAGGAAAAGCCAATCGAGCTGTTTACTGACGCCAGTAGCCTCGGCTTTGGAGCAATACTAGTCCAAATTATCAATGGTCGGCAACATGTCGTGGCATACTTTAGTATGCGTACAACAGATATAGAGAGCAGATATCATTCTTACGAGCTCGAAACACTAGCCGTAGTCCGAGCAATTAAGCACTTTCGGCACTTTCTTCATGGCCGAAAATTTAAAGTCATCACTGATTGCAACGCGTTGAAGGCTTCTAAACACAAACAAGACCTGCTCCCGCGAATTCATAGGTGGTGGGCATATCTTCAGAATTTCGATTTTGACATCGAATACAGGAAGGGCGAGCGGATGCAGCATGCAGATTTCCTGAGCCGGAATCCTGAACCGCTGTCCGTTAATGTCATGACCAGCAACCTAGACTGGCTTATTGTAGAGCAACGCCGCGATCCGCAGTTGCGTCCCATTATAGACACTCTGGGCACTGGAGAGGAAGCTCCTGGTTATCTTCTCGAAGGTAACATTCTCAAGTTTGAACGGAACGATCCAATTTTAGGGCCACAAAGGCTCGCTGTCGTACCAAGGACATTCCAGTGGAGCCTCATCAACACGTTTCATTGTGCACTTAAGCATGCAGGATGGGAGAAAACACTGCATAAAATCAGAGAGTCTTATCATTTTGATAAGATGAGCACCAGTGTCAGGGATTTTGTCGACAATTGTGTGGTATGTAAAACGTCGAAACAGACATCTGGAGCTACTCAGGTCCAACTGCATCCTATCCCCAAACCGACAGTACCATTTGAGGTGATACATATGGACATTACTGGGAAACTTGGTTCTCCGAACGATCAAGAGTATGTTATAGTCACAATAGACGCATTTACCAAATATGTACTACTCCGTCACACTAATGACAAAAGTCAACACAGTTCTCTTGCCGCATTGAAACAGGTCATCCATCTCTTCGGGGCGCCGCGGCAAATTATTGTTGATGGTGGGCGTGAGTTCCTGGGTGAATATAAAAACTATTGTGACAGGTACGGTATTGAACTTCGTCCAATATCACCAGGTGTCAGCAGGGCAAACGGACAGGTGGAAAGGGTCATGGCAACGCTAAAGAACGGGCTTGTAATGATACAAAATTACGAAACCCCGGACTGGCATACAGCGCTGGAGAGTCTACAGCTCGCCATGAACTGTACGGTACATAGAACTACAGGGGCTGCGCCTTTAACACTCCTCACTCGTCGTCAGAATTGCGTACCTCCAGAGCTGCTCAACCTAGTCGACATCGACAAAGCCCTAGTCAACGCAGAGGCTTTAGAAAGGCATGTACAGCAAAGAATGGTTGCAATATCTTCCAAGGATAAGGACAGGTTTGACAGAGGACGAGCCAAAGTCCATAACTTCCAACGAGGAGACTTTGTCCTGATTAAAAACAACCCAAGAAACCAAACTTCTTTAGACTTAAAATTTAGCGTACCTTATGAAGTTTACAGAGTGCTCGAGAACGACCGCTACCTTGTAAAAAAGGTAGTAGGACATCAGGGTCGACCCCGCAAGGTCGCGCACGACCAACTGCGGCGCGTCCCACAACCAACTGGTAGCCAGGCGGCCGTGTCGCCTCCGGAAGAACCACAACCCGGGCCTTCCGGGTCTACTGGAGCAGTGCTTCGTGATGAGGCTCCATCACAAGCCCCCACTGTCCTGGAAGATGACAGTGACTCCGTGCCCACATAAATCTATTTCTCCCGGTGAGGATTTTTCATCTTATTGTGATCATAATAGTAGTATAGTGCATACACACACTTGTACACACAAACATGCGTACACAAATACATACTTTATTTTTATACACACTATAATATTATTCTGACATGACTTTCATGACTTTGACTATGACAACAAAAGTGTGTAAACGGACTATTGGCGTGTGGAGTCGTTCAATAGCTCCAAATCCCCCGTTATGTTTTCGGCGGAGGGAATTAACTATTTTATGTTGCTATTGGCGTGTGGAGTCGTCCAATAGTTCCAAATCCCCCGTTATGTTTTCGGCGGAGGGAATGAACCATTTTATGTTGCTATTGGCGTGTGGAGTCGTCCAATAAGCAATACTCCTAATCCCCGTGATGTTTTCCGCGGTTCCCCTGTGTACCACGGTATTGAGTGAGCGCCAGTATTCCTAAGCTGACGCTTTCTGAGTACCCAGAGCACGACATCGGCCTTTTCACATATCCTTAGTGCCCCTGTTTCATACAGCATCGACCTTTCATACACCCTTCCTTCCTTCCCAATAAAACGCTTGTACTTCATGCAGTAACATGAGCAAGGTACTCAACTGTCTTCATCGCTAAAACGTGGGCAGTGTATTTATGTATTTATTGATTATACTCTCATCAAGTCATTACACTATTTCCTAACACACAATTATTATAACCTGGCTTCACGTGGAGTGACCAGATTTCAATCAGTTTTATGAATTACTTATAATCATCCCTATAAAATGTGAAGTTGCTGAAACTTTGTATAAGGCTAGCATGGTGTGCATATCACTATATTTTTACGACTAGGTGTACTGTGGAAGTACCTAGCTTCAAAAGAATTTACTTTCTCATTTTCCAGAATCAAGCGATCCAGAGCACGTCTCGCATTGCAGTATGGCCGTGTCGCCGCGCTGTTATGGAGGCGCCGTAAAATAGTTATAATAATTAAAACTCCGTTGATTATAAATTCATGTTCTTAAATCATATTAGAATTTTTAAGTTAGATTATAATTCATGGTATTGAATTATGGTAAATTATTAATATTTGTGACTCAATTTGATTCGAGTTTTTGCGAGTACTTCGATGTAAGTAATTTTTACTATTCTTAATTGCTTTTGATGCTTTAGCTTATTAGAATTTATTTGTAAAAACGTTTTGATAATTAAGATTTTATTTGGAATCCATGATGGGGTTATTTGTAGTAAATTTCACATTGCGAAAAATACGCTAGCGCCTCCTGCCGCCATTTTGACGAACAAACGGAACTATGGCGGCAGGCGGGCTCTAAAAGATTATTCAGAGTCAGTCTGTTGCGGATTTTTGGACGAGTAAGTGTGAGTGTCGACCTTATGCCCAATTTTATTCCGGATTCCAAATATAATCACTCTTGCCTTTATTTTCAATAAAAATTAGAGTCAAAGTAAAGAAATAGTGTTGAAATTTAGCTATTGAAGTGTTAAGCATTTATTTCTTTAAGCATTTCTTGGTGAAGTGAAGTAATTGTAAAAAGTGATAGTGTTAAGGAGTAGCTATTCATAATAATCACGCCCTATGAGTTTCTTGTCTGTTCTTCTCATACGGTTAGTCCCTTGCGAACAGACGTAGCTATACCTACCCTCAAAAGTTGATTGCAATAGTTATTAAAAGCAAGTTAACTCCTTAGCTGTTATGTTTCATTCCAATACTACCTGGTTAGTTCCTGCTTAGGTAGGTAGATCTACAGTGACTCTTTATTTATTGGCGGCTGGCCCTAGTAGTTAGTTCATTTGCTTAAATAAAGACTGTAAAACCTTGACCTGCCTAAGGGTCAATGGTTTTACACCTTTTTTAAAAATCAAACCTAAATTTTGCTGCGACATGCATGAAAACCAGCTTTACTTGCATCTTAGCAGGACTTGGGACAGTATTCCACAACAGGATATTGACACCCTTGTTTAGAGTATGTAGAACCGCTGCAGATGTGTCAGGAGAGTCTTAGGAGGATCCACGGATCATTAATTTTAAGTTTTCAACAATGTTTATAAAAAAAATAGTTGTTTTGTTTGGATCTTTTAAAATTATTATTACAAGTTTGGGTTTGAAAACTGTCTCACCTGATGTTAAGTGATGACGTTGTCTAGGATTTAGCACGCAAACCTAGAAGGTACCTATTCACTCGCAACTTGAAGACTCCAGGATTGTACATATCGGGAAACACAGACTCGGGCAACGAGTTCCATTCCTTGGCAGTAAGCATTAAGAAAGTGGAAGCATAACGCTTCGTGCGTATAGGTGGTATATCTACCATATAGCGATGGCGAATTGCCGTACGTCGAGTCGACCGAGATTTTAATGTTTCAAAAATAAAGTTAAGATTGAATTTTTTTCTGAGATTTTCCTCTTCTAAGTTTTTTTTTAAATTTAACCTTATCTAAAAGTTTATTTATCAGATTAGATAGGCTATTAAACAAGGTTTATTTTAATGTGTAGGGTCTGAACAAAAAGTTAATAGAATTTTAGTTATTTAGGTTTAATTGAAATATCCCTAGACAATGTTGATGTGTGTACATCCAAGCAAGTTATATCTGTTATCTACATAGATTTTTCAATTTGGAATTTGTGCCTAAATAAATTAACTATTGGTCCAATTTCCCACAGGGTCCAATTTTTCCAGCATCAAGTCATCCTTAACGACCGGGTCCGTGCCAGCTGTTCGGCTGAAAGCAACAAATTATGTATTCACCTCGTTTCGACTGATTACACCATTCAACCTTTAACCTTTCATGACAGATGTATAACTGATGCTTTCAAACGATTTAGCCCGAGTTTTGTGAACAGAATGTACTCTCAAAGCAGCCCCAGGGTATAATCATACTAATATTAATTGTAAAAGCGAAAGTTTGTCGTTTGTATGTTTGTTACTCCTTTACGCTAAAACAGCTGAACATTATTAGATGAAATTCCGAATGAAGGTAGCTTATGGCTTATACACTGGAATAATATTGACTGTTCCCGGATGACGGGAAGACACAAAAATCGTCTATAGCACGTAGAATTTCACCGCGGGTAACACCGCAGGGCGCAGATAGTCAAAGATAAGACACACAACAGGGCCTCGTAGTTAATATTCTATAAACCTCAACATTAAGACAGCGACTGATGTCATGTCATATTTCTTTTTTTTTATTTTATTTTTTTCATATTATAAGTTTGCGTTTGACAACTGTCTCACCTGATGTCAAGTGATGACGTTGTCTAGGATTTAGCACGCAAACCTAGAAGGTATGACATATATAGTATATGACACATGTCACACGCAAATAAATTGATATAATGAAGTTAAGTTTTTCTATTAAATTCTTAGAACACAGAAATGTGAATGCGCCTCAAAATTTAATTTAGTTGCATCCCATGTACCTACGTCATAATAAGATGCTGTAAAATTATGAATTGTTTTATGATCCAAAACAACATGAACGCACCAATTACCTTTTTTTAAACAAAATAGTGATTAAATCGTCAACAACAAACGGACACTTCAGTAAAATGTTGCATACGGTAATATTCCCAACCCAAAGTTACCTTATAAAATTTTACTGCTGTCAAGTAAAAGATATACTAATTATTCCTTTAAAACTGTCACATTAAAATTTAGAATCAGAACTATTCCTATAATGTGACAAACGAGCCATGCGCTAGCATCATAATATATAGTTTGTGAACAAGTTGTTAAATTTGAATAACAAAGTAATTAGTGTTATTTTGGGCTCGTCACATATGAGCTTGGTGTTTAGTCCAATTCACCCAATATTATGGAATAATATTGGGTGAATTGTATTATTTCCATAATATTGGGTGAATTGGACCGTTTCACCTGCGTGTACTAGGATTTCCTCATTATCTTTCTATTTTCCGTGTAAAAAGTAGGCTAGGTATATGCCATTGCAGACTACAATCTTCTTACGTGTCTTTTTGGCATGATTGAGCAACAAACAACCAAAAGTATAATCTTTCACATTTAAACCATTGGGTAGATAATAGATAACATAAATTATTAAAACATTTTACTTTTCATCAAGGTACTCAGTGTCATAGCGTCCAATTCAAATATTAATCAAATATTCGTTTTATAAAACTTTTGCGTATCGAACGGCACGATCTTGTTTCAATCTTCCTAAGTTGCCAAGCCAGCAGAGTCTGTGTTTTTTTTTACTTTGAACGGACTAATGCTGTTTGCCTCTACCGCCATTTACAGCTTCACCAAGGAGGCGAGTTCAGAAGGTACTTCGCAGTGTATGAGCTTTAGTCTCACCAACTATGTTCGGTTGGGCCGCAACCTCTTCAATCTCGCCAATTTTTAGGAATCTCCAGAATGCTCCATTATAGTGTCCAGAACTCACCTCCATACATTAGAATAGGTTTACTAGTTAGTACTCAATAGTTGCATTAAAATGGATTCTGAAATTGTCTGTCATCTAGGTGAACATTTTACGCTCGACCAAAGCACATGGTTCCAAAATTCGTCAAGTCACAGATCCGATTCGATTCACTTAAACACAGATTATCGATGAAAGATATAAACGGATATATCGGCCTTATTATATTATTTTCTTTTATAATACTGAACTAAATGGCCTTGTTATTTATTCGTGCGTAAGTTGGAACGTGGGTTGGTTAGTTACGGCATGCTTGATTTGCGTGGGTGAGGAAAATGAAGCTTGTGTACGTGTAATAAGAACATAATAATATAAGATAAATATTATAGTAGTTTACTTTGTTTCTAGAGATCGTTAAAACGGTAAGAAAATGTAGGTATAATGAACGAAATAAAATTACAAAATCTAAGAAGGTTTTGTTGTCGAGGTATTTCAACTAGAGCGATAGATACATTTAATATTAGAGTTTTAGATTTTGAGTCTGAAAACTATCGCGAGTTTCTTCCATAACTGTAATGTAACAAACCGACTAGGACTCACGTGAGTCCTAGTCGGTTTGTTACATTACAGTTTTAGATTTTTTTGAGTTATTTTCATTGCAGTGGTCTAAAATGTAACTATCATAAAAATAAAATATTAAAAACTTACGGACTGAGATGTCGTGTAAGTATTTATACAAGTAATTGTTTTAATATGTAATTGTGATGGATTTTTGTCTTTTCACAATGCCACTGAGGGTTTGTGATGGAGTCTGTTTTTTATCACTTTTCCGTCATCATCTCTAATGCTGCGTGGGTTATGCTCCAATACAGGAACTGTGTTTGGTGAAAAGGTCGGAAATCCTTTCGTAGACTGAACGAAAATCTATTAAGAGATATTGTGCATGCATGCAAAAAAGGTTCCTTTTATTTTCAAGCCGCTATAACCATATTATGCTTTAGTTGTATAGAAGCTTAGGACCTACGTATGAATGTACGAGCTATGTAATAAAATATCATTTATTACAAAAACATAAATTCTACTATAAAGGTATACAGAGTGATAGAGACCTTCTATCATTCTTACTCGAAGAAGATTTTTGTGCCCCTTACGATTTCTATCATTTATTTTTATTTTTTTATTACTTTATTTATTTATTAACATTCACACAAGGTCTTCAGGTCCCAAACTAGGCAGAGCCTGTGCTATGGTAACCTGATGACTGATATATACTTATATACATAATACACCCAGACACAGGTCAAACAGACATGTTCATGCACACAAATGTTTGACCTGTCCGGGAATCGAACCCGGGACCAGCGGCTCAGAAGGCAGAGTGCTACCAACTGCGCCAACCGGCCAGACAACTGAGTGGCAACCCAGACAACTATCACTGGGATAGGAGAAGTATTTGTACCAATAAGGAAACTATTGTTATAACTTAGTCATAATCATCATCATCATTATCTCAATGCTGGACATATGCCTCCCCCATTGATTTCCACAATGCCGGTTGGAAGCGGCCTGCATCCAGCCATTGCCTGCGATTTTAGTCAGGTTGTCTGTCCACCTGATAAGTTAATGACAGTATTTATTTAATATTCTTTATATCTCTTTATTGTTATGTTATGTTTGTGTATAACTAGCCGCGCTCCGCGGTTTTACCCGCGTGGTGATGAATGATGATGATGATAATGAAAAGTAGCCTTTATGTTATTCCGGGACTTGAAGTATCTACATACCAAATTTCATTGAATTCCGTACAGCCGTTTGAGCGTGATTGAGTAACAAACATCCATCCTTTTTTTTTTTTTTTTTTTTTTTTTCTAACGGACTAATGCTGTTTGCCTCTACCGGCATTTACAGCTTCACTGGAGGGGGGGCGAGCACAGATGGTGCTCAGCCCGGTATTTGAGCGGTCGCAGAAGGCGCACCGCCTAGTGAGGCTAGCGCTGACGGCGCTGTGCCACTAGGAGAGGACGAGGCGACTAGCTCAAGGGCACCACTAAGGTTCGGACCTCGGCTTGAGCTGTCGCCAGGACAGGGAGTTATCGGATCGACTTGCCCCGGTACCAGAGTGGTCCGTAAGTGGGCCCTAAGGATGTTTGCTCTTTGACTATTTGGAGAGAATCTAACCAGGATGTTTTTGCCTCGAGCTCGCCGCCGAGCTCGGTGTCTGACTGAGTATACCAGGGACTCTCGACCTTGTATTCTACCGGGATGACCGTGGGACGACGCTAAAGCTAGCGACAAGGCGACAGCGATGGGGTCGTCCGGGTCATCCAATACGTGCCTAGGGCGGCGTCGTCGGGGGGGTTGAAGGTGCGGGTGTGTCGGGGTGGTGGAATAGTTGGCAGCTTGCACTACCAGAGGATTGGGATGGTGGGGAGCCGCGTCAAAGTAGCGACGGGAGCAGGTCTTAATGAATTGGGTTATGGACTCTAATTCGAGGTCGCAATGCAGGTCGGTGTTCCGCATATACCACGGAGCGCCGACCGCCTTGCGAGCGAACCGATTTTGAATTATTTGGAGACGGTGGAGATCGCGAGGGTGACAATGAGCAAACGCTACGGAGGCGTAGGTCATGATTGGGCGGACGCAGAGTTTATACAAGGTGATTTTATTTCTAAGTGAAAGTTTACTATCTTTGCAAACAAGGGGACCGAGGCGACCCAATACGAAGGCCGCCCTGTTTCGAACTTTAGTGATGTGCTGCTCGAAAGTGAGTTTCCGATCAAGGATCACACCTAAATATTTGGCAGAGTTAGCCCACGGTATGGGCTTGCCGAAGAGGGCTATGGGGTTGGGCTTTTTTAAACGGCCTATCTCGGTAAAGTACACAGCTGTACTTTTATCCGGATTGACAGAGATCCGCCATTTACGGAACCAGGCACCGATGTCGGTGATGGCTCTCTGTAAAGCGGCTCTCTGTCTGACCATGTGCCACCCAGTGCAGTAGATGATGACATCCATCCATCCATACTTTCACATTTATAATATTAGTAGGATTTTCTCGCGCCCGCGATAATGCAAACGTCGAGGTAAATTAATTACTAAATGTTTCAACTTGCGATCAAGCCCTGCTCTATTTATTTACTATGTGTTTGAATTGCGAAGATCTAAAAATGTCAGTATTTCCTTACTCGTACCCAATTCATCTATTCTGTAAACTGTCGAAGTTCACCATGTTGTATAAAGTCCTAAAAACAAACAAGTAAAGAAACCAAACCTCTGAAATTTGAACACTGTAACTGTGAACTTTCAAACTTAAAGCAAAAAACTTTGAATGCTATACAATAAAATTTGAATCCTTCTAGACTTTGCAAAAAACAAAGTTCTAATCGAAAACTTTGGTCATAATAAATCGGTTGCACTCAATAAGTTTTTAAAAAGATGATTGAATCAAACGAGTCCTTTGAATTTTAGTCTGTTACTAGCTGCGCCTCGCGGTTTTACCCACGTGGTGATAAAAAACGGTGATAATGAAAAATATATATGTATTCATTCAGCGTATATATACATTAGTATAAGCTATCTCCATACCATATTTCATCTAAATCCATCAATCCGCTAAGACGTGAAAGAGTAGAAAACATAGGTACAAACAAGGTGTATATCCATACATCCATACTCACAAACTTTCGCATTTATAATATTAGTAGGATATCAACTCTTCGTATCAACATGTCTAGATAATGTTAAATTAAACTATCATTTCAAGCTTAATCGTACCCAGTCAAGCGGAGATCCGCTTTTTTTTTTAAATCTGGTTGCGGAGCTTTTTCTGTGTAGTTCTAATTATAATAAAGCGTAATTCTGTTAATCACTCAAACTAGCTAAAGTTTCGAAAAATAATATCCCAAGCTTCATTCCATTATTGCTAAAATTCTAATTAGCATTATCTCCTTAAAACGCCATCATGATTTTAGATGATTTTTATTCAATCGCGGGTAGTTTTACCAATAACATGCTGACTTATTTTACGTAAAGCTATCCGAATTTTATTCACAGAATTTTATATTAGTGTTGCCATTAAACAATTTTAGTTAGTTTGATGGAACAGCAGAATTACTACCATTATTTCAGCTGGCCCTGTTTCTATGACGTCATACCTAAAACCGGAAAGATACATAGAACAAAATTGTATATAATAAAATCATAAATTTTCATATTACAGTTTCAAGTTGGATTTGAACATTTACATGAGAAATTCTACATTTATTATAAAGATGCATTTGTCCTCATCCTTTGTTTACATTATGATTCAGAGTAGCATACAAGTTTGCAACTTTTGTACACAGTCAACAGTCTTTACTCTCTTGACATCTCTACAATGAAATGAAGGATATTTCACTTCACGTATGAAGTAATACCGAAATAAGTTATGAAGAGTGTATACGCTGTCGTGGCTCACGAGTGTTGCGAACAGTGAACGCTTGAATATTTAAATGTCACAGCGTATGTTATGAAATGGGAGAATTTCATACAAATGCCCATCATGCATGTAAATAGCGAGATAAAGACGGCAATCCAATTAGGCAGAGTTCACGCACCGCCTTCGACGTACGCATCGCGGGCATCTCAAGATTTCATTAATTAACCTAATTATGTCACCGAGAGATGGCGCAGGAACCTCATATTGGATTCGTTGAGGTGGTTTTGTATTAAGCTGTAAGTGCTCACACAAGAGACTAATTCTGCATAAACAGTTCTTTAGCATAAAGCAATGAATATGAAAAACAAAACAGAAACGTATCCGTAGAAAAATGAGTCACTGAAATGGCACTGAGCATCTCGAAGAACTGATGGCCGTTGGGGTCGAAAGATTCTCGAGTTGAGACCATGGCCAGGCAAGCGCAGCGTAGGACGTCCAACGACAAGGTGGACAGACGACCTGACCAAGACCGCAGGAAGAGGCTGGATGCGGGCCGCTGCCAACTAGTCGACTGGACGACCTCTGACCCTGGTGACGCACAACGTAAGAACTTGGTTGGCAGACTAGAAAATCGTCGAGCTGAAAGAGGAAAAGAGTAAGTAACACTGATATGGCTTATGGGTTATAAATAAATAAATAAAATATCTTTCTTTCAGGCAACGAATACCTATATTTTG
The DNA here is from genome assembly GCA_934044485.1 of Apeira syringaria. Taxonomy (NCBI): domain Eukaryota; kingdom Metazoa; phylum Arthropoda; class Insecta; order Lepidoptera; family Geometridae; genus Apeira; species Apeira syringaria. The sequence continues at coordinate 2,428,544 of OW203662.1, forward strand.
TTTTAACTAACTACACACAAACATTAACTTAAGTAAAATTATGTGATGTCCGTAGAGAGTGAAGACACTTATTATCCTTAAATCCGGTAACTTACTCTACTACCGGGAAAGCCGACCAAAAGTCCCAAGGTGGTGTCGGATTTCTCGTTCGCAAGTCCCTCACTAACAACATCATTACCATCGACAGCGAGCAGGCTGGCATACCTAATACTCAGAATATCAAGCAGGTATTCGTTGAAGGTCATTCACAAGGGGCCTATAATTACGTTTTCTATCAAAGGGCACGAGAGATGAACTGCGGCGTCTAACTAACCAAATAACTCTTAGGTGGAGGTTCTAAGCTGAAATTCAAACTATTTACATTTTTAAACGACTTCAAAAAATGAGAAGGTTATATGTGCGACTGTATGTATCTTTTTTTATGTAATGTCAACGATTTCCGAGTTTGATAGAGTGTACCTCCGAGATAGTCCCATTTCAATTTTATCAAAATCAAACAATGGGTTTTTGAGTTACACCCCAATACCTAACTGAAAAGTGTTACGTCTACAATGACATTGATCCCGTGAGTAGCAAAGGTCACTGAAGAGGGTGAAAATAGCAGTTTTACCAATAAATGGAACCGACTTCAACATATGAACTTATGAAACTACTTATTGACGTCGGTACCATGATAGTTCAAAAGTAAGTATTATCAAAATATTGTGAGCATGGTACCGACTTCGACAAGTTAATAATAATAATTATAGTATGGGACAACTTTCACACAAGGTCTTCAGGTCCCAAACTAGGCAGAGCCTGTACTATGGTAACCTGATGACTGATATATACTTATATACATATGCACACCCAGACACAGGTCAAACAGACATGTTCATACACAGAAATGTTTGACCTGCCCGGGAATCTAACCCGGGACCAGCGGCTCAGAAGGCAGAGTGCTACCAACTGCGCCAACCGGCCAGTCAGTAATTTCATACGTAAGTCCCGGAACAAAACATAGGCTACTTTCATCTTCGTCATCATCATCAACCATCACTATGCGGGGAAAACCGCAGAGCGCAGCTAGTGTAGAATAAAGTCAAATAAATTCATTGGAAATCCTAAACATACTTTTTTTTATAACTGACCCACCTTTGTACACTTGGTTTTGCTTCTATATTGAGAAATGAGGGTAACTATAAAACTAACGGTAAATGGTGAATAAAATAAGCTTGAAATAGATTAAAATATTATTTGGAGGCAAACGGACAATGGTGTGTGTGGGTTTTCAAAGGAAGCAAAAGAATTAAGTTTAAAATAAAATCTCTTCAAAACCTATAAAATAAGATTAATTTACAGAATAAATAAAAATTCCTATTAGGAGGATATTTATGTATTTTATATTATAAATTAATAATTACAGCACAGTTAGAACATTTGAGTTATCTATAGGCTACCAATAGCTAGTGGATAGCTCAAATGTTATTGTAGTTGTTGCAGTATTGTAATTAGTTGTTAGTGTTTTATTTTAATAAAAGCATTTGCCCAACATGAAAATGAAAAAAATAATTGTATTAGTATTTTATAGTGGATGAAAAAGTATGAAAGCAAAATAGTAGGCGTTAAATAAAGCGACAGCGAGTGAATAGTTGTAGAGTGATAAGTTGATTTGGTCATGTACAAAGAATGAATAAAAGCTTTTTCTGCTTCTTTTTTTTGGTTTATAAATTCATAGCGTCTCTACATAGGAGCACATAGATTATTTACGATTTTACTTATTTGCAATCAAGGGTGCCGTCAGCTTTAGAAAGGATTTGAAAAAGGTTTTATTGTTATTTGAACACGTCTGACATCAACTGACAGAATACTAAGCAGATAGAAATAATTTAAATTCCTTTTCTTCGCATCTATCCCGGCTGCCTTTCCATAATGATGAGACTTTTATTTTAATAAGGCTGTCTGGTAAGTCGTTAAGTTTCAGTACATTCTACATATAAAATGCTATGCTAGCTTCTATATACACATAAAGATATATGTTTTTTTATTTATTTAAAACTTGTTTTTCTAACTATAAAACTATCGAGATGATTATAATTAATCGCATTTTAACTTCTGAACACTCCTTTACACTGAACCAAAGATATTCAAACTGAAAAATTTAAAGCTCCAGTATATATATATTTTTACCAAAATACTGGCACATATTTGCCACGGCAACGTGGCAATGCTCGCTCTGCTCTGTATTGCCGTTATTTACATACGCGAGCTAGTCCAAGTTGTTGAATTGTGCAAGTTTTATTTGTTGAAATTGCGTTCTGTTGAACATGGGCGCAGTTGGTGTTTCAGACGGAGCTGCTGTGGGCGGGAGAGGCGGCCGGAATGCAATATGCTCACTTTTAAACTGTTCAGCTGCTTCTACATCGTGCTGAAACTGCTCAAACAGATATTACAAAGTAAGTTCGTGGCCACTTAAATTTTCTAGATATTGACATCATTAAGCACATTAAAGTACTTAATGTACTTTGAAATAAAGACATTTAACCGATTTTTATGAATATTCTATGGTACAAATTTAAAAGTCGTTCTAAGTTCTAGAGTAAGGATTTCGTAATTTATGAAAAGTTTTAAGAAACTTTTCATAAATTACGAAATCCTAAGGTAAAAAAACAGAATTAAAAACCTCCGTCTGTCTCTGGAATCTAGATCTGGATAAATAGAAAGTCAGTGATATTGAATTTAATTATTTATAAGAATAGAATAGAATGTTATATTTGTATAAAATATTGGTACATACAGGTGGCTTAATTATTGTTCAATAGAGACCTACACTACTGACTATGGGCCTTCTGAGCAGGCTCAGACTCGCACCACGAGCTATGGAGAGGGCTATGCTCGGCGTTTATCTACGTGATCGAATCAGAAGTGAGGCGATCCGTAGAAGTCCCCGATATAGCCCAGCAATGATAAGGTTAGATAACCTTTATTCAGTTTATATGGAACCTTAAGTTAATCAAGAATGTAACCAAACACTGTACGAAAGACAAGGATGGCGTGATTGGCAACCTCAGACCCAACGCCATGCATATTATTGGTTGTTACATTTCGTTCATTTCTAAGAACTGTTCGCCCGCGCAGTATGTAAGCTGGGATTAAACTCACATTGATAAGTTGATCAGTTACGACCCTAGTTTCAACCACACCAGATTGTATTTTTAGGATTACGTTTTTGTTTTCACACTAACCGAAGCGAGATAACCTAAAAATCGCGAGTGTGTGTAGGAAGCATGCATCAGGGTTTTTAACAAGTGAATGCGCATGTAAATTGCTTTTTGTCACAATAAATGTAGAACGTTTTAAAATGTGAATTTATTCGTATGTCGAGTGACGAGGGTTCGCCTTTCTCCGCCTCGTGTAATGGAATGTTTTTGTTGGACCAAACAAAAAAAACACATATCGCATCGCAATAAGAGTATTGTAATAAATTGTGTTATATCCGTATTTTGGGGTTCGCTCTAGAATCGTTTGGCACGAGTTTGATATTAAATGTTCTGGATGTGGGTAGAGGTTTGGTCCCTGATTGTAAGAATACTACTCTTATTACAAGGTAATGCATATTTTATAAGAAAACGATATAATTGGAATATAACCTAAAAATGTACTAAACCATAAAAACAAAATTTTCCTACATAAAAAGCACAACGACCCAAACGATCCATTTGAGGCTGCTGATGGCACGCGCACTCAAAGAATTGAATCACAGTGTTGCCATAAGGTTTTTTCAAAAGATAATTATAATAATAGAGAAAAAAAATCCGGTTTAATGTTTGAATACTTGTGGCGAAGAGATAAATATAAATATATGAGAGATCCCTTCGACGAAGTCATAAATGTAGTTCAATACGTTTACATGAAGGAACTAATTAATAAAACTTAATTTTTGTTATATGATTTACCACTACTGAATAAAAACACCCTACCAGAAAAAAAAGACGTGTGGCACTCGCGAACTGCCGCAGTAAAGCTATTGCATAGCATTTTTTATCAACTTATGCAATTAATATATTAATAACTTATGCAGTAACGCCGATACAACCAATGCCACCTAGAGGCGAGTTGCTGAACTAAACAGACAAGCGTGATATTTTTAAAAAGTCATTAAAAGTTCTGCTATTCATCGATAGATGGCAAAGCTAAAAAGTATCACCGCTGTGCCGGTCGGAGTGGGTGATGTTAGGTAATTTTCGTTACGGAATTTCTGGATTCGGTCTTCACGCTCAAGACCCACGATAGAAGCTGTGCAATAGCTTAAAAATATTAAGTTAGGTTAGGTTGAAACTGCGACAACCCATCGCGCGAGCCGATCGAGCGAAGCGAGCGTGCCGCGGCAGCCGCCGGCGAAGTTCTAAAAAGTTTGCCTTATGTTATATCTATGATAATATGTTTATTATCATTCCCATATACGATACAAATTTTCAAACATCATTTCTTAATAGTTGTTTCCCTAAGGACATGGCCTTGCAGCCAGTTAAAATTAATTTCTATATCAAGAGTACAAAAGTACGGAAGTACCTAGATAAATTGGAATGTTTCATTTCTATAAAGCTTAACATTTCTAAGATAAATTGAGTTCATCAGAAGTCTTTCAGATTTTTCGCAAACGTCTTTTTCCATCTCCTTCGATGTCGTAGCTAACTTACCCTACACGTGGAGACTCACATGGGATTCTACACGACACGGATAAAGGCGGGCTTACGCTCATCTGATGTATGTGTCACTGATATAATAATATGTTGTAGCCTGATGTTGTCTGACTTGGCTACCTTTCACACGTATATGTTTCACTGTGGTGCTATTTTGAATTAATCAAGTTGAAGGTTTTGCAGTGTTTTGAGCAGAGCATGGCTTTACGCAGTTGGTGCCAGACCCCCGATCCTTATCGTATTGACCCATATAAGCAGTATAGTAGGTATACATAGTAGTAGCATTTATAGTAGACAGTAATTGTTAACCATGTTTGTTTCGTTTTTTATGGGATAAGGTGACTGAACAATCAGAAGGCTCACAGGATGTTAAGTGGTAACCTCTGCCTATAGACAGATACAATTTATAAAGAACTGCACTGCGCCCTTCACCCTGATACATAAAGTTGGTAAGTTTCATGTGTCTGTAATTTCACCGGAAACCATACCCTTCAAACCGGAACACAGTAATGCGAACACTACTGCCTGGCGGTAGAATTAGATATGGTGGTAGTACTGCCCCGGGCGAACTCTCACATAGAGTGCTATTACTCCTAAAATGTCATCACAGTAATATTGTAAAGGCGAAAGTTTGTGTGTATGTAAGTTTGTTACTTTTTCACGCTCAAACGGCTACACTGATTTCGATGAAATTTGGTATGGAGATAGCTTAAGCCCTGTATTAACACATTCACCGTAATCCACGCGGGGTGCTACTAGTTTTTAATAAAGGAAAAAAATGGTCGGTCGAATATATTTTTTACTGAAAAATTAGCAAATTAAATCAATTTTTGTTCTATTAGCACCTTCATGGACTTTTCTCATAAGTGGTATTTTTTTACTTTCTTAGACATGTTGTAATTGTAACAAAAGAAGCTGAAAATACTTTAAATTTAGTCGGTCTCGTGTCGCAACCCGAAGGTCGCATTCACAAACTCACGATTCAATCTAACAATAGCTTCCACATTTCCCATCACGGAATCACATCGCCAACTATTGCGCACATCGAAAAATTAAATCGCACAAGCGAACAGAAACACGATGAGAATTCTAATTACAAAAGTTGCAAAACAAAAAAAATTCGCTGTCAATGTCAAGTCCAGCTATTGTTTTCAAGTTAAACACAAAGTTATTTGCTTTAATTAGCAAGTTTTTGACGTGATAACGTGATAAAGTTTTTCACATTAAAAGGGGTGACAATATTTTGTAGAATTGTTAAAGTTAAGAATAAAAGTACGTTGTTATGCGAAATGGCGTGGTATTTCAGGCATATGTTCGGTATTTACAGTACACTTTTTTTAGATTATACATTATTTAGCATTTGGGTGATGGTTAGCTTGGCGTTTGGTTAGACCAGCAGTATCCTGTGTGTGTATTAAAATATGTGGTTGCATGAAAGGAATTTACGTCTTATGCTAATAAGTGGAGCTAATAATGCTTGAATGGAGTTCTTGAATGCCGCATATCCGCTGTCAGAGTAAGATTTGGCTTGGCCGGTGGAGTTGCGTAACGCAAGACCGGTGTCCTATTTCAGGTTCATAAGACTTATTTCAGGCACCACAGGTCAAAGTTCCTCACAAAGTTAATTTTTCATTATGGAACACGTATAATGCAAAATTAGGGATAAAAAAATATTTTGTGAGGTGAAAATTCGATTTAAATACATCTGACATTATTGCAGTGTGGTCACTGATATCTACAAAAATAGTTTGATATCAATATGACGCTATAAAAGATAATCAGTTGTTGTCTTTTTATCGCAAATATAATATTCCATTCATAAAGTAAACACAATTTTTCATTTTCGCTTTCATTTACCCGACAGTGTCAAATCATGACGCAAACGATTCCTTTGAGCAATCTTGATCACAATTTTATGCTGGACGCAGAAATCCTTTTGAACGTGAAATATGAATTTCCCGCTGGCAGTGTGCTTAGAAAATAAAAGGCAGCCGCCATCTGAAAATGGCAAATGGAAACTATTTGTCACAACGATGTATAGGTAATCGTTGGACCCTGGAAGCCGTATCTCTCCAGATAAATTGCCGTTCGTTTCCATTCAGCGGTCACCGCCGTCTCCAATACGTCAACTTTGAAAGAGGCAGTTCAATGGAAAATATGAAAACACCTTTAAGGGTGAAATAAGATTCGCTTACAGTGTCGGCTACATTCTTTTCAATTTCGTGACAAAACTTGTTTCATTTCGATAAAGGCAATTTCGTAAGACAATCTATATGTGATTTTTATAACAGGACTGATAGACCAACATTATAGTTGATATCGTATGAATCGAAGGCACCGTACGTATTCTGTATAGTCGTGGGTTTAAGTCCCAATAGTAGCCCAGATTTTTCTTACAAATAATTTGAACGTAAGTTCTTTATGCTCTAATATTCAAGCCTAAACTTTTACGAACAAGGCAGTGTTTTGCTTTGCGGGTTATATTAATAAATAAAATCAATTTAAAAATAACTTATACTACGCTGGATTACGTATTCCAATATACATAAAACAAATTGAATGACCAAACAATTATAGCGAATTTAAACCAAGTTACAACGGTAGTAGGTACACAATTTAATGGCTATGTCTAGGGGCGGCGGTGGGCCGATACAAATGGATCATAAAAAGGCTTACACTTTCGTCCTTCACAGTAACAACAACAGTTACTTCGTGAAGCGCGCGGTCAATGGTAACAGATTCGATATTAGTTACTTTGCAAGTATAGAAAGATTCGTCCCTCGCCGCCCTCCGACGGCGTCGCGACAATGGCGTCGTTTTTCATTTACAGTCCATTAAATACACTGTTTCCGAGCTTAGCGATACCTATTACTGTTCCCATAAAAACATTATACGCGAGTGGCCAGAATAATATTGGTAAGACACGTTTAAAGACTAAGGATAGCCAGGAAGATATTTTAGTGGTTCAGTTTTAAGAAGTGCTTTATTTGTTTCGTTATGAGATTTACTAGTAGCTACTTACAGTATGGTTATAATAATGACTTATAATGCACTAGCTGCGCCCTGCGGTTTTACCCGCATGGTGATGATTGATGATGATGATGATGAAAAGTAGTCTATGTGTTATTCAGGACCTGAAGTAACATACTAAATTTCATCCAAATCGTTCTAGCCGTTCTGGCGTGATTGAGAAACAAACATCCATCCATATATATAATAATATTATATAATATAATATATAATATACGTGATGAGGTCAGGATGTTCTTTCTCGGGTCTTGGATATTTTTGTAATGTGAATGTGTATACAAATATTTTATTTTCATAAACCTAGCCTAGCCTATATTACAATATGTACCTACTTACAAGTACTGTCAATTATGTTATTAAAACGTAATTAAAACGTTATTACTGTCAGGTATGTTATTTGACACATAGTTTTATTTCGTAAAAAACATTCCATATTTTATACTCTAAGGTTAAATTTGGTTATTCATAAATGATGATGAGTTCATAATCATAAAAACATTCAATCCATATACACTGACCACTATCTGAGACACACACACACACACACATTCCTTGTCGTTCATACATTATATATTAATAAATATAATTTTAAAATAATTACATATAGTTGCATTAGTATGATTAAAAAATGTAAATCCGTTATTGGCTATAAGCATAATATATATGTTACATGTATTGTTACACCTAAGAGCTGTGGATTTTGTTAAATAAATAAATAAATTTCTAGGCTCGTACACAATTAAATTGACCCAACCCTCCGAACTAGTTCGAAAACTGTATCTCGAAAGATAGTGATGCGCTTTCTCGCGTACATGCTAAGATTAGATAAGGATGCAAGATTGCAACCTTGTAACTAATGCAGTATACGTAAAATTTAGAAACAATTTGATAAATGGTTATTGTATGCTATTTCCGATTTTTTATGTATAGTTTTAAGTGGTAGATTAAAGTTAAGTTATACATTTGGAGTAAGTTATTAGCATTATATATTAGCATACGAGTATATATTACTAACTAGCTGCGCCCGGCGGGTATATCCGGGTGGTGATGAAAAACGGTTATGATGGTGATGATGAAAATAAGCCTATGTGTTAATCCAGGTTATAAGCTATCTCCATAACATATTTAATCAAAATTGGTGTAGCCGTTTGAGCGTGAAGAGGTAACAAACATACACACTTACACACAAACTTTCGCATGTATAATATTAGTAGGATTAATTGTATCAGACATTTTTTTTTATTAGGCACGTAGTCACGCCAAACCCATTTAAATTTTTTTAAATAATAATGAGCATGGCTTTACTCGTCGAGAGTATCTTAATATTTTAAGTAAATTTTACGTGTCTTTAATACAGTTTTGTTTTAATTGATTACTCATAAGTTATAAGTATATCTCTGTTACTGATGAGTAACAGAGAAGACGCCGCGAAGGAGAGTTCTACGCTCTTGTCGCCGCTCGGATCTGAACCACTAAAGATGTCGACCGCAGTGATCGACGAAACATCTGGAACACAAGTTTCACATAGACCACGGCCAAACAGCCCGGAAGCAATACATACAACATGAAATTTAAAGGCTTTATTATTTTTGCTCTTTATTTTTTACCTAGGTATAGTCTTTTTACAATACAGATATCAATAACAATAATTATAGCGTGTGGTTAGAGATATCCCTATTTTTTAAAATGTATTAAAAATCATGTACAAGAGACAGAGTTTTGTTAGAAGTTTAGTTAAGTTTTGTTTTCTGTAAAGATATTATAAACTTGACGGTCGCTGTGGCGCAGTGGTCAGTGTCAGTGACATGATTTCTGTGTCTCCGGGACCCTGGGTCCGGGATCCCGCCAGGGGCAAACATTAGTATAGGTGTTTGTTCCGGGTCTTGGTTTTTTGTGTGTTGTGATTGTGTGTGTTCATGCCTTCCGCGACACAGGGTATCCTAGTGCGGGGGTGTAAATGCGAAAAAAAACGTACTTCTTCTCAGCAATTGGACATCCACTGCTGGACATATGCCTCCCTCATATAGGGGGGGATTTTCCACTTCTAGCCACGCTCGGCAGGCGGTTGGCGAGTGCAGTATGATTTCCGATCCTCAGAAGGCGCTGCTGCCCACCTTCTGGTACGTGATCCCTTAGCCGACTCTTACGGCACCCGCCGGAAGAGATGGGGGAGTACTATTCTAGGCCGGTACCACCACGGCTCCGGAGCGTACTAATAGTATTTAAAGGCGCATTCATATGGATGTATTTCAAAACTACTTAGAACTACTTAGTTGTCGCGAGCGGTCTTGACTTTGTTGCACTATTTTAATTCACGTCTAATGTGCGAATAAGATCAGGAAGTGTTCATTAATTAGTCTGTGATACAAAATGACTTTATTTTAGTTATTCTTTCGTCGACTTAAATAAACATAAATACCAATATATTTTTTAAATAAACATATGTAATTATTTATGAAAATATGAGACGTGTATAAAGTCAAGTTGGTATTAGTCGAGATTATTGTTTACGCGCTTTTATCGTTTCTTCTAAATAATAAGAGGTTAGAGTGTACGATTGTTTTATTGTCACGACCATTTTATATATAAAATGGTGATAAAATCATAGATTACATGTTGTGAAATCAATATGCGTAACAAATCCACCTCAAAATACAAGAACATCGAATATTACTGTTCGTTCCACACTTCAAAGCTAATAAATTTAAATGACAAATAATATAGGGACGCAGTAATAGACAGTCTACTAACAGCAATCCAGCGCTGGTTGTTGAGACCAGCATTTTATTCAGTTTGAGGTCGGTTTGTGGCAAAAGCTAAAGTAAATGGGCCAATTATTAGTTATTAACTTGATTATATTGTACTTTACTCATTTTAATTCCTTTTTCCAAAAATGAAATACTGGTTGGATGATGTACAACAAAATATACGACCCCCAACTAACTTCAAATATTGCCTCTATTTTTCAAAATTCTTAGTTCTTAGTGTGTTTTTATCGTGGCTCATAATTAGACAATTTGCATCACGTAGGCTGGTACTTATTGAAATCTTTCTCAGTTTTTAATACGAATTTGATTCGGTGGCTTTTTTGGTATACCAATCATTTCCAAGGCCGCTAACGGCATCTGCTTCATTGAAATACTCGAGATAAAAAAATAATGGCCAAATATACGACTGTTAAAATAATGGTTTCTACATAAATATATCTCAAGTTACAACCCCCATAAAATATTTGGGAGGTTTTTATTGCCAACGGTACCCACCCTATAAATTATTTGTAAACTTCGATTCGAAGAAGACAAACTTCGACCCCAGCTTCTGCCAATTAGTTTTGCGAATAATTTATCATTCGGCTTTCTAGTGGATAATTAAATTGACTTTTCTAAAATAGAATTATGGACGAGTGCGAAAATATCCACTCGTATTTTGTTTTCGTAACTTTAACGATATTACGTTGAGAAAAGTATTAGCCGCAGCCAGGCTGTTATTGTGTTAGTGATAATCCTAAAGGGTTTCTCAATAAGCATGCTATGATCGCCCCAGTGAACTGTCACATCCCAGCCTTGTTAGTCTTAATGTGGCCCATACCTTATCGTCTAATCAGTCTTCAGAGCTAGGCTACTTCCAATAGTAATTTTTGTCTTTCCATCCTTTGACTGGATCGATTCTAATAGATATGTTATCGTTAAGGGTCGTAGTATGCATAATATATATTCTCTGAAACGACGTAATATGTCGTTGGTAAACAGAGGTTTTATAAACCGTATGTTAAAAAATATATATTGTTATTATTAGATCCTACAAATGCGATCGAAACGTTCACAAATGAGTAGTTGAAAATGGTTGAGATGGTTCAAAATCCAGTACATTTTCAGGTACCATTAGGGGGCGTCAATTAATTACGTGAGGTGTTTAGGGGGACAGGAGGAGAGGGGTTCAAGCCAAACGTTTTACTCATGGGGTCTTAGTATTTCGTGTTATGAAACCATCGCTCATTCAGGTTTTAATCCATGCACTCACGATCAATCAACTAAGCCCACAGTAAAATAAATACTAAATAATTTTGATATTAACACTGACGTGGTTTGGACACACCATAAATGTATAAAACACGGGAATTACTCACGTTATTAGTCAGAGGGTCCCGACTGTAGTTTCAACCATATTCAGTGGTCTTTTTAAAGGAGAATACGGAGCGCGCGCGGACGCGGTCGCGCTTTATTTTTAAGAAATAAAATAGAGAACATTAAATATGTCCTACAGATGAGTAGTGGGTACAGTTTTTATATAATTATAACGTTACTTATATATATATTATCATACAATAATTACTAACTATGGATAAAAAAACCAGCCCTAAATTATCGAACTCTGATCTGCCAAATCAGTTTGATCCTTTGCAAAGTTTCCGGTTACGTAACATTGCATGACATGTGTATGTCGTACTATATACTTCCTGCTTGCAATTTATGGGGCAGAGAGGGCGGTGCACACTGCATGACAGCATGCAATAATTTAAAGTCGCGGAATTAATACCAAATATTGTGTATTGAATATATTGTTGGTGTGGATTTCCGCCAAGTAACACCTATATACGGTTACCTGGAAGAGATCGCTGTTTAGCGATAAGGTCGCCTATTGTGCAATTAAATTTACTTTACAAATGTTAAATGTACCTATGTAATGTCCCCTTTGTGCAATAAAGTGTTATCTATCTATTTCCTTCGCAAGTGCAAAGTTTCGAGAACCTTAGCAACGTTCTGGAACCATAAATAGGTATGTATAACATTTCTACTTATATTTCTCTTTTACCTCACTCTATATAGGAAACCCGAACATGGCATTGTAATCAGCTGAAAGGAAACTTTATCTCGATGTCATTACGGTTGTTCTTACATAACAACCTTCTTACATAACGAAATGTTTGTACGAGTGTAAAACAGTAAATGAGTTTCGAAATGTTAAATATATATATAAACTTCATAAGGCAATGAGTAAATAATATTTTCATCTTTTTATAAAATATTTAACAAAGTTTTAGTTGATTTATCATTTGACCGAATTTTACTGAAGCCGTAATTGAGTTGCACTGGACCTCTTTTATTATAAACAAAAACTCTAATAACTAATTACAATACTGCGGCTACTACAATAACATTTGAGTAATCTACTAGCTATTGACAGCCTATAGATGCTCAAATGCCCGAACCCGCTACCGGCTGGCAGCGTGCCCAGAATGCTAGCAGCATTGCCACGTTGAATTCGCTGATTCGTTGAGCCAAATATGTGTCAGCATTTTGGTCACGCGTCGCATCGATCAAACGCTCTGATAAGTTTTTTTTTTTAAAGTGCACTTAATTGCATTTGGCACCCATAAGCGATGACAAGCTGCTTATGAAGAACTAGCTACGCCCCGCCGTGTTATCCGCGGCGAAATAGTACGTGGTATTGACTATTTTTGTATCTTTCCGTCACCCCACCGAAACAGTCAGTAACAGTATTGTAGGAATAAAAAAGTAGCCTTTGTCTTTTTCCAGAGTATACGCTGTATTCATTTCAAATATCATGCAAATCCGTTCCGACATTTCAGCGTGAAGGAGTAACAAACATACAAACGACAAACAAACTTTTGCTATAATAATATTAGTGTGATTTAAGCCTGAAAAACGCACTTATGGACATGAACCATGAAACAATTTATTATTAAGTGTTCATTGCTAATTTGAAAATACAGGTTTAACAATAACCTGTATATCTTCAAATTAGCATAATTTTCTCTCGCTCTCCCGGATCAACCTAACCTAACCAAACCTTTTTGTTTGCAGAATAATTAATTACACACACATTAGACACACTAGCCCCTTCCCATGTCCACCAAACCTCCACGAGGCCAGGAACGGCGGCAGAATCGGCCGAAAAGGCAAAAGTCGCTAATTACAGCGGTCTCGGCGCGTTATACAATTTTGTTCCTTTCGGCGCCGAGACCCTTGGCCCGTGGGGTCCTAGCGCGCTCAACTTCTTCAAGGAAAATTCGAAGAGGCTGGTTGACGTCTCAGGAGACCGAAGAGTTGGCAGCTTCCTCGCTCAACGTATTAGCCTAGCAATACAAAGAGGGAACGCTGCCAGCATCTTGGGCACAATGCCACAGAAGCCCTTTATAGATTTAATATAACTTGTATTAAATTTTTACGATTTTTATATTTTTTTAGTTTATTTTATATATATGTACGTATACATACGTATGTATATATGTACGTTATGTGTTATTATGTTTTTCTATTAATAAATATAACGTATAGATAATTTTATTAATTACACTAATTGTTTTCTTTATTAGGTATCTACACTTATTGGTCAAAACATAAAACCTTGTAACCTATTTTGTTTTTTTTTTACATATTATAATTTTGCGTTTGACAACTATCTCACCTGATGTTAAGTGATGACGTTGTCTAGGATTTAGCACGCAAACCTAGAAGGTACCTATTTACTCGCTACTTGAAGACTCCAGGATTGTACATATCGGGAAACACAGACTCGGGAAACGAGTTCCATTCCTTGGCAGTACGCATTTAGAAAGTGGAAGCATAACGCTTCTAGTTGAAACTAGTTCCATATTCTAAATATATGTATGTTCTTATATTTTCGCATAACATTATATTTATACTACACCCCGTGGTTTTACCCGCGCGGATTACGGTTTTTCCGCTAACTCTGTTATCTTTGTACCGACTTCGACAATTTATTTCGCAGTTTTGAGTGTTGAAGTCCGTTACATTTTCCGGTAACATTTTTTTCACCATTTTTAGTGACCTTTGCTACTCGCGGGATCTATTCTCATTGTGGTTGTTCACCGATGTCTTCACCCGCTATTATAATGTCGTCGAGGTATACGTACCACTTTTCGGTTATTGGAGCGTAACTCAAAAACTGCTTGTCCGATTTCAATGAAATGGGACCACACGGAAAGCATCAGCTTTCAAATAAAAAAAATCATCAAAATCCATACACCCAGTCCAAAGAACTCAGGTAACAAACATTAAAAAAAAACATACGGGTCGAATTGAGAACCTCCTCCTTTTTTGAAGTCGGTTAAAAACCCCCAGGACTTTTATCCTCAAAATAGGTAATAGGTCCCTAAAAGCGTGCTGCACAAGACGAATGTATACACCGGTCTCAACAGCATCTCAGCCATAGGATATCCACTGCTGGACATAAGCCTCCCCCATTGATTTCCACAAGGACCTGTTGGTATACACCGGTCTGATGACAGATATTTTTTCTCCGTAGCCAATATGCAGAAAACTATCTTCTAATTTGAAAAATACTTAACCTTACGTACTGAACCCCAAATCTGATCGATGTACTTCAATACCATCCTCCATCCCGAGTAAAGTCATGGCTTATTGTTACTCAGCGATACATTCATTGTGTGTTGAGAGCTCACATAGGCTGCCTTTGTTGGCCTAATGACAAAAAGATGTGATCTCACTCCTCTATATTATCATGAGAACACAATGGTAGCCATATTTGGTAACATACAGGTTTGTTTATTGTGGACTAGCTAACCCGCTCGCGACTTTACTTATATTAAAAATATAGCTTAGTTGGACAGAGCGACAGGACGGTATTCTGTAGTCGTGGGTTCAAGTCCCACTAGCAACTGAATGTTTACCTTCAAATATTTGAACATAAGTTCTTCCTAGCATATGGTTAATGCGATACACAATAAAAACTCTTAAAATTAAAAATATAGTAAAATATTGTTTATATATACGTCTGTAAAGGCAGATCGTAGCAGAAAATAGCTCATTTAGACCACCAAACACCAACGGTAAGGGACACAGTTACTATATTACATTTTATTTCTACAGACTAGAAACTTTCTTCTCTTATTTTATTGTTTATATCTAGATTTATTTATTTTATTTATTTATTTAACATTCACACAAGGTCTTCAGGTCCCAAACTAGGCAGAGCCTGTGCTATGGTAACCTGATGACTGATATATATACTTATATACATATACACACCCAGACACAGGTCAAACAGACATGTTCATGCACACAAATGTTTGACCTGTCCGGGAATCGAACCCGGGACCAGCGGCTCAGAAGGCAGAGTGCTACCAACAACGCCAACCGGCCAGTCAGATGTTACAGTTCTATTCCCCTTCCATTTTTATTGATGAAAAAAATACAGTCGTTCACTTGTTCTAATTTAATAATAATCACTGAAAAAATATTATGACAACATCACCTTACCACCACCATTAGGTTTTTTTGGAAATTAGTAGACTAAGGTTTAAAATAAATAAATAAATAAATAAAATCTTTAATATTTATTTATTTTAAACCTTAATCTATTAATTTATAGATTAAGGTTTAAAATAAATAAATAAAATCTTTATTTATTTATTTATTTTAAACCTTAATCTATTAATTTTTAATCTATTAATTTCCAAAAAACGATGCTAAAACTGACTTATTATAATAATACTCCAACAGTGGCATTTCCATCTTCTGTGTAAATCTCTCTTAACATTTTTTAAACTATTTCTTATTTATTTCCTACTTAAGTTAAACTTCACTGAATCTGACCCTCCGGTGAAGCTGTAAATGCTGGTAGAGGCAAACAGCATTAGTCCGTTAGAAAAAAAAAAACTGAATCTGATGCATGGCATGATAATTTTCATGTTCTAGCAGTACTATATGCTATACTCATTCAGTCGGTAAGTTTTAGAATGTAATTAGAAACGACTTCAAGCGTCTTAATTAAATTTACATAAATAAGGTATGCTTCAAGTATGATCAGGTGGTGGTACCCACTAAGGCGATGTTATATTCTAAGAGATCTTAGCCCGCTCACTTCCGATACTATACAATGAAACGATCCTGAAATAAAACAAAGTTATGTCCAATAGGAAAATATCTGAATTCTATCTACATTTATATTCTTGGTCAAAGATAATATAGGTAAATAAAAAGCGGATGTTTCTTATATACAATATCCTGTTATATTTTATTTTTTAGGAATTTCTTACGCTTTCTCAAATAAAATGCAGCATGTTACTCAGCTTGAATGAGCTCGCTGACGTCACACCGGTAACACCGTTATCAAATTCCCAGCATGGTGGTAGGTTACTTTCGAATACACCCGCCTGACTAGCTACCACCCTCAAGTTTGAAAAATTGATACCAAACACATAGTGTGTTCCTAAAGTCCTAAGTCCTTTAGAGCCAGTGAGCATTCTAGGTCTAGCGTGATAACATCTTCGACCACATCGTCACTGACCAGCAAGTGAAATAGTGGTCAAACGCTAGATCTATACAGTATAAAAAACTTTCAGTAAGAAAGTGCTGTGTGTTGTGTTTTTTTTTTTTAATGTATCTAGGTCTAATCTCAGAACTCCGACTTTTGTGTATACCGATCGGTCCCATAAAATTAATTTACTTACAAGAAGTTGTTGAAAATGTTATCCCCTAAGCAGCGAAAATTGTTTTTGTAGGATTTTTTTAAATAATGTGTTTATAATTGTAAAAGAAAAAAAAAGGTATACATAGTTACCTACATTTATGCAAAATAGGATACACCATAACATAATATACATTTAATTGCAAAAAATAAGCGGAAACTGGCAGTGGAAGGTGCATAGCAGGCATTTTTCCTGTTTTGAATTAAGGCTAGCAGAGATAAATAAAATAAAAGATAAACAAATAAAGATCGATAATGGCTACTGTTCACCAAAATTTGAACGTCCGATTGTCAATTTAACCGTCGGTCAAACAATTTTTTCCATAGATTTAACTGACGGTTGATAATCGGCCGTCGCCTTAAGAAGCTATCAATGCTTAAGGATATCTTCACATGACGAGAAAAACCATAAGCAACATCTGCTTATAGTCGCATGATAAAATCACAGACAAGACATTTAGACATTTATTTATTTCGAAACGGGAACACTCTTTGTAATTTCTACACATAATAATGAACAGAAGATACATAGATACAGTAAAAGTAGATTTAATAACAAATGATAAAAGTAAAATAAATAAATTTTAATTTTAATTCCATTATAATAAAAATAATTATAATTAGACGTTTAAATTTTGGTGAACAGTAGCCTATAAGTGACAATCTTTCTTTACACATAACACAAACGCATTTTTTACCCACATCATGTTTCATTACCCGGAACACAAAGACCGAACAGTTTCAGCTCAACATCCTGTGGTGTCGGTTTTTGTCCCCAACATATGGTGGAGTGGAAACTAGCAATTAGGTCCGTGCCATATTTCACGAGGGTACCCAGATACTAACACATGTAAATTTAAAACTGCTGCGTAATTCCGGACGCCCAAATCCATTATAACAAAACTGCGGCTTGGCTCCGTCCGTTTTTTGCCATTTACCGTTTTCCTGCATAAGCATCTGACATGATATTTTTGTTGTAAAAAAAACTTCATCAACAGTCAAAATTATAATCCTGTTCCCGATGTTTTCACGTCAATCATTTGTTGCTTACGAGGAGTGTATACGAGTTTCTAAGAATATAATTATTGTGTGAAAAAAAGGAATTTTGGTAAAATAATGGAATATTTATTTATGAATCAACTCATCAACAATGACTCTCTGTTCAAGAGGAGACTCCAAAGCCTGCAGCATCGACATAATGTCGCTAGTTTATCGGTTTTTTATCGGATACATTTCGGGGAGTGCGCTCTGGAGTTGCATAATTTGATTCCGCCATCCCCATTCCATCTTAGGACGACCAGACGGATGGCAATGCGACATCCATACATGGTGGACGTTCCAACTTGTCGCACGAAGCGTTTTGCTTCCACATTCTTAGTGCGTACAGCTAACGAATGGAACTCATTGCCTAACTCTGTATTTCCGAAAAAATACGACCTGGGTATCTTCAAGTCACGAGTGAATAGGTATCTTCTAGGCAGGCGTGCTCCATCGTAGACCGCATCATCACTTAACATCAGGTGAGATAGTGGTCAAACGCCTGCCTATTCCCAATTTAAAAAAAATAAAATTATGACTAGTAACACCCGCGTCGATTACGGATTCCCGATACCTCAAAATTCCGCAAGAAACTATACTTTTCCGGGATAAAAATAGCCTATGTTAGACCTTAGAATAACTCCAGGGAATAACTTTAGTCTATCTCCATTACATATTTCATCGAAATCGGTACAGACGTTAGAGCGTGAAGGAGTAACAGAGGTTTTAGAATTATTTGCTTATCCTACGGGCAGCGTGGGATAAGCAATTTTGTTCGGAATGAAAGTAGCCTATGTGTTAATCTAGGGTCTAAGCTATCTCCATATCAAATATCGTCGATATCGATGCAGCTGTTTGAGCGTGAAGGAGTAACTAGTGCGGCATAAAGTTGGTTTTTACAAACGTGTTGACGAATGTAACCTTAAAATAGTCGCAAGTTTGTGCATGCAACGTTATTAACACATTTCTGATTTTTTTTTTTTAATAATATGGGACAACATTCACACAAGGCCTTCAGGTCCCTAACTAGGCAGAGCCTGTACTATGGTAACCTGATGACTGATAGATACTTATATACATACTTATATATATATATATATATATACTTATATACATACACACCCAGACACAGAGCAAACAGACATGTTTATACACACAAATAATTGACCTGTCAGGGAATCGAACCCGAGACCAGCGGCTCAGAAGGCAGAGTGCTACCAACTGCGCCAACCGGCCAGTCGTATATACATATTATATCAAATATATTATAGTAGAGGATCCAATTAAGAACGACCCACACACACCAGTGGGAAGAGCGTGCTCTTGTGGTTGCTAATTAGTATTCTACATATTCTTATTCGGACTGGGAGCGATAAGCTGCTGCACTGACGTCCCGCTTGGGGTGTTGACGTCCCGCTTGGGGTGTAGTATTCTACTTGTGAACATTTATTATTATTATTAAAAATGATTAAAGTGCGAATAAAATGATACCAACGGCTATGAATGCCTCAACGCTCAGGGAAGAGCGCTTTATGCTGAAGCACGAGTGTTAAGCCTAGTTCAGCAGCAGATACTCTAGAATAAATTTGTACATCCAAAATAGCAAAATATTTTATGTAACCATTGTACACCATTTATTTAGATATTATTTATTTTTATTATTTTACCCATCTGTTTATTCAATTATTTTTTTATTATCAAATTTAATATGTTAAAAAATACATCGCGATTGGGTTGGCTAAACTACTAACTAATGAAAATTTGAAAAATGACTATGAAGCCTCTAGATTCTGACGCAGGATGACGTTATATCTTTGCACTTGAGCAGTCTTTACTTCTTTAGAACTGTGAGCGTACACTTTACCATTTTGCTTATTCAATTTTTCAATTTCAAAATTTCTTTATTCAATCATGATAAAATACAGTTTTGCTTATATCTAGTGCACATTAGATTCCTAGAGTAGACAAATCATCAAATATTATGTATTTTTTCGAGTCTGTATGCTCATTTTGTTTATTGTAGTGCTCTTCAAAATTTCTTTCTTCAATCATGATAAATTAGAGTGTTGCTTATGTCTAGTGTACATTAGATTCCTAGAGTAGACAAATCATCAAATATTATGTATTTTTTCGAGTCTGTATGCTCATTTTGTTTATTGTAGTGCTCTTCAAAATGTCTTTATTCAATCATGATAAAATACAGTTTTGCTTATATCTAGTGTACATTAGATTCCTAGAGTAAACAAATCATCAAATATTATGTATTTTTTCGAGTCTGTATGCTCATTTTGTTTATTGTATTGCTCTTCAAAATGTCTTTATTCAATCATGATAAAATACAGTTTTGCTTATATCTAGTGTACATTAGATTCCTAGAGTAAACAAATCATCAAATATTATGTATTTTTTCGAGTCTGTATGCTCATTTTGTTTATTGTATTGCTCTTCAAAATGTCTTTATTCAATCATGATAAAATACAGTTTTGCTTATGTCTAGTGTACATTAGATTCCTAGAGTAAACAAATCATCAAATATTATGTATTTTTTCGAGTCTGTATGCTCATTTTGTTTATTGTAGTGCTCTTCAAAATGTCTTTATTCAATCATGATAAAATACAGTTTTGCTTATATCTAGTGTACATTAGATTCCTAGAGTAAACAAATCATCAAATATTATGTATTTTTTCGAGTCTGTATGCTCATTTTGTTTATTGTAGTGCTCTTCAAAATGTCTTTATTCGTCGTCTCAGCCATAGGACGTCCACTGCTGGACATAGGCCTCCCCCATTGATTTCCACAAGGACCTGTTGGAAGCGGCCCGCATCCAGCCCTTGCCTGCGATCTTAGTCAGGTCGTCTGTCCACCTGGTCGGTGGCCGTCCTATGCTGCGCTTGCCAGTCCGTGGTCTCCACTCGAGAACCTTTCCACCCCAACGGCCATCGGTTCTTCGAGCTATGTGCCCTGCCCACTGCCACTTCAACTTGCTAATCCGCTGGGCTATGTCGGTGACTTTTGTTCTTCTACGGATCTCCTCATTTCTGATTCGATCGCGTAGAGAAACTCCGAGCATAGCCCTCTCCATAGCTCGTTGTGCGACTCTGAGCCTGTTCAGAAGGCCCATAGTCAGGGACCACGTTTCAGATCCGTAAGTCATCACTGGTAACACACACTGTTCGAAGACTCTCGTTTTCAGGCATTGTGGTATTTTGGACGAGAAGACGTCTCGTAGCTTCCCGAACGCTGCCCAGCCGAGTTGGATTCGACGATTGGCCTCTTTCTCAAAGTTGGACTTACCTAATTGGACTGTATGTCCTAGGTATACGTAGTGGTCAACAACTTTGAGAATCGAGTTCCCAACTGATATGGGGGCGGGCGCAACATGGGCATTCGACATAATTTTCGTCTTGTCCATGTTCATTTTAAGGCCCACCCTTAGGGAAACTCTGTTGAGGCCTTCGAGCATCGTGCTGAGGTCTTCCATCGATTCTGCCATGACCACAATATCGTCGGCAAACCGAAGGTGAGTGATGTACTCGCCGTTGATGTTGATGCCGAATCCTTGCCATTCCAAGAGCTTGAAGGCGTCTTCCATTGCGGCAGTGAACAGTTTCGGAGAGATAACGTCTCCCTGCCTCACGCCTCGTTGCAATGGAATCGCCTTCGAAATTTGCTCTTGTACTCGGACCGACATGGTGGCGTTATTGTACAAACACTTCAACACTTCGATATACCGATGGTCAATACGGCACCGCTGGAGAGACTCAAGCACCGCCCACGTCTCGATCGAATCAAAGGCTTTCTCATAGTCCACAAACGCTAGACATAAGGGCAAGTTATACTCCTCGGTCTTCTGTATAACTTGCCGCAGCGTATGGATGTGATCTATGGTGCTGTAGCCTTTTCGGAAACCGGCTTGTTCGGGAGGCTGGAAGTCATCAAACCTGCGTTCGAGACGATTCGCGATGACTCTTGAAAACAGCTTGTAAACATGGCTCAGAAGCGAAATGGGTCTGTAGTTCTTAAGCAATGTGTTGTCACCCTTCTTAAAGAACAACACCGCTACGCTTCTGTTCCATGCTTCCGGCGTTGAACCTTCGAGGACAACGGAATTAAAGAGCTTCTGAAGGACTTTCAGTATCGGTGAGCCACCCGCTTTCAGAAGCTCTGCTGTGATTCCGTCGTCACCCGGCGCCTTGTTGTTCTTAAGCTGTTTCAGAGCCATCCTAATCTCGTACAGGCTGATGTCCGGGATATCTTCGGTATAGTGTCGGGTTAGCTTGGCTCTTGGGTCTTTGGCCAAGCTATCAACAGGTTTAGCGACCGAAGTGTATAGCTGCCAATAGAACCTCTCAATCTCTCCAAGCACCTCTGCTTTGGTCGACGCTATACTGCCATCATCTCTCTTCAGCTTAGTCATCTGGCTTTGCCCAATAGACCGGTCTCTTGCAAACACTTTGGAGCCTTTTCTCCGTTCGATCGTATCTTTAATACGATTTGTATTAAAGGTACGGATGTCGTGTCGCAAGGATTTCCATATTTGTCTATTGAGCTGCCTATATGACGCAGCGTCATCGGATGATTGCAGTTGCAACGAGCGTCGTTCAGCCATGAGGTCAAGGGTATGGCTGGAGAGTTTTTGAGGTCCATTTGTGCGGCGGGGTTTGAAGAACTTAGACCCCACTGCGTGGACAGTTTCTACAAACCTGTTGTTGGTCTCGTCCACCGGCGCACAGTTCTCAAGGCAAGCAAAGCGATTGGATAGCTCAAGTTGAAAGCTCTCGGGGTTTTGAATATGGACATTTTGAGGTCGGAGCGTGGATTTCATCAAACGGGACCTCTCAAGTTTAACATTAATATTCAATATGCCTCTTACTATGCGATGATCACTACCGGTTTTCACCATGTTGATCACAGAGACATCATTGAATATTTGTTTCTTGGTGGTCATGATGAAATCGATCTCATTTCTCGTGGAACCGTTAGGACTCAACCAGGTCCATTTCCTGTGAGGCGGCTTCTGAAAGAAAGAGTTCATCATAAAGAGTTCCTCTTTCTCCATGAAGTCGGCCAGCCTCTGTCCCCTGGGGTTCCGTTGTCCATAACCAAATTGCCCCACTCTCAACTCTCCATCACTTCTTTTGCCCAACTTTGCGTTAAAGTCCCCCATAACAACAGTATAATGGGTCTTGGAGGTATGCATGGCCCTACTAATGTCCTCATACATAGCCTCTACCTCCTCATCGGTTCCGAGTTTCGAGGTCGGTGCATATACCTGAATGACCTTCAACGAATACCTACTTGATATTCTGAGTATTAGGTATGCCACCCTGCTCGAAACGCTATCGATGGTAATAATGTTGTTAGTGAGGGACTTGCGAACGAGAAATCCGACACCGCCTTGGGACTTTTGGTCGCCTTCCCGATAGTAGAGCAAGTTACCGGATTTGAGGGTTATGGTGTCCTCACCCTCTCTACGGACTTCACACAACCCTAGGATATCCCAGTGTAACTTACTCATTTCTTCTTCCAGCTCGACGATCTTCTCGTCTGCCAACAAAGTTCTTACGTTATGTGTTACCAGGGCCAGAGGTCGTTTAATGAGGGAGTGGTAGCCGTGCGTCTGCCGGGGATTCTTCGCACCCCCTGCTCCACCGTTACACTGGCCGCTACCGGAGCCAGCTTTAGCGGAGCTGCCGGGGACTGGGGGCCTGG
The DNA here is from genome assembly GCA_934044485.1 of Apeira syringaria. Classification (NCBI taxonomy): domain Eukaryota; kingdom Metazoa; phylum Arthropoda; class Insecta; order Lepidoptera; family Geometridae; genus Apeira; species Apeira syringaria. Next base: position 2,452,481 of record OW203662.1, read on the forward strand.
TCATATTTTGTTCTATCATAGGGGGGGGTTTGCCAATACTCGCCACGCTTGGCAGGCGGGTTGGCGAGCGCAGTACAAAATGTGAGTCTCAGAAGGCGCTGCTGCCCATCCTTCTGGTACGTGATCCCTTAGTCGACTCTTACGACACCCACGGGAAGACATGGGGGGGTACTATTCTAAGCCGGTACCCCACGGCAGATACGGCGGTCTTTATTCAATCATGATAAAATACAGTTTTGCTTATATCTAGTGTACATTAGATTCCTAGAGTAAACAAATCATCAAATATTATGTATTTTTTCGAGTCTGTATGCTCATTTTGCTTATTGTAGTACTCGTGATTTTTTTATCGTTAATTAGGATATTTCTGTGCCTTTCTTACGACAGAAGGCGTTTTGATCAATCCACCCTTTAATTGTAAAGATTGGTTTAGGGCATGTCCTGTATATCGACGATAAGCACCGAGCTTCAGGTCTTGTTCTATAATACGCGACAGAGTCCAAGCGGGAAGATAAGTCGCGCGATAAGATTTTTTGCTGTTAATAGTGTTTCGACGACTTAGCAGCATTAACAGCCTTTGTAGTTCTAACAGCACGCGGCTGCCCAGATCTTGGTCTTCGACAGAGGAAGTGTTGTTGTATCTGTGGATAGTATGATTTACGAATGAATTTACGAAATTACAAAACTTTAGAAGTGTCTGGAATATGACTGACGAGGGCTCCATACGCACTTTGTGCAAGGTAATCACTGCAATTCTATTTTCTTTAACACCCTATTCCATATTGTAATTTGATAATGAACACTGTCAAAGAATAAACACGAAAAAATATGTGAAATGGCGCGAAGTATAAGAAGAATTCAACAAATTCAAAATAATTGAAAAGTTGAAAAAGGAATTGTTTTTATGTACGGCCCGACTAGTTATACTTGCTGTACAGCGGGATATGTGGTAGCGGGTAGGTACTTAGATGAGACTACTTTACCGCTCACGCAAAAAAACGCTTTTGATCTTTGACCTTAGACTACATATAACCAAAATAAATTTATATTTATTTATATCCGGTTAGCTTCCAGATAAATTTTATTCCATAATCATAAAGGATGTTTATTATTTTCATGAATGCATTCCTGCAGTAAAACTTTTCCGATATGTAAGACGAAGTGAGAGCGCTTGGAGTGACTGGGGTGTGAGCCCCACTCCCACAAGTTGATGAAAGCACTCGAGCTCTCTGACTCACTGTAGAGTGGAGGCGGGAAAGTGCGCGGCGGCGCTCGCTGTTGTCTCCAGTCGGTCCCAGCTTTATGATAAAGGGGGCCTACTTTATGACTTCTGAGATACAGGCAAGGCCGTCTTAAACTATGCTGGGGCCCCTGGGCACACAAGCATGTAGAGCCTTTTTGGAAAGTAAAGTGAATTATAGATTACCGGCCGTGCACGCCACTTCTGTCCGACTGAAACTTTAATGCACCATCCGGGGATTCCCCAGCCATAGACAATGTCAACATCTGTTTTAGGCCCCGTTTAGTCTGTTCAGCTTGACTATGTAATTGGAGTGGTTAACATGTTTGATCGCTAAGTTACTTAGAAAATTAGGCGTACTGAAATATTATTTTTCGGGACAATTTAAAAAATATGTATATATGAGAAATCCTAAGCCCTCCACAGTGGCAGAATTAAGAGTATGAAGTTCACAAGAATGGGTAAATATTCCACAGTAATAAAATAAAGTAAACCCTAGTAAAAAAACCCTAATGGACACTAATAAAATAAAAAATATATTTGTTTCAGTCATTTCGTACCTTGATTTTTTTATACTTTATAGTTCTAGCGTTTGACCACTATCTCACTTGATGATCAGTGAAGATGTAGTCGAAGATGTTACCACGTTAGGCTTGATGTTTACTGGCTCTCAAGGACTGCTCCCTACACACTACGTGTTTGGTGAAAGTTCTTCAAACTTATGGATGATAGGTAGCCAGGCAGGTATTCGAAAGTACATTACCACCATGCCTAGTGTAGATCCATGCTGTAACTGTTTTGTCATCATCATCATCATCTCAGCCATAGGACGTCCACTGCTGGACATACGCCTCCCCCATTGATTTCAAACCGGTTCAAGCCAATGACCGGTTGGAAGCGGCCCGCATCCAGCCCTTGCCGCGATCTTAGTCATGTTGTCTGTAAACCTGGTCAGTGGCCGTCCTATGCTGCGCTTGCCAGTCCGTGGTCTCCATTCGAGAACCTTTCGACCCCAACGGCCATCGGTTCTTCGAGCTATGTGCCCTGCCCACTGCAACTTGTTAATTTGCTGGAGTATGTCGGTGACTTTTGTTCTCCTACGGATCTCCTCATTTCTGATTCGATTGCATAGAGAAAGTACGAGCTGTTTTATATATACTATTTAAAAATAATCTAATAAAAAACGAACTATGAATGAAAATTAACATACACAAAAAATGCTTAATTAAGAACAAAGAAGTGTTTTTCATCGCTTACGTACCTACGTACACTTTTTTATATCATTTAAGCACACGTAACAAACTCTTTTAGATTATTATGTCAAGAATATTTCAACAATGAGTGTAACTGTAATAGTCAACTACGAGGATACTTTCTAGAGGGGAAACTGTCGCGTGAAATTTCCTTAATAGTTTTCAGTCGTTCAACTGTCGCAGCTCTCCATGTTCCGGAGAGTTCTTAGCCGGTTTCAAGTCACCCTTCACGCTCAGGCACGACCACTTCTTTTGTTTGCAGTTTTGGAACCGTTTCGGTACTTGAAGATTTATTGAGAAAGTTCGTCTGTGATATACGCGACTTACCCAATGCCACACTTATAAAGGTATTCTTATAAGATCTATTGTAGCGGTATGGCCTCTACAAGTTTTTCTGTTGAAACATTTCAAGGATTACGTCATTCACGTGACGACACATCCTTGAACCGTTAAACCGTGCCCGTAGGCGTGTTCTGGACCTATCTTATATAAGTATAATATATACGAGTACTTCATTTATTCTCCTGAGATAGTAAACACCCGCATTATTATAATTGCAATGATCATATTAAAACGACGGTCGTTATGACTAAGTGGTCAGTGACTCAGACTTATGATGCCGCGGCCCTGGGTTCGCCTGAAGTTGGATCCCAGTGAGGACCAACATTTCTGTGGTGAGCGTAGATGGTTGTTCTTGGGTCTTGGGTGTTTGTGTAATGCGATCGTTTGTGTCCATATGTGACATAGAATCCTAGTGTGGGGGTGTACGGTAATGGTAACTGGAAAATCGTAGTCCACACACGCCCGCGGGGTGCACGGGCCTAGATGAACCCCGCGGTAACACACGCGTGCGTAATTCCTTTTTTCGTTAATATTGAAATGTAGAAAATACAATACCGTAAATAAATACATTCTTGTTCCGAAAGACTTATGACAATCAGCCACTTTTTTATGCCAAGGCGGGCGAAGCCAAAAGCGGTATTTTGGTATTCTATTTTTCAAATCCTAAAGCAGCCTACGCACAGTCTAACTGAACTTATTTCATTTATAAAATACCTCTATCCTCCATTAATTTACACAAAGCACGAAATCGGCAAAGAGACAATGAAATATTTACCTTAATTGCTTTAATTTATACGTCCATTAGTGGCGTAAACCACGGGATCTCACAATGAAGCGGTTCGTTAAATAAATAGGGTTCGACTGCCACTGACGCCCGATGTTATGTACAAGAACATGTATTATTGTATGTACATATATGTATATATTTAGTGCCACAACACAATTTGGGTGAATGTACTTAATTTAATTATTTAACCTCCACTATGGGAGGTTTATGATTAATTTAGTAGTGTAACAAATACAACGTCTAAAAACTAAGTTTAGAACCAATGTTGCTTGCATAAAGTTGTATATCACGATCAACAGATGGCACTGAACTGGGTCGCTGATATTGTATTGTAAACGAACAACACAAATAAGTAATAAGTATTATTCCTACTTATTATTATTAATTAAAAATCATTTACCTATAGGCTAGGCAACATCTAATCGGACTAAATGATGTCTTAAATTGTTTTTAATTTTCTTACGCTGTTGAGAGGGATGTCTGTTTGCATAAAAATTTCAAGGGTTAGAAATGATTTCAGGTGTTCACATATTTAACAAAACCCTCTTGCACCTTGTAAGTTATCAAAACTTTTATCACGTAGCCGTTGTTTTCCGCCGCATTACCACAAGTAGGGAATTTTAGTATACAATTTAATTTTATTATAATTCCATTATGCTGTACCTATATTTTTTAATGGCTGAGACGAATCGAACTCCATTTGATTTTTCTGAGGGTGAAAGTCAATCATTAGCTGGATTGAACTGGAGACTGGAGATTGAGCTGCTTGGAACTAACATTCGATTCGAAGATGTATTATGGAACATTCAATCGAATGTGATAATTCAGTAGAATTTTGCATTCAAACATTGGACCCATTTCTCACGTTTTTGGGGGTAAATTTACAAAAAAGTTATAAATAAATAAAATATACGCACCCTGGGGTGCGTATTGTTTATCGTGTATTTCTTATACTCCTTGTAAAATTATATGTAAAATTAAGTTAAGAAACACTATGACCCTCACCTATAATCTGTGCTATGCCCTTACTTACAGTCTTTACATCCTTTAAACTACCCTCAATTGAGGGTAGTTGCAGTATAATTATACTGCACCCAATAAATATAAAACGGTAGGTAAGTATTACAATTATTCACGTTTGTGTTTTCGCACATATGTTGGCATAAGTATGCGTACAAGATGTAAATAGTTAGTTTTTGTAACTGCAATTAGTATTGTGTAATATTTCGACAAGCAAATGTTTCTACACGGGAGGAAGACGTTGGCATCTGTAACACAAGTATACCCCAGCACAGCTGGCAATAATCGCATTTGTACATTTTATGTATTTTTGTTGAAATTTGTTTAACAAAACGATTAATATGTAACATAGCTTGGTAAAAATTTTCATGGCAATTTTTAATTGTTAATACTAACATATTAAAGTGTATGTGTAATTTAGTTCAAGACTAAAATTTTTAGTTTTAAAAAAATACAAATTAATATATTCTATTCGCTTGACCTCTCATATCTTGAAGGTCACGTACACGCCACGTTAGTAAATTAATGTGGTCCAGCTAATTAATACTTGACAATGGTAGTGATTTGCTTATTTAACTGAACTAAACTAAAATATAGGAAAATTAGATAAGTTCTTATATGGTTACGATAAAGTCTAAATTAGTATGAGACTTATCAATAACATCACTAAAATTAAATGTATTTACTAAATTTGCGGGTAGTTTTAGGTAAATTAAGTCGTCACTTATTTGATGCCTACTAAAACTACCCGCAATTGGCCAACAATGGAATAAAACTCTTCTAATATTAGTGAGAGCGTTGTAAGGAGTTATACGAATTTGAATTTAAGCATAAATAGAATACAAGCTATTTTATTTTCAACAATTTTAGTGAATTTTATCTAGTTCGTGTGATTAACACAATTAGGGCCAATGATTATTAGGAACTTAAATATGAATAAATATAATTTTCCTTTATATGGAAAACAATACACAGGAGACGTTAGCTGAAAACGGTAATAAATATTAGCTACTTTTATTGTTTCGAGAGTCTAAAATAAAGCGAGGTATGAGGACTCCTCGAGAGTGAATTGAAATCAAACTACCTGCGGTAATGTACGAGGAAACTTCGTTAACAAGTGAGTTAATTACATCTGCTTTGCTTTAAGATCCTTCGACTGTGACTTATTACTTTGCCAGTACTTAGCTAGTAGGTACCTCTTTAGTAGGTAGCAGGAAAACCGTAATCGACGCGGGTGAAACCGCGGGGCGCTACTAGTAAATAATAAAAATTGTTACCTAACCCCCAACTCTCCACCATCGAATGTATCCAGAAAATGTAAATGTAATGTAATCACTATCAACTCACTTCTATTACTGGCGGGTCACACATCATCTGGCGGGTAGGCAAAGTTGGTGCACGTACTTTTTTCACGCTCTGAGTTTTTATTAATTTAAAATCAGTAAGACACTAAAGTAATGCATTAAATTAAAAATAACATACCCCATCTGCCACTCTGTGTTATCCTTTAATCAATCACTTCTTTACACAAGTTATATTCACATCAATTCGCTGCACTACGTATAACATTTTCAATATGGACCCTACGGCATATCACGATTAACTTCAAGATCTAATGACTACATTTTATAAACGTATGGATAGCTTCGAGGGTAAGTTACAGAAGACTGCCCCCTCGACAAGCACGGAAGCATTAGCAGCGGAATATGGCATATTCAAAAACTTCGTAGTCAGTTCGCTGCGGGCACTTCAAGCGCAAATTCAATGCTTAGCCGATGAGACCGACAGGCAGGAGATGCGAAATAGACGGAAAATCCTGCTGATTCACGGCCTGAGCGAGGGCAAGAACGAAGTAGCAGCCGAAGTTATCGTCAAGGCAGCAGTGGAGCGTCTAAAACTTCCTTCGTTTTCGCTGGGTGATATCAGCCGATGCCATAGAATGGGCCGTATAGGTAACTCTAATAAGCCCAGGCCTATATTGTGCAAGTTCCGAGATATCGCTATCCGTGATAAGATATGGTCGATCAAGTCCAATCTGAAAGGAACCGGTATAACAATCACCGAGTTCTTGACTAAGACTCGTCATAATGTCTTCATGGCGGCACGGGGGCTTTACGGCATGGCGAAATGCTGGACGAGAGAGGGCAACGTCTATGTTCTCTGCCCTAATGGAGTTCGACGTCGCATTAGCTGCCAGGGTGACCTTGATGAAATTTCCAAGGAGGTTTCGAAGCCAGAAGCACCAAAGCAGGCTGGGTCCTCAAAAGAGGCGATAGCACCGGTCCCAGTTAAAGTCAGGCGGACAGCAGCTAGAAAGTAGGTGCTATACGAGTATATATCAAACGATGAACCTAGGTATATCATATTTGTACAGTAACTGCCTACTAGCTTTAGTAGTCGAAATATTTCACCAACACTAAGTTCAGCAACACTCTAAACTCTAAAACTCTAAATATATGTGACCAAGCCCATATTAATATATCTTTTATAGCCCTATTTATAAGTAGTTCACAGTTATGTCACCGGCATTTATTTTGACTATATGTTTACTGCAAACTAAAACCTACCCACAATTTATTATTTGTTATTTCATACAACTTCTCATTACTGCTTTTATTTTCACAGTCTACCTACATGTGCTAATATTTACTCTTCAAATAGAACACGGTGTCAAATGTCAATTGTATTGTCAGCAGCCAAATAGTTTGTTAACTGTCAAAGGCATAACGTACCTGATGAATGTTATTACGCGCCACTTATATTGCTAATGATAATTTCGCCCAACATAATTAATGTGTAGAATATTGTTTTTATTTTCATGTTAAATCTAATGCTTCTTTGTAACTTTTTATTTGTATTTTTTATGTATAATTTTTTTTTATTTTTATTGAAGATGTGATGTAGTCTTTTACCGTTTAGCAGCTGAATATGCCACAGCAGATTACCGTTTGCGGAGAATCTAACTGTGTGGTACCTATCTGGTCGGACGCTTTTGTAATATAATAAACTGCAGAAAGTTACCGTTATTATCTTGATTGGGCGAGTTATTTACCTATCAGACTTAATAAAATTAAACAAGCGTTTCTGGTTATTTTTAATTGTTTTTATTATATTTTTTTTTTTTTTTAAATTACATTCTTTTTTGTGTTGTTTTATATCCTTATGTCGAACTGGCTTTATGTATTTGTATGTTAACTTTGTACTTCAGCTATATTTTACTACGGAAGTTTGCCCATAAGTGCTTCTCAGAAATTTTTGGTTTTCCACATAATATATAATATATTTTATTTTTCCCTAAAGTAGTTTGGAATCTTCGGGCTGGTAGGTCGCAGTAGTAAGCTAGACCACCCAGTTGCTGTACATTATACCATTATACTATTATACTTGTAATATAATTAATTTAGGTGATCATATTTTCCCAATGATAGTTTTACTATTCATTGGTATATTTAATCATCGTAAATACATTGTATTCTTCTTTTTTTTTTTTTTCTATTGTATTGTGTAGATTTCAATTATATTATGATTTATATGTTTTTCACGCAGCTGGCGGATGGTCAGAAAATGATAGATACTTACATTGTTAATAAATATAATATATATGTATATATACATTTATTTATTTATTTAAAAAATATATATATTTATGTCGTTATCAAATAGTGAAGATGACAGTGATGAGTTTTTCTCTGTGTGTTCCTCAGACGGCGGTTCTGATAGTTTTCATAGCGTTATGAGCTTATCGGACACGATCACTTCTATAGTGAATGATGTTCCCAAAAACTTCAATGTACTTCATATCAACGCTCAAAGTATTCCGGCACATTATACTGATATGATTGCGTCATTTGAGCACACAAATATTCATGCTATTCTGGTTTCTGAAACCTGGCTAAAACCAAGTCTCGCTTCCACATTATATACCTTGCCAGGTTTCAAACTTATTCGCAACGACCGTACTGGTAGTGTAGGTGGTGGTGTTGCCATTTATCTTCGTACGAATATCGTTTTCTCCATATTAAGTATGTCAGCGCAACCACCTCCTGCCAATGCTGGTGAGCATCTTCTTCTGGAAATCTCTCTTTTACACACTAAAATACTTCTTGGTGTTTACTATTGTCCCTCACGCTACATCAATTTCTTTTCCTCCTTCGAAAATCTTTTAGAAGACTTTATTCCTTCCTATGATCACACTATCATCATGGGTGATTTTAACACCTGTTTACTTAGACAAGATTCACGGAAATTCACCTTTGAATCAGTTATAAGGGCAAGCAACTTAAATATTCTTCCTTTGAATGCCACGCATAATTTCCCTCATTGTATTCCCTCACTTCTTGACTTGATCCTTGTATCTTCTATACCTCATGTCAAAAAACATGGCCAGTGCGCAGCCGACGCTTTTTCTTACCATGACCTAATATATTTGTCTTACAAAATTCGTCCTCCAAAAGCTAAGCCCAAAATTCTTCTGCGGCGTAATTTTGGTGGTATTGATATGCAGAGCCTAAGACGTGACGCTCGCAACTTAGACTGGTCTAATGTCGTATATGCGGAAACTATGGATAGAAAAATCTGTAATTTTAATTCTATTTTAACTGAGCTATACGATAAACATGCTCCATTAAGACCAGTCAGAATGAAGCACCTGCCTGCACCTTGGCTCACCACAGAGATCAGATCCACCATGAATAAAAAAGTAGCTGCTAAGGCACGGTACAAGTATAATCCGACAGATCAAAACAAATCTAAATATTTAGAAATACGAAATCGCTGCAATAAGGTGTGTAGAGATGCACAACGCCGACATATACATAGCTCTCTAGAAAATGAAGATCCTTCCAAAGTCTGGAAGTTTCTCAGGACATTAGGAGTTGGAAAATCGCGTCAAAGCAACATTCCTAATGATTTGAATATTGAAGTGCTCAATCAGCATTTTTCCTCATCTACTAAATTTGATGGTCCTATAAAAGCGGCTACATTACATTATCTTTCATCCATTCCAACTCCTATTCACGGTTCTTTTGTTTTTAAGCAATTTACCGATTGTGATGTTAAAAAGAGTATAGAAGCTGTTACTTCTAATGCAGTCGGAAGCGACCTAATAACGAGGAAAATGATATTTCTTATACTTGATGAAATCGTGCCTGTGATCCAATCTATCCTTAATGAATCCATCACCACTGGTATCTTTCCTTCCATCTGGAAGGAAGCCCAGATCACTCCAATTCCTAAAAAGTGCAACCCTACCTCTTACTCTGAATATCGTCCTATTTCCATTCTCCCATTCCTCTCGAAGCTTCTTGAGCGTCTTGTCCACCAGCAACTCACCTCATTCTTAATCAAAAATAACCTTCTCAACACTTTCCAATCTGGATTCCGCCCGGGTCACAGCACTGTCTCAGCGTTAGTTAAAATTACTGATGATATCAGGCATGGTATGGCAGATGGGCAACTGACCGCTCTTGCGCTACTTGATTTTAGTAACGCGTTTAACAACATAGATTTTGAAATATTATTAGGTATTCTAAGCTCTTATAACATATCTCCAACGGTGATTGCTTGGTTTCGTAGTTACCTGTATGGGCGTCGGCAGCGTGTACGCATTGATGACGCTTTCTCATCTTGGTGTACAACGACTGCTGGTGTACCTCAGGGCGGCGTTTTATCACCTCTTCTTTTTTCAATTTTTATAAATTCGATCTCTCTTCATATTTCTTCTTCCTACCACCTTTATGCAGATGATTTGCAGATTTATACCCAAGCTCCAGTAAATAATGTATCGACAGCAATTGAGACCATAAATGCTGATTTACAGCGTATCTTGGACTGGAGTAACTCATATGGTCTTAGTATCAATGCCGAAAAAACTCAAATTATTATAATAGGTAGTTCAAGAATGATATCTAAGCTTGACTGGTTTCATCTTCCACAGGTACTTTTTGACGGAAAAGTTATTAGTATTAGTGAAACTGTAAAGGACCTGGGACTTTTAATTGATAGTAAACTATCTTGGGTACCTCAACTAGCAGAAACCAGTAGAAAAATCTATGCTTCCGCTTCTTGCCTGAGAAGGCTGCGGAATTTTCTGCCTATTGCCACCAAAATTGCGCTTGCACAATCTCTTTTACTTCCTCTTTTAGACTATGCCGACTCGTCATATCCAGATTTAACCCAGGACCAGCTAAATAAGCTTGAACGCTTACAAAATTTTTGTATCAGGTTCATTTTCGGTCTACGTAAATATGACCACATTTCGGAGTATCGTAAAAAGCTGGAGTGGTTACCCATTCGCCTTCGCCGGAATGCTCACATTCTTAACCTTCTTTACACTATCCTTTTTATTCCCACTACACCTCCTTATCTCAAAGTGCGTTTCCACTTCTTGCACGACACTCACTCTCTATCTTTACGTTCCTCCGATAATCTTCTACTTAGTACGCCTGTGCATAATTCTCAATTCTATGCAAAGTCTTTCACTGTTCAAGCAATACATCTTTGGAATTCTTTGCCTGTGGGCATACGACAAGCTAAATCACTGTCAATTTTCAAAAACATGGTCAAAAACCATTTTTTATCATTAATCCCATAAATCCGATTCTTATATGAGCATGTATTTTTATGATTATTTTCCCAACTTATATATATATTTATTCTTTTTTTTTTCTTTGTGTTGTAATGTTTCTCATTTTTAAATTATAAAATATTTATTAGTTTATAGTATGTATTAAAAACATTTATGTATTAGAATTTAGAAAAACCTTGCTATCCTTATTCTATGCACTATACCTACCGTCTGCTCCTTTCTCCGTTTCTGTCCATCCAAAGGTTGCCTGGAAGAAATCGCTACAAGCGATAAGGCCGCCCATTATCGTATCAAGTAATTCAATTTAAGTTTAGCTTTAAGTTTAGTATGTTATTTGGTACTGATAATAAAGAGTTATTCTATTCTATTCTATTCTATTCTATTCTATTAGTTTCTTATGAACTTAACCGTCGGTCAAATAGTTTTTACCATACAGTTAACCGACAGTTAAGTGGTAATCGGAAGTTTAAATTTAGGTGAACTCCACCCTAACTTGTCACAGTAAGCAGACGTATATAAGTAGTATATATATATCAAAGGTATAAATAAAGGTCAAAATAATATTACTATTAATACGCATATCGCTGTAGCAAAAGTGTAGTATATATATATATGTCTAACTGTAGCTTAACTAAGACATATATAATGACATATATATATATAAGTAGTACCGATAAAGACATTAGAATAAAGTCTCAAACAATAAGTGTTGAGACATCGTAAATCTATGCAGTAATACACAGTACACAGTAGTAAGTACAGTTAATAAGTAAGAATATGCATTTCGTTCGTAACAGATTTAAGAATCGAACACTGTCCGGATCAATCCATATAGTTTGTAAAAGATATGATGTAATGAAATTGAGGTCGAACGATGCGAAACTTCTTAATTAACGTTGTTCGGTCGATAGTAAACGGCTCGAATAACGCCCCATTAATACGACCACAAGACGTTTTCAATTCGTTAACAATTGGCCGAGACCGCCTATCGATAACATAGTGGAATTACTAACGATATCTCGTGTTCGACATAGTTTACTAATTAAAGCGAACCTTTCAAACTTCGCTGTGAATAACGAATAGTGAGTCTTTCATCAACATTGATACAACCAGATACTCAGATGTCACAGAAGAAAAAAAAATACAGAACGTTGATGACGTGACGTTTCATTATGGGTTAAGATAGGTGTAAACCTGCTGGTCCGTGGACGTCCTAAGCTGCGCTTGGTATGTTGACTCCACGTGAGGTCATCTTCATAACTTAACATCAGTAGGCCTATCTTGTTTAGGCCTTCGCATCTCATCATTATAAAGCATCGCTTCATAGCGATTCTCTTTCTCTAACCGCTTCCTCTTTAAAGTTGTAGTTATCGTTTGTCAAAATGGCATTTGTCATTTGTATGGTTTGAGCGCTCGGGAGAGTAGTAACGCATTTTACATTGTCTGCCAATTTTGTATCCGCTTTCGTTCAACAACACAATCATGTGATATGTCGCTTTGAACTGTCAATCTTATACATATTTTATGTTATCTCTCTCAGCGTTACCGCTCGTAGTTACTTTATCATTATAGGCCTACAGAGAGTTGTCTACTAGCTAAACATGTTTGTCTAATTTGGCACATTAAAATCTTTTCATACATTCTCCTAAAATGAAGTCGTAAATCATGTAAGAATTACTCAACGAACCATCTTAGTTATAATAGTAACAAGCTCTCCTACCACTTTTAGTTTCTGTGTCGACCCAAGTGAATTAAGGCTATTACAGCTAAAATAGGTGTCCGACACAGATTCCTCCTTGTACGAGAACCTCTTTTGTTCCTCGTAGCATCAGCCCTTTTGGTCGTACTGCTGTCGAATTTAATAGTTACAAAGTAATTACATACCTCCTAAGTGGCCTAAGTCTACTATTCAATATGGCAATATGATCGGCTCACAATTGGCAAATTTGACAGCTTTGATAGTCCGATATTTTTAATTCGTCCATATTGAATCAATCTTGATTCAATTCTACATTGAATGACACAGCGCGTTATTTCCGTAGTCTGTTAGTACATTAAATGTCAAATGCCCTACTAAATCGACATAGGCCGAGCATAGATTCAACATAGACTCAGGCTGCTATGACTTAGCAGATTACGGATTTTTGACGTTGTCTTATTGGCATCAGCTCGGCCTCGCAGCAGACTGAATATGAACTTTGAATTAGTAGACTTGACACCCTGATTGTAGTTGAAATGTATAATAAAATCATATATACAATACAATGGTGTATATGAATAAATGTGGAATTGTCTGAGGGTGGTTCACCAAAATTTAAACATCCGATTATCAATTATCCGTAGGTTAAGTGTATTGTGACTGTGAGTTAAGTGCGTGACCGACGGCTAAATTGATAATCGGACGTTTTAAATTTTGGTGAACATTAGCCTAATTGTCACAAATCATAGTTGTGATGACTAGTAGGCGTAGTACGTGCGACCACTAGTACTACCTATAGTTCTATATAACGCTACCAGGGTTCAAATAACATCTCATTGTAACTATTACCTTATCTGTGCCTCAGCCCCCTCCGGGCCTTCAGTGCAGTACTTCATTATGAACATGTAGAAAATGTTCGGCCCCTAACTAGTAAGTAGACGTCAGTAATTATAGTTTAACTAAGTACAGTCAAGTCCAATAACTTTGAACACTTTTCTTTTATCGATACTGATAAATAAATGGACTATATTCAATATGCTGAATATTATTTTTAACCGAAGCGATGATAGCTCAGAGGTCGACAGGAGGGTCAGCTATCAAACTGACGGACGCTGGTTCGATCCCCGCCATCGACTTGAGCTTCCAGTGAAGATAACCGTTATAAAATTGCCAGCATGGTGCTTGGGTAATTTTGGAAACCCGCCTGGCTACCACCCTCGACTTTGAAAAACTGTCACCAAACACATAGGTAGCGTGTTTAAGCAGCTGTCCTTGAAAACCAGTAAGCATTCTAGGTCTAGCGTGATAAGATTTTCGACCACATCATCACTGACCATCAAGTGAGATAGTGGTCAAACGCTTGATCTATACAGTATAAAAAAAACCTATTTCATAACAGGATTATATTTGTAAACTGTAAGGTTTTCACGGCCGGCGTTGCATGTTGTATGTATTGCTTCCGGGCTGTTTGGCCGTGGTTTATGTGAAACCTTTGTTCCAGACGTTTCGTCGATCACTGCGGTCGACATCTTCAGTGGTTCAGGTCCGAGCGGCGACAAGAGCGTAGGACTCTCCTCCGCGGCGTCCTCTCTGATACTGATGATACTGTCGCCGCTCGGACCTGAACCACTGAAGATATCGACCGCAGTGATCGACGAAACGTCTGGAACAAAGGTTTCACACAGACCACGGCCAAACAGCCCGGAAGCAATACATACAACAGGGTTATATTTGTCGGATTTTTAATGTATGTTCACCGATTGGACGATTTAGATAATATTTTTTCAAAGGGCTTACTTTCCAGGTGGTTCTATTTCTTTTTTTAAAAATCGGTTTATTTGTTTTCTTGTAGAGGAAGACCTTAAAAAAAACACAGTCGAATGCAGTTGATTGTTCCAATTTTTGACAAAACATAACTTTTATATAACTAACATACTAATTTATTACAGAAAATGTTCATAAATTAGCATTTCTGTGGCCATTCAATGCTACCCTGACTTTCGGACATAGGTATACAAACACTGAATACTGAAACATCATGTGTGAATGCTTATAAAAAAATAAAAATCTCTGTGACAAAGAAATCCTTTGTCGTTTACTAATTATTTGATTTAGGTAGCATGAACAGCGTTTCGAACAATCTTATTATGTTAGTTACGCTTACGGCGAACAGAAAAAGCGCTTTTAAACTTTTTCTTCATGACATTGAAAGCATAATATATAAACATTCCGTTTCGCGTAATTCTTCATGTAATTGCAATAAATTGGTTTAGGGACAAATAAAATTAATTTTCAATAAATTTTTTACACATTTACGCAAAAATTCTAATAATATATAAAACGTTGTTTCTTACCATAGTACAAATAAATAAAAATACAGGCAAAAAAGCATTGGTACAACTACAAAATATCAAAGTGCACGCTAGCTCCCAAACTATAATACCCTATGTTGTGGGTAGAGTATTCTCTTCGGAGGTTCAGCATATGTATAGGTATACTAATTAAATCGACGTGTGGAACAATAAAAGTCAATTTTATCTGGACTGAAATTTATATTATTTTATGAGTGCACATAATTTGATAAATTTAGTTCATTTGTACAAATCCCCAAACTGCTTATGACGATATTGCTTTAACTATCTTAAGAAAGTGCATTATAAGTGAATAGTGTCACTAATTTCTCTAAAAATATCTTATATCTAGAATAAATATGTGATTGCCAGTGTGTACCCGGTGCATACTATATTTTTAAGTGCACATAACTTGATCGGGACTTCAATAAGGATTAAATTTTTCATTATGGTCCAGTTGAATCGGTGTCGATAAATTGAAATGCATTGGAATAGCTTCATTCCATCACCAGTTCGCAGACGCGATGCGGTAATAAAGGACCTAATCTAATCCGATCTCCAATACGACCCAATAGTCGGTTTCTAAAGCCGAGTGTCCATCGGGACGAGGCAGAATAAAATTATATATTTTCTGTTTCTGCGCACTGTACCGTAGGAGTCCATTGAGTTTATTTCATTAGGTATGAAATAAACTCAATGTTATATCTGACCTACCAGCGCACCCCGTTAATTTAAAGAATATTACTGCACTCGGGGGATAGGTGGGATATTTGCTCTTTGATCGGGGGGATATTTGCTTATATTTCTCCTTATTATGAGGGCGGCGTTACATCAAGGGGGTCAAAAATCTCCAAAATTGCGTCACGTAATACGTTTCACATGAATTGACTACGGTTTTCAGTTACTGTATGGTTTTCTTGATCAAATCTATCTATATAAAGTTATTGATGTTCAGAGACACTGTTATTATTTTCGGCAGAGTAGGGGAGATTGATAGGCAGTGGTAGTGAATTCTAAAGAATTCTTCATAATTGGTAAATTATTGCGGTACCTTGTTAGTATCAAATAATATTACTGTTGTCATTTCACATTAACAAGAAGAGAAAGATATTCGAAGCAGGAAGGCAAGTTTCGATTGAACCTCGCTCACGGCGAATATCGGGAGAACTTGTCAAAACAAACTTGACGCACGTTTCCTGGTAACCATTTGATATTTCTAGCATTAAGGACAAATAACAATAATTTATATATATTGCTCGAGGTGAAAATATTATAAATATACGTATTATAGTTTTATTAACAACGGACAGAGGCGTATTTTAAGTAATACACCGCCCCGGCCTGTGGTTTGCCGTTCATAGTTCATATTCATAGTTATTTATTGGTATAAGTATACAAGTCAAATTAGCATTAAAATAAATAATAATATTACTTACATTACATTTGACAAATTAAAAATATTAAATATAGTCATCAATACGTAATTACACTTATAAAGTCTTATAAATTAACGTAAAAAGAGTAAGACTTATATAATAAAATAAAACCCAGCAGTATGTTGGTGTGGCCTGCGAATTATAGATAATAAGTATTGAAAAATTTAAAAAGGTGCTTATTTCGTTGTTCCGCACAACGAAATAAGCACCATATAATCTACATTGACATTTTTGGCGATAGAATATGATATTTTCTCCTAGTGTGCCAACTTACATATTATATTATGAACAAAAAAATTCTTGTAAATTATATATTATATATTCCATAAAAACCTTTTTTATGGAACCATCCTGAAAAAATAACGATTTTTAACCCATTTATAACCCATTTTCATTTAGTTTATGAAATCCATTCACACATGATGGAATTATATCCGAAAGAGAAATGTTACGTTGCAACCTTCGATCAAGAATACAAATCTTGATCGAAGGTTGCAACATAATATACCTGAATTGAAAACCGCCTTTTTATAGAATTCGGTTTAAAACCAGTTCAATTCCATAGCTAAGTAATATAATTTTATCAGTAACTGGGTGACGAATTTGGGTCTAAAGCAATATATATAAAGTTTTTGGCAGATTAAGT
The DNA here is from genome assembly GCA_934044485.1 of Apeira syringaria. Lineage (NCBI taxonomy): Eukaryota > Metazoa > Arthropoda > Insecta > Lepidoptera > Geometridae > Apeira > Apeira syringaria. The sequence continues at coordinate 2,469,841 of OW203662.1, forward strand.
AGGATACTAATGCTTAAACTGCTGTATAAAATAATTAGCTGACGACAATAATAATTGTGCCTTCATCACCAAACCTTAATCAGTCCGTTTTGTTCACTAATGACGATTGTAATCTTTTTAACCGACTTCAAAAAAAGGAGGAGGTTCTCAATTCGACCCGTATGTTTTAATTTTTTTTTTCGTTTTTTTTAATTTTTTTATTTGTGTTTGTTACCGCATAACTTCCGACTGGATGAACCGATTTTGATCGTTTTTTTTATTTAAAAGCTGGTGCTTCCCGTGTGCTCCCATTTAAATTTCATCAAAATCGGACGAGCACTTTTTGAGTTACAAGTCAAAAATTGAAAAATGCGTGCTTATACTACACGATATTATTGTAGCGGGTGAAGACATCGGTGAACATACCTACACCACAATGACAATTGATCCCATGAGTAACAAAGGTCACTAAAAAGAGTGAAAAAAAAATTTTTACCAAGAAATGGAACCGACTTCAACACTCAAAATTATGAAATAACTTGTCGAAGTCGGTACCATGAGCACAATATTTTGATATCAGTTACTTTTGAACTATCGTGGTACCGACTTCAACAAGTTATTTTATACTTTTGAGTGTTGAAGTCGGTTCCATTTTTTGGTAAATTTTTTTTTCTCTATTGTAATCGATGGGAATGGAAGAAGAATAATAACAACAATACATGATCTAATGGATGATCATTTGATGAGTATTATCATATCTTTATTTTTTAATTATCCCATTGTTGGACTTCTGAGATATGGACACAAAGAGGAGCAATTGTGGCTGTAAAATAAATGAATTCATACATTTCTATAAATATTGGGCAAAAGCCCACGTCTTCATAGCACGCGTGGTTTCTTTACATAATAATATACTTATATGTAATATTTCTCTGAAATACCAAAAAGTTTGCGAAGTAAACATTTTCATATCTTCAGACTTCATGTAACGAGTGAAGGCTCTCTATTGCTACTTTTAGCTTTGTTCACGTTTCAAATGTGCTTTAAACATTTCTTTTGTTAAAATAAATGAAAGCAAAATTTCATTAAATATATAATTACTAGCAGCGCCCCGCGGTTTCACCCGCTTGGATTACGTTTTCCCGTTACCTCAATTATCCCACGGGAATTATCCCACCCTCAGCGGTGGTAGCGTCGGTTGTCACACTGACGGAGGCTGGTTCGAACGCCACCAACAGCTTGAGCTTTCGGTGAAGGTTATCAAATTTCCAGTATTGTGGTAGGGTATTATCGAGTACCTGCCTACCTACCACCCTTCAATTTGAAAAACTATCACCAAACACATAGTGTGTTCAGTACTCGAGAGTCAGTGCGCATTGTAGGTCTAGCGTGATAGTCGACCACATCGTCACTGACCGTCAAGGGAGATAGAGGTTAAACGCTAGATCTATACAGGCTATATTAACTCAGTGACTAATATGAGATTATTTGGTCCGTGTGCTAAATAAACCGAATGATAGGAATTTTCAGAATCCCAAAAAGTTAGGTAACCATAGTTTAAAATAATAAAACCCAAATGCATTTGCTGCAGCGATCACTCTCCTATTCAGTATGAACTTTCCTTAATGAGAGCTGGTTAGAACCAGTTAAAAGTTGTTACCAGGATAGTGCATACTGAAAACATTTCCGAACCGGTCCGGGTTGCTACTAATGGACCGCAAGTCGTCGAGTTATTTATCTGCGAGCAACGAAAAAAATAAAAACGTAGAATTTCGCATTTCATGTTCGTTTTTAGTATATAACACACTGGGACAAAGCTATTTATGGAAATCTTATGTTGGTGGCCTTAGGTTTTTTTTTTTTTTTTTTACTATTATAAGTTTGCGTTTGACAACTGTCTCACCTGATGTTAAGTGATGACGTTGTCTAGGATTTAGCACGCAAACCTAGAAGGTACCTATTCACTCGCGACTTGAAGACTCCAGGATTGTACATATCGGGAAACACAGACTCGGGCAACGAGTTCCATTCCTTGGCAGTACGCATTAAGAAAGTGGAAGCAAAACGCTTCGTGCGTATAGGTGGTATATCTACCATATAGCGATGGCGAATTGCCGTACGTCGGTATTTTTATAGATAAAAAGCCGTATATGTCTTAATCCATTATCATGATACAAATAATTTATTTTCCCTACACATTACGAATTTTATTCAAATATAATGGCGAAATTTACGTTCATATTTTGTAAGGAAAAAAATCGTCTACTATTGGGATTTGTACCCACGACTACGGAATACTGTCCTGTCGCATTGCCAACTAAGCTATAGTAGCACTCCACTAGTCGTCCGAATTTATTCCTTCCTTTTACGTCTGGGGGGGATGTTTCACTTAGCGCTATCTACCTTTAAATATATGAACTATTTGGTTGAAACATAGGTTGAACATAGTTGACTTAGTTGGCAAAGCGACAGGACGGTATTCTGTAGTCGTGGATTTAAATCCCACTAGAAGGCGAATTTTTCCCTTCAAAAATCTAATACTGTTAAGCCATTAATCGAGATGTCAATATAACAATCAAAAATAAGGTAAACTCCACAAGCTTTTAGGATGAATCATTCACTATAACTATTACAGTTCTGGAAGCACAAAATAATATTCAATTCCATTATTATAAGCCACGAATTAATTTAACGAGTTAGCCAAGTCCAACTAAGATCACAATTATTAAACTCAAATTTTAGGAATGGAATCGTCTAACCACATAATTTTATTCTCAATCTTAGATCCAAAGAGATTTTGAGAGATCTCGAGTAATTGATATCAATTAGGCTTGCGGGGGCGGGAGGGGGTGGACGCGGCCTTTCACAATGGATTCCTCTCATTTTCTCTCAATGTATCTGACCAAAGATTCAAATATAGTTAGTACCGCGCCTATCTAAAGAATACCGCTGAGAAACTCCATCTCAAATATAATTGTTCTGTTGATAAATTGTTTCGCTAACCTCCGACAATGCTTTATGAACAGGCTTTTAGGGCTGCATTTTATACCGTGCAAGTAGGATTTTTACATTTTAGCATTTGTTATGAGGTTATCATAAGATTAACTAGTATTTTATAACATAGGATTTACAGTACGCGCAGTCACTCTTTATGGTTCTGAAGATAGGCTCGTTGAGCGAACGGACACGTGTGTCATGCTTATTCATGACAGTTGTCAAACTGTAGAATTGGCGGATGACCGTGGATTGCAGCTACTAGTACAGTTATAAAATATGACGCCAAGCAAACAAAAGCGTTCTTGAGAGATACCTCCATCGTGAACAACACCGAAAATGGCCGAAAATTTAACATGGCCAGTCCTGTGTGTAAAATGTTTGACGACTTTGCGACAAGCAATGGACGGATAAAAAATTATAAAATTTATGAAACATAAATGTATAGGTCACCACTTTATATTTCATACACATTTTTTGGTACGATTGTTTTACGGTATATGAAATACCCACAGTAGGAAAGCAGGAGCTACATAAGTTCAAGTTTAGGTAATTTGTTCCGATTGGTGCCATAGACATTTCGCCAACGTCGGTTCAAATTATTTTAAAAAAAACCCAATAGGTAATTATACATTTTAGACTAAGTAGGTAAAATGATTGATTTTATTAAACTTAATCGCTTAACGCCATGGCGCAGTGGTTACTGTCAGTGACATGAATTCTGTGTCTCCGGGAAGCTGGGTTCGAACCCCGGCAGGGGCAAACATTTGTGCGATGAGTATAGATGTTTGTCCCGGGTCTTGGGTGTTTGTGTGCTGTGATTGTGTATGTCCATGCCTCCCGCGACATAGGGAATCTGGTGCGGTGGTCTGAGTGTGATAAAAAAAAAATATATAAGGTAATATTACGGTACACGGGACCAACAAATTTGCCGTAGCGTCTTTAGCACACAGTTCCAAACAACAGTCGTAATCACACATCACACACTAATATGATAAATACGTAAAAAAGTTATAAAAAATACATTAAAATCGGTCGATTCTTTTCGAGGAGTACGACTTGTAGTGTGGGTACATGAGTAAACTTCGGCGTTCGCATTCCTAATCGTTTGGGTCGCAACTCGGTCGTGTTTAGGCTAGTTCGAACGTTACCCTCGTGCAACGTTACACAAACAACAGATTAATTTCATGTTAACAACGCCATTGAGACGATTTATGTGCAATCTAATCACCACATAGCCCCTTCATGGAGGCAACTTCTGTAGGCATAAACATTCAACATAATTTGAAATTAAGGCGCTGTGAATAGACAAATCGCTATTTTTTAAAATGTATTATAGATCATGTGTAGACAGAGCTTTGATTTTTTCAGTTTTAGTATCTTTGGTTCAATACCTAAACATTTACTATAAGGAGGCCTTAATGGGTTATTTTGCAAGTTTCATTGGGATGATTCTGTTTTCTCATTAGGTGAGTGAGTAGTTGAACTGTTAGCCAGGAGTGTCCGCGGTACGAAGTTAAGCTACCACATTGAGTATAAAAAGTATTTTTCGCCCCCCTCCCCTCATTTTTTATTGCAATTGTAGTATTTATGTATCAGAAAACACGCAAATAATGTAACCGTTGACATTTCGATAATTTATATGGCAAAATAACGTTTGCCAGGTCAGCTAGTAATTATATGTATCTTCATGTCCATTGTGTGTGGCCATGTCAACGTCCTTGGCCATGGGGCCAAGGACGTTACGACTATAGTAGTACAGTTTTATTACTTTTACTATGTTTCTAAATAATATCCTTTACTTTAAAAAAATCGCACATTAAAAGCAAGGATCTGATATTTTAATACCTATGTGCAAACTTCCCTACATTCACAAAATGGAGCAAACAGCTCTTCAAAGTTTCGGAGACCCCAATGTCGCAGATTAGTAAAGAGTATGCGACGGAAACTATCGATTCTCATGTAATCCGTTAATCGAGTAATCCGCGACTAATTGGATGGATTAGGCGGGGCACCTCTTGAGCCAGTTGTTAGGCGCCTATCTTTTCAGGCCAAAGGGCAGCGCGAAACTAACCAATAGCTTTTTGGTATGTAATGGGTTGCTTAGTTACGGTTGTTGTATATTATTAACTTCTTAATAAATTATATATATCTAATAGCGGTCTGCCCCGGCAGCAACAAGGGTAAAAAATTTCAAAATTATGAGTTATAAGGACACCCATTTTTTTTATTGAAAATTTGATATAGCCTATGTCATCCGGGGATAATGAACCTTCCCAACAGTGAAAGAATTTGTCAAATCGTTTCAGTAGTTTTGGAGCCTATTCAATGGAAACAAACAAACTAACAATAAAATCTTTCCTCTTTATAATACTAGTACCTATAGATAAACAAATAGGCATCATTTTATTAAGGTAAATAAATAAGCTATTGCTTATTTATTTACCTTAATAAAATGATGCCGTATGCTAATATTTAAATTTGTATAAGACGTAAAATTGATTTATCTTTATATTATTTAAAACGATCGGCAATTGTTTCGGCTTCTTCCGGAACCCTTCATCAGACTCGAGTGCGATGCGTTCGTAGATTGTTCACCTATTAACGTGACTCCTTTATCAGACAAGTTTTTTCCGTTCTATCGTTATGAAACTGAATATTTTTTTTAAAAGCGGAAGTTTTTAGAGCATAGGTTACCTGCCCTCTAAGATCACGCAACTTAAAACAGAATTAGATAGGTACAACTACACGCAAAGACACACTCCGTAATTTTGTTGTTTAAATTACACGAGCTTTTAGTCAATTTGTGAAAACAAAAAGACTGTATATCTGATTAATTATAAAAATATTATTTTACTTAGTTTTGGCTTTTTTACTTACTATTCAAAGTCAAGTGACGTGATAGGGCGCCCGACCGGTTTCGTAGGATTCGAACCCAGACCCTCCAGGAGCTACACGAGCAGTACTGAGAGCCTCCGCCACGCGCACGGAAAAAAAACGAAAACCATACCTACGTGAAACATGACTGCAGGCCAGATTGCCACAATAATTAGGTGCATAAACCTAATTTATGCGGTACCCGCTTGAGGCGCTAGTGCCCCATCTCCCTTTTTAATAGTAACACTGAAGCTAAACTAATTTCTTACTATGACTTGTGTGTTAATCCAGAGTTTAAACTATCTCCATACCAAGTTTTATCGAAATCTGTATAGCCGTTTGAGCGTGAAGAAGTAACCAACATAGACACATACACACAAACTTTAGCATTTATAATATTAGTAAGGTTATATTACTGTAGTTGTACTATATTGGTCTATCTATAGTGCGACTATGTTGGTCTGTAAACTGAGCCGTCCATGGGACAGAAGATTGACCGTCAATAAAGCACAGACAATAAAAAAATAAAGCTTACTCTTCATTATATGCTTCTGTTAGGTTTATTTATTGATCGTATAGCATCGGAAGTTAGATAGTAGATTTGGCCGAAACCAAAACGGAAAGTCACTCCCGGCACGCGCGCCGGGGTGCCGCAGCTCTGACCCCTAATAATGTACGACGGGATACCGGAAAACAATGTAGGTTGTGGTATTTTGGCCGTTATATGTGATATGTGGCCAAGTTATTTATATACTTTTTTTGTACATATATAATATCATCTGGCTTATTGGTAGTGCCCTACATGTCTTTGCAATTTAATGCTGTTAGAAACAATGATAGCTCAGCGCTTCTCTTAGAAGCGATGATATCTCAGTGGTGGGAGCGTCGGCTGTGAGACTGATGGACGCTGGTTCGAACCCTACCAACTGCTTGATCGTCACTGAAGGTTTATCATATTCCCAGCACAGTGGTAAGGTACTTTTAAGTAACCACCTGGCTAGCTACCACCTTCCAGTTTGGAAAAATGTCATCACACAACACATAGATTGTCCTTGAGAGCCAGTAAGCATTCCAGGTCTAGCGTGATAGCATCTTCGACCACATCGTCACTGACCATCAAGTGAGATAGTGTTCAAACAGTAGATCTATACAGTATAAAAAGTGGAACCACGGTTTGGTGTCATAATAAATATTTTATCACTAGTAATGTTTAAAAGTTAATAAATAATAAGACCAATAAATATATTTTCGCAGAATTTTAATCTACCCTTTCCTCTAAATTAAAAACTTATTGAGCTTGTTAAAATGCTAAAACTTCCTGGTCCCAACGAGACTTACCATTTCATATCAAATCAAATCGCTTGAAAAAATGAAGTCGCTTTATTTTAATGTGAAGGAAGTAAAAGTATTAATGTATTTTATTTTTACTCCAGATTTCTTTGAGCTGCTAGAATAAATCAATTTTTCTGCCTTTGATTATGCTTAACTGAAAAGAATCCGGGCGCCTTGAACAAACTAGATTATGCCCACGGCTGACCCAATTTTGTTGAATGAAAAGAAAAAGAAGGCATTTCCTCTATCGGAGGCTATTGCGGAATTAACAAGCCTCATTTGTATGCAAATCTACATTACACGGAACCGAGACGTAATCCCCTTAACCTACTAAGCTGAAACGTATTCAAAATGCTATCCTGTACAGTAATTAGCACAGGTAAACGTGATTGTAATATTAACGTTATCCTCGAGTTTAGGTGCCAGTGCCTACCGTCTATCTAATTGAATACCATTATACGAGAATATTTTGGAGATCGGTAGGTATCTATTATAAAACTGTAACAGCTTAAAAGTACAATATACTTACGTTAAATAACATGTAATAAGAAAATAATATATTACATTCATATTTAAAATATAAATAAAATTAGCAACGAACCGCGTCTTCACCCACATGAGATATGTTTTTCCCGTTCAGCTATCCCACGGGAACCATTCTTTTTTCAAGATTTAAAGGAGCCTATGTAGAAGGTCATAAGGCTCTTAAACTCTTGTATATGTATATGTATCTCTATCCTAAAAGTCATCAAAATCAATTCAACAAACAGGCCGAGTTACTTACACATTTTTATTATTAGTTTAAATTAACAACTTTAAAAAGATTTAATTTGAATTGTTTTTTAAACTACTCGAAAAATCTTATTTAACGTTATTTATTGTTCAATTTTAGTTTCAAGTGTTTTAGAGTTGGTTTTCAATGTATACTTAATAATCTCACAATTTGCACTCTTAAGTATAAATAGAATTTTATGATACTAACTGATTAATCTACCGTAGTGACTTTCATTAGCACTGCTTAAGCCTGAGGTAAAACACGCTAACCGCAAAACTAATCCCATAGAAACTGTAGCGACTGCTGGCTGCAGACTAAAATGAAAGTAGGTAGGACATATGTATCACCCGGACCACGAATAGCAGATGAAGCGAAAGAATCGTGCACTCCATCAGAGACCCTCATCCCAGAGACAGTATGAGAACAAGAGGCCGACCAAGGTAAAGATGGCGAGACGATATGGTCGAGATCGCAGGAATAGCTTGGCCGGGATTCGCTGGAAGGACCTGGACCAACATGGAGGAAGCCTATATCCTTTCATGGATCCCAGATTTATGTATATAAAAATCGTTATAATTTTTTTTTTAAACATTGTACGCTGTTGTTTAACGTGTAACGTTATTAAGCTTTTTTTGTAAAAATAAATGTTATATGTTATCCGACTTTTTTCTAATATAGAATTGCCTTATGAAATTCGGTTGCATAATTTTGAAATAGATTATGCTTGTTTGTAATTAAACACATTGTATTGGTGTTATTTTGAATGTAATACCCACAGGGATATTAAAACTAAAATTTTACAGCTTGGATTAAAATACGTACCTACAATATACATTATTAATATTTTTCTTTATTTTTCTAAACGGAAATATTTTCTCCTGCCGGGAATTGAACCCAGGCCTCCGGAGACCAGAAGTAATGTCACCGACCACTGACCCACGGCATCTTCAAATATATTTTTTATAATAATGTTTCTTATCTACAGAAGACCTAGTCTACTATTATTATAATTGATTTCTGTGTCACTCATATCGATCGTATGTCCGTAAAATAAATTATAAAAATAATAATCCGCTCCATTGGTCCTCAATAGTCGGTAAATGGAGATGACTCGTCTAAACTGTTGAAAACACGGTTAGCAAGTCTCAAAAGCTTGGGTTGAATCGCATTAGCATTTTGTTCAAAATATAAATTCATCAGTATGTCCGCGCTGGGTCCAGCTTACGCGGGTTGATATATCGTTTCTAGATGGGCTGCCGTTGAGTTTATCGAGATATCTCTTACGGGTATTAGGGTTGAAACTTTTTCATATTCATGGTACTGAACTCTGCTTATAAAACGCTTAATTAGCAACTCTGGTATTATTGTGGGAAATGTGAAAACGACTCGATCTTATAGTTAGGAAACCTTTAGCAGTACTTAAACTCTCTTTATTTTTTCTCTTTTTATGCGGGCCGCTTCCAACCGGTCCTTGTGGAAATCAATGGGGGAGGCCTTTGTCCAGCAGTGGACGTCCTATGGCTGAGATGATGATGATGATGATGAAACTCTCTTTACCACTTTGTAAGCTGTAGGGTCCTATGACATACGGTGACTAACATGTCGAAAACGCTAAGCAGTTTGAATAAGTTTCTTATCCACGCCAAATATTTTCAGGAGAGGTTATCTGAAAGGCCAACAAAACAAGTTATAATCCTCGGCTTGTACTTATGAGGCACCGAGGATTATATTATACCGAACTAACAAAAACTCACTTAATATTTCGGCGAACGGAAGTGATGTGTGGTTCCGACTCCGCCCCGGTTTCATTACCGATATTGGGACGTAAGCTGCTTCGATTCAATTTCCTCTGCGGGTTACCGACTCGCAATGAAGCATTCAAACGTTAGTATACGCTCTGGTGAAGATAAGTGATTGCTTTTTACTGTTTTTGGATATTACTGCAAAAGTATCTAATGTTTTGTGGACGGTCGTCCTGACTCAGAGGTCAACGATTTGACTTCTAATCCCCAGAATCGGGGCTCGAATCTCGGCCGGGGCATTTTGCCGGCCTTGGTTTGTGTGATGAGTATAAATCTTCGTCCTCGGGTCTTGGATGTCTGTTTAATTTAATTGTGTGTGTCCGCACCTCCCGCGACACAGAGAATCCTAGTGCTGGGGTATGAGTGTAAACGCTTTGTTAGTTGTCTAATCTAGGGAATTGGACAATGCAAATGAAAATAAGGATTTCGTGTGTAGTATGATGGCGTGAAAACTTTTAGTTTTAAATTCAATCACTTAATATTTAAATATTACACAAAAGACACAAAAGTTTCAGGAAACCATAATAATATAAATATATAGGCATACATATCTACCTATAATAATATAATGTACTATAGAATTTGGTTAAATAACTGGTAGTCTCCGGTTATTATACGTACAAATCCTCCCACCTCTATATACGTCATGATTGTCGTTCTGCACGCTACTCGCTTGTGAACTGGAACACTCGAACAACTTCCAATGATTTAGAGCATTTACCACTTCTCTAAGGTCAGTAACGAAAAATGAATGAAAGATCTTAAAAGTTAATTGTGAGTAAATATACGGTGCATTATTTTGCATGCAATATACGGCAATTCGCCATCGCTATATGGTAGATATACCACCTATACGTACGAAGCGTTTCGCTTCCACTTTCTTAATGCGTACTGCCAAGGAATGGAACTCGTTGCCGGAGTCTTAGTTTCCCGATATGTACAATCCTGGAGTCTTCAAGTCGCGAGCGAATAGGTACCTTCTAGGTTTGCGTGCTAAATCCTAGACAGCGTCATCACTTAACATCAGGTGAGACAGTTGTCAAATGCAAACTTTTAATATGAAAAAAAAAATGCATTTCAAACTCCGTATCAAAAGGAATTTTTGAATCGACAAGCTGATATTTTTTCCTCCAAAAAATTGCTTCTCTAAGAGACATCTAACACCTTGGATTTTTTTTACATTTTCTGCACTTATATTCAGGGCACTTCTTTGCTTGGCGCGCATCTTTATCAAAAATATACCTGACCAAATATCTGGTCAGGTATATTTTCACCATTTTGTACTTACCTACATACTTGTACGAAGTAATGAATGAATAAGTAATGAATATCTAAAATTTTCGGAAAAATAAAAAGAATCTTAAATATAAAATGTATGTCTCAACGCTTACACTTAGGTACAACATTATAAAATAATGAGAGCTATTGGACATCAAATTTTATTTATTATTTTGTAAACAACTGAAAAATATTGTCCAGTATTACTTGATACCTTTATTGTCAAATAAGTAGGTAAGTATATCTTGAAAATGCGGACTGAACTATTACGATAAACAACGACATCGTGAATTAGGTATCTGCGTACATTTTTACCGGTATAATCATCGACCTACTTTTCTTAGTCGTCTTTGGGTATAATTACGTTCGCTAATTTGGTGATTCGAAGTACTGTATAATCATCGACCTACTTTTCTTAGTCGTCTTTGGGTATAATTACGTTCGCTAATTTGGTGATTCGAAGTACTGTATAATCATCGACCTACTTTTCTTAGTCGTCTTTGGGTATAATTACGTTCGCTAATTCGGTGATTCGAAGTACTGTATAATCATCGACCTACTTTTCTTAGTCGTCTTTGGGTATAATTACGTTCGCTAATTCGGTGATTCGAAGTACTGTATAATCATCGACCTACTTTTCTTAGTCGTCTTTGGGTATAATTACGTTCGCTAATTCGGTGATTCGAAGTACTGTATTATCATCGACCTACTTTTCTTAGTCGTCTTTGGGTATAATTACGTTCGCTAATTCGGTGATTCGAAGTACTGTATAATCATCGACCTACTTTTCTTAGTCGTCTTTGGGTATAATTACGTTCGCTAATTTGGTGATTCGAAGTACTGTATAATCATCGACCTACTTTTCTTAGTCGTCTTTGGGTATAATTACGTTCGCTAATTCGGTGATTCGAAGTACTGTATAATCATCGACCTACTTTTCTTAGTCGTCTTTGGGTATAATTACGTTCGCTAATTTGGTGATTCGAAGTACTGTATAATCATCGACCTACTTTTCTTAGTCGTCTTTGGGTATAATTACGTTCGCTAATTCGGTGATTCGAAGTACTGTATAATCATCGACCTACTTTTCTTAGTCGTCTTTGGGTATAATTACGTTCGCTAATTTGGTGATTCGAAGTACTGTATAATCATCGACCTACTTTTCTTAGTCGTCTTTGGGTATAATTACGTTCGCTAATTTGGTGATTCGAAGTACTGTATAATCATCGATCTACTTTTCTTAGTCGTCTTTGGGTATAATTACGTTCGCTAATTCGGTGATTCGAAGTACTGTATAATCATCGACCTACTTTTCTTAGTCGTCTTTGGGTATAATTACGTTCGCTAATTCGGTGATTCGAATTACTGTATAATCATCGACCTACTTTTCTTAGTCGTCTTTGGGTATAATTATGTTCGCTAATTCGGTGATTCAAAGTAGTTAGTCATAGAGATGTACTGTATTAATTTGAGATAGAGTGTGCACTCTGGCCGAAAACATGATGTATAGACAATTATGCCTTAGAAAGTGACGCTATCTGACGAAAACACGGCTTACTAGTAGTTGTCAATGTGTGTTTGTAACAACACTCACACATATGTACTGCGTATTTAAGTAGTTAGTACATGTACAAATATACCACAGGACATACGTCAGTTTTATCGCGCAATAATAAAGTGGGTCGGTGTCATTATTCAATTTCTGGAGTAGGTAGGCAATGCGGAGGTCTACTCGCAAGCGACGCCTTCCTGTCTCGGACAGTTCACTTACTAAATATATATATAAATCATTACGATATAATGATCTTTAAATGATTTTACTATTCTATCATGAATACTTCTATTATGTCAAGACAACGTTAACTCGTGTATCGTCTGTATTGTAAGCAAGCAACACTCGATACGATTAATTTATTTATTTGCTTTTATAACTTTTTTCATTTATAATATACATATTGTTTTGGTCATTCTATATGATGTACTGTGAGGAACGGAAGAGACTGAGTCCCACAACACGGGATTTATCCTAGTGTGAATTCAGAGCACATGGCAATGTATTACTCGCATGTTATTAAGTCAGGAAAGAAAGATAAAATGTATTATTAGTGCCTTGTAACGCTTATTTTAAAATTACAATGAAAATGTAATAGTTGGTAAGTCCAAAAGCGATTGTGTATCTCAATGCAAAAAGCCTTGCAAAAGGCGATGGTTATCAATTATTTTATTTATTAATAATACACTACAAAATAAATAAATAAAATAAATATATACCTTTCATTGTCTTCGACGTTCAAGCGGTGAACATCTTAGTTTGCTGTTTTAAGATTTGCAGATGAAACTATATGTTTTTTTAAATAGCTTTTGAACTATTTTATGAATTTTGATATGAGATAAATTGTATTTTTGACTGTCTTTGAAATAAAAGTAGTGAAATAAAGTAATAATAATATCAAGACCTCACATAAATCGGTGAAGGGCGCTAGTGTGACCTTAGCCATGCGGTTACGACGGAACAGTTCCATAAGCACTCTCTTACAGTAGATACTTAGGTAAGTACCTACTTATGATTTAAATATGTGTCAGGAAAATGAATTCGTTTTTAATAACATGTCTCACAAAGAGATTGGTGTATCTTATAACTGCTAAGATATAAATAATATCTAATTGTAAATATTGATAAGCTTTAGGTTTGTATAAACTCTGATGTATGATTTATATTGTAACTAGTTAATCATCATGGTCAAGAATTTATCTTCTCACTGATCAGATTCTTACTCATCTCCCACATGATTTATGACTGAACTGACTATGATGAAGCTAGCTTGAACGGATTTCAAAAGAAGAAGTATATTAATATTTTTTCTCAAAACTCTTCTTGGGAATTATTAAAAAGAAGGTCCATGCCATGAGCGCGTCGTAAAATGTAAATTATGTACTTACTTTTGAAAGCAGTGCTAACGCTAACGCAGATTAGTTAGAATCTTCAGTCGTTTTATATTATTATCTGTGCTCATGGGCGCGTCAGATCCGTGGGCGCCCCTTTGCTCTCCCCTGTCAGGAAAGAAAATAAATTTATTATGTTAATGTTTGATGAAATAAAATCTGAAGGCGTCCTGGCTGCTATCTATCCAAATTTGTTCATAACCTTGTTGAAACTAATGGTGTAAGGAAATGGTGTAAAAGTTCGAAACCGTATATACCTAAGTGCATGTTGCTTAGACTTTTTCGATAAAAGTCTAAGCAACATGCACTTAGGTATATACGGTTTCGAACTTTTACACCATTTCCCTACACCATTAGTTTCAACAAGGTTATGAACAAATTTGTGTAGTATAATGTATAAGTGCAGATACACCTTCCTGAAAGTAACCCTGACGGCGCCCAGGTCTGTGCTATAACGTGTCTAAAAAGAACTTCATGATCCACCCTACTTACATATTCCCGAAAGGTGTTACCAAGCGATGTCAACAAAAAAACCTTTTGCTTACGTCAATATTTGCTATTTGGCAAGAACTTTTGGCGCGCGGATGTCTAGAGATGGTGCTCTTAGAATAACTGCCGAGTCAACAGAGGTAGAATAAATAATGCGGGCATCTTTATTCGGGACATGTCTCGCTGAGGGCTTTAAGAACGCACGCAAGACTGCGGGCGGTGTTTGATCCTATTAAGACTGCTCTACATACATATACATATGTAAGTAGGTACCTACTTACCTACTTTTCTAGGTCCGTAGTTGTGGTTTGTGCCAAGAATATAGTAGGTACCGACAACTTTACTCTCATACAATATTAGTAATTTGGTACTTACCTCAATCAATAGAAGTAAAATAAGAAGAAGACATTTCAACATATAAACATCCCGTATAGGCAAAAACAACACCACAATTTATAAATCATATAAGCGAATATAAATAACACCAAAAACAAAACACTATCAAAAAATGGAACCGACTTCAACACTCAAAAGTGTGAAATAATTTGTTGGTACCATGATAGTTCAAAAGTAACTATTATCAGAATATTGTGCGCGTGGTACCGACTTCGACAATATCCATTTTTTGGTAAAAAAAAATTCTGTGACCTTTGCTACTCATGTGATCATTGGGATGATCACCGATTTCTTCATCCGCAACGAGGAAATCGTCCAAGTACACGTAACACTTTTCAGTTTTGGAGTGTAACTCAAAAACAGCTTGAACGATTTTTATCTTTGACCAGCTTTGAAATAAATATCATAAATAAGTATTTAAAACTTTATTGATGCTTGCGGGCAAGCAGCACAGGACTCTTCTTCTTTGTAGGTTACGGAACAGTTAGTTGCACATTTTCCGGTATTCTACAGATAATATATTTTTTATATAGCGTATGCTCATCAACTGAATAAATCGTATTAGTTATGAGCTAAAAACAACTCCAATATAACACTTTGTTTATCAAACTCATTATGTAAATATGTACTGGAATTAGCGCCAGTCTGCATAAACCTATATAATATTGACTACTTACTAGAAATTATCAACATTTCAGGTAAGAAGTTGTACCTAATATTACTTACAGATTTTTTTAATTTTAATATTTAGCCTTTTTACAAAGGCTGAGGTACCTATGGCTCATAAAAATTGACTACCACACAAGCAAGGAGTAGAATAGGGTACAGGCATTTTTTTCTTATTAAAAAAAACATCATGACGCCTTGTTAGTTCACATGTTTGTTACTTTTACGGTACAAATTTAGCCAAACAAAGAGGCTATAAGCTTCGTTTGCATTTTCCCCATAGACAAGAAGTAATTTGCAGAAGAGCTCTCAATCCCAAACATCTCATTAAAATCTCCACGAGATAATGATCTAAATGACGGAACCATGTTTCTCTAAATTCATATTACAATTCAGCGGTGTATTCAAGATAAACAGGCAATAACGTTTCTCGACAAATATTTAGCTCTTTACCTTTATTAGAAAATTGCCTTCAGCTCCAGCTCTTCATGTTCCTGAACGGAAAGTGGGTTGACATGAAAGGCTTCGCAGTAATTGGTGTTTGCGTGTAAACTCCATTATTATGCCTGTGTAGAGTAACAAAGACCCTATTATACGTAGGCGGCATGACACTACAGATTCAAGCAGTAGATCAGCTCTACATATGAAAACATGAAAATGTAAATGTATTTATTACCTCATAAACATATACAACTTCTAGTGTTCGCCAGATTGCGTGAAAAAAATCTTTCTAGACGATGCAGTCGGTTAGCACCATAAATAAAAATGAGAGAATATTGCGTTAATAAGTTCTTAGATTAAGGTGCACATTTTATACGTAGTAGTTAATATAGTAACTATACAAGATAGCTTCATTGTAATACTAAGTATAATTATTGCTATGGGTATTATATATTTGATACAAGAAAGGGTAATTATCAAATTTTCAGAACAAAGGATCTGTTAGGTGAGACCGCTAAGGGATGGTAAATGTAATTCTTAGTCTTCTCGTGACCACTACCAGTAGCATTCAACTTCATCGACATGAAAACATAAACTACTAAATCTTTTTCACGCGCTCAATATATTATCCCTAGAGAGAGAAAGCAAATATTAGCACTGTAAATAATAGTAGACAAGATGATGCAATATCGCCACATGGGAAGCGCGCTAGGTTACACCATAGAAAAAAATCAAGTTTATCTATGGGTTAGACGCATCTAGTCATTTCCACGGTCATTTCAATAAATAAATAAAGAAAAGGTCTACCTACTTTCGCGTGTCTAGTTGGACACCAGAAACTATATATTATGCTAACGCATCTGGACCACTATCTGGACACATAACGTCGTTGCATCGAAAAAGTTTAACGAAATAGACTTTATTAACTTAACATTAACTTTTATAACTTAAGACGAGTGTAAATAAATGGACTACTTAGTCAGTAATGGTCTACATACGCTAATGTATAAAGTATCGATTGATAGCTTTTATTAGATAAAGGTCATGTCTTAAGTAAGTACCTACCTACCTAGGCAATAGACGAGCATGCATTAAAAGGCCCATACTATAAGCCCATATTATAAGTAGCGGAAGAAGTAGGCAGAAAATGGAAAAATGGTACTACAGTAGTCTGAATAAAGCAAACAGAGATTCTATATTAGTGTGTATTACCGACCGGTGTCGCCATAAGTTAGGATACTGCATATATAAGTTGACTGACGGTCCTATGGATATCTATACTATACATAGCAAGTACCTAGATACTTATAACAACTCGATTCTGTCACAAAATTGATTTACGACACATAATAGAGCGGGCTGGTGCTTCCTGGCTCAATATAGAAAACATACATGACCGCTAAGTAACTTCGTAACGTGATGACGTAGGTAGAGTATCGACTTTGTAAAACAAAGGCAGAAAACTAATTGGCTTCACTCTAGCTAAAATATTTTAATGACTGAAACATTAGTTAATTATACAGGTAGGCAATTCAACACCAGAGGGCGTGGAAACCAACGCAACGTTAGGCGGATTACATCAGACGATATGGAGGCCGAGACTGGATTAATCGGGCACTAAATCGTCAGGAGTGTATGAGAGGGGAGAGGTCTATAACCAAGGCCCACATGATAACGATCATCATTTCAGCCACAGGACATCCACTGCCGGACATATGCCTCTCCCACATAGGTGGGATTTGCCAATATTCACCACGCTTGGCAGGCGGATTGGCGAGCGCAGTATGATTTCTGATCCTTAGAAGGAGCTGCTACCCACCTTCTGGTACGTGATCCCTCAGCTGACTCTTACGGCACCCACGGGAGGAGATGGGGGAGTACTACCTTCTCCATTCTATCATCGGTCAACCAGACGTACGACTATGCGTCACCGCTACATGGTAGATATACCACCGTTACGCACGAAGCGTTTTGCTTCCACTTTTATAATGCGTACTGCCAGAGAGTGGAACTCACTGCCTGAGTCTGTGTTTCCCGATATGTACAACCCGGGAGTTTTCAAGTCGCGAGTGAATAGGTTCCTTCTAAGTTTGCGTGCTCCACCTTAGACCGCGTCGTCGCTTAACATCAGGTGAGACAGTGGTCAAAGCAAACTTATAGTCTTGAAAAAAAAAAAAAAGCTATTCTAGGCCGGTACCACCACGGCAATGATAACGACGTTAGGTACGAATTTAAATGAATAGCCGATCTTTGGGTTGAAAAAAACATGCGCGGCAGTCTTTGGCGACTGTCGATAGAAGTGAAAACTACATAGTTCCTAAGCCAACATAGAAAGCGTGCGGTGACGATGACGAGAGTTTCATTATTTTTTTTCAACCATAAACTCCTCAACGCGCCTAAAGATTTCACTTCAATTAGATACAGATAATATATGGGTACTAACTAACCAGGTACCCGCAGGTAATCTAGAATCGTATAATTATGTACTTAGATGCATTCAGGTTTGGTAAGTTACGAAACCTGAATGCAGGTGGCTAGGATATACCTATATCGTAGCCACTTGAAACGTGTATTTATAATAACGGCACTTCTTAGTTTCGCCTGCGTGCCTACGGGTTTCCGTATAAACTGGTTTTTTTAACTAACAGTAGGTAGGTACTCCTTGTGTTAAGTACTATGAACTATGTTATCTTCGTACCAAGTCTCATGCATTTCCGTTCATTAACGCTGAGTAGTAAACTTTTCAACCGACTTCACAAAAAGGAGGAGGTTCTCAATTCGACCAGTATGTTTTTTTATATGTTTCTTACCTCAGAACATTCGACTGGGTGAATCGATTTTGATGATTCTTTTTTTTTTTATTTGAAAGGTGATGCTTCCCGTGTTCCCATTTAAATTTCATCATAATAGGACAAGCGGTTCTATAGTTACACTCCAATAACTGACAAATGCTACTAATACCTCGACGATATTAATTATAATTGTGGTTGATATCGGTGAACATACACAATGACCGTGAGTCGCAAAGGTCACTGAAAAGGGTGAAAAAAAAGAGTTTACCAAAAAATGGAACCGACTTCAACACTCAATAGTGTGAAATAACTTGTCTAAGTCGATACCATGAGCACAATATTTTGACAATCAATAACAATCAGTAGTAACTTTTGCACTATCAGGGTACCGCCTTCGACAAGTTATTTCACACTTTTGAGTGTTAAAGTCGGTTCCATTTTTTGGTAAAATTCTTGCATTTATATTATTTGACAAACCATCATAATTTTGACCTAGTTTTTGACAAACTGACAATAGTTAGAGTATCTAGGAATCAGAGGTGCATAAATTACTTCTCAAAGTAAGTAGGTAGTTATGTTTTTAAACAAACTTCGACACCTTAGATTCAGTGAAAGCAAAACTTTCTATTCACGTTGATGAAATAACATTAAATTTTTTTAGGTACATTAAAATAAAACAAAAAATGTGCTGTAATAGTTTATTCAAACTTATGTGAAATAAAAAATAAATCTCACTTTTCACAAATTCCAATAGTTACCTACTATGATAAATATACAGACTTCTGCAGCACCTAATAGAGCGACATTAGGATCTTGTGCCCAAACTTGGTGCGTAACTAATGACAATTCCCCAGAAGGTTGGCACCGGCCAATAAATTCAAAGTGAATTCTTTAAATAACATGAGTGAATCACACACTGTTAGGTACTGCGCACACATCGCTGAAGAAGTAGGAATATGCATAATACATATTTTGGATAATATAATATAGTCATTTTATTGAATATTTTACATATCTAAAAGAGAACTATCGGTGATGAAGAAAACAGGACATAGAACAATGATGTTTTACTAAAGATGGCGTATATTCATACTGCGCGGTGCTCAGATTTTGTTCCTTTACGACATAAACATGCTTACTGCGACAGATAATACGGTACAAATAATATAGAAAAGGATAGCTATATGTTTAGACTTGCGCTTGAAATACGCGTCGTAACGAAAATTACTACAATTGACTTAATTTTGCCGCCTCAGTTTCCGCGCGCTTGTGCGACATCTACCTCATATAAACATATAATATCATTGACATAGAAGGACAAAAACAAGCACAGAATAATTTAAACCAATGATATTAATGTAGTAGATCTAGTGTAGTTTGATTCGCATCATTATAAATATAGTCTATACCATCATTATAGGTATCATTATAAATATGTATCCGCGGAAGATAGCCTGAGAGGTTGCGCTGTAACAAACATGAAGAAAATAAAATCGATTTGAGGACCTTATTTATGAGTTATTAATTAAAGTGACTTTCAGTACTAGCACCTCTGACGAGCGACTCTTGTATCGGATTCGGTGGCACAGTTAGAAACCACGCCGAATGGCGCTACCGTGAATGCCCCGCCTAAAACCACGACCGCAGCGATTCTCAGTACCACGGAGGTGTCCCGTGCCTGGGTAATAAGAACGCTGAGCGACATTGGCGGGAATGTGTTCGCGCACGGGTACAGTCGCGTCCTAAATTACTAGCCTCTTTAAAATAATGTGGTACGAGACAATTGATTTTTGTTCAGCGTTATTTTTAACTGACCCAAAAAAGGTGGAGGTTTTATGTTCCACTGTATATTTATTTTATACATGTTCGTCGATTTCTTCGCCAACTGTTGACAGATTTTGAACATTTTGATACGCTTCCGACGTGGTCCCATTTAAATTTTATCAAAATTATTTAGTATTTTCTACGATATCGAGGATTTTTTTAAACAGGCGAATGAAGTCGGATATTTGAATTATATATAAAAAAAACTTGTTACGTGACGACAACTATAAACCGATATAACATAGATACACATACAATAGTGTAATAAGCTAATAAGATTCAATGTTTCTTAGTTATATAAACAAATATATAAAATAAATAATGAGACGTAATTGTCACAACACGAGATTTCCCACTTGAATAAGACGAATCATTACAATCACAATAGCAAGCCCACATCGAGTACAGTTTACCACCCTACGGTTGAAGATCACTTGACGTCATTAAACAACAAGGTTGATTGTCCCGTGCATCTTTCACTGTTAGATAAGTTCAACATTTTGCTAATAGGAGACAAAAACTTTGAATAAACTGGTAGACCATTTTTTTTGTACTGTGTACAATATATCCCCTATTAAAACCCCGTTTTTACATTCATAGTTAGAGCAACTAAGGGCTAAAAAGGTAAATAATTATTGAATTTCTACTATACACGAAGGTATCAACACTTTTTCTTCCTTTTTCGGCAGCCTTGTATAAAAATATTGACCAATAGCTGCATACTTTGATCACTGGTTGTTAGACTACGGATCAACAAATTTATCAGAAATTTGTCAATTCCTTTTTTTTCATTCATTTTTGCCTTAACAATGATCGAAAATTAACCTAGTATGAAGGCCCATATGTCTGCAGTACACTGATTACAGGTTCGGTTGGAGTGTACTTTACGTGGCGATAAGGAAAAAAGCATTTTCATTTAAATCCATTACGCATTATGCAGATCACCATGTTAGGTTATGTTGAAACAGCGACAAACCACCGCGCGCACCGAGCGAGCGATGCGAGCGTAGCGCGGCAGCAGCCGGCAAAGCACTATAAAATTATGTAATGCAGATCACTAGGTTCACCAACACCCTCTACAAGATTCAACAACCAGACTAGCTAGCGACAGCAATAGTGAGATTTGTTGTATTTTACAACTAAACAAACTAACAGTACATATAGGTACACTGACCGTCATTTCTAAAGTTGTACATAATCAACATACAGCAAGAATCACAATCGAAATCGTATCACAGCCGTATCGTGAAATAATTGAACACAGTACAAACTTTCATTTGTCTAGTACACCTCTGACACAGATAAATTAAATGCAAGTGCAATAATATACATACGCGTTATACAATTGTCTATACGATGACGATACAAATACCTTGACCTAAGTAATAAGTGCTTCGGGCATGGTAATAAAATAATAATACATATGACTATTATATTTATATAAATGAAGTAAGATAGAGTTATAATGAAATACATATAATAATTGCAGTAAGTGATATTGATATAAAGACATATCAATTAAAATTTGCAATAATTGAGTGATCGATTTCAGATATAAGATACTTTTTTTAATTTAAAACACATACTATTATTGAGTTTAATTAGTGTTATATTATTCATTATTGATTCAAACTAAAATACCGCGAAAAGTCAACATGTCAAGCACTTATGAAGGCTTTAGATATTTTGGAATACAAAACAATATGCATTTTGTTCAATTTAGATAATTTCATTTGGTTATTCATGATTTAAGTGTTCCGTCAGAAACACCTGTTTTTACCATTAAACTAGCAAGTTTAAGAAAAAAGTTTGTACATGGATAGCGTCACACTGGACAAGTTTATCTACATAGGGGTCGAACTTTCGGTTATTGTTTAATTAATACAATATAACCACCGATTAATGAACTATATGTTTAATGAGAAGTTTATTTTTCTATACATTTTCATATATTGATTAAAATAATTCATATACTAGTTACGAAAGTCAATCAATCAATATTCTTTATTGCTAAAAATGGTAACAATGTATAGCTTTGTTAGTTAACATGTACATACATACTAGTACTTACATTTAAATATTACAAATTAATTTGCTTCGCGTACATACATATCTTTAAGGAACCAGCACATGAATTTAATGGCAGATTTTTATTTAATATATGAATAATATCACAAAAATAGTAGATTATCCTACTAATATTATAAAGGCAAAAGTTTGTATATATGTGTGTATGTTTATTACTCCTTCAGGCTCAACCGGCTACACTGATTTCGATGAAATTTGGTATACAGGTAGTTTAGACTCTGGATTAACACTTGGCGCCGTTTCATCATCATTTTCAACCATTACCACGCGAGTAAAACGGCGGGGCTCAGCTAGTTAAATTAATAAGTGGTATGTTCGTATTTGACAAAGAAGCTACCTGAATAATTTAGTTATGTAAAATACTATTTTTTTCCTATGAGTGTATCCATGGTATAACTCAGATATCTGTAAATAATAGCCCTATACAGCATTGTTTCTTTTTTCAATTGAGTAGGTGTTTGTTGTTTTAAATAATAGATAAATAAATGACTTACGATAACAACCAAGATACTTATGATAAAATATAATTTCAAAATGACTAGTGCAAAATCAACAGATATGTTATTATTTACATAGCTACAAAGATAATCTAGACAGACGTGGTTTTGACACATTATGAATGTATAAAACACGGGAATTACTCCTGACCATCACTACGTGAGTAATTCCCGTGTTTTATACATTCATAAGATAATCTAGACAATACATTTTTTTTAATATATGATCATGACGTAAGGAATAATATAAGAATTTAAAATTAGTAACAAGAGTGCAATGTAAACGTACACTCTAACAAAAAAGAACCAACAAAATCAGATAAGCCAGTAAAAAACGAACCTGCAATCAAAAATATACTAAATACCCTCCCACAAAATTATATGTTTATTTTATATTTTAAAATGCTGGCACCATCTTGATGAGTGCTTTTTGTTGTGCGTCGTTCATATTTTGTTTCTAATATGATCAGGATAGTGATTTTTAATCCATCCTCATAAAGCAACTGACAGCGAACCAGGGAAAATTCTTGATACAAGTCTGTTCTCATTAATGTACAAGCCTCTGGCTCCTGAAACTTGGTTATTCTAGTTAAGGAGCCTATGGACTCAACAAACTGAATGCTATAATATTGTATAATAATAATATTAAGCTAAGGGGCTCTACTTTTTCAGATTATACGGCTAGTCTATTTAATATCCAACGTAAGTAGACATATGTATATAATTACTTGTGAAAAGTCCTTCAAAAGTTCTTTAGAACTTAAAAAATATATAAACATAAAAAAAATAAGATAAACAAGAACATGTTTTTGAAAATACGAAATTGGCTTACTTTAATTAACTTTACAATATTTATATTTCAGTAGAATGACTTTGACGCCATGTTGGTATTATTAAGACTTAGATCAGACTGAAATATATGGGCATTAGAACCCTACATACATTGTAAATGAACTCTATTTTCTGATTAACATACCTGATTTGTCTTAATTTAAGACTAATTAAATGTAACTATATATGGTACCTATTTATGGTTTATTATTATAATTTATTATATATTCTTTGAATAATATCATAAAACATCTCAAACTTCTAAACTAGCTCTCTTCAAATTGCCATTCCATCATCACTTTACTTTCAGCAACAATAAAAAATCTACAGGCAGTTATTCCATCACTTTAGTGTGCCATTTTGTATAACTACGATAATATTATAAAAAACGATTAAAGCATACTGAGGCATAACATGTCGAAACATTGTGCCATCCCGAATTATTCATTTCAATTTATTGCTCGTTCCAATATATTTTTTTAGATTATGTTATGTATTCTGTGACTCCCGTCATTAGCCACATCTACTACTGCATTCACAGCTTCTGAAAAGTAAAAACTAATTATTATTATTTTTGCCATTGCAAAATGTGGAACAAGCTTCCTTCCTGGGTATTCTCTACATTATAAGATTATTTAACAGGGGAGTTAACAGAGTCTTAAAAGCATTAGCAATATACATGCACTACAGAAATAGGCGACAGTGATTGGTTACCATCAGAAGGCCTGTCAGCTTGTATGCCACTTATAACATTAAAAAAATGTAATGATTATTTTAATTTTATAAATAACTTGTAATGCTAATTATCTTTAATTAGAACAATAGATCTGAGACCAAAGTAAGTCAAGTATTTGTAGCATTAGGGACATAAATAATGGCAACGCTAGAAGATATTTGGTGATTACCTTTATATATTTGCATTTAATTCATGTTCAGTAAAGTTCCATGCGTCGCTCATGCAACCATAACTTTTATTGTCCTTTCTATTATGGCTCTGCACATAGGACAACACTCCATATCTTGTAAGGCACAAGGCTGGCAACAGCACATGTGTCCACATGGCACAAACACCATTTCACATCTAGCATCCATGCATACAACACATTCTGACTCCTTTATGGACACATCAGTCTCATTATTACTCACTACTCCTGTGAATGTCTGTTCATCAATAAGTTCTTCAGGGGGGGCACTTGGTTTTTCATAGTTATGATTTTCACTCTTTGCTTCCACATAGCACTGTATAGCTCTAAGAATGCCTTCTCTATCAGATGACAACAAGACACCATTCGCTTTTAACTTCTCTGAGGTCAGGACCATCAATGACTCATCGGAAAATAAGAACTTTACCAAAAATGGTAGACAATGTATGACCCCTTCTTGCAGGAGATAATTAGCTAACACATAGTCCAAGTTTTTGCTTACATCTAGTAATCTCTTTGGGGCAGAGTCTATTAGCTTCTGGTAGCTTTGCAGCCAGAAGTCTGCAGATTTATATGACTGAGTTTCCATTTCTTTGAGAGTGTCTATGAGCTGTTTTCTTCGTTTATTTTGTTGGCTGAACAAGTCATCTAATAAATTTATAAGATGGACTCTTTGATGCAGTAATTCATTATAATTGTAGTCAATGTGCATCTTTTTCTTTTCTTGCTCTATCACACTGAGGCGGGCTAAATGCGATGATATCAAAGAAATCTCTTGGTTCAAACTCCAACTTCTTGTATCAGTTCTTTCAAGTAATGAAGCAACAAGTGCTTTTTGAACATCTTGATCTTCTAGAAGCTGCCCTACTAGCGCAGTGCGAGACTGGTCTTTAGCATTTAGCAGCTCTTCCATTTTTTCAGCACCCTCTATGTCTTGCATGAGCATATTCTGTTTCATATTGTTCAAAGAGTCAATGTAAGATTTTTTCGAGTTTTGAATAGCGCAATCTTCTTCTATGAGAGTTTCCATTGCTCTTAGCACATCAGATTTTTTAAGATTATCGTAATTTTGCCTAGTGATTTCTAGCAGTCTATCATGTTCAGTCTGTTCAAAGGCCAGTTGTTGTTGTATGACTTCAGGTTTTAAATATTCAGATTGAATAAAGTTGTTCACCAGACACTCAATCACCTTTTCATCACTCTGGATAGCTTTTAGCAAATTTTGTCTTTCTGTTTCTTTTGCTTCATGGACTTTAAAAATTTCAGAATCCAGTATCTGCTGGTTTTGTATAATTTGTGTCAAGAATTTTTCCCTTTGTTCCTTGGCAGCTCTGTGAAGCCTATTCTCTTGTTCCATAATTGATGCTTCCTGTTCCTCCCAGGTGATTGTACTACTTCTCGCAAAAGGATTTTGAACTGAGCTTGGTGATTGAACACTGTACATATCTGAGTCTGCTGGTGATGGAGCACTATAATGAACATCTATAGATTTGCACAAGTATTTCATTATCTCCCGCGTACCTTGAGCACAAATTTCAGAGGGAGGGAATATGAAACAACTAGGATCTAATTCTATATGTACAATATTTATAGAGTGGCACAGTTCTGAGCACAGTTCATCTAAGTCTGTGTTGCATTTTAAATTCAGATTTCTCAGATTTTTCAACTTACCCAATGAGGATGTCAGGTTTCTGAGTTTATTTTTAGACACATCTAAAAGTTGGAGGTTCTGCATGAACTGAATACTTTCTGGGATGCTTTTTATTAAGTTATCTTGAACATGGAGTTCAGTAAGGTTGACCAAAAACTTAATAGCAGGAGGTAGTTGCGAGATTTTATTGGAATTCAAGTTGAGGACTTTGATCAGGTATAAATCTGATACTTGGCCGCCTCCTTCAAGGGACAGCAGTTTATTGTTCTGGAGATACAAGAATTCTTTTCTGTAAACTTTGCAAATGGAATAAGTTCCTGACGGCACTTGCTGGAGTTCGCAATCGGACAAATCAAACTCAGGTTCAGGAGATTCTTTAGCAATATATAATTTCCGTTCCAGTTTAGACCGGGCATCACTATCATAACTAGAATGTCTGCCAAACAATGACATTGTTGCTCGGTTGACGCACGACACACCACAACCCATGAAATTGTATTATTTTATAAAATATCTCGAGCTTGTTTTACATCTGCATTAGCCACTGATGACACCGGATAATCATGACAGACTTTAAAACAAATCGTGTATCTGTATGAATTCTGCACTGTTTCTGTTTTTTCTTATCCAACACAGCTTTGCAAAACAGAGGGCAAATTAAAATAAAATAACAACCAATAAACTTGCAAAAAAATCATAACATTGCCATAGCCATACCATACTCAAAGAGACTACGGCCATACTGATTGTGATTGCCACTGATCCACAGATTACTAAGGGAAACCTATCACTGATTGCATTCTATTGCCATTGCTTTTTTTTATAATGATATGGCTTTGGATACAAGTCTTTTAGCCAAAACTTATTTTTGCCATTGCAGGTCAGCAGTGCTGCAGATAGTCAAAAAGCAAAAGTCCCAAAGTGAATCTAAAATTACCCATAAATCCCATTTTATAAAATATATATTGGCTTATTTCATCATGGTTCATTTACGGTAAAAGCCGGTCATCTTTGAAACGTAATTCCAGTACCTGTTAAAAAGGCTAAATCAATTTCAACATTTTTATTTTATTTTTATTTTTTAAAGATTATAAGCTTGCGTTTGACCACTGTCTCACCTGATGTTAAGCGATGACGCGATCCAAGGTGGAGCATGCATACTTAGAAGGAACCTATTAACTCGCGACTTGAAGACTTCGTAGTTGTACCTATCGAGAAACACAGACTCAGGCAGTAAGTTCCGCTGCCTGGCAGTATGCATTATAAAAGTGGAAGCAAAACACTTCGTGCGTAACCGTGGTATATCTACCATGTAGCGGTAGCGCATAGTCGTACGTCTGGTTGACCGATGATAGAAAAGAGATGGTGGAATTAAGTTGTGTAATTCCAGCGCACATTCGCCGAAATGTATCTGAAAG
The DNA here is from genome assembly GCA_934044485.1 of Apeira syringaria. Classification (NCBI taxonomy): domain Eukaryota; kingdom Metazoa; phylum Arthropoda; class Insecta; order Lepidoptera; family Geometridae; genus Apeira; species Apeira syringaria. Next base: position 2,497,837 of record OW203662.1, read on the forward strand.
AAAACCGATAGGCAAGCAACTCTACGTCGGTGTTCAAGACTCTGTAGCCTATGTTCAATAAAAACATGTTAATAATTTACGAACAACATTTCTCAAAACTTATTATTTTTATTGGTTAATATGTTCATACTTCAATACTACTATGTCAAGCCGAACCTCGCCCAATCTCTCACGGGGGAGAAGTTGGTATCGACAAAATATATCATGAAATTTTTTTTCGGCAAGCAACCTTGTAAAATTTCGAGAAAACTGGTTTCCTACAATTTTTGTGTGATTCTACGTTTGTAATAATCTTAAATGCCATCCAACTAAATATCCATCTTACGTGAGATCAAAGGAGATGGGATAGGATCTCACCAAGGGGAGAGGGGGTCAAAAAATCGCCAAAATTGGGTAAGTAATTTATGAATGCCCCCAAAGGTTATCCAGGCATCGTGGACTTTGCGCAACATGTATTACTATTCCAAGGAGCGCGGGTGAAGCTCTAATTGGATTTTTTTATGTCATTAGGAACTTGCTTAAAACTTTGCTTCTAGAATAATGTTGGGCACGAGATATTTTAGATACCATAGTCGCACTAGACGACACATTTTCTAATATTTCCATTTAGGCATGTAGGTACATAAGTTTATTACCTACCTAGATCTACATTCGTTTATCTTAATAATACATGGTAAATTATTTATTAAAGTTACTTATTATTATTTATATATGGATTACACAGTATATATGATTTCAGAGATGTAATTTAAAGTTTTATTTATTAAATTATAAAGTAACATTAGTTTTGAAAGATTATACCTGAATGATGTTGATACGGACCCCTAATATGGGATCTATAGGTAGCTACATTTATATCTAATTACTTAACTCTAAATTGAAGTTCTGATGTTCTCCCTTTTGTCTGTAAGTTCACTATATTTGCCTATAAAAGGGGTAAGTGAATACTTATTACTTACATAATATTACGTATTAAATTTATCTACATGATAAGGTCTATCTATAATCATCCTTATGAGATTCTGTAAATGGAGTTTCTTGTGAAGTATCGTGTACAGAGTACCGTGGTTTATACCAGTCCTTTGTTAGAGGCACGGGAACACCGTATAACGTATATGCTTGATTGTTTCCAGATTTATCAGTGTTTGTATGCTCATTGGATGCAAATAATAAGCGCCCACGGTGTTCTTTATGTAGACGATCACTGTTTTCGTAATTAGTAATATAATCTGGGTAGCGCTTCACTGTTCCAAATTGTATTTTATTTTTCTTTGGTGAATTTTTATCAACAACATCGTCCTCCGAATGACTAATGTCTTCTTTTTTGTAGTTTGTAATATCTGGATAATAGTTTTCTTCATGCTGTTTTGATTCTGATTTGCCCGTTTTATCGTCGTTATCACTAGAATCATCCATATCGCGTTCATTAAATTCTTTTTTTTCGTAATCTGTATAATAATCTTGGTAGTCAAGTACAGTTTCAGGTTTTGTTAGTAATTTTGTCCTGTTTTTGCTATGACTGTCGTAATCATAGTCAGTTACGTCAGTTGAATCATCCTCGACGTCTCCTTTATGCTGCTCTTTGAATTTTGGTTCTTTGTAATGAGAGAATGAATATCTATCGTTATCATTATTATGTTTATAGGAATTGTCTTTATACCAGTCATTTTTTGTAGGCTCTATTCGCTTTTCATTGACAGGTTTTTTTGGCGTGTAAATACTGCTAATATCATTCCTGTCTCTAAGATATTCTAAAGTTGCATATGTTGGTGTATCTGTTCGGTCATATGAACTATACGGCTTCTTAGTAGGAAGCAATGTACGAAATGATGAGCCAATACTATCATCAAGCTGCTTATGCATTGATTGTAACCGTTCTTCCAGTGATTTCTTTGACATTTCATATTTATTTAATTTTTCTTCATTATTATAAGTTCTATCTTTAGGTGAGTATGTTTTTACACTATGCCTATCATTTTCTAAAATATCTGTGTAAAAACCTTGATCGTACGGATTAATATTAATATTTCCCTGTTCATATTTCTCACGTTCAGTTGAATAATTATCATCCTCGTGTTTATTATTTTTATCATCTGTTGTTTCTGGTGAGTACACATCACTAAAATTATGTCGACCTTGAAGATACTCCAAAGTGGCATAGTGGGGTGTTTCAGTCTGCTCATACGAACTGTAGGGCTTTTTTGTTGGCAAAGAAGTTCCATAAAAGGAATCCATTCGATCTTCCATATGTTGGTGTTGTTTGTCTTCCTTTGCATCTATTTGTTTTACAGCAAGTGATGGAGAACTATACGAAAACGGTTGCTTGAATTTATCATCTAGAGAGCCTTGGTAAGGATTCGTTTTCTTTGGTGGAAGAGGTTTTAAGAATTTACTGTAATCTTTATTGATCTTGTGGACATTATCTTGGTTTTGTGGGTATATGTGTTGTTTCACTATTGCCGTCAGTCTATGAAACTCTTCCTTTAAATCTTTATCTTGGCTATCGATAGGAACATATTCAGGTTTTACATCACTTGGATCATTAGAATCTGATGTTTTCTCTCTTTTGTCTTCTATTGAAGATTCTATTTTGACGACGGTAGGTAGATTTTGAATATCTTTGATCAGACTAATACTTTCATCATATTGGTTTGGATGCTGGCTTATTGCTTCTGTATTCAGGGAAATTGTAGGTTTGTACAGATATATTACTTTCTTTCCAAATCGGTATCCTTCAGCTTCCGGCGTTGACACGATTTCCGGCGTTTTACTAAAATCAAACACATGAGTTGACGGTACATTTGCTTTTGGTAACTTGTTAGTTTCAGCCGCAGGTAACTTTATAACCACTGTTTTACCTTGATGATATCCTATCCCGTGTCCTTCAAACGGTTGATTTTTTGGCTTTTTCTTTTTAATTTTGGATTTCTGTGTTGCATTTTCATCTGCTTGATTCTGATCATTGTCAGCGTCACAGTACATTTTATTTAGTTTTTGCGTATCTTTGTCCGATAGGCCTACTCGTTGTCCGATTTCCGCACCGTTCTGGGAACATAATTTATTAAGTGATTATTTAAAGTGATCGTTACTACATTGTAGATATGCAAATTTTTCAGATATACATCAAACCAGTTTACTCACCTTCTTTGGCACGAGGGTATCCTGCCCGTTAGCGGAGAAAGCTCGCCGACTGTAATGCAGGACACTGTCATAATCATAACCGACGCCGAAGTCGGAAACGGAGAACGAGTTGTATTTGCGAAAGTTGTGTCTCGCCGCTGCGGAATAAATAACACAAATATTTATGAGGGGTTATCACATCACACAGTCATGGCTAGTACATATATATATAATCAAATACGTTGTGTAATTTATGTAGGAGTACAAAGAGGCATTTAATATAGATAATGTAATAGGAATTCGTTCCGCGTATAAGAAACACGATTTATATTCGGATTGTGTTTCGAGCCTAGTTTCTTGCTGCCGGCTTGCGGCTTCTGTGTTCCGTTAATCAGTAGTTCGTGGTTATAAAATAATTTGATGTATTGTTTTCAAATATATTCTTTCTTTTTTTAATGAAATAAAGATAGTTCATCTTTAAAAATAATTAGGTTATCTGCTGTTATTATTAATGATTATAATTGAATATTACTTATAGAATTTTTGCACATGAAAAAATGTGCAAAACACATATTTTCAAAAAAAAACCTGGGAAAAACTTCGGATAATTTTGTTCAAGTGGGACTAAGCAATGCTATTCAACGTGGACAGAATTTTACTTTACTGGAAGTGCTAGTGCTAGATTATTTAAATTTATTATCTATTATTATTATATTGTTATGTAATAACTATGGATATATATTAGATACATTAGATACGACCAATATTAATATTACGTTATATGATAATATTTTTTAATAATGTTATTTACGTGTTCTGTAAATCTTAAATATTTATTTTTAAAATGAAGCTTTAGCCAAGTTTGCAAATGAACCGTGATTTATTTTTGCCCAAAATTCAATGTACCTATGTAAACTACACCCATAATATCACCTATTCTGTCGTAAAATAACATCAGCAAAATCGATTATCGAAAGGAGGATCTTAGTATGTTTAATACTAAGTTAGGGCATGTAGGTCTTAAGTTTTTTTTAATGATTTAGGTATAGGTTACGTTTGGCCATTATTAGGTATCACCTGATATTCAGGAACGATGTGTTCGAAGGTGGAACACGCAATTGCTAGAATGTTGACTGGCTATCAAAGCACACACTGCTTCAGTGTGTTCCTTGACATCCAGTCAATTAGTATTTGATAAACTTTGAACAAATACGGATTCGTTTTTCAATCTTGAGGGTAGTAGCTAGCCATGGGCGGCTGGATAGTACCCTGCCACCATGCGATAAGTTCATTAAATTCAGAGAAAGATACTTACGCTGTACAATATTCGACCATATAACGTTGATGTAGTCATCTCTGTCGGGGCTACTCTGCATGTGGTAGAACCCGAGGGAGTGCAACAGCTCATGGACCACAGTCCCGTGACGGAAGCAGCCGCGCCCCACAGGGTGGCGACCTGAGAGGTTCAGCACTTGGTAACCGCCTTGGTAGCCCACTTGAGAGAAACACCCGCGTCTACTTCCCTAAAACAAAAGGTGGCTCTATACTTGCTTGTACGGAATATTCACTGGTCTTTAGTTTTTCTACATAATAAGTACATACTTGTATGACGACCGCGTCACGATCCCCCTTTGTATAAGGTCGGAATTTGACGCAAGACGCTCTCGCGAGATCGTCTATACCGTCTTGGATTGCTTGCACTTGGCCACTTGCTGAAATAATAAAAAACAAACACTAAAAATATAAAAGTTATTCCCAACAAAGACCTAAAGTAGGACGGTCCTATCTTACAAATTTCAGACCCATTACAAAGCTATAAAAATATACTCACAAACTATGGGATCTTAAGGCATTATATAATAGCATTATTACTTATAGAGACATAAGATACGGTCGCCGTAGCGCAGTGGTCAGTGACATTGACTTCTGTATCGTCGGGACCCTGGGTTCGAATCCCGGCAGGGGCGCAGACATTTGTGCGATCAGTGTAGATGTTTGTCCCGGGTCTTGGGTGTTTGTGTGCTGTGATTATGTGTGTCCATGCTTCTCGCGATACAGGGAATCCTAGTGGGTCATTGTGTATTTTGTACTGGAAGAACATGAATGCTTCCATTTAAGTATGTAAATATCGTCATTTGTATGTATTGTATGTTAGTAATTTGTATGAATTTTATATTTTCTATTTAATAAATAGACTGTTAGGTAATTATAAACCCACCGCAAGTAAAAAAATCGAAAAGATGTAACATTAAAACGTAATAAGGAAAAACTTACAAAAATGTTCTCTTTGTATGAAATAAATAACTTCGTTGTTTGGCCATCTCTTAGTGCTGTCTGTCAAGCCATTTCTCGAAAGGCCTTCGACATTTTCAACGATCAACCGTCGCTGACGATCATTAAGGATCAAATCTCCTTCGAATTTCCCACTTTCTTCCCACGCATGGTCTGACACCAGTTCGTCTTCATCAAGCGCGTCTTCTGGATCCGCACCTGTAAAAACAATTGTTATTTATGAACGATTTCCAATTAGGAAGACACAGCTTTACGGCACTATCGAAATTAAAATTAAAAATAGTTTTATTTCACAGAAAAAGGTCCACAAAAAATACTATATACTAAGTACAATAAAAACATTTGAAACGTTTTGTTACAATAAAATTACTCGCGGTGCATACACTTGTGCCCGTGGGATATGGATGTGAATATGCCTGCTAAAATATAGTTATGAATTTTGAAACGATTTGCATGTTTCGTTTACCGATTGTAAAATATGTAATTACTCACTTTTAACATGAAGATCCAACGAAGATGTTTTCAGCAAAAAGTTACTGAAGTCCTCGAGCTCATCCCGTGACATCGGCGAACATTGCACTGCACCAACGATCATCACCAGCCACAAAACCCGCGTCATTGTATCGACTTATATCTACGTTCAATAAAAATATCCTACACAAATGCATGGGGTACTATTGTCTTCGTAGACTCTATAGTCAACTCACACGTTTTCGAAAAAAGTGTGTCATATTAACTAACGGTGTGGAGCGAAATTGCGAACATTGTTATTTTTATGTTAATTTCACCGGAATACAGAGATAGCTTTTACTCTCGCGTTTGATTTTTTGCGTTGGATAAAACCTGCCAGGGAGGGGCGAGGTTTAATATAGCTTCCGATACGACCATTTCACAAGGTGTCGGTGGCTCACTGCCACGACGGTGGCGCTTGCGACAGCGGGGGTACCTGCTCTCCACTCTGTCACCGTGCGCAAGAGTGTCGTTGCTAAATTTACCGGACGAGTTATTTTATCAAATCACAATAAACCTAACTCAGTATTGTAACTGAACAGGTGTAATGACGAAAGTAAGTTATAGTCAATGATTTGTCATTGTAAATATCGCAATAATAATTGGTTGAAATGAAATTGGAATTGTCTATTGTCTAACATTTGATTATTTTCTACCCTAGTACTGATAGTAATGTGAAGTAGGAAGGGAGTGAATCAACAGTACTTAGGATATTCTGGATATAAGCACAGTTAGTCGAAATTCGACCATAGAGATGGCTGCGGTGAGAGCAAGATTACCTATACAGTATTTACAGCTTACATTTTTATAATGTTACATGACTTAGGAAGGTATTGCATCTCAATAACCAATGTGGTACATTAGTTTTATCTTCAAATATCAATCCATCTTTTTTAACGATTTTAAGTTAGTATCTAAATGAAATAAATACTATTTCAATAATACCGTGAGCTTTTCCAAGTTACTTTAAACGTTTTTAATCTCGTTTATATTACCTACTTATTATTGTTTTATCGTAAGTGTGTAGATTGGTATGAAATCGTTTTTGAAATGGTCTAAAATGGTAAAAAAAATAATTTGTCTTCATAACTTTTCCTTGACAAATGTCCGCACGAGAGTGCGATGAATAAAACCTGTGAAACCGTAGATACGAAAATAAATATATTAGATACTTATATGCAACTATATATGGCCCTAGACAGAGAAAGTATTAAGCGTTACTGTATAATGTGATTTGATTTTTTACATTTTGTATCTGGCATGTATGATAATGGTGATAGTAGTGATATAATAAAGGTAAATCAAGCATCTCACTATTATTGATAGTCACTATAATATGTATGTTTCATAAGGTAACGATAGGTGTACCTAAGTGGTTATAGCCGTACTTATTGTAATAAACTTATTATTTTTTTAAAGAATCTAAAATATAATTATCATTTATTTGTATTTAGGTGTATATATACATGTCTGTTTGACCTGTGTCTGGGTGTGTATATGTATATAAGTATAGTATAGTAAGGCTGTACTATGGTAACCTGAAGACCTTGTGTGAACGTCAATAAACAAAAAAAATAAAAAATGTTAAGAAAATATTTATATGATGTAGATATTATACTATATATTTAGTTTTATATGGCATATACCATAGATTACTTGGTTACCTATTTTTTATTTTCAAGCCAACGGTTGTCTAGAAGATATCGCCCTTAGCGATAAGATCACCTATTACTTATTGTAAATATTTCTTTGAATTCCCGTCAATAAAGTGTATTTGTATCGTATTGTACTTTGTTGGTAAGTTAGTGCTTTAAAAATCGTTCTAACTGATAAGTTCGCAAACTTTTTACACTTGATCGAACAACAAACCAAATTGCATGTTTGATTAGTTGACCAATGTTATTCAATACAATTTGCTATGGGCGTTGCCAATATTCGCAATCTTTCATTGCCATTGTCAGCTCGAAACTGTGTCATTTGCACACAAAAAAATGAGTTGATCTTTGACACCATTGCTTCGATTGCTGCTTGCATGTGTCTAATAGAAAGCACCTGTGTACATAAATACACTATAGGTCACCTACTTTTAACTTTCTTCTACATTATACATAGAAATGTGCTAATTCGCAAAAGCACGTCCGGACTACTATTTGAAATACTGCGAACTTGCAAAGAGACAAAAAAGACAACGATTCATTAACCTATCACATAACCTCATTCTAGGAAAGCTATATATAAAAAAATAATGTGTACAATATGATAATTTTAATATAATATGATGCTTTACCGAATTTTATAAAACTACTACATGTCAATAGATTTAAGATTGTTGACAGACTGGCTGTTGAGCAATATAACATAATTATTTTTATGACCTAAAAAATTATTTAAATTTTCAATTATGATTATATACCTAATTAATATTTGCACATCTGCATGCAGGCTGAATACACAGACCTTATAAATACAAACCCTTACCAGGCCTTATAAAGACCATTAAAATGTCAATGTATTCTTGCAAATAAAACATTGATTCGATTTGATACCCCTTAATAATAATTAAGGTATTATAATTATCAAAAAACAGTGAATTATTAATTAGGTGCCATAAAATGTGGTAGTAAATTATTTAATTTTGAGGTCAAATAATTTCATTTACATCTAAACACATGCCAAAAGCGCTGGGTCAGGTGAAGCAAGAATTAAATAATACCTGTACACTTAATCCATAGTTACTTATCTATGCTTTCAACCTACCTTGTTTGAATCAAAACAATCATCGTAGACTTTAATGTATTATTAAATACATTATAATATACTTAGGTACATCGCGCCTAACACCTCACGGCTGGTTAAGTATTCTTCACTTTCTTTAAAACAAATGCTGGCGTCGCTGTCGCGCCATTATAGGTGGGTAACATTTCGCAATTAATCAACAAATAGACAACAGCATTATAAGAATTTTATGGTTCATTGGATTAATATCATGCTAGATGGAACTTGAGTTCAAATTTTTGAAGGAAAAAATACGGCTACTGGGATTTGAACCCACTAGCAGACGAATTTCTTAATATACTATTACCAACTTTTTAATACCTAATTATATGAAATTACGATCACAACAGTCTTGTGTCGAGCCATAAGTCATGACCATGATTGTCTGTAGGTATTGCCTAATGAAAATAAGTGAATAGTTGTGTATTTTTGAGTAGACATGTAGGGTCACTTTTGTGATACGGCTTCTCGCATGCGTGTCGATCGATCACTTTAATCATACTAATATCATAAGTTCGAAAGCTTTTTTGTATGTAACCTCTTAACGCCTTAACGGCTTGATAAATTTAAATGAAAATCTAAAGATACCTTATATCCAGGACACATTAGGCTACATTTCATCCGGAAAAGTTGATTTCTCTGAGATACAACAATAACTTAATTTAACATAATAAATGTTAATTTAATATAAAATGAATCTTTGTCCGTCTGTTATACGTTTTCGCGCCTAAGCCAGTTAACTAGTTTTGATAAATTTTGGTTATGAGATAGATGGGACCTCGAAGAAGGACATAGGCTACTTTTTTTCCTGGCAAAACTATGGTTCCCGTGGGATAACTGAAGTATCGGGAAACCCGTTCTCTACTCGGCGCGCGGGTGAGACCGTGGGGCGTAGCTCGTATTCTATAATTTTGGAAGCTGAGGTCAAGATAAAATTTAAATCAGGCACAAGTCATTTAATAATTATAACCAAGTCTTCGTAAAGTGTTTAGTCCCGAAAGAATTCATTGTGCGCTTCAGGTTCCTCACAGTACATCTTGTTCAACTTCAATACATCACTTTCTGACATTCCTTTTCTTTGGCCAATATTCACGTTTTCCTATGGAACAAAAAATAAATCTCACAAATTGGAATTTTCACTAGCAGTATACAAAGATGATGCTTGTTATCCTGTTTATTTGTTTCATTTATTTCGGATAAAAATCCATATAAATAATTTTACACAATATTAAAAGTAAATTAAATATATTAAGTATTTTATTAAATATATGCCCAGCTGATGTTTCTGACATTAGCTTGCAAGCGTGTCGGACAAGAAAACCTGGACTTTTTTAAAACTTTATAAGATTACGATTGACCGCTGTCTCACCTGATGTTAAGTGCCAACGCGGTCTAAGATGTAGCACGCAAACTAAGAATGTACCTACTCACTCGCCACCTTGAAGACTCCTTGAAGGCTTGTACCTTTCGGGAAGCACAGATAGAGATAATATATCGTATCGACTATCTTGATTTTACACGCATATTACGTGTTGTAGGCATATGCATCAATACTTCAGTGCTACGATTTAATTAGCCATACGAGATAATTATGTACTCTTATCTTATGAATTCACTCGTATATTTTAAATTTGAACTTCTTTACCTTTACAGGAATTATTGTTTTGTTTCCGTTCTTCGAGAATGCTTTCGCAGGATAGTGCATGACGCTGCTGTAATCATATTCTACTCCGAAGTCAGTCACGGTATCATTGTTGTATTTCGCGAAATTGTGTTCTTTGCCTATTAAAATAAAACATACGTTAGTTATACGGCTTGGTTACTGGGAGATTTTCGATATGGCAAAGTTCATTTCAACATTTCAAGTTTGACAAATGAGAGACTGTATCAACTACCTTCTGAGGTTTTACTCGCGCGGGCAATATTTTTCCCGCAACTCCTTACCATTAGGGGTGTGTTTCAAAAAAATTGAGCTTTGAGCGCTTTGAGCACAGAGAGCGTGCTTAAAGTCATTCCAAAATGCACTGACAGCTGCACACAAAATGTATATGACGTCATCCATGACGTCATCATCCTGTGCTTAGAACGCTCACGAGAGCACGACGTAGAGCAGTGTGAGCGCTGTCAAACACATAGATAAATAACTATGCACTGAGAGTCAAACATCTGACTCATTAAGAGAATCAGTCGAAAAATTGGTAGTTCGTCCACAAAAAATTAAAAAAGTAATTTTATATATCAGAAAAAAATGACCCATTTAGTGCCCATGAAGTACGGAAGAGAATGATTTAATATGAATTTAATGGGAACTATCATTTAAAGAACTCGCTTGTATTCACACACAAAAAGCCGTTCCGATTTGCTTACGAGCGTCAGCACTGTCAGTACTAAATTCATCTCGGAACAGCCAAATCCTTACGTACGAACGTGTGCACTGTGAGCCGAAATTGAAACGCAGCCTATGTATTACGGCGAATGGCAATGATACCCTTTGTACGTTTAAAAAACAAAAGATGGATTTCTTTTTACTTCCATAAAAATATATATTAATAAATTATCATCATTCCACCAATGAGATTCACATTATGAGAAAATAAATAAACTGAATAATTGAACCTCCTTGGAAACGCTGACGCTAAAACTACAAATAGCCACAGAAGAAGCACAGCCATAATCTAAGAATAAGAAGAAGAAGTATGTAGGTACTAAAGTAGGTATCCCCTACGTAGATTGTTGTTTTCTGGCCCATATTTATAAAAACAAAATAATAATGTGTTGTATTACACCGGTCTAGATTCGTCTACTCGTTTGCTTGTTTTTGTTTATACTTTATAGATCTAGCGTCTAACCATAATCTCACTTGATGGTCGGTGACGATATGGTTGAAGATGTAATCACGCTAGACCTAGAATGTTTACTGGCGCTCATACCATTGTGGTACTTGAGCTACTACTATGAGTTGGGAACTTGATAATGGTGTTATATTCACAGAAAGCTCAAGCTAGGTAGTGATCAAACCAGCGTCCGTCAGTTTGACAGCCGTCGCTCCACCCGCTGAGCTATCATTGCTTCAAAAAATCAACTTGCCGCAGTACTAGGTATCATAAATAACTATATAGCAATTGTTAGTATTTATGTATATACTTTCAGATGGGCCCCTTTAAAGTTCATCAAAAATCCTTACATACTTCTCTCCTTTTTAAGGAAAATGGCGAAAACTCCGAATTAGTAAAAGTCGGGTCTAATAGTTTTTGAACTACTTAGTAACTAACTTATTAATGAACTAATATACAAGTTGCGTTCATCAAATAGAAAGATGTAGTACGGACAATGACCTTAGTACAGATAAAACTCGGTACTACTAAAAAGTGCTTTCGTTATAATATTAATGCTAGTTTTTGTTAAAGTTGCCAGATATTGAAAGTGTACACCAGTTCTTGAGATAAAAAAGGCCTAGCCGGAACGCGGCCTTAGCCTGTTGACTCTCGTCTGTCCGAGTCGGATCAACCCTGAGGTCGAATCTGCTCTTTATGCTCTATTTAAGTAAGTACATTTAGTAATAATGTATAGAAAGTTACAATGTTTTAATTTCTGTAGCCAACTAATGTTAAAAATTAAATGTATCAAAGCTGAAAATTCCTTACCAGCTATAATATTCTCCCACTCGATCTTGACAAAATCATCTCTGTCGTAAGTACTCTGCATGTGGTAAAAGCCAAGAGTGTGCAGCATCTCATGCACCACAGTTCCGTGCTTGAAGCATCCTTTAGCCAAGTTGAGGGCTTGGTTGACAACTTCGCCATCGTCGTTCGTTGTACTAAAGCCGACGTTTGAGAAACAACCATTTTTCGTTCCCTAAATAATAGTCAGTTTTACAATAGACAGAAATAACTTTTTTTTAATAAGGTAAAAAAAAAGAGATGAGTCTCGGAAATTTGAGTGTCAATCGTCAACCTGGCGGTGACGAAATCGATCCACATGTTTTGCTTCAACTTTTGGTATAGGTAAGTAACATAGCTATTAAATTCGCGGTACGGTGGGAGGGTAGGTTTCCCAGTATACCCGACTGGAAAACTGTCCCAAAAACACAGCGTGTTCTAGTAAGTGTTTGAGACCTTCTATTACTATAGTAAAACTGTAAAGGCAAAAAAGTCAACATAAAAAATGTTTCCACAAATCCTATGGGTGATATGGATAACCTACCAAACAAGATTCTTAATGTGTGTCTGTTGTTGCCTTGTATAACTCAATTAGATTTTATTTTCACAGATGTATTCCTCATTATTGATTCCCAAATAAGGTATATTTCATTTAAATTGAACGAATGCAATTTGCAATTGCCTAAATCTGTATTTCCACAAAAATACAACCTATCAATAACAACCGGGTATCTTCAAATCACGAGTGATTAGGTATCTTCTAGGCAGGCGTGCTCCATCGTAGACCGCATCATCGCTTAACATCGGGAGTTAGGTCACATAAGTGAGTGAGATAGGTCACACGCTTGCCTATTCCCAATAAAAAAAAACATTAAGAAGCCGAGTAGCCTAGTATTTCAGGAACCACAAATTATAAGGTGTTTTTACAGTTGTATTGTATATACCTTTAGATACCCAGATCAGAGAAGATTTAAATAAATAAATAGCAAATTGTAAATAAATAAATAAATAAATTTAATTCGAACATGTTCTACCTCTCTACGGCTCCACACAATATGCTGTCCTATGTGCTCTAACGGACCTCACACTATAACCTGCCAATAAACTTTTTTTTTAAATTATGACTGACGCATTTATGTACGTGGTCTTGTTACACATCACTTCCACAATATTTTATAGTCTATAATATCTCATTCGTGTGTCCATTCAAGGTTGTCTGTAAGAGATTTTGCTAGCGATAAGACCGCCGAGTGTATAAGTATAAGCTGACATTAGTACTAAATATGTATACTTTTCATGAAGATCGTATATATATGAGATAAAGATTTAGTATAGGTATGTAATCTCCAAAGCACCAATTAAATCTAACTTAGGCCTGAATGCACCACTCAACAGATTGATTAGAGAATATAATAGCTCAGCTAAAAACGAGAGAGTGGACTTATTTACTGAATCTTTTGGCAAATTTAAATTAGCGATCCAACAATCCTGATTTCTATTTTGTACCTTTAATTACTATTTTTCAAATATTGTAAAGACATAAATTTTATTCTTTTTGTATTGTAAATTGATGGCCAACCTTTTAAATGTTAATCCACATTGTGGCAGTGGCCATATACAGTAGGCTAGATACTATACTAGATACTGCTCGCTCACTTTTCTACGCAAGCTTTTTTTTTTTTTATTGGGAATAGGCAAGCGTTTGACCACTATCTCACCTGATGTTAAGTGATGATGCGGTCTACGGTGGAGCACGCCTGCCTAGAAGATACCTATTCACTCGTGACTTGAAGCTGTCTTCCCCTATAATTATAGTGACACTTAGCATTTGTTATATTATTTATAGCATTATTTTAGTTTCTTGTATCAGTGTACATTATGTTGGGGTTCAAATAAATAAATAAATCTCTTTTTTTAAATGTATTTCTTACCATAATAATGACGGCGTGCTCTTCCCCCTTTCTAGGACGGAATTTGATACAGCTTTTGTTAGCGATATCGTTCATAGCTTCTTCTATAATATTCAGTTGTTCCTTATCTGTTAGTAAAAAAAGTATTACATATCGGAATAGGTACATAGATAATAAGGAAGGGACTCTGTCTTTCGTTTTCAACTCTTTCTCTCTCTGTATCTAAATCTCGGTCAGTTTATTCTCCCAAACTATTGGAGACTACCTAAGGTATATCTAAGCAAGGTCCATGACCTATCAAACTTTTTTGTATTAATGGTATCCAACCAATATTTTTTTATACCGTATAGATCTAGCGTTTATGATGTAATCACGCTAGAACTAGAATGCTTTTTGACACTCAAGAACGCTCTACAAGGATTTTTTCAAACTTGTGGGTGGTAGTAGGTAGCTAGCATGGTGATAGGGTACTTTCGAGTACCCACTCAAAAAACCCTACCACCATGCTGATATTCTGACAACGGTGTTACCTTTGAACAATTTGATGAATTTTACCGAAATACTTATATGAAACTGCACCTCTACAGTAGATACCTAAAGCTTATTTTGAAGTTCTTAGCCTAAACATCCATATCAATCATAAGGAACCGGAATATCGGAATTTGATGTCACTAAAACAGTCATTAAAATGGTTCCAAAGCATTTGTTCCATTCATTTACTTGATACCTATCTAATAAGATGGGGGTGTAAAATTAAATTGTCCAATACCTACACCTCCTGGCAACATGCAGAATATCTGCAAGCTTTTCTGAGTTCAAAACTAAGCACAGACTATACAGTACCTACTCATATTTTTCATACTTAGGTAAATCCCATCCACCACCCGCTTTATATAACTTGGAGCTGTTTTGTTTTTGTTTTCTGACACACATGCCCCCGGCCTAGTATTCCGTGTCGCAGGAGGCACGGATAAACAATTACAGCACACAAACAGTCAAGACCCGGGACAAACATCTACACCTATCACATAAATGTCTGCCCCTGCCGGGATTCGAACCCAGGATCCAGGAAGTCATGTCACTGACCACTGAGTCACGGCTATCGTCGATTTGACGTGTTTTAGTAATAATAACTTCTTATTTGAGACTCAAAGATCAGCGTTATTATTCTAAACAAAGATCCATTTTCAAAATAAATTAGTTTTAAAACTAAATTATTGATAAAAGTAAATAATATGAAAATACATTGTCTATAATACAATCATACAGACATAAATATAAAATTAAATTAAATAAAAAAATTATGTGGGTATTATATAGGTGGCAATGGCCATGTCATTTAGTAGCTTCTTTGTTACTTCCCTCGCCTAAATTAACTAGGTAGGTACTGAAGCGATTAGGAAGAAATGACTAAAAGTTACGCAGATAGATCCTACAAGATGTATACGAAGGTGCCAGCTCGGAGGTACTGATACAGGTCAATGTACAGATACTACTGACCGAAATCATCCTCCTCGACTTGATAGACCACGGTGTTTTCTGGCCAGCGCTTGGCGCCGCCTCGCAGTCCATTCCTGGCATCCATCGCTTCCGATATCGCCAATTTTTGCTCCTCAGTGAGAATCATATCACCTTCAAAGTTTTCCCCAAACTCTCCTTGATCAAACCCCGTGACTGTAGAGAAGGAATGCGATCTGTTTTTTATCTACATTTATTTAAAGACTTTTAGTTGTCTAACGACTATGTGAGTCTCGTATTTAACCTCCGTAAGCCGCGAACATTTGATTTCGTGGAGTATAAAGCATACGATGTGCACTATTTCTTATTCTAGTATAAAATTATTTTTTACACACATTTTGTTTCATTTATACACAATAACCTCATACTATGAAATTGTGTGAATTTTCTATATTTTTTTACAAAATCATTGATATACACCTGTTTTACTAAACTACTAAATCGATTTTCATACAACTTACACCATTTTAAAGCCCAATTACTAGGCTTTAAATATGTAAAACATTATATTACAGGTAAAATCAGTCATTGTTAAGATAAATCACTTTTTATGCGCACTTGAGGCCTGAGTCGATTTACTCGCAAGCGAGTGTATAATGTAATCCACGTATGCGTAGCACTTTTCAGTTATTGGAGTGCAACCAAAGACCGCTTGACCGATTTTGATGAAATTTAAATGGGACCACCTCGAAAGTATACTCTACCAAACAAAAAAGAATCATGAAAATCGGTCCGTAAACGACGAAGTTATTCGCGAACATACACACACATATATATGTGTTTGAAATTGAGTAACCTTCCTCTTTTGAAGTCGGTTAAAAAGTATTTAGTTTTTAAATTGTTTCTTTTGAAATGTAAAAATAACCATTTGTGAAGAGAATAAGCTCGTGAAACAACTACAAAACGCTGCGAGTTCCACAGGCAAAAAAACCTGCGGTGTTCTACGGTGAACCAACTAAAATTAGATTAAATCCACAGTGTAATTTACCTTGAATTCCAAACAGGGCGAGCTGCTTACCGTCTAAAACAGGCGCACCACTCGCCAAAACTGACATTACGCTACACACGACTATGAAAAACATGACTACTTTCTATTCTATCGTGCAGAGGTTCCGACTAACTACTAAATAACGCTGACAGCGTACCTACTGAGACACACGACAACGCTCCGCGCATTTATAGAACGTCGAGTGGTGTCAACGCAACGGGACCCTTACAACCTATCACGTAATTGGATATACGGATAATGTAGTACACGGTTACACACTTACGAAATCGAGTGGGTTCTTTATCTCTAAAGAACCCCTCTATGGCTCTTATCGCCCCCTTAATGGGCGCAATAGTAATCACACTACGTCTTCATTAGCGCTGAACATCTAAAATTTTACTACTCGGTAAGTAAATATTATAAATATAAAACTTTTCCGTGCAGTTAAAAAACTAAGATTTTGCAGTTTTCGAGTGAGAGCATTGTAAAATTAGATTAAAAATTATTCTCGATAAAAAAAATTACATGTAGATAAGCTTCTGAAATTGTGCAAAATTATTCACAAATGAAATCGAGGCAAACTGTATTGTCTCACAACTACAGTATTTACGCATAATAAGTACACAAAAACAGATAAATAATAGTAAAATTTTTTTAAAAAAGATTGCGTTTGACCTCTGTCTCACCTGATGTTAAGCGAAGACGTGGTCTAAGGTGGAGCACGCAAAATTAGAAAGAACCTATTACCTGTTGAGTAAACTGAACATTACCTGAACATCAAAGGCCCAGGACAAACATACTCGTATTATATGCCTACACACAAATGTTTGCTCCGGCCGGGCTTCAAACCTAGGGCCTCTGAATCAGTATTTAGATCACTGCCACAGACCACTGAGCCACGAATACATTCCAAACTATTGCAGAAAAAAAAACAATTTGTATGTTGTAAATAACGTGCTATATTTATTTTACAAAATAATTACAAAAGAAATCGACACACAAAATGTATACTGTACAAGCATGCAACTCAGATTACAATGTGCATTAGGTTCAAGTAATATGTATAATCAATTATAATGTACAATAAAACAATGTAAACATACTGAATCATATTAATATAAAATAAAAACTATACTTACAATTAAGATTTAACGTTACAAATAAAGTCAAACCAACACGAGAGTAAACGAAAATAAAAAAATATTTTAAAATCCATTTCATACATTATGGCATTTCATTATTATAATACTGAACCTGCTAATACAACAAAATTATGTACGAAGTTCACTGAGTGACACCCAATTAACTATGCATCTGTATATACTTGTGACAAATAATATCAAACATCCAATATATCATACGGCTTAAGGAATGTCTACCCTCATCTGTTATTTACATTGCACATGGGTTGCCTAACGAAATCCCGGAAACATAATGAACGAATATTAACATTAATTTTTAACAGTGTCAGTTGACTGTTTTTTTAAAATTAATGCTTGTTTTATTGTCTATGCAACTGTATTAGGTTGCCTACATAAAACTGTGTCATGTTCATGGTTGCTTAGATTTTAAAACTTCAGATTCAAGCGCGAGTACGGAGAGTGAGAGAGAAGCTTTGCGCGCGTCTCTCTATGCGAGAGACAAGGACGCAGAGAGATAATTATAATTAATTATGGGGTATTTAACAGTATTAGCCCGGTAGGCCCGAGCTCGGCAACCCTTGTGCAATTTATCTATCTACATATTATCTACTATTTAATCTTAACCTTCTCATCATTAAATAACAGATGAGGGTAGATATTTGTTAAGAAGTATCTTAGACTATGACAATCTATTTAACCATTGTAAGATGATCTACGCGAAGACAGAAGAAACCACTAATGTATACATATCAATTATACTGAATAATTAATTTAGGCAGTCTTTAATATATTTTTAGTTAATAATAATCATATCAAACCATTACACAAATTAGCCACTAAATAAATAATAATACAAGAGAAATAATGGTAACATACTAATTTACCTAGCACTAAAAAATATTTATTTTATACAATATCAGCACGTAATGAGTAAAGCACTGTAAAACGTTCTAAATCTTGGTCTAGATACTATATTTATTGCATGAGACGTGTCCTATTAGAATGACACAACTACCAGATCGATCCAAGTATAGAAGAATGTATTAAACACTGTATTGCTTGTAATAGGCGATATTTTTTATCGATTAATAAATAACGTAAGGACAACAATCGATGTGATTCCTAGTCTAAATATGATTTACGTCGATAATAGACACAAACGGAACCAAGACCTTAAATGAAATCCAAAACTCTAAAATAAACTGTAACAATGCTTTTGTACTTTTAGCTAGTTGCTAGTATTACTACTATCAGGATATAAAGCATGTCTTGTATTCACGTTCTCTAAAGAGCCATAGGCCTATTGCACGAATAACTACGAATTAGTATCGTCATCGTAAAAACAATTGAATAACGGACATATTGCTCGTACAAACTATCAATTGTGTCAGAATTGTAACACATAAATGGCAATTAGTGATGACTTCAACAATTGTTTTACGCTGCGAAGCGACTACGCTACTATTGTGAAAGTACTTCGTGCTCAAGCCACTGCCCTCGTAGAATGAATCGGTATCGAAAACGTAGCGCAGTCGCCATATAATTGAATTCAGTACTAAACATTCATCATCCAATACAATTGTGACACAGATAATTGATAATTTATACGTATAGGTGATTTATTGTATTGTTTATACAACCAACGATACGATTACTTCCAAGCCAATTCTTCGTGCTAGAAGCATCGGACATGAGTATGCTTAACAAGTGAAAATCCGTGATCTCTGACTGGATGTATGTTTTTACTTGATTTATTTGCACACTTATTCTTTGACGAGTAATTTGATTGATAAAAATATGATAATCTAGCCTCACGGTATCACCCGCGTGGACTACGGTGTTCCCGCAGTACAATTATCCTTACGGGAACTATAGTTTTCCCAAATAAAAAGTAGTACACATGTTATTCTAGAGTATACGCTACCTTCATTCGGAATTTCATGGAAATCGGTATAGCGTGAAGTAGTAACAAACATATAAACGACAAGAAGACATAAAAATGTCCGACTTAGTGTGATGTCCCATCTAATAGTTGTTTGTTTTTGCGATTTCATTTAATGACGGGGTTACGTTTTACGTTTTAATAATATAGATCACTAATGCGACTACAATAGTGTAATATCGGCCTTAGCGAGATAAAATGGGGTTCAATTTACGCTTACTGCTAACATTCGTCTAATATAATTGCCTACGTATAGAGGACGTCAATAAGACTCGAGGTGTAAGCGCCACTCTATACTACTTGAATAGTATCACATATGTGCAGCATTTCTACCGAAGAACAATCATTTATTGCTGTTTCATTTAAGACACAATCGTCTTAAGGCAAATCAAATGCTGGCTATACAATGATTCCATTTATTGATAAAAATATATCTCACATCTTGTATCAGTTTGTCAAATATATCTTTAAACCAACTGATACAAGTCAATACAGATAGTATTTTTATTAATAAATATGTTAAATATTCTTATTAATATTACATAAACGTCATTACAATACGAAACTATTAAATCGAGTGAACATTTTTGTTTATCATAGTAATACCTAAGTGCGGCTTCGAAGCCCGCACTGTTCCTAAACCTTATAAGTTAAATCACGCAAACAGTAAAGATTTATAAATAAGTATAGATTCTCAAAAGTACGTCATCCATAAACCGTTTCGCTTCCTTGCAGGTAGCAATTCATAGGAAAAATATAATTTTTGAATATCAAAAATAAAATGATGCTTCCAATCTTTAGAATTTTATAAGAGCGTGCGCAATAATACACAATAGCAATCGCAATATTTTCTCGTTTTGACAGGATAAACCGACACGATATCACGGCTTCTATTTTCTTAATGCTTCTCTTAATCAACTTCAGCTGATTGCAAAGGACTTTTTTATGCTTAATCCAGTATTTCAGTTTAAAAAAAATAATAATGAAAAAACCTGAAAACTGTTTCTGATTTATGTTGTTTTACCAAGAAATAGTTTAGTGATATATATTTAACCACAACAATCGTAGTAATCATAGTTATTAATGGTTACTATTGACGGTTACACTTTAAAATAAACTAATTAACATTTCACGTCTATTAATTTGTCATGTTTCAATATTTTAAGGTAGATAATCATTTTCACCGCCATTCTCAACAAGCTTATCTTCAATATTGGTAGTCGATCAGCTAAAAATGCTGCTATAAAGTGCGGACAACCATCAAAGGTATGTATTGATTTACATGGTTTTTACCCAGAATGCACTTACTACAATAATCATTTCCAGCAAAAAGAACAAGTTGGAAGAAAATATGATTAGGACTCAAGTTTTTGAAACAACCGATTCAATTACATAGATCCAAGTCGATTGAGACTGTCCAGCCGGATGTACAAAGCTACAGATAAGTCGAAACCGGAAGTTTGCCGAAAGACATTAAGAAAACGGAAGTACTGTACTTCTTAACTCTGCAACGGATAGTGCAAAATATCAATACAAAAGTAAAGATGGAGCATTGGAAGGAATAAAGATGTAGAATATATTTTGTGTCTACACTAACTTTAACAGCTATATACTTGTCCCATGTATAAAGGTATACATACACATTGTGATATCAATGTGGTCGGGCCATTACGCGCTTGTATAGCAATGTCCGCGTTACAACCGCAATGCTCTCATTTCCCCGTGAGATGAGATAATAATAGTCTAATAAATACATGCATTTGTACTTATACTCGACGTGTAACTCAGGCATCTACTGAAATTAGCCAATACTTTCGCCTTCAACGTTTTGGCACACACTTATTGATATGTATAAGATGTGTTACATTAAAAACTGTATAAAAATATTCACTATCCATTTACGCCGACATTATTGTTAATAACTTTTCAAACTTTGATTGGGGGGAGGCTTAGAAATTATCACGGAAGCTAATAGAGCTTCCTTTAAATCTGAACAATCAAGACACGATTCGAAAATATGGCTCATTTTGAGTAGATACCTGATACGACGTGTTCAAAAATCTCTCTAAAATAGTAAAATAACAAATACGGCATTACAATTGAATACATTCAAAACGCTTAACATCAACTATATAATTGTAAATGAAACGTCAGTGTTAATACACTACCTACTAAGATTTCAAAAAAGTCCCTTCTAATTCGATGTATTGAAAAAGTTAACTTTCGAAGCTTGCTTACACGATAATGACATCAATGGCGTACACACAACAACGAGAAACGTCAAGTTTATCCTAAACACTGAAGGCGTCGCTCGTTACTTTTAGTTACTATGCAAGTCACATGCTGATATGTAAAAGACGACAGTTACTCGATCAATACTGATACAGAATATTTGGCTTGTATTAAGATAGGTATATAAATATTACGGAACTTGGAAAGCTTTGAATTCGTAAGCGACAACGCATCACTTGCCGATAGATCCCTCAGTCCACACACCCCATTCGCTCCCGGGCCGATCACAGTTGAAAACACGCACAATTACGAGTACACTAGTATTAATTAGGCCTTTTTAGAACGGATAATCACAGTTTTATCCATTTTACAATATCATTTACATACTCACATTCAATCCGATTCGTTCCTTATTAAATTTTATTCTTTGGATTATACCTGGAAAGAAAATATACCATAAATATGAATATATGCAGCAATGAAAACAGACACACAATTTGGAACAATAGATTTTTATTTCCGCTGGTAGCCATTCGGTTGGGTCACAGATGCTTTATTCCCGATAGTTTTATTTAAATGTGGAGTTTTTTCAGAAACACATCAAAGAAACAATTAAACAAAATAAAAAAATATCTCTGCACATTGTGAATTTCGGAAAATATTAAAAAATATGAATAGCTGTCAGGCTCTGGAGGGTAACAAATACCGCCATGATATCGCACGTTGTCCTCCCTACCTCTGGCTCTACCCTTGTCTTATGGCGTTCGTTCTGCTGAACAACCTGTTTATTTAAATGTTTTTAATTTAGTTCAATATTTAAACATACTGTTTATTTATATAAATCACTAGCGGCCCGCTCCGGCTTCGCACGGGTAAAAAATTTGAACATTAAAAATTTTTCAATTATAAGGATCCCTATTTATTTTTTTAAATATAATACTTATAGCCTATGTTACAACAGGGTAAATGTGGCTTTCTAATGTTGAAAGTGATTTTTTTTTAATTGGCACAGTAGTTTTTGAGTTTTTTCATTACAAACATACATACAAATCTTTCCTCTTTATAATATTAGTATAGATTTCAGCCATTTCAGAAGCAGCAAGGAATGAGAATAATACTGTACATATTTGAACATCTGCTAAACACAATCTAATAGGAAATTAAGTCAAAAGTCAACTCATTATAATAGCCTTAAGGGTGCGCCCAACACAAAAATTACGCCTAAGGAGTAATTTCAGATGCACACTATGATGGTGACAAACGTATAATTATATTCCAATTATAAAAATAGTGGAAGAAGAAGAGCAGTGGAAAATCTTGTAGAAGTACAACCAATACAGTAATCGAATAGAATTTTGAAAAACATTTGAGTTCTTTATCAAAAAATAAACAGTTACTGCACTAAAAAAACCGTTTTTCTTCAAATGCTCTGAATTCTCAGCGACAACCCCACTTTATTATTTATGAATAAAATAGATAGGCTAATGTGTCACTATCGAATAGTCGTTTAGATGTTTAATTTCTAGTTTATATTTTGAATAACTATTTAAAACCGTGGCGCGTGCGCCTGGCAGTGTTTGTTTTCTGTACTATAACGGGCACAAAGACGCACGAGTGAAATATGATATTTTCCTAATATTAGGCGCACTATTAAGTCTCATTCAATTACGATCTCGATGCAAAAGTACATCATTTATATTTAAAAAAAAATTGGTTGATAGATTTACGTGATAACGTCATAATCATTTATGACTTCGACTTCGGACTTCTGACTTTTGACTTTTGACTTTTGACGGAAACGGAAACGGAACGCTACACGGAACGTTACTATTTTTCATTTTGGCATTCATCAATTTATAAAACGTTATCACGTCAAAAATAGCATATAGTCCAGGGCGCTAGCGCAGCCTAACATCAAACATGAAACCACGTTATGAAACAACGGGAAATTATATGCCATCATTGTTATACCATATTCCTAATAAAAAGACAATGTCTGAGAAAGGTAGATAGGTAGGTAGTGAGTATGGTTGGTAGTAGCCTGGTTATACGCACGTTGCAGTAGCGCGCGGCGCGGGTCAGGCGGCGGAGTGCGCGGGCGGCGGCGCGTTGTTCTTGCGGCCGCCGCGGGGCTTGATGCTCTCCGAGACCTGCCACATCGCCTCCTCGCTGAGGACGTCGTCGAACTCGTTGAACGTCGCCTGGATGCGCTCGTTCTTCTTGAACTTGTACTGTCTGCTGTCGGGGAAACGACAAATCGATTTTAACCTATCAACTACGTTAAGCAACGTCTGCCTCTCGAGCATGTAGATTGAATGGGTGACTGGTGACTCGGAGGGCACGTAAAGCCGTCGGGCTCGGTTGTTGTCGATGTATAACAGTCGATGGCGGAGGCCCTTGGGTGGCCTGTAAACTCCGACATTGGTCTAACACTAAACCGCAGGCACTGGCCAGCGTGGTAGTCCAACACTCCTTCCTAAGAGGAAGGTCGATTCCCAACAGCCAGAACTTATTGGGCTAATTATATTATGTGACTTGGGAATGGAGACTAGGAAATGTCACACATTGTTTAGACCACAAACGTATACATAAATATTGTATATCTTTATACAATACTAGCGACCCGCCCCGGCTTCACAGCGGCGTAATTTAGAAAGATGTAATAATTATAAAGTACACAACCTGTAAATCAAGT
Source organism: Apeira syringaria (assembly GCA_934044485.1). Taxonomy (NCBI): domain Eukaryota; kingdom Metazoa; phylum Arthropoda; class Insecta; order Lepidoptera; family Geometridae; genus Apeira; species Apeira syringaria. Next base: position 2,522,620 of record OW203662.1, read on the forward strand.
GTTATGTACAGAGCCGCGTTGAAAAGCACTGTAACAACTATCTTTGTTATATTCCAAAAGGAGAATATATTGAAAATGTTTCAAATCTCACTAGTAGCCGAATTATTTTCTTCAAAAATTTAAACGCGAGTTCCGCTTACCACGTTACTTCAATAAACCATAACAATTATCTTTATGTTTGGTAACCATGGTTACGTGGCAGGTAAATCGCGTTGCCTACGGTCGTAAACGGTAGTAAAGTAACAGGCACATTAACACTGGAACTTTGCCATTTAGGCACTTTTGTTCCACTTTGCTGTCATGCACACTTGTACACTTTCAGACTAGAAACCATTAAGAATTCAACTTTTTTTATTACACATAAACAGTTAACATCCTATGTAACACGCATTTTGGAATATGAAACAAAACGCATATCTTTTCTGTCACAATTTCCCGCCACCGAAAACGAAATTTAAACGTATTTAGTAAAATAAAAGTAGTATACGCACTCTTTGTGGAACCTCTTCATGTTTTCCATGATATTGTATTGTTGCCACCGCTTTATGAAGTTGATGCTGCCGTCGGGCAGGCGGTCGGGGTTGCCGATGTGAGCGAACGTCAGATCTTGAAGGACTAGACCACTATAAACAAACATTCAACAGTTCATTGTTAGGAGAGTTTAGGCGGTTTGAATAAGAATACAGATAGTTATTTTTGTAGAGACACAAAAGATATCTTGCTATAGTGAGTTTTGTGATGAAGAACTTTATCACTGACTTTAAATAGGAAAAAAAACATTAACAAGATAAATCGGACGGTTTAACTTCTATGCGCTAAGATATCCATTCCCATTGAAACTTCAATGATGAAAAAATTGATTTTCAGATCAAGGACTGTTTTCTGGACCACTTAAGTTTCCAGACTGCAATAAGCATTCTAATGAACTAATAAAACATTTTTTAGTTTTAATACCATTTAGTGCCGTCATATGGCTTTTTGTTTTTTTTTTTATATTACTGCCAGTGTCACTCAAGGTTATGGTGTAAAGAAACTGAGATGATTAGTCCCAAGAACATCCCGATCGTTAATGGGCGCTCGTGATATAAGCATAGGAAAAAAGCACAAAAAAGGACATGGGCAAGAATCTGCCACTGGCCATCACCAAAACTACCAACCAGTACTCTGCCACGAGTACACGACTAGGTAGAAGATATACGCAAATGCGAGAGATACTCACATGTAAGGGATGCAAGGCGGTTGCGTCTCGGCAAGGGCTTGCCTGTACGCACGGAACGAGGAGGAAGAGTCGATGATCGTGCAGAAGTCCCGAAGCTTGTCGTCTATAGACTGCGGCCAGCCGAGCCGGCGCACCGGCGGCGAGTCCAGCGCGGACACCAGCGCCAGGTAAGAGTTGAAGTTGTTCATCTTGCGTAACGCCTTCATCACTTTGAGGAACTTGGTCGCATATTTCTCCCTTTCTCGTGCCTCTTCCTGGTAACAAGTGACAAGACAATATAAAAATACTTCTTTATGACAGAGACAGACGCTATTGCTAACTCATATACGTTACCTATGCAGAAGCACAGTCCCATAGAAATGTGAAGTTTTTAATACTTTTTTGTACTTTGATTTTCTAAAGCCACCATATAAATACGAGCACTTCTGTGCTTGAGGGCAAGGCAAAGCGGAGCGGTACCTGTTATTGTTATTTTATTTTATTGAGAATAGGCAAGCATTTGACCACAATCTCAACTGATGTTAAGTGATGATGAAGTCTACGATAGGGCACGCCTGCCTAGAAGATACCACTCGTGACATCATCTATTCACTCGTGACTTGAAGATACCCCTGATTGTATATTTGATATTTGCGGGAACACAGATTTAGGCAATGAATTCCATTCGTTAGCTGTATGCACTTGAATGTGCAAGCAAAACGCTTCGGGCGGTAAATTGGAACGTCTACCACGTATGGATGTCGCATTGTCTTAATCACCAATCGTTAGATACATAGGATGCCTTTTGGAAGCCTGAAAACTGAAAATTCCCATATTGGGCCAGCCATTACCTTATCTGCCTACCTCCTAACCCATTGAAATGAACCTTTTTTTATTGGTGACAATTGACTCAACTACTGAGCTTGTAAAACTACCACACGTATCAATATAATATCCTTGCAGTAATATCCTCAGCCTGAGAAACTAATCAGAGTAACTAACCAAGAACCCGGTGATAAAGATCTTATCAACACATTTGCACATAGTGAGCCTTATTACATCACTTTTAGTGCGCCACGTAGGCCACGCCAGCTGGGATTCGAACAAGGGGTCGCGGTTCTAAATTCAGTCTCACTGATCAGTGAGTCACGACGATCTTCAATAAAGAAGGGACAAGTACATAACATAATATAGGTTGGTAGTACTTCAAGTATAATGATGAAAAATCAGCTCATATCAGGATTTCAAAATCATCAAATGCAACGTGAAAGAGCCCTTCTATCTCTTTACCAAGGTCGTATTAATCGATAATCAATAATGATGACATTGTTCTCTTTCATGTTCCTACTTGCTTACGTACTTGTCTTCCTGGGATACTTAAACGATTGCACAATTTTCTAATCGGAAGTAGCGTAGGACGCGTTCCGCTAGACGAACACCTCGCTCTGATAAATTATGTTATAAAGAACTTTCTTTACTGTCACATTGGAAATGCTTTCACTTTTTAGAAACCTAACTGACAGCAGTGAAACGGTCAATCTTTTTAACAAACCAGATGAACAGAATTATAACTAATAATGTGTGTATAACAGATATCTAAAAAATGTATCTTCAAGTTTTCCGATAGACGTTAAAGTCCGATTTTTTTTACAACATCGCGGCAATGTACTTTAGTTGTAGTCATCAGAATGTTGTTGGTGTTTGTATTTAGTTACTTCAGCAACGTCGGAATGTCTCGTTACCGATGCCACACAGCGGCAGTGGTATTGTCAGTCTTTATCACCAATACAATACGAGTGATGCTTAGATGAATTCCTTCAAAGTTACAGTTACAATCATTCACCACATTGAGGTTTTCGGCTACGCAAAAACCAAAAAAGCCAAGCAGTGTCCCTTTAAATTATCTGAATTGAAAAAAGGAAACGGTTCAGGTTAACTTATATAATTATAAACTATAATACACGGCCCGGCTCAGCAAGGGTATAATTTAGATTTCACATCAAATTTTAAGTTTGATGTAATAGTATCTACATATTTTATACTTAGTGTAGTAGTATAAAGAAGCGTCAGACTTATGGTTATAAAATGATTAAATGCAGTTAATAGAAACGTTTCGAGAAAAAATCCACATTATGAAGACTACCCACTTCGTTTTATAGATACAACTAATATATCACTAGAAGTAATAACTTCATACAGGCTTTGGACTATGACAAAAACATCATCATCATCATCATCTCAGCCATAGGCATCCGCTGCTGGACATATGCCTCCCCCCCATATAGGGGGGAATTGCCAATACTCGCCACGCTTGGCAAGCGGGTTGGCGAGCACAGTATGATTTCCGATACTCAGAAGGTGCTGCTGCCCACCTTCTGGTAGGTGATCCCTTAGCCGACTCCTACGGCACCCGCGAGAAGAGATGGGGGAGTACTATTCTAGGCCGGTACCACCACGGCATATGACAATGACATATTTAAAAAATAGTAGTAGTAGTAGTAGTAAGACAGTACAAGGCCAAAATTAAAAATAATCTAATACCTGTTCTAATATCCTTGATCGCGCCCAGTAGCTCATCTTATTGAAGTGTTCGGTGAACCTGGTGAGATTCGGCGAGCTCTCTTCTGACTGGTCACGTGGCCACGAGAGCACCTCCGCTGTAGTTATTCTGATGAACAGCTCAGCGTCGAGAAGCGTCATTTGTTCCGCGAGCTCAGTCGCCTTGAAGTCTAGTAGAGTATCGCGTCGGAGGGATACGGACCCGTAGCATGGAGTGTCGTACTCGTATCTGTTGTTTGTCTAAGGGAGATACACTTCTTTTTAGTTTTTGTTGAACACATCACGTATTCACATACCATTTGGGATCATTAGTTTTAGATTTATCTATGGTAGTTATCATCATATACTTAACTTACTTACTCCGCTCTTTTCGATTCCGGTATAAAAAATAGGGGTTCCCATTAAAAAAAATGAGGTTTACCTTGAAAATGTTGTTCAAGGTCAAATCAGAGGTCACCGTTGGATTCCTCGTTGAAAATTACCTAGGTTATAACTTTTTTTCATGACTCTTCGTGCGGTTTTCCGAATTTTCCGGGGTTTCCATACTTTTTCCTCATCCGATATGTACCTATATGTTGCGAGGGGGTTGACTAAAAATTGGCTCATGGGTTTAATCCATTAAAAATTTTAAAATAAATATTGCAAACTTAAGTGTAATGTAATATACACTAAAATGTAATATATATATATAATGTATAATTCTGTAATATTATAATGTATTATAATATGTACATTTTAAGAATTAGGTATATTTTGTCACCTGTTGGAAGTGCAACTGTTTCTGTTTGTCGACTAGAATTTGTCTCAGTGCTTTGGCTATTGGAAGCTCCTCGGCGTCGATGAGCCAGTAGATGAACTCCATTATCTCCTGCATCAGCGGGCAGTCGAGATCCGACATGCTAAACAAATAATACAAATTTCATTCTAGCTTTTCTGACAATAGAAGAGAAACAAAGATAGGCATAAATGAAGAATGCAATGGCGTGCGTTCAGCCAAATATTGGTCAACCAATATTTGGCGTATGTCTCACGAACTGCTACTCTATTAATTATTATGTATATTAGGGATGAACATGACGTCACTTACATTTATAATGTATCATGTAATAGTTATGTACATATATATATATGTACATATGTCACTTTTGACAGCCGACCAAAATTTGAATATTTTTTTTAAAGTAAATTTTATTATTCTAGTGGTTTAATAATAATCAAATTTACTTACTAACTTATAATTTACAACGTAAGATTGTGTCTCGTGAAGTTGTCTGCAAGTACCGCTTACAAAAATGCTTCGTGTGACAAGTTGGAACGTCGACCATAAGGATGCCGCATTGCCATTTGGCATGCGCAAAAGTTGTCAGAGCCTAACTCGAAAATGACAATGAGTGTGTGCACGTATTGCATTGACTCACGTGAGATCTGCAACCACCCGGGTGAGCAGGCTGAGGGTGGACCTGAGCTCGTGGGGGCGCGGGCGGTGGTGGCGCGCGCGCCGCACCAGCCGCGCCACCAGCGCCGCCGGGGACACCCACGTGCGGTACGTCGCCAGGAACGCCTCTTGGTATGCGAAATCTGAACACCACCCGACACGTCAACAATGTTTGCTTAGCGACATTCAACTACAGCTTTTTGAGTGCCACGAGACTATATCTGTTGCTAGACCTTGCTGTCTATGATAGATCTAATATATAAATATATCGTGTCACAGTGTTTGTTAACGAACTACTCCTTGGCTTGATGATTTTTTTGGGTATATTTGGTAAGTCTGAGAATAGGCCGTAAAGTATTGTTTCACCATCCCACCCCATATTTATTTATCGAGATTTCAATTTTTTATTGATTCCATTTTCCATTTTCCATTTTCGGAAATACATTCAGGATAACATAATTTTGATACACTATACAAAAGATTGAAAATACAATCACTTTTAAAATTTTATATCGTTTATGAGAAGAAACTATTATTTTGTATTTCTAAACTGTTATCTATAAAAACTGGATGTTACGCGTGCTATCCAATCCAAACCAAAACTACAGGAGTTAATATTCTTCGTAGCACTCAAAATATGTAGTTTATGAATACGTAAAGCCAAATGGAAAGCTTGTAACATATATTTGAACGCAGAGTTATAAGCGTCTAATAAACTTTGTGATCTTTAATTTAGCTATACTTAAAAAACTACGCGTCATGCTGTGCAAAGCTAATAAATCAGTGCAAAATGCTTAACATAATATCGAAAAATACACTATGTTTTTATTTAACATGCTAATACTAAGCTAAGAAATGAAATAAAGTTTCAATCAGCAAGAAAGGAAACATTAGACTTTAAAATCAGCTATGTAATTAGCAATATCGTTTAAGCAGCAAACATTAGTAAAACAAAACCAGCTCTTTTCCCCGCGAAGAATGATCAACGACTTACATTCGTCCGTCTCTGTAAAGTGAAAGCATGATAGATGAGAAGTTAGAAGCATTGTCATACAATTTTCATTCCTATTATAAAATGTATGAAATAAGTCCAATCCCACCGGACATCTGGTTAAAATACTAATTTATGTATTCAAAAGTTAGTTGTAATTATAAAAAGTAAAAATATGAGTGTATTTATGAAATGTATATTTAATAATGATCCAGACCATTTATTAAACAAAACCATCGCAAGAGAAACGATAAGATAATAAATAGATATTTTATTCATAACATTCTTATCTTGTACAAATGGTTAGCTTCAGCCCTGTAGCACGAATCATCTTCGAAAATATAAATAATAGCTTACATAAATTCAATTCTTAAGTTGTCATATAATTGCTGACTTTTTCGATTGAGCTTCGTGCTCAGAACACAATCCTTAGGAGCTTCGATCAATTTCACTAAGAATATCTGCCATACGACGTTAAAATATTTTTAAGTAAATACCACTATAAGTCAAGCTTTACTGCCTATATATGATCGAAATAAGGATTCCTAGCGGTACAGCCGGAACACACACCTTCCTGTTGTTTCTTTCGTCAATGTTGACTATGTTTCGAGCCACGCGATATCGACGCATAACGCAAATCGCAACACTCAGAATGTCGCCTTTGCAGATGGGCCATTTCCGAATGATGGCGAAATATCTTTAGTGAAGTTGATCTCAGCTTACAAACTATAATCATGCCTGAACCTTGTCGAGGTGGTACTTGACCGAAATTGATTAATACCCCCCTCATCCAATCAAAAATTGTAGCAGAAATGGAATGGTAAAGAAAGTACCTTTGGTAGCTTTAGTGGCGAGGACTATGAGAGCATCAGGATGACCGCCTCGCACCTCCGGGCCATCTTTGCTTGGTACTTTGAGCACAAGCCATTGGCTAATGTCAGTCTGTAGGATGATGTCGTCAGGATCGGGAGGTGGAGGCGTTGTGGGTCTTTCAGTCGTGGCCGCTGCCGGCGGTTCTATGCTGCTTTCACTTCTCTGAAATGAACGAATGCCATTTTATGGATAGGTTTGGTAGGTATACGATCTGTTTATGTCCATTACACTTAAGCAGAAGTTAGTCCTCACAGTCACAAGCTGCACTATCAGATAATGTGTGACCTGTGCTGTGACCCAGATCGTACAACAGTCTAAGACATCAAGGAAAAAAGGACATGCCCAGGAAAATGCGGTATACAAATGAACAAAATCTAGTGTGAAATCGACCCAGACCTAGTTCAACCTTACGTGCGTTTTATACCTTATTTAAAGAAAAAGTGAATATAATCTATTTTTTAATTCTTTTGTTTAATTTTATTATATATATATATTACTTTGTTCCCACTATGTAACATGACGATAACCGTGTATCTTTATGATCATCATCATCATCTCAGCAATAGGACGTCCACCGCTGGACATAGGCCTCCCCCATTGATTTCCAGAAGGACCTGTTGAAAGCGGCCCGCATCCAGCCCTTGCCTGCGATCTTAGTCAGGTCGTCTGTCCACCTGGTCGGTGCCCGTCTTACGCTGCGCTTGCCAGTTCGTGGTCTCCATCCGAGAACTTTTCGGCCCCAAAGGCCATCAGTTCTTCAAGCTATGTGCCCTGCCCACCGCCATTTCAATTTGCTAATCCACTGGGCTATATCGGTGACTTGAGTTCTTCTACGGATCTCCTCAGGTCTGATACGATCACGTAGAGAAACCCATAGCCCTCTCCATAGCTCGTTGTGCAACTCTGAGCCTGCTCAGAATATCTTTATAAAGAGATCTTTATAGAGTTCCAAAACACTTTTAGCTGAGTAAATTATAGTTACACTATTAATACACCTCTGCCATACCTCAAATTTTATGTAGGTGTTATAAGAAATGTCGATGGTACCAGCGCCGATCTATGACACCATTTTTGACTGTCAGAGCTAGTCAATATCTCCTCATAGTATGTACATTTCCCCTTTTAAAATGTTATCTATTTATGTACATTTTTGATGTACGTTTACATTGCTTATTATTCAACTTCAGGTAATTTGGAACGACAGTGGCGCCAACTGTCGAAAATTGGTCGTACCAACTCAGAAACCTTCTTTGGATGAGCCAAAAACGGTACAAAAACTTTGCTAAAGTTCATCACATGATCAAATGATCAATTACAATTCTATAAATGACATACAGACAGGCAAACATTCATTTTTATATCTAAGACGATTATGTGCAGTATCACCTTTCTAGTTGGTTTACCTGTGAGGGCACGGGAGACGGAGTGGGTGGTTGTTGAACGATCATTTCCAACTCGTCTTCAAGCGGGAACTTGCCTGGGGTCGTTACGGTCACAAATGAGTCGTCAGAGGTCTGAAAACAAATGTAAAGTAATCAACAACATTTGCTTTATCAATTTTTCTGAAGGAGAGGGTTTTTAAAACTTTTTAGTGAATCTTCTTAATTCAAAAGCAATCACCGATCTCCGTAACATGATCTGAAAATAAATTTTACGTTTTACCACTATTTCACGCTACACTTAGGATGTTGGCTTGCTCTGAACGACAGCTGCTGCCTGAACACATTTTGTTTTTAGTGATAGATTTTCAAACTTGAGGGTAGGTATTTATCTAGGTACTGGAAAGTACCCGACCACCATACTGTCAATTTGATGACTATGTTATATTCACCGGAAGCTCAAGTCATTGATGGGGATAGAACCTTCAGACGACCTTCGACCTTCAGTTTGACTGCCGCGCTACCCCCCATGGCTGGTATTGAAAAACAAATTAAAAAGGTTGTTGAAACAGTGGATTATTTAATGTGTACTTACAATATTATTAAATATAGTTTCATCAGTGGAGCTGGTGTACGACGACGGCCGCGGCGACGGCGGAGGCAGCAGTTCGTTGCTCGAGTTCACTTGAATCTGTAAACAATATAACAATTTACATAACACCTGACCAACTTTTACCAACGCGTTCAATGTTGCGTAATATTTCCGCGTTAAAATGCTTCACTTCGCGAATAATGTACGCTTTGTTTATTTGTACTACAACTGTAATGATACTGGAAAACTGTGCTGATAATAACTATTATTTTATTTTTAAAGCTTTTCTAATGATGTCACATAAATCTGCTGAATCTGAAGCATTCACATATCCCACTAATATTATAGATGTGAAAGTTTGGATGGATGGATGGATGGATGGATGTTTGTTACTCAATCACGCTCAAAAGGCTGGACGGATTTGGATTAAATTTGGTATGTAGATACTTCAGGTCCCGGAATAACACAAGGCTACTTTTCATCATCATAAATCATCACCACGCGGGTAAAACCGCGGGGCGCAGCTAGTATGTATATATAACTTGCAAATAAATTTAAAATATTTTTAACAGGTATATTTTATGCAGTCTCCCTTGAAACTAAAATAAGAAATAAAATGTATTATTATTATTTTTATTAAACTCTGTATCAGGCAAATTATTTTTAGTTACACTTTCGCGCCTAAATAGCTAAATAAATTTTGATGAACTTTGGTACAGAGATGAATGGGACATTTAACAACTTGAGACTGGCTCCTATTTCGATGAATTTGGGGAAATTACGATGGGCGTTGCTTAAACTTTGTATGATTTTATTTTTTAAAACTATATCAACGTGAGCGAAGGTATAGTATAGGTACGCAAAATCTAGACTATTAAAAATACATTGTCAATACAATTTCAAGAACCAAATAAACAGGACGAATTCTGCAGCGAAAGCACCGTTGCGGAAGTTTCCTTTCTGAAAAGAATAAAAACTAGCCCATTGGTTTGGTTGCCGTCTGTTTTTACGCAATGACGAAACACAAATGAGAATAGGGATGAATTTCATTCAATAATGTAACCACTAATGGGAACGCAGAGGAAGTAATATTGCGTTATGGGTAAATAGACAGTAAGCGGATAACTTATAACCTTCTTCCTGAATCAGACAATCTCTGAGTGGACTCCAAATGAAAATGAGTATAGAAGTTATTTTGTGATAATATATCAAAGTTAGTTACCTGCTTCTTCATTTTGGGAGGCAGCGCCGGTGGCTCAGTTGGTATTGGACTAGTGCCACTAGATGTAGTCATGCTCACGCTGTCTTCCGAACCGCTGGAAACATAACAACAATATTATAAATGACAAAGTAATAGTCTCCGAAAGAGGTCGTAATAAACGCATTTACTTAGCATCAGCAGGTTTCAAGCTTGAGAATCCATTCTAAGAAATCGAATCAAATCAATTCATTCATTGTCACTATTTAAATTTTAACAATGATTGTCAGTGTTGAGAGATATGTGAAGCAATGATAAGCTAGCTGTGTGAGCGTCGGCTGACAAGCTGATAACTGCTTATTCAATTACCACCCTGGGCTTGAGATGAACAACGTCATCAAATCCACAGTATTGTTTTAGTACTTTCATGTACACGCCTGGCTACCACCCTTAAGTTTAAAAACAGTTACCAACACACAGGCAGCTGTCCTTGAATCAGATAAAATTCTAGGTAAAGCGTTGCCCACATCGTCACCGACCATTAAGTGAGATTGTGACCGATCGCAAGGATCTATAAAGTATACAAAATTGGTATAATTTTCATCAACAAAATGAGAAACCAATAATTTAAGGATCTGACTATAAAATGCGAGTTTGAATAGTATTTTCACGCACACATATTCTAAGCGAACAAAGTAGCTTGTTCGATTTAGAAAACGTGGAATGTTGTTAATTATAAAAGACATTAAACTCATTCTTGATTAATTTACAGTTACGTTAGCTTAGAGTAGAGTGATACTTTAAAGGTTAAAAAAATTGCCAACCGAGAGATTCCCTTTCCTTACCTTAAAGGAGGGTTTCCAAAATGTTGAACCGTGAATGACTGAGCAATAGATCTTTGAACTTGATGTTGACGCTGTATTGTTATTGCACCGGCACCGGTCAGTTGGCTACTGAAATAAAGCAAAACATTTAATATTAATTACTGAACGACAGTAACAACGAAACTGTGTTATAATACTAAAAACGCATTTTTATATATTTCTTACACTCAAACCTTGTCCTGCTGGCATTCAAACCCAGAATCCCCGAGGACCAGAAGTCATGCCACTAGCGACTGAGCCACGGCGACCGTCAATATGTTTAGATCAATCTGATTACTGGTATTATAAATGTCCGTATTCCAAAAGGATGCTCAGTCATAATACATACACATATATATTCACGCCTCTTTCTCTTATGGTTAAGCAGAGACCACAGCCTTCCAATTGCTACGATTCCGACAAACTTCTTTCGCTTCATCCATGTTCATCAGGCCTTTCTAAAGCGTCGGTTTAGTTCCTTGACCTGGCCCTTTCTTAAAACTTCCTCAATCTGATTTCGGACTTCCGCCTAGTCCTTCTTCTTCAAACACTATCACTTCACCCATGTATACCTGCTTAGTCATAATATCGTCCAATATTCACATAAATACCATAGATTATATATCAACATCAGGACATACTTTTTTCTTTAATCAGCAGTTACAGTTCGTTTCCAAACATTGTTCTGGTAATAATACACCTTTTTTATTATAAAACCTCAGTGTCCCTATAATGGAATTTGTAGAAAAATATGATATTAATTTCTCTGTCAGGTTGTTAAATTCTATAAACCTAATGATGTTATAAACGCGAGTCTGTAAGAACCCTTTATTAAAATAAAACACAAATAACTACTTACAATACTGCAGCTATTACAATAACATTTGAGCAATCCACTCAATGATATTATATGTTTATATGAGGTAGATGTCGCACAAGCGCGCGGAAACTGGGGCGGCAAAATTAAGTCAATTGTAGTAATTTTGATTACGACGCGTATTTCAAGCGCAAGTCTAAACATATAGCTATCCTTCTCTATATTATTTGTACCGTATTATCCGTCGCAGTAAGCATGTTTATGTCGTAAAGGAACAAAATCTGAGCACCGCGCAGTATGAATATACGTCATCTTCGTAGTCGTATAAAAAATGGCAATTTTCAGACAGTAAATAAATGTGATACTTATAAATAAAATTGTTGAGATATTTACCTGGCTAGATTGGATGTGTGGATGGAATGGCGGAACATGTCTGGCGGAGCCACGGCCGCTGCATTCGGCGGGTGACTGCAGTTTCCGAACATTTCCATATACGCCATTACTGCACAAATAATAATATTTATAATAAATTAACTGATAAGCACCAGGCGTAGTGAAATTAGTATGGCGACTGTACTTTCTAGTGATTCGACTAAAGGGTTCTTGAATTTATATTGTAAGCGAACATGGAACAATATATATGGATTCATATCTTTTATCACTTATATTATGAGGTAAGGCTGTGGTATAAGGGTGAGGTAAATAATGACTTAGGATATCGCATCCGCTTGCGTTGAAATTAATATTTAGCTATTGGTCAACAGGAGGTGTCACATAATAGTTTAATGCTTCTTGATTTTTATTAAATTTTCTGATCAGATTCAATTAGCAAGTGCAAATGTATCAAAATATGACAAGAATTATGGATGACCGAGGCATGAAATAAGGAAAACTAGAATGTAGTACGATAACAGTCACGATAATTTCTTTTTCCAAAAACCATCCAAACCAATTTCATTACACCTTTGAATGTTATTATGATACACAAAAGTACATTAGGCGAAGCATGTGCTCCTTCCGAACTCTGCAGTCGAAATAACACGAATAAGCAAGGACACGTGATCATGTCTGTGAACAAGCTCTAATTACATTCATCATCTCAGGTGATAATTAACAACACAGAGAACCGTGTTTTCGTGTTGTTAAACGATAATTTTAAAGCGCCGGTAAGCCTGTTTATACAGAACGCGTGTTCATGTGCCACGTGAACAGATAAGCGAAATATGACATTACCTTGAACTCGAGTTTGAAAACTTATGAGTCTGGCAGTCGGTTCTATACAGTCACTTGTTTATTTTTTTAAAACAATCATTTCGAATATTAACTCCAGAGAACAGACGTGTTATGCCCAAGTTCTAAACAAAATCGTATGACTTTGGAACAGACATGTTACGCCCGAGTTTTAAACAAAATCGTGTGATTTTGGATTTCATAGGGTTCAAATAAGGGCATGACTTACACTAAATATTAGATTTTTGCATGCAGCCATGCCGTATTTGCATAGTTCATGTTACAATCATGGACATACTATAACAATTAAGCTATAGTATGTCCATGATGAGCATTCTCCACCGATCCGTTGATATTATCACGATGAAAATATTATTTACTTTAGAATAAACTAAAGGTCAGATTCAATATATGCTCAATAGTTGAATCAAATCAGTACCCAAAGCTTCCAAACCAGTTCTCACCATGCATTTTGCACTAAAGTGATACACAATGTCCTCTAGAATAGTGTCAGTTACAATAAGCTGTGTTGGTCGCTAAAAGCAAGAGACGAATGAACCTCCAATTAGTCTTCTTCTTGGAGTGGATCTGAAATGTTTGTGAGAAGAAAACAACAGCCTCGAGTCATCGTAGCCTCAATAGGGGTTCAGTTGTTAAAGCATTTTCAAACAACCAACAACGTCTAAAGTGACAGATTAATACTATACACCAATAAAGGTTTTTTTAACTGCTTAAAAGTTTAAGGTAAGACTTGTAATTACCAGTATGACAGCAATCAATTAAACAAATATGAGTTATGGACTGGTAAACCATTTTATATGTAATAACCATACAGTTATCTGCCAATTTACTTAATACAAGATTTATATCAGGATATTTACAAACTCTAATGATACAGTATAATGTATTAATGTAGATAATTTTATTATTGAATTTGATGTGATTTTGACACATAATGTAGAAAACACGGGAATTACTCACGTTATAAGTCAGAGGGTTCCCGACTTATACATTCATAATGTAAATAATTGTAGTAATTGTAAGTATATAAATATTGTTTTGTAAGCGGGTTTCTACCCGCTAATAATTTATTCTGTTAATAAGATGATAATGAATAATAAAAATTCTGAATAATAATTATTTAGATTGTTTTAGGGTCTTTCCGTTATGCCACATGACGAGTTACTATTTAAACGAGGCAATAGAGAACTCGAGGCGAATATTTCACGAATAATTGGTTCGATTGAGAGCTAAATAGCGCTGAACATGCATAGATCCACTCACCGCTGTACGCGACGCTTTGGAACACTGCCGCGCCGCACCGGCACAACAGACAAACATGCCGTTATAGCCCCACAATATTCACAGTACATACATATACCAACACTCCCGGAAATTATACGGACATACTTATAACCCTATTTAAGCCCTCGATCTGGCAATCTAACTGGAAATACATATTTTTGCCTTAGGCTTTATACCAGGGTATTAGAGTGTGGTCGAACTTAGTCTCAGCGCCTATTTATGGAATCGTGGCAAGCGGGCCGTGACTTTGGGCGTGTCGTTTATTAAATTCGCAAGCAAAAGATTGTACTAAATAACTTGAAGGGAGACTTTAAACGAGAACGCCTGTCGATCTGAATGAAACGCGACGCCGCCATCGGGAGCGGGAGTCTTCGTAGACTAACCCTTAGAGACCGACACTGGCTGGCTATTGTTACTTCGATTATAAAACAGTATTTTTAAACATGACCATCTTTTGCACGACGCAAAAGATGGTCATGTTTAAAAATACTGTTAGCCAAGAAACGTACAGAAATAATCAAGAGGAAAATTATTATTCCTAAGTTTGTATGGCGTCATTCTATTAGTATAATGCCCGGGAAATTGGAACAAAGAAAACTGCCTTAAAAGGGGTAGGGTTATTAGTATCCGTTTACACCATAGTACACGATCAATAAATGAAATGCTTTCAACCATTGTAATCACAAATGTCGGTATGAAATAAGTTGTTAAGTTTTAATTAAAAGTGCCCACAAAAGTTGAAAACACTTCAGCCATTGAGAGCAACATAGTCACTGAAGATACGACAATAGAGAGTGCATTACATAATATGTAGACCAATCATTTATAACAAGGATAGAAAAGTCAGTGCACGAGTAAGGAACACATAGCATACATTTGCCGGCACGTTTGTGCGCGAGATCCGTAAAATTACAACTTTGATGTGCTTGATTCCACTTTCGTTAGCTTTCATCGACAATTTGTATCATGCGGCATGTAACATTCAATTTTGCATGCACTGTATTTTGCATTCTGACCCCAATTCAATAATAACCGGTGCAAAATGAAAGTCTTTATAGATATCCAATTGTAGAAATGCAATAGACAACCAAAAAATAAACAATGTCGATTACCCCACATATAAAACAAGTTAAAAGACAACCGTAGCAAAATTATATATAAGCATCTTTAACAAAGTTTTTTTTTTTTTTTTTTTAATAATATGGGACAACATTCACACAAGGTCTTCAGGTCGCAAACTAGGCAGAGCCTGTACTATGGTAACCTGATGACTGATATATATACTTATATACATAGACACACCCAGACACAGATCAAACAGACATGTTCATACACACAAATGTTTGACCTGTCCGGGAATCGAACCCGGGACCAGCGGCTCATAAGGCAGAGTTCTACCAACTGCGCCAACCGGCCAGTTAATAGTAAGTCATGGTAGTTTTTGAGATATGCCTAATAGCTACATATTTGTAAAGATAAATTCAACTTTACTGAAATTATGATATCAAAAATAGCAACACACGATATTTTTTATTATACTGTATAGATCTAGCGTTTGTTGACCACTATCTCACTTGATGGTCAGTGACGATGTGGTCGAAGATGTTATCACGCTAGACCTAGAATGCTCAATGCTTTAATACTATAGTAGAGCTGTACCATGGTAGTCCTTTCGCAATTATCTATTAATAATTTTTAGGTTGTGGTGTGGTCGATTGCTATATAGTGCTGCCTAGGTAAGGCAATGCTGACACTCTATAGAATATTACTCTATCTTAATATTACGTTAAAGTACATAACGGCCACTCTACCGACGTCATCAAATTAATGTGTTAATTTAAGTAATTGAATATGTACTATATACATATTGGTAATATTTGTGAATAGAATGGCTCTCAAGTTACTCGCCATTTTTTCTCAGTAGTCTCTCTATTCATTTCGGAACTCGGTGTATTTTAAAATTTTAGTCGATTTTATTACGTTCATAAGACTAAGTGTATGCGGCGTGCCTCAATTGAATAAATAATGTTGACTTTGACTAAAACCTTCTAAAAAGGTTGAATCACACAAGATCCACGAGTTGACGAGTGGATCTGCCCATATATCTTGCATGAGCACACTTATTTACAATATTGGCTATTGCTTTTTATGATGAGTATACATATTCACACAATTCGATCCCATTTAAATTAAGCTATAGTGCGTAAAATATATTGACAATAATGATTATTAATCAAGATACATGAAATTCGTAAACTCGTCTTCGTATTACAAAATACTCACTTGCATCAATAACCAGCACACACTAATACACTCATAAGATCTTCTGGCACCGGGGGTGTTGTTAAACGACGTAACAAAAATTAAATAAACAAAAACAGACATGAATCAACAAACAAATGATTACAGCCACATTGAACCTCCAGCTACAAGGAAGGGTCACTCACTACTGACTAACAACTCTTTTTAGATGACAATTTGCAACACTTTTTCCAATTCACGACACTTTTCAATAGTCAATCACATAAATATTTTGCTACAGAGGTCTTATGTAAGAAAAATAGTGTAGTTTATAAAGGTGTGTGTACTGACTGTGTTTCTTTTTGAGCGGCAGCGGCGGCGGGCGCGGCGCGTGGTGGTCTGCGAGCGTGTGCGGGCGCGCCTCGCCGTGCAGCGAGCACGCCGGGGATGCTCTGCAACGAGCCAACGGGGCTACTCTTAGCCACACATTCACTATTATAGCGCACGGCAACACTACGCAGTAAGTAGCTTGTCTTGCTTCTTTGTCGCCGCACTTGTACTCCTCCGGTAGCGTTAAACAGTTTCGTGATCATAAAGATGCCGATTTTTGGGCTTATTTTAGATTTTTGTCATTTCATTTACTTGAATTTTGAGAGATTCGAATATTTAAAGAGAAGATAAGACAGTTGTCAAACTCAAACTTCTAATAATAAAATAAAAATAAAAACTATTTTTTTATCTATAAGCCGACTCATGATAAATGACACAAAATGCGGATACACATATCGATTACTACTTCCCAGAAAGTAAAATTGACATCCCCAATCTTTTTTCTACCAATACTGTTTGTTAAGACTTTTCTGCTTAAGCACGCGTCTAGGCTGACACAAAATTATGTATTAAGGCAAATGGTGCGCGAAACTATATGCAAAAAATTAAAACTTTAGAATTCTCAAGACTTAGACTATTAGCCGGTAACAAATTAAACAATCTTCGAGATTTTTACATCAAGTATTGGTACGCTAAGTTTGAAAGTGCCACTTCTAAATCCCTTTGACTCGGTTAAGATTGAATATCGAGGAAAGTATCCACTTATATAGAGTAGTAAGACTCATTGCTTTATTTTTGATTTGGTTCCTGAGAGCTTACACCGATTTCGTTTGAGCAAAGATCTGTTTAGAAATATACGAATACATTCCAACACAATTCATAAAAAAACTGTATAATTTTCAAGCGTATCTGTTCTAAAACGACAGAATTCACGATCGCATTCGTTTTATGTTTACATACAAAACTTTAAGAAACTTAATAATGAATATTGAAATTGTCTGCTAGTTGATTAACACAATTTCTGTACACGAACGTATGGCACTTAGAATTGCATAGACACAATAAAAATACGAGTAAAGATAAATCAAAGGCTACTTCAACTCTCAAGGCTGAATGTGGTAACGGTGATTTACCCGATTTCGACACGGAAGTTATTTTGAGCAAACAACACACAACCCTAATAGAAATCTTGTGCAAGTCTTTTATTGAACGCAAAATAATGACATTTATAAGCAACGAGGCTGACTATCTGCAGTCATGTTCAACCATTGAGTAATATCCTCGGAAGGTATACGTGTGTTCACTACTTCCGTGAAATCATATTTGTATTTTCACAAATAAACAATATGTATACTTAATTGTATACCTATGAGAGAGTATACTAAAGCAATATTTGAAGAACTTATTTTATGCAACCTTTGGAAAACAAGCAGACATGCCGACTAATGGTAAGCAATCACCGTTGCTTCTGGATATCCGTATCATTGGGAGTAACTAAGTAGGCACAATATTATATACTATATTTTGTTACTCAATTATGCCAGAGCGGTTCGACATATCCAAATTAAATTTGACACATAGATTAGAGTCTGGAATAGCACATAGGCATTGTTATTAAATCAAACGGGGCTTGATCGCGAGAAAAACATTTAGTAATACACATAGGCACAGGCACATATACACAACAGCACATAGGCAACTTTAGATTCGTAAAATTTACGGTAACAGGCTAATAGTACTTAGATGTACTAAATGTGAACGCTAGATTTTTTTATCGACAAAATAAATAATGTTACATCATATCTGAGAGGATATTGTCTCGATGTTTCGAACTGAGTAGATGGCAAACATAGCAAAAGCTGGTTACCTTATTTCCACAGTGGGGAAGCTCTGTTGTACGTCCGCTCGAATATTCCTCCGCGTCTTCACCGGCAGCTCTGGCGGGGTTTCGCTTTCGTCTGACGTTATGCTCGCCAGTCTGCCGTCAACAGAAGCGGTTACGAAAGTGTTAGAAGCATGGATTAGGAAACGCGAAGATGGTCGTTTACAATTGTTGTAGAAACATAAGCAAGCTTGTACCGTGACACTGTCTCCTCGCCGCGTGTAAAATAGCACAGATGCAAGCGTTTTATTACCATAAATCGCTGTGAAATACAATTTAACTCAACTGTCTCTGTGTTTTGCATGTGTAATCTTACCAAACTCATCCTGATGACCGGAAATTATTTAAAAAAATATAAGCTGTGCCGTTGACTGTTGACTCTCAAAAACTATGGTTAGTAAGTGTTATTTACAATTTGTTAAGACACAATATGTTAGGAAATATTGAAACAGTACCTTTCAGTGTGAACCGGACTCAAATCACGTTTTGTGTTTAACATTCACGGTACTGACAGTTATTAACTCCCACATAGAGCAATTATCGAAGTCCTTTGTCACGCAAAGTAAATTCACACTGATTACCGACAACGTTCATGCTGGCGTGATACTTTCTACTGCAATAGAGTTCCTTTCAGAATTTAGTTAGTAAAAAAAAACAATAATCACTACTATTTTCTATGTGTCTCCATTACACCACATGGTCACTAACCAACAAACAAGATAGCGGTCTAAAGCTAAACCGTGAATATCATACACTGAAATGTATATTTGGTAATTCATTTTACTAAGAAATAGGACCGATACTGTACGCAATTCTATATTTTAAAATATTGTTAGGTCTTGTTATTAAATCAAACGGGGCTTAATCGCGAGAAAAAACATTTAGTAATTTATTTACCTCGACGTTTCGACCAATGCAACTTGGTCGAAACGTCGAGGTAAATAAATTACTAAATGTTTTTTTCTCGCAATTAAGCCCCGTATGATTTAATAACAATGTGTTCGAATCGCGAAAGTAAAAAATTACAATTGTTAGGTCTTATTCTGATTCGAATTGGTGATGCCGAGTGCAGCGTTGACGTTCGGCTCAGGGTGTTTTGTGCATTCCCTTCGCCAAGCACTACCCGAGTCATCCTAACTTCTCAATATAACGGAGCATGGCTCTGGGTCGCTGGGTCGTTAGGTCTTTTGTAACAGAAAATATCACATTCAGCATTGCAGACGCCTACCGTTTCTGAAACCCCTTCTTTTTGAAAATGTAACATTTTGATGTAGGTCCAACATTAAGGGACAATGGTAAACATAAGCTAAACAGACGTGAAGGACACTCACTTTGCGGAATGGTGCGATGTTACACTGTTCGTATTGGTTACATTCATGCGGCTCTCAAAGCTCTGTACTGTGCACCTGACTTCGCTCACACAGTCTGTACTGTTAAAAGTACTGCAAAAACAATAACAGGAAGCTTTGAAAATGATAAGGAAAACGGGGAGTCTTACCCGTTCCACTTACATATCTAGATTATTTTAGAAACAAACACAATGCAAACCAATTAAACAAAAATGTGATATTGAAAAAGGGTTTAAATAGATTAGAATAGTACGTGCAAATCAGTGACATGAAAAGACAAAAACATAATACAATCATACTTTATAAAGACTAGGATAATCTTCAGAACTGCAATCGTATCACACTCCGCACAACTTTTACCTTTAAAGCCTACTTTGCAAAAAGTTTAGGTCATTTCCAAGACAGGTGTTAAAAGAAAATTGATCGGTCATTATTTCATATCATAATATATCATCATTTGTTAATAAGAATTATCTTACAAGTCACATTAAATACTTTTTTAGACTTTTTTTATAATATCTACTATCAATTCATTTGAAGTAATTAGGGTGAATCAGTTAACCATTCATCAAAAAACTCGTTTGTATCATAATATGCTTTGTCAACAAGTAGGATTTTAAGCTTATGGAAAAAAGAGTTCAAGCTAGGTGCGTTTTTTTTATATTTTCAGGGAGCGCCTTGTAAATTTGTATACCCATAAAGTAATCTTCCTTTTCAGAGTTGGTGAGCCTTATTTTAGGAAACTCAAGAATATATTTTCGCTTAGATTGGCGGCTTTGGAATGAGCCACGATGATTCGCAATGATATGCAATAGACTGGTACATCTTTACATATTTTTCTAGATGTTAGTTGCCCAACGTTTCTTTCTTTTCTTTCTTTCTTTCAACGTTTATTGCCACAATATAGAACTGAGAAAATATATATACATAATGTAAATTAAATGTAATAGAAAAATTATGCGCAGGTGCGACTGCGGGGTGAAAAAAGCCACGTAATTTGCCAATTTGCGTAAAAAAAAAGGCGGCTCCGATTTTTTGATTGCGTAAAAAAAAATAACTCAAAAAGGTTTTAATCATTTGAACATGTTACTGGCCAGTTATTAAAGAGCCGTGATGTTTAAAAAAATTAGCCTATGTGTTGTTAATAAATCAATCGGGGCTTCACGTTTTGACCAAGTTGCATTGGTTGTGGTCACGAGAAGACTGCCTAGACTAGAGCCTATGTGTTATTCCGGGACCTGAAGTATTTACATGCTAATTTTCATCCAAATCCGTTTAGCTGTTGTGGCATGATTGAGTAACAAATATCCATCCATCCATCTAAACTTTCACATTTATAAAATTAGTGAGATTTTTTACTTAAAATCCCCTCATTATTTGTCGTATTACGAAAATGAAATTGGCCTAGTTAAGATCATTGACAAGCACATTACATACCAATGTCTGAAGTTATTTTAACATTGAATGTAACTGTTAGGTGAATAACGATCACAGTTCTGAAGATATCAAATACCCATTAGACACATGATGATAAACAAAAAAAAAACCAATTACCTATCTGTATGGTTGGAATAATGGTGTGAAGAGAATGAAGACGTGAAACAGTGTTCTGTGGAAATCTCTGCGTGACCCACAGACACAAACCCAGACTCGTTGGAGAAACTGAACAAACCAAACACAATACACACATAAATAATAATAATAACCTGACGATTTTTTATTTAGAGGAGAAATTAAGAATACATTTTGAAAATAAATAATAGTCATGGTAAAGAGAAAGACTAAGAAATGAAGAAAAAGATGCATCCTAAAATATTGTATGAGCCTGTCAGCTCAAAGGAGGCCTATCCTCATTTCTTAATTACTTATATATCTACTATACAAATTAATTATTGCTCAAATTTGAAGCGGAGCCGGCGTCTAGCATGGACTGGTCAGAATATGAAAAAAATGGGGAGCTTCTTTTACGCTGACAGCTTCATATGCTGTCGTTACAGCTGGAATCATCGCTGCTTAAATACCTAGTAAAATCATCTTCAACAGTAGTGAAGTGGATAATATATTTGGTCGACTGTACCAAACTCAAAAATTAAACATATTGTAGGCTGATTATAAATGTATAAAACACGGGAGTTACTCACGTAATAAGTCAGAGGGTTCCGACTATAGTTTCAACCACATTCGGTGGTCTTTTTCAAGGAGAATACGGGGCGCTCGCGGACGCGGTGAATTTGTATTTTTGAAAATATATTAGTTTAATTGGTTCAAGCTATGTGCCTAGCTTTATAGGGTAAGCAAAATTAATAAATATTATATATTTCTGTTAACTTTGTAGGCTATTATTTACCTTAATTTGATTATCTATTTTATGACATTAGATAAAGTAGTGTATGAAACTGCACATAATTTGGTTTTATTATGATACAGTTTCATCACTATTTTATTTTATTTTTGATAGGCTGATTGATAAACATCCATCAAAAAGTCACAGAGTAATAATCTACGTTTCGAGATATAAACACTTGCAGTTACATAACCTGTCCAATTGTCCAATGGTCGGAACGATACATGAACGATATAGAAGGGAACATTAACACTATTACTAATAACCGAATAAAATCAAGTTCAATAATACCATATCACTAATTCATTAGTCATCGATGCCATCAAGAATTGAGTAAAATGTGAAATTAAAGACTTGCAAAACAGTAGGAACAAAGGATAATATATATAAAATAAGAGACAGTACATACTGTTTGACGTACCGATTGTGGTTCGAGTGTGAGTGCGCGTGGGCAGAGTTGATGTGAGACTCTTGCGACTCCACTGAAGCGCGCATCTCTCCGCCGTTGTTGCAGCTACACATGCCTACCAAACAATACATAATTTACAGTACACCCAGCCTATCTTTGTGGTTCTTTTATTCTGTACTTTTATGTTTTTTATACTGTATAGATCCTGCGTTGACCGCTATCTCACTTGATGGTCAGTGACGATGTGGTCGAAGAGGTTATCACACCTAGAATGCTTACTGGCTCTCAAGGACTACTGCCTGAACACACTATGTATTTGGTGACAGTTTTTCAAATTTGAGGGTGTACTAGTACTTGCCTGGCTAGCTACTAGCCAGGCAAGTACTCGAAAGTACCCTACCACCATGCTGGGAAATTGATATAGGTGTTACCTTCACCGGAAGCTCAAGCCTTTAGTGGGGATCGAACCAGCGTCCATCAGTTTGATAGGCGACGCTACCAGCGCTGAGCTATCATCGCTTCTGACGTTATGCTCAGTGAACGTTTGACTATGTACCGGTAAAACAGTTTGTGAACGAGATAGAATGATGCGTAAAACGTAAGTGGGTGAGCGAGATAGTTATGCAATAATTAACTCCAGTGCCCAGGGATTCACAAAAAGGTACTAAATAAACTAGGTGCATACAACTACAACTTTAGACAAACTTACGTTGTGACTACTGTATATTTATATGTTTATTGTTATTCTTCTTATTGGCTCTGCATTAGGCCAGTGTCAAGAAGACTTTTATCAATAATAAAAAACCGTCCCCTCAGAATGTATCTGCAATGAAAGAATAAATTCGGACAGCTGGTGGAGTGCTTTACTATAGCTTAGTCGGCAAAGCAACAGGACGGTATTCTGTAGTCGTGGATTCCAGTCCAATCAGTAGCCGAATTTTTCCATCAAAATGTGAGTATTCTATTAATGTTTAAGTTTTGTTACAACAGTTGTAGGCATACACTAAAATAGTAAAATTTCACCTCAAAAGGCCCTCCTCAATTTCTCAAATTCAGTTGTAAAGGACATTTTACTGAAACTTTACATGAAAATTCTGCATGCAGAGAAATAAAAAAGAGATGATTTGCCATTAAGACCGTTTTGGACCGCTTACCTGACAATTAATAGTCAATAATTCACCATTTTACACATTAACACCCGAAATAAAACTCATTTTAGAAAATAAAACCAAATGCAGATTTTCTCCACAAACATTTCCCGCCATAAGTAGTATGTTTTTGGCAAGCAACAATAATTCTGATGTGTCTATTCTACGCAACGTTCAAAATATTATTGCAATAATTTTTTATTGGTTTGAAGCCAATTTATAAGTTCAGTATAGCAAAGCATGCGAGTAAAGCAACCTTACGCCTCTACATCGCTTGCCTACTAAGGATTAAATATACGCCTTTGTTTAACATATTATTATAATTTTCATATTAATCATAGAAGGTCGACGCTTGTGAAAGTGACGTAGCGAAACCACACATTATACACGAAACAGTAGCCCTAGATAAAGTAACATTCTACAAGCGTTAACGCAAAGAAAACAAAAAAAATGTATGAGACTGACACTTCAATGCGATATATCACGTGATCAACGAGAACAAATATTCATCGTTAGAGAAAGAGAATCGCTATGAAGCGATGCATCTTGTTTAGACGTATGTCGTATGGCGTAGTAAGGCCCACAGGTCTTATTACGCCGCATTTTCAATTTTATGTCAGACAGTATTACATAACATACTATTTCAGTATATGTATACTGTGTCACCTACAGAGATACAGATATTTGACGTGACATAACCGGACGCACAAGTAAGTAGGTGACGCCAAATGTAGCGCGTACCGATTAAGTCCGAGTTTGGCGGTGTCGTGAACACGTGGTCATGGTTATTTTCGTGTAGATTCGAGTTGCGGTCCTCGTCATTTGATACGTTCAGCATGGAGTCCAGCGAACCGCTGCTGTGAGACTGGAGGGATAATCTGGAACCGGAAAACAAAATATTTTATTATAAATATCATAGCAGGAAAGAGGTAAACTAACACGCAATGTCCGATGCAATATTTGCTGCTGTACGTAGATGAAGTCATGGCAAATTAAAATTAAGTGCCGTTTCGTTTTAAATAAAGTGGTTTATATTTCTAGTAGCGCCCCGCGGTTTCACCCGCGTGGATTACGGTTTTCCCGCTACCTCAAATATCCCTCGGGAACTTTTTCGGGGATAAAAGTAGCCTATGTGTTAATCCAGGGTTTAAACTATCTCCGTACCAAATTTCATCGAAATCGGTGTAGCCGTTTGAGCGTGAAGAAGTAACACACATACACAAATAAACACAAACTTTCGCATTTATAATATCAGTAGAATGTTCATTCAAAATAAATAGGTACTTTACTATTTTGTTCTTTAGCAACTACCTAACTAAAGATTTAGATGCTATATCAAACCCTTGTTCACAAATTGGAATCAATGATGAAATAACTGAGGCATGACGTGAGTATAAATAAATATACATCTAAACTACACATTGCGATAGGTCGGGAACTTGACATCTATCATATCAATGGACAGCTTCAAAATGGAGCTGTTGAAACAAAAACAAATATTACTTATAAGTAACAACAGGAAACAATCTACGAAAAACAACTGCGATTTAAGATCAACTACCGACTACAGCTGTTATAAACGGCCATAATTGGACATAAACGCGATTTCTCCTCACATTGCGGTAGGTGTAGAACCTGTCCCTTGGCTCATGAACTAACCTGTCAATGGACAGGCCCAGGAGCGAGTTGTCGTTTGCGGATTTACGCTTCGGCGGCAGTGGCGGTGCCAACTCGATTTTCCTGCAACACATCGCACTCTCACTCAATGTTTGCAACCTGTTGAGAAAGCTGGATATTGATATAAGTAATAGCCTTTACTTAGTGCTTGATGGATTTCTGTTTATGTTGAAAGTTGTTCAATTTATGTACAAGTATATATTAGACCTCTCAGTATCAAGATGCTTATAGTACCGGTTGTTGTAATCGATAAGTAACCTGCTTAGTAGTAAAGTATTACCGGATTATGTTTTGTTTTTGAACGATGAACATCGGATTATATAACGACTCACTAGAGAATGTTAGATTATTACGCTTTAAAAAGAAAATACGGCCATACATATCGTTTTTGTACAAGTGACATAAAACTGTCGATCCTATAGTAATAAATGCCACCTTATTCGTGTGTTAAAATAACTGGGATTATGTAACATTACAAGCTACGGGCTTGTGATGTTACATAATCCCAGTTATTTTAATAGTGCCCATATATATCTTTGAACTGAGCCTTATGCGCTATGAATTTTCTCGTCACGTCCATCATTTAGGATAAACATATAGTTTTAGGGCAAGCTGATGCATATGCATTTTACTAGTAAACAACTTCAGTCACTATCGAGCCATAATTACCCGTCATACTAAACTAATAGAAACTACCCATAATGACAGCATCGTCCAAACAAATGATTTTTTTGTAAACGGTATTCTGACTTCACTAGTTATTTTCAAAAACAGTAGTATTTTGATTTCCTATATTCCCCGTGTCGTTGGGACACGAGTTCAGCGCGTCTGTACGCATTCTTTATACATTTTTTAGCCGCCAAAACCGACAGCTATATGTATATTTTCTATATACAGGGTGTCCCAAAAGTCAACGTCCAACCGAAAACCCAAGCTAGGCCTAGTTGTGGGGGCTCTCAAAAAAAAAGAAAAAAAAATCTATCTCATGTAGTTTCGAAATGACAGCCATTTTTCTTAAATTGACACCCTGTGACGAGTTTACGACTACTGGGGCTACAAATGAGCTCTTTTATAATTTTATTTTTGTGTGGAGTAGTCTTAAGTGATGCTCCTACAAATTCCAATTCATCATTTGCACACAACTTCATTGGAATTTCAGAAAATATCCGTTTTATACCGAACCATGACGTGAAAATGACTACATCACTAAACTTTGACAGTCTGTACTGAAAAAAAAATCTACTATGCAATTTCGGCAAGTGCCCTTAAAAGTTGGCGCATTTAATGGGCTTTCCAAAATGGTATAATACTTACTAAATTATTTCTTAGACAACGAGAAAAAAAAAATTAAGAAAGTCGATATTTAGCTTATTATTAGTTAGTCATAAAACTTTCTCAAAATTATTCTAATATCATCTAGGCGTTCTGTAAGGTGTAATTAAAGAAAGAGACGAAGAAAAGTTAGAGCGGGATAGTGACGCTACTAAAAGAAAGAGACGAAGAAATGTTAGAGCGGGACGGAGAGTGACGCTACTTGGTGTCAGTGAATTTTTGGGATTGTTTAAATAAAAGTCAATTATTAAAAATCGAATGTTTATTTAAATCATATCAAATGTTCAAATTGCTTGCCATCAGCGCGTATGCACGCCCTACACCTTCTTAAAAACGATCGTGTAATCTGGCGGGCGAAACGTCTGGAATTGATGTGATCAGCGGCATCTTGAATTCTCTGACGCAGTTCCTCTAAATTTTCAATTGGTTTTTGGTAAACAATTTCTTTGACCGTTCCCCAATAAAAAAAATCAATAGGATTTAAATCCGGGGAACGGGGGGGCCACGTGATCTGACCGGATCGACCAATCCACCTATTTGGATATTCTTGATTAAGGAATTCTCTCACTGGGCGCGCATAGTGTGCCGGACAGCCATCTTGCTGGAACCACATGTCTCGATAAATGCTAAGTGGCACGTCTTCTAACAAATTGAGTAACTGATGTTGTAAAAAGTCCAAATAAGCTGCCCCATCGAGGTTTTCTGGCAGTTCAAAAGGCCCAATAATGGATCCATTTAAGATCCCAGTCCACATGTTTATTTTAAAGCGGTACTGTGACCTATCTTCTTAATTTTTTTTTTCTCGTCGTCTAAGAAATAATTTAGTAAGTATTATACCATTTTGGAAAGCCCATTAAATGCGCCAACTTTTAAGGGCACTTGCCGAAATTGCATAGTAGATTTTTTTTTCAGTACAGACTGTCAAAGTTTAGTGATGTAGTCATTTTCACGTCATGGTTCGGTATAAAACGGATATTTTCTGAAATTCCAATGAAGTTGTGTGCAAATGATGAATTGGAATTTGTAGGAGCATCACTTAAGACTACTCCACACAAAAATAAAATTATAAAAGAGCTCATTTGTAGCCCCAGTAGTCGTAAACTCGTCACAGGGTGTCAATTTAAGAAAAATGGCTGTCATTTCGAAACTACATGAGATAGATTTTTTTTTCTTTTTTTTTGAGAGCCCCCACAACTAGGCCTAGCTTGGGTTTTCGGTTGGACGTTGACTTTTGGGACACCCTGTATATAAGTAAGGATATGATAAAGAGTATATATAGCTAATGTTTTATAAGAGAATGTATCAACTTATTTATCGATTAGATCATGTTTCAAGTCAAATACCATAAACAGTTGAGCATCGGTCTCATTGCCATGTTGACATAAAGAAAAGCTGGAATGGTCGCCACATGAAATATTCCAACCTACATCATATAATCTGAGTAGCTTTGTTACACAGAACTCCAGCTCATCTAAAAAAAATACAGAAGAATCGTTGAGATTCGTGATAAAACCTTATTTATGCTATATGATGTTTGTCGCCATTACGAATGTAAGGCCACAAAATATTTATTAAAAAAGGCTTTCATACTAGTAATATGTACGGGATATTAGAATGGTAAATTTTCAATACTGGTTTTTACCAGAATTTGGAATATTGTAACAAAAGTGCGTGCATAATATTTTGCGGTATTGGGTTGTGGAATCGAACGTCTTCAGTGGGTTATTTTTTATGAGCTATAGTTTAAATGTTATCTAAATTGGTCAAGCCGTTCGCGCGTGACGCCGTGACGAAGGGAAATAGCGATTCATTTTAATTTATAATATTAGGATAGCGAACTAAATATTACTTATATTTAGGTACGAAAAATACTAGGATGACCTACTAGGATACTAGGCTGATATAGTCAGGTTGATAAAATGTGTTTCTTTTTTCATTACTTTAGATTAAGATTAAACATTTTTGACTTTAGCATGTACAGATTTTACATGTAACGGAAGAAATAGTCTGTAAAGCCTTTCCTTTTTTGTACTGGAAATATATACGGACTGCCGAAAGCTAAATCTGGCGGAGGTATTACAAATTGAAATATCATTTCTTTTTTTAAAAATGTCTGCTTGTACTTTTTATCTGAAAGGGGAATCCTACCAATTCGAAAGCAAATATCGATTTCCAAATGTGAATTGATGTTGCCCTTCCCACCTGTCTCTTTATCCGCTAACTAATTTTAAATAACGCGACGGATTTTGATGCGGTTTTCCCCGTTATATGAATACTTTTCACAAAAGGTAATTTACATTATAATGATGTAATAAAGCCTTAAGTTTATGTGAAGGCAAACAAGTAACCAAAAAACAAATTGTCACAGACCGCAGCCAAAGCGATTTCGTGTCGCGTGGCCATGGTTACAAAAAATAACAAACATAGTTGTTACGGTGCTTTTCAGCGCGACAAAACGCTGTCGATTTGTGAGGTGTAATATCTCGTTTCATTGTGACGAGTCATCTCTTTTTTTAACCGACTTCAAAATAAGAGGTTACTCCATGCAACCGTATATATACTATTATTTTTTTTTTATGCGTGTTCGCGGATAACTTCATCGTTTATGAACCGATTTTGATGATTCTTTTGTTTG
Source organism: Apeira syringaria (assembly GCA_934044485.1). NCBI lineage: Eukaryota > Metazoa > Arthropoda > Insecta > Lepidoptera > Geometridae > Apeira > Apeira syringaria. Next base: position 2,552,407 of record OW203662.1, read on the forward strand.
ATAGAGTAATACTTCCGTGGTGGTCCCATTTAAATTACATCAAAATCGAACAAGCTGTTTTGAGTTATACTCCAATAACTTACAAGTGCTACGCATACCTCGACGATATTATGGTTGCGGTTGAAAACATCGGAGAACATATTAAATTACAATTGATCCCGTGAGTAGCAAAGGTCACTAAAAAGGGTGAAAAAAAAGTTTTTACGAACCGACTTCAACACTCAAAAGTGTGAAATAACTTGTCGAAGTCGGTACCATGCGCGCAATATTGTAATGATAGTTACATTTGTGAACTATCATGGTACCGACTTCAAATAGTTATTTCACACTTTTGAGTGTTGACGTCGGTTCCAATTTTTGGTAAAAACAAGTTTTAAAATGAAAAAGGTTATTTACCGGTTAGGTCTGGCGGGTTTGGGTGGCGGTGAATCAGGCGCGTCCAATACTGACTCGGAGGAGTGCGAGGCCCGCACGCCCCCAGACTCGCCGCCCGGCTCGCCCGTCAGCAGTGACCGCTCTTTGGGAGTCAATGGTATATCTGGAACAATGCAATCACATTCTTTAAAAAGAAGAAACTATCGATCAATGAATGTTGGTGTCTGATCAATGTTCGTATGAATTCAGTTAATACAATATTGTTATGATTGATATAGAAGTAGAGGAAGGCAGAAGAACGTGTGGATGGACTCTGAAGAATGATATGTTTATGAAAGATGTGAGCACTGAGACGACCAATGATAGAAGTGAATGGAAGAGGAAAACATGTTGCGCCGATCCCACCTAGCGTGGGATAAGGACAAGAATAAGACAATATTGTTATGATAGATACAATCTTCACAGTAAGGTATCGATAGATATATGACAATTACATGTAATGTTCTAAACCTTAGCCGTATCTATTGTAGATAAATAAAAACGAATCAATTAAATCACGATCTCCTCGTGAAACCCAGGGACTCTAAAAATATATAAAGGTTCTTCGCAGACTTTTGAGTGTTAAAGTCGATTGCATTTTTTGTTAAAATGTTTTGATAGGTGGACTAGCTCGGAGGTAGCGTTGCTCGACGCGTACTCAAACCGATAATACGGTAACGTAAGTGTAGCCGGTTGTTTCTTATACAGTTCACTGATATATAACGGTCTCACATCTCCATAAACATATCTATTGACCATTGATGCAAATACTGACAATAACCATAAAAACAATGTGTTTCATATTTCTAGATGTTTTAATGTATGTAAAACTGCAAGCGCGATAAAGAAACAACATTACTGAAGTCATCTACGAGTATACTAATATTATAAAGAGGAAAGATTTGTTTGTTTGTTTGTTTGCATTGAATAGGCTCCGAAAATACTGAACCGATTTAAAATATTCTTTCACTGTTGGGAGGCTACACTATCTCCGGATGAAATAGGCTAATTTTTTTTTTAAATTAGCAATCCTTGTAATCTTGAACTTTGAAATTTTTTACCCGTTCGAAGCCGGGGCGGACCGCTAGTACTTATTATAAAAAAAGTATTATTCGTTGCTGTTCATATAGCTGTCTTACTAATACTACTAATAACTAGCTATATCAGAGCACGCAATGGTTTCCCTTAGACTGGTTAGTTAAAATGCTTTTTTAGCTATATTGTACTGTAAATCTAACTGCCAAATTTCACGATATTTAATTTTTGAGAATTCGGGAATTTACAGAAATCTACACACAATAACTTTACGTAGGAAATGTTTTACTCCCACTTGCATAATGCGTGGGGACTGCCAAGGATTGGTACTCGATGCCAGTCTGTTTCGTGATAGGTAAGTAGTTTAGGCACTAGAACGTCATCAATTAAAATCTGATACACTGGTCAATCCCATAAGCAGATAACAATGAACAAAATAAAAATAAGAAAAAAAAAGCTTTCATTTGGTAAAATAATGTACTAGAAAGAAAGACATACGTTTATTCGTGGCCTTATGCCACGAATAAACGTATTTCTTTCTTCAACACTACAATAAACATACACACCAATACAGAGAACAGAAAATAACAAACAAATAATAAAATATATATATAAGTACTCGTTGCTATAATATAGAACATTAGTTTGTATGCCGATGAAAACATTAGCGGGTTTAACCTACAAAAGCAAACAAAAATAGGTTTATTCAAAGCCTTAGCGACCTTACGGAAAACCAACTTGTTTATTACTCTGTAATATATATCAGTGTTTTGTGTGCGCTAACAAACATTGTGAAACGTACAAATAGACGACGCGTCAGAGGCATTCTCAACTGTGATAATGCAACTCGGATGCAATAACAACGGATTTGCTACACATCATTATGAGACAAGGCTTCAAGCTTCAGCACATCTACGACATTATATGCTTGCGCAATACACGTTACTAACACGCGTGCTAACGCAAGCTTGCCAACAACTTGACGTACAGGACAGATTAATTAGGACTTTAGCGCGTCGCTTTCTACACATTGTACATGTGCTTTATTGGAATAGAAATCCTATTTTATATTAGTATATATACAATAGACATAGAAGTTGACCTGTCCTGATAATAACTGAATTTAATAAAAATGTGCCATTAATGGCATAATTGGGTAAAAGACTCGGCATATTTTTTACAGTCTAATACTTAAACAAGCTTTACACAAATATTTGATCAGTTAAGTGACGAAACGCATCGGACGATTTTAATTAATCGTCGACACAAATATGATATAATAAATATTCTGGAACCGTTTTATTACCCGGTGTATGAGGTATAGCAATGTTAGTAAAAAAAGATAACAAACTGTAAGTAAATATACAACGAACGGAAGAAATGCGAAAGTTTAAAGGGAAGGATGTTTTTTTACTTAACCATGTAAGAACAGCAGAACTGATGTAGATGAAATATGACACAAACATAAACTAAAGTCTGAAAAAGCACATATGCAACTTTTTATGCCCTAAAAATGTACGGTTCCCGCGCGATATTCAAAGGTAACGGGAAACCGTAGCCCACGCGGGTAATACCGCGGGGCGCAATTATTACGTTATAAGAAACGTAAGACTAAATGTTACAGTTATAAATTAATATTTATTTAGATAACCGCAACGAGAAGAGGTGGGCAAAGATCGCTGAGGTAACAACATCACTGGACCCGTGTTATCATTTGCGAGCGACGCACACGTGTATAACACTGACGTATACTAAACACAATGCCACGACATCGACTCATCAATAAAAACAATCAAAGTAATATCCCCTCACTGATGCATTGCCCGGATTTTTCAATACAGTCACCGAAACCGTTCACTAGAACTCATATTTGTGGTTGCGGTAATTATGAGTGACACGGTAAAAGCAATAGTTGCAAACAATTAAAACATTTGTTTGTTAATTGCCATAATTTTATTCACTAACTTTCATTGTTTCATAACCGCTTTAAACCTAGATGTCTCGCTAACTAAGCAAATGAGAGTGCATATTCATGACGGAATGATACATCTAAGCAAAATACTTTATGTCATTACCCTTCTAATATGAAATATTATCTCGATGGAGAGTCGTGTGTGATTAGAAGGCCCAGACGCCAACACAAGATATAAATAATACTTAGGGTAGAACCTGTGATAAGAGAAGCGGCGCGCGCCGGTCGAGGCTCGACGTCGACGCCGACTGCGTGACGCATGTTATATCAGTTTGAGAACTATCGCACAGTTGTCTATCATTGCCATCAAAGAACAGGTTACGACTCACGTGATATAGAAATTTCTCCAACCGGTTTTGGTTTTTAGTCGTAGGGCGTCCATGGCTAGACTATGCCTTCACCATTGATCCCCACAAGGACCGGTTGGAAGCAGTCCGCATCAAGCCTATTCCCCAGACTGTTATAAAGTCGCCTGCTCTTACCAGGCCGCGGTGTACACTCGAGGACATTAGCCATCAGTTCTACGTCGTATATGCCCTTGCCCTGCCCTATGCCCTATTTTACTTGTTAATCCGCTGAGCTTTGTCCGTGACTTTCATTCTTCCATGATCCTCCCCGCTGGCTAACGCGGCGACGAATAGGCTCGGCCACTAGCAGCCCAATATCAGCTTTCAATCCGCCCAAGGTCTCCGACATGACCTAACGACTTTTATCTATCGGGCCTTGTTGAAATGCCAGTAGCAGTCACCCATCTTAGAGACATGGGTAAGCTCCGGTAGCTTTAGCCACATTCAATATCCATCGAACGATTATATTATCATACAGATGGAAAATATTATATTAAAATTATATCTCCAATACACAAGATAAAGCTCAGCGTATTGACGACTTTAAGATGGTACATAATATGTATTTTTGTCTTGGTGGCTTTCCTAAACATTAAACAAATGTTTGTTCTCGAGGTGCCGAGTGTTCGGTCAGGGTGTACGTTACGGGACGCTAAGAAAGAAGATTATTTTTTTAAAAGTTTAATTAAAAGATATCATAACCCAGATCACAGGTTTAAGTTAAGTAAAAAAACTGCAACAACACAACGCGCGAGCCGAGCGAACGAAGCGAGAGTGCCGCGGCAGCGCCCGGCGAAGCGCTATATCGTTATTAGCGCTAGATATTATGTAGCGCAGATAGATCACTAGGTGTACCAACACCTCCCCTACACGATTCATCAATCAAGTAGTAAATGACAGCAGTGAGGTTTGTTGTATTTTACAACATTTTTTTCTGTCGTTTTTCCTTATTGGCCTAATTCTGTTAATCACACGAACTAGCTAAAATTCACTAAAATTCTTCGAAGTAAAATAGCTTGTATTCTATTTACGCTTAAATTCAAATTCGTATAACTCCTTACAACGCTCTCACTAATATTAGACGAGTTTTATTCCATTGTTGGCGAATTGTGGGTAGTTTTAGTAGGCACTAAATAAGTGGCGACTTAATTTACCTAAAACTACCCGCAAATTTAATAAATACATTATTTTTAATGTATTTATTAAATTTGCTTGCGTTATTAATAAGTCTCATACTAATTTAGACTTTATTGTAACCATATAAGAACTTATCTAACTTTCCTATATTTTAGTTTAGTTCAGTTGAATAAGCGAATCACTACCATTGTCACGTAAAGTACGCACGGACCAAGTGTTTTAACTATAAGTTTACAACTCACCAGGTAAAGAGTTTCGCTGAGTGGACGCCCTGGGACAGACGACCGCCGGTCGCGGAGACAACGCCGGACGCGTCATGTGTTGTTGCGCCAGCGATGACACCTCTTCCACCGCCGCCGTGACGCCCTTCACCACAGAACTGACATGTTCCGGAGACAACGCTGCGGCTGACGTGTCCAACTCCTCATTCCCAGCGTCGGCTCGCAAACTGACCGCTGTGATCTCGTCACAGAGCTTTATTAGCATCGCCAGAGCCGCACATAAGCGTTTAACTGCACTCATCAAGGCTGGAGACCGACTGCAGTACGGTTTTATTGCTGAAATCGTAAATACAGATTCATTCTCACCATTCACAAGATCTCAGATTACTGAAATTATCACATGCGACTCAACGAATGCAAACAAACACGAGAGTTGCGGACGGAAATTTAATTATATTGGTGGTGGTAATATGACACGACATCCTCAATTTCATGTACTTTTATAGAACTTTGGTTAAACAGGCAATCGTGCTTTTAGTCTGTAATGGGTTATTTAATTAACAGAGGTTAAATAAAATGAAAAAAGAACATCATAAAATCACTGTGGTTCAGTGTGAAATTAGTAAAATAAATGTAGTAAATGGTAGTTGTATATATTTTACCCAGTGTGGTATTTTTTAGTCCTAGGGCATATTACAATAAATAATATTACAATATACCCTAGTCCACATTTTATCTTCTATATAAGCCCAGAATTCGGAACCTGAACTATGTACATACAAGAACTCGACCCAAAGCAACGTGGTCCAACCAACTTTTGGGCGTACAAATCACCAACAGTGGTGTACATCCGATGCACAACTTAAATTTCTCAAAATAAAAAAGTTCTTATTAATAATAATAATATGGGACAACTTTCACACAAGGTCTTCATGTCCCAAACTAGGCAGAGCCTGTACTATGGTAACCTGATGACTGATATTTACTTATATACATATACACACCCAGACACAGGTCAAACAGACATGTTCATACACACAAATGTTTGACCTGTCCGGGAATCGAATCCGGGACCAGAGGTTCAGAGGGCAGAGTGCTACCAACTGCGCCAACCGGCCAGTCTAATAATATATAAATAAAATATGTAAAAATATAAATATCTATAAAAAATATATAAATAAAATATATTCAGAGTTCATAAAAAAATCCAGATTAGTAAATTACACTTAAGAATTACAATCCCAAAAACTAGATTATTTAAATGAAAATGCGCGGATTTTTCTAAGAAAGTCGTTATATTTCCGACTAAAACCACTCGAATTGAATAAAACTTTTCAAAAATAGGATAGCTTTGTTTACTTGTTGCTTGTTGTTAACTAATTTGGACTTTATTATGAACGGACTAAAACATTCGTATAATAAACAATTGTAGTTTATTTGAGTGAACAACATAATTACCACCAGTATCTGATTACACGACCAGTTACAATACGAAAAACGATTTAAATAATTAAAATATTTGAAGAGTGCGTCACATTAACTACGTGTAATGGCAATACCTTTATGAATGTTTGCAATGGATTCGAATACTATGGTACCGTTATCGGGCAGCATTTCCAGTTTTCTTTTAGTGATAACATCAGAGAAGTGTTTTAAACCATATGTCACCTGTAAATAAATACAATTATACTATTTAATACATTATATCTTCACTAAGCGAAGCATGACAATTAATACATTTAAACTAGCAATTTATTTTTTATACGAGTAGGTAGGTATGCAAAAAAATATCTTATCACCATGCTGGGAATCAGTCAGCTAACAGCCGACGCCCCATCTTTGCTTCACAGAGAGAAAAGATTTCTAAGTCATAGCACTAATGTTGTATAAATATCTAAGTTTATAAATTTATTTATTACACTTAGACCCCCGCACTAGGATTCCCTATGTCGCGGGAGGCATAGACACACACAATCACAGCACACAAACATCCAAGACCCGGGACAAACATCCACACTCATTGCAAAAATGTTTGCCCCGGCTAATTACTTTATTATCAATTGACATAATAATTATCATAACTTTGACTATCAATCTATAATATTGAACGAGTGTACTCTAATGTTGCTATTTGTCGATCACATATGAACACCGGATGATAGCCGTATTTAAAAAAATAATTAAATAGGTTCCTTCAGACGTGGCAGTCGGTGTCGTTTAGAACCTACTTCAAAAAAAGGAGGAGAATCTCAATTGACTTTGTTTTTGTTTGTTACCTCAGAACTTACGACAGGATGAACCGATTTTGTTTTTTTTATTTATTTGAAAGCTGGTGTTTCCCGTGTGTCACAGAAAAAGGTGAAACAATTTCTCCAGAAAACATAGAACCGACTTCAACCCTCAAAAGTGTCAAATAACTTGTCGAAGTCGGTACCAAGCCGCGCAATATTTTGGTAATGACTTGTGAACTATCATGGTGCCGACTTCAACAAGCTATTTCACACTCTTGGGTGTTAAAGTCGCTACCATTTTTCGCTAATTTTTTTTAAAGTAACGACTGGGACTGTCCCTGGTCACCTATAATATAAATACACTTTCAATCTGTTGAAAGCATTTAACGGATATGGCCTCTGACAAATAAATCTTACGCCTAGTTAAAACAGAATAAATCTCGAAATAGAACGCTGGGGTTTACCTCTTTGACAAGTCTTTCAAGTTCTTTGGCAGGTGTGACCTCCCCATCCTCGTTCGCATTGGGTTTTGCCGACATGTTTCGACTTTTCGGACTAAGCGGGGAATGCGATCTGGAACAAAGTAAAATGGGCTATATTTCACAAATCAACTAACACCATTGCATACAATATACAATTTCTATTCACTATTAATAAGTATGAGTGACTGGACAGACGGCCCGACTAAGATCGCAGGTAAGGGCTGGATGCGGGCCGCTTCCATTTAGTCCTTATGGAAATCAATGGGAAAGGCATATGTCTAGCATTGGACATCTTGTGTCTGAGTTGATGAAGATGATGATTAAGTGTTTGAAGAATAGACTAGGTCGCTGTAACCTTGGGTTTTAATCAAATGTTATACGACCGTCCTCTGTGGGTATAGCACTTTTGAAAGGTTCCTGTATATACCTATATACAAGCTTCAAAGACTCTTAACATATACGTCAAGAGTTTTTAAACTCTATAGTGATTTTTATATAATACGGGAAAAAATGCCTCCAACTGGTAAAAAAACACTTTAATTTATAACTTGTCGCAAAATATGAGTAAAAGAAAAAATGTTCTTGAAGATTGATGATGTGTGACCATGAAAATAGCTTGTTGGGTGTAATCAGGTGAGTAATGTCGTCCAGTATTAATATAAGATCCAATCATAATAAAAAAACCCGTCTTATAATACCGATCAATCTTTTATTGCACATTAATTCCAAAATTAATTCCCATTTCAAAACGAGGCAGATGCTCTGAATCTACTAAACAATTGATTCATTCACTAACTGTTTAATAACAACGCGCCCCGATCACATCGGAAAGGCAACTGCATTTATTTAATCATCTGCAGCTCCCTCCTAGTAAAGTGCCGTAATAGCGAAGGTATGTGGTACGTCAATGTTGCAGGCCTATTTCCTTTTGTTAACGTCAAAACTACGCATCATTTTTGTGTTACACATTACTGGTTAAGTGACACACAAAGAATATTTAACATATATGTTGTTTTTTTTTTTATTGGATGAGGTGACGGAAAGAGCAAAAGGCCCATAGGATGTTAAGTGACAACCTCTGCCTATAGACAGATACAATTCGTAAAGAACTGTACTGCGCCCGTCACCCTGAGACTTAAAGTTGCTAAGTCTCATGTATCTGTAATTTCATCTGAAACCATAATCTTCAAATCGGAACACGGTAATGCAAACTACTGCCTGGCGGTAGGAATGGATACGGTGGCAGTACTTCCCCGGGCGAACTCTCACATAGAATGATACTACTCTTATGCAGGCACTTCTTTTAGAGACCTTCAATTGTTTTATCATATGAGTCGTTATATTCTATAATCGCATGTTAAATCCATCTTCCTCATTAAAACAATAGAGCTAATACTATAGGTTAGGATACTCACAACCAAAGATTACTTGTACCTTCTTCTCAACCATGTCACTCGTGCATGCATACTGATCAACAAGAACATCTGTGCCTACACTATTAACTGCATGCATGTACATTTGTGAGCTTGACAATACAATGGAACAAAATAAGATAAAAGCCTCAGCAAACGCGCGTTTAGATAGCCAGGCAGACCGCGTCTTAAAGGAATCCATATTACGACAAAAGTAACCGGTCCATATGAGATTATCCCCAGAAGATGACTCCATGAGTATAAAAAGTAAATAAAGTATAAGCAATAGTCTGCGGGTGAGTAATGTTCCTCTCGGTTAGTTGTTTCACTTGATGTACGCTATAAAATACTGAATAGATTTTATAGGTCCAAGTAGATAAGAAGATAAGCAACTACACTAAATCAAGATCAGCTATAGACACAGTACGAGACAAAGGGAGGATCTTTCGTTGGTTCCTTCCCATCGTTTTGAGTTTCCAATGAATAATATCGTCAACATAATATATGTGCCTAATCGTACAAAACGATAACAAGTAAAAATGTGATTGGAATTCGCTGCGTTGCAAAACACGCTCTGCATGCATGCAGGCCCACGCTGCGTTCCATAGCTACACAAAGCTCCATTCGTAGGAGGTTCCAGGTCACCTTACTCCGCATTTACATTATAAACAACTCAATTGATAAAACAACAAACAAGAGTAATAGACAATGTAAAGACTACGCTGCTACCATATTCACTCTGAAATGCGTGGCGTTCGTGCTCAATCATGCAAAATTATATCTTATCTAGTCCATCCATACATAATAGAATTAGATTATACAAATTTGAAGAAATGTATATACAAACATACTTATTGATCTTTTTTAAAACAAATTTATTTAAAACACGATACGTCCCTAACAACAAATTGGCAGATTGCATATATTGAACCGGTTTTGACAAGTTTATTTACGCAGATGTATCTCAAAGGTTGAGAAAATAACCTTGCATAAGTAACCAGAAGAAACCTTGCGATTTTTGTACAACAAGCACAATCCCAATAACGCATTGTAATAAATATTTTAAACCAAAATGTATAAAGGCACGGCGACCTCGGACGATGCACTCTAGCATCCGGCATAGTATTGTTTACAAAACACGTAACATTTAACCAATTCGTACCGTTTTCCATTGTTAGCGAATCTCCTGTGCAACCTGTTCGTGCGTTTGTTGAACCAGTCACTGACGGGCGATCGTACCGCGTTTGACATTTGGCAAGCGCTTGACACACCACGCCCGATCCGTAAAGAACACACAAGCACACTACTCGGGCGTTTTCGCACACCGCTCGTACGGCGTCACTCACTCGTACTCGGTCACAATAACAAGTAAGAGTCCACAAAATAAATAAAAAGCAATTTAGTCAGTGTGACAATTTGCGCGGTGACTTTAAAATGTAATCACTTAACATCGCACGCTATACGCTAATGAGATTTCAGTGGACAATATAATAATGAGTGTGACAGTGGCAGTTCGAGCGAATGACTCATAATCACATACACATTCAGTGCAATGTGTACATTAACAATTAGAACATGTTATGCTTTAACACTACAAATTCACACAATTAACGAAGGTCACTATTTCAAAACCTAACTGACTGATAATAACTACGTGACTGTTTCGTAGAATTCAATTCAATTAAACGAGAAACGACCGACGACGCTGTTGAGTTGTCGGTGGCCGAGATAAAACTGTTAAAATAAACGACGATTTCTTATGCCGTTGACAGTGAAGATAGCGGAGCAATGTATGTAAAATGTAAATTTATCAATAAAGATAACACAAGACAATACGGTTTGAAGATTGGTCTGCAAACAATTACCTAGATAGCACTGCGTTACACGGTAGATACGAGTGATAGGAGAAATCCCGCATCGTGCATGACGTATATACGGCCATCAAGGTCAAAACAAAACAACCATTATATGCCATCTGCATCAATTATCATATTACACCAGCGAAATTCGTTTCAGGCATCCAAAATATGCAAAGAAAATTCACAGTAAGGTAGAATACAAAATTTATAAATGCGATATCTAATCAAGTAAGCATACAGTCTTCGAGTCGATAACGCATAATCATTGCGAGTAAGCAATCAGGCACTATTTTTTTTATTTAAAGGATAGTTTATATTATTTCACCGAAAGTTTGTTCACTAAAAAAACTCTTTAACTGCGCCAACCGGCCAAACTGTATTCTAATTCTATACCTGTAAACTGGAACGTGTCTCGTTATCTCTGGATGTAGACCCTCTAAAGTGGAAATTAGTATTGCACGGGGAACGGAAATTGTTTTGCCAGTCTTCCTGCTGTTGCTAGTCGCCTTTAGTATCGCCCCGCGGTTTCACCCGCGTGGATTACGGTTTTCCCGCTAAATCAATTATCCCACGGGATCTATGCCTTTTCCCGGGATTAAAGTAGCCTATATGTTATTCCAGGAACGTGTAACAAACATACACACTCATCGCACAAATGTTTGCCCCTGCCGGGATTCGAACCCAGGGTCCCCGGAAACACAGTAGTCAGGTCACTGACACTAACCATTGCGCCACGGCGACCGTCAATGAAACGGACCGGAAATGAACATTAACGCTTGCAATTTGACATTATATTTTTACTGTGTATTACTCTGCCAACAATGAACCCTGTACCTGCGGGCTACACGAGCTAAGCCGTGAGCGGCTCAGCTGGTACATAATAAATGGAACGATCCTTACTCGGATCATACGGTCATATGTAGGTACTTAGGGATTTCGGAACAAGAGCATAACAATAAATAGTGTGAAAAAATTGTTACTTAGTCCACAGATATAATATTCAAAAATAAGATAATAGGTTTATAAATAACGAAGTTCGAAGGTAACAAACATAAAGAGAAATCCAAATAATTATAAAACCTTATTTTTTAAATCGGTTAAAAATACAAGGATTCCTTGAATAGCGCGGCTTTGAAAATCTACCCAAAAAAATCACACTAGCAGCAAGTGTAGATTGTCAGCGATGGGGTAGGATAGGAACAGACTGACTAGGAACAGACGCATGTCAGCGTTCGTTGCGGAGGACTATCGTCTGCAATGACCGTCCCTAATAATATAGAAAACATTAATCATCTATAAAGAGAATTATAAATAAATGCACTCATATATCAACCAAACTTTTACACAGGTTTATTCCCTACCTGCGGTGTTTACTACACTGTAAGTTATATAAGCAAGTCCGGTTTTACTTTAATTATGACTTAGCGAGCTTATTCTAATTGCATAATCTTTTATATCGGCATAACGACATCGTGTGAGGCCCAACTACCAACAATGTGCAGTAATCTTAGCGATATGTTCCGGTTCGAAGGGCAGCAATCACTTTACAAGTTAGTACTATACGGTAAGCACAAAATGATATAATGGTACATTACGTGATGGTACTTGTGATGGCACTTTCCATCGCAAGTAATGATGTTAATAGAATTGTATTATTTTTTAATTACACAGACCCCCGCTCTAGGATTCCCTGTGTCGCGGGAGGCATGGACTCATACAATCACACACACAAACAATCAAGACCCGGGACGAGCATCTACACTCATCGCACAAACGTTTGCCACTGCCGAGATTCGAACCCAGGGTTTCGGAGACACAGAAGTCATGTCTCTAAAAATAACTACTGCGCCACGGCGACTATCATTATCCTATTTTATGTTATAACTAACAATTAGATCTGTAATTACAATATAAAATTGATTTTGTCACACTCACAATGAGCGAATTTAAAAGAAAGAAAGAAAGAAATGATTAATATTTAATGTACGCTGCAAACCTATTTCAATTAAACAACATACTCCACGCTTACCAAATAACCGTAACACGTCCTGGAAATATATAATATAATAATATATATATCAATACGCGAGCACAAGGGTACGTCCGTAGTAGGAGTAGGTAAGGACAAATAGGGCCCAACGATTATGTGGTTTTTTTTAAAGTTTATAAGCTTACGTTTGACCATTGTCTCATGTCTCAGACTGTGGTCTGCCCTTATCCGTTATGAATTACATCATATTTATCCTAAAACCAGGCTGAGGCCCGCCAGCCGTGCCTTTATTTCCAGAGTAATTTTTTTTTGACATATTTTTCATTTACACTTATGTTATAAGGGGATCATGTTTATGACGTAGTCTTGGAACTACTGAGCCGATTTAGAATATGGAATACATTTTTCCTGAGCGATTTAGGACATGACATTCATTGTGATTAATTATTTTTTGAATTCATTGAACATCCGGGTGATTTGTTTATTTCTCGACATGCGCATAAAAATAATACTCAATTAAATAAAATAAAAACAGAGAACACAAAAAGAATCCAAACTATAAACACTATGCAATCCCGAGTATTTATTTGTATTTGATTAGACACACCAGAGCTCTTCCAGATCTATGTATTCTGTAGGCCATGCGATCGGAACCGCGATCAGCTAGTTTACTAGAAAAGTAACAATGGGTGTCAATTCGCTCAATGCATCTATAATGTCTTAATCTTACAGAACTATTCTGCTAGAGTTCGTCTAATTCCAGAATATACCTGATTATATTGAACGTACCTGAGTGCGGACGAGAGATGTGGCGGGTGGTGTTGTTGTGCGGGGGAACGCATGTTAGAAATGCGCTCGAGCAGGTCGTCCTTAAAAGAGCGAGCGCGACGCGCCAGCTTGTTGGCACCTCGCAGCGATCCGCGGTGCCCCGACCCGCCTTCGTAACAATCGTTTTCTGACAACAAAATTGCGAACACATAAAGTACACACACTAAATAACACCAAAATGAAACCGAGCAGAGAACAATTAGAGTCGAGTGGTACGCTTTAATAACGAGTTTCTTGCAATTATATGGTAGACAGGGTATGAGAGATACGCCTTAAAATAACAGGAGTAAGATAAAAAGTTCAGTGCAAGAATAGTTTTCTCGTAATAAAATTGCGACAGCTTTAAGTAAGTACATATTAAATAACTCCAAAATCAAAACAATTCCAGTGTCTTGGATTGCAATAGGAACGTACGAGTAGAGACGCATTTTCTGGAATTTTATTATTGATGGGGTCTGGAAGTCAAGTTGCTATCAAAATAACATAGAGCATGGTAAGACTTTCAAGAAGGCGCGCGCATCTCTTACTCTTTCATTAACTTATTGGCGCCACGCAGCGACCCGTATGCTGCCTTGATATCTAATGATTCGATGATTAGCACTAAATACATACAATACTATGAAAACAGTGCATATATATTTTTTTGTATTTATTTATCAACATTCACACAAGGTCTTCAGGTCCCAAACTAGGCAGAGCCTGTGATATGGTAATCTGATGACTGATATACATACTTATATACATATACACACCCAGACACAGGTCAAACAGACATGTTCATACACACAAATGTTTGACCTGTCCGGGAATCGAACCCGGGACCAGCGGCTCAGAAGGCAGAGAGCTACCAACTGCGCCAACCGGCCAGTCATATAGGTGTATATGTAATATAGATGAATTGACATATGTATGTGTTTATAGTAAGCTAGATATGGGGCAAGGCTCTTCAAGGAGCACTGTAGTCAACATCTGTCACATTTATTTCAGTTACATTGTTAAGTACCACGTCTATTCTTAAAACAGGAAAACGAGGTACATATTTAATGCCAGACGCAATTGTCAATAAAAATATTTAACTCTTGGCTCATGAAGAGTATGTTCATATACATACGAATATTATAAAGAGGAAAGATTTGATTGTTTGTTTGTTTGCATTGAATAGGCTCCGAAACTACTGAACCGATCTGAAAAATTATTTCACTGTTGGGAAGCTACCCCATCCCCGGGTGACATAAGCTATATTATTATTTTTTTTTTAAATTAGGGATCCTCATAATTTTTATTTTATTTTCCTGTGCAAAGCCGGGGGGACCGCTACATGCTACATATATAAAATTAAATATTACATAGTTGAAATTACAATATTTAACTATTATTCCGTTTTAAGTTTATAAGCCGCGTTTTGGAAACAATTAAAGACCTAAAAAGTATTGCTTATACCTTACAAACATTTTTCCTCTACAATAAACTGATTGTAATTACCATTATAACCTTACACTTATTTTGTTGATAATGTTATTACATTTTTCAAGACACAATTATTTCCCTTTTCTGTAAAGTTTGATACGTGATAGTCTTAGACTACCGAATCTAACCTCGCTGCCAAAAATGAGGTTTCTCGGAAAACTCCTTATAATTATGTACCATACATGGGCATCCATATTACTTACGGCGAATTAATAAGCATTGCAGACACTTGATGTCATTAGTAACTAAAAACAACCTCGTTTTAAAATGGTACAATTAAGTGCAGGCTACTGCACTAATGAGCAACTTGGGGAGAACGAGTCTGTTTTATAGACATACCTACTAACATAAGCTACATAATATACTATAGACAAGCAAGGCGCAACTAGACCAGACTTTTACAACATTCACACAAGCTTTTCAGGTCCCAAACTAGGCAGAGCCTGTACTATGGTAACCTGATGACTGATATATATACTTAAACACATACTTATATATATACTTATATACATATACACACCCAGACACAGGTCAAACAGATATGTTCATACACACAAATGTTTGACCTGTCCGGGAATCGAACCCGGGACCAGCGGCTCAGAAGGTAGAGTGCTACCAACTGCGCCAACCGGCCAGTCAACATCAACAACTTCTTTGGCGTTCGTACCGTTTGTTTTATACGTACAGGCGATATCCATATAAAGGGTGTAGGTGTAAATAGAAGATGAATAATGTGTTATTAAACGGTCATGATTTTCGAATATTAATAAACCACTACCAAAAGCAGACTCGTAATGAATTTTTGTATCGATAACAGCACGACCAAAATAGAAACAGGACAATTATTCCACACGAAAATGTATCGATGAAGCATGACAGGGGCGAACTCATATATAAAACGAATTTGAAATAGATATGGAGTGAAAAAACCAAGGTAAACGAACTCAATACGAAAAGTAACACGTGTAGGTACCTATACAATTTTGTTTCATTTCGTAGAGTCTCCCAATCATTGCTGGGGATGTAATTGACTCCAATGTTCCGCAACCTTACCTTGTATGTACATATATACGCGTTTGCTACAGACTACATAATAGTCGAAATGTGTTTGCTAATATACCTACAGCTTCCGCGGGCATGTGACTTCCTCACAATCACAGCCAAGGTCGGTACATTGAAAAACTGAATTATTATAATTGTGTACCGCGTGCGCTCAAACCGAACTATGTGGCAATTAGCAGCAGTTATCTATTAAATGCATTATTAGTAAACACCCGTTATACTGCTTGTTGTGAGTTTTGTAAGAGAACACTTCTAAGCATAGTATCTTATGAGAATTATACGGCATATTCGTGGTGCTTCTTTCTGGGCAAAGGACTGCACATAAACATTATAAGAATAAGAATAATTTATTTGCTCATAACACGAATACACATAAATAATTTTAATTTGTATGTTGCTGAATACTAATTAATTATTAAATATTAAGATTTGACTCTGGTCTCCACACTAGGATTCCCTGTGTTGAGGAGAACAGTTTCATATTGGCATGTTATAAAGTTATGTGAGCGTTACAAGCGCAAACATTACCGCAGCACTGTTCATAGTTTTCTTCTATGTAAGTAGTTGTATGTATATAAGTTGTGTAGCAAAATTCTGTAGGTATAAGTCAAAATAATATTACTATTAATACGCATATCGCTGCAGCAAAAGTGGAGTATATATATATTATATATGTCTAACTGTAGCTTAACTAAGACATATATAATTATATATAATTACATATACTTATACTAAAAGCAACAGGCGAAAGTTCCCATGGATCATTTTACTTAAAATGTGATTTAATCGATACCATTGATTGTCACATAAGCAAGTATTATTGTATTATATGAATGCAGGAAAAATATGTTTCAGATATGAACACCATGTTTGTAACAATTAACTCTTGTTAAGTTTATACATGCCTCACGAGGGCACTGAGAATATCTCACATGTAAAGAAACAAGTGAACAAACACAACAAATATTATCAATTTAGACAATAATTCAAAGCGAATAAAATAATATAGATACTATAATTTAATACGAACCAGAGAATGACGTCAAGTCAAGTAACTACATGGCACTATATACAAAACATCAGTGCATATACCACATGAGAATACTAGTATTATTACTGAGACACTGTGGATATTAAGTAAAGTAGTACCGACTAGTTTATCAATATGATGCAGTCGATGACGCGCGAGTTTATAAATACGACCGAGAAGGCGACAGAGGGACGCGCCCAAAGTCGCGGTGACGACTGGCGACTGAACCACAACCCGTGAACCTCAATGCACCGCACAGCGAGAACCGCGACAGACAGACGCCTAGCGTGGGTCATGCTCGCTCTCAGGCTGTCTTAGTCGGCGTGCGTCATACAAACAACAACACAGGCAAACTCTTCATAAACACACACACACACACAATACCCGATATCAACACGTACTTAGCATGCAGCTCCCGTGTCACACGCATGTCCTGTTCAATCCTCCCTTTAAAAATACAATATCCAGATACGGAGTGCATAACGATATAATTTATGAGATAAGTACAAAGCAATAAAAAAAGAAAAACATTTTTGTCTCATATTGTTTACATGCCACAGGTTTTGTTCTCTATTGTGTGAAGCAGACCGAATCAGGAACATACTGAACAGAGTACAAGAGATAACATCAAAAATACCAATGTACATTCAGAAAACGAAAGTTAATCTAATCAATATGTTGAGAGATCAGAGAATTATCTTACAAACCTACTGACATCTTTGAAAACGAAAGTCGTCGCCGCAACCTTGTTGAATTTAATTATTCTACTAGCTAAAATATCCGTAACTTTCGGATATTTCGTATGTAAATTTTAGATAGTTCTCATTAATAAATTCTAATTTCCTTTTCTTTCCGCTAAAATACGCACTTTATCATTATTAATGGCATCAATGAGAATTCCATTGTAGTCACACTTTTTGTATACGGCCTTAACATTATGTCAACAATAGAGACAATTGTGTAGAATTCTCGCGGGTGTTATGTATTGTTATACAATATCGAGCAATTCATTACATCTTACTACAACTCGTATCTCTAAAGCGTAAAGACAAGGAAGGAAGATCGAAAGCTTCAGGTGCAGCGACTCTTCCGTTTCGCTCTGTGGAAATGGCACATGGATATTGAGTATCTATTACATCCAACTTTCAATTCTGCAACTTGACAATGAAACCCTGTATCATTTTACCTATATTATTGTTGGAAACAGAACCCAGTCATTACGAAGATATCAAATATCTATGTAACTATCTGTCTAATTGATAGAGATTTCGTATGTTTATTTTGAGATAAGCGGGTTGATACACGTAACTGGTTAGAATAATTTTGTATCAATTGTATTGTGACTACATGGTATGCGTATTTGACCGGTGTCAAAATGTAAAGTTTAAGGCTTAACAAGTTTTGATCAAGAATGAAGGACCCGCACTTTACCGATTTTCGACACATTTTATGGGACCAATCAGGTAAACATTATCTGTATTTTTTTTATTTAAATGTATGTATTTAAATTTTAATAAATACAGGGAATTTTCTAAATCGGGTTTTCTTTATTTACGAAGTTCTGAGGAAACAACCATAAAAACAAATACACGCTAATGAAAAAAACATTCGTTTTTAGAAATCGGATAAAAAAAGCTTTGTTTACTACATATCCTAATGTAAGAATTTCTACTTTAAATGCACCATGTTATTGGCACACTACAAGTACGTTGTTTATTCCAATTATATTTTACTAAAGATGACGTATATTCATACTGCGCGGTGCTCAGGTTTTGTTCCTTTACGACATATACATGCTTACTGCGACAGATAATACGGTACAAATAATATAGAAAAGGATAGCTATATGTTCAGACTTGCGCTTGAAATACGCGTCGTAATGAAAATTACTACAATTGACTTAATTTTGCCGCCTCAGTTTCCGCGCGCTTGTGCGATATCTTTAAACATATAATATCATTGGTTTATTCATGAAGTGAAGAGTAAGCAAACATTTAATATAATATTGATTCGGTTTGAAAATGTCTCCATGGTCACTTTTAAGTACAAGTTTCCCATGAATTATTTCGGTTTTGAGAGCTTTGTAAATAAATAAATTTATTTGCAGAGTTTAAGAATAAAAGTAATTACACAAACATTGAAAAAAATGAAAATAAATTATTTTTATATTACACTTTATCTTAAAATCCTGTATGAATTAAATATGGGATAATTCAACATTAATTACATTTTCTACTTTAGTAAAAGTCAGTTGTCCTTTCGGCTTTTTTATATAATTATTTTATATGTGTTCTTTTTTATTTAACTTAATATGTTACAGGTACCTTGAGATGTCTATAAAGCATATTATCTACTTGTCATCTATTCACTGAAACCACTACATATTTTCTAATAAATTATTATGTATAATAGTATTACATTAATAGTATTACATCCCATCGCACTAATATTATAAATGTCAAAGTTTAGATGGATGGATGGGTGAATGGATGTTTGTTACTTAATCACAACAGAACGGCTGAACGGATATAGATGAAATTTGGCACAGAGATAGAATATAGTCTGGAATAGCACATAGGCTACTTATTATCCCGGTAAAATGTATGGTTCCCGTGGGATAATTGATGTAACGGGAAAACCGTAATTCACGCGATTGAAACCGCGGGGCGCTACTAGTATTTATATATAAAGGGGTTTTTCAAAAGGGACGCTCGAACTTTGATAGCGCATAGCGGCCATCTTGGCAAAGCGATTGCTGTCCATTTTGGCATGAATGCATATTCTTAACAAACAAAATTGCCGGATTTGGAGCGACGTGAAGATTCATCGGGTACACTCCGAATAGCTCAATGTTTGGTATGGATTTTGGTCCGACGGTATTATCGGCTTTTATTTCTTCGAAGATGCGCAAGGAGCCGCGATATCGAACTATTTTTTGTGGCCTACGATAAATGGTATAGATCTCACAAACATGTGGTTCCAACAGGACGGCGCCACTTGCCATACAGCATGCGAAACATTAAATGTATGGAATGAGAAATTCGAGTAACATTGCGCTCCAATTATTATGCGAAGACGTCGTCCAGAATTGGTCTACCAGAATACAACATACGACACAACTACAGTCGAGTCGCGGGGGCCATTTGGCTAAAATTATTATCCATATATAATGTCATCGAATATCCTGTAAAATACAATAAAAATTGTGGTAATATCACTTAAACAGGTCGTTTTATTTCATTTCAAAGTTCGAGCGCGCTTTATGTTAAACCCTGCATAATGTGCATATAATTATATACAGTAGGTATGTATAGTATTTTATTGGGTTATTTTATATTCACTCGAAGCAACTAAAAACTAGATTTAATATGTGTATCGATTAAAAATAAATGTTATTTACCAGCTGTCGGTTTTTGACAGATTCCATCATTAGGGATTTGTCGATAAACTCCTACTCCCGGGGCAGGGGTACCCTGTGACCCTCGACGTAGCAACGGCAGATAATTAGCATCCACCACAGAATATGAGGTTTTATTTTCAGTTTTGCGATAAGCATATGAACGATCCTCATTCACGGAAACGAAATGTTTCAGACTACCTTCGTCCACCAAGTTTTGAAGACTAGCCCCATTTCTTATCCTCCCTTTGAAAATATCCTTTTTCTTCCCATTTTTCAGGGTCAAATTATCAAAACTTTTGCAAGGCGTCAACGGAGATATATTGTTATTTTTCAGATCGTAATACTTGTTTGGATCAAACACACTGATTCTAGGGTAATGGTCCACAATTATGTCAGGAGTTCTGTACTTGGCTGGATTTGGAAACTGCGACACACATTGTATCTCCGGCTTAGTTCGACTGCCACGGTGTTTAATATTTTTTATGTTACGCTTGATTGCAACTTTTCCCCTCTCTTCTAGGTCATGTAACACTACAGTATTTTCCAATAAAGCACGGGGAGCTACACCACTTTTATAAACATGATAACTTCTTTTATTTCTCCTCTGATTCAAGTTGTCATCATGAATAAAACTTTCATCATAATGAGGCATTTTTATTTTATTTATTCAATTTCAACTATAGATTTTCGATCTATGTCTCTTCCTTTTCACAAACTCACTGCGCAAGCAACCAGTTGAGGTCACAGAGAGTGGATATTTCCATAGCAACCGGAGATAGCCACAAGACGGATGCTTTTGCTAACGAGGAAAGGAGGCCCTTTAGAAAACGTCGAAAGTTGGCACAACTGCAGCTTGTTTGTACGCCGCACTGATGTATTCTTGCGGTTCATCACTGTTTCTGTTTTATGGTTAAGGTTACACAAAGTCGAGAAATTGTTGTCTAAGGTCACAATCAAAAATAGAGTCCGCAATGTAGATACAATTAGATCATTATTTATTTACAGTACGGATCGCGTCAGACGCCCGGGACGTCATGTAAACTCGTGAGCATCACGCGCGTCTGCTCCACATCGACTGGTGTCCAGCTGCCAACCTTGACACTACATCCAATATAGTCTAAATTTACACAGGCCTCAATAAATAAAACAGCATGTACACCAGTTTTGTCATCACTCACTCGCGGCATCGGTACCAATAATCCTCATTCAGTTTACACCAAACAACAAACCGCCCGAGGACCAAAGTTACGACACGTTGGTTATACAAGAGTTCACTCTCAGATCGTAATGAATAAGTTGTTTTAACTTTAAGTCACGAACAAATTCAAGATAGTTACGAAACCAAAGCGTCTCGATAAACATTTACACTAGGGAAAACTTAAACATCGGAATTTACGACTTTCTCTGTAAAGGCCGACCGATTTTGGTCACAAAACTATTATTTTCACCGAGTCATAACAAGTTGTGAATTGTAATGTCACACCGCAGACGACAGTTCACACTACAACGCGACTATTTTTATTGATTGATTTTTGTATCGAGTACGAATTTCATGAAACAGCACCGAAATGATAGAGGTCCAAAAAAGTACACTACTTTTTCACAATAGTTAACGTTTTTGTTATTTATATCGGAGCATCGAGCGCCCGAGATCGTGCGCAACGAAGCTTGGTATTATATTGACAGAGGGTGTCGATCGGTACGTCGCGTCGTCGTCGCGGCGGATTGTGCTCTCTCGGCCGGTGCAGCCGGCGGCAGCGAGCGATAGCGCGGCACCACTGCCGACTTCGCCGGTCGCTCGCAGCCGCCAGCGCAGATCCATCGTCAACCGGCGAGAGTGAAAGTGCTGCCTCCGGCGCACATCTCAACCTAAGACGGTGGATATCGTACACCTGTTCTTAACATATGCCTAATCAATGCCCGCGAGTGATTACATAACGCCCCTGATAATATTTTCCTGCGGTATATAAATAACAGTATATAAGATAATCCTACCATTTCCGTCATAATATATGTAGATATCTTAAAACCTACATTTCCTGCAAGTGTTGCACCTATAAAATGATCTTATTGGTGTGCGAAATCACAAGAAGACACAAAAACAGAAGCCGTGGTACACAAATCTGTATAAATAAAAATTAACTGTGACTGGCTGATGTATCAAAAAAATCTACGCAATAAATAAAACTAATTACTGAACAGATTGGGCCGAAGTTTTTACAGATCGTTGGTATGACTTTAGCATCAGTTAAGAACAGACTTATGAAAATACAATCCCTAAAGGGTTGTAACGAGAAAATCATACAGACTTCGACGCGGGTGAAACCGCTGGATATAGAGAAAATCTAGAGAGCTCAAGCCACCAAGCTCAGTTTCGCGCGGGTTCAATTAAGATTTCATACTACATTTTAATTAAGATGTACTGTACATATAGAACTTCAAAATAAAAAGAATTATATGATTGTTGAAACAGTTCTAATATCCGTTGTATATGTAAGGAGTTAGCGAAAAAACAGACCAACATGCGCAGAGAAAAACTTCCTTTTATACTATGTATAGTAAAGATAAAAATACGACGCCAAGGTTCCCAAAATATCAAAAGATATTAAAGGTATTGAATCGTATAATTTTGATTTGCGTACGGAGGGTACTGACAATAATCACAAAATATACGTAATTAAGAAGAAAGAAAGAAAGAAAACACATTTATTTCTGACAAAACGCAACACTACAATACACATACATACATAGACACTTAAACCTACAGACTCCTACAAACAGACATATAAAAAATAAACATAAAAAAATAAACATAAAATAAGCAAAAAATTAAAACAACGTTATAGTAGGTATTGCAATGAACCACTCGATGCCAGAAATGAGTCCCTACTCAGCATATGCGAGGGTTTGACAACCTTCGCGCTGTTTTTCAGTAGGAACTCATCAACTGGCATTTATATTTTTTATTTATATATTTATAATTATAAGCAAAATACTTCCACTTTCTATAATAATTTAATGTTTAATATTTTAATTTAATAATGTTATACGTAATGAAATTGATAATAACTTCCTTGACATGCGTAAACGTGAATAAAAAATGCACACGTCCACGATACACTCCAGCTGTTATTCAGGACACGAGAATACAACAAAATGAACCAACCATATAACAATCAACATTGAGGAAATACCAACTAATTCGTGTATCTGGTTACATGATCATGCTGTTAAACAATAGTGATGGACGCGCATAATTCATCAAAGAATTTTGGTACAAAAAAAAATTTAATTGGAGCTCAACAGACTGTTAAGTATATCTGTATTGGCTATTGAATTTGTGGAAAGGCATGCACATGCGATGACGCGTTTTCTTCAAAAACTAGTTCAAAATGCTTACTAGATGGCGTAATAGTAATAGAAATTGACAGTCAACTGACTGAATAATTTAAGAAGAAGATAACTGAGAGAAGCAAGTTGCGATAATATTCCAGTATCGAAAACAAAATCTTAATGAAATATAAACACCTGAGTCACAGACTAGTAAGAGGAAACATTTGTCTATGACAGTGACATAACTATTTCAAAAACAATACAGCGCCATCTATTGGGTACTTTTATGATTACTAGTTTCTTTGCATTAGAAAACGCCTCATTACAAAAGCGGACGGGCTGGCAATCCGAAGTGTGCTACAGAACTGTGTCACTTGTCCATGGCAGCACAGTTCTGTCTACGTGTAATGAAATCTGTTAACGGTCTATATAGCGAATTCATTTAACTGCAATGTCATGTCAGGACCATACAACGTCAAGTTGAGATACAATTTCGGTAACTCAACAATACTTTAACTAATTATGGTGACTGGCCCAGCAGAAAAGCTACGGCTTACACTTTGCTATAAATGAGCCCGTAGAAAGAGAATACAGTCTAAACATTACAGAACAAAATTATAAACACATGATAATGCTAAATAATAGAGATTTTTAACAATAAACTCTGCAAAAATATGTCAATAAAATAAAATGTATTTAACACTAACTCCATTTTGAATTAAAAAAATCTCTACGAAAATTGGCAATATGTAATTGGACGATGGCACTGTGTAATTAGAAATAGTTGTTTGCTGTGAGTTCTGAGTTAAGAGAAAATCAACCGTCACGCGGGTTAAACCGCGGGCGCTTGAGCGCACTACACTATTTATAATCAATATATATAGGTACATATATTATTTTTCATGATTTCGATTGTTGCCATACATAGCTCTATATTCACATACTTACCTACGCAAAGAACTCTTGCATATAAAACGAAAATGTAGCACAGTATCAGAAAAGATCGCTTAAAAAACGTTTAAACTATCTTTTGTATCACCGAATCACAAGTTTCACAGCCGCTAGACTAATGAACGGTAACTCTGTTGTCACGAAGAGAAGCAAATAAAAGAATGGACAGTCACGGTTCTTAGCACTACTAGGTACAGTAGGCTACATACATATACGAACATACCACACACCTAGTTTACATATCAAGTAATAAAATAAATAAAAAGCGCTCCGGATTTTATCTATGTGATTTTAAAAGACCAAGTGAGTAAAGTAGCATACTATCCGGTAACAAATAGGTTAGGTAACCGCTAGTGGCATAGTCATCTTACAGCTTTTGCGTTTATGGGGGCACCTTAAGCAGTCTGCTGTTGTCTTAGGACAAGACGTGAGCCCACGTCGAGTCCTTCGTGTGGTCTGACAGTGGACGTGGACACTAGTCTTTCGGGTTACAAGTATTGGCTCTCCTATATATTGAGCTTTTCTTCATGGGAAGAAGTCCCGTACTCTAGTGCAGCAATGATAACGTGAATGCCGATTATGCTAAGCAAATAGCAGTCGATGAAAAGTTGAAAAGATAGACAGAACCCCTTGAATTTTAAACAAATTTGTCAATTGTAATAAAGAATTCTCTCTAATCTGCAAAATAATCTACAAACTTAAATCACTCAAATGGTAGTTAGTGGGTACCAAATATTAATAATTCTATGGTAGCAGTCAATATTTTATAGTGTAAACAAAATTCACGGAAATACATGATGATAATAAAAATGGTATGTAATTAATTGTGTTCTTTTAGTAATTTTATGTTAAATTACAAATTCTCGGTATTTGATCGCCTTGCGCAAACACAAATATCAACCATGTTACATGTAGGGTGCTTATTAAAAAAGATATTTAAGACATGATATTATTCGTTTACTACTGATGCTAAATTGATTTTTCTTCAAACATGCAGTTGGTTTAACCTGATTAAAAATACTTTACTAATAAATTAACAAATGAAATCAAATTTTGTTCAATCAGTATTAACTTTACTTTCATGAACTGTTCTCATAAGTGGTATTTAATTTTACTAAACGCAAATTTGTTTGTTTAGCAAATGGTAATCCCACGGAGCTGATAAAAAGCTTTGTACCAGCTGCGTGGGTTTACCACTACCAGTAATGGACAGCGTGATGGACAAGGGCCGATACTCTAACTAAAGGGAAGACCGATGTTATAATAGAGAGAGCATCATAGACGATTATTTTAACTTAAAAATATTTAATATATCTAAATCGAATAAGCGCCTTTTGGACCTTGAAACACGAAAGATTAGTACATAAATAATTCCCATTTCCTTGGGGACTGTATGAGTTTTCAAATATTAAATTTAATGAAAATCTCTAATTGTAGCCACCACTGCTACCTGCCCTTACTGCCTGTCAAAATATCCATCCCGTTGGTTCATGGCTTGGGGTAACAATTGATCTATTGCTCTGCTGAACGCAGTAACGGTGAGGTTGAGACTTCCCCGTGACTGAGCAGGAGCCCGGCGCCGGCGCACAGGCGCTCGGCCACCGACCGCGGCCCGCACCACTCCCTCTCCAATAAACTGGCCGTAGCCGTCGTGATAGCTCGTCTAACGGGACCGTACACTTCTAGGCAGATCGCGGACCATTACATCCGCACTTACATTTACATTATACGACATGGCATCCTCAGCATAGAAGAACTTTTTTACCGATCGGTCCATTCCATTATCGAATGAATCAAAACACGATATCATTGCAACCGATGAGCTTAAATACAGTAATTTACAGCACTGGCACCATTTCCCTAGACGTGATGTAATGTAACGTACTTTGTTCTGTATTTTAAATGTATATTATTTATGTGATCTCTTTCTGTGTATAGAGCTCATTGAAATATTATTCGGAATACGTGCGTAGTTTTAATGAATAGTTGATATTAAACCCAGGAATAAACCAGGGCCTCGTTAAACTGCTACACGTACATAATTATTTTTTTGTACCATTACAGAAAGCGCAATCGGCTCACCGCAGCGCGATGGTTGACTTTATTCAACATTGCGGCGACAGAGCAGCTCATCACGAAGCGAGTCTACGCAATAAAACAGTAATGATGGCGCGAAGGCAGCGCAAGGTTCGTGATGGCACACAAAAAAGTAATCGCACCATTTTTCGATAACAAACAAGTTGTGAATAACAGTGAAAACCTTCAGGCTTTTGTCAAATTAAGTTATCAAAGTCAAGACTTGATACATTATTGAAAAATGTACATGTATTACATTAGGTCCTTAAGCGTGACTCAGAAAAAGGTACTGGTATGTGCCTGGTGGACCAGTGCTGGTGGCATCCACACAGCTATCTAAGATCTGGCCAGACGATTACGGCAGATCCGTATCGTCAACAATTTCTCACACCCACTACTGCTTCAGGATAACGCTAGACCACAATCCACGACAAACGGTCTCTAAATTAAAGGAGCCCACCGTACTCCCCGGACCTCCAACAGATTATCACTTTATCTGGAATCTGGACCACTTCTTGAAAGGAAAGAAAAACAATTTCGATGTGGCTGTCGAAGCCGCTTTCAAAGATTATATTGATTTTAGCTCTTACATTTTTTTTAGCAAATGAATCAATGAACCACCTGTAAAACTGCGAAAGTGTATCGATAACTTGGTACATACTTTGATTGATTAAGATAATTTAATTTTAATAAAATCGTTTTTTTCACACTAAACGTCAATTAAATATGTATTCAGTAGGATTGCATTCGCAGTATCAATCAGATAACAATAATTATCAGATAATTTGACAGTATAGGTGACTTGCCTAGAAAAACGCTGACCGGAGCTCGGTCGCCAAGATACTAATTTATAATAGCCAGAAAAGGGACAGGCAAGAACAACAGTACCTAAACATTTTTTGAAGAGAACATAGTTGCCTACCATGTGCTTTGCAACGTGGCAAATCATTTTTTTATTATTATTTTATAAGGGGACTCAGCGTTTCCCAATCGCGCACTCAGGCGCATTATCCTTTATTGGTCAAAACTCCAATGTATGTTATTTTTTAATCTTAATGGTTCCTTACCGACAATGATAGTCCACAG
Organism: Apeira syringaria; assembly: GCA_934044485.1. Taxonomy (NCBI): domain Eukaryota; kingdom Metazoa; phylum Arthropoda; class Insecta; order Lepidoptera; family Geometridae; genus Apeira; species Apeira syringaria. The sequence goes on from OW203662.1 coordinate 2,580,740, forward strand.
AATATATTAAACTTATGTCTAAATACTACCCCGATAACACAGTAACTATAGACATACGAGATAAATCAGTTTTTTTTCTTTTATTTTACAGTTCAAATGTATTTTTTGATAGAATATGATTAATGCTATGATTGGACTGACGTAAACTTAAGGTTTAAAAGTCCCGAAAAATAAAGCAGATTTAAAAAAAGAACCGACCGCCATGGTGTTCGAACAAAAAATACCATACAAAATATTTTTCAATAAATGCTCTGATTCAGAATCTGCTGATTATAATAGAACGCTACAATTTACTGTCAAATTAAGAAATGAACAGAAGAAATATTGGTATTTCATATTTTCATTCATTCATTCATAACAGCAATAGGTCGTCCACTGCTGGACATATGCCTCCCCATGTAGGAGGATTTGCCAATACTCGCCACGCTTGGCAGGCGGGTTGACGAGCGCAGTATGATTTCCTATCCTCAGAAGGCGGTGCTGCCCACCTTCTGGTACATGATCCCTTAGCCGACGCTTACGGCACCCGTAAGAGTACGTACTTCATATAAACTTGCGTAAAGATCAACTATAAAATTAAGTAATTGCCTTCCTGATTCGTTGAACTCTATAGGTATGTCTATCATCTCTGAGACTGTTACCTTTGTACCTCCAGCATTGGCTGGTTTGAAGGTTGAGAACCTTTCAATAGCAATTTGTCAATTGGTATAATTGAACATAATCGGCGTATAGTAATTCACACGCGAGATTCTCACGTCTTTAATGCTCCAATGCGAGATTCGTGATATTTTGAAATAGGTACGCACCAGCATCGCCAGCACGCCACGCCAACCAAATACCAGGACTGATTGTATGTCATCGTGCATGTTTGAAAACTTTGAAGAAACAAATAACATACAACATATTGAAGTTATCTAATGTTAACATTAATAAAGTATGATAGTTAAAAAAATACAAAACTCTCTTTAGTAGTCAACCGATCTATAAGATAGCTAATCCTCTGGTAAGGTATTTGCATGGTGGTAGGGTACTTTCGAATACCCGCCTGGCTAGCTACCATTAGCTAGAATTAATGAGGACCGATGAATACAATAATTTGAATAGATTGTCCCATTATCCTTCTCTTTTTGTTTTACCACTACCTCTATTTCTACCACTATCTCACTTGATGGTCAGTGACGATGTGGTCGAAGATGTTATCACGCTAGATCTAGAATGCTCTCTGGCTGCCTGTACACACTATGTGTTTTGGTGACAATTTTTCAAACTTGAGGGTGGTAACTTGCCAGTCGGGCACTGAACACCATCCTACGACCATGCTGTTGATTTGATAACGATGTGACCTTCACCGGAAGCTCGAGCCAAGGGTAGGGATCGAACTAGTGACCGTCAGATTGACAGTCGCAGCTCACACCGCTAAGCTATCATTGCTTCAAAAAAATTTGATAATATCTGTTTGTATAAAGCAATATGAAATTTGAAGAATAAAAACATTTTACCGGGCAACATTGAATGTGAGGTCAACTTTTAAATATATTTGAAAACGGCGACCTTCCATATACAGCCACGCTAATCAATTATAGAAAACTAATGGCTCGTGCATGCTATAGAAGAAGCAAGAAGGCTTGCCCAAAATGTAAGGACTTCTTATGCGATCCTTTCACTTTCGCAGAAGTCAAGATGAACTGCGAGTAAATTATGGTCAGACACGGCTACGTAGCGGCTCAACTCAAGGCAATCAGCTCGCCCTGGGCTGTGACAAACATCAACATCGACCAAGATCTACTGAGGCAAATTGACCTAGCGTATTCAAACTAACATTTGCGTTGAACACATTATAAGAATAGCTCAGTAATCGAGGTAACATGTGGCAAGTGCGAATGGGGTTAATATAACGGGTCTCTATATTCAGAGGAGTATTACGAAATACTTTGAATAACTGTAAGATATAAGGTAGACACAATAACCATCACACATATTGGTAGAATATATGCGAACACGTGTTCATAAGAATATTACGAGATTTTCAAACGATGCAGTAATGATGATGGATGCGAAGAAAATAAATTATTACATACTTTAATGCTTTGAACGTTATTGCGTTAAAGGTTCATTTCGAAAGAAAATTGCGCAAGATGTTTATCTAGGCTCAAGCGGAAACGCAATTTTAGATGCGATGATAAGTAAGCGAGGCTATTAAAATAATAGTTAGATGTCACTATTTTAGAACCTTATGCGAATTTACGTATTTGGGAAATACTTGTTGGTGACATGATCAAATGCAGAAAATAAGTACATAGTCAGAGATTGGAACTCGCAGGGGTAGATTCGCCGTGACCGTGGATCCACAAGATGTCAAATTTAAAATGAATGCTCGATAATGACGCTTGGCTTGGCTTATTCTCTATAAACATTCCAGTACTATAATTTAGAAAACTGTTGGTCAAACTTGGTGGTTGCATCAAACTCACGAATTGCAGTATTTTTTATGATATTTATTAATTAATGAAAATCACGTCATCAACTTTTATTTTTATCCATTTTTGTAGTCCATAAAATTGCCAGGTGTTACTTTGCACATATCCGTATCAAATAACTATTATGCATATTTAGTGTTCATTTTTTGTGAAAACCATCTGTAGAATTACCAATCATACTTTAGTAAACGTGTGAACATTTTTAAAGTTACGGAACCATTCTGCATATCATTAAAAAAGCAGAGCTCAAAAGCACGACGTATTTAAGTAACTCGAAGGATTTACAACACAATCTGACAAGTTGAACTACAGAGACGCTTCCGTTCCATTATCCGTAAGGAAAATCTTTAGACAACCGTGAGGATATTCATCAAGGTAACACTTCCTTTACATTATCTGTGAGGTAAACCTTTAGAAAACCACTGAGGATATTCATCAAGATAATGTGAGCGGTACGGCGCGGCGGCGGTGGCACCCCTAGCCGCAGATTCGCGTCTCAAACACAGTCCCAACCGCGGTCCCGTTATTGCTGTGTTCGGTTCCATAGATTGTTGTTAGAGATGAACCAAAATACTTTAGCGCAGCGTTGCTAGAATACAACTCCAGAAACGACAACTTCGAAGAGACGTCACAAACTTCTAATTAGAGTAAATAACAGTCGCTGCAATGGAATTCTTATAACGACGACTGAGAAATTGGATGACCGCGATCACGTTCAGGTAGCATTCGTGACTGCGGCATGAAGCACTAAGACTTGTCGACAGAACGGATTTTTATCTAGAACTCGTACTTCATCAACCTAGACCTAAAATGTTTAAGTTTACATAATTAGAAGAAGCACGATAGTTACTTTAGTTGAGAAATCAGAGCTCTAATACCTCAACGGCAAATTCGAGAAACTTTGCAAATGGCAAAAAGTTAAAAAGCCAATCGAACGTTGCGGCGAAGTATTCATGGGAAAGGTGTAAAGTATTCATTTTTTATTTTATTAAAGTTGCAAATGATTAATACACTCCACCCACATGATTATTATAAACACGCTAGTCGATCAGAAATTAAGGGTAATACGATCCGTAATTAAATTAGCTCAATAAAAATATACCATAATTGGCCAGTTTAATATAACGACGCTAATGATCTATAAAAGTTCTAAGTACCTACTTACATAATAAGGTTTCACGCAATAGTCATTATTGTCACTAGCCCCCACACTAAGGTATCCTGTGTTGTGGGTTGACACTTGTGCGAATATACAATACAAACGGACATATCCCGGATCATTCTAAATAAATAATTGATAATGGTCCTTTTCGCTCGAACGCAAATCATTATCGTCTGCCTTTCCGTCCTTCATCAACAAGTAGAATTTTAATATAACTTTTTAACTGACTTCAAAAAAGGAGGAGGGTATATATTGAACTGTATGTATTTTTTTTTTTTTATAAATAAGTTCGGGTTTACGCTCGGTCGACTCGTTGTCGAAAAGTTCTCGAATGGATGGAGTGGCAAGCACAGCATAGGACTGCCACCGACCAGGTGGACAGACGACCTGACTAAGATCGCAGGCAAGGCTGGATGCGGGCCGCTTCCAACAGGTTCTTGTGGAAATCAATGGAGGCCTATGTCCAGCAGTGGACGTCCTATGGCTGAGATGATGACGATGATGACTCGTTGTCCATCAAGCTATGACATGGCTGGCAAACGCTCCCGATAAAACGTTATTTCAACTTGTTATTGCCTCGAAATACTACGAGGTAGCGTTATAAAAATGTACATTATAAAAAATAAACATCATCTGTGCATAAATAAACAATACGCAAAAATGGTCAATTTTCAAATTCAAAATTATGGATGAAACGTTCTGTAGCGTTCCATCAAAAGTCGTTTTCGAGATCTCTGATACATGTGTTGTGTATAAAAGAATATCTCGTGTAGTTCGAGATTGAAAACGGTATTAGGTACGCGGCGATTTTCATCCACTCTGCACTGTAACCACAGGAACATAAATAAAATATATAATCGGACGGCGAGACGGAACCCGGAGCGAACGGCACAAATAATTCCGCGTGTATGCCGCATGCCGGCTCCGCCGAGTTGGAATTTCTAATTCATATAAACCTATTCAGTTGTGTACGATCCCGTTACGAATTGAAGCTTGCTCTCTTTACTCAAATAAGTAAACTAATTCCAAGTTTCGATAAATAGTTATCAAATACTGCAGTGTTGATAATTATTTATCATAATTACTCCTAGTCTGCGATTCAGAACTATTCGATAAGTAGGTAACTAAGTCGATATTGATTCGGTTAGTATATTATTACATTTGAGAAATGTGTACGAATTACAAAATAAAATAAACAAAGTATGAAAATTATGAAATCGAATATATTCGGTAAGTTATCGATCGTTATCGATATTATCGCATAGTGCTAGTCCCCAGGGATCCCACCAAACCAGTTGATATGTTATTATATTTGTTGTCTTCCAATGTCCACCAATTATTTTCAGGACTTAAAATCTTTAGCACCTGTAAATTAGGCGTCGGGACAAGCCAACAAGTATTCACACATTACTTTATCCAATATACTTTATTTGTAAAAAAATAAGAAACTTCTGCGTGCCATGGAATCTTGGACCATGAGATGTTGAATAATTCGAATAAAATAGCAATAAGAAATCTATGAAATCTTAGCATACTTCCACGAGAGTTAAATCTCGATCATGTTCTACGAACTAATCTTGAGACGTCTGGTGACAGTGGTAACACCAACGACATCTCACGAGAACGGTTAGTATTAAGCAAACTACTATACCATAAAAACCAAAAGCCATTTATGTCACTATATCAGGAGAATGGCATATGATTATTATATCTTTATATTATTATTTATATTTATATATCCAGCAGTGGACGTCCTATGGCTGAGATGATGATGATGATGATGATTTATATTATTATACCTACCATTACCTACATTCCTCTAATCACAAGTACACAAAAATGTAGGATTGTCTACCCCCCAAAAGGAAATACAGATTACCTCGCCTGCGTGGACTGTGGTTATCCGTTCCATGCTTGCTATAAAAAGTATGCCATTGCTTTACTTGCAAATTATATATAAGTAATATTAATTTAAAAAAATTAGCTTGGTAATACATGAATTGTAATTAATTATAAGTTATTGAGACATCCGCAGAATCGTTACTCCAACATACGCCTTGGCTCAATGTAGCGTAGGCAAAAATATTGCCTAGCATAATAAATAATAATAACTAAAAGACAAAAAAAGTAAACAACGTAGAAAATATGCAACGAAAATATTGTATATTTTTACGTGTGTAAAACAACTTATGAGGAACTTTTATTGTTCACAAATGACTAGTACTGGTGTATTTTACTTGTCATCAATATCGATCCCAAGGCCCTTAGCTTTCTCTATTTACCTATACATCGTAGTTTCAAATTTTCCCGCCACGCTCTATTAACAACAAAATTATATCAATCGGAAAACCGTATATTATACTTTTTTGGCGGAGACGAATATATCTGCATTATCTGTGTATGTGTACTCAGAGTGTTACATATAAAATTATTGAAACCTAAATAGAAAAAGAACTTCAACCGTATTTGAAACAGCTGTTTTTTTATGAGATAACGGTAGGCATAGATGTAGACGGTAAGCACGTAAGAAAGTCAAAGAAAGATAATGCATAGTTACGTGAACAAAATTCAAGTCTTGCTAATTTATGAGCAGAAAATCTAAACCAAGTACATTACTTGGTTCAGATTTTCTGCTATCTCTGTATCAGAGGAGATAGGAAAGAGTCCTACTTAGACTGGTTATTTCTATCAATGAATTTTATGTATTCATAACATGGAATTCCATTCGCGAATGTTTAAAACATTATATTTATTTCTATATACCTAATCCCTAATCTAGTTTGAAAGTTTGGCTATCGCTTAATAGGCGCTAATGCTTTTAGGTTTATGTCTTTATTTGTTTAAAATAAACTAGGAACGTATGGGAGTGAGAGCAGAACGATCAAGCATAGGTCCGACGTTGACAGTAGTCGCGGTCAGAATGAGCGAGTGAAGAGCGGCGCGGACTAGCTAACTGAGGTCATCTGATACTAGGGCGGCAGTAGGAATTTTACTAATAAATTGAAAATTATGGTTATAGCATTAAAAATTGACACGGCTATTGACCTACCTAACGAACTAAGTTTTGTATGAATATTCTTATTATTTTGGAAGATATATATACGTTTTTTAATTTATTAAAAGCATGTTTTTAAGACATAAATCTATCGACAGGACTATATCTAATCATATTATGACTACTGAACACTCCTTTTTACTGAACCAAAGGTACCTAATTAAACTGAAAAAACAAAAGCTCAGTGTTTTGCTCATGATTTTTTTATAATTTGCGATTTGTGTTTTATGTACTGCCATATTTTCGCTGTTCATCTGTCTCAATGAAAACTACTTTTTTCGAAGAATATGAACGAAGCATACATTCAGGCATCATGAATTTTGAACATAAATTGTTGGAAAGTCCTAACATTTGAATTTATATTGTAATAACTAGAATAATAATAATAAAATTAGAAGAGGCCAAATTCTTGGTACCACTTCCATCTTCATGGTCAATTGAGAAAGTTTTCACACATGCCGTAGGAAAGGCGAAAACTTTCTCAACATTTGCAAATACTAACTAGTTTATTTTAACAACTTGTGACCAACTGAATATTGATTCATTACAATTTGCTTATGTAGCGTACGTAAAAACTTAACTAGTTGAAGTTATATAACCATAGAATTATTGAACCTCTATTCTAGTTTTTTTAAAATAACTTCCAATGAATCAGTCAATGATGTGAAGAAACGAATAATAAAAACAACTCATAACAACTCACAGTAGGAAAATTTGCAACATTAAACTTATACATAGATTAATAAAAGGCTGAATATTCGTGAGCTTGTTTGGCTCTTCAAGACACTCCAGTTTTTTCTCAGTGGGTACTCTCGAAGAGCTGGCGAATGAAGTAGCTAATGAAGTGCACAGGTGTAAAACATGACGATTTGGTAGGGTGTCAAAATTGTCTAACAGATTTTTTTATTTAAATAAACTCTCTCTAATAGGATAATAAACTCGGAAAAACAATTGTCCAACATAATGGATGGTTTGACTGGAGCTCCACACGGAATATGTCGAAATAATGAGGTCATAAAGATGATTAATAACCAGCTGATTTTTAGTTTGCTGCTTAATAAATATTTGTATAATTAAAATGTCCATGAGTCCTACAAATTGAGTGTAGATGTTTTCCCAGTCCTATGCTTGGATGTTGTTGATTTGACAGTAACACTTTTCATTAATAACTATAGGACAAAAAACATGTTAAGTGCATTTTTTGCTCTAAATGAAACGGTGACCTTTCAAAAAATGGGCATGTCTGTTATGATATTTGCGAAACTTTCGACTGATCCTAGTGAAAATCAATGGGGTAGGCTTACGCCCAGCAGTGGAGATCCTATAGCTGAGATGATGATGATGATGATAATTTTTCATGTTTGTCTATATACACTCAAATTTCATGAAACTGTCAATTGTTGAGTTGTCAAAAAACAATTACCAAAGACCCTACCTTTGAAGTGGGTCATAAGTTACACAAAGCTCACAGTGGCATTTTTAACTGTTCCATAGCCCATCTCAAACACACTACAAGTACTACCACACTTGTAAACAAAGCACTTTATTTCCACAAATTTATAAAGAATCTTAACATAAGGTCCACAGGCACACAATGACCAATAAAAACTACTTACTCAAACATATAACAAAACTATTCTTAAAATTAATATTATCAAATAATACTTTTACCGATTATTTAATATCAATATCATTTATGGATGTGTCTGTCTTTATTTAAAATTTCGGATTTCCGAAATTAATTCATACTTAATTTCGGAGTTTATTTCTCTACACACAACTTGTAATGTAAGGGAGTAGTACAAATAAAATAAATACTTCGTTGCAACTAGCACAGGCATTTCAGTAATTTCAATGGAATTTAGACCTATATTTATATACACACCTAACTTCAGATAGTTATTTGTCACGAATTATGACTCCCAAATATTTATCTAAGGAAACACTATTCAAGTGATTTATTATTCATCGAGAAGACATAAGTTGGTCAACTAGGTTTTAGGTTTTATAAATTTCAGAATTAAGGATAAATACTAAAGATCAAACACTATGTTACGCTTCACTCACCTAGTCCACATTTCTCAGTCTTTGGGGTGGAAGTCATTATAAATGAGGCTGGCTGGAGTCACTATGCCATGTTAAAATCGAGCAATGTGACACAGGCACGATAAACAAAGTTGTTTTTTTTACAACGAAAACTAGTGATACATCATTACATTCGACCGGCAGCCATATTTAGAAAACATTTATTTGGTATTAGGGGAAACTTTTCCCTGTGTTTAGAGCCATCTATTGACATCAGTAATGATAATATAAAATTTCATTAATAGCATTTAGACTTTATATCTTATACATTTAAGTTTATTTTATTTTATTCTCAAACCTTCACTATGCGAAACACTCTTTATATTTATAATATGCTCAATAGATGTCGCTTAATAAGATTCACAAATTAAGGACACCACTCACAGGGAACTCAACCATAGATAAGTAAGGTTCCATCGCTTTTGTACGTTTTTCGTCATCATGGGTGCGTTAAAAATTCGAGTGATTATAGAGCATGCATGAGTATCGTCGTAGCAGTAATTTATTTTGCTTCTAGACGTGACAGTGGCAATTATGTTCTTTAACTTTTGCCATTAATTCAAATTAACTAACTAAGCTGCATGCAACATAAACGCCGTATACGAAGCGAACACTACTAACGACTGCACCATGCGTTTTTGGAACTTGTGAAAAACTGAACACAATGATGAAAAAGCTCGCACATCTCCAACCAGCTTTGGTCAACCGTTTGATTGCGCTGCTTCTGCACGACAACGTACGACATCACACTGCAGAGCAGACGGTCTCCAAGTTACAAGAGCTGGGCTCGGAAGTCTTCTTTCAGGCATCCACCGTACTCACCAGACGTTGCCCCTACAGACTTCTACTTTTTCCAGAGTTTGGATATCTTCCTGGCAGGGAACAAATTCAATAACCAGGAGGCAGTTCGAAATGCATTTGGGAATTTGTTGCCTCCCGTCCAGCAGACTTTTTCAAAAAGGGCATCAATAAGCTAGCACTACGTTGGCAAAAATGCATTGATTGCATTGATCACTTTGAGTAATTCAAATTAAAAAATATAGAAAAAGGGCGTTACTTATTGCATGAAAACGGCAATTTCATAGGTGTATTTAAAGACAAACACAACTGAAGTTAACAATGGCTTATCTAATTAAATGTATTACTAGATAAATTTGTTGGATTCAAACTAGGCGCAGTATGAGCATGTCATATAGAGAGATGAAAACGTATAACAAAGAGAGTAAACATGAATTTGGATGGATATAGATGAATAAGATGAATGGCCGAAGAACGCATGGATGGACTCTGTGAAGAATTTTAAATTTATTAAAGGTGTGAGCACTGAGACGACTAATGATGAAGAGAATGGACATCTAAAAAAGCAAGAAAGGTTCGATTTGGGAATGTGGCATTTGTGGCAAAACGATATATCCCAAATCGAACGTCACATACACGTCTTTACAGTGGCGGATTTACGCATAGGCTGAGTAGACTGGAGCCTAGGGCGGCAGATTTTAAGGGGTGGTCATAATTAAGTAATCCACCTTAGACCGCGTCGTCGCTTAACATCAGGTGAGACAGTGGTAAAAGGCAAGCTTATAATTTTTTTTTAAAAGGCGAGTATGGTCAAATAATTTACGGTGTGAAAATTTATATAGCTACGATTGTAAGTTTTATATTTTAAGCTTATAAGGTAAGGTTACAAAATCCAATCAACATGTTAAATGTACCGCTATATTCTAGGATGGACTATGTATTTTCGTACTCGTCTTTGAGTTGCAGAGCGGGTACAAACGACTCACGTGACCATCCGCAAAGTGAGTGTGGCCAAGTTGACAACGAGGCATGGTGGGGTTTTTAACACTTTACATGCATCTCAAACGGCGAACGAAAACAGTTTTAAACGTCACCTGTGCCAAAACGAACGCGAAACGTGATCGTTTTGGTCGTTTTTAACTGTTCCTTAGCCTATCTATCTCGAACGTACTTTAAGTTTTATCCTTCAAATCCACGATTCCTTTCAATATATCATCTGTAGACAACATTGTTGCCAACTTTACGAATTTTCCGTTATATCTAGTGAATTTGGCCACTGCTACCCTCGGCCTTTGGCCACGTTGCAAACGGGAAAAATAATTCTAATGGACGATGGGATATGTAACGGTACAAAAACGCTATAAAATATACGCTCAGGGCTAACACATAATGGTAAAACTGAATCAAAAATTGTTCGTCATATATTTTGCCTGATGATCTAATTAGCACTTTGGAACACTGCAGATTCACGATCAACATCTGCCTTTTCCAAAATAGTAACAGCCTGAAAACACTGAAAATGACGACGATATTAGATTTCAATTTTTAATCTTATCATATATAATGATTCAACGCTAATTAATAGGCTTATATTTTAATAAATAGAGACGTGGCGTAAGATTATTGAGCTATATTGTGTTCTCTTAAGTAATGTATGTATGTACATATAATTTTTACTGTAATTAACTCGTTAACTTATATATGTTAACGGGTTAATGACAGTAAACTAAAAATTTCACGGCTATTATTGATGGAAAAAAATATATTAAACGGGTTTTTGACGGAAATACTTATCAAACATAACCAATTTGAAAACATCTTTTGGGCAACACTGTCTGGCAAAAGAATCGTGTATGTCGATTCGATCTTATTTTTGTTCACTCGTAGTTTTCATTTTTCAATGAGTTTTCAGTGTTCTGCTAGTATTTTGTGGATATCAAATTTGTTCTGTGATTATTCATAGTGTTTTAAGGAATCAATATATATTAAAATCCGGCAGCCAATCAAGAAATCGCACTAAACAATAATCATGGCGGATCCGCTCAGTTTACTTCGACAGTACAACGTAAACAAAAAAGAAATCATAGAACGCGATAACCAAATTATATTTGGTGAATTCTCTTGGCCGAAAAATGTTAAAACGAACTATCTTATGTGGGGGTAAGTAGCACCATCTGGGTCTACTATGGCAAAATATAACCACTGAGCAAAATCATATATATCCAAAACTTCGTTCCAGATCTGGTAAAGAAGGGAGTATAAAAGAGTACTACACGTTAGAATGTCTTCTATTCATCCTCAAGAATACTCTATTGACTCATCCAGTATATGTCAGGCAAGCTGCGGTATGTACACACTAATTCAAAATGATCTAAACTGTAATAAGTATGTGTACTGAAATATCTCCTTCTTTAGGCTGCCAACATATCAGCTGTAAGGCGCCCAGATCGTAAGGAGCTTTTGGCATACTTGAATGGTGAAACTGCCACATGTGCATCTATTGACAAAAGTGCTCCATTGGAAATCCCAACACAGGTTAGTTCCATTTCAAAGTGCATTATAAATTTCATGATGTGGGATACTAATTCAGTAAAGATGGAAATATATACTCAACTCAATCTTATACTATCTTTATTTATTTTTTTATTTACTTTATTTATTTTTAAGGGTCGACAAACAGTTTCACAATATACTTATAAATAAAACTTAATTAATAATAGGATTATTGTGGGACCAACATCGTCGACCATAGGTTACTATATAGTATATGGAGTTAAGATGATATAAAACAAAGTAAGTTTAAGCTAATACAAGTGAACATTAATTGATACAAGTTACGATAGACAAGACAAGCTATACAAAGAAAAATAAAAATAACAGAACTAAACATAAGACAAATAGGTACATACGTTGCAAAAAAAAGGAATAGAAAATCTACATCTAAATAATTGTGTCATCTTCAATAAAGGATTCAATGCAATCTAATCAAGCTATGATTGGATTGCATTGAATTCCTCATAGTAGGAACCAACAATAAAGACTAGCTACGACTAATATATACAACTATGGAGCTATCTATCTTGTGATCATAAGAGGGCATTAACTAGGATAGAAGTAGGACAGGTTTTGATATCTAGGGCTGGAAGTTAAAATATTACTTAATCTGTTCTGTTCTAATCAAAACTAGCATGTCAGTATTCAGTATCTTCTTAACAAATTAAATAAATTTGGCAAAAATTTACAATTGTGGTGCAGGAATCGAGGGGTGGAGGGAGGAGGGTCCCACATTAATACTACATTCCTCCCTCCCCCCTTAATTCCTGCACCACAAATTGTAAAGCCTATCTACCTACCTATATGCTCTTAGTTTCATTTATTCATTTTGAGTGCTTTTTTGATGTCTTTTAAACCTGTGCTTTGTGCTTGCAAAGCTACATCTGTAGGCTTCAGCCTTCAGAAATGGTATGGAAAACGTCTTGAGGGCTACAGCTACTGTTAATGGCCATGAGCTTTTGGAATTTTTTGTGGAACACTGGTTTCAATTTTAAGCTATGTCATCATCATTAAATCTGTCCATGGTGATTATGTTATTTACTTAGAGTAAAATTAAACTGTGTAAATTATGAAAGTTCTTATATTTTGACTATCACATTGAAATTTGTATAGCATGTATTATAGTGCCAATAGAAAATCGAAACAAATTTATTCAAAAGTTGGCAATATTAGTCGGCACCAAATTGAGAGCAACAATTTTTTTTTGGTTTAAAATAAATTTACAAAATTATACATAACCTACAAATTTGGAGTTTATCAAAAACTATCTATCTAAAGCAATGGTTCCCAACCTTTTATTTGCCAGAGACCACTTTGATTTTTTTTTATAGCAAGGACCATGTGTCGAAGACAACTAAATCAATACGAAAATAAAGTTTATTCAAAACTCAGAAGTATCATGATTATCAATAGTATTTTAATAGAAAATATACATTTTTGTTTATAAATAAAACTCCGATTCAAATGCTTTCTTACAGTTTCTAATATTTGGAAATTTAATGCGTTCGTCCTAGACTGGCCACCCGAATTTTGTACGATGTGAGGCGACACATTATTTGACATTGAAATTATTTGCTTTCGCGGACCATATTTTAACGCCTGTGGATCACTAGTGGTCCACGGACCACTGGTTGGGAACCACTGATCTAAAGAATCATAACTGTGTGAAGTATTTCTAATTTTATATAATTTTAGTTAGTTTGATTAAATAACAGAATCACCACCATTTTATGTTTTATCTAAAGTGTTATGTGCAATATGTATAAAGTAACTTTATTTATATACAGGTGAAAAGATCACATGATCATGAAGGTGGAGAGTCAGTTGCAAAAAAGCCTCGCATTGAGGAGACACATGTACAGAAAGTCCGAGAGCAATTGGCAGCCCGTCTTGATGCACCCAAGGAAGCATCTGTCACTGTGGACAACATCAAGTAAATATATATATTAAAAAAAATTGACTACATAACTAAGAACTACTAATCCAATAGAAAGACGTGTTTGTGAAAACCAGTTTCTCATTGTAGAGTTGGCAATACGACATACACATCTTTACTAGAGTGGAAAAAGGCTACAAATTATTTGTTATAGACTGCAATTTGGCATTAAACAAAGTTGGGATGTTATGGATAGATATACCTTGTCATTGATAATTGGTTTAGCTAACCCACCACTGCCCCTGAGATTCTGAGATACCCTGAACATCGGCCTGTTACATTGTAAGATTGTAATTTTCAGACTTTCGCGATTCAAACACATAGTTAATAAAACAAATGGGGCTTAATTGCAAGAAAAACATTTAGTAGTTTATATACAACTTGGTCGAGGTAAATAAATTACTAAATTTTTTTCTCACAATCAAGCCCCATTTGATTTATTAACGACATTGTAGGATGATTGAAATTTCTTAAGTATAACTGGTGGTGCCCTAATATTTTCAGTTCTACAGAAGTTCTTTTACTCTATCTTCCTCTAAGGGCTAACTCCAAAAACAGTAGCATTGTGGCTATTCTTAAAGATAGTGACACCACTTTTCTAAAGAATTACAGACCACGGATTGCCAAGTAGCATAGGATGCCCTTAAAGTGGTTATCCATAGAGTGATCAATCATGGGATATATATCCAGTTGTCAACAGCCAATGACTAAATAAAAGCTTTGGATGAGGTGTAAGAATTGGCTAATGGTCACAAATAAGTATAATGTAATCTACATGCTGAAACATGTAGATTATATTTTTCTTTCAATATATTTAATTCATGGGGCACCACTTATATGCTTTTATTGTTGTTTCATATGTCTGCCATAACAACACTTTTTGTATCAAATAAATGGTCAGCTTCTTACCATGGCTCAAAACTTATAGAGGACACATTAAATGTGGACCGAAAAGGCAGGATACGAATCTCACCTTGTCCCAAGCTGAAGCAGTTTTATAATAATGACAACTGATTGAATAAATGAGTACACCTAATTTTTTTTAAGGTCTCTTTCGGAGGCTATGTCAGTGGAGAAGATTGCTGCCATCAAAGCTAAGCGTTTGGCAAAAAAGAGGACCACAATTAAAAGCAATGACTATTCAGACACACTGGGGGTAGTCGGATCAGATTTGAGAGCAATCCTGGATTATGATGTAGATCTCACAAAGGATATTATCAGTAGAGAAAGGCAGTGGAGAACAAGAACTACAGTATTACAGAGCAACGGGAAAGTAAGTAAATAGATCCCTTTTACGGAGTTATATACAATATTAGGTACTGATCTATCTCTATATGACATACTAGCAGGATTCACACAACATTTTCGACTACATCCTTCTATTTCCAGTTCACCAGTATCATGTAACTGCAACATTTTCCTAATGCAGATATATCAGAAACATCCTTTATTTTCTATCTCGAAAACATCCTAAAATATTTTTTTATACCTTATAGGTCTAGCGTTTGACCACCTAATGGTCACTGACGATATGGTTGAAGGTGTACTCATGCTAGACCAAAGATAAGGTTTGACTGGCTCTCAGCACTGCTGCCTTAAAACATTGTTCCACTATGTGTTTGATGACAGTTTTTCAAACTTGAGGGTGGTAGCTATCCAGGCAATTATTGGATAGCCATGTAATGCACCACAGAGTGCAATACAATTAATTTCACAAAGTATTTCATTTTCATTATTTTTATTACCTCTATCTTGTATTTCCATACATCTTTCAAAGTCTCCTTCACAAATGCTTATTATTGTGTTTCAGATATTTTTAAAAAGTATATTAGCATTACTGACCAGTATCAAAGCTCGGGAGGAAGGTAGGCCTGGAGCACCCAGACCCCAACCAGTCATAATGCCACAACCCACAGTGTTGCCTGCACAACAGACTCAGTACAACAGATACGATCAGGAAAGATTTATTAGACAGAAAGAAGGTAAAAGTATTTTACCATTATTCATTTACAATATAATAAGGGCAACTTTTCCATTAAAGACCGGAACTACTGCAAGCGCCATAGTCGAGGGTAAACTTAGTGTACAGTCCCTTTGGAGCAAATATATTAGAAAACAAGGGAAATGTTCTTTTTCTAAAGTTTACGCTACTTGTATATTAATACTTGCCAGGCGGCTTCACTGGTATGCGCTTAGTTCCGTGTTTCCAATTCTGAATAAAAATGTTACAATCACAACTAACTAAAACTACAACGACAGGATCTAGGGCTAGTTATAACTACCATCTACACAAGACGGGAGACACAGATAGTATGCATGCATAAAAACAAGACCGGAACATGTGCTACTGCACTGTGAGGCCCCAGAAAGTATAGGAATTATGTGATTCTAACGAAACCTAACTCTTTATTGTCTCTGGAAGTCTGGAACAACCACATGTACCACTGGAGCAGCTGAGCCCACTGGCGACCCAGGACCATCTGATATGCTAATGAGTTGAGATGGCTCGGGTAATAACTGGCAAAGAACGCCCCAAGTGGGACATCCGTGCAGGACTCGGCACCCGCATGAATAAGAAGTCCCAAAATGTCGAGAGCAAAAGGTGATGATTGACGATGATAAGATTGATGATGAATGATGATGATGAAAAACAGCCCATGTGTTATTTCGGGATATGAAGTATCTACGTACCAAAGTTCAACCAAATCCGTTTTACCTGAATGGTGATGAAAAACGGTGATGATGGTGATCATGAAAATAAGCCTTTGTGTTAATCCAGGGTATAATCATTCTGTGTTCTTTAGAATACAGATAGATATTCAATTTATTTCATCTAAATCCATTTAGTAGTTTTTGCGTGAAAGAGTAACAAACATACATCCATACTCACATACTTTCGAATTTATAATTCTAGTAGGATATATGTATAAGAACACACAGCAAATATTCCTTTTGTCAAGTTACTACATCTACTTATCCAGTTCCTCTCCTTTGGGACCTGTGTAGTGGAAACAAAGCCATGCATTGATTAAACAGTAACTCTTATTTAATCTTTTTTGCAGAAAAAGTTATAGATGGCCGCTCTCATACTTTTCTTTAGGCGCGGCACAGCGCGTGGTCTCAAAAGTCCTTGTATACTACTTTGATTACTACTTTTTGTACATTTAATTTCACCAATATATTGCCTGTCTGGCATTAATTGCGAGAAAATATAGGATGAAATGTGTAGGAACTAGGCATGTTCCCGTTTTTACGTTGCGTTATAATCATAAATATACTTGGAATTCTGCTATAAATAAAATTGCGTCTCGATTGCATTGTGGTAGTAATTAGATCTGTGTAGCATTTACATACAATAAAATTATACTTCAAATAAAATAGGAAAACTAATAAAACCGACAATTCATTAACAATCTATGAGCAATGTGTTTAGTAGAATTAGTACTCTGATTGCTACCACAATTGATCGACTTTCATACACATCGCATATGTGGTACATTTTACTAATTTGGTTAATGACATGTTTGATTTTGTTGTATTACAGAGACTGAAGGATTCAAAATCGACACCATGGGCACGTACCACGGCATGACCCTCAAGTCCGTGACAGAAGGCCCCAGTGTTCCCCTCGCAGCTCGCGCTCCACAGACGCCGAACCATCCACGACAGATGCCACGTGAGTGTTTCTAACTCGAGTCTGAAACTTATCGCGACTTTCTTCCATAATTGTAATCTACGAACCGACTAGGACTCACGTGGTAAATACTGGAAAATTACTCCGACCAGTTTCGAACTTATTTACAGTTCTTCATCTGGGAGTTATGATCGTGCCAGATGGCGGGCGCGAGCTTCAGCACGTAACTCGTTTTCTAACTCTCCAATTCGGACATGATTAGGAACCGAAATTTTGTTATTGAAAAGAAGTTAAGTCTACTAAAACTGTTAATTTAATTTACGAATTTAAATCGATAGCGATTATAGCCTAGCTATCCCCACTAGTGGGCTAAGCTTCCGGTGAGGACAACTGCAGAGTACTTGCAAATAAACGATTTGATTTGCCTGGCTATGTACCACCCTCAAGCTTGAGAAACTGTGGCGCTACTTTATAGAACGCTACAATAGCGAGTGTATCCCTTTTGAAAAATCCCCCCTCCCCCCGCTTCTAGATTTCTTCACTTTGATAGGCGTTCATTCGTTTTGAAATACCCAAACAGACGACTAGCGTTACGTTTCTGGATCGTATTGATAAATACAGCTGTAGCGTACCGGTCTAAAATAGTATCTCTAGCCGCGTCTACCGTAAGAGTCGGCTAAGGGATCACGTACTTGAAGGTGGAAGCAGCGCCTGCGGATATAACCAATATACTGCGCTCGCTCACCCGCCTGCCAAGCGTGGCGTGTACTGGCATACCCTGCACACAATTCGTTAAAGACCTATATCCAGCAGTGGATAATCTTATACTATAACGATGAAAACATGACTGATGAATCAGGACTCATCACCTGTAGCGATATCGTAAACACGCCGAAACGAGCCTGATTAAATTTGTTTATCATATGACGGCACCATTTCACCCGGGCCTGCTTCTGAGCTACATCCAGCGTGTAACTATTCTTTTCACGCGAATACGCACGTGATCTCGTGAAGGCAGTATGTGCAGTATGTGCTGAATCTCCTGATACGTAACTCGCTTAGTGTCTTGTATTACATTTTCCACTACTAGCACGTTTTATTCCGTAACAGCCATGAAAGGGGGACCACTTATTTATTTATCCCCCAAAGTAGTCGACCGCGCTTGGATTCGTCATACCACGATAGACGGTTGCCCGGGAAGCATGTATTTACTTGTGTATGGCTCGTGCAGAGAGCGGCCCGCCCACTCCCGCTGGAGGCGCGGGCGCGGCGGCGGCGCGGCGCGACCTGCTGCCGTTGGCGGCGGCGCGACTGTCTCCGGGCGGCGGCGGCAAGCGTCCCTCGCGCACACCCATCATCATCATACCCGCCGCCGCCACCGGCCTCATCTCCATGTTCAACGTTAAAGACATGCTGCAGGACTTCAAGTGAGTACACATACTGTTATAATCGGGTATTAAGTCATTTTTGGAAATGTGTTCTAATGGATTACCTAGGGGGACCTAATCTAAAGGATAAAATTAAGTCACATTTAATAAAATGACATAGGTATAATTATATCATTTTATGAAATGTGATATTGAAAGTAGACTCCTGCAGTGAAAAAAGCTCTGCAGGTTATCCCTGATTTGATTATAATACTAGCAGAAGTTTTTGTTTCGATAATTCACTTTTTTAAACACCTTTTATACCAATGATATTATATGTTTATATGAGGTAGATGTCGCACAAGCGCGCAGAAACTGAGGCGGCAAAGTTAAGTCAATTGTAGTAATTTTCACTACGACGCGTATTTCAAGCGCAAGTCTAAACATATAGCTATATTATCTATATTATTTGTACCGTATTATCTGTCGCAGTAAGCATGTTTATGTCGCAAAGGAACAAAATCTGAGCACCGCGCAGTATGAATATACGTCATCTTTAGTAAAACATCATTGTTTTATACTGTATAAAAAAGAGACCACTGCAGGTGTCTATTTTCTTGCCGAGACAAGAACTTTTTTCTCTTAGTGAGAATGTAGACGTGGAGTAGGTACAAGTTATACAATTATAAATGATGTAACTATTTTACATTATCCCAGTAAATTAATTACGCCTATAGCATGCATTAGCATTATGAAATCTATTATGACGAAGGTTCGTTTACATTGCAAAAACAAAAGGTGTTGTTAATGAGGGAATAAATCCAACTGCTTGTGGAGTATACTTGTGGAATACTAGCATAGTTGGCTAAGCGACAGGACGGTATTCAGTAGTCGTGGGTTCAAGTCTTAGTAGGCTAATTTTGATGAAGCCATATCGTTAAAACATACAATATCATCATAGATTCGTGACCATTGAGCAGAAGAAAAATGAAGGTGCAGCGCGCGAAAATGAAGTTCTGTTGCAAAGGAGAAAAGGACCAACCGGGGATCATGCGGCCAACAATGCGGCGACCATCACAGTAAGTTTTGCATATTTACCACGATGTGAATACATTCAACGTTGTAGCGTTCAACAAGATTCAAGGATGTAAGTGTTTTGCTAGTAAGGGATTGCGCTAGTGAAGCATCCATTCTATGTGCAGTCGACCTAGAAAAGCGAGTCTTTTTATCATTAATAATATAATAATATGGGACAACATTCACACAAGGTCTTCAAGTACCAAACTAGGCAGAGCCTGTACTATGGTAACCTGATGACTGATATATATACTTATATACATATGCACACCCAGACACAGGTCAAACAGACATGTTCATACACACAAATGTTTTACCTGTCCGGGAATCGAACCCGGGACCAGCGGCTCAGAAGGCAGACTGCTACCAACTGCGCCAACCGGCCAGTTAATTTTTCATTTGGGATTAATCGGGCGTTTGTATGCATATAATATTGTTCCACGAAAACTTATGTAATGGATGATACATGGGCAGATATTTATGAAATGAGATCTAAGGTTTTGACGATAACTGTACAATAGTAGTTTACGAAGCTGTATCATAATAAGGGTCACAATATTTTGATAAAAGTAACTTTTGAATTGTTATGAGGAAATATAGTTTATATAGTTTATTCTAACTTCAACAAGTTATTTCAGACTTTTGAGTGTTGAAGTGTTGAAGTCGGTTTCTTTCTTTGGTATTTTTTATAATATTGTTAATAATTATTGCTTTCGATATCTGTATTGTAAACTATATCTAATAAAGAAAGAACATAAAGAGACATAATAACAAGTAAATGTTGTTCCCAGGTACCCTACCGCGTGGTGGACAACCCTAGCAGACTGTCCGCGGCGGAGTGGGACCGCGTGGTCGCAGTGTTCGTGCAGGGGCCGGCGTGGCAGTTCAAGGGGTGGCCTTGGGACGGCAACCCTGTGCAGATATTTGCTAATAGTGAGCTACCTAAATACTATCATAATATATATATACTTATATATTATTATACATCTATACTAATATTATAAAGAGGAAAGATTTGTATGTAAGTGTGTAACAAATAAACTCAAAAACTACTGTGCCGATTTCAAAAATTCTTTCACCATTGGAAATCCACATCCACCTTGAGTAATATAGGCTATATTATATTTTCAAAATAATTAGGGATCCTTATGATTTATGATTTTCTAATTTTTTACCCGTCCGAAGCCGGAGCGGACCGCTATTGACATATATTTATTTATTTATTAGAACACCAACACTGTGTACACTAATGCGTTTACAAGGATTGCGCTTAACACACTAAGAAACAAATGCCACAGCAGTTAAAGGTGAAGACAACATGCAAAATTAATTTATATTATTTGAACGAGTAACTTCTTCTTCTTCTTCTCGCAGCCATGTGCGTCCACTGCTGGACAGAAGCCTCCCTCATATAGGGGGGATTTGCCAATACTCGCCACGCTTGGCAGGCGGGTTAGCGAGCGCAGTATGACTTCCAATCCTCAGAAGGTGCTGCTGCCCACCTTCTGGTACGTGGTCCCTTAGCCGCCTCTTACGGCACCCGCGGGAAGAGATGGGGGAGTACTATTCTAGGCCGGTACCACCATGGCATGAACGAGTAACAGATGTAATGTAATATAGACATAATAAAAATAAATTTAGAAATAAATTGACTGGATATAGAAATAATTATGACAATAATTACGACATATATATGATATGTAATTATATGTATCGTATTAAAGGTATACAATATGTATTACATATGTATACATTTATAATAATTTGTATTTTGATTAATACTATTTTGAATTTTTATTTTAATATTTTTTTAACTTTTTAAATATTGTACACCACCGCTTCTCAGAAAATTAATTCATCTCCTTACAAGAGTTGTCTGGGAGAGATCGCATCCTAGCGATAAGACCGCCAATTGTGCAACGTATTTTGTAATTGTTAATGTGTTATTTTATAAATATATTTTTAAGTTGATG
The DNA here is from genome assembly GCA_934044485.1 of Apeira syringaria. NCBI lineage: Eukaryota > Metazoa > Arthropoda > Insecta > Lepidoptera > Geometridae > Apeira > Apeira syringaria. Next base: position 2,602,857 of record OW203662.1, read on the forward strand.
TACTTGTACAATAAAGTGTTATCTATCTATGCTATCTTTGCTAGTTAACTGTGAAACTTGTAAAATGTCCCAATTTTTGACTTATAAGAGAGTTAGTGCTTGCCACTGTTGTCTGACATGTCATCGTGGTTCGGATTTGTGTGTATAGTTCAAGTTCATTTATTTAACTTGTGGCCCAAGTACAAGTTATTCACTAGGTCATGTTAGGTCCTTACATAATTTAAATTGGCGTTTTGTGAAACTGGCCGCTTTGACATAACATTATATCTGGTTTGGTTTGGTCGTTTGGTTACGAATTCGGAATTCTTTTTAACCTACTATTATTATAAATGCGAAAGATTGTATGTATGGATGTATGTTTGTTACTCTTACACGCAAAAACAACTGAACGGATTTGTATGAAATTTGAAACACAGATAGTTTATAACCTGGATTAAAACATAGGATACTTTTTATCCCGATAGTATGTTTCCGTGGGAGGACGAGAAGACACAAAAATCGTCAATACCACGTACAATTTCAACGCGGGTAACACCGCGGGGCGCAGCTAGTAGACAATACTTATTGTAAGAAGGATTTATTCGTATTTGCTAATCTAAAACTAAGTCATCATTATCTCAGCCATAGGGTGCCAAATGCTGGAAATAGTGGTCCTAGTCTTTGTTTTAGTGTGTTTGTATACTGTATGGATGTTTTTCTTTATAGATGTTCGTTTGACCACTATCTCACTTGATGATCAGTGACGATGTGGTCGAAGATGTGTTATCAAGTAATTCATTAATCAATTATAAGTCGAGCCAATGATATGTCCGTCGGGTCTCTTACTTTCCGAACAGCATATGCCGCAGAACTAAGTTACCCACATAGAGCATTTATGTGGTACCAAGTGATATTGATAAAGAGGCCCATTTTCTTAAGTATCATTAGGTCGCCAATGTCTCTCGCTTTTGGCAGTATGTTACTATTATTTTTATCTTGATAGCTAAAGGTGACGATTGATATTAATTATTTTGTTTGCCAACGTCCGTCATATAACTATCTAAATCGGTTGTCAATCGATTTTGACCTCTACTACGTTGAAGCAAAGACGACGATTTGAGATTTTATTCAATAAGTATATTAAATGATGCATCCTTGCGTCTGATTGCGATGTAGTCACGTGTCAATCTAAGTATTGACGCAAATTAATTTGTTTGGCTCGTGGCACCCCAGTTTTTGACAAGCGAAATGATTTGACGAGCGTAATAAATTATTATAATATGACAATTAAATACTGCGCAATAAACAAGCTTAGTTTTTATTGTGTATCGCATTAACGACATGCTAGGCGGAACTTAAGTTCAAATATTTGAAGGAAAAAATTCGGCTGCTAGTGGGACTTGAACCCACCACTACAGAATACCGTCCTTACCTTGCTTATATTAAACCATTATTATGTTTAACATAAAACTGAAACGCTTTCTCACTCACTCCCCTACACAAACATAAAAGATTGGATACAAACTTCTTTAACCAATATATAATATCCACCACCCCCCCCCACCCCCCCCCCCCCCTCCCCCCCCCCTCCCCCCCATCTCAACCCTCTCTTTCCTATCACAAATCACACCAACATTATCAATATAATATATTCAGCTTGTATTTTTTAAAGACTGAATTGTAAAGATATATTGTGCAACAGCAGATATAACTTTTTATTCTGTATTTCTGATTTTGTCCCAGTACACAGTTTTGTACAAACTAAGTAGTGAACAATAAAATGAGCAGTATATTGCAGTGCCTCATGGTCCGTTGAAATGTTTCAGTCTGCGCGTTCCACTTGAAGTACGACGAGATGAAGCTGGACGCGAACGTGGCTCGGTGGGCGGTCACCGTGCTCAACCTGAGCCGCACCAAGCGGCATCTCGACCGCGCCGTTCTGCTCGGCTTTTGGGAGACTCTAGACAAGTGAGTCATATACTCAATATATTACTGGCGCTACGTTATTGAGCTACATTTAGAGGCAAATTCAAAATTCGAATATTTATATTGTTACACTCACTCTATTACTGGCGCTACGTTATTGAGCTACATTTAAAGGCAAATTCAAAATTCGAATATTTATATTGTTATACTCAATCTGTTACTGGCGCTACGTATTGAGCTAGATTTAAAGGCAAATTCAAAATTCGAATATTTATATTGTTATACTCAATCTGTTACTGGCGCTACGTATTGAGCTAGATTTAAACGCAAATTCAAATATTTATATTGTTATGCTCACTCTATTACTGGCGCTACGTTATTGAGCTACATTTAAAGGCAAATTCGAATATTTATATTGTTATACTCACTATTACTGGCGCTACGTTATTGAGCTAGATTTAAAGGCAAATTCAAAATTCGAATATTTCTATTGTTATACTCAATCTGTTACTGGCGCTACGTATTGAGCTAGATTTAAAGGCAAATTAAAAATTCGAATATTTATATTGTTCAACTCAATCTGTTACTGGCGCCACGTATTGAGCTAGATTTAAAGGCAAATTCAAAATTTGAATATTTATTTTGTTTTTAACATTTTAGGAACACTATCAGCCGCTTTTCTTAGACCAGTCTACAGAATATTAAATTTAAAAAGTTTTTCCCCCTGCATTTAGGGCATGATGGCGTCGCGCTTCTTGCGCATCTGCCAGTATCAAGTTTTGTTGTTCTGTTCGGTGGCATCTCGTTTCTTTCTTCTTGGGCTTCGTATGCATTTGAGGCTATATTATGGTCGAAGGTTTTATTAAACTTGCTTTAAAAGTTATATTAGTCTACACGCAGGCCCCTCGCCCACGGCGACTTTTTGCAGCGATGCTGTCGCGCGTGTAATCCCGGCAGGGGCAAACATTTCTGCGATGAGTGTAGGTGTTTGTCCGGGTCTTGGATGTTTGTGTGTCCATGCCTCTCGCGATACAGGGAATCCTAGTGCGGAGGTTGAGTGTGATAAAAAAATAAAATAGATGTATATTAATCCTGATTTTCGTTGTTTCAGACATATGATGAAGAATAAACCACATCTTAGGTTCTAAGGCTGTTGTAGATGTATATAATATAGATTTATTGACTTATAGTTTATTAATTGTGTGAATATGATGAGGGAGGCTGTTATTGACAATGTACGATATTTTCATTGCATCAATCACACATGGGTAACCATGGTAATGAGTTAATTTTGATTGATTGATTGTCTACCGCCGCGAACAAAAGGTTTGGGAAAATGTTTTATTTTCATTTTTAACCATTTTATCCAATTGTATGTGGTTTAAGCTCGAATATACAAGAATTTTTATTTAAGGACCGCTATTTTGTTCATTTGAAACTCAGAATATACAAATAAATAAATATACGGGGAAACCGTGTGTATATATTATTTTTTTGTTTTTTTAAACTATTGACACATTCAATACTTGAAAATCTTATTTTCGCGTACGGGCTAGAGGTTTAGTCTGGGGATGGGCGATTAATACAAATAATTATCGAATTATGTAGTCGATTGTTCAGTTTTGTCGATAAAACCGATGTTAGTTGCCTGTTATCGACTAAGTGCTGGCAGCTGATAATGACTGGCAAATACGCAGGCACATCCGCGCGCAATGTTACTGGATTCAATGATGTTTTACTAAAGATGACGTACATTCATACTGCGCGGTGCTCAGATTTTGTTCCTTTACGACATAAACATGCTTACTGCGACAGATAATACGGTACAAATAATATAGAAAAGGATAGCTATATGTTTAGACTTGCGCTTGAAATACGCGTCATAATGAAAATTACTACAATTGACTTAATTTTGCCGCCTCAGTTTCCGCGCGCTTGTGCGACATCTACCTCATATAAACATTATAATATCATTGACTGGATTGCAGTATATGTACAACTGTAACCAAACTGTCACCAAACACATCGTGTGTTCAGGAAGCAGTCCTTTAGAGCCAGTGAGCATTCTAGGTCTAGCTTGATAATATCTTCGACCACATCGTCACTAACCATCAAGTGAGATATTGGACAAACGCTAGATCTGTACCGTCTAAAAATAATTAAAAAATCGCCCATCGCTAGCCTAGACCCGTGTAAGCCCCGCTTCGATAGAGTGCTACGTTTTTAATATCAGGGGCCTTACTATCTTTGTAAAATCCATTCAAGTTCCGAGCAGTTCTAAAACCGTTCACCTTTGAGGATATCAATGTTTAAACCGTTCACTTAAAGGAGCGTAATGCCGTGGTGATGGTATGACTTTACACTAAGCGGTGTAAGCCAGGTTTAGGAACTGCTCGGAACTTGAATCGATTTTACAAAGCTCATAGTAAGGCCCCAGTACATTTAATCAGTGACTCGTGCATACAACATAGGGGTTACTTGAGAATTTGAATACCAAAACTATTATCAATATCATTATTTCACACTACTTTAATGCCTGCTTTGAATATGTGGGAAGTTTAATTGATGCAATGATAATAAGTTTAAATACTCCCGTGTATTCGTTCTCCACCTTAAAAGTTGCCTTGACAAAATGGGATTCGAAGTCAATTCATATCATTTAAGATAATATGGCCAGTTTTGTTAACCTTGTACAAATTAGTTTTTGCGTGTTTGTTCTTAATTATATGTAACTATGTGTTAATATATCTCAACGTGCAATTTTGTGTCCAATATGTGTTGTGTACGTACTTACCTTTATTGCTAGCGGTGTACTGATCACTACCGGCGGCGCTGTGTCAGGAATAATCAGGAATAATCAATTTATTGGTAAATATTAATTTACATGACAAAAGGCAACAAATATAAATACATGGTTCAATTGGTAAACAAAAAGTAACTAATAATAAAACTAAATGTATAAATCGGTAATAATAATTAACTGATTACATGTTATATTTTACATTAGAAAAGTAATCTTCAACATCATAGAAAGCCCTCTCGATAAGCCAGGATTTTAATTTCGCCTTAAAAGACGCCACACTGGGTGCTTCTGGGTGTCTGGTATAACGATTGTATAAGCTATTGAATATCGTGACTTGGACGTACCATACTTTCAAACTATCGATTATCTATGTCTCAATTGTACTCGATTAATGACAGTTTACGTTCAAATTGTTGAAGGAAAAAGAATCTGCTACTAGTGGGCTTCCAACCCACGATACGAGACATACAATGCGAAATATTGCACTGTGCCAGGATGTTTATGACTACAGCACACTCACTCTCCCCGTAGCTATGTAACGAGGACGTCTCAATCTTTATAGTGTCGTTTTGTATGTACAGTAGGTACACTGGCTGATGTCACTTGAACACGCGATTGTCTAACCTAGCCCAGCGTGCAATGGAACGAATGAAATGACTACAGGGGCCTTACTATCAGCTTTGTAAAAATCATGCAAGTTCCGAGCAGTTCTAAAACCTGGCTTAAACCGCTTAGTGTGAAATGATACCATCATCACGGCATCACGCTCCTTTATGTAAACGGTTTGAGCATTGATATCCTCAAAAGTGAACGGTTCTTGTTGTCTCTGGCACGTTTTAGCCAGGTTTTACAACTGCTCGGAACTTGCATGGTGTTTACATAGCTGATAGTAAGGCTCCAGAACACCCTACTATCGGTTTGGCTAATCCATGATAGCACTTCACTAGCTGTTAAAATTTATTCCATCATCGTTTCTAGTAACATCTGTGGGAACGATGCAATTTTTTTTTCATTGAAAATTTGAACGTAAGTTTCGCCTAACAAAATGACAGTTTGTAATGAGTTCGATTGTTTTACGTACGCTGCGTTACGACTGCCTCATAAGATATCCTCAGTTACAAATTATTAATCGAAATTTACTGATCATCTGCTTGTTTACCAATCACTCCAGAACGTTTGTTTTTTACTCTATCCGTGTGACTTGACATTGGCGAAATTGTGGCACCCCCGCACAAGCCACCAGAAACAAGAAGTTGAAGTTGGTAGTGATTTGTGCTCTGGCCGCTGGGGTATAGTCGGTCGAGCCGTCATCCAAATATAGCTTGATTAATGTTGAAGCAAATCTGTTAACATTTGATTCTAACAAAACTTGTAATGCAAATAGAATGTGGAATAAGTAATTTTTACGAATCGCATTGTTTTTACAGTGGACTAAGATTTAGCCGTATCAATTGGTAGAAATATTTTGGCGCTGCCGCTTAATTAGTTTTAAAACACATTGACGGAACTGCTAAGACCATAACTTAGCAGGAGCAAATTATAGACTAAATAGTGCTTAAACACCGCATATCCACAGATTATACCTTAGTTATATTTGTGAATTTTATTATGTTTTTTTTCCGTGTTTTTAATTGTAAGTACTGTATGTTATTTTCTGTATTTTAATTTATGCCTGAAATAAATGAATTTTAATTTTAGTGGAAGGCTCTCTCGAACGTACCCCAGTACTTCCTCGAATAGTGTACTTATTTTTACTTGTGTAGTTTTTATTCTCTGACTGTTTCTTAATTCACATTTAGACTATGTGCAGCTACGTAAAGCATATTTTCAGTATGTTTTTTTTTTCCTTTTCACTACTCCTCGTTTTATACATTGTGGGTTTTGGGAGAGGTTGTGATGAAATTTAACATGACGCGTAAACCTTGATGCTGGAGAAGGAGTGCTTTAAGTATGTATATGATTCGATAGACCAGAGGTTGCAAGCGATGAAGGCTCAGTGGTGGAAGCGTCGGCTGTCAAACAGACGGATGTTGGTTCCACTCCCCACTAATAGCTTGAGCTTCCAGTGAAGATAACACATGTTGTATGTATTGCTTCCGGGCTGTTTGGCCGTGGTCTAAGTGAAACTTGTGTTCCAGACGTTTCGTCGATCACTGCGGTCGACATTTTCAGTGGTTCAGGTCCGGGCGGCGACAAGAGCGTAGAACTCTCCTTCGCGGCGTCTTCTCTGTTACTGATCGACGATGTTGCAGTGATCGACGAAACGTCTGGAACACAAGTTTCATTTAGACCACGGCCAAACAGCCCGGAAGCAATACGTACAACGCCGGCCGTGAAAGCCTTAGAGTATACAAGATAACAGAGTTATCAAATTTTCAACATGGTGGTAGGGTACTTTTGAGTACCTACTCGCCGCGCCTGGCTGGCTACCACTCTGAAGTTTGAACAACTGTTACCAGCACATAGTGTGTTTAGGCAGCTGTCCTTGTGGGCCAGTAAGCATTTCAGGCCGTGGCCGTGATAACATCTTCGACCACATCGTCACTGACCATCAAGTAAGATAGTGTTCAAAAGCTAGCTCTATGAAGTGTTTAAAAAAGTTATCAAACTTATTTCAGCTGGCGGTCACTGAAATACAATTGTGTAAAAAATAATCTTTCTAATCAGACACCATAGCAATGTAATTACGTTAATACGCCTGAAATCATTTATTATTCTCCATTTATTTTGTGTTAATGATTACTGTGAAGAAAGAAGGGTGGCAGACTCCCACACATTCGCAGCCTAGAAGAAAGAAGCCGCGTTCACGAATGAAACCTATTCCTATCGATAGAGCAATAAATACATTGTATATCGTATATTCAATCATTTTCCTAGAAGTTGGGAGTAAAAAAAGAGTTCCGCCGGCATCGGAAATCTTACAAAGCAAACTATAATCCGTTGCGTGCGGTGCGTCCGGACCAATAGACGCCGACCCTTATGTAACTACCGTCATGTAGATATTTTTATATACTTTATAGCTCCAGAGTTTGACCACTACCTTGTCGATGAATTAAGATTAAATTACGGTAATTGCCGTGTAAATATACCTACATATATGTAAACACTGGCTTCAGCACACCACATGTACCTCGTCTCTCGGTCGCCTGGCCGGGACGTAGGTACCTATACGATGACGTCATCCTAGCGGTGCGACAGGTGAACGCAGCGTTAGTCCACAGCGATGTTTTATTTTATAATATGTACAATCGCCACAGTGCTGCATTTATGCTTCTCGTCTGTACTATTTTATATTGTGTTTAATAATTGCAACAATTTAGTGGCCATACATTTAAAGATGACGTTTTTATTATTATTTTTAATAAACAATAAAATACATATATATTGTACTTAGTACTTCAGACAGGACATTTTATGTACGTTGTACATTATGGAAGGTGTTGCTTAGCACTGGCTATGCATTATATATTTTTAGAAGTTATGTAGCCAAGTTTGATATGATTATCGCCAAAATATCTTAAATGATATCGAACTGTTCGAAGATCTGTGATCTTTGTTGATTGAAAATAATAAATATTTTGTTGAAAATAATTTGCGTTTTATTATTTGTTACCCTAGACGCAAAAACGACGGGGTGTTATACCTAAGTTTCAGGGTCTGTGTGTGTGTGGATCGTAGCTCACGAACGGATGAACCGATTTTTATTTTTTTAATTTGTTTAGAAGTTGAGTTAGTCAGGAGTGTTCTTACATATGTTTTATGAAAATTGGTACAAGATGCACTTGCCGCCGCCCTTGCATCATTAATATTTTATGTCCACTAGGTAATTATTTATATATATTTTTAGAGTTTTTGAAGTGGTCCCATTTAAATTTCATGATAATCGGACAAGCGGTTTTTGAGTTACACTCCAATAACTGAAAAGAGTGAGCACACATCACACCATCTACGTCTTCTTAGTTGACTTCCTAATTGCGTGTGAAGAAATCGGTGAACATACACAATGACAATTGATCCCGTGAGTAGCAAGGGTGACTGAAAAGGGTGAAAATTTTTTTTTTAGAGCAACACGAGAGCTATTAAAGTTGTTAGCTATTAAACATTTTTTACCAAAAATGGTACCGTCTTCAAAAATCAAAAGTGTGAAATAACATGTTGAAGTAACATGATAGTTAAAAAGTAACTATTATCAAAATATTGTGCTCTATGACTTCGACAAATTATTTCATACTTTTGAGTGTTGAAGTCAGTTCAATTTTATAATATTTTTCTTTAAAATAACAGCTGTCTTGTTTCTCTGTGAATACGAAATGACGATGAACAAGTATAAAATAGACATCATATTTAAAAAATGTACAACCAAAAAGCTTTACTACTCCAAGCATCCAAACAAATACAAAAACCTACAGCGATTCCAAAAACCAACAGCAATTCCAAACCCATTCTGCCATTACATAAGAATACTTCTTTAGCGGCGGTGCGCAATTTTGTATGGGGAAAACATTTTAAAGTCCCGTCAGGACAGGTAGCTGTCAGGCACATGTTTTCACTGCTAAAGCAAACTTGCACCAACGAAATTAGCTGGGATTCTCGGTTCAAATCTCGGATAATTTGGTTGGCGTAAGTGGGCCTGAGTTAATAATGATGAACCGTGAAATTGCCATCTTCGATATTATAACGCCTTTTTTCTGCTTGGCCACAAGCCTGACATAATCAGGTAATGAAATTGCCGAAAGGCCGACAGATTTCGCTTTCGAAAGATTCCATTGTCACACATAACATAATTATCAGTTAGCGATATATCTCTTCTTCTTCTTGTCAGGACAGGTGGGACAACATGTTTTCCTCTTCCATTCTCTTCTATCATTATTCATTAGTCATCTCAATGCTCACACCTTTCATAAACATATTCCTCACACAGTCCATCCACACGTTCTTCGGCCTTCCTCTACCTCTATATCCATCCACATTCATTTTAGGGTTACTCGTAAGCACTAAAAGTATTCAGTAATAACATAAAGATTATACAATAGTTTGGATGAGGTTTCAGCATTTTTATTTTTTAAAACCGGTGGAATACTGTCACTGCCAGGCCTATTATCATCTAATAACTTTAACAACTGGAGATGTTGCACAACTGCCGGTCCGATTAAGACAAGCCAATTGGGGCATGCGCGTAATATATGCGACCCACACTCGAGGAGCAGCGCCCATTCCATTTTCATTGGTGTAGTTGGGAATTGTCAATTGAAACAACACGTCAATCGATTTTAGATGTCTTTATTTAAAATTTTATTTCAATGGTAGTGTATAACAATAAATAATTCTGTTCTCTTTAAGAGATAAGTGTACACACATTATATTTTGCAACGTATGCATTTGAAATTTTCATCAAGTACACAAAATAAACCCATCAGAATTTACCCATAACAATTTATCACGTTAGGTGTGTACTTACTGTGTGCCCGTGTTTACTTTGTAATTATGTTACAAATTCAATTCTATCAACAATATAAGACAAAATATCTGGTGCTTAGCATGGGCTTACTACAGATCACTTAAGAATGTCACACTTAAGAATGAAATAAAAAATGTTCCGTTAGCATAGAAAATATTAGGTAAATATTGTTAGACGACGTCGTTTTGTCCCGGTAAGGAATGATAGGACCAAATTTTACCGATCACAAAACTAAGGGCCCGGCCGGTTTCTTTTTCCATTAAAAATGTGATGTAAAGATACTGTTTTCTTTATGGTTAAAAATATTGACAAACAATTGCATATTTAAAACACTGGTTGTCTGAATATGAAGCAAACACATTTATCAGAATTTTTACAATACGTTACTTGTCTTAAACATTTGTTGCCGAACTATGAATATATTCGGCCCTCAGACGTCGATGAGTCTCATTAACTATTTGTTAAAACACATTTTTTAGTCTTTTAAAGGGGATAGTTTCGTCTTTTAAATTTAAAGTATTTAGTATACCTATAAATAAATCTCGGATTACACTGTTTCGTATTTAATTCCCGTAATAATACTCCATATTAATAATGCTATTATTATATTATATCGACATATATTTTTTGTATGTAAGCGCTAAGCTATACCTGCTACTATTTTAATTTAACAACAAGTATGAAGCTCTAACTATAACAGTATAAAGTTCACATTGAAATGACTCTACATCACGATCTGAGCTATTCTATCCCCTGGCAAGTATCTAAATATCTAGTAATAAAGAGATTTATTAAATAGCAAGATTTGCTTTACTTCTTACTAATGTTGTCTATGAATGAACAATGAACTAAAGAACTATGAGTTAAGCACAATCACTCATAGTGACGCGAACTGGGTCTCGATATCACGAAGTACGACGCATTTCACCGTTCTATTACCACTAAAAAGGTTGCTACTGCAACCTGCAATATGAATCTAATCTTTTTAAACACTAGAATTAAGAGATTCGATATAAAATGATAGGATATTACTTTTAAATAACCGTTTCAAAGTTATTTATTAGAACGAGGTCAATAGGAATAGGACGATGGTGGCAACAGGAAGCCAGATAACAATATAGCTTTATTTCGCCTCTTTTGTAAGCTATTATTTAATATATTTAATTATTTTCACATTGTAGCAGAATCGCCAGACTATTTTATATTTTGTAAAGAAATATAAACACTATTGATAAAATAAGAACCTATGTGGCTAATATTTTGTTAAATATCCAAGGCTATATACCTTCTTATCTTTTTTCCACGCATATTGCAAAATGCTATGCAATTTTCAGTTTATTAAATTGATTATAATTTTGGCTCTCAAACCATCTATAACGCTCGTAAGCCTACATACAACATAATTATAGATAACGTTCACAGACGGTGTATAGAGGATAGGTACTTTAAAAATAGAAGTGGCTCGACCATAATATATATAAATAACTTTGCGGTTAACGAAAGGTCGCCCGTGAAATCGTATTCCTTGTCTTTAACTTCCTGTGCACTGTTAGGAACAGTATACAAATATAACAAAAAAAAGATGCAACTAAGAAAATCAATAAAATGATACGTTTGGACAGTAATTTACTCGTGTCATAGAGCTGCCTCGACCCTCACCTTGACGCGACCTTTCATAAATCGATATTACCGCAATGACGGTCACCAGTGCATTAAAGATTCAAAATTATATTGCAGGCAACACAGAAGGTGATGAAAGTTGATCGATTCGCAAACGAGACCCCCCAGGAATGATTCGTGCAAACTAACGAAATGAGCGATGAAAATACTAACTACAAATTAATAATTCACAAAAATCTGCCATCAATCACGCCAAGAACTCACTCGTTGTGGCTTATCAGAATTGATATCGATATTCAAATCAACCATTTACAAAAGTGAGACATTGCTATAAAATATTAATTATAAAAACATCCATAATCATTGAATAATAGGACTCATTAATCTAATAAATAGATATTGCAGTTACACAAAATCACGGCCATTTAATTTTGAGTATGACGTAATAGTAGGTAACAATAATGTCAGTCAAAAAATTTAACATCAATTTCCAAAGGTCTATGTCACACCGTTAAATTTCCTATCTACCATTCATAATATAATTGTTAAGAAATTATAGAATATACTGAGATATTGATATATATCACTGATTTACATTATCATCTAACAATTTACCAAAGGTAGGGAAATACGACCTAAATTAATGAACAATACTTACGTACATATCAAAAACCAAGTAGATAATACTCAGATATGGTATAAATTAACATTTTTTTAAAGTAATTTTGTCACAAATGCCTCTTTAAAGTCTAGCACAGACTAAACACCCTCAGTACTCGAAAGTTGTAGAAGTTGGCACAACTTCTAGTACCATTTGTAGAAAAACTGTAATTTTATCTGAAACAAACAGAGAAAACTTGGTTAGTGTAAAGTTTACTATTAATGGGATCTATAACCATATTTATGTTGTACCTATCACTGTAGTTACTTAAGTCAGTTTATTTACATGTACATATCAGAGACAGAGAGACAGAAGTTCAAAGTATGCACGTCGAGCTATGGAGAGGGCTATGCTCGGGGTTTGTCTTGTGAGCGATTCAGAAATGAGAGGATCCGTAGAAGAACGAAAGTCACCAATATAGCCCAGCGGATCAGCAGCAAGTTGAAGTTGTTGTTGCCCTGTATTGTAACCTAACTTATATGTTATTTCCTATCGTCGATTTCCTTTAATTATTAATTTCTACTATTTTTCTATGAAATAAATATAGCTGAAATAAAGCTGGCAATTTGCCAAAGTCAAAGTGTAGGTACCTAAGTGTATCCTTTTGACATAACATATGTAAATCTTGCAATAGTTATAACTTTGATACGTGATACCTATTACTGTATATTTTGTATGTATTATATAAAAATAAAGCTTTTATTGCTGCTATCTTCCATTTACATAGTTACAATAAAAAGTAGGTATGCCTAAGGTTTAGTATGTAAGGTGATTTGATATTTTTTTTTTTTATTAAGATATAGTTGTTAATATTTCGACACTGTCGTATGTGAGCGCCATGATCACGACGAAACTGAGTCTTAGGTACGGGTGGAAAACAAATGAATATTAAGGTTACAAACTCTATAGAGAATGATTGTACGTCTCAAACAAGTTTAAAATGTATTAATAATAGCAACGTGATTACTTCATTTCGTATTATTTTCAAAAGTAATCATCTGACTCAATCAGGTCTACAACTTTCTTAACAATAACAGAAAAATAATTGAGTACATGAGCGCCTTTCTTGGATAAGGTACGAGTAGGTTCCCTACTTTAAAAATCACCTTTTACATAATGACTTGAGATTATTTTGTCTAATTTCAATAAACATTTAGACCTGCGCTGATAATGCATTTCCAAGAAATGTATATATATGGGTAACCTTGCGAATCGCCAAATAAAACTTCGAATGCTTACCCATGAACGGCAACGAGTATCCCCACTTGACGAATGGCAAATAGACCAGAAGACCGCAGCAGATGAACGCCGCTGCGTACAGATACTCCCACTGGGGGTTATCGATGATTGGGGCAACGACCAAGTACGCAGACACCAGCAGCACTACATAGGGTATTATTATTGGCACCTGGAAAAAAATAAAAGGATTTTTACGGCCAATCGCCAGCTGGAAACAAGTAGGGCAACCGATCTTTGCGAGTTTGGATCTGCGATCGTGTGCAAAAGGTCTACCGGTAGAACAGTTTATGATCAAGCAAATTAAGCTCTATCTAAGTGAGGGAGCGAGTGAGTTACACACAAAAATACCAATAAAACGGAACCAACTTCGACAGTTAAGTGTGAAATAGCTTGAATTCGGTAGTAGTTCAAAAGTAACTATCATCACAATATTGTACTTATGGTACCAACTTCGACAAGTTATTTTACACTTTTGAGTGTTGAAGTCGGTTCCATTTTATGGTAAAAAAAATTTTCTCCTATTTCAGTGACCTTTGCTACTCACGGGATCAATTGTCATTGTATATGTTCACCGATTTCTCTAACCGCAACTATAATGTCATCCACGTGGATGACATTATAGTTGCGGTTAGAGAAACATATACATATACATATACAACTGAAAAGTGCTACGCATACGTATGCGTAGCACTTTTCAGTTATTGGAGTGTAGGTAACTCAAAAACGGCTTGACCAATTTTTTTAAAAAACAGACGAATTGATAACCTCGTTTTTTAAAGGCGATAAAAATAAGGGCAAGTCTCAAGCGACGCAAAAATAGCTATATACTGCGCAGTTACACGCTGGGAACTTCAGACACAAACTTACGTTGTGCCAAATATAAGGCTTACGTCCGAACTTTCTATTATTTCATCTTAACCTTTAGGCCACAGCAAACAAAAAAAGATAATTATCATTTAATTGTGCCGACAGGCTTACACGCGTCGGAATCGCAAATCTTGAAAGGTTATCGAAGGTTGTCTATAGAATAGGCGGTCAAAAGTAAAGTACATGAAAAAGACTTGTGAAAATTATAAAATTATACAATTTTCGCAAGTCTTCTTTGTCACTTGTAAGCGTACAATTTTTGACAGTGCCCAACATTTATATAATGAAGAAGAAGAAGACGAATACATTTATTTGTCAAACATTAAAATAATAAATGTGTGTATAGGTATTCACCGACTGTTTGTTGAACTTACCTTGTAAGGTCTAGGTGCGTGAGGCTTCGTGTATCTCATGACAATCAGAGCAAACATAGCGCCACCGTAGAAGATCCACGCCGTGAAGGAGAAGAAGTCGATCAGAGAGTCAATCGTCCCGTATAACACCATAGCTACCGCAATTAGGGACTGCAACATACAACATGGCACCGAATAACGACAGGACTTAGCTATAATATAATTATCATGTCAGGATACGATTTAAAATATGTAATGTCACCACAGAGTACTTTGTATATACTAATAATAGGACTTAAGAGACTGTTACCGCGCCTTTTTCGCAACAGGTAATAGGCGTGGTGTCTACTAGGGCTGTCCGCCCAGTTTTATCGTTAGATAGGGAAGTCGCTCTATCGTTAGACACATTAGTGTCAAATTCAGAAATTAGGTAGGTATAAAATCAAAGTAGAAATTTTACGGTGACTATCAAACATGTGTTGTCTATCTCTAGATAAACAAAGAAGAAAAGATGGCTTTACACTGTTTCTACGGGTATACCTAACCTGGTACTTACGCGTAGTCGATATCACGATCGACAATTGTTTCGGCTTCTTCCGGAAGCCTTCATCAGGGTCTTGAGTGCGGTGCGTTCGTCGCAACGTCCCGTCTCGCAAACAATTGTCGATCGTGATATCGACTACGCGTAAGTACCACGTTATACCCGTAGAAACAGTGTAAAGTAATTATGAACGTGAGTTTTAATAAGAAAAGATGGGTATTAGAATTCCATGGTGTGGATGTTTTT
Organism: Apeira syringaria; assembly: GCA_934044485.1. Taxonomy (NCBI): domain Eukaryota; kingdom Metazoa; phylum Arthropoda; class Insecta; order Lepidoptera; family Geometridae; genus Apeira; species Apeira syringaria. Next base: position 2,618,550 of record OW203662.1, read on the forward strand.
ATTTGTTGTATAGATCATGTTCATCACGACTTGGTAGGTAGATAATTGTGTGCTTATAATATAGAAAATCAAATGTTAGGGACTTAGTTATATTAGAAACCTATATACCTACCTACGCAATACCTCATCTGTACACCATGAATATAGATAAAGTGTTAATTAACTTTATATAATTTAGATGAACTTACTGGTAAGTAACTTGATCAATCAAAAGTCACAGTCAAAGATTATTCATTATGCTTACATGGAATATCAGTCCAGGGGCTGGTGTGAAGCGGCGTACGTGAACATATGACAAGATGTCCAGCAGGTGACCTTCACGTGATGCAGCAAAACATAACCTAAAATAATGTTTCAAATTGGTCTAGCTTGCTCGTCATAGAAATACGGGAGTAAAATGTGCAATTAATCGAAACAAACGTTAACTGTACAAAAGCGAGGAGATTTGGATCATCTAGGAGTTCTAAGAATAAATAGTAATCGTCTGTGAATCCTATAGGAGGACGAAGAAGAATAGTGAAAGTCTGTAAATACCCCAAGCTAGCTGTTCTCGCATTCTATTAGCTATGATTGAGTTGAACTTTCTTGTGGCTACGCTATCATATTGCGCATTCCACTACCACGCTTTTAGCAGAGAAATTAGAATATTTAAGAATTGTTTTAGTTAGTTTTTGATACGTACTTCGTCTTATCTATCTTCATCTTAGCCACCTTTGTAAATGTATTCGACCGCTAAAAATTACACATTGTTTTGTGGTAAAATTACACAGTCAGTTGTTTTACAAATCCCAACTTGTCACACACACACACACACATACATATTTTTTTATAAGTAGGTAAAATTTACACGACACACAAAATAATTGCTGCACTTTACTTGTACTTGAAGGTATACTGACAGAAGAGAACGAGTGATTTTGGAAACAGGTATTCAAACGAAAATATATTGCTGAGATCGCTTTGTAAATTGGTGGGTTTGCCACTAGCTTAGCAATATTCATTGTGTAACACCACGCATCCCATAAAAACTTCACCGAACTTAACTTTAACGATAAAGTATCTACTCTCATCTAGCCACCTGTTTTACCACAACCTTCGTTGTATAGCAACGAGCGTACCTATCCTTTGTTCTTTTTTTAATTTCCATAAAATATAATAAAAGAACCCACCAAGGAGAACACATTAGGAGAATAAATAAGTTGAGTGATCGAAACTCGTTGGAAGTGTTTTGGCTCAATAGGTCAGACTCACTTTAATACTAAATAGGAAATGAGACGCAATCGAATTATCACCACGCGGACGAAGCGCGCATTTTAAATGAGAAATTTCAAAGTACCTGAGCTCAGATGATGAGCTCAGATCAATACATCAGGTCATATCATAGAAGCCATAACTTAAGAAGAAGAAAACTAATATAATAGATACATATACTGAGTTGGAACGCTTACTCTGAATATTACTTAAGCGGTTTGAAAAGTTTTTGTAAATATTGGACATTATTTATTGTATATTATGCTGCGCGGACGCTGCCGAGAGCGCGTGCTCTCGATGAAACATACTCAGAGTCGGTAGTCACCAAACCGGTCGTCAGCGTGATACCTAACCGACTTCAAATAAAAAGCAACTTAAAGGGGCTCACAAACATATTCAGTCCATCTAAGTACTTATCAGGGTATAACTAAGGATCATATATATTCAGCATTTTAGGAGATAAGTTACCTTCCAGCAACGAACAAGGTCCCGTTCGCAGATCCGAAAGTGGAGATGGTCACTGCTAGCGGCATAAGCCACGCCATCGGCCCCAGGAGCCGATTTCCGAACGTGACAGCCACTGCCTCACTGTCTGCCATTTCACTGACAGACATCACAGCCAAGTAGGACACGTTGACCAGCGCATAACAAAGGGTCACCAGTGGGATCCCGATTATAATGCTTAGTGGCAGGTTCCTGAAATGTACAACTGATAAGATCACGCAGCAAGAACTGATAACACAGCTGGAAGTCAAAAATACTAAGATTGGCCAAAACTTCATATTGAGTAAATTTACGATAATTCTTTAAACGTTGATTGAGTATTCACATATGACGCAGATGGACGCTGGTTCGATCTCCACCAGCGGCTTTACCTTCCAGTGAAGGTAACACAATTATCAAATTCTCAGCATCGTGGTAGGGTACTTTCGAGTACCCGCCTGGTACTACCACCCTCAAGTTTGAAAAACTGTCACCAAACACATAGTGTGTTTAGGCAGCAGTTTTTGAGAGCCAGTGAGCATTCTAGGTCTAGCGTCATAACATCTTCGACCACATCGTCACAAGCTATCATGTGAGATAGTAGTCAAAAGGCTCAAACTATACAGTATAAAAAAAAACATAGATTATAACAATAGTTAGTGGGATTCACTTACTTGGATGGATTTTTAATTTCCTCAGTGACATAGTTGAGGTTATTCCAGCCGTCGTAGGCCCAAAGGCCGGTGTAGAATGCGGTGGCAATGTTGCCCAGGGTCGCTGTGCTACTGGCGAAGTTTGGCTCCTGTAAATGTCGCGTATTACCTGCACCGTAATGACACACATCCCGTCAGTTTTTTGTTGCTTTCTCATCCCATTATGATTGTAACGATGGTATATAAATATATATGACACAAAAAAGTTTGTCACATGGCTCAGTGATGGCTTCTAACTTTCGGATCTAAATTTTAATGAATCCGATTTATTATCTTATTTAAACTTTGATTACTACACAAAAGCCAAATGATGGTCTATCAGATGATATATGACGGTCGCCGTGGCGCAGTGGTTAGTGTCAGTGACATGACTACTGTGTCTCCGGGACCCTGGGTTCGAATCGCGGCAGGGGCAAACATTTGTGCGATGAGTGTAGATGTTTGTCCCGGGTCTTGGATGTTTGTGGTGTGATTGTGTGTCCATGCCTCCCGCGATACAGGGAATCCTAGTGCGGGGGTCTGAGTGTAATAAAAAAATATATATTTGAGAGTAAATAATACAAGGTCGTGACTCGTCGGCGGTTATTACCTAATATCAATTTATAAGCTCCTCCGCAGACGATGATGGCGATCGCCACCAGTTTAGCTGCAGTGAAGATGTTCTGCACATTGGTTGCCAAGTTCACACTGTAGCAGTTCACCGCCAGTATCATTACTAGAAATAATGAAAAAAATGGTCGAAGTTCCAATCGCAAGTATTGAACACGTAAATAAAATTGGCGAATTACATTTATTCATTGATCTTATTTATGGACCTCTGTAGAATAAGTAATCAGGTAGGTAATAAGTAATAAAAAAGCATTGTTATTATATTGATTGGCTTTGTTTTCTTAGTTCATATTTGTATATTTAGTAGCAGTAATTGGGTTCGATCGAACTTTACATCAGAACATCGACAGAAAAAAATGCTCTTTCTAATATTGGCAGGCGCGTTTTATACATTTCATCAGTGGTGTTTCTCTATCTATTGTTACGTACAACATATACCTAGTTATTTGGTCTGATGTCATCTACTTTCACTAAACTTTCAATATGATCGCAGCTATGTGTTCCTTACTCGTACAGACACGCCGACAAAGCCGCCGGCGGGTTGAAGCTAGTCATCGTTAGAATGTTTTATGTTGTTGAACATAATTTTCCCACGTTATATTTAAATTTATTATGCAACTAGCTGCGCCCCGCAGTTTTACCCGCGTGGTGATGAAAAACGGTGATGGTGAAAGTAAGCCTATGTGTTAATTCAAGGTATAAGCTTTCTCCTTACCAAATATTATCGGAATCGGTGCAGCCGTTTGGGCGTAAAAAAGTAACAGACATACACACAAACTTTCGCATTTATATTAGTAGGATAAACTGATTACTACTAGGGTACCATAATATAGGCCTGATAATCAATTAAATCAAATAAACGAGATACCTTATGTATATTCCAATCAACGCGAACGGGGTAATTCTTTGTAAGGAGAACCTACAATAATTCCTATTATATAGGTACGTTGCTATTACGCACTATGTGCTAACGATGCTATGTAGGCTCCTTCTATGGAATAAAGCGAATGCCAGGAAAAGAATAAGCTCCTTCTCTAGAAATAAGCGTATTGCAAGAGAAAAAACAATTGAAAAACATATCGTGAAATTTCTTTCAATAGCTTTGACACATTTACGTAACTCGTATCCAAAAACTGTTCATTGAATAGTAGATATTAGATTTGCAAGAAACAAGAATAATGATGATTCATGAATATTTATCATTTTTGTGTTGACCTCTGAATATACGCTCGACAATATTCCAAACGAGTCGCGACCGTAAACTCTTTAAGTAGATTTCTTATTAAGTATAACGTTCGGTCTGTCTCGGAGCGGTTTTAATTGAGCTGATTTGTCGTGATGGACCAATGGAATAAAGGGAATCGTTGTTCAATTACGATTGAGCACAAAGAAATGCCTTCTAGATAATTTACTTGTGAATATAAGAGTAACCTTGCGCTTGTGCTCCAAATTTAACTCAAAACGAAATTTATTCAGGTAAATAAATTACTAAATGTTTTTCTCGCGTTTAAGCCCCGTTTGATTTAATAACAATGTGTTCGAATCGCGAAAGTCTAAAAATTGAAATTTATTTAGTTAAGTAGCGTTGCATCAAGAAGATATAAATTTCTTAGCATTCAAATTTATAGAACATACTTTCTTTCTGTCTTTGTCTTTGCCCAGACTTAGATATATAAGTCCGCACAAGCTATAAAATCAACATGTCTTAAAAGCAAAAAAAAATTGCGTGTTCATTCGAAACTCAGCATTTGCATGTACTTAACATTTTGAACATTATTGTAGTATAACAACTGTTAACAACAATATAACATTACGTGAGTAATTCCCGTGTTTTACACATTCATAATGGGGATTTTCAATAAATTATTTATTGATAACTTACCAATAGAAATAACTGCCACAAGTTTGACCAGCGAGCTTGGTGGCTCGCACTCCGACACGAACGGTTCCACCGCGTACTTCGCGAAGCTCAGACAAATGATGGCCATCTGTGACGGCTTCAGCACCAACGTCGATACCTAAAACGGGCACAACATAAAGCGTCTAACTTTGAGGAGCCAACAGACAAGCAGGCACCGTGAGACCGGTGGCGGATCTACAGCGAGTAAGCGAGAAATCTTCTTCTTGTTCTTCTTCTCAGCAATCGGACATCCACTACTGGAAATATGCCTCCCCCATATAGGGGGAATTTGCCAATTCTAGCCACGCTTGGCAGGCGAGTTGGCGAGTGCAGTATGATTTCCGATCCTCAGAAGGCGCTGCTGCCTTCTGGTATGTGATCCCTTAGCCGACTCTTACGGCACCCACGGGAAGAGATGGGGGAGTACTATTCTAGGCCGGTACCACCACGGCACGCGAGAAATACCTACCACAAAACCATCTGTCACCGGTACGCTGTACGCTGCAGATCCGCTATCATCCCGTCAGTACCGCTCATTGAGGACTCCCATAGATTTGGAGTCTAATTTATTAGAGTTAAAAAGTGTTAAATACCTAATTTATCCTCTTCGTCTTTCCGTTCATCGGACACGCTCCACTCCACATTCGGAAGTGGCAGCACCTTTGAGTCTGAATTTGACAAACAAGGTTCACAAGTAGTGCAAGAGCACTAGAGGGCCATGAACGAAACAGGACCAAGAGAGCCAGTTCGAGAACATCTGAATCAATGGACCAGACATATCTACACGGCATTGCCATTTGCGATATCTAAGCAAAGGGAGCATGAGATTCTATTCTAATCTTCTATCAACTTCAATCTTTAAAAGTGATGCATCCCTTCGTGCCCTCTCAGAGCTTAAATGCAGCATATTGCATCACCCTGTTGTATAGCATTCGACAAGTCTCAACCAACTTTTTTAACAAGATCGAACAATACGTTCATAAACAAAGTTAAGATTTGTGTGACAGCTTACCCATGAAAACAGGAATGCGGGCGGTGCTCCAAACGCATCCATGAAATAGGCGTACTCCGCGCCTGATGACGTATTCATGGTTCCCAGCTCCGCATATGCGAGCGCGCCTATACATCAAACGTTTGTTTATGAATTCATAAATAAGATACATTTTACGGCTGAAAAAAATCTTAGTTTTCGGTTCTTTATATCACGTGATTTACAAACACCGTGTCGCATTTCTTGCATCACGCAGCTTACGATTACCTTCATGCTTTAACAAAAATTAAAAACAGTCTAAAAATCTTATAAAATACTATTTCGTCTCAAGATTGTAGCGTGAAAATAGTTAGTAAATTCTCGGTTTAAAATTCGAATACTTCGCGTGTTCAATGCGTTAAGTAATGAGACGAAAATATTAAGCTCAAGACTTAACAATATACAATATGTTCATTGTTGTTAATGATGTCAAACAATTGGTCGGTAGTCGTTTACACGACTGATTTGACTAATCAATGAGGTGCCCAAACCAATAGTTACAATTACTGGAGGCGATGTCGCGCCTGGAAACATCTTTTTTATATTACCTACTAGAGCGAGAATTATTTGCATTTTAGTACCATTTTCCCACCAGTCCAGATTTGTTTGTACCTACTCACCAAGCAACGAGAGCAGGCCACATGCCATCCAAATGATGAAGCTTATGCCCACTGAGCCTGTGCGCTCCAAAAGCCCAGAGGGCGAGACGAATATTCCTGATCCTGTCAACAAAAATTCTGTTTAGCATTTGTTCCAAAACCTGCACTACTCTACATATTATATACCCGCAACGAAAAGCCATGTGTATTATTTTTCACCAGCATCAGTATAGGTATAGGTCAGTCTGTAAGGTATAGTACTCAGATTCGAATGTTTTTTTTTGTTCATTTAGCGATAGAGGTTTTAAGCATTTTGGGATTCGGTTTTCATTGGATTGGCGATTCATAAGTATTTAATTTCGAGCCCATATTTGTGCACTAAAATAAACGTTCGACTGCTAAGGTGCTCAATTCCTATGATTATTTTGTGCTCCTGACGTAGTTGTAGGTAAGTTCTAATAAATCTTAACTCATAATCAGAATCATTTTTATGTGAAATCTGACTTTAAGATTGTAAGTCTTGTCTATAAATATGGGGCTTTTCTTTAAATAAATGACGATTTAGAGATGATCTATGTGTTTAATCTACAGATGATTGGAATAAAAATATAGACAAAGATACGACCACATCATGTAAGAGCATTACTCATATCCATAGAATTGTATTTCTGTGTTGAAATAACATTTGCATCATCATGTTTTTAATAAAATTTGTTTATGTGTGTGTGGGTATCTAAATGCGTATTTTTCATGATGCTATTCTTTGCGTACGTGCAATTTTGCAACAGTACTACGTAACGATCATACCCACAGATCTGACATCATACCCTTTAAACAATCATGTGATGAGTTAGGGTATTATCGCTCGTCGTGGCATATTTATGACATATTTATCTGTGTTTATTCATGTGTAAAGGCTTAATTGAGACTGACCTTATCATAGTTTATTTGCCCAAATCACGAGTTGACTGAGAGTGGACTTGATTTCGAATGAATACGCGCTTTATGAAATCGTGATGCCACAAAACAACATAGATTTTAGTTTGTGACAATCTGAAGTGATGCCATGGATTCATATGTTTTTATAGCTAAAATAGGAATATGAATTTGGTTTAGACCTGATTCTGATTACAAATGTGTCTAGTACAGTGATCGCACAGGTCTGTGTCCGGACTGATGTAGTACAAAAATTGACCACAAAATATTAGCTTGCAATTTTTTATAGTTCTATCGACGTTTGAACCTATGTCATTTGGTATGACCCAATGACATGAATATAATAGCGTTAATATTATGAAATATTTTTTATTAATATATTCAATAAAATTTATTAGTAAACGGACAGTATATATAAACTTTTATGAATTTACAAAATGTCTTTATTTTCTCGGTCTTGCATAAACATGTTTGTACCTAATCCTAAGTTATCTCTTCTAAAATTCATCGTTATGAATTTGGCAAGCATTGACTTTCAATTTCGCAACTGATTTCATGCATCAAAATATTTTACCGCGTACCACAAAACACTATATAATCCTACTAAGATATATGTTTAAATTATATCTACAGATAACGTCATAGTGATTATAGAAATCTGGATAATACACTGCCAACATGTAGCCGGTTAGACGATTTGAATCATCTATAGGCCGGCATAAATTAGACAATTTTAAAAAAGTTTTAGGGTAAAGAATGAAAAAAGCTTTGCTCTTTTTATTCTTTACTACAATAATGGTCAAAGAAAGTGTCATGCATGAACAGGTTAGAAAGCATTGAGATTTTTTTTATAATCATAATCAACATAATCATCAATACAATAGTATTTGCGGACAACATTTTTTTCTTTCTCACATATAGTTACATCAGATAGTATCAAACTGTAGTAAATTAAATTCCTAGTAATTATGATTCAATATGCTGCATAAAATGAGTCATTAATTTATATTTAATATTTTTTGATGCCATGCTGTTGATTGATATTATTTGATACACTGTCAAAAGCAAATTTTACAAGACCAAATTACGCAAGAACAAGATTAAAAACAAAACAGACATCGGGTAAAGTGATGTGGCGTGTTTCATGAATATGGCTCTAACTTATATTTGCTTTTAAAGGTTGACTGGTGTTATCTTCGCCGGTAGCTTAGGCCGCTGTTGCGGATCTAAACAGACGCTCCCACCGCTGAGCTATCATCGCTTCAAAATCACGTGACTTATTTGACGTTTGACAGGTGGACCCACGTGTGATTGTGTGCACTCACCGATCATAGTGCCGACGATTAAAGCCACCCCACTGAAGAGTCCCACCCGTCTCTTGAGGTGAACAGGGTCGTCCGGAGCTGCGTCCGTCCCCTCCAACTAAGGAAACATAATTGTATTTAAAAAAAATATCTTGAAATCGTAGTCCTGTCAATCGACACCCCTACATATTTTTTAGAGAGAGTAGAGTAGTAGTAGTACAGTTAAATGCACGATGAAATGTTACCGACCAAATGAAACGAAGCTTTTAGTGGCAGCTTTAATTTTCCAATAATTCAATTTGTCTTTCCACCACGAGCACAAGCAATAAAATTCCAACAGATGCATAATCTAAGTACGTATATTGACTGATTGCGAATCGCTAAATTGTAAAAAGAAACAAATACTTGTTTCGTGTTGTTCTTGGCATTTCTAATTAACTCATAAATGCGAAACATTATCTCTGTATGTTGGCATGTTTGTTATCATTTGAGCAGAAATGGCTACACGGGTGAGCATACAATTTTATACAAATATTCCTCACACTCTGAAATGAAACAGATTTTTTTTTATTAACCCCTTACCGCATGAGTTTTTATTTTTTCCCGGAAAAAATATATTTGATAGTTTTTGACACGTCCTATAATGTTAGTTCTAGCAGTTTTCCAAAATCCAATTACTTTTCGAAATATGATAAAAAACTTATATTTCCCATATATGGCATATTATGTAGTAAAGGCAACTAAAACTAATTTGACAAATATGGCATAATATGCATTGCAGGAAAGGTAACTGAAACTAATTGCCATATTAGGCATTGCATGCTATAAAGGTAATTTTAAGTCAATTCTCAGTACAAAAGGTTTATAAAATAAAATTCAGAATTTAATTTAAAAAAAAAATATTTACTGAGATCTGTTGCTTAGGAACTTCACTTTACCCATAACTTAGTACATATTGCGACGTCATCACATTACTTATTGGTGTGAAGCTAGAACCGCTATTCCAGTAATGACGAGTAGTGGGGAAATGCACGATAGACATATAAATTAATACACCTATAAACTTTTCTAATTCTTTCCCTGTCATTCCTAATGCCGACCCCCCGCGTTTGCTCTGAATATCGACACATTTCTTGCGTTATATATTCTATCGTTTCTATAGTGAATAAATATAAAAAAAACAGAAGAGGTGTTTCTAAATCTTTAATTTCTTGAGGAATATTTTGGTCTCCCAAAAAGGCGCAATCAGCTTCATTATAATCTAGAGCTTTGTCTTGCCAATTTAAACGATCAGGTATATTTTTGCGTTTGGTCCGAGAACGCGATGGGCCAGCAGCTAACGGATCAACAGAGGCCTGTTCACCTTCATCTGGCAAAGAATCCGAAGCATAAATAATTATGTTTCTTCGTCTCACAGAACTCCCACTGGGCAAATAATCTTCATCATCCAGATCATCCCCCGTTAACTCATCGTCATCATCCTCGCTTTCGTTCGGTATATCTAGACCGTAAAATCTTATTGGATCCATTTATCTGAAAAAATATCAAATATTGCTTCACTGCATGCAATGCCAAATCTGGTAGAATGCAAAAATAACCAGTACTGCATACAATGCCAAATATGGAAAACTAACTTTCACGTTACTGCATAATATTCCATATCTGGCATGCTAAGTTTTGGCATGATTGTCGCTAAACTGTTACATTTTACTTACATGTTTTCAGTGTTTTGAGTCCTTTGATAGGTCTTCTTAGCACCACGATATGAAGATCGAACGAAAAATCGTCCCACGCTTACAAAATAAATTTCAAAAACATAGACTTTGACAGGTTATAGTTTCGTTACGCGGTACACTAGATGGAAGCACATGTATGTTTATTGAAGCTTAGACGTTGCCAGATCTGTCCTAATATGCCATAGAGGATAAAATAACATATTTGTTTTATTTCTGAACGTTTGAAAATATGTACCCATATCTGGGTAGCTATGCGGTAAGGGGTTAAAACCATTAAAGGTTCACGTGGCCTTACAAAGTGTTAACGACGGAGTGTTTAAGTATTTTGAAATTATAAAAGTAACCGGCGGAGTATCTAAGTATTTTGAAATTATAAAAGTAACCGGCGGAGTATCTAAGTATTTTGAAATTATAAATGTAACCGACGAAGTATCTAAGTACTTTGAAATTATAAAAGTAACCGGCGGAGTATCTAAGTATTTTGAAATTATAAATGTAACCGGCGAAGTATCGAAGTATTTTGAAATTATAAAAGTAACCGGCGAAGTATCTAAGTATTTTGAAATTATAAAAGTAACCGGCGAAGTATCTAAGTATTTTGAAATTATAAATGTAACCGGCGAAGTATCTAAGTATTTTGAAATTATAAAAGTAACCGGCGGAGTATCTAAGTATTTTGAAATTATAAAAGTAACCGGCGAAGTATCTAAGTACTTTGAAATTATAAAAGTAACCGGCGGAGTATCTAAGTATTTTGAAATTATAAAAGTAACCGGCGAAGTATCTAAGTATTTTGAAATTATAAAAGTAACCGGCGAAGTATCTAAGTATTTTGAAATTATAAAAGTAACCGGCGAAGTATCTAAGTATTTTGAAATTATAAATGTAACCGGCGAAGTATCTAAGTATTTTGAAATTATAAAAGTAACCGGCGGAGTATCTAAGTATTTTGAAATAATAAAAGTAAACAAGTAAAAGTACATATCTCATTTTAAAATATCGTTGAGTCCACTTGGCGCGCCACTAGACAGACTTTTCTATCTGATGGCGAGTGTAGCGTCGGCATTGCAAGACCAAGTGGCATTTAACATTTCACAGAGTAGGTACCTACATATTTCAAGTGCTCTTAATGTTTTCAACAAACGCTTGAGGAACGCCGAGGCTTTCTCGGAAGACTGCGCTGCGCGCTGCTAGGTAACTATGTTATACCTACCACTCAAATAAAATGTTCCCCAGAGGTCGCATTTACTGCGAACGCAAACTGAAGGCCTCTAGAAATGTTCTATTTTGTCTTAGATTGGCAGAATTTCTCCAACGTAAATAAGGCTAACAGGGCTATTTAGTTTTAGGTTAGGTTCATACAGGCGTATTAACTCTGTGTAGATTGCAATTCTTGTTGTTTCAAATGTATGCTTCTGGTATATTTATATTTTCTTCATACGTCATTGTTACACCATTACGAAATGGGAGCAAAACAAAATAAAATCGACAAAAAATCCAAAAAGTTCGTACGAATTTCAAAATTGCAGGTGCGCACTTGCATACAAAGTTAAACGTTCTATTTTTAAACTTTTCTTCAAAACTTCTCATCTAAGAGGTAAATGTCTATGGAGTTATTTATTATCAATAAAATTAAACGATTTTCTTATCTAAGTTTTCAACAAGGTACTAAGAGATAAATAAAATTATCAAGCTTGTACTTTATATGTATTTGGATGTTAGAGTTATAAGACAATTATAACATTTCATTTAATAGTCTTTGTAATGGTGATATAATAAAGCTCTTGTGTACTATATATTATGTTTTATGAATATCCTGTACGACAGACAAGTGTAAGACCCAATGTTTCGTGAAGAAATTTTATCGACATAACATTCGACTACATCGACTAGTGAAATAAAATAGCTGCCTAGTGTTTATTTTTAGTGTATTAGCTGATTTAAGTCCCAGCTTTGATAAGGTTCTTAAGAAATCAGTGAATACCTGTATATAGAAGGTATTTGAAAACTATCGGTTTACAAATATGCGAAAAAATGCAAGTATATAAAGATTGGATTCATCGACAGGGTCCCCACCCTAATAGACCTTTTGTCTGAAATTTTATTCAAAGAAGAGCGTGTCTGATAAGTGTAACTTAATTACTATCAAAACTGCCATAATAGCACTATTTATAAAAAGGGTATGATGGAGATAAAAGTCAAAATTTAAGACAATAAAACAGTATAAGTACAGTAGGTACATACATCTATCATGAGACATATTTATTTATAACGGCCGATGCCTTTATTAAAATAAAATACTAATATCTAATTACAATACTACAGCTACTACAATAACATTTGAGCAATCCAATAGCTATTGTCAGCCTATAGATAACTCAAATGCTCTAACCAATTGGCAGCGTACACAGAATGCTAGCAGCATTGCATAATTGGATGGAAAACATACCGCTTTCATGCTTCGGATTCGGAAGTTCGGGCTGCCCTCGTTTGTTGTCATGGACAAAGATGCCCAGGATATTAGTTGTAAGTACATTATTTTGAATGATTTGAGGAAACCTCAAATTTCAGCCTTTAACATGCTTTTCCTTGAATCCATAGAAGCATTAGTGCGCTACTTACTAGAGCTGGTAATGAAGAAATAGACAATATTTTTATTACCAGAAAAATATACTGAGTATTTATAACATAATAGTATCGCTAATTACATTTTGGCAATCACTATTAAATTAACAATTGAAAGGGCCCCAAAACTAGGCAAAGCTGTATTTTGGGACCATACATTTCGTAGTGCTTATATTGCGCGGAGGTTGTTGTATCCCTATATAAAAGAAAATAATCAATTAGCCACCGCAGCAATATAGTATAGTTTATAATAATAATTACAGTAATGGCAACATATGAAACAAAAAAAACGTGTGGCACTCGGGGACTGCCGCGGTAAAGCTATTGCATAGCATTTTTTATCAACTTATGCAATTAATATATTAATAACTTATGTAGTAACGCCGATACAACCAATGCCACCAAGAGGCGAGTTGCTGAACTAAACAGACAAGCGTGATATTTCAAAAAATTCATTAAAAGTTCTGCTATTCATCAATAGATGGCAAAACTAAAAAGTATCACCGCTGTGCCGGTCGGAGTGGAGGGTGTTAGGTTATTTTCGTTACGGAATTTCTGGATTCGGTCTCCACGCTCAAGGCCTCCGATAGAAGCTATGCAATAGCTTAAAAACCTGATGTTATAAAATCGAGAGATTCATATCTGCCCTCCGTACTAGTTTGCACTGTATGACAGCAGGGCAGAGCATTCCTCGTCTACACAAACATGAGAAAGAGAGCGCTACATACCTTGTCTCCTGGGTTGAGGTTCCCGTCGGCGAGCGCTCCCGCCGCGCCATCTTCGGCGTCGCAGCCGGCGGAGCACCCGCGCCAAACCAGTCCCCCTTCGCGTGCGCTCCCTGGACATTAATCATAAACACATTCTTAATAAAATAAAAGAATAAAGTCAACCAAAAGGTTGACTTTATTTATGAAATAACACTGAGAAAAATATTAGGTAGTGTGTGGCCAAACGTAATTTTAGACTCCGCATAATATGTGTATAGGTACAATGTTTAAAGCGTACCTCAACATACGCGTAAAGACCTTGTGATGTGCTTAGAAAAAAAAAAAAAAAAAACTTTGAACATTAAAACTGTATTAGTTACAAACCATGTTTTTTTATTTTATTATTTGGAATAGGCAGGCGTTTGACCACTATCTCACCTGATGTTAAGTGATGATGCGGTCTACGATGAAGCACGCCTGCCTAGAAGATACCTATTCACTCGTGACTTGAAGATACCCAGGTCGTATTTTTTCGGAAATACAGAGTTAGGCAATGAGTTCCATTCGTTAGCTGTACGCACTAAGAATGTGGAAGCAAAACGCTTCGCGCGACACGTTGGAACGTCCACCATGTATGGATGTCGCATTGCCGTCCATCTGGTCGTCTGGTCGTCCTAAGATGGAATGAAAAATGTGCTACCCGTTTTGTATTCGAGTACCTACATACGTATAGAGGTAACATAATATGTATGTGGAGTCTTGATTGAGGATCCGCGAACTTGAACACTAATTTATAAATAAATGTATTTTCTTCTTCTTTCTTCTTAATTTACACTGAAACAAAGATATTCAAACTGAAGAAAATTAAAGCTCAGCACATGATTTTAAATATTTTTCAAAAGTAGGTTTATTAGTGTATTTGTGTATGTTCAGCACCTAGCCGATGGATTACAAATTATTCGTCTATACTCAAATTTTTTCCTAAAGGAAAAATATGACGTTAGAAATAATGTTTCACTTGCTAATAAATTAGCGAATGAAATAAAATGTTGTCAGTCAGAAATAACCTTCATGAACAGTTCTCATAAGTGGTATTTTTTTAAGTTTATTAGACACATAGGACTTTCAGCAAAATAAGCTGAAAAAACTCAAAATTGTCTATTTAGACAATTTTAAAGTTGTTGAAGTCTTAAAGTTGGTATAATCCTACTAACCTACTAATAATAAATGCGACAGTTTGTGTGAATGTGTGTGTATGTTTGTTAGCTCTTCATGCTCAAACGGCTACACCGATTTCGATGAAATTTGATGTGGAGATATCTTATCACCTGGATTAACATATATACTTATTTTCATCATCACAGTTTTTCATCACCACTCGGATAGAACGGCGGGGCGCAGCTAGTCAATAATTATGTCCGAAACCAGATTTTTTTATAACCAAAGTACATACACATTTGTAAGAGAAAAACACCTCGTCGATTCGTTTCTCAGTGCGATCGTGCGGTTTCTCAAGCAATTTGGCTAAGAAACTCAATTAAAATATCTCCTCTTTTTTCAAAATAGAATGTTTACATTTGGAATGTTTAATCCTCAATAACACCTCAAGATTGTTTTTGTCGCAATAAAATGAAACCTTTATCTATACATATAATACAACTGTAGAGGTCGAATTTCTGTACAATGAAAAAAAAATGCTAAAAGCCGAGTCAGGGGGATGTACCTACGAAGTGAAATAGAACTACTTTAGATTTTTATTCAAATTTTTTGTTTCTTTATTTGTCTGTCTGTTTGTATGGGCTAATCTCCGAAACAACTGGACCGATTTTTTTTAGCTTATATCTCTGGTCAACATATAGGATACTTTTGATCCCGGTAAATTAAAGAATTCCCGTGGGATAGTTAAAAACTGTTATTAATTTAACAGCTTTGTATACAATTTATGAACTTAATTAATTTAGTATAATTTGATATGGTGATACCTTATGTTGACGGTTAAACGATGTAGGTATATTATAATAAAATGTAGTAATCCCATAGGAATGTCGTCTATCAAAAATCATTTTACGGTATCGCGATCTATAACACTTTAATTAAAGTAATAATAAATACCACGCGGACGAAGAACGGGCATCAGAATGTTTTAAAATATATCATATCTACTTAAATTATCATTTACTTTGGGACTTTATATTTAATTTATAAGGGTTCACTATAAGTACTGCATTTAAAATTAATTGTTATTTTTAAACATTCGCGATTCGAACACACTTCTAATAAATCAATCGGAACTTAAGCGGGTGTTGTGACCATTTGAAATTAAATTACATACTTCCAGTATTATCCATGATGATTCTCCTAATTCTCTCTTCGTATACAACAAAGTTGTTAAAATGACCATGAATGTCGATCACCGAAACAAATTCACAATCACAGCACTATAGTAACTTTACAATGACTAACGATGCATCTTCACAAGTGCTTTGAAAACGACTGACTAGTTCGAAATGTAACAATAAAATGTAACCATTACTAATATTCTGCAACACGTGGACGAAGTAGAATAGTTAATAAACAACTTTAAGTACAGTGCCCATGAGTTATTTATTACCTACTTTCATTAAATTTTATCTTGTGTCTGCAAAAATACGAAGAATCACACGTCCGTGTCACGTCTCAGTCTGGATGATTACTGTTCGTAAAATCTAATGATTTTAGATACCACTAGTTCCTACATTCTTACATACAAATATTTCGTTATAAATTGAGGTATAAAAATTTCACAATCGTCCTCACAATAGTCGTTGAATAAATTTTAAATAAATTGCTGCTTTCATCGCTTGTTTACTGCGCGTTGCCAATTTATCCACTCAATTAGATACAATACTAGGGACTTGATGAAAGATTCCTCAGTACGTGTGTGGCAACAGAAAAATGTTCAATATTTAATCGCGTATAAATATAAAATGTCGAGAATCCAACAAAATAGTATGAATGGGCATGAAACATGCATATTTTAGACAGTTTCTAAATAAGAAAGAAAGAAAGAAATGATTTATTTCTGACATAACTACATTTAAAACAAGAGAAAGGCACATTTAGGTTTTACATAGACATAACTTACAAGTAAAAAACATTTAAGAAAGACGAAAAAACACTAAAATAATCACTTCTTCTTCTTCTCTCAGCCATGTGCGTCCACTGCTGGACATATGCCTCCCCCATATAGGGGGGATTTGCCAATACTCGCCACGCTTTTCATGCGGGTTGGCGAGCGCAGTATGATTTACAATCCTCAGAAGGCGCTGCTGCCCACCTTCTGGTACGTGATCCCTTAGCCGACTCTTACGGCACCCACGGGAAGAGATGGGGGAGTACTATTCTAGGCCGGTACCACCACGGCAAACTACTACTACTACTCTCACTAAAATAATACTGCTAATAAAATACTAATTTTTCGTAGTGATGTCTGAAATGGTCTGAGCTCAGCATGTGCTGCAGACGAGTCTGTAGCGCTGATTTTCAGCTCAGACCTTAGTGTCGCACGGACAACAGTCCAGCACAACATTAAATTAATAATAATAGTGAATTAAAGTAATGAACTATTAGTCAAAAACAATGAAGTCTACTACGCATCATTACTTACAATAGATGGTCATAAACTTATAATTGTATCATTTTTCATTTACCGAGACTTACTCCGACACAAAAAGAATTCGTTTACTGAATTAAAATTAATTAAACATAATTTTACAAATTTAAAGATAGGATAATAGGAAAATGTACTTTTGATTATTTTAGTTTTCCTACTCGCTTCTCAATCATCATTTTTCCATTCCTCTTTATTTCATCACTTAATTCTTATGTATCTATCACCATTTATTCTATTTCTATTACTTATTTTCTTTCTGATTACTTTGAATAGCAAATAATGACGCAATATGGCGTAAATTTATATGTAATTTTGTACTGCTACCATTTTACTTTCACCTTGTGGATGACTGGTAAAAAATGCTACTTAGCGTAAAGACCTCTTTCTTTAGCGGAGCAGCTTTTTAAGCTCTTTCTTCTTTGATCGCGCAGCTAAGTTGTTAACTGACTCTCAAAGAAGAGCTTCTCAATTCGGCTGTATTTTATTTATATAAGGTCACTGAGATCAATTAAATGCAGAGATTAATTGAATATATATCGGGGTACATTTACTTCATCAATAACGTGTTTTTTCTTCCACAATGCTCATTTGGCACAGTTTTGATCATTTATACTGATCGATAGCGCTCACCGCTATAATTTCGCGTACTTTAAGACGTTACTTTTATTTATAGGACAAAGTGGAGTTGGTGATAAGTGTCACACCTGGCTTTTGCATTTGTTTTGCTATTCAGAGTACTTTGAAAGTGAGAAGCGCACATTCGTTGCTGAGGCGTTTGATCACGCAGCTAAGTTGTTAACCGACTCTCAAAAGAAGAGGTTTCCAATTCGTCTGTATTTTGTTTAAACCAACTTGAAAAAAAATCATTCGTTAGGTTAGGCAGGTTATACACTTGACGACGAAATGAATTCTCAATTTTTCTTTAATTATATAAGAAAATCCTGAAAATGTTTCCCGTATATGTATATAGGTTTACGTTGTAACTCCGTTATAATTTTTTTTTTAATCCAATTGTAAAAATGAGTTGTTAATTTATTAATACTAACACATCATGATGTTTTTCCCTATGACAATTCTTTTGGAAGCGTCATATGCTGCATCATTCGCAATCTATTTTTTATAGGAAGACACGGTATACCCTCTTAAGTCACGTACCTACCCAATATAAAAGTGACCTTGACACAACCACTTGCATATGCATACCCAGTTGTAGTTCTAAAAGAGTTATTTGTGCATTTTTTGTAAGCACACGAAATATCATAGTTTCCGCTTAACTATAAATTAAAGTATTTAATTAATCTGTGATTATTTTATAACCGACTTCAACAAATGAGATTACTAATTTGATCGTATATATATGGTTTTTTTATGTGTGTTCGCGGATAACTTCGTCGTTGATGAACCGATTTTGATGATTCTTTGTTTGATAGAGTATACTTCCGTGGTGGTCCCATTTCAATTTCATCAAAATCGGACACGCTACGCATACCTCGACGATATTATAGTTGCGGGTGAAGACATCGGTGAGCATACACAATGACAATTGATCTCGTGAGTAGCAAAGATCACTGAAAAGAGTGGAAACAATATTTTTACCCAAAAATGGAACAGTGTTGAAGTCAACACTCAGAAGTTTGAAATAACTTGTCGAAGCCGGTACTACGGTACGGTATAGTTCAAAAGTAGTAGTAGTTGTAGTAGTAATAATAGTAGTATAGTAGTTTCTATTTAACAACAAGACTTTAATTACCTTAGTTTCAGTATTTATGCCAGTCATACAAAATCTAATCGACGTTCACTTCGAAGTCAACCCACAGCATTTGACGTTAAATTATAGGGGGTACTATACAATTTGTGTAGACGCTCTACCAGTGGCGTCATAAAGGTAAACGCTGAAAATCGATCCAAGTTATAAAGTAGCTAAATTAAAGAACTTTCCTATAATAAGACTATAATCTGAAAAAAAGTGCGTTAAATCAAAACAAACGAACGACAAGTTAGTCGTTCGTGCAATCCGAAATGTGTATGACTGCATAAACAAATATGTGTGTCATTGAATTGGAGCGTTTTAAACTGCATAATAAGGAAAGAAATTAATTTTAGAAATACACACACATATATGTATATACAAAGTGTATGTATTCCCGGTTAAAATCAAGGCCAGAGTACGGTTACATTTTCTATAAATCACGATCTATTCGGACATTTTGATTCCAAACACTGAATTCTGAGCATTTAGCTATTACCGATATAGGTAATACATCTGCACGAATACTGCGCCAATTTTAATTTAAATAATTTGGATGTCACTGCCAGATTATTAGTGACGCGTCTGCCAATACAAATATACAAGATCTGCGACCGACGTCCTTCTAAGTCTGCGCTAGACGTATGGTATTGATTAGATACCAGTTAATACAGTAAATAAACAACTCTCCATATTAACTACTTATCAATCGATGCGCATATGCACTTGTGATGTAATTCGCAGCGAAGAATCAATCGTGAAAACTTCCAACTTACTATACGTTTATTAGGAAAAACTTTTGTTAAATGGTGGAACTATATATACATAATCATATTAATCATATCTATGATAAATCTTCACGTGAAAAGCATATTTTGTTTAGTGTTAAAAATTAAACACCAGACTCTCATTCTCAAGACTCAGTCTTGACTGGACGAATGATTAACACCAATCGTCCGACGTTCTAGCTCTAAAATAATATCTCTCACGCTTAAACGGCTGTACCGATTTCGTTTAAATTTGGTACAGAGATACGTTAGACCCTAGAATAACACATAGGCAACTTTTATTCCTAAAAAGGTTTATTACCGTGTGATAATTGAAGTAGCGGGAAAACCGTAATCGATGCGGGTGAAACCGCGAGGCGCTACCTGTTACTAATAAATTTCTGTACTATTGATAACGGGTAAAGAAAAAGAATAGCTAGCCCTTGAACATGCATGCCTCTAGTGTGGGCTCATAGTTAGTGGGATCAAGTTTATTGTTTATATCTAATCTAAAATTGAACCGTGAAAATGGTTATCGATAAAGCGATGTTTGCAAAGCAATCAGACCGTTTAATCGACAGTTTGATGGCCTACTTCCACTAATATCTCATCAGCACAATGTTCTTGTAATGGTTTCAATGTTACACACGTAACGCCAAAATGCAATAAGGTTATGAGTGCAATCCTACTTCCTACTAATATTATAATTGCGAAAGTTTGTGTGTATGTGTAACATACACTGTATGTGTAACATACACACATACCATGTTACCTCTTCACGCTCAAACGGCTACACCGATTTTGATGAAATTTGCTATGGTGATAGCTTATACCCTGGATTAACATATAGGCTTATTTTCATCATCACCATGATCATCATTTTTCATCACCACGTGGGTAAAACCGCGGGGCGCAGCTAGTCAAACATAATTGTAACGATTTTAGTTTGGAAACTATCGCGAGTTTCGTCCATCATTATTACGCAAGAGCCGGCTAGGATTAACGTGATATATACTGGAAAATTGCACGTATCTGACGCCAGTCACGTGCAGAGGCACGACCACTACCAAAAAAATTCATAAAAATTAGGCAAGCCGTTTCGGAGGAGTTCGATAACTAAGACTGTAACATGAAATTTATGTATATTATTATTATTATTTTTTATTAATGGGACAACATTCACACCAGGTCTTCAGGTCCCAAACTAGGCAGAGCCTGTACTATGGTAACCTCATGACTGATATATATACTTAAATACATCCTTATATGTATACATATACACACCCAGACACAGGTCAAACAGACATGTTCATACACACAAATGTTTGACCTGTCCGGGAATCGAACCCGGGACCAGCGGCTCAGACGGCAGAGTGCTACCAACTGCTACCAATATTAGATTTGTATTATGTATATTAGCTTTATAAAATGTTTCCCTATAAATACATATATATCGGAGTAAGCCGAAGATGAAATCAATACCTATTCTCAATAACCCTACGCTCGAGTTCTCATTCAAATAGCGTCAAATGTCAGTCATGTTCATGACACACCGGACACATTATTTGCAAATAACCAAAACAATGTGTGATCTACCTCACGTAGGCTACCAAGTGGCGGTACCTACTCTACCATGTAAGTGAATAAAAACGAGATATACAATCGAAAACACACCCAGTTATTAGTCTTAGAAGAGCTATTCGTGCATTTTGTGAAAGCACATGACATGTGTCTAGTTGTAAAAATATTTAGTGGGAACCATAAGTGATAACCCGATTGCATCTCAAGCCTAGGAGCCAGCTCAGATATCATCATCATTATCTCAGCCATATGAAGTCCACTGCTGGATATATGCCTCGCCAATTGATCTCCACAAGGACCGGTTGGAAGCGACCTGCATCCAGCCTGCGATCTTACTCAGGTCGTCTGTCCACCTGGTCGGTGGCCGTCCTATGCTGCGCTTGCCAGTCCGTGGTTATTCGAGAAACTTTCGATCCCAACGGCCATCGATTCTTCGAGCTATGTGCCTTGCCCATTGCCAGTTCTACTTGCTAATCCGCTGGGCTATGTCAGTGACTTTTGTCCTTCTACGGATCTCCTCATTTCTGATTCGATCGCATAGAGAAAGCCCTAGCATAGCCCTCTTCAGAGCTCGCTGTGGGACTTTGAGCCTGCTCAGGAGGCCCATAGTCACAGCCCATATATGCATCTTAATAATTATACGCTCCCTGAGACATGACTAAGGTTATAACGTATTGTAGTCATACATGCCTAACATAAAATTCCAATGTCAATAAACATTCATTGAAAAATATGTAATTGTAAATTCAATTTGTAATCCTAGACTACAATAACTGCGGCCTGCTGTTACATCCGTGCACGTATTGACATAGATTTCGTTATTTAACTAATTAGTTTTTCTCAGACTAAATTTTTTATAATTTTTTTATTAAATGTTTAAGGTTTTTATTTTAAGTTAGATTATTTTATTGTTATGCTAAATTATTTTTATATTATGTTTGTATCAATTAGAAATAAATTTTCCTATATAATATTTCGGTAGATCAGCTATTAGGAATGAAAAGTTCCGGCAAATTAGGTCAAACCCCTTCGGAGATTAGCGGGAACAGACAGACACATTTTATAAATTGGTCTTTTTGTGATATGACTCAAATAAGCTGTTATGTTGACATTATAAATCGATCAACAATCGATACTTTAATTTTATTTATGTGTGAAGATTTACATTTTAAGTAGAATTCTAAGTCGATAGGTCATAAAATGTTACCTTCGTAGCTGCAAGAATAAGTGTATAATTCAGAGGGGCACAGTTCCAAGAACAATAACAAAAACATTATAGGCTTCCTGATTTCAAAACACCAACTTTATGTTTAGAATACTTGTGATTCATGCGATTCGATATATTCGTACTGGTATTTTGAAGTTTCTATGTACTTTTACTTAATCTTATTGCGTCGACGAATCGATTCGGCTTCTTCCGATTTCGGTCCCGTGCGTGAGATGGATTCAGCTGTGCTATGGTTGGTGACATTACACATTATGAATTTGAAAACAAAAGGCTTGGTGCGGTAGAAAATAGAATTGTTGAAATAGTTGTTAGTTGAAATAGGGATGTAGGAATCAGATGATGCTCCTAGTTGCATTGTTATGCTTGTCACCTCAAGACATTCTTTCTCTTACATTTGCATAATTGATTTATATGTCATAGAAAAATAATGACTCAGCAGGGCTTTCCACGCCATTTGCTCGACAAGTTCAAGTTATTTAACATGCAGACCTAACTTATTATGAACTATTTCAATTATAACCCTACAACTGAGTCGGTGAGCAATGTGTTCTGGGCTTAATTGCTGACTAGCGACTGGTGATTTATGTGATTTCAATGTAGAACCTCAAAATTTGTATGAAAATTTTAACCGCACAGAATACAAAAAAAAAGTTGTTCAAGAATCTAGCTGGCCATGGCCACCACAACCGAAACTGGAACCAAAAGCTTTAAAGTAGGTATTCAATTCAATTCAATTCAATTTATTATCGTAAAAAGTATGCAATATACAGTGACGAATAGAGAGCAGCATAAAAATGTTAATAGTGCAAAGCCCTGTGTACGGAGATCTACATCAATTTCTATCTAATAAAATTATTTCTCATTACGTCACCAAATCAACGTTAAAACTTGTCTCATTTTTATCTTCAAAGACTTGTTTTCAACTTGTCCAATGATTAAACTTTGATACCAGTTTCATGCTACATATATTTATAAAACTCAGAATAAATAATATAATATTAAACTAAGTACAATGATTCTGTAAATGTTTTCTAAAGTAACTAACTGAAATATTTTCTAAACTAATATAGGTGTTACGAATAGAATGGAGTCTTTTTTCTCAAAACTACTTGATTTCACTTTCCTTCTGATTAATTTTTAACCTTTTCAAATGTCTTAAAACTATAAAAATAACTCAGTGTTTGAGTCCTAATTTAAATAAATGAAGTTTAGAAGTTACTGCGACTTCTGGTAGTCGGTTATAGACTGTCGGAACATGACATGAGTTAACGTGTTCGATTAAATAATTAACATAAATTAGTTAACTACACAACAACTTATTCATAGAGTCATCACGAGTTAGTAAAAGTGTATGTGTGGTAAAAATCGGGAAATACTCACCTATGTGTTAAATAATTAACGTTAATTTAGTAAGTAAATAAAGCGATTTAGTTATATTTTGACAACAAACAGGATAACTCTTATTACGCTTATCTACATCTTCAAGCTAATTGAAATCGCACGCGTGCTATGTAAGTCCCCTGGCTTACCCTCTACAAAATGCTGATTCTGCGGCTCCGAGACGTCGTCGCATCATCATACGTCGGGCACCGTCAGACTTCAGTTGGACTCGATAGCCAGAACCACTCGCACGCAAACACGGTAATTTAAAATCATTTATCGTGGGTACTTACAATAAAATAAATTTTAAAAAAGTAGGTTCTATATTGAATTCACGTTGCCCGACGACTTTATATAATGAATTTTGA
Source organism: Apeira syringaria (assembly GCA_934044485.1). NCBI lineage: Eukaryota > Metazoa > Arthropoda > Insecta > Lepidoptera > Geometridae > Apeira > Apeira syringaria. Next base: position 2,643,166 of record OW203662.1, read on the forward strand.
CACTAACTTTCATTTTTAGATAAAGTTAACAACTTAGGACAACTTTGAGTCTAACCAACTTCATAAAAGGATAAAGTTTTGAACCTGCTTGTATTTATTCCGCTGTTTATATACCATTTTAGAAAAAATATATATTTTCAAATGATATGCTTATAATCCGACCAATCCCAGAGTATTTGTTTCCAATTCCGGCTCTGCATTTGTTCTCATTTTAAAAAACATTCCTCCTCCCTATTTTTGTCGGTTGAAGAAGTGATTAATATAATGTTTATCTACATTTTTATAATAGTGTAATAAAAATTATTGCACACAACTAAGGCGCCAGGTTAGTTAGCTACATGCAAATGCAATATTTTTCAAAATTACATTACGTAGAGAGTTACAACAGAGAAAAAAACAAACCGTTCCGTCATAAATAAACAGAACTCTCATTAACATTATTAGTATTAAGATCATTGTATTGCTTAGAGAAAATACTCTAAGTTGTATTGGTATTTTATGATATTGTATTGACATCGCATATCATGGATATACCTTGTCATCGTCATGTATCAGTCATTGAATAATATTATCTTTCATTAAAGGAATAGTTTGTAAACTCTGATCCCTGTCTAAGAACAACTGAGCGAACGCAATAGCCCCAGACAATAATAAAATTATACTTTTATTTCGCACCTTTGTCAGTTACCTTTGTAAATGTTACCTTATATTACCAATAGATGAATATTGACGAATTATTTTTAAAATAATTCATACTAAGTACAATACTTTTCGTAGTAATAGTTGTAGTCACATAATTTTTGTGATAAAAAATACTTTGTCCTTCAATAAATGTCTGTAGAAATACAATCGAGAATCGCTACATACCGATCCATTGAAAGTGAATTTATGTCTTTTTTCTACACTAATTTAGTCTGTCTGTTTGTTGCGCCTTCGTACCTAAATAAATGGCTAAGACAAATGGTGCTTTAAATTCATATTAAATAACTAGTGGTACCTAATATATTATCCCGAGCAAAGTCGAGCGCTTTAGTAAGTTTGATATATTGGCCGTTCTCATGCCCCAGACATGAAACACTAAAAACCTGTAATTAGTACGTAATAAACACTAACTTATCTATTGTTTATTTGAAAGGGCTGTTGGCTGTGGACATGATAATAACTCATTTATTTATAAGCAAACAACATATATAATCGAGGTTGATGGGGCACGGGCTATGCTCGGGGTTTCTCTACGCGATCGAAACAGAAATGAGGATATCCGTAGAAGAACAAAAGTCATCGATATAGCTCAGCGGATTAGCAAGTTAAAGTGGCAGTGGGTAGAGCACATAGCTCGAAGAACTGATTGCCGTTGGGCTCGAAAAGTTCTCGAACCACGGACTGGCAAGCGCAGCATAAGACGGCAACCGACCAGGTGGACTGACCAAGATCGCAGGCTAGGGCTGGATGCGGGCCGCTTGCAACCGGTCCTTGTAGAAATAAATGAAGGAGGCATATGTCCAGCAGTGGACGTCCTACGTGTGAGATGATGATGATGAACAAATATAACGAATGTGAAACTTCAGCAAAACTTAAAAATATATCTAATTATCTACATATTACGTATACACGAATGTCTATCAGATATGGTTCACGGGAATATCTGGATAGAGCCAAGTGAGACACAAGAGTCCTGTGTGAAGGTTACGGTGCAAACAACCATCGTGCGAATCCTATTAATATTATAAATGCGAAAATTTGTATGTATGTGTGTATGTTTGTTACTTCTTCACGCTCAAACAGCTATACCGATGTCGCAGAAATTTGGTATGGAGTTAAAAAAATGGATATGAATGGAGAAATATGGTGTTTAAACCCTGGATTAACACATACGCTACTTTTATCCTGGATAAAGTATAGTTCCCGTGTGATAATTGAGGTAGCGGGAAAACCGTAATCCACTCATACTTATATTTATTAAAACTGACGTGGTTTTGACACATAGTCAATGTATAAAACACGGGAATTACTCACGTAATAAGTCAGAGGGTTTCGACTATAGTTTAGGTGGCCTACAGTACTACGCGAACCGCGCGAACGCGCCCCGTATTCTCCTTGAAATAGACCACAGAATGTGGTTGAAACTTTAGTCGGAACCCTCTGACTTACTACGTGAGTAATTCCCGTGTTTACTACATTGATAATGTGTCAAAACCACGTCAGTTTTAATAAATATAAATATGAGTTGTGAATCGCAGCACTGTCGCATTATGTGGAACACCTGTAATGATAGCTAGAAGTATAAAAAAATCGTTCACATTATACGTTTCAAATAAATATAAAAACCAACGGTTTAAGAATGAAACATTGTGTAGAAAGAGTACAAAAAAGATTTTAATGAAGTTCCTATGAGACTTATCTGAATGTTTTAACTATATTTTTTAAAACGGTACTTCAACAAGTTTATATATGTTAGAACGGAGGTTCAAGGCAACAAATAATAAAACCGATTCCAGAACCCTTTCTTTTTAATAAAATCCCTGAACATAACTATTTTACTGTATAAAATGTGTAGTGATTTTAAAGATTATTTTTAAGTTCAATGTGCTACAATACGCTAAGGAAAGAAAATAATTTTACATAAAAGAAACAGAAAGTTAGTCCATGTATAAAAACGTATAATTATAACCTTGCAATACAAGTAAGGTCTTATTGCATCAAAATATAAAAAAGTAATAAACGAGTAATAAAAAAGTTATAAACCTTCGTCTGGGAACACGAGCACTGGTTTGAAGCCGTGATGCAGTTTATCAGTGGTATGTGCGTGCCCCGGCGCATGCACGGAGGTGCGCAACAACGCGGTGAGTGTGTCGCGCATCGCATCGCACATGCGCTCTCTGCACCTCGACACCCTGCTCGCAGCGCCGGCGCCGACGCCGACTCAACACTAATCTTCTAACACGCTCCAAACCCGAGCCAAGTCTATCCACTTTAAACACAACAGTTTTTTCCTCCTTTGACACAATACCTTGTCACCGCAATGTTTGATTGTACCTCCACGACTCGCGCAAACCGAAACGCATTCAAACAGACTGCAAGCAAAACGTACTTGACCGACCAGTCAGCTCCTATTACAAAACCGCTTACGTATCAATACACGTTTTAAAATTCACAACTACGCGGACGTGACATTTATAGTGAAATCGCAAAAAATATTTGCAGTTTCAGGAAAAACAATCACGCAGGCGTTAAGGTTGTTTCTATTATTTTTACGACGTGATTTCGTATCGTTGCTGTGCGCGAGAGATGTGATCTGAGAACCGTGGTTTGAAGAAGACTGTCTATTCCGAGCGCGAGCGAGCACGTGGGCGGTCGCCCTGCTACCGCCGCTCGCTCGCCCGCCCACCGATCGATGGACAGAGATCCGATAACTAGTCACTATTTACCTCAAAACTATCGAAATTAACCATTTTAATTATTCCCTGGATTCTCTAAGAACGTGAGGCAAACAAGATCATTAAACACGATTGTCTTTGTTCTCTCACAATATCATCTGATCTAATTTTATCAAGCACATATTCTACGTTGTGTAAATAAGTCTTTTCAAATTTTATTACTTCGTAGTACCCCGTAGCGCCGTAGGTCACTCGTAGCCATTGTGCTACGGTACAGCTGCGGACCTTTTGTAGAAAGCATAGCGAACTGTCATACCGCTTTTATTATTTAATTGACATTTATGGGCAGACTATCAGTACCGTGTCACCCGCGCGTCTTTGTCTCTCCTGTATTAATCCTTACAGGACTCACAGCAAAGTTTTATTTTTTAATTACATTATCGAAGTGACTATTTTTATTTATAAACATTTTATAGACTTTGTCACTCCATGACGTGATGACATTAAATTCTACTTTTAAAAGAATTAAATTTATTATTTTTCAGTATATTAATTAGCAACAAACTAGAAGCGTCATTAATTTATCATTAATTAATTAATCGTTTACTTAATATTTTCTTTTGTAATGGTAACGCATATGTAGATTGAGTTCCATAAATAGACTAAAATATTTCCACGTATGAAATCACATCTCTTTTAGAATAACAATAAATAATAAGCTACTTTATAGGAGTTACTTGTTATTGCTTCATACTATAATTAAGTTGTATTTTGCTAGATGGACAGACAACACGCGGCGACAAAATGACTGGAATCAGCTAGAGACAAGATAAAGTGGAATTCCTTGGAGGAGGCTTTTACCCGAAAGCCAAAGGGGTCTATAAAAAAACTTAAAGCTTTTTAAATTCTTTTAACATGTAGACCTTATTGTAAGAGTTTTCTATTGAACTTAATAAAGCCTTTTTCTTTTGTAGTACAATAGTAAAGTACCTACATTGGTCGATTTTCTCTGTTTAAACAAGCTTACCATATTTATTAAATTCGCCTGTATGTATGTAACGGAATCTTTGAATATGATTTTCACTCCCTTCAAAATGTCGGGTAATGTGAAAATTTGCCCAATTATCGAGAACCGTTGAAAATGCAATTACAATACAAATACACTTTAGAAAATTTTCTTTTTAAAAAAAGAATATTTACAATGAGAAATGTTCAATAGGCGGTCTTATCGCTAAGAGCGATTTCTTCCAGACAACCTTTGGATGGAGAATAATTGATAATAGATAATCTCGGAGGGTGGTGTGTCATATAAAATATTAAGTAGAATTTAACAAAATAATAATAATATTAATACATACCTAATATATATATAAAAAATATTAAATACATATAAATTTATATACACACATATTCAGACAAATAAATAAGATAAATATTGTACACAAGCAACATGGAATTCAGTACGATAAAGATATTTTAGCTAATAGAGGAAAGATAAAAGTTTGTGACTTGATTTTTAAAAATATTGATTGATTGTGCTTGTCTAATTGTGACGGGTAGTGCATTCCAGAGACGGACCGCCTGTACTGAAAAAGATGTGTCGTAAAACACAGTGTTGTGTTCCGGTGTGTTAAGGAGTAAGTTATCTGATGACCTAAGATGAAGGGTGGCGAGAATGGAGAAATGCAAAATGCATTATTTAAATAGTTTGTCTAATTATCCTTACCAAGGTCTTCAGTGTGAGCTGTTTTTTAGTTTAGCTAACTACGAAAGCGTGTTGTTTAGATATTTTCAAACTTATATTTTTATTATGTGTACTGACGACGAACGCACACATGTGTATCATGCCTATATTCAAACACAGAAGTGTTAAGCCGATACTCGTCATACGAGCAATTTTTGGCACACGATGCAATTACACGAATGTCGACATTACCGTGCGTCTCACACCTTTTCGTACAACTGAAGACACATCCAGGAATACGAGTTAATCAACAATAAACCTTGATACGAAGCAATAAAGATAATTAAACAATCTGATAGCGGTAAATTAATCGTCGTTTTAAAATAAGTGAAGTTTCGAAATAGCTAACATGTGTTTTTAAGAATGTTTATGTCTTTTAAATATTTTGTAGCCTCGAGTGACTTACAATAATGTTATAATTTGCTCTCATAAGTTTAGTGGAAATACTAGAACCGAGGAATAGATACATTTCATTTACATTTAATTTATTTAATTATAAATGTATGTATATTATGATAAACTTATTGTTAAATAGTTTGCGGTAAAGAGCACCCTAAAGTTGGATAAAAAAGGTTACATTTGTTTGAAAGACTCTCAGATTTCTTAATGTTATACTTTAAATATTGATTTTTGAGATTTACGTGGTTAGTAAACAATGACAAAAAATATTAAAATCATTTAATGATTTAATGGCGTTTATTTGTGTGTGCGTCTCCTTCTTCTTAAATCAAAACTTCGACTAGAAAATAAATGTCGGGATACACCCGATGATTATTTTCTACGTAACATTTCATAAACTTACAATGTAATCAATTCTAGACAAAAAAACAATCTCTAAAAATTGTTTAATACATTGAAGATAAAATAAACGCAATTAAGTTCATTAAATAATTTAAATTAAACGATAACTATTGTATTATTAAAACTGACGTAGTTTTGACACATTATGAATGTATAAAACACGGGAGTTACTCACGTAATAAGTCAGAGGGTTCCGACTATGTGGTGTCAAAACCACAAACGCAAGCTTATACTTGCTTATGCTTATAAATGAAAAACACAGCGATAAATCAATGTATGAAATACTAAACAGGCTATTTTCATCAGAATCGTGTGTTTAACTACATATATAACGCTTTATGAATGTATTCCCTCAGCCATGTGCGTCCACTGCTGGACATATGCCTCCCCCATATAGGGGGGATTTGCTAATACTCGCCACGCTTGGCAAGCGGGTTGGCGAGCGCAGGATGAATTCCAATCCTCAGAAGGCGTTGCTGCCCACCTTCTGGTACGTGGTCCCTTAACCGACTCTTACGGCACCCGCGGGTAGAGATGGGGGAGTACTATTCTAGGCCAGTACCACCACGGCCATATGAATGTATAAAACACGGGAATTACTCACGTAACAAGTCAGAGGGTTCCCCTGACCCTCTGACGTGATTAATTCCCATGTTTTATGCATTCATAATGTGTCAAAACCACGCCAGTTTTAATAACAAAATATATAACGCTATCGATTATTTGTTGCTGGCTGTCGTGTTTGGCAGCGCTCATCAGATTGACTGACTGAAGATGATTTAACGACTGCTTCACCTTTGACATTCAACGGTTCCATTATCCTGTTCACAACCTCTCTCAAGATATGAAAATAACTATTGATTCCAACCTAATTTACCACATTTTCGAAAAAAAACTCGTAACTACTTCTACGCTTCTTCATTCAATATTAAGGCTCAAGTACTCGCCACAACAACCAACATTTTTGTTGCTAATACTCTAGTGCTGTCAATCACTGAGTGGCCGACGTTAGTTGTATTAAGCTAGTTGCATTCGATTTATCTTTTCTTCTCGGATGTGCCAACAGAAATGACCATGTTTCTGCATATCGTGTGGAACTGTGGAATGTGGTTGCATATTCTTGTGCGAAGAAATGAGGCAACTGTCTTGTTTTCGATGCTGAACGATCAACAAAAAACTCTTAATATAAGTCACAATAGCGACAATTCTTAACTCTTATTTTGTTAATATTAGTTTTCCTACTCACTCCACAATTAAAGTAGGTTAAAGGAGGCTCCTGGTTTTTGAGTTACACTCCAATAACTGAAAAGGGCTACGCACATATCGATGACATTATAGTTGCGGGTGGAGAAATCGGTGAACATACACAATGACAATTGATCCCATGATTAGCAAAGGTTACTGAAAAGGGTGAAAAAAAATTTACCAAAGATAATAGTTACTTTTAAACTTTCATGGTATACCGACTTCAACAAGTTATTTCAGACTTTTCAGTGATGAAGTCGGTTCCATTTTTTGGTAAAATATGTACCTACAAAGGTGTACTGAAGCCGCGGTGCGTGAATCAGACGAACACTTGGTTCTTTCCTGTAGCTATTGTTCTTTCTATTCGTTTTGGAAATGTCAACGCACTTCGAATAATTTCCCTCAGGCATACTGTCTAAAATTGAATAACTTTGAAAGAGATAACAAAGGTCGTACTTTATTGTTTGTAAAACTAGACGATTTACAACAATAAGAAATGGAATTCAATTTAAATAATGAAGTTGGAACGTTTATGTAAAACAATCTCATTTGATATTTTAATGCAATTGTCTCATATCACTGCAGCCTCCTGGAATACTGAATAGGTGAATAATGTATTTATTCATTATTTCTGTTAACTAAATTGTCTATCATAGTTTTATATACCTATAAAATTTAAATGCAAACGGTCATTAAACAAATCCAAGATTGTTATTTCAATCATACGTTAGGTACGTACTGGATTGTTTAAAATGACAAATTTCATTACAACTTTTTTTTTTCTCTTTGAAACCCAACCGAGAGAGCCCAAAGAGTCTGTCTTATGGACGAGTCACGGAATTAGTATCTAGTGTGCACGGAGATACCAACTCTAAGGAGTACCTACTGTCTGTGGGACGTTTATTTATTTTTAACCGACTTCAAAAAGGAGGAGGTTCTCAATTCTAACCGTATGGTTTATTTAATGTTTGTAACCTCCTAACTTTCGATTGGGTAAACCGATTTTGATGATTCTTTTTTATTTGAAAGCTAGTGCTTCGCATGTGTTCCCATTTAATTATTATATGTCATCAAAACAGGTCAAGCGGTTTTTGAGTTACACCATTATACTGGAAAATGTTACGTATACGTGGACTACATTTTTGAGTGTTGAAGTCGGTTCCATTTTTTGGTAATTTTTCCATTTTTTTTAATATTCATTCATCGTTTAGTTATTTTGAAATAATAAAATATTGTCTAAAATATTTTTATGGGAACATAGTATGCATGGATGATGGATCCTCACAATCTTTTACGTTTATAATATTAGTATCAGCAGGATAATTTCACTAAGTAAGTCTAAACGAAAGCAGCCTGAATATTTCTGTCTAATTTAGAAACATTTAAAACTTATGTGATTCTATTTTTGTATATCTAGAGTTAAGTATCTACTTCATACATTTTCAATGTATGTGTTTGTATGTAGATACTGAATATTATATATGTATGTAGACTTGGCAGTACCTACCACTTTTATAATGAGGTTATACTTTTATATTATGCGTGATGTCTACAAACTTTAAAACTAAACACAGTACTTACACGTCTGTAATATTCTATAGTGGTTATTATAATGTATTCTGCCTGACATACACACAAAAGAATGCTAATAAGACTATTATCTAAATGTGACGCTTGTTACGAATGTTCACTGAAAAATGTTCAGATTTCTTCCAGATTACAATTCTATTTTTAGTTTTTGACTAAAAGACTGATTTTAATATGATGAAAGATTTTCCTTTTATACGTTTAATACACACGTCTCTATGGGGTATATATAACGTGACCATACGTCCCGCTTTGAGCGGGACAGTCCCGCTTTCAGGCAGACTGTCCCGGTGTCCCCAGCGAGGTCGACATAGTCCCGCTTTTGCAAACAGTTGAAAAGATTATTTAAAATGTATTTTTCCCGCTCGAAGAGACAGCACGAACTGCAACTTTGGGGGAAATAAATTCACGCCACTAATGGGGTTTAGAAAGTCGTGCTTATTTAACTAGGTATTTTGTGTTTAGTGCTTTGATTAATTTGTGTTATTCTGTCTTTTATAATAAAAATCTTGTAAAACACTAATAACTTTTTTTAAATATATAATTCTGCAAATGTCCCGAACTGGCAAAAAAAAAATGGTCACGTTAGGTATATACCAATTTATTGATTTGTAAATATAACTGTTGAAAGTCACTCACACGAAAATTCGTTGGCCGCTCGTCGTTATAGACGGCTATATCCGATTAATTGCTATTTTAAGAATTGGAGTAACGAAATCCGATATTAACCTGGCTTCAAAGATTACGGCGAAAGGGAGGTCGGACTGTGAAGGTCGCACGAAGGTCGCGCAGGACGCCCGAGACGACGTAGTAGGTACTCTTTCCTACAATGTGTTCTGTGGCGACACTGAGACTGTCGATGTTTTCTCTAGGGTTGTTCACCCTTCTATAGGGCAGTTGTAGGGTGATTGGGCCATTTGTGCCGTAGCAGTATTGTCGTAATGAGGACGTGACGACTGAATGCATAAGTGGACTATAAATCAATCAATCCTCTTTTCAGTTTTTAATAATACATATATGTTTCTTTACTGGCAAGCCAAGCACTGTGCTTGCCTTGATACTGTACTAGTTACACAGGCGTTGTTTGTTTGTTTTTTTATTATTTAAATACTTTGTAGTACCAATATAATATTTAATAAGTAAATATATTTTAGAAAAAGTATTTTATTATTTAACAAAAGACTGAATGTTACTCTTTCGCGCAAAAACTACTGTGTGGTTTTTAATGAAACTTTACAATAATATAGCTTATACCCCTGAACAATACACAGTATCACACTTCACAGTTCACACTAATATAATGGCGTTTGTTTGTCGTTTGTGGTTTGCATGTTTCTTACTCCTTCATGCTGAAACGGCGGAACATTTTGAAGAGTCCATAATACTCTTATAAAAATACCTGGAATATATTTCAATAAGTGGGTCAGTGTGTACTTTATGCGAGGCTTGGGGAAAAAGACTTCAAATTTTTGTTGTAACACACAACGAACCTCACTTTTGCTGTCACTCGCTGCTCTGATTAATGAATCTAGTTGGAGTATTGGTTTACCTAGTCGTCTGCGCTACATAATTTTTAATTACTTGTGTAACGTTGTGTTGTAGCAGTTACAACTTAACCTAGTGATCTGCGTTATGACCTATTTCAAATAAAAGTAAAAAAAAATATTTCTTCCTTTCCGTCCCGTAAAGTACACTCCAACCCAGTAAACGACTCAAAAAAATAATATTACCATCTGAAAATGCTAGCAGAAACGAAAAAAAATTCCCCAGCGGAAAACTTTGGAAAAAAAAACTTCTTATATGCTCGAATTGTATACATTCGTAATGCCGAAATATCCACAACCGTTGCTAACTGAAGTTCTATGTCAAAACTATTACATAGTTGCGAAGTCATCAGAGCACTGTATGTTATTGCATTTCAGCAATTATTTAGATCTACTAATCTTTCTCAGAATGATGGTTCGACAATTAGATGATCTACTTTGCTACCGAGAGGCCTACGTGCGGAAATTATGTTATACGCACACAATTTGTGGAGCTTACATGACTTTATGCCTTACGATATACTTTTATGATACGAGAAAAACAAAACTGATAACTAACCCACTTAATTATTATTATCTTAGGAAACAAATCGCCTGAACATTCAGTTAAACAAACCTTCATCGTGTAAGCAAAATGTGTTTGATCATGTGTGTTGTACTACATCAAGAGATCGAGAGATATCATTAGTGTATTGCTTTGTGTAATACATTACAAGAAATATTAAATACTGTTTGATTGATTTATTGTCAGTAAAATGTTATTATACGGTTAAGTACTATCCAAATGAAAAAAAAAAAACTAAAGTAAGTGTTGATTATTTTTTTGGGAAATAATAATAATAGTTTAATAGTTTAATTCTTTCCTGACTAAATAACATACGAGTAATACATTGCCATGTGCTCTGAATTCCACACTAGGATAAATCCCGTGTTGTGGGCCTCAGTCTCTTCCGTTCCTCACAATACATCATATAGAATCATTTATATTTGTCTAAACATAATATGTTAATAAAGAAAAAAATGGACTTTGCAGTTATTAAATTAATTTATTGCAATTATAATTAATTTTATTGATACATAAATAAATAATCATTGTTTTTTTAAATGATATATTGTTCTAATGAAATGCTATAATATTACAAATTATATTTGCACGCTGGTCCCAGCAAAATGTTAAAGGCTCAGTAGGTATTGAACTATTAATCCACTTGTATGTACCAACGTTTATGCAAATTAAACATTAAGTATATAATATTCTATTCTAAGTTCGTTAATCAAACTGTAAAATTAGTTCAAAGTAACCGCCAATGCTGACCGCCCTGATAATAACTAATCTCAGTAATAAAGTAGACGTGGCAGGAGTTCATACTTACTATATAACTGAAGTTTCATATTTCAGGATTAAAAAACGTGGGCGCAATTTGAAAAGTAAGGATCAGTAAGGATCTTGGATTGTTTTATGTGCATACGTGAATAATAAGACGTAATCTGAAAAAGATGCTTTGAAACATAAATATTGCCTTAAATTCAAATCGTAAGCCAACAAGCGCGCGCGCTTACCGTCTGACCTGAGACAGCTTTCAAGACAAACTTATAAGTACCCTCTTACGTGTTATTGACGGCGTATTTTTTAGAGCATTCGTTTAGATTTATCTGAATAATGATGTCCACATATATTGAGCAACTACTCCTTGAAAAGCGACCTTTGAAATTTCATATTTGTTTTGGATACACACAAATGAACAGCAGAGATGTGTATTATAATTAGACTCGACGGTCAGTTATTCTGAGATTGCGAACGTGTCATGTGACCCGGCCTACTGCTGAGGCTGGTCATTAAATGGACGCTAACTAAGTATATCTACTAACTATACATGTGCTAACTAATTTATTTTCCACAGCACACAATTATTCTTGTTCTGATCTTATTACCGATTCATTAGTTACGTATTGTTCATAAAAAGGTTACATTTGTGGCCGGTTTTAACACCTATTCACGCCATTAACACTCTGATAAAAGTTTCAAGGGCATAAGTTGAAAGAAGATTTAAGTCCGCTACATGGCAAAGATACTCGAAAGCATCGTGAGAGGAGCAATCAGCATCGCACAAATCGATATGCTCACGCATGCGTCATCGAGAGTGAAATGTCTTTGCTAACACAAAGTCGTGGGCGTATGACGTGCTCTTACGAAGATTACACAAAACGACATAATGTTTACGTGGAATAACAATGTATATGAAAATGAACATCTTGGATGAATGATTCAAAGTCCTAGATAAACATACTCTGGAAGTGAAACACTCGTCAATTTTGAAGTGCAAGATCGTTTATTCTCGATTTGACAAATTGAAATGTCCTTCGCCCTTCTGGCAATGTCATCGTACATTAAGATAGGGCCGATATCTAATTCACGCGATGATTTGTTTAATTATATGTGCGTTCTGTTAAGATATTGCTGTTTGATTGGTTGTTAGGTACTCGTACAACTAATCAAGGGAGTATATCTAAGTATGTAGTATTTGTTGAAACCCTTCGAACACTGTACATATGTAGGATTCAAACTATAAATGAATGCTATGAATAAAAACATAGGTATGAGTGAATAAAAGTAAAAATGTGTAAGTAGGTAGAACAGAACACATTTAGGTTACGATTTAGGACATAAACTTTAAACATTACTTTAGTTTTTAAAAACATACTTATAAATCCTCGAGGCGTATTTTACTGCATATGCCACAGTTACTTCCCAAGACATTCGCTGCAAAGATGGTAGCGACATCTTTACTTAAATCCGTGACATCTTTAAACATATCCAAACTTTTTTATGTCATTTACCCTAGACAGAGAGAATAAGAGTCGACACAGAACTACATAGGTACCTATATATACCGTAAATGAAAACAAAAAATATTTCCTTTAATATTTGTTTATTTATCAATTTCCCCTAACTGTCTCGAAGAAAGTTTTAATGGCTCTTCAGAACATCTATAAATTGAGGTCTGATTAGAAAAATAGAGCTGAATAAATAACAGACAAAAGGGCTACGTTTTTGGGACCTTCATATTAAAAAATTGCTATAAAAGACGGTTAATTAAATAAGTAAGGCAAGTCAATGGGTTAATTTTGTGTATCACGCGCATGTGATCGACACACAGTATAGTTTTTTTTATACTGTATAGATCTAGCGCTTGACCACTATCTCACTTGATAGTCAGTGACGATGTGGCGAATGATGTGATCACGCTAAACCTAAAATGCTTACTGGCTTTCAAGGACTGCTGCCTGACCACACTATGTGTTTGGTGACAGTGCAATTGGTGATAGTATCTGGTGATACTATCTATATCCTATCCTACTAATAAATGCGAAAGTTTGTGTGGATGTGTGTATGTTTCTTACACTGTACTTCTTCACGCTCAAACGGCTACACCGATTTCGATGAAATTTGTCGTTCGTAAGGGCATTACGAAATCGTAATGCCCCCAGTGTTACAGATGTCCATAGGCGACGGTGATAGCTTATCATCAGGTGGCCCGTCTGCTTGATCACCTCCTATTTCTTTATAATAAAAAAAAATACACCAGAATAAACTATCATTAGAAAAAAAATGACAAAATAAATAGAACTTAGTTTGGGACGAACTCTAGAATATTACTCTGTACAGTACCTACTTGTACTTAATATGTTAAGCACAAGTAGAAGTAGGTACTACGCGATGTTATGTACACAACCGATGATTTTTATTGTTATTCGCTTTAGCGTTACAGATTTTGGTTTGTCATTTGCCAGCATTGTGAAAGTCACTATGATGTAAATTATTCCAAGCTTGCCTGCGTTGTTAAGTTAATCTTTAAGTCTACAGCCAAAACCTTTGTTATTATAATATAATTGAAAACAGACATATTATGTCAGGCAGTCGACCTTATAAACACATGAATATTTATACATATTTCTTATGATATTTATTCGTGGAATCATGTAATTAGCCTTAAGAACCTTTACAAATAACCCTAGCTTAAGTACCTAGCCGTAAAATTCCCTTAAATGTAATAAATAAATAATAAATTAGAATATATAAGAAACTTCAAAGGTGCCGTTATCTGTTACACTTGTTCCAATTGAAGATATTATGACTGATATTTTGCTGATTTGGTATATCTTATCATCTATCAATAAAATTGATGCGTCATGGAAATATCAGCACGAAAACTACTTGCAATAAATTCGACCATTATGTCATCTTTACTATTAGTACGAGATCCGACTTAAGAAATATATACCCTCATCTGTTATTTACTTATGACACCGATTATTTGTTAATTAATATGAAGATTGAAACAATGCACATAGGTTGCCTAGCGAAATCCCGTAACTATATACTATTTAACAGTATTAACTTTCATATTAAACAATGTTATTTGACTGTTTTTTTAGCAAAATTAATGCTTATTTTATTGCTTATCCAACAGTTTAAGGTTGCCTACTTAAAACTGTATCATGTTCATGGTAGCTTAGAGTTTAAAAAGTTCAATTCAAGCGCGAGTAGGGAGAGTGACAGAGAAGCGTTGCGCGCGCTACTCCATGCGAGAGACAAGGACGCAGAGATATTTTTATAATTATTGGGTTATTTAACAGTATAGGTCCGGGGCGGCAACCCATGTGTGTCTATCTACATATTCTCTAACATTTAGTCGTCCTCATCATTAAATAACAGATGAGGGTATATATTTCTTAACCCGTATCTTAGACCATATTAAAGAGATGCAAATACCTTATCTACAAGGAATCGTAAAACTACCAGAGCTACGATGCGTTGTTTGGATGTGGTTGTTTAGATTGACTTGGTCGCGAAGATCGGACTTCAAGTAATTCATACCGTGAAGCGTCATTTACAGAGACGCGGTGCCACATGCGTTGCGTTGGATGGCACGGCCCGCACACAATTCAAACATATGGCGTTGTAGATTGCGTTTACGGAGAAGGGATTATAAAGGCGTTTACGAAAGGGGGATGGAACATTTAAACCTTTCTTGAAGGAAATTAAGATAAAAAGACCTAACTGAATTATACTTTATTAAAGTTTATATGGGGTCAATCTGAAAGTGAAGTATCGTTTCAAAATAACATTTTTATTTTTTTTATTAAATGGTAATGTTTTGAAGTAACATACAAAACATACATATGAATACATACAAAAATGCACATACTCATAGTTCACGCGGGGACAACCACAGTCTACAGCTATTTTATAATAATAAAATAACACGTATGTAAAATTCATAGAGTAGCACAGATATTTCTAATGCGTCCGCTAACACGAAATGTAATGTTTGTTATGATAACAGAAATAAATGTACCTAATTTATATTCGCCGTTTGGCTCGCGCTGCTCTTGACAAGACATTATCTGTAGGTGAGGAGTTGATATCAAATCAACTGAAGACGTAGAAAGATCGTTTTTAATGTAATGTGAGCGGTTTTCTACTCGCGTGAGGTCAGCGGACATTGGATATGCAGAAGCTTAACAATGCGGCGGTTTGCAGCCGTGTAAATCGACACGTTATGACGATGCTTTTCTAAGATGTTTGCGTTATAAAAAAATGTGGTCAAGAGTTTAATATCTATTTTTGTTTATTACTTCTATGAAAATGTATATGTACATGCATAATTATGATGGGTTTTGGTTGCCTGGAAGAAATCACTTTAAGCGATAAGGCCGCCCTTTGTACCACTGTATCTATATTTGTTTGTTTGTTTTCTTTATGTGTGTAGTTTTGAAATAGTGTGCAAATAAAGAGTTTTCTATCTATCTATCTATGATGGTATTGGTTATATGATAATGTTAAATATTAGATATTAATTTCAACACAAAGGTGCACTAGCTGATCTGTACCTATAATAGTTTGCTCAATTTTCACCACGCTCTCTCTTACAAAAACATATTTGACATTATTATATGGTGTAGGTATACTTAATGTAAAAACTTGGCAAAATAAATATACTCATGAAGACGTTTTTCTGTTCAAAAATGAAAAAACACCTGCAAATTGATCGTAACACCAGCTACCGGGTCCAGTTGCAAACCTAAACCAAAACGGACGCACTTAGCACACACAAAAACGTTATCGAAATCAGTCTAGCCATTTATCAGTTATTCTTAAGCTCGCCCTAGTAATAATTGAATGCTGCTATTACAGCCGTATTGGTTATCGATATTCACAGGTAGCCCATTTCATATCAATAGAACATCAGGATGTCGTGTAATATCTCCTAGTGTTAAATTTTGGCATACTTATTGATTTTAGCGAAAGTTGTTTATAAAAAAACACTGCTAGCAAGTACATTTTGTACCCTTGTGATGGTTAGTTCTGATTAAACAAAATTTTAGTTCATTTCCTTATTTATGCGTGCAAAAATATTATCAAGCGACCACGTTTTCACAATTCTCGCGGTATCGACAAATGCGCTTGAACTGTGTCTTACACCAGAAGAAAGAAAATTAAAACGTGTAATTAGTAAAGTTTTTTTGAGTTCGCAGGTCATCTGTTAAGTACTTTTTAATAAAGACGAAGTTTAATATTATTTATTATAATGTAAGTAATATTTTAAATCAACACATCAGGAGTTGTCCCGCCCTCTCTGTCAGAAAACACTTCGGAGCCTTTGTCGGTAATGTCATCGGCTTTTTCTGCGTTTATCGAATTTAAATAATTAAACCGTCGATCATTGACGTGAAATAATTAGAATTAAGTGTTGCGTCACTTTAACATTTGGATAATGTAAAAACAACAACGTTTACCAGGTTAGCTAGTATTTTAATACAAAATTGATTAAGGAACTACTCAATGCAACTAACAAAAACCTTCATACATATGTATGTCAACCTACGTGTAGATATCGACAAAATTATGTAGACCTCATGCATCACTAAAAAAGATAATAAGCTGAAAGAACGTCCGACGAATACGGAGTAAAGTAGGTATACTTGGTATAGTACTGGTTGGTATACGATTTAAAAAAAAAAAGTTAAACGTGTCGACGATGTCAGAACGAAATCGATGAATCAGAAGACTCTATCTTCCGATTCATCGATTTCGCTGAAACAACTGCTTGATAAATTGACTACATTTTTAACGATGATTTCATTAATTCAATAGTAGATACCCCTCTACCGCCTGCCATATACTAATAAAAACAAATTGTATTAAAAGAAACCTTCTATCTTCATTCTAACATCTTATTAACCTAACGATGAGGGTTTCATCGAATTAAATAATGTGGAATAGAGATGTCATGAAATTATTTTTTTTAATATTTTCAGTGACCTTTGCTACTCACGGCATCAATTTTATTGTCATTGTGTATGTTCACCGATTTCTTCACCCGCTATTATAATGTCGTTTACGTAGACGATACTTATTGGAATCTAACTAAAAAACCGCTTGAGTAATTTTGCTTAAATTGAAATCGTACCACACGGGAAGCACCAGCTCAAATAAAAAAGAATGATCAAAATCGGTTCACCCAGTCGAAAGTTCTGAGGACCTAAACATAGAAAATAAATACGGGTCGAATTGAGAACCCCTCCTTTTTTGAAGTCGGTTAAAAATTCTCCTTTTTTTTGTGTTACCTATTACGTATATCAATTACTAGCGCTTTCCGTCCCAGCTTCACACGGTTACATGATTGTAGTTTTAATAAGGATCCCTATTTTTTCTCGCCTAATAAAATAGCTTATGGTAATCAGGGAAAATGTAAGTGATAATGTAATGATGAAAGAATTTATGAAATCGGTCCAATAGTTTTTGAATTTATCCTTTACAAACACACACATCTTTCCTGTTTATAATATTAATATTATTAGTATAGATGTAGAAGAGCTTGACCGCTAGTCTAAAATAAAACAAGCTGTCCGGACTCTACCAATAAACGTAAGTATATGCCTAAATTGGAACAATGGCCAGTGACTACATCGGCTTCAGCAAAACATTTAGTCCAATTGCGATTGATTGGTAATGTTGCCACATAAATGATTATGATATTAATATTCAATGAGTTATTTACATCATTTGATAATACGCTAGTTCAGCTAGCAGACCTTTGGTTTTGCTGTAAATTTTATACATAGTTACAGGGATAGGGAACTATACAAACCAACATCGACTCATCCACAGAACATGTTCAACTATTTGTTAAAAAATGGGAACATCATTAGTTTTCTCAAAGTCAATATACTCATTTAAAGGATATAACTCAAAAACAACCAGTCAGATCATAATTTTTAAATAGGACCAAGTGCGTAGCACCAGATTATAAATTTAAAAAAACCTTCAAAAGCGTAATAAAAAACATAACAGAGTATAATTGAGAACTTCCTCCTTTTTTAAATCGGTTAACAATATGGATGAATGACTGAATGATGCAATTAGACTTGGGGGACAAGCTAGGTGTAACGGAATCGGAGATTGAATCAGCTTTTTTTTCTTCTTTTCAAACAAGGAAATAGTGATGACATTAATGTTGTAATAACTACGCCCCGCGGTTTCACCGACGTACACAAATTTCGAAGAGTCACTAAAATCTAGTTATTTATTAATACAGTAATAGTTTAGTTTTTGAAAACATGTTTTATTTTAGGATCTAAATAATCTTCGTATCAAATGCAAATCTAGACTTACTCGTATAAAATAAATGGGTATCTACCTATGCCTGTCTGTAATGTTTTAACGCCTAAATCGCTGAACCAATTGTGATAAATTTTGGTATTAGAGATCGATGTAATGAGAAGGAAATTTGTTACTTTTTTATCTCGGAACCAGACTAACATTTGTTGTAGGTTAGCTATTATGGAAAAATCTTAAACTGAAAACTCCGGTCCGGTTTCCGGTCTGTTACTTTTTAACGGCCAAACCACTGAATATGTTTAATGAATTTTAGTATGCATATAAATGTGGCGTTGGAGAAGGGCTACTTTAATCCGGGACAAAAGTATGGTTACCGTGTGATAACTGAGGGGGAAAACCATAGTCCTCTCGGGTGAAACCGCGGGGCGAAACTAGTTTCATATAAATCCACTCAGCCGTTTAAACGCCAAGTGTTAACATACACACACAAACTTTCGCGTCTAAAATATTATAACTAGATTAATTTAGTTTTAAACTACTAATTCGATGCTAGTGTTGTGATGTTTACGCACCATATTCAATTACGTTGAATAAATAATGACTTCATAGATTTTTTTCCTTTAATATAAATCCGTACTTTCTTCCTATAATTATTTATTTTTTTGTGAACAATCAGAGTCTACGGCCATTATATCAATTTGACTGTAATCCAAGGCTATGTACCTATATATATAAACCCTAAGGTGTCCACTTACTCTACATGATGAAATAGGGCTCTATGTCTTCTCTTTTTTGACAAAGTCCCGAGTCCCTAGTGAAAAACAAATGAAAACTAAGGTTGATTTAGAACACTTTCTATTCATCTTCACTTAACTCAAGATGTTGCAGGTAGAGTAGGTACATCTCGCCGATGAACGAGAATTTTTTTTTTATTGTAATTTATCATAGCGAGAGCTATTATTACTCGAGAAGCTACCATATTCAGATCCAAAACCAAATTAAGAAACAGATTATTTAGGCGGTTCTCTCCTTAACTTTGTCAATCAATAAACCGTGTAACGTTTCCTAAAATTGTTTGATTTCCGGTGCCTTTAAAGTAACATTACTTAATACTTTTAGAGCGTAGGGCATAAGCGCATTAGAATTTAATAAGTATAAAAAATAGATTAAAAGAACACA
Source organism: Apeira syringaria (assembly GCA_934044485.1). Taxonomy (NCBI): domain Eukaryota; kingdom Metazoa; phylum Arthropoda; class Insecta; order Lepidoptera; family Geometridae; genus Apeira; species Apeira syringaria. The sequence continues at coordinate 2,663,269 of OW203662.1, forward strand.
TTGAGTTTTAGTGTCGTATCGCTTTGATATTTCGATAATTATAATGGCGGAACAACGTTTGCCAGGTCAACTAGTATAATTATACATATATATTACGGTCGCCTAGCTACTTCTTCCCTTACCTTAAGAAGGGAAGAAGTAACTACGCGAATATATATGTATAATTATACTAGCTGACCTGCCAAACGTTGTTCCGCCATTATAATTATCGAAATATCAAAGCGATACGACACTTCATTCAATGATCGATGGTTAAATTATTTGGATAATTGTTCATACCAAAATGGCAATAAAAAATGGGGAGGGTGAAAAATAGTTTACGACGTATTCTCAGACCTACCAAATATACCCAAAAAATTCCAAAGAAATCAGGCAAGCCGTTTGGGAGGAGTTCGATAACAAACACTGTGACGCGAGGTTATTATATATTAGGACTACTATAGCTATATAAGTCTTTAATATTATACCGATAGCAGGCACCCCGTTTAATATTTTACTTACTTTATATCACAGAATGAGTAAGTATATTTATATGCACTATTTTTGTAATAATATATTGCAGTTATATGCTTGAGCATTATCTAGTATAAGAATTATGGAATCTTGAAATAATAATACCCGTAAACTTGTGGCACACAGTTGTAGAGTATACTATACAAGTGTGTGCCACAAGCTTCACACTATACATATAATGAAACATAGTAGTAATATGCAACTTAGAGTACTTGGTACAGACAATCTATTAGTAGATACTAAACTATATTTTATTTACGGACTTCCAAAAAAGATCACGTTTAGAATTCGGATATTTATATATCTTTTATATGTGTCTCCGAGCTCAAACTCTGATATTTATTTTCATTCGTTTTCATTTTATACAATATTTTTTTCATTGGATGGGTATAACTTCCGGATTGGTTCCCATTCAACAATTTCATCAAAATCATTTGGGTATTTATCTTTACTTTCAAGAAAACGTAAAAGTGTTCTAGAGATAACTAGTGGAAGTATTTTTTAGATTTTACATTTTATCTTGTCATTATTAATATTAGAAGCAATGACACCCTACCGGAGGGAACGTCGGTTTGAAGGACGTTGGTTCGATGCCCACTAACGACTTAAGCTTCTGTTGAAGACAACATCGTTAACAAATCCAAGGTAAGTTTACAATACTTACCTGGCTAGCTACCACCCTCATGTTTTAAAAAACGGTCATCAAACACCCAGTATGTTCAGGCAGCTATCCTTGAGAGCCAGTAAACATTCTAGGTTTGATATGGTTCCACCACGACCAAATCGTCACTGACCGTCAATTGAGATCGTGGTCAAGCACAATGTCTTTAAAGTTAAATAAATAAAACTTTTAAATACGAATGTTATCCTTTATACTTAAGTATAACGATTGATTGTTCCAAAGCCTCGTTGCTAAAATACTTTCAGGAGATAACAGAGTAGGCAGGTACTTACTAAAATTAATAGTCACGATACATAAAATCCAATAAGCTATAAAATAAAACTTAAATACCTCCGTAATCACTAATAATAAAAAAAATATAAAAATCACTTTAGTGATACTAAAGAAAATACATATTCTAAAATGAAGTTACCGAGCCAAATACCTACATAAATTCAAGTATTACTTTTCAACGTATGTTGGCTGTTCACTGTACCTGGTAATTCCCGTCTCGTATGTCTAATACAATGATTGAAGACATACTGCATTTAGATACCTTATTGCAATACGCACATAAAACGTGTTTAGTGTTTGTGAGACTTCCAGTGAAAATGTTATGACAGTACTTACCGTTACATGCATTCCCTGGCGGCTGTTCATGGTGATGCATTGCTCGAAGCACCGTGATAAGTGTATAGGATCGCGCCCTTTCATGTCACAGACGAGACTGACTGAACGGGCTAGCATGGCGCTGCGAAGCCGGCTGAAACTCAGAGCCAGCCCCTCCGCCCGCGCCCTCCCCGCATGCGCAGCCTCGTACACCTATTCATTATTCTGCAAATGTGTACTAAACTGATGTAACTGACGCCATATCTGTGTGCAGCAAAGCCGTTCTGCTTCTGGATACGGGGCTAAATAAATGGCTCGCCTCAAGTATATACAACAGTATGGACACGTGAAATAACTAATGCAATGCACTGATGATGATGCAGCGTGTCTTACATGTCTAAGTAGGTATGGGTATTAGTTCTAGAGTGGGACAGGTATATCATGGATCTTTTCAGGGAGGTGCATCTATACCTAGGTCAAATTCTGTCGTTCTAAACGGTAAACATATTCAGGCGATGTTAGAATTAGGTAGTAACAGTCATCAACAGAGCTTTCAGAGAACGTAACATCGTTACGAAACCTACAGGTGTAATTACCTTCTAGTACTGCCTAGGTAGCAACCACCCCCGAATTTGAAAAATCACTCTCTAAATAGAAAGTGATCAAGCATCTGTCATTGAGTGTTGTTCCGTGTGTACTCTTATGCAATATTGTACCTATGTACTTCTAGTACGAGATACGGCTTAAGAAATATATCTTCTCAGTGGTATTGTGACTTTGATTATATGTTAATTAATATGTAGATTGATACATTGCACATGGGTTGCCTGGCGAAATCCCGTACCTACACTGTTTAATAATATTAACTTCAATATTAAACAGTGTTATTTAACTGGATTTATTTTAAAATTAAAGCTTATTTTATTGCCTATCCAACAGTATGAGGTTGGCTATTGAAAACTGTGTCATGTTCGAGTATGCTTAGATTTTTTTAAAGTTCACATTGAAGCGCGAGTACGGAGAGTGACAGAGAAGAGTTGCGCGCGCTACTCCATGTGAGACAAGGAAGAAGAGACATTTTTATAATTAATGAGGTTATTTAACAGTATATGCCCGAGCTTAGCTCGGCAACCCATGTGCACTTTACTCTTCACCCACATATTATCTAACATTTAAGCCTTCTCATAATTAAATAACAGATGAGGGGATATATTTCTTAAGCCGTATATTAGATCATTCCGAACATATCGATTTCTTATAATAAATAGGCAGACGATCGACGATATCTCACCTAATAGTGATTCGTCACTGACAACAAGAGAAAGTTAGGCATTATAAAATTTGGAACAAATTGAATACACCATTTTATCTAATGTTAAGATTTGTTTGATCAACAAATTAAGGGCCCTTGTTTTCTTTTTTCGCTAACTAAAGGGGGGAGGGCAGCGAACAATCGGCATGGAGTGCGAGACCCCCTTGCTTGCTTCTGTCGGTACCTATATCATATAGCAGCCGTCGTTTATAAAAAAGCTTTAAATCTACGTTTATAAGCAAACACAGTTTGATACATTTTATTTATTGATATAAAATTAAAAGCAACCATTACAGCATACATTATATAGTTACCTTTTATATCTAGACCTTAATTACACTCCACTTTTTGACAATAATTACACTATGATTATTTTAAGAAAAACATAATAGTAATGCAATGTGAAATAGTTGAGAAACAGAACACATTATATATGCAATTAATATGAACTATGTACTTATTAAAATTTAACACATGTTAAATAAAATAGTAAGCGAATTGGAAATCACGAATAAATTTAATACCTCGCTCAATAGGTTTTAACATTAGTCATTCGGTATCAAAACAGGCAAAGTGTGTACGACTTCTATGTATAACCCTTATATACGGGTCTAGCATATGCATCAGTCTTAATAGCATCATCTCTGTCATATGACAGGATAGACACGTGATACACTGTGGATCTTACTGCTTTATATGTTTCCTATTATTAAAAGATATTGCAATATTTTTGTTAAGGTTGAGTTGCGTTTTGATACGAATCAATATATTGCTGGTAACTCTTTATTTTAACCCTTCTCAAGTTGAATAATTTTACATGTAAACAGATTTACTACTAACTTGTTTAATAGCTAGCAACAGTATTTCCATGAACAAATTAATTTTAGACAGACCCATATAGTGTAAGCGAGGCTATACCAATACAATCATAATGCCATTAATACATTACATATTGCATAGAAAATTCTATTATTTTCCATTTACTATGGGAAAACATTAATTTGTGGTTGGTGTGGTCACCAATAAAATGCTTATGACAATTTGAAATTTGGAACCGAATATAATGAGACGCGATTTCACAATTCTGGTGACATGAAAATAATCTATGTGAAATAGAACTGTAAAAAGAAAAGCCACTTTTTTCTATTTTTTTAATTTTAATAAGCAGATATCCTAAAATTTATATCAATCTGTACAGTGCTACTATTTCTTAATGTCTCTCAGCGGTTTCAGCGAGCTACGCATTTGGGCTGTACTCTGATTTCTATTAGTTATTCGTAGCACTTGGTACAGATCTTTATAATCAACTTTTAGTTCAAAGATTTGATACAGCTCTTTTAATTAATTTTAAAATGATGAGAAAGAATAGAATATGAATCTGTTATTTAAAAAATAGAAACACTGTATAAACATTACATTTAATATTGAATAGTAATTAAGGTTCCCATGTTTTATCTGCATTAGGCATAGCATTAAGCTTTTTATTAGTGAAGAACCGAGTATTCTATTATACTGATGTTTATGACCTCACTCATGCAATTTGCATTTGTTCTTTTGCATTAATCATAACACCAAGTTGTATGTAATCTAATAACATAATGATACCATTAGCTACTTACAACTAAATCGTTAACATCCAAATATATACAGAAAAATATGAACAGTTTTTCGTTTTTAAATGAGCTCTGATAACAAAAACATTATATTCTTGCCAAAATTATTAACCAATTTTGGCAAGCTGTCCATAATTCAATACCAGTAAATGTGTGTGACTGCATCTACATATATTTTGAATTGAAATACAACTGGTACAATATGTACTTTTCAAAAATTACATTAAATCAATATGAAAACAATATCACATTTAAATTACCAACTATAAATAGATTAACTCACTGTTCTAGACATCCCATAACAGCACTTACAGATAAGTCAGATACATTGTTCTTTCATTTATCCCATTAAGTAAAACCCAGATACATTGTGACGATTGAGACTGTCAATAAGAATGTTCTATTAAGAACTTTCAGTTCAGCTATATTTGAAAAAGTACACTTTCCTCCACATACAAACACCACCATTTTATCCACAGACTAATATTAGAAATGAGAGCAAGGAAAGTTGGAGATCGAAAATAATCCACTTAAATGCACCAATATTCATCATTAAACAAAGCATCGGCTAAAACGATTATAAGGTCTGTTTAGAAACACATTTTGCGAGCGATTGTATTTCAGACAATACAAGCAACAAATGTATTTCTAAAACAAGTTATATGTTGTGACAAAATTTTTTTGCAAAATAATACATAAGCAGTTCAGTATATCCAGATTCTAAGGTATTAAGGTCAGAATCCATTTAGGCAGACATGCTGTGTGCACTTGCATGTTTAAATATACAAGCAATTAATACAATTTCTAAAACATATCAATACAGATTTTTTACACAGGAAAACATATGAAGTTTGGCAAATCCAGATTCTAAACTTTAAAGTCAAAATGTGTTAAAGCAGATATGATGTGGGCGCTCATATGCAGCATTAAACAAATGATACATTTAATTTTGAAAGGATATTAAAATATGTTGGCCTATAATTGTTTGGAATTCTGACTGCAGAGCCGCTTCTAGACTTGACCTAGTTTAATATTTTCATTGATAGCGCATCAAAATTTCAACTATTGGTTTTAATAATGAATTCAAAGCTCACACAGCAGTGTTAGAACTAATTGAATTCTTTTATTTCAACTTTATATGCCCATGTATAAGCACTAAAGTAAAATATCATTAAAGTAATCAAATAATATATTCATTAAATTTGCAGTCCTAATAGACAGAATAATATATTTTCTTTGTGTTATCTAGAGTAGTTTAGTGAAAACAAAGTAATCAACAATATGCTGGTATATTAATATTCCTCTTGTGTTGTATGTGGAACAGTCACTGATCCAGAACAAAGGGATGGAGTAGACCTTGGATAAGAATTTTTCAATTTTTGTTTAAATCAATGTGTACTTTTAAAACATTAGATCCAATTTCTGTAAGTGCAAATACCAATACATTTAAAAAAGATAATGTGCATAACAATCATCCAAAACAGTGTGATACCTAACATTTCTATACATTTTTACATGATAATAAAAAATGAAACATTTCTTAGAGAATATTGTTATATACCTAAATATGTATTTGCTTCATAAAAATCCATAACTAAATTGCGACTGAAGCTTGGTATGAATAATGCCTAGCATGCACAGTTGTCACCTTCCCTGTTGCGTCTGTTGTCATTGGCATTTAGCTTGATTTGGTCCGGGAACTCATTAAAGAGCTCAGCCTCTGTATCCTGTGATAGGGCATTGCGAGCAATAGTCTGGAAAGCTAATTCAACATTTACAGCTTCTTTGGCACTTGTTTCAAAATATGGGATGTCATTCTTGCTCTGACACCACTGCTGGGCGCGCTTAGCGGAGACTGCACGGTTTTCCAGATCCACCTTGTTTCCTAATATTACGAAAGGAAAGTTATCGGGGTCCCGCGGCGACGCTTGAATCAGAAATTCATCTCTCCAACTCTCCAAGGACTTGAACGTGTTGGGGGCAGTTACGTCAAATACTAATACGCAACAATCCGCCCCGCGATAGAACGCCATCCCGAGGGACTGGAAACGCTCTTGACCAGCCGTGTCCCAGATCTGCATTGTTACGATTCTGTCGTCAACGATTACCTCTTTCGTGAGAAAATCTGCGCCTATTGTTGCCTTGTACTGGTTGGAAAACTTCTTGGTGACAAACTGGTTCATCAACGAAGTTTTGCCCACTCCACTGTCGCCGAGAATAATTACCTTCAACAATACCTTTTTTCTTGAGGACATGGTGCACGAAAATTTATAAAAACGTGGAAAAATACAAAAATATTCACAGTCTTTGTCTGGACTTTTGACGTACAACGAAAATTGATGATATGCGTCATCTGTTTTGTGGTTGCCATATAAAAAATTGCGTGAGATTCGTCTAGGAAATGATTTAACGTTATTAAATCATTTTCTACACGAATCTCACGCAAATGTTAGAAATATATAGCAAACAAGCACGCCTATTTTCTATATTCCATGTACCAAAGTACTCTGTGCCTATATTTTTCCTACTATTTTTCTTTTGATCATAATTACTTACCTACTGAATAAAATTCATAAAATTGTAAGTAGTCAAGATATTTTACTTTATTTTTTATTCTGTATAACTTTACATATTAATAAAAGTAAAATAATGTTTGAGTAGCCACGAGACAGCATGGCAGCCCCTCCGCATCAGCTGGAGCTGTTAGGTGGCTGGTGGAACCTGCTGGTGCCAATTTAAAAATTAAACAGAACTAGCTAATACATATCTAATGAGCCCAAACTTGATGAGTTTACTCCAGGATGGGCAATCCAGGATTTCTTCTCCTACCTTAGAGCTCGATCATCAGGGTACCTCAGTGGTACCTGCATACAAGGGTGATTTAAATGTTGGTCACAAATATGTTTGGAAGTAAGTAAATACCTCATGTGCGTCTAAAATCCCTACCGCAGAAAAACCAAAATAACGGACGACCATGAAACGCCGAAATAAATTATTTCGGCGTTTCATGCGTATTATTAACCTTCGTAAATTTAGGTAAGAACCATGTTGATCACGTCAACTTTCAAACAAAAGGACACCAACAAAATTGCTCCATTCGCTTAGGATGCGACAGATAGACACACAGGCATGTCTAAATTAACTTACAACACTCCTTTTTTTGCGTCTGGGGTTACAAATAATAATCATATTATTACTGCGCTGTTAGAACTAGCAGTGGGAATCACTGAATAGTATGATATTGTGAGTTTTTGAGAGTAATGAATCCATCTGTAGTAGGCTAAATAAAAGCGTAACGAGAGGGTATCAAAGCAGTAAACGAACATTCGCTATTCAAGCAATAGTTTGCCTTACTCAATTTAAGCAAAAACTACATCATAGCAAATTGTGTTACTGGTTATAAATGTATAAAACACGGGAGTTACTCACGTAATAAGTCAGAGGGTTCCGACTATCACTATATTATAGACTATATAGAAGTTTGTTAACTGTTTTTGTACCTTAATAAATAAATAAATATCTAAACACGAGTGTATGTGAAGTGCTTGGTCATGAGAATACAGTGAGTACTGTGTGTCTGAGTGTTCCCGACACCATCCCGGAGGACACCTGCAGTGACCTGCACCAGGATGCACCAACGCAGCCAGTAGCACCCTGCCCCGCAACAGCATTTGTCATCGCGTGCGCTGCATGCGGCCACCCGCAGTACTAGGCGAACCGCGACCGCGTCCGTTAGCGCCCCGTATTCTCCTTGAAAAAGACCACCGAATGTAGTTGAAACTACAGTCAGAACCCTCTGACTTATTACGTGAGTAACTCCCGTGTTGTATAGATTCCTAATGTGTCAAAACCACGTCAGTTTAAATAACAAAATTGTGTTACTGGATTGGACAAATATGCCGAAGAAAGTTCACTTTCACCCTACTATAAAGGGCTACCCCTGTGTTACTTTTCACAGTAACAACATTAAATAAATCTTAAAGCTGTGTGTGATACTGGAACTATTATGAACAAACGCACCTATTACTTCAGAGCGGATAAACGGACAACCCACCACTTTTTTGGCATGGATAATAACATAAAATTGCAAATGTCATGGTATGGTTTGACTATGGATTCTTTTAACTCACTGCTAATACTTAAACTAGGGGTGACGGTTGCAGTGTTGCTGTAATGTATTGTATATGTTAATGCTATTGATGACATTTTAATTGCTATGGGCTGGCATCGAAATACACATAAGAAAAATTTAATGCCACCTTCCTACAAAATATATAATTATGATTAATGAAGGTGATGTCTTAAAAGAGTTAAATAAATTGGCAAAGAACTGACTACATGCTTACAAATAATTGTATTACTGAATTATTTTTCGTGGTTTATACATTTTTTCAGAAAGCTGTGGCTTATGCATAACTAACGTATTGTTCACATATATCTATGGGCTTCTGTAAATTTTTAGATTTCGGTCTAGTTACTGGAAGTGTGTTTCATATTGAGCTTTGAGCGCTTTGAGCACAGAGAACGTGCTTAAAGTTATTCCAAAATACACTGACAGCTGCACACAAAATGTATATGACGTCATCATCCTGTGCTTAGAACGCTCACGAGTACGACGTAGAGCAGTGTGAGCGCTGTCAAACACTATGCACTGAGAGTCAAACATCTGACTCATTAAGAGAATCTGTCGAAAAATTGGTAGTCCGTCCACAAAAAATTAAAAACGTTATTTTATATATCAGAAAAAATGACCCTTTTAGTGCCCATGAAGTACGTAAGTGAATGCTTTAATATGAATTTAATGGGAACTGACATTTAAAGAATTCGCGCGCATTCGCACACAAAAAGCCGTTCCGATTTGCTTACGAGCGTCAGCACTGTCAGTACTAAATTCATCTCAGAACAGCTAAATCCTTAGTGCGAACGTGTGCACTGTGAGCCCAAATTGAAACGCAGCCTAGTTGAGTCAGTTAACCACCCTAGGAGTGAATCATTCATCCCAGAAACCATCCATGGCCATTCCGTACGTTAGAATGAGGAAATACAGCTACACAACTGAATCCACAGGCACAAAACTTACTTACACATTCTTTCTCAGATAAATGAACCTATATAATTTGCACCATCCACACAACATTTTAGGCGCGTTCCAGGATGAACGTTCAGAACGATTATTTTTAAAATTATTGTTCGATTCGAAAAAAATACATCAATTTTCACTGAAATCTCAGATTAAATTGTTTGTTTATAAAAACAAAAAATGAGATTTTCGCCTAAATCTATGATTAACTCGCAAATATGTAGACAAAAATTGTGACGATTAGTTACTTATCTATGGTGACGATTGGCAAGTTAATATGCTTCATTCATTTGCTTCTTTCTCTCGTCTCGTTCTTAGTGTTTTAAACATAATTCATTCATTCATTTGCTTGGTGTCAGGTCTGCTGGTGTGATTCATGAATTTGTCCGAATTATTTTTACTAAAACTCAATTTCTAGTTTCTTAGTGCAAATGCAAAATGAAACAAACTTAAAAGTGATGAGTTCATATTCCTACAATAATACAACCACGTAGTTCGAAACGGAACGGAAAGAGGTGAGGGTTAGTAAATTGTGGAAAAAGTGATCCGTTACTTGATATCGTAACTTTGTTATAACTTTCTTTATTATCTAGATGGAGAATAACTTGAGTAGAAGCGGCAGCCGCTCGAGCTCAGTCTGCGAGCTAGAGAAAGATTTCAGCGATATGGAAATATTGAAATCTAGGACGAGCCGACGTAATGTATTGGTGCGAGCGCAACCAGCGCGGAAAGCAAAACGAGTCAGATTTTTTCGAAACGGTGATAAATTTTATTCAGGTGTAACAATTCCAGTGCTACCGGAACGATACAGGTGGGGAGCTTACGCTTTTGGATACTTTCCAATTAAATTCTTATTAGAATGAACTTGACACTTTCACTTTTAGACATATTTTAGCTATATGTACTATAATCATGGGCTATGTATGTGTGTGCAGCTAAAATATGACTGAAAACATATTAAAAACGGGATAGTTGATATGTCTTGTCAGAAAAGTTGAACAGCTAGTAGATATTGTTTGTTACCATACTACCCTCATGTTATGTAGTAGGAGGATGTTTTTTTAATGACTGCCTAAAAAAGAGAAGGTGTGCATTTGGGTAACAAGTTCTTTTTTATCTTTATGCAGAATCATATTTTACTGACCAGTTATTTGTTTTAATTGAGTAGATTTATTTATAACTACTATTAGTTATAATCATTGCTGTATGTCATTAATGTAAGTGGAGCAAACTGTTTAATAATTTGAAATAAACAAATGTAATGTCAGAACAGATAAACCTATTGAAAAATTATAATTTTATTTGCAAAGATAGTTTTTCAGATTGGTTACGTACAAATTTAATAAAAATTAGTGCAGTACATCTAACAATATTCAAGAATTAGTTGAATGTTTGCCTCCTAAGTAGTAAAAATATGTAATTACTATTTTAAATTGGTTTTTACTATTTACAATTCTCATCAAATAATTCACTGAACATGTGATTGTGGTTTTTTTTTCACAACCCACACCCCCGCACTAGATTACCCTGTGTTGCGGGGTATAGACACACACAATCACAATACACAAACATCCAAGACCCGAGAACAAACATCTTTGCTCATCACAGAAATGTTTGCCCCGGCCGGGATTCAAACCTGGGGTCGCTGTTCCAAAGTCAGTGTTGCTGATCACTGAGCCACGACAACCATCGATTAATATGAATTTTACAGGATGCTTTGATAATTTCATTAGGTAGTTTGTTTACATAGTTATTGAAATTCCTTCCCTTTTCAAATTTATTTGCCTTTAGTTGGTGACTATACTTTTAATATATACCTTTTTATATTTTACTAGCTGTTTATCTATTATATGTCTAAATTCAAATGTTTTTTATATCTTTCGTTTTTTGTGACATTTGGTAGTTTAAAATATATATTCAAGAGAAACTAATAGAAAAACAGCCAGTAAAATATAAAAAGGTATTTATTTAAAGTAGTATGGTTGCATGCATACATTGTTGTTTTTAATTGATAATTAGCTCTAGTATAACTTACTCATGTAATAACTATATGTCATGGGCACTCATAGGAATCGCTAGTCTAATCTAAAATACCTAATGATTTCATTGATACACCAAGCATCTACCTCATGCCTTTTCCTTAGTCTTCATTGCAGAATAAGTATTTATAAAATTATTATTCACAGGTCATTTGATAGCTTAACTGCAGACTTAACCAGGGCGCTAGTCGACAATGTTACTTTGCCAAGTGGTGTCCGGGCAATATACTCATTAGATGGAAGAAAAGTTAGTATATATACTTAACCAACATCAATTTTCAATCATATGATTTTACATAAATTTCATTATTTATTTTATGAGATTAGATAAAGTAGTGTATGAAACTGCACATAATTTGGTCTTAAAACACTTGTGTAATGCTATAAAAAAATTCGCATACAGCTCGTTTTTTTAACTTACACTCGTGTTTTAAGAACCCTTATTATGATACAGTTTCATAAACTGCTATTAATATGATGGTTATATCATTATAATACAAAAATATTACTAATGTCCATCTTTAATTATAAAAAGTAATCCTCATTCTTTCAGATAATGTGATGTACTTTATTTATCTTTTTGTCATATATCATATTGTATTTGATTTCAGATTGGTAAACTTGATGATCTTGAAGATGGTCAGTCATATGTTTGTAGTGGATTTGGTGAACCGTTCAAGCGACTGGACTATGAAGCCAGTGCTGTGACACCCCAGTCTTTTAGACTGAGCGGTCCAGAGTCCCTAAGTGACAGCTCTAGTCCATCCCCAGCTAGAGCCAATAACAGGCTGTCCCGGTATTTGCAGGTAATAGGATCTTGGGTCAATACCCAAGACAAAGGGAAATTGATAAAGAGAACATAGCCAAACATAGTGAACACAACCAGTCTTAATGCTGAATTAATCTATTTAGGGTTGACTCACAGGTATGTAGATTGACACTTTGCAAAGCTTTCAGTGAACGTAGGTCAATTTGATAATGGGGCAACTTCACCCCAAATTTGGTTATGGTACTGCTTACCAATTAGTATATACATATAATTTACTAAATTTTTCGTTAATATTTGGAATTGGCAAGCGTTTGACCACCATCTCACCTGATTTTAAGTGATGATGTGGTCTACAATCGAGAACACCTGCCCAGAAGATACCTATTCAATCGTGACTTACAGATTCTATTTATGCAGAAACAGATTTAGGCAATGAAATCCATTCATTAGCTTTACACACTTTGAATGTGTCAGTTGCTCAGACAAGCAGCCATCAATGACCACTCGTAATTATCTATCCCTCAAAAAGTCTGATATCCAATCACATAATGCAGTCGGCAAACCGATTTTATAAATTTCAGTCAAATGGTAGCGGAAATACTACTGGCAACGGGACAGCACGAGTCAGCCCTGCAGGAGACAACGTGGTTCGACCACGGATAGTTACTATTATTAGGAATGGAGTCAAACCTCGCAAAGTGAGTGATTGTGTGAAGTGAGTTGAAAAGTCTACAAGGTGAACTATTTATGTGTAAAATACACATAAATAGTTCACCTTGTAGACTTTTTTTTTTTCCTTTCAAACCCCCGCACTAGAATTCCCTGTGTCGCGGGAGGCATGGACACACAATTACAGCACACAAACACCCAAAACCCAGGACATACACCCACACTCATCATACAAATGTTTGCCCCTGCTGGGATTCGAACCCAGGGTCCCGGGGATACAGATGTCATGTCTCTGACCACTGAGCCACGGCGACTGTCAAACCGTTGTTACATAATGTTTACTTACAAGTCTCACTACATATCTTAAACCATACTAGTTGAAGAAACGATTAGTGGCCCTACAACAAGAAAGTGCCATCTAGATGTTATGTTTTAATTTCTACTTAAATACTTCTGTGTGGTTTTTATAGAATTTCGACATTCATATATACGACACAGGGTATTTTCGTGCAAAGGCTATGACAATTGAGATGTTATTTCCCACTGATTCGCAGTAAACAGCGTAATAGAAATAAGCGGATAAGAAGTTGGCAAAGTCTATCTTTGTCATAGACATGTGTAATGATACGTCATGTCTTATCTTTCTTGTTTGTACATGTAATGCATACTGTTCCGTAAGAGTAGAAAGAACGAAAGCATCTTGGTCTATTTTTTAATTATTCTAATTGTTGAATTGACTTACGACATTGACGACATATATTGCCCTACCCGGAAAAAAAAAATATTTCAAGCTATTTCAGCTGTTCGTTAATCATTCAATCGGAAAATAAAACACAAAAATATCTTCCTTCTCTCTTCAATCAATCAAGCAGCCGCCCCTAAAGACATTTGATATATTGTAATCGTAAAAAGTCGTAAGTCATCATTTCACGAGTTCACTGATCGTAAATCTTCTGCTGGACGTTACCTATGCCTCTTTCTCTCATCTAACCATTGCAGCTGCCTGCATCCGGCTCCATCTCGCGCTCTCCCGTCTCTTCGATAGTTAACCGAACATTTAGTTCGATGTAAATCTCGTGTTGCAAAGTTTCTCTCGATAATTTTAGTTAGGACATAAATTACGCTAGGTATATGTACTATTACATATACCTAGCGAAAATGTTTTCGTTTGAAATATTCATGCAATTTGTTTGTTTTAATATTTCATTAAAAACGGTTTTTTTTAATAATCGCATCAAATCAATATGGTGTCTTATTGAATGTTCTGTGATCTTCAATTCTGCGTAAAAATATATCATTATGATTTTACCGAGAGCGATCAAAAAACATATATATATGTATTTTCAAATATATTTGGTATTTGCATAAATTACATTGCGAAAGTGAAACTGACATCGAGTCAGTAGGTGATACTGGCCTAATTAACATAGAATGCCATTGACCTGCGTCCGTTTATACGTTGTTTACTAATTAATTTTACTCTGTTAGGATATTAGTCAGCCGTAAAAGTGCTAGGTACATAGATCTGTAGAATGTGACTTAGGTATGTTTGTGATAATTTTGTGTGTGAATGTTCCATTTCTCTATAATTTAGGTCATGTATGACTGTGGACCTGACCTTCTGCCATGTTCGTGGCTACCGTGTTTTTACTGTCGACGTAGGTACATTTAATATTAATCCACAGCTTGTTGCGATCACGCCGCCGCCGCGCGCCGTTTTGTTCCCGGTTTAAAGTGCCGCGAAAACCGCTAATGTATGCAACCAATTTATTTCGCTGACAAATGACATAATAAATTTAAAAAAAATAATTCAACAACTGCGCTTAAGACAAGCCACCGGATTTCCATGTATTTTCGATCAATATTAGCTCTATGTACGTAAATCGATGTTGACGAACCGGTTCAGCTTAAAAATTGGATTCTACTAAAACCTACCATCCTTGACCAGCGATAAGATAGATGACCTGAGAAAGATCGCTAGAGGAAGCTGGATGCAGGACGTATCCAATAGTTATATACTTGTGTAGAAAACTGAGGGAGGCAAAATAAAAATAATTATATTTAGCAGTAATCTTCGTATGACTGAATGATGATAATAGAAAATACCGCTCTAGTGAGATATTTACTCAAGGCTAATTAGCTTTAACGACTTGAAACGCTAGACGTCTGTGAATATAATAACGGACGCAAAAAACTTTTAATTCGATCATAGAAAATATATAATGACCACGGTGCGTGACCAAGATGAATCAACAATACAATACTTAGCTTGTGGTCAACCATCACGATACAGTATGTATTATATCAAATAACAAACGAGATACGTTCTCTTTACGCTGTTTGATATATACGATTAAGTCATAGTTACTGTATTTGCAGGAAAGTTTTGAATGATATATATTTGTACCTTATGTTACGATACATGATTTAAGCCATATCTTTATTGATTAACTGCTGACTACAAGTACATTAATATCATAAGCTGTCATCAAAAAGGTAAATACTTATTAACCGACTTCACAAAAGGAGGAGGTACTCAATTTCTTTTTTTTTTTTGTTTGTAACCTCAGAACTTTCGACATGGTGAACCGATTTTGATCATTCTATTTTTGTAATCTCTAAGGCTTTCATGGCCGGCGTAGCATGTTGTATGTATTGCTTCCGGGCTGTTTGGCCGTGGTCTAAGTGAAACTTGTGTGAACACAAGTTTCACTTAGACCACGGCCAAACCCGGAAGCAATACATACAATATTCTATTTTTATTTGAAAGCTGGTGCTTCCCGTGCAGTCCCATAACTGTAAAGTAAACTTGTCGACGGCAGTACCATGCTCACAATATGTTGATAATAGAATAGAATAGTTACTTTTGAACTATCATAGTACCGACTTCAAAAAGTTATTTCACACTTTTGAGTGTTGAAGTCGGTTCCATTTTTTGGTAAACATTTTTACGTTACATAACTCGTAATAAGCATACACGCAGTGCTACACGTACCTATTTGCTTGTTTACAATTTTCACTGATTGACGCGGTTTCCTGCCGGTTTGTCTCGCTTGGCCGCTGGTCATTGCCTGTCGTTATGTTGTAATCAGTTCTCCCAATGGCGTTTGTATTTATGGATAGTATAATTGTAGACATGCTTTCAGGTCAACTATAGTCCAATAACATGTCATAGACTTTAGTTAGAAGTGCAATATAGTTCAGAATCAAATGCTTTTCTTCATCATCATCATCATCATCTCGGCCATAGGACGTAGACTGCTGGAAATAGGCCTACGCCCTTTCGTTTCCACAGGGACCGGTTGGAAGCGGCCTACAACCAGCCGTGGCCGTATTATGCTGCTGTTGCCAGTCCGTGGTCTCTATTCGAGAACCTTTTGATCCCAACGGCCATCAGTTCTTCGAGCTATGTGCCCTGCCCACTGCCACTTCAACTTGCTAATCGGCTGGGCTATGTCGGTGACTTTCGTTCTTCTACTGATCTCATTTATGATTCGATCGCTTAGAGAAACCCCAAGCATAGCCCTCTCCATAGCTCGTTTTGTGACTCTGAGCCTGCTCACAAGGCCCATAGCTTTTCCTTATGACTATTCACTTCAAACGTGATTTCTATTATTCGTGTACCAACACCGATTTGATGTTAAGAAGGTGATTGAGCTATTGTAAAAGGATGCGAACGTTTTGCAGTTTAAATGCTTTACCTATAATTATTTGACCTCAATAACATACTTAATTTTGCGGCCGATTGTTCGTTATTTAAAAGAACTGCTTCGTTGGTCGTAGTTTATATTTTAAAAAATTGGTTGTCTGTAAAGTCGGTTTACGGACGATAGATTTACGTGATAACGACATAATCATGTATGACTTTGACATTTGACAATTGACATTTGACTTTTGATATTTGACTTTTGACGGAAACGGAAACTGAACGCTACACGGAACGTTACTATTTTTCATTTTGGCATTCATCAATTTATAAAACGTTATCACGTCAAAAGAAATTTTAATAGGTACTCTAGGAAGTCGCGTTTTAAATTTGGAAATACATATAATAACAATATTAAAACTCACGCTCATGATTACTTTACACTGTTTTTAACGGTTAGGCAGTGCGAGACGGGACGTTACGACTAACGCACCGCACTCAAGATCCTGATGAAGGCTTCCGGAAGAAGCCGAAACAATTGTCGATCGTGATATCGACTACCTTGGAAATACATATTAATTCCGACATGTTTCAGTTGCATTTTATAAAATATTTAATATTTGTAACCATTATTTATTCAATCAGCAGAAACAACTTTTATACATTAAAAACGAATCTTGAACTTTCTTCGAATATGCCTTAAATATATTAATCATATTAAAGTTTATAGGCGTGCGTTACTTTGGGAAAATCCATAGCAAAAAGATATTTATGAACAATATTTAGTTTTAATTTGAGACGTTATTCAGACGAGAGGCTCTCGTCCCGGCGCGGGCGGTCAACGAGTCGGAAGAGTTTCCGATTGAGAGAGATAGATTGCTGGAATAATGAAAAGTTGCGGAATTTAAACTAAATATTGTTTATTAATATCTTTTTACTAATTAGGTACATTGCAAGATCGTTGATATTGTAAATTAATCAGTTCGTTGTGGTGAGCTGACTTTATTGATTCTCCCTGTTAACATACTTTAGGCGATCGCGATCGAAAAAAGGGTAGTTGGCAAAATGTTTTACTAAATGTGTCGATCGACGCTCGGTCCAATGTACTAATTAGCCTTTAAGCTTATTATTACTTAAACGTTTACATTAACCGTTGCGTTTACTCGAGCTGATTAAGGCGGTGATAGCTCACCGGGGGAGCGTCGTCTGTCAAACTGACGGACACTGGTTCGATCTCCAACAACAGCTTGAGTTTCTGGTGAAAGTAACACCGTTATCAAATTCCCAGGATGGTGGTAGGGTACTTTCGAGTAGTACCTACCCGCCTGGCTAGCTACCACCCTCAAGTTTAAAAAACTGTTACTAAACCTATACTGTGTTCAGGCAGCAGTCCTTGAGAGCCAGTAAGCATTCTAGCTTTGATAACATCTTCGACCAAATCGTCATTGACAATCAAGATATAGTCGTTAAACGCTAGATCTTCTATCTTTATATACATATGTTATTCTACTGTACGTGTGTATGTCACTAAACTCCTCCTAAACAGATGGACCGATTTGAATGAATTTTTTTGTATGCCTTTGGATGGAATAGAACTTAAAAACCTCTATAGATGGTTTAGAAACACAAAAAAAAAATCAAATAAATTCCACCTGGCGCTGCATGCTGGACTACGTTTGTCGGGTCCGCTATTACAGCATAAAAAATAAAAGGTTTGTTTATGTACGACAGGTGTGCAGATTACTCCTGAACAAACGCAACAGCCCGAGCCTAGAGCACGTGCTCGCGGCCATCACAGAGTGCATCAAGCTCGACACCGGCTGTGTGCGGAAGGTGTTTAAACAATCGGGGGTCGCCGTTTCCGCGCTCAATCAGTTCTTCGAAGAGGAGGACGTGTTTTTCGCGTACGGAAACGAAAGGTAATATTCCGTTAAAACTGTGTAATGTATAATGAGGTTTATAAAAATGAATGTGGTACGTTCCTTGTTTACCATAAAGCTAGTAATACAAATTAATTGTATTATTATTTAAATGTTTCAAAAGGATTAGCAACAGCGATTTCGCTTGTCTAATGTCATACTTGAAACACAGAGAACATTTTTTCCCCTCAGACTCCCTCCTGCTCTAGGATTTCTTGTGTCGCGGGGCACACACAATCACGACAAATAAACACTCATGCTCGAAACAAAGATCCATGCTCATGACATAAATGTTTGTATCTACTGGAAATCTAACGCAGATTCCAGAAGATCAGATGTCATGTCACTGATCACTGAGCCACGGCGACCGTCAACAAATGAGTTATCACACTAAAATGAAATAGTCGTATTATATTTACGCTAAAATTAACTCCATACAACGCCATCTCTAATATTCGTCGAGTTTTTTTTTTAGTTATATTTAATTGCTGGGCAGTTGCGGGTAGTTTTAGTCGGCACTCACCAAATAAGTGGCGAATTATATTCCCTAATTTTAACCCGCATTTTTAATACAGTGATCTAATTTTAGTGATGTTATTAATAATTGTCATATTAATTTAGACTGTTTCGTAACCATATAAGAAAACGTATCTTATTTTGCAGAATGTTTAGTTGAACAAGAGAATCACAACCAATGTTTGTCAAGTGATAGAACAATTAGCCTATAATACAGTAGAACCTCGATAAGTTAAAGTCCAAGGGAAACACAAAATATTTTAAGATATAGTGGTTTTAAGTTATCAAGGGTCTATGTTAGGGATAGGTTAATATAGAGGTAGGATTGTACATATGTATGTATGTACATGTTCATATTGTTCATATGTTTACTCGACTGCGTCAGAAGGATTGGTTCAATAAAATACAGAAATTTAAATAATCATATTTATTTATTCACATTGCACACGTTACATAAAAATAAAACAACAATTAAAGGTTTATTCTACTTAAAAAAGTCTGTGATTTTCTTTTGTTTTAATTCGAACCACCGCAAAGCTTTAAATAATTTCGAAGAAGCAAGCAATGGGTGACATGTATTGTTTAAGTTAATAATGTAACTAGTGACCACGTGCAAGCAATAAATACCGAAACCTTTTGTTTTGCACACTCTTTCAAAATGCCTCATTGACAAACAATTTATGTTATAGAGGTTGTGGAAGCATTTCATTAAGTTACTAAGGGCCAATACAGAGATTACTTATTTAAGTTATAGAGGTTGCGTATTTTAAGTTATAGAGGTTTTGGGCTCTGATAGAAGGGAACATATTATTTTTTTAAGTTATAGAGGTGTTTAAGTTACCGAAGTTTGAGTTATCGAGGTTCTACTGTAGTATCAAAACTATTTTTTTATATTGACATCAATATAGATTTGTTTCTGTAATGAAACTAACATGTACAATTTGCATGTCGATTACAAAACATTCATTCAAGGCGTCTTGGTGTTTTTTTCTTATCTCCCGTTTGACCACTGCCCCATCTGATGTTAAGTATTGACGCGGCGTGCCATCGTTTGGCATCTATGTTACAAAGGCTTTCATTAACTTGCAAGGTTGCTAAGATAGTGACAATGTCTTTATATGTTTCTAATACATTAAAACAGTTCATTCGTGTGGCGTTAATTGTAATTTGAATTATTATATGCGTAATAAATTCAGTTCTTTTTTATCATGTGTCTTGCCCACAGAGTGAACCAGGAAGATTTCGAACTGGAATTCGAAGAGAGCAAAGCTGTGTTACAATGTAGGAAAACGCCAATAACTAGAAATTCGAGGTTAGTTACCAGTATATACCTTTCCATTCGTAAACTTCATATATATTTTTTGTGATCTAGTGCTTGACCACTATCTCCCTTGATGGTCAGTGGCGATGTGGTCAAAGATGTTATCACGCTAGACCTAGAATGCTATTGCTGCTGCTGCTATTGAATGCTGGATCTCAAGGACTGCTGCCTATCCATACTAAGTGTTTAGTGACAGTTTTCCTAACTTTAGGGTGGCAGCTATCCCGTCGGATACTCGAAAGTACCCTACCGGTATGCGAAGACCTTTATATCTCACTTGATGCTCAAGGACGGTGTGTTGGAAGGTTATCATAATACGCTAAACATGTTTTGTTATGTTTAATGGTTATAAAGGACTGCTGCCTGAACAAACTATGTGCTTGGTGATAGTATTTTCATATAAGAAGGTGGTAGCTAGCCAGGCAGGCACTCGAAAGTACCCCACCACCATGCTGAAATAACTATAACTGTGTTTGTTAAACGCTGAGTTATTCCGATTATTTAGTTGTGCAACACTGCTGACCTTGTGATGTGACCCACCAAATAACCACATCGTCGATTGCTGTTTCATGGGTATTTATTGCTGGCAGATATTGTTGCGAAATGGCTACTTATATAATCGTGGTGGTTATATTGACACGAAAAAGACCAGCTCATGAGTACTCTTTGTACTCGGGCGTGTAGAAAGTCTCTGATTACACTGAAGAAAGTTGTAGCTAGTGGCTAGTAGATCCATGACCTCTGCTTACTGCGACGGTAATCGCTTACCAGCTTACCATCAGGCGGCCCGTCTGCTTGTTTCCCACCTATTTCATTATAAAAAAAATCCCGCCAGGAAAACCACCGTGACAATGGAGAAAAATAATATTTTTTCGACCGTGTGGTCACAACTCGACACTACTCGTATATACATGTGACGTTACAATATATATATATATATACACACATATTATGTATATGAAACTTTTAAATAGTACAACTTATGAATGAAAAATTATAAATGATTGATGATTATATAAATCATAGTGTACTATTGAATATTATTATTCTTATATAAAATCAAAGTAAAGTAATAACTAAAATGTATATTAATATTTGAAACATTTGTGAACAATTGAACATTTATTTCGCTGTTTCGAACATCAAGGCTATCCTATCTATCTCTGTTGCAATCAAACGCTTGTCAGCAACAAGGTTTTGTGCCTATCGATGATGGATACGTAAGCGAAAAAGTGTAATTTTTTTCCATTCAATTGAAATTTTTCGATTCTGATACGACATAATACCGCTCGCCCTCATTCGCGCGTTGACAACGTCTGATGGTGCGAACGTTACGACTATTGAACCGAATGAGTGATTAATGTGTAGTGTCCTATACTCGCAAGGCTGCATCATGATTCGTGTCTCGGAATGGTTAAGCATTCAAGCAGTTGGATAAGCATACGCGCAGTAGCCACGAAAGCCTTCATCGGTGTATGGCATACGCCATAATCTCTAATGCTCGGAATCTTAGCTCAATGTAGAGGCACGATTTTCAGAGGCATAATATTCAACGCAGGAACTGGCATATTGACCAAGGTGCTACTAATTAAATCGAAAGAAAAATATCTAAAAGCTGATAAAAATTTACGAAAACGCTCTCGCCCTAAGTACATTATTTATATCCCTTGTGCACATTCTACTAATTATGCGTTATGTTGTCCGTTAGGAGCGGCCCCAAGCCGCGCATGCCGGTGAAGGCGGGCGGCGGCGCGGCGCGCGCGGCGAGCGAGGCGGGTGGCGGCGCGGGGGGTGATGCGGCGGAGAGCGGCGCCACGCCGCTCCTCCCTCAGCCGCTGCGGCTCAAGTACAGCGTCGGCAGTGTTATCGGTGAGTGCACTGTTGTACAGCGTCGGTAGTTTCATCGGTGAGTGCACTGTTGTACAGCGTCGGTAGTGTCATCGGTGAGTGCACTGTTGTACAGCGTCGGTAGTTTCATCGGTGAGTGCACTGCTGTACAGCGGCGGAGAGCCTAGCGCTGCATGCCGCGTTGCCTCGCAGTGGTGACACTACTATATACTAGTCTATCCGTGCGAGGCGAGCGTTTGCAAAACATTACACATGAAGTGTTCTACTTACAACGGCCAGGGTCTGGCCCTTGCAAGTCCCCATCACACCAGTAGGTACCTTAAAGAAACACCAGATCGGCCGTGTACATTGTCGCTGTCTGAAAAGTGTGCAGGAGAAGCCGAGGTAGTCAATTCCTCGTGGTGCCCAAAAACATGGCCTTACGACGCTTACACCAAACTTCAAATTGGCGAATTTTGCGTAGGGATTTAGGCCTGCACCGGTACAAATTCTAACTGACCCAGAAGCACAAGTTCTCGTCTCCATAGACAATGCCCTTTGTTCGATGACTGGACTTCGGATCAATTGGAAGAGGACCCCAATATTGGCTGAAAATCATTCTTAACGGCGAGGCACATTTTTGAATGTCGAAGAGTGTCGATGTCCATTTAAAGGCTAATGTTCGATAACGATGTTGGTGGAGCAAATTTGAAAGGTATTCATTTCAACGACAAGTGTTTCCAGCAGGGTGGTGCTACGTACCATACATCGAACGCCACAATGGATATTCAGGACGTACAATATGAGTTGTCAGATGAGAGGTGAATTGGCCACTAAGACCCTTTGACTTCGCTCTATATGCGGATTTGGGTGGAGTAGGTAATCATCGGATCTGTGACGCTGTGAGAAACCGCGGCGGACATTTGAACGATGTCATGTTTCAAATAATGAAATTTTGGTTTTCTAAATTAAATAATGTATATTCTATAGTACCTCGCACTCAGATTGCTATATTCCATTTCAACCTTGACCCGTCCCTATTGGTATATCCTTTATAAAGCTCTTATATATCGGTTTAAAGATATTTATTTCTCAACAAGAAATTTTACATTTCACTTATGTGAGAAACTTATGCTAAGTAGATATTTATGCTTCGACATAGTACTTTACACACTTAGAGTATTAAGTAGGTACCTTTACAATCTCGGTATTTAAAAATGTATTATGTAACATAATATTAGTAAACTATTACATCGATTTTGTATTAAAAAATTGCGGGCGACCGAGTGTCGGTGGCAGCGAGGAAGACAATATATAACCGGTTGGCAGATTATGCCGCAGCGTGCCACAGTGCAATCGCTGACAGTTAGTCTATATATTACGATACATCCCGTCCATATAGACTTAGGTTTACGATAAGTTATTTATTATGCAATCGTGCCACGAATGAGACTTCAAGTAAATAACGAATAAAGCCGAACTGCCACGCGTTGTTACGATTGTACATCCATATATATAAGTATACATTGATAATGTAATGGACACGGATCGCTAAGCGAATAATTATACATTTTCCTTACCGCACGCGACAAGTACCGTAATTGAAGTTGTGACGTAAATGGTACGATTGTGAATAACGTAAACAGTTAAACCACTTCATGAATGAATCAATGGAATAAAAGATCGTGTGTTGAGTGTGACGCGTACACACTAATTCTTATCGTTGAAGTGTGTTGGTTCATAACCACGTAGTTTAAAAGAATTCGCACGTAGTTTAGAAACGACTTCCATTACTTATCTGTGGAACATTATTAACATTTTCAGTGAAGAATAAATATGAGCGGTTTAAAAAAAATATGGAAATTATACCAATTCGAAAAAATAAAAATTACGGAGTTATAAGGTGTGTTCAAGATGGACAGTTGGCGTTGTTGGCAGTTCCAACTGGACAAGCATTCCATTTGGGAATGTGGCATTATTGGAAAAAACTATTTTTTCCAAATCGAACGACACAAAACGTCATTTACACGAGCTGTCACATAAGACGATTAATTTGAATGTTATTGATATATGATTAAATATATGTAATAATAACTTTAAAGTTATCGAGACTTACATATTCGTAATGAAAGTAAAAATAGATATGATTTATCAATGTTTGTCTATTATCTGGCAATATATCGTTTGCCAGGTTCACATTGGCCGTATCTACCAATCCCTGAGTTGTCAAACGACGTTCACAAAAGACCCTGCCTCGGAGGTGGGGCAAAAGTGGCAGTTCACGGTGGCGAGTTAACAGTTTTCATGCATCTCGAGCGCACCTTCTCTCGAGGGTTCAGAAATACAAAAAAGTCACAACCGAATTGAAAACCTGCTCCATTTTAGGAAGTCGGCATTATACAATTTGACGCTTATTAGTTTATTTTCACTAATAAGCGTCAACTTGTATAATAACAGTGGCGTAATTTACCGAATATGCGGAAATATATGGATTAGTTATTGTATGTAATTAATGGGTTTCTCAGAAATAAGTATTCCTCTGTACATATAATATTACCTATGTTTGGGAAATACTTGATAGTTCCACAGATGAATCAATGGAGGATAGAACATGCTTGGAGTGACGAATGCGCAGTAATTAGTCACTGTAGGCTGTTGCTCCATAAATTATCCAAATCTAGAGTTCGTTGTGGCCTGAAAGTTAATATTTTTCTGTTAAATAAGCACATTCAACAAGCATGAGAACCTGTAAATGTCTGTCTGTTACTTCAATTTAAGTTATTGCTCTGTTAACACAGCTGTAGGTTTTCCAATTAAATACATAATTAAAAATAACTGACCCATTATGTTTCCATTGCTGGAAACCGGTCGTTTCTCTCAGAGAGAGCAGTATATGTTGCCTGTAATACTGGTTTATCTGCAAGGTTTTCAGGTTATATCAGATTGCCAGCCCAGTGTCGGTGGTTTCATACTGACCAAGGACCTCTTAAATACGTCGCTTAACGTCCTTTGTTCTAAGATGTACAACCGGTCCTGTGGGCTTTCCGAAGTACGGAATTCAGACATTCAGATTTGACAGAGATTCGATTCTGATCGCATAGATAGACACTCCGCTACAAGAGCTTTGACAGATTTTACTGATATGTTTCATACTATGAGTACTAATACTAATGTTTATATTTATTTTGCAGGTGACGGCAATTTCGCTGTTGTGCGAATATGCAAAGACAAGACTACGGGCAAAGACTACGCTCTCAAAGTCATAGACAAGGCGAAGTGCAAAGGCAAAGAACACTATGTGGAAGCAGAGGTAAGTCATGTTTAATCACTAGTAAACTATTAACCCACTTCGCCCATATAATAACATTATTGCCATCTAAAAAAAATCTGAACGTTCCTGTTTCTTCGCATTGGTATTGTGACAGAATTACATATTCCGGAGTCTCAGTTCTTGGGCATACAATTTCATTGAAGTTGACATTCTGATGAAATCTATAGTATATTGGTAGGACGCTTGTGGCTACCTGACTAATTACAAGCCTCAAGTATCAAAATCTGTCACAAGACACCTATTATCAACTTCAATGACATTTTATGCCCAAGGATTGAGACTCCGGAATATGTATTGTCTTTTGTCTGAACTTAATGGACAATCCACAGACCTAGCAATAACAAAAGAAATTAAAATGTGTATAGCGATGCAAACATAATTGAAGCTGTTAGCTGCGTGGCTTTGCAGGTACCAAACAGGCTAGCTTAGCTAGCTAGCAGGCTTATTGGCTAACACAGTTTTACAAAGTGGGGACATACTTACCCTTGAGAGACACCAGTTGGTAGTAGTAGATGGTACGCGAACAATTTATGTAATGTGATTGTTTACAGATTGCGTTAATACAGGATAAAAACTCGCTATTCATATCCACAACCCATCACCCCAAAATTAGTAGGGGTAATTAACTTGCGGGCTGGGCCTCCGAGCCCGCAGAAGAAAAAAAATACCCAACACATTATTGTTTGAGTCCTAGTCGGGTATATTTGATAGTATTTTGTTTTATCTAATTCGGTTTCTTGTAATAGGGCACCTCGGTTATTTAGTTTTATTTTCCCGTACATCTCTTTCATTTTTAGATAAGTTCAGTCTTATCGCTATTGAGATTACACAGCAACATTTGCCAAACACCAGTTTGAGTATTTTCTTGGTCGACTGTACACAGATAGCTCCGTCTATAGCAGTTTAAGAAAAAAATTGCACTAACAAAGACATGGCTACTTTTGAGTTTCGCATCACACTATAGTGGCTTTGTATCATTTTTTACGCCTTGAATGGCACACAGGCTGTCTAATGGTAAGCGATCACCATTGCCTATAGAATATTTGTTACACTGGCGGCATACATTGCCAATCTACACTGTTTATGAATAATCCCATATACTAGCCACTCGGGAGTACCTACTGAAGGAGGAAGCTAAACTATCAGGCGGAAACAATCACTTGAACCTCACAGTATGTAACTCTCATTGTGTCAATCATAAGTGGATGAGAGCCTTCAAGCGATAGTAGCTAGGACGGTGCTAAAACACTCCGTTGTAAATACATTAGAAGATACACAGAGATCATCATATTGGGTTAGCAAATATGTAAAAACTAAGAAGTTTCTTTATAAATAAATTTAATTGAAACATCTATTTGTAGTGACCAAACAACAGTATTTACTAAATGCATATGAAAGTATATAAAATAGTAAAGATATCAAAACACAAGTTTTTAATGTCTTGAAAAAAAAAATCGAGGAATTTATTTAGATAAATAATCTCATTATTAATCAATTATCGTAATTAAATCGTGCTATGCGAAGGAAGCCGCGGGTGCGTCAGCTAGTAATAGTATAGTATATTTTAATAATAATAAGAAAAACATCCCTTCAGATGTATCTGTAATGAAGAAACAAATGTGTATATATATATCATATTTTTAAAGCTAAGTTAAGTTATGAAACTTTATTATTAGTATTAAGATCCATGTATGCCTTGGTCTAAATAAATTTCATTTCATTTCAAATTATGACTGCTTGTAAAGTGTTACTACAGCTTAGTCGGCAAAGCGATAGGTATGGTTTTCTGTAGTTGTGCATTCAAGTCCCATTAGTCACCGAAGTATTTCCCCCTTGAATGTGTTTTTATATTATACTTATTAATTTGTCGTATTCCCATTCTCAGGTACGCGTTATGAGAAAGCTATGCCACCCTCGTATAGTTTCCCTAATTGAAGAACAAGACAGCCCCGAATGGCTTTTCCTTGTAATGGAACTCGTCAGTGGTAAGTTATTAATTATTACTAAATAATATAATTATTTCAATAAAACTATTAATTTAAAGTAACACATCTGAATCATAATAGGAATCTCGAGTTTAGTAAAAATAAGTCTGACTAATATACGCAATAATTATCGTTTATTAATTATTAACATAACTGAATCATGCGCTTTCCCCTGAAAGTCATATAGTCAATATAGTTTTAAATATAGTTAAGCATGATAATGCACTTTAGATTGCTCATAAATCATAATGTTCAATTACAATAATACCCAATTATTATTCAGTATTATATCAATTCTACTGAACACATTGCTAATTAATAGATTGTTATTGAAATGTCGTTATTGCTATATTTGCTACTCTATATGGAGTATAAATTAATGGCTACATAGATACTACTCATTTCTTCTGCTATGCAATTTGGTACCTACAATGCACTCGAGATGCAATTGTTATTTTAACGGAATACCAAGTTTATTTACGGTTACATTTGAATTACTATTGCATTGTTTATGAATTGCTTGTCTTAATAAATAGGAGTAATGACACCCACAGGTCAATATCATCGGTTTATTGAATTACCCTATTAACGATAGAAATAATTGCGCCGCTATGGTCCTACAGCGGCCTCAAGCACGCTTTCTGCGGTGGTAGGCCAGGATGTCTGAGTAATATATGTACATCATTTCAATTATTATAAAGTACCTAAAACTGTGTAAAATTTGTTTAAGATGCCTTTATTACGACAGTAAATTCTACAAAATATCTAAATATAATAATAATAATTGTAAATTATTTGTTTTTGATATATATACTGTAAAAAAACTAAACCTAAGAAAGAAAGAAAATAAAGAGAAAATAATAATACAGCTACTACTCACTCCTTACTATCACAATTTACTGTTGCCAGCTTTAGCTCAAATGTTCCAACCCGCTACCTATTGGCAGCATAGTTAGCCAGAATGCTAGCAATACTGTCCATTTGATTGTAATGCTGATTCATTGATCTAAATGTGGAAGCATTTTAGACATTACGCGTCGACTTAATCAGGCCAGGCGCTCCGATAAGTTTGGTAAAATCTGAAGAGTTCCCCCCTCCTACAAGCCCAATGTTTCTACATCTGCCTCCACAAATAAGTAAGCTCTATGTGGGATATCAAAAACATTTGTCTAAATGATACATTTTGAATGTTTATAGGTGGAGATTTATTCGATAGTATCGCGGCCGCTTCCAAATTTTCTGAGCCGCAATCGCGCTTGCTAATCGGCCACTTAACATCAGCTATCGCATATCTACACTCGCTTTCTATCGTGCATCGTGACATCAAACCAGAGAACTTATTGGTAAGACTAACGATCATCTTTATGTCGTCACCAAACATAATTATCTTTGAGGTAAATTATTTGTAAAAAAGGTTATGAGAAAAGCATGATCCATTCATCGTTCATTTTATTGCACTTGAGACTTGTTTTTCCCATAATGATTAAAAAGGGAGATGGGGCACGACCTTCACGGGTGTGGACCGTATAAATTAGGTTCATGCACGTAATTTATCCGATTTTACCTCCGACCCGCCATCGGGTTTTGGCGGCTGCAAAATCGGCATTTTGCAGCGCGTATAATTCTCATTAAATATATGTATAATTAGGCAGAAATAATGCCTTCCTCAGAGAAATCTCTTGTAGTCAACTTTTAAGTTACGTGATCTGAGAGTGTACCCTATCTTCCCTTGTTAACAATATCATTGCGTAAAACTATATATATTTATACATCAAAATAAGATATTATATTCAAGTTTCATTATTACCTTATAACATACACACACAGCTATGCGTGTACCTATGACTCGCAATGTTACAATATATTTGTAAACACCCCTTTTCATCACACCGGACAGGGAGTGTAGTCCGGTCAAAATAGACATTCACCCTTGCCATAAATTCCCAATGATGTGTGATCATGGACAATAGTCTAAACACGCAATGTTTGGCAAGGTGGCAGTTTTTCAAACTTGAGGGTATTGTAGCTTTGATAACGATGTTACCTACACCGGAAGCTCAAGCGGAGGGTGGTGATCGAATCAACGACCGTCAGTTTGAGAGCCGACGCTCACATCGCGCGATGCAATCATCGTTTCAGCAATAGTATCGCAGTATAAATAACCAGTATAATATTTATTTAGGTGGAAGTAGGCCCCGACGGCAGCATACGCGGGCTGAAGCTGGCTGACTTCGGCTTGGCAGTGGAAGTGTGGCGACCGCTCCACGCCGTCTGTGGGACGCCCACTTATGTAGCTCCCGAGATACTGCTCGAAGCTGGTTATGGACTCAAGGTATACAAACGTTAACTGCAAGTATCTGGGCACGTTATTGGAGGTGTGCACACAAACACGCAACAGTTTGTTCGACATATTATCGGTTATTCATTATTAAGTACGGTAAGGTAATATGGATGTTATGTCAACGGTCAGACTTAATCTTAACGGTGATATAATTTGATCAACTTACAGTTTACACAGAGAGATTCCAAGGAAGTGCTTAAGACTAGATTAATTAAAAAAATGGTTTGTTCCCTCTGGATATTTCATATTTTAATAGTTTTACTTGCATAGTACAATTGACTAGATTTCTCGGCATGTTCTAAACCTGAGAGATTTCTTTGTGTTAGACACGCATGTCCGCGAAGCAATAAGTGGAAGGATGTTTTTTACTAGTCGTGAACTCAACGTCGGAGTGTACTGACGGATAGTTTTAGATCACTGATTTGAATCCGGCTCGAGGGACCAGCATTTATACGTTCACTGGCATTTGATAATACTGCATTTATGTCTATGTCTCTGGGTTATATCTATGTAATAAGTTATTTTACAGAATGATTATCTTAAGAAAACTTACACGGAACAAATATTATGATATGCTTTTTTAAAGGTAATTTATTGTCCCGATTTTGTTGAACAAATATTTTCCACGTTATGTTTTGTATCCGTTCTCACCATTCAACGCGAACTTGCACTTGAAATTGTTTAATTTACTTAGTTGTTAGTATAAATAATATCATAACTTACGTAAACAAGGTTCTCACAACATTTAATTGATATTTAAAACTAAGCCAGATAAATACGAGTATTTTACGTGAGTTTCTTGACGTCTATGGAAATCAGTTTTTCGATATTTGAAGTGAACCCGTTCAATTAGGTTTCGTGTGTTAGAACTACCCACAGCATATCTACGAACATGTTTTGAAATTGACATCTGTGACATAATTGCTGTTTGTTATTAGATCCATAAATACGGTATGAGCGTTTTGTCATACTGTTCGCATTGATCTGTGGTTTGGTTAAGGCGTGTCCAGACCTGACGAATGCGCTGTACGCGCGCCGTTCGCGCGCGGCGCCCGAACAACAAATGCACGCGAACGGTGCGTGTACGGCGCATTCGTCGGGTCTGGATACAGCCTTAGATATTCCAAATTAAAATTTATTTCTATTTTAGCTTCGAATTTAGTGATTCGCCCGCTGGACTTTTTCTCAGAATAATTCTATAATGAACCAAGGTCAGTCAAATAGCGGAGGTTTCATAACGCCCTACATTCACTTGGTTTATGAAATTAATTGGTAATTAAAATTTCAGATCGACGTTTGGGCCGCAGGCGTGATCCTATACATCCTACTATGCGGCTTTCCCCCGTTCTCGTCCCCCGACGGCGACCAAGACAAGCTGTTCGACGCGATTCTGTCCGCTCGGCTGGAGTTCCCGGCGCCACATTGGGAGCGAGTGTCCGCTGGCGCTATAGACCTGGTCGCGAATATGCTTCGTCCGCAACCAGAGCTGCGGTTCGCGGCTGAAGACGTCCTCGACCACGCGTGGATGGCGGTCAGTATTCAGAAGTTGCCTTGGATAGCAAGCTTACCTTTAGACTATAAGGGGCTTCCGACCATAACAGTGGAGTAGAGCATAGATCTTGAAAAGGTATTGTCCGGTTAGTGTGAGTCTGCTCTTGTCAGTAATATGAGCTCTGGCCACACTGGAAGATGGGCTTGGCCACGCATTGAATAGTGCTAAATTTGATTACAAGCACGCGTGTCGAACGAGACCTTTAAACTTTCCTTGAGAACAAAAGATATTTGCCTGGATAAGGGAGCCAATAGATGTATTTGATTCACGTTAGGTTTGTAGGGTTTATACTCTGATAAGTGACTATATTACTTGCAGGACGATTATGATGAGACCTGCGACTTCCGCACATGGTATGACGAGGACTCCTCATAGCTGTCCGAGCATGGCGGCGCACTCGCCTCATGACGTCACTAACGACTGCCGTGTCGTGATGTCGTGTCGTACGCTACCGCGCTGCGCCCGCCGAGCGACCTTACCGCCGTGCAGTCGCCTTGTCCCCGTGACGTAACCGCCGTGCAGTGCGCTCACCCTGTGACGTTACCATTCAACCCTGCGGCACGCTTCCTCAGTGACGTAACCGGCCCTGCAGTCGTCAAAACTGTGCACTCGCCTAGTGACGTCACCGCACTTCACTCTCCATGCCGTTGCCGCCGCCTGCCACGCCGCTGTGACTCCTTCATAACACCAATACCAAAGTTATACTATATATATCTCTTTATGTATACTGCATTAGCATATAAATCTACATAAGTCTGGTGCAAACATCGGTGCAGTATTATTTTTCGGTTTATACTTTCATTTTGATCAGTATCATCTAATAAACTACTTATTTCTTTGAATAAACTGTGTCTTTTGAAAAGCACACGAGTTAGTAGTTTTGACAGACGGCTGCTGAAACTCTTTGTTTTTTAGTTTAGTACAATATATCACGCTATTACATTGTTTTGGCATAGTATTTGAGATCTCTCGATTTTCTTATCCATTTTGTTGGCTTTCTGATTAGGGTAAAACTATTTAGGTTTAATGAGTTTTGATATTTATAACAAATGTTTTTATTTTATGATAACTATGTAATATACGAGTAATATATTATTTATTTGAATGAATTCATACACAATTATTTACAAATATAAAGGTTAATTTGTATTATATGAATTGCTTATAGGCGTGTACTCTTTGCTGCTTCTACTTTGCATAACTTACTCATACCATTATTTCTAATAACATTCCTGAAAATATGAGAACATATTGTATAAATGAATCCGTGTCAGTGCTACCAATGGCAATAATTTTTGAGAATGTTGGGAGTACCAGAGTGCTTGGATGAGTTATGTTGCATGTGTAGTAATATACAAAGTGTTGTTATTGTGCCGAGCAATAAAATTTAAATGCCACATGTATGTAATCTATTACTCGTTTCATGAATATACATATATATATGTATAGAAAACCAGTGATTAGCCAAGAGCTAATTAGCACACAAATCGCCTTTTAGGAATGTTCGGAAAAGTTAAATTGAATTTATTATATTTAGCTAAGTGCCAAATTAATTTCATTATCATGCTAATTCCGCCACAATCCAATGTTCCTCTCGAATAACATAATATTATTAATGCTACATTAAGTTATGATTGTAGGTCCATAGCATTATTATCTATAAATGATAAACCAAATGCAAATTTCTTATTAGACTGATCTACATTCCTTTCAATAAGCAACAGTATGAAGTTCTTTATTTAGTCTATGGTTACAGTGTTGCCATAGCGACAGTGTACACACAAAAGGGGCTATGAAGTTAATAACATACTGTATACAGTAAGAAGATGCATAATGATAATCTTAGGGAAAATATATCCATTTTTAATGAGAGTTTAAGTATTATTTCCTTTTTAAATTGCTGACCATCATTGACAGAAACAGCAGTGATATATCAGTGTTCAGTGTTCCCTTGTTTTTGTATGCATTTTCCACACTGATACTGTTGTGCTGATTTTACCTATACTTGCAACCCCTATGTGTACAATTATTAATTAATTATATTAAAATACAGGCTTATGAGCAAAATATGTTAAGCAACACATTTTTTGGTAGATTAAATTTTTGACTCCTGCGATAGACATGGTTGACATGCATTTTATTTAGGCAATTTTGTCAAAAAGCATTAATGGATAAAATGCAAGTTTTTCATCTGCCCATGGGTAATATGAGTTATTATAAGGAGTTTACATTAATATATTTTAGTTTGGTTAGTACATAGTTGTAGCAACCATTAACTTTTGTTTCTACATGACAAGCATACAATGGCCATCCCAGATGTGCGCATGCTTCTAACTCTTGAACTGTAAGTGTTATACTGTGTCAACTAAGCCTGTTTTTCGAAATGGGTAATCCTTACTCTGTTTCATTCCAAAACTCAACATTGAAAATTTGCATTGACTGTTGTGAGATTTGGGACTGGCACAATTTCATGACAGTTGAATTCTATTAACCTGGAAATATCAGGGTTCATTATACCCTATGTGACATTTTCAAGTGGCCGTTCCAAAACTTCAATTTACTTGACAAAGAGTGAAATTGGATGCATCATTAGTAAGTATAGTCTCGTCCATTTGCGAGGTTTTTGCAGCTTTAAAATGTTTAAAACCAATTAGACATTTTTTTAATAAATCAATTAGGAAAATGAATTTTGTATCAGTTTTACAATTTATGGAAAATAAAACATCGATCTAGATTTAGAGTAAACCTGCCCTAGTGGACAAAATGTATTTACTGTATTTGCTGGGCATATTGTAAAGACAGAATTATTCATTGCATGTCACACATGTCTCATAAAAATGCATTTAGATTGAAACGGTATTGTATTTGAGTAAAAAGAAATGAATACATTTTTTCAAATTATATTTTAGTATTTTATTAATAACATTATATACATATACTAAAAATTATTGTCATTTCAATATATATCCTGATAAAATAAATCCACTTGATCCATTCATCATCACTTCTGGGTGTGTTCTTTCTGGTAAAATCTAAAACAAATAATTATATTTAAGATGACTACACCCTGTTTTATCCTAGTGTATTAAAATATATTTTTATAAACTTTCTTATCATAATTATATTTAGATACCTTAATAAGTGTGAATAGACCCAAAAATCAAATTAAAACATGATATAAAAAGAAGCGTTATAGTATGTCTAAAACAGGCGCATGTTCACTGTGTGTTGTGAAGAACTTGGCTGGCCTAAACTGTATAACAAAAGCTATGGTAATTATAGATGATTCAAGGAAGCAAGTTTGTCATGTCCTCATCATCAGTCTGTAGCTGGACACAGGCCTCTCCTAATGCACTGAGCCCAATCTTCAGCTTGTCATTTATGATTGCACTACAGGTGCATTAGACACACATACACATTCATTTCCAGTTGCTGAAAAGATATTACGTTATATTAGAAATTATGAAAAAAAAACAAGATCATTTCTTTATATACTTGCAAAAAGTAAACAAGTATGCCTGTATATAGCCTTGAGATTTATTATAAAGTTCTACATAAAACCTCCCTTGCAGGCCTTGAGGGTAATGTGTCCAGTATCTAGTTTAGTTTAACCGATAATCATATTCAAGTAAAAAGTTGAAACAATGATATGTAACCTGAACGTAATCCTGGTTGACAATATTAAGATAATACAATTACTACAGATGTAAGAGCAGGCTTGATGATAATATTCCTACTAAGTAGGACTATTGTTTTACAGCTGTAAGTAACTGCTGTCACTTCAGGGCTTAGCTAAAAGTTACCCCCTCTACTGCTGGAAATAAAAGACTTCTTGAAATATCATTATCAAAATTGTGAACTGATACAATTTGCTTAATGACATAATAATAATAATATGGGACAACATTCACACAAGGTCTTCAGGTCCCAAACTAGGCAGAGCCTGTACTATGGTAACCTGATGACTGATATATATACTTATATACATATACACACCCAGACACAGGTCAAACAGACATGTTCATACACACAAATGTTTGACCTGTCCGGGAATCAAACCCGGGACCAGCGGCTCAGAAGGCAGAGTGCTACCAACTGCGCCAACCGGCCAGTCAATCTAAGATATATCTTATTGATATAGTGATATGCATGTATGTCAACTGAAACATTAAGATAATACATGAAATGATTTGTTTGCAGTGGTCGAAAGGTTATTATTGAGTCATAATTGGTAACTAACCTGATAGTTCCTCATCCAATTGCAAGTGAGTTTCAAAGCTGACACATTGTTCAAGGGTTTTAAACTCAAATACATATTTTGTAGCGGCTCAGCCACTGGGTAGTAAATAACAAATGGCCTTCCTGGTTTCACAAAGTTGACAAGCTCTTTAAATATATTGTGAGGATCTTCCTTACATGCAATAACAAGAGAATCTACTTTATTTGTAAGAATATCTCCAGCTGCTATGTTATCAAAATGCCACTTAGGTTTCTTGGGTTCTGGTAATAAATTACCTCCTACAGTTTCAGATGTGTTTGTTACATTATTGTCTAATTTTTGTTCATCTTCATCTAATATGCTTTTATTGAGACTTTCATTTATTTCGGTCACTTTAGAATCTTCAACTTTTGCAAATTTGCTGTGAGGTTTATCATCATCCTCAATTTTTCTTTTGAGAGGATTTTCTTTGCTACTTGTATTTGTATCACTGCCTTGGTAGAATTGCCTCAAAGCAGAATATACATTGACCGAAATACATCTCTTGAGTTGTTCATCATCAAAATTCAGCGCAAGCAATGACTGTTTTTGAGACATATTTCCAGGATGCATGTGTAAAAGTTGACCTTTAGTGTTGGCACCTATAGCGCTTATTAATGCAGCTGCCAATAAGCCGTTAGATCCAGAATCATACAGTAAGTGTACTCCATCACACTGAATATTAGAATATGTAATTATTTGTGACAAAGTGTCTATCCTTAAATGCTGTATCTTCGCAGGCTCTAACCTGTACATAATTTCAGCAACCATCCTCAT
Source organism: Apeira syringaria (assembly GCA_934044485.1). Taxonomy (NCBI): domain Eukaryota; kingdom Metazoa; phylum Arthropoda; class Insecta; order Lepidoptera; family Geometridae; genus Apeira; species Apeira syringaria. The sequence continues at coordinate 2,700,007 of OW203662.1, forward strand.
ATTAGGTTTGAGAACTTGAATGTATTCAAAATATTTCTTTTCTTTTTTCTTCAAATACTTCTCTTGAGAAAATTCAGTTTTGTTATGAAATGTCTTAGAATTGGTTATTAATGTTTCAACAATATCTGAGGCTTTATTAGCGTCACTTTTTAATACTTCAATATCGGCTGCAGATAATTTCTGTGAGCGACCATCATCAATTATGTTTCTATTATCATTACCTGAAGTTTTGATGTCAATTTCATCTTTTAAAGTTATAGTTTCCTCAGTGTACTCCACAATATACTCTCTATTTCTTCTATTGCTGGAAGAGTTCAGTTTGAAATAAGAATAGTAATGTTTACCTTCTATCCCATTCAAATTAATACTGTCTCTACCTAAAGTAATTGATGAATTTGGCTTGTTGAATTTATGTAGCTTCCTATAATTCTGTTTCTGAATAATAACATAGTCACCGACTCTAATAACTTCATTTTTAGAGCACATGTTCCCTTGGAATGTTTACCAACAGCTTTACAATTGGTAACTTGATTACTTTTCTGCTAGCAGCGAGTCCATATATTGTGTATATAACATTTAACGACTATGATAAGAAAGTGATATTATTTAGCTTCTGTGCGAAATATTTACAAGATCTATTGATCAAGAAATTTTTAGTATTTTCAGAGTAGTATTGTAATTTCTGCAAATCTTAGAGTGAGGTTAGGTTAGGACCACGGATTGGATTTATATACTACGTAAACACTACACAAAATCATGGATCAGATAGAAAGATAAATGATGTGCCTATGTTTATTAGTTCATGTCGCGGTTAGGGTAGGACCATAGAAATAATATGTACTACGTACAACTGGAACGCGCACTGAGCTGAAAAAACGAGCCGATAGAGATAGTTACCACGGAGTCAGTTTGTCCCACTCTATTAGATATTAACAATATGACCATAATTTTAGCAACTAATGAGACATCTGTGGAGTCATTAACCATATGACGTACATAATATCATAACCACGTATTTTTATTTACTTTTATATAATAAGATAGGGTTTAAGTGGACGAAACTAAGATTTAAATGTAAATTAAATAAAACATTTCCGTATATGTTGCATTTTTTAATCACAAATGACTAAATAAAATAGTTTTATGTAACTTTTAGCGCAGGCCAATTCTATTGCCTAATAAAGCCATGGATTTCATTCAAACATTCGTAAATCCATACATGAAGTTAATGGATAACAAAGTTTAATAAGATATGTAACTTACAAGAATGCAGAAAGGAAACAACAGGAAAAATTGAAAAATTTTGGCAAACATGATACTATTGCATCAATTTGTTGTTGAAATTTTGTTGATGAAAATTTTCAATTTTTCCTGATCATCTGGCTTTAAATGATGGCTGCTCACCACTGTATGACTACTAACGTTTATTGGAATTAGTTTAGCCACCTTTGATTTATTTCATAATTTCTCTAAAAGTGGAAAAGGAAAAAAACTCAGATTGTCGATAAAACTAATAGTAGTAGCAGATAGGATATACTATGTACTCGTGGGTAGAATAATAATTTTTTTTTGTGAATGAAAAGTTGAAACACGAATCGAACTAAATCTCGACAAAAATATTGTCACCCTAATCACGCCACTTTTTTGATGTTGTCATAGTAATTAATAAGACCTACTAAATAAGTTTACTAGTAGTAGTAATAACCAATTTAGAGCTATGTATATATATCTATACGAGACTATATACCATCGAAATAATAAGTACATATGTACACTAAGTAGGTACATAATATTTCGATGCTTTAAACTGGCGTGGAGTGAGAAATGGCTGCCATGACAGAGTAGACGACGTGTGATTGGTTGTATCGAACTTGACCTCGTATGATTTGAAAGGAAACGCGTGTGTGACATAGATTAAATTTGATGGGAAAAAACCTACCAATTTTAGGCCTTAATTTCTTTAGGAAACCGAGGACTTTGATTGATCTAAACGAAAAGAAACTAATTTGTTGCTCAATTATAGAAAAAGGTAAAACTTCATATGACCGGTATTGGACTTGGACGAGTTTGATATATACCTATCGACACAATTTATTTTTGACATCATTCTGTTTACAATCAACTGAAAATATCGGGTTATTTACGATTAAGAGTTCTACTGTGGCGCCGCAGAAACTGGAAGGATTAATGATGCGTTATAATCATCATCATCTCAGCCATAGGACGTCCACTGCTAGACATACGCCTCCCCATGATTTGCACAAGGACCGGTTAGAAGCGGCCTGCATCCAGTCCTTGCATGCGATCTGTTACGTCCCCTGTCCACCTGGTCGGTGGCCGTTTTATGCTGCGCTTGCCAGTCCGTGGTATCCATTCTTTCATTCCAGTTTTTCGAGCGGTGTACCCTGCCCACTGCCACTTCAACTTGCTAATCCGCTGGGCTATGTCATTGACCTTTGTTCTTCTACGGATCTCCTCAACCCCGAGCATAGCCCTCTCCATACTTCGCTGTGCTACTTTGAGCCCGCTCACGAGGCCCATAGTCAGAGACCACATTTCCATTCCGTAAGTCATCACTGGTAACACACACTCGAAGAACTTCGTTTTCAAGCATTGTAGTATTTAGCATTGCGGTTTTTACATACAACAATAACTTAATTATAAAAAATCTTTCATAACATGGTTCTTTAACAATTGTTTAAACATATTTTATGCAAATACAAATCCACTAACACCTTCCGTTGTCATTATAATGCTAACTAAGCACATTTGAAATGCTTTAATACCATCAACGTCAATTCGTTTCTGTTTTCTCTAGCTACTAAACTACTGATACAGCTCTCTAGTATTGGGGTATATAAGGGGTTTCGCAAACAAATTACGTACAGATCAGCAAGTAACAATTGTAAATATATATTCAACTTAGTTTTATAAAACATAATCATATAAAACTAACTTTTACTTATTTCTATCATTTTCTCCACTTCACATACTTTTTCTCGGGGTTTGCCTTTCATTTTACCTTGTTCTATTTCATATTTATCAATTTTTTCCCATTGCTCCCAATTGATCACATCTTTATTATTTTGTAATATAATTTTTTGGACTACATTGTAACCATCTTTTGTGTCAGAGAATTTCATTTTATGAAGGTCTTCACACAATATTTTAGCTACTTGGAATGCATTCCCCATTGTATGTAATATTACACCCATAGGGCCAGTGGCAAGCCAACCAGCTACATAAAGCTTCCCTAAATCACTAGTGCTGCCAATAGTCACACAACCATTATCATTAGCTACCAAACCGTCAGCAAAGACAAGGTCGTCATCTGCCTTAATGCTTTTGTACCCTATACTCCTGAAGGCTAAGCCACAATTCAGCAATTCCTTATCATCTGTCGGAATACATTTTTGATTTTCCAGTGTATCACCCACCAGTCGATTACATACAAGTTCTATGCCATTTAACTTTTGATCATCGTCTATCAAGAACTTACTCGGACTTCTAAAGAATATTGGTTTAAATACTTTTTCTGTACCAGTGCTGTTTTTATTTTCATTTAAAGATTTGAGCATGAGTTCTGTTAGTCTTTTCCTGGGACGAACCAGACTACCGACAATGTCACTGACACCATTGAAATCTGCTTCTCTCCAAATAGTCTTGCAGTTTCTTAATTTCAGTTGCTCTCTTAGTTCTTTTATGGTAAAAGCCACTTGTAAAGGCCCTCTTCTGCCAACTAAATATAGTTCCCGGATTTGTGACTCCGCTAGAGTGTTCAAAGCGTGTTCTGTGATGTCAGTTTTCCTTAGTTCATCGATTGGTGACAGTAATATTCTTGCCACATCTAAGGCAACATTGCCTTGTCCAAGAATAACAGCTGTATCACATGATAAATCAACCTGGAAATGTAAAGAAATAATTATTTATTTACGAGAATCTCTTTTGGCGGATTCTCCTCACAGGTTTGGATACCTAGTGACGTTAAGCAAGACTCTTCGGTCATACCAAGGGTGGGAGACTGCTAATGACATTTTCGACAGAACGTTTTTGTGCTTTAGAGAGCACGTTAAGTTGTTAGTTAAGATAACAGTGGTAAGGTCATGCTAACGGACTAATGCCCTAAGGCGGCCTGACATTGGGCTGGCCAGTCGCCTATTGGCATTAGCCAGTTTGGTTAATTATTGCCAACACTCCTCTCTGGGATGAAGGCTTGTGCCCAGCATTGGGAACATAATGCGGCTGATTGGGCTGAATAGCTGAATCTCTTCAGCCCAGAACCGTTCACTCATATAGTATTTATACTGACAATCGACTGAAAGGGAGGTTCTTACTACAGTTGTTTTTTATGTTAGCGTTATAGTGATCAGCGTTATAGACAGTATATAGTTATAACGTTATAGCGTTATTGTAAGACATCAGCAGATATTTTCCAATTATTTGTGTAGAAATTTGTGCGGGCGCGTATGTTGAAAGTTTGTCTATAAACGGATTTCCATGAAATTTGAAATGAATATATCGAGGGGTGAGTGATAAAACCCGGTAAGTGCAAAAAATTGCTAATTTCACTTTAAAAGTCTACTATACTCAAAATCTTGTGCTCTTTGAACTGATGTAATCCAGTAAGTCATTTAAAAGTCCAACACAAAGATTGATGTACCAAATAATCCAATAAGTGCTTATTTCTTCTATTATTTTAGTTAAATATACTATAAAGCAACTTATGGGAATAATTTTTGTATTTGTTTTGTGAGACAGCCATATAACTGTGTTTATTATCGACGCGATTGACATTCACGTATGAAATAAAACTAGTTAATTTTATTTAACGGAGTTTAACACGTAGGCGAACTTGTTAAAAAACAAATTATATGTAAGATTAAAACCAAGAAAATACATTTATCGGGTTTTAGCTCTAAGTGATTTTTGGTAGCACAACACAATTGAAGTTAATCAAATGCAATAAAAATAATTAATGTGTTTCATAACTGAACAATATCCTAAAAAAACATGTTATCTTTATTTACAAGGTATTCGCATTAACCAAATTTCTAATGTTTTACTCTAACTCCTGGGGTAAGAACCCGGTAAGCGTGTGTCAAACACGCTTACCGGGTTAGCTCTAAGCGTGAGATCACGCGCAGAGACGCGAAACACAGCCGCGCGCGCAAATTAGCAGCCAAAATACCGAAGCTTGTATAGTGTGATACATGCTTTTACAAATGCACTGAGAAGTTTACTGCTGCAGAACGCGAGAATTTGTGCCGAAATTTTCAAAAAATGGATTTTAAAGCTCAGTAAAATTTCATTTTATCTTCCATCAAAATTCAGCCAGTAAAAACGCGAAAATTACAAAAGGTGTCGAGCAAAAAGGACCGATCGTTCAGTAAAAAATGTTTTTTACAGAAAAACAATGAAAAGTTCCAAGTCTGCCAAAATTTTTTAACCGCTACATTGTGCGTAAGTGCGGATGTCATCACAAATGCTGTAACAAAAGCGGATGAATTAGGAGTTTATGCCATGGATGACCAACGTGGAAAAAAAGAACCGCCACATAAAATGAAACCAGAGGACGTGAAGCTCGCCAAACAACACATTGAGTCGTTTCCAGTAATGGAGTCGCATTATTGTCGAAAAGATAGCAAGAAGCAATATCTTGCTCCTGAAGTCAAATCTGCCAGCAACATGCACAGATTATATCAGGAGATATGCACGACGGAGGGAAACACGCCAATATCGGAGTTTAAATATCGGGATATACTTAACGAAAATTACAATCTGAGCTTCTTCAATCCCAAAAAAGACCTTTGTGGTATTTGCACTAAATATGAAAAGTCGGAATCAAAAGGAGACCTAGAAGTTGAATACCAAGACCACATACGGCGAAAGATTATGTGCCAAGCCGCAAAAGCCGCTGACAAAGACCGAGCAAATACTGATGAAAAATGTATGTCCATAACTATGGACTTACAAGCAGTTCTGCAGATACCTAGTGGAGGAGAAAGTATATTGTATTACATGCAAATATAAGTTTTGTACAACTTTACAATTTACGAAGCATGTCTTCCTAATAACGCTTACTGCCACTGCTGGAGCGAATTAAATGGTAAAAAAGGCAGTTGCGAAATAGGTACCTGTCTCTTTTATTACCTTTCTCAAAAAATTCCAAAAAATGTAACAGAGGTCAGCATGTTTTCCGATACCTGCAGCTGCCAGAACCGTAAAGTACACGTCGGCTGTATTGCTCTGGGCTGTGCAGCAAATAGGCAACTTGGAGATCATAGAACAAAAATTCTTGGAGAGTGGTCACTCTCACATGGAGGTCGACTCCATGCATGCGGCGATCGAAAACGCATTATAAAAACAAATCTTTGAATAGTGTTACTGACTTGAAGAACGTTTTAAAGGCGGCTAGAAGTAAAAAAACAAAAATGATTAAAACTGACGAAGGAAAGAAGAAAATAGAAGTGAGCAGCTACAAAGTGAAAGAATTTAAATACCACGAAATGTTGGACCTGAAAAAGCTTAGTGCTCTTATAATGAAGAATAAAAACAAGGACAACATGAAAGAAACTGTAAATTGGTCAAAAATTAAAAGATTTCGATACGTTAGAGGGGATTTCAAGATTTACTTCAATTACGACATGTCAGACGATTTTCGACACATTGACGTTTTCAATGTGTCGAAAGTCATCAAAACAAGAGCTAAGAGATCAAATCCACCATCGGTTGAAACAGTATTGCCAGAAGAGTTAGAGCCGTTGTACCAGACCCAGTTACCAATTAGCGTTGCTAAGAAGAATGACTTGATCAAATTGTGTACCAAAGAAATAATCCCGGAAGAGTTTCACGGTTGGATTCACACCATGAAAACTTTCAACGAAGATGTTGAGGCAGAAAGCGATGAAGATTAGTAAAAAAATAACATTCTTTTTAGAAATAACACGGGATTTTTAATCGTTTTTGTTTATAATAAAACCTATAAATAACATAAAAGTTAATTTTAGTTTGTGTTAAAACCCGATAAATACTGCCTCCAATTTACTTATTTTTTTTTTTTTATAAAAGTTACACTACTACATACACAGAAACCATGTAAAATTATAAGTTAAATATGTAAGGTAACTATGTAACTAGGATTATGCACGTAGTTTTTAACGGAAACTTGTTTTTTTTTGCCATGAAACTTTAACATTGATTATCTCGGTACTAACTTTTATACACTTACCGGGTTTGATCACTCATCCCTCGATATGTTATACCCTGGAATAACACATTGTATCCCGGAAATTTGTAGTTGCCGTGGGCTAATCGAAGTAGCGGGAAAACCGTCGTCTACGCGGATGTAATCGCGGGGCGCAGACAGATTACAATAAAAGGTTGCATAATTATTTCACAGCTAGCTAATAAAATTAGGTTTGTTAGTCATTAAATTACGTAATTTTAATGCAATTCAATGCAATGGAAAAATGCAACACTATTTGTAATTATTAGCTTATTTTGTGTTGCATTTATAAAAAATGTAATTGTGGAAGTAAACTGTTTTTATCTTTGACCCAACATCTTAAAAGTGTATCAGGCCATTGTTGTGCTCAAAATAAAAACTAAGTTCATGTTCAGCTTATATACATCTTCATTTCAGTGGACATCCACAACAGTACAAAATATGTCTCTCCAAATCATCTCCGAAACGACCGTTTGGAAGAGGCCCATAGCCAACCTCTTCCTGCTCTGCGATCTTGGTGGTCTGGGGGTATTCATCCACCTTTTTTTCGGTGGACTTCCTACGTGTATGGAACCTGTGTTATTTCAAAATGAAGAATCTATTAATATCCCAAAAATGTATAATAATTATTTACTTTGAAATCTTTATCGCTTGGCAGCCCATTGTACCATCCCACAAAATTACGAGCTGCAACCACATTTTTTGCTTCTTCATTCTCTATACCCAGAGTTTTATCTTCTTCAGCACCATAAGTCTAAAATAAAATAATTTCATGAAATTTAAACATTCTTATAAGATTTTTCTTAACATAGAATATATGCTAGTCGGGTCTAATCTCGGGTAACCTATGCTTGTGATGTATCATCATGATGGCTATTAAAATATATCAAATATATGGTATGAAACTAGGTTATATGCTTATAACACCTATGGTTATTATATTGTACATTATTACACGACACAAGCTTACATAAAAAGTACTAATACACCATTGATAGTGTACACTATCAATGTCCTACACGTAAAGAATAGCTAAGGAAAAAAGTACCTTGAGAGCCTGTTTTAAAAAACATTTTTGAATTTTAGGAAATTGTTCGAAATGTGACGAATGTTCGGCTACTACACACATCAACATGGTCTAGGGATATTTCAATTAAACCTAAATAACTAAAATTCTATTAACTTTTTGTTAATCTGATAATTTTAGATAAAGTTAAATTTTTAAAAAACTTAGAAGAGGAAAAACTCAGACAAAATTTCAATCTCAACTTTATTTTTGAAACATAAAAACCTAAACAAAACAACTAATTCTTTTCTAAAAATTGTTGAAAACTTAAAATTAATAATCCGTGGATCCACCTAAGACTCTCCTGAGACATCTGCAGCGGTTCTGCATACTCAAAACAAGGGTGTCAATATCCTGTTGTGGAATACTGTCCCAAATTGCGGTTTCTGAAGCCACATACGTGGTAAGATATGGTAAATGAACACATTTTTTAGAAATTATACGAACAATTTCGCTTTTCCTCATAAATAAAACCGATTCCGTTTATAATTAAAAATAGCCGCTTACTACATTTATACTGCTACTGTAAAAAGATCAATTTGTTGTATCACTACCTAATTGTAGGGCAGTCGCGATAAGGTATTGTCACAACACAGCACGACACGCAATTGAATGCAATTCCAAAATTGTCACCTGCGTAATGTAGCGATTGGCGCCGAATACTTTATTTTATGTTAGGGCGGAGAGCCGGGTAAGCTCTTCGCCGATTTGCGATATTCGGTAAAATCACTATTCATAGCATTTCAAGTCTAAAAGTTCTACTCAGGAACAATATTTCTATATTATGTATATCAAAACTATATACCTATAAAATAATATCTATCTAACGAACTAGGCTGCATTCGGCATCAACTAAGGCCAAGTATTGATTGACCGACATTTGATTGATGTCTCATGAAAGGCTACTCCATAGTATCTTACAGAAGAAGAAGAAGTCACTTACATTGGTAATGGTTCACGTGATAGTTATTACTGTCTAAGTCACTTTTAACAGCTGACCAAGTAGTAATCGAATTTAGAGTTAGAAAGATTATGGTCTCGTCGAGCAATTTTGGTAGGTTGACGTGAACGGTCATGATCAAATATTGGGTGGAGCAAATAATGTTCGAATGGAGTTCGTCAAGGCTGCACATCCCGTCAGAGCAAGATATGGATTGGCCGATGAACCTGCCGAACGCACGATTAGTCAGAGATCCAGAATCAAGTGTTTATTTTATTTTTGATTATCTATTGTTAGCACATAACTGCGAAAAATTTGAATATAGGTCATTGAGTATGAACTTTTTTATACATATTTTGCTTTATATCATTGTTCCTGGGTAGGATAGATTTTAAATATTAATATAAAACATGTCCTACCCAGGAGAAAAAAAATCCTTTGTTTTAGCCAATTGGGCTTGGCATTCAATATAGCATCAGAAGTTCAATATGTATTTTTTGGGCGTAACATGTAAACCGTAGATAAGTGACAGCACGCGATAATCGAATAACGTGCGCGTCGTGACTTCACAAAGAGATTACAATATGTACTTGATATCACCTCATCATGATGACGTCAAACTATGTTAATAAATCTTTTATTAATATATTTTATAATGAATCCAGACAGATATTGCTAGAAAACAACAGGCACACTTGCGAATCTCCTAACTAAGGAGGCTTGAAATTATAGATGATTTTGTAATTTAAATCACTTTACTTCCTTAGATAATACTACAATTCAAATAGGTATAATCCCAACTTTGCCCTTGGGGAGGAACAGAAGAGATTATCATACTGATATGGAGAAGAAATATTCAATGGACTGGCCAAATAAAGTCTTTTGTTGGCGGCCCTTTACATGAATGCAGTAACTGTCGTCCAATAGAAAGAGTTGTCGAGATACTGTGAGGTGAATAACATCTACCCCAAAATCAAAGAGTATTTCATGATGACCACAACTGATCTGTCAAGAGTGAAACGATAGAGAAGAAGACAGAGAAGACAGTGCTGCTAAGTAAGCAGCACTGTCTTGTTGTGTCTGTCTTGTGTTCTCCATCTTACAATCTTACAATCTAAATTTTATCTTACAATTTAAGTTTAACTTGTATTTTTAAATGTAATTTATTTTTATAACATTTTGTTTCCTGAAAGAAAAGAAAAAATTATGATAAAAATATGTTTATTTGCACGTAAGTTCCACCTAGCATGTTGTTAATGCAATACACTATAAAACACACATAATCTATCTACACATAACATGTTAATTTCTTATTATGAATTAAAAAATAATTTCAATACTATTTTAATATATCAGTTTTAAATTTAATATACTACCTAGTCCTACTTTTTTCTAAAATTGCTGTGCCCACAGGGTCTCTAATAAACTGTAAACTTTATCTGTGAAATTTGCAAGTTAACATAAAGATACATTTTTAATTTTTTATCATAGCTCATCTGGAAAATTTATGTAGACAAAATTAAGTCCTAAACACTGTGCTAGGGGAGTGCGTTGAATTATATTTATAAGTAGTTTACCCACCAATAAGACTGCATCATAATGTCGCCTCAGCTCCTTCAAGCTGACATCCTTCCCCAAAGTGACATTGCCATAGAAGTTAACATTGGGCTGTTGTGCCACTTTAGTAAATTGGTTGATTACATTTTTTACTTCAGGATGATCGGGGGCCACTCCATATCTAGGAAAGGAACAACATTAACTTTAAACTCTTTATAGGTCTACATTAAACAGACATCCTTCCCCAAAGTGACATTGCCATAGAAGTTAACATTGGCTGTTGTGCCACTTTAGTAAATTGGTTGATTACATTTTTTACTTTAGGATGATCGGGGGCCACTCCATATCTAGGAAAGGAACAACATTAACTTTAAACTCTTTATAGGTCTACATGAACCAGACATCCTTCCCCAAAGTGACATTGCCATAGAAGTTAACATTGGGCTGTTGTGCCACTTTAGTAAATTGGTTGATTACATTTTTTAATTCAGGATGATCGGGGGCCACTCCATATCTAGGAAAGGAACAACATTAACTTTAAACTCTATATAGGCTCACATTAAACAATACAAATTACTGTAATTTATTTTGTAGTATTGACCATGTGGGTCAAAGCATTTGGTGGTAGCTTGTCATTTAGAAGGCCATACTTTATCTTTACAGGTATAATATCAATACAAACTGGCTAAAGCCAAACCATATTTTTATTATTGTTTGTGTGTTTGTTACTCCTTCAATCTGAAACAGCTGAATGGATTTGCATGCAATATGGAATGAAGATACCAATACCCCGGAATAACACACAGGCTACTTTTTATCCTGGAAAAGAGTATAGATCCCGAGGGTTGAGGTAGTGGGAAAATCGTAGTCCATGCGGGTGAAACCTAGGGGCCCAGATAGTGTGTAATTTATCAATATGTCCTGTCACAGTGCACATTACGATAGCTCTAATAATATTAGCTTAAATTTAAACATACCTAATCAATCCAAACGGCACTGGAAGTTTTTCATACATATCAATATTTACAGGTCTCCCTAGGTTCTTAGTAATATGCATAGCAGCATAGAAACCAGCTGGACCAGCTCCGACTATACATACTTGAGGCGTTCTTTTAGGTGTTGATGAAAAGTACCGTCGTGATAAAAGGAACAGCTTATGTGTCATCCTGTTATTTAATTTTATGATTTCACCATAAACTCAAGAACTACCGAATCGTTAACGTGTATTACGATTACGGCATGAATGTATGTACATACATTAAGCCGTAGGTTACGCTATAACACTACGTGGCCAATTCGGCTGTGGCTTCTGTTTTACATACATAAAAAACTCATCCATAATGTAATTTTCGAATAGTTCAGTCGTGCGGGACAATCTGAATTAATTCAATCTATGAAGTAAACAATCAACTCCAAACAAGATTTCAAATTTGAATTATGTGATACTCCACAGATTACTTAGGGAAACCTAATACTTTTTACTTTGGTTACTCTACTATTACTGTGAGTGACTGAGTATTTAATCTGTGTCTGCAGCATGAACACTTTATTTAACAACATTTAGTTTGTGCCGTAGATATAGAAAGCAAGTTTTATTGTTTACGATAAACAAAACACAGTTCAAATATCTATTTTAGTTCGCTCAAATGCGTTCCTTACTTCCACGCATTTCGAAAGATGTGTGATGTCACACATGACGTCATTATTAGCGCCATATTGGACCCACAGCGATTTTGGTCTCCTACGATATCACTGTGAGCAGTGTGAACCTAACGTCAAATTTAACTAATGTGTGGAGCGGGATGAACCTCAATTTCTACAAAGAAATTTGTAATATGCCTAATTTCTTTTCAAATATATTTCAACACATTCAAGTTTTTAATTTGAATCTTTAGCATTAGTGATACCTATATAAACAGGAAAGAAAATTATTATTACGACGAGTACGAGTATTTGAAGTTATGAAATTGCCAAATTCTATTTTGGTAATTTGGCATTTGGTAATCAGACGCGTACACAGCGCTGACAGCGTCGTAACCGTGCTTTTCAAAACGGAACGTATACATGTAAGTATAAATACCTACCTATATGCCTCTGAAACAACTTGTAGCTTAAAAAACTACTTTCACCGTTTAATGTTGAATTTAAACAACCGTCTACTTAACAGTTCCATTAGCTTTTTTAATGCTCCATTTTTTAACACAAAAGTTCACAGACGCGTATCTCAAGCAGATGGCACTCGCGCTCGCACTGATTTGAAACGATTTGAGTTTTCGTGTCTGTGAGAGGTGTCTATGTGTGCGTTGCTTGAGCGCACTTATATAGATTGACTTCTGTACCTATCTGTTTTGTGTTGTGACTAAACTCACAACGCGTCTTGTAATGAAAACGAAAACGATCTGAAATCGAAGCCGATTTGAACGCTCTACTCGATTGTACTGAATAGCTCAAAAATTATCGTTCCATACGAGAATGATATCGAGCCGAATCGGCTCGTTTAGACAAGTATTCTGGATTTCTGAACATACATTCTGAATCTGCCAGCTAGTCTTGAGTTATACTAGGCAAAATCCAACATCTATTATTGTGACTTCTAAATATCTGTGACAAGTACCTTCGAGAAAATAATCTGAAATTAAGATCATATTAAGCGTACAAAAGTAAGTTATTGTTTGATCTGACTAATTGATCACAATATTTATCACACAGCTACATAATGTACACATGGTATTTAGACATAGATGATGCTGTTATTGCATTATGAATAGACCACTGATCAGAAAGCGAAAGAATAGACGTCGCGTCCGCGTCATCTAGTACCATGAAATAAGAGTAGTATTATCGTTCTAGCGACTTATTATGAGTCAAGCATGAGAGAAAAGGATATTGAAGTTAACCGAAGAAATTGAATTATTACTATTAGCGACTTTTGCGCTGCGATCACGGTCACGTGAGTCACACCTGCGGCAGACAGGACTGGATCAGAAAGCGAAAGCAGATAGTCACAGGCTTTAATCAGCTGCTGTCAATGTGACAGTTTGCGATTTTTCTATAACTCCGTTATACGCTTCATGCTTTTATTTTTCATTTTCTTTCACTGTCTTATCAGTGGTTGGTCTGTGGCATGTATTCTATCTGATCTATGGTGGGCAGTAAATAAAAAGATTTTGGCCACTGGAGTGATTAAAAAGCGAACATTTTCTATTTTGGCGTTTGGCTTGCATCAGTGTTGGTAATTGAAAATTATTAAAATACCTGACGAGATCATGCGCTAACATTTGGAAGTAATTCAAAGTTACTATAATATTTTTAAAGAGATTTCTAAGTCGAGAGTATCCGAATGAAATAAACGTATATTTTTATGCATGCTAAGTAAAGTTGCATGAAAAATATGGCTCACGTTACTGAAATGCGAAGTCTCTTTACTAGGTTATTTTCTTTAAAAAATGGGTAAGTTTTATTCCGCTTTCAGATAATACTACTACTTAAACTAATAAAAATAATTTCACAATAATTCCGAAATGTTACTAACAGATTATTTTATCTACTTGCTTCTGTATTATTCTGTATATTTATTTTGAGAACGGAGTAATAATTATATTTATTTTATCTCCAGTTTTACATAATTCGCAGGTTAAGCTCGCCGAGATGGGGTTCACGAAAATTCAGTCAAGATTCTGACCGTCCTGTGAGGCCCATCGAAAAAGGGAGTGTGACTCCTCTGCCACCTCTATCGGAGCCTATGCCCAACCTCCCTCCTGTGGTTTTCTCCACAGTTAAAGCAGAAGATACTGTTACAGAAGTTACAGTTCTTAGCAATGGCCTAAAGGTGGCATCAGAGAAAAAGTTTGGACAGTTCTGTACTGCTGGTGGTATGTGAATTGGTTCCAGCATATTTAATTCAGAGTTTTGCAAGCATAAAGACTGACTCTCTGAGAGCAAACATTTAAAGGAAACTGAAGATTCATCATCATCTCAGCCATAGGATGTCCACTGCTGGACATAGCCTCCCCCATTGATTTCCATCAGGACCTATTGGAAGTGGCCCGCATCCAGCTCTTGTCTGCCATTGTAGTCAGGTCGTCTGTCCACCTGGCCAGTGGCCGTCCTATGCTGAGGTTGCTAGTCCGTGGTCTCCACTCGAGAACCTTTCGACCCCAACGGCCATCGGTTCTTCGAGCTATGTGCCCTGCCCACTGATATAATATATATGTAATAACTGAAGATTATGAAAACCTAACACAATATTAATTTTATATTGTATTAGGAAATAATGTTCAATTCCTTAAATACTTCATTTTTATTTTAAAGATTACTTTTATAAAATAAATCATAATATTCCTATAATGATGTGCCGATTCCCCAATGAGTGTAATTAAAAAAAATTTTTAACAAAAATTTAACAGACTTCAAAACGCAATAACTTGGTGAAGTATCATCATAATATTTTGCTCATGGTACCGACTGACAAGTTATTTCACACTTTTGAGTGTTGAAATCGGTTCCATTTTTGTTACTTTTTTTTTTATCCTTTTCAGTGACCTTTCCTACTCATGGGATCAATTGTCATTGTGTGTTCTCTGATGTTTTCAACCACGACAATAATATCGTCAAGATATGCGTAGATCTTTTCAGTTATTGGAGTATAAATCAAAAACCGCTTGCCCTATTTTGATGAAATTTGAATGGAAACACCACAGAAGTATACTCTATCTATGAATCATCAAAATCGGTTCATAAACGTAGAAGTTATCCGCGAACACACATTAAAAAAAAACATATATGGTGGAATTGAGTAACCTCCGTTTTATGAAGTCTGTTAATAAAAGTACAACCATGATACATGTACAGAATGAATATGTTTATATGTTTTTATTGTAAGGGGTATGAAACATTATTGAGTAAAAACTGATAACATCAAATTTTGGTTCAATATTTCAAGGATTGCTTCCTGATATCGTTTTACAATGAAACCTGAACTGGCTAGCCAATCATATAATGAAAATTATTATGAAAACACTAGAATTATTCAAATGCTCTGTGATATTTCAGCAGTTTGCACCAGCACTTGAGTGATGGTAAAAATATTTAATTAGCAGTAATAGTAGTAATATTGGCCAATCCAACTCCATTTAATTGGTGCCCAATTTTAGATCTTGATAGTGGTAGAAAATTTGCTTACTAGACAAACTAGGCATAAGTAGTAGCTAGGGTGTGATAAATAATGCAATAAATGGGAAGAAAAAATAATCTACTTACATAGGGAACCCTAGTGGTGTGGCTATTTGCACTTGTAAACAATACCATTACTGTAAATAAAGTTTGTCAGAAACAATAAAGTTATTAATTTATTTATTCAGCAACATTAAGTTGCATGTTGAGGGTGTGTCAATTAAATATAGGAAATATATTATGCATAGATACTGTATAATATGCTTTTTCATGAACAAAAAATATTTCTTTTACAGTGGTGATAGACTCCGGTCCAAGATTTGAAGTGGCTTATCCTAATGGTATTTGCCATTTTTTAGAAAAATTGAGTTTCGGAGTAAGTGTCCAGAACATAATTATACTTATGCTTTCCTACAACAGTGCATATCAAGCATTAATTATTATCAAACATTACCTAGCTTATCAATTTTGGTTTATCATTTTCAGGCTACCCATAAATATCCAACACGAGATGTTATGTTACGGGAGCTTGAGAGACATGGCGGTATATGTGATTGCCAAGGCTCAAGAGACACCACAGTTTATGCTACTAGTGCTGATTCCAGAGGCTTAGAAGCTGTAACGCAGGTATATAATAAATTGTTAATAAATAATCATAGGCTTCCTTAAACATATATCACAATATAAATAAAACCTAAGGATCAAAAGCAAGATTTCAAGTTTTCAATAAATAAAAATCAGGCTTGACTATAGGTTTTATGAATATCAAAACATATTGCATGCAATGTAAGAAACTAACTATAATAGAGTAACATGAAATAATTAGTAAAAACTTTCTGAAACCACTTAAATATGTTTTCGCTTCATTTTGCTTATAACAAATATATATTATATATATATAATATATGCTAAAAAGAAAAAGGTTTTGTCACACTGAAAACTACAGCTAGTGGTTAAAAGCCATGTCAATTATCAATAAAATACCCTTCTGTTTTCTATAATATACTTATACTTCCTCCATAGTAAAATATGTACATTATATTTTTTTATAACACATATCTAAACATAAGCAATTTTACAATGATGACAATATCATCCAGTTAGAGTAATATCAAGACAAAAAATTGCTGGTGTGCACGGTAATACATACAGAACATCAGAAAAACATTTATTTAAACATCATAGGTCCAATGCTTTGCACAGTCAGACATTGCTATTTAGGCCAATATTAGCACAAACTTTGAATCAAAGCTCTGAGATGCCTATACAATATTAAGAAAAGAACCCACTCTGCCTCTTTTTTTTATATTTATTAAAAATACAAGCAGGCATGTTTTGATTGGCACTTTGGCAAAAATATATTCCCACAAATATAATGGATGCATAAAAATTAGATTTTCATTACATACTCGATTTATATAGCAATCCTGCAGCTGGATCTCATACTATAAGAAAAGCTAGTCTTTGTCCTCAGAATGAAATTTAAATGATTGTGGCAATGGATGCTAATCTGATTACTTGCTTCTTCTTAAGGTGCTAGCAGAAGTTACACTTCGGCCACAGCTGTCAACTGAAGAAATAGAATCGGCGCGGCAAGCCGTGGCTTTTGAACTGGAGACACTCGCCATGAGACCAGAACAGGAAACCATCCTTATGGATATGATACATGCTGTAAGTACTGCAAATAATACCTCACTATATAAGTTATTCTTTAGCTTATACATTTTTGCCGATTACTGTTAAACAATGAGGAAAATTATCCATTATAATGCAAAGCAGTCGACACTGTGACAGCATTGTGACAAAGAAGAGCAGGACCACCAGAATTAAAATTTATAGTTTCCATGGAATCGGGCAAAGTTCACACAATATAAATGTTTAAATTTTTATTATCTTTATTTTTCTTGAATGGAACATAGCATAGGCGTATTATGTTTTTGTAAGAGAATCAATGGATGATTTCAAAATCAGTCAGAAATTCAATTTAAATCTGTTTTTGTCTTATGTTATGATGTATTACGAGAAAATCAATTCTAATTGTTGAAAATATAAAATTATTACTTAGCAGAATTGCTGTCTCAACTACACTGACGCATTGACACTCACACTTGTATAATTTTCAAACAATGTTTTTTTCTTGTTCTAGGCTGCATATAGAGGGAACACACTTGGATTGCCAAAGATTTGTCCACAAGAGAATGTTAATAAAATAGACAGAGGAATAATTCTCAATTACTTGAAGAATCACTACACCCCTGAAAGAATGGTGGTGGCTGCCGTCGGGGTAAAATTAACTTTAAGCTTCTGTAAAACACAACCAAAATACACTGTAGTGTGTATATTGATAGCAGCATACTCAATATTCAGTATTAATTTCACATATTGTTATACTTCTTTACTATTAATATTTCACTAATAGTACTTATAGTTACCCAAATATCTAACTATTTTATAACAAAAATGTGAGAATATTTCACTTTTGTTGTACAAAATATAAGGCTTAAGCTCATCAACCATATTCCGGCATCAATGGCCACCGCACCACCAGCTTGAAAACTCGTCCTCATATTATTGACTCATGGAAGTCACATACTGTGCGATTCTACTGATCTTTTTTGCCATACACCTGCAAAATTTGGAACGAGCTTTCTTCCTTGGTGTTTCCGAGTAGCTAAAAGAGAGTTACAACAGTAAACAGTGTTAAAAAGAGTTGGCAATGTATCGTAATGATCTCAGTGTTACGGATATTAATAGGTGACGGTAATCGCTTAGCATCAGTCTGCTTGTATGCCACAAATTACAAAAAAATTGAAAGAACAAATAAAATGTAAAAAAAATTGGTTGTCTGTAAAGTCGGTTTACGGACGATAGATTTACGTGATAACGTCATAATCATTTATGACTTTGACTTTGATTATTTTATGTAATACAAAACTCAGGTGGAACGTTACGCGGAACGTTACTATTTTTCATGAGTGTTGCTGGTATTCATCAATTTATAAAACGTTATCACGTCAAAAAATAGTAAATTTGAAAGTAATTTTTTAAAAAGCACAACATTACTATCTAAGTAATGTCTAAAGATTAATAAACAACTTATACTAGGTTGTCTGATAGTTTACAAAACATTTACTTAGATCTGATACAACAATGAATAATGCATGTGATACTATAGAACTTTACTCGTAAGTTTCAAAGTCAGATCTCTAACTCGGTTAGTACATAATAGTAAATATTATTTTGCAGGTTGATCACAAGCCATTTGTGGAGTTTGTCCAGAAGTACTTTGTTGACATGAAACCCACATGGCACTCCGAGGATAGTGACACATCTAAACCTAATGTTGACACATCTGTTGCACAATATGTTGGCAGTTTAGAACAGGTATTGTTGTATGTACTTTATTAATATTATATTGTGTCTACATCTGACTAGATGTAGATGATTAAGACAAACTGAACATTCTCTGGTGATAAGGCTGGAGGGTGTGAATAATGCCCAGATATCCATAGGCGACGGTGATTGCTTAGGTACTATCAGGCGGCCTGTCTACTTGTTTACCACCGATTAATCTATATTGCTTAAAACTAAATATGAGACTGGGTGGTTAAAGAAACACTGGCAGCATTTGGGTTGTTCACTATGAAAGTTTTTATTCTAATAACACTTAACCTGTAACCACAAATATCCTAAAGTTAGGTACATAATAAATCTATCGTATAAGAAAGCGGGAAACGTAAGTTTCAAGCATAATCATCATCATCTCAGCCATAGGACATCTACCGCTGGACATATGCATCCCACATATCTTTTTAGGAGGGGTTTTCCAGTACTCGCCACGCTTGGCAGGCGGTTTTGTGATTATATCTGCGTAAGGCGCTGGTGCCCACCTTATGGTACGTGATCCCTTAGCCGACTCCTACAGCACTCACTGTTAGAGATAAGGGATAGAATTCTAGGCCTCTACCCCACAGCAAGTTTCAAGTATCATTTCAATCAAATCTGATGGTATTTTATGTCCGATATGATGCTACTATATGTATACTGATTTGCATAGAATAAGAACATATACAATTTTAGCTTTTTGTTATACCATTTTTAAAGTCATGTTAAAATCAAACATCTCTGTGGTTTAATTATTTATTACAATAAGCACCGCACTGACCGTTAGTTTGTAAGACGATTATCACAGTCAGTAATAAATAATTATTTGATTTAAATCATTACCATGAAATTCAGATAGAAAAGAAAATTATATGGATGTCGATTGTATAAAGTAATAATTATATAAATATTTGTCAATCAAGTGATATAACATGTGCTCTGAAAAAGTGGCTTATCATAGTGTAAGTTTTTTTTAATTTTCAGGAAGAAACGGAAATCCCGCTGTATCCTGGTTCTGACCTACCGGAACTGTCTCATGTCGTCATTGGATTGGAAAGTAAGTTAAACTGTCTGCTTTGTTAATAAAATGTTTGCAAGACAAAAGGAGCTTTTTGGTGTCTTACGTCTCTTTGGGAGCTTCGCGTTATTTTAAAATATATAATGAAGCTTAGAAACTTAGTCTGAGTTAACACATGCCAAGGGCTGGTTCTCTGACTCCACCGAACAACTGAGTTTTTGAGTCTAATCAATTAGAACTGAAATATGGCTACCGACAAATAAACTTTTTAAATTACTTTATAGATCTAGAGTTTAATCACTATCTCACTTGATGGTCAGTGACGATGTGGCGAGGATGTAATCACGCTAGCCTAGAATGTTTAGTGGCTCTCAAGGACTGCTGCCTGACCACACTAATATAATGCGTTTGTGTCAAACTTGAGGGCCTAGCTACCTACCGTAGCTAGGCAGGTACTCGAAAGTACCCTATCACCCACCTAGGAATTTGACAAAGGTGTTATGTTCACCGGAAGCTCAAGCCGTGGGTGGGAATCGAACCAGCGTCCTCCAGTTTGACCTCCGACGTTCCCACCGCTGAGCTATCATCGCTTCAAACTTCAATACACTATAAAGACTGTTATCAGCTTTAACTGTGATAGTAAATCCACGACTTTGCATAACAATAATTCTGTGTTGGGGTTCACTACTCATAAATAGCGGTCGCCCCGTATTCTCCATGAAAAAGACCACCGAATGTGGTTGAAACTATTGTAAACCCTTTGACTTATTATACGTGGGTAATGCCCGTGTTTTAGACATTCATAATTTGTTGGTGAATTCTACCAAATAATAGACATATGAATGTACATACAGGTTGTTCCCACGGCGACCCCGACTTCGTGGCGACGTGCGTGTTGAACATGATGATGGGCGGCGGGGGGTCCTTTTCAGCGGGCGGACCTGGGAAGGGCATGTACACGAGGCTCTACACCAATGTCTTGAACAGGTAACCATCATTGTGTGTTAATGTCATGTTAATGCAGAACACAGACGGGCAAACCCAGCATAGTAAGCATAACTTCAAAGTGCACCATACTCATGATCGCTGGATGAGGTTGGAAAGATAAGATAAACGTTTATTGACTTGTATTTTAACAATTATTGTCTACTAGCGGCGCCCCGCGGTTGTACCGCGTGGTGATGAAAAACGGTGATGATGAAAATAAGCATATGTGCTAATCCAGGGTATAAGCTATCTCCATACCAGATTTCAGCGAAATCGGTGTAGCCGTTTGAGCGTGAAGAGGTAACTAACATACACACAAACTTTCGCATTTATTATAGTAGGATAGGATGATAACTTTACATCTAGAAATTTACATAAGAACTTATATGATTAGGTACTAAATATATAATAGGTACCTTCTAGGTTTGCGTGCTAAATCCTAGACAACGTCATCACTTAACATCAGGTGAGACAGTTGTCAAACGCAAACTTATAATTTGTAAAAAAAAAGATTATAACTGCACCGAATGACAATAATACACTTCTGAAGCTGTCGGCATCTGAACTACTATTTAAACTGTGTTTCAGAATGCCAAGCCCTCCATTTTTATAGTAACTGTATATCTAGAGATTAAAAAATAAAATAAAAAGGTGTGTGTTGAGTGATTTTTCGGTTGAGTAAGTATGATACTGCTGAGGTCATTGCGCGTGTGGGAGGCAGCTGATATGGTGATTGTGTGAGAGGGAGGGAATGCGTGCCCCTTTCAACCGGCTCTTGTGGAAATTAATAGTGGAGACGTATGTCCAGCAGTAGACATCTTAGAGTTGATTATGAAGTTTATATTGATATCACTTGAGACTCCTTCGGTGGCGTATCTTAGATAAGAATATTATAATCTTTAAACAATCGAAATTTAATCATAAATATTATTGTGCGGTCGATGAGAGTTCTCTCACCGGCTGATTGTATTGTGTGATCGTACCTTTTTTTTACTTATTATAAGATTGCGTTTAACTGTCTTACCTGATGTTAAGTGATGACGTTGATTTTTGAGCGTTCGCTCAGTTCGTGTATTATATTTACTCCCTTTGGGTCAAGATCTTATACAGCATGCCTGTATATGCATAATGAGTCCAATATGCATATCCATCCCAGTTCACTTCAGTTTATTTATTCAATGAAGGTACAAAGGTACACTTATGGTAAATATTTCAGATATCACTGGATGTTCAACGCGACTGCGTACAACCACGCTTACGGCGACACGGGCCTGTTCTGCGTGCATGCCGCGTCGCCGCCGAACCGCATCTACGACACGGCGCTCGTGATCGCGCGCGAGCTGGCCAATATGGCGGGGAAAGTCGGCGAAATGGAACTGAGGGTATGTGTCGAATGTATTGTACCGTCTCGAATTCTGTCAATAAATGTTGTTATTTATATTATATGAGAGAATACAACGTATTGAGAAATTGATGCTCTCATTTTTTTTTTGACGTGATAACGTTTTATAAATTGATGAATACCAGCAACACTCATGAAAAATAGTAACGTTCCGCGTAACGTTACACCTGAGTCTTGTATTACATAAAATAATCAAAGACAAAGTCGAAGTCAAAGTCATAAATGATTATGACGTTATCACGTAAATCTATCGTCCGTAAACCGACTTTACAGACAACCAATTTTTTTTTTTTTATCTAAATGATGTACATCATTCAATTACGATCTAGCCTAAAGGCTAATGAGTAATTTGGTTTTGACTTAATTTGCTAAAACGAGTACCGCCCTTTATCATAATCTTGATTACCATCTATGTAATAGTTATGTCAATAAAAATATTTTGTATTTCTTATCTCAAACTTGGCCTGGATTTTCATTTAGTAAAATAGCAAGTTCATATTTATTACTTGTGAAATAAATATTTCGTTATTAAAACTGACGTGGTTTTGACACGTCATGATGAATGTATAAAACACGAGAATTACTCACGTAGTAAGTCAGAGAGTTCCTACTATAGGTTACTTCTACTACTAAAGAAAAATCAAAATTAAAAATTTAAATTAAATTTCGATCCTCACATTGAAATTTCCCACCACAGTCGCACACAGTTTTTTTTACAGGAAATTAATGAAAAATTTATTACTTTTGAATTATTTGGATTAATATTAGATTAAAATGTGTTTGTCAAGTCGATATTAACTCATTAATTGCATATTCACTTATCTCATGTAAAAGTTATGCCTAATAACTGTAGATAAATATTTCCAGAGAGCAAAAACCCAGCTGCAGTCCATGCTCCTGATGAACTTGGAAGCGCGACCGGTTGTCTTCGAGGACGTAGGGAGACAAGTGCTGGCTACTGGAAAGAGGAAGCCACCTTCTTTCTTCATTAACGAAATAGGTAAGGTTTAGTAAGAATATGCATACATTCTACTGAGACACACCCCCAGCTGCTACACATTGCGGCCAGTGTTCTCAGTGAGTTGTCAACATGGTCTGGTCTAACTTTGGGAGTTGTTTACTTATTTACAGTGTTTATGTCCATGCCGATGCGAAGGCATCTTGTTTTTAACTCTTCGATCTCAGTTCTTATTTTCGTTTTCCTATGACGCGTGCGCTATTTTATTGCCGCCGCCCGGCGGTTCACCCCCCGCGCCTCACCTAGCCCAGGTTAGCTGTCAAATCGACGCGCCGAGTGCAGAACGACCTTTTTCATTCCAAACACACCTGCATATGTGGAGCATAGATTTAGGCCGCTATGCACCTCGCAGGCTACGAGTCTTTGAGGTTGTCTTATTGGCGTGGACTCTGCCTCGCACTGGACTGGATCTGAACATGACATCAGTAGACTTGACAACCTGGCGCTTTGATAAGTTCTGTGTGATGTTTATGATCATTAAAATAAAGATTGGTTTGGTAATAAATAATATAACGTTGATTTGCAGAGAAAATAACCGCTGATGATATAGTGCGCATCGCGCGGCGCATGCTGAGCCAGCGGCCGGCGGTGGCGGCGCGCGGGCGGCTCGCGCACCTCCCGTCCTACGAAGAGATCCAAGCCAACATGTCGCTCAACAAGACCGACGCCTCGCCGCAAGGGCGACGCATCAATTTATTCCGTGCTTAGAGTTATCACACTTATTTCTATTTAAACTAAATGTTAGAATGCTACTTCGTTACAAATAAACGTATTTCTTATTTATTGTGTGTTCTGTTTTCTTATATATTGCATTTGAGCCTTCCAACAACTATAATATGGTTACAAACTAAAATTTGGATTGCTACGTGATTTTTTTGAGTCAATTGCGTTTTGCTTCCACATTCATAGTGGGTATAGCTAACGAGTGAAATTCATTACCTAGGTAAATCTGTATTTCCGCAAGGATACAATCTGAGCAACTTCAAGCTGGTGCTTCTCGTGTGAATGAATGAATGAATTAAATTATAGTTAGGGGTGGAGCAATCGGTGAACATACATAATGACAATTGAACCCGTGAGTAGCAAAGGTCACTGAAAAGGGAAAAAAAATGGAACCGACTTCAACACTCAAAAGTGTGACAAAACTTGTCGAAGTCCGTACCATGCTCACAACTTTTTGATAATGGTTGCTTTTGAACTATCATGGTACCGACTTCAACAAATTATTTCACACTTTTGAGTGTTGAAGTCGGTACCATTTTTTATTATTACCATAGACGAATATATTATACAATCGTCTATGTTATTACCTACATTTTGAATTAAGCATAACTCTATCGTTAAATCTTCTATTATAGTAAAAAGGTGTTCTGGGGTATAGCTCGAGAATAAACTAAATAAATGTAGGTTAAAAAGAGTTTTTGTGTCGACCCCACCTACTGTGGGATAAGGACAAGAAGACGAATAAATCGGTCTTTTTTGGGAAGTATAAAATATACGTATATTACGCTGCTTGGCAAGCGCAGTTCGTCGATTATATGCGCCGAAGGCGATAAAAACATTAACTAACTACATATTTATGAATCATTCGTGAGAGGCTCAGTGACGTGGAGACTTCATTAAAATGAAGTGATAGCCTTTTGCGATCTTCTTATCGATTTTTGTTAATCAGTTGGAATTACGAAATGCAGTGCGCGGTTGTGAAGGTACTTAATATAGAAATGAAACACATCAATAAATATAATTTTTGGCTATATTCATAAAATCTATGTACAAAACAAACTTCCACTGAACGGCAAGAACATTGATTTATGGGTCATTATACTGATTCTTATATATGTACATATTCCAATAAAATAAAAATGTTAGAAGAAATTTGAGCCTCTCAGTCTTTCTATTTTCCCAAAAGATGTGTTAGTATAACAATTTGTTATTTTTATATTCTATGAACACAAACGAGACTAAAAAAAAAATATTAGCACCTAAATAAAATAAATTCGTTTGGTTTTATGCATATCTAATTATCTACCATAATTTAACAATATTTTCACAGTTAAATGTGGAAGTACCATGGCAAAACTTCTAGGAATCATGGCACAATAAATATAAATAAAAAATCTTGTCAACAGCTTTAAAATAAATATCAACCAAATATACCTAGTGCTCATTACAGAATGCCAATTATGAATAAGATGGTTCCAAGTCATGATCTATGTAATGTCCCGCATATGTATCAAATAATGTCAGCATCTGTAATATATAAGGTGTAAGCACCAGAAGTCAATTTATGGTGGAAAACCAATATGTTGATAACTTCAAATCTCTATATATGGAAACTCACTTTTTATTTCCCTTTCTGTACTTTTAGGGTTTTGTGGAAGTGCGTGAATGTCCATTTATATTGCTCTCACTATCTTTGTTTGGTGCTTAACTTATCTTAAATATTATTGTGTCCCTAACATGACAGCTTTTTTCGCTGCCTCATCAGCATTGTTGATAATCTCAACGGAAAGGCCAGACTCTTCGAGAATCTTTCTGGCGAGATTAGACTTTGTTCCTTCAAGCCTGATGACCATGGGGTGCTTCGGTGGGCTTTCTTTGCATGCTGCTACGATCCCATTAGCTATTATGGTACAGTCTACAATACCTGTAAATGTGAAAGCATTATGAGAATTCATCGAAGATTTGATTTTACACCCATGTACAAAATTGACATTTCAAATAAAATTATTTATTACTTGTTACCCTTGTCTCTTAATGCCCATGATACGACAACCAGGATGAAGACCACAAAGTTTGTAAATTGACCATAGTTTAGTTTTATAAAAAGCTGTAAGTTGCATGTTTTATTTCAGTCATACAAAAATAATGTTATAAATAAAATATTTACTGTCATTTTCATGTTTAGCGGAATAGGTATGAGTTAAGATTTCCCAAAAGAAAATGAGCTAACACATTCTTTAAGCTCATTTTCATATACAAATTACTTCTATGCATCGAAAAAATAAATAGGAGTGTTTATTCAAATATAAAAATTGTGTTGCAGTGATGGAGCATTTTAGCAATACAAATTTTACAAATATACATTTTTCATTCCTCACTCATTAATCCGTTTCTTTAGTTCAGGATGTTTCCCTGGCAATAGAACTCTGAGTGGTGATAATAATTAAAAACGACGGTCGCCGTGGCGCAGTGGTTAGTGTCAGTGACACGACTTCTGTCTCTGGGACCCTGACCCTGCCGGGTTCGAATCCCGGCAGGGGCAACTGTAACTGTAGATGTTTGTCCCGGGTCTTGGATGTTTATGTCCTGTGATAGTGTGTCCATGCCTCCCGTGATACAGGGAATCCTAAAGCGGGGGACTGAGTGTGATAAAAAAAATAATTGATCTTTACTCACCACCAAATACATTGACAAATATCGCTTTCACTTTGGGGTCTGACTCCAAAATCTTCATTGCTATCGCGACCTGCTTCTGGCCCACCCCACCTCCAAGGTCAAAAAAGTTGGCAGGTTTGCCACCATTCAAAGTGATTATGTCCAAAGTTGCCATGGCTAATCCAGCACCATTGACCATGCAGCCTATGGTGCCATCCATCTCTATGTAAACAAGGTTATTGGCTGCAGCTTCCCTCTGAAACAATTTATATGATGAATGTGAAGTTTTTCCTTGAGCTTTTAGTGCAATGAAAAGTGTTTATTAACACTTACATTTTATTATAAATATTTAAAAGGATCTTAAGCCTACAAGGGGCCACATCTACTACTCAACATAACAGTATGTTCATCTCACAAATGATGATTTTGACAGCTTTGGTAGTCTGCTATTTTTAATTCATCCATATTGCATCAATGTTGTTTCAATTCTAGATTCAGTGACGTAGCACACCAACTGAATCTGAACATGAAAATAGTAGACTTAACACCCAGAATAATAAATACAATGTTAATTTATACTTATTAGTAGCCAAGTCTCCCACCACTTCATCACAAGTTTTTCACCTGACATATATGCAGCCTGCACTACTCTTAGCTTAGTTCACCAGTTCCTGATATACTAATGAAGTTTCTTCTGTAAACCACCATTTTTTTAATTTTTTATTTATCAACATTCACACAAGGTCTTCAGGTCCCAAACTAGGCAGAGCCTGTGTTATGGTAACCTGACGACTGATATACATACTTATATACATATACACACCCAGACACAGGTCAAACAGACATGTTCATACACACAAATGTTTGACCTGTCCGGGAAATATTAGGTAGTATTAGGTACATACGTTAAATTAGTTTATTTGAGCTGTAGCTCCCACAGTAGGATACCCTTTGAGGGCAAGCTCACTTCGGAATTGTTCATTTTTTATATTTCATATTGTTACTGTGTTTTGTGTTTTTAAAGCATATATTACGAGCTTGTACTTGGTAGCTACTTTCTTATCATAAGAAGGCATTAGCACAGAGTAAACAATAAATATTGCTCTAAATGAATGTTGATATATTGAAACTTATCAGTGAGGACATATGACTGATGTAATCATACAAAACAGTATGTATATAGTATGATAACTTTAAAAGTAGAAAAAAATTGTCATTTGCTTCATATTTCATAATTCTTATCTTTACTGTCCCAACACACTATGCTTATCACAATATTATATCACATACCTAACCCTTAAGCTTGTGGATAAGATTTTTCAGATAGCAACAAAATATTATTCCAAGCTGACAACTTACCTCTCTTGGCTCTGTTTCAGACACATCATCAAGAGCAAATATTTCCTTCTGTCTGAACTTTGCATTATCATCAAAATTGATTTTTGCGTCTACAGCAATGACCCTTCCATCATCGGTTTCAACTAGAGGGTTGATTTCCAGTTGTGTTGCATCAACCTAGAAATCAAGTTCATACACATTAGATATAATGAGGGGTGCTTTCAACCTGCCCTTGTAGAGATCCAGCAGTGGAAGTCCTATGGCTGAGATGATAATAACAATGATTAGGTATTATCATTATACTCTCAATACAGTAGTTTAGATTTTAAAAAAATGTTGCAAATGTCAGTGATGATGTGATCAAATGTGGAATTAACTAGAGCTAGACTGTTGACTGGCTCTCGGCATTCAGTGGGAATTTTTCTGTTTTCTTTAATATATTTAGTATCTTGATCTCCCAATTGCTAATCCAATAACTATATTGAGTGTTGGCTGTAGACAACCTGTCACCACAAAATAAAACATTTTCCCTTAAAGCAGACTTTAACAATAGCAGAAATGTGAGGTACTCTACAGTCACAGTCCCTGAATTGGGAAAATGGAGTAGTTTACGTTTAAATGTAAATTAATATTTTAAACATTATGGTGTATAACTTAGTTCATATGAGCATGGGCTAGCAAATCCGGAAACTGTATTACCTATTGTGTAAAGTTTTGAACAGACCCAACATTGTAATAAAAAATATGTTAGCAATAACAAATTAATATTTACATTCAAAAACAGTTGCCACAGCTTTTTGACTTCTTCAGCGCACTTTTTTTTTAGAGGTCCCTTGAATTCCAGGAATTCTGCAACTTCATTTGCAACTTTATCAGTGATACCTTCATAAATGTCGATAGGAACAGTTTTCAATAGGTGGGGAGTCTGTTCAGCAACAGCTTCTATGTCCATGCCTCCTGCAGGGGAAGCCACAATGGCCGCTCCATTATAACTTCTCTCCATGACAATACTGAAGTAGGTTTCTCTTTTTATATTGACACTCTCAGCTACCATGACTTTGTCAACCAATATACCTTCTGCAGGGGTCTGCTTCGTTATCAATTTATGCCCAATCATGTTCTTCGCTAAGCTTAAAATTTCATCAGGTTTTTTGGTCAAGTGAACCCCACCTTTGAATCCACTATCGAAATGACCTTTGCCTCTACCACCGGCTAAAATCTGAGCTTTCACCACATATTCATTTGCTTTGAAACCGGATAACGGTTTAGAGTCCAAATTAGAATCTATGAGCCGAAAGTCCTGAATAGATACTTGGTATTTCCGTAGTAAATCTTTACTATGATACTCTTGGAGATTGAGGTTCCTCCGCGAATTTAGTTGTGGACAGTATTTAGGAGACAATCCAGAAATAATTCTTAAACTTTTGCGAGTTTTTAGTGCAGCCATAACGAACTTTGTACACTTGTGGATAACCTGCTAGAAACTAAAAATATTATTGATAACTGTTTGTGAATGTCACAAAGTGAATAACCGTGTCGTTGTAATGTATATCAATGTTGTACATTACCAAAGTATTTATATTAATTTGAATAATAATGTTTTCAAAAGTATTACTGAACTGAGGTGGAACTGAGATAAACTTTCGCTTTCTAATCAGTGAAACTGGTACCACAGATTAGTAGTGTTGCAAACAAACACAAGTAGCAAACTGGGTACAGCCGGTACACGATATACGATCGTTAGAGACAGGTGTTGCCGCTACATTTCCAAATATACCCAGCCAGGGGCGTATACAAGTGGGTAAAATAAAACCGCTTTTGATAAAATCCTACCCCACCTCTACTGATATATAAACAAATTAAAAACGCTTTATTGTTAGCAAAAAAAATCTTACAAAAAGACAATGAAACCAGAAAATGGAACCGACTCAAGGTGTGAAATATCTTGTTCAAGTAACCTTTGCTACTCACGGGATCAATTGTCATTGTGTATGTTCACCGATTTCTTCACCCTCTATTAGAAAGTCATCCTAGTGGATAAAGTAGACGTAACACTCAGTTATTGGAGTGTAACACAATGTACACAATGTGATTTGAAGGCCTAACTACCGTACGACACGGTAATTACGATATCTCTGGCAATGCTTGTAGAGACGGTGCGTTCTATTCGCAATAATTTCCATTTCGTTAATTTTTACACACATTCTTTCCAAAAACTATAAAATATTAAAACTGATTACTGACACAGTGTGTCAGTAATCAGTTGTCAAAGTTGACGACATTTTAAAACCTAACAATGTTTAAGAATGGATTTATATACACATTGCTACCAACATATTGTGTACCTATAGTTTATATAATTATGTCCAAATATTTTGATGTGAAAATGTATTTTGGATCTTTGATTTGGATTTTATATTTTAAAATATGACCAATACTTAACTTTACGTGGCTTTAAAGAAAGAACACCGGACAAGGGCTAGCCTTACTAAGCACTTTTGCCAACATGGAGAAATAAATTTATAGACAGTCTGTGGTCTCACTCAAATGCAACTTCCTTTTTCTCGTGTTCTCTGGACAATACGAGGTTATAATTTCTATTTCTGAATAGAAAAGTATGTTTATTCGTAATTTAATAAAAGCGATTTGTAAATAGTGATTTTTGGGTTTGTAATTCTAGTGTTTTGTTTTAGGATAACATAATGGCCGAAGAAAACTGGAATGATGATGTTGTCGAGGCAGGCAGCATGGCTGTTGACTCCATGCCACTGCCACAAGCCGCCGACATTCCCGAAATCAAGTTGTTTGGGCGATGGAGTTGTTATGACGTTCAAGTGTCCGACATGTCCCTTCAAGATTACATATCCGTCAAGGAGAAGTACGCCAAGTACTTGCCTCACTCTGCTGGCAGGTATGCCCACAAGCGTTTCCGTAAGGCTCAATGCCCAATCGTTGAGCGTCTCACCAATTCACTGATGATGCACGGCCGCAACAATGGTAAAAAACTTATGGCTGTGCGTATCGTCAAACATGCATTTGAAATTATTCACCTGCTGACTGGCGAGAACCCCCTGCAAGTGCTCGTGACTGCTATTATCAATTCTGGGCCCAGGGAAGACTCTACCAGAATAGGTCGTGCTGGTACAGTCCGTCGTCAAGCTGTGGATGTGTCACCCCTCCGCCGTGTAAACCAGGCCATCTGGTTGTTGTGTACTGGAGCAAGAGAGGCTGCTTTCCGAAACATTAAGACCATTGCTGAGTGTGTAGCTGATGAACTCATCAATGCTGCCAAGGGGTCATCAAACTCTTATGCTATCAAAAAGAAAGATGAGTTGGAGCGTGTCGCTAAGTCCAACCGTTAAATAATTTTAAGCTTTCTAACAATAAAATTCAAAATGAAACTTATTGTGTATTTCTTTTACAACTCTATATACTCCAATAGATATACAGTTAGTATCAATAGTGAGACATTCACCATTGTAGGTAAGGCATTTACTATAAGTATTGTTCAAGTAACATTTGAATTACATAGAAATATCATTTTAATTTTAATACTATAAAATATAATTTATATATCATTAATAATAATAAAAGTAAGCAAAGTTAAAATAAGCAGGTTAGGAAGTCTAATTATAGTCTACTAAACTGTTAGTAATCAAAATCACAAATTCAATGTTTTAGTTTATTCTATACCTGTATGTCATATTTAGTCATGATATTATTTGGGGGCAGTATTTTGGATAAACTACAATCAATCTCAGATTATTTAGTCTAGAATTTATTTGAAGGCAGTGTTTATAATACAAAAAAATAGTAATTCTTGAGATAGTAGCTGAATACAGTTATTCATCTTATTAGGATAACTTTCATTACAATTGCACCTCATGGAGCTGAACCACCATAAATCACTTGCTAACAGCGGAGAATACCTATCTAATGGTACTACTACTATTTTGATTAGTACCTATATAGTTTTTTTTATAATTTACAGTTCTAGCTTTGATCATTGTCACTTGATGGTCATTGATGATGTGGTTGAAGATTTATTCACACTTAGCCAGGATTGTTCCTAGTTCTCAAGGATTGCTGCCTGATAACACTATGTGTTTGGTGACAGTTTATCAAACTTCATTGTAGGCTAACCAGGCAGACACTCGAAAGTACCCTTCCACAAGGCTAGAAATTGTGTTACCTTCACCAGAACCTCAAGCCGTTGGTGGTGTTTGAACCAGCGTCTGACAGCCAACACTACCACTGCTGAGCTATCATCGCTCCAAACGCTCCTGCCCGCGTCTAAAATAAGTTCTTAGCTGCTAAATAACTATATATCACATTAAGCTAATACTATGTCTACCTCTGCTCATGTCATAAAGAGTTTGTGTTACATAGGGAGCTATACTTTTTCTGGAATAAAAATAGCCTATGTTTTATCCCAAGGTCTAACCTATCTTGACTAGCCGGTTGGCGCAGTATGTAGCACTCTGCCTTTTGAGCGGCTGGTCCCGGGTTCGATTCCCGGACAGGTCAAACATTTGTGTGTATGAACATGTCTGTTTGACCTGTGTCTGGGTGTGTATATGTATAAAAGTATATATATCAGTCATCAGGTTACCATAGTACGGGCTTTGCCTAGTTTGGGACCTGAAGACCTTGTGTGAATGTTAATAAATAAATAAATAGGTCAACGACTAAGATAATATAGCCTTTAACAAAATCTCTGTACTAAATTTCACCGAAATCGGTACAGCCGTTTGAGCATGAAAGTGTAGGTAAATATAAACTCTAAGGCTTGCACGGCCGGCGTTGCATGTTCTATGTATTGGTTCCGGGCTGTTTGGCCGTGGTCTAAGTGAAACTTCTGTTCCAGACGTTTCGTCGATCACTGCGGTCGACATCTTCAGTGGTTCAGGTCCGAGCGGCGACAAGAGCGTAGAACTCTCCTTCGTGGCGTCTTCTCTGATACTGAGTATCAGATCAGTATCAGAGAAGACGCCACGAAGGAGAGTGTAGGTAAAATTTTGATTTTTTGCTTCCCACGGAAAGAGCAATTATTTTCGGGATGAAAAGTAGCCTATGTGTATATCTAGGGTCTAAACTCAACTCGTCGACACTCAACATCAGGTGAGACAGTAGTCAAACGCCAGCTTAAAATATTTAAAAAAAATACTATCTCCATACCAAATTTTATCGAAATTGGTGCAGCCGTTTGAGCGTAAAGGAGTAACAAACATACGAATCTATACATATAATTTTGTATAATGTAAAATGCCTTATATATAAGGCATATACTCGTATTTGAACAGGACATTATATACATTCATACTAACTCCAAAACTGCTAAATGTTACTCGAGAGTGTTTTCTCTTCGACAGTTCCTTTGCATAATATAAACTATCTACGCCCCGCGGTTTTACCCGCGTGGTGATGAAAATAAGCCTATGTGTTAATCCAAGGTAGGTAAGTATAACAAAGCTATACATAGCAAATTGCATCTAAATCCATCCAGCCGTTTAGGCGTGGAAGACTAACAAACATCCATCCATCCAAACTTTCACATTCATATAGAAGGATATTATAATTATACTTAAGCATTAATTTTAATTTAGACAAGGTCAGGAAGCTGAGTAACGTTTTTGCAATGAAGGCTTTAAGGAAATCTTAAACTATGTAGGTTATTAGGATAATAGTGAATAGGTTCCTTCTAAGTTTGCGTGCTCCACCTTAGACCGCGTCGTCGCTTAACATCTGGTGAGACGCAATCTTTAAAAAAAAAAAAAACATTTTTTTTTCTGTAAAACCAACAACGGTACGGTGTTATGATATATTTAATTTCAAAATAACAGCTTTTATTACATGAATACGAAAGTAAACACTTCTGGTACCTAATTATAAAAACTATATTTGTTTGTCCGTTTGTTTCGGCAAATCTCCGAAAAGGCTATCGACGACTGGACTTTAAAAACTAGATATACTAATAATATTACAAGAAGTGACCTATGTACCTACTTTTTATTTTATCTAAGTAAAAAATATCCTATCCTACTATTATTATAAATGCGAACGTTTGTGTGTATGTCTGTTACTTCTTCACGCTCAAACGGCTACACCGATTTCGATGAAATTTGGTATGAAGATAATTTAAACCCTGGAATAACACATAGGCTTATTTTCATCATCACGATCATCACTGTTTTTTATCACCACGCGGGTAGCCGCTAGTAATTGTATAATAATAATATCTATATCGTATAATATCTTCCGTATCTTCGGTAATAAAATCACAAAAAGCGGGAAGCAGTGGCGTGTCCCATAGATGATACCTAATGCGTGCCCGTCGCGTAAGGGATATGCACTATATGGGATATGCTCTAGATACATATCCCATCAATGTTACATATATGATTTCAGAGTGCGAATAAAATTTATTTGAAATGGTTTAATTTAAATATTATACATATAGATGTATTATCCGGCTTTACTCATTTCAATTTTACGAAAATTTCAATTTTCGCCTACAAATTTAAGATTCAATCCGAGTTTTCGGCGTAAATATCGGATTTTTTGGTTGGCTCAACTTGGGCCAACCAAAAAATCCGATATTTACGCCGAAAACTTAATAGTTTGGTTAAAAAGTTGAAAAATAGCTCTTAAAAATATGAGCAATAGCTCATTGTATTTGGATTGACGTTGACGTCTAGAAATACCGCTATTACCGATATTACCGCTCGTAAAAAAATTGGTTGTCTGTAAAGTCGGTTTACGGACGATAGATTTACGTGATAACGTCAAAATCATTTATGACTTTGACTGACTTTGACTTTGACTGACTATGACTTTGACTGACTTTGACTTTGACTGACTGACTTTGACTTTTGACTTTGACTTTCACTTTGACTGACTTTGACTTTGACTTTGATTATTTTATGTAATACAAAACTCAGGTGGAACGTTACGCGGAACGTTACTATTTTTCATGAGTGTTGCTGGTGTTCATCAATTTATAAAACGTTATCACGTCAAAAAACAATATAAAAAGAAAGGTAAGTATTTCGTTTTTTGTTATCTAATAACTCAAAACCTATTAAAATAATTCTAATTTAACATCGAAAATAAGGCTCTGCCCAGCCGTTACGACAAAGTCACACTGCCGCTAAAGACAGTGTACCGCATAATATGTAATTTAAAAATAAACTACTTAAATATTTTATCATGGTTTTATTAATTAAAAATAAACAACAGAAATTGTGCTTTTAAAAACGAAGTTTCAATCGATTGAGAATGACATTAATCAGCCGAGTGTCAGTAAAACATATCTAGTACAATTTGATGCTTAGTTAGTTCCCATCTAGTGGATGTTTGGTTATCAAAATATTGAAGTAAACTGTTTCAAAAGCACAGAAGGGCTTCAACCGTAGACGCACAGATGGCGTTATTGTAATATAATATCTTCATGGACATGACAGTAGTGTTCTTTAATAGTTCGTAGGGGTTAAAAAAAAATCGATCTTTTTTAATTTCAGTAAATTGGAACTATTTAAAAATGTCTTTCTATGTATCGGATGGAAACATCGATCCAAAACATCGATGTTTTGTAAACATAGAGATTCTTAGTCTAACATTAAATCACAAATCTGTAGTCACATGAAAAGTGATACATATCAAAACAGATCATCTTTTCCGAGTGAAATTTGTATATAAAAGCTATTAAAACAGCATTCGTAATTTTATTATATATTTTTATTATTCTCGACCAACGTGTATAGGTGATTTAAAGTATCGTAAGGCTTTCTTTTCATATAAGTTGGCCGAGCCTGATCACCCAGCTCGTTTTCATAGATTTTAGGTGAAATTTAAAAGATGCTGAGTGTATGCCTTTTCAGTAGCACATTGCAGTATTTTTGTTGTCTTTTTTATTTGTATGTAACCTTGTACTGTTGAATAAATATAGTTTACTTTTATATTATAGTGTTCAATTCAAACTTGAGTTTTTGTGAAATTAAGTGGTTTTATCATCCATTCGATGTTTTATGAAAAAAACATCGATGCATCGAGTGTATCCATACCTCTTCATAGCATCGGATTTATTTGATGTATCACATTGTAAATATCCATGTTTTCGATTAATTGATGTATATCGAATATCCCTCATAGTTCAAGTTCCGGATTATAAAGGTCCGGTTTATAGGACCTGAAGATTTTTAATACTAAAATCGCGAACCAAAATCGATTTGACTAAAAAAAAACGATTTTAATCGATTATTTTTTCACATCCCTAGTGCAATGGGGCTGTGCTGTGGGCTGTGATGGGAATGAATTGAAATTGAAATCAACAAATGGATAGGTCGTGAAGAAGTTATTCAATTCAGTCAGACTGGCAGACATTTCAATACATATAAATAGCTAAACAATGATACACAGCTTGTTTATTATAAATCCTTCGGGGTACGTAAGTAACGGTTGTCATCTGTTAAAGTTTCTAAATTTTCCTTTACTTTCTATTTTCATTGAGAGAAAGATAAAAGAAAAAATATAACATGTTTTATCATCGATATCATTTTATTTTATTAACTGTTGAGAAATAAAATAATTATTTATATGTAGGTAATTACATCATTCATACATTTGTTTTCAGGGATGTGTTCCTAGAGAAACACTGGCGCAGTGTGATACCAAGATCAGTATGCGACTATTATTTGGAAGCACAGAGAGCATCACCTAACGTTAGTACTTCTTGAATAATTTTAATAATCATAAAAGTTTAAAAATTGAAATTTTCATATGCTTCTACCAGAAGACCTATGTCACACTATATACCCCCAGAAAAACAAGTATGTGAAAAATTCATGCTTC
Source organism: Apeira syringaria (assembly GCA_934044485.1). Taxonomy (NCBI): domain Eukaryota; kingdom Metazoa; phylum Arthropoda; class Insecta; order Lepidoptera; family Geometridae; genus Apeira; species Apeira syringaria. The sequence goes on from OW203662.1 coordinate 2,737,342, forward strand.
ATGAGAACAAGCATATGTTTCAATGAAATTGTTGACGAAGTGAACTTATTCAATACTATTGTTACCCAGCTCTACAAATGATATTCAAAAACTTTTAAAATAAATTTTGTGTTTTGGTAGTTTCTTTTTTGTTAATGGTACCTATGCTTATCTAATTATTTTATTGTATTGTCAGTGAAAACTTTTAATTGGCCTTCTGTATATATTCTGCAATACCGTAATGTTACTAGCTTAAATAAATAAATAAAATAATAATATGTTGTAGTTTTTACCATTGTTTTTTTTTCAATTTACAGGATGTTCCACCAGTGCTGGCTGCTCCACATCATTACCTTATCTCCATACAAAGAGGAGGAGTGGCATTGGTGGCTGTCTGTAAACAAGAAGTGGCTCCCTTGTTTGTGATTGAGTTCTTACATAGGGTTGTTGATACATTTCAGGTAATAACATAAGAACCGCAATTTTAAGCTAGTATAGATAACCATAGTGACCTACCATTAGTTTACCTTGAAATAAGGCCACAAAATGAATTACTTTTCTGCCAACATCTATAAAGGTCTGATTGTTAATAATTTATTGTGAATCAAGAAACATCAATTTACCGAAGTTGCTGTTAAGAATTACATATACTAGCTTGTTTCAATATCAAGTCTGAGAACTTGTAAAAATCAGTGCTTTGATAAAGCTATTAGCTTATTATTATGGTAGACCTTATACCTATTTAATAATGCCTAAAATGAATATCTAGTGGGTGTGTATTGTATTGCAGTAAGTATAGGTTTACACTAGCTACTTCTACTATTACTTTGACTGTAACATTAAGGTCGAATTTAGTGCTTAAGTTTTATTAATTTATAATAATATTTTCATACAGACTGACATTCAGGAATAAAATATAATAATATTAATGGGATAATGATCATTCTACTATTGAATTATTGACATAATTTGTTTATAGGTTTCGTATTATAGTATAATACATACATAACATAATGTTCAAATATGAAGTACTTAATCAAATAGTATATTCATAAGATTGGCAAAACCTGCATATCACAAACCCTATTAATCGATTTACCATTCAAAGTGTCTAAAATAACTGTGAAAATTTGTTCAAAGTTGTTTATTTATAAGGTAAGTATAGTTAACAAGACACTCAAATTCTTGAAATAAATATTACTCATTTATTCATTGAGAACATTTAGGACGTGACCATGTGTTAGTTGGTTTAACACAGTTTGTAAATAGATTGTTTTGGTTGATCTAAAATGAGTTTTTGGTTCATTGCATTGACTTGTAGGCATGCTAGGCGGAATTTATGCTCATCAAAAAGAACATCCCCCCTGATATAACTGTAATACGGAGTACTACTGTAGCTTAATTACCAAAGCGATAGGGATGGTATTCTGTAGTTGTTGGTTCAGGTCGCACAAATATCAAATTTTTTCCAATTTCATTAACATTAAGTAAGTCCAAATTTGAACACTTAATTTTAACCAAACTTCGAAAATATTTTTTTATAAGATCAACATTTATTGTTTCAGGATTACTTCTCCGATTGCACAGAGACTATTATCAAAGAAAACTATGTTGTGGTTTATGAGGTAAATATATTTGGCGTTTATGTGTCTTGTTCAATTTTGCTTACTCTCTGATTTCTGCTAATAAAAATAGAGATTTGTTTATTCGAAAGTTTATTTGAAAAATTCTTTCGCTGTTGGAAAGCTACACTATCCCGGTTTGACATAGGCTATATTATATTTTCAATAACGTTAGGGAACTTTTTGTTTTTAATTTTGAAATTTTTTACCCATGCCAAGCAGTGCAAAGTAGTGGACCGCTATTACAAATATAAATATTAAATATCAAAGTTAAAAGTTTCTTCTCAATTCTGATTTCAAATTGCTCTCCAACAGCGCTAACTACCTTCAACTTCAGAGATCTCTGTATTGAAAACAGCAAGTGGAACTTCCCAGCCTAGGCACCCACTGATGTCCATGACGTATTGTCCCATATTGTTACATTGTTAATGAGTTTGAATATCCAATGAGAGAATTACATAAATTGCCGCCAATCGTGTTGAATAATCCTTGTGAATGTTTAATGTTTTTAAAACATGAATTTGTGGCTTGGTAAAGATGGCGGTTGGTACTCTTACATGCTTGAACATGAATGCAATCTTCAATTAATGATCTATACTACGGAATGGACAAGTTAAAGACTACCCTTACTAATATTATAAATGTGAATGTGAGTTTGTTTATTTGGATGTAGTAATAACACAAAGGCTACTTTTCATCATCAACATCATCGCCACCGTTTTATATAACCACACAGGAGAAATCGCGGGGAACAGCTAGTAAATAATAAAGCACTTATGGATTCCAGGTTTTAGATGAAATGTTAGATAACGGATTTCCACTTGCTACGGAAAGCAATATTTTGAAGGAATTGATCAAGCCTCCAAATATATTGAGGACCATTGCAAATACTGTCACGGGAAAATCCAAGTAAGTTTTAAAATATCATATATGACAAGCATTAGTTGTACCGATCTAGGAGTATATTTATGAACTGTAAATATATGTAAGTTATTCCAACCTTCGCAATTGTCTGTTCGTACACCTTATCCCCTCCCCGTCCTGGCCTTAACACCAATTGAGAAGTAACAACTGTCAAAAATGTGAGTGTTTGCTGGTTTGCCTGTTAACTATGATTCCGTACAGTAGTTTTTCTAACAGTATTGTAAAATTCCTGGAAACAGCAAAAGAATAATGTTTCACTCACCTCCAGAGTTTTATACCCTACCATTATGACTAATATACCACTCGGGTATATTTACGGATAACCATATGCAACGCCGAATTATAGATGCAAAATATGAATAACTGGCATGAAACATGCGGCCATTCTTTTCAAATAGTTTTTACAATATGTTATGTTCACTTTAATAAGTTACTCGTCTTCTAAATAATATATTGATGATTTTATCTTGTAGTGTGTCATCAATTCTACCGTCTGGCCAGTTGTCTAATGTGCCGTGGAGGCGCTCGGGAGTAAAATACGCCAACAATGAGGCCTACTTTGATGTTATAGAAGAAGTAGACGCGATCATTGACAAAAGCGGTGCTACAGTTTCTGCGGAAATACAGGGTTATGTGAGTATTGAGTTTAAAACTCGTTTTTTGTAGGGTCTGACATACACAAGACGTTAATTCAGCAATATCGCACGCCTGACAATCGACGCACATAAAAGCTTTTCCTGGAAGCATTTGTTTGCGGTAGCGAAGGCTTCCAGCTGTTCGAAGCTTTGAGCTTTAATGCGGCGCTTATCTATAAGATAAGCGCCCGCGTGAAAGGTCGCATTAAAGCTAATAGTAATAATGAATAATAAAAGCATTGTTCCAGAAAGTAGAGGCTAAGTATTGTGCTCAATGCATACAATTTTAACTGAGAAATGATAAGTATTTGGTAGCAATCCATGTACTTTCAAAAGCGAGTATGGTGGGTTGCATTAGATTACCCTGAAAGGAAACCCCATGTTCCGGTATTCCGTGTTTATGGTTATGCATGTTGCTGCCAGGACAATAAAGATTTGCAGAATGTCATTCATTACAAGCAATTTAATTTATAGTGTGCTATATCTTCTGGGCTCTTTACCGCCCTCTTCTGGGCCTATAACAGTATGGAGTCAAAGTGGAGCTATAGCCCCACTTTGATTAAAAGACTGTTTTAAACTGTCAGTCACTGACACACGAGTTGACTTTAGGAACGGGATATATACCGAGTATTTTTGATATTCGGCACTGTTGCAAGCGCCATGATCGCGAGTTTAATTGTAATATACGTTTCTAAAGTTAGTTCTTATTTTGGTTTCTATTTATTTATTTACCACTAAATAATAGTAGCCAGCGAAAGCACAAGATTCATACCTTTCGCATTCGTCCTTCAACTAAAAGCCCAACAAATGCTTGACCAGACTTGAATATTCTGAGTTCGAATGCACACGATTAAAAAGGAGGCCATGTCCGGCGAAAGCTTGTCATTTTCAACTATACTTATGCATCACCAAATGTTTATTTTTTAACATAGATTCTTACAAAGCAACACCGTCTGTAAACGAACGATTACTGTAACTTATTGGTTTTGTATTTTCTATCTTCAGATTGATTGCTGCATAAAGTTAAGCGGAATGCCAGATCTGACATTGACGTTTGTGAATCCAAGGCTGTTTGATGACGTGTCGTTTCATCCATGTGTAAGATTTAAGCGGTGGGAGGTAAGGAAAAATGCATAACAATCTTGCATGACTTTTTATTAATCTTTTCTTTTTTTACTAGGATTAAGAAGAAAATGTTCTTATCATATCCTAGGTTACTTAGTTCTCCTGAGTTCAACCAATGCGATGAACGTTTCCGATTATCGTACAGGATCTATTTTTCATCACAATTAACGATAAGTTTTAAAATCCCCTCATTCTTGTTACGGTTGAGTAATGTAAAGCAGTAATTCATATTATGAATGTATAAAACACGGGAATTACTCACGTAATAAGTCGGAGGGTTCCGAGTATTAGTTTCAATCACATTCGGTCTTTTTCGCCTAGTACTGTTAAGTGCTCTTATAATTTTGGTCAATATAAAAAAAAACAGATTTATCGAAATACCGATGAAAATATTTGAATCGATTGTACTAACAACACAACATTGGTCTTAAAAAATCAATAACTTTTCAGGGAGAACGGATACTTTCATTCATACCGCCCGACGGCAACTTTCGTCTGATGTCATACCATATTGGGTCCCAAAGTGTTGTGGCCATACCGATCTACGTGAGACACAACCTCACGCTAAGGAATAACGGTGACCAGGGTCGGTTGGACTTGACTGTAGGCCCTAAGCAGACTATGGGGAGAACTTTGGAAAGTGAGCACATTTTTTTTGTATAATGTTGATTGTTAAACAAGGGGGTAAAATTACCCACACGAGGCAGTTTTACCACAAAACAGATAAGTACTAAAGTCATACAAAGTGCGCTCGAGCAATGCACACAGGACACTTCTCGCAGACACAATATCTCAAATCATTTCAAATCTGTGTGAGCGCGATATTTTAGTTATTATTGGTTTATATTTCCGAACTTCCTGTTTCGTTGTCAACAATAAATCAAACAACTGGATACGAGTGCCACTACTACGATAGTTTTGTGCATAAGCCAGTTGGCAACCTTAGCGCGACCGCCGAACGCAGGTATAAAAAGTGAAGTACATACATATGATTGACTCCTGAGCTTTCTCTCGCGAAGGATATATATAAACCAATTAATGTTATAAAGGGTTTTTGGTGCCGTGTGCTAACCTCTACTTTTCGCTACGGTCGGTGGCGAGAAAATAAAATAACCCCATATTAAGACTTGTTTTTCTGTAGCCGCAACGCAATGCACGCAATTCTACTAAAGAGATTTTAGTTCCATTTTTAAAAACATATGCATGGAAAAATCAGGTTGGTTATGGTGCTCTAGATGAAATATATGCTATTTTAGCCCCGCCCTGGTACGCTACAATGACGAAACATTTTGAGCAAGGGGAATGAAGAAACATTTTCCTTCCGGAAGGTTACTTTTAGTGGTATTTATATTTCAATAGATGCTATTGAAAGTGTTTATACCTATTGCTAATAAACATAGGGAATGCGAACAAAAATCAGTTTATGCCACTAATTACTAGTCAGCAAGAAGTGTACATTTCATTTCTATGCTGTATAAAGTAACAGGAATTTCTTATAAAATATGCAATAAGTATTTAATTTAATGTATTAATATTATAAGTGAAGGGTTTCAAATAGCCAACGCCTGTATTTTGGTGGCTAAAAGAAGGTGAGTGAACTGTGAAACTCACTTCGAGTTCTCAGTTCTCGTTTGGCCGTCATTGAGTGAACAGCGTCAGGAAAAAAAGCGTCCAACCTACCCTCATTATGGCGAAATGTAATAGCTGCAATAAAGTGTTGACCAAAAAATCTCCGGTACTAGAATGCAGCCGATGTCAAAAAGTCGTGCACACCAGTACTGTGTGTACAGGTCTGAGTGCTAAACAACTATCTGCACTTAGAGTCGCCGAAAACCTTGAGTGGACTTGTAACGATTGCAGTTTGAACTCGTCGCGTAAAAAGGCATTTGTCTCGCTCGCTGACTACGAAGAGGAAGAGGACGAAGAATCCAATTCTGCAACGGATAATACCGACATCAAGAAGCTTCTGCAGGAACTGAGGAAGGAAGTAAGCAATATTATTACGCAAGAGATGAGGTCAGTGTCTAATTCAATTCAGTATTGCAGTGACAAAGTAGATCAGTTTTCCGAATCCTTAGATGCTCTGACAGGTCGCTTGAAGGACCTAGAAAAGAAACAAATACACCTCGAGAATAGGAACAAACATCTCGAGCTTAAACTAGAATCTATGGAGCAACGGAATAATGAGATTGAACAACAGCTACTCGCAGATTATGTAGAAATAGCAGGTATTCCGGAAGCAAGTGATAAAGATCTACCCAATCTTGTTGAAAAGGTGGCTTTGAAACTAAATGCATCAAAAGATGAAATCATCTCCGTAAAACGGCTTGGAGCTCGAAACTCATCCGCACCTGGCTCCGTCCTTGTAAAAGTACGTCAAGAGTCTACCCGCCAAACATTGCTACTTTCGGCTCGGAATATAACCATCTCACCCTGTGATCTCGTACCTAACCTACCAGCACAAACGGCTACCGGAAAAATATATGTCCGCGAAGCGCTTACGCCATACAACAAGAATTTACTCTGGCAAGTCAAGCAAGATCTTAAAGGTGTATTCAAATTCATATGGTTTAGAGAAGGTCGAGTACTAGTTCGTAAGAGTGAAAACGCCAAAGTGTATAAGATTAGGTCCAAAAATGACATCAAATCCGTACTGGCGAGCAATAACTAACAGGTAGATAGGTTTTCGTTGCGTATATAGACATATATAGTATCATACATACATACTATCATGGATTTAATCCACGATACAAATGTTACAGAACTATACGATTGTATTAATTACAACACATATCAAAATCAAGTCCCCAAAAACCCCCACAACCTATCTTTTATTCACGTCAATATCAGATCAATTATTAAAAACTTCTGGAAAATTGAATACCTCATATCTATTTCAAATTGTTCTATCGATGTTCTTGTTATCACTGAACCGAATATATCGGACAATATACGATCGCTTTATAATATAAAAGGCTATACAATGTACACAGAACTACGCAAACATCGAAAAGGAGGTGGAATAATAATTTATGTCAAAAACAAACACAAATTCATTCAGAAAAAAACCGCTTCACTTCACTTCGAATGTTTACTAGGATATTTAACCACAACTTCTATCCCAGTAGCCCTCTGTGCAGTGTATAAGCCACCCGATACTTGCAAAAAACGATTCATTTCCGAAATAGATACCATGCTCGGCAAATACACTAACCACGACTTCGTTCTGCTGGGAGATTGTAACATTAACCTAAAGCCTGCGACAGCTACAGATGTGAACACTAAAAATGCATACATTGATGTAATGAGTGGGCACGGTCTCTCATGCGGCATCTATGACCATACGAGAATCGAAACAATGAAACTGAAAAATAAAACTGTAGTCACAAAGAGTTGTATTGATCACATATTTGTAAGATCCCGCATGAGAGACGCGTACACCGCCGCGCTCGGCACTAAACTGGCCGACCACCGGGTGACTGCGCTCACTCTTATTAACGACTCTCGCATACAGGATGCTCCCGTTTACGTAACGCAGTATGATAATAACAAACTTTGCAATCTCTTAGAAGACATAGATTGGGACCCTACTAAATATATGAACTGCCCGGATAAAATATATAGATACATAAGTGACAATATTAAAAGCTGCTACAGCCAATCTGAGCATAGGGTCAAAAAAGGAACTTCAAAGCGAAATTTTTCTAAATGGATTAATAAAAACGTTGTAAATTTATGTCAGTATAGGGACAAACTATATTCAAAATGGATTAAGGACACGAGTGATAAAAAACTAAGAATTAAATATAACAGAATAAGGAATATAACTAACAAAGTTGTAGAAAAAACCAGAAATAAATATTTTAAGTCGGAAATAAACAAATACCGATCAGATACGAAAAAACTCTGGCAAATAATTAATAATATGACAGGAAAAGTTACAAATTCTGTTGATGATGTAATTACAAAAGCGTTTAGTTCACAAGGCAGTCACAAAATGATAGCTAATAATTTTGCCCACGAGTTCGAACATAATATTAATTCTATAATCCCAACTTGTACTTCTGGATTATTAAATGAAAGCGATTATATGCAAACCCTCGACAAATCGGTATTTTTTCCACGGGGTTCAAACTATGACGTATTACAAATTGTCAAAAATATAAATCCACATAAAGGTCCCGGGGTCGACGGGATACGAGCCTGCGATATCGTACGTCTTTCTGATAAAATAATTAGCGCAATTACTAGGTTAATAAACACAAGTGTCGCAACAGGACGATATCCAAAAGAACTGAAGATGGGAATTGTTAGACCCATACATAAAGGTGGCAGCACCCATGACTACTCAAAATACCGTCCGATCACGATACTTCCTATCTTGGATAAAATATTTGAGAAATATATATCTAAAATCATCCATACATTTTATTCATGCCATAGCGTTTTATGTCGCCAGCAGTATGGCTTCCAATCAAATAAAAGCACATCACTGCTATTGTCCCGTTATACAGATGATATAAATAGCTATCTAGACGACAAAAGACACGTTCTTCTAATATGCATTGATTACAGTAAGGCGTTTGACACACTTCGTCATGATCTATTAATAAAACGGCTAGACAACAGCGGTATACGAGGGCACTTATTGGAATGGTGTAAGAATTACCTCTGTGATCGCAGCTATCAAGTAAAGATTGGCACAGAGTACAGTGACAGTGTTACCGTAACAAAAGGGACAGCACAGGGATCAGTTTTGGGTCCGCTGCATTATTTGACCTATGTAAACAACCTCCACAATGTGATTAAACATTGCACAGTATACCAGTTTGCGGATGATACCTGCTTGGTAGCCGCGAGCAGAGACATAGTAGTGGCTCAAACGCAAATCCAATCTGATTTTACTGCCATTTGCAAATGGTCACATGATGCGGGGCTAGTTCTTAATACGGAAAAAACTAAACTCCTTCATATACATTCAAGTCACAAGGCAAACCCTTGTAAAGAAGGCGTCAAAGTTGTAGCCCATAGCCACGACTGTCTTCATAGCGGTAATGCCCTCTGTCCTGCTAGCTGTCGACCACTAAACCAGGTAACTGAACTAGCATACTTGGGACTTGTCATCGATGAAAGATTTAACTGGGCGAAACACATCGATAGAACCTGTGATAGACTACGAGCCGTCTTAGCAAAATTTTACATAATAAAAAACAGAGTTCCGTTTGATGTCCTGTTAACGATGTACAAAGCCTTGGTAGAAAACATACTTTCATACGGCTTGAGTAGCTATGGACGCACGTATAAAACTTATCTAGACCAAATCTATAACTTGCAGCATAGGCTTATAAAGCTTATAGTACCTAGAAAAGTTAAAGCTAAATATAAAGATGACCCGGAAGGACTTTTTACGTTTTGCGGCTTACTAACAATTCATAAAAAAGCTGAATTTATCTTATTATTAGAGCAATACTTTAGATATGAAATCCAAACTTTAACAAGCCATTCTATTATCACTAGGAGTATAACAAATAAAACCCTTGAAATTCCCAGTTATACCAACTTTTACGGCAAACGTACTACTCAGTATATTATTCCTCACATCTTAAACAATCTACCTGCCGAAATCAAAAATAAAATAACGTGTAAAAATATCAAACCCATATTAAAAAAGTATTACATGACTAAAAAATAAACACTGGCATACGTCGAATCGGCCGGTCACCGCGGGAGAGTTCGACCAAAACCCCCCAAGAACAATTATCAAAACAAAGAAATCCATCTACATTTGCACCCTCAACGTAAGATCATTATCTTCTGATCAAAAATATATTGAGCTCAAAGCTGCACTAGAAGATATTAAGCATGATATAATAGGTTTGAGCGAAGTTCGCCGCCTAGGAGAAAAGACTATCGAAGATAACGAATACATCTTCTACTACATTGGCCAAACAAAAGGACTATATGGTGTAGGTTTTCTAGTAAGGAAGAAACACAAAGATAACATCATAAAATATACTGGAATATCTGAAAGGGTGTGCGTACTGGAAATCAAAATAGAAAACCTGTGTTTAGCAGTAATTCAAGCACACGCCCCCACTCAAAACTCATCACAGGAGGAAATAGACAACTTCTACGACGACTTAGCGAAAGCTCATGACTCCACATCTACTGAGTACGTATTTTCCATAGGCGATTTCAATGCTCAAATCGGAATTCCAGAAAAGTACGAACGTTCGGCTACAGGAGAGTATGGTTACGGCATCAGAAGCGCTCGAGGCACGAGACTAATTCAATACGCGCAAGAGTACAACCTAAAAATTATAAATACAATGTTCAAACTAAAACCAAAAAACCGCTGGACATGGATCTCTCCAGATAAAAACACAAGAAATGAAATTGATTATATTATGGCCACGAAGCACCACATGATCTCTAAATATGAAGTACTACCATCTTTCTCTTTTGGATCGGACCACAGACTACTAAGAGCAACAATACACCTAAATTCAACAAAGAAAAGCAGGCACAATTTCACTAATACATCCACTAAGCTAAAAACTCAAGCGGAGCAGGAAACGTACCTTACAAACCTCCACAGCTTTATACCAGAACTTATAAAGAACCAAAACAACTATAACGTGGAGGAGTACTACCATCAAATCATGCACTACATCAAGATAAGTCTAAAAAATATTAAAGGAACACATAAGAACAAAATCCTATCCGCAAAAGCGCTAGAACTCATGAAAGAAAGAAGTGAACTACAAAATAAACCCAAACTAAGCGTAGGTGACAAAAAGAAATTAAAAACTTTGTATAAACTTACTAATAAAGAAATAAAAAGGTGCTACATTACCTACAGAACAACAATTATACAAAGACACCTCAATAATACTAGATCTGCCAAAAAAGCTTATAAAGAGCTAAATCAAGCCAAAACATGGGTTCCTTTTCTCAAGTCAGGCAACAACAAATGCAATTCTCGCACAGAAATCATAAATGCTGCTACTGACTTCTACGCTAATCTATACAGACAATCGGACACACCTAATGAAAACATGGTTTCCTATAGCTACACAGATACTTCTCCAACACACCAGTTTACAGAAAATGAAATATTGAAGCAAATAATGAGACTTAAGTCAGAAAAAAGCCCAGGACCAGATGGAATCACCAACGAATGTATCAAGGTTGCGAAGACTCTACTACTGACACCAATCACTATCCTATGGAATAAAATACTTGGTAAAAAAGCTGTGCCACATCAATGGATGGCATCAGAAATTATACTACTATACAAAAAAGGTGACCCAGCTGATATAAGCAACTACCGTCCTATAAGCTTAATGCCTTGTTTTTATAAACTTTTTGCCTCCTGTCTACTTGAAAGGATAGCCCCAGTCATCGATGCTCACCAACCGATAGAACAAGCTGGTTTCAGAAGCGGTTTCAGCACGATGGATCATATCCAAGTGGTTGATCAGGTGATAGAAAAATATTTAGAATATAATAAACCCCTGTATTTAGCTTTCATAGATTACAAAAAAGCTTTTGATTCAATCTCACACCAGAGCATCTGGGAATCGCTGAAAGCACTAAACATAAATGAAAACTATATCAATATACTAATAAATATTTACTCTAACAGCACAAGCAGAGTCAAACTGGATAGAGTAGGCAAAGTAATCAACATAAAGAGAGGTGTCCGACAAGGAGACCCAATCTCTCCAAAATTATTCATAGCCGTCTTACAACACGTAATGGGAGAGCTGCCATGGTCCAATCAAGGTATTAATATAAATGGATCTTTTTTAAGCCATCTAAGATTTGCCGATGACATAATTTTATTTTCGGAAACCCCTCACCAATTAAATAAAATGGTAAATGAATTAAACCAAGCTAGTATAAAAACTGGTTTGGAAATGAATCTGGAAAAAACTAAAATTATGTCTAACCGCAGTGCCACGCCCATCTCAACAAATAATACTCCCCTCGAGTTTGTCAACCACTACATATACTTAGGAAAACAAATCTCCTTTAGTAAGGAAAGAAATACTGAAGAACTTAACCGAAGAGTCGCAATTACCTGGAACAAGTTCTGGCACCATAAGGAAATACTAAAATCGCAACTTCCGCTACCGACCAAGAAAATAGTCATGGATACAGGACTTCTACCGTGCCTCACCTATGGCTGCCAAACTTGGACATTCGATCTCAAAACCAGGAACAAAATTCAGACTACCCAGAGAAGAATGGAAAGGAGTTGCCTAGGCATAAAACTGAAGGATAGGGTAAAGAACGTTGACATTCGAAAGAAGACAAAAGTATGCGATGCCTTAACTTTTGCAATGAAGGCTAAATGGAAGTGGGCGGGTCACGTAGCCCGTTACAAGGACCATAGATGGACCCTACGGTCAGTAAAGTGGTCTGGGCCAAAAGGCACCAGATCAAGAGGTCGACCAAGGGCCAGATGGGCAGACGAAATTGTAGCGTGTGCGGGTGGAAGTTGGCTAGACAGAGCTAATGACAGAGAAGGATGGCATTCCTTGGGGGAGGCTTTTACCCGAACGGGGTCCATGCATCAAATAACAATTTAATGCAAATATTGTAGTTAATATAAAATAGAACTCATAATTACAATTCAAATTTATATAAGTGTAATAATTGTAATTGAATAGTATAGGTTAATTAAGTTACCAATTATTATCGTTTTTATATTTATTATGCATGGAATTAAATAAAGCTTTATTATTATTATTATACGTCGAATCTGGAGCATCCTATATCTATGTCGAACGAGCGCGCCAACTTCACAGCAGAGTACACGGTTGAATACTTTGGGAAGGGATGGACGCATTGACAACCAACCGACTTGGGTCACAGATTAGGGAACGATAGTTGCATCCAAGTCGAGTAAATGGCAGCTCAGATGTGAATTTGGGCGCGTGCGACGCTTTACACATAATGTGTATCATTATTATAAGGTCGAGAACCCATATCTGTCTGGATAAATCTAACTTAGATTTTAAGGCAGTATTTAAGTATAAATTATGTAAATGTGTTATTATGATAATAAATAAAAAAAAAAAAAAAAAAATAAAAAAAAAAAAAGTAACTTCAAAGTGAGCTTAGTTATAAAATAAATTAATCTCATGATTTCAGATGTGGCCTTAGAAATTTGTATGCCAAAATGTGTCCTCAACTGCTCGCTCACTGCCAATCAAGGGAAATATTCGTACGACCCTGTCAGCAAAGTACTCCTTTGGGACATCGGGCGCGTAGAACTACCTAAACTGCCGAATATTCGAGGAACTGTAAGTATTATTTAGCCTTTTTACCTAACATAGCAGCTAACCATGCCTCATAAGGCAATTCAAAGTTGCACATTGAGAGGGCTAGATTTGGAGTTTCTGATATATAAGAAGTCAGAGCCACTTTCCACTGAGTTCCAACCGCGGAGGGAACGAAATTACCAGCGGGTTAGCTAGTTGAAATCGCAGAAGGCTGCGATTTCAACTAGCTAATCGCAGAAGGGTTATCATATTGATGACCATGCCTGCAATTTCAACTGGCCTCATGACCAGCTTGCAAACCAAGTATAAACCTTTCAAAGGAGTCCATGTGAGAATGTGATGTTAACATTAATGAGCCCCTCGGGCGTGGTGAGCTGGTCCTTCGAGACTGATGTTCGATGAGGCTGAAAGTGTCTCCATTCTCCAGTGGCGACCACGGACTGGCAAGCGCATAGTGAAGGTGATGAGAGTTGTGGGAGGTGGCTGGAGGATTGCTGGTTCCTACTGGTCCTTATAGAGATCACTGAAGGAGAGGTCTGTGTTTAGTTATGGACAGAAACGGCTAAAATTATGATGATGAGTATGCACTATCTAAGGTTCTTTTTGTCACCTGCGAAGCGCCTCAAATAGATATCATACTCGTAGAACACCGATGTCTATCTGATAGTATTCAGCGTCCTTTACTGATTTTATTAAAGCACTACAAAGTTGTGATGATTAGTTTTCAAAAGCAACAAAGTTGTTGTTAACTATTGTCTGCGCTCAGTCAACAAGTAAAAAAAAGAAAAAAAGTTCATTAGGTCGGGAGACCGAAGACACGGGAGACCGAGAATTTGTTCGAGAAATTGTAATTTGACTATTACACAAGAAAAAAAATTGAATAGATTAAACATTTTCGTTCATGAAGCTCATGAAAATTTCGTGAGTTTGACATTATTTATGTATATTATCCGGCTATACTCACGTTTATTGTCGAAGTATTTCGACTTAGGTTCCTATAGTTAGGTTTTAATAAATACCACCAAGAATGTCAAAAAATGCAATGCCCTTTTTACCATAATGCTGGCCTGGTACAAAGAGAGATTCCACTTAAGTGTAATGTTTTATTTATATTCAGGTGTCGGTAGCAACGGGCGCTGACACATCAGGTGCTAATCCGAGCATCAACGTCCACTTTACAATCCCGCAACTGGCCGTCAGCGGTCTTCGGGTCAGTCGTCTCGACATGTACGGCGCCAAGTATAAACCTTTCAAAGGAGTGAAGTATGTCACAAAAGCAGGGAAGTTCCATGTGAGAATGTGATGTTAACATTACTGAGCCCCTCGGGCGTGGTGAGTTGGTCCTTCGAGCCGGATTTAATGAACTTGGTAGTGAGTGAGGGTGTGATATCTGCGAATCTTTGTTATTATTTAGTCCTAATTAAAAATGTGTATCTTACTGCGAGGGTCTAATATCATACCAGAAATATTGAAAAGAAGTGCAACACACAGTTGGATGGTATATTAGAGGCCTGAGGTACTTGATTAAGGACTGATTTAGACCTTTCTCAATATGACTGTAATAAGGATAGTTTGCAGTACATTCGCAAATATTGTGTTGTGTATAGCATTTTATGACAAAAATATGCTTTATATAGTGTAAACTCAGGCCACTTACTGTAGTTCCAATTTAAGTTCAAATTTGATTAAACTACATTTTAAAGTTGAAACATCGTAACTATGCATTTTACGAATATGACAATGTAATGGCAATATAATAAAAATGGCCAAATGATCTTATCCAGCGATATAGATATGATCCAGCTGTACCGGAATTTTGTTGTATAATAAATATGCAAACTGGGTGTGGTGAAACAGCATTAGATACGTCCTTCAGTTTTGATTAAAGTTTCCACATATTTATAATCATAAAAGTAAGCTATTCGTGGCTATGTACCTAAAATGTGAAACGAAAGGAATTTAACCAATTGTTTAAGTGTATAATTAAACGATTATAAATGTTCATATATCTTATATTCTTTCATAATAAATATTATATAAACCACTAAATAATTGTTTTCGTACGAACATACCCATATATCTATATTGCTAATTATTGAGACTCCATATTGTTTGTTAGAATGTTTTTGATAGAGTTTACGTCTTGACGAATCGCTTCCTGTTCGTCGATCGCACAGTATTTGCAGGTGTTGCTAAAGTATCGCTGTACAAGGACAGACATTAGCGCTGGAAACTCCTTTTGTATGTTTGCTTCCACATCCCGTTCCTATAAATTATATGCAATATGAATCTTAAGTCTATATCGTGAGAGTAACATTTACGTCGGCAAAGTGTTTTGGGGTCGCAACTTGGCTGCTAGTGGCATTTTCAACTGAGTGGATGTCCTTTGGAGGTGACGGTGAACCTCCAGTTTAACGTCCAGCTCCAGTCTTCTGTAGTCTTTCAACAACAGTCGTTTGAGCATTTCGGGAGCACTCAGGCGTCACAACATTACGTTTACGCGTAGCACATTACAAGCAAGGTCTTTACGGACCTTGCTTGTAATGTGCTTCAAACATTACAACTGTATTGTTTAGTCTATAATATTGTCAACTGCTAAGTACAATCCTAGAATCTAAGACCATTTTTTTTTTTAGGTAGTGTAAGTATATACGCTAATGTTCCCCTATTACTTTGCCTAATGCTCAAGACGTTTACAGTACTATACCCACGTATGGCAAATAACCCATTTCTCCACGTAGTTCGACGGTTACGATCTTTCCCGCCCTACCTGGAAATAAACGCGGCAAACGAGTTTCGCGTCGACTATAGCTAATATATCACACTAGGGTAAGGTTACTTCAAAGGTAAAAAGGTTTTGCCATTTTAGGTCGATTTCATGGCAGGCAAACTTCTTCCGCATCTTTTACCATTCAATGATCAAGTGTTCAATTGCTATGATGGCAATAAACAGATGAAGACTTCGCTTTGGTGAAGTTGTTATTCAGAGTTTCAGATTTGTTCTTCAGAGTTTCAGATTTAGTCTTAGAGTTTCAGATTTAGTCTTTAGAGTTTCAGATTTAGTCTTCATAGTTTCTCATTTGGTCTTCATCGTTCACTTGAAAGTTGCATCTTACGTATAATGTGATAAACTGTAATTATATAAGCTAAATTTCTTTATTACTTACAATAAAACAACAATAAGAAATGGAGCACAGTGCTCGCACTCCAGTAGTCTTGCACATCTTAGCACGGAGCCAATCTATCAGATTGGCCAGACCTGACGTGGTGGGGATCAGGTTCAAGGGGGAAGGGAGTGTTGTCTGCCACATGTATTCGATGTACACCTGATAAGACAAAAATAGATCAGAAATATAATCTGTCTTCAAAAATTTATCTAAACCTTGACCACACGCAAGAATTAGGCACACGAAGAATTAGGAAAAATATTTAAATGTGCTCAATGACGCGTAATTATAAAAAAAATAGTTATGCAAGTTGAAATAAGTACGATTCTTGATTCCTAAATTAAAAATTCTCGGATTAAAAAGTTATTTGAACCTTTTCATTCACATACGAGTTATTAAATAAGATTAACGTGACATTAGGCGCACAAGACCTTTGATCCTATGCCTCGTCAGGCTATTTTACTAGCTTATGTTCGCAGCTTCGCTTGCGTTATTATGTATAAATTAGATTATCGGATCTATTAGCAGACATTTTTAGATATTGAAATATGATTTTGACTAACGTCGATGTTCTTCGACGACGAGTATTTTCGTGACTATGACCAATTGATCAGTGTAATTTATGGAAACGTCGAGATTGCTCAGTTATAACTTATTATCTGAATCTGCGCGAATAGATGTAATAATATGGATTATACATGGCTCGATTCGCAAAAGTAAAATGGAAGCCCGCCATTTCATATTATTGTAGTTTTATTTCAAAAAAATGTAGAACCTTCTCCAAAGTCTCATACCGGTTTAAAATTCATCAAAATGGGTGCAGCAGCATGCGTGGAGAAAGAAACAAACTCTTAAGAATGTCAAATATAAGATTTGACATTTGACTTTCGACGACCTCCATCGTGACCTAAAAGTGGATCTCGTTACCACGTTCTATAAAAAACATACCGAAGCTCATGAACAAAGACTTCATATCATTTGAACGCCCCAGCTCCTCGACAGCACGGACATAGTGAGGAGATTCAATAGTAAAACATCCTTTGAGTTATTTTGGTGTTAAAATAGTGTGTGCTTTGTACATGGAAGTGCTATCCACCAAGAAAACGTGAACAATGTGCCTTCCCCTTAATAGAGACTATACGATTAGGACAACAGTGTGTGTTACCAGTGATGACTTACGGAACCGAAACGTGGTCTCTGACTATGGGGCTTCTGAGCAGGCTCAGAGTCACACAACGAGCTATGGAGAGGGCTATGCTCGGGGTTTCTCTACGTGATCGAATTAGAAATGAGGAGATCCGTAGAAGAACGCAAGTCACCGATATAGCCCAGCGGATTAGCAAGTTGAAGTGGCAATGGGCAGGGCACATAGCTCGAAGAACTGATGGTCGTTGGGGCCGAAAAGTTCTAGAATGGAGACCACGGACTGGCAAGCGCAGCATAGGACGGCCACCGACCAGGTGGACAGACGACCTGACTAAGATCGCAGGCAAGGGCTGGATGCGGGCCGCTTCCAACAGGTCCTTGTGGAAATCAATGGGGGAGGCCTATGTCCAGCAGTGGACGTCCTATGGTTGAGATGATTATGATTATGATGATGATGATGATGATAAGATTAGGTCTTATTGGACACATTCCTAATTTACTCTAATTAGCAGTTTACAGTTACAATAGCAGTTACAATCGAATTACTTATTGGCCTGGCTAGATTATAGTTTTAATGTGATGACCAAAAATGGAATTACATTAACAAAAAAAATTGATATAACAGTAAAAAAATGATCTCGTAGCTCCGAGCCTTTTGCTTCACAAATAGTATGTAATTGATTACCTCTGTTTTCCTAAAAGTCCACTCTATAGCGACATTGTCCGTGACTCTTTGGAAGGTGTTGGACATTGTAGCTATAAGCATATTCAACACCACTATCACGGATATCACTTCAAAACCTGTAATTATAAACTTTGCTTAGTGTGTCAAAACATACCAAACATATTGTAATTTTTAGACTTTCGCGATTCGAACACATTGTTATTAAATCAACTACGCGCTCTCGCCGATATTGCCACCCGCATTTCTCCAGTCTTCTCGTGACCACGACCAATGCAACTTGTTCGAAACGTCGAGGTAAATAAATTGCTAAATGTTTTTTTCGCGATTAAGCCCCGTTTGATTTAATAACAATACCAAACATATTCTATTCATATGTACGTAGGACTTAAATTGTAAGCAATGGCGGTCGCGGTCGCGGTTTGCCTAGTACACTAGAATGTGGTTGAAACTATAGTCGAAACTCTCTGACTTATTACATTTTTTTTTTTTTAACATATAAGTTTGCGTTTGACAACTGTGTCACCTGATGTTTTTTTTAATTATTATTATTACTTACACCCGAAGCAAAAGTATCCGATACGCTCCGTGTATCCATGTCTGTTAACATTTACATGGCGTCGCTTTGACTCTCGAGTATTTTCCAGTACTATATCAGCACTTTCCAGCGGCGCCATGCAGAATAGCGCCCAAAACAGTGTGTTCAGCGTGTCGGTCAGGCTTGTGAAAGAAGATACCTTTAAAAGAATAACTCATATTAAACAAAGATTGTCCTGTGTGTGTGTCCACTGTTCATGATGCACATTAGATAATTACTTAGTACAGTTTGCAATTGGTCTGTATAGATAGTTAAATTACTGAGCAATTGCGGAAACGCGACTCAATATCGAATGATACTGATAAGGGTAGGGCGCCTTATATACGCTTATGCATCATGAAGTTACTCTAAGCTCTGGGTGATAGGGCAGGTTTCCGGTTAGCACCACATTATGTAAAAAAGATATGCTTAGCTCCTAGTTTTTCTATTACATTAGCTAATCTGCATGTTTAAAAAGATTCTGCGACATCTTTCTCTGCAATCTTGGTCGACTTTTCTTTTAAATGACGCGAATAAGATTTTGATACTATTGCTATCTGGATGATACTGTCAATACGAGTATGGCGGATTCCTGTCAGCACTACACTAAGTAGAAGAAGATAAACGTAGCTCCTAATTTATCTATTACGAAAAACTGCTACCTACCACACAGCGTCTATCTCTGCAGACTAGGTCGACTTTTAATTTACACGGCGCATATAAGATCTTAAAATTGTTCTAACAGTGAAATGTTTCTTTGTGCGTTGCAATGATCCGTGAAATTAAGTTCGTACAATGAGAACTGTTTTAACAGTTGTCTAGATACAGGCAGCCCGTATTGTGTCTAGACTTAATTACGTCGGTTCTTGAGGTACGCTGTGATGCGTAATTGCGTAGATTACGTACGATATATAAACTGTACCGTTATTCAGAATTAACTCGTGAAATCGTGTTGAAGCGCAGGACTTACTCGTATAGTTAATTAAAGTTATATTTTATTATACCTAACTAACCTACCTAACTAAACTATACTAACTAAAACTAAATTATTTCACGATCATCAGTAATCACGATGGAAAGTACGAAAAGGTAACAGTCCTCTACCATGACACCAATGTACGCTAATGTGAGTTACCTAGGCAACACTAGCTCCGCCCGCGGTTTCATCCGCATAGATTACGGTTTTTGCACTTCCTCAGTTATCCCACGGGAACTATACGTTTTCCGGGATAAGTAAAGTAGCCTACCTATATGCTATGGCAGGGTATAAGCTATCTTCATTCCTAATTTCAAGCACTTCCGTTCAGCCGTTTCATCGTGAAGGAGTAACAAACATACCGCTAAACGTCAGAAAAACTATCGCCTTTGTAATATTAGTATGATGAAGAAATATAAGACAAATAAATACTGTATATATGAGGCCTTTTTATACTGTATAGATCTAGCGTTTGACCACTATATTACTTGATGGTTAGTGACGATGTGGTCCATGATGTTATCACGCTAGATCTAGAATGCTCACTGGCTCTCAAGGATTGCCGCCGGAACACACTTGTGTTTGGTGACAGTTTTTCAAACTTGAGGGGGGTAGCTAGCCAGGCGGGTCCTCGAAAGTACCTTACCACCACCATGCTGGGAATTTTTGTAACGATGTTACCTTCATCGGAAGCTCAAGCCGTTGTTGGGGATCGAACCAGTGTCCATCAGTTTGACAGCCAACGCTTCTCCAGCTAAACTATCATCGCTTCAAAAGGATCTAACATTTTAATCGAAATTCTATGTCGTTCTACCTTAATTAAGGCTCCAGCCGGGACTGAGTAATATGTATCTATATACCTGCACCGTCTTCATCCCGAATTTATCTTCATACACCATACCGTCATAGTACTGGTAGAAACGAGCCAGTCCCGCGGCGAAAGCGCTTATTATGATCGCAAACACGATGATGTACTTGTAGATGTCAATGGTCATCTTCCCCAGAGATACCTGAAATTTATTCATATATCTCATATTTTTGGTGGTTAAGGCGATTATGACATGACACCGTGATCTCACAATTTTTTATTTATGCAGTACAGAACAAATGTATATAATAAAGTTAGTACTTAAGAAAGGTACCTATTTAACTACTAAGCCGTAACATGTAATGCCGTAACATTTGTTTGGTCACAATTTGAACTCTGAGCTAGGCATAATCTGTGTTATGGAGTTCGATGCTTCTTTTTAAATGTTAGTGTAACAGTGGTCGGTAAATAATAGTGGAACTATTGTTAATTTCATTGTACTGCAAAAACGTCCTGTATCATCAGCCTTAATAGTTAATTATCTGGCATCCCTAAACTACTTAAACTCTAAACACAAACATGTTCATATCTGTAAAGTCTATTTCACGAAAGATGTTCCTCAGAGGTGGCGCTAGTTTCTTTGTTAACAGATTAAAGCGCTATCGCTACACTCGATGTTGCAGTTAGTTCCACTGATTGCCGCGGGACTCCTTTTGTGAAACGCACTCTATATCATACACTTAGTTATCCAAGTGGCAACAATTAATCAATTAAGTATTAGGTACTCATTTTATTAATTATCGTAGGGTAAGCTTTAGTTAAGCGTTTTTTATAGCAACAGCAGCAAAAAAAGATGTGTAAGAAAGCCTTAGAATAGCCTTTGAATTAATTTTTGTTTCTTGCCAGCAATTATCTCATTGAACGTTTGCAGTAAATATTTTGCTAGGTTATCGCGTTATCCATCTGATGCTTAAGTATCACATGTACCTATCTTACTCAAAGTAGGACAATAAAACAGGTGTGGCCTAGGTCTATTTTAACTAAGCTGGCTAAATCAGATAGTGGATATTTCAAACGACAACGATGCTGTTCTTCCATACTCGGCTAACAAGATGTTAGCAAGTGCCACCGGCGTCCACAAATCGAAATAGACATCACACTGAGTGTGGTCGTAATCAGGATGCTTCTCAAACGGGCCAAATTAAAAGTGGAGTTATTTACTTAGGAATATAAGTCTCTTGGACTTCATTTGGGAAAAGGCGACGAGATGCTTTAAACAAGTACTTGTTACGTGAATAACAGTTGAAAAGGACCTACTACCGTACGGTAGAACCATTTGGTACCATCAAAAGGAATATTTTTTTTCATACTTCAGTGTAGTAAACGGACTTGATTTATATTAAGAAACTAGTACCTATATGGCTAGTTATAGGAAATACTTTATTATTAACTATGTCGACAAATGACAAGGCCTTGTGTAATTCAAGTTGTAAGGCATGGCAAGTAATTACCGCAAAAAGAGTATGGTGCGATTTCGACTTAGTACCATTAAATATGTGAGATTAGTAATTTATTTGATGGTACGAGGTGAGCGTTTAGTAAGTAATATTTTTTTTTATATTTGGAAGGTCGTTGGCCCGTATCTCATTTGTTAGACTAGACCTAGAGGCCTAGGCTAGAGCTAGTTACGTCGCTAGAAAAATAATACAACCAGACTAGAAAGTGTCAGTGCCTTTACGTGAAATTTCTTACTTATTCATCACTGAAAGCTCAAGTACGAAGTGCTCGATAAGACTGTCCGATTGGTAGCGCTGAACTTCACAATTACTGAGTAATCGCTTCGCACTTCGCACCTCTTCTTCACCATATTTTTGCGAAGCAAAATACAACGCACTCAACTGTATCCATACGTTACAGTTCTAGCTTAGAAGAGATGGGTTACCATGTTGTATCGCAGTGCAAAATAGTTCTATTCAGTACCGTACTGTAGTATTAATGTACGCTATTCAATTAATAAACGTGACGACACAAACATTTCTGTGTCTGGGTGTGTATATGTATATATCAGTCATCAGGTTACCATAGTACAGGCTCTGCCTAGTTTGGGACCTGAAGACCTTGTGTGAATGTTAACCCATATTATTATTATTATTATATTATTACTTCACATACTCGTATTATTCGGGTTAAAAAAATGTTTAAAATACTTCGCCCCCTTACTTAGCCTCTGGTAACGAATTATTTGCATACTTGCAGTGGCCCTAGTTGGTAACTGAGCTGGCACAAGTACATCAGTCGGAAGAATGCGAAGATCGTCGCTAGGCAAAATGTTCCTTCAGCTAGTAGAGTCGGGTCGTACTGGTCCCAATATTTTCGCTCTGAAATATTGGAACAAGTATTACAATTTTATGATAGTTTTTATTCAATTTAAGCATCATTGAGGCACTTATGATCGTCAATAAAACAAATAATGTACGAAGACAAACGCTGCTTTCAAAAATAAATGAAGCCACACCGAGAAGAAGCGGCAAAAAACTCAGACCATTGTTTACAAATATAGTTTACAATGTTTTCATTACAGTACCTACATATTCACACAACGTGTGATGCATTAGGTATTACGGTGACTTGGCAGAGATGGAGGAGTCTAAACATTTTCTTCTTTAAAAAAATGTCTTACATCATAATATGCTTTATTAATTACAACGTTTATAGCCAGTTTGAATTTCCCTTCTGTAACCTCTGTCACGTTTATGGGGTTTCTATTGTGAAAACGAACGAAAGAAGGTTTTATTCGTCTTGACTAATCTAACACTAGGCACAATTATTTTATTATGCATCTGTTCTGAAATTAAAGTTCTAACTTTAAACATAAGTAAATGTATAATCTTTAACTTTATTAAGTAAGACAAACATGAAGTTACGAAGTAAATTATGAGTGGCCTTCTTAAATAAATCGGTCTGCTTTTGTACTGCGCATACGAGAACGGTTGCAATAAATTCTTGATTGTGTATTTTGTAACCAGAAACATAGTAAACGAAACATTCAATATAAAAAAGATAGACCTATTTTAAAGACTTCGTCACCAGCATCGACTTCAGCAGCTGCCATAGACCATAACATGAAGGTGAGCCAGAAAAGGGAGAGCATAATGATCTCTGCCAAATTCCACATGGCTGTGAAGAACCGACGCGGACCCTGCATGAGACACATCCGGATAGCTGAGCAGGTGTAACCGCACACGTACAGGATTACTGGAGCTTCTGCACCTGGGGAATTTATTCATTCAAAAGTCTGAAATAAAAACTGATATCAAAATATTTTGCTCATGGTACCGACTTCGACCAGTTATTTAATACTTGTGAGTGTTGAAGTCGGTTCAATTTTTTGGTAAAATTTCTTTTTACACTCTTTTTAGTGACCTTTGTTACTCATGGGATCAATTGTCATTGTGGCGTAGGTATGTTCACCGATGTCTTCATCCGCTACTATATAATCGTGTATGTATAAGCACGCATTTTTCAGTTTTTGTAGTTTAACTCAAAAACTGCTTGTCTGATTTTGATGAAATTTAAATGGGACCACACGGGAAGCACCAGCTTTCAAATAAAAAAAGAACGATCAAAATCGGTTCTCCCAGTGCAGAAGTTATGGGGTAACAATCATAAAAAAGAAAACAACATATGGGTCGAATTGAGAATCTCCTCTTTTTTTGAAGTCGGTTAATTAAATGTCCTTCGTGAAAATCATTGGCCACTAATGGGCGGATCTTTTTTTGAATTTAAAATCATTGGCCACTTGTGGGTGGATCTTTTATTGAATATTTTAACTATTATCTGTCAATCTTCTTGTGTTTTGAACAATGGACGTTTTGCGAAAAGCGCGATCGTTCACATAGCTGCTAGAGTCATGGACTATTTTACAACTTTAGGGGTACAAATCTGACCGCATCCTCGGTACAGCTTAGATTCAGCACAACGCGTTATGCGATTTATTTTACTTCCCACGCTTAAAAAACAATGCTTCTTGGGCCGTCGAAGATTTCCGCGTTTATTTTTCAACCTCTTGCAAGATACTTTTTTCATTGTACAAAGAGGTCCGCAGCAAATATTCTAAAAAGTAGTCAATTTTTTTTTTAACTTTGAACTATTTTTATTTCACTAATTATTTTTGGAACAGCCCAAGTAGTCTGGAATAGCATAGACTTTACCCCGAAAAAATGTAGGGTTCAATGGGATAGCTGAGGTGACGAGAAAACCACACGAGTGAAACTGCGGGATGCAGTTAGTAGGTAGCTGCAAACTTTGTAAACTTATAACTTTTAAAAAAGAATTTATTAACTCAATGTGAGCACTGCTAATTCCTTACCTTTAGTAGTCTGAGAATTCAATGTGCCTATAAAGTGTGTAACGGCAGCTTTTATTAGGTATAGTTCCATAATGTAGGCTATTCATGTCGAATGGTTCAAACGTTATCGAAGCTTGATCGAGTTATAAAATCTATCAGCTATGTGTCTCTCCTTATCATTGCCTAATCAGAATTTAATCTTGACAGTTATAAACGCATACTTTGAGATTGTGGTCATCAGGTTATATCTGGTTGTAGAATTCAGGTTAGAAACATTAAAAAGTTTTTTTTTATAACTACATAACATCATCATCATAATATATTTTTAATCAGCATGTCGCGAATTTGATAAATAAACGTGTCTACCCAGATAACTTTCAAGACTTTGTTTAAAAAAGGTATGTATGAATAGAGCCTATATTATTATCACATATCATATTATTATAGTCATTGGCCTTTATGGAGACTCATTGCCAATAGCGAAAATCGTTCAGAACTTTTTGGAGCGCAGCAATAATTGGAGCTATGTGTAGATCTTGTATTTTAACCAATTAGAATAAATGAAATGAAGCGCCTGTTTTTAATGTTATAATAAATATGTAGGTATCTGTTTGAATTTATAAAATGCAATATATGGCGCTTTTTTGGTATTAAATGGAACACACATAACTTAGGATTCAACAGCAATATAAGATGGATGATGTCATTTTTAACGGTTTTGGTTTTACGAATAGTCCAAAAACATCCCATAATGGCAATAATTTCGCCAACAAATAAACTATATAAATCGAAAGCCCGGAATCCATTATTAGCATTCTGTTTATCAACGAAGACCTTTGTATAGGCATGCCGTAAAGCACCTAACGGTTTGTACCGGCAGTTGTTTTAGAGAGCTTTAGGGCGTTGTTATTGTTAAACGCGTCATCGCTGACGATTAAGTGAGCAAGTGTTAAAGTTGCCAGTAAGAAAACGAAACTTAAGGCTAAATTAAAACTAACTTTAAAAAACTCTTAATTTGTTATTTAGCAATGGTCAAGAAAGTTAGATTTTTAAACAAATTTTTTTGAAAGTCCTACATGTGTAATTGATAAATTTAAAAAAAAATACCTGTTATGAGAACAGTTCATGTAGGTTAATTCTAAATGTACAAAATATGATTTCGTTTACTGATGTAGTAAAAAATATGTTCGAGCGATCATATAAAAATCTGGTGGTTGGTAACGACAAATGCGCTTGTGCTGAATCCTACACTAGAAGAAAGTAAAGAGTCTAAAAACGTGATTAGTAATTTTCTTTGAGCCCGGATGTTATCTGTGTATTTAGATAGTAATTGTAATATTTTATATAACCACTTTTTGATTTGTCCCACCCTCTCTCGCTGTAAACACCCGCGCGCCTCTGTAATGTCTTTACAAAATCGTACCTGTATTAGGCGGGCCACGTTGTAATTTTGTTTTATCTTGATTAGATATATAAAATACCAAAGCTAGAAAGACGAAGTAGGACGCTGCATGAGTGATCAGTTTGTTTAACGGAATCTGGTAATATTTCAGCAGCCGATGTCGCGGCAGCACCTGAGGACAGGGAAGTCAGTTTTTTGACAAAATAACTAGAAACATTAGCAGCAGCGCATGATCAGCTAATGAAGTTTTCGTGTTTCGCAGTCACTGATTTGAAAAAGTGTACGTGGCCTACTTTCATAGAAGATGGCCACTCGCTTTTTCGTTTTAAATAACAAGCAGACGGGCTGTCTGTAGTCCGACAGTAAGTCTATGGATATTTGTAACACTACGTAGTCATCCTTTTATATAATACTAGCTGCGCCCCGCGGTGCTACCAGCGCTGTAATAGTACGTGGTATTGACGATTTTCGTGTCTTCCCGTCATTGCACGGGAATAATCAATATTTTCGGGATAAAAATGTGTTATTCCATTTAGAACCTATCGTCATTCCAAAATTCATGACAATCCTTCCAGCCTTTTCCGCGTAGGAGCGGAACGTTAAAGTGACTTATAAAGTCGATTCTGATTCAATATTATGGATCCAATCTTAGAATATATCCAATAAAATGAAAAAAAGTTTTCAAACCGGTTCACGAATGAGATAAAATAAAAACAAATTAAATGAGAACTTTCTCCTTTTTTTGAAAAGGCGTTTAATAATAGCTATGTCATAAACTAATGCAATTGAATCTTACCATACAAAACAGTAGAATTATTGGTAACATGAAAATGCGACACAAAACAATCATCATCTTGGCCACAAACGATTTACTGCGCCAACTATGCCAGTCGCCCAACCAATACGATTCCAACACCTAGAAACCGAAACAATTGAACAGAAGTAGTGACCGACTTATCCGAATAACAGTTCGATACAAATGCACGGTAATACAGTAATATCCACCTATCACGGCTCTAATGTGTGTAGTTAAGAGCAATGATATGCAGTATGTTTAATTTTGTGCGTTTTAATACCAGCTGGTCAAATGTGTGGCATTGTAAAGTGTTCTAGTTTTTTGAACCAAACATTTAACATTTGATCAGGGGGCAGTAGCCATTTCCCGATAGTCAAATGTTTTTTTGAGTTAAGTACATTAGTGATTCGTAGTCAACTGGATTAAGCGTCCCCTACGTACTCTGATGAAGCCAGAAATCTACCAACGATTGGGAGGAAACATAAAAATATGAGTTTCAGAGTAGAAGATGTAATTCAGTAGAGAAGGGTCGTGAAGTTGCAGACAGGTATGGAGTTGATGTAAGTCTACTTGTGAGGGAGTTAGCTCGAGTTGCGTTCAGTGGGCCGCGCGGAGTACTCGCGGAAGATGCTAGAGTACTAGTAGCCATACTATGGATGGGTGATCGCTTGTGTCATTTTCAACTGGGCGCTCCCGTGTTTCATAGCAAGTGAAGCCGTCAGTTCCGGTTTTTGTTTTACGATAACAATCGTTAGGCTAGTCGGATACCCATGGGTTGCCTCGCAATTTCAACATTGGGCTAGCCTCTAGCCTAACTGCTAACCCGCATCGGTCAGCGTATGTTATGTTACTAAAGTCTGTGAGGAAGACTCGTGTTCCTGCAGTGGGAATGTATTGGGCAAATGACGCACGTTAATAAAATTGTAATTGGAAGAAATCGCTTTAAGCGGTAAGGCCGCCCTTTATGTCAATTTATTTATACGTTTTTATGTGTGCGCCTTTATGTGTGTACTTTGAAAATGGTGTTCAAATAAAGAGTTTCCTATCTATCTATTCTAGCTAAAAATATTTTATATGTGTCTGAAAACTCGCGAGTTTCTTCGATAATTGTAATCTAACAAACCGACTAGGACTCACGTGGTAAAACTGGAAATCGGAAAGTAATTTTCCAGTATTTACCACGTGAATCCTAGTCGGTTTGTTAGATTACAGTATTGTATATGGTAGTCGAGAACGTCCAGTAGGGTACTCTACGCCTTACCTGCTGAGTATTGGGATGGGCGACGAATTCCCACTGTTTATAGGTCACGGCCATGAGGAGACGGGGGAGAATGAATTGTCGCCGTCCTTCGCACCCGGCTGTTTGCTTGAGAATTTGTTCCACTTCGCTAGAGGTTCGGCAATTACCTTCAGAGAACACAAAGCGTACGTAATAACTTTATACCGACTTCCATTAGGTGCTTATCTGAGGACTTCTAACATCTTTTTTTATATATCACACAGACCCCCGTACTAGGATTCCCTGTGTCGCGGGAGGCTTGGACACACACAATCATCCAAGACCCGGGACAAACACCTATACTCATCGCAAAAATATTTGCCCCTGCCGGGATTCGAACCCAGGTTCCCGGAGACACAGAAGTCAATGTTACTGATCACTGCGCCACGGCGACCGTCAGTAGTTGTATCTTGAACATAAAATTTTAATTTTAATTTATTTTTTCAATTCAAATTCAAAATATTTTATTTGTGACACACAGGTTTATAAATAAAATAGATGTCAAAATAGTATACTTAGTGCAAGCTGTGACTAGCCATATTGGCATACAAATAATAAATTAGAATAGCTTTACGTCAATTACACTCAAGATAAACTCTTTGCACAATATTGTGATGATAGTTACTTTTGTGAACTATCATGTTACCGACATCAACAAGTTATCAATTTTTGATTGGAAATTCTCGTGAGTTTGACACATTATTATATATATGAGGTATCTGGCGTTACTCACGTTTATAGTCGAAGTTTCGACCTAGGTTTCGAGCATGTCCGATGCTCATCCTCAGCTGAGTTTACGCTGCCAGATCGCGGCGACCACCATCTGGCAGCGTAAACTCACATGAGGATGAGCATCGGACATGCTCGAAACCTAGGTCGAAACTTCGACTATAAACGTGAGTAACGCCAGATACCACATATATATAATAATATCAACAAGTTATTTCATAGTTTTCAGGTTTGAAATCAGTTCCATTTATTGCTAAAAATTTTTTTTTACCTTTTTTTAGTGAGCTTTGCTACTCATGGTATACAGATTTGCGAAAAATGAAGAAAATATTTTGTATATCGAAATTGTTGAAGTTATGAGGTAACTTATCCTCGGACATTTTTTTAATGAAATTCTAATGGAATTACGCTGAAAGTATATTCTACAGTAAAGAAACAAAAAAAAATTTTTTTTGACGATGATAACTCAGCGGTTTGGGAGCGTCGGCTCTCAAACTGACGGACGCCGGTTCGATCCCAATCAACGGCTTGAGCGTCTGGTAAATATAATACAATTGTCAAATTCCTAGCATAGTGGTAGGGAATTTTCGAGTAACCTGCTAGGCTAGCTACCACGCTCAAGTTTGAAAATCTGTCACCAAACACATAATGTGTTCAAGCAGAAGTCCTTGACAGCTAGTAAACATCAAGGTCTAGCGTGGTACATCTTCGACCACATAGTCACTGACTATCAAGTGAAATAGTGGTCAAACGCTAAATCTATAAATGTATGAATAAAAGCAATATAATAAAATAACCGAAGTCCATTGGATAAAAATTGAGCTTTTTACTAAGTGTAAAGAGCAATATATCCTAAATATTTATGTTGCGTAAATACGTTAAAGACGATTAGTACCATAAAACAAGTTAAAATATTACCAACCTATCAGACCTACACCGAACTCTCTGACTTTGTCTTTCAGTAGGTGATACTCGGCAGCCAAATGCCTGTAGGACGCTGCATTAGCCGCTAACTCTTCGGTCAGGTAGAACGCTTCAAGGATCGGGTCCGAAGTGACGTGGACGATGTACGCCGGCGAGGATACGGCTCGGTACACCGACAGGCGGGCCCTGCTCGCGTGCAGACCGTCGTCGTTCACCGCGCAGGTTCTCGGAAAATAGGTATTATATCACTATAACGGTGCGCTGTGAATCAGAACTCGGAGACAAGACATGCTTGATACGTGGGAGTGGCTGGTTGCGGTCAAACTGCATTTTGTTAACTATCTAGCTACGCCCCGCGGTTGAACCCGCGTGGTGAATGTGTTAATCCTGGGTATAAGCTATTTCCATACCAAATTTCATCGAAATCGGTGTAGCCGTTTGAGCGTGAAGAGGTAACAAACATACACACTTACACACAAACTTTCGTATTTGTAATATTATTAGGATAGGATAAAATATTAATAATATAATATATAATTACTAATTGTTTTTCTCGCGATCAAGCCCTGATTGATTTATTAATAGTACACATAGTCAATCAACTTAAACCTTATTAAGCTGAAAAGACACTAAAAAGCAGTAACACCTTTTTTACATATTTGCCTACAAGTACAACGAATCGTGTCGAAATATACCAATAAACTGACATCCGTTTAAATTCAACGTGTGAATGTAACGTTTTACCAGCATCTGGCATACATAAGAATGCGGTCAAAGAAATGATATTATTTCATTCGCTCAATTGTTACTTACTTGCAACTTATACAGTCACAAACTGGCGAGTGGGGCCGTGTAATGGTATGACCGCGTGATATCAATAGCATCACGATTTCATAGTTGTTAATCTGTGCTGCAAGAATTAGAGGAGTTACGTGCGCCGGGAATATTGTCGAGTGAGTGTAGCCAGCGAACTCTAGACCCGGAGAAATTTTCTTTACAGCTTCCAAAAGGATAACTGCGAACAATATTTGAATATGCTACAAAGCCTGCAAGCGGTATAATTCACATTAGGAGTGAAAGTCAGATACTTACCCAATATTTTTATACAGTTATCTCTTATGGCGTGCAACACCGTGTCACCGATTTCCGTGTGCGGATATGTTAAAAGAAATTCCACCATTTCTTCGGATCTGTTTCGGACGGCGATGTGAAGCGCTGATATACCCTACATAGAAGTGTTAAAGTGATTGTTACATGTGATTATAACCATCATACCTTGGAATCAAAGTGGACAGACTGACCTGGAAGTTTATGCAATTTATGTTCAAAGATGGGTGATCTTCGAGATATTTTTTAACGCTTGTAATATTGTTCTCAGTTACAAGTTGTAAAAACTCTGCCTCGTTTGCATGCAGTTTTGGTAAATATATACAACACTTTTCTTCTTTCTTTTCACCAGGTTTTCTTTCGTCATTCTATTAAAATGTTTTTGATGAACACATTTAGTAAGAAATACCAACAAGCATTAGAAGGACCGACATATAATTATACAACTCGAATAAGTATTTCGATACTTATATATGATATCTTGGATTTATGTATCCAACAGATTGACTTGCAAATAAATATATAAGCAACAATTCTTACCGAATCCATTTTTATGTAGTTAGCTCTTATACTAGGCATTAAAAATCTAGGTCTATTTTGTAAGAGAGACCTTGATTTAGGTAGATTCAGGAGGCTCATTTCTTCAGACATTCTACTGTAGTTGGAATTAGAGTTACCAATATCTCTATGCTCAAACACTTTCAGAACTGCATACTCATTTATTTTATTGAGCTCCGGTGCTTTAGACTGCTTTGCTAAGGAAGTATTTAGAAAAGACTTCGAGTGGTTTGATATTTTAGAGTTGAGTCTGCTATTGACAGGAGTCGGAACACGATGTTGGTAAATTGAGTTGCTGATTCTGGAAGTTCTCAGTGTGGTCTCCGACTGTTGCTCTTCTGGTGCCCTGCGGAGTGGAATACTGGGCAAGCTGTGATTTTCTATCGAATCACTTAGAAATGACACCGATGACTTCATCACTTGGTTGTTATGCTAAAGTTTCTGTTTCATTTGTCGGCCACAGCCCACGAAAGGTCCACGTTATGTCGTATAGCCTTATAAAACTATGTTTATTAGGTTTACAGTTCAGATCAACCCATAGGTTCACAGATAATTTCTCGTCTCTAACTAGGACATACCTATATTACATTATTTACGCGATGATATTAATAAAGAATGGTGAGAAAGTAGTATGTAAGTATTTATCTATAATTTGAAAGAGAGTAACTTGTCGTTACACACGTAAAGATCTCAGACAAAATATTCTTCTTCTAGGTACAAATATTTATAATATACTTCACACATGAATCAATACATCTCATGACATTTGACAAAACGCCATTTTGTTTTTTAAAGATGAAAAAAGGTAGTAGGTGTATATCTATTCTATTGAAGTCTCATTACAATTTAATACATTTTAATTAAAAAATAACATACAGTAGTATAAATATATACATAAGATTTGAGTGAGTACGTGATACAACTATTGAAAACCGGTTTTCTCTTTATTCATATCATCAAAATTACACACAATGATTTTGTCTCTAAATTCCATAAGTACAGTTTGAATAGAGAACCTCCTCTTTTTTTTGAAGTCGGTTATAAATATATTTTGTAAGAAGATTCCAAAAAAAGTAGATCGATTATTAATTTAACATCATAAGCATACCGACCGCGGATCGCGATACGAATAAATACGTTAACTGTACAATTAATTTAATTTTAATTTTTTGGGCATTGATATGTAACCTGTTGGAAGCTGCCCGCATCCAGCCCTTGCCTGCGATCTTAGTCAGGTCGTCTGTCCACCTTGTCGGTGGCCGTCCTATTATATTATATTGTGGGCAGCTTTCAACAGGTCCTTGTGGAAATCAATGGGGGAGGCCTATGTCCAGCAGTGGATGTCCTATGGCTGAGATGATGATGACGATGATGTAACTGTTATACTACTTTTTTTTCTTTGCGGTTACGAAATTGGTAATGTATGTCGCTCTATTGAAATGTTTGTTACAGCCAGTATTTTGTAAATTTAGTTCACTACACTCTATCAGTCTTATGTGAAATCCTTTCTGACATAATAAAAGGTCCTTCAAAATAAACGGAGCTACCGCAAAATAGACAAAAATAGTATAATGATTTCTGATGATCACAAATACACACGTGTACTGATTAAGAATCGTCGAATCAGTAGGACATTATCTTTAAACGATTTCGTGCGAAACTTTTATATGAATATGTGTCGGGTGAAGGTAACACCGTTATCAAATTCCCAGCATGGTGGTAGGGTACTTACGAGTATCCACCTGGCTAGCTACCTCCCTCAAGTTTGAAAAATTGACACCAAAGACATAGTGTGCTCGAGAACCAGTAAGCGTTCTAGGTTTAGCGTAACAACATCTTCGAACACATCGTCGCTGACCATCAAGTGTGATAGTGGACAAAAATCTATACAGTATTAAAAAAGTGTAGGCATTCATGAGAATTGCCGTATTACTAAAATACTATCAGCTTAGTAGTAACTGGGACACTGTCAGTGAGGTGCAATCATGTTGGCTCGTAGATTTGCTCGGTATACAGTTCCAAAAATGTTAATCAAAGCTTACTGTACATTTATCTGCACATGCCGTCTGTGTGCAAAATATACACAAAAATCTTTCAATGCGCTCGCGCATGCAATACTCCACGAGACTCCACGATTCTGTGGCGCGTCAGGGATGTTTACTGATGCGCGCACTGATGACTTCTATGCCATTGTGTAAAAGAATTTGAATTTGAAGCGATGATAGCTCAGCGGTGGGAGCGTCGGCTGTCTAATTGACCGACGCTAGTTTGACGACCACCAACGGCCTGAGCTACCGGTGAAGGTAACATCTTTATCATATTCCTGGCGTGGAGGTAGGGTCCTTTTGAGTACATGTCTAATTAGCTAACTTAACGGTAGTAACCCTTAACCTTGAAACAAACACTTTGACTTTTGACTGGCCGATTGGCGCAGTTGGTAGCACTCTGCCTTCTGAGCCGCTGGTCCCGGGTTCGATTCCCGGATAGGTCAAACATTTGTGTGTATGAACATGTCTGTTTAACCTGTGTCTGGGTGTGTATATGTATATAAGTATATATATCAGTCATCAGGTTACCATAGTACAGGCTCTGCCTAGTTTGGGACCTGAAGACCTTGTGTGATAAAAAAAAAACACATTGGTGTGTTCTGCATTTTATTGAATAATATATCTTTTATTTAAGGGGCGATGCCTTATTTTTTATACTGAATAGATCTAGCGTTTGACTACTATCTCACTTTACATTTTTCTTTTTTTTCTTTATTAAATTAAAATATTAACAACTCAGCGATCCAGCCATCTAGCGTGGTATTGCTGCTAGTGTCAAGGGTACCCTTGCGCCAGGAATTTTAAGAGGTGGGTTATTTGACTAGTTATATATATTTAATAATGTTATATTTTGATTGATAATTATATTTCCATATATAATTAAATTACTTACTCAATAAAATAAATAGAAAAATATTATGGTTTTATTTGTTTAATTATAATTAGCAGCGGTTTAAACATAAGTATATCTTAAAAATATTTTATGGCGTGATTGTAAGGCTTCACCGTTTTTTATTCAGTTGTTGATTTGTTGCCATATTATACGAGTTAAGTTTTTTTTAAGTACGGGTATTTCATATCCCTATTTCTAAACTCCTCGGATTTTTCATTGTTTGTTCAATTTTCACTATACATTGTATACAGGAGTGCAAAGTATGAATACGATCTATACAGGATCTGAAAAAAATAATCACATTAAAAGTAACATTCGCATGCTCATTACAATACCCATGTTTCAAAAGAGCCTACCCTACTCTACCAGCCTGGCATAACAACTCGACATATGTGAATAAACACTTCATCAATTGTGATACTTTTTTTTAACCAAATTTTATTTTTATGTTGATGGTCAGTGATGATTTGATCGAAGGTTATAAAGCCGAATTTCGGAGTACTAGCTAGTCAGGCGGGATTTAATAGTATTATATACTTATATTACTTATACAGTAGTATTTCTTGAGGATGCACATTAACTTTTTTATTACTTTACTTTTATTACCTATAAAAAAGTAAACCTATAATACCTATAATATAATAAAAGTATAAACCTATAATACAATAAAAATACAATAATAAGTGTGATTTTTATTATTATAAATTTATGTTGCATCCTAGAGGAATTATTTATTTTTTTTGGGATAAAAAATTAACTTCGTTTTTAACCCAAAGGTTATGCCTACATGCCAAATCCAATTAAATCTATCAACCCGTTAAGTTGTAAAAATGTATCACACACACACATAAATACACACAACTTTCACATGTGTAATATTTGTGGTAATGGTATCAATCATAGAATCACTATAATGTATCAATGTCCTTTCCAAAGAAAGATTCATACCGACGAACACCAGATCGACGGCAACCCTTCACGGTCTTTAGCTATCATCGCTTGATAAATAATGCAATTTAATACTTACCGCTGAATAAGTAACAAGGGTAATATTGGTGAAATTCATAGCTGTGAAAGCTATTGGCTTTTGAGCTCTGTAAAAAAATTTAGTAACTATTATAATAACACACCCTATAAATAATAATTACGAACAAGCAGTAAAATGGTCTAAAATCAAAAAATGTCACACTGATGCATTTACATTCCTAATTAATTTATCATCAATAGCTTCTACATATCTAAGAAAAAACCGGCTACACACACTCAACCTTAATATCGTATCTAATTAATGCCGACAACGTTTCGAAGGTGTAAGATCTCCTAATTTATAGGCATGCACCCACTTGGATAGTGCCCGAACTCTTAGTGTTTTTCTCATACTCAGACCCCCGTACTAGGATTCCCTGTGCTGCGGGAAGCATGGACACACGCAATCACAGCACACAAACATCCAAGACCCGGGATAAAATACCTACACTCCTCGCCTAAATGTTTGCCCCTGCCGGGATTCAAATTCAGGGTCCCGGAGAGACAGAAGTTATATCACTGACCATTGAGCCACGGCGACCGTCAAAGTGGATGCATGACTATGAACAAGGATGTCTTATACCTCCGAAACGGTGTAGCCACCTTTTGTTTTTTCTTCTTATATTGCGTAGTACTCACGAGAGTTTTCAAACTTTAATTTAAAATATCTTTATTTTATAATTGTATACCTACTAAAAGAATCGAGCATTTTAGTTTGTACCTTTTTATAAGAAACAGCAACGCACGACGACACCGAGGGCTTGTTACATACCAATTGCTTTTGTAAGCTGCCATCGCGACATCAGCATTCTAAAAGAATTATGTAATAAGTAAAACAAAATCCTTTTTTATAGCCCTTAGCTATATATATATATATTTTACTTGCGTTTGACAACTGTCTTAGTGACGATGTGGTCTAAGATGTAGCACGGAAGCCTAGAAGGTTCACTTCACTCATGACGTGAAGAAATAGTCACTTATTAGGTGACTATTTCTGAGTAAAATCTTTTATGCCTATTTGTCAGCCTGGACAGCAGTTGGTGACATGCTGCTTATATTTTAGCAAATACTTATTAGACATTTTAGAAAGAAATAAATAGCATATGAAGGTCGGGCGCTGCAGCTATACAGTAAAGCTCAACCTTTCAATCCAGCTGGTACTGTAAATACATATATATAACTAAAAATATCCTAAATGTCTGGGTCTAGGACTAATTATTTCTTTAATTTCATCATAATAAATTAATAACACCGTTATCAAATTCCCAGCATATTGGTAGGGTACTTTCAAGTGCCCGCCTGACTAGCTACCACCCTCAAGTTTGAAAAACTGTCACCAAAACACAGTGTGTTCAGGCAGCAGTCCTTGAGAGCCAGTTAAACATTCTAGGTCTTATGTGATAACATCTTAGATCACATCGTCATTGACCATCAAGTGAGATAATAGACAAACGCTAGCCTATCACTGATGATGATGATGATGATGATGCATTCCAAGCCGATTTCGGCTATGGCGACCAATTGCTGTTTCTGGGTAGTTACCGGTTGTGCGTTCTCACATGGCTGATATACCCAATTTTTGCAGTAAATGTTCGAGAACAGGAGCAGCATGTGAGGACGTTCTTAACATAATTGTACACAATGTTGGAAGGTGGTCTGCGCTTCAGTCGGTCCCGCTCGGAGTCAAGTTCGCTTCTTCGACTGTCCTCAAATGCATACACATTTGCATGCACTTTTTGCCTCCATTCTAAGCAACTGCACACGACAGCTTCCGACTCCCATGATGAAGGCTCAATCCCACATCCCTTTATATGTATAGCCTATCACTATCACTATCACTACATAGTATAAAACAAAGTCGCTTTCTCTGTCCCTATATCCCTATGTATGCTTAAATCTGTAAAACTACGAAACGGATTTTGATGCGGTTTTTTAAATAGATAGAGTGATTGAAGAGGAAGGTTTATATGTATAATAACATCCATTAATGACATAGGCTATATATTTTATACCCGTGCGAAGCCGGAGCGCGCCGCTAGTACAGGATAAAACAAAAACAAAATAATGATAAAAATTAAAATAATGATACTTGTATACGAACCGCATAAAAGATGTCATCGGCATACCAACACAGCATGCCGATTTGAATGAGAGCTGATCCAAGGAACAGCTTGTTACTCACTGCCATGAAAGGTTCCAGTAGCTGAAAGAAATAAGAAGCATAAAAATATTAAATCATAATTGTAATGTAACAAACCGACTAGGACTCGCGTGGTAAACACAGGAAAATTACTCGCCGACCAGTTTCGACCTAGTCCTAGTCGGTTTGTTACATTACCATTATGGAAGAAACTCGCCATAGTTTTCAGACTCAAATAATAAATCATACCTAACCAAATATCAACTTTTATAAAAAACTCATACCACAATTACAAAAACGACGCAGCATATGTTAACTGAGCTCAACACGACGTTGGCAAAATTTGATGGCGAGAAGGCATTCTCTAAGTCATTGCAGTACCTAAAAATATTCATAAGTAAAATTATCAAACAAACACTTTCACAACATTACATAACAAAAAAAATATTAAAGAAAATTATAAATTATCAAATGAAATAAAATAGGAATTCGTACACGGAAATCACTAGTAATTGCTCTCAAAATAAAATGTCATAAAATTAATAATAGAAATTTAAATGAATAAAAGTAATGTTTCGTTGAGATTTTAACGATTACTTTTCATTTAAAAATATAGAAAGAAAGAAAGAAAATACATTTATTCAAAACATAACGCAACAATTACGCTAAATTTACAAACAACACATACAATAGTACTGTAATGTTGCGAGATGTTCGGAATGAGTCTATACATCGTAGTACGTTTTTAGCAAGAATGCCATTAAGTGCGATTCTAAAACATTTACAATTTTTTCTAAGATACCTAAATAATAGCGGATTTATTATTATATTAAGAAGACTCTTGCATTCATAGGTTATAACTGAATAACCTTGACCTCTGCTTCCAGTAGGTTTAATTTTAAAATAACGAGGGTTCGAGTTTTTACAAAATTGGCAACCGCATTGTAATTTTATAAATGTCGTTTTTAATAAATAATAAAAGAAACTTTTGTCATAGTATAAACATGGAACGTCACGGAATCGGAATTTTAAAACTCATATTTCCTGTTTAAAATCATAAAATTGCTTTTTGTATTTAGTACGGCTTAAGCTTTGTAAACAACTTTCCAATGGAAAACAGTCTCATTGGTATGTAAAAGGTAAGGATCAAAGTCTAACTTTATAAGGCGTTGGTGAAGCTTTATGTTTTCAACAATTTCCTGGTAGTGCTCGTTCTCGTTCTGAGGAGTGGTGCCGATGGACTCCAAGCGGTGCTGAAGTAACCGCAGCAGCAACCCAATATGGCTGGCCATGCCAGAAAATAGCAGGTCAGTACACACCATTATCCAAACACAAGTCTGACCTGAAACCATTCAACACCTTTAATTGTATAATAGTAGTACTAGCACTATATTCTTATAACATTATAGTCACTTTTAATTTCTAGTTATAATATAAGAACACTGTCCGTTGTTATAATATTACTCGTAACCTAAGTATAGTATAAACTTTGGTGTCGTCAATGTTACATGTTTGTGCATGTTAGGGCTGGCGCCGCGGCTTATTCGGCGGAGCAATTGAAGCGACGAAAATATGCTAACCTTGGTAGTGGTTACATAGAACCGCTTGGGGTCGAGACATTGGGTCCGTGGGGACTTCATGGGGAGCTTATCGGATTTTCCAAAACCTATCGGAGCGTTTGATCGAGGCGACGCGTGAACAAATAGCTGGCACATATTTGGCTCAACGGATCAGCATTGCATTTCAACGTGGCAATGCTGCTAGCATTCTGGGCACACTGCCAACTGGTAGGGTTTGATCATTTGATTTATCTATAGCTAGTGGATTGCTCAAATATTTTTGTAGTAGCTGTAGTATTGTTATAGTATTAGTATTTTGTTTTGCAGATATGGAATGTTGTGATCGTATTTTGCCAAGTCATTTTAATTCGTGATCTACTTATCAAGTTTCCACCTCTAGGTACATATTTGCGACGGGTTGTTCCAAAAGTTGACTTTACATTATAAAACCTCCGAATAAGGAACTCTTCTTTTAGTTTTCTCGAATTAAAAGGTCACTGCTATATAAATGAAGATATGTTTGCACAATAGTTGCAAAGAAGAATTTTTTTAGAAGATATTTTAAAGAAAGAAAGAAATATATTTACACCGTGCGTGGGTTACTTAGAACATAATTAAGTAAGGATTTCTACTTTTTCAAAATGTAAAGTAACATAAACGACTAGTAATACAAATAAATACATATAATGGTGAATGCAATGCTCTCAGCATCACAGTTAAGTGCTTAAGTACCGGTATTCAAATATCGGATATCTCAAAGATGGCAGACAATCAGGCTGACATTGGAAAGCGCCTTTCCACCATCGGAATGTAATTATCACTAGACAATAATTATAGACTAATATTGGTACAAAGCTTAGGACTAACTAAACCTCATTTCATGCCTTTTTCTTATATCGATTATAAAGTAGACGATATTCGACAGGTTTTGTTAGAAATCGTGAAGTGAAAACAAATATTTCGCGAAGCTATGCTAGTTTGGATGTGGACTAACTCTGTTTTTGCTCATTCATAACATGGCTCATTTCGTTCTTGCCGGTCACGAACGAAAGTGGTCGCCTTCTGTATATTTGTTTTTAGTTCATCATGCAACCGCAATTTATGTCTGTTCGAATCGAGTTCTTTCTATATAAATGTAGCGTATAATCAAATGTTTAAAATACGTTAATTGCTACTTGTTTACATCGACGATATTGTTACCCTTGATGTGTTAATGAACGTCAAATAATTGTATATTATTATCAGGCTTTCACTCTCTCTCAGCTTAAGGAACATTTTGTATGATGACATGATTACTGTACAAATATCAACGGGTATAATCATACATGATAATATTAGTTAAGTCACGCTCATCTCTTTATAGCATGAATACGGGCACAACGAAACTTACGAGAGACGATATTACCCATTCAAACTCACACCCCCGCACTAGGATACCCTATGTCGCGCACAATCACAATACCAAACCTCCAAAATCCGAAAACCAACATCTGTGATGATCTCACAAATGTTTACTCCAGCCGGGATTCGAACCCGCGGTTACGGTTCCAAAGTCAGTGTCGATGATTACTGAGCTAAGACGACCGTCAAATTATCGACGATATTACGATTGACAACCGTTTCGGCTTCTTCAAGGGAAACCTTCATCAGGATCTAAATCTAAATCGTTATTTATTCTGAAATTATCTGCTTATATCCTGGATTTAGACATACGCTACTTTTATCCCGGAAAAAGTATAGTTCCCGTGGGATAGTTGAGGTAGCGGGAAAACCGTAATCCAAGCGGGTGAAAACGCAAGGCGCTACTAGTTGTTTATTTTAATTAATAATTCCAATCTGTATATAATGTCAAAACTATCAAATTAGATTAAACAAAAACTACAATTTACTATAAAAATTTACATTCTTCTACATTTAAGTCTATTTTGAAGTTGAAGAATAGTTGACATATTAAACTCTAGTAGTATAATTTAATTTTGAATTTAGATATATTTACCGGCAAATATCTCAAAAATGTAAACAAGTACATGTGCGACAGGTTGGTGCTTGTCAAACGGATACCAGGAGACCCAAACGAAGCCAATGACTGCTGGGTCCTGCAGCCACAGTTGATAGAAGTAGATGGCGATTGGTGTCAAGTTGTAGAACCACACGCCCAGGATATTTACGGCGAAATACCCTGAAATTCACAAAAAGGTATTAAGGCGCTTATACGACTCGATAACCTTGGAGGAGTAAAACCGCGCATGGACCCGCTAATTGTTACTATAAAGAGCAATCTAAGTATGTAAGCTGTCGCCTAAAAATATACACTTACTTTAAAAATCATGTATAGATTTTGTGTTACATCTTTAGGAATTTAATTTTCAAGTTTACATCAATTTAATTTAAAAGTTGAATCAAATGTTATGTCTTAAAACACACAGAATTTATCTAAGCTCTAAGCTAAAATTACATCTTTTTTTTCTTGTTGAACGCATAGATAAAAGATTAATAAATAACATTTGTTGTTTTTTGAGTAGAATCCTTTTAAAGATGCTGGGCTGCATTCAGGAGCTTCGTAGGCCAAATATTGATCGAGCAATATTTGATCGATGTCTCATGAACGGCTACTTCATAGCATTGCAGAAGAAGGAGAAGAAGTCACTTACATTGTTCATGGATCACATGATAGTTACTACTGCATATGCCACTTTTGACAGCCGACCAAGATTTGATCGATTCTAGAGGTAGAAAGATTATGGTCTCGTCGAGCATAATTTTCTCTGACAGGTTGACGTGAACGATCATGATCAAATATTGGGTGGAGCAAATAAAGCTCTAGTTGAGTTCGTGAACGCCGCAGCATCCGCTGAACGTAAGCCTGAATTGCCTCTATTCTTCACCTTATGAACTATGCAACAGTACAACATTTCGCATACAAATTAATGTCTTACAAATCGTGAACAAGCAATATGAACTACCTATGTGTGTGTATATAAAAGTAAAAGTGAAGTAAATATATATTTAATGCAGTAAAAGTTTAAACACATTACAATATGTATGTGTGTATTTGTATAATTTTATATTAACATGTCATGTTAATCTATGTAAGTTTACACAATATTGTCCCTAAGTTATTTATATATTATGTTGACCACCATCACAATACTCTATTTGATAACTTTACCAGCTAACGGTAGTCTGGAAGAGATCGCTTGTAAGTGATAAGACCGCTCATTGTATATATCGTAACTAAAGTTAGTTATCTTTAATTGTTTTTTGTGCCGGTGCAGTAAAGTCTGTTGTAATTGTATTACTTACTAGACGTTCGTGCTTTTAGGAATGTTAAAATTTAGATGAGTTGTGCTGTGCATTAGCTATTAATTACTTGTGCCTTACTAACACCTGTGTGCGACACGCAGAGCGTCCAAGCTGTTGTCCTTAATTGTTTGGTCATCCTGATTTAACGGAGCCATGGGCCATATTTCAGCAAGCTCATTTAAAAGTTGACTAAATATATCCCTCTTGTACCAGAGCACGAACACTTTTGCAATACCTGGTAAATAAAATTTATTAGAATTATTATAAAAATGTTCATCAAACGTTGTAATATTAAAAGTATATTGGGCAAGTTAAATTTACACTACAATGATGTATGAAGTAATGAGTACAGAAGTAGACGCAGAAATCAGTAATACCAGTTAGTATGTTAAAGAATCAATAACCACTATCAATCACACTAATATTATAAAGAGACATTTTGTCTGTGGTTTGTATGTTTGTTACTCCTTCCCGTTGAAACGGCTTAAGGGATAGCAAAATATTTGGAACAAATAGAGCTTATACCCTGGAGAAACACATAGGCTACTATTTACTACAGAAAAAGTCTCGTGGGATGTTTGAGGTGACCATACCACCTAGGTACTTGATACGTTTTGTAGGCTTGAGTCGATTTATCTGCACGCGACTGTACATTTATAGTAAATATAGTTCAGGAATTCAATTTATTTAGTCCGATAGCGTGTTACAAAAATTCTAAAAAAAAGTTATGTTTTTACATTCTGTATGTCGATACAGTCATATAATACTTAGCGTATTTAAAAAATATATAACTTCTTTAACCTGTTCTTTATAATATTAGCTGGATAAAATTATTTGATCAACAGATACCAGTAATTTAAAACTCGACACACATAATTAACTGATTAAAATATTATACATATTTAATTTAGAAATATTATATTTAAATATTCCCAATGGACACGACACGACATGAATGTGCCGTGGTGGTACCGGCCTAGAATAGTACTCCCCCATCTCTTCCCGCGCGTGCCGTAAGAGTCGGCTAAGGGACCACGTACCAGGAGGTGGGCAGCAGCGCCTTCTGAGGATAGAAAATCATACTGCGCTCGCCAACCCGCCTGCCAAGCGTGGCGAGTATTGGCAAATCCCCCCTATATGGGGGAGGCATACGTCCAACAGTGGACGCACATAGCTGAGAAAAGAAGAAAGAAATGGACACATATGACACAAAATGGGTATGCACATCGGTTACTACTTCATTATGTGTGTTATGTGTCTTTCCCACTCGACATTCTAAGACCTATGTTTTGGTTTACCCAGATCTGCACAGATTATAAATACTTGCTATAGGTGGTAGTCATGAAGTAGGTTAGTAGGAAAGAGGTTCGACTAGACGGGAAAAGTG
Organism: Apeira syringaria; assembly: GCA_934044485.1. Lineage (NCBI taxonomy): Eukaryota > Metazoa > Arthropoda > Insecta > Lepidoptera > Geometridae > Apeira > Apeira syringaria. The sequence continues at coordinate 2,781,774 of OW203662.1, forward strand.
CCTAAGATACTCACTTAAAGCACCATATCCAAAAGTATGGAAAAGTGGAACAACATCCTCGACTCGTGGCGAATTGGACAACGTGAGCCCGATGTACGCGATTTCACTAAAAACGTGATAGCAAATACTGCAGACCGACAGTACGAAGGTGATTTGCTGTATAATATACGCTGTGGCATTTTGAGGATTTTGAAATGACATACCAATGCGACGCATACAAAATGTACTAAGGCTCAAAGATTTGTCTATTTCAATTTTAGCTATTTCTTGAATTGTGGCAGACATTATGAATTCTTTCACACAGTATATCTACTACCTACATTAACCGGCGGTCCTTAAGTAAAATTTCCGACGATATTCTTTGTTTTAAATAGATAGGTTTCATTAATAAATGAACTGTTGGGAGGTGTTAACAAAGGGGCGTCAAGAAATAGTTTGAAGTTTCGAAGTTTTTGAAGTTTTGACGTTAACAAAGTAGTTTTTGAACGTTACTTTCGAAAGATTAATTATGGCCTTGCGAAGTGATTTTCTTGGATATCAAACTAACTATTTTTTAAAGTAAACACTATTTATTTTTTATATTAAGCTAGAAGTAAGTTTATTTGCCGTGGGGTACCGGCTTAGAATAGTACCCCCCCATGTCTTCCCGTGGGTGTCGTAAGAGTCGACTAAGGGATCACGTACCAGAAGGATGGGCAGCAGCGCCTTCTGAGGGTCGTATTTTATATACTGCGCTCGCCAACCCGCACGCCAAGCGTGGCGAGTATTGGCAAACCCCCCCCCTATGACAGTACAAAATAAAACCAGGCCCCCAGTCCCCGGCAGCTCCGCTAATGCTGGCTCCGGTAGCGGCCAGTGTAACGGTGGAGCAGGGGGTGCTAAGAATCTCCGGCAGATTCCCGGCTACCACTCCCTGAAAAAACGACCTCTGGCCCTGGTAACACACAATATAAGATCTTTGTTGGCAGACGAGAAGATCGTCGAACTGGAAGAAGAAATGAGTAAGTTACACTGGGATATCTTAGGGTTATGTGAAGTCCGTAGAGAGGGTGAGGACACCATAACTCTCAAATCCGGTAACTTGCTCTACTACCGGGAAGGCGACCAAAAGTCCCAAGGTGGTGTCGGATTTCTCGTTCGCAAGTCCCTCGCTAACAAAATCATCACCATCGACAGCGTTTCGAGCAGGGTGGCATACCTAATACTCAGAATATCAAGCAGATATTCGTTGAAGGTCATTCAGGTATATGCACCGACCTCGAAACTCGGAACCGATGAGGAGGTAGAGGCTATGTATGAGGACATTAGTAGGGCCATACATACCTCCAAGACCCATTACAATGTTGTTATGGGGGACTTTAACGCAAAGTTGGGCGAAAGAAGTGATGGAGAGTTGAGAGTGGGGCAATTTGGTTATGGACAACGGAACCCTAGGGGACAGAGGCTGGCCGACTTCATGGAGAAAGAGGGACTCTTTATGATGAACTCTTTCTTTCAGAAGCCGCCTCAAAGGAAATGGACCTGGTTGAGCCCCAACGGTTCCACAAGAAATGAGATCGATTTCATCATGACCACCAAGAAACAAATATTCAATGATGTCTCTGTGATCAACATGGTCAAAACCGGTAGTGATCACCGCATGGTAAGAGGCACATTGAATATTAATGTTAAACTTGAGAGGTCCCGTTTGATGAAATCCACGCTCCGACCTCAAAATGTCCATATCCAAAACCCCGAGAGCTTTCAACTTGAGTTATCCAATCGCTTTGCTTGCCTTGAGAACTTTGCGTCGGTGGACGAGACCAACAACAGGTTTGTAGAAACTGTCCACGAAGTGGGGTCTAAGTTCTTTAAGCCCCGCCGTACAAATAGACCTCAAAAACTCTCCAGCCATACCCTCCACCTCATGGCTGAACGACGCTCGTTGCAACTGCAATCATCCGATGATGCTGCGTCATATAGGCAGCTCAATAGACGAATATGGAAATCCTTGCGACACGACATCCGTACCTTTAGTACAAATCGTATTAAAGATACGATCGAACGGAGAAAAGGCTCCAAAGTGTTTGCAAGAGACAGGTCTATTGGGCAAAGCCAGATGACTAAGCTGAAGAGAGATGATGGCAGTATAGCGTCGACCAAAGCAGAGGTGCTTGGAGAGATCGAGAGGTTCTATGGACAGCTATACACTTCGGTCGCTAAACCTGTTGACAGCTTGGCCAAAGACCCAAGAGCCAAGCTGACCCGGCACTATACCGAAGACATCCCGGACATCAGCCTATACGAGATTAGGATGGCTCTGAAGCAGCTTAAAAACAACAAGGCACCGGGTGACGACGGAATCACATCAGAGCTTCTGAAAGCGGGTGGATCACCGATACTGAAAGTCCTTCAGAAGCTCTTTAATTCCGTTGTCCTCGAAGGGTCAACGCCGGAAGCATGGAACAGAAGCGTAGTGGTGTTGTTCTTTAAGAAGGGTGACAACACATTGCTTAAGAACTACAGACCCATTTCGCTTCTGAGCCATGTTTACAAGCTGTTTTCAAGAGTCATCGCGAATCGTCTCGAACGTAGGTTTGATGACTTCCAGCCTCCCGAACAAGCCGGTTTCCGAAAAGGCTACAGCACCATAGACCACATCCATACGCTGCGGCAAGTTATACAGAAGACCGAAGAGTATAACTTGCCCTTATGTTTAGCGTTTGTGGACTATGAGAAAGCCTTTGATTCGATCGAGACGTGGGCGGTGCTTGAGTCTCTCCAGCGGTGCCGTATTGACCATCGGTATATCGAAGTGCTGAAGTGTTTGTACAATAACGCCACTATGTCGGTCCGAGTACAAGAGCAAATTTCGAGGGCGATTCCATTGCAACGAGGCGTGAGACAGGGAGACGTTATTTCTCCGAAACTGTTCACTGCCGCATTGGAAGACGCCTTCAAGCTCTTGGAATGGCAAGGATTCGGCATCAACATCAACGGCGAGTACATCACTCACCTTCGGTTTGCCGACGATATTGTGGTCATGGCAGAATCCATGGAAGACCTCAGCACGATGCTCGAAGGCCTCAACAGAGTTTCCCTAAGGGTGGGCCTTAAAATGAACATGGACAAGACGAAAATTATGTCAAATGCCCATGTTGCGCCCGCCCCCATATCAATTGGGAACTCGACTCTCAAAGTTGTTGACCATTACATCTACCTAGGACATACAGTCCAATTAGGTAAGTCCAACTTTGAGAAAGAGGCCAATCGTCGAATCCAACTCGGCTGGGCAGCGTTCGGAAAGCTCCGAGACGTCTTCTCGTCCAAAATACCGCAATGCCTGAAAACGAGGGTCTTCGAACAATGTGTGTTACCAGTGATGACTTACGGAACTGAAACGTGGTCTCTGACTATAGGCCTTCTGAACAGGCTCAGAGTCGCACAACGAGCTATGGAGAGGGCTATGCTCGGGGTTTCTCTACGTGATCGAATCAGAAATGAGGAGATCCGTAGAAGAACGAAAGTCACCGACATAGCCCAGCGGATTAGCAAGTTGAAGTGGCAGTGGGCAGGGCATATAGTTCGAAGAACCGATGGCCGTTGGGGCCGAAAGGTTCTCGAATGGAGACCACGGACTGGCAAGCGCAGCATAGGACGGCCACCGACTAGGTGGACAGACGACCTGACTAAAATCGCAGGCAAGGGCTGGATGCGGGCCGCTTCCAACCGGTCCTTGTGGAAATCAATGGGGGAGGCCTTTGTCCAGCAGTGGACGTCCTATGGCTGAGATGATGATGAAGTTTATTTGCCAAATAAGTTAATGTCCAAAATTATTAAGTGCAGGTACTAATATAATATTATCAAAAACAGGTACCTAATTTTCTGTATCAAGAAAATAAGGTGTCAAGAAAATGGATTGAATTCCTGCGTTAATTCTAATTGTCAAATAGATTCCTCATGCAGGTTATAAGAGAGCTCTGTTATCACAACACGTCATTTTAATATACATTTAGCCATTAAATATTAGTATGTATAATAATGTGTCCAACTCACGAGAATTTTCCATCAAAAAAATGTACTTAACTGTTTTTGATTGTTTCATAGAGGAATGTGCAGAACATTATAATATGTTTCCTATAATTGCAAGGGGGCGTCCATAAATAACGTAATACAACCACCGCCTTGGTGAGATGTCGTGAGACCTCCCCTCCCCTAATCTCACGTGAGAATTTTGATAATGCATATTTTTATGTAAAAGTGTAGATTGTGTTACATTTACTCAAAAAAATAAATATATAAGAATAATTAGGACTTGTACTTGAAATTATTAAGAACGTAGTAAGTCACTCAAAAAATATTTTCACATAATTTAACCCAAGATTATCGCAGCTTTACAATGTTAGTAACGGAAAAAAAACGTGATATTTGTCAAGACTACCATCTCCCCCATGTGAGATTGGGTGAGGTTCGTTTTGACCCTCTTCCCCCTAAACACCTCACGTAACTAATGGATGCCCCCTAAGCGTTAATAATACAGTGAGAATTTGATTAGATAAGTGAAACATTCCATGAATAAATCGATCAGCGAGTACCGTAATGGGATAAATCTCATAGGTTCCATGGCGTGACACGATTGAATCGAAGTCTGTGACTTCATTGTTGCGGTACCAGGGTCGTTATTGACACGCAAGCCGGAGGTATTAGCACTATACTGGCTATATGAACGCAAAACCAGTGTAAGGACAATGCACCCGACGTGAAGAATCGGTGTATGAATATAATAATAATAATAATATGGGACAACATTCACACAAGGTCTTCAGGTCCCAATCTAGGCAGAGCCTGTACTATGGTAACCTGATGACTGATATATATACTTATATACATATACACACCCAGACACAGGTCAAACAGACATGTTCATACACACATATGTTTGACCTGTCGGGGAATCGAACCCGGGACCAGCGGCTCAGAAGGCAGAGTGCTACCAACTGCGCCAACCGGCCAGTCGATGGATATCTATATGGTCAGTCTTATATTTATAAAATGAAATGTTTATTTAGAAGGATTTTGGGTCATTAGTTATGCTAAGATGTTATAGCTTAGTAGAAATCAATCAAAATTCCGCCTTAGCGGGCGTATAAATACCACTATTCTACTAATATTATAAATGCGAATGTTTGAGTGTATGTGTGTATCTTACAATGCTGTACAGATTTTGAAAATATCGTGTAATAATACCAATTATTAACGTATTCTTTTATCACAAAACAGCTTGCGAATAAATGACTCGTGACTACATTCGGCGTTTCATTTAAATATGTTTGTGGCTCAACTTTCTCTGCTTTTATAAAACACAATAAAATGATAATCACTAACCCCCTTACTTATAAACGTTGAATAACCTCTGAATAGTTATTCAGTGTTTTGTCTTTGTCGCTTATATGAGAGTTTGACGTTGAAAGAGCGGAACAAAACACTGAATTACTATTTGCAGCTTACTCAACGTTTATAAGTAAGGGGGTGAGGCATTAGTAGTGTAGCTAACAATGCCATGCGAATTATCCATCACAAAAGGTTATCGTTATTTTATGCGGTTACCACTAAAGCTTGTCTGATTAAGTTAGTTATGCTCATTTATGTCTCTTAATAACTAAGTTAATCCCACTGATATTGTAAATGCGATAGTTCGGATGGATGGATGTTTGTTACTCTTTCTTTACTAAAACGTCTGGACCGATTTGGATAAACATTGCTATGTAGATACTTCAAGTCCCGGAATAACACATAGGCTACTTTTCATCATCAACATCAATCATCGCCACGCGGGTAAAACCTTGAATAAAGGTGAGATGAGTAGAGGTAAAAAGTTTGAGTCACTGTCAACAAAAGAAGTTAAAATAATTCAAAATTTGAGTTGCATTTAAATGGTCAGGATTCTTGTAAATATGGAAATACTTATGAAAATAACACAGGAAGTCTTAGAGAGACTTCCTGTGTTTTTTTCATATGTATTGGGTCCGCCCTTCCTGAGTAGGTTATCCTACTAATATTATAAATGTGAAAGTTTGTGTGTATGTTTGTTACCTCTTCACGCTCAAACTGCTACACCGATTTCGATGAAATTTGGTATGGAGATAGTTTAAATCCTGCATTAACACATAAGCTACTTTTATCCTGGAAAAAATATAGTTCCCGTGGGATAATTGAGGTAACGAAAAAAACCGCAATCCACGCGGGTGCAACCGCGGGGCGCTACTAGTATTGTATAAAATTAGTATGCATGTGTATAAAGTTCTACCACGGGTCTCCTTATTTCTGAACCCATCTCACAGAGAAACATAGCTCATTGTGATATCATTTCAGCTCAGCAACATTTTGATTACACATGTCCTCACTGGTAACACATACGGAAATACTCATTCATTAATTTATTAAAACTATTAAACTTGCTACATTTAATATCATATTACAACCTTATTTAATTTTGTTAATAATATTTGAAGGAAAAAAGCTACCAGTGGGGCTTGAACACACCTTTTTCCTTCAAAAAGTTTGAAAGTTCCGCCTAGCATTAATGCAATAAAACATAAAAAAAGTCTTATTTGTTGATAGTTTTTTTTTTTAACATACACACAAGGTCTTCAGGTCCCAAACTAGGCAGAGCCTGTTCTATGGTAACCTGATGACTGATATATATACATATACACACCCAGACACAGGTCAAACAGACATGTTTATACACACAAATGTTTGACCTGTCCGGGAATCGAACCCGGGACCAGCGGCTCAGAAGGCATAGTGCTACCAACTGCGCCAACCGGCCAGTCAAGTTTATCAGTACACGTTGATTGATGAAACTCTAGCGCAGTCATATCACCCCTAAACAAAAGTCAAGGCTGGCCCCGCGGCTAATTCGGCGCTGCAATTGAAGCGGCGAAAATATAATAACTTAGGTAGTGGTTACTTATTTTCATTTTTTTGGGGTCGAGACATTGGGCTCGTGAAAACCGCTTATCGGATTTTCCAAAACTTATGAGAGCGCTTGATGGATGCGACGCGTGAACAAAGTGCTAAAACATTATAATTTAATTATAATAGTAAAATATCTATTCTATATATATACATCATATTTGATGGCTCAATGAATCATCATTTCATTTCAACGAGCCAAGATGTTGATGATTCTGGGTTCGCTGGCTACTGTTAGCGGGTTCGAACATTTGAGATATTTTGGTAACAGTTTGTGAATCGCTCAGTTCTATAATATAATATTTTAGTGTAATGTAAGTACTTATTAGTATTTTATTTGAATAAACCTGTCAATTGCCAGTCAGGTTACAAGACAAACAATAAATAGAATATATTCATTTAGTGACTGCCAGAAACAAAGCACCAATTTGGTGATTTGAATGAAGATCTATCCCGCTAGAGATCGCTGTTTCGGCAAATTTAGCACGCGGGCCGCGGGCCGTGGCGCGCTTTACAGTTTGCCACCGTTACACGGCGATTAGCCGGCGCACGCGCGCTCTCCACGCCAATGCACTTGTCATCCGATGTAATTGTAACTTACATAAATTTTATGGGGGGTTAAAATATTTACAAGATAACATTTTATGACAACTCACGATTGCTACTGTTGTATATATTATTTTATTTTTTCATGGTGCGATAACATGATCCGAGAGTTAGTCCGGGGTCAGTCAAGAGTGAATAAATCAATAGAAATACGTTAGAGCGTTATGAAACATTAACAAGTATTTGGGTAGTGTCACATCTATCACAACAATAGATGTGGAGTAGTTCTTTGAACCAAAATACTGTATGAAGTTAATAAATTAAAGGCGGGTATTGCCGCCAAATAATACTTATTCTGTTACATTCACCATTCACTTGATTACCTTCAGATGTCTATTATTTTGCAGTATGTAATTTTATGAAGATCATTTCTAGCTTTGTGGGTTCTTAAGTAAAATAGATAAATCAAATATATTATGGATTGTGCCGTGGTGGTACCGGCCTAGAGTAGTACTCACCCATCTCTTCCCGTGGGTGCCGTAAGAGTCGGCTAAGGGACCACGTACCAGAAGGTGGGCAGCAGCGCCTTCTGAGGATCGGAAATCATTCTGCGCTCGCCAACCCGCCTGCCAAGCGTGGTGAGAATTGGAAAATCCCCCCTATATGGGGGAGGCATATGTCCAGCGTGTGGATGTCCAATTGCTAAGAAGAAGAAGAAGAAGAAGAAGAACTTGATTTATTTTGAATAAATGATATAAAAAAGTAAATCAATAATATTTATTACACAAAGAGTTATATTTTCGTTAAGAATAGTCACATCAGCCACGTAACAGAATACAATATTTTTTATTTTCCTTATACATTTTTAATTTTATTTTTTGGATCTAAACGGTTTGAGTCGGTTACTGAAATACCTAAAATTTTGTATTCTATGGAAGGTTTTCATAAATGTTCATCATCATCATCATCTCAGCCATAGGACGTCCACGGCTGGACATAGGCCTCCCCCATTGATTTCCATAAGGACCGGTTGGAAGCAGCCCGCATCCAGCCTTGCCTGCGATCTTAGTCAGGTGGTCTATCCACGAACATGAATTAAATGTTATCTGTACAATTAATTTATTCAATGTTTACAAAAGCACAAAGTAAAAGTGCCGGCTGAGTATTATCTGAGTAAGGCGACCGCCGACCTAGATCTATTGACAAACAGTTCTATCGCAAACACTTCAATCGAAATTCGAAACGATCAAGAATAAAAAAAACATAATGAAATTCAACCAATAAAGTGTGAATTGTGATTAAAACATTCAACATTCGAAAAATAAACTTTATACAGAATGTCTTTTAACATAAAGTTTCTTTTTTTTATGGGCAGATACCTTCATTAAAATAAAATACTAAAATAAAGTTTTTTGGTTACATCCTTGATATAAAATACCTTAGATCCGTTATAAAGTATATACCGATATATATATATATATATATATATATATATATATATATATATATATATATATATATATATCCCATACATATATATCGGTATATAGTTTATAACGGATCTAAGGTTCTTACTGTTAGTAAGTCATTTATCTGTCATACGACTTAAGGGCTTAAGATATTCTGAAGACATTACAGAGGCGCACGGGTATTAGTGGCAGCAACCATATATTTTCATAATATTTGTATATTAGAGTAGTGTTTTGTGTGTTTCTAAATGTACTTATGAAATGATAAATATTAATTGATTGATCTACACATGGCTCAAACCAATGAAGCGATTAGGCTGAAATTTGGCACATATGATGCAGGCATCCACTAAGTACTGCTTATTGAAATTGAACCCAAAAATGAGCTCAAAAGGTTTACATTTTTAAAACAGAAGATTAGTTAAGCTTTTCCGTTTTACGAAAAAATGCTACGCCGCAAGTGAAGTTAGGAATACTATGAAAAGTATAGCGCAGCACAGCGCGTTTGTCCAATTTGTTTGTTATTTTTAGATTATAAAATTAATTAACTCTCTAATATGATACAAGTACTTATCTAATTATAAATACGATATTTATAAAACTGAAGAGACGGTGAAATACATTTGAGAAAACCTGATTGAAACGCCAAAGAGATCCAATAGAAAGCATTTGAGCAAAGGCAGTGTTAATTTCAATTCGTTGAAAGCTTTAATTTACAAATTGATTCAAGATCAGATAAAGCTATTTATTGCTACGGGCAGACAAAATGAGTAAAAATGTGTGCGAGAAGAATTTTGCTGATTAATTTATTTTATGTTTTAGATAAAACACACTTCACTAGTACTTCTTAATATTAAATAGGAATTTTCCAATCAAGTGAAATCACTGAGCTTGACTTTTCTTTATCTTTCTTGTGACCACAGTCAATGTAACTCGATCAAAGAGGCGAGGTAAGTCTAAAGTACTTTAAATGTGCGCGAATGGACCCAAATGCCTTATTTAGTACATGAATTACATTTTTAGACATAAAAACAGTACTTTCTTATATGATCGCTGCGCCCCGCAGTTTTAACTGCGTGGACTACGGACTACTACCTCCGCTGTCCCGCGGGGAACATTCTTTTTCCAGGGAAAAATATAGTCTTCAAAAAGAGTTCAAAGATAAAAATAAATATAAGTATTATTCTTCTCCAATGTCCTATTTGTCTTTATACCAAAATTCATCAAAATTTGTTTATCTGTTTAGGCGTGCAAACATAGGACAGACAGAGTTACTTTCACATTTATAATTTTATATTAGGATTTGCTGCAGGTATCCCAGATAAACTTCAAGTTTTTCGGAATAAAAAGTATCTTATGTAATAATTTAGAATAAAAGGTACCGACATTCATTCAATTCAATGAAAAGCTGCAAAAACGTGAAGAGATGACAAACACACATACACACAAACTTTCACATTTATAATGTTAGTGTGATGCGATTACAGAGCTGATTCATTCGTTGAATCGCATAACATAGACACATTTTAATAATTGTTGACCGTGAAATATTTTAATTGCGGCAGCGCAAACATTAAGTGATATGTAAGTAAGAGATAACTTTCAACGCAACTTTTATTCGCCTTTCTAAAAAATGTAATCTATTATATCATATCCATACTATTACTTGTACATTTAAGAAATGATGATGATGATGATGATGAAAAAGGTTTTGCGGCATCGAACGCTGATGTTTAGATAAAGTCTAAAATCGTAAGTATATATCCCGAGTTTTTCATTCTCTCAGCCATATGCGTCCACTGCTGGACATATGCCGGGATTTGCCAATACTCGCCACGCTTCGCAGGCGGGTTGGCGAGCGCAGGATGATTTCCAATCCTCAGAAGGCGCTGCTGCCCACCTTCCAGTACGTGGTCCCTTAGCCGACTCTTACGGCACCCGCGGGAAGAGATGGGGGAGTACTATTCTAGGCCGGTACCACCACGGCCCCGATATCCCGAGTATATTGACCTAAATTTGATAGCTGGCTGGCTCATCCAGCTGGTATCTAGTCCGTACGAATAAAAGCCATCAGGGTTCGTACTAACATTAGCAGACACTTTCATTATAGTTTTTGTATAGTATATAGGGATTTCGTCTTCGGGGCCGAAAGGTTCTCGAACCACGGACTGGCAAGCGCAGCATAGGACGGCCACCGACTAGGTGGACAGACGACCTGACTAAGATCACAGGCAAGGGCTGGATGCGGGCCGCTTCCAACCGGTCCTTGTGGAAATCAATGGGGGAGGCCTTTGTCCAGCAGTGGACGTCCTATGGCTGAGATAATGATGATGATGATGATGATATAGGGATTTCCTATTGGAATCCTATAGTTGTATATTCCTATCGTTGTCTTCTAACGATACAATGCGTTAGAACCATCATTTCACCAAAGTTGGGACTTTGGTGAAATGATGGTTCTACATGCCATATACCAACCCGCCTTTGTTATCAACTCATTGTAGTTTAAAAAAATGAAGATTGTAATTTTTCATAATCATTTTTGAAATCAATAGTAATTATTTAATTTACTTATTTTTTTAGCGACATACATCTTTTTAGCAAAAGCGCAAGCTCTCTACAATATTTAGCCATACAGCAAACAAATAAAAATCCGTGTTCATGTCACATGTGTATGTGTAAGGTATCATAAATCATTTCAACTATAGTACGACCACTGCTGGGCATACGTATTCACAAGGATCGTATTTTTAACCGACTTCAAAAAAGGAGAAGGTTATATATGTTCGACTGTGTGCATATTTTTTATGGTATATATATGGTGTACAATTTCTTCCCCATTATTGGACCGATTCTCAAAATTCTTCTTCTGTTTGATAGAGAGTACTTCCAAGGTGGTCCTATTTAAATTCTAGAAATAAAAATCGGATAAGCGGTTTTTGAGTTACACTCCAATAACTAAAAAGTGTTACGTCTACTTGGACGACTTCCTAAATGCGGGAGAAGAAATCGGTGAACATACACAATTACAATTGATCCCGTGAGTAGCGAAGGTCACTGAAAAGGGTAAAACATTTTTTTTACCGACTTTGAACAGTTATTTCACACTTTTGAGTTTTGAAGTCGGTTCCATATTTTTGTATTTTTTTGTGTTATTTGTTTATACACGCCGCCGTTGGCAGGCGAATAAGCGAGCTTTGTATATGTTATTACTACTTACAGAAGACCCAGAAAATAAGGCTATAATAAAACATAACGTAACGACTGTGCATTATTTAATAATTCAACGTTAGATAGAGGAGCTGTTTTAATAGATTATGCCATTCAATTGTCTTGTACTTCCATTGGGTCTCATACAACTAACAGTACACAGTAGGTGCACGCCAATCGTAAGCACTGTTACATTTCCCTGTACCAAAGGAAATGGCTTTCTTACGACCACTTTGTCCTCGGTCAGTTATATGTCTGACCACACCGTGCGTTCGTCATAATGTGACCGTATATACATTTGTATAAAGTAATGGATTAAATCTGCAATATTAACCTATAAACCTACATTTTGAAACATTCAAACTAAAAACAGCAGAGTGGCGACTTAAAATAAAACCAACCACAGCTTGGTTGTCAACATTGATGTCCATTCTAAAATAAGATACTAATAAATTAACTAAAATAACTTTTTCGCAATCCAATAGCTGTGTTCAGTCTATAAATAGCTCATGTGCTTTAAACCGCTGCCAGTTGGCAGCATTGCCCTGTTTAATTGCAATGTTAATTGCGTCGAGCCAAATATGTGATAAAGTTTTGATCAATCGTCGCATCGACCAAAAGCTTTGATAAGATTTTTTGATAGATTATGTAATACTAGCTGCGCCCCGCGGTTGTACCCGCGTGGTGATGAAAAACGGCGATGATGGTGATGATGAAAATAAGCTAATGTGTTAATCCAGGGTATAAGCTATCTCCATACCAAATTTCATCGAAATCGGTGTAGCCGTTTGAGCGTGAAGAGGTAACAAAAATACACATACACACACACACACTTACACACATCCACACAAACAAACGGTTCAAATGCAAACCACTAGGTAGTGGTTACATATTTGATTTAGCATATTTTCGCTGCTTCAATCATCCGCCGAATAATTGTTGTTGTGCATGTGTGATTTTGGCCTTCACCGGAGGTAGGGAATCGAACTCGCCTCCTTCAGGTTGACAGCCGATGGTCCCACCGCTGGACTATCATGGATTCATCATCAAACTTTCCAACACTCGTGCACTTTCAAGGATAGTTAACAGTTTATAGGCCACCATTATTACACATACAACATCCGAAGAAACCCCCACTATGAAAATAAAACAAAACGTTTGCGTTTTGTTCTTCATCAAAATTTCTTGCCACAATCCAAAGAGAAGTCATTACCATAGTAGACGACTACAGCTATGAACATCATTAGACATTCGTAATTGAATCTTACACAAATAAAAATAGATTGAAACATGCCGTGTTCAGTGCAATTTAAGATTTTCATCGGCCAAATAATGAGTGAGTCAGTGCGAATCGACTTTCACTACTGTATCAACATCGCGTTGTTGGCCTTAAATCCTCTTTTGGGAAACCGCAGGAAGTGAGTTTAAAAACTCCATGTTCACGTACTCGTTTTTATTGTCAGACAGTAGACAACCATTAGGTGATAATTAAGCGTGAAACTGAGCTGCTATTTATTGGCTTCCAGTTGTTGCAAAGTAGAGCTTAGCTCCAATCAGACCCAATTGCATACCGACATTGAAATCGAAGATGGTCGGTGTAATTTAAGAGTTTTAACACTTGGTCATTTCCGGCCATTTATTCTTCTAATTTGATTCATTTTACAACTATTCTAATTAATTATTAGTTGTGAGGATGATTCCGACGAGATATGGGATGAGAAAGTAAATAATCGACCAACAAACTAGTCATGTTTTGAATTGCTCGGTATCTAATATTTATATAGCTAGTTAAGTTGGTGATTATTATGCGTGTTGATCTATTCACTAGTTAACGTGTCCATGAGATCAGACTGTAGAGATACGGCAGTGCGATATAAAGATGGTTGCTGTGGTCATAACATTGATTGAGATCAACTAGAATCTTTATAACTACCTTAAAAAAAACGAGAAGGTTCTCAATTCTTCTGTATTTTTTAAGTGAATTTTTATCGAACTGCGTTTGATGATTTTTTGTTTCAAAGTAATAGTCCGATTTAAATTGGATCTGGATTTGACTAGTAGTTTGTGAGTTATCTATAATAATGAGGAAAGATTTGATTATTTGTTTGTTTGCATTTAATAGGCTCCGATACTACTTAACCGATTTGGAAAAATGTTTCACTGTTTGGAAGCTACATTATTCCCACATAGGCTATATTATATTTTCAAAAAAATGACGGAGCCTTAACATTTTTATTTTGAATTTTATTACCAGCCCGAAGCCGGGGTGGACTGCTAGTCCTTAATTATTCTTATTTGACTTCGAATACATCGTTGATGTTTTTATTTCAACGCTCAACAAAACGCTGAAAATGCGTAGTGGAACTGTGTTTGTATAGTTTTTCACTGACTTCAAAAAGGTTATATGTTCGACTGTATGTATTTTTTTATGTATGTATATATACCGACTTCTTCCCCATTTATGAAACGATTCTCAAAATTCCATTTAAACTCCATACAATTTTGAGTTACACTACAATAACTGAAAAGCGCAGAATATTTTGACAATAGTTACTTTTAAAATATCATGGTACCGACTTTAAGAAGTTATTTCACACTTTTGAGTGTTGAAATCGGTTCCAATGTTTGGTGTTGTTTTCAATTTTGATAGTCGAATTGAGTAACCTCCTTTTTTGGAGTCGGTTAAAAAAACTATGATTGTGTGTCTCAAACCAATTACTATCAATATACATAAATTCCCATCACCTGACGAATTTGAAATCGTGATTATAAATTGATAATAAAAGCGATAGAGTAGCGATTTTCTCTCAAAAGAATGTGCTCAGTTCTGCGACCCGTAACGCTGCATCCGTTGCGATTGCTCATTCCGTTTTGCTGTCGCCCGTTTGCCTGGATTCTAGGTTTTCCAGTATCAGTTCTGGCAAATTGCTGCATTCAGCTCGAGGCGCATTATTGAAAATTCGCTATAAATAAATTAAGAAGGAATTCTATAAATTAAGAAGGGCTTCAACAGAGTAAGCATTTTATATCTTGCGCATACGCAGGAAGGTGGTGAATCGCGGTACGCCTTAGTCTGTAGGAGCCCGTTATCCGGCGTCAGGTTACGGCCACGTCTATATAAGACCGCGGCGTCTTCTTTACAATTTCATTCCGTTTGAGACGCTTAGCTGTGTGTCGCTGTCCGCACGCGCGCGTCTTTTATCCGAACGTTCGCGCCGCGTGCGAGCATTCAATAGACTCGTTCGTTCGGCCCCAGTGCTCGCGATCCCGGCCAGTTCAGTTTCTTGTGAACACTTGAACATTAATCGTGAACTTCAAGACAGTTGAAGTGAAGCCAGTCACTGCACTCAGGTAAGTCTTATAAAACATTCGTTCTTTCATTACTAATCATCTATAGTTTGTTAGACGTCTATTTGAAATCGGACTGTCTATGAGGTAAACCTGACAGGATGTTGTTAGAGCCACTGACAGATGTTCGTTAGTGTAATTGCTTAAGTAGGGTATAACACTACCGGCGTTTGAAATAGCTTTTCCCTCGCTATTCCCGAGTATCTACAATATGGGATTCTTCAAAACGTATAGTAATGTCGCTAGTGTTACAAATATGTATACATAAGGGATTTAAGGGATTTAATATAAAATGCTGCCGTTGACAGATTTCTTACCTACATATACCGCTATATAGAATGAACTGTTTTATATTTATGTAACAACAAATAAATTCAAAGCGATGATAGCTCGTCGGCTGTCAAACTGATAGACACCGACTCGATCCCCACCAAGCTCGAGCTATCACAGCTTGAGCTTTCGGTAAAGGTAACACCTTTCTCAAATTTCCAGCATGACATAGACGACGGTGACCGCTTACCATCAAACGACCCGTCTGATTTTTTGCTGCCTATAGTATTAAAAAAAGTTAAAAAGGGTATCAGGCTTTTAATGCGATGTCAGCAACACATCGGAGGTATAGACACGTAACGCAGGAAGTAAAACCTATAAAAAGCTTGCTATGGTTAATTAACTGTATTTAGATATAACTAAAGAGCCATAGGTACTGCCATAGAAAAAAGTATTTACTGTTTTATTCGCAGGAAACGGAAACATTTAGAAGACATACATTAGACTATTACATAATATAATGTAAATCCTCCGAAGTGGTTAGCAAACATAATCTCCCATATATGGGCCGTTGTTTTATTTTTTTTGTAATCATGACTATTGTGTTTGCTTGGCAAGATATAAAACAGTTCGGTTTTAAGCATTTTGGGAATTTTTATTACTGCTTAACCATCCACGCACATAAGGCTACATCATGCTTTAAACTTAAAAACAATGGTTAAAAATATTTTTTACACATGGTCTAAGCAAGCACGGGTAAAAACTATAGTTGTCAATAAATATTTTAAAAAATACTTACATAAATACATATGTTCACGCCTCTTTCTCGTAGGGGTAGGCAGATACCAAATGCTACGAACTCGACGCACTTATTTTTAAACACAAATTGTTTATAAAATTATTTAATAAATCACTGGCCCGACACAAATATTTCTCATAATTAGAAAACTGTTAAATCTACATTTTGATATTAAAACTAAAATAAAAAATGGGGGTAGTTAAATAATTCTAACTTCTTCCATTCCTTCCATAGAAGAAGTTGCTGTAACATAACATGCTCTATATATTTTTTGTTTGACACCTATTTTATGTGATAGTCTCCACAGCGCCGGTCAGTGACGCTACTAAACATTTCCACCGCATCATAAAAACCGCATCGCTCTCAAGGAAATGCTCTTCCAACAAAAAGTATATTATGTGGTAATAATGTCCTTCGATGCCTTCGGGTTTGTCGCGCTCATCTCTCCCTCAACCTTAGCATTAGATACGATGGAACTACATGCTTGTATTACCTGTAATAACTAAATTACTAGTGTCATCTATCTTTTATTCGCACGGCCCTACGAGCACGGCCCCTGGTCTGCACGGTATCGGTACCGAGATGATAAAATGATTGCCATCATTACTTGGGAATTACACAGAGACGGGCAAGACGCGGTCTTCTAGAATGATCATAACTTGCAATCGCTTGCTTTTTGTTTGGTCACGAATCATTTTTTACAACTGCCTATAAAGAGTATTTATGTTAATAGGGTAACATAGAAATGAGAGAGAATCTCCAGACGCACAAAGAGAAAGAAAACATTTGTATAGGCTTGCGAATATTTATGTGCAAATTCTGTACGTGTTCCATAAATCAAGTATACCATAAAATATTAAAATAACACTTTAAAACTGACTTAAATAAGATCTTTAATTACAAGAGTAGGTGTCAGTTACAAGTTCAGATGGGTAATAAATTTGTATGAATACGTTTGTGTTACAAGGACACAAATCAAAAAAAATTTGTAAAACCTTGTATAATTTTAAAGTTTAAGACATGTTTCCCAAATAGCTTATTATACAAGATCACACGTTCTATCGCTGTGCTTTTAGTAGTATAAGAGCCAGTTACTGATTTAAAATCACCAGAAAAGAATAGAATTTATTTTATTTGGTTTACGAAGCATACGACTCTATGGAAAGGCGAGAAGCAATGGCGGTGCTTGACAGTAGGTTCTATCAATTTACACAATCTGTTTGAGGGGCCGATTTTGTCGGAGGCCAGTGTCGGCTAAGCTTGTACCCGTACCGTGGCAGAATAGTGTGATTAGGTTTTTCAGACCTCAGTTTTTACTATGTTGCAAGTACAGATAAATACTGCAAAAATTACCAGGTTAGAACATTTGAGTTATCTATAGGCGCCAATGGCTGGTGGAGTGCTCAAATGTTATTGTAGTAGCTGCAGTATTGTAATTAGTTATTAGTGTTTTATTTTAATGAAGGCCCTGTTAGCCATCCAGTACCTGGCTGGCTACCAGTAAAATACGTCCATAGATGCGGCCGGCCATAAAAAACAATGACAACAAATATGAGATGTAATTATAGTAACGCAAGGTAAGAAGATGTTGAATCATTAGAACATATATAATCTACCATATATCTTCATATCAAAGGATCTCTTGAAGTTTAAAATAACACTCGAGTATCTAAGACTAGCAGAACAGGTTGACTCCACGAGTGAGGACGTTAGTACAGGATGCGTGTTATTAAAATTTTAATAGCCCTGTCTATAAACGCGACTTGGAAAAAAATGCGTTCGGTTTTTACTAAGGCAAAATTAGCGTGTGTTTAAGTCATTTACATACAAAATATGTAAACTTGGCCTGATTATTGGCGAATGCATGTTGTAATAAAACATAAATGGTAGAAAACACTATTTACATTTTTTTATATATTTGTACGAAACTAAGAGGTACGTAGGACAATTTACGCAATACTGCCAAACTGCATTGCGATTTGCGCAACAGAACCACATGATGATAGAACGATGCTGTGGAGTTTCGGGCCTTTATTCTACTACAATAAGTTTTGAATGTTTGTGTGCCACATAAATAAAAGCAATGTTTTTTAAAATCACACATACCTCAATGAAATTAAAATGTTTGCAATCAAAATGATTGTGAATTGTACTTACCACAAAATATTTTAAAAGCATTCTTATTCTTTTATGTAATAGCACATCAGTTTATCACTTTTATACTATCCAATGTAGGTATCAATAATATTATGTTGAAATCACAAACGTTTATCATGTCATGTTCACAATTATTTTATCAAATAAATGATTTATTAATTCATTAAATATATATAATCTGCCGGAAGCGACGTTAAGCAACGTATGGTTATAGCACTAGGTCTTGTATGCCCAAGATTCTTAAATGGAGATAATTTCAGAAATGATTTTGATTCATCTTGTTTACAGAATGTTTAGTAACTAGCCGTCTTAGATTTCTGTTTTATATAAAGCTTGATAATTGTACACCTCAAATGGGAAAACTGTTCATTCGTACTTTATTGAAAAGGTCGCTGCTCTCCACGGCTTGTCCGCGTGAAATACGATTTCCTCGTCACCACAGAAGTCATTTAGTGTTTTGGAATGAAAAGTGAATAAATATTTTAAAGAAATTTCGTTCTAGATATGCAATTCCAGTTTAATGCTGACAGATCACAAACATACTAACACATGACCACTCTTTCGCATTCGTTATATTAAAATATAACAAATTAAATGTATTCCATTATGACAAGTAAGTGATATGTTTATGCCCTATAAATGAAAACATTTTGCAAAAATCACTCTTCTGATTTTCACCTTTAGACAATTCGCATGAAATCACCTAAAAGATACCACAGAGAACTTTGCTGTTTCTCTGTGACAGCAAAGAAGAGAACGAACGAAGTGAAACATAAGTTATCTGTGGTTGCTACTCATTCAAGATAATTAGCTCTTCTGAGTCATGATGTTTTAACCCACGTTTGTCATCCATACGAAATAAATCTTATTCTCTAAAACTTTACTAAAACAACGATAGTCATTTTTTAAAATAAATTGGTCAACTGCTCTTAAATATCTATTGTACTCGGGCGCGATTAAATTGCAAGATGCTAGTTTAACACCTACTCTATTATAAGAAGGTTAGCAAAAAAATCTCCAAAAAATCTCAGTCAATAACTTGATTTTGCATGATTCGAGATTTCTACTTAGATCATTATCGGAAACTAATTTAAAACAACATTGGAACAGAAGACGTATAATATAGTAGGTTAGTTAGTTAGTTACTTAGTTAACACCTGTCTATAAAAAGCAACGTAATACTGAGGTCACCTCCATGCTACTGGTAGCAAGGGAATAACTAAATTTGTTTTATTTAATGTATAAACTTTGGCGATAGATACGCGTACCTATCCACGAAAAAGTATTTTTTTGGTATTGACATAAATAGAGAATAATCTTGTTAATACTTCATGCTAAATTATGAGTTCATCATATCGCTGTTAAACATAATGAAGTATGTACCTACTTAATAATTATTTATTAGCTGTGAAAGTATCCTACTAATATTACAAGCGCGATAGTTTGTATGGATGTTAGTTACTCTTTCACGATCAAACGGCTGGACGGATTAGGATGAAATTTGGTAGGACATAGGCTACATTTCATCATCATAATCAATTATTACCACGCGGGTAAAACCGCGGCGCAGCTAGTATGCAATAGTAAAATAAATGAAATACTAATGATTGAAAAGAGATTATATAAAAGAATAGTCTTTTAACCTTTTTTGCAGTCCATTCTAAGTAACGCATATTTTCTACATAGCTACACTGTTAGTACATAGCAACATTGTTTAACTAATAATTTTAATTATTAGTTAAACAATGTAGTAGAAAATTAACTAAAAATTAATTTTCATTGAGTTATTTAGGTTTCATTAAGTTTTTAAATGTAAATAGGAAATTATATGGATATCTTCACTTACTGTATTGACTAGTGTGAAGTTCGCAACAATAGTTATTTAAATATCAAAACTTTCTCAGAATAAGATAATATTTTCTTGTCAGTAATAGCTTTCAGAGTCATATTAAGACTCAATTTGCATTGCCTAAGGGATGAAATTAATATTTTTTTCATTTTGATTTATGAAGGCGATATGGACATATAACAATTTAATAATTTTGATATTCGAATAATATAATAAACTTAGCGTTCATAAGTGCATTTTGGATGCTTAAATTTAAGGGCTTAACAGATGCCGATGACAATACAGAGGCTCGAGGGTGTTTACAGGCAGAGGGGGCGGCACAAATCCTGATGCGTGTGGATTTAAAATACTGAGCTCAAAAAAATACTTATCACATTTTTAGACGTTTTAAATTCCTTTCTTTTGGTATAAGATATGGTGCAAGCGCATTTGTCGTTTTCGCGAAAATGTTTGATTGAGGAATAATATCAGCTCAAGAATATAGTAATAAATTAGGTAATGAATCAAATTACGCTGGGAAAACTCAAAATTGTCTTGTTAGCGAATGGTAATGCCTTCTGCTGGGGCTGGATGCGGACCACTTCCAACCGGTCCATATGGAAATCAATGGGGGAGGCTTATGTCCAGCAGTGGACGTCCTATGGCTGAGATGATGATGATACCTTCAGAAATAATTTAGACTTTGATTTTATACGAACTATGATACAAGTTTGTCATAATATAATCGCGTTCAACGCCCTTTCGTTTTTCACATAGTGACACTGACTGATCATTAACTCGTTATCCATAAAAAATAGCACTATGACCGATACTATAATCGAATGTGGGCGCTATAATAAGTCGTTATAACCAGTTAGTTTTTTGCGAACCGGTGCAAGGCGGCCTTGACCGAGAGCCGCTCCGCCCCGCCCAATATACTCTCACGTGTGTTGGTCCACTTATGGCAAACGTTTGCTCAAATATAGTGTAAACTGAAGTTAACTGATATGTAAATATTTTGAACAAAAAGTTCATCGACTTGAGAAGTTCATTTCAACCGTTCGTAGCTATTATAGTAGCATGGACCAAAATTTGTAGTATATTTGTCTATAATAGTAGCTATACAGTCCCTGACATTTAATGAAATTTGCCTATAACCCAAAGAAGTAACTTTCAAAATGAATTCATAAATGACGCAACGTGATAAAAGTACTTTCATATGTATTAAATGTATTAAATAAAATCGCTCCTTTGTCTTGTATATTTTTATAAATTACATCATCATAAGACAAGAAAAGCGGATATAAAAGTGTAACTTAATAATCGACTTAAAACGAAATCACGCTTTCACTCGTATCATTAATTAAACACACATAAGAAAAAATAACAAATGATGGATCGTAAGGAAGTGCAGATACATGTCTCGATCCATTGTATGATCCTAAACTCAATGTATTTCCATTAAGGTTGTTTCATTATGTTGGTACCAAGTAATGACGGTATGCACTACCAGCGCTGCTGCCCTAGTACATAAGGCCCCACTACTTTCGCCCGACCCAGTGCCCTCTCTGCATCGTCGACCCACTATTGTACAATTCCATAATGTCTCGCGTTTTATTTGAGATTCGCCGAGGTTCATTACACGATGCTTGTACAGTTAGCTACAAGTAATAAAAGGCGACAACATCTACGATAAAGTTATTTATTCACTACAGCTAATTGCTCCAGGCACGCCTGCGGCAAGCCTGCTGTGAAAAGATTTCATTTTTGGAATTTGGAACTATATTATTGCACAATTCAAGCATTACTATTTATAAAACAATTATCATTAAACTAAGAGTAAACACGTATTTATGTGAAAGAAAAAAGACAAACATATTTATTTGCGATTAATATTATTATTAGATATTTTATTATTTATTTATTTATTAACATTCACACAAGGTCTTCAGGTCCCAAACTAGGCAGAGCGTGTGCTATGGTAACCTGTTGACTGATATATATACTTATATACATAACACACCCAGACACAGGTCAAACAAACATGTTCATGCACACAAATGTTTGAGATATGTATATATATATTAGATAAAATATTAATGCACAAAAAAACATATATTTATTTTACGTACAGACACATTTTCTTTAACACAAGAAAAAAAAATGCATTGTGATAGTCGAAAATCGGCCCCAGCTCAGCATAGTTTGTTTCCATCGAGTAACTCCCTCAACTGTCACACTGAAACTGGTTGGGATTTTTTTATTTGAAAATTGACCCATCCAGTGACACTGTTACCCGTCTGATACACGCTGGAACAATAGTTATACTACTGGTTGTGAAGCCAGTGCGTCTTCCGTTGGAGCTGGTTTGTGTAAAAATATAACAATTTTTATCGACAGCAGTAGATAAATATAATGATACAATATTATAAAAAGGAAATATTCCAAACATAGCACCCTTATGTACTGACAGAGACGGTCTATGATAGGTAAAAATACTTACATAGTGATCTGAATACTAAGTTTTAACTTGTTATGTATATGTATATGACCGTTTCTTTTAAACGGGCCGATGCCTTTATTCAAATAAAATACTATAATAGCTTATGACAATACTACAGCTACTATAATAACATTTAAGAAATTCACTAGCTGTTGTCAGCCTGATAACCGAAATGCTCTAATCTACCAGTTGGCAGCGTGCCCAGCAGCATTGCCACGATGAATTGCAATGCTGATTCGTTGAGCCAAATGTGCCAGCATTTTGGTCACGCTTCGCATCTGTTTCTTAGAACTCATATAACTTGAGAAAAATTGTATAGATTGTTGTATAATATAAAGGTCGTGTAAATCTGTTAAACATTTTTGGAAAAAAAAATAGGTCTATTGATTTCCACCTTTTTTTCGGTGTGGGTCAAATTTGTTTCGTACTGTATAGTTTTTATAGTTTTGACCACTATCTCACTTGATGGTCACAGTTACAAGTAAAATATTTACGCGACTGAATCTTTTTACAACTCTCTGACTTATTTGATTTTTCTCATGATAGACAGTCTCATGATGTTTTTTTATTGTGTCTTTGTATCATTATAAAAATATGACATCCACGACATATCGCGCAGTGATTGGTGAGTTACCGTTTGCGGTGGCACTGTCACGAAGTCGTGGTTAACTAACGGATTTTTTCGAATTTCTGTGATTTCTGGACTGTGTCAACGTAAACAATTTAAATTGTTGAAGTTACTGTTATTTTGAACCTAGCTTTTCAACCAATCATAAATGAGTAATAATAATTTCAGTTGATCGTTTCAGAGCATGCACGTAGAGCACTTTTATGGGATTAGATGCAATAAAAACTCAATTTTGCAAATAAATTCGTAGACAATAGAAAACTCTAAATTGTGATTTATGATCAAGGTGAATGACTCAATACCGTATTAAATTCATTACATTTACAGTAACAAAGTTATGGATCAATTTAAATGTACGTGACCGTGTATCACGAGGACTCACGTGCGCCGCGTGCGCAGTGCGCCGCGCATCTCCGCCGACGCACTCTAACAGCCGTGTAATCCAATCCATGAAAAGAAAATCATTTCGCAACAATATAACAACTGTCGAATCACCCGACAGACTTGATTATGGAATTA
The DNA here is from genome assembly GCA_934044485.1 of Apeira syringaria. Classification (NCBI taxonomy): domain Eukaryota; kingdom Metazoa; phylum Arthropoda; class Insecta; order Lepidoptera; family Geometridae; genus Apeira; species Apeira syringaria. The sequence continues at coordinate 2,806,008 of OW203662.1, forward strand.
TGAAGGATTTGAAATTGATGAAATAGAAACGAAGCTAATGTTTACTTTATCGTCTCAATTAGCATTATAATTCGACTATTTATAATGCGGAATATGATGGTAAAATAAATTTATCATAATCTATCACCTAGAAAAAAATAGTAATGAGGTAAAACTTAAAAATACATTGAATTGAGCACCTCCACCTTTTTCAAGTCGGTTCAAAATAAATAAACAAAACGAGTTTAGAATCAGCATTTCATTAGTAAATGCTAGTTCCCTTTGTATATATCCAATAAACATCAAACAGGACTATTGCAGTTATAACTTCATATATTATATAGTTCGATTTATCAATATTTCCATTAAACATAGAAACGACCTGTCTTAGTGATAGTATTTTATAAAGTAATAAATTTAATACAAGTTTAACTAAATTAAATACTAATGCTTAGTGATTACCAGTTTTGAGAAAGCTTTCAATGAAGCTGTTTGACGGTTTTGATGCAGGGTTAAAGTAAAAGCCAGCTTCGTATAAACTTTGATAACTTACTCGTTTTTATAAGTTTTAATGAACTCTAGTGTAGTTGATAAATGCTTAATTTAAACACTCTATTTGAAACTTGACGCGAGAGATTATTCTCCATAATGACCGATAAATGCACGTAGGTAATAGCTGCACTCGAGCGACATTTTCTTACTTAGTAATTTCTACGTACTTGGATAATATCGGTAAATCTATAGAAGCGGACTTAGAGAGCATTATCGTATGCATCTTTATTCAAAAGGCCGAGACTCGTGCACGGAGTACAGTTAGACGAAATTTTCCACATTCCTCTTTATTTGTTTGAACAGCTTGTGTTTAACATCTGTAGGCGTGTCCTCATACGACTCAACTAAATAGGTTAGGAAGGGTATTCAAATTGTGCATTCTCTGTTCAAGTGGTTTCATTGCAATTCAATACCAGCAATGGTGCGTATTGGTGTACCGTGTTATGCTGTAGACAAATGCGCTTGAACTGTGTCTTTCACCAGAAGAAAATAAATTTATTAAATTTATTTTATTATAATGATAAAGTTTGATTCTAAGGTAACCTTGACAATATTTCGGTATATATATAAAATTCTAATACTTGTAATTTAAAAAAAAACAATATAGTGTAGTTTATATATATTTAGTCTATTTTATATATTTAGTAGTTTCATATGTGAAAACTGTCTGCTTGTTTGTATTACCACGTTAGTTCTATATTTGCTATGTGAATAAAATGGAATTGATGTCGCAAAAAAACAGTATAGTGTAGTTTGAAACTAAAACCTATAAATAATGGCAGCTAAAAACTTAGCTATTTAAGTTATCTTAAAGCTAAAACGAGGTAATAGTCCCCAGAATACCGGCAGTAGTTCACGTGGAATCGCTATGCTCAATTTTATAGTACCATCAACAATATAGTGTCCAGCCGAAACTTGACGTTGATCCGGTACATAACGGTTGTACCATTTGACAGAAACACGAGTGTTACTTTCACTGACAGTTGGGATCACGTAGCCGGTAGAAACATTAGTGGCGTATTGTATTGTGAGATGTAATGGATTTGCCACACAGAGTGTACCGCCGACAGCGGCGCGGCTCTGCGCGTGCGATCTTATGCACGTCAGCTTGCGACCCACTAAACTGACGATGATGAATACGCGTGAAAGTGCAGCCCTCACGGCTCAAATAACACCTTGTGCCCTCGTAACAAAGTCGAAAGCGTGTGCCATGAAAATGTACACGAGTACGATGCCCGGCTGCCGGTGGATTTACGGAGCCATTCAACTGTGCGAGCATGACCTAAAACGAAAAGCCACCACGTGGGTTTCAGAAGTGAAATCAGAAGGTTCTTATCAATACTGGTCAAGGCTTTTAGCAATGGTAGTAAGGAATATTGTATTCGAAATATATATAACTAACCGAACGCTTAATAAAATCTTACGGGCAAGATGTTATACGCAGAATATAGGTATAGGTCAATTTTGATCAAATTTTCAGGCTTAACTTAGTTAAATCTAGGTGGTAATGTTTTCTCCCCAACGTATGACCTTTCAATATCGATTCCGCATCGTTTCTCTTTATCTAGAGTAGTGTGACACTCACACGCGGCGACGCCATCGTCGGCGGCGCGTGGCGGGTGGGAACCGTGCCTCCCTGCCTCGGCCTTCCGCGACGCGCGGTGGTCGGCCGTGACGCCTGTTTGGGCAACTGACCGTGGCATGTGTTAAGGGCCGTGAAAGATATAGCTTTAAGGTGCAACCTAGCTGATTATTCTTCAAATACTGCTTATATATAATTTTGCAGTTGTGTATAACCACATTTGTCCGGTATCGGTATGTGACGCCAAATCACGGCACTGATTTTTAACTGTTAATGACATATCGATGGCATACGATGATAAAATGACTACTAAGAAATAATTTTATATACACATAATCAACACGGTCCCATTTTTTATTTCTTACACTCAGACCCTCGCACACACTATCACAGGACACAAACATCGATGACCCGGGGGAAACACCTACTACTATACTCTATACACACATATATATACACTACTCATCGCACAAATGTGTGCCCCTGCCGAGAGTCGAACCCAGTGTCCCCCAAGGACCAGAAGACATGCCACTGACGACTGAGCCACGGCGACCGTTTAATTATCATTGTTTGTTGATGTTAATTTTTATAGAGTAGAAAATACGAGTTACATCAAAACTTCTTTTTAACATAATTGAGAAAGTTGTCAAACCAATAATGAAAATACAATATAAGGTACATATATTCAGTATATATAAATATACTGAATCACATGCTACAGATTAAGCGCAGTTTCGTGCGCGTGGCCTAGATACATACTTATTCATCTACTTTATCCCCTGAATTGATGACTATTGACTGTGTTGAGATTGATTTTAGTTATATTTTAAAAGGCCAAATTTTTGGTGCAAACCTAAACATTACATTACAAATCTAACGACTAAAATGACGAGTTTCTTTCAAGAATCTATTCTTATTTCCTCTACTACTTCTAGTTCCAATTGTAATATGAAAATAATACAGCCTTCGATATTTTTACTTCAATGTAAAATTGACATTCTAGAACTATCTAATAAACTTGACATTCATAGACAATAAACTATTACTTGGCCGCCTTGTTTTAGCGTTTATATTGTTGATACATTAGCTGTGTAAAATAACCGTCAATAATAGCGTAACATTTCAGGGGATTAGATGATCAAATTCTTTGAAAAAAGAACATAGAAAAAACTTTGAAAAAGTATAAAATTTTGCTCTACCGTTAAACTATAACGTAGGTTAGAGGAACAGATCGAGCCGCCTATAGTTCAAACTGGAGGTTCTTGAGCTTGAAGATATTCACAGCATCTTTGTTAATGATATTTATTTGTAATATAAAACCTATTTAATTTGTCCGGATAATATCAGATACCTTATGTCAGCTAACTTTACACCGGTTGGCTAAGTCTGTAAGTTGGATGTGTATAGTGAAATTCTACCCTATCCTATAACTACTATCCTCCTATAGCTAGTAAATAGACTGACTTCTAGTCATACTAAAATAATAATGAAAGTTTGTATGTTTCAACGCTTGTTACTGCACGCCAGAACGACTAGGATTGACCCACCAATATCTCCAATAGCAACATATTTCTATAAGTCAATCTGCATACATACATAATAATATAACTAAAATATAAATATAAGTAGAGGGTTGTAGAATGTGTGATATCTATAATTTGGCTAGCTTGTGAATTACTCAAATGTTATTGTAGTAGCTGTGATCATAGTACACTACAGGCTACAGAACTGTAATTAGTATTTTATTTTGATAATGGTATCCGCCAATCATGCCGTTACATCTTATACAGAAATTGGCAAGAGTGTATAAATAATTAATATTTAGCGAATAATGTTTTGATATCATAAAATACGCGATGAGTCTAGAGTTGTCAATTACAGGGACCATTCTATTCTTCGCTAAAAGTTTTAAAAAATAAAAATTTGTCTGACCTGAAAATCGAATCTGCAGCGATGAGGCATTCACCACCCATAAACAGAAGTTGTTAAAGTAAAAGCAACTTGCTAATAACTACAATACAACTACACGCACACTTAATACACAGTTATAAAGAGTAGAAATAAATAAACAAACATAACCTTCGTCTACCTAATATTATAATTGCGTCATCAATCTTCTCAGTGCTTATGATCTGGGTCGCGTAATGCATTTCAATTTCGAGCTACTGTTCAAAGAAACGTTCGTCATTATGCGGACAGAATGTAATTATCCTAATGTACAATCAAGCGCACAATACATATTCATATTGTGTTATTTTATCCGATTTTTTGTGTTTTTAGCAACAGTAAAATATTATAGCAGGAGATGTGACTTTAGCAGGTATACATAAAAAGACAATTGGTTTAATTTGTAGTAATACTTTTTAACTATCAGTTAAGTTTCTAAATAGCAATGATTAAATGAGCATTTTTGATATGTACCTTATAGATCTAGCTTTTGACTACTCTCTCACATGATGGTCACGCTAGACCTAGGAATTTTACTGGCTCTTAAGAATAGCTTCCTGAACACGCTATGTGTGTTGGTAACAGTTTTTCAAACTTGAGGATGGTAGCTAGCCAGCCAAGTATTCAAAAGTACTCTACCACTATGCAAATGTTCGATACTAGGGTGAATACGTCTTAGAATAACCCGTTTCACCCTGAAGTGTTGTCGGTTAGTTGTGTGCTCCTGCGCATACACACAACATATTTATTATAATGCATAAATAATTATTTATCTGAACACGCTCTTAGTAGCAAACATTTTGTGGGTATTATACTAATGACAGAGTTTCAAAATAGAATGACGTTGGACAGACACGGCGGAATATGGCAGATCAATTCTATACCATATGTTTTGCCATTTGTGTGGTTATGTAAAAACGTAGTCGATCCTACTATGACCGTCAGCGTTGACGGTCATGACTCTTGGAAAGTTTCACCCATCTACTTTTTTTAGAACTTTTTTTAGATATGTAATTAAAAAATCATTTGAACCAACTTATCTAAATAAACTGGTGTTGAGTTATGATACGACTAGTAATGATATGTCTACTTTGTGCGCTTGAATGTACCTTCTTTATAACTGATGATAAAGGGTGTGACATCATTATACATTATTCAACAAATGAGGTCTACTGCTAATGTGGTCAGCTTGTGAGTGGTGGGTGGAAAAAAAAAATCTATTATGCACAAAGATTTTTAATTCGGAAGAAAGGACTTGTACTTATTGTAATTCATCAACTATACTAATATTATAAAGAGGAAAGATTTGTACGTAAGTATGTTTACAACAAATTGGCTCAAAAAGACCTGGACGAATTTTGAAAATTTGTTCACTATTGGAAAGCTACGTTCACCCTAAGTAACATAGGCTAAATAAATAAAATAAAATCTCTTTAAAGCTAAACTCCGTACTTCGAAGAGTAACGAACATAACCCTATTACGAAAGCCCCGCTGTCGTTCCATCCACCAGTCAGCTTTATCCCATAAACCCATAGCATTATTAGATAGATCTAATTCGGCAGAGTCTTCTACTATTGCCGCTATAACAACAAAAAAATTAAATTATGGGGTGCCGATATCTAAGTATTTAAAAAGTTACTTACGATAGGTTCCGTATCATCGTGCCATAGAGATACTATTTCCGATGATACGGAACCTATCGTATACGGGTTCGACTCTTGGTTGACACAATTTGGTTTAATTAGTGTTTTTAATAGAGAACAATAAAATTGTTGCTAATTTTTTATGTTAAACATTATCTGATAGTACGAGTAAGATAGATAAAACAGCGAAAAATATTACAAAATAACATAGCATGAGCCTTTTCACGCAAATCCATATAACATTCATATTAAATCCGAGCCAGTGACATAAAGTATTATGATGCAATGATATGATGATAGTAATGACACAACTGTCATAACCAAGCTTATCTCGATTGACATGCAAATGAAGCGGCGAGATAGATCCCAGCGCCGCTTGTCTCGGTACCTTCAGTCAAGCGAGTCAATGAATCGATTAGACGTGATAAGTTGTTTATCGATAACAAAACGATAGTAGCTGACGAATACAAATTGAATTCGGGCATGCGATAAATTCGTTTACACGTGTTTTAGCTCGCGGTATACAGTATTTGTGTTAGCCATAATTCACTTTGCTAAATAAAACAGTAGTACTACATAAAAGTGTGTACATTATTTTTATAGTTAAGGAATTTGAAATATATAAATGTCATGATGAATTATAAAAAGAATGCTCATGCGTTGCTTCAAATCTTCGTACCATTTATACCTTCACTTAAATATCCATTAACAATGTCCGTTGGTTCTTATTCCCACGATTTCATCTACACCCAACAACACGATTCGTATGCCGCGCATTACACAGCGTTAGAATAAGTGGAGCGACTTACCGAATGAAAACTCATACCATCAACTTCCTTATAGTTAATCTCTGAACTTAATCTTAGACTTGCGGTCGATATGAACTGCGAACTGATAAAGTGAAAACCTCTTTAGCGGCGTTGTGCAGATTTATATGGGGAAAAAATGTTAAACTCGCGTCAGATCGTAAGATCGTCATATCGTGACGTCATCGGATTCGTTAGACGGAGGGAGAGTAGACGGCCGTTAAAATTTAAACTGAAGTATGTTACGAATTAGGAACATTTCCGTTTATTGGCAGTTTTATTTGATATATTTTTTCATTTCTTATTCTTTATTTGATTGTATGTGTCGCACTATATAATATTATAAATCTGAAAGTTTGGATGGATGTATAGATGGATGGATGTTTGTTACTCTATCATGCCAGAAAAGCTGAATGAATTTGTATGAAATTTGGTATGTAGGTACTTCTGGTCCCGGAATATATAGGCTACTTTTCATCATCATGACAGTCATGTTCAAGTTTTCACTTCTGCCGGCACTCCCGGAGAGCAACTAGTTGGTTTTTTTTTCATAATGATTGTGAGGACGTCGTGCTGTGAGGTCGGCGAACCGTACTTTACACACCCGCCCCCTTCTCACGGCTCGGAACCTCTCCAGCTTCCGATTCGGCGACAAAACAATGAGATAACATTATCTACGCTGTCAACGATCGGTGGTAACAGAAATAAGTCACGTCTTCACTTCGGCTTAACTATTTTGAAAGACGGACATTACCCGCTTTATAACGAAAGCTTGGTGGCCAGACAACTTTCTATCAATTTGAACGTAAGCAATCATCGTTATTAAATTTTAGAAATTGAAAAAAATACATTAAATAGTGAAGAATGAGTGTAGTGGCAATTTTAGGTGAAAATGATAGAGTGTAGATGTCACTACCAATACGTCATAATTATTATATGAATTATTTGATATACTCTACGACTTACACGACGAGCTGTGCAGCTTAAAGGCTTTATAAAAAGGTTTCATTTGTATTAGTATATGTCTTGACTGACACACTTAGATAGAAATCACTATAATATATTTACAGATGGGGTTAAGTTAGCCCATTTTTTTTTAATCACAATAGGCAGGCGTTTGACCACAATCTCACCTGATATTAAGTGATGATGCGGTCTACGATGATTCACGCCTGCCTAGAAGATACCTGTTCACTCGTGACTTGAAGATGCCCAGATTGTATTCATGTGGAAACACAGACTTAGGCAATGAGTTCCACTTGTTAGCTGTACGCACTATGAATGTGGAAGCAAAACGCTTGGTGCGACAGGGTGGAACGTCTACCCTGTATGGATGTCGCATTGCAGTCCGTCTGGTCGTTTTTTGATGGAATGGGGAAGGAGGTACCAAGTTATGTAACTCCAGAGCACACTCCCCGAAATGTATCCTGTAAAAAACCGATAAGCTAGCGACTCTACGTCGGTGCTGCAGGCTTTGAAGTCGTGTCTCGACTAAAGAATCCAATTACGTTAATACAGAATATGATACTAAAAAGACTGTAAACTGCGTTTCTGAATATTATATTTGCTTGCTTGACTTCACATGCTTGCTAGTCAAATGCTTTAAGAACCTAATTTCATAGATTACCGAAATATATCTATGGATGCTTTTAAATGACAAGCTCGTAGCTATTACAAACAAATTTGTTCTAATGCACAATAGTACCTATGCTTCACTCTAATTGTGTAACTAACTTCAAACAAAAAAGGAATTTACTTAATTCGAGCGTATTTTTTTGCATATGAGTTCGCGGTTAACTTCGTTGTATTTTTGAACCAATTTTGATGATTCTCTTTTTGTTTGATAGAATATACTTTCGAGGTGGTCCGATTTAAGTTTCATCAAAATTGGTCAAGCGGTTTTTGAGTTACACTCCAATAACTGAAAACTGTTACGTCTACTTGGACTTCCTGATTGCGGGAGAAGAAATCGGTGAATATACATAATAACAATTGACCCTTGAGTAGCAAATGAGAGTAGCAACCATAGATAAGTAACTATATACTGGTAGCAACTGAGATAGGTTGAAAAAAAAGATTACCGAAAAATGGAACCGACTTCCACATTCAAAAGTGCGAAAAAACTTGTCAAAGTCTTGCCATGCGCACAATATTTTGATAATAGTTCCATTTTCCAGTTCCATTATCCATTACATGGTAAAAGATAAACCATTTACAAGATAAAACATAGCCTATGTGCTATTCCAGACTATAATCCATATTTCCAATCCATCCAAATTTTTCTTATATCAGTTTAGCTGTTCTAGCGTCATTAATCGACAAACATCCATACATACAAATTTTCCCAATTATAACATTAAGACGGCCTAACTCACTAATTCCGCCAAACCTTGACATATTGGTTGGCGTTTTTATTGATATTGCGAGCGAAATAATCTGTAAAAGCCAAAATACACAAATATTAAAGTTCTACGCCAGAGCTACGGATTTGATACAATTAAAGGGATGGTTAAAAAGACATCAACGCGCTAACTTGCATACAAGCCTGCATTTATTTTGAAACTATTGTCGTAAAACTTGAGGTTGCTATTGATAAAACTTCCTATGTCTGACCGATTTTAATGAATGAAAGAAGCACTACTCAGCTTTCAAATAAAAAAAGAACGATCAAAATCGGTTCACCCAGTCGAATAATACAACCTTAAGGTAACAAACACAAAAAACATGCGGGTCGAATTGAGAACCTTATCCTCTTTTTGAAGTCGGCTAAAAACGTGAAAGTCATTTTCAAAAGGTGAAACTGCTTACACGTTAACACAAAAGCACAGTTACAATATACGTTGTACTTACAACTTGTCTCTAATTACAAATAAGAAGCGTTATTGTTAAATACTATTTGAACCTATTAAGATAATCCGATTAAGACAAACTGAGAAGAAAAAAACTAAATTTCTTCAAAGTAAAACTGTTAGAATCGAACTGTAAGAGTCCAAAACAAAAAAAGAAAATAATAATATTAACCTACTATAACAGTGAGTTTGACACTTATTAACCGCTAAATTGTAAGTATAGGCGTAAAATTTGGTATAATAGCGTATCAGGCCATATCCATCGTTGGTTTGCGAAAAGAATGCTAACGGACCTACTTCCATGTTGGTCATTGCTGCATAGACACATCTGATTCTCACGTCTCTCTGATACAAGATAGGAAACCTGCACAAAGAACAGCCGACGTGATTATACTGCACGGTGATATCGCGATAAATAACCTCTAAGTCGCAATGAATATTAAAAAAAACTCAAAATAGAAATGCGCTTTAGTAAGAGAATTCTCAGAATACATTCGTATTTACAACTTATAACTTTTAAGATATCTCAAATGACATGTTTTTAAATGTCATTTGAGATATTTTTAGGGAAGACGAAAGTTTTGATGTCGTAAAACTGTGCTAAGTACGTGTTCTCTCAAGGTAAAAATGAAAATTTATGGCTTCATATAATCGTTAGTGAACTGTGAACTGAGTATGTAATAAAGCTTCAAGTCATTATTATAACTATAAAGTTCTTGTCTGTAGTATATACTACATATAGTACGAGGCCTTTGTTGATGCAAAGAGGATATACATCAGAGTTTTTACTAAGTTGTAACCGCGTTGTAACTGTTTTTTAATGTCATTCAAGTGTGATTTATATGTATATTAAAGATTTTATCGTAATGGCCTAGACGCCGTTATGCTTTATGTTATTCTACTGCAACGGGTTCTTATGCATTTGTAGTATTTGACCTTTGAGCCCTAATGTCGCAAACGTGTGTTACATAAAATATAAAAATATACTGGACCACTAATGCTCAATGGTGTAACTACTACGTATGTAATGGTGGCGGTACTCAAATCGTCTGTCCACCTTGGCAGTTACCGTCTTATGCTGAGCTTGCCAGTCCGTGGTCTCCATTCGAGAACCTTTTGACCCCAACGCCCATCAGTTCTTCGAGCTATGTGCCCTGCCCACTGCCACTTCAACTTCCTAATACGCTGGGCTATACAAATACAAATATGTTTATTTCAACAGTAAATACAGGATACAAAAGCAACTTAAATATAATATGGTAACGAAAACAATTACAAAACTATGGCGACTAATGTTGCTATCTATTTTGTCGTGCGAAACCTACACTAAGATAATATATTTCTTGTGTCGTAGATTCTGCGTTTCCTTCAATCATATTACATTATGTAGTAGCCTAAACTGGATAAGGGAGATCTGACTAAAGGTGAGCTTATATAATTGTATTATGTTATTGCCACTTCAACTTCCTAATACGCTGGGCTATGTCGGTGACTTACGTTATTCTATGGATCTGCTCATTCGATAGCGTAGAGAAACCCCGAGTATGGACCTCTTCATAGCTCGTTGTGCGAGTCTGAGCCTGTTCACAAGGCTCTCAGTCAGAGACCACGTTTCAGTTCCGTGAGATAGTAGTCAAATGCTATAGGTATATAAAGTATTCAATAAAGATTTAGAAGAAGGTATACAATTGTTTTATTAAAAAAAGATGTTGTTCCTACCGTTATCTCTGCAGTATATTTCCGTCCCAAGGATATAAAACCTTTAGTTTTATCTTCTTCGCTGTCCAGGATACATGGAGGTATTATTTAAAAAAAGTAAGCAGTATTATTTTCACTTTTTGTGGATTTTTATTTAAATATAGCTGCGCCCCGCGGTAAGAATTGCACCCACGGTGATGAAAAACGGTGATAATGATGATGATGATGAAAATAAGCCTATGTGGTAATCCAGTGTATAAGCTATCTTCATACCAAACTTCATCGCAAACAGTGTAGCCGTTTGAGCGTGAAGAGGTAACAATCATACGCACAGACATACTTACACACATACACACATACACATATACACACAAACTTTCGCATTTATAATATTAGTAGGATAGGAGATTTTAAACCAATATCACTTGACGCTCCACTTTTTTGTTCGTATTTTTCGTTCGTTTTTTTTATCACAGAGAGACTTCCCCTCTAAGATTCCCTGTGTCGCGGGAGACATGGACACACAATCGCAGCATACGGGTCTCACCCAAGACCCGGGACAAACATCTACACTCATCGCACATATCTTTGCCGCTGCCGGGGTTCAAACCCAGGGTCACGGAGATACAGAAGTCAATGTCACTGACCACTGCGCCACCGTCTCGAGTCTGTGAAATAGGTGCGCAGCGTCTACAGTGGATCTATACTCATGTTCATTATTAATCACGTGTGTGTTTATATTATTATTAGTGAAGGATATAATATTTTCCTATAATATAAAACAGTTTGATCATAGATCGAGCGTGAGCTGCTTGTGTTTCTTTCCAACGCAGAATAATTAATGCTAAGTGAGAGAATTACAAAAAAGAATTCCCAGAGATTAGCAACGGAACAGCATTATAACTACGGGAATGGTACTGTTAACAGTTATACTGCATTACTGCTACTCATATCAACTAGCATTTAGAAAAATAATTATCGATCAAGTTACGGCGAGATTAGACGATAACTTGGTATCTTATTACAAGTTTGGACATAATTTTGGTCATGTTTATGCTGAATAGAATTTCATGTCATTTAATACTAGCTATAGCTCGTGACCCCGTTCTGATGAGTTTTCATACAAATGGGTTTATTCAATTTTGGTATTCAGAACTCACTTCGTAAATACATTTACAAAATAATATTTCAAAACACAAAATAACCTTAAATAAATAGAAACCATATCTACTAAAAAGAAGCTGCAAGAATGGAGACAATTATATTAAAATTATGTTTACTAAATAATTATATTTACTAAAAAGAAGCTGCAAGAATGGAGACAATTATATTAAAATTATGTTTACTAAATAATTATATTTACTAAAAAGAAGCTGCAAGAATGGAGACAATTATATTAAAATTATGTTTACTAAATAATTATATTTACTAAAAAGAAGCTGCAAGAATGGAGACAATTATATTAAAATTATGTTTACTAAATAATTATATTTACTAAAAAGAAGCTGCAAGAATGGAGACAATTATATTAAAATACTTTTTACGATTTTCATAAATATCATCATAACTCGCCCTAACGATGACCAAATTAAGGAATTTCTTGTGAACGGTTGTTTTCTGAAAGTCAGTAGGTACCAACATAATATACTTAACCCTTGGACCACATTGTCACTGACCATCAAGTGAGATAGACGCAAACGCTAGATCTATACAGTATAAAAAGTATGAAAGTTATTAAGTATTTATATTAGCTATAAAAATCAGTTCAAAATTATTTAATTCATAATAAGTCACATACAATTTCTAAGGTCAAATCGTTTACATACGTTGAATTCGGCAACTCATAAAAGTGATTCGAGTTGATAAAATTTATTTCAAATCTAAAATGTTCTAAAATCCAATTATACCTTGATATTGAAGCAATTTTGTGATTGAAATCTAATGCAAAGCAATTCATATATGAGAGAAAATATTAATGCAATACGTTTTTCAATAAATTGAATTTGTGGACTAGAAATAATATGATATTAAAATATGTCGAAATATAATTTCGTGGTGCCAAATTGTCCAAAAACGATGCAAACGAGCAATGGCTTGTATTTTAGTGCATTTTCTCTTTTCAGCAACAAAAATAAAAGGCCAGGCACAACAGGCCAGATATTTATTTGCAACTTGGGAAAAAAACCTATGTCCAGTAGTGGATGGGCTTCGATTGAAATGATGATAATGATCACAGTTACTATTTTATTGACTTTTTAATTAATAAATGCGTACACACCATCTTGCTAATGATAACAAAAATATATTTGACTAATAAGTATACAAATAATAATATTTATAACATGCACATAATTATGCGCTTGGTACAGTTTTACAATATGGCGTCCGCCTTTTAAGCTTTATGTAAGAGCTCTCAATAAGGCAAGCCAAGACGAGTCTAGACGCGGTACTGGCCTAGCAATTGCAATTATATGCGATACGTAATTGACGTAAAGACCGGTTGTTTACAGCGATTTTATTATACTTGCAATGAGCTTTCAGTTCAAATTTATTCTTTAGTTAGGAAAATGTGTGGAGGAAACTTATGCTGCTCTTTACCAATAAAACAACAGTCATTTGTTTTAAGTGTGAGAAAAGTTGTTTTTGGCGAAGTGCTCTAGGATTGAAAATTCAAAATACGAACCCTGAGCTTAGCAAAGGTTTCAAATCAAAACACGAAATGCTAAAAAACTTTACCCATGAGTGCAACACAACAATTCTTACTACTCTAGCACTAACTATGGATTATCTCATTTGGGTTTTGTTTTACTGACTTATGAATATAGCATTTTTATTTCAGAATACGATGAGTAATATTTGCGATTTACGACAAATGTGGTGAAAATTTTTAAGTATTTGGTAGTTGGAAAAGCATTTTACTAAATAATTTTATATTTATCTAATGTTTGGAATACCTTGTCTATTCTAAATCCTGCGATTTCTTATTACTAATGAGCGTAAAAATGTTTTAGGATGTTTTATTCTTCTGTTAACACTTAGATATACCTCCTAATTTAAATCTTGAGCCCGCCCAACTATCTCGCTTATCAAGTTGGTTGAGTTATACCAAGAACACGGGGTTCAGTAATCTCTGCTTTCTAGTCATTAAAATAATTGAGTAGGCTTATAATTTAGAAGACGCGTACTTCCATTTGGCGCCCAGGAGGTAGCATGGCCAATAAATAAACCATAGTAAGTTATTCACTTCTTACTTCACGATATTAGATATTTATCAGAAAATGCAAGCTTTAATTGGTTTTTCTATTGTGAGTATTATGTATTTGATATTGTTTTATCTCCGCCTTCTTGTGATATGACGTTGCACACAGAGCGTAGATAGATACTTTATCTATGACACAAAATAATGCAAATGACGTCATTCACGGAATAGACGGCGTACACCGAGTATTTTTACTTGTTACGATTATCTATAGTTTTAATCACACGTAGAGTAACAACTCTTATTCCATTTTTTACAGAACTTCATTACCCTTGATATTGCTTCAATAGTATACTAATTAAATTAGTGCTGACGTAGGATGGCGTGCCCTTAACAACTATTATGATTATTATGACAAAAAAACATACTTTGGTCGTAGCTGGGATTATAGCTCAGCAGTGTGAGCGTCGGCTGTCAAATTGACAGACGTTCGTTTGATCACTACCAACGGCTTGAGCTTCCGGTTAAGGTAACAAACTCATGCTATCAGCATGGTCGTAGGGTACTTTCAAGTATCCGTCTGCCTAGCTACCGCCATCAGATTGAATAATTGTTGTCAAACACATAGTGTGTGTGTTCAGGCAGAAGTCCTTGAGAGCCAGTAAGCATTCTAGGTGATATCATTTAAGACCACATCGTCACTGTCCATCAAGTGAGATAACGCTAGATAAAGCTTCCGTATAGCAGTATAAAAAAAAGCTTTAGGACTTTTTAAAGAAATAACGTTTGTCATAGAGTTAAGAGGTTGCATCCCAAAATATCCAAGTTCACCGAGATTTTCGCGCTCTAACCGAAATATCCAAGCTTGCATCGTGTCTACTTTTTTACTTGATATTATAGACCATGAAGGAACAAAGTCTTATGGTATTTCCGATCTATTTCATCCACACTTTCGATATGCCCAAACCATCATGGGTGCATCTTTTTTGAATTTTCGTTGCTATATCTTTTTTCTCTCCACACCTTTTTTTTATTACACATTATTCTTTCATTATCACACACTTATTATTGATTTCATTTCACTTCAATTTATTCTAAACCAAAGTGTTATGCTGCCATGAGTAACTTTCACAAGTCAAAAAAGGATTCTAAACTTCAAATCATAGCCATATCCATAAACTTGATATACTAATTTAAGTATGCGATATATTTTATCAAAATGAATTTAAATATTTTATTTACTGGTTTATGCTAATATTTAGAGAAATGTTTATTACCTTTAGGAGAAAATATGTATAAAGAGAACAAATGCGTTGACTTGAAATCGCAACTAAATTTCGATAATGTAGGTTTAGATAGCATAAACAGAGCTTCCGGATATAGCCGCGTTAATGAACGTTTGTATGCCATCCACTTTCAAGTTTGTGTTTTTAGTATTCGCATTTCCTTAACCTTGTTTAAATAATCCAATAATATAGGCAGTATGAGAATGCCGATTAGTCACCAGCTACTTTATTTCTGCTAATCTTAAAAAAATAAAGTAAAGTATAGTATAGCATCTTTGATTCACATATTTAAAATTCAATTGTTTAAGATTTGCTCAAATGGGAGACTAATTTATGATGTTAATAATTCGTTAGTTATAAAAAACTTCGTCGTGACCACATCGTCACTGAACATCAAGTGAGATATAACAAAACAAACTTAACATGTCTCTTTGACTGTGACATTAAACATTAGTATATATATATACAAACTCTATATTAACTCTCTTTGGTTTGCCTAGATATTATTATCTTATCCCACCAATATTATAAATGTGAAAGTATGGACGGGTGGAAGGATGGATGGATCTGTGTTACTCAATCACGCCAGAACTGCTGAACGATCCGGATAACATTTTTTTTTTTTTTTAAATCACACTCAGTCTCCCGCACTAGGATTCCCTGTATCGCGGGAGGCATGGACACACACAATCACAGCACACAAACATCCAAGACCCGGGACAAACATCTACGCTCATCGCACAAATGTTTGCCCCTGCCGGGATTCGAACCCAGGGTCGCGGTGACACAGAAGTCATGTCGATGACACAAACCACTGCGCCACGGGACCGTCATAATTCTGACACAGAGATAGATTATAATCCGGAATAGCATATAATATTATTTTCTTCATCCCCTACCGTTTTTCGTCAGCACGCGGGTAAAACCGCGGGGCGCAGCCAGTATTAATATACTTTCCCAGCTCGTGCGCAAGCAATCACAGTGGAAGAAACTGAAGTTTGCGTAGGCTCGCTCTCGACAAACAAAAGGATCGGTCTCGTTATGTGCGTTGTGTTACGCTCCGTGGACATTTCGTCCATCGCCGTGGGTTTTATACCAATTTGGAGTAGCTAGAACGGTTTCTGTGACGCAAACCCGTGGTTTCCGATTATTTGGTACGGAGCCCGTTACTTTAGGTGCCAATTTGCTTGAACTTTAACGAAGCAGTTTGTAGGACACAGCTCTATGATCTTTGTCGCGGTGTTTCGAGATTTATGGGTTGTATATGAACCCTGACATCAGATGCGTGTGATAGTGTTCGTTCGGAGATTGGGATTGAGATTAGAAACAAGTTTCATTAGGATTCGTTTGTTTACTAATTATAAATTAAACACATGAGTGAGCATGTATGTAACAGTAATGTTGTGAATGTATGTAGGTCAAACTTCGAACGCCAGATTTGCCACATATTGAAATATTCTTATGTTCCATGTTTGCTCAGCTTGTTTGCTCTGCTACATTCTTTAAGTACGTTTTCTGAGGTTATTAACCCACATCTATTGGTTCACTATCGAGGATAGTCCAAATAACGTGTAAGTAGTGTTTGAGCGTACATTTGTGTTGAGTAACTTGATCTACTATGATATATCTTGCGTAATAAGGAAAAGAGATGAAATAAAAAACGAGTCTTGCACTATACCATAATGTTTTAATAATGATAATGTTTTATTGTTAAACAGTAAGTTACATGCTTCACTAATAATAATATAGTAATAATAAATACAATAACATTGGCGTTCAGAGCCCACACTAAGAATAAACCTTGTGTCGTGGACATCTGTTCCCTTCTGAGACACAATATCCTATATTACGTATACATTATCATTATTTACATTCTATCTGTATTTGTAATTATATATATATATTCGTATGTATGTGTGTGTGTGTGTATGTGTGTGTGTGTGTGTATGTGTGTGTGTGTGTGTGTGTGTGTTTGAGAATGACTGGGATGTTTATGTGTGTGAACTAGATTGAGGATTTGATGGAGGAGGGGAAGTTTGAAAGATATCATTATATATTATCACGTAGTAAATTTTCAGTCTCGTATCATACTATATATGTACTTAGCTACAGACTATTACAAAATTACTAACTAAACTAAGGTACAATAGACTGTCTTTTTAGCTGTAGCATTTTTCTCAGGATAGAGATAAATAATATATTTATAACATATCAAAGATACTTTTTCGGTTTACCTTCTAGTGTTATATTGCTATAAAAATTAAATAATATAAACTGAAGTCGTTGTGAACACTGTCGTAAGACCACCGTGAGACTAAATAAATCTCGCAGTGCCAATACCACACTTTTGAGTTGTAGAAAAAGTTATCTATGGTCGTCTATCTACATTATCACACTAATAGCTGTATTTAATACATGTAGGCTTGGAGGCATTGTGAGTTACTGGCTCAATACGAGAGGTGAGTTTGCGGTCTTTCTGAGTAGGTAATTTAATGGAGGCTAGAATAGTCGGGAGAGCCTGGAGCCGGCGGGAGCCTTTGGAAGAGCGGCAGGAATGTGCGCGCAAGGTCATTGCGCCCTGCGCGGTCATGCGCCCCTGTCTCGCCCCGCTGGCACTGGCCTGCTGCCCGCCCCGTCCGCGCGTCCCTCGCACCATTGCACCCACCACATTGTCTTGTGCGATCAGCTGCGGATAAAGGGGCCGACTGGACCCTGACTCGATAGGTACCATTTCAAATGCGAATCTTGCCTTTTATTTTCCCGCAGTGCACGAACGCCTCCGGCGCCGGTATTGTACCTCGACTGACTCTATTTTCTAATTTGCTACAAAGAAAGAAAAGATATTCGTGCTCTGCCGTGGTTTATTTACGACGCTTGTTTTGGTGCACGGTTATCCCATGATGCATCGCAAAGTAACTGCAAATTATTAGACATGTAACAAACATTCTCACACATCGTTGCCTATGATGTCTAATATATAGCAATCTATATTATGTACTATATAGTTGCGATGATGTGGAGTGGACGACAAATCAACACATATTGGTGACGTCAGTTATAATATTTAAAAAAAATATAGTCATATAAATCTTGGAGAACAAGATTCTTCTTATGTACTTTTTGATCTTTTTTAAAAACTTGATCTTGCTGGTTTTGATAATATTTTATTTTTTCTCTTATTTATTTATTTAATTATTAACATTTACACAAGGTCTTCAGGTCCCAAACTAGACAGAGCCTGTACTACGGTAACCTGATGACTGATATATATACTTATATACATACACACCCAGACATAGGTCAAACAGACATGTTCATACACACAAATGTTTGACCTGTCCGGGAAACGAACCCGGTACCAGCGGCAAGGCAGAGTTCTACCAACTGCGCCAACCGGCCAGCCAGCCAGCCATTATTAATAAATCAATATCTAACCTTTTTGCCAAGCGTAAATATATAAACCATAAAGGAAAAATGTAATTGCAAATTATGGGATCACGAATTATATAATTAGTTACGTTATACGTGAATTACAGAACTACCCTTGCTGTATGCTTGGCAACAAACAGTCCCCAGCAATTTGAACGGCCGTGGATTATTCTATAATAAATCAACTACACTTAATTTTTGACATTAGCGAAGGAAAAATGAGCAATGATATAGACACATAATATAAAAATTCCGTTATTATGGCTGAGTCTGCTGTATAAAGCTGTACATTACAGCAAATTTCATTGTTATTCAAAATAGATTAACGTCAATGATTCCATAAATTATGTAAATAACGTCCTTTTTGCTATAAAATCTTTGATTTTATATGATGTTTATCATGGTATTGTTAGTTATACATATTTTAGTTTTTTAACATATGTTAGTTTATACATAACTTACATGCCGATTTTAGTGATACTTTAATTTTTTTTATGTACAAACACACCCGTAGATTACAGATTTTTTTTTACTGACAGAAAAGTTTTCAATTTTTATTATTTTTGTTTATAATCAAGTAATTAAAAAATTCGTGGTCGTTTATTTTTGTTTAGTTGTAGTTTTAGTTTGTTACTATGAGCCTCATAGTATAGAGTCTTCTTCTTCTTGTCCTTATCCCATGCTAGGCGGGGTCGTTTCCACTCCGTTGCATCTTTAATCAGCTCAGTGCTCACACCTCTCATTAATATTTCATTCTTCACGCAGTCCGTCCATACCTTTTTGGGCCTTCTTCTACCTCTATTATACCCATCCATGTTCATATTATGTAACAGTGGATTAATAAAATATTATCTTAATAAAAAGCTAGGGTTCCTTAAGAAAACTCCAATAATGTGATGAGGCGAAATTAGAACATTCACTGTGACATCTAGAAGAATCAAAGCCAGTGCGTGTAAAACCGCAGAATCCAACCTGTAGTAGATATTTTGAAATCCTTTTGTTTACATATTGGACTATGCTCGTAATTTTAATAATCACATAAACTAACTAAAATCCTTTAAAAGTGAAAAGGATTTGATCCTGTTTGCGCTAAAACTCAAATTATTGTAACCCTTTGCCACGCTATCTCTAATATTAGACGAGTTTTATTCAATTGCTTGAAATCCAATTAGGGGTAATTTTAGTCGGCATTATAAAGGTGAAGACTTATTTTACCCAATACTACCCACAACTTTAATGAAAATGATCTAAAAGATAGTTAAAGATAAGGATCATACTGCTTTGGACTTTCTCGTAACCATAAAAGAGTTATCTTATTATTTACAATTTTAATTGAACAAGAGAATCACTTTTGTCACAAGTCACAACTCGTTACAGATTGCTAAAACTCCTAAAATCCAAGTTACTTTTCTAATATTGTCTATATTAGAAAATAAGTATTCTAAAATTAGTTATATGAAAATTAAACCCCTGTAATCTAAGTTTCCTTCCTAATTTACCTAATTACTTCTAATTACTCAACGAGTTACTGATTGCTTTAAACCCCTGCAAGCCAAGTTTTCTAATATATATACCAATAAAATAAAATCGTGTAGCTTAAAACTAATTGAAAGTCGTTTAGTAACGGAAGCTACAAAGTTTCACTTTACCATAAGCCTTAAGTGATTAATAGAGTGTTAAAATTCGCATGCTGCCGTGTAGGAAGGCACGGGTCACTTCAAATGAATGCTGTATCATTATTCGCTAGTAAAGAGACATCGTTTCTAAAACATGCTACTAAAAATGACTTTAGTCTAAAATATTTACTTATTTACATAATCCGACAGCGTCACATTAAACAAGTATATAGTCAATCTAAACTTAAGTATGGCCAAAACAGGATAACACTTATTACTAAAATTGTATGAGAAACGTCGTGTTTATAGTGCTCGTAAGTATAAAAACATACGGTGTATGTTTTTGTGTCGGGTGTGACTTGGTTGTGGAGTGGAGGGTTGTGTGTGGGGATGTGTGAGAGGGTGAGTGTGTATGTTCGTGTGAAAAATGTATGAGTAATGTAAATAGAAATGTATATAGTAATGTAGGTCATGATGTTAATGTCACTGACTTGACTGGCCGGTTAGCCCAGTTGGTAGCACTCTGCCTTCTGAGCCGCTGGTCCCGGGTTCGATTCCCGGACAGGTCAAACATTTGTGTGCATGAACATGTCTGTTTGACCTGTGTCTGGGTGTGTATATGTATATAAGTATATATATATCAGTCATCAGGTTACCATAGTACAGGCTCTGCCTAGTTTGGGACCTGAAGACCTTGTGTGAATATTAATAAATAAATAAAATACGGTGTATTTTCTTTATTTTATGTTTAAGGAAAAGTTAGAAGAAAATAACTATTATGATAGAAAGGTATATAGATAATTTTCTTATATATATATATATATATATATATATATATATATATATAAGATAATTTAAATTATATTTCATGACACACGACATTGTAACATATGAATATGGTCTAATCGATAAGAAGTTATTCTAGACAATGATGGAGTAGATTTAGTAGACAACTGCAGATAGGGGAATTTTGGCAAAAAACATTTTTGATTGAAGGAGGAATTTCGGTTCTCCAGGCAGATGGCTTACGATAACAGCGAAGTTAACATTTTACTAATATATAGAAGAAAATTGCACATTTTTTTGCCGTCTTTGCCGGCGAAGAGTATGGGATGATGACAAAGATACATGACAAAGACATATTATAATTATAATGTAATTTTTTTCCCTCAAAAAATAAAGCTTTATAAATCTTTATACCATAGATTTTGAGAACATGTAATAAAAAATAAATAAAAAAGTAGTATATTGATGATGATGATGATGAAAAGTAGCCTATTTGTTATTCCGGGACCTGAAGTATCTGCATACCTAATTTTACCAAGTCCGTCCAGCCTTTTGAGCGTCAAAGAGTAACAAACATCCATCCATCCATTCATAAAAACTTTCATTTTTATCTATACTAATATTATGCAGAGGAAAGATTACAAATACAAATATGAGATTTGAGATTTGATTGTTTGTTTGCATTGAATAGGCTCCGAAACTACTGAACTGATTTGAAAAATACTTTCACCTTTGGGAAGCTACACTATCCGCGGGGACATAGGCTATGTTATGTGTTAGAAAAATAAAGGATACTCATAACTTTTTATTTTGAAAATATTTAACCGTACAAAGCCGCGGTGGACCGCTTGTAATATTATATAGTGGGATGAATAGACTGATGTTATCTATGACCAGACATCTAGCACGTGCGGCGCCAGTGAAGCCGACAAATTTATAAATAGAATGCTGATTTCTGCAATTACTTACGTTTTTACATGAATATTGATGATCGAACACGATCGTTTAGATCCGATTTGTTTAATAATATCGTTTATCCGATACTTTTCACGTCTGACAGCTCAATTTGGAACGTAGAAAGTGTTTGTGTTGACTTTTGCACCAATTCCTCTGTTATGAGGCTTCATTCGGCAAATATTAGCTTATAACGGTACCACGTGTTTTGCTAATTGAGACCAAAACACTTTCTGTTCTTGTTTACTTTTCTAATGAGAAGTAATATTTTTTGAAAATACATTATAGGTTAATGTGCTACTGTATTTAATATGAATTTATCATTTGTTGCAGGATTGGGTCCTGAGTAAAAGATATAGCCTACTTAATACGTGGAACGGGTAAGTTGTTATCATTTTTTATGTAATACTAAATCTTAAGTTTTTCTAAGCTTTTGAAAAATATATGAATCTTTTTTGTATTTAATATTTACTTAAGTAGTTGACAGGTTTCTAAAAAAATCAGAATGATTAACGAGGGTTTCAATATAAAAAAAATAACGTAGACAATCTGGCGTTTTAATACTCATTGCTACAAATAAATATCATCGTAGAGGATTCCTTGATATCCATATAACGTGATTATATTTTATCCACTACTGAACACTACAAAACTGAAAAAAACTACAGTACAACACAATAACGATATCATTTAGTCAAATAAAATTAACAGCTTAAATGAAACGAAATGTTTATCCAATCTGTTTATAACCCTATTGATTGCTTCTCTCGAATGATATTCGAGTGACAAGTTCAGTACATAATAATTGTAAAACAAAAAACAACGTCGCCGTGGGACGTTTGTGAACTCGCGCGCCGTTCACACTTTTTGTCCTGTCAAGTGTTCGAGCAAGCATTGCACAGAACCCTATAAATATAAAAAGACTTCTCCACAAATAACCCTTGTACTAAAATAAAAGACAACATAGTTGTCACAAGTCACTCTTTAAATAGTCGTTTACGAGAAATGTGCCGTGAGGCATGTGTGGCTCCCATTGATCACATGATTTATGACCATTGAATTTGCACACCTGATTCCTTTCGAAGAAAGATTGATCGAATAGAAATACGTAAACGCTCTTAGCATGAATACTTTAACAAACTATAAATAGAAAGTGAAATCAACAAACAATGGCATGAACTATAAAGATTTTAAATGAACTGACCGACACGATAGTTCGAATATTTATGAGGTATGTTTATCGTGAACTCTTTGCTGTTGGCCTATGGCGAGATCGAATGTCGAAGAGACAATCATATATATGTGCATATGTCGAGGCTATTGCTTTTTACAGGACTGTTTTTTTTTTTTTTTACATATTATAAGTTTGCGTTTGACAACTGTCTCACCTGATGTTAAGTGATGACATTGTCTAGGATTTAGCACGCAAACCTAGAAGGTGCCTATTCACTCGCGACTTGCAGACTCCAGGATTGTACATATCGGGAAACACAGACTCGGGCAACGAGTTCCATTCTTTGGCAGTACGCATTAAGAAAGTGGAAGCATAACGCTTCGTGCGTATAGGTGGTATATCTACCATATAGCGATGGCGAATTGCCGTACGTCGAGTCGACCGATGATAGAAAGGGGATGGTGGAATCGGATTGTGTAATTCCAGAGCACATTCTCCGAAATGCACCCGATAGGCTTGCTACTCTACGCCGGTGTTAGGCTCTGAACACCGGTTCTGGCTCTGTGTGTCGCAAAGTAAGGTAATGTGGTTATCAATCTACGTATGTGTGTTTCTTCCAATGTGGCGTTCTAGAGATCAAACGCGTTGGCCGATTTTGAAGATTCTTACGTCAATCGATATTGAATAAAAATCTTTAGGTCCCTTTAATAATTTTTAATGTTAATTAAGACGTACTTATAGTATTTCTTTATTCTGTTCTTAATAGGCGGGGATTTTATAATGTTATGAAAAATATTATATTGATGATAATATTATTTAATCATAGGGAGCGCGGGGGTGATAGTTTTTTTGAGGTATTGACGATAAAGAAATTGTTAACAATTTTCCTGGAGTAGGGTTAGAAACTGAAGCATCGAACGACAGGAATTGTTACACTTCGTAGAAAGGGTAAAATACGGAGAAAAATGTTTTAATATTCATATTCAAATGTGTTTTTTTATGGCATATTGTGACGGAACAAGCAAAAGGCCCACAGAATGTTAAATGGCAACCTCAGCCTATAGACAGATACAATTCGTAAAAAACTGCACTGCGCCCGTCACCCTGTGACATAAAGTAATTTCACCGGATGCCATACCCTTCAAACCGGAACACAGTAATGCGAACACAACTGCATGGCGGTAGAAATAGATATAGTGTCAGTACTTCCCCAGGTGAACTATCTCAGCACAGAGTGCTATAGCTGTTCTTGATGAATGTTAGAAAACTATTCCAGTAACTAAATTTATCCGTTCAATCAGATGTACCTAATATTCAGTAGTATATTAAGCCACTGAATAGCTAGTACAAATAGTTGCTTTAATTCCTGTCGTAGTTAGATTTAGTTTCTCAGGCATAGTAATTGTGCAATTAAAGTTTCTTAAGGTGTGGTTTCATTAGTAAATGAAGCATTTTAAGAGGGTGATTAAAATTTCTCATTACATCTAGCATTTGTAGACGTAGTTTAGAAGCGCGTGACTCGCTTTGCGGCTCCGTGCTCGGATTCCAGGCGGCCGATGCTTCCTTGTTAGTGTCCCGAGTTCTGCAGAAAGCTATATTGTCCGATTCAGTGTTTGTTAGAGCATAAATTTACATTTACTTACGGACGTTTTGTTCGTTAAACTCCCTTCGTTCCCTTTGTTCTTTAAGTGATGGTTTTGAACTGCAAATCGGAAGGCACATTAATTCTACGCCTCGTATTAGTAACTTATTGCGTATTTAAGATAAGTAATGTTTATTATACAGAACTTTGTTATTCCTAGAAATTTATTTTTTTGACTACTCCAAATAAAAACTTTAGGGAATATATTGTCTAACTGTGCTGATCGACAGGCATTGAATTGCCGAAGTTGATTTTGCTTTCGTATTACATTTCTAAGGTTGTAAAGTATAAAGAAAACCTTTACAAATATAATGTAAACAAGTGAATATTTTTTTTAATTAAAATTAATTTCTACAGCTAAATAGCGGAAAATATTCAACATTATCTTGATAATTAAAAAGAGACGTTCAAAATTTTGAACGAAAATATCTGGCCAATAGTGGGATTTAAGCAACACCTGAAAACCAACCTGAAAACAGAATACCGTCCTGTCGCTTTACTATCTAAGCATATGGTTAATGCAATGAACCATAAAACTCTAAGTAGTAAACTGATTTTGATTAATTTTTTATTTGACCATTTTGAAAGCCATTTCGAAAGCCACTTCAAGACCATTTGCAAATTAAGTTTTTTTTTTTTTTACATATTATAAGTTTGCGTTTGACAACTGTCTCACCTGATATTAAGTGGTGACGCTGTCTAGGATTTATTAGATTTATTATTTAGTATTTTCTGAATAATGAAAAAATAAAAATGTAGAACCGAATTTGTAACAACCCTCTTTTATTCAATTCAAATGCGCTTTTAAGTTGTGACCATAATATAATGTAATAAATATCTGATCTGGGAAGATAATAAATATACAACCATTTATTTACTGGAGAAAACTACGACTTTTTGATTCGTAATTCGAACGTATCTGGTTCCGTAATGGTGTGTTCAACAACCACATTGTAAATATTACTTCAAGAATATTATTAAATAGCTTTAGCCCGGTTTCAATCGCATGATTTATCGCTATCAGAACCCAAAGTAAAGAAGTAATAGTTTCTAAAAATTTTGAATCCTTGTCACACTCCTTTTTCCACTTTACTTTTTCAAAATCGGTTCAGTAGATTCAGATGATATAGAAAATTAAGTCAAGTCTAAACCACTCTTATATGGTTCAGGAAACGTCAACGCGATTTTAGCGTTCAGCAGTATTTAACTAAAACGCTTAACTGTACCATTCCATGACTTAACAATTTCAAAAGAACTACATGGACATGGCACTTAAGTCTAGCGCGGACTTTGCATACCAACTAAGGCATTCCAAGATGCACGCGATCTTATACCTACAAACCTATAATATGTATATGTGTGGTGCAGTTTTCGTATTTACTTTTCTATTATTAGATTGCTCTAATAATAGAAAAGTAAATGCGAGGCTGTATTCAAACAAAGTCGGATTCTATATTCTATACTGTCAATGATTTTAAATCAAGCACGTTGATCACATTTTATTTTAATCTAGTAATATTTTGGTATTTTTTTTTTCATCACACTTAGACCCCTGCACTTGGATTCCCCGTATCGCGGGAGGCGTGGACATACAACAAACATCCATTACCCGGGACAAACATCTACACTCATTGCACAAATGTTTGCCCCTGCCGGGATTCGAACTCAGGGTCCCGGAGACACAGAATTCATGTCGATGACACAAACCACTGCGCCACCATTAAATAACTTCGTCTATACTATCGTATAAAAAATATCGTCATTTTTTTGTTGATTTTTCCGGAACGTTATATATATGTACAAAAATATACCAGCCTATTTCTTAACCGAGCTATATTTTGGCCTTGGATTGTGTGTTTGTCTGTTTGTATTCTTATGCCAATATTTATTAAAACATTGTGAGCTCTTAAGTGTACGTAAGGTGCTCTTAAATTTTTAATTTCGGCAAGGCAAACAAATTTAAATAGACTTATAAATTCTACAGGATATTTTTATCAACAGCCGCCCAAATCTAATGGTCTAGTAATATGTGTGATCAATAAAAAAAAGCGTACAAAAAAATATAATAAAGTTTGAAAACTGTGATTATACCTTACCCTAAGCTATAATTATTTCACCTTTTTCCTTATAATTCATCTATTCCAGAGAAGTTTACTTTGTTCACTATACGTTACTTTAAGTTTATATTAGCATGTTGCATATGCATCCCCCGTTCATGAACCTCTTGCACTAAATACGTCTTAAAACGTATTTCAATTTGCATACCTTATATTTATCTATATCAGTGGTTCCCAAAGTTTTCTTTACCAGGGACAACTTAGATTTATTTTATGTTAGCAGGGACCACTTACAGGAATATAAACTGAATCAATCCGAAAACCACTTAATTAAAAAAAAATATACAGTGGTATCATACATTGTAAAGTTACGTTCATGTAGTAAGATCTTAAGTCACAACTATAATAACAGTATAACATCTACAACATTGTTTTACTAGGCATAGCTTTTTAACAAAAACGCAAGTAAATGCGATTGAAATGGTTCCTTTCAGTTTGAATAATTTTGAAATTCAATGTGTGATTCCTGGGCTGGCCTTACGAACCTATAAATTGTTCGCGGACCACCTTTTGATTCTTGTGGACCAGTAGTGGTCCGCGGACCATAGATTGGGAACCGTTGATCTATATACTAAAGGGCTCCGTATTGTATCCCACGCGGAATACCGAAATTTACAAAGTAAACTTTTTTTTCTGATTCGAATCCCAAAAATCCCTTTTAAGCGTAGCTACATAATTTTTTGGTTTAATATTTGCCAATTTTAGGCCATATCCATTGATCCTTGAGCTATGTCTTAATAAATCAGACAGTCAGTCACGGGTTTCTTCATTATTCGAAGGTCGTCGTGGCTCTGTGATCAGTGACAATGACCTTAGAACCGCGACCCCAGGTTCGAATCCCGGCTCGGGCAAACATTTATGTGATCAGCAATAGATGTTTGTTCTCGGGTTCCTTCTCCCTTCTTCCACGACACAGAGTATTCTACTGTTCCACACTAAGGTGTGATGGAAATGCATTTCCATTTTGCTTGTGAATATACACAAGAAGTTTATAAGTATAAGGGATTTGTTATGGGGGATATGATAAAAGTCTATTGCGCCATTAACTAATACTTCTTATGTGCACTAACTTTTTGATAGAGTTAGACTTGTGCTGTTCTACCCCGGCACGGCGCCGGCGGCCGGTAAAGTATATACTTTACAAGCTGACAGCTGACGCAACTAAGGGACTAACTTTGCATACTAACCAAGCGGCAATGTAAGATAAACACGCACTCTGCCTTCATCCTACAAGCTCTTAAAACCATTAAATTACCTACGTAGATCAAAGGGCCTACATTCGCTCGCTAAATATAGAGTCTAAACACAGGGTATAAATACTATTTTTAACTTTACGCGTAATTATGGACGCGTAGGAGGCGACAACGCTTTGAATCGAATAGTTAAGCGTAAATCATGAGGACGATGTGGTTGCTTTATTTAAGACTTATTTATATCTCGATTCGATCTCGAGAAAGCAATTGTTAATCTGTTCAAAGGATTACCCAGACCCACCAAGGAACATCTCGTCTCATCTTCGTCTTAGATTAAAGTTTGTTAAGCATTTGAGTCTTTTTTTTATACTGTATAGATCTAGCATTTGACTACTATCTCACTTGATGGTCAGTGACGATGTGGTCGAAGATGTTATCACGCTAGACCTAGAATGCTCACTGGCTCTCAAGGACTGCTGCCTGAACACACTATGTGTTTGGTGACAGTTTTTTCAAACTTGAGGGTTTTAGCTAGCCAGGCGGGTATTCGAAAGTACCCTACCACCATGTTGTCATTGCGGTCACATACCAGTTATGTATATTGACCTGGTACTTAGCGTTAACTGACCGTTCTCATCAACCATGGGAATATTCGAAAACCTGCAGTGATTCGCACGCTTGAAAGTATACGAATTTCACACGTATTGTAAAAGAATACAGCCCAGTCGTATAATTGGGTCAGGCGAGCACAACCTGTCGGCACCACAGATTAGTGGGCAGTGGGTACCGGCGCGGGCGCACGCATTGTCTCGCGTCGGTGGCAGTACCGTTAGCCGGTCAAGTTCAGCATTGTGATTGTGACGGCTTCTTGATTGTGACATACGGATTTGTATCGGACGATCTGTAAGTTGTAAACATAAAATGTTTTTATGCTCCAGTTTGGCGGCATTGTGTACCATGTTAGAACAAGATTTCGGAACGGCATCTTTGTACGATAGTACTTATTTTGTGACTACGTAGAAGGAACGGCACAGCAGAACTGTGACTGTTTGATATCTCACGATGTCAGATGATAACGAGTAACTTTATTATTTGTCATTAGAATTAAAATTCATTTGATTAAAAGTTCATTTATACTACCTGTTATTTCGTCACTCAAATCTATTGTCTTTACATGAAAAATATAATAATTACTCTTAGCTGCTGATATAAGAAGCGCTCGTAAGTTTTCTACAAATTATAGTCAAACTGATTAATTAGAATCGATACTGTATGGAGGACAACTAGTTTTATTCTCATCTACTCGTAGGTTAAAGTGGGATAAAACCAGGAATTGCAGGGCTCTTTTGGGGTCAAAACTGTTATATTATATCATTGTCGAGACGATTTTGTGGATCAACGACACTGTAGGACCATTTTCAGGCATATACTTATTCAATTAGAATTCTTTTAATAAAATAAGTCAAGCAGTTTGTAATATGTTTTCCAACTCCTCGTTCAAAGTTGATCTACTGTGTGTATGCTTTCTGTAAAACACTGTGACACTATTAAATTTTTCGGCTAAGGAGAAAATACTATGTATAGGCTTTTATTAAACTTGTCGACTGAGTTATTTTTAAAAGGCTGACCTGAAGAAATCGCTTTAAGCGATAAGTCCGCCTGTTCTTTCTCCAGGATATTGTAAGTTCTATTTTTACATAATGAATCTATTAAGTTACTTTTGTAAAACTTGGAGAAACGAATAAAGAATTTTCTATCTATCTATTTTTGTAGTACACATAAACTTTAAATAAAATAATTTGGAACAGGTCATACTGGCAAATCGTACAAAGTTGTTATTCTGTGACGACGGCTATGATAGCGATTATATGACTGTGTTATCTGACCCTAGGTAGGCGGACACGCGCACGCGCACCTCTGACCCCGTCGAAAGTACCCGCGCCGTCATCAGACATCTTAATGTTACCGTCTTTATGTATTTTCTTGGTACTTCTAGCCTTGTTGTCACTTACTTTAGAAGATATAGTTATACTAGAAGATATACATGATTACTGGTTAAGGCGACCTAGATCCTTCAAGACTTAGTTTCCATCATTCCTGACTGACTTGACTATGAAACACCGTACCCCAAACATAGCATATTCAAAATATTGCATTTGTGATTTCTTTTAAACTCCCCCCAACTTTATAGATGCGTTTCTCACTTATATTAAGAATTGGAAATTATGTTTTTTATATTTTTGTTTATATATTATTTAAATCCTTAACATTAAAGTATACGTACTTAATACAATTTATGTCACTATAGACGTAACTGTTGAATCTTTGCTACTTCCAGAACCCGATATATGTAACACGGGTATAACAATTAAAATATATCTAAATCTAATGGTCAGTGGTGATGTGTGTCAGTGTGATCACGCTAAGCCTAGAACGTTCAATGGCTCTCTATGACTGCTGCCTGAAACACACTATGAGTATGGTGACAGTTTTTCTGACTTGAGGGGGGTAGCTATCAATGCACTGGAAGCTCTAGTTGTTAATCGGGATCGAATCAGCGTCC
The DNA here is from genome assembly GCA_934044485.1 of Apeira syringaria. Taxonomy (NCBI): domain Eukaryota; kingdom Metazoa; phylum Arthropoda; class Insecta; order Lepidoptera; family Geometridae; genus Apeira; species Apeira syringaria. The sequence continues at coordinate 2,837,024 of OW203662.1, forward strand.
GTTAGTTGCACAGTTCACGCTTCGCCGCTGAGCTATGATCGCTTAAAAATGTCCCATTCAAAATAATTTAGTCCAAACATGTTTATCTTGTTCTAATCTGTACTAAAATTACTAACTAATAAAACAAATCGTCGAATATAAATATCAATCAACACGTCATCACGTTTAATAACCGGCTTCCAGATTCTCAAAATACGATTCCCAAACGTCATCGTGGAACAATTAAGCCGTGTGTTGTCTGTGGACGGTTAGCGGGTCGACTGATGACTAGCAGTTGGGACCATGATTGGACAAATGTTGGCTTTGGGTCACGGCCGCTTTCTTTTACCCTTTTTGTAATAAGTCACAAATATTAGACGAACATTCACGATGAGTTATAAGGAATGTTGCCTTTTCATTTTATGACAGTTATTGCCCATTTGATGATCAATACAACACCTGACTGTATAGCTTTAAAGCTTTCATATCTTCTCACATATTCAATGGCGTTAAAATATTACTTTGCTCATTATGCTGATGAAGTAAGATATATATACGTACTAATACACTATAACTATATGTTACTGTCGGTATAGGTGGGTAGTAAAACTTTCCTTTAAGATTATTTAGATTTTTAGATATATATATATAGATATTTAGAATAATTTCACTCGATTGAATCACCGTACACGAATTATTCCTATAGGTAACTGCAGTAGGGTAAGTTAATAATAATAATAACGGTATAAGAAATAAAGCCTACTGCATAACAATCATACCGATAGAGATTTTCACAGCAAATAACAATTTGATTGCGAATTGTTTTCTCAACTATTTTATTGTGTGAATCTCTTTATTATTCAACAATGAGCATTGATGTAAACACTACTTTGATAATACTAACAGGAAACGAAAACTGTAATTTCTTTGTGCGTACATCGTATGGATAATTGTTAGGTCTATTAAAAATAGATGCAAGTTTATAGCTACTAATCTAAGCAGGCCGGCACCTTAGCATGGGAATGCAAAGGTATTGTATCGTGGCCCTCACTTCGGTCACATATGATTATACAGCCATCATACGTACATTGAATACTAGACAGAGATAACAACGGCCTACTACTTTGTTACCATGTGACAAGTGCACATTGGAAATAATTTCTTTACGTGATTAGTTTAAAAACACGAGATATATATGTCCTCACTATTCAGTAATTTTTACATGAAGCATTTAAATAGGGGTTCTCAACAATCTATTTCTCGTGTTTTTAAACTTCTTCTTCTTCTCTCAGCGATGTGCGTCCACTGCTGGATATAGCCTCCCCCATATAGGGGGAATTTTCCAATACTCGTCACGCTTGGTAGGCGGGTTGGCGAGTGCAGTATGATTTCCAATCCTCAGAAGGTGCTGCTGCCCACCTTCTGGTCCGTGATCCCTTAGCCGACTCTTACGGCACCCGCGGGAAGAGATGGGGGAGTACTATTCTAGGCCGGTACCACCACGGTCGGCGGTTTTTAAACTAATCACACAAAACACACAAAAGTGGGTTGTAATTCTTAAAGGGCTCCTGCCATTTGAAATTTACAACTCACTTTTGTTCTAACAGAAATACCACACAACATTTGAAACGCTTATTAAGATTTCTTGAAATCTTTACATTTATAAAGATGGAAATGAAACGTAGTAGTCAAAGCGAGAATTAGACGTGAGAAGGCCACCCATTCCAAGATTACACTTATATGATTTTATATTTATTTTTGAGGTTCGACCATTAACTATTTTATATACTATTTTATATATTTATTATTCTATATATTATATTATACTATATAATATTATACTATATATTATATACTATTAATTTAATCAAACAGGTTGCAGTTAAATCTGGCTTCTTTGAAAGCATTTAACACTACTGTGAAATAATTAAAATGTGACCTCAGTAAACTTTCTTCGGACAGCCTCATTAAAGCTCATGCAGCGAGATAATGAATGGTGATACAGCTCAATTACAGCAGCATTTTCTGAGTTCTGTTGCGATTCAAAAACAGTTTGTGTAATTTTGCTGAGTGCTTCTAGTTAACATTAAAACTAATCGGCTAGGTAAACCACGATATCTTAGTTCATTATATTTACTCGCGTCTTCTGATAATTGAACTTGCGTGTATTGGAATGGAATAAGAAGAGAATGCTAGGTGGAACTTACCTAAAAACTTTTTGAAAAATTTCGCTTGTACTGGTTATAGAAGCACTAAAGATGAAATCCCTTTGACACCGTATTCTCTCAAAATAAAATAGAGTAACAAGCAAAAAAAAGTGACTCGTTTAAAACGCTACTCCTACGTCGATTAATATTTGAGAATAATAAAAAAAGTTTTGATAAAATCAATCCCACCTGGTTTGAGCTTCGGTCACAACATAATATACCTAAGTACATCTACAACTGTGATGATTAGGATAAAAGTACAGTTTCTATGCACATATCATAAACTAAGGCCCGTATTTCACCGTTAAATTGGGCAATTTCTGAGCGCACAGCACGGTGGCTGCGCTTGCGCGCCACGCTTCGCGCGTCATGACATAACTGTTGCCATCGTTACCGTGACACGAGAGACACGTGACGAATCACTTGCGCGTGATAATTAATTATAACAACATGACGTATGCTTTATGTTCACGCCACATGTTAACGAGTTCATTATACACAAAATAATTAATCTCATGCTAATCGTTTCTAGTTTTTTTTTATATTTCCATTTGATAAATGAAGGAGCAGTATTTCAGTATTTTACCGCTTAAAGTGGTTGAGTATATAAACATCGTGCTGTAAGGAATTATCGTTAAATAATACAGTATTTTATGGTAGAATAGCCTGAGTAAACCATACTCAATTGTCATAAGAGTAATGCTTACTATTCTCAAATATTGGAACATCATCAGGGTCAATATTGCGAAGCCCAGTATTCGCAGCAACGGCATCTAAAGTTTCTATTGTGCCATAAAAAGAACAAAACACCCGTAAACTATTATGGTACATTGTGTGCGGATTCAGCAAGATTGGAGCAATGTTCCGCTGGAAGGTTATCTCGGTTGAAGGTATGGCTGTGGTGTTAGGAGTAACTGTAACGCAGGCTCTTTCCGTTGTTTGCCTTATCCAGTCACGCAAGCTGTAAAGTGTTAAGAAGGTTATGATAATAACCTTTTCAACACATTTGCTCCAAAAATATATTTACGTATCTTGTCTACATAGTTCGATAGTTAATAATCACGCAAATGTACGATACAATTTTTTCAATTTTTTCAACTTTAAACTAGCTGGTCCCCATGGTTGCCCCCCAAGCTATCTTCATACTAAATTTTATCCTAATCCATCCGGCTTTTAGGCGTGAAAAAGTAACAAACATGCATCCATACTCACAAACTTTCGCATTTATAATATTAGTATAAGAATTCCACCAAGGAGATTAAATGAGCTGAATGATCGAACCTCCTTGGGAGTGCTTTTGATTAATACGTTTGTCTCACTTTAATACCGCAGAGAAAATGAGACGAAAGATGTAGTTTTACTTTTCACTACACGCATGAGGCGCCTGCCTGGCGCCATTTGTATAAAAAAAATATATTGCGATTTTCCAATTGGTATTTATCGTAGATAGATAGTATTTATATAAACAAAATGTTTGTGCGGAAATTTACAAAAGCGTGACTACGGTAACTTCTCTACTTAGTCTCGTACATTCATCATCTCATTTGTGAAAACTATCACACTGCACTAGTATTATAAATAACTATAACCTACTTCAGTTCCTACTGCTCCACTATACCTAACGGGAGGATGCAATGTACAGCTCCTTACCAATTAAGCGGCGTGGACATGGCAGGACCCTTGTTTTTACGCAATGGAGCGCGTGCATGGGTTGTTCTCTATACATGTACTGTTTACCGCTGTGTTTATTGGGAACTTAGTAAATCTCTATCAGCTGAAACTTTTATGCTGACTTTAAGAAAACTCATTGCTAGAAGAGGCAGAATTAATTAAGTTACTTATTAGTTCCTTTTAAGGTCTGTAATGCTATTTACCAAAAGGGTTGTTAGCTTGATATACCTATATTAAGAACGGAGACAACACGAACCCATCTGACGAATACTGCGAGTGTATTGTAAACATGTACTGCCAAACTATGGTCAAGGATTTGCATAATAGTTCAGAAATGGTAATACGTCTGTATTACCATTTCTGAACTGCTTAAACCTCCACAGGCACAAAATCTGCTGATATGTTGCAGCGGAACAGACATCACAATTATGACAGTGTTTTAGAACTTTTTTAGATTTATCACGGGTTTTTTTTTTAAAAATAAGTTTTTTTTATAGTAAAAGAATTTGTTATTAACATTAAAAAAGTTCCGTTAACGTTTCAATTAATCTACAAGCTATGTTTGAACTTCATTGTCCGTGGTCAGTTATTCCGGAATAGTACCACCCAATCACTCGTTCATAACCTCAAATTCAGATTGACAATCCATGAACAGAGATTGATTGCAAATGCATTATAATATAGAGGGCTCTGTGGGCGTTTCATAAAAAGATATTGATGAAATAACCTACTGAGAGACTCATTAATATTATTGGGAGTGCAATCCCATCGTCAATTACAAATCTAATCTAAAAACGAAATCTTGTTCTGGGCTGATACATTTCGATTGCCCTTAGCGAAATGAACTCAATCAACGTTTCCCTGATGACTACGATATGTCGGTCCAACCGGATTCCCAAATAAGTAACATTTAAACGTATGTCTTTTGAGAAAGCAACCCAATTAAAATAGCGGTACGCTGTAGTTGCAATTTATATACATTTTATGATCAAACATACGTGCTCGTATCTGAAGACAACTTTCCGTTCTTTGATTGCTTCATTGAGATAAAAAAAAAATGAATTCATTTATGACACTTCATTTAAATATACATCGTGCCCATCCATGCAGAAATGTAGTGAATTGATTGAAAGTCGTCCAAATCATTGAACATGTACACAAAATGAATTCGGCGTAGAGAGTACTTCCTATATAGTATTATACTTTCACATTTACAATCGGTCATTCATTCTCCTTGATAAAAAGATTAGTGAAAGCGATATTGCAATGCAAAAAAGTAAATGAAAATTCGTGTCACTGACTTTCCTATTAGCTTTCGTGGATCCATGCAGCTATTGTCTGCCTGACCCTCTTCATATAGCGCGCTATGTAATTATCGTAATATATTTTGATGCATTCATTCTTTCCACTCCAATTATACTACAATAAAGTTATTATGAACCGAATTGAGACTAATTTACGGGACGTGTCTCACTGAGCTGCCGCTATAAAAAACACCAATATCAGGTGTTCGGATTATAATGGGAGATCATATCGCGCGTAGCGTATGGCTAACACCTCATTTCGTGGGCTCAATTGACCGGCTTTCGATTTTATTCATTGTAGAGATTACAATACTATCGTTTTGTGTGAATGCACACGACCCAAAGAATTAAATTGGGACGTTGCGCTTTTTGAACTTGTAGACTTATCTGGCACTATGTAGTTTTTGTCGGACTTTCTCGAAACGTTTGTGTATATTTTTTCTACGTACACGAACTTTGCGCTATGGGCCATGTCATGCTGTTAATCGTGGATCGTGCCCAAACTGTATCGAATAGATTTCGCACAATATCTCAGAGATTTCATGGCTTTTTTATATATTTTTTTTTGTTCATTATTTACGTGTATACTAAGATTACTAGGTTAATGAATATATCGCTATTGTTCCAGGTGGTCGATTTGTCGGGATGAGGGGCGAATCGCTGCGCTTGGCGCGGCTGGCGATTTTCTTACTGCAAGCTTCTGTTGCGCTTAGTAAGTTTAAATATTTTCAATTTTATTATTGTGACTTAATATATACGATTAACGTAATAATATTATAAAATACATTTTTAAGTAATAATAGCATGATTTTTGTGCCATGGCTTAGAGTACATTATTAATTTATATTTGGTGTTCAAATTGTTGGTTCAAATTCCACTATAAGTCGAATTTTACCTTCATAATGTTAGAACTTTTAAATACATATATTATTAATGATGGCGTTTTATGAGTACCTTACTGTTAAGGGTAAATAACAAAAATAAAAAATATTTGCATACTGTGAATTGCATACTCCGCTGTTAATACATTTAAAGAATATTTCTAAGAAGTATATTTTAGTCAGTGGGTTGAGAGTTAAAGACGTTGTTATGATTTCAGGTCGAACGGCATTCGAGAAGCTGACAGATGTAGACTTTCCCGGAACCGCGTATTATACTGTACGGAACCTTTCACTGTACGAATGTCACGGTTGGTGTCGAGAGGAACCTGACTGCCAAGCGGCGTCTTTCAGGTAACCTTATTATATATAGCACGAATAACATCCTTAAATATAATTTTACCAAAAAATGGAGCCGACTTCAATACTCATAAGTTTGAAATAACTTGTTGAAGTCGGTTCCATCTTTTATTAAGATTTTTTTTTTTCATCCTTTTCAGTGACCTTTGCTACTCACGGGATAAATTGTCATTGTGTATGTGCACCGATTTCTTCACCCGCAATTAGGAGGTCGTCCAAGTAGAGAAACACTTTTCAATTATTGGAGTTTTGATGAAATTTAAATTGGACCCCCTCGGAGGTACACTCTATCAAACAAAAAAATATGTTTGAGAATCGGTACAAAAATGGGGAAAAAATAGGTGAAAATACATATAGTCGAACATATAACCTCCTCCTTTTTTGAAGTCAGTTAAAAATATTCGTATCGCCCTCGTATAAACCATTGAACAACGCACCAATTGCACGTATCGACAGGTGTCGATGACATTACAGAGGCTTGCGGGTGTTTACAGGCAGAGAGGGCGGGACACATCCTGATGCGTTTTGGCTACAAATATTACAAATATGTAATAATGAAATAAAATGTATTTATACCAAGGCATATGGGTCTTAAAACTAATACCAAAGTGTCCTATATATATACAACACATACAATATAATATACAGCTAGTTCACAAATAGAAATAGTTTATTTTACCGAAAAGATTAAACTTAACAATAAAATACACTTTTCATTGCTACTTAAAATTACATAAGCTTACTTTAGATTATTAGATTTTGTATATGAGTCACTAGCTCTCACACTAGGATTCCCTGTGTCGTGGGAGTCTTCTCTTACTAAGGAACAGCAATAAGTACTTATTTAGATGCTGTCAAAATTATTAAGTACCTTATAAACGAACTACGGGCTCAAAAATACCACAATTTAAGACTTTTTAATGCAATTTATTCTAGGGTACAGCTCACAGCTACTCGACTCAAGCGCATATGTCTTTACCGCGAGATTGTTTGATAACGAAAATATATGGTCACTGGATTTTTTTTTTACTATAAATATAGCATATAAAACTGTTTTAGATTTGAGTGCTAATCTTCGAACGCATAATCAATCAAATCAAATTAAAAGTTTATTCGCAAGAATACATCGTATTATATAAGGTCTTAAAAATATATTTGGTAGAGAGTATGAATTCAGCCTGCAAGCAGATATCGTAATAATACAAATTGTCTACATAAAATATAATGTCAAATTAATGTCAAGTAAGAATTAAAAGTGTCTACATAAAATACAATCTCAAATGAATGTCAATATCAAAATTATTTATTATTATTACAAAAATGTCAAGAAATTAATAAATAGCATTTACATATACTCGTAATTGTAATGAATGCGTTAAATATTATTTCACACTATCATATTTTTTTTCGGGCAGCCATCTATTTAATTTAGACCTAAACAGATTACCGTTAATTTTTTAGGTCATCACAAGGAGGTTGGTATAGTCATTATACCAACCTCCCCATTATCCCAAACGTCAAGTGTATTAGGGTCCAGACGTTACCGTCATATGTATGAATATCAGAGTTAGAAAAGCTCACTCTCGCTATAAAAATCTTATCTTATATTAATAAATAGCAAATGTGTGACGATTTGGGTGAAGGCTTGTACATGGATAACATTATACTCAATGAGTGTAACTATATAGGTTTCTTGCCTTTGTAAACGCTGAGCGAAGCCCGGTCGGCTAAGTGCTGTAAATTACATTCGGGACGTCGATATGACAACAACTGACATAACAATGACCAAAACTCATTAGCTAACGATCTAAACTACAGTTACTGCTGTTTGATCAACAAATTACAACTAGTAGCCAATAAAATCAATGCAAGCATTGTCGGTCGTATCGGCTGAACACAATTCGCGTTGTCCAATCAACATCATATCTACTCATCATTGAATCACGATGAATCAGTATCTTGATGCTTCTAACCCAAATGTCTCAAACATGGATGGGCCTTCGTTTGACGTAGAGATCCACTGATTCCGATACATGGAGATAGCAGATAACCTGTGCCTCCAGAAGTAATCACTGGCCATTCATGAGGCGTCACTCAGGGGCGATGCCACTCGAATATAGAGATGTGAGTTGGACGTATTGAAAGGGCAGGGAATGGTGGTAACTGGTCTCGAGAAAGTTGTGACTGTGTTATATTTAAACCAATAAAGGTAATCACTTAGTTTTAGAAAAAACGCGATGCAATAAATCATTCACTTTTACCTGACTGTGGCAATGAAGTGTATTTCTTTGGTACAACGTGTAGCGGTAAACATGATGGGTTTTAGCTTGAGAGGTGTCGATAGATTCGTCCGATTTGTGAGATTAACATGGGGTATATAAAATTATGATTTGAAAAATAGCAGAATGCGGCACCATTTTTGATATTTTCAGGTATTTTCTTCGTTACCTAGAAAAGTATCAAAGTGCAGAATTTCAAAAGGTGATTACAATACCTATATAAACCACTTATATACTTTAATGTAATTTGTATTTTCTTATAGAGAATTTAAAGAAACAACCTATAACAAATTGTTGTAAGCTGTATTAACAAGGTAATTAATAGGTGGTTCAAATTATGAAAACAATAATACTTAGTAATAATAAGGTTGAACCGTATTTTGTTTCTATTTTTCAGTTAATTGATTAATTAAGATTGAAATGCTTAAGTTTACAATTATTATTTATCCCGCCGTCAAGTTATTTATTTTTTCAAAGCTTCGATTTGTTTCCTACATTAATATTTTTTAGAAATATTTAGTGTACATTCTGTAAATGTAAGAGGTAAATGCAGATGCTCATGTACGCACGTGCGGGCCTCTAGTAGGTCGGCAGGCTGCTGAGGTCGCAAAAGGAATGTGTGCCAGTCAGTCACACGTCCTCCACAGTTGAGGCATTCCAATGCCACGCTCTTGGTTAATAACAATGCCTACACCATACCCACAAACCGTGTAAAAGCGGAAACCAACCACATCGTGCTCTAAATTGGATAACAGTAAAAGTGATCGCACACGAATGTAATGGATTTCCAGTGCGGACCATTTTCGAAAGATATTTTCCATAACTGTTGGCAGTTTTGAACGGATTTTACTGATTTATTGTTCATTAACATAATGCGATTGTGAATTCATAACTAACTGTTTATACGGTAACATGATTTTCTCACAATTAAAAGTTTGGTATGTGTGTATAACAGATTATACAATTAACTGTAGATGTAAGATGTTTGGTATACAATTGACTGTTGAAATTGTAAACAAAATAAGTTTATTATTCTAGACTATAAATTGATACCATATTGAATGTATCGGTTTGAAGTTACAAAATTTAACTGTGACTTTGTTATTTATTTGCTGTGATGTCACGTCTAATGTTATTTTAGCGTATTGGCAATAATGGTTAATGATTGATTTGCTTTTTTTATACAAGCAGGAATGCGATTGTCAGTATAGTCTTCAATGTGACAGTTTCATAAAATATTTCAGTTCAGTTAGGCTTATAAAAGGGAATAACTCATTTCTCATTTATTGTAGAATTAATAAAAAGTACATGAAAAGCATATAGTTTTAAAAAAATATTACGTAATTTTTGTTATGGTTCGTAACGGCATTGTTTACCACAGGTTAATTAACAGTTTTTTCTTACAGAGCAAGCAAAGGTATATAAGTACACATTTGTGAGTTAATAAACATACAAACTAACGTGTGTATATGTATCACGGTAGTGTCAAGATGCAAAAACTTAATTGTATTAGGGCGAAGCGAGGCGTGTAACATTATTGCAACGCTAGTTAGATCATTACTCGAAATCAATTTGAACGAGATCGAATGAAAATCAATTCGGTATTCAATTACGAGACGGAACTTTCCCGCGCTTCTAATCAAGCATTGAGCTCGCACGGGTACGTATCTAGAATCAATCTGTGCGAAGAAATAGCGATCTGACAAAGGAATGGGACGGATGCGATTTTAACAATCGTTAACTGTTCATTGCTGGCAGTTGAAGAAGTACGGTGCCACCATGGGCCGTCAATCGCGCGGGAATACGGTATTCGGGAGCACACGGCCGTCGGAATCGCTCTGTCTCTCCGACAAATTCAACAATCACGGATTAAATATCTGAAACGCCCAGCAGGATCACGACCTTTCTATCTGATGCTGTCATACTTTCGATAAAATCTCACAAACGACATGCCCCATAACTGTTAAGAATATTTCAAATTGTTTTTCGACGCCAGATGCGACTTTCTACTGCGACGTTATCTCTACGAGTTGTTTTCAGCTTAATTGATCACTAAAGAAAACAAAAAGGTGGAATTGTAAAAAGTAACGATAGACTTTCTCCACGTACAAGAGAGTTGCTCGAGGTCATTCATTCAGCTATCAAAATATTATTAAAGGTATATTAATATAGAGTGAGATGGAAGGTATGATTATGGGTTCACGCGTCGCTTTCCGATTTCCACGAGGCGTGATTGATGACGTACTTTAAAAGCTATATGTTTGCGCGCTTCGCGCCCGCTGCAGCGGTAGCGGCGGCATCTAGCGGACAGACAGGCGGTGATGGATCAAGTAGCACTTCGAACAATTTTGTCATAATCGTAAACCGTCCGGGTTTCTTAAGTATAATGGATTAAGTAGCATAACGGGATGAAAAACCGCGAAAAGACCTTGACAGTTAGATCATTTAGCGATTAATAGACGGTTTTATTGAGCTTACTTTGTAAGCTGCCAAAGTGAACGTGGCACGTTGAAACGTAAAATTGCATAGCTACTTTATGATCAATCGTATGAACGGTACATTTAACGTATGTTAAAATAATATGATAAAATAAAGTATGATTTATTTTTGGTTATAAATAAAATTAAGAAGAACATTTTTGGATATAAATAAGATATAATAAGATTATAAAGAAGATAAGAAGAGAAGTAGAGATGAATACGAAGTATATTTTTATATGCCACTGTGTTACTTTTCGTTCGTTAAATTGTAATTTTAAAAAAATGTGCAAAATAAAGTCTATATCTATGTCAATTTACAGCAAATGCTTAAAATGTACAAATTATAGAATTAATTTACAGCCTTAATGTATTCTAATATTCTTCACGCCCCTCATTGATAGCTCCATTTGCGTCACGCATGTCTTGACAATCACAATATCGTTAAACAGCACGCGGAAGGGAGACCAGCTTTCGATAGCTTATTATTCAATATGAACATAACATGTGACGCGAAACCTCGTCACACATCCCATTAGCCCTGAGGCAAACCGGTGTGTAGTCAACCTTTGAAACGGCAAAAACCTGGCCACTTGAACTACGCAACCAACTAAACATTCAATCTAATATGACTTTACATGTCCTATGAATAAGGCGTATTTCGAGAACTTACTGATATTGCAACTACTTTATATTGATTCTACCAATGATGTTTTACTAAAGATGACGTATATTCATAGTGCGCGGTGCTCAGATTTTGTTCCTTTACGACATAAACATGCTTACTGCGACAGATAATACGGTACAAATAATATAGAAAAGGATAGCTATATGTTTAGACTTGCGCTTGAAATACGCGTCGCAATGAAAATTACTACAATTGACTTAATTTTGCCGCCTCAGTTTCCGCGCGCTTGTACGACATCTACCTCATATATACACATAATATCATTGGATTCTACAATTATAACGTGCAAATATATTCTGTATTTTCAGTGTTGTGTCATTTTCTTAGCAGCTATTTAAAGTACGAAGTGAAAGTAATGAAACCTTAAATCTAATGATTTGAATTGACGGTCGCCGTGGCGCAGTGGTTAGTGTCAGTAACATGACTTCTGTGTCTCCGGGACCCTGGGTTTGAATCCCGGCAGGGGCAATCATTTGTGCGATGAGTGTAGATGTTTGTCCCGGGTCTTGGGTGTTTGAGATTGTGATTGTGTATGTCTATGCCTCCCGCGATACAGGGAATCCTAGAGAGGGGGTCGGAGTGTGATTAAAAAAAAATGGCCCTGTATTGTCGTAAGTCTGAATTCATGTCAATACATCTAGTTGTAGAGACGCAGAAAATATCTATTTGAACAATATGTGTAGATAGGGTTTTGTTTTTCAGAACCAGATTCCTACCACATAGATTTTCAAAATGTACAATCCGTAATAAATAGGTGAACGTTGCAATACTTTGGTACAATCAGGGACATAAGTAATTAATCGAATAACCAAGATTTACTATTGTCTAAATCGAGTTAAATTTTTCTAACAAGTCCTTTTCAATTTGACTAAATATTATACGTATTGACTATAAATTAAGATATTGACTCAAATCGGGTGTTTACTTTTTATCATGGCTACGTAGATTGAGATAGATACATTTCCCAAATACGCACTCTAGTCTCTAAGTAACACCTAGTGTTGTCTTTTCTTTACGCTAAAACACTCTTTTTTTTTCATGAACCTCAAAAGTTCTCAAAAGGGAAGGGGAATCTCAAAGAAGCACACTTTATATTTATAAACATGACGCCATTTTATATAAACTTCAAACTAACGTATTTTTAGATAGTGACTTATTAACAAACAGTTAAGGTACAATCAGGTACATGAGTAATTAATCAAATAATTAAGATTTACTGTTGTCTAAATCCATTAAATTTGTGTTATAAGTAACTTTCAATCTTATTTTATAAATTAGTCGTTGTAACCGTTTATTACTTAACTAGAACACTAATTAGTGTCAATGGGAATCGGAAACTAGTAAAGTCATAGTCTCTAAAGTCTACTACTAAGTCTCGCTTGCAAAACTGAGAGTCTAGCTCAATGACTTAACTATCATCTAAATGGCTGTTTTCTTAACGACTAACAAAAATAACCCCATTACTACACATCAGTGGTGAAAGCTTGTTCTAAAATTACGTGCTTTATAAATCTAGAATGCACTTTTGCCTCCGACTGTACAGACAGTAGGCGAGTATAATTCTTAATTGCGTCTGTAACATGATTCGAAAGATTTATTATCTATGTTTTGAAACCGAAGCGAAATCCAATGTCATTAGTCCAAGGGCTCCGTTAGTACATCAATCAATGTTTTTTTCATAAAAATTCCATGTTTACAACTACCTAAACGGTCATTTATAATATAGAGGTCTGTAATTTGTCAGCCGGCATAGAGTCAATATTTTGTAGACGCCTACGTGTTTAAAGGTAAATTAATAGTCGTTGCATACGCAATAGACGATGAAGTTTTAACTAGTTTAAACTAGTTACTAAATGCGAGAATGTTGTTGAAAAAATAATTAATGTGAAGTATCTATAATGCACCCATTATCGGTTAATTTATATGTAAAAATATAAAAGGTGAACTTAGACGTTGTCGCTGTTATTCATAAGAAAGCCTTCTTTATTGTGTACGAAGTTATGCGGGTATGTTCCAAAATCAACTTTTCCAGGATTAATATTTTCATATATTATGTGCTGTTTTACTGATTGGATAGTTTAGAGTACACTTATATAGTCACTTTAGTGATGTTTCGGTTACTGTGGTATTACTTCATTTTCTTTTTAATTATTTTTATTTTATTTTAAAAAAAAATTTCTTTGGTAGAACGTACGCTTCAGAGCCTTGAACACCGGCGTAGTGCAGCATGCCTATTGGTTTTCTATCGATGACATTTCGTAAAATGTGCATTGGAATTACATCAGTTGATTTCATCTCTTTTCTATCATCGGTCGACCGCAATGGTATAGAATCGCTTTGTGTCAGCACTTAACAGGAGGTGAAACGGTGGTCAAGGGCAAGCTTATAATGTTAAAAAAATAACTTACACACAGATAATGTCACCTAAAGTATTTTAAGGGTAGTGTAGATAGTTGAGAATTTAAAAATTAAAATCAACATTTGCCTATGTTCAGTTAACACAAGGTAAAACAAGTTAACACGTTATTTGGGTCCGACTAAAACTACTCGCATTTGAATTGAACTCCTCGAATATTAGAGACAGCGTTGTTAGACGTTATTTATATGTATTTGAATTTTAGCGTAAATAGAATAAGAGCTATCACATTTTAAAGAATTTTAGCTAGTTTTTTTTTGTACACTGTATAGATCTAGCGTTTGACCACTATCTCACTTGATGGTCAGTGACGATGTGGTCGAAGATGTTATCACGCTAGACCTAGAATGCTCTAGTTTGAGTGATTACATTTGAACAGAATTACGGCCATCACCTTTCTAAAGTACTTGGTATTTTATATACGTTATCCTTACCAAGTTGCCTCCTTACTCAGATATGTAGGTACGATAAGTCGGTCGGTATCCGTTTGCGAGCGAGCAAAGATAAAATATTCATGTAATCTTTGCTGCCATCCTTATTGCTGCCAGATTTTCTATTCGGTTATTTATAAGTAATAAATATTGATAAAGTAGATTAAATGGCGGTCTTTTTTTCCATTATAAACATACTACGAGTAAGTTTTGTCACTGTTGTGTACACGTCATGGATCACGTTCCTTTTGAGGAATTACAAAAAAAGCGTGTTGTTGAACGCATGATAGATAATGCATCCACGAGTGGCTGGCTCTGACCATGCAATTACTTACACCAGTAGGTGTACCCTCCATCGCTAGGCGCCTCTTCAATTAAGAAGTACGAAGGTAATCATAGAGCGAAGTGCTTTTAGGTTATTAAAATCCAGTATGTTTCATCATCTGGTCTAGCTGGATCAAGTATCATTTGTAAGTGGTACCTACCCTATAATAAATAGTGCATTAAACAAACTTAAGTTACCTAGAGAGGTATAAATAAGATGCTTTGTAATGCAACTACTCTTGAGAAATCATAAATAAGTAAACAAATCATTTGCAGGTTACTAAAGGTCCTTACATCATTGTATAAAGAAATAATACAGCTTTTGTCTTTTTTTTCGGTTAATTAAAAGGTAGGATGGAGTAACTGTCTGGACTTACTGGTTTTTGCCTAGATTTTGTGAGAGCTGACACATAATAGACGTAAATGAACGTTTTTTCTTTGATCTGACTGCAAAAAGACCTGTAAGTTTTCCGCCGGTTTTTTGACAAAAGTGCGACGCACTTTCTCTAATTACAACTTTTTAGAGTGTTCAATGTATTACCGTAAAGTTTTTGAAGCTCCATTTTTTAAAGATTTGAAAAAGAAGGTATAGAAATAAGTAGGTTTTGGAAAAGTTGAATTAATGTAGACATTTTGCGATAGAAGTTGAATTGAAGTTACGTAAAGGCATTATTTTTGTTACCATAAATTAGTTCTTATTATAAATATATACTTACTAAGCATATACACGTATATCGCTTGATGATCAGTGACAATAAGGTTGAAAGTGCAATCACGCTAAATCTAGTATGTTGACTTGTTCTCAAAGACAGCTGCTCGACTCGAAAGTCTCGAAACTGACAACGTGGGTTTGGTGACAATTTGCAAGCTTGAGGGTAGTTGCTAACCACGCGGGTATTGGAACGTATTCTTCCATCATACTGTATGGGTTTGATAACCTATTGCATATTTTTTTAAATAATTTTTCAAGCCGGGGGTGGGGATCGAACCACTGACCAACTGATTGACGTCGCACTATCAATCGAATTGCTGACAATGCTTCAAACGATTATACTCTTACGCACCAATACGCGCGTAATCGTAGAAAAAATGTATAGTCACTACATTGTAGTTTTATATGTTAACACACCAAATTAAAATCAACATAAATTAATCTCGCTGTGAGTAGGTATCATTATAATAAACAAACAACGATCTAATAAACTAATAACAAACGCATTCACACTTACACCCCCGCGCTAGGATCGTAACTGTGTCGCGAGAGAAATGGGCACACTCAATAACAAACACAAACATCCTTGACCCGCGAACAAACATCTATGCTCGTCACAGTAATGTTTGCCCCAGCCGGGAACCAAGCCCGGAGTCGCTGTTCCAAAGTCAGTGTCACCGATCACTCAGCCACGAGGACCGTCATGACGAATAACGAAAGAAGTATTGTTATTGTAATGTAACAAACCTACTAGGACTCACGTGGTAAATACTGGAAAATTACTCTCCGATCAGTTTCGAACTTATTACTTAGATTACAATTATGGAAGAAACTCGGGATAGTTTTCAGAAAAAAGTATTGTTATAGTAAAATTATTTACTGTATAGAAACGGTATAGTAAAGTATAATTAAATTTGAATTCTCCATATTATTATATTGGATCCGAGCTAAGAGCACCTTTCGATTTCGTTTTGGGTATTTGTATTAGAACAAGTTGCACGAAGATCTCAATCACTCGTTACCTACTTACCACAACATATTCTTAGAATTATATTACGTTTAATAGACATACCTTTTGACAAAACACTAGTGGCCGACATTTAAACATGAATTGTAATTGATACCTCCCGTTATTTATCTGGTTCGTAGCTACTGATCGACTATCAATTGTTCGTCTCATTGTGTCAGTACATGTACATCTTTAAATAACGGCGCGTGCGCAATCCAACTCGGCTACCTGCTTATTCAACACACTTGCAGTTTCAATGCAATTAAACAACAAAAATAATTAGTTCCTTTTATTGAAACGTGCTAGACGGAAGTTTCGTTAATATTTTTATGGATAGAAAAAGCTATCGAGAATGTCGATATACGACGAATAATAATATGACGATAATCCATCTGTTTGCCGAGTGCTACTAAAGCTTATTTAGCAAAGTGAAAGGATGGTTTTCTGTACTCGTTGGGTTCAAATCCGACGGGCACCTCAAAATGGCAAACAATAACTTCATAATGAAGTTTAAAAAATCTCAATCTATTTTCAATTATGGACACAATTTTACTTCACAATAAAAGGGGCGCAAGTGTACCCTTGCACCCTGTTGCTGGCGCTCATACACTGCTTATCATAAACAAAATACATTTTAAGTTGAATTAACATTTACAAGAATTATTAAATTTGAAATCATATTAAAATTCTGAATTTCTTTTGATATTAAGTCAACTATTACAAGAATTAATAGTATTCAAGATACTATTATATATTCATTCTTTCATTCTGCGTTTCCAACCAACTCGTAAGTTGTGAGTTATTTATTTGTTAAAGTGACGTTTTGTTGTTGCAGTTTTGTACTGAACCCGTTGACACCAGTGCAGGAGACAAGATGCTTACTGCAGAACGATACGCAAGCCAATAACCCTATGGCCACCCCACAGGTAAGACCCAGTTCTTTTATGTAATTTAAGATTGGTCAAATTATTCTCAGTAGCTACTAAACAAGAGATTAATCACCTGGCAATATTACTTATTATTATTTTTTACCTGCAAGTCAGTGCGAACAAATTTAATAAAACTTAATCTGAATGTATACGTGTGAATGGACGATTAAAATTCACTAAATATTTATAGTATTACTTCTTATAAAATTATTGCTTTATTTTGCGTTAAGCAGAAACTTAAAGCACATCTTGGGATGATTAACTCGGAAATTAGCTCGCATGCCGTTGGACTGATTTGGGTAAAAGCTTCCTTATTTTTTTCGCGGATGGCTGAAGGTTAAAGAAAAAGTCAATCTTACATCAGGGTATTGCAAAAGGAAAGCTATAAATATACATATTATCGTAAAGCACAAACTAAATACGAGGTTAAAACGACAGTTACGCTTGCCATTATTTCAATGTCCATGTCTAACAGCGTCTTCACAATGGCCGACGACTAAACCAGGGCTAGTTAATAGCCGAATAAATCCTTCTCGGGATGCCAATTAGTGGTAAGATCTCGAGATAGGATTAACAATTCAGATTAAATACCTCCTCGGTGAATCTAAGGATCGAACGGCAGAAGCCAAAGCCTTAGCTATACCTATATCGAGATGGTGCCTAAATAAACTACAATTACGAAGCATAAGGACAAAAGCCTCGACAGAAGCCTCTTCTCTAATTGGTAATATTTAGTATAATTAAGTCGTTTAAAACTATAAAACCGCCATCAACTATCTACCTGTGAAGCTATTTCATCATTTACTTGGATATACATAGAAAAAATATAATGCATATGTATAATCAGAAATATAACAATGAATTACCTATTTCCCACGGTCAAGCAATAACTTGAGAATGACTTTACCGAATTCATTAAACTTTTTCTTATACATTGTGAAGTTATTACAGAAAAAAATTAAAGAAAGTTTAGACGAAAATTGGAAAATTACGGAAAATGTACGGTAACGGGAGAACCGTAGTCCAGGCGAGTAAAACCGCGGGCGCAACTAGTATTATATAAATATACTTCAGCTATTTTAATACAATTATGTTATTGGACTGATCTGAAAGTATATTCTAATGAGAGACTTTTTTCACATCTTTTCACAAATAATGGAGCACTGATGTAAAAAGTGTAAATAATCGAATTGAAAATTGAGAATTTCCTGTTTTCATGTTGCTTAAAAATAGTCATTTATGCATAAACCGGTCCGAAATTTGGATGCAACTATAGCTGTCAGAGACTTTCGTGAATTGTCATAGTATTGCATATCAAACTTATTTGCGAAATTTATCATATGAAAGCGTTGAGAGCGGAGCTAACCCAGGCAGTGTTAACATATTAACATCATCATTAATAACGGGATGCTCTAAGCAAAGGACAAGCACAACAAATCACACCATGAATGGGTGAATGCTAGTGGCATTTTCAACTATGTGCTTCTGTGCTACAGAGCGCATTTTAGTACTCGGCCCTGGTTGTCATCTTAGGATAACAGTCCTTATAAGCAATATTGGCTATGTCTGACACGGGCTGGCCGCCATCGTCCTACCTGCATCACATACATGGATTATGTTCAATACTCTTTTCTGGGAGGTTGATGACCCATCAAGACCCAATGACCCTAGAAGTGAGAACGTATTGCGCCGATTATTGTATCATATTTCTATGTTACAATGTAAATTATCAAAAAAGTATAAAGCAAGCAAATCTTAAACTTTTATATAATAATAATAACACTTTAAATTATGTGTATTATTTAATTATTTACTTATACAGCACAGAACAAAGGTATACAATAAAATTAGTAACAAATGCGTAACATTTATTGGTCATATCGAAACTCCAAGCTAGGAATTACTTGTGTTATGGTTATGGAAATCGATGCTTAGATTCGAATGTAAGCGTAACAGAGGTGGGGAAATTGAAACACATCAAATTACTTCGAACTCATGTTGTTTTGTTTGATGCATGAAAAAGTAATGTTAATTTGATAATAGATTTAAAGTGATATTAACGTGCTGTGTCCAGTGAACTGTGGAGGGCCGTGAGATCGCAGCGGACTTAGATTTTACGATCCATTGAGCAGATTTGCAAATCATACATTCGCTGGCACGGTGTTCAATGAAATATAAAGCTTAGTCATGCGTAAAAAAGGCTTCATACAAGTAGGAACTGCTTATAAGCAATTTGTTTATGCCATAACAACAGTTTTACCTACATATATACAAAACAAAGTTCCAACGTTTGTGATCGGAAAACTCGAAAATTGGTCTGTGCATGGTCTAAGGTCGTTGCATGTTTTGTATTTCGAAGTTCGCACAGAAACGGAAATTAAAACGGGAACATTTGACATTATTAAGAAGCCAACCAACTATAATTTGTTTTAGATTGATTGATTAAATAGTAACCAATATTATTGATAAATAATCACGTTACGAGAAGACAAAGCCATTGCGAAGCTTGGCCGGGATTACCTTGTTATTATATTGACACAAAAGGCAGTGCTTAAATAATTCCGTTGTTTATTTACCTATTTTAATTTAATACATACAACATCAAGTTTTTTTCTCTAATAACGGCAGTACTTACTGAAATGCAGCGGTAGAGTTGCATTTTTGCGAGAGAAAGAGTGGTGTGTACTGCATTTTAACCAGATGAATTTTTGTGCACAATTATCAGTAAATATCTCAGATATCTCAGAAACTTTGAAAATTAGTGCATGGTTTTTTTTTTCAATTCGAGAAATGAGAAACTCTCACGTCAATGGGTTTATTCACATCACTAGCGTGCTAAGCTAGACTTGACCGCGTGCTACCCGCCAATACTTAAAAAAGAAAACCTGATGTTATTGAAAACATAATAAAATTACTCACTTATTGTCTGTCTTTTGTTTTTCATACAAAATATTTCTGTTAACCGTGTTAGTTTTGTAAGTTTTCATTTAATTATTAGTTTGAAATTGACATTGAACTTCCTAGAAATATTTAGTCCTTTTAGAATATCCTTTTAATATTCGTATGAGTAAAAATAAGCTAATAACATCTCTTCGAACACTATAACTTGATCGAGTAATTTTATTTAAAATAATTAAATTCTTAAGTATTAACAGCAGATTTATTTGAATTATTTATCATTTTCTCACTTGCCAGCGTTCAGTGAACACATACTACATGGTGAAACTTCAAGTGCGGACTGAGAGCGTCTGCCTCCGACCATGGGCGTTCGAAAGGGTTCCGGGCAAGTCTTTGAGAGGGCTGGATAATACAATTATCTACACATCGACGAAGGAAGCATGCCTCGCCGCCTGCCTTAACGAGGTAAGATATCGGTTGGATAGATATTACGAAAATATTGCTATAGGGACATTAGCGCATCTATGGTATCAGTATAGAGAGATTCCTGGAGATAAACGAGGATCTGAAACCAACTTACTCTTTTTTACAAAACTGTGTAGGTATACGCACTATAACGTATTTCTTTAATGGTCGAATGGAATACTGGCGAAAAGAGTAAGTAAGTAAAATTAGTAATACAAATCACATCATGAGAAGGACGATGGATTGTGTAATAAAAATATACTGCATTAAAAATAACAAAGATGTTTTCTAGAACTCAAAACATTTTTTTTTTCAGAAAACTTTGATCTCAAAATGATCGTGAGACTACTACTTGATTATTGATGTAACTTTGGTCAAGATGAAAAGACATGACAAGTGTCCTTTTTTATGCAGGATTTTACAAACAAGCTGGATATAAAAAATCTTATGTAAAGATATGTAGCCACCAAAGTGACTTTGTTACATGTAACTTATTATGTAGTGCACTTAAAAATAAGAACAGTTTGCAAACTATCCGCAGCTGGTTAATATTTACTAAAGTCTTCAACTTGTCTCCAAACTTATTTGCATACATCAGTATCCGTTTTAGTAAACTACTTGAGACGACAACTGTTATTTTCTACTTGAAAGCTCGGTTGTTTAGTGCTTTGCGTTTCTCGAAGCCCGAGAGCTTCACGTCGGCGGCATCGATGCAATTTACCGTTTATGTATTCAATTTATGTTTTATGGTTTCGCGCTAGTTGTACCTACGGTCGATTCTGGTTTAAACAAATGACAAGGCTCATTTATTACGATACGTGCAACTATTCCGAAGGAAATTGTTCATATTAATCGGACAAAACTTAGGAGAATATTCTTGTAAAATTTCATTGTGGGCGAATTGACGATAATTGATTATGTGCGTTTATTGTTTGACATCAACTCGTGTGCCAACACATTCATAAATTTTTGGTGCTTTCAAAATTATTTAGTTTTTATTAAATATAATGTGTCAAATGTTGAAAACATTTGACACATTATATTAAATAAACTTTTGTAGAACGTTTTAAAACCGGGAATACACGAATTTATTCACTTTTTTGTTCCATTTTTAATTGCTATAATATAGAGGTCGCTACTTTTATATTTGAAATGAATGCCAATTATACATATGTATTGCGCAAATATGAATCCCTATCTAACGAATGACTTAGTTATGAATAATAATGAAAATATGAATAGACTAATGATATTTGCATAGCTTGTTTTAGAAATTTTTGGACTATGGGGTTCAATAACATTTTGAAAAATGAAATAGCATCCGTGCTTGTTGACGTTCCTGGTGATAAAATGAAGCATGTGACCGTAGTAGGAATATGAACATGGTTTCCACGATACGGGCCGTGAGCCTAGGGTGGAGCCGTTGCATTTGAATCCTTGAAGATCGCATCCCATTTTAACTTATACTGTAAGGTACTTATATTAAGGTCTCATGTGATGTTATAGCTATGTAATTAAATAAATAAATAAATATAAAAAATCGGCTGGATTTCTTGCCAAAAAAATTCTTTAACAATTCATCATTGGAACAAAACCAGTTCTCTTCCTTACCAGATGAAGAAAATCATCTGTTTTAACAAATGTATTTTTTGATTTATGATATTGATATATTCTAATATATTTTTTACTAATAACAAAGTTAAACTACATATAACATTAAATGATTGTTGGAAATACAAAACCTTTTTTTAATGTTAGCCTCATATTTAGGATTATAAACATGAAATGGCAATGAAATCCGATCTAAAAACATCTATGTGAGTAACTACTATTTACAAGTTTGTTACGGTATATATAAGAAATGTACTTGTTATGTATTATGTAAAAAATCTTTAAAAGCCGTGATAAAGTCTATTGGTAGAAAATGTGTAGGGGTGATCTGATAACAGAACAAGAACGTGGCAAAGTATTAAAATAGGGGATAAGAGTTGTGTCTTGCAGGCAATGCCAACTATTCAGGTAATTTATGTTTACTAACTATGAGTGGTTCAGGTGAAAAGACCTATATTTAGCTGACACCTAAGAAATAAAGACCGTATATTATATTCATACACTATCGTTAACTTAGCCCAGAGGTCTTCGAAAGTGCCTTACCCGTACGGGATGCTGTCTCATATTATAAGGCTTTTATGTCATGAGTTGGTTCTAAGGTACTCCTAACGTTTACGATTAGCATAGTATCAAGTAGTTAATTTTACTCGTATACCAAAACATATAATTGAATCTACGTAGATTACAATCACATTTTGTTACAGATACTGGTTTCAATTACCAAAATTTTATCAAGTTAAAACTATAACTTTTTGTAGAGTAAATATGAGCAGCAAATAATTATGTTTCGTTGACACTTTCAGATAAATCATCGTTAGAAGTTAGGAGTGCATGTTCCACGGTTTGAATTTCACAGTCTTTAAGTTTAATGAATAATAGTGAAAAAACATTTCCTTAAAAAAGCTTTTATTTAAATTCTCTGAAAAGAATAAAATAATGTTTTCCTTTAAAACTTTTACTTGCAACTTAGGCATTACACAATCCATTTGAAGAAAAAGCTTCTCGCAGTAACGGAGTTTCGTATTCTCAGCTAGTCCTTTCATTTGTAGGAAATCATAAAAAACTCTGTTCGCCATCTTTAGAATATTGAATTTGGAGTGATGTCACATTATTTTTCGAGTTATTAACAGCAAATCCTTTCATTTGATACCCTTTTATAGCAGTGCATTTAAAATAATTAGTCCGCCATCTTAGGTGTTCCGCCATATTGGATTTAGAATAACGTCGCATAGCTAACCATGCATTATCAACCAAACTTAACGTGTATACAAAGTTTCAGCTATTGGTTGAAGATATCTGCTTTAAAATTCAGTTACAATATTCAACCCGAACAAAAATAGTTACATACATTGCAAGATAAATAAAAGCTTGTAAAAAGTAGCTAGGCGACCGATCTTCGGCCAGCGTTTCCGCAAACAAGCCGCGGATATAAATTAACTTGTCAAGCATAACGTTATCCTTGTACCTACATACTTTCATCCAAATCGTTATACGTTTGTAAGATAGCTTAGAGGTATATTAAGAAATTGCTTGTTTCATCATCATCATCATCATCTCAGCCATAGGACGTCCACTGCTGGACAAGGGCCTCCCCCATTGATTTCCACAAGGACCGGTTGGAAGCGGCCCGCATCCAGCCCTTGCCTGCGATCTTAGTCAGGTCGTCTGTCCACCTAGTCGGTGGCCGTCCTATTGCTTGTTTAATAGTATTGTAATAAAAAGTACTTATTTTCCCTAGGTGGTATTTTAAAATAATCTCCTCAACTTCTGATTATTATTATAGTCGATATACGGTTAAGTGTAGCCATTGCGGTCACACTCAACCGTATGGCTTTGTGTACGGGTCAGCAGTCACCGGCACCGCACTACGCTAACTTCAACCGAGACCAGTCAATGTTGGAACTATTCTATGCACTGTGTCAGCTGAAGGCGGAATTAAGAGCAGCGCGGCTTGCGGCCAACTATTTATTATAGTCGATATGATTAAGAACAGCCGTTCTGCCTGTGCTCAGCCGGGTGGTATTTATTTATATGCTACATCAATAGACAAGACTTAGAACTTTTTTGACGGTTTTTAATTTTTTTGTGCAGAAAAAGTTTTCGTGTCGATCAGCTGAGTACGAATATGGAAGCATGAGGTGCGCGCTTAGCGATTCTGACAGACGGACTGCTCAGCATTTTGTGCAACTCGTCGATACACCAGGCACGGATTACTTTGAGGTAAGATACCAATATATACATATTAAATACGTATTACGTATTACACGGTATTACGTATTTACCCTAGACAGAGTCTGTCTAGGGTAAATACGGATATACAAGTGATACTACGTTTTACTATATGATAGTAATACTCACATGCAATATCTCTAAGCCTAAAACTGACAAATAAAATAATTACCATGTATTATTTCCTCAACTAAAATTCCTTAACTATACTCGTAGGAATAACGAATGATAACTGTTCATCACAGAACACTATTGATGGCAACACTATTATGTGTTGATGTTAAGTACGTTACAACTTATTATGAATGTATAAAACACGGGAGTTACTCACGTAATAAGTCAGAGGGTTCTGACTATGACTATACATCATTTTTTACTGACTTCAAATAAATAAGGTTACTCAATTCGATCCGTATGTTTTTTATGTTAATTACCGCATTACGCGATTTTGATCGTTATTTTTTTATTTGAAAGCTGGTGCTTCCAATTTAAATTCATTAGAATCTGTCAAGCGGTTTTTGAGTCACACTCCAATAACTAAAAAGTGCTTCGCATACGTGGATGATATAGTTGCTGGTGGAGAAATCGGTGAACATACACAATGACAATTTGATCCCGTGAGTAGCAAAGGTCCCTGAAAAGGATGAAAAAACGTTATTAAATAGAAGTAGTATCCGGCTTTACTAAACGTGAGTAACTACTTCTATATACTAATGTGTCAAACTCACGAAATTTCCAGTTAAAAAACATACATATTTAAATATTTTAAACAAAATATGGAACAGACTTCAACACTCAAAAGCTTTGAGTATACAGCCCAAAACAAAAGTATGAAATAACTTGTCGAAGTCGGTACCATGCTCACAATATTTTCATAATAAATATTTAGTTAGTTAGTACTTAGTTGGTAATTTTTTTTAACAACTCATGAAATAGCAGCCTCCTTGCTCCTGAAACGCGACTTTCTTAGAAGTCAATTGCCACAAGCACCGTTTTGTGGCGCTTTTGAACGCTTGTGTAAATAACACCAATTATAATCATCATCATCTCAGCCATAGGACGTCCACTGCTGGACAAATGCCTCCCCCATTGATTTCCACATCATGGGGAGGGGGGGGGGTTGCCAATACTCGCCACGCTTGGCATGCTGCGGGTTGGCGAGCGCAGTATATAAAATACGACCCTCAGAAGGCGCTGCTGCCCATCCTTCTGGTACGTGATCCCTTAGTCGACTCTTACGACACCCACGGGAAGACATGGGGGGGTACTATTCTAAGCCGGTACCCCACGGCACATTACACATTCCACACACCAATTATAATATTGATCGGTTATTTTACGTGGTTTTGTAACTGTCTGGTCTTAGAATCTATGCCTCAAGGCGTCGCAAGCGTGCAAAGGACAGAGAATATTCACTGCGCCGCGAGTTGGAGTCGCAGAGGACAAGGTGGCTCAGTACGCCGGCCTGCACTATTACAATGACAAGGAAATACAGGTATGTTATAATAATAATAACTTTATTTCTAAATGAAAAATTACAGAGGTTTATTTAATGACGGCCCCACACTAGGCTCAAGGCCCGTGTCGTGGAAGCCAGTGTTCTAAAAGCATGTTTGATTTTACATATTTATTAAACATTTCTAATAAAACATTAAAAAAAAAAAAATATCACACTTAGACCCCCCGCGATATTCCCTGTGTGAATTCCCTGTGTCGCGGGAGGCATGGACACACAATTACAGCACACAAACACCCAAGACCCGGGACAAACATCTACACTCATCGCATAAATGTTTGCCCCTGCCGGGATTCGAACCCAGGGTCTCGGAAACACAGAAGTCATGTCACTGACACTGCTTCCTGCGCCACGGCGACCGTCGCGTTTGCCAAACATTTTATGAAAAATCAGGTAAAGATAGGATAGGTGACCGCCTCCATACATAGTTAAATGGCAATGCACATTTTTTTTAAATCTCGCTAAATTTTCATCCTTTAGTAGCAGTAAGGCACCAATAATTTCATACGATTTGTTTTCTTTTAAATAAAAGTAGGTAACTTTAAAGTATTTTTCAAAATTCATGTTCGCAAATATGATCAGCCATGCTCATTTGGTTCATGACGTCACTAAACTCTAAAGACAATCTGTGCTGTCAATTTGATACTATATATTATGGCGATGATATATTGATACTATGGCTGGCGCTGTTCAGTGGCGTCACTTACATATTCGATATTGTTTCTTACTGTTCCGTTTAATTTTAGAACAGACAAAAATGTTTCTTTTTTTAGAACAAGATTTATTAAGTAAATTTATATCTGTTCCACGCATACACATATGTTCATAAAAGAGCATTCAACAAAAACAAAACTGAAATAATTCAATGTTTTTAATCGTTACACTTGCAATTAACATAGACATGAAAGCCTTTTTGTAAAATATTAAACAGCGAACCAGATGAACGATGTGAGGGCAAACTGATGACGGCCAGCCATTAAAGTTACGAGCCGTGAGTTAAGAAATATGGAATCTTTAAAGAATAATGACCAGAGCTTTGTTTTTTTAAGCCATCATCTAAACTTTTTAAGTCATCATCTATTTTTTTTGCTTAATTGGAACTCGTTGGTATTATGATTGAAGAGAAACGATTATTAACTTTTAATCGTTTTATTACGATGTAAGCAGTTTGTGCACTCGACTAAGCATTCTAGGTCTAACGTGATATCATCTTTAACCACATCGTTACTGACCATCAATTGAGATAGTTGTCAAACGCTAGATCTATATACAGTGTAAAATAATTAAGGACATGCAGCATTCACGTTACTTTGGTGATAGACAAACTGATCCCATGAAACTTTTTTTTACTTATTATAAATTTGCGTTTGACAACTGTCTCCCCTGATGTTAAGTGATGTCGTTGTCTAGGATTTAGCATGCAAACCTAGAAGGTACCTATTCACTCGCGACTAGAAGACTCCAGGATTGTACATATCGGGAAACACAGACTCGGGCAACGAGTTCCATTCCTTGGCAGTACGCATTAAGAAAGTGGAAGGAAATCGCTTCGTACGTATGGTATATCTACCATATAGCGATGGCAAATTGCCGTACGTCGAGTCGACCGATGATAGAAAGAGGACGGTGGAATGAGATTATGTAATTCCAGTGCACATTCTCCTAAATGCACCCGATAGAAAACCGATAGGCTTGCTACTCTACGCCGGTGTTCAAGGCTCTAAAGCCTACGTTCCACCAAAGAGACTGCCGATGATTCTTTACATTATGAGGTACTGCTCTATATCCAACTACGCATTCTAAAACAAACATTCACATTATCAATATAAATTAATGTCATTTTTAGAGAGATCTAATCTTAAGGTTCTGGTATAAACTTACTTCCACTTACCTAACTCTTTGGCTCCATTAGGTAAACGGCAGTTGAATACTCAATATTTGAGAGTTTGTGACTCACTCATGACGGTTCCCAGAGTCGGTTATTGGAAATAGTAAATCATCACATCAAAATGAATAAATTAGTTTTCCACATTGTATGTATAATTCATCATATTTATATTCAGTGGGTACGTAAATACATATTTTGTTCTTTTCCTCTATATAAATTTTCCACTGTACGTACATGACTGAATTTTTCTGATTAATGGATGTAAATAATATTTAATTTCATTACATAATGATTTTGAAATCGATAGCTCAACCATAGGTCGGATACAATAAATTGCAGTCAACATTTTTGTGAATAATGTATTTCTTCAGTCAGTATTATTTCTGTGATATCTATACTCTGTAACTCCATAGTCTTTATAAGACCTATCACTTTGATTTGATCTATGTAAATAAATTAAGGGTGCGTTTCATTTGAAAGCAAATTGCACAAATTGACTGTAATTTTGAAAACTACCGGAATGAAACGTCCCCTCTCTAATTTACTTTTTCTCTTCTTTCTTTTGTTGTGTTTCTTGTTTAAATATAAGTATATTTATTATTATTATTATTATTTACATATGTTTATAAACGTTAATGTTGTCCTGAGGTTCGTGAGGTCATGTCTATGGGCACCGACTGAAAATCAGTGACTGAGGCTTTTGCCTTAGTTTTATGCTGAGTCGGGGCCCATATTCATGACACTCACAACATCATTATTACTCTGTTTTTTATTGTTTTTGTATGTATCTCTTGTGTAATGTGTGTTGTGAGTGTCTTGAATAAATGTGGTTTCTTTCTTCTTTCTTCTTTCATTCTACGCATTCTAAATTCTAACTCTACGCATTCTGAGAGTGCTGTAGGTACTATTTCCTGTGGATGACTCGTAATCATAGGGACGGCGACTAAAGGCAATCAGTATGACTATACTATATAGTACAGTATTAAAGAAAACGACAAGATCAATGGTGCCAGTGACTAAATATTACTGGATACTTCAAAGCGTTGGAAACGATTAAGTACTTACTTATCACGATACTACAAACTAGAAGTCAGTGCAGCAGCAGTCAATGCATAAAGAATGGTAGTGATTCACTTATTCAACTAAACTAAGTTAAATTGCGTAAAGTCAAAAGGCTCTTATTTTATTTGAGATAAAATGCAAACTCGTATAACTCCTTACAAAGCTATCTCTAATATTAGACGATTTTTTCCATTGCTCGCCAAATGCGAGTTTAAATCGGCGTCTAATAAGTGACTACTTATTTTAACTAAAACTATCCACCATTTTAATAAAAACATCGAATTTTAGTGTTGTTATTGATAAGTGTCGTACAAATTGAACCTGATCTTTAACCATTTAAGAACTATCTTATATTTTACAAAATTTTAATTGACTAAGAGAACCATTACCTACAAACTGCCCGCTGTTTATTAGAAAACTTTTTTTCTTTTTATGCAATTTTACACCAGTACAATTAGAACGTACAAGTGAACACTATGAATAAATAGCTACATTAATAAAAGACGAGCTTACACCCGTAAGCGTTCTCTGTTTTGCTTCTCGGAAGGCAGAGGTTAAATCGTGTTCAGTTATTTATGGTCACTTGGATGGTTACCCTATTAGCTTAATTTCAAAACGTCTAAGCCCATAAAACAGGAAAGCGGATTCTAAATTGATTGCCGTCCTATGCCGGAGTAATTTGCCGTAGGTACTGAACGATGCACACAATAATTTTCTCAAGGGTTCCAATCGCGCAATTCTTTGAGCATATTTTTGTATCTTGAAGATTTATTGATACGTTTTCCTGACTAGTACCGGGAAAATGCGTACTCATGTCTTGGTGCAATGCAATTTCAAAAGCAATTCAAAAGCGCACTGCAATCAGCGCAAGCGCAGTATGAGATCAGTTGCAAGCTTCGGCTGGCAACTGCAACATTATATAGATCATGAGATTTATATAATATTATCTTATAATATCGATTTATACATATATAACGAAACACAGTTGTCATATTCGTATATAGTAAAGGGCAATCAGTCAATACAGAGACAATCAATTACCAGCACAACTGAATTCAATTGTAACCCTCATCCACGTCTTATAACTTCGAGAACAGTGAGGTGCCGAAATTGAACTATCGAAGTGAATGCAAAACGTCAAGTTAAGCAGTCTTTACCGCAAAGCACAATTGGACTCACTACTTAGAGAATCATAAATAAATCTAGAAGGCGCTTACAGGTTTCCTAATCAGGAATATCGATATAACCGGCGGGCACCCCGCGATCGATATCGTGTCATTAATATTAAATACCTGTTGCGTAATCGGGTGTCAATGAACATCAATGGACAATGACAATGAGTCGTCGTTCTTATCTGATATCGATTAAAGACGATTTATTAACGTCTGTCTGTACGAATTTGGGTTAAGTCACCAGACCTTTTTTATTTTCTCTTTGAATGGAGTAATTGCAGATAATCAGTTATGTGCTAAGAAGATAGCTTTCTCTCACTTTCATCAGCACGGTTCTTTTTCAATAGCCCAGTATTATTTTGCTAACTTATACGTACGAGTATAGTATTAAAAGAGAAAAAGAATATTATTTAGTTCTGACATTTACAATACTATTACGATAACCTTGTCCAAGTAGATTTTGAGCCTGCATAGCACTTGGTCAGATATTGACTATGAGCCTTACGAACACGCACAAAGTCGTACAATGATCTATGCATCTGCATTCATTTACAATCCGCAATCTTAATGATATAAGACTCCTTACTTACATACTTCTTCCTTACTTCTCTTCCACTTTCTTAATGCGTACTGCCAAGGAATGGAACTCGTTGCCCGAGTCTGTGTTTTCCGATATGTACAATCCTGGAGTCTTCAAGTCGCGAGTGAATAAGTACCTTCTAGGTTTGCGTGCTAAATCCTAGATAACGTCATCACTTAACATCGGGTGAGACAGTTGTCAAACGCAAACTTATAATATGTAAAAAAAAAAAAAAAAAAAAACATACGTCTATAATTTTAGAAGCCGTCTCCATTCTTCATAATAATTCTCATGTAAAGCCGCGTGGTTAAAGCTAGTCGATAATAAATTAGTATTCCTGTAACACAGGTGACATCCGAAGCTGCGTGTAAGCTCGCATGTGAAATCGAGACGGAGTTCCTGTGTCGTTCGTTCCTGTACATGGGGGCGCCACACTCTTCGGCGTACAACTGCAAGCTCTACCATCTCGATCACCACACCTTACCGGATGGACCCTCGGCGTATTTGAACGCGGACAGGCCTCTAATTGATGATGGAGAACCGATTGGAAAATACTTCGAGAACTTCTGCGAGAGTGAGTACCTATTATTATAACATTAATATAAATTACACAGATAATACAGCAACGTTTCTACTTTTTTAAAATTACAGTCAACTTACAACCGCTGAACATATTTATGAATTGGAACCATTTTTTTATAGTTATCGTCTTTTTCGAAAAAGAACAGTGCAACTTAGAGAAACCTATGTTTCTCTTTTTCATTAGACTTTATGAGCTTGGCGCGCCAACCCTGCTTGAAGTTTCTATTGCGGCAAATAGAAACTTCAAGCAGGGTTGACGCGTTTCAACTATTATGCCAGCGTTAAACACTATCGTAAAAGTACCTTTTATAAACGGGAATTTTATTTTTAAAAAATCAACTTCCGAATCACATGACAATACTATTTACGTTACAACAATATTACATTTTCCACGTTAGATATTTTCAGCCTGTAGATTGTTCACACCTCGAATATTTCAACCATCATCTCCTCATATTTACTCGTTAAATTTAAGTTTAAGAGAACTTTTATGTACCTACATTATAAATGCAGAGGTTTTTCCAATTACTTAAATTTGATTTTATTTTTTCTACATTCACACAAAGACTTCAAGGCCCAAACTAGGCAGAGCCTGTACTATGGTAACCTGAGGACTGATATATATACTTAAATACATACTTATATATATATATATACTCATATACACACCCAGACACAGGTCAAACAGACATGTTCATACACGCAAATGTTTGACGTGTCCGGGAATCGAACCCGGGACCAGCGGCTCAGAAGGCAGAGTGCTACCAACTGCGCCAACCGGCCAGTCAAAATTAAATAACTTAAAACTTGTAAAATCGCGTATTCATAATATCATCAACTTCGAGATCAAAATAAACAAAATACACGTGAATTTAAAGTTGTTTAACATTATAACCGACATGTATATTTTTATCAATCCTTTACCTAATTACACAGTTGCCGTATAACAAATAAAAAAGTATCAACAAAATCGATCATCCAAGAGTGACATTAAAATTTTATTTATGTTTTTAGTGCGCTGTTCTTTCCTTTGGTAATGCGAAAATAATGCAGGGCTCAATTTAAAAACCACGTACGTAATAACTTTATAGTGGTCAATAATAATGTATATTGTGGCGCCTGTGTATTAAAAATAGGTTATAATCAACGCAAATAGCATCCAGATGGGCCCGTAATATTGGATCGGCGTATGTAATACCAAATGGAAAGATGAAGATGGAAAATAGTACTTCGTTAATTTTTTAAAATGTATATTTCTGAATAAGTAAAAAAACAGGTATCCGTAACACAGGTAATACAATTTTATTACCTGATATTTTGATTTTGATTGATTATTACAACATTTTTGCGATTATGTTTTAAGAGTTTCTTAAAACATGACGCAAAAATGTTGTATTTTGTTAATTTTAATTTTATTTACAACAAGCAGTAGTCAATGTTAAAAGATAAAACGGTAAATGCATTAAATATTTTATTATAAATAGAATTTTTAATCCGCAAATACGATTCGTGTTCATCGACATGTTTTAGTAACGCGTCTCTCAGAATTGCATTATTTAGGGACGTGAAATGGTTAAGTACTTATATTTTATTTTTTATTATACCCTGGCACTAAACCAGCGAGTTTATATTACGATTACTATTTTTTACAGAGGTGTAGATGAATAAATTCAATAAAATGTATAATTGATGAAATTAAACGCTAGTTTATTATAATAAATTTTAAAAGTCTTAGGGTCGGTCGTATGGTTGCACAGGGCTTAAGAAACGACAGTTATAATTCATGCACCACTTTTTTACTCAGTGTACTGACTGTAAATATAGCTCGCCAAATGTCTCATGTATGATGTTCTTCCCATGACTGTCATTTCTCGGACGGTCGCCGTGGCGCAGTGGCCAGTGTCAGTGACTTGACTTCTGTGTCTCCGGGACCCTGGGTTCGAATCCCGGCAGGGGCAAACATTTGTGCGATGAGTATAGGTGTTTGTCCCGGGTCTTGGTTGTTTGTGTGTGTCCATGCCTCCCGCGACACAGGGCATCCTAGTGCGGGGGTCTGAGTGTGATAAAGAAAAAAAAAGAAAAAAAATTTTTGTACCTGGCAAGTTTGCGTAATTTTTTGCCAGATAGATTTAATAAATGATACTGGTAACAATATTTTAAAAGTATTTAGAGCAACATGTGATCATAATTTTTGATGTACTAAGCTTAAAAATACTAAGGATTTATTTCTATAAAGAAATAAGGCAAATACAGATAGTTCAAAGGCCATTGACCTCAGACACCAACAGACCTATAGTACACGTATAATCACATTTACGGAACCCACCACTAAACACGGTCGAAGATGCCTTTCCCAACATGTTACTTATGCATTTTACAAACACAGCTTTGCGAAATAAACAAATATAATATGAAACATGCCAAATATAGAACAGGAAAATAGAACGACATAATGAACAGCCTTGGTAATGACACCACCGTCCTCGGTCGTAATTACTCTAAACTAGTTAAAACCAGTCCAGTCTTAGCTTAGCTTTACGCCGCCAGCGATGAGCGTGCATTCACCCTATTACACCAGCAAGTGACATGGAAATCACTGCCTTAGCATTCCAACAACGAACTCTCTATTGTGCTGTCACAGCTTTCATCATAAAATAGCGTGTTAAATATGCTATTAAAATTTGCAAAGAGTACGCGATTAATATTTTTCGCACGCGCTCCAACACCTATAAACGAGTGTGCGAAGCGCGATAGCAATTTGTATGTCAAGAGCTTCAGAGAACTAGCAGCGGACTGGATAATCTTTATATGGCTGGTATATACAAGTTAGAGGTTACGGTAATCTGGTGAGAACAGCAGATAGGCGTTGCAAGAAGTTGGCACAAAACATTATGTCATTCAGCTATTATCTACGGCGTGTACAGTTATATTACTTGCGGCTCCGTGTGGGTTGTTTAGAACGTCAAGATAATGCGATAGAACGTTGAAATAGTAAGTCTTGTTGAGATCAACGCAATGCTATATTATTTGCAGGTATTTTGTACTGTGACAGGTCTTCTGCTATTTGGTAGCGGTAGGTTTTGTGCTCCGTACCCGTTTTTATCATCGTAGGTAACTATTGCCCACTAAACTTATTATGCCAGCGGTATGTGATGGAGTTGGGATGGATGAATAGCTGGCGGGGAAATGCACTATACACCCCGAGTGGGACGTCTGTGCAGGACTTATCACCCCCAACAAATAATAAGCAGGAACTATTTTGCTTTGGGATCATGTTACATTTATTCAATACTATAAAAAGGATTAAACAATTTATCACCAAACCTACCTGACATTCATGAATTCACATAGGTAAATTGTGCTTCATCCTGCCAGAACTTTACTGCACTTTTAATTCTAATAACTTTATACACTCATTTTGTGTGTATAAAGTGTCATGTAGTTGAATTTTTAAAAATTCGTTCCTAGTGAACAACTATGTCATAACACAACATACAGGATGAAGCCGTGTATTGATAGAGCTGTCAGTCTGTCTTAGATAATATAGAAGACTTTTTAGTTGTATACTAATCTGCCTAGATTCAACGGCCTAGATTAATACGGGTAATCCCGAAAATAGTGATAGCGAATGATCTACTTTAAGTTGGACAATTAATTTGACATATTTTTATTTGATTTTTTTATTTTTACTTCTCTCTTGACACGAATCCTAATATAACTTAATTTTAAGACATTATGCGTAATTAAATTATGATATTTCCATAGATGAATAAATTGATTTGCTTACTGTAACTATTTTATGTAAAGCTAATTTTGTGTGTGATAGATGTAATTGATTATTTGTATATCGTTTCTATTCACAATAAATAAATTGAAATTGAAATTGAAACGCTCGAAAGACCAAAGTCTAATCACTGAGGTTATGTAGTAATAGTACTTCAGTGAGTGTAATGTCGTTCGTATTTAGTAGACAATTTAATTTCAGAAAATATTTGTATCACATTTCGTACAGTGCTCACGAAATAATACCGTCCGTACACTTAACATAAAGAGCAAGAAAGGTTTAGAATAGAAGCGTAATGCAACGCAATACCGCATTGGCGACGCATGCGCCGGTTTTTACAACGAGCGCAATCAGCTAGGCGTGCGGTACAGTTATCTGACGGGATGGCATTTACGCGCTTTCACAGAACCTGCACTTCTTATTTGTCTGCTTTATTTATCAAAAGATGCAGCCATTTCTAATTTTTATTTTTGTTAAATTGAAATACACCATCATGTAATAAAAACGCTTTATCGATCGTTCAATATTTACCGAACTATTCCATTCAGTTTTTATTCGAATCACGTTGAAGATTCTTCGACATTTATATTATCTATTATATTGAATTTAAGAAAGCGGCCGAAACCGCGTGTCTGTACAAAAAAAAGAGTGTGGAATGTATACCTAAACGAATAACGCAACAGAAAAGAAGATTTTTTCAAATGTATGACTGTCCGTCTGTATGAATGTACACGCTAAACTAAGAAACTACAAAAAAATCCTTGCGGTTAGGTACATTAAGCTCAGCCTGAAGCAACGTTTCGGTTTGTTTAATTTTATTTAACATCGTAAAACAGTAAAAAAAGATATCGTCATTTTGATGCAAAAAAAAGCCCCGGGATTCAGCTAGTTACACATACTTGTTTGAATCAGCTCTAGCACTCATCAATTATCAGCTGTATATTTAAGTATGTTTTTGGATTGAGTCGACCGCCAAACACCTAACATTATAGCTAGTAAGCAAACCTTAAAACCGGATTAATGGTTTATAATTTAAAACAATAAAACGATACAAATCTTCATAATTACACCATTAGTGCACGTTGATTCAACGGAAGTTAATTGTTAGACGTTCCTCTCGCGATTGTGAATAACTTCTCACCTAACCGCGCCGCCGCGTGAGAAATGCCTACCAACAATAAAGAAGACTTTTTTGCGTTTTATCGGATTCATTGAATAAAATGTAAGCTAGCTGTGTTCGTGAGTAAGATGTCTGCTATGTGGTACAACGTCGACGGCAGCGGCGGATTTACACATTAACCGCTAGGAGGCTATTCAAATTTTGCCGCCTCTACTAACCTCATCAAATCGATGCCATAGTCACGGTAATAAACATTTGTTTTGACAAGAAGTTGAATCTTAGTGATTAGTGCATTACATCAGCTTGTTTTTTTTAAAACAATACTTTACGCTCACCACCTGATTCAAAGATGGGGTACAAATAAAAATTAAGCCACCCTCTAAAATCTGCCACCCTAGGCTCCAGCCTAGTCAGTCCATTGGTAAATCCGCTACTGGTCGACGGTGGCGGTCCGCAAGCGGCAGTCGAGTTATCTAAATAATTAACAAGATCTTCTTCACTCATATCAACGTAATCCCACTAATATTATAAATGTGAAAGTTTGGATGGATGGATGTATGTTTGTTACTCAATCACGCCTAAACGGCTGGACGGATTTGGATGAAATTTGGTATGTAGATACATCATCATCATCAGTCATCATCACGCGGGTAGAACCGCGGGGCGCAGCTAGTAAATAATATGTACAATGTACACTCGACAAAGAAAATGATCTACCAGTTTTGACAAGGTGTATGTGTAATCACGATAGTAATAGAGTTGAACATATCCAACAATGAAATATGACCGGGAAAAATAACGTTGTTGTTTTAATATGTCAACTATTCTTCAACTTCAAAATAGACTTAAATGTATAAGGATGTAAATTTTTATTGTTGGTACATTGTAGTTTTTGTTTAGTATTTTTTAATCGTTTTGTCATTATTATTGATTGGAATTATAAACAATTAGCTGCGCCCTGCGGTTGAACACGACTGGTGATGACAAACGGTGATGATGGTGATGATGAAAATTAGCCTATGTGTTAATTCTGGATATAAGCTATCTCCATACCAAATTTCATCGAAATAGGTGTAGCCGTTTGAGCGTGAAGAGGTTACGAACATACACACATACACACTTACACACATGCACAAAAACTTTCGCATTTTTAATATAAGCAGGATAGGATTAGTGTTGATTAAAAACTTCAATTTAAAATCATCAATTCAATTCAATTTGAATCAAAACTTAAACAAAACATTGAAGCTCACATGAATAGTTTATAATTTAAAACAATTGAACGATACAAATCTTCCTAATTACACCACTACTGCACGCTGATAGAGAGGTTGACGATACATTTGGGTGATAGACGATATACCAATTTGGTCGACTGTACATTCATAGTCTTTGTTGTGTGTAAAACGTATGATATTGTTTGTATAAAAGTAATATCTAACATTGAGAGATACCTACTTTAACGTATTTTTTTATCGACGGTATTCTCAGTAACCCATGCTACCAATGATGTTTTACTAAAGATGACGTATAATCATACTACGCGGTGCTCAGATTTCGTTCCTTTACGACATAAACATGCTTACTGCGACAGATAATACAGTACAAATAATATAGAAAAGGATAGCTATATGTTTAGACTTGCGCTTGAAATACGCGTCGCAATGAAAATTACTACAATTGACTTAATTTTGCCGCCTCAGTTTCCGCGCGCATTTGCGACATCTACCTCATATAAACATATAATATCATTGCATGCTACGAATATGTACGATACAAACATAACTTTTGAACTCGGAGTATAAAGAAAACTTCCGTAGGAACATAGTTTTATCATCCACTACGTGACGATGACGTGTAAACATTACTTTGACACTTATTTTTTCAATAAACCCCCTTACTTATAAACGTTGAATAACCTCTGAATAGTTATTCAGTGTTTTGTCTTTGTCGCTTATATGACAGTTTGACGTTGAAAGAGCGGAACAAAACACTGAATTACTATTCGCAGCTTATTCAACGTTTATAAGTAAGGGGGAAAATCTTTTCTTTCAGAGGCATTATTCGCATAACGCAGGGTAGTTCATAAACCTTAGAATATTGTATGTCATAAACATTCTCACAATAAGGTACAAACCTTAACCAAGTACTGATAACTATAAATAACCACGTTCTTTATTTCCACATTCTCAATGATAAATGTTAATACTTTCGTATTAGAGATAGCACATCTATCAAGGTAGGTATAATCGAGAGCTAACAAGACGTAAATAATCGAGTGCGGCCGGGGGCTCAGGGTCAAAAGCTCTCGATACTCGAATACCATTCGAGAGATAAAATCGATTCGCGAGATAATCGAGTTGCAGCTGTGATCCCTGGCAGAAATCGTGACGGAGCTCTCGGTACGGAACATAGGAATAGCAGGAATAGAAAAAAGGTTAGCTTGTCTTGTACATACTTATGTAGCCGCGTGGGACGAACTGTTCGTCATTTTGTGTTCAATGGTATTTATTATGTATAGGTCATGAAATAACTCTTTGTAAATAGGTGTTTATTTACATTTACATTCCTTATTATAAATGGTTGCTCGACGTACTATATGAAAACAAAGCAGAAAACCAGACACTTCAGTCTATTCGTGAACATGGCCCATGCGCCGAGCAATGAAAATAAAGAATTAATGGTGGATATTCCGATAAATGATAATGTTAATTGTTGTCTTATATCCACAACATTAACAAGGTAACATTAACATAATATAAAAATAATTTAGAATAGCAATAAAATAATCTAACTTAAAATAAAAACCTTAAAAATTTAGTAAAAACTAAATTAAATCTAAAACGGGCCCCTGCGGCATTGTACCCAAGATGCTGGCAGCGTTTCCGCTTTGTATTGCTAGGCTAATACGTTGAGCGAGGGAGCTGCCAGCTCTTCGGTCTCCTGAGACGTCAACCAGTCTCTTGGAAATTTCCTTGAAGAAGTTGAGCGCGCTAGGACCCCACGGGCCAAGGGTCTCGACACCGAAAGGAACAAAATTGTATTCCGCGCCGAGACCGCTGTATTTAGCTACTTTTGCCTTTTCGGCCGATTCTGCCGCCGTTCCTGGCCTCGTGGAGGTTTGGTGGACATGTGAAGGGGCTAGTGTGTCTACACAAGAAATAATTACATTGTTATAATATAGCCTATCCTATTACATAATTGTTGTCTTAGTGACCATATCATTTGCTACTCTTCCTCTAAGTTTCTTCAGTACCTATTACACGCAAATATATACCGTTCAAATAAAACAAGGTAGCGTTTACCACACGACTTTCCTCTTCGCGTAATTTCCCTCATTACACGGGCGCAGCAAAACAGATGTAGATACCTTCATCATATGAATTATTACCGTCCAACGAATGGCTCGTTACGGCCAATCCCAGTTCCGCTATAACCAGGAATACCACCTTGGCTACTTCATTACGTGAACCTCCGCTTACTGCATTAAGATTGGCATCAGAGCCCGAGGCCCGCTTCATTGTGCAGAGCTAAACACACATAATTTAATGAACCTTTCGGACATTATACCGTACTAAGACTAAACCCAATCCTCCACGTTTCCTTATTCCTAATGGTATACCATAATTATCCCGGTGGTTATCTAATCATGATTGTAAATAATAATAATTTCATGGATGCAAATTGCTCGAAGACTATGTGAGCAAATTGCTAGTTTTGATGGAGGATCGTAAGTGCACAACGTACTTAGTGACACCAAGGAAGGAAATTGCATGGATATGTATTGTAATTTTACATTTTATTTTAGGGTTCCGTAATCTATGTAACTTTTGTGTTATCATTTTGTGCGTCCTTATCCTTTACAGCTCACGCACTATAGTAGTACAATTATCGACAGCAAATAAATTTTAATATTATCTATAAATTAGGTATAATATTTATTTCTACATAAAAATATAATAATCTTAAATCGTGTTTTATGGTGGCGCTTATAAATAATGAGCCTATGCGTAATGTACATCATTGAATAGAATAATCAATTAATTTATAAAAATAATAATCAATGTTTAAGTACAATACTTCCTTATCTTGTTACCGTTTGCGGTGAAAGTCTGTCACCTGTGAAGATATTCCACAGTTCCCATTTAATTACTTGCCCTATCACTGGCATTATATTGAAACTAGCCTTTCACAATTCTAGGTTTAATTAATATAATAATATATATATATAATATAATATAATATATGGGACAACATTCACACAAGGTCTTCAGGTCCCAAACTAGGCAGAGCCTGTACTATGGTAACCTGATGACTGATATATACTTATATACATATACACACCCAGACACAGGTCAAACAGACATGTTCATACACACAAATGTTTGACCTGCCCGGGAATCGAACCCGGGACCAGCGGCTCAGAAGGCAGAGTGCTACCAACTGCGCCAACCGGCCAGTCAGTCAGTCAATTAATGTATATTAAGAAACGACCTTAGGTATAAATAATTTGATATTATATTATTTACTTTATTTTATCTTATTATTTAAATTCGTAAAACACAAAAATTATGTAACTATCTACGAAAGTGATATAGGTAATTTCAATATAACTGTAGAATTTCTCCTAGTTGTCTAACTCCTTAGCTAGAAGAAGTAATAGATTTTTCGGAAGTTATCTAAAACGTTCTATGGCCACTATTGCGAGTCGTCGAACTAAACGGCTTCACGCTACGAAAACATGATTAGTTACTTTTTTGTTGACGAGCAGTAGGTATTTCTCTGGGTGTTCCATCACAAATTGTCCAGAGAGAAGCCGCAATAGCCGCTGTATTATTAAATTACTTTTGTTAATTTGATGTGTTCACATTGAATAGGCGAGCGATATCGCCGATACGTGCCGCTGTAATTTCAATACTTATGCTCACAATGCGCTGAATCATTCAGTAACTGTTACATAATCTGTTGTATGGAGCTGCCGTTGCATTTTGGTGCAAAAAGTCGCGATAGTAACA
The DNA here is from genome assembly GCA_934044485.1 of Apeira syringaria. Classification (NCBI taxonomy): domain Eukaryota; kingdom Metazoa; phylum Arthropoda; class Insecta; order Lepidoptera; family Geometridae; genus Apeira; species Apeira syringaria. The sequence continues at coordinate 2,878,610 of OW203662.1, forward strand.
ATCCATGGACCATTGTTATGTCTGCGGCGGCGCCGGTCGTGCGTGCCTCCATAACGGTACTTATAGGTACACCATTTTAATAGTTTTTTTTGTAAGGTCGGACGAGTCGTGTATCAGGGCTGGAGCCCTGATTAAACTTTCAATAAATCAATTAAGACAACTATTGTGAATTCAACGAGAACTGTAACTTACAAACAAACTTCAAACTGGAGAAAAATTTCATAGGCTTAAACAAGATCTAATCGATGCAGATTTATAACTCGATTATAAGAACATTTTAAAGACACACATTACTCGGAGAATTTTATTTAATGGGATCGCATTTGAAATTGGAACACTTATCTTTACCTACTCTCCCGATATCGGCAAGTTGTATTCTTCCACAATAACATAACAGAAATAAGCATGTATACGAAATGTAATGGTAGAATTGTAGTTCTAATAATGACTACGGCGGCGGCGCAGCGCGAAGGCTTCGAACCGTCGCCGCGTCGTCCAAATGTCAAATTTTGGCGGTAGTCGAATAAAAAATACTTTTATCAGCTATATTTAAAATGGATGTCCACGCAGTGTTGTCAATTTTTATTTTTATTTTTTAATAAAACTCAGACCCCCGCACTAGGATTTCCTGTACCGCGGGAGGCATGGACAGACACAATTACAGCACACAAACATCCAAGACCCGGGACAAACATCTACGCTCATCGCACAAATGTTTGCCCCTGCCGGGATACGAACCCAGGGTCCCGAGACACAGAAGTTATGTCAATGACACTAACCACTGCGCCACGGCGACCGTCGTAATATACTACGGTAATGTCGTCTTACTGTGAATAAGACACGCGGCAACCACAGGTTGCCGCGATCTGACAGCGTGAGCTCACCGGATGGTGGGCATCGGATATGCCCGCAACCTAGGTCGACTATTAAACGCGAGTTAAGCCAAATATTATATAATATATATTGTATATATTGCTTTTTAAGTGCTAAAAAAATTGATGATAGACTAAAATTATCATCATTATATGGTCATAATTCTAGTCTTTCATCAATTCATTCTGTCTTTCATATTTATAATATATTTTAATTCAAAAATTCAAAATCAATTTATTCCAGATAACAAGATCCATGGGTTAGTAGCAAATATTCCCTTAAACTAGTGTTAGTATTCATTACACTTACGAAATATTTCTAGACCTAAGTATAGCTTATGTCTACCTATCTATCATCTGAGCATTAGCCGTACAAAATGCATGACTAAAGGAGTCGCTAAATCGTCCGCAATAATCTTCACCAGACCGTTATTAGCTGCACTCACTCGCCTCCTTAAAGATGCTACCTTTTTGAAAATTAATATATATTTTAAAATGGTTTATATGTGACGTAATTTAAAATATTCTGGAAAGCTTATTGATCATATTGAACTTTTCAATAGTACAATGAATATAATTATAATATGTATATGATTAAAATGTGTTCTTTTATGTTCAAACATTTCATGGCAAATTTGCCAGAGCATAAAGATCTTTAAAACTACCTTTGTTTTCAGAAATGTAATTACTTCTAATGGAACCTCCTAAGAGAGTAATTACATTTTTTGAGAAACACTTCTGAATTTGTAATATAACCAAGAAAGTAATAGTACTCATATTTGTGTGAGATTTCGAAGAAAATTTTCTGCTAAAATAACGTTCAGTAAATCCTTTTAAATGGAAAACTGAAGCACCGTAATGATTATCAAGAAAACCTTTACTCGTTGTACATTAACAAAGTAAACACGTCAGGCAAACCGCTGGAACTGTTATATTAATGACTTTCAATGTATTTATAATAAGATATAGATTGTACAGACTCCCGCGGTTACAATAACGTAGCATTAGATTGTGTTTACCATAATGTACCTACGTAACGTTACATATAATAACATTTTTAGACTTTCAAATAAGGTTTTTTTTTTTTTTTTTATTTAACAACATTCACACAAGGTCTTCAGGTCCCAAACTAGAAAGAGCCTGTACTATGGTAACCTGATGACCGATATACATACTTATATGCACATACACACCCAGATCCAGACCAGACCCAGAAATAAAATCAAATCCTGTTGTATGTATTGCTTCCGGGCTGTTTGGCCGTGGTCTATGTGAAACTTTTGTTCCATACGTTTCGTCGATCACTGCGGTCGACATCTTCAGTGGTTCAGGTCCGAGCGGCGACAAGAGCGTAGAACTCTCCTTCGCGGCGTCTGCTCTGATACTGAGTACTCAGTATCAGAGAAGACGCCGCGAAGGAGACAAAAGTCGACAGTCTGGAACAAAAGTTTCACATAGACCACACCAAACAGCCCGGAAGCAATACATACAACATGCAACGCCGGCCGTGAAAGCCTTAGAGTTTACAAATCAAATCAAACTATTTATTGACTCACAACTACAGTATTGCCACATAAATAAATACACAATAACACAGAAAAAAAACAAAAGGAACCAATACAATAATTGAGGACAAAAGGCGCACACTCAGCATTTCACGATTGGAACACATCTACACTATTTATATAAACAGGAAATTATCCAGTCGGTAGCGGGTTAGAACATTTGAGTTATCTATAGGCTACCAATAGCTAGTGGATTGCTCAAATGTTATTGTAGTAGCCGCAGTATTGTAATTAGTTATTAGTGTTTTTTGCCGTGGTGGTACCGGCCTAGAATAGTACTCCCCCATCTCTTCCCGTGGGTGCCGTAAGAGTCGGCTAAGGGATCACGTACCAGAAGGTGGGCAGCAGCGCCTTCTGAGGATTGTAAATCATACTGCGCTCGCCAACCCGCATGCCAAGCGTGGCGAGTATTGGCAAATCCCCCCTATATGGGGGAGGCATATGTCCAGCAGTGGACGCACATGGCTGAGAGAAGAAGATTAGTGTTTTATTTTAATAAAGGCATTTGCCCAATTAAAAAAATACAGGAAGTATTTGTATGTTTGTAACAGATAAAGTCAAAAACTACAGGACCGATTTCAAAAATTCCATCACCATTATAATTCTTCATTATCCCCGACCCCTGAGTAAGATAGGCTTTTTTTATGCCATAAAAAACAGGGATCCTTACTAAAATTCAATTATGAAACCGTGCGAAGCCGAGACGGATCGCTAGTCGTTAATAAATCGATAGACTTCTTTATATTTTCTTTATACTTTTCTGTCGATTCTAACAAGATTTTTGACTACTTTGGATTAAGTTACATCGCAAATATGCAGCAAATACTTGTAAAATCAGGATAAAAGGGATTTTATTCTTTTGCCAGCCACATCCTATTTATGTGCCAAGTTTACCTAAAACCAGCGCCAAAGGAAAGCGAATAAGTAAGAATCGGTTCGTAAATAGCTTGGATGAGAATAGGTTACAAATACATCGTCAGACAATAAAATTAATTGTATTATTTCGCATCACCGCCTATGGCATATTATAAATAATGGTTTTCATACAAATATTTTATTTTGCAATCCTAGAGGCGATTTTACGATATTGAATGCATATTCTTACATGTTATTGATTTCGAATTCTAGTATCGCCGAACCGCAACGACAATGTATAAATCATTTCGGTAATTATACAACATGCAAACACACCCAACATCATGTATCGTAAGATTTCGTACCTTGTCTGAACGCACCCTAACGTTCTATGAGTTGAAATGGTATATTAATAGAGGTAGTGTATAGAAAGATAACGGCCTTGCAAGGCCTTGCCATTGGCATGGTTCTCTGCACAGGTCAGTGACCGCGGCCAGCCTTGTGTTGCTAATCCGACCAGTCTTCGAAATTATACGCTATCGTAATCGGCAGAACCATCGTTTTTATACAATTTATAAATCTACACAAATATTAAGCATTTCTGTTATGACGATCGTTGTGAATTGGAGGTCAGTGATCCTGAATGCTGATCCTGTGGCTATGGGTTCGAATCTCCCCAAGGGCAAACGTTTCAGCGTTGACTATGCAAAAGTTGCCTGGAAGAAATCGCTACAAGCGATAAGGCCGCCCATTACCGTATCAAGTATTACAATTTAAGTTTAGCTTTAAGTATGATATGTTATTTGGTACTGATAATAAAGAGTTTTTCTATTCTATTCTATTCTATTCTCTGTATGTTTGTGCTCGGGTCTTTGACGTTGCTGTGATGTATATGAAGATGCCTCCCGCGACACAGGAAAACATACTACTGGGTTGTGAGTGGGATCGCGGTATTTCTTTGTTATTTAGGTTCAAATTAGTATGACAAGGTTTCTCTTGATTAGTTTTAAAATAGAAAATACGCGTGTTTCTTGAATCGCTTATTTATTTTGTATAATTAAGAAACAAGACTACTATGACAGCAACTGATTAAAATTTTAATGATACATACGCGATATCATGTCGGATGCCGGAAACGGTCCATCTCTTACTTTCTCCGAAACATGAGATACGCACTTTTTAACCGACTTCAAAAAGGAGGTTACTCAATTCGACCGTATATATATGTTTTTTTTTTATGTGTGTTCGCGGATAACTTCGTCGTTTATGAACCGATTTTGGTGATTATTTTTTTGTTAGATAGAGTATACTTCCGTGGTGTTCTTATTTAAATTTCAAGCGGACAAGCGGTTTTTGAGTTATACTCCAATAACTGAAAAGTGCTACGCGTATCTTGATGATATTATTGTCGCGGTTGAAGACATCGCAGAGCACACAATGACAATTAATTGATCCCGTGAGTAGCAAAGGTCACTGAAAAGGGTGAAAAAATATTTTATTAACAAAAAATGCAACCGACTTCAACACTCAAAAGTGTGAAATAACTTGTCGAAGTCGGTACCATGAGCACAATATTGTGATGATAGTTACTTTTTGTGAACTATCATGGTACCGACTTCAACAAGTTATTTCACACTTTTGTGTGTTGAAGTCGGTTGCATTTTTTGTTAAAAAAATTTTTTGTCAAGTAGGTGATATTTTTTTTATCTTTTTTTTAAAGGTTGCGTTTGACCACTGTCTCACCTGATGTGAGAATATAAATATAGAATATATCATAAATATTAATTGAACAGCGTCTGATGTTGATATATTCCCAAGATAATGAACTGATAGATGTGATCAAGTGTTCAGTCAGGACGGTTCTAAGTTATTAGGTAAACTACTCATTACCTGAGTTGGATCGAGCGGGTAACGGCATAGCATGCCAATCTAGCCTCAGAAGGCTAGATTGCATAGGGAACCCTAGCTTCATCCGCTGACACCGTTACACCCCTGTTCGGACACTTCCGACCACGCGCCTGGACTGGACCTGTATTTAATCACCTCTCTCTTACAATATCCCGTCCTTCGTGACTGGACGTTTATTAGAAGCCATTGAACGATGGCAGATAAGAAAAACACGGTATAAACTTGACGTTAAGAAATACCTTTCCAATTTAGAAATTTTAATTTATTATTATCATTTGACGCCCAACAAATTAATATCATTTGATAATGCTTCGAATTTGTTTACGCGCAAGATAAATGTCATTTTTTATTTAAAAGTAGGTCTGCTCTTCAGCCCACTGCAAACAAACTACTTTTAGGAAATACATAACGCAATAGAGTCGTGATTGACACGAATCATCTAATTGCTTGTAAAATTATCATTGTTTCTAAATGTGAATCGACAAAGATTTTTACAACACGGTAAGCTGGGATAAAGTATTTTTTGTGAATACAAAAAGCATAAATGAGTTAACGCGGGCACGTCTAATCTGTAACCTAATCTAGCGGCAAGTTATGATGAACGAACCGACCAAAAAACGTAGTCCAACAAATCTCCAGTTTTAAGCAAAAAGAGTAAAAGATCGATAACCACAAAAGGAAGACGAGCGGAGCCTACTTACAGAATGTAGGTAATCTCTTGGAGAAATTCTACTTTCGTTGTGTATTAAGAATAATTTAAGTGTGCGTCATCATGCAGAGCTTTATAGACCTTACCAATCTTAACTTATTGATCAGTTTATTAGTTTATTATATCGAAAAGTACACAACATTTTACTGAAGGCGTCTATGATCTTGAACAGTTGTTTTTAGACACATTTTTAAGAAAAAAGATGTATTTCTTTGTTATTTAGGTTCAAATTAGTATGACAAGGTTTCTCTTGATTAGTTTTAAAATAGAAAATACGCGTGTTTCTTAAATCGCTAATTTAATTTGTATAATTAAAAAACAAGACTACTATGACAGCAACTGATTAAAATTTTAATGATATACGCGATATACGTTCGAATTTGAGTAACCTCCTTTTTTGAGGTCGGTCAAAAAATAAATCCATGCCTGTAAAAGTACAAATAATTATTTTTAGCGATCAGTTGAAAGTTGATTTAATCATTTCAGAGATAAACCATTCGTATTATACAAATCGAAAGGAATAGATCTATGAGAAAGTGTTTATAACTTTACTTTTTACGCACAGCTACTTTGCCTAACCTAAAAATTAACATAAGATGAATTTTAAATTTGAACTCAAAACATGACATCGAAATAAACATATCAGCAAATTCACGTTTATATCGATGAACAAATCGCGTCCTTTGTATAGAGCGTGGGAATCGTCGATAATTTCCTTGGATTCGACGGAGCGTTGCAAATATGCTTGTCGGTGGTGCAGCGGGGTCAACGACACCGAGAAGGAAACACAAACAAAGTCTCTAACTGAGAACGAACAAATTTACGCAATATTTCGTGTTGAAGCTCATAACCATAATATAAAAACAACCTCAAATTGTTCAAGTATCAAATTCACTTTCTATTAAAAAATACCCGATATGATATTCGAAAAGAAAAGATTTTGTTTGTAATTTTATTTTATTGATGCTACTGATCTATCTAAGCGTATCAGTTTTGTTTTATAACGTGAATGAAAAAGAAAGATACAATCATAATCATAAATCGATAAAGAATGATTATGTAAAATATACAATGGTTCTTTGGGATGTCATTCCTTTCTAGTCCGAAAACGTATTTACATAATTGGAACGATCTGTATAGATTAAATAAATACTTTACGCTAGCACATTTGTAATGAAATAATATATGGGTTCGTTCTTGATCCTTAGGGGTGTCATTACAGTAATAGGTTAAGTATTTTATAGAGTCTATGATAGACAGCTGAAATCGATGCGTGGCCTGTACCGAGCACGTTGTTGCCAGCTCTAAAAAAGGCCGGGAAAACTGGTAGCCTAGTTCACTTTTTACTACATTGTTGGAAAATTATACCTTAGAACTAGTTGGAGCAGTCGGTAGGACTATTTTAAGCTGCAGGCATTTTTGTTACATACTATTTTATCTTATACGTTGATTGGAACTAATTTAGATTGTTATACATATGGTAAGGCATATATAGTAGTGGTATTCAAATAAGAAGTTAGGAACGCTACTACAATAAACATTACTTAAGAGTATTTTTCCTTCAAATTCTACCCAACGTTATCTTTATATTATGTAATTTATGAATATACTGTTTATGCAATATAAAGAGGTCAAGTTTGTGAGTTTGTATAGGCTGTATCTCTGGATCTGCCGAAACGATTTTGAAAATTTTTTTATCAATAGAAAGCCACGTTATTTGTAGGTGTCATAGGTTTCATCGTCATCATCACCACCGTTTTTCATCACCACGCGGGTGAAACCGCGCAACTAGTCATATATATAGGTACCTATTATATGTCGTGTGCGATAGTGTCATGATACAACATTTAAACATGTACCTTTTGTGTTACTGACTGGCTACAGCGCGTTTAAATTTGTAGAAGCCAAAAATAACTAACATACAAAATTTATGATACATTTGTCTGCATATATTGGTTCCATTACTTATTGTTATCGCATTTAGAATCGTATTAACAGTCATGTTATGACTGTAACAAGACGTAACAGTTATTCGTCGAAAGGCAATAACATTTAAAGTAGCTATCACATTCATATCTAATTATGAGAAGCCGCATCACGTCTTTGTAGTGATTAGATAGATAACAACGGTTACTGAGGATGTAGCGGACCACCTGCATCCATCTATAGCGTTCGTTACACTTGCCTTTTTGTGTGGTGTCTCTAATAAAACGGCCCAGGATACATTACAGCACAGAGAATTACAAAAAAAGTTTTATCGACATATATTATTAGTGGCACGACATATTTTATCGAGCGCATCGTTAAATTCTCGTCGGAATTGCTTTTATAAGAAACGCAAGGAGGTAAGCTCACTTGCTGATTAGGTATCCTCTAAATAGCTCATTAAGTAGCTAACGAGACAGTACTTATCCATTAACCCATTACATTATTGCTGTAACGTGAAAGTTCAAAGTTTTCTAAACGACCGTGGCAGGGTAGGCTTGGTGGCATTAGCTGTTCAGTATAGTCAGTGTGCGAACGACACTCCTTTGTTGAAATTCTACGGTCAATGTCCTAAATCGTCAGTTTACGTCACCTTATTATCGACGGCCGGTGGGGCAACGGTCGCGAATGTGTCCAGACGCTACTATGCTAAAGAACCGATTAGAAACGGCTCACCTTGCCGCCACTGACGCATCCCAATAGCATTCGAAATTATTCAACAAACAATGTATTCTCAAGCACTACTTTCTATTGTTTCTCCTTTCGGCTCTTGTTGTCAAGCGCTTACTTTTCATTTATGTTCTTGGATCGGTCTAGGCAGTGTCTCGCGTCTAGAATTAGACCGCGGCCATTAGCTCTCATTGGCTGTGCCTAATTGTTAAAGCGTACAACATAAATTACACAGTAGTCATTGTAAGGATATGTTTTCGTTGAAATTATGTCGCTTGAGTATGTCATTTGAACATCGTACGATTTTGAGTATTGGGCTAAGTTTGCCTCAGTTTCTAGTATTTATCGGATGCGTGTGAAAATCTATAGAGTGGCCTGCAGCGGTGAGCTTTGCGCGGTTACAGTAATTGCAGTCGGCTCTCGATCGCATTTAGAATTAACGTGCAGTAGTTACATTTCACTGCAATCGTGTATCGATTATTATGATACGTACACGCACTTCTATCTAACTAATCAGTGGTTCGATGTAGACGCATACCCTCAATTCATAGATTTGTTCGGGGTTATTAGCTAGCTCTGTAATTTAGTTGGAATAGGAACGTTCTTCGTGGCCTTTATAGAACATGCACTTATTGCTTTTTGTTTGTTTTAGAGCCGCCGGCGAGTCCTTCGGGAGAGCTGCCCGTGACCATCGAACATCAGCAGGACACGACCGCGTCCAGTAACATGACAAGGAATGACGCTAATTGCGACAAGACTGGCACTTGTTACGACGGTAATAACTCCTTCGCGAGTTAGTAATGTGTCTTAAAAGGATGCGTGTTTACTTTAATGTTTTATTTTAGTGGCGGTGCTGTGCAAGGATACTAGGATAGCGGTGCAGGTGCGCACGAACAAACCATTCAATGGGCGGATATACGCGTTGGGCCGATCGGAGACTTGCAATATCGATGTCGATAACAGTGACTTCTTCCGCTTGGACCTCACTATGGCTGGCCAGGATTGTAACACACAGAGCGTGGTAAGTCTCGTTATACATTAGTTTTTATTTACAGACCCCCGCACTAGGGTTACCTGTATCGCGGGAGGTATGAACACACAATCTCGGCACACAAATATCCAAGACCCGGGACAAACATCTACACTCATCGCACAAATGTTTGTCCCTGCCGAGATTCGAACCCAGGGTCTCGGAGACACAGTAGTCATGTCACTGACACTAACCATTGCGTCGCAGCGACCGTCTTTAATTAAACATCCAGGTATAACATACTAGTTGCGCCCCGCGGTTGTACCCGCGTGATGATTATTGATGATGATGCAAACTAGCCTATGTTATTCCGGGACCTGAAGTATCTACATACCAAATTTCATGGAAATCGGTGTAGCGGTTTGAGCGTGAAGAAGTAAGAAACATACACACAAACTTTCACCTTTATAATATTAGTAGGATTACAAGAAAATTCATATCAGACTTGCCTTTTCAACGTCGGTATGAAATAAAAAAGAAAATTGTTGATTCAGTTCCTAACTTTTTTAATTTTTGGTATGTTATTTATCTAATAGATATATATTTGGCATGCAACACCTTATTTATTTACTTAAAACTGTTTAGGTAGAATAGTGAACTGCAATTTAGTAGCTAATATTTATTTTATTGTAAATATTCAGTAGTAAAATTATGTTTTTTAATAGATGGCGAGCGCGTGCATCTCGATTATATCATCTACTTTCCTTAACCTATAAATCATTAATGCTGAAACAAACTTTTCAGTGAGTAATAAATTATATACATAATTTATCATCTACCTTGTTATTCCAGACCGGTGTTTACTCCAACACGGTAGTACTCCAACACCACAGCGTAGTGATGACCAAAGCGGATAAGATCTACAAAGTGAAGTGTACATACGACATGAGCTCGAAGAACATCACCTTTGGAATGGTGCCCATCAGGTCAGTGGGACGTTACATGCTCTACAATTCAAATTATTGCAACAAACAATGACATTCCATGACAATACACCTGACATGTCGACTTTCACACGCTACTTATATAATAAAGCCCCAAAAATATCACGTTAACTAACCGATAATAAAGCCCCAAAAATATCACGTTAACTAACCGTGGACGTGTTATCGGTTATCATTCGTTTGAGATATTTTGATGTCGTTTTGAATATAATTAATTACACTATGCCGAAAAACACACGTTATCATAGGTGTGGAAACTAGTCAATGTATTGCAGTATTTTTTCTTAAAATTGAACGTAGCGCTCGCAAGACAATGTCATATGGCCATTTGTTAAATACACAATTTTGAGTCTTTTGTGACTTATTTTGTTGAAAGACCTACAAACAAATTAAAAAAAAACACTTATGAAAACAGTTCATGAAGGTTAATTCTGATGTAACAAAATTATTTCATTTCATAATTTATAAATGAAAAATATGTTCGCGCAACCATATATTTATCAAATACTAGTAGCGCCCCGCAGTTTCACCCGCGTGGATTACGGTTTTCCCTTTACTTCAATTATCCCACGGGAACTATACTTTTTCCGGGATAAAAGTAGCTTATGTGTTAATAATTATTTAATCCAGGGTTTAATCTATCTCCATACCAAATTTCGGTGTAACCGTTTGAGCGCGAAGAAGTAACAAACATACACACAAACCTTTACATTTATAATATTAGTAGGAAGAATAGGATTCTCGCGGTATCGACAAATGCGCTTGAACTGTGTCTTACACCAAAAGAAATGACTGAAAAAACGGCTAAAATAGTGATAAGTAATATTTTTTAGGTAAACTGTAAAGTACATCATGTAACATTTTAAATCAACACGCATCATCATTTTTGTCCCGCCCTCTGCCTGTAAACACCCGCGAGCCTCTGTAACGGTTTAACGGTCGCTGTGGCGCAGTGGTTAGTGTCAGTGACATGACTACTGTGTCACCGGGACCCTAGGTTCGAATCCCGGCAGGGGCAAACATTTGTGCGATGAGTGTAGGTGTTTGTCCCGGGTCTTGGATGTTTGTGTGCTGTGAATGTGTATGTCCAAGCCTCCCGCGATACAGGGAATCCTAGTGCGGGGGTTTAAGTGTAATAAAAAAAAAAAAAAAAAATGTCATAGCCACCTGTTGAGTTGAGCCCTTAACTAGGCTATGCGCGTGTGGTCCATCCATATAGAACACATCAAAGTCATCTCTATGTCTATGTTTACATTCGAATTCAGAACATGCACTTGAAATGTGCGGGTAGGTCTAACCGTGATGAGTAATGTAGCCCAGTTTTACTGCCACCTTCATGAAGCACCTACTTATGTTAAGTACATTGTAATAGAATATCATTGGCAAGTCAACCAAAGTACGGCATATCATCCAAGAAGCCTTTACCATTTACCGTATAATTTATTCTGGTTCGCAAAGAGCCGAGAAGTACGTGATATGTGAGTGTAATATGACAAACGGAGCTAGTTCGACATGCATGGCTGAAGAGGCGATTGGAATTGGATCGGCCCAATATCCGTACTTACTCCATCCTACCAGAACAGATCGAAACCCTTATATAGTGTTAATTATTCATATATTTAACGATTGATAATATATCTGATAATTTTTTCGCTTATAAAGATATCAGGGTCCGATGCTGCGCTTGCCAATCCGAGGTCTCCATTCGAGAACCTTTCGACCTCATCGGCCATAAGTTCTTTGAGCTATGTGCCCTGCCCACTGCCACTTCAACTTGCTAATAAATAAGAGACTTGTGCTAATTGATACTAATTTTTTTATTTTTTTTATTTATCACACTCAGACCCCCGCACTAGGATTCCTTGTATCGCGGGAGGCATGAACACACAATCTCGGCACACAAATATCCAAGACCCGGGACAAACATCTACACTCATCGCACAAATGTTTGTCCCTGCCGAGATTCGAACCCAGGGTCCCCGGAGGCACAGAAGTCATGTCACTGACACTAACCACTGCGCCACGGCGACCGTCCATACCGTAATTACCGCTTCGTAACCTGGTGTCCAACTGTCTTACAGGGATCCGGACATGATCTCCATCACAGCTGCTCCCGAGGCGCCTCCGCCGCGCATCCGCATCCTCGACGCTCGCCAGCGGGAGGTGGAGACCGTCCGCATCGGGGACAGGCTTACTTTCCGCATCGAAATACCCGAAGACAGTAAGATCTACTTTATTTTGGCATCTATCAGTTGTCTCTGGTTTGCATTTTAGCGCCGACTTCTTTACTTAATGCACCCGCCTAGATCCTTCGCTATCAATTTCAATATACTTAGAAACGTAGAAAACATTTTAAATTCAGTTAGTGTAGAAGTTACTCTGACTTTCAACATGTGATTGGACTCATACATAGCACTGTGGTCGTTCATTTTCATGAAAGAAGTAGTTAATGTAGAAAATAGTTAAATAATATATTTGGCTTTTGAACGCCTCTGCCCCGATACTGAACAAGTACTGATAAGATATCGTAACTTGAGATCATTCGCATTGCAGGCTTTTATTTTGCCATCAAGCTTACGGAAGTCAGAAACATCGACCACTTTATTGAAACAACATCTATGGTCACTGGTATCTAAGAACCGGCTAGGATTTCCGTGATGTTTACTTGAGATTTTCTCTCCGACCGTCTTTTGTCATCTGCAGCAATCGTCGTGCACCGTGATGAAAATCATACTATTCGCAGCACTTTATTCAATACGAGTTCGATGTATGCTTCAATTCATTTAATATCATAAAGGGAATTTCTTTACACAGAGTAACTTGGAAATTATCTAAATTATTTGTTTTATTTTACAGCTCCTTATGGTATCTTCGCTCGCAGTTGTGTGGCCATGGCGAAAGATTCAAAGACTACCTTCCAGATTATCGATGATGAAGGGTAAGTACGGTCAAAATTTATAATTGATATACCCTACTCCTTTTTCATGCTCCCGAACTATAACTAGACTGTTCAACAAGGGTACTCAACTGAATATTTTATTTTACATTATCATTACTTGTTTTTGAGCACTATCTCGATATAGTCGATGGTACACGCTTGATCTAGGTAGAATGTGGGCTCTTAGTGGCTCTTAATGACTGAACGACTATGAAACATGATGGCAGTACCTATAGCAAGGCGGTACTAGAGCAACCTACAGAAATAGTCAGTACTGAAACTTCGAACCGGGGAGGTGCGAAGCGATCGAATGTCTGACCGCCGGTGACACTAACTAGGTATCTACAGACAATCGTCACAGCAAGATATGTGCATTTGGCTTCCAAAAGTCAATCCCCCGCTAGTGATCCTGGTCTGAGATGATCTGTGATTTGAGAGTGAGAAAGTATTATATTCCTTCCTTAAATAGGATATACATATATGTATATAGGATTTTTCAAAGGTTGAGTTGACAGAGTCTTATTAGTTTATGCAATGTCGTAATGGCCTCGGTGTTACAGATCCATAGGCGGTGATCACTTAGGTACCATCAGTCGCCCGTCTAATTGTTTGCCACTTATTGCATATAAAAGTACAGTTATATAACTTGGTCATACATCATAGACAGTGACAAGTGCTATGTTACTTATGCATCTGAACTATTTTGGAATAAAATAATGGGACATGAGTATTTAAGTCCGGCCTCTAATAGTACACCGATGCAAAATATCACGTAGACGCGTTTCTTTGTTGGTGCCTGAAAGAACTACCTAAAAACAAATATGGGAATATAATGTCAAGATGGCAATAAAAGATAGAAATAATGAAGTCATCGGGGAACTGTTAAGTTTAGACGTAATGTACGTTAACGATTAAATACTGTCTAAACTGTCTTTAAATGTGTCAAGTAGTAACGTAGTATTATAATAAGTAAATATAATATAATATAGTCATAACACAGTGTAATAGTGTAGGCAGAATTAAATATGAAAATTTCATTATGGTATCATATAGTGTAAACTCACTTAGTTTGTAACTTCACTTAGTTGTTATTTAGTTCATCTGACTTCATCTAGATTAATTTTACACCTGTTGTGTTAAATTACGCTTAATTAGTAAAAAAAATCAAATGTAATTAAAAAAGGTACGGGCCGTTGAGTCTGTAGTGTGTAGTTTTCTCAATAAAAAAAAAAAGAAGAAATACCTAATCATTAAACATTTTCGCTTCGCGTTCATACCTACATATGTGTAATACACATTGTAGAACATTAGTATTGTAATTAGTTCTTAGTGTTTTATTTTAATAAAGGCATTTGTGTAATAAATCCCTATGTTGCTTGGCAGATGTCCGGTGGACCCGTCCATATTCCCGGCGTTCACTCCCGAAGGCAACGCTCTCCAATCAGTGTACGAAGCATTCAGATTCACTGAATCATATGGCGTCATCTTCCAGTGCAATGTCAAGTACTGTCTTGGGCCTTGCGAACCGGTGAGTACCTATTAATCAAATCACTAAGTGTTTCAGCGTTATGTTCTAGAATGCTTGTGACAAAAAAAACACTGTTAGGACGATTACGCAACAATTGATAATCGATTTATAAATAGATAGTATGTGACTTATTTTTGAACTGCACATGCTGTTCTTAAACTATTTATATTTCTACTGATTTTGTGAAATTGCGTAAATTTATCAGACTTCGCGAACATATGCACCTATGTAACGGTAATAAAGACTTCAATTTAAGTATATAGATAGAACTCCCTTACAGGAAGTGCTTACACAATAGTAAATGCATGACTACTACTTGGAGGAAGTGTCAGAGAATATCTAATAATACTACGTAGTACCTACCTAGTGTGTTTACGAAGCATGGTAGAAGCATTTTCATAATACCTAGAAAAGTAGGCCTTTCCCCCAGTGATATTTTGTCCTAAACAACGTTGTTTAACCTACTACATGGAGGCTTTGACTTATAGTACAATGTTCCTATAGTCGAAGCTTGGAGGTAGTTAATTATATGAAGCACTTGTATTACCATACCAAGCAAAATAAGATTTTCCCTTAGACTGATTTTTTGTCCTAAACCAGGTTATTTTAACACAAAACCCAGCATTGTATATTATCAGAAATAGAACGGTGCATCCGTTTAATTAAGGTACTTGGAAATTTAATGTAAATTTTATAATACCGACTTAAATATCTATTTTCAGGCAATGTGCGAGTGGGGAAGACAGACGGTGGAGTCCTGGGGCAGAAAGAGGCGTTCGCTGCCACACAACGATACCGAGGCTACTCAGGATGAGGAGATGAACATCTCTCAGGAGATCATCGTTTTGGACTTCGGAGACGAGAGGCAGAGCACCGACTTCTTGCGCTCGGACAAACCTGGCGGCAGCGCTTCGGAGGCGAACTATGGAGGTCAGTAGTCGTTTGTTCTAGTGAAAAAGTGTTGGTTATTGTCTGTTTTATTTCGATCATAGCTTCACTAGATGGACAGTGTTGACAACCCTACCTACTTCGACCTTATGATTGAAGTAAACTGTAACTGATACATCGAAGATTATGAAGAGGGGAAGCGCAGGTACCTGGGGTACCACCTACCTATATAACCGGACTTGGACTTGACTGACCGGTTGGCGCAGTTGGTAGCACTCTGTCTTCTGAGCCGCTGGTCCCGGGTTCGATTCCCGGACAGGTCAAACATTTGTGTGTATGAACATGTCTGTTTGACCTGTGTCTGGGTGTGTATATAAGTATGTATTTAAGTATAAATATCAGTCATCAGGTTATCATAGTACAGGCTCTGCCTAGTTTGGGACCTGAAGACCTTGTGTGAATGTTGTCTCATATTAAAAAAAAAAAAACCAGTTTTACTAAGGGGTTATGGTTATTACACTCGGTAACTAAGTATACTTAAAAAAATTGAACCGACTCAAAAGTGTGAAATAACTTGTCGAAGTCGATACCATGACAGATCAATTTTATTTCACACTTTTCAGTGACCTTTGCTACTCACGGGATCAATTGTAATTGTGTATGTTCACCGATTTCTTCACCCGCAATTAGGAAGTCGTCCAAGTAAACGTAACACTTTTCAGTTATTGGAGTGTAACTCAAAAACCGCTAATCCGATTTTGATGAAATATAAATGATACTACCTCGGAAGTACACTCTATCAAACAAAAAAAGAATTTTGAGTATTAGTCCAAGAACGGGGAAGAAATCGGTGAAAATACATTTAAAAAAATATACAGTCGAACATATAACTTCCTCCGTTTTTGAAGTCGGTTAGATATGTATCTTTATCCTTTACAGTGCAACACATATGAATGTAAACTGTATACAATGGCAATAAATCATTTATTTATGCATTCATTTGTATTTGATTTTCAGAAAAAACGGTGACTATCGTAGAGCCGTGCCCCAGCAAAGCTTCAGTCCTGCTGCTCGGCGTCGCGTGCGCACTGCTAGTGCTGCTCTATATCGCGACCATCTTCTGTTACTACATGCGCAAATGGCTCACACCGCCCAAACATTTATCGTAAACATACAACACGCAATCATCTCTCTAGGCAAAGCGCCTTAAGACGGGGCAATGAATTAAATATTTGTATGAAAAAAAAAAGATTCCAGAGGCACAAAAACAGTTGAAATTTATTCACCCATTTGTTTATATATTTTATAAACTGTCATGGAAGCAACTTCCAACTACAAGTCCGAAATACTCATCAATGAACATTATAGTTTATTGCCCAGCAGTAGAGATAACCTCGTTTACAAGACACGCATCTACAATAAATTGTAGACAATTGCCATGTTTCTGGTTCTGTTGAATGCGACATTGTGCATTACATTGGTGATTTTGTCGGCATAATTAAAAAAATAAATTAGAATATTTCACCATTCTAGAATTTACTCTGTTTGGTGCCGGCGTAAGTTTAGGTGCCATTAAAGTATTCTGGGCCCTATTACAGTCTGAATGTATAGAGGTCCTTCTAATTTCATCTGGCTTGATTTGAAAATGTTTTCTAAACTAGAAGACTTTCTAAATTTAAATACTGCGGTGACAGAACCTGTGCCTATAGCGTCAATAATTCGCATGAAAGTTTTTGCATCGTCATCGTATTAACAATTAACGCACCTATAGCACTTACAAACTATGAATAATCGGTGTAAAAGTTGTACTACACAATGTTAGTTTCAATGCAAATTCAGTTATTTCACGCTGCGATACTATTACGTTTTTCGACAGTGATTCATACTCAGGCCTCAGAATCATCAGTGCTACTGCGGTAACCTATGTATACGTACGATATAGCCTCGTCTTAACAGTTAGTTCCCCTGGAACTTGTGATAAATGACTGATGAAGAACAAATTCCAGTAGGAAAATTCAAATTCCTTCCATATGTGTAATTTTAGTGTTGTAATTGTGGTGTTTTATTGGAAAATAATATTCAATCCGATTTGTATTGTAACCACCGCGTTTTTATGCATTTATTTTTAGAAGTAATTTATTGCATTTATCAGCATTTACTTATTACATAAGTATGTTTAAGTTAGGATTGAATTAATTTAATCAAGGAGGATAAAGAATCTGTAACAGATTTTCAAACGCCTATATTGTATCGGCATTTTATACAGTGTAGCTTTTAAGTATAGAAAATGCATTTATTATATTAAGGATTTTTTGACAGTTTTGTACAATTTTCGAGTACATTTAATTAGAAATAATAAAAAGAAACGTTTGGAATAATCCCCAAAAAATTAATGGATTTACACAAATTTATTTTAGGGGATTATTCTGAATTCAATAATTAGATTGGTATTTAGTAGTTTAAGTGAATTCCATTTTTATATGTAAGAGTAGGAAATACACTTTTATACTTTAACACTGTCTTTAACAAAATTATTTTTAATTGAAGCATTTCATTTTGTAAATATAAATACTTTCTAGCTCTTTGCTTGATTCAGTTAGTCTTGTGAACTTTCAGTTGGGTTTCGAGGAAACAAAACATTGTATGTGAACCGAAAATGGTCGATCTTTTTGTTGCACCTAACCCAACTTGAGATTTCTTTTTATTTATTTAGACTAATTTAATTTACCTATTTATTTTTTCATTATTATAATTAACAAATTAAATACACTTGTACAAACTATAAATTGTTTTATTTTATTATAAACATCAATAAATTATTAATTTAAGATTCGAAACTTTCATTATACCTATATTTGTACCAAATTCTTACAAACAACAGTGATTTATATGGTTTTTCTACCAAATCAGTCTATATTCCTACTGTTTCATTTATTAACAGATTGCGCTTCAGCCATGAGGTTATTATAAACACCATTCAATATTTCCTCTTGCATTTTAGCGTCCATTTCTTCAGTTTTGCAATCAAATACTTTATCGAAAGATTTCAAAAATATAGGTGTTATCTTTTCTATCGGTAAGTTAATGCCAGTTTCTTTAGTGAGTGAAGTGACACCCCTGTCTTTAATCCCACAAGGGTCGATATGGTCGAACCAGGATAGGTCATTGTTGCAGTTCAGGGCTATGCCGTGTGTGGTGACGTATCTGGACGCGTGTATTCCAATGGCAGCTATTTTGTTTTCATCAACCCACACGCCGGTGTGTGGTGAGCGTTTCGCTTTGATGCCTGAAAAAGAACAACATCATCTTCAATAGACATATTTTGGAAATAGCTATAGACTTTCTACTTTTAAAAGAGCCAAGCATTTTGTTTAATTTATTTACACGGTATATAGTGTTTAAAGACATGGAATTTTCCATCGAAGTTTCTACTACTTAGGAATATACTCGTACATATATACATATGTAGATTCTCAGATAATCACCAAATACCCATTCATTTTGAAGTCTAATAGGAGCTTCGGGTGTCAACCTGATGGAAGTGGGTTGGTTTAATGCCAATGGCTTGAGCCTCCATTGAAGGCAAGACCGGTATCAATTTCACAGCATCGCAGTTGGGCATTCTTCAGTGCCAGCCTGGCTTACTACCAACTCCAAGTTTAAAGAACTGTCACCAAACACACATGTAGTGTTCAATGAGCAGTCCTTGGGTACATGAGATATAAGAGTTCTTGCGTGATTGATTATACCTAAGACCACATTGTCATTGACTATCAAGTAAGATAGTGGTCAACCGTTAGATTATAAAGAAGAAAAATACATCATCTTCACCCCATATTGGTGCTGTATTCATGAATCATCAACTGAACACTTACAATTTTTAGTTTTTCTGGAGGGTCCATTAATTACAGGAGGTCATTTTGGAAATTCGATCTCCACAATTTTCCCGTAGTGGAGCTGTGTGAGGTTTGGCCCAACCTCTTCCTATTTCTAAACCTCACATAAGTAATGGATGCTTCAAGAGTGTAATAGCGCTTATCATAGTAATATTCTAGTCATTATTTTCTAGTCTTATTCACCCAGTAATCTTTCAAGTTATACTAAACTTCTTGAAATACTCCACCAACTGATATGTACAATGCTTATGCATAAATACTCTTAGTAATAATTGCAAAATAAAACACAGACACAACGTCAAGGCACTTCAGTGGTGCCATCAAGATTTTAGACATCTATCATATTTTGGCCTAGATGAGTAGAAAGTTAATAGAACAGGTCATTTGTGGTCCATTTGTCAAAACAGATAATCAAGCAAACCAAACCAAAAAATTACCTCAAAGCGAAAAGTGACATCTCGCTTTCGCTTTGGGAACTTTTTTGGTTTGGTGCCTCTTTCAAGGTTACCTTTTGAACATTGTTATACTATCACTCAATTTAGGTAACTTGAGTCACAGATTATAAAATAAAAAGGTACCTATATGAAAAAAGGTAGGTCATATCATAACTCCTTAGAATTTTCAGGAAGATGATTTACTCTCCTTATCTAAGTTTTATAAAAGACATTACAACTCTACTGTAGAATTCAATTACTCCTGTTTCCTTTTCTTTCATACCTAGCAATATAAATTCTTAATGAAATAAAAAAAAACACATAGTGGGATATTCTATGTTTAAGATAATAAAATACTGCTCATAGGTTAAGTCAGACCAAGTGACTACCCTCACTGGTCTCACTGTCACAACCGCCTTAAGAGAAGCCGAAAATCGAAGGGGATGGAAAAATATTGTACAAAAAGCTATGAAGGCCTTTCAGGGACACAACCTTCAGTAATGAAGTATACGACTAAGAAAAGAAGAGAGAGGTTAAAAATTTTTAATTATAGTGAAATTGACCAAAACTGCTATTCCACACCTTGAAGACAAAAGGTGTAATATGGGGAAGCATAGATAATGTGTGAGAGGACTCAACTATCACTATCACTCAATAAAGATAAATAAGAGTTACACCGGTTGCCTCCTCTGAACAATGGCTGTACCCCAGAGCACAGTATAGCAGTTTCAGTTAACCTGTAGTTGGGGATTGGTATTATTGGCCTAGTTTGGGGTCCCTCAGCTAAGAGGAAATAATGCACAAGTTACAAAACATGACCCACTATAATCAGACATCGACTATTCACTTATACATATGAATAGTAGGTATTACATGTATGTATGTTTAATCTGTGTTTTACCTGTAATTACCTTTCTGGCAATACATATCTTTTTTTACCTGACTAAGATCGCAGGCAAGGACTGGATGCGGGTCGCTTCCAACAGGTCCTTGTGGAAATCAATGGGGGAGGCGTATGTCCAGCAGTGGACGTCCTATGGCTGAGATGATGATATCTTTTTTTAAATCTTTGTATATCAATCCCCAAACCCTACAGACTCGATGTATTACTACAACTGATCTGGGACGTTGAGCAGCAATGGATTTAGCAGGTCGCCCTATTTCTTTGCCATGACTAATTATGAAAAAACTGGCTAGTATACTGTGTAACAATGAACTTACCTAAATCATCACAGACTCTGATGACTGTCTCTTCCAAGCTGTTCACATACCACTTGACACTGGTTTTAAAATGCTTCAAGTTAATAACAGGGTAGGCTACTAGCTGCCCTGGTCCATGAAAAGTGATGAGCCCTCCTCTATTTGTCTTCCTAAATTCAGCACCGAGACCACGGAGCCTTTGTATTTCACATTTTGGTGTTTCATCTCTAATACCTGAAAACAAAATATATAAAGTGTGGGATTTGTTGTATTCACATCACTGCCAATATATGTGTATTGTTATAGATAATGAGCCTAAAGTTAAAAATTGATAGTGGAGATTTAAATTTTTTTTATGAAATAACTGGCAAACAAGCAATAAGACAGTAAGCAATCAACATTGCCTATGGATCTATGGATCTGTAACTCTGGGGAATTACAATATGTTGCCATTCCTTTTAAGATGTGAACTTTCCTTATGCAGAATTCCATATTTTAGCTCCTTAAGAATACCATGGGGGGAAGCTTATTGCATATTTTGCATGTTTATTGCAAAAACGATCGGTTGAATCGCACAGTGACTCTCATGTGTCAATTATGTGTAGATGAGCGTTTGCGGCTAGATTGATTATTTGAACATCAAGGTAGATGTTTAGATAATCAAATTTCTATGTATATGCTACAGATACTGAGAATGCATCGTTAAATGTATTTGCACATACGGTAGTGTCTAAAAAATTCTAACCTTAATCCAGCATCGGTGGTGCTGGATGTATCTGTAGCATATACATAGAAATTTGATAATCTATACATCTACCTTGATGTTGAGATAATCAAATACTTAAGTAACTATTTTTAAAACTTGCAACTTAATTCGATAGTTGTTCAGGCTTAGAACTCGAACGCTATCTAAGCCAAAAATGCAGACATGCTATACATCCAAAAGTCATGGTGTAATAAATGAATTTGATACATCTGTAGATGGCAAATACATAAACTTACTGGTTCAGTTTGATTTAGGTTATGTTGCCCACCATCGTTTTACGTTTAATGTTACTTACCAACGGTGTAGACCGGTAGGTTATGTTCCACTAGCAATAGTGTGTCGAAGTCTCCATCCTTTCCTTTCATCATAGCATCCAGGTGCTTCCGTGCTAAAGCTAGCTGTATTTTATAGGTGGTATCATAGCTCGTCTGCCCCAGTCTCCACACTTTCACCATCCTGAACAATACGTTATAGGTAGGTAGGTCATATGGTACTCTAATTTAAAAGGAATTTAATATTTTATTTATTTTACATGTTTTACTTAAGCATTTTTTTTTAAAACAAATGAATATTTGAAAGCAGTTTGAAAGATTGAAAACAGTGATCAGCTGATGATTCGCCTGACGTTTAAATTTTGACGTTTTGTAGTTTTTTTTTATTGTCAAAGTTTCTTAAAAGATATTTCTGCAATCAATCATAATTCGTTCAGTTGTAAATAATTGATATAAAAACATTCTTAATACAAAATGATATAAGAATATATAAGTCCAAAATTAAAATTAGAACTATAAATTTTTTGTAACATTGCCACCTATAAAATATGTAGGTTACTATTTGTAATGCTAACAGTTACGCAATTGTTTCGCATTTTAGTTATGCTATTTAATAGCAGATGGCGCTAATTTAGATAACCTAAAATACTTACCTGAATTGGAAAGGGTATATGCAAGTATCACTACTCTATCAAGGATGGAAGTAATTCACATCTTTCAGTCAGTTCAGTTTTCGGTGTTCCCTGACTAGAAGGGCGACGTTTATTTCGTTACGTATAGCGGTTATTGTAAATAAAAACAGTAGTTGTAATTTTCTAAGGGGATTAATATACTTTTAAACTGTAATTTAATAGGTAGGTTTACTTACCTACTTGGTAATTCGTATCTGAATTGGCGGTAGATCTTGTAGCGAAATTTGAAATTATGTAACGTTCGTTTAGATTTGATGAAAAATAACTCTAATGACA
The DNA here is from genome assembly GCA_934044485.1 of Apeira syringaria. Taxonomy (NCBI): domain Eukaryota; kingdom Metazoa; phylum Arthropoda; class Insecta; order Lepidoptera; family Geometridae; genus Apeira; species Apeira syringaria. The sequence continues at coordinate 2,902,038 of OW203662.1, forward strand.
CTGGTGTCAACATTTATATACCTACCTATTATGTCGTGCTTAAGCAAAGTGATCGTGGGATCGGAAATGTGGTGTTCGCTGAAGCGATGACAAAAGGGGTAACATGCTTATTTAATACCATATCCTTAATTATTGATATTTGAAAATGTATATAGCAACATTTGTTTTATGATATTGATAAGGTAATTTTTTATTAGTAGTGAGGTAGGTAGGAGCAAAGTAGAAAACCTGTATTAAACAATAGCCATTTACTGGCACCAGTATTAAGTAGAGATCCTTTATTAAATGATTTCAAACGATACCAACCCGCCAAGATACAAAAGAAACACATCACTAAATAACTTAGTAACGCATAGGTGAACCAGATTAAAATTTTGCAAAATTTTTCGTAAGTTTTTGGGATGGTAGGTAGGTACCTACCGCAAATATGTTTGCCACGACCTTGACAAACACTGTCATCTAACAGGTTTCGATAAATTTTTTGATTTTTTTTTAAGGTATGCCGGGTGACCCAAAAAGTTGCAAGAGCCGACTCTATCAAACACATGCTATCACAGTCGGTTTTCTGTAATAGCATTGAACGATTCATGTATTAGAAGCTTCCCTTGCTGTCGTGATGTGGTTACTTGACACCCATAATCTGTGGCTTGTGAGTTGTGCCGAAAGTGCTCGACGAAATATTTTCTTGCATACGTATGTATGCATCTTGCGATCGGAGCGATACTTTGAAATTATTGAGGGGTCTGTGGTTCTTGCAATGCCATCCTTGGTACAAATTAACGAGCTTCATACAGATGACAACACAGTTCTAGAGAGCTATTCAATTGACATTATAGTGGAAGCCGAAAATCTGTTAGGAGAGTCAGTGATTGAGGACACAAATTTAATCATGCTCGCTTTATTTTTCTCTCTTAGTAGATGTACTGGTTTGGTGTGTACAAACAAACATGACGCACGCCTCTTTCACGTTGGGGTAGGCAGGGACCATATCCTTCCAATTGCTACGACCCCGACACACTTCCTTCGCTTCATACACGCTCATCAGACCTTTCCTACAACCAATTACAAAAAGACAAACTAATTTACACACACTCGCATTCTCGCATACATCATCACAACGGATTACTTATAAACTCAACGCTTATATATTTAATTACTCAACGCCTACCTTTGTGCTATTAAATATGTATGGTTTTTATTATTTTGCTCTGAAATTTGACTCAAGTTGTAGACATAAAATTCAGACTAACTTATATTTACCACTGGCTACTTAGAATTTAATGAGTAACCTAATAAGTGTAACTATTTTGTTATAAGTCTGTCATTTATCATTATCATACAAGAGTATCGGTTTAGAGTTTAGGGGTACTCTTGGTGTATTATATAAGTACATTATTTTTTTATGACAATAACGGGTTTTGCATATCAGACTAATTAATTCCAAGTTTCTTCATTCTTCGCTTCTCTTTTTAGTATGACGTATTTAATATTCTGTTTTCTTATGACTTCATTTAAAAGTTTTGGTTCGTTTGGTAATATTATTCTTCTTCTTAAAACTGAGGGATATATAAAATATATTTATTTTTAAAAAGTAGATAATACATAGGTGACAAACAAGTAGTCGCACCACCTGATGGTAAGTGATCATCGTATCTTATGGATATCAGTAATACTGAGGGCATTACGATACGTTGCCAGTAATTTTTAAGAGCCTGTTAACCTTCCTATTGAAAAAACCCCTATTGTAACCAAACAATAGCAATAATGAAAATCGATAACGAACAGAAACTTTGTATGCTTTGCACCTACATCTAGCGTTTGACCACTATCACACTTCACGTCATGGTCTCTGATGATGTGGTCGAAGGTAGACGTGACATTTCTAAGGAAAGTGTAAGATTTGTCTCTGAAATTTAAAAAGTTGAAAGTATACTTCGGTTATTCAAATCTTACTTTGCGAAGACGCCTTTGCTGGAAAGTAAAGTCGCGACTGTGAATATGGCCATTAGAGATTGATAGCTTTTGACAGTCAAAATATTCTTAAACTTGTGTTAAAGTACCTAAACAGCCAAAATGTCAATGTGCTTCCCCTATTATAGGCGTTTACGGGGAAATGTAAGGCGGTGGCGGTTTCTGGTGCGGTGTGCTTGTGAGCCCCATGTCGAGAACAGTTCGATATTCCTCTAACATATTTAGCTACTTGAAGGATAACTAGACTGGGTAGTGTGAGAATCTGTTTCATCTTGAACAGTTCTCGCGCGGGGTGGATATAGCTAGCCATCTGAGCTGTAATTCTATTAACAAAAAATGCAACCGACTTCCACACTCAAAAGTGTGAAATAACTTGTTTAAGTCGGTACCATGATAGTTCACACGAAAGTAACTATCATCACAATATTGTGCTCATGGTACCGACTTCGACAAGTTATTTCACACTTTTGAGTGCTAAAGTCGGTTGCATTTTTTGTTAAAAAAAATTTTTTTCACTCTTTTCAGTGACCTTTGCTACTCACGGGATCAATTAATTGTCATTGTGTGTTCTGCGATGTCTTCAACCGCGCCTATAATATCATTAAGATACGCGTAGCACTTTTTAGTTTTTGAAGTATAACTCAAAAACCGCTTGTCCGATTTTGATGAAATTTAAATGGGACCACCACGGAAGTATACTCTATCTAATAAAAAAAATCATCAAAATCGGTTCATAAACGACGAAGTTATCTACGAGCACACATAAAAAAAACATATATACTGTCGAATTGAGTAACCTCCTTTTTTTGAAGTCAGTTAAAAAGGGTGTAAAATCATTATAGTTATCCTAATTCGTAAAGGTCATTCCACCCAGGTAACGGGGCTCCAACCACCGTATAGGTAAACAAAGTATCGGTACTCGTAGAGGCGAGGAAGCCGCTACTTCCTGCCACATGTGCTATTTATAGTGATGGGTGGTGAGGGGATGCGTACACGCAATTTGTCTATTACAGGTTTCTAAATTATGTAGTGTCCGTTAAAGGGTCTAGCGGAAAGAAACCTTTGTGCCTTCTATGAAGCCGATAAAGCAAGGGGATAAGGTTGGTCATGATATTTGAGACAATAACTTATTCCACGTAAAAATCTATAACTGACATAATGTAGTAAAAATGTGATGTTCTTTTGTTTGATCTTCAGTTGTGTCTACCTTCGGTAAGTGAGTAAATATGAATGCTTTCAAAATTGGACTTATTTTATAATACGAATTTTTTGAAGCGATAGTGTATATACACGATTCATGGTTTTGATATTAGAGCTAAGCGATGACGATATAATAGCAATTCTAGTGATTTTTTAAGTAGGTATGACTCTTGAAGCAAAATCTTTATCACTCCTAAGAAAGAAAAGTCAATCCGACGCTATGTCAAGATGGTATTATTAAATATAACATTAATTCTCGTATTAGTGACCATGCCAGTTTAAAAACTTATATATATATATAATTGTTATAATATAATGTTATAATATAAAGTGATGCTTATATGGGTACTCAACATCGTACTCTCCAAAATCAAATCAAACCAAATCCTGAAGAAGATTTATTAGTTATCATTTTTCATTCATAATTGTCAAACTTTAAATCTTCATTTATATACAATAAAATTTTAATCATTGTCATCTATATTTATTGTTTTATAATTGATTTTGATTTACAAAACAAAGTTAATGTTGAAAACCTCTGTATATATCCTAATTATTTATTTTAAGCCAATCCCAACTTTAGCAGAACACGAAACTGCATAAATTCCTGAAAAAATGTCTCCTAACTTTGTAAGACTTCCAGGTGTGATGCTGGCGCGGTTGTCATAGCGACGCGTTAGGCTTTTACCAACTCTGCTGTATTCTGTGTCTGCGCCGACTTCGTGATGCGAATGTAGAAATGGCGGATCGATTCTACATCGCAGCATCCGTCTCCGTCCCGTCTTGGACCAAGTTTTACGTATTTGGCAAAAATGTTTTTAGTGCAATGAACATTGCTAGATTAAGTCAGCGCGGGCAGTTAATAATAATAATAATAATAAAAGCCTTTAATCTCTGACCAAAATACAGTTTTGACTTATATACTAGTACGCTTAGTATATAAGCGCGGGCAGTTAACCTGTAGCAAATGTTATCAAAAGGACCATGCTTGTTTAACATTTTTTTTAGTATATCTATTAACAATACCGTTCATATTGGCTTATTTAGCAAATCGTATTCGATATTCAATAGTGAGGTGATTAAGACTTTTTACGTCATCATGTTCCTCAACTTATTTTTAACAATTTTTAATGTTGAGAAAGATTGCACTTGGTGGTCATATGAGAGAAATTAGTGCGCAAGGCATTTTAAGGTTTAGGAAACAATATTGTAAATACATATTTAATAAAAGCTTTAAAACTGGAGTTTCAGTGCCTCATGTTTCTTGCTGTTAATAATACTAGCCCTATTAGAGTTGTACTTAAATGATTTCAATTACGATCAGAAAGCATTGATGCGCGGGGCCCTCAAATTCACGAGGCCCTTAGCGTTTTTGCTACTCTTGCTATATGGTTAATCCGCCACTGGCAATGAATGCACTTTTAGTACCTACTTTCTAAAAGTGCCACTGGCAATTAATGCACTTTGAGTACTTACTAAAAGTGCAATCATTACCAGTGGCGGTAGGTACTTACTTACCCTTAATCTTGAACACCATAGTAAGAGCGCAATATTTTCTTGCTTCTATGCTCTAAGCTTCTAAGAAGAAAATAAAGATTAAATAAAAATATTATGCTGCCTCACGTGCTGAATAAAAGTGAGAATAGACGTATTTATTTTCACATTTTGCGTCAGTTACGAATATGTATCAATAAAATAATCCTTCGCCCGAAAAGAATAATATCCAGTTTTACACCGAAAGTTAAGGACAAAAAGTATCAATGGGGCAAAAGCATTTCTTCGGGCATGGACCAGGACATGGATCATGCACCTATAACTTTGCTTTAGGCGCGTTCTTAAAAAATCATCATCGTCATCTCAGCCATAGGATATCCAATGCTGGAGTAAACATCCCCCAATGATTTCCACAAGGATCGGTTAGAAGCGGCCCTAAACTTGCCTGCGATCTTAGTCAGTTCATCTGTCCACCTTGTTCGTGGCCGTTCTATGCTGCACTTCCAGTCCGTGGTCCCCATTTGAGAACCTTTCGATCCAACGGGGGGAGCACGTAGCCCTAAAATGTACACTAATGAAACTTCTAGGCTAATCAAACATTTATTTAAATTTACTGTCTGGAAAATAATTTAACAAGCTGCAGGTGTAGAATAAGTTCTATAAGTTAAACTTATTGTACTCACACCAACAGCGTTTTAAGTTAATTTTGTGCGTAACAATAAAGCCCGCGTTTCCGCATACCGGGCCGACGACTCACGTCGAGATTTAACTAATTAAGCTGTAAAAACAATTTCTTCTGTGGAACCCTTACTATTGAATATTACTATACTATATTATTACATTGAAAACGTTAAAAGTAGATGTTGCTTCAATGTTTCATCATCATCATCATCATCATCATCATCATCATCTCAGCCATAGGACGTCCAATGCTGGACGTAAGCCCCCACACTGATTTCTACAAGGGCCGGCTAGAAGCGGCCCGCATCCAGCCCTAGCCTGCGATCTTAGTCAGGTCGTCTGTCCATTGTCGGCGGCAGTCCTATGCTGCGCTGGCCAGACCGTGGTCTCCATTCGAGAAGGTTTTGACCCTAACGGCCATCAGTTCTTCGAACTATGTGCCCTGCCCACTGCCACTCCAACTTGCTAATCCGCTGGGCTATATCTGTGACTTTACTTCTTCTACGGATCTCATTCCTGATCCGTTATCCTGATACGCTATCGAATCAGAAATGATTCGATAGCGTAGAGAAACTCCGAGCATAGCCCTCCAAAGCTCGTTGATGGACCTTCTGGGCTTGCTCAGACAGTCCATAGTTCAACCATAGTAGATATCCTTAGTTATTAGTTATAGATATTAAGTATTGTGCTACGTGTTTGATTTGGCAATTGGCGCTTGAGATCGTTAACATACATTAATAATAAAAATTTGTACATAGTAATTAAATTAATTAATAGCAACGCTGCTAGCATTAAGCTCGCTTACAGGTAAATTAACCACCGGGTAAAGATTGCAGGATGAAAATGGATGCTTCGGATAGATTCTTGACAGCTGAAATGGCAATCATAATCATTAATGTGGACAGTAAATTAAATGATTATAAACATTTATGTGGTTTGTTAGTTATGGGTAAACCCGTATTAAACTTAACTTCACTATGAACAAATAATTTAAATGATACTGATACATTTAGGTGCCTTTATTGAATGTAAAACTTAACAGCAAGCATCAATACAAATAATTAAATTAGGTAATTTAATTCAAATTCTTAATTCAAAACATTTGCTTAGGACCCTAACGGATAAAACAATGAATAATGTTTTTTGTCTGAGTCTGAAAACTATCGCGAGTTTTAGCCATAATTGTAATGTAAGAACAGACTAGGAGCCACATGGTATGAATTACTCTCCGATCATAACTCCCAGATGTAGAACGTAATTTTCCAGTATTTATATGCCACGATATATATATATATATTATATATATATATAGTATATATATATATATATATATATATTATATATAGTATATATATATATATATACCATGGTACATATATATGTACCATGTACTTTCATACGCATTTATTAGTAAGAAGCTTGTAACTAGCCATAATGTTTCTAGCACATTTACAATTATATTACGAGTATGAACAAATTCTCAAATCATCCATACAGTATATATTGGCATCTGTGTTAAATCAATATTCATATTGATTATGGCTGAAAACAACAGCTATATTTGAGAATATAAAATTCATCTACTAACTATTGATATAAAAATAAACTGCTATATGAACGGAATGACAGATCGTACTGCCAGGGAGTGGAGCTCACTCTGCTTGAGTCTGTATTTCCCGATAGTTACAACCGGAGTCTTCAAGTCGCGCGAGTGAATAGGTTCCTTCTAAGTTTACGTGCAACATCTTAGACCGCGTCGTCACTTAACATCAGGTGAGACAGTGGTCTAACGTAAGCTTATAATCTTTAAAAAAAAATTTTTTTTACATAATAATATATGAGCTAATATATGAGGCGCCGTGGTGGTACCGGCCTAGAATAGTACTCCCCCATCTCTTCCCGTGGGTGCCGTAAGAGTCGGCTAAGGGTTCACTCACCAGAAGGTGGGCAGCAGCGCCTTCTGAGGGTTGGAAATAATACTGCGCTCGCCAACCCGCCTGCCAAGCGTGGCGAGTATTGGCAAATCCCTCCTATATGGGGGAGGCATACGTCCAGCAGTGGACGCACATGGCTGAGATAAGAATATATGAGCACAAATATGATTAATATAAATCTTAAGTGGTGTCTTATTACCCCATAGTTGCCAATACCAGCATGCTACAAACTGTTCGTGTGAAAGTTTTGAAATCGAAAATAAACATTCTATTATATTGTTTTGGTAAGAATCGACTTGTGTGTGTGTGTGAACCGATCACGATTTCGTATCACTATGCCCGCGCTCTACGGCACGTGGTAGGGTATTCGAAGTGACAGCTCACCGGCTGGTTGAGTTATCACCCGAAGATCCGCTTTTAATTATTCATGAGTCCACCCCGGAGAAGTTTCAGGCGCTGGGCCCGGCATCTGGTGTGCTTCTATTAAATAATTTGCACTCAATTTCTTTGACGCGGTTTCGCGTTTTGAGTTATTGCAACTTTTGTGATGGGTCTCGTCTTGTTCTGATCAAGTTTTGAATAATAATATAGTGTATTTTATAAGATTTATTTTATCATTTGTAGTTCAAACATTACTTTATTATCTTACTAGGTAGATACTTTTCAGGAGCGACGAATTGAATTTTTAAAAACTATTAAATTGAATTAACTTTATTAGTTATTATATTTAATAATTAATTAATATTAATTCTAAATTACACGTCCGCTTGTAGAGCTGGATACAATTCGAATGGCTGACACGGGTCGACACGGGTGGTCCTCATCACGTTCCAAGCGACGGATGCGATAACATTCTGCTAACAATGCGTCTGGGAGAGTGGTGTGACTCTAGAATATTCCGAGAAAGGTGTTATGGGAACATAACTAGGTAGTCAATAGTGATGTTTTCGAAGTTGGAATCACGCTACGTAAAAAGAAATAGAAATTCGTTTCCACCAGAATTTTACAACAACAAACGAAATGTTGTTCATACGTAATGCGATATTGCTTGTTTATTATTATAAAAACTTGATAATACAGAGCGTAGCCAACAAGACTTTGCAAGACTATCATTAGAATTTTGTTTTAATTCCACCCTACGTTCTGTATTGAGATAACAACACAGTGTCCTACAAGCGGGTACGTCACGGCATTAAACCAATCACAAGTTGCGTCTGAGCTCAGTTAAAACTAAGCACACGACCAAAAGCAATAGTTTCCCTTACCTAACTCGCTGCGTAGGTAGTACATGGGTAATTAACATAGCATGTTTATGTGCAGATGCGGTCGCCGGTCACGCCCGCGCCCCGATGAGATGAGCTCGGCGGCCGCTAGTCGCAGCTACTCATACGATGAGACTGTACAGGTAAATGTGACTATTACTGAATGTCTCAGATTACCTGTTACCTCTCTAAATACAACTTGATTATCGTTTGCTGTTTGATAACAGTTTGTACCTATTCATACCTAAATGTATAATTATGTCAAACATTGGGCCCGTGGCGACCGGGAACTGATTGGAGTTTCCTAAACTTGTCAGAGCGTTTGACCGACGTGGTGGGTTTAGTTGATTTTATGGTATTACTAGTAGCGCCCCGCGGTTCCACGCGCGTGGATTACGTTTTTCCCGCTACCTCAATTATCCCACGGGAACTATACTTTTTCCGTGATAAAGGTAGAAGACTATGTGTTAATCCAGGGCTTAAGGTATCTCCATACAAAATTTCATCGAAATCGGTGTAGCCGCTTGAGCGGGAAGAAGTAACAAACATACACACATAAACACATACACACAAACTTTGTCATTTATAATATAAGTAGGATTGACTTAGTTTAAAAAACGAGTAGTTACTCATCTGGCAAGAAAGTATTCGTTTTTAGAACAAGTTATATTTAAAAAAACGAATACTTTCTTGCCAGATGAGCAATTCGCGAACATTAAGGTAACCTCCGCCGACGGCAGCCCGGGGTGACCATTATATATCACACATTTTGCACCAACCAAATTTCGTTGAGTGAAAGAAAGTGCAACTATTACCTATATCTTAGTATTACTCACCCGTGTTATCATGCGCTGATGTTGCTCACATGTACCTACTTATATACTATTTGATTTGTTGACACACTGGACGAAAGCTTAGAGTTTGAAAAAGCCTAATTCATTTGCAAAAAATATAATTACAAAATTAGGTCATTAGACATTGCATAACATGTTACGGCCGTACTGGCCGTGGTGGTACCGGCCTAGAATAGTACTCCCCCATTTCATCCCGCGGGTGCCGTAAGAGTCGGCTAAGGGATAGCGTACCAGGAGGTGGGCAGCAGCGCCTTCTGAGGATCGGAAATCATACTGCGCTCGCCAACCCGCCTGCCAAGCGTGGCGAGTATTGGCAAATCCCCCCTATATGGGGGAGGCATACGTCCAACAGTGGACGCACATAGCTGAGAAAAAAAAAAATAAAAAAAAATAAAAAAAAAAACATGTTACGGAATAGAAAGGAAGTCCGTATCTCGGCTCTGGACAATTTCGTAGTCAGGTCATGATATTATATGGATTTTCTTATCAATACTATGGAGTATGTTGTTTTATTATTTTTTGCAGAGCTTTTCCTGATAAATAATATTATGGTAGCCCTATCGTACCCTGGACGTACTTATACGCAAATAAATCATCAAAATTAGAATATACTTCTTGATTATACAATTTATTAAATGTGTCGATGGACACATGTGCTAAAGTACTAAGTTCGTGTAAAAAAGCTTACGCCGCTGGCTTGCTTAATAAATGATATGAGCATGTGAATTTCACCACTAAATTCATGACTTCACCGCTAAAATTTCGTGCCTTCAGCACTTTCGCTTAAACTGCGTAGTTTCAGCGCCGCACACTAACATTAACAAAACCATCTACTCGATCGAAATTCACTCAGACAAACAGTTATAAACTCGACTCCATTGCAGTAAAGTATATTTTGAGTTGTGAGAATAACGCGCCCAAATTGCAGGCCCTTTATGGTTTCCCTGTAATGCGGTACCGTTTGGAACTTTGTATCGTATTTCTAAATGGGTAGAGTTGTTTTTGTGTTGGTAAGGGTAGTATCTAGGGTATTAAAGAAGTTTTTCAAGATGGACCGTAACGACACATTAGCCGACACGGCGCTCTTACCTCTATTAATGTGGTACAAGGTTCGGGGCTCAAACGGTAGCTTCACTCAATGCGTTATGTGTGGGTCAGGGTACTTAACCACCGATTAGAGCCTTATATTCGAATCACGCGTGTAAGGTGAAACGAGTTTACTTATTTTGGCAATTGAGTCGATTAGGAAAATGGGCTTTCTCGAAATAGATCTTTAGTGAGAAGCAATTTACTTTTGATTAAACGTCGAAACAAAATACTTTGAATAATGAGAAAGTAGAAGTAGGTTTTCGTACAATATGTGTCCAGTCAAATAAAGCCTAAACTCCAGCACTCAACTTTGCATTTTTGATATAATGATGTTTGAATGACACAAAAACAAGACCTAAAGGTTTTTTATTGGTTCATCTAATGAAATAGCATAGAAATTTTATCAGTTTAAAAAATAAAAAAATGCCTATTTTTTATACTGTCTAGCCTTTGACCACTATCTCACATGATGGTCAATGACATTGTGGTGGAAGATGTTATCTATCCCATGTTTCTTTCCAGAGGCCTTCGGCTCCAAAACACAGTGAAAACTAGTTTGGAGCCAATGGGTTCATGTATTGTTAGACCTATTATTATGTCAAATAAATGTATTTGTATTTCTTACCCTGTAAGTGTTGTGAAAATATATTTAAGAATATTCTAATTTTGTCTGTTATAAATTTTGTAGTTTGAGTATATTTTCCTTTTCGTTATTAATAAATAAATATTAACGTGAATTTCTGTAACTTTGAAGAATTGTACCAATAATAATTGATTCAAAGTCCGGAATTACAAAAAAATATCTTGACATGTCAGAACAATTTTTATTTAATTAATAAACAAAATATTTATTTTAAAAAAAAATAAGTTTAAAATCTATCCCAAGATGTCAAGTTATTTTCCGAATCATCAAATTTGGAATATATATTTCCTATCATCGGGACGAGGCGATAAGAGGCTCGAGGAAAATCGTAGGAGACGCTGGTGAAACCTGGTAAGCATCTTGTAATAAATAATAGTCAATGAAAAAGTTACAAAAAATATTATTCTAATATAGCTACGTGAAGATATTTCCAGGGAAGATTATTAAAGTGTGACTGAGTTACGGTCCCACCTCAGCTCCCACATCCAAGTATGAATAACGAGATTATCTCCACAGAAAAAAAGTTTATAACAAGTGTCGTTTACCATCCTAAGTGTTTGGATTTAATTCAGGCGGGCGCTATCCGCTATCTTTGGGCCGTGGAAGCTTTATTTCGCAGACGCTCCCTGGGGCTCCGGAACATTTATCAGCAGCGACCCACATCGGCCTTATAGCAAGGGAGGCGGACATTGAAAATTCTACTAACCAACACACAAACTAGCTAGACATACACAGTAATTCTTAGTTAAAGATAATATTCGCAGAATGTACACTAGACCTAAATAATCTCACTTCCGAAAACCACCTTTCCTGCACGTATGGCCAAATGACCATGTACGGTAATGTTGAATCAATTATTCTGAACTCGTGGCACTCATGGCTGAGAGTAGCATATATTCCAATATCATTTGAATATATGATTATGAACAATCGCAAGAATCTAAGTACTGTCACTGCATGTGAAGAGTGTAGAGAAAAATTGTCAAATACTATGAAGAATCTACCTAAAAATGTATCTACTGCTTGGTGGCAAAATATCTGCCACCGCGATGGAAGTTAGAAGATGTTGAGCAATATAACAAGAATTTTACGTTGTGGTAAAATATATCCGCCTTTATTGTGTACAAATATTTTGACTGCAGAGTTCTTGATTACTACTTAGATTATTATGACATAAAATAGTAAGAATCTATGCAATGATGACTACAATTATGTGCATTTGTGGCTATAGTATTGATACAATTTTTTTTTTTTTTTACAAAACTGGTTTTCAATAATTGAAAACTAAATGCCTATAAATAAAAAATATTAGCTAAAGTATGTGTTGACTCCTAGCCTATATACTGCCGATCCATGCCGCCATCTGCCTGGAAGCACTCGGTTCGTTATTGGCATGCGCAGGCATTTCCGTGAGAAAGTAGTTTGCAAGACTTGTAACACAATCATTTCATAATTTTGTTTGGAATATAAACAAACTGAAAAATAATAATAAAAACTGACGGTTATCATATGAAGCGCATGTATTTGTACATATTTCAGCTTTTGGCTTCGGTTTTCTTTCGGTTCTTTTCTATCCAATCGGTGTGCGGCTTGATCATTTTAATCAACTTTAATGGAATTCATCCGAGACCGCTTTCGGAGTACACATGGCATGAAACACTTATTAAATTCAAATATCAATTAGAAAAACCAATGTGTGGTCAAAAACACTTTTGATAATGCCTCGTTTTATTTAAATGAATAAAATATAAGATGAGTACCGGCCACGGAACCTACTACGTCAGTTTTCTTGCAATTACCGAATTTAAAAAAGTATGTAGTTTTATAAGCTATGTTTAAGCTGAAAGAAAGCCGTATAGCAAATTCAGCCAAGCCTCATAGGCACAAGTGCCCATAGGCGTGTTTAGGTAATAATTTTAAAAAAACCTTTGCGTATATAGTCAGTTTTTAATAAAGTAAACAGCATCAAATCAATCGAAAATCCTATGGTTTTGGTGCTTAGAATTCTTTATATAATTATTGAAACCTTTCTTTCCAAATATATTCAATTTATAATATGAAAGTTAGACTCAAATCATATTTGAATCATTATTCATTCATAGTGGCTCCCGAATATTGTTAAAATAGCTGACCTTTCTCGTTTCCTAGACGAACCAATCACATTTGGGTCAATCAAGCTATTTTATCCATTGGAATATTTGCCAATAGGTCAGGCTATTGCCAAAAGGCGATCCAATAATAAGTAAAGCGAGAACTGTCCGTTATGTGATTGTCTTATCAACGTCCTCGGGCAATATATTGTGATTTCCTTATCTATATTGCCGGAAATTGGCTCTGAATTTGATTAACGTAGTGTTTCCGGAAGGGTTCGGCCCACTTTGGTACCGCGGGCCGTAATGTGGACCACACGCATTAAGGAGGCGCGGGGCAGAAAATCGAATTTTCCGCTCTTGTGGCCCCCTATACGCATACCTTTGTGCCTTTGTCGGGTTTTTCAGAGCGTGTCCTATTCAAAACTTCAGTCATTTACCGGATCCGGTAAAATGGTTGTTCAAGAACGATAATTATGACGATAAGTTAAGGCAGTCGTTGCAGAGAAAACAGAGTGACTCTTGTCTAGAAAGTTCAGCCTGATAAGTTATTGCATGGACCTCGTTTTCCTTAACATATCTCTTTTATTGCACTTATCGAATTATACTTTGAGTGTCATACTTGTTTAGTCATCATCTTCATCATCATCTCAGCCCTAGAACGTCCACTGCTGGACATACGCCTCCTCCATTGAATTCCACAAGGACCGGTTAGAAGCGGCTAGCATCCAGCCCTTGCATGAGATCTTAGTCAGGTCGTCTGTCCACTCGTTCCACAACGAACAGTTCAAGAAGGTTAATTCTTATTGAACAACATTTGATTTCATTAAAATTTTATACTTTATTAGTGTAAAATATTATCGAGTGACCATATTTTACCTTAGTTAAAAATTCTTGCGCTAACGATAAATGTGATTGAACTGCGTCTTACACCAGAAGAAATGTAATAACAAGTCCAAAAATGAGATTTGTAACAATTTTATTATAATAATAATTAAGCCCATTTTTTTTTACAAATAGGTGCACGTTAATATTTATTACTTGAATTTTGTTTCCAATAAAGCTCCTCAGAGCATTTTTGTGTAATCCAATTTATTCGGTATCAGCAAGATCTATTTAAACGGTTGCCTATTCCGGAGGTCGTTAAATTAGCAAACTCAGCGGGGCTCGATTTTAATTCCGGTTTTAAATTTTCCGAAAGATAAACTGCCGTAGGTTTACGGGCCTAGAGAGCATTTGCTACATTTTCCTGTGAAGGTGTTGGCGTTCATAGGCCAAAACAATGGTTTGCACAAACTTCACTGAATATCTGATATATAGACAATAGACGATTTTTTTTATTACTAGAAAAATTATAATTAGTTATAACATATAATAATATATAATAGTATCGGTAATTACATATAGCCACTTAATAGATTAATGATACCGTGTTTTAATTATTAATTAGTTTTAAATGAAAAAATACATAGTGAATGTATTTTTTCATTTAAAACTAATTATTTATTTCAAAAATACAATTCCTGAAAACTAAAAATAACGTAACTAAAACTAAAATAATATTAATAAACTAATTTATTATATAAACCACTACCAGGGGTAACGTTCGCAAAGTGCTGGCAGCACTGCCACGTTGAATAGCAATGATTAAACTTTGAGCAAGATAAAGGCCAGCTGTTTGGTCACGTGTTGTTTTATTAACAAAATTTAATTGAAATCGGTGTAGCCGTTTGAGCGTGAAGAAGTAACAAACATACACAAACTTTCGCATTTATAATATTAGTAAGATAGTTCTATCTTACTAATATTATAAATAGATGCCTTATAGAAGACTGCTTAATGGTCGATCACGGTGTGGTCGACAACGGAATCACGCTTTAGTTAAAAACGAGCTGCGCCCCACGGTTTTACCCGCGTGGTGATGATTGATGATAAAAAGTAGCCTATGTGTTATTCCGAGACCTGAAGTATCTACGTACCAAATTTAATCCAAATCCGTCCAGCCGTTTACGCGTGATTGAGTAACAAACATCCATCCATCCAAACTTTCACATATATCATATTAGTGGGATTGTTCAAATCATAGGAATTTTGTTGACAGAGCAAAGAACACATTTGAATTTAGTGTTAACAAAATTGAACTAAATACAAATTCGTTTGAATTAATAATAAAACTAGCTCCATTATCAACTGATTCTAATAGAAGCTCGCTGAAATTGATTAAAAGTCGTTTCTACGTAGCTCTTGGAAGCCTTTATCTGGATTCACATTTTCCAAAAGATTAAACTGCGGACAGAGGTTTACGATTTCGAGAGCCCCTGAAGCCTTACAGGGTAGAATGAATGGCTGCAACCCGATGTTGAGCCTGAGTAGGCTTTCACTGCGCTGGAAGTGAAGAATGACTTCATTTGGGAACGCTAATTTATCTCTTTACTCTGTTGAAACATGGTCTTTATTATTTCTACACCAAAATTTAAACGTCCGATTACAAATTAACCGTCAGTTAACTGTATGCTAACAACTGTTTGTCCGATGGTTAAATTAATAATCGGACGGTTAAAATTTGGTAAACTCCACCCTTAAATTGCTTGTAAAATATCTCATTCCATTTTTTTCTCGCTCAGTAATGCTTCTGAACTCTGGTTCGGTTCGAATGGTTTTTGTCATACATCAGAACATAAATTTTATGACATGAATTGCGCCCTCTAGCTAGACCGATCGAAGACTGATATATTTTGAGGGGGTTAACCGAAATGACATACGTAATACTTTATTGTTGCCACTCGATACTAGATGACGCCCAATGCTAATAAAATACTACTCTCACAGTAAATAAACCTGTAGAGCTAAATTAATGTTGTATAGATGTATTATAATTAGTTCATTAATACAATTAAAAAGAAGTCGTTCTTCAAAAGTAGTTTATTAGTATTAGTAGGTAGGTACATACATAATACATAATTATAATATAGGTACTAAAACCTGGTAAAAAGATAAATAAGTAAATAGAAATGGAGTTTCAGTTTGAAATTTCAAACAGACACTCCATAATTTTGTTTCCTTTTTTGTGTGTCTTTCTATGTGTGACCTCTCTCTCTTTCTATCCAAAATAAGTAGTGCCTTTGGACGGGACTTTTATCGCTTTATCTAATAGTGTAATAAGAGTTATGGGCTACTTATTTAAAAATAGTAATTACGGTATTCAGTAAAAGCAAAATATAAATCACTAAAAAATGTGTAGTGTAATAAAGATCATTTTAAAAGTCATACCTATATTGTGCAAAACATATGTTTGACACTTACCATTTTATCACTGTACATTATTCTGGCCACCCTGATATTTGGCTGGCGTCATTTATATCAGATGATCTGTTCGGCATCGGGTAGCTATTATTCGTCGTCCTACGACCATTTGTCGTCATTAACAGGCCATGGTTAATCCTGCCGCTGGGTACTACTGTCCAGCACGGGAACGGGTATTGTCCAGACTGGAATCAGGACAGGGGGTGTACACAATACATGGCTTACGACCGTTTTGTTTATATATAGTGATCGTATAAATTAATATATCGTTTCTTGCTGTCCTCGCGACGGCTAATACAAAGGCTTGTACCAAAATGGTGCCCTGAAGCTAGGGGTCCACTCCTCTTCTTCCTGCGAAGCAATTTCAGCGCTTGCATTAGGCAAAGCGCTTTTTACGCCCACACGTATCTGAGTGAGTACTATACGTGGTCGCCCAGTAACGCTATAAATGCCCACTGAATGAAAAATGCCTAACTGATTGTCTAACAGGTACAATACAAATGGGTCAAACAATCATCATCATGTCAGTCATAAGACGTCCACAGCTGGACACAGGGCTGCCCCATGGGGGGTTTTGCTAATACTAGTCACGCTTGGCCGGCGGGTTAGAGAGCGGAGTTTGATGTCGTTGTACACAGAAGGTGCTGTTGCCCACCTCCTGGTTGTTTATCCTTTAGCCGCGTCTTACGGCACCCACGGGAAGTTATGGGGGCGTCCTCCACCACGGCGGTCTACACAAATCGGCGGTCAAACAATAACTACTTGATATTGTACATTTTTGCACGTATTATTTTCCTGGCAACGTGAATTTAGGTACCCAGGCTTATAAAATCTCGCCCAGATAACGAGTGGAATTAATTGTCTACTCAAAAAACATAAACTGTCAATATAATGGGTAAGCTTATTCGACCGCTCGATAAAAATATGTCTAAAGCGGTAGCCAAACCAATGCCCCCTTAATGCACCTGAGTACGTCCATGTTTATAGGCTGGATACCCACTCCCAAACAATTGCGTCGCGACGCTTTAAATCACCGCTACAGCAGGCCGAGCGACGCATGTGACAGCCAGCGAGTTCCGAACTCTGCTACATGCGACCTTTTTGTAGCTCATTACGTCAAGCATGAGTATGGGAAAAATAAAACTTACTGGCAACACATTTACCTGTTCCGTTTTTCACTATGATTAAAAAAGGTATTTTTTTTTTAATATTTTTTATTTTATTTATCAACATTAATTTATTCCGTAGATTATATGCCACAATGTATCATCAAAGCAATACTTAACATCCTATCCTATCCTAACTATTATAAATGCGAAAGTTTGTGTGTATGTTTGTTACTTCTTCACGGCCAAACGGCTACACCAATTTCGATGAAATTTGTTATGGAGATAGTTTAAACTCTGGATTAACACACATAGGCTACTTTTATCCCGGAAAAAGTATAGTACCCGTGAGGTAGTTGAGGTAGCGAGAACTGTAATCCACGCGGATAAAACCGCGGGGCGCTACTAGTAGAAAATATGGCATTGCATTATCAGATGCTTGTGTGGAAAATGACTGAGCTAGATGCTTTTCTCTTCTACGCTTTTATCAGTTTTAACTTCGACAAGTTATTTCACACTTTTGAGTGTTGAAGTCGGTTGCATTTTTTGTTTAAATTTTTTTTTTTTCACCCTTTTCAGTGACCTTTGCTACTCACGGGATCAATTAATTGTCATTGTATGTTCTGCGATGTCTTCAACCGCGACAATAATATCATTAAGATACGCGTAGCACTTTTCAGTTATTAGAGTATAACTCAAAAACCGCTTGTCTGATTTTGATGCTCCTATCTAATAAAAAAAATCATCAAAATCGGTTCATAAACGAAGAAGTTATCCACGAACACACACATAAAACTCGGGAGTGACGTCACGGACGGCATACATGTAGGACGCTCGCGTTCTTTTTTTCACACTTTGCTACATGTTTCTTTCTTTCTTTCTTTCTAAAAAGGAATAAAAAAAACATATATACTGTCGAATTGAGCAACCTCCTTTTTTGAAGTCAGTTAAAAAGGGTGTAAAATCATTATAGTTATCCTAACTCGTAAAGGTCCTTCCACCCGGGTAACGGGGATCAAACCACCGTATGAACCGGGGTCACCGTATTTGAATGGGACTATCACGGAAGTATACTCTATCTAACAAAATAGAATCATCAAAATCGGTTCATAAACGACGAAGTTATCTGCGAACACACATAACAAAAAAAAAAAAAGTATGCGGTCGAATTGAGTAACCTCATTTTTTGACGTCGGTTAAAAAAAAAACACTGAATATGTTTGTCTCCTTTAGGTCAATGGGTAGGTACTGAAGATAACATTTGGAGTCAACCATTTTTACTCCTTTTTGTGATTCATGTCAGTACGGTCAGTATGTGTCACTAAAAGAACCCGAGCTAGTACTAAAACGTGCGTAAAATTGTAAAAGCTGTGACTAAACATTTTCACCGGTTTTCCCACATCTGGTGTATACGGTACCTACGTAAGTCATTATGATCAATCAGAGACAAAGGTTCCTTTAATAAAACAAACAAGAAAAAGCAGTTTTTGCATAACATCATGCCAAGCGGAACGTACACTAAAATTCTACATTTTTTTTTTTTTTTTTTTTTTTTCTAACGGACTAATGCTGTTTGCCTCTACCGGCATTTACAGCTTCACCGGAGGGGGGGCGAGCACAGATGGTGCTCAGCCCGGTATTTGTGCGGTCGCAGAAGGCGCACCGCCTAGTGAGGCTAGCGCTGACGGCGCTGTGCCACTAGGAGAGGACGAGGCGACTGGCTCAAGGGCACCACTGAGGTTCGGACCTCGGCTTGAGCTGTCGCCAGGACAGGGAGTTATCGGATCGACCAGAACAGGGAGTTATCGGATCGAACTAAAATTCTACACTACTAGTATTCGATTTTATACCCGCATAAATTTGAACATAAGAAAAAACTGACAGGGAGAAAGTTGTTGTGTTCACACTAGTGCAGTGTCAAATACTGTGAGTTTGGGCAATATTGAAACTCCTATAGTACCTATAGGTACTTATGAAAATGTACGTGGCGATAAATATCGAACGCATGCATAGCTTGTCTTGTTCCATGACGATTCGTTCATTAAGGACTTTTTATCATAGAGGTAGCGTATATTGCAAACAGTGGACGGAAAACTTGAATGTAAAAATTCGCACATCTTGGTCAAACTCAGCAAACAATAAAATTTCAGATTCAATGTCTTTATATGCAGCAATATTATACCAATCTTAGAAACTGTCCTTTTGAAGAAACCCATATTGTAGCTACTCGAAAACATTGAAGGAGAAAGCTAATTCCACATTTTGCAGGTGTAAGGCAAAAATGATCGCAGAGATTGTGACGCTGGAATATTTTTTTTATTTATTTATTTATTATCATTCACACAAGGTCTTCAGGTCCCAAACTAGGCAGAGCCTGTGCTATGGTAACCTGTTGACTGATATATATACTTATATACATATACACACCCAGACACAGGTCAAGCAGTCATGTTCATACACACAAATGTTTGACCTGTCCGGGAATCGAACCCGGGACCAGCGGCTCAGAAGGCAGAGTGCTACCAACTGCGCCAACCGGCCAGTCAATATGAATATCAAATGCTGAAGATCCAATGTCTTTGCTATGCGTGCCGTGTGGTTCCAGGCCTTCGGTGTATTTAGGGCTGTTGACGATTCTGATAGCTTTATGCTGCAATGCATCCAGAGGCTCAAGCTGCTACTTAGGTCCACCGTTCCGAAGGTGACAACAGTACTCCACGTGAGGTCGGACTTGCGCATTGTATAAGTTTTCCCTTGACCGTGAAGTAACGATCGACGACATATTTAATATTTGTTAACAATCGGGGGTGCGACTGATGAGTATAGAAAAGAACTAGTTAAGTAAACATAAAATGCTTTATGACAAAGACATGGCGCAGTTCAATTCCAAGTCCTGGAATTGTGCAGATTTTACAGTTACTTACTCCGCTCAACTCTATTGGAGAGGACGAGATGACGTCACTTCGACCCTCTTGTAAGAGTTCCCCGATTCATTGATCAAATCCTGATATTACTTAGTGGGATTATTCACACGATAAAACAGCGACGCTCAAAAGTTATATCATGTACTTACTGAACATAATTTATAGTACCTAACAGTAGTTATACATTTTTATATATCATTATCATTACAGTACATTTAAAAAAACTAATCATATAAAGGAATTGCCTTAGTAGGTATATGGTAAACTTTATATGACATTAAATAATAATATTTTCAACCACAATGTTACGATGACAAACTTAATGTTACTTAGAGTTTAATTATTGTTGTTTGTAAAACTAAATCTAGGTAGTCATCTTTTACGTTCCTGATCCGAGAAAATATTCATATATCAGCGTTAATTGGCAAATATAACTACATACAATCTAAACAGTAGCAAGCAGCTTCATTCTCATTTCAACAAGCATCTAAAGTGGGCCGAGGGATGAGTATAAGGTTTGATCGTAGTCGGAAAAATGCCACTGTGTCGGGTGACATCATTAAAGCTCGATCGATCTTTTGACAGTATTATTAGAAGAAGTAATACTTAAGTGCCGTGGTGGTACCGGCCTAGAATGGTACTCCCCCATCTCTTCCCGTGGGTGCCGTAAGAGTCGGCTAAGGGATCACGTACCAGAAGGTGGGCAGCAGTGCCTTCTGAGGATCGGAAATCATACTGAGCTCGCCTACCCGCCTGCCAAGCGTGGCGAGTATTGGCAAATCTGCAGGCATATATTCAGCAGTGGTCGTTCTATGGCTGAGATGATGATGATGATGATTATTAGAATAAGACAGAAGTAATAGAAAAAAAAACATTTATTTACATCATGACGCAACATAACAATAAACAACAATTAAATGTACTGGTTACCAATTTTTGATTGGAAATTCTCGTGAATTTGATACATTATTATATATAAATGTCTATATATACAGTGGTCGCCGCGATCTGGCAGCGTAAACTCACCTGAGGATGAGCATCGGACATGCTCGAAACCTAGGTCGAAACTTCGACTATAAACGTGAGTAAAGCCGGATACCACATATATATAATTAAATGTACGCACGACACATTGGACGACACATATACATTAGATAGATAGATAACTCTTTATTGCAGTACTTATTTTTCAGTAATCATTCGCCATTCGCATGCGGATTTTGCGGCACACTTAGACACATTCTCAGAGAGGAAAATCTGAGACTTAATTCTCTGGGGGATACTGAGACTGCTCATCCTAAAAGTCAAACCTGTCTCATGGCTTCTTATATGCCTGCTTATTCGTATAATGTGCGACAAAAAAGGTCGAGACCCGCAATTGGATTCTCCTAATATCGTAGCTGAGGAACTTTGGGATTACAAAAGTTTGAGAATCGGTTCAACGAAAAGGAAATAAACGATCCCCTTCTTACAATGGTAATCCCGAAAGTAGATGCCAATGTGGCGAAATTTAATTATACAGCATGTTACAATTTTTAAACAATACATTTATTGAAGTTTGAATATAATATCATACTTAAACAAATGTTTGAGTTGAGTAGTCTGAATACATTTCAACTTACACATTGAAAGCTTATAACCATCAAATCATTGCCATAAATATAGTATCAATACTTGTAATGTGCCTGTCATACTTACTAAAAAACTATTCGCGTGAATGTGAGTTTGTTTATTTTACGCTTTCACGCTCAAATTGCTGGACCGTTTTTGATGAAATCCGGTCTCCTGAAACACATAAGCTACTTTTTAACATCATCATCATCACCACGCGGTTGACACCGCGGGCCGCTGCTAGTAAATAATATAACAAATGACGAAATGTTTTATAATCACTGAAATTATAAGATACTTAGAATATTAAATAAACAAATTAATAAATATCGTAATTTTTAGACTTTCGCGATTCGAACACATTGTTATTATAACGTCGAGGTAAATAAATTACTAAATGTTTTTCTCGCGATCAAGTCCCGTTTGATTTAATAACAAATTAATAAATAGTCCTCAGCGGCCATGTTTGTATATGCAGGTCAGACCTAGAATCTAATTTATTAACTGGACTAAAAAGGTTCCATTACATCCGGACTCTGTTTAGCATATAAGTATATAAATATGTCTTCCCCGCAGATTACCTTTGATTAAGGCTGGCCGCATACATACGTATAACGTATTCGTTTTCCGAATGCGTAATTTCGAATCGGAATTCCGTGAGACTAGCGCAAACATTCGTTTTTCTTCATTTGGAATGTATCTACTTCAGTACGGATAGTGATAGCGTGGCGAACGCACGACGATGGAGGACGACGATTTATTAGCAATTGCTTTTCTGTTATTAATAAATAAGAAAAAGAAACGTCGTCGGTATTGGATACATCCACTAAATACTCGAAGAGTCAATGAGAGTCCGTATTATTTGAAGAGAGCTAAGTTACGAGCACACCCAGATAAATTCTTTGATTTCTACAGGATGTCAATAAATTCTTTTGATGAACTTCATAATGGCATACGTGATAAATTAATCAAGCAAAATACCTGCATGAGATTATCTTTGGATACGGAAGAAAAACTAACCATAACATTGAGGTAAGTTATCTTTATTTTTACATCTGTTCTTATTTAAAACTGAAAACAAATCAACAATCTTATTTATTGCTTAAACTTTGGGTATTTTTCAATATTATTTTCCTCTTCTTGTCTTTGAGATTGTACTAAATAAGTTACTGCTTCGGTATCCTCTGCATGATGATGATTATCAAAATGGAGAGATGTGGAAGGTGATGTGTAGAGATGACGTGGTGATTGAAGCGGTGGCAGATGTGTAATAGAGTTAATAACCACTCTGGAATTGTTTGGGGCAGATTGATAATTCTTGGTTTTATTTTGAGAAGAAGATGAACTAAAGTTTGGCAATGGAGTTTGCGTTTGATATAACATATTAGGTGAAGTTTCTGGTTCAGGAATATATGAATAACAGGGGGAATAACCACGGCTTGACGCTGGTGTAACTGAACGTTGACTGAAGTTATCATAACTCAGTGAAGAAGATGGTGATGAATTGTACTCAATATTAATTTTTTTTACCAACTGCAGCATTCCCAATTTAAAATCAATTTTTGGATTTTCATTCATATTTTTCATATGTGTTCTAAAGCTTAATAAAAATTTCATGTCATCGTCTTCTACTTCTTGTTGTTTCTGATTGGCTTTCTGTTGGTTTTGATGTAGGATACTGAGTATTTCGGAGGGGATATCTTTTTTGTTTCGTTTTAAACTTTTAGCAGGCGGAGTTGATATAGCTGATGGAGGTTGTAATATATTTGTATCCACTTGTTCCACGCTGTGTTCTTCTAAGGATTCTTGTGAAATATTATCTTGTAAATCATCGGATTGATAGTTTCCTTCGGTATTTATTTTATCAAAGACTGGTATAAGAAAATGAAGCAGATCTGCATAAACATATTTTTTAACCTTTTTAGCGGCACTGCCGGTTGGAGCACATTTATTTTTTTGGTAATCTCTTCGAAAGTAGTCTCTTATGTGTGTCCATTTTTTTTTCGCCTCAGCACCTGAAATATAATTAACATTATTCTAAATCTCTTTTTTTTTCAGATTCCTGGCAACTGGTAAAAATTTTGAAGAGTTACACTTTGAATATTTAATGGGGAGCAGGACCGTATCAGCCGTAGTTAAGGAAACCTGTACAGCAATATGGGAAGTTTTTCAGCCTTTGGAAATGAAGCCACCATCATCAAAAGAACGGTGGCTAGAAATTGCTGAAAATTATTATAAAAAAACTAATTTCCCTAATTGCATAGGTTCAGTGGATGGGAAACATATTCGTTTGATTTCTCCTCTGCATAGTGGATCTGCCTTTTATAATTATAAAAATTTCTACTCTGTTGTACTATTAGCAGTAGTAGATTCTGACTACCGTTTTATAGCTGTAGATGTTGGTGCTTATGGCAGAGACAGCGATAGTAATATTTTCAACAATTGGAATTTTGGAAAAAAGCTAACTCACAATCGCCTTAATATGCCTGAAGCAAAACCTCTGCCGAATACCAATGACACACCTCTACCTTTTGTGTTTCTTGGTGATGAAGCGTTTCCACTCAATAACAATTTTATGAAACCATATCCGAGAAGTAATCTCAATACTCAACGCAGAATATTCAACTACCGCCTCAGCAGATCACGACGAGTGGTGGAATGTGCCTTCGGCATTCTCTCGAATAAATGGAGAATTTTTCACACTAGCATGACGATTCCACCAGATTTTGCAGTATTAGTAACTAAGGCAGCGTGTATGTTACATAATTTTGTTCGCAGACGAGACGGCTATCGATTCGAAGATACTCTGACACATTACTTTGAAGATATACCTTTTCGTAGTCCACAACACAGATCTACCAACCGAGGTCGAAACATAAGAGACAATTTTGCTGAGTACTTTATGACACCGGCAGGAGAAATATCGTACCAATATAACGAGAGAATTAGTAATTTACAAGAATAAATATGATTTGTAATAAAAAGTATACTACAGAAAATATCTTACCTTTGTTTTCTTTGTCCACTTTAGTACACGTGTCCCAATCCTTTATAACCTCTTTGAATACATTCTCCCAGGCCAAATCTTTGACATCTCTATTGTGGTAATCGTTGTCATGAATATTCCACAGGCAGGGGTATTTTTCAACCGCTAATATTAATGTTTCTGCCTCACACATTATCGTGTTACAAATTTACCAATAGATACGTCCGATGCGCGCGGTGCGGGCGCGATACTGAATAGAAATTTCCGAACGTGTGCGCCGGCACAAACAAAATGTATACAAGTGCTGCGTTCCGCATGACGTCATTAGGTTTTTTCGAGTAGGTTTCTCCGAACGCGCCGGCTTGCAAACGAAACGTACGTGCGGAACTTATTCCGTTCGAAAAAAAAGCGAACGTGTGCGTCAAATAATGTATTTTCTACTGATTCCATGCATTCAGATGTCCGAATACGGAAAACGAATTCGGAAAACGAATACGTTTTACGTATGTATGCGGCCAGCCTAAAAAGAACATCAGTCAACATTATGTGCGGGTGATGTTCAACCAGCTGAACCGACGATGGTTTTGACATAAGGACGAATGTGGGGCATTAGCGTAAAGTGAAATACAACGTTTATAAGGAGTTTTAGGTATGCAAGCACCTTATTCTTATTTTATGTAAGCATATATAACATATAGACCGATTATAGTCCAGAGAAATAAATGAATATATGCAGTGTCTTCCAGATTTTTCATTATTGATCTTTATTGAGTAGATATTTTTTCGAATGTAATAATCTAAATATCTATATTTACTAACCGTAATCGTGATTGCTTCTATCCAACCGACATGACGTGGAAACCAAGTCAATTGGTTCAAACTGGACACCACGAAGATAGTCTTCGCAAAGTTATTTTACATCATCCTGTATAAGGCGATGCACCGGTGCATAGAGGGGCGTAGAACACATTGCAAGATCGCACCGCCTTAATCAAACCGAAGCAATTTATGATCGCCACACGTCGCCTTGCGGGGTATTCTGCAATTTCATACGATTATTTACTACTCCATTTTAACACAATTATTGTTATTAGAATA
This sequence comes from Apeira syringaria, assembly GCA_934044485.1. Classification (NCBI taxonomy): domain Eukaryota; kingdom Metazoa; phylum Arthropoda; class Insecta; order Lepidoptera; family Geometridae; genus Apeira; species Apeira syringaria. Next base: position 2,928,284 of record OW203662.1, read on the forward strand.
GAATAGAAAAACGTTTATGTGCACTAATAACTACATATATATACATCACGTTAGATAAGTAGGTACATAGATAATACAATTATTCTATGACAATATTTATATACTTGGTTATTTAACATCTAAGAAAAATATGTTCTAGTGCACAAAAGGAACTCGTTCAGCATTATGCTACAATCACATTAAAGTGCTGCAGCGCTGATTAGGTACACAATTTATATATGGTGAATTTCGCACGATAATATTTTTTTGTATGGATTTCCTCAAAGTAACTACGCACTTCAGTTAAATAATTTATCTCTAGAAAATATAATATTTATTTTGTAAAGCAGACACATTTGAACACCAACAAAATTAGGAAATAATAATAATATTATGGTTTAAGTGTACGCAAATTATTTTATAAAAACCAGTCAAAACACGATTTTCGGACAATGCTACATACCGACTATTTATTTTGATTTATTGTTCTTTTTATTAATTTATATAGTAAAATAAACACAGTTACAAAAACACTTTGAAAGAATCACAATCCATTTCTTAAGACTGTCACAGGAATCATCATCATCATCTCAGCCATAGGACGTCCACTGCTGGACATAGGCCTCCCCCATTGATTTCCACAAGGACCTGTTGGAAGCGGCCCGCATCATCCGTAACAGGAATGATACACATTAACCTTTACAGAGCAAAAGGTTTAAAAATCATTACCACTGAAGTAAATATTTTTTAATACTTACCGTATGAGTAGCCCTGTGTTACTACACTGCTAGACCACTTTCTTAACCAAACAAATAGAACATATACTTCTATTCAACTCTATAGTTTCTTGAAACTAATTTGAATAAAGCGTAAAATATCAATATCTAATTATGCTATATTTTCCTTTGCATAATAAAACAAATATATATTGTATCATTATATTGTAAGACAATCAGAATCGACCAATACAGTAAAGTGCATCGTCTCTGCTCGTATAAAGTAGAAGGGCGGCGCCCCATCCAAACTGCCTACATTAGAACTTACACTTGTGGGATTTGGCGATTGTCTTGTATCGATGCCAAAAATGTTCTCAATGGGAGATATCATCTATCGCCTATAGTTTATAGTAGACCAAATAAAATTGTGAGATTTCTATTCTGTATATATTTTATTTTTATCTATTTATTTACATAATCCAACAGCGTCACATTAAACATGTATGTAGTAAATCTAAACATGAGTATCGTGAAAACGATTACATATACTACTGAAATTATATGACAAACGTGGTATATATATACTACATTATACGGCAGTAGACATAGCATTAATATCATAGTATAGTATAAATGTACATTGTAAATGTATTATACTATCAACCTGACGGTCGCTGCTGGGGTCTTCACTCTCATGCTTTGTTTCCAGTATTCTCTAACCACCTTCTCACTAGAATATCAGGAAATAGCTACTAACTCTATCAACATTCATTGCATTCTAATATCAAGTGTTATTGATAGATAAGAATACCTATTACAGTTCATTATCATCCTTATCTCAGGCATAGGATGTCCATTGCTGGTAATATGTCGCCCTCATCGATCTGCACAAGGACCTGTTGGATGCGAATCGCATCTAGCCCCTTCGTGCGATCTTTTTGGTCGTTTGAGCACCTTGTCGATGGATGTCCTTGCTGCCCTTGCCAGCCCGTGGTATCGAGAAACTCGAGAAACTTTCGACCCCAGCGGCTATCAGTTCTCCGAGCTATGTGCCCTGTCCACTGACACTTCAACTTTAGCTTCAGCCCAGCGGATTAGCATAACCCGCTGGGCTATATCGGTGAGTTTCGTTCTACGGATCTCCTCATCTCTGATTAGATACTCCGAGAGCCCTCTTCATAGCTCGTGTGCGACTTTGGCTTGCAAGGCCTATAGTTAGAGACCACGTTTCGATTCCCTTAGTCATCACCTATTACATTTTTTTTTGCTTTTATGAAACCTACAACATAATGATGATTATTTAACGTGTAGTCTATCGTCTGGTTAATTTGTCTTTCTACATGTACTTACTAAAAGGTATGACTTCTGTCTTATTTAACCTAGTTAGGTGGTTACAATTACAATATGATTATAAAAAAGCGATGTTCGAATAAATAGACACAATATATCTTAGTCGCGCGTCGTCTCGATGTTAATACGAATAAAATAAATCTCTTCTTTAACCAATAATTTGACAGCTCTGGAGGGAGCTAGGTGTAGTGACGAATCACGAATAAAAAATTTAAAAAAACATACGGGTTGAATTGAGAACGTCCTCCTTTTTTGAAGTCAGTTAAAAAGCATTGTCAAATTGCATGTTGTGTTGTAATATACTTATATTTTCTGCATAAATTTTCTACGCGCGTGTGCACAACACTTTTTTCTACACAGCATTCTTAGCGGCATTAACACTAAACATTTTTGTATTTTATATTTATGTCGGGTAAAAGAAACCAGCACCCGGATGTTTTATTATAAGAACAAGCCCATTAAAATGTGCATTCAAAGTGCAAGTCATGGGTACCCTTGTTTTGAGGGTGCTGCATTTCAAACCCAATATAAAAGCAGTAAGGAGATTCTTGACCCGTAATTTGTTATATCATTTCCTAACAATGAAATTACGAGTAATATTAAATAGCATAAGCGATTGCTACCTATAGGTAATTTACATTTTGCGCTGATCACTGCCTGTGACCCCGTGCAAGTAAGTAAGCTATAGTAAGGATTATGTTAAATATACTTTTTAATGTTTGTGAAAATGAGTTATGCCGTTGTACGGCTGAACTATAATGTTTTATGAAAATATAACAGAAGACGTGGAAGAGATCTACGTCTACATCTACATTTTGAGGAAAACTAGATTAATACCCTTAACTAGACGTTATATATAAATATAATGGAAAAATATTTTTTTATGGATTGAATCAGTAGTTCTGTGCCCTGTAGGTCACCCTCGTGGCATGCAATTTTCCCGCCTCTAATAGAAATCTGGTTATCCAACTACAACTGTTATTTTTTAGGATAATAAGTATACTTATATGCTATAAGGAAGAAACAAATCCATCTATCCCAACTTTCGCATTTATAATATACCTACTAGCTGTCTGCCCTTGGCACACTTGGCTTGGCTCGGGCAAAAACTTCAAAATTAAAGGATTAAAGGCAAAAAACCCGGGTTTTTTTGTAAATCAATTATGAAAGGGAAAAAGGAGGCTGTCTATTTTTTTGAAAATATAATATATCCTATGTCACCCAGGAATATTGTAGCTTCCCAACAGTGAAATAATTTTCCAAATCGATAATTTCGGAGCCTATTCAATGCAAACATACAAACAAACAACAAATCAAATCTTTCCTCTTTATAATATTAGTATAGATAAGTTTTGTATTACGCATCGCTGTGTATGCATGCGATTAGCGGGCTAGCAGCGCGAAGACTTTGTTTTTTTTTTTTTTTACCATTATAATTTTGCGTTTGACAACTGTCTCACCTGATGTTAAGTGATGACGTTGTCTAGGATTTAGACTAAATATTTATTTTGTAAACAAAGCCCTTACTGTTAATTTACGGTACTTCTAATTTAGACAGGCACCGATGCGTAAAAATGGATGAGCTTTGCCACAACTACTTCAATTAGGGGAGACTTTTTGCGCAAGGTGTAAGATACTCGGATTACGACTTACTTTGAACTACTGCAATCATAGTTACTGAAATGTGGATTAATCTGCATCTTACAACATTTCAGCAATTCGAATATAATATTTTTTTTAGTGAAATCCAATTACAATTTTTAAATTACTTTGTGTTGTGGTGGTACCGGCCTAGAATAGGACTCCCCCATCTCTTACCGTGGGTGCCGTAAGAGTCGGCTAAGGGATCACGTTCCAGAAGGTGGGCAGCAACGCCTTCTGAGCATCGGAAATCATATTGCGCTCGCCACCCCGCCTGCTAAGGGGGGCGAGAATTGGCAAATCCCTCCTATATGGGAGAGACGTATGTCCAGCAGTGGATGTCCAATTGATGAAAAGAAGAAGAATCTAGTACTTTTTCTAAAACCATTAATATCTTGAGTTTGACCACTGTCTCACCTGATGTTAAGTGACGATGCGGATTATGTAGTACCAAAGCCTAGAAGCCGGAGTTCTATCGGGAAACGGTGTGGTCGTCTTGATGTCGTCTCAATATCGCGTTGTGAAAATCTATTAACTCATAACTAGTTATATACATTTTTTACTTATTTTTTTTTTACTTCTACGCTTGCGTGCGCCTCCATCTTAGACGACGTCGACACTTAACATCAGGTGAGATAGTGGTCAAACGCAATTTTATAACATTTAAATTTAAAAAGAAACATAACTGAATCCCTATATAGCGATAATTGCTCAGTGGTGGGAGCTTCAGCTGTTAAACTGACGGACGCTGGTTCGATCCCCACCAACGGCTAGGGATCCCGGTGAAGGTAACACCATTATCAAATTTCCAGCATGGTGGTAGGGTACTTTCGAGTACCCGCCTGGCTTACTACCACGCTCAAGTTTGAAAAACTCTCACCAAACAAAAAATGTTTTCAGGTAGCAGTCCTTGAGAGACAGTAAGAATTGTAAGTCTAGCGTGATAACATCTTCGATCACATCGTCACTGACTATTAAGTGAGATAATGGTCAAACGATATATCTGCACAGTATAAAAAAAAAGTTCCAATACAATTTTTCTTTTACATCATAAAATATTTTTACCCTTATAACAACGGTTATGAGAGGTCAAAATCAATAATCGAGTTAATTCCAATTTCCAACAGATATAGAGGTATAACTATAGATAAATCCATTGTAGTTGGAGAAGGTTCCGTATAAGATCAAATAGCCGTTCTCCGCTTTAAAGATGTCAGGCCGAGTTATAGGAAAGCTACGTGACCCGACCCCTGGTTTTCTCAGTTGTTGTTTATTTTGTGGATCGCCTTTGGTCTTCTGTTTGCTTTGTAGCATCGTTTATAGAATGATACATTCGATTAGGGGTTAGTATTGTATTGTTTTGGGCACGTGTAGATACTTAGACTTGTGAGTAATAATAAAAGTCGTTTTACATCTCTCCACAACAGTTATAGCGCGAGCCATAATTTTGAGATGTAAAGATGGTATAGTTTTTTTTATTAGTCATTAGATTCAATAATTATCGTTATTGAATCTAATGACGTTATTGACGGTCGCCGTGGCGCAGTGGTCAGTGTCAGTGACATGACTTCTGTGTCTCCGGGACCCTGGGTTCGAATCCCGGCAGGGGCAAACATTTGTGCGATGAGTATAGGTGTTTGTCCCGGGTCTTGGTTGTTTGTGTGTTGTGATTGTTTGTGTCCATGCCTCCCGCGACACAGGGAATCCTAGTGCGGGGGTCTGAGTGTGATTTAAAAAAAAAAAAAAAAAAAAAAAAAAAAAAAAATTAGAATTAGTGACTTATTCTCTCTCTCCGCGAAAGGCTTGGTGAGACAAGCCTTGTATTTTGCCTTGGATTATGAGTTGCAAGAGGCTGTATTTGTCGTTTCGCATGATGTGTCCAAGATATTGTAATTTTCTAGTTATTATATATTTTTTTAAATGTGAGTGAATTTCCTTACACATTCAATATGAAACATTAAATTATTTTTCTTTACTCATTTGCAAAAACAAAGTTTGCCAGTAACATGACCGAATATCGTCGTCAAAGAAAGTTATTTATGTGTGCGTGGGCCTGCGCTGCGATAAGTGCCTTCCAAACTCCTACCGCGCGGTAAACACTTCCTGCGGCGACAACGCGACGGCTTCACAGCACTCGCATGTCTGTACACTGCCTTATATTGGTGACGATAAGCTTTAGTTTTTTGGGATGGCGGGATAAATAAGTAAATAGCTCATCTGCAAGTTATTTTTTAAAGGTTACGTTTGACCTCTGTAATTGTCTTCGGTCACGTTCATTGGTGAAAATGAGAGGTGAGAGGGTAATTAGTTTCAGGCAACGTTCTATTCGTATCGGTTACTTTAAACGGCAGCTGGATTCATACATATGAATTGTATTTCGTGTTTGTCATCATCACCATCATCATCATCATCTTAGCCATAGGGCGCCCACGACATATGCCTCCCCCATTGATTTCCTCAAGGACCGACTGGAAGCGGCCCGCATTCAGCCCTGCGATCATGGTCGGGTCATATTGGTTCATATATGTATTTCTTTTCATTATATGAAAATATATGTAAAGTAATCAATAATGCGTACCTAGTGTAACTATAAAGGCCTTACAGGTTATAAAATCGAGAACAGTAAGACGGACCACTTTTGTTAATATATGCATGTCAAGTATTTTTCACTACCTTCTACACCACCTATTTACTAGAACATATTCTGGACATGTCTTATCAATGGTGTGATTTTTTGCACCCATAAAGTGGTCGAGGCATAAAAAAATTAAAAACAAACTCTTAACAATCTTCTCTCACACAATAGCTTACAAAATGAAACCTTAATTACATGTACATTCTGTTCTAAAACAAAAAGTATCTAACAAGTCTCGTTAATTTACCGAGCGGAACTAACAAACTAGATAACAGGTCCAACTGGGAGCCGTTCTTCCGTTCAACGCAAAACGAATAGATTTCGCCAAGACGCGGCGGGAAAGCAAGCTGTAGCTGTGTAGTATAATGTGTACTGTAGCAGTAAGTACGCTGGAACTGCAAGTGCGCATCCGTAGTGAGGCGGGGCGGAGGGGCGGGCGGAGGCTGCATGGAAAACAACTTTCCCGAGCTTAGGGCGGCAGTACGCCTCGCGCCTACCGGTAGGTAACTACCACGCGGCTACGTCACACGCCGACGCACACACACATGTGCGTAATGACGTTACCGTACGCAGTACGTGCGCCGAACGACAATTGCGTGAAGTGAAAATTGGAAAAGTGAATTTTCCTCGTGTGCACACAAGCTTATACTATTTTGAATTAGGAACAGTTTATCACTTTTTAATAGTGTAATGTAGTGTTTTTATAAATTTTTATAACGCTTCTGTGTTTTAGTGAACGTGTCTATAAACTTCAGTGTGGCAAAAATAAGGAGTTTTACGACGAATGGAACGTATACTGCAGTGCTATAAATTGAATTTTTAAAAGGATTCCGTGGAACATCGTCTGAAGGCAGTATTTACGTACGTCATATTTTCCTTTGGAGTTTACCGCGTTTGCCCTTTTTACGGCTCAAATGGGATGAAGGGATGTCTATTGAGGCTTGCAGTTTTTGTTTTACGATATTGGTTACTTTTAGTTGTTTAACCTACTGATAGATATGTATGTGTACCTAAAAAAGGGTATAAACAAACGCTAGTCATAGAAACTCAATAGCAATATATGTACTGGATGGCTTGTACCATTAGTGAGTCACTTTGTTAACGGTTCAACATGGTTATTATTCATCGTTGTTAAAAAGTATATCTACAAACTTTAATCTTGATAAATCGTACGTTTTTGACTAAATTAAAACATTGGCACCATAAAAGTTTACACTCAGTACCTACAAGACAAATGGACAAATGTGAGTCGAGCTTCAGCGCTAGGAGTTCCGTATAATACCGTACCCGTACAAAATCATAGAGTACGTTTAACCTTAAAACAATTTTATCCCCTCATTATGTAATTGCTGTAAACAGTTTATTTATGAAATTATTATTTATTTGCAAGTGTGTTGATTGACACGCGTGTATAGCAGAAATAAATAATTAATAATAAGCATTCTAGGTCTAGTGTGATAACATTTTCGACCACATCGTCACTGACCATCAAGTGAAATAGTGGTCAAACGCTACGCTATATATAAAACAAAATATTAGAATTGGAGCTTCAAAATGTACTTGACAAATGGGTTGACAAAGAATAAAAGGGTTCCGTTTACTCTAGGTACTGAACCCCTACAGAACTAAATAGAGTTAATGGGGTTTGCTTTGATGGTGGAAAGATAATAAAAAATGTAAAATAGTTATCTTTACATTTCTTAGTTCAGGTTCAGGTCAGCATAGAATATCCACTGCTGGACATAAGCCTCCCCTATATCCTTTTAGGGGGCATTTGCCAGTGCTCGCCACGCTTAGCGGGCGCGTTGGCGAGCGTAGTATGTTGGTTTTATCTACAAAAGTCGCTGCTGCCCACCTTTTGGTACGTGATCCGTAGCCGACTCTCACGGCACCCATGGGTAGAGATGGGTAGAGATGACTTTTCTTAGTATCCACACATAATTGGAAATCATAAATAATTTATTGATAATGGATCTACGTCGCAAGCGTTTCGTCACAGATCCGCACGCGTATCGACGTTTGTGAAATCGGTTTTCGTAGAATCGTTTTGATTGCAGCAGTGTAAAAGTTAAAGATACTGTCATAAAATGTCTTGTATAGCTTACTTGGTATTCTCAGGAGAGTATAGCTGCAGACGACTTCGTACAGAGTTATTGGATAGAAACGTGACAGAATACACGTGCAGGGAATAAGAATAAAACCGTTATATGTAATTACAGTAGTATTATAACTTGTGGTTATTGTTGGGTTTGAGAATTGAGACAATTTGTTTCTTTAACATTTCATATTTGTCACTTGATTAAAATTTTAAAGTGAAAATTTATCTAGCGGTGTTGTCCACCTTTGGGATGAGTAAAAATTATTAAACTCGCGTCAGGACAAGTGACACTGATCGAAAATGCGTAAGACTCGTGACGTCATCGACGAAGACGGAGGAAGTGTAGACATAATGTAAAATAAATTGTCATGTTTGTGTACGATAGCGCAATAAATGAATATTGTATTTTACCGCATAAATGATAGTACTTTTATAATGATAAATAAAACAATTCGTGCGAATTTATTCCATAACCATTCAAAAATATTCAAAAATGCACAACGTTAATGTTCAAGTTTTCACTTCTGCCGGCACTCTCGGAGTGCAACCCGTTGTTTTTTTAAAATATATAATAGGTGGCAAACAAGCAGACTGGCCGCCTGATGGTAAGAACAATAAATAAAAAACAACAATGGAAGTCATTAAAACGACAACCCGAAGACACCCTTCGCCTATCGATTTCCTTTGTAGTTTATTAGTTTTGTAAGGATTACACATTAAATCGCATTACGGTTTAACTTAAATATAAGTTAGTCAAAAAGGTATCCCGACCGGTTTCGTGACTTTATGAGTCACATTTTATAAAGAAAATACGCTTCCGGCGTCGTCCGCGTATTTATATTAAATTGATATATTGAGTACTGCTTTTATATTTTTTTCGTATCACATTTACATCCTCGCACTGGGATTACCTGTGTCGCGGGAGGCATGAACACACACAATAACATCACAACAAAAACCCAGATTCGGGATAAACATCCATGATAATCACGTAAATGTTTACCCCTGCCGTGATTCGAACCCAGGAACCCGGGGGCTAGAAGTCGTGTCACTGAGCCACGCGCCATTCGTCAGTGACATAAGTTGGTGACCGTCTATATTTAGAACTTTCAATTTTATTATAACACGTTGGATTGATATTTTTCACCAGTTAAACTAAATGATACCATATTACGAGTATTTTTTACAGTTTGAAAGTTTGATTGTGATCTATTTGACTGTTTTAGGCGACGTCATTACAAAACAAATAAAAAAGGTTATACTCATACCTTCCATATCAGTGATTGAGTGTACAGAAGCGTAAAGTTCTCAAGTAAGTTCAAGTAACTATTCATTTATCGTCATCTCCGCCATAGGAAGTCCACTGCTGGACATATGCCTCCCCCATATTAACGATCGCTTAATCGGATTCTATTAAACGGCATTATTTACATTAAGAATAAATAAAAAAGAACAATGGAAGTCACTAATCATAAAAGTCATGGTATAGCTGGCGTATTTACTTTTCTTCTTCTTCCTGTCCTTATCCCACACTAGGTGGGGTCGCTCAATATGTGTTCCCCTTCCATTCTCTTCTATCCTTAGTCATCTCAGTGCTCACATCTTTCATAAACATATCATTCCTCACACAGTCCATCCATACCTTCTTCGGCCTTCCTCTACCTCTATATCCATCCACATTCAAGTAGCTGGCTTATTTACTTATTTATGTATATTTTTATATTGCTGTAGTTTTTGCTTGTGTAAATAAATGATTCCTTTCTTTCTTTCTCCTATCTTTCAAATAACAATGCTAGTAAAAAATAGGCTATCTCGTTCAGAAAACGTTGCAGTAACGATCGACACAAAATGCTTTAAGAGTATCAGCAGAGAATTTTCAGTAGATATAGTCTGGGCTAAATCGTTTGTACGCCTGTCAGGTGCAATAGCAATTCCACCCGGAGACATCAGAGCTATACGTATACATCTATTTATTACCTAAATAGCGGTCCGCCCCGGCTTCGCAGGGGTAATAAATAATAAAAATAATAAGGACCCCTAATTTTATTGAAAATATAATATAACCTATGATAATCCGCGGATAGTGTAGCTTTCGAACAGTGAAAGAATTTTACAAATCAGTTCATTAGTTTCGGATTCTATGCATTGCAAACAAACAATCAAATTTTTCCTATTTATAATATTAGTATAGACTAACCCGGCAAACGTTGTTCTGCCGTATAAATTATCGAAATGTCAAAGTGACGTTAAGACGCTTACACTTTAAGTAAATGATTACACGTCAATGAACGACTTATTAATTACTCTGATATGTGTTTTTACAAAAAATTCAAAATCGCGGTAAAGAAATGGTCGGAAGGGGTACGAGGGTGAATATAATAATAATAATATATTATTAATATATATATAATATAATACATTAGGACCTATTCTTAGACAAATCAAATATAAACAAAAAAAATTTAAAAAATCAGGCAAGCCGATTAGGGGCAGTTCAATAACAAACACGGTATCACAAGATTGTTATATATTATATGAACTAGCTGCGTCCCGCGCTTTCACCCGAGTTGACGAAGGTTTTACTGTCTCTTTTTTCGTAAAGTGGGTTCATTCCTGAAAAGGACTATGTGAAGTACTGAATTTCTCCACATATTTTTTACATGCCATTTAAAATAACCAAAATTTAATCTCTGAGATGAAATAAACATGGCATTTGTTGCTAGAGTAAATTGCCTTACTAATATATCACTTTAATCTAAGGAAAACAAATGAAACAAGCTATCCTACCCCCCTGATCCGACCCCTACCCCCTGATCCGACCCCTACCCCTTTATCCGACTAATAGTTTGTATGAGTTTGTACATGCATAAAAGCGTCGTTTCGCATAAACTGTATTTTGTTTTAGTCGACTAAAGCTGCAATGGAACGCTGAAATCATCTTTAGACTTTCTAAACTAAATCCTTTGTTAATTAATTAATTGGTTCACTGAATTCCCTTCGCTGAAGCGTATGGTTCTTTTCAGGTGCATAAGCAATCTCATCCTTTGGCTTCACTTGTTCTAAATATTTATGGATTCTTACTATAAATATATTATTTAGGGTTTTTACTTACTCTTTATATATAGCGCCCTTTATGACTAGCTGCACCCTGCGGTTGTACCCGCATGGTGATGAAAAACTGTGATGATGGTGATGGTGAAAAATTTGCCTATGTGTTAAACCAGAGTATAAGCTATCTCCATACCAAGTTTCATCGGAATCGGAGTAGCCGTTTTAGCTTGACGAGGTAACAAACATACACACATACAATCTTTCGCATTTATAATATTAGTAGGATTGCAGCCCAAAAAATATTCCTTGAAAAACCAACGAATAACAAAAACTACCTATTAAGGATTATTAGTTTATTAGAGGTAGGTAAGCTTTTTTAAAATATTAGTAAAATATTTAAAATATTAATGAGTTATTTTATTTCAGTTAACTAACTTAAATAAATAATGTATATAGTCAAGTAGTCAAGTATGTAGTCAATAATGTTGGGATCTAAGTTTAAAAGCAGAAAGTCTAAAAGTCTAAACGTTATTCCAGGGTATAAGCTATCTTAATTCCAATATTTGTGCAAATATGCCTTTTGTTGATAGTATGTGCTTCAAATATGCAAAAAACCTTATTTAAATAAACATCAAACAAAGTAAGTCTCGCGCCTGAAGTCACAGGCCAGAGCTAGTTACATGCGCAGATGTTATTCTACCTGGCAGACGCGCCGGTAGAATAACGGCTCTTACTTTTATTTTTATAGCCTACCCTCCGAAACGGCTTCTTTCTATCTTACGACAGACATTTGGCATTTATTGAATGTTGCATTGAAACGGCATTAATGGGATTGACTATTGGAACTCCAAAACAAATGATGGTACATATAACGCTAGGGAGATTCTACGAAGTTATGTTCTTGGGGATAGCAGCTAAGCAGGCGGGTACTCGAAGGTACCCAAACACCAAGCTGGGAATTTGATAATGCTGTTACTTTTACTGAAAGCTCAATCCGCTGGTGGAGATCGAATTGTTTGACACTTTAACAGCCGTTGCTTTTACCGCTGAGCCATCATCGCTTCATGAGAGTCACAATATACTTAAATAAGAGAAAAAAAAAGAAGATGACAAAAACAAACAAAAAATTATGTCACTGTCATGAATATGGGTTCCGAAACAGCATAAGACTTAATGCAAACTAAATGTCAATGATTTTCATTCGGAACCCATAGACGTGACCTCACGAACCCAAAGACAACAAAAACATTTAAGAAAGTACGGATGTAAATTTATTAAAGTGCACAAATATGAAACATAACAAAACAAAAACAGTAGAACTAGTAGAACTAGACTGGGGTGCGTTCCTTTCGCAATTTTAATAAATTGATTTCAATTCGTTTATTTAAGCACTGGCAACTCCATGATAAAGCAAGGTTATTTCAAAAGATGGTAACCATTGCCAAGTGTACTATGGCAAGGTGTCGTGAGAGAAAATTTACCGCCTGTCAGCACGTTGAACTATATCTCGCGAAGGGCGTGTCAAATATCCTCCACTATCGTTTGTCATCTACGCTACGGCATTACGGGATTTTCTTGTAAGACATCCGCAGAAATATTTGCGTGAAGCCACGGAATACGTAAAGTAAACATCGCTGTACGTTTATCTTCTATATATTATAATACAGGACAATAATATGGGGCAACATTCACACAAGGTCTTCAGGTCCCAAACTAGGCAGAGCCTGTACTATGGTAACCTGATGACTGATATATACTTATATATATACTTATACACACCCAGACACAAGTCGAACAGACATGTTCATACACACAAATGTTTGACCTGTCCGGGAATCGAACCCGGGACCAGCGGCTCAGAAGGCAGAGTGCTACCAACTGCGCCAACCGGCCAGTCATACATATATTATCTTTTTATATTAGATTTTATTTTATTAGATCCTTGGTTTTTTTAAATTACTACATTGATAGATTACAATATTTAATGTTTTTATTATACCTACGTTCAAGTCACAAAGAAGGCGACATTTTTCTTTAAACAATTTTAATGTTAGTTTAGAGGTCAATACAACGAACGAAACATACAAAATATTGAAATATTTAGCTTAGATTGATATGCAGGCCTAGCATAAAAAAACAAGTTTGTTTATTGTTTGTATGTTAGTAAATTTATTCAATAAGATAAATTAAAAACCTTATACACTTAAATCAAGTTATATCTTATGGGAAATTGATCAATATATTATAGGTATTATTTAAACATCATATGCCAGAGACTGAGCTTTAACTTTTTTCAGTATCATTTTTAGTATCTTTGTTTCAGAATGAAGGAATGCTCAGGGGTCAAAATAGGATTGACTAAATTTCTAAGTTGTGCTTTTGAAAACATTAAATTCGTATCTTAAATAATATCTTCCGAAATAACAAGAATATTCGTACAAAAATTGTTAGGTAGGTCATAGCGAAGTATCATAGTCGAGAAACGGTCAAGGTTTTTATTGAAAAATCCATACTTGTTGAAAAATAACAAGTAGTAGGAATTTGAAACAATATATTCGTATTCTATTAAGTATACAAATATATTGTGTAAAAAAATCTACTACCGCCTAGTATCAAATTACTTCAGCTGGCTAGTCCGCGCCGCTCTCCACCCGCATATTCTGACCGTGACCACTGTCAACGTCAGACCTTTGCTTGATCACTCTGCACTCTCGCTCTAGCTTCTCGTATGCAGATAAGTTCAAGCGCTATTTAGCTAAACTGTTGTGAAAGCTTCGCTTTAAAGATTCTATAAAAATTGTACATACCCACATCGTAACAAAAGTCGCATCGCTAAGTGCATTCGTCCCTAGGGAGCGATAAACTGCGCGGACAATTTGTTTAATCAAAAACAAATGTAGGCCTCCAGCCCCCAGCGTTGAACATGCTCCGAGCGCGACGCTCTTTTGTTTTTGTTCTCGCTGGCTGAATGAGATTTATCCTGTCGCCTGTTGTTATTGGCCATAAAAAACTTCGTTGACGTTTCATTAAGATAAAAAAGTTGCAATGTCGTAAAACTGTTCATTTGGACTATTTAAACTTCTCCGCTATTGCTGGTATGTACCATGAACACCATTGCGAGTCGCCGTTTTATGGGTTTAAAATAAAATGTGTTCGTAGCATAAAAGTCTACCGACTCAACGATCGACCTTAGATACTCGAAGCGATAGACGGGTCACGTAATGATTGAATCTTTAAGAGATCGATGATCGAATCACTCGTGTGAGTGTCGCGAATCATTGTGATTCGATCGATCGTGATTGACACAGGACTAAAGCCTATGTAGCGTTGCCAAAGTAGGTACGTCTGACCTCTTAATATCGTGTGCGAATTGTCTTATTTTAGTTGTGTATGTATTTTTCTTTGTGTGTTTTATTTATGTACCAATTAAGGAACCAGAGAGATATTTGTATTTGTATTTGAATTTAAATAGCTAGATTAGAATATTTTTTGTTAAAGAGGGCTAATTTAGTCATAATATAATAATTTATTTCAATGTTGTACACAGTAGCAGGAAATGTTTTTTTTTTTAATATCATCATTATCATCATCATCTCAGCCATAGGACGTCCACTGCTGGACATACGCCTCCCCCATTGATTTCCACAAGGACCTGTTGGAAGCGGCCCGCATCCAGCCCTTGCCTGCGATCTTAGTCAGGTCGTCTGTTTTTTTTAAATATAATTATTATTAATAGAGGGCCTTAGACTAGGCAACGCCTGTATCTTGGTGGCATGGCTAATGTTACACACGTACAGCTGTAGTAGTTACAATAAGGGCGAAAGTTAGAACATGGATAATTACATAATTATCTATCTACGCTTTTATTCTCTTTACACTTTTCACTAGGATACCCTATGTCGAGGGAGGCATACACACACTTAGAACACGCTAACATTCAAGACCCGGGACAAACACTTACACTCATCGCACAAATGTTTGCTCCTGCCGGGATTCGAACCCAGGATCCCGGAGACTCAGAAGTCACGTCACTGACCGCTGTGCCTCGGCGGTTGGCGATATTTATCTATATACATAAATATCGCCAACCGCCGATAGGTTAGCAAATATATCTCATCTATCGCCCACATTAATACATTTATTTAAAGTTAAAAGTAAGTTTAAAGTTATTTAAATTTATTTCGATCTTCTCCATGCAAAGGTTGCCTGGTAGAGATCACTTTTAGTGATAAGGCCGCCCATTGTCACACTCTATGTAAGTTTATGTTTATTGTAAATATTGTTTTATATTTAAGGTGTAACAATAAAGTATTTTCTAATCTAATCTAATCTAATAAATAATTAAATATCAGCGCTCCAGTTTTATTTAAATTGCTATTTCTTAACAAGTTCAATGACATTTATTACTTGGACGACACTAATTTTTTAAATGACTAGACTTTTAAGGATATTAACGGATGATGTCGCTATATTTGATAAGAAACTAAGTAGTTCGCAAACGTTTATGACGTGGCTTTGTTTGTAGGGACTAAGGAACCCTAACGCAGTTGATTTTCTTGCAGCGTAACTTCTAAGTTTTCAAATAAGGACTCAGAAAATCGTGACTGGCACCAGTCAAAGCCAAAATCGTTAATATATTTTGCATAAATTTAATTTTGCCTCGCATTTCATTATGATTTCGCAAGGATTGCATTATGCTTTATTATAACGTTTCAATGCACGTCATATTATAAAAAACTAAACAGGAAAGACTGTCAAAAATGTATTTAAATTAAATCACTTTTAACCTTTAGTTATTTGTATCGTGTTTCGTTTATTTTAGTTAATGCATGCTTTATAGTTGGGCAGCCGAAATTGTCGCAGTTTTTGTTGTTAAATTCAAAAGTTCAAGCAGATTTCTGGATTCGTCCCGAGTCACGAATATGTCAGATAGTCCGTTTTTTTTGTAACGGGCTGATGCTTTTTGCCTTTACCGGCATTTAAAGCTTTACCGACGGCAGCTTCACTAGTAGAGGTCGGTCACGGTTTCCTGTTATAACTACCGACATTCTTCAGCGTATCGTGTTTTATATAGCACATAATACTTGTACTATGTTACCCTTATTCTTTATTGCATTAACACGGATAGTGGAAGTCGAAAAACAGAGTTAAAATATCCAAAACTTTACCGATGAATTTCTCAGTAATGGGAAATATGATACTCTCAAAAGAAAACAAGAAGTAAGCCGGTGGTGCATGATCTACGGCAGAAGTTGTGTGGAGTCGGTTGCGTGAGCAGTCGGCGTTAGATCCAAACCCTTCGGTGTTATTTATCGAGGGCTGCAGTAGATCCGAATGTGCCCCGGAACATTTATACAACATATGTGACAATTTCAATAAAACCTGTTTTAAGCATGCAGGTTTTATTGCTACATCAAAAATTAATTACGTTATGGAAGTCGTGTAATTATTATGGCGCGAAATGTATATGGAGAAGATCTAAATTTGTTAGATTTTGTAAAATTTGTGTTTCTTCAGGTGTCTATGTATACTAATAGTTTATTTTTAAGAGTTTAACAGGTGTCGATAAAATAACAGAGGCTTGTTATGATACGTTTATTATTATTGTTAAAACTATCGCTCACTATGACTTTATAAAATTAACGGGTTAACGTGAAATGCGATGTAGATTGATTGATTGAAAATTATTGTCTATTGATTGACAATTGTTTCGGCTTCTTCCTTCGGACGAACTTCCGGAAGCCTTCCGGAAGTTGAAACGTTCAATCTCGCACACCCATTCTAAATATTATAAACTTTTATTATTATTATAAATGCACATCCAAGAACTTTGGTAGGTAAATAAATTTAAACTACTTTCCTTTTTTATAATCAAAACAAAAAATAACCGTCCAACATTGCTCATCACCCAGACGAACTCCGAAGACCCACTGCATAATGTAACAGTGGCGTTAATCCAATTATGGACAAAAGTCCGTCATTTCACTGGTTCTTCATTAACAAGAAACGGAAGTAGCACTTTTGGTTTAATATTCAGTTCGGTTGGCGTTTCGTGGCTTTGCACTTCAATGAAAAAACGCCGTTAAAAATAATACTTTAATTACGTAATTGTATATTAAGATGGGTTCCTTATTACTCCATAGATTCAAGTTGATAGAGCGAAAAGTCACGAAATCGGTCGAGATGCGTACTCAGCAAAAAATGATCTGAAAGACCCCTGACTATACTCAGTTAGCAATATATACATATCTACAACTAAAGCTACTTCTGATCTGAGTTATTTCCCATTATGTCATAATATGAATAAACCTAGGATGAATAAACAATAATTTGACAATTGAAATGAAAGCATTATATCATTTTGTATATAGCATTGTATATAGCATGCCGTGGTGGTACCGGCCTAGAATAGTACTCTCCCATCTCTTCCCGCGGGTGCTGTAAGAGTCGGCTAAGGGACCACGTACCAGAAGGTGGGCAGCAGCGCCTTCTGAGGATTGGAAATCATACTGCGCTCGCCAACCCGCCTGCCAAGCGTGGCGAGTATTGGCAAATCCCCCCTTTATGGGGGAGGCATATGTCCAGCAGTGGACACACATGGCTGAGAGAAGAAGAAGATATAGCATTACATTTGTATGGCTTATCAGGCATAACACATGTTGTGCAACTTTATTTAATAAAATACCCCATGGTAACATAATTGAAGTATACGAACACGTTTTATACAAATAAATGTTTGATTGATTGATTGATTTATAGAAGATAAGTTTTAAAATAGTTTACTACATTGCAATATAGACAGTTACAACTAAACTTACATCTGACGATAATAAAAAATATGTCAAGTTATAGTCATCTAAGCCTAAAGATTATTTTCATCCTCGTCATTTTTATACGTTTATACATTTATAAATATAATTCTCATTTTATTAGTATGGTATCACCAAGTATGCTATAAAACGTATACTATAATACATTTATGTAGAATAAATGTATAAGGCCGGTTGGCGCAGTTGGTAGCACTCTGCCTTCTGAGCCGCTGGTCCCAGGTTCGATTCCCGGACAGGTCAAACATTTGTGTGTATGAACATGTCTGATTGACCTGTGTCTGGGTGTGTATGTAAGTATATATATAAGTATGTATATAGGTATGTATCAGTCATCAGGTTACCATAGTACAGGCTCTGCCTAGTTTGGGACCTGAAGACCTTGTGTGAATGTTAAAAAAAATAAAAAAAATATACGTTATATAGTTAGTATATAGTTCTTCCATATAAATTATTGAAATGTCAGTGACACGACACTTCATTTAAATTACTTAACGTCAGTGAACACCGGTTAAATTATTTGGATATATTTTGGTCTTACAAAATTACTAAAATTACAAAAAAAATATGGGGGTATTATATACTATTTTCAGACCTAACAAATACAGACAAATATTTTCATAAAAATCGCGCAAGCCTTCTCGGAGGAATTCGATAACACGTGACATGAGATTTTTATTATAAATACGACTGTGCAAGGCAGAGGGCGCCAGATTGTTGTTCGTTTCGTTGATATATAATTATGTGTTTCCTTGAAATCCCTTTTACAATGGTACAATGGTCTCTCATCAAAGAGACATAACAACAATGATAATGTATTTATAATCGACAGGAATTACGGAGCTAGGATATTGTCGTTAATAACTAAAGGAACGGCTTCTGATCGTAAATCGATACGCTTCTATGGGCTTGTGTTTGTTTACAGTGTTATGTTTTCATCAATAGATTCAAAGACCAGCACTTCATAGTCAAAATGATCGCAATAATAACAATTTTCCAAAATATATATTACTCTCTTGGTTGTCGTATAATATAAAAGTGACGCATAATCAAATCTCATGAATCTAATACTTAGAATTAAGTAAATGTAATTCAAGCCTAATCTAAACGAAAATAGGATAGGATTTGAGGTGATGATAGCTCAGCGGTGAGAGCGTCGGCTATCAAACTGATGGACGCAGGTACGATCCTACCAATTTTAATAAACTCATTTCATTTCATTTTAATTTACAACTGGTTTTGTGTCACAAATAATATATCCTTTAAATTAAACAAAAGCTGGTTCTGACAGAGATACAGTTGTATTAATATTAATAGTTGTCACGCATTTTTTTATATTAAATTTACCGTCTAATCATATTTATATTATATTATATATAAATATGATTATGATAGATATGATAAATATGATATATATATTTATATTAAATTGTCTTCTGTTTTATTTCAATGTAAAAGTTAAAAATATAAGTTTTATGTTGAAAAAAAAAGCATGGATCCTGGATTCTGTTGAGTGTAATGTATATAAGTTAATAAAAAAAAACTCACGTAATAATTCAAGCATCTTTCCATTAAAACCATATATTACGATCAAGTTACTCAATTAATACCAATAACATAACTCGGTCAAACATATCCTGTAACTTTAGAAAGGTGTGAAGTAATAGCAGTATGGATGCCACAGATAAAGTGTTCGCTCTCTTCTTTAAGATTTTTTTAAAAAACAAATCTGCACGCTATAGCTGCTATTTGTAACATAGTAATTTTAACTAGCAACCGACTGTAAAATTTGACCATAGATTGGTGAGAAGTTGAAGAAGCGTGCGGCTTCTTACTAGGGAAATGAAAGGAATAGATAATGACTTTATTTTAATTTAGCTGATATTTCATTTGAGCTACAAAATATTCAATACTTCTTTGAACTTCTGTCTATACCTTTTTAACATCTATCTGGAAAGCTAACGACATAATCTCGACGTTTGCAAATTTGTTATCAAGACCCCAGTGCTTTCAAACAACCTGTTTGGCTGACAGTTTCTTAGATAGCTCAAGAACTACAACTGTGTCAACATTCTAAGTTCAGTGTGATGCCATCTAAGACCACGTTGTCAAATACTATCAAATAAGGTAGTGATCAAATGTTTAAATTCAAAGCAAGAACTATATTCCTCCTCCTCGCGTCGTTTTCCTCAGTGCTGAGGGTCGTGACCCCCTTCAAGAACTATATTAAAATCCATTTAGTTCCTTTTGAATCTAAAAAGTCTAGATACAGGGAATAAATTCATAAATGTAGTGTTAGGTGACCTTAAACACGAGTAGTCAAAACTCATCAGTTAAATATATCTTCAAATGTTTGAACGAAGTTCCGGCTAGCACGACGTTAATGACGAAACTCTGTGCGCATTATTAATTACCGGCGACCGTCGCTTAATCCATATACATTTTTTTGTTGGTAAATTCACTTACTGGAAACGTTATTTATAGTGTCACCCTCTACGGTTCGGGACTGGGTTATACCAAGGACGGCAATAAATTATAACCACCGAACCCCAGGCGCCATATTGTCTCAACGATCGTAAATATCCTTTAATTACTGCACTCCTATAATTGCTTAGATACACGCACATACTAAGGCAGTTATAATGTTCCAAGAAGCACATTCCTATGTCCCGTGCCCGGGTTCAGAATGTATACATAATAGAGCTAAACCCTTCGTGACAAATGCAATGGATTTGAACACATAGATAAAAAAACAGAGTTCGAAATTGATACGGTCTTACGGAACTGAAACGTAGTCTCTGAATATGGGCCTTATGAGCAGGCTCAGAGTCGCACAACGAGCTAGGGAGAAGGCTATGCTCGGAGTTTCTCTACGCGATCAAATAAAAAATGAGGATATCCGTAGAAGAACGAAAGTCACCGCCATAGCCCAGCGGATTAGCCAGTGAAACTGACATAGCAGCACGGACTGGCAAGTGCAGCATAGGACGGCCACCAACAATGGGGACAGACGACCTGTCTAAGATTGCAGGTAAGGGCTGGAAGCGGGCCGCTTCCATCCCGTCCTTATGGAAATCAATGGGGGAGGCATATGTCCAGCAGTGGATGATGATTGAAATTATTGCCAAAGTTCTCGTAAAAAATAAACGATAGTAAAAATCAACTGTTTCGATTTAATTTTCTGTTCCAATGAAATATCGATAAATAAATGGCGGTCTTGAGGCAGAATAGACAGATATTCCTACTTACATTTTTAAGGCAGAAATTTGTGTGTATGTGTGTATGTTTGTTACTTCTTCACACTCAAACGGCTACACCGATTTCGATGAAATTTCGTATGGAGATAGTTTAAACCTAGGCTACTTTTCATCATCATCGCCACGCGGGTAAAACCACGGGGCGCAGCTAGTAATTCATAAGTTGAATTAAGTCACTCCAAAGTCACACCCGAAAAAATAATTATAAGATTAAGATTCGTAGAACGTGCCTATCTAGCGAGAAAATCAGACAGCATATTTCAAGATGTTTCCACAACACTATTAGTATGATCACTATCGTCATCTTATCACTACATATCTACATAAACAATCAGACAATTCAAATCTCATTATACAGTAGTTAACGGAGTAGACTGTATCGGGTCATTAACAGAGCCATAAATTGTATTGCGTCATACGGCACGCCCGTGGCCGGTGACCTGTGAGCTCGGATCACTGTTAATACCTGTTGAGTTACTGACCGGATTACTGACCTGTGTGACCGCCCTCGTTTTGAAAAGGCCTGCCTAGGTATATGATATGGTTTTCAAAATGATGACATTTACTAAAGTCTACTCTAATTACAGTCTTCTCGTGACCATGACCAATGCAACTTGGTCGAAACGTCGAGGTAAATAAACTACTAAATGTTTTTCTCGCGATCAAGCCCCGATTGATTTATTAACAGTGTGTTCGAATAATGAAATTTAAAATAACACAATTACTAAATAAAACCAAACTTTATATTTTTGGTAAATAAAAGTTGAATGTGAACCTTACCTGCGATGTTAGTCAGGTCGTCTGCCCATCTTGTCGGTGGCCGTCTTAAGCTGCGCTTGCCAGTCCGTGGTCTCCATTCGAGAACCTTTTGACCCCAACGAACGCCCAACGGCATCAGATCTTCGAGCCATGTGCCCTGCCCACTACCACTTCAACTTAATAATCCGCTTGGCTAAGTCGGTGGCTTTGGTTCTTCTATACGGATAGCCTCATTTCTGATTCGATCGTACAGATAAACCATGAGAATAGCCGTCTCCATAGCTCGTTGTGCGACTTTGAGCCTGCTCACAAGGCCCATAGTCTAAGACCACGTTTCAGTTCCATAAGTCATCACTAGTAACACATACTGTTTCCAAGACCCTTGTTTAGAAGCATTGCGGTTTTTTTTGTCGCAGAGTTGCGTCCAAACCGAGAACGCAATTTGCTATAAAATGTTATAAAATGCACTTTGTACTGGGTGTCCGTTGGGAATGTTGCAATATGCAAGTGCCAGGGGGGCTATTCATCTTATGTCGACGACATCTACAGAGCGGCGACATATCGCGATTGATGAGCTGCTTCGAACATTTACATAAGCTGCTATCGCCAATATGTATTATTGGCAGTGATCAATGATATTATATGTTTAAATGATTATATTCTTTTATTTAGTAAAACATCATTGGCAGTGATGCTTTAATTACTGGCCGGTTGGCGCAGTTGGTAGCACTCTGCCTTCTGAGCCGCTGGTCCCGGGTTCGATTCCCGGACAGGTCATACATTTGTGTGTACGAACATGTCTGTTTGACCTGTGTCTGGGTGTGTATATGTATATAAGTATGTATATCAGTCATCAGGTTACCATAGTACAGGCTCTGCCTAGTTTGGTCCTGAAGACCTTGTGTGAATGATGATAAATAAAAAAAAAAAAAAAATTCAATTATATAACTAGAATGATCTTAAATAAGATTGTTTTTTACTTGCTACTAATTTGGTATTTATGGTTTTATATAGTTTAGTAATTAGTTTAGTGCCGTGGTGGTACCGGCCTAGAATAGTAGGTACTCCCCATCTCTTCCCGTGGGTGCCGTAAGATCCGTTAGTCGACACTAAGGGATCACGTACCAAATGGTGGGCAGCAGCGCCTTCTGATGAGTGGAAATCATACTGCGCTCGCCAACCCGCCTGCCAAGCATGGCGAGAATTAGGAAATCCCTCCTATATGGGGGAGGCATATGTCCAGCAGTGGATGACCAATTGCTGTGAGGAAGACGAAGAAGATAGTATAGTAACGTAGTTACCACGTCACAAGGATGTTTACGATATAGCCTAAATTAGTATGCGACTTATAAATGACATTACTGAAATGAGATGTTTTTTGTCGAAATGAGGGTAGTTTAGGTAAAGTTAGTCATTACGTTCGTATAAAACAATTCGCAAACTAATGAAACTCTAATAATTATGAGAGATAGCTTTGTAAGGAGTTAAACGAATTTGAATTTAGGCGTAAATGGAATAAAACCTTTTCGTTTTTCATGAATTACTTTTAATATTGACTTCTGAACTCCGTTTGAAACCAACCACACGTTTAACTAATCTTGTAACCCGAGCTCTATAATCACCCCCAGGCAATATTTTCATTATTTTCCCTCAGACGAGGCTCCCCTCTCCTTAATATAGCTTAATTTAATCAGGAGACTGCTTACTCTGCAACCAATTTTCCGCACAAGAATTTTTAATTAGCCGATTCGTTGATATTAAATGACACCGGTCGGTTTGGGAAAATTATACCTTAGGCGTGATGACTTTAGTCACGCTTATAGTGATTAAACTATTAATTTGAGCCCTTATCTACTCATTACTCATTACATTATATACTATTTCATTGTATCTATATATATGTATATTATAATTATATAAAAAAATATGTTTGGTTGTACTCGTGTCATACTACCAACTATATGTTTTGTTGTGTACAATAAAGATATTTTCTTTCTTTTTTTCTTTCTTATCGAACCGCGTAGAGTAATAATCACGATCAAATAAGTAACTTTTGATTTATACTGTATGCATCTAGCGTTTGACCACTATCTCACTTGATGGTCTCAAGTGATGATGTGGTCGAAGATGTTATCACGCTAGACCTAGAATAATCACTGGCTCTCAAGGACTGCTGCCTGAACATACTATGTGTTTGGTGACAGTTTTTCAAACTTGAGGGTGGTAGCTAGCCAGGCGGGTACTCGAAAGTACCCTACCACTGATTTGATAACGGTGTTACTTTCACTGGAAGCTCAAGCTGTTGTTGGCGATCGAACCAGTGTTCGTCAGTGTGACAGCCGACGCTCCTCCCGCTGAGCTTCATCGCTTCAAAACTATCTTGCCAAAGCTTGCTGAAAGATTAATTCTATACGAATTTTAAAGATTTACCATTTGCTGAATATACAGTTTTTAGTCCTTTCAGCTTATTTTATTTTCCTAAATGTCTAATAAACTTAAAAATACAACTTATAAAAACAGTTCTGGAAGGTTAATTCTAATTAAACGAAATTTGATTTCATTTGTGTGAGATAGAAGTCAAACGCTTAACCTATACAGTATAAAAAAATAGTACGTAAGTATATTTAATACCTTGTAAAAAACTTTGAAACAGTAGTGGTTTTACGTTACTTATAGAGCGTTAAAAAATCACCCTACTAAAGTGGTATTTCGCATTTATCCGGGTATCATTAAGGATATGATCCGGTTGTGAGCGGATAACTTATGGCCGGGCATTCAATCTGCATATAAATAGGAGAGGCCGTACGAAGGATCAAGGGAAATGGGACCAGTACTCGATGTGGTGGATGCATTTCATAAAGCCTTTAGTTTGTGGCATCCTACTAATATTATAAATGCGTATGTTTGTGTGTGTGTGTGTGTGTGAATGTGTGTATGTGTGTGTGTGTATATTTGCTACTTCTTCGCGCTCAAACGGCCACACCTATTTCGTAGAAATTTGATATGGAGATAGTTTAAACTCTGGATTAACACATAGGCTACTTTTATCGCGGAAAAAGTATGGTTCCCGTGGGATAATTGAGGTAGCAGGAAAACCGTGCGGGACGCTACTAGTTTACTATATGGAGACATAGTGTTTGACCATTATCTCAGATTATAGTCAGTGACGATGTGGTCGAAGATGTGAGTGCTGCCTGAACACATTATGAGTTCGGTGACAGTTTCAGAAACTTGAGGGTGGTAGCTAGCCAGGCAGATCCTCGAAATATACCCTATCTCCATGCTGGGAGTTTCATAACGGTGTTGCTTTCACCGAAAGCTCAAGCCGTTTTTGGGGATCGAACAAGCATCCGTCTGTTTGACAGCCGACGCTCCTACCGCTGACCCATCATCACTTCAAAAATAAGACAGCTTGATTCATTGTTTATACTAATAAGATCTAGCGTTTAAAACTACTTCACTTGATTTTGTTAATTTTTATTTCATTATGCCATATACCTTTGCTTCCTAGAAAACATATATGTAACTTTGTCAGTAGATGCTATCTGAATCGTCAAATCATTTCCTTTTACAAGACATTATGCGGTAAAAACTTTTCAAATAAATCAAATGTTGTTTCAGCAAAAAACAAAATCAAACGTTAAGTAAAAAACATGTTCAGAAAAATGCGAAAACAAGCTAAAATGTATTAGGAGCGCTTGTAATAAGGAAAATACATTTTACGGGCAGAGATAGCTCGAACAATGGTGATCCCGTTGTAATGGAACGTATGCGACGGGGAAAATAATTGTAGGGCGAGAATAAATCGACTTGTTACTTTTGGCTTATGTTTCTGCGATGCCGCGGGTTGACATGCCTGGGCATAGATTATGCTGTTATCCCTCGGGAAAGCCGCGTCAAATCAAGCTAAAAGTATCAAGTCTGTGTGTCTGTCCTGAGTGTAATAAAAAAAAATAGATTGTCATAGTATGTGCACTAGTAGGTTTTAATTATGCATCAGCGTGTATGGTGTGCCAGGGCTTATGTGTATATTTACGTGTGTGTATGTATGTATGGGGATACCTGTTTTGGTTGCCAGTCTCACGCTAATGTTTTCGAAAGACGAAAATTAAAGTTAGGAAAATGTTTTATTGCTGTACCTACATCTACTCCATATCTCTGTATTGTTGTAGGAGTTACGAAATACATGCTTAAATAATTATTATCAAAGAACCAGAAAAAGGCCATAATAAATTAAATTTGGACCTTGTATAGTAAGCTAGAAACCCATAACTCCTTTACTGTCATGTTGTTTTTATTTATTTTATATTCAGGAATTCATTGCAAGGATCGAATATGAAAATTACATTATCATATCAAAGGCTTACAAAACAAATCTCCAAGGTTTCGACCACTTGCATCAATGGAATCGTCAGCCCTTACACAATTAATGTGATAAATGGAACACGAAAAATCTAATCTAAATATTTAATGGAAAATTCCCCTGCACTAGCCCCTGCCGATGTGTGCGTAGAACTGTGTCATTTGTATTTTATATTAACTATTAAAGCGCGTTAGTGTGACTGAACCCGTTTACTTGTGTGAAATATTTTGTTGATGATTTCAACGTTTCGCACGCATGTTTTTCGACACGATCAAGTGTTGTCTAACTTTTGTTCGAGTAGATCATACATGTGAATGCATTATCTGTTGAAAAAAAAAATTTAGAATAAGTTTTCTTCCCAGTCCTATTAAACTTTTTAGTATAATTAGCAGCTGTTACAGCAGTGGTTTACACTTTAATTATCTTTGATATTTATTTATTTACTATATATAATACAGAAGCGGGGATATTTCACGGCACTCTTGGTAGTAATTGCAGAGCTACCTAGAACTTTACGGTTGCTGTGGCTTAGTTTTCAGTGATCTGACTTCTGATCTCCGGAACCTGGGTTTGAATCTCGGCGTGCCTCTGCTCACGGGATTCTATCACGGGATAGTGAAAGTATCAAGGCGTTTTGTAACAAATCCAAAATGTTGTGAACTTTTATTTTTTTGCGATTATTTGTTTGTTATAACATATTTACACAAATAACAATGCTACTTTAGAAACTACATATGTAAACTCTAAGGCTTTCACGGCCGGCGTTGCATGTTGTATGTATTGCTTTCGGGCTGTTTGGCCGTGGTCTATGTGAAGCTTGTCTTCCAGACGTTTCGTCGATCACTGCGGTCGACATCTTCAGTGGTTCAGGTCCGAGCGGCGACAAGAGCGTAGATTTCTCCTTCGCGGCGTCTTCTCTGATACTGAGATCGACCGCAGTGATCGACGAAACGTCTGGAACACAAGTGTCACATAGACCACGGCCAAACAGCCCGAAAGCAATACATACAACAAACTACATATGGTTTGAGGAGTTACTCACATTAGCTCATGCACTATCTTAGACAATTACTTATTGGACCAGAAATTACCTAACTGCCAGTCTCAAATAATCCTAATAATATTATAAATGCGAAAGTTTGTGGGTATGGATGTATGGTTGTTACTGAGAAGAGTGACGTGTGTTATGACGTCATGAGGTGTCTAGTTACATAGATAACTCGGAACTACTATTTAATTTGTAAATAACTACTTACAAAATGTTAATTGTAACATGCCAATATACCTACATTAAGATATTGTCATTTTTTCTGTTTAAATTATAGTAGGTTAGTGTGTAGTAGTTCTTTATGTTCATTCCGAAATCGGTTCTAGGTAAGGGCTAGGTCAAGAGCACTCTAAACCGATGCTCTTGTATGAAAGGTCTGATGAGCGTGGATGAAGCGAATGAATTGGGCCGGGATCGTAGCAACTGGAAAGCTGTGGTCTCTGCCTACCCCTACGGGAAAGAGGCGTGAATATATGTATGTATATTCGTTGACGCACACATTTACACATCTATGTAGGCAAGTGCATAAGTGGGTTCTTGCTAGGGTGAGTGCAGGAATGCATTCTCGAGGGGAAGTCAACCCCTATATCACAAATGCAAATAATATTTCTTACGGACAAAATATAACTGTTGTGTTACTCTATGTTAGAATGTGTACTTTGCTGCCCCAACGTTTGCTTTAGCCATTGTATACTGGGTTTTATTAGTTCCCTTTATTACGTTCAAAGGTCGTCCGGCCGGTTTGTTTTACATTGGTTTACGTCGGGGTTAATTTCATTTGTTTAGTTTGTTGTGGTGCTTACAAACATGTGTGTTATTTTATACTTTATAGTTTTAGTCACTATCACAAGACGATTGGTGACTTTTGTAAGGTTAACAGCTGATTGAGTGGGTGTTTGTAGATAATCCTGACAATAGTTAATTGTAGACTACTAGTGTTGTATAATTTATATTTATTGTTATTTTATATTATTGTATAATCGATTAAGTGATTCTACCGATTATTGTATCTTCATACCGAATTGTCAATTTGCGTGTGGCAACACCACGAACGATGGTGTTATAGTCTATGAAGAAGGAACGGCATAATATATTTGGAACCGTCGAACTGAGTGGTTGTTTTATTAATCCGTAAATATCGGCCGAATCTTCGATACTTTCTGGGATATGGAATTGATCTTTCACTTTGTAGTGGAAGGTGGAATCATGCTAGACCTAGGGTAGATTTTTTTCCACAAATGTAGGTAATTGGGCAGATTTTAAATGGGTTTGCATCTATATTTAACTTATCCACCTAGTATTATGCTGGCTCTGTAATATTTGTTGCTAAACTATTGATTCAAAGAATACTTTATAAAATTCGGTTTCTATTTAGCAAACAGTTATTTAGTTATAGCTTGAAACATATTGGATATAAATAAATCGTAGTTTTTTAAAGTTCTTCTTATTGTACATACGAAAACGCATAATATGTCACGAAGATAAACGCTATCTTCCACTACGAGCTCGCGTTCCTGACCCATTTAGAAAGAACAGCTGAAGATGTCTAGGGCGGTGGTAACATGTTTCAAATTCCAATTTTAATGCATTTCTGTCCCACTCTTACCTAGAGGGATGTTCACAGTCAAGACAGGGAGCCACTGCCGCAATTTCTTGCGAGGATTTCCACTAACCTCGTATATGCACCTCAATTATGAAGGTTCATACTAGAACACTCAACAGAATTGTAGCGATTGGTTATGTCACATGTATAGTCCATTTTTGTGACTGGCTTAAATCGATAGTTAATATCTTTGATACATTTTATATTATGAATGTATAAAACACGGAAGTTATTCACATAATAAGTCAGAGGGTTTCGACTATAGTTTCAACCACATTCGGTAGACTTTTTCAAGGAGAACTTTTTCAGTATTAGGCGAACCGCGTCCGCGAGCGCCCCGTATTCTCCTTGAAAAAGACCACCGAATGTGGTTGAACTATAGTCGGAACCCTCTGACTTATTACGTGAGTAACTCCCGTGTTTTATACATTCATAATGTGTCAAAACCACGTCAGTTTTAATAACAAAACATTTAAAATTATTAATTATTTTGCTATTTTAAAATATATTTTAAAAAGTCGGTTACGTGCTGAGGCTCGCGCACTCCGCTTGGCACGATCATAACTCCCAAATGAAGAACTGCAAATAAGTTCGAAACTGGTCGAAGCAATTTTCCAGTACCTATTTACCACGTGAGTCCTAGTCGGTTCGTAGATTACAATTATGGAAGAAACTCGCGATAAGTATCAAACTCAAATATTAAAAAAGTATACTATGCCTAGACTTTATTAATACCTTAAAATAATAGCGTTTTTATTTAATACATTGTATATGAGAATTGGTACTGCAGCTAGTTAAATTATTAAGCTGTAAGTGCTAATCAGTATGTCTGGAGTTAATACATAATGCAGGTTGACAGTTATTTATTAGTTTTCGGGTGATCGTGTTGCCAGTATCATTAATAATAATTAATGTAAGTAAATAACATTTAGATTTATTTAGTGTATTTTTTTACATGTATGTTTTAAAAAAAAAAATCTAAACGATGGTTGTCGTTTAGATTAATTGTCTGGTTAATAACTATGGTTACAATAATATATTGTGTTATGGTTAGATCAAAATAATTAGCCCCTCTCTAATGGACGTACAGCAACGTACAAAATATCCGGCCATGAAAGATGCGTTTGATAATTATGAAATGATAGTTGAATAATATTCTTGTTACCAACAACCAAAGATGCAAATTTTTAAATGAAATAAAATAAACAATCATCATCATCATCATATCAACCATAGGACGTCCACGCATGGACATATGCCTCCCCATCGATCTTCTCAAGGATCGGTTGGAAGCGGCCCGCATCCAGCCATTTCCTGTAGTGTAAGACTTTATGCAAAGATCCGTTCATCAGTATCTTAGTATGAACCTGGAGGGTAGAGCCTAGAGGCAACATTTTAGATGGGTCACAGGGCGCCAGTAAATCACTTAAGACGGAGGAATCGCGGTCCGTGGCAGTTAAAGGCGCTGTTTTTGCTCACTGGGGCTCTGGGGCGATAAGAACATCTGAAACAGTACACGTTGCGTTTGTTACAAAGGGTTGGAAAAGACGGAAGACATTTGCGAGAAGAATTAAGGGGATAAAAAATCTCCGCGTTCCTTTACATTCAGGTGTTTTAATAAAATATTTGTCGCAACATAAGGACAGTTATACGCTCTAGGAGTGAGCGATGATAAGCGAAGTGAGTGTTCATAGTTAATCAGATGATCGCTGTTTTGAATCCTACTTCAGTTCGTTTTTCTGTGAATCTTACATCGTTATCAAGACCACAGTGCAGCGGTATAATAGGGCCAGTAAGCATTTTAGGCCCAGTGTGCTTCCAACTTTTTCAAGCAATGATAGGCATTGTGAGCGTTCAATCTCAAACTGACGAGTGTTGGTTTGATCCCCACCAAGGGCTTGCGCTTCTGGTTAAGGAAAACACGACCTTCATTGGAATATTATAAGATGCATCTGCGTTAATGGTGCTTCATTGATAATGACCTACACATAGTAACTGCACGGATTGTTTTCCTAATAAAGTTCACTCTATACTACTCATTCCACTGTTTCAGAACGATCGATAGCTAACGGAAGAATGATTTGATTCGATATTGTTCATACATTTCATATTTAGAACTTTTTTAATTCGCCATAGATATTTTATAAATGTAATGTAATATTCTTATGTGTACTTCTATCATTAGTGAACTTGTCTGAGGAATGTTTTAGTACAGGTCTATAGATATAGGGTTAGAGCATTTGAGTTATCTATTCGGCTGGAAATGGCTAGTTGAATGCTCAAATGGTTTTGTAGTAGGTATTGTAATTAGTTATTATTTTAATAAAAGCATCGGCCCGCATAAAAAAAGTTCTATAGAAAGTCTGGGATTTATGTATTACTGAATCGATTCAGATATTAATCGAAGAGTATTGAAATCGGAGGGCATGTGACGAGACTTCAATTATCATTAAGATTGGTCTATTTACTCAATATCATTGAAATATTTTTAGAAGTTACGAAGCTATCACAATAATAAATAATAACAACAACAAATGTAGTTTTCAACGAATTTAAGCCGTAATATATATATATATATATAATGCCGATGTATATTAAATTTTGTAACCTTGAAGGGAGCAGACACCCACGATACAAGAACTTTTCTTAGTGTGGGTTCTGTATGTCTTTTCTTATGGTATACTACAAGTAAACATAAGCAAATTTGAAGACTATTTCTTGTGGATGTTTCTAAGATGAACCTTGTACTATTTTGAAACAATATTTTTTTGTGTTTGTATTTTGTGGCAGTAAATAGGGGGCACGTAAACATAGTTTGTTTTTTTTTAAAATTAACATTCACACAACGTCTTCAGGTCCCAAATTAGGCAAAGCCTGTGCTATGGTAACCTGATGACTGATATATATATTTATATACATATACACACCCAGACAACACACGTCAAACAGACATGTTCATGCATACAAATGTTTGACCTGTCCGGAAATCGAACCCGGGACCAGCGGCTCAGAAGGCAGAGTGCTACCAACTGCGCCAACCGGCCAGTCAATAGTGTCTGATTACCGTCGCCCAATAGATATTTGTTGCACTTGTGGCATTAAGATACGTTCCGATCCTTTTGATACCCCCTTTTAAAAGGATTTCATAAAGCTGTTGGAGATTACCAAGCAAAGAGCTCGTTAGTATAGAATTCATATTCTCAGCGAGCAAAAATTTTCCGTGTTGTGTTTGCGAGTGGAAGGCTAAATGAAGCCAGTAAGCAACGGCGACGCACGACGCTACAAATTACAAAGTTTCGCCCAACTATGGCCCGATGCGAAGGGGACGTGTTCTAGTATATAGCTATGTATAGCTGGAACAATTTGCAGTGGGTTGGTGCTTGGCTATTTCAGTTACAACGCAAGCATATATAACAAATAATATAACTGTAATGTAACAAACCGACTAGGACTCACGTGGTAAACACTGGAAAATTAGAAAGAAAGAAACTCGCGACAGTTTTCAGACTCAAATAATATAACATTTGTAACAAACTCCGAAAAACGGAGATGGTTATAAATTCGTTTATATATTTCAATGTTGATCATATGTGTGCCTCAAGATGTCATTTAGGGACTGATTAGGTTTTGTTTCGTATGTAATGGCTTTTAAATTGGGTTTATGACAATTTTATAGAAAAAAAAGATATAGTTTTTTTAAAATTTACACTATTACAATTGTTCTCCACTACTACCTCTTAGATTTTAATGTGTTTAACGGGAAAACTTGGTCCAAGTGGGGCCCAACTAGTATTGTAATGTGTACTTGATAAACACGACTTCTTCCTCCTGAAAATTAGTTTAATTTAGGAGTTTGTTTTACTGTCGTCTGATTTTATCTAACCAAAACTCTTATCATTATAATCCTGTTCAGTTGTTTCGTAAATCACAATTATACTCACGAGTACTTTTAGCATAAGCTGAACAATGTTTATAGGAAACAAATTAACAAAATATCAAAAATATTTTCGTCTTTGATATAGGAGAGTAGATAGTAGTGATATAGGCTTTGACAAGATTATCAATAGTTATATATGTAAACTCTAAGGCTTTCACGGTCGGCGTTGCATGTTGTATGTATGTCCTCAGTATCAGAGAAGACGCCGCGAAGGAGAGTTCTACGCTCTTGTCGCCGCTCGGACCTGAACCACTGAAGATGTCGACCGCAGTGATCGACGAAACGTCTGGAACAAAAGTTTCATCAGTATCAGAGAAGACGCCGCGAAGGAGAGTTCTACGCTCTTGTCGCCGCTCGGACCTGAACCACTGAAGATGTCGACCGCAGTGATCGACGAAACGTCTGGAACAAAAGTTTCATCAGTATCAGAGAAGACGCCGCGAAGGAGAGTTCTACGCTCTTGTCGCCGCTCGGACCTGAACCACTGAAGATGTCGACCGCAGTGATCGACGAAACGTCTGGAACAAAAGTTTCATCAGTATCAGAGAAGACGCCGCGAAGGAGAGTTCTACGCTCTTGTCGCCGCTCGGACCTGAACCACTGAAGATGTCGACCGCAGTGATTGACGAAACGTCTGGAACAAAAAGTTTCACATAGACCACGGCCAAACAGCCCGGAAGCAATACATACAACAATAGTTATATATATCACGCATAAATTACAAGTTAAATTTACTATCAGATATGTAATGATTTCCGGAAAAATGCTCTTCAGCTAGCTATACATTCCAGGATGAACTTTAGTGGGAGTTAAGAGTAGTGGACGATGTGAGCAGGTAGCCCTCACAGGGAAGCACAATTTATAACTCGAACTTATCTGGCAGTTACTTTACGGTGGGGACACATTGGGACAATTTGTCATGAAGCTTTCCTCACTACGAAGTTGCAACTAGACGGAGTTACAACTAGACGGAGTTACAACTAGACGGAGTTGCAACTAGACGGAGTTGCAATTAGACGGAGTTGCAACTAGACGGAGTTGCAACTAGACGGAGTTGCAACTAGACGGAGTTGCAACTAGACGGAGTTGCAACATGTATGTGCAGTACTTAAGTAATATAAATAGTACGAGAGTTGTCCGATTTGAAGCTTTCAGCAGTTAAACTGACGGACACTGAATCAATTCCCAACAACAGTTTGGGCTTCCGGTGAAGGTAACACCGTTATAAAATCCCTAGCATGATGGTAGGGCACTAAAGACTACCAGCCTGACTAGCTGCCATCCTCAAGTTTGAAAAACTGTCACCAAACACATGGGGTGTTCAGGCAGCAGTCCTTCAGAGCTAGTAAATAATATAGGTTTGGGCGTGATTACCTCTTCAACGTTAGATCTATTCCAATGTTACTGTAGTAAATGCAGTAGTGTAATTCGTTATTAATATTTTTTACTAATTGAACGAGATATTAAAGATTGTGACATTTCAATTTTAGTAAGCTAATAATATTCGCTGGATCGACATTTAGGGGGAAATATGTAACCATAAGATATTTATCACTATCATTTCAGGCATAGAACATCCACTGCTGGACATAAGCCTCTCCCTAATGTCTTGCCATTTAAGAGGGTTTTCCAGTACTCGCCACGCTTGGCAGGCGGGTTGGCGAGTGAAGTATGTTGATTATATTCGCAGAAGGCGCCGATGCTCGTCTTCTGGTACGTGATCCCTTAGCCGACTCCTATGGCACTCACCGGGTACAATTCTAGGCCGGTACCCCATAAGAAATTGTTATGCCTTCATTAAGTTTCGTTTGTTCTCATGTATTTGTAGTCGTGTGGTATAATAGAAAAAATATGTATAAGCAGACCTTTAATAAGATTAGATAAGGCAGTTTTACGTTGTATGTGAATAATGTATAAGATGGTGAATAATAAAGCTTTTTCCAAGACGGTGTGTAGCGTGGCCACGTCTGGGTCGCTACGGACGTAAAAACTGTCTTCCGGTAGTTCCGGGCTACCTTCCTTACGGTATCTTTTAGCTAGACGGTAAGTATAACTGTAACTGTGGTTAACATCTGCGTTATATGGACATATTCAAACAACAATTGATTGGTTGCTCTGTTAATCCCGACTGTTGGGAAGAGCTTGCATTAAAATGAGATTGTTCTGTTGTTGATGTATGTAATTGCATAATTGTTCTCCACTCCAATTGACTTGACATTTTTGTGTGACGTAATAAGTGACGTCATATCATTCATGACGTTGCGCGCAACGCACAGATTAATCGCGTTCGACCATAGACAGAACTTAATATACATCGTGTGCATTCGTGCGCGCCGTCGGCCAATAGCTTTGACACAGGTGCGTTCGGGGAACGTCATATTGAACCTTGTGCTATAATATTATATTTCAATTTAATTATTTATTATTAAAATCTTATCTATAACACTTGCGTGTTCGCGATGCCAGTCTATGAGTTCCTACTGAAAATGAGCGCTAAGGTTGCAAAACCCTAGCACAATAACACAACATTGTAACTTACATTATTTCTATTGTTATTAGTTTTATTATTATTTACCATTTTTATATATTGTAGTGTTGTATTTTTTAAGTAATAAATATATTATCTTTCTTTCTTTTCTTTTTTTGAAAAGGGCATCGTGGCGCTTCAACATCTACAAGCATTAAAAGATTTAAAGAGAATCGTTTAAAAACCCTGGATGAAAAGCAACAAATGCGTAAAGGGAGAAAAAATACAGAATATATTTATTGCTTATAACTGTGTACATAAAATGGTCAAGGTTACAATGTAAGTTTCAACAGTTTGCCCATTTCGGACGTACAATTTTTGTAGTTTACTTTTCACATACATAGGTCATCTTACACATATATTTACTTAAAAAAAATATACTAAGTACAAACGAGTACACGAATATAAGATCGAGACAAAGTCCAGAGCTTTTTAAGGGGTCTAAGTCTATAATTCAATATGGAAATATGCTCGGCTCACAATTTCTGATTTTGACAACTGTGGTAGTCTGCTATTTGTAATTCGTACATATTAAATAAATCTTGATTCAATTCTAGATTCAGTGCTATTTTTCGTAGTCTGTTAGCATCTGACTTGTTAATTTCGTACAAAACCGACTAGATTCAACATAGATTCAGGCCGCTATGTATAAACCTAGCAGACTACGAGTTTTGACGTTGTCTTATTAGCATCGGCT
Organism: Apeira syringaria; assembly: GCA_934044485.1. Lineage (NCBI taxonomy): Eukaryota > Metazoa > Arthropoda > Insecta > Lepidoptera > Geometridae > Apeira > Apeira syringaria. The sequence continues at coordinate 2,964,772 of OW203662.1, forward strand.
CGGCCTGGGACCAGACTGAATCTAAACCTTTAGTAGACTTGAGACCCAGGTCACCTTTATCGGATAGCCTGTATTATATATATATATATAATATATATTTTATATATAATAGCGTTAGGCTGATTTTCAGCATACACCTTGTCTCGACCTAAGGTAGTTCTGTGTGTATACAAGTTATACGGACTAAATAGACATGCATTATACATCAAACATTTTTTTGTTCTAAGCAACTAGCTCTTACTAAACTTAAACACACATAAATTACGAAGAATTAAAAAAAAAACTGCAATAGGAAAGAACATCTATTGGAAAGAAATTCCCCATGTGACATATTCAAAACTTAGATGTTAAATGTTAAAAAAATAATATTGAAAAAATTAAATGCTCTGGACATTTATATCATTAAGTTTTCAGAGCTTTGTAATGCTCTGAACCTTTCAAAGTTTTCATTATTAAGCTACATTTACGATGTGGCGTGAGTATTATCGTAGCCTACCCTTCCACTGTCACCAAACAAATACAAATGGGTCCATTAGAGAAAATAACGGACACATACATATCTATCGGAGTCCCATGTGCAATGGTTACAAGTTAGTAATTAGATAACAATCGACCATTCGCATTCGTGTCCGATTCCCCTAACTGCCGCATGTTGCGTTGTTTTCACATTATGACCATAATTACTGCCACCATACGATGTTTTAATTGTTGAAATTATTTATAGGCAATCAAAATTATCAAAGCTACTACAACTGTTGCAAAATGAAATTTTATAATGACAAGCCCAAGACGAACTAAAAAAAGTGGGGTTCAGTGTACTGACCCAAACTTAGACTGGGATTCCCCATCAGGCTCTACTGGCACTGTTAAGCGAAGAAGATCTTGTCCAGAAAATTCTAAGCAAAACTTACTACCACAGAAAGCCATTTTTGAAGTAGAAACTCCTTCGGATTCTGGAAGTGGCACTTCAAGAAGCATCGATGAAGACGGCCTTATAGATATAGAACAAAGGATATCTTTTATCATAAATGAAAATCGATCTTCTAACAGTAACTCTGAATCAAGTGAGGTAGACATCATCATAGATAGGTATTTTAACGACCCGTTAAGTGAAGAATTTTTTGAAATACCACAAAATGGAGCGCTCTGTGATCGTAGTAATACCTTTATTATATCGGAAGAGACTGCAACTATTAACGAGAAACGTAACGCAGCTGGCACTAATGAGGCATCTCAAGATAAAAAGAATAAAGACAAAAAATTGAAAGCACCAGTTCCAATAAAAAAAATTACCAAGCCTTTTGATGTTGTTAAAACTAGTTCTAAGCTTGCCAAAGATACGAAAAAGATTGAAGGAAAGGCTAGCGTTTTGCCCATTTACAAAAGTACTGTACCAGGTACAAATATAGATTTAAGTTCTAGTAATCAAAAGAAGCGCGTAGTTTCAAAATTGAAATTACCGTTTTCTCCGACTAAAACAATGGAGAAGCCAAAGAATTTCTTTCAAAATAAAAGCAATTTACAAGAAGGCAAGCGGTCGCCATTACTGTCGTCACCTGTAAGGCGAACTATATCTAATGAGTATGTGCGTTTAAAGTTTACGAACGATACTGTGATACGGCGGACTATCGATGGTAAATCTGTACCGAAGATCACGCCAAAAATTCAATCGATAATACCTGAAAGTCCAATTGACAGTGAGGATCCGTTCCTAAATCTTAGTCCAAACAAGAAATATACAGTGACAGTGAACAATAAAGTAAGATGTGACAAGGATAATTACGTTATATTCGATCCCGACACCGGATTTAGTCCGGAAGCCGGGGTGAGACTGTCCCGGATACCGTTGAAATCCCCGAGCGGGGAAAAGTCTCGTATACCGTTAAAATCTCCTGTTGGTGAGAATTCCGGGACGGCCCGAAAGTCGGCTAATGTGAGTGATACGGACAGCGGGATTTTATCTCCTAACTCTCCGGTTGAGACGAGTGAGAGAGGTGCTTACTATGTGAACGCAGCTGCGTTTAGTGAGAACGCCAAAAGGTGTGCGTCGGATTTGGATATCACCATCGTCGATCCAGGGCTCGCGAAAAAAGCTGCAGAGCAGATTCAGGTTAGTGATTTTTTACGTACTTACTAATTACTATTACTATTAATTAAGTAAATACTATTTTGTGTTCGTTTTGGCTTAAAGTACTTCACATCGACTTGCGACTTTGTGCCTTATACGACAAACATGGTTCTTTATAATCTAACATCTAACTTGCTCATATCTCTGCTATTGTTATTATCTAACTTGTTGATATAGTTTGACATAATCCACTGTAGTTACTGTGCCCTGGAGGGCGATAAGTGTGGTGTGAGCTTGTATTTTATTGTACAGTAAATAATATCTCTATATCATATATTAACAAAGTAACTTCGGCTGTATCCTCCTGTTTTCACGGATTGTATTGAACTATAGCGAACAGTTTCATTCAAAAGTCATAAAAATATATGTGTGTGTAAAAAGATAGGTATGTGGGGGATAGGTTGGTTTCTTTTTGCGCTTTAAGCGCTTTGAGCACAGTTAGCGTGCGTAAAGTCATTCTGAGATGGACGGACAGCTGCTGCACACAAAATTTATATGACGTCATCTTCCTGTGCTTAGAACGCTCACGACTACGAGGTAGAGCCATCGAACTAATATGTACAACATAATATTTCGATGGGTAGAGCAGTGTGAGCGCTGTCAAACATCTGACTGTCATTTAGAGAATCTGTAGAAAAATTTGTAATCCCTACACAAAAAACTAAAAACGCAATTTAAACTTTCAGACAAACTGTGCCTAAGGGGTACGGAAGTTAATTATTAAATATGAATTTAATGGGAACCTACATATTAGTATGTAGCTTTCACACACACAATTCGTTCCGATTTGCTAGCGGGCGTCAGCACTGTCAATACTAAATTCATCTCGAAACAGCTAAATACTTACGTACGAACACGTTTGCACTGTAAGCGCAAAAAGAAACCCATCCTAGTATAATAAATGCTGTGAACAACAGATTTTGAAAAAAAAAAATATCGAAGGTACGCGCTCTATTACATTCGCTTAATTTAATTCATTCATTCCTAAAAATAGAATAATTTTGACGCCGTACTTGTCGCAAATATAGTTAAAATAAGGTAATAAATTAGTTTTTATAATATTACTCATTACACAAATCAAACGTTATGTCATGTATTAACAACACGTAACACGTAACTCACGTTCGTATAACCCCTATAGATATTGAAATCGCTTGAAGCGATTGAAATTGCTTGAAACGCTACGCACGCTACGATAAGGCCGGCAAATGTTCAAGCAAAATTTATATTTATATTTTGTTTTGTAATTTTGTGCTGTACAATAAAGTGTTTTGCAGGCATTATTCATATAATGCATCATGTGTAACTTAAAGTGTCTGAGGTAGGTCGATGTTATCAGTAGGCCTAATAGAGGCTATTTTCCCTTTTTCAGTTTTGTTGAAAAATTCCAAACATTTATCTCGGAAAAGATCGTAGACAAAATTTAACTTCCGACAGAGTCGGTCATTTTTCATGGCTACAGTTAACGGCATACTGCAGTCTGCTGGCTGTATAGAACTCCCTCCTTCTTATTTAAAAAGAATTAGGTACCTTTTCCACGAACCAGCATAGATATAAAATGTTTAGGGTTAGGCTCGCATGTTTATGAACGTAAATATTTGCTTTCTGACAAGTTCTGTGTTATATTTGACAAATAGTATTCTGTCAAATTAATGAAATGCATTTTGGTACTGCATGAAATAATATGATAATGAGATGAAAATAATAGAACAATGATATGTAATTTGAATGATATAATTGATGTTTGACACATACTTAGTAGGGTTTGAGTTTACTATTTAATTTAGGCATAGGTATAGCATATTAAACAAAAATGGCCATTGGTGTGTTGCCGTGACGAGATACGGCATTTCATTTATCACGGTATGTGATAGGTAAATGAAATGCCGAATTAATTCGATTTAGATTTAGCCAGTATCAACCAATGTTAGCGTTACTGCCAGGCTTAGGTCTGATAGTAACTACCTGTTTCCCCTTTGGTTCAGTAAAGTACTAGGCACTTTGCTAAGCGAACGACTATTAGATTTTTTTCGACAAATTCCTACGCTGGTGCATTTCAACTGGCACTTTGCCATTTAAGGGCTTGACAGGTGCCGATGACATTACAGAGGCTCGCGGGTGTTTACAGGCAGAGAGAGCGGTAGAAATTCTGATGCGTGTTGATTTAAAATATTGCAAATATATACTTTACAGGGGTTCAAAAAAATTATAAATAATAATCACTTTTTTAGACTTTTTAATACCCTTTCTTCAAGAGTAAGTGAAGACCATTGCGCAGGTCAAACGCATTTGTCGTTACCGCGAGTATTTTCAATAAAGAAAAAATATAGTCACGAGAAAATATCTGTTCATAAATTAGCCAATGAAATCAAATTTTGTTCATATCAGAATTAACCTTCATGAAAACTGTTCCCATAAGTGGTATAAATAACGTTTTTATTATGTTATACTGTATAGATCTAGCGTTTGACCACTATTTCACTTGATGGTCAGTGACGATGTGGTCGAAGATGCGCACGCTAGATGCCTAGGATCCCCCTATCCCCCGCCCTAGGATGCTTATAAAGTTTATTAGACATGTAGGACTCTCAACAAAATAAGCTAAAAAGATTCAAAATTGCCTATATAGTAAATGTTCAAACCTTAACCGGTAAAAATCCATCATCAATATAGTTCAGAACTTGATGAAAGATTTATTTCGAAATTAATAGTATGTCGATCTCCACCTCGGGCTTCGCCGGCATAACTCTCATACATTTCCATAAAAACTCTCCGTGTACAGTTTTATTGCTATCGCCACCTAGTGAGGAGTAGCTGAAGCAGCTTTGTGCTAAAATCTTTCGCAGGCTCTACAATTTCGTCTTTCGTCAGTGAGAACTTAGTACGCCGCTTTTTGACAGATGGCGCTGTTTCGAATTTCATGTTTACCCAAAAACTACACTAACTACAGCTATATAGAGCGCTGGTGGTGCTTTTTGATTATTATAATAGTTTGGTACACACAGCCACCGTCTGGCATGTTATTCGTGAACAATGAATTCTGCATTCAATTTCAAGTAAGAATCAAATACAAATACAAAAATACTTTATTGACATAATTCGTGTACAAACATCATTTTATTTCATTAATTATGATTTTATGATAATATTTAGCATTAAATTAGTATTCTATACCTATTACTATCTAGAATTATTAATAACCCTATACAAATAAGTGTAAGTACCTACAATTAGGCTATTGAATTTCCCCGTTCTTTTTTTTCGTGTCTACCATGGAAACTGTATCAAGTTGTTGTAGAATTACCTAAGTACCTACATATTTTAATATATTTAAGTATATAATTCAATCGGCCGCAGTTAAGAAGATCACCCTTTTTCACTCTTTTGAGTGACCTTACGAACTCACGGGATCAATTGTCATTGTGTATGTTTTCCAATGTCTTCACCCGCAACTATAATGTCGTCGAGGTATGAGTAGCACTTTTCAGTTATCGGAGTGTAACTCAAAAACCGCTTGACCGATTTCGATCCAATTTCAATGGAATCACCTCGGAAGTATATTCTATAAGAAAATACTTTTGAGAATTCGTTCATAAACGACGAAGTTATCCGCGAACACACATACAGTCGTTAGAGTAACCTCCTTCTTTTTAAAGTCGATTTATAACAACTAAATCCAACTATTATTGAATATTTGCCGATAGACACCTTGAGCTGTAGGTTTAACAAGCAAGTATTACTATTCACAGCACGAGCGCTGCAATCAGGCAGATTCTCCCATGCGCACGGATCGAACACGATGTGACTTACACAATGTAAAACCATACAAGGGACTATGATTAGATAATATGATGGAGGTAGGAAAGCCATCTTCCGATAGCTACATCGACCAAGCAATGTGTTTTCTTAGTTAGTTAGTTAGTGTTAGTTAGGCACAGTAGTGTTACAATCCTACTAATATTATAAATGCCACCTATACGCACGAAGCGTTATGCTTCCATTTTCTTAATGCGTACTGCCAAGGAATGGAACTCGTTGCCTGAGTCTGTGTTTCCCGATATGTACAATCCTGGAGTCTTCAAGTCGCGAGTGAATAGGTACCTTCTAGGTTTGCGTGCTAAATCCTAGACAACGTCATCACTTAACATCAGGTGAGACAGTTGTCAAACGCAAACTTATAATATGTAAAGAAAAAAATAATGCGAAAGTTTGTGTGTATGTATGTAAGTGTGTATGTGTGTATGTTTGTTACTTCTTGACGCTCAAACAACTACACCGATTTCGATAAAAATTGGTAAGGAGATAGTATAAATCCTAGAGTAATACATAGGCTACTTTTATCCCGGAAAAAGTATAGTTCCGTGGGATAATTGAGGTGGCGCGAAAACCGTAATCCACGCGGGTGAAACCGCAGGGCGTTACTAGTGTACAATATTATGGATATAAATATGGTTGTATTTTATATGCATATCTTATTGGGTGTAAAAATTAGAAATGAATAAATGATTGAATACTATTAAAATGTATTTATGATTTGATACCTTCATCCCTATTCCATTAGAGGACAACTAGACGGCCGCCAATGCGACAAGCCATTAAGTTATATAATAGCCAGAATAAATTCCCATGGAGTAAAAAGAAATTGTAAAAACATATATTTAATGATAGTATTTTACTCGTTGAGTAGTTTGAGAAATAATCTTCGTTTACCTACTTTGGGAATAAGCCATAAATACATGGTAGACGTTCCAGCTTGTCGCACGAAGCGTTTTGCTTCCTCATTCATAGTGCGTACAGCTAATAAAACTGTCTTCCCGCGTAAATACATTTTGTGTATCTTCAGGTCACGAGTGAATCTTCGAATCTTCTAGGCAGGCGCCCTATCGTAGACCGCATCATCACTTAATATCAGGTGAAATAGTGGTCAAACGCCTGCCTATTCCCTATAAAAAAACGTATTAAATATAGTATTGACGTTCGTAGCGTTTGAATGTTGTATGCTCGACTATAACTTACAAACAGACGGATCTTTATTACGAAGATTGTGTAGAAGATTTTTTTTTTTTTTTTTCTCTCAGCCATTTGCGTCCACTGCTGGACATATGCCTCTCCCATGTAGGGGGGATTTGCCAATACTCGCCACGCTTGGCATTGTAGAAGATTGATTCAAGTGAATTTCATATCTAAGGGCATCTTCACACCTTACATATTTGTATAACTTACTAGTCTACATTACCTTTCAAAATATAATATTTTATTTTTGGTGTAGGACATATGCATTGCTATGCCTATACACTGGTGACTTGAAGACTCCAGGGTTTTACCCATCTCCTGATGAGTAATTTGGAAATGATGAAAAAGTTGGTGTTATTTTTTCTGATTATTTTCCGCAATTATAGACCAATACCAAAACCAATCAAAATTTACCCAGTCTAAAAATCTTCACATAAATGGCAAAATAGGTTTGTATGGATATCTAAACACCTTAAATGGGTGACAACTAGTGGTATTTAAGCCATTCTTTCCTGAAAGAATGCATTAATAGGTCGTTTTATCAACACGTTTCTCGGACCGCAGAAATAAATAAAATAAACAGTGCAATAAACTTTTTTAAATGGAAAGAAAACGAGTGGAAATGTTTAAACATATTATTTATTGTTGATTTAAAAGCCACAACTATAAATTAATACTAACACGAAATTTAAAACGCATTTTCTGAGTAACTGGACTAGTTTAATCAATAACCGCAGAGGCCGTTGATAAACCTTGTAGTTGATCAGTAGAGATCGAGTAGGCAATTTTGCACCGCTGCGCTCTAAGAAAACTTACCCACATGAGTACAGGTAATAGGGTAAAATATAACAGGTAAAATGTACGAAAGTGGAGTGAGTGAGCGCGAGGAACACAAACACTTTGCGTCGAGTGTTACTTCACACAGAGAGCCCTCAAAGGAACCTCAGACGAGCTCTAAAATTATACATCACTTTATTCTGTATTAAAATGGTTCAGGAGTTAAAGATCTCTAAATTTTGAAACGTTTACGCTTATATTCAAATCGTTTAATGTTCAAAAATGTTTACCGATTTCTTCACTCTCAATTAAGAAGTTGTCTAAGTAGACGTAACACTTTTCAGTTATTGGAGTGTATTATATATCGATTTAACCGATTAAATAAAAATGGCACAGGAAGCACCAAATTTCAAATAAAAAAAGAATCACCAAAATCAGTTTACAAAGTTCTGAGGTAACAAACATAATAAAAACATACGGGTCGAATTGATAACCTCCCCTTTTTTGAAGTTGATTAAAAATAATAAAATATCTTTATTGCAGGCAAAAAGGACCCATACATTGCAAAATATAAATGGTCAAAAATAACAAACTAAAACTAAAATTGGTTATAAATGCAATAAATAAAAAAAAGAAAAAAATTGCTATATAACAGGTCATTTGCGATTTTCGTTCTGGTGGACTGAGACCCAAAATCTGAAAATCGGACTGCAAATATTTTCTCCTAAAGACTTCAGAATTGCATTAAAAATGAATCCTAATCATTATAGCATCGTTTGCTTTCATCGTGCGTTTTGGACGCCCACGATTCAATAGCAGTTGGTATCCAAGTCACGTGCTTGTGAGTTTCTGACCCAATTGCTGCAAGTTGCAGACTTGCGTTGATACAAAGACTAGTCTAATGAAAATGGTTTGAAAATGCCTTTGTTAGAGTGTATATAATAATAATAATAATTTATTTGGACACAGAAAAACTTAAATCTAGGTTACATCGAGTTTAGGCGAAGTCACAGTCCTACGAAAAACGTATCCTACTTGTTTACAAAATATAGAAAAAAATTTGGATAGATAAGGCCAAACTTGTATACATACATAAACTTATACCTACTTAATTACTAGTTATTTCTTGTTATAGCATATAGGTAAATACAACGGATACAATAAAAGTATGTACCTGCAGTTGAACGATGTTCAAGAGTGTATTTTGACAGCGTGTAGTCAACAAACAAAGATGAATTTATGATATTTAGGAATGAATCCGATACGCAAGGGGGGGTATAAGCAGGTACTGCACAGTATTCAGAACTATGGAGAGTGCTACCGGTGTTTTTTTATACTTAGACCTACCTACCTACCTACCTAGATATACGTTTGACTAATATTTGGGTTGATGGTCATTGACGATGCGGTCGAAGATGTTATCACGGTAGACCTAGAATGATTTTACTGGCTCTCAAGGACAGTTTTTCAAACTTGAGGATGGTATAGCTAGCCAAGCGGGTACCTACTCGAAAGTACCCTACCACCATGCTGGGAATATGATCATGGTATTAGCGTCTCTGGAAGCTCATGCCGTTGGAGGGGATGGAACCAGCATCCGTCAGCTTGACAGCCGACGCTCCCAGCGCTGAGCTATCATCGCTTCAAAGTGTCATATTGCAGTTAAAGTAATATTGTAATGTAAGTCGCTGTAGCTCGCTTTACGGACCCTCATGAGTCCGTTTTAAACTCCTTACTGTGCGGCATACTTAGGCGACTCGCAAAAATGACCATAGTATATTTGAGATAAAGGATTTCAGCGAATTCTTTCGGCCCAGAATAAAAGACATTAAGACTGAGATCCTCGGATGATCTTTAAAGTTGGTTATTGGGGGGCTGCCGCTAGCACATAAGCATGATTTGGCCAAAAGCGTGATCGCTAATATTCTGTTTAGCAATGGTAATTGGTCTCCATGCTGTTTTGCAAAGATAATCTTGACCTTGTTGCTTTGGATAAAAGCCACCTTAGATGACTTACAGCCGATCGTATCGATGTTTTTTTTCTAGAATAAAAAAAATACCAAAAAATGGAACCGACGTCAACACCTTAAATGTTACTATGATACTACAAATGGTACCATGATAAGCTCACAAAAGTAACTATCATCACAATGCTGTACTCCTGGTACCGACTTCGACACGTTATTTCACAATGTTGAGTGTTAAAGTCGATTCCATTATTTGGTAAAAAATGTTTTTTCACCCTTTTCAGTGGCCTTTGCTACTCACGGGATGAATGATGTCTTCAACCGCAACTATAATATCGTCGAGGTGTGCGTAGCACTTTTCAGCTGTTGGAGTGTAACTCAAAAACCGCTTGTCCGATTTTGATGAAATTTAAATGGGATCACCACGGAAATATACTCTATCAAAAAAAAAATCATCAAAATTGGTTTATAAACGACAAAGATATCCGCGAACACACATAAAAAGGTATATGTACGGTCGAATTGAGTAACTTCTTTTTTTAAAGTCGGTTATTAATCAAATTTGAACACCTTGAACAATAAGATTTGTGGTTGCCATCTTCAATATAAGTTTTTCTGCTCATGTCACTACTATGAAATAAATATTAGTCTTACAAACTGAGGGGGTTTGAATATGAATAGTAAAAACTAGATACGTGTATTGGGTGTATGCTCCGGAAGTGCGGGTTCATATATCAGTTGTGAGCTCGTAAATATTCCTTGTGCGGTGGCAGATCACACTTGCCCTTTTTTGCTGCTGTCTTGCGGAGAATTATGACATTCTCATTGTTGTCTATGAATGGAGGGGCAACATAAGTAGTTTAGTTCAGTAATTAGATTGTAATTGTAATGTAACGTCGGTTTGTTACATTACAATTATGGAAGAAACTCGCGATAGTTTTCAAACTCAAACAGTAATTAGATGTTTAAGCTGTCTATTACCGTTCATTAGAGTTAAGCCTAGTAGTTATAGAACAGTTTCGTTGGTTCAGGTGTGTATGAAGTATCTACCATAATCTCCTACAAAGAGATTCACTCAGATCGCACGGATAGTTCATAATTTGTAAAAAATAACTTTTAACATAAATGTTAATTTAAGAAAATAACTAAATTCGTTTTTAATTATGTGATGTATTATGGGCTAGTGCATGGGCTATCCTCCCTGGTAGAGGAGTATTGCCTCAGCAACAGAACATAATGGACTATATTCTACTTATATATTTTTTAAGAAGAGGTCCATTTCATAGGCCCTAGCTGTGGCTACGAAATAAGCTATAATGATGGCTGAAAATTCATTAACATTCATTCAACAACAGAACATTTTGGTAATGTATATCTTCAGTTCAATTTTCTTCTATACGTAACATGCCCTTGGTGTTGAAACGTACTAACTTAATCATCAGCATCATTTCAGCCATAGGACGTCCACTGCTGAGCATACGCCTCCCCCATAATAAAACGTCAAGTGAACATTTTTTTTTACATATAAGCTTGCGTTTGACAACTGTCTCACTTGATGTTAAGTGATGACGTTGTCTAGGATTATTAGGCTACGGGAATCCTTAGTTCATATATTATGTTCACAGTTAAAATTATGATCCTTCTACGAGTAAACGTAATGAGGTCATTATAACCCTTCCTACTAATACTTTTAAAGACGAACGTATGTGTGTATGTTTGTCACTTCGGCACGCTCGAACGGCTACACCGATTTCGATGAAATTTGGTATGTAGATACTTCAGGTCCCGGAATAACACATAGGCTACTTTTCATCATCATAATCATGTTCAATCATCACCACGTATTAATTATATCGTTGACTTTCCGTACTGTAACCAATGATGTTTTACTAAAGATGACGTATATTCATACTGCGCGGTGCTCAGATTTTGTTCCTTTACGACATAAACATGTTTACTGCGACAGATAATACGGTACAATTAATATAGAAAAGGATAGCTATATGCTTAGACTTGCGCTTGAAATACTCGTCGTTATGAAAATTACTACAATTGACTTAATTTTGACGCCTCAGTTTCCGCGCGCTTGTGCGACATCTACCTCATATAAACATTATAATATTATTGACTGTAACGCATTAAATTTATTAACGAATTGGTGAAACTCCCGCGGATATATGCGTTAAGCAAAACTTAGCCAATGTTCATTTGAACGGAAATTGCCAAGTCACGTCTACTCCCAAATCTTTCTGAAGGTTAATAAAATAGGTATGAGTTTATGTAAGCCCTCCCTCTCCACAAATACGCAAAGCAAACAGACTGCATTATTGAATACCACCCCATCGACTTTCGTGTGGAAACTCTTCCAGTAAATCATGTTTCTTTTTGGTACCTACACATTATCCTAGTGGCTATGCGCAGCATTTGTAGGTTACAAACCATGGTTTAGAACCTGCTATCTTTGTAGTAACTGCAAGGTGACTACTATTGAATCTATGATAGGTGGCAGTGTGATATAATCCTTCCTACTAATATTAAAAATGCGAAAGTTTGTGTGTATGTGCGTATGTTTGTTACTTCTTCACGCTCAAACGGCTACATCGATTTCGATGAAATTTGGTGTGGAGATAGTTTGAAACTGATTAACACATAGGTTACTTTTATTCAAAAATATAGGAAAAAGTATAGTTCCCGTGGGATAATTGAGGTAGCGGGAAAAGCGTAATCCACGCGGGTGGAACCGCAGGGCGCTACTAGTCATACATAACATCAATTAGTGCGTAATCCATTCAATTTAAATATTTGAAAGTGGAAGTTTGGCGAATACTTTTGGCTGTTCAAAGATGATAATTAAAGTCGCGGAATTAACACTAAATATGGAGTATTTAATATATTTTTGATATTATGGATTTCCGCAAAGTAGCCCCTGAATCTATAAACTAAGTGTGTTTCATTTTTTCAGGTACCAGTATTTATAATTCTTTTTTTCTAATCACTTCATACATTTTATTTTTGTTTTTGACTGAGCAGCTTGTATCTAAGAACGCTTTACGTTCGTATCCGGCCGGTTATTCATTCTCATTGGAGGGCATAAGGACGGACCTCCACTGGCTCGAGTCCCCCATCTACACCTACTAGGGACCCATATAATATTGACATATCACTCTATATCACATTATTTTCATAACTAGATTTACTATCCATAATATGTATAAACTCTGTATCAAGTACCAGGAGTTTAGGCTTGAAAAAAATTAATAAGATTTAGAGGGTTTCGGCCTAGTAAAGTACCTATTTTTTTTTAAATTTCAATTTATTTAAAGTTAGAACCGCATATGTACACGAATTAGACTAATGATAAAAATATGCAATACAATAATAAGGAAGTCAAAAAGTTACATAAAAAATGTCAAACATTAAATGTAAAATTATGGTACTACTAGCTGTGCCCCGTGGTTTCACTCGCGTGGGCTACGATTTTCTCGCTAACTTAACTATCCCATAATTATACATTTTTCGAGTTATGCAGGTTGACTTGAGGAGACTAAGATTTATTGATATCCAGTAAGATTAAGCTGGTTTCGTTTTAAGGTGGATGCGAGCCGCTTTCATCCGGTTCTTATGCAAATCAATGGAGGGGCCTATGTCCAGCTGTGGATGTCCTATGGCGGAGATGATGACGATGATGATAAGGCCAGTTAGTTACTCAAGTCGGCTATTTTGTTGTTTCGTAGCTTGAACTATACACACTGACATATCTGTTTTAATAATCCTACACCCCAACAATGGCGTGAGCTTCCGATGAAGGTAACACCGTTATTCAATTCCTAGAATGGTGGTAGAGTACTTTCGAGTACCTGCCTGGCTAGCTGCCACGCTCATATTAGAAAAACTGTCTCCAAACACATACTGTGTTTTGGCAGTAGTTCTGAGAGCCATTTAACACTCTAGATCTAGCGTGATTAAATCTTCGGCCACATCGTCACTGACCGTTAAGTGAGATAGTGGCCACACGTTACATTTATTATTATTAAAAAAAGATTAAAAAATCTTATCGCTTTGCTGCTGTAGTGGATATCAACTTTACGATAAGGCGCCATAAATTATTTTCTTTTGGCTTGAATTATGGCCTTCTTCGGCGACAGACCGTTGCTTGACGCATTTGATGGGGTGACATTATAATTTTATCCTTTTTACAAATATAGAGTATCTATTTTAGGTTAGTTAATGGAGAGCTAATTAAGCTAATGAAGTTGTGTGATTAAAACGAGACATGATTTAAATACAACTCATGGCCAGTTGTTGTTCACAGTCAATAGTGATAGTGCTAGTGCAAGATGTAGAAGTGCTGGTCTTCCACAGATTTTCTAGTTTTTCCGAACTAAGACCTAACACATAAATGAAAATACAGTCGAATTAAGAATTTGGTTTGGTTTTGTAGTCGGTTTAAAAATAAACAATCTCGTAGTTTACAAGTAAATGCGTTTTATTTGACACCCCACTGGAAGTGAAACAAAGATGGTAGAAAATCCTTTTGACGTGATAACGTTTTATAAATTGATGAATGCCAAGAAAAATAGTAACGTTCCGCGTAACGGTGAATGGTCAATGGTCAATGGTCAATGGTCAATGGTCAATGGTCAATGGTCAATGGTCAATGGTCAATGGTCAATGGTCAATGGTCAATGGTCAGTGGTCAATGGTCAATGGTCAATGGTCAATGGTCAATGGTCAATGGTCAATGGTCAATAATCAATGGTCAATGGTCAATGGTCAATGGTCAATGGTCAATGGTCAATGGTCAATGGTCAATGGTCAATGGTCAATGGTCAATGGTCAATGGTCAATGGTCATTGGTCAATGGTCAATGGTCAATGGTCAATGGTCAATGGTCAATGGTCAATGGTCAATGGTCAATGGTCAATGGTCAATCGTCAATGGTCAATGGTCAATGGTCAATGGTCAATGGTCAATGTCAATGTCAATGTCAATGTCAATGTCAAAGTCAAAGTCAAAGTCAAAGTCAAAGTCATACATGATTATGTCGTTATCACGTAAATCTATCGTCCGTAAACCGACTTTACAGACAACCAATTTTTTTTTTATAATGGGTTACATTTCAGGGAGTGTGACTAGGAACAACACGATTTTATTTTTATTTATTTTTACAAGTGACCAGGCGTGTATAACTATATGCCATCTTTACTTAGTAGATGTTAAGATCAAACAAGTAGAAATTTCAACGTTGTTCAATTTTCATCCCCCCACTGTAAGGATCATTATCACATCATTAGAATGGTATGAAATATACAAGAACTCAAAAAGGACGTAAGAACAAATAACTCATACTTATATTAGCGTTTTCTTAAAACTCGGATCTTAATATTCGTGCTTTTTTAAACTCTCATACTCCCGCTCTAGTCCCCCCTGTGTCTAGGGACGGATCGACACACACAATCACATCACACAAACATCCAAGACCAGGTCAAACACCTACACTCATCACATAAATGTTTGCCCCTAAGAAGCGAACCCGGGGCCTTGGAGACCCAGAACCAGAGACCCACTGACCACTGAGCCACTGCCATCATCAATATGTACTCAAAACTGCAATATACTCTCATATCAGAGTTGACCGGTTCGATTTTAGCCAACTGCGTTCTTTGAAGTATTGTTTTCGAGTGAATTGTATAAGCCTATCTACCAACCCGCATTGACCAGCGTGGCCAACAATCCTCAAACAGAAAGACTTATGTCCACCTGTGGGAACGGAATCTGCACCTGATGATGCTATGATGATATAAACATTGTGCGTGACTGTACCAGATTACAAAATTTAGCTATTAACAGACGATTCCGTTTCAATTCCGAAAATACTAAATGTCCGACTTTATTTTTACAACATGAAACGGATCCGGTACATGGACAACAGTTTGTGTTAACACGTTTTTTATGTTCATAGCCGGGTTAATGACAGAACTGTGTACACGTTTTATGATCAAAAAGGAATCGTCCTAATGTACAGTATTGAGCTATATGTGGTTATACATCACATCATACAGTCAGCAACGGAAATATCTTTCTTTTCTCAGCCATGTGCGTCCACTGCTAGACGTTTGCCTCCCCCATATAGGGAGGATTTGCCAATACTCTCCACGCTTGGCAGGCGGGTTGGCGAGCGCAGTATGATTTCCGATCCTCAGAAGGCGCTGCTGCCCACCTCCTGGTACGTTACCCCTTAGCCCCCACGGCACCCACGGGAAGAGATGGTGGAGTACTATTCTAGGCCGGTACCACCACGGCCATAAATATCTAATAACTATTAATTTAAATAAATATAATTTTTGGATAGGGACTTGATTCACAATGTTCATACAGTTTTGATCCAAAGGATTCTCTTCAGCAATTTGAACATCATCAAGCTTATAGTTTGTGCGACTTGCAGGTTTTGATAGTTTTCCTATGATTCCTACCTACTTTATAATACATTCAACAAAATTACCAAAAACTGGTATGATGCGGTTCTCGTCTATGATGGTTGCTCACATTATATAGTGAAAAAATAATGTCGACTTTTCGACTATATGATGTAAGCAATCGAGTAGTTAAATGTTCTTTATATAGGAAAGCATTTGATGTTTAGTTTGGGATTTCGTTCAATTGGTGTTTAGTTGTGTAATTTGTATTATTACTAGATATGGTGGCAGTACTTCCCCGGCCGAACTCTTACATAGAGTGCTAATACGGAAGCTACAAGAAGTGATTTATCCAAGGTATATATTAAACACATGAGAAGTGTGATTGCTGTATGCAACTGTACATTCTGTTGATTAAATTTGACACATTTGTCTCTGTCTAAATTAAAATGTCACTTAATGTGCAGACATGATTTGCCGACGCATATGTACAGATTTATTGTTCGACTCGTATTATTATGGCTGAAGCTGGCAACGATAACAGATGTGTGGAAAAAAAATACTATTATTATCCATCTTAGTCTGTATAATGCTCTAAAATTCCGAAGACCTGGTTGTAGTAACGCCTCTCAACATCGGGAATGGACTTCATATGTCATTAGGTATCTAAAGCCCATTGCCATTGCTCTTTTATTTATATCTTCACAAAGTTTGGTTGGAAGCCGCTTGCATCCAGCTTTAGTCTATGGCCTATTTACCATCCAAGGTCCTGCTGCGCTGCGTTTACCAATATAAAGATAGCCACTCACAACTCTCTTGAATCGGCCGATAAGGTCGAAATTAAAGCGTAATATTTGCATTGCTTACTATTTTATTTTATTTTCTTCGGAAAACATAAAGTGTTATATAACTAATGTAATAAAATATAAGTTTCTATACACCATTAAAAATTTTTCGCATACAAAACCTATAATAAGTTTGTTTGCTTGACAACGTATCACTTACGAATATAACAAATTAACAAAGTTAAATAAACAAAAAACAGATATTGTACAGCATAATATCCATTATAACGAACAAGACAGTTAGGGAACAGCACTAAACTAGTTTTAGGTCAATCTATTTCTAACTGCATTCGGAGAAGAATTGAACAGATCAAATTCCGCAAAGTTGTCCAGTCTGAAAACTATCGCGAGTTTCTTCCATAATTGTAATGTAACAAACCGACAAGGACTCACAGTTACGTGCTGAGGCTCGCGCTCGCCGCCTGACACGATCATAACTCCCAGATGAAGAACTACAAATAAGTTCGAAACTGGTCGGAGAGTAATTTTCCAGTGTTTACCACGTGAGTCCTAGTCGGTTTGTTACATTACAATTGTCCAGTCTGTTTACTATAAACGCAGATCTTATAAAAAAAGAGTTTTGTCTATAGTTGCTACAGCTCTGCGGGATGTGCAAATATGAGGGATGTCGCACGGGTCTAGACGGTGCGTTTATACCAATTTGAGATAGGTTTCCTAACCGTATTTGTGCTTCACTAATAAATACTTTGATATTGTTCTGAATGTTTACTTTTCAGATGATGTCTGGAAGCTGAAGAGTAGAGGATGTTGGTTTAAATATCATAATTAACTGTTCAATCATCTCTACTCGAATTTCATCGTCACTAAAGCCAATATTTTATCCACCGCGCTGTCATAAACGAAGTAACGAACGAACGAGTTCTTTCACTCATGTTTGCTTGTCGTTAATTAGATTACTACTAGGCGAGATTCAGTTACTGCCAGTCACATTCTCCAGTCTCCCACTTGGCCACCGCAAATTCATCATATGCTCGATAGGTGGCTAGAATTTCATACAAATGGATACAAAATTTGTCTACTTCACCGCCCCTAGTTTGTGCCAGAACAGGGGCGATAATTAGTGGGCTCGTGCTATTTCGAGCCCTTCCGACGGCTAAAAATGGCTTAATCAGTCAACTAGCATTCCTCTTTAACGGTCACATGAGAAAAGTATTATTTTGTGGACACAGACGAGTTATATAGGTAAAGAGTACCTATAGTTTTATAAGCTAGTAGTTTCTAGAATATTTTGGAAGTTAAGTATATAATACGTCCGAATGTTTCAAGGAAACAATTAGGCTACTATTTTGATTTGAACCCGACTACAGAATATCATCCTGTCGCTTTGCCATCTAAGCTATATCTGCACTCCACTGCGCGCACCGTCCGAATTTAATCCTTCATTGTTTTACTTAACATCTGATGGGATATTTTTCTTAGCGTCCTTCTACCTTTAATTGTAAAGTAAAAAGTTGCAGTGAACAGAAACATTTGGTTTTGACACATTATGAATATATAAAATACGGGAATTGCTAACATAGTAAGTCAGAGGGTTCCGACTTTAGTTTGCTGGTCTTAACTGGCTTACTAGGCGAACCGCGACCGCGTCTGCAAGCGCTCCTTACTCTCCTTGAAAAAGATCACCGAGAGTGGTCGAAAAAATAGTAGGAACCCTCTGAATTACCACAGAAGTAATTCTCGTCGTATATGTATATCAACCATATAAAACTAAATGATATACTTATGCAGATATTTAATATATTATTTATACTACTAGCAAATAGGTAGGTGCAATTTCTAATTTAATTTATGCTACTACAATTTATTTTATAGAAATTGTAAGAATCAATGCATGTCTATCTATGTCTAATAAAATTAAAGAACAAACAAAAACCTTCCAATTAACGAGAAAACCATCAAAATGCATAAAATAAAACTACAGCACATTTAAAAAGAGGTTTTTATTAAAAGTACAATACAAAATATAAGTTGGAATCGGGGCAGGCAGCCACGCTGTGGGTGAAAGAGCAAGCGATGAATGCGAAAACGAGAACTATCAGGGCAGACTTCGTTTTTAGATTTTCAAATATGCAACGCATTTTCATTTTCAAAAACGCAACACCTGAAGTATTTTTGTAACTGATGGCCTGTTTCAAAGATGGGCTTTTATACTTGTTCTATGTAATTTATGATAAGGATAAGTATGTGTGTTTTTTTTTTAGCAAATGTGTCTGCGCTTACTGCGGTTATGCCTCGAGTGGCACTGATAGTGATTATGTTGTTTAACCAAACTTAAATACTATTGGGAACTATTTCCCCGAATATATCCAAATTTAAACTATCCTATGATAGTTTTTATATGGTTACCATTAACTTCAAATATGTATGACTTATCAACAACAGTACTAAATATAAATCTTTTTATTAAAATTGCCACCAATTATATGCTATATAATGCGGAATCATATTAACGATATAATAATTATTATTATTCATTTATTCCAACTTTAAGTCATAGTCACATTTAGTCATTTGTATATCATCAGCAGCATTGCAATTCAACGTGGCAATGCTGCTAGCATTCTGGGCACGCTGCCAGCCGGTAGCGGGTTGGAACATATGAGTTATCTATAGGCTACCAATAGCTAGTGGATTGCTCAAATGTTATTGTAGTAGCTGCAGTATTGTAATTAGTTATTAGTGTTTTATTTTAATAAAGTCATTTGTAAGCAAAAGTGTTTAAAACTGACCAGCCAGTATTACTTTGTCCTTAGTACATATTTTACCTATACGTAGTCTAGTTAGATAGACACACTCACAAACCTCCAAGATAAACTCACGTATTCAAAAAGGCAGCCACGTTGAACAATTTGTCCTCACAGTTTGAATAACTCAATCTGACGTTCAAAGGGACAGTGGATGGATGGCCCTTCTCTCCCCAGATACGATACGTGCATCTTCCTTCCAGTTATTCAATTTGTTGCTCCACGTAGGGCGCAGATATAGCGATAGTAGATATGACAAAAATTAAGTGACGTCACATCTGTCTGATATCTTCCTATGCTGTGGCACACTAAACTTGATATTCAATCTTAATTCATTGATGTGTGTCATCATGTTAATAATAATATTTTACTAAATTATATGACACTGGATGCGCCCCGCGGTTTTACCCGCGTCGTGATGGTTGATGATGATGATGAAAAGTAGTCAATATGTTATTCCGGGACCTGAAGTATCAGGTACATAACAAATTTCATCCAAATCCGGTTTTACCCGCTTGGTGATGGAAAAAGGTGATAATGTAGTAAAAAATAAGCCTATGTGTTAATCCAGGGTATAAGCTGTCTCCATACTTATTTCCATCTGAATCCATCCAGCCGTTTAGGCGTGAAATACTAACAAACATACATCCACACATCCATACTCACAATTTTTTCCATTTATAATATGTATTAGTAGGATTCTACAATACATAAGTATTGTTGGTAAAATTTTGCTTGAAACTATGTTGTAGTGATGGTTGCAACTGAAATTATTTAATTAATTTTATTATTTAGTATATTATGTAGTAATGTATAGTTTTTATAGAAAACTTTATTAGATTCTACTATATGTACTTTACCAAATATAGTACTGTACAAGCATTGGTTGTAAAATGCACTCAACATTTAGAATACGCGAAAAATCACACGCATTTTTTATTTTGTCTTCTTTTGCAACTACAACGGAAGAATAAAATCAAGACTTTATACAGAAATATATTGGTAACAAAGGATTTTTTTGCGTAATATTTTCAATATTGTCTAAGACGAGAATGACAAAATTCGGCTTTAATTTAACATTCCGAAACAAACCCAGGCATTAAGGCAAATTGAACGTCAATGCGAAAGCTGTATGCCACATCCATCCACCCTAGCGAAGCATCCCCGCGGGAGCGAAGCCTCCGGCAGTCAGGGCGGCAGGCCCGGGATCGATCCGCCCAGTCGCGTGCCGCGCGCCATCTGAGCCAGACGCCCGCCCTCGAACTACCCGTGCGCGTTTAGGCGGGAAATCACCAAACATCGTACATTTGCGGACATAACATTGTCTAGTGCATAATAGTGAAAGTAAACTAGTTCAACGTATTTAATGGACTCTTTGAGGGTAATGCAAGTTTAACAAACTTATTTTGAGTATTTTTTATTCATTGGGGGTGATTGATAAACAAAAAACCAAAACAAAGTTTTTTAGTATTTTTCTAGTTTACATTTTCTGGGGGATTCATGATAAACAAGTATTGTATGCTTTTTTTTAAATATACCGTTTCTAGCACTTCCAGACCTATTAAAAGCTGAACCAGCAGTTGAGAAGCTATTTTATAGCCTCACTGCTTACACACGCTTAAAAAATAAACCTTATTTCAATGACGTTTTTATTATTTATCTAACAAATTTTATTAACGGAATATATCTTATTCTCTTACAAAGTTCTTGTTTCCGATTGAACCGCTCTCAAGCTTCCAGGTAATGTAAACAAAATTTGTCGCTATCCCTGAAAATAGGTTTCAGGTAATGTTTTCTTTTTCTACGAATAATTTCGCAACCGTCGTTAATCATATAATAATAATATTTATTGAAAAAGTTCATTTTACCACGTTGTATAGTTTGAGTTTGGCTACAGTGGATTATAAAATAAACTTTATAGTATAGAACAAGCATTTGTTACTTACTATGGTTCTTATTCATCTTTTAAATTAATCAATCAATAATTAAAAATATGAGTATAGATAACGTTTTTTAATCTGTGATGAATGTGATGTGTAAGTGTGATGAATAACGAAGACAAAAAATCAAATAAATTAAAAAATCACATTAATTTAAAAAATAATAATACAGATACAAATAAATTCTATAATCAGAACATTCCAATAATTCAGTACCGCCTAGTGTTCCATAGTGTCGAATTAGGGATACTCTATTGTAATAAGCATTTCTGTTTATAAAATAACTTGTTGAAGTCGGCACCATGATAGTTCACAAGAGTAACTATCATCACAGTATTGTGCTCATGGTACCGACTTTGATAAGTTATTACCGATTTTGATCGTTATTTTTTTATTTGAAAGTGTGTCTTTCCGTGTGGTCCCATTTAAATTTCAAGCATTAAAAATGCGTGCTTATATCTAGACGATATTATAGTAGCGGGTGAAGACATCGGTGAACATACCTACACCACAATGTCAATTGACCCCATGAGTAACAAAGGTTACTAAAATGAGTGGAAAAAAAAATTACCAATAAATGTTACCGACTTCAACACTCAAAAGTGTTAAATAATTTGTCGAAGTCGGTACCATGAGCACAATATTTTGATATCTAGTTACTTTTGAACTATCATGCTACCGATTTCAACAAATTATTTCACACTTTTGAGTGTTGAAGTCGGTTCCATTTTTTGGTAAAATTTTTTTTGAAGTCGTTTAGTTAGGACTCGATCATGATTACATGATAATCAATTAGTTGGGATGTTATCGTAAAAGTATTATTTATCCTATGTCCAAGAATATGTTAAAATTGTGATGTACTTGGTGAATAGTCGTAAAGTCGTGATTCCTGGAGTCGGGTGGCGTCAGGGCACGGCGCTCAGACGTGACTAGAAAACGCAGAAAGGCAGCCATTCATACATTTTGTATGATAAGTAGCAGCATTGTTGTGCGCGACACTTGGCGTAGATTAAGATAAAGTACATATAGAATGCCTTATTAGTATCTTATTTGAGTCTTACTAAATCTTAATGTAGTTTTTATTCCTTTTAAGCGTTTAATAGTTTTATTCACAGATCCGGAAATTAAGTACCAATTTCAGTCCTGTTGCCGCACTCAGACATTGAGAGCTTACAAAAAAATAATGAAATATTTTTTTTATTATAATAAATGCTGATGATTAAGATGTTCTTTTAGAAATACAAACGCAAATATCGTTAATAATATTCAGAGGTATTTTTTAAAACACTTAAGATTTTGAGATGTTTTATTTTTTTACTCGTGTCGCGAGGTTTAATAGTGTCTCATAAGCCAATAAAAAGAGTCAGCCTCGGAATTCGAGGTAATCTGTTTACTTGCAAAAATCTTTATCACGAAATGCGACAAATCGTCTCAAAAATGTCATGCATGAAAGTTTGTGTGTATGTGTGTATGTTTGTTGCCTCTTCACGATCAAACGGCTACACCGATTTCTATGATATTTGGTATGGAGATAGCTCATACCCTGGATTAACACATAGGTTTATTTTCATCATCACCATCATCACCGTTTTTTATGACCACGCGGGTACAACCGCGGGGCGCCGCTTGTTAGTTCATATAAGACATAGTCATATTATTATGTGGTGAAACCACTAGAATGACCGATAAAGTTTTTATAATTAGTAAATTGTTTTAAAACTTTAATATTTCTATAGACATTTGGAATAATAAATCAAAAAGAGTATTCTTAACAGATGGATTTCTAGAAGAATCTGATGAAAGTGAAAGATTCATAAAAGATATAGGAACATAGCAAGTGGAAGTCAGTGGTCTCTGTCTACCTTTAGGGGATAATGACAGAGTTTTAAGATGGCCTCAAGATCTTTGACGTAGCTCAAAGATTGTTGGCCTTAAGCAACATCCAGGACCATCCTCATAACGTGCCTTGACACACATAAAAGCGCTTTCCTATAAGAATACTACTAGCAGTTTTCCATTTATTATGTAACCTTAGAGTCCGTTGTATAATCCTGTTGATATACGGAGATCGTATAGGTTAAACTTAGCTCCAAGTTTTGTATTGCCATTTCAAAAACTGTACTTACAAAATGCGACAATAGGCAGCATCAACGCAATCAAACAAGACAGGGACTTAAAAATTGAAAAAAAAAAACCAAAAAATGCATTCAACTTCAACACTCAAAAGCGTGAAATAACATATGATGGTTCCAAAAGTAACAAAAAATATTGTGCTCATGCAATTTTTTTCACCCTTTTCAATGACCTTTGTTACTCACGGGATCTATTGTCATTGTGTATGTTTATTATGATTTTGATGAAATTTAAATGGGAAGCACTAGCTTTCAAATAAAAAAGAATCATCAAAATCGATTCACTCCGTCGAAAGTTCTATGGAAATACATACGTGTCGAATTAAAAACCTCCTCCTTTTTTTAAGTCGGTTAAAAATACACAAACTCAATTATCTCAAGTACATTATCGTACAACAAATTAAACCAAATTTCCAATTCGGTAGATCCAACCTGACACGCATTCACGGAACGCATTGTTCCATCAGGAACCAGGAGCTTGTCGGGTGATTAGTGCCCCCCTTTCACGTCTGTTTCACCCCCTCACATGAATGTACCAGTGTAGAGCACGAAATACTTGTACTGTGGTACGAAGCTGGTTTAAGGACTATCTTCTTCAAGTGTTAAATAGTCGAATAATAACATGCTTACTAATTATAGTCCGTATAGAATTGAGAACAAATTTGTATAGATATTTTTTTTTACATATTATAAGTTTGCGTTTGACAACTGTCTCACCTGATGTTAAGTGATGACGTTGTCTAGGATTTAGCACGCAAACCTAGAATGTACCTTTTCACTCGCGACTTGAAGACTCCAGGATTGTACATATCGGGAAACAAGGACTCGGGCAACGAGTATTTAAGTATCCGTTCATAGATAGACCTTAGAGCTAACTGTAGTGATCACCAACCTTTTATTAGATAGGTTTTATTTTAATTTCTTTTAGGCGCTCATTCACAATTACAAACGATTATTTCGATATACGACAGAACACAAAACTTGATCATAAAATATAAAGCAACATAAACAGCCTTATAGTGTTAAACAGATTTTAAAATATCTGCTAATTAATATAAATTTAACACTGTGATTAAGTATGTCAATTAACAAGCGTCCGAATTAATTTCAAATAGAATTGAAAATCCGTTTAAGTTGGTATTATACTGTAATTGTTTGATATAAATACTTGAACAACTTATTTATATTACAAAAGGAAGGCTTACAAGAATTTTTACGTAAGTATTATAGTGTATAATAAAAGTCAAATAAAAATATAAAAAAAGACAATAAAATTAAACAAACTCACATACTGAAAAACAAAATTTAAATATGTAATTAGAAGTCAACGAAATGTACCTTATATTATAACCAAGATTATCACATAGGTTACTTTTTCTTCCGAAAAAATTTATGGTTCCTCTAGGATACGACGAAACCCCGATAATATTATAAATGTGAAAGTAACTGTATATCTATTTCGTTTTAAATCCTAAACCTCTAAACCAATCTTGAAGAATGTGGGTACAGGATAGATGGCACCTTGGAGAAGGATATAGGCGCCAGTAATTATTATTATTATTAGTATTACTTATTGCTTAGGTATATTTATACTTTATTATCAGTATTAGTTAGGTAGCGGGAAAACCGTAATCCTCGCGGTTCAAAACGCGGGGCGCTGCTAGTATCAAATAAAAAAGAGGGTACTCTGAAGTGTACTAACGAGTATCGATACCTACTTTTCAACTCTATCTCAATATAATCCGGACCGCACGCAGCCCGCACACTTCGACTAAAGCTATTTATGTTGATAAGTTTAATAAACAGAATGAGCATTTGTAAATATTTTTTGTGAAAAATTTTAAACTTCGGAGATGGATTTATAAAGTCCAAACGTGAAAGGAAATTCCGCATAATGCTAGCACCATTGCTACCTTGAATAACAACCTATTTCGTTATAATATAAAATTGTAAAGAGATAAAAAACTGTAAGTGTGCTGTTTATGAAAAGTAAAAATGAACTAAAAATAATAAATATTATTATAATGATATAATAAACTAATAACGACTTGAAGACTCCAATCCTGGAGTCTTCAAGTCGCGAGTGAATAGGTACCTTCTAGGTTTGCGTGCTAAATCCTAGACAACGTCATCACTTAACATCAGGTGAGACAGTTGTCAAACGCAAACTTATAATATGTAAAAAAAAAAAAAAAAAAAAAAGAAAAGTAATTTCTGAAACTACGGAACCAATTTTGAAATTGTAACCAAGTTAAATCATTACCAAGTGGTTTCATGTCACTGCCAGGGGAAAAAGCCAAGACGTACGTCCTGTCTGGCACGGTACGACTAGATTAAAAAACTGTCACCAAACACACAGTGTACTCAGGCAACTGTGATTGAGCGTCAGTAAACATTGAAGGTAAATCTACGACCATATTTTCACTGACCACCAAGTAAAATAATCAACACTCACAAAGTCAAAAAATAAGTATATCGAAAATGATTAAAAACAAAAACACCCGCTTACAATCCAGAGTGCCGGCAGAAGGAAAAACTCGAAAATGATTGATGATATTAATGTAAAGTAGCCTATGTGTTATTCTGGGACCTAAAGTATCTACATATCAAATTTCATCCAAATCCGTTCAGCCGCTCTGGCGTGATTGAGTAACAAACATCCATTTATCCATCCATCAATTAAAAATGATGACGATTTTTTTTTAACGATGAAAGATTTCCATTTTATAATATCGTCGTCTTGATAACAATAATACTTTAACAAAACAACTTTATCAAATAAAACTAGCAACAAACGAAAATGTTCCTTCGTAACACATTTAACTTTAAATTCCAACGGCGGTCCTGACAATCTGACAATCGTACGATCTGACGCGAGTTTAACATTTTTTCCCCATACAAAAGTGCACACAAAGAAGTTTCCCGTCAAAAAACACTCGATATCCGTAAATCAATGAAAACAATTGCACGATTTCACAAACAAATTCTATTAATATATATTTGGACTATGTTGAAATCAATGAAACAGAAGAAAATCAGTTAATTAGTAGATTTTCTCAGAAATGTTGCAACCGGATACATCATGTACCGGCAACCGGGAGTAGAGACGGTTCTGTTCCGGCAGCTGAAAGCTACGGTCGGCTCATTAAGCTCACTGATAACTGTAGCTATCTGTACACACAATCTCCCCTAAACGATGAACTAGGTGCTATAGATAAGGAGGTTTAAAGGAATTGACGTTGGAGTTGATTACCTTTTCAAATTTATAAATCTATTAATAGAAGAAATATCTTTCTTTTGACACTTTGAACAATGTTTTGTTAAACTCTACAGCAGATATAGACAATTTTTTACTAGTCTCATTATAATTCAAAATAAGGTTAGGTAACTAATGAGGCGTGATTTTTTGGGCAACTACACAGCCCACAAACACCCCAGACCTGGGATATACACTAATACTCATCGCAAAAATGTTTGCCCCTGCCGGGATTCGAACCCAGGGCCCCGGACACAGACCCAGAAGTCATGTCACTGACCTCTGAGCCACGGCGACTGTTATTTAATTTGATTATTTTTATTTTTACTTTCTCTAATCAGAAAAATAATGTTATCCAAATAATAAATTTGATCATAATGTAAAACAAAACAATGTTTTATAATCTTTGAAATGATCAACTTTACTTAATGGATAATTTCATATCTAATAAATATGGCTGGTTCAATATCATTTTTCTTCTATGCAAGATGTTAATACCTTACTCTCTTCTTTATTATTTTCATTACGTCACAAATACTTTCTCAAAACATATTCGTGGTAGACACGCTGTACAATCAAACGTATCGATACCACTTCGATGACCTTTTCAACCCGCACAGAGCTTCTATTTGTAAGGGATTAGAGTATTCGGACCGCTGATACCCATCAAGAGATAATACCTGACGATATATAACCAGTAAGGACATCTCTAACTTCATAAAAACAGGCATCTTATTGAAGTAACTTCTAGGCGGAACTTATATTATTGTTTGGCAATAATATATTTTAGATAAAATAGACTTGTAGAAAGTATTATGTTAGCGGCATTAGCGGAGGGCCTAAAAAGACTAAACTGTAACGATTCTTGCAATGCAATCCTATTTGAAATTGAAATAAAATATTTTTACAAGCTAGATTTAGTTACTTAAGGTTTTCAGATGTAAACGAAACAATCAAAATTGATGAACACTTAAATACACAAAATTTAATGTTAATTTCGAGAGATAAAATTGTTCCAGGCTAGAATAAATCAATTAGACATATTAATTAGGTGCGATGTGTTATGAATGTTTCAAATATGGTATTGTTTTTACATATTTGCCCATACTGGCGCAATTAATATATTGTTCATTTGGATACCAATTCTATCAAAGTATAATCTTGATAGATATAATATTGGTCTGCGTTTGATATTGCCGTACGTTGGCATATAAAACTATGAGATCGTTTATAATAATAAATCGGTTTTCTGGTAGAAATATAAATGCTGATATGAATACGGCGATGATCACGGCTAGGTGATATCTTACTACCAAAATATTATGGTTATTATAATATTCCAGTTTACCTTATTTTAAAGGTATGAGTTAAGTTCCGTATTGTGGGGTGAACCCGATTGAAGCTCTGTAATCTTATGTATGAATGGTCATAGAGATTTGTTAGTGCTTGCGTTAGGATAAACGGAACTAATAATTAAACAATAGATTTAACTTATTTATGCATATTTACCTGATCGATTTGAAGAAGAATGAATTCTTCTCCTTCTAATATGGATCCTAAATTAATGCTGTTGGTCTTCCTCTGAAAGAAAAATAAATAAATAATAATGATTAAAAAAAAGATATTCATTCATTCATTCATCGCAGCTTTAGGACGTCCACTGCTGGATATATGCCTCCCCATATAGGGGGCACAGTATTGTTTCCTATCCTCAGAAGGCGCTGCTGCCCACCTCCTGATAAAGATACAATTAGGAGTTATTCATCAATTAATCATTAATTAATTATGACCAAATTAAAATTGCGTCGTCACCAAAGCAGACACCGGGGACGTAGCAGTCGACCAGTTGTGCATAAAGCTTTAGATAAAAAGGGAATGAAAAATCACATTCGTGAGAATATTATTCTGGGTATCTTCTTATTCTTATACGATTTGGGGGTGCTGAGTCCTGCACCGACGTCCCGCTTGGGGTGTATTGTGCATTCTCCCCGCCAGCCGTTACCCGAGCCATCCTAGCTCCTATAGCGGAGCATGGCCCTGGGTCGATTCTGGGTATCTTCAAGTCACTAGTGAATAGGTGTCTCTAGATAAGCGTGATCCATCGTAGACCGCATCATCACTTAACATCAGGTGAAACAGTGGTCAAACGCTAGCCCAATTTAAAAAAAAACATATTTATACATGTAAAGCTTTTGAAGTTAATTATTATTGATTTTTTATACTTTATTGAACAACCGTTTGATCAATATATCACTTGATGCTCAGTGACGATGTTGTCGTAGATGTGGTGATAGCTTTTCAAACTTGAGGGTGGTAGCTATCCAGACAGACACCCGAAAGCACCCGACCACTATGCAAAAAATTGCGATGAATAAATTGTTAAATACAAAATTAATGCAATACCTAAAGATTCGTAGTTGTTTAATATACATTGTTTCGACCTCTTTTGATTATGATGATCTCATATTATGGATTAAAATAACTTTAATAATGATCTTCTAATTAGAGCGAAAACACATGACAGAGCAAGCCTTTAAAAGGTTTACGTATCAGAAGTTACAACTCAGATATTAAGTGAATGCTACGTTTAAGATTATCTTAATGCCTACGTTGGTTTTCCTTATATAAATAAACTAGCTGCGCCCAGCGAATTTACCCACGTGGTGATGATTGATTACGATGATGATAAAAAGTAGCCTATGTGTTATTCCGAAATCTGGAGTATTTACATAGCAAATTTCATCTAAATCCATCCAGCCGTTTGATCGTGAAAGAGTAACAAGCATCCATATAAAATTTAAATAAATTAAAATTACATTAAACGGTATATTAGTATAAATACTAGTCAGGATCGATTATACTGTATTTATCTATGATTTTAACAAATGAACATCATTATTTATTCGTTCATTCACTGACCTACACGTATCGAACTCATTAATTAACGTAAATATTAAGTTTGCTCGATAAAGTTTATCATTAATTTAATTAATACGTTTGTGACGAATATTTAGAAATAATTTTGAAATGGTCTATAGATCTGCCATTAAAAAAAAATATATAGGCAAAATGAGGCGTTTTGACTGTAGCGTACTATTGACTTACTTGACGATATTGACGAATTGACGATACTTTGCATACTTTGACTGGCCGGTTGGCGCAGTTGGTAGCACTCTGCCTTCTGAGCCGCTGGTTCCGGGTTCGATTCCCGGACAGGTCAAACATTTGTGTGCATGAACATGTCTGTTTGACCTGTGTCTGGGTGTGTATATGTATATAAGTATATATATATATCAGTCATCAGGTTACCATAGCACAGGCTCTGCCTAGTTTGGGACCTGAAGACATTGTGTGAATGATAATAAAAAAAAAAATTAAAAAAAAAATACTATTTCAAAATTGTCAAGTTTGCATAGTAATCAGTATTAGTGCCGTAGATTACCCTAGATGTCGTTGTTTCGCGGACCCTCCGTACGTGATAATAACATAATTGGACATCAGCTGTCCTGTAGACTACACTTTCAGGGCATTTACATGTTAAACACGATGTTGGATGTATTATACTTAGAGGAATAACGCTAAAGTATATTATACACTAGTAGTGCCCCGCGGTTTCACCCGCGTTTGTTACGGTTTTCCCACTACCACAATTATCCCACGGGAACTATACTTTTTCCGAGATAAAAGTAGCCTGTGTATTTTTCCAGGGTCTAACCAATCTCCATACCAAATTTCATCGAAATCGGTGTAGCCGTTTGAGCGAGAAGAAGTAACAAACATACACACAAACTTTCGCCAAGATAACATTAGTAAGAAGATTAGAAGGCAAAAATACCACAAGACAAATATTATTATTACTCAACGTGTTTTTACCGAACAATTTAAAAGTAGAACTCATGTCTAAGGTATTTACAAGTATTTATTCTTACAGTCAAAGAACGTTAATCCAATGAGGCAGTCCAAACTACCTCCAAATACTTTTCTGATTTTCTCTCTCAAAATATTATCTGAAAAGGAACCAATGAACGAGATAAATATCAAATGGTGAAAGTGCATAGATAGCTATGGTACATACTTAGATTCGTCAAAGATACAACTTCTTTTTTATCTAAACTCACGCTCATAATTATTTTTACTTTATAATATTTATTTTTATTTTTATTTTCACTTTATAACATTATAATTGGTTTTAAATCTCGAGAGACGAGACGTTTCGACGAACGCACCGCACTCAAGATCCTGGCCAGTTGGCGCAGTTGGTCGGGTTCGATTCCCGGACAGGTCAAACATCTGTGTGTATGAACATGTCTGTTTGACCTGTGTCTGGGTGTGTATTTGTATATAACTAAATATATATATATAAGTATGTATATAAGTATATATCTGTCATCAGGTTACCATAGGCTTACAGGCTCTGCCTAGTTTGGGACCTGTGAACCTTGTGTGAATGTTGTCCCATATAAATAAAAAAAATGTATAATGAAGGCTTCCCGCAAAAGCCGAAACAATTGTCGATCGTCATGTCGACTACGTGTAAGTTTCTCGTTAACCCCGTTTTAAATATTATAAGATTCTCAATTTTTCTTAGGAGTTATTGAAAAATCCAACTTCAATAGGTAGAACGTTAATTTAGGTCCACGAGAGCGCAAGGCGGCATTGCCAATGCGTATTCATATTTAAGGCACGTGTTGATTGCATTTATTGTGTGCTTCAATGTATGTATGTGTGCGTATATCGTAATTATGAATGTAGTACATAAATAAAGATGTAATCACTTCTTATTACACGCTCGTAAAATATCACAAGCACTCATTAGACGGTCGTAACAGTATTGTACTAAACACATTTGATTTATAAGGCAGCAGATTTTATTGTTACAGAATTTGTTGTGAGAAATTCGGTAACTGATTGAACATTCAACATTCGTTCATTTGAATTTACAGTTTTCGTGGTTGGGTATTGGTATATATATATATATATATATATAGGTATAGATATAGATATATACGTTTATGTTATGAGAGTTAAAGTAAATTATTCATGTTTTTTTCCCATTGAGGGCTTCCCAGGTGCCGATAATATTACAGAGGCTTGCGGTGCTGGGTGATTGCAGGCAGAGAGGGCATGACAAATCCTGATTTAAAATATTACAAACCACGTTTTTAATTTCACATTTGTCGTTACCGCGAGAATTTTGATAAAGCAGAAATATGGTCATTCGAAAATATTAATAACTACTAAATTGGCAATGAATTCAAAATTTCAATCAATTAGAATTAACTTTTATGAACTGTTTCCATAAGTAGTAGTATTTTTTTAAGTTAATGCATGTAGGATTTTAGGACTTTCAACAAGATAAGCTGAAAAGACGCAAAATTGTATATTTAGCTAATGGTCAGGTCCTAATTAATTATGTAAATGATGAACTAGTGTGTCCGATAAAACTATGAAACTACGTAAACAATTGTCACTTATAAGTCTCGTGGCGTCCCGTTTTGCGGTGTTGAAATTTCTAAAGTTTTTAATTTTTTGCATTTTCTGAACATTTGTTGAAATCTGTTATTCAAACTAACTATAACTTTTGTAACAAAAATGTATTTATGGTTGGTTTAATATAAAAATCAGCCACTTAAATTTAAATTTATCAAAACGCGTGTAAAAGAAGTGAATTAAAATTCTAATATAAGCTATATGTGCATAAATCAGCAATTTTATGATTTGACCCCACAATGGTCTATAAGAAATACAAATATATAATAGAATGTGTCCCTGAATCGGGCGCTCCAGCAGTTTAGTAAGAAATACTGTACAGGAAATAAAGAGGTTTTACATTTTATTCTCACCAAAAATCAGGCACAAAATAAGACATACCCCTTAATAAATCAAATGCATCCTACTTACCCACTGAGCCAGAACAATAACTCATAACCGAGCGCGATGTCGCGGGCTACCGCTCCACCTACCTACTTATGACGGTTGTGTAACAGAGGAAGCAGAGACAGTACATAAGTTCTGAAAACAACTATGCTCTACAAAGTACAGAAAACTGCTTCTTCATTCCAACATTACAAAAATCTTTTAAAACAAGTGTGAACGTATTCTGTTCAGATTGGAGACTTTGTGGTAAAGAGTGAGGTCAGAAATAATAACAGACGAGCGTGTAAAAAAAAGCTAAAGCAAGAAAAATATGCAGGGATATAATAAAATAAGCAAAGCTAGTGGGAGTCCGTGAGCAGTCCAAGAACTATGTACATATATTACAATACAGTTAAATAAGTGTGGCCTGTTAAGAGTGGGCTTAATAAAAGTATAATTTAACTAAGCATCTCAACTAATAGCTATGCAATGCTATTTACTATACTCAGTCATAAATTAAATCGGCAGTTAATCAAGAAAGTAAATATTATAATATTAAAAAAATATTATTTTTAATTTTTTTTTTCTTATGTTC
Organism: Apeira syringaria; assembly: GCA_934044485.1. Taxonomy (NCBI): domain Eukaryota; kingdom Metazoa; phylum Arthropoda; class Insecta; order Lepidoptera; family Geometridae; genus Apeira; species Apeira syringaria. The sequence continues at coordinate 2,998,462 of OW203662.1, forward strand.
CTCCTCCGCTGTTTATAATCCTCATTATTTACTCGTGAAAAACTCTAACAATAATTTTCTACGAATGAATGCGACCCATCTCGCTCCATATTAAAAAATAATAATAGATCGACCGTATCGAATCGGACCGACCGAGTGTATCGATCTACTCTCAAGCTAATCAACAGTATAAATAAATAATAGTATGTCAAGTGTTGACAAGCTTACGTCCCTTATATACTAGCATGCACAGTGCAAGCTTCGGTACCGTTTGTATTTATACACAGCGCGGTAAAGTTATTCCATAGGGTCCCTCGGGTAGTGTAACTTAATTCGCTTTCACTTGACACGACTGCTTAATTAAGCTGTGGGGTGCTTAGTTTTGAGCTACGAAAGGTGAGCTACTTTACATAAGTTTGGAATCTTAAAGTTTGCTTTCTAAATGCAAAATAAATACATAACATACTTAACAAAACATACACTAATTTAGTCTTCAAATTAATGTCAATACTGCTACTTAAAGCTTTATCATTTGCTAAATAGACATTTTTTAATATCAGCTTAGGTTGAAATACTTAAACTTAAAAAAAATACTGCTTACTTATGAAAACAGTTCATACAATGGAATTTGATAACGGTGTTACCTTCCCCGGAAGCTCAAGCCGTTGGTGGAGATCGAACCAGCGTCCGTTAGTTTTTTTTATTTTTATTATTACACTTAAACCCCCGCACTAGGATTCCCTGTATCGCAGGAGGCTTGGACACACACACATTCACAGCACACAAACATCCAAGACCCGGGACAAACACCTACACTCATCGCACAAATGTTCGCCCCTGCCGGGATTCGAACCCAGGGTCCCGGAGACACAGTAGTCATGTCACTGACACTAACCACTGCGCCACGGCGACCATCGAGTTTGAAAGCCGACCCTCCTACCGCTGAGCTATCATCGCTTCGAACAGCACTAACATGAAATCAATTGTTCACGACAGAGTAAGGGTTAAAAAATACTTTGAACATAATTGATAAATTATCAAAATGTTTTAGAACTTACATTAATATTTTAAATAAAAATGAACCACATATTTGCCTGGCCACATTTTGGTTGCCTGAAAGAAATCGATTTAAGCGATAAGGCCGCCCTTTGTATCACTGTATTTATATTTGTTTGTTTGTTTTCTTTATGTGTGTGGTTTTGAAATAGTGTGCAAATAAAGAGTTTTCTATCTATCTATCTATCTATTATCCACTTTTAGATTGCTCGTGTTATATTACAAATGATTATCTTCTATTTCAAGCTCCAGCCAACCATAAAATAGCACCAAAACCATCAAAGACGTGAGACGGCTGTTATTTACCGGGTACACTGAGTATTTCCGAATACAATAAGATAGTGTTAAAAATAAACATGCGGGTAGATTCAAGTTCGCGCTAAGCATGGGGAGCAATCTATTTTTGATTCAGAACCGTGTAGACATTAGTTCTATTTTATTTTGTTGACATCTAACGAACGTACGTGGTCAGGTCAGTGAACTTTGTCGGAATACCGGAAGATGAGTACCTATACTATAAACAGGGTTTTCTCTAAACGCATTTTTATAATGAATGGGGTTCGCAGCAAGACGGGGTAGTTAGAGATATATACCATTGATGTAGTTTTATATACAGTCGTGGTCAACTAATTAGGGATATTCAAGATAGTGAAGGGCTATAACCGGGTATGTACATATAAATATAAAACCCTATTGATTTCTCAGCACCTATTATTTGCATAATGTGGTCCGATTATTATGCTATAAATGGCTGTAAATAAAAGATTAAATAAATAGAAAAAGTATTTGATATCAAAGATTAAACATGTATAAATATTAAGGTACAATTCTGTAGTGGACATTTAATTAAGGACAGTAAAGTAAAATGAAAAATACAGTTAAACAAAACTTATAATCTGCAGTGTTATAATATCTTTAACAGCTCTATTTTAATACGTGTAAAATCAGTACCCAGTAGCAAAACCTTTGTTAGTAATTACCGCTTGACACCGATGTGGCATAGACATTATCAGTTTCTGACATGTTTTGACAGGAATGTTTACCCATGCCTCACAAAAAGCTTCATGAAGTTCATCCAAATTTGTATTACGATAAGTGGCAACTTTTTTCTTGATTTCGTGCCAAAGGTGCTCAATTGGGTTGAGGTCCGGGCTATTTGCTGGCCAATCTAGCACCGATACAGACTGACTGGTAAGAAACGACTTGACTGAATGGGCGGTATGTTTCGGGTCGTTATCCTGCTAAAACGTCCATATAATAGGGAGATGCTCCTCAGCATAGGGAAGCATAGTTTCTTCCAATATTGCCTTGTATTGATGTTGGTCTAAGTTACCCTGAACTTTCCTCACAGGTCCCACTCCACGTCCAGAAAATGAACCCCACATTTTAATGTTTCCACCGCCATGTTTCACCTGTTTTTTTGTGAATCTTGGATTCATTTCCGCTTTTACAGGACGCCGTACATATTGCCTTCCATCTGAAGAAATCAAATTAACCTTGGTCTCATCAGAGAAAAGTACATGTTGCCATTGGGCGTAGGTCCAATGTCCATATTTACGTGCAAACGCCAAACGAGCATTTCTATGTTCTTTCTTCAACAACGGTACTTTGCGAGCCACTCTTCCGAACAACCCTGCTTCTACCAAACGTCGTCGAACGGTCCTCCCAGATACACCGGCTCTTTCGTTTGCCCCAAACACTTCGTGTTTCATTAAAATAGAGCCTAGAAACGGATCTTTCTTAGCTAACCTGGTTATCATTCTATCTTCTTGCGGAGTCGTTTTTCTCGATCTTTTTGTTCTGGACACATTTAAAGCTGTGTTATAGCGCTTGAAATGTTGCACTGCATTGCATATCATAGTTTTTGAACAATTTAAATGTTGTGCTATCCTTCGGTATGACCAACCACGCTCGACAAACTTCATGATAATTTTTCGTAGTGTTGGATCGCAACTTTTATTTTTGCCCATTTTTCTTCAAAATAATTATCAAAACTTAAAATAAAAAATCTGGATTGCCGCCAAAACGTCCACGAAACAATAAGAAAAGAAACAAAAAAATATTAAAATTCCAATTTTGAAATTAGAACGCAATACCTCAGTGTCCCTAATTAAATGGCCAGCCAGCATTCTTTGAACAAAGAGCACTATGATAATTTATCAGCTATACTGTAAAGAGGTTTAATATTTAAGAAGTTGTTATTGTTTGTATAATCGCGCACATAAATGACTAATTACACTTACATGTAAAAGATATGGAATATTGTTAAGACTCGTTGGAAAATAAAAAAATAATTCACAATTTGGCTTAACTAGAGATTGTCCCTAATTAGTTGACCACGACTGTATATCCAGACATATTAACCCCACATACATGTATTTATTTATTTATTTCTTAAAGTTAACATTGTTAGTATTAAATCTCAAAAGAATACACAGTTAAACTGGAGTTTTAAGGCAGTAACAGATATGGTACAATTTATCATAAGTACAATCAACACAGTATCACCATTACCAATTAATTAAACAAAACGTTTCAGTACATAGCAGCGTAGTAGGATAGCCATGTGTTACACTGCTAGGCCACTTCCTAGATAAATCTGATATTGAGTAAGATAATTTTATTATCAAATTCATAGAGAGGCGGTAGGGACTATATAGCTTTCGCCTTCCAGTGTGTTCGGGCAACACTGTTTCATCATAAATAAACTCTAGGTATCCTCAAGTCACTAGTGAATAGGTATTTTCTGGGCAGGCGTGTTCCACCATCACCACTTAACATCAGGTGAGATAGCGGTAAACACTTGCTCATTCCCAATAAACCAAAACTGTGAAGTAACCTTGAGAGCCAGTAAATTCTAAATTAAGTGTTATATTCACATTGTCACATTGAAGATCAAGTGTTACAAGGATAGACTTATAAAAAATTAAATACATAATTTCTTCCGAAAGCAATATGTGTGTTTGAAATAGAGTTGATATTATGGCGAGGATCTAACGGCTGGCACTCGACACCCATAAGACAATCATTGCTTGATAGATTTTACCTAGAAATTTGTATAGACTTGAACTATTAGAAAATAAGAACGATCTTTATGACCACACTTACTAAAGTGTGGTCATAAAGATCGTTCTTATTTTCTCTTATCTTCTCTTGTATCTACCACTTATTATGAGTACTAACTCATAATAAGTGGTAGATTATTATACAAGAGGCGAAAATGACCCATACGAGGTAGTTTTACGTAAATAGAAACCGAGTGAGAGAGAGAGAAATTAAAATGCTACTAATATTATACATGCGAAAATGTATGTGTATGTTTGTTATCTCTGCATGCTCAAACGGCTACACCGATTTCGATGAGATTTGGTATGGAGATAGCTTATTAACACATAGGTTTATTTTCATCATCACCAACATCACCGTTTTTCATCACCATGCAGGCACAACTACGGGGCGCCGCTAGTTATTCAATATATTAAGACTTGTTTTCTGTAGCTGCAACTTGATACACGCATTCTAACAAAGAGATCGCCACTTTTAGTTCCATTTTCAAAAATGAATTTACGGCAAAGTGAAGTTGGCTATGTGATGCAAGAAGTCAGAATTTCATACCTAATATAGATTTTTTCATTTTTGTGGGATCAATGGCTACACACAATTATTATTTTTAAAATTACCTTAGCCCCTAGGGATAAATATGCTATTCTAGCCCCGTTCTGGTACGATAAAATTACGGACTTATAGCGTAGTAAAAGGAGAATAAAACATTTTTGAGAATATATGAAGCAACCACATTTAAAATATTTTCATTCATAGCACGGCTTCGTGCAGGTCAAGTAGTCTCCCTTTGTCAAATTCGTCATGTCATCAAAATGTAATAATTCCCCTACCCCAAGAAGGGAATCGGAAAGCTATTTACAAAGAAACCGGCGACATGTGGGGAGAGTGCCCATTTTCTTGACTAAATGAGGAAATCTAACCGACTGCAGACGGATTGCTTGATATCGATTTTGTTAAGCCTTTAATGACGCTTGGATGTGTTCCTTTGAAAATAACCTACTTATATCGACGTTAAATCAATTAGATCATAGGTATTTACACAATACGGATTTCCAAATAGATATAACAACTTAAAATAAAATGGAATTGGATAATATTTGTTGCTCGAAAAGTACTAATCCCACTAATATTGCCGAATATTGCCGCCCATATTACCCCATTAATGGCCATCCTTTTAAATGTTACTCCACATTGTGGCAGTGGCCATCAATAGCAGGCTAGATACTGCTCGCTCACTTTTCTACGCGAGCTGTCTTCCCCTATAATTATAGTGACACTTAGCATTTGTTTTACTATAGCATTATTTTAGTTTCTTGTATCAGTGTACATTATGTTGGGGTTCAAATAAATAAATAATATAAATATCAATGGAAATTCTACGGATGTCTAGTTGGAGTCGGTTGAAATAGCTTCTTAAATATCTCATTATATAATTATTATTTTTTTACAGTGCCGATGCTTTTATTACAATTAAATACCAATAACTTATTACAATACTGCAGCTACTACAATAACATTTGAGCAATCCACTAGCTATTGGTAGCCTATAGATAACTCAAATGCTCTAACTCGTTATCGGCTCACAGCGTGCCCAGAATGATAGCAGCATTGCCACGTAGAACTGCAATGCTGATTCGTTAAGCCAAATAATATGTGCCAGCATTTTTGTCACGCGTCGCATCGATCACGTTCGATCGTTGCGACGCGTGACCAAAATGCTTTGATAAGTTTTTTTATAATTAACAACCATTTGCTTAATACATAATTGTGATTATTTTCAACTTATTTTTTTAAATTACTATATGTCTAATAAACTTTTACAAAATACTACATGACAATAGTTCATAAGACTTAATTCCGATTGAACAAAATATGATTTAATTTGCAAATTTATTAGTGAAAAATATTTTCTAGCGACCAAAATTTTCCTTTATCAACAGTTCTTTCGTCAACGACAAATTCGCTTGAACTACGTAAAATACGAAAAAAAAGGAAATGAAATAGTCTGATTTTTTTAGACCCTACAACGTTATCTGTAAAGTACCTTTTTGCCTACCTGTAAACACCCGCCAGCCTCTGTTATGTCATCGGCACCAGTTAAGCCCTTAAAAAAACTGGTTGATGTTTGAAGCGAGGGAATAGTCCAACTTCTCATATCTGTATTGGTACGTTTAGTAAATCGTATTATATTGGAGTTGCGAATGACCCCTACGTCCCTCGCATTAATACCTTTGTAAATGGTTACTTCTTAACTTGCCCGCTCGAGGGACGGTCTCGTCTTTAGCTTTTATACAGGGTGTAGAAATATATCGTAGATATATACATAGAGCTACGTAGTATCACACAACGCCGTGGCGTGGTGGTACCGGTCTAGAATAGTACTACTCCATCTCTTCCCGTGGGTGCCGTAAGAGTCCGCTCACGTACCAGAAGGTGGTCAGCAGCGACTTCTGAGGATTGGAAATCATACTGCGCTCGCCAACCCGCCTGCCAAGCGTGGCAAGTATTGGCAAATCCTCCCTATATGGGGAGGCATATGTCCAGCATTTGACTCAACGTTGTCATTCAACGTGGCAATGCTGCTAGCATTCTGGGCACGCTGCCAGCCGGTAGCGGGTTAGAACATTTGAGTTATCTATAGGCTACCAATAGCTAGTGGATTGCCTAAATGTTATTGTAGTAGCTGCAGTATTGTAATTAGTTATTAGTGTTTTATTTTAATAAAGGCATTTGCCCCAAGAATATAAAAAAAAAATTAGAATATTGTGATATACTAGCCACCAATTGTCCTTCTATATTTTTTGTGTATGTCACGTTTATTGATTTGTTTTGTAATTACTGGTACACTGGTTACAATGGTTTAAAATTGTTATACTATGTGGCTTGTTAAGATTTTCATTTGTATTGCTACGCTTAGAGAAAGTAGTAATACTTTGACCTCCGACAGACATACATGATCACACAGAAATAATTCATTTAAAAAATATATTCAATATGTTTGAGTTCACATCTCAAACTCCCACTATAAAGTCGTATGTATACTTTGTTACTATATTTGTTCGTAGTACAACTACACTTTTTATTACTTCATGAGCCATAGCGTGTGAAGTGCGTGTCAACAAAGTAGAGGGTAGCTCTGCCATTATTACTGGTTTTTATAATTTTACGACATTTCCATTGTTTAGGAAATAACCTAGTAAAAAACAGGAAATAAATCTTTACATAGTAATGGCTTTATTAAATAATTTCTGTGTTGCCTAGTAAGTTTTCAACGGTTTATTTAATATCTGCATGTCTGGAGTGTTTTATATTATAGTGAACGTGAGTGTAGATAAACGTATAAAAAAAATATTGACTGAATTATAATTCACGTAATTAGCTAAAACATAATTTAATCTTTACACATATGTACGTAACTATTCTTTAGAATGAAAATCCAAACGTTTTAGGATAGAAAGTAAACAAAAATGTACATGACTTCTGAAACTTTCTTCCATTGCTCCAGAAAACACAGCCTACTTTGAAACCCTGTAAGCCCATGACAAATCATGCAATTTTTGAGATTCATTGGCACAATGAAATTTCAGCTTTGTCACTAATAGAACAAGATCAAAAGTGGTTGAATTGGGAAGTTTGTAAAGGCTGTTAGGGAGGCAATGTTTACCCACAAGCGATCGATAGGGCAGAGTAGAACCTCCGCGTGAAAATTGCAACTCGTCCCAAATATGATAGAATTACTAGAACTGGCGACTGAGTTAATACAAAATATGAAGCGGTGTTTCAGCGACTGTCAAACTGACAAATGCTGGTTCGATCCCCACTATCGGCTTGAGATTAATGAAGGCAACACCGTTATCAAATACGCATCACGATTGTAGGGTACTTTAGTGTACCTGTCTGGCTAGCTATCACCATCAAGTTTGAAAAACTGTCACAGAACACATAGTGTGTTCTTGAGAGCCAAGAAACATCAAGATTCAGCGTGATTAAATTCGAACACATCATCACTGACTACCCCGTGAGATAATGGGCAAACGCTAAACCCATAAACTATAACAAAGAGTCTAGGTTTATTTTAGATGACTGTCTTACCGAGTTATCTATTTCAGATGAGGTTTCAAGCACACCATTTCACGTCGTTCAATGTGTTGGGACTATCTTACATTCTATTTTGATACAATCTTTGTCTTTGAGTTTTGTAGCCGCTGCCTGCCTGTCCCTTCCATAGGTGGCGTGCGTAGCCACTAAGGTGTAGAGTGACCCAAAGTGCAATTACCTTCGCAGAGTACTCTAACTGCTTTGAAAGTCCTTTATGACATATCTGCCGCCACCCCGGCCTCATTCGAGTAAAAACTTTCAAAATTAATAACAATAAGGATTGTAAATTTTACGAAATTATAATATAACCTATGTCACCCGGGGATAGTGTACCTTCCACAGTGAAAGATTTGTTCAAATCTGTGCCATAGTTTCAAAGTCTTTTCAATACAAACAAACAATCGAATCTTTCCTCTTTATAATATTAGTATAACAACAGACCAGTCAATGCGGTATACTTATTTTCAAGATTTTTTTTATTAATAATGGTGCAAACATTTCAACTTTACAAACAAAATTGCCTTAACTTTTTTTAACAGAAACTTTAAATAGGTCTAATATACCTAGGTTAATACAAGAATATTAATAAAACTGTAAAAATCTTTAAAAACAGAATTTATTTAGACACAATGAAATAGTTACCTAAGCACGCTGATTTTGAGATTATTCAAATTAGAACCAATAAAAATAGATGTTTTTTGCAAAATGACACTTCTAGTTAATACCTCAGGTAAAGTTCTATCTCTTATAGTTTACGGAACCCCGTATCTATTCGAGGGGACGTGAAATTATTCAGCTCCGTTTATTTTGCTTCTTTTCACGTTGATTTTTTTGGATCTCAAAGAAATTGCGGATCGATTCACCTGCAAACGTTTTACCGGACGATTTCATTGAAGAGATTTATCTTATAACTAAAACATCAGAAGGAATTTCACCCTTTGAAGCCCAATATTAAACGCTCTTGAAATAAGGTTTATTGAGATTTATTTGAATTATTAACTTATTTAAGATGAATTACATTGTGTATTGCAGAGTCATTAGTGATAATATTTTAATGAATGATGTGGAGTTAAATAGTTAATACATTGCAACTTAATATTTTGCATGCAGTTTGCATTAATTATATTCAAGTGTTTAAGATAGCTATTAAAGTCTTTTATATAAGTGACAAAAGAAAAAAATCCATTAATGGAATGATATGGCAAGAAAATACATGGAGCGACGTTTCTCAAAATCGCACCACACGACCATACCGGCTAGTTTCAAAGTGCCTGAACCTTGTGAATTCTACAATAAAGCTACGCCATTTGTCCAACGAACGCTTCTTTTCGTTGCTGATGAGACTACCGGCCCTAAATCAGTTGAAAGCGACAATGGCAAGGAAAACGAGGAGCGAGAATGCGAAGAAACGCCCGCATCAACGTCTAAGCCGGAAGAGCAAGAAAAATCACCAAAAAAGAGCTCATTTTTCTTCTCCCCTTCGAAAAGTTGCAAGCACGGTCGCAGCTTTTTCCGGCTTCAGACGAGCCCCAAGAAGTCGAAGGAAGCGGAGGTAGCAACGGGGCCTAAGGCAGTGGCGGCGGGAGGGGGGCTTATCAGCTATGCTCCCGGGTGGTCGTTGAAAGGCGAACACCTTATGAAGTGGCAGGAATCCGGAAAGACTACCATTGAGGTGAGTGTTTTAACCTTATAGGTTATCAAGAAAAACATAAATTGCTATTTTGTTCCTATTTTCTGTCTTCTTTTGTCTTACCTGAATTTAAAAATGCCGAGAATAAAACTGATCATTTCGTGTCACGTACAACGTCGATTACTTTTTATTTAAAAGTATAGAATACAAAGTGAAAAATGAGAAACCTCTTTTTTCGCGTATTAGGGTTATCTGTTTCGATTCCTGTTATACCTGGATATACGCTAGCTTGTTGAGTAAATACATGAATTGAGTTGTTTTATATGAAAAATCGAAAATCACATATGATACAGAACATAGTGTTCTTTATATATTCACATGTTTCATTTTAGTTCCCAAAACTCAGCGTTTTAAATATTATCTCTATTGAACCAGATAATTGAGAATGGTTTGTTTATCTTAACAAAAGGTAAAAAAACTACGTTCATACAGGTGTAGTATTTTTTTAAATAAAATATTAATGAAAATCAAATCTCATCAAATCAAGGCAAGGGTGTCAAAAGGTTGCTTTTAAGTAGAAAAAAAAATTCTCAATATAAGCGTGCCCTCAGGTAAAATCGCTCGACGAGGGTTGTTGCTGTTGTGTCTTACAAGCTTTAAATTTCATTTAATTTTACTTGGTAAGACTAATGTAGCTTTATGAGATTTTACATGGTAAGACTAATGTAGCTTTATGAGATTTTACATGGTAAGACTAATGTAGCTTTATGAGATTTTACATGGTAAGACTAATGTAGCTTTATGAGACTTGTTTTTACTCCTACTTTTATGTGAAATCCAAGTTCAGGCACAGGATCTGTACCTAACCATTTTACTTATACACAATATTACATTATAATGAGCTCTCTAGTTTTGTATTAAAACTTTTAGAATGTGGTCTGTGTAGAAAAAGCGAATATTTTCAACAATTATAATATGTACCGTGCTTTTTATTTGTTTAGCTCCTGTACTACATCACTATCCGAGAACTACACCAATGCCTCATAGTGTAAAGCTACAAAAATAATATAAGAAGTATCTTTTAAAATATTATTTTTCTACCAATCTACCATTCCAGCCCTATTAAAAAACAAATATTTTAGTAAAATATACTTCTTATAATATTTTTGTAGCTTTACACTGTGAGGCATTGGTTTAATTAATCTTGTATAGTATTTCAATTATGCCAATAACAATATACCTCTCTATATATATAAAATATTAGAAATGCGAATGTTTGCGTCCATGCGTGTAAGTGTGTATGTGTGTATGTTTGTTACCTCTTCGCGCTCAAACGGCTACACCGATTTCGATGAAATTTGCTAAGGAGATAGTTTAAGCCCTGGATTAAGTAAAGAATAAAGTAAAGTATAGTTCCCGTGGGATAATTGAGGTAGCGGGAAAACCGTAATCCACTTCGGTGAAACCGCGGGGCGATACTAATAATATATAATACGGCGTAAAGGTCACCGTGGCTCAGTGGTCAGTTACACGGCTTCCGGCTCTCCGGGGCCCTAGGTTTGAATCCCGGCAGGGTCATGATATTTATGCGATCAGTGAAGGTGTATGTCCCGGGTCTTGGATGGTGATGTGCTTTGATTGTGTATGTCCATCCCGCGATAAAGGGAATCCCATTGCGGGCGTTTGAGTGTGAAAAGAAATAGTCCTCCCTTCAGTCATGCAGGCGTCTCCACGCACCCAATGTTTTCGAGCTAATTTATCGTGTTTGCGAATATTACCCGATTCTTTCCGACGCTTAGCCCGCTATAATAATATGGGCGCATTACTCGGCTCGCCACCCTCAGTTTTCTTCAACATTCCCACTTTTCTCCACCGATGCGGAAAAGTGGGGAGGCGCTCACCGATAGCCTTTTATATCTGTGTAATGCGAAATTATTGACTTGTCTATTTGCTCAACAACTTCTTAATCGCTGTGAACACTTTAACTTAAGGTGTTGTTAGAACGGTTTTTTGTATTGCTAGCATCCGGTGGTATTTGTACAGCGGTGATGGAATGCGGGATATATCATTTAGTTAAGAAGAATATCGAATATATAGGTTGGAAGAAGAAGGGCCGGTTGGAAGCGGCCCGCATCCAGCCCTTGCCTGCGATCTTAGTCAGGTCGTCTGTCCACCTGGTCGGTGACCGTCTTATGGTGCGCTTGCCAGTCCGTGGTATCCAGTCGAGAACCTTTCGACCCCAACGGTCATCAATTTTATGAGTTCAGAAATAAATTTTATCAGCTTTAACTCAATGATATATCAATCGACGATACGTCAATAGATACGTGTCGATTGACACATTTTGATAACACATTGCTTACAAATGTGATATAAACAACTTAAACCGGTCTAATGGCATAATTATCTTATTTCATTCCAATCTCGAAATTTCGTAAATAATTGATTTTTTTTTTTCTTGATCTTGAAGTACTTACGCTTCGGCTTTAAAATAACATACTTCCATCCTTACATCCTTTTACTTTGTTTAAAGAGAAATGTTTCAGTAAGCAGGCGAAAATAATATGTTTTATTTTTATATGATTTCACAGAATAAAACTCTTTATTGGAACTTGAACAAAAGAACAAATGATAAAGAAAGCACTATGGTGTCTGCAAAAGTGTTTTTGCGAAAAAATGGTGTTTCACATATTAATACCGTAGCACAGTACCCAGCTAAAGTTTTAGAAACTAACATATAGTTTTAGATATTTTAGCCTGCTAACCAATCGAGTTAAATAATATGAATTAAGTCTTCTCAACTATACCCACAAATAAGTGATTTTGGAGCGGTATGCGCTTGCCTACACCTGCCTCTCTTTGCAAGGTTCACAGATCTTAAGGGTTAAGGAGATCGTGATTGTTGTTCAAACAAACGAAGCAATCAAAGTTAAGGCGGAAAGCATACACTGATCCCTTTTAATTATATCAACAAAGAGCTCACGCAACATTCTAATTTGGTCTGCACAAAAGCATTTGAAACCTGTGCTTTTGACAATACTGATCAAGCGTTATGTAATCATATAGCAGTGATGGAGCTTCGTACAAATTGTTATATGTAACATACGCTGAATCTCGATTACATGTACTGTGGACAATAATATATTTTTCAATACTTTTGGTGGCAACAGATGCGTACAGTCGTTTGCTTGACTTTGAGATCCATTCCTTGCTATCACAGTACCAGTGCCATCAGGTTTAAGTATTAAAGTTTTGCTTGGCTGACTGTGTGTGACTGTACTGTGTTTGTCATTCAAGCTCTGATGGTATATAACTGTTCATTTCCAATTATATATTATACTAACGGTCCGCCTCGGCTTCGCACGGGTAAAACGTTTCAAAATAAAAAAAATATAAGTAACCCTATTTTTTTCTGAAAATTTAAATATATAAGTAAGACCAGAAGAAACATAGCTCAAAAATTCTTAAATTAATTTCAATTCTCAAAATTAACTCTAGGGCAAATTCTACGTTAGGCTAACTTACTGACTAGGTTAGGAACAAGGAAAAACATGAAAATTATCGCGTAGATAATATGTTAGTGATTCTTTTGTTCAAATATAGTAAATTAACATTCTGGGAAATCTTATATTATTACAATAAAGTCGAAATTAGTAGGTATGCCACTTATTAATAACACCAAAAATATAGGTTTTTATCAAAATTGTAGGTAGTTCTAAAACAAGCCGCTACATATTTGGTGTCGACTAAAACTACCCGCGATTGGTCAGCAATTAAATAAAACTCGTCTAATATTAGAGATAGCATTGTATGGAGTTATACAAATTTAAACTTTAGCTTAAATAAAATACGTGCTGTAATTTGAGTAAATTAGCTAATTAGAGTGATTCACAGAATTAGGGCCAATGCTAATTTTTGCGGTAGGAATATCAGCTTAGGTAGTAATAATATAATTTTAATAAATTTTTAATCTGTAACTGAGAAATACATCATTTCTAATTTGGATAGTTATTTTATTCGAGTGATTCACAGAATAAGTAAGGGACAATGCTAGTTTTTGCAGTAACAATATCAGGTAGTATTATTATAATGATAATCAATAATTAATCTGTATCTGAGAAATATATCATTTCTCATTTATATTATCTAATATTATATATCCAATTTGGATAATTATTTACAGTATATTTAGTGATATGAATAATGTCGTAATAAATGTATTTTGCATAAGCATAATCACTGTTGTATATTTTAGCTGAAGCACAGAGGTTCATTAGACGAAGGTTCCAACAGCGTTCCAAACCTGAATATGTATGAGGATCGAACAGACCTGACGCGTGTCACGAACCGCGGTATGATAGGGTTAATATCAAATGCTTTGTTTATACACTGAAATTAAATGGCATAAAGAACCCTAACATAAAGATATAAGGTGTTTTTTGAAATGTTGCTCCAGTGGGTACACGTGGCGGTATGTAGCGGGATATTATATAAAACGTGAAGATTTGATGAAGTGATTAATGTGGGGTTCATTTTGTTAAAAATATTTTCAGCTGAAAATATGTTTTGGGGTACTTTTTGCCCGCGATTTCGACAAATGGCATAGCTATACTTAGCAGTGACATTGGAGGTAAATGAGTGAATATTAACTGACTTTCAAGGGAGGGAGCTTGAATATTTGGTGGAAGTTTCTTAAACTGAACGGTGGTAGCTATCCAGACGGGTACTATAAGGTACTCTACCACCATGGTGTGGATTCTATAGAGATGTCACCCACACGGAAAACTGAAGCCCAAAGTGGGGATCGAACCAGGGACGGGCCGTCACTCACATGCAACCCCAAGTAATTACTCTGTCATTACATTGTGGCTACCTCCCGCAAACGGATTAATATGGCGACTTCTGTTTCAAATTTCAAATTTTTATTTGCGTTAGATTTTATCGTTAATTTAACGCACAGACTTAAATATATGTCAAATATAAGACACAATAAATTGTTGTGAACTGGCTTTCAACTAGGCTAGGTTTTCTCGTTGTATTATTATTATTATTTTCTTAGGGTGGCTTACAGCCACATGGGAGCCAGTGTTTCTCCTTCCCATCTAAATTGCAAAACTAAATGAAAAAATGCTGTTTATACTGTTTTACTATTCATTAGTGTTATAGACTACTACTTTGTTTTGCGTTGTTAAGAATTCGAAATTCGAAATTTCGTGTTCCAATGAACCAATGATATGGTTTGAGGCTGATGACGTCGCCACCTTTGAATATAGGTATATGAACTCCTTACGAGGTTAGTCATGGTGTCTCCGTGCCTCTGCCTGTAAACCTGCGCTGTGTACACCGATGTAGGACGTCACACCCATTCAATATTTAAAAAAAAAGACGTGTGGCACTCGGGGAAAGCCGCGGTAAAGCTAATGCATAGCATTTTTTGTCAACTTATGCAATTAATATATTAATAACTTATGCAGTAACGCCGATACAACCAATGCCACCTAGAGGCGAGTTGCTGAACTAAACAGACTAGCGTGATATTTCAAAAAAGTCATTAAAAGTTCTGATATTCATCGATAGATAGCAAAACTAAAAAGTATCACCGCTGTGCCGGTCGGAGTGGGGGGTGTTAGGTTATTTTCGTTAAGGAAAGTCTTGATTCAGTCTCCAAGCTCAAGGCCCGCCATAGAAGCTATGCAATAGCTTAAAAAATCATGAGTGTAACCAGGTTTTTATGTAATATAAAAAGTTTTCTTAGCAATACATATCTAAATATTTCAACGGTCACTGGCAAAATATTAAACACACTCAAAACAAATGAGTGTTATAGATTTGAGAAGAAATTTTATTTCTGTTCCATTCAATTAAAAAAGTTTCAATAACTTCATCTGTCTCATTTTTTGCTCATGCACTCTCAATCGAAGTTCGCTTCGATTTAGGGGAAAATAACATTTTAATGGAGTTGCGAGTCCCTATAGAACAGTATTTCTTTGTTTTTACTGTAGAGTGCATCAGAAATGCACCCTCTTAGTAAATGACGGCCATTTTCTTGTTTTATAAAGTGTTGGATGAAGTGATGGATCGGCTATTGGTGAATTGAATGGGAATTGAGATTTATTGCTCTCGATTATGTTCTCGGCAAATATTTATGATGCGGAGAGTATCTAGGGGTTGGGAAGATTTGTAGTCCATAATAATGAACAAAGTTTTTGATATAGCTTTACTTTAATTAAAATCTTTTTTTTCCGAAAAGGCGAAGGCGAAAGTTACTTGTGTGTAAGTGTGTATGTTTGTTACTCCCTCATCCTCAAACGGCTGCACCGATTTCGATGAAATTTGATATTGCGATAGATTAGTCATAGGCTACCGAAAATAATTCATAAGCAACTAATTCAAAAACTGTTTACTTAAAATTGATACATGAATAGCAAATTTATAAACATCGGGCTATACATATGCTACGGTTATCCCGGAAAAAATATAGTTTTCGTGGGATAGTTAAGGTAGCGGGAAAACTGTAATCTACGCAGGTGAAACCACAGAGCGCTACTGGTGGATTATAAAAACGACATGTACCTGAAGTTTAATGGAAAAAGAATTGAATTGTACCCTTAGGTGGCATCAATTTTAATTTTACTCGGATAAAAAGAAAAAGAACATTCGTATTTTACCTGAACATTTAAATAATTTCCTTTGGGCAATCTCACGAAAGTAACTTTTAACACGTTTTAACTTCATGACCTTTTCAGATCATGAAGTTAAAACGTGTCTAAAGTTAAAACGTTTGACCAAACTTAAAGTTTTGGAGTAAGTTTGGAATTAGCTTTCTATTACGTAAGCATGTCGATTACGCGATCGTACATGAACATTATCTACTCTTAAGAGTGCGCCCAATGCTAAGAAAAAAACAGATTTCAATCGTGCGTCTTGTCGCCCGCTGTAGTACCACCACAAAAAGCCACCACAGCCAGGAGGACGCCACGTTTTTAATTAATTATTCAAAATGTAAACTAAAAATTGTAAATCTAACCGATTATTCATTTCACACATTAGTCTCATTTTATTCATACATAATAAAGTGGGGTTATCGCTGAGAATTTAGAGCATTTGAAGAAAAACGGATCTTTATTGCGGTAACTGTTTATTTTTTATTACGAACTCAATTGTTTTTGGAATAGTGTGCAAATAAAGAGTTTTCTATCTATCTGTCTAATTGTTTTTTATAATTCTATTCTATTACTGTATTTCTACAAGATTTTTCAATGGCTCCAATATTTTTATAATTGCAATATATACGTTCGCTACTATCATAGTATGAATTTAAAAATACTCCTCTTGCGTAATTTTGGCGTTGGGCGCACCCTTAAGAAAATCACACGATCGTACTTGCGTTACATATTTTCAACCTTAGAGTGAAGTGATTTGGGTCCCCAAATCACAATTGACAGGTCCATTCGCAGCCCGAGGCGGCGGCGGCCCACTCGGCTGAATATTTCAGGGAGACTTATTAGCCGGCTAATTATACGGAGGATGTAGTTAGGGCGCGCCGGAAGACGGGGGTTGCGGACGTTGATTTACAACAGCGCGTATACTAACTATTATTTACTCAGTGAGTAACACACTCACTCATCGTATGTCAGCAAAAAATATCTTGAAAAACAGGTACTCTAGAAATGTTATATATTTTTTGTTACATTACTAGCTAATATTAATCGAATTACAAACACAGAACAATTAGAATCGAATTGAAATGCAATACAATGAAATTATAAAATTAAATTACACAGTCACAGATTATATCAATCACATAATGCAAAATAAATCAAATAAAATAAAAATTGAGTCACACGCAAAAAAGTGATAAGGGTGGATTTGACTTTTGTTACCATTTTGCTTAAATAATTAGAAGTAAAAAGATCTGTGTCGTCAGTTGGAAGATTAACGAGGACAGCCTTAATATAAAGCTTCGTATATTTTGGCTGTCTCGCTTGGGTTTCACTTGAAAGCATCGCTTCGCTCAATCGATAACTGCATTTTTTTAACCATATCGAGAAATTTGTTCGAATCAAAACTAAAGATGTAATCACCCTAGACCTAGAATGTTAAGTTAATTAAATGCAAAGTGCATGAATCATTCTCAAGCAACAAAGAAGTTTCATACGTATGTACGAGATTCCTTTGTGGCTTGAAAATTTAGAAACTTCACTAAGTAACTACAAATGTTCTGCAAGTTTATTTATATTTACGTGAAAGAAAAAAAATGTGTGTACCTCTTTTGTAATTAATTACTGCTTAAAACTTTATCTGTCTAAACCTGTAGTAACTATTTGCAGAACTAGCTATTAATCATATCAATATTACTAACGTAAAAGTTACGTAAGAATATTTACCGTTAAACGTAACGGATACATTCAGATACATTCCATACATATAGAATCTTGTGACCTCAGGACTGCGTTAGGGCATTCAATCGATCAAAATGTTGCTCGGCCGTCATTTGATCGATATCATTAAAAGTTTGAAATATTTGGATTTAGCAGAGAAAAAGAAGAAGAAGTAACTTAAAGATGATGGATTATTTGATAGTAACTATTGCATACGACGCACATATCATGTTTGACAGCCTACCTGGATTTGGGAAAAATGATGGCTACGTCGAGCATATAATTTGACAGGTTCTCGTAGACAAGCATAATCGAAAATTGGGCAGAGAATTTAGTATTGCTCGAATACAGTGCGTGAACGCCATATGTCTAAAGTCAGAGCAATATATAGCTTATATATAGCTTGGTCAATGTAGTTGGCGAACTCAGCCCAGGACGTTTACCTGTCCTGACGACTGGGCTGCAGGTTAGTCCGAGATCTCCCAAAACTTAAGGAGTCGTATATTAGTTACATAATGCTCATTTAACCAACATTTCACAGATCGCACCAATCCAAAGTTTCCGGCGTCGCATGTGTTTAGTGTAACATAGAATGAACACCATCCTAAAACAGAAAAATCATCAATAACTGAAAACATTACATATACCAATAAAAATAACTATATACGTATAATTAATCTATATATTTTGTTACCCATGATACAAAACAGTGCAAAACGAGATGCACAAATAAAAAAAAAATAAAAAAAAATTTGAAACAGCTATATTATATACAATATAACTTATGTAGTTATAACAGACAACTGTTCCCTGGTGAGTTCATTTGCATGGTTGCCAAAAAGGAAAGTGTCCATGCAATTAGCGGATAAAAGGATTTTCTCGTTAAATAAGTATGAATACAACATACACAAACAACATAATTTGATATATTTTAATTTGATTGTTATGTAAAAAAATCTTGATGTTGATTAACGGAAAATAATTAGTAACCAAATTCTTTCAAATTGTTCGAGCCGTTTCTGAAAATTCCTTATTTCTATTTTCTTCTTTTTTCTTTAATGATGAGTTCTCAGAATCTATATCTATACAAAAACTAAAAAACATTATACTATTACATGCTATTTTTTAGTTTCTGATAGCTAACAAATAAATTCAAATTTGTTACATTACAAATAAATAACAAAAATCGCTATAAAACCAACCCTGCTTTAAATGTGTTTATGATTCATCGTTTTGTTGTCCCTATCGCTTGTCAGTCGGGTATTGTGAAATGACTACTGGCATCCCCAAGCCGGGAGCAAAAAGCGAATTTATGACATCACTCGCCGCAGGATTTCGCTCAACGGGCTGTATCGTATAATTTACCAGTGGCATGCCCGGATTGTGGACAGGTGAGATGCCCGAGGCCCTCCCGAAATTGCCTCGCAAATATGTCGGAATGTGAACAAGTTGATACTTTTTATGTTACTTTATGAACTTTACCGGATGCAACAAGGCAAATGCAATTGGATTAACGGTCTATTTACAAAACTATTAAAATAGTTGTTAGCTTCCAAAGCAACTTGGATAGTGATGTCCTGATTTCGCCACATTGTCATCTTTGTGAAAAACTTGTAAAATCAAAAATAAATATACACATTGCATAACTAATATAGTTAATATTCGTGTTTTAATCCCTTTCATTCAGTAATGTCCTAACAGCTGTAATGGCATGTAGAGTTCAAACCTAAATACAAGGCATTAAACAACACTGTTTTAAAGTCAAAATATCAAATAATGTCATTTTATAATGTATTACATCCTTAACGGTCCTTTCATTGCCAAGGCCTTTTTTTTTTTTTTTTTTTTTTTTTTTCCCCGGGGAAATCCTTTATGGATACCACCGGCCGGGGGAGGCACGGTGGTTATGTGGGAGTCCCCGCCAGAGTGGCGAGTGTACCCACTAAAACCCCGGGGTGTTCCTCCGTCGTCGGCAAGTGACGGGGGGCACGGTCCCGCTTGCGCACTATCCGCAGCCCCCGTCGACGCCGCTGCCCGCCTTGCGACGGGCCCACCTCGGGGAGGGATTCCTCCCTCACCCCTCGTGCACGATGCCCTCGGGAACACATGGAGGGCATCGCCACCTCGGAGGGCTCATACTTGGGGGGTGCCAGACGCCCCCGCATCTAGCACCCCCGGCCCTCTCAGCGGAGACGGAGTGCGGGTCCGATCAGCCCGCCTCCGTGTCCGCGCTCGCCGAAGCGGGTGAGAGAGAGGATCCCTTTCTCTCTCCCGCTCCGCGGCCTCCCTCTGTGACATGACCGTTTCACAGAAGGAGGCGACCGCCTCCCACGACCTCTCATCACCGACCATCTTGGCTAAGACGACCGGCAAGGAGAGGTACATTGCCAAGGCCTAACGTAACCTATTGATTCACACATTCAATTTGTTGTTTCAATTTTTTTTTTCATTCAGCACATTCCAATTGATACATATTATTATGTGAACCTACCTCATGGTTTAGCAAAAAATAAACCCGAATAACAAATAACTCGAGTAATCGGTTGTGAAAAACAAATTATCATCCGAAACAGTTTTGGCATAAACTGATACAAAATAAAGCGGCTGCATTTCACCAAACAATGCGGAAAATCCGGTATTAACCAGTTTCCGCAGATTTTACTTTATAATGATAACAGTATAATAAAATCTGTTGTAGGATACAAGTTCACATTCTATTTTAGATAAATGCGTTTTGGAAGAAATATCGTGTACAGCTGGACACAGGTATTTCATTTGATCTCCGTAAAGATCGTCCGAATAATTCTATTGAAATCTTCATTCTTAATTTGATGTTGTGAAGAAATGCTTCTTATTACCTCTTTGTGCAGATTTCGAATTACGTATGCTGCCGATAGTAGACGTTTCTATTATATATTTCGTTATTACTGGAAGCATAATAATATATTGATCATTTCTATTCCTAGCATCACTGGAACATATAGCATATTAGGTACATCCGACAATAATGTTAACCATTAAATATTTAGAGAATAAACTTACAAGTCTCACGATTAATAAATTACCTACGTGCCTAAGAAATCGCGTCATGAACCTGCAGTTAAACGAATCTAATCAAGTGGTAAACGGCTGATTAAGATTGACGTGTCGGGACGAGGGACACAGGCCCCGTCCCAAAGTGACATCTGTGCCGTCTCGCTTTGGCACTTACTCAAGAGGAATTAAAACAACTTGCCAGACAGAAACATGAAGGTTTTTATATTCCAGAGATTTTTTTTTCCTCTCCGCTGCCACGAACAATTGATGTGGAATTTTTTTTTTTTTTTTTAATCACACTCAGACCCCCGCACTAGGATTCCCTGTGTCGCGGGAGGCATGGACACACACAATCACAACACACAAACAACCAAGACCCGGGACAAACACCTATACTCATCGCACAAATGTTTGCCCCTGCCGGGATTCGAACCCAGGGTCCCGGAGACACAGAAGTCAAGTCACTGACACTGACCACTGAGCCACGGCGACCGTCAAATATATAGGATATATAGGAAATACATTATCTAAAATAAACCATGGCCACTGTTACGGGACCCTGAATTAAATTATGGCCTTTCCAAGTATAAATGAAAAAAAAAACAGCACACTACGAGTCGGACTCGCGCACCGAGGGTTCCGTACAAAAGAAAGGGATAGTAAGTTTAAAATTATTAAAAATATTTGTATTATAATGATGTAAATTGCTTCGTACCAAATTTCAAGATTCTGGAGTTTACGGGACGTACCCTGTAGGTTTTGATTCCCTTGCGAGAGTCAAAAATTTGCAGCATAAACTGCAATATAAATGGAACCAACTTCAACACTTTTTCAGTGAACTAACTTCTTGAAGTCGGTACCATGATAGTTCAAAAGAAACTATTATCAAAATATTGTGCGCATCGTACGGTATGGTATATTCTGTGACCTTTGCTACTCACGGGATCAATTTGTCATTGTGTATGTTCACCGATTTCTTCACCCGCAATTAGGAAGTCGTCCAAGTAGACGTAACATTTTTCAGTTAGTGGAGTGTAACTCAAAAACCGCTTTACCAATTTTGATGAGGTTAATAATAAATGGGACCATAAGGAAAGCATCAGCTTATAATTAAAAAAGAATCATCGAAATCGGTTTACCCAGTCGAAAGTTTTGAGGTAATAAACATTTAAAAAAATGCAGTCGAATTAACAATCTCCCTCTTTTTTTGAAGTCGGTTAAAAATGAAGACACATCGAGAATCTTTAAATTTGTTAGTGAGCTACATTGTTCGGGATAGGTTTTGGTGAAATGCATTATGACTGTTTCTAGTAAACGTAATGCCACTGCAATGGTTGAATACTTACTGACTTTGAATACTATACTGAATACTCGTCTTATGCTCAATCTTAGACCAACTAGCGTATAGGTACGTACGTATACCAACATACGTCAATAAAATACCGTGGACACTTCGTCGTGCAAGCCCCGAAAATCTCAAATTACAAAGAGTATATGATACTGCACCCGAAGTGCACACAGATATGAAAAACAGACCATTTAGATAAATCTAAATAAACTAAATGACCGACATTTCTTAATTGAAACAGGACTTCTGGATCGCGTTCAAATGTAACACGATACTCATGTAGATACATTAATTGCTACGTGACAATGATACGGAGGAATGATTTTCTGGTTGCCAAGTCTGGTATTATACTAATGACCCACTCACGACTTCACCCGCGTATCCTACAGGTACAGGGTACAAGCTTTCATCTCTGATCGAGAATAACTAGACTTTGAAGCGATGATAGCTCAGCGGTGGGAGCGTTGGCTGTTTCGATCCCCACCAACGGCTTCAGCTACCAGTAAAGGTGTTATCGAATTCCCAGCATGGTGGTAGGGTACTTTCGAGTACCCACTACAAAAGAAGACATGACACCAACCTAATTAACCAAAGCATGAGTTATACGAATACAAATATTCATATGTCATTTTAAAATAGGATCATCTAAGTAGACCATCCACAAAGTGGCCGCGGCACATCGGTGCACAGAAAAAATGACACGTCACATGAAAAAATTATGCCATGGATGGGCATCGGACATGCCCGAAACCTAGGTCGAATCTTCGACTATAAACGTGAGTAAAGCCGGATAATACATCTATATAATCATACAGACCGTCAGTCAGACTGACAAGAATTCCCAATCACAAAAGCATAAAATTAAATTGACGTTATTTACTTAACATTTTTTCTCACATTTTACATTGCTGGATATAGGTAGTTTTATTTTATTTTTTATAGTGTAGTTAGATCTAGTGTTTGACCACTATCTCACTTGATGGTCAGTGACGATGTGGTCGAAGGTGTTATCACGCTAGACCTAGAATGCTCACTGGCTCTCAAGGACTGCTGCCTGAACATACTCTGTATTTGGTGACAGTTTTTCAAACTTGAGGGTGGTAGCTAGCCAGGCGGGTATTCGACAGTACCCTACCACCATGCATGTATGAGAAGCACATATTGAAAGGCATGTGAGTTGTCGATAAACAATTTAGGCTTAGCGTGACTACACCTTCGATAGCATCCATCACCGATGACATCAAGTGAGATAGTGGTCTAACGTCTAAAATGTGTCAAAAATCATCATTAATATATATACAATATTATATTAAGATAGAAAATGGCAACACAAAATATTTGACAGGCTAGTTATATTTAATAGGTTTTCATAAAATATGTGTTTTGGGAGCGGAGTATTGTTTTTTTAAATTCTGGAAGTTTTTTTCGTTTGCTAGATGTACCTTGAACATTTAACATATCACGTGTGTCATTAAAATGTTTAAATTAATTATTAAATTTCATATAAAAACACAAATTGCATGGACTTTTGTGAATTTAACTTTCTGTTTTAAACATAGCCTTCCAATTTAATTCTTTATTGCAATTCAACGTGGCAAAGCTGCTAGCATTCTGGGCACGCTGCCAGCCGGTAGTGGGTTAGAACATTTGAGTTATTTATAGGCTACCAATAGCTAGTGGATTGCTCAAATGTTATTGTAGTAGCTGCAGTATTGTAATCAGGTATTAGTGTTTTATTTTAATAAAGGCTTTTGCCCGTCAAAAATTATATTCTTTATTGACATGTTATAAATAACATTGTCTTATATATTTGTTAAGCCTAGTAACTGTTTGTTAGTATTCGTCCCGCGGTTCATTAACGGTTCATTACCACCGGGTCCAGTTTAATTGGCTTACCGTTTGGTATCGTGCCTTGCATCGAAATCAAATTGCCGATTTGGATTCATCAAAGCGCTCTCAAATCTAATAGGACACACATGGAAAAAAAATCGCATTGATTTTTGAGTCTGCCTAACTATGTCTCACTTTGGAAGATTATAGTTGATTTCTATAACTGTTGAAGTGCAAATGATACGTTCGTGGTTGGTTGGTTGGTGAACATGATTACCAATTTTTTGGGATTAGTGAAATGTTCTCGCAACGACGCTTTATGTCGGCATTATTTAGTTCCTGAATGCCAGAAAGCGTCTGGCAGTAGCTGGTGGTAAGGGGGTGCTGTCGCAACTATATTCTGTGTGGATGCCTGACAATATACGACCGTACCGCGCAGTCTAGAAGGCTGGGGTTGGTACTGAAAAAAATCCTCTAAAGTTCAATTTTGATTATCAAGGATGCTGTTCACCAAAATTCAAAATGTCCAATTTTCAATTTAACCGTCGGTAAAATAGTTTTTATCCATACAGTTAACTGAAGGTTGATTAATAATCGGACGTTTAAATTTTGGTGAACTGCACTAAAATTATATCAACTTATTGTCTGTATGTTATATTATTTTTTAAGAAAAAACCCTCTATAAAACATCTTGGAGATCACACGGTGTATAGGAAATGTGAATTCTAAATAAGCTAAACGTCTTTGGTCAGTCAAGACAGCCTACGCGTTACTTTGTATTTATTTGTATACATGATTTATTGAATATACGGCCTAGAGTGCCGTGGTGGTACCGGCCTAAAGTGCCGTAAAAGCCGTAAAAGTCGGCCAATGGTTCACGTACCAGAAGGTGGGCAGCAGCGCCTTCTGAGGATCGGAAATCATACTGCGCTCGCCAACCCGCGGCGAGTATTGGGAAATTCCCCCTATATGGGGGAGGCATATGTCCAGCCGTGGACGTCCTATGGCTGAGATGATGTTTGAATATTATTTGAGTTGTTTAAAAAAACTACTCCAGGGAATGCGTGTGCAATAGCAGAAGCGACGAAAAATATCAAAAGGAAGAAATATTCGTCATTAAGCTATAATTATATACCATGACTTACAGGTATAGAAACCATGGGTTCGGAATTCGGGGACATGAAGTACATCACTTTTTGAAAGAGGTACCTTAATACCTATTCATTTTTAACTTGAAGAAAATCGAGATTATATTAGTTTGAAAACACAGGCAGACGAATTTTTCTTCAGGCAATTATGCATGTGCATTTTGCGAGAAAGTAAAATTTTAATTACGTATGGATGTCGCATCTAGGCAGATGCCGTGCGGTAGGTTTGTATATAGAAAGGGGGAAAACGTCTCAATTGTTGAAGCTCTAAAACTCTAAAGCATACTGCGCGAAATGAATCTTGTAAAAACTAATAAACTAGTGAAATTGCTTTGCTGCTCTGGCCTTTTGAGCCTTCTTTTAAACATAATGAGTTTTGAGCTCACCTTTTGATAGACTCAAGAGCTTCCATTCGGCATTTAGCCGAGCTCTACCAGAAATGTACATAATTAACGCAAAGAAATACCAGGAGATACAAAAGTCCCGTAACTCAATATTCCATCCCTATTTTCTGATAAAAACAAAATACGGTCGTGTTCTAATTTTGAAGTTGGTAGGTGTTAGCTGTTAGTACTTCAAATTAATTTAAATTTGTTTCGAACCCTTGTTCCTGTTTCTCGCGTCACCGCTTGGCCGCTTAATTGTTTCGAATGAGCCGAATTATTTTGATTTATTGCTTTGTGATTGGCGCAACTCGATTATGTAGGGCTAGGGCCTCGTTCTTTTAAATTGAATCAAATGAAAAATGAATTAAGCTCACTTATGATGTCGATCGGCTGAAAATTTTACGTGTTGTGATTTAAAACTGAAATAACAAATTTATTAATCTAACACTATGACCATTAACACTACATAGAAATGAACAACGGTCTACAAAAAATTGTAATTATCATTTAAGGAACACAAATACGTACCCACTCGTGATTCAAATTGTCAAATGTTGAGGTTCAATAGATCATAAGTTCGTAATCATCACAATATCAGCCATAGAACATCCACTGCTAGACATACGCCTCCCCCATGTCTTTTGGTGGGCGGGGATTGCCAGTACTCGGCACGCTTAGCAGGCAGTTTGGCGAGCGCTGGCAGCCCCCCTCCTCCCACATGCTTCCCGTCTTCTGGCACAACCATAAGTTATGGTAAATAATTGAAATAGTGAAATTTAAAAAAACTTATTTTTATAAATACTTGCCGTATTGGTTATCAAAAATTACAACAATTGTGTATTACTTAACAATGTTACGGGTTCTGATAAATATGTCTGCAAAGTCGACAACTACTCTATAATAATCATAATCTAATGTGGCATGAACACACACAATCTGTGATTGTGTCCATACCCACAATGCCACGCACGCACACGATGTTGTTTGTGCCATGTCATGCACATGAACATCCAAAACCCGGGACAAACTGCTACAGTCCTACACTCATCGCATAAATGTTTGTACCTCCCGGGATTCGAACCCAAGGTCCCCGATGACCAGAAGTCACGCCAATGACGACTCAGCCACGGCGACCGACAATCAAGCTTACGGCCGCCTGATGGTGAACAATCACCGGTGCCTATGGATATTGGTAACACTGGAGGCATACAATATGCTGCGATACGTTGCCAATCCATTTGTCAGACTTTTAATGGCGGCTGTATAAAACATAATACAATAACCATACCAACCCGTTAATATTTTAATACTCATAAATATTGTCTTAATAATATATATCTCATTAAATCGTCTGTAAATTAAAATAGCACGTAGTACAATGTAATGGCAGTGCAGATGTTATATTATTAATAGTGCAGTTCTATTCAGGAAATAGAGGTGAGTCACTGATACTGTACTATTTAGCGTACAATTAGGGTGGTGCTACACAAACATATATGTGGTTTTTACTTATTTTCACCACACTAGCTATCAAATACTAGTGTTACTCATGTACTTTCGATAGGAAAATTCTATTTCATTCACAAGTGAGTAAAAAGATTTTAAAATTCGAGACCGCACCTGACAAAGCTAATGTAAACTCGCCGACCAATCAGAGAAGGATACACGTGAAAGGATCCTTCTCGCCACGGGCCTTGCAAGTTCCTCGCTAGTTAGTGCGGTGTGTGGTGAAAATTGTTGTGTTTCACTCATGGGTAAAGTTATTTATCGTTTCGTGTTTTGACTCCTTTGCTTGCTCAGGTTTCAATCAAAGTTCTCACGCCAAAAATCAACTTTACTCACAAGTAAGCCTAGTTGCTCATTATACACTAGGCTGTGGGTTGCATCAACAGGCGTAACTCAGCTCAGCTGAGCCTTGTGTAGCCTAGCGTAGCCTAGCGTAGCTTAGCGTAGTCCACCGCAAACTATGTCAGAGTTTGCGGTGGGCGCATATTTATATGAAAAAACAGCTAAACTATGCGAGCTAAGCTAAACCTACCTAGTTAAGTAGGTGTAGACAATTGGCGTATTGATCAACAGAAATACTTTTCTTCAGTAGTTCTATGCATAAGTCCGCAGTACTGCATATCTGTAATAATCGATTTTTTTTAACGCACAGTGTTGTTGACAAGGTTTAGCTACTGACTAATCAAATACAGATATGAATCACTGAACTAAATGCAAAATAGGAATAGTGTAGTCACGTGCTCGCGCGAGATTACATCTCCCAAGAGAGTTTGGGTCGTGTATATACCTCTAGCTTTACAATGACGTAGGTGGATCTAGGTGCTGCGTCATAGCGTGACTCACTTCATAGCTCTCGGAGTTCTGAAAGTTTTGTTTTCATTTGCATTTGCTAAAGTATTGAGACAATTTGTTTTTTCAATTTAAGACTAAAAAAAATGCTGCGGACGAAATATGAGTCCTTTACAAGTTTAGATAATACTCATCCAAAGATTACTTGTTTTATTTTAATAAATGAAAAACATAATATAATATACTGTGTTCCTTCTCAAAGGCAATTAAGCGCGAACAAAGGTGTTCTAGGGAAACTTGTCTTAATTTGTTAATCGTTGGACTCAATCTGTTGAATGAAATGACGCGTGCGCATCGCCGGGCTTAAATGAAATGCCAGGGACTATTTCAAGCATGAAATTAAGATATGTCTTACGTAACATCATTATGCGGCTCAACAGTTCGTTTTATCTTTATTATGATTTTTCTTTTCTTTAAACAATTATATTAATTAATACTATTATACAATTTAGTGAAACAAATATTACAGGTTTATTGTCGGTTAATTTTTAAAAACTATGTAATTATTATTAACTATTATTATTAATGAACGAGTTGCACACAGTGAAAAATTAAGCCACCTCGTATCCGTAATGTGTATCTAAAAACTTGTTTTACGATACAGAAAATCCGAGTACACCCCTGTACTGTGTGGGTGTGTAAGCCTTTCGTGCCTTTAGAATGACATCAATTATAAGAGAGTTCCGCGTACACATGCAGAAAATTGCACTTATTAACGTGACCTCCAAAAAAAAAGAAATAATTTTATGTGTGTTTTGCCTTGAAAACATATTTGTATGAAACGGTTTTAGAACGAGTTTTATGGTTTAATTGCATTAAAACCATGCTAGGCGTAATTCACGTTCAATATTTGGAAGGAAAAAGTTCGGCTACTAGTGGGAATTGAACCCACGACTACAGAAAACCGTCTTGTTGCTTTACCATCTAAGCTATAGTAGCACTCCAGTAGCCATCTATTACTTGAGACCCACTAATCATTCTAGGTGTGATGACATCATCGACATCGTAGATACTGACCATCAAGTCAGATAGTGGCCAAACGCTAGATTTATACCGTATAAAAAAACAGAGCTAATGATAAAAATCATTGACAATGAAAAGAAAAATATTCTGTGTATTGAAATTATATTGAAGGTTGTAACCTTCAATATAATTTCAATACACAGAATATTTTTCTTTACTACTTTATTATTATTATTTATTATATACATTTTTACACGAGTCCTGGAATGTGTTGCTCATTTTTTCACGAAGACCTGTTGGT
This sequence comes from Apeira syringaria, assembly GCA_934044485.1. Classification (NCBI taxonomy): domain Eukaryota; kingdom Metazoa; phylum Arthropoda; class Insecta; order Lepidoptera; family Geometridae; genus Apeira; species Apeira syringaria. The sequence goes on from OW203662.1 coordinate 3,028,036, forward strand.
GACTCAGTGTAGTTCCCAGTTTGGGAACACAAAATGTTGGTTCATCCAATCGATAATATCTGGATGGCTCCCAGACGGCCGTGACTAAGCGTCTCTGGGAAATTAGGACGTACATTATACGACACATTTGTGACACAAGCTATTCGGAAAGCAAGGAATAAATGTAAGAATTATGTGAAATATTTTATTTTTCATGGCGGCCTCCGTTTTTTATTGCATGGAACCTAAATAGATAAACTTCTCAAGGATCAGTTAATCACAAATCTTTATTCTAAGTGCCAGAGCCGTGATACAGTATGGAGCTACCTATTGCTGGCCATTGGCTCCTGAAACACAGTCCCACTAGTTCAGGAGTCTTTCGGTTCACTATTTGTTTGTACACCAATTATGTCAATAAAGTATTTTTGTATTTTTTTTTATAAATACATGAACTGCTAGTTTAGTGGATGTATAAGATATGCGGACAACGTAAATATTAAATCAGTGGTTCCCAGTGGAACATTAGTGGTCCACAGGTGTCAAAATTATGGCCGCTCACGATTTATAGATACACAAACGATGCGTCGCTCGCCGCACACTATTTTGGCCACCCGCGCTTTCGCACGGGTGGCCAATCCTGGAAGAATTGATTGAATTTTAAATTTATACAACTGAAAGGAATCATTTGAATCAAATTCACTTGAAAAGTTTTTTTAAAAACAGCAATACATAGTGAAATTTCCACAACAAATTGATATTTATCTATTAAAGTTATATTGTGAATCATGCTACTAGTTTTGAACAAAGTTTATTTCCGGATTCATTGAATTTATTATCTAGTGCAACGTGGTCTCTTGCTAGCAGAGACCACGTTGCACTAGATAATACATCAAAGTGGTCATAATCAACCTCATCATCATTATCATCTCAGCCATAGGACGTCCACTGCTGGACATAGGCCTCCCCCATTGATTTCTACAAGGACTGGAAGCGGCCCGAACCTCATCATAACACTGACTAATCAGCATCAATCTGTGTTATGATAAGTGAAGCAATTATGAAACTGGCAGCTTCTTAAAAAAGGATATAAAAGGCTTGTGTACATAATAATATGCATATCTGTTGTCTATGTTGATATAGAGGCTCATCATATTTTTTTATTTTTTATGAAATAGGTACCGCCCGTCTGCTTGTTTGCCACAAGCAGACGGGCCGCCTGATGGTAACAACACATTAACACATCGTCAACAAAAACATAAGCGCAGGCCATTGCATTCCTTTGCTAAACCTATCTCTCTCCAATAACACATATTTTATTGATGTGGTGTTTTCCATTAGGTGAGAAGATGGAGCCCGGAGAATAAGATTTGACCAGTTCGAAATCGTTTGGGATTGAGACCAGATCGCTCCCCATTTGTTCTTCTCCTTTTCTGCTGCCTCTTTTCTTTTAGTTTTCTCCTAGTATTGCTTGTTGTTTGTGTTGCCTGCTTCCCGTAATTGAGGTACTGGAATGGGAAAGAACAAAGGTCAACATTATTTTCTGATCCCATTTTGTTACTTGGTACTACAGGTAAGTCCTACTTAGAGCAAGATCAACCAGCTTGGATGAAGTTGGTAGTAAATGTACAATAAAGTACATACCATTATTTTAAAACCCACACTTTGTACTTGAAGCATAATTAGACATTATTATGCAGCTGCGTTGCTCTTAATTACAGAAGTAACGACTTAATGGTCTAATTGCTTATATTAGTTGAATGCTTAAGAAGCTTTGCCCACACATGGTTGATCAGAAACTCATAATGAGTTGCGCAACTCCATAAAACAGATGTCATTGGATTTCAAATGAAGTATCCTATGGGTGTACGAATTGTATGCTTTATAATTAACTATTTGAATATTGTTTTGTTTTGTTTTTTTCTTAACCTTTACACAAGGTCTTCAGGTCCCAAACTAGGCAGAGCCTGTACTATGGTAACCTAATGACTGATATACATACTTAAATACATATTACAACACAACAAATACATATATAAACACTCCCAGACACAGGTTAAACAGACATGTTCATACACACAAATGTTTTACCTGTCCGGGAATCGAACCCGGGACCAGCGGCTCAGAAGGCAGAGTGCAGTAATATTCGCGTGGGCTACAGATATTATACGGGACTAGAAATTTGACTCTTGCTGTGGCGCCTGCCGTGGGCTGTTCATTTAGCATTATAATTTCTTATCAATATCTGTGGAGGCTTCTTCTTGGCCCTAAAATAAATAAAATTAGTGATTAAACGAACTTACCTGTAAGTGAAGTTCTATCATAATTATACGAGTGCTTCGTCCGAAGAGATTAGTAACCTGAAATATAATATCTTTATACATTGTAGTAACGCCTACGTGACACCACTCTTTGCACTAAGTTGAGAGTTTTTTTTTTTTTTTTTTTTTTGGTTTTGGAGGGTACTTTCTACTCCTTGCTCTTTCCCGTCGCTCATAGCGTCATTAATTTAGAGTCTGCACTATGTTATTAGGTACAGTGTTAATAATTTCCTAAACCATTTTAGGGATGGATAGTTACATAGGGCGGGCGGGTGTTAGGTACTAATCTCTTCGGACGAAGCACTCGTATAATTATGATAGAACTTCACTTACAGGTAAGTTCGTTTAATCACTAATTATACTTCGTGTTTCGTCCTCGAGATTAGTAACCTGAAATATAATATCTTTATACATTGTAGACTTTGAGAGATAGCGTGTTTAGGAAATCGTTAACGCTGCCTGTTATGTAACAAAACATGTGAAAAAACACAAGTTTTGTTTTCCGACTTACAAATTTATAAATCACAATTGATGTGTATACAATTTGTTACATTTAAATTTCATAGTGATATTGTTATAGACTTAAATAATTTCCTAATAGACAATTATTCTATTCAATCTGGATTGATAATCGCTTTTGCTAACTCTGCTTCGACAAAGCTGAGAATAGTTCTATTAAGAAACTGGGAAAACGTTCTGGAGCTAGGGCTCCGGCCGGCTGTGTTTGGGATCTGCGATATCACTACTTCAAAAACAATGTCGATAAATTTAAGCAACAAACTACTTGATATAAATAATGGGTATTAGTCATGTTATTCCTGGAAGACAAACTGAGAGCCAGCAGTCGCTGATGGTAAAAGGCACCGTTTACGGTACGCAATTAACCGGTTAAGACTTTCGGAATTGTTTTAAGATTGTATACCGAATTTCTAAAGGAATAGCTCTTGTATATTACTATCGAAAGAGACGTGAAGAGGTCCAGGTGACATGTCATCATGTCATCCGGATGTGATCGACAACCGATTGCGATTTCAGTTCTGTACTCGTACAATTCGTAAAAATATGACGAATTTGACGATCGTCAAATTTAGCGAAACGAGTTCTGTACTTGCACTGCTGGTTGCTGTTGACCGTCGGTGCGTGAGCTCGAGACGTAGCCGCGCGTCGCAGAGAATGTTGTATACCTTTAGGTAGAATACCTAAGACCTGATACCTGATCCAGCGGCTTATCGTATGGGTAGTCACTCACTATATAAGCTATTACAATAAGCCTTAATAAAACTAACAAACAATTCGATACTTTTCCATAAAGGTGTTGTTCTATCTATGTACAAGATTAGTGCCTAAGCATGACGCTTGTGGTTTTTCTTTAAAAAAACGGGATTTATAGTAGATGTTAAATGTTTCCTACTTTCGATGAAATTTCATTTTTAGTTAAAATGTTAATATTGTAGATTTTTATTTTATAGAGTCTGAACTCTATTTATTGTGATAAGAATAGTTAGGTTAGAAATATATATATGTATACATATATTTTACACGAGTCCTAAAAAGGTAAGTACATTTGTTTGGGTTCCACTGGGCAGTCTAATACTTTTCCAGGATTCCATGTCATATCACATTCGGGTGTAGGAGGTATTAGTCGGATGAGGCTTTTAAAGAACCTTTGGATTCTATGATTATCTGACATATACTGTCCTAAGATAGCGCAGCCCTATAACTGTTAAAAAAGCCATATTGACAACCACCGTTATACATTTTCGTTAGGAAATCAATAACTCATTTACTAGAGGTTACGTAAATGTGTATGTTATTATCTTTGCAATAGGTGTGTCATTTTCTAATTTAAGGCCTGTACTGCCTAAATGATTTCGCTGAAAACAGAGCTAGCCTAATATCCGAAGATTCTGGCGCCGCCCGTCGGAGTAGCGCGCCCCGGACAATATCCCTGTAACTAGGGTCAGATTGGCCTAGATGTTCCAGCAGTTGAAATGAAAATATAATTGCTTATATATTGAAGATTAAAAAATAAATAATCGGGTACCAAGCTTGTGAGGCCACAATTGAACAATAATGATACCTGTTGCTTTATTGGAGATATATATAGTTGTTGATCAGATTTTAAGCAGTATGGCGCAGGGGGAACGCGTACAAATTATAACTATCTGATCGAAGGATCGTGAATGCATTTATTTCAAATGCTTCTGGATCTCTGAATCATGATGTATTATTTACTATTTTGACATTATTTTATTGCATTTTTATAATACTATACGCGCAAATAAATTAACCGTGGGAGGTCCGAATCTACTGACTATAGTCTTAAATGCTGAACTACTTTGTTCACATTCTTAATCGGGGTGGGATTTTCTAGATTCCGCATCCGCTACGATGTTTTCTTTCGATGATAACAAGATGCTAATACAAATACTCTTTTTGATTCGCACTATGGCCAAATGTTATTAGCGATGCGCGTTAGGCGAGAGAATTGAATGCTGGCCATTCGGTTCATAGGAATATGAAATGGCAGTAGCATCGTCGTCGCGAAGTAACATTTCACAGGTTGGCTGTTTTGTAAAAAATGTGATTGAGAAATAAACTACTAATACTTTAAGTTGATTAATGTGAAGTTTGCGCTTTCGTTCCCACCAGGAGCCGCTAGCGGTTTGACCGCCACACGCAGCCGCCCCCTGTCGTTAAGGCGTCAGAAAGTATTTCAAAGGAGTAGTTATTGTCTCGAATCCTATGGCCAAAAGTAATTACGGCCTAACAGTTGCCGATGACACCACAGAAGCTCGCAGCCTACAGAACGAGAGGGCGGGACAAACACTGGCACGTGTTGATTATAAAATATTACAAATATGTAATGCATGTACTTTAGAGATGACCTAGGGGCTGAAAAAATATATTACCAATCACATTTTCGCCCCTCAACTTCCCTTTTTTAGATGTAGGTAATGACTCAGGTCAAGCGCATCCGTTGTTACGGCGAGAATCCTTGACAAAGGAAAATTATGGTAGGTAATCTAAAGTATTTCCTAGCTAATAAATTAACAAATGAACTCAAACCCTGTTCAATCAGAACCAATCTTTATGAACTGTTCTCGTATGTGGTCTTTTTATTTTTATTATTATTATATTAATTAAGCTTTCAATAAAATAAGCTGAAAAGACTAAAAATTGTCTTTTTAGAAAATGGTAAAAAAGTTATAATGGCGCGGAGCCACCATTTAAAGTAGAAGTAATACAACCTGCCGTATTTGACAGCCGAACATGCAGATGATGAGTAATCGTATCAACTGTGCGAGTTTCCTGACTTCGGAGCTAGTCTTTTTAGAAAACCATTCTATTCTTGTTATTTCTTTTCTACATGAATTCGTTTTTCATTTGGCAAACCTTTTATAATAGAACGGGTGACCCTTGTGAGGTCTAAAAACTTGCATGAAGTGGAGGGAATCATATTGCTCCGTTTCGGATTTATTATTAGGTATATTATAATGTAATGTGTTTGTAAATTGTATTTTATAACCTTCAATGCAGTGTAGAATCAGTGATTCTTCATATCAGGGACCATTGTTAACGAAAGGGAGACAGACAATTGTTATGCGTACATTACCGTGTCTACTGGCGGCCAGTCGGTTTTGGCGGAGAAGACGAGCACCGCGAGTAGTTCGCGGCGCACCGCGCTGGAGGCGCAGGCTCGCGGCTCTGCAGCGCCGCGGGCGCGCGGGTGGTCCCGGCACGGGCGTCCTGCACGCCCAGGCCTCGTTCTTCTAGTTTAAATATTCGCCAGCTTGGGTTCTACTGATTAGTGGCACCGCCGCTGGAGTTTTTTGAACGATTTTCCCGGTAGCGGGTGCGACCCCGGCACTGGGCGCAGACGTCGACCGCTGTGGCGGTCGCGGACTCATACCCACGACGTTCAAATGGTGAACTCACATTTGTGGGTTCCCAGCTCATGCCGCTGCTGAGGCAGCCGCTGATGTAGTAATGGCCTTCGTCTAAGACGTACATCATAAATTCCAAATCATCCCCGCTAGGCGCTTCCTCCTCGGTAGGCGCACTTAGATTATTTTTGCCTTTATGGCGTCGAAATTTGTTAGTGATATACTAGCTCGAGGGTAGATGTGAAGTTCGACAGCGTAAATTGATAAATTACGCATACAGTTCGGTTCATGTACTGTTATCCTCCGATAGTCATCATAAAATGCGAAAGATATTATTAGGTAAGGCAACATTCCCACAGAATTACGCGCAAACCAAGTAGTTTATGTACCGAGTGAATCAGTAAGATGTATCCCACAGGACTACACGCAAACTGATTATATGGCATGTGGTGAGACAGTCCCAAGTACAGCTCGAGTCACATTAATAGCATCTACGTACAATCCGGTGCGATAAAATTCCCACAGAATTACACGCAAACCAACTAGTTTATGTACCGAGTGAATCAGTAAGATGTATCCCACAGGAGTACACGCAAACTGATTATATGGCATGTGGTGAGACAGTCCCAAGTACAGCTCGAGTCACATTAATAGCATCTACGTACTATCCGGTACGATAAAATTCTCCCAGAATTACACGCAAACCAACTAGTTTATGTACCGAGTGAATCAGTAAGATGTATCCCACAGGAGTACACGCAAACTGATTATATGGTATAATCAGTTTGCGGTGGTGAGGCAGTCCCAAGTACAGCTCGAGTCACATTAATAGCATCTTCGTACTATCCGGTACGATAAAATCCATTCCAATTTAGGACTCATTGATATGTTCCAATGTATAATATATTATATTATATATTAATAATTATAATCGTCTTTAGATATTTATGTATTTCGATAAAAATACTTTTTTACTGTTAGTTGTAATTTAAGCTTTTACTTATAGTCTACATTTATATAATTTTGACATGTAAACAAATTTTACCCAATAAATAACTATGAACTATGATTATATGGCATGTGGTGAGACAGTCCCAAGTACAGCTCGAGTCACATTAATAGCGTCTACGTACTATCCAGTAAGATATAATTCCCATAGAATTACACGCAAACCGGGTTTATGTAGACAAAGTAGGTAGGTACTAGGAACATTATACGAATACTGATTACTTGAGTCTTAAAATGCTAATTACCTGGCGAGATTGGTGAAGAAGGAGATGCTTCTTGCGATGGGAAGACGACGAATACTCGATGATACGAGTTTTTGATAATCATCACTTGTTAGCTTCTGTTCCAGTTCCTTGAATTATTATTATTATTATTATTATTTTTTCGCGATGTCATATTCTATTTCGCGTTTCCTTGTCGTAATTTTTAACTAGGGGCGGTTAACACTTCGAAAAAAATCAAACCGGCACTGAGTTTAAAATATAGTGTTGAGTGGTGGAGCACTAAAAAGCGAATGACGCTATGAGCGACGGGAAAGAGCAAGGAGTAGAAAGTACCCTCCAAAACCAAAAAAAAAAAAAAAAAAACTCTCAACTTAGTGCAAAGAGTGGTGTCACGTAGGCGTTACTACAATGTATAAAGATATTATATTTCAGGTTACTAATCTCGAGGACGAAGCACGAAGTATAATAATATAATACCAACAGCTAAAAAGGACAAACAATTCGGTTGTTTTTTATATGTTGATTGCCTCAGAACTTCATCATTTATATCCCGATTATAGGAGAATTATTTTGGACTCGTCACGGGGCTTATTTTCATTTAGTCGGCACTCTAATTAACTCTTATAATGGTAGTGATTCTTCTGTTTGTCTAAACTTAACTAAAATCATTGAAAATAACATAAGGTAAGATAAATACGTTACGTTTACGATAAAGTCCAAATTAGTATGACACTTATCAATAACAACGATAAAGTTCAAATTAGTATGGCACTTATCAATAACAACGATAAAGTCCAAATTAGTTTGGCACTTATCAATAACAACGATAAAGTCCAAATTAGTATGGCACTTATCAATAACAACGATAAAGTCCAAATTAGTTTGGCACTTATCAATAACAACGATAAAGTCCAAATTAGTTTGGCACTTATCAATAACAACGATAAAGTCCAAATTAGTATGGCACTTATCAATAACAACGATATAGTCCAAATTAGTATGGCACTTATCAATAACAACGATAAAGTAAAAATTAGTTTGGCACTTATCAATAACAACGATAAAGTCCAAATTAGTATGGCACTTATCAATAACAACGATAAAGTCCAAATTAGTATGGCACTTATCAATAACAACACTAAAACTAGATTTTTTTATGTCAAATAAAAAGTTTTGTCAAAGTAGGGCTTGGCTGATTCAAATATTAATATTAAAAAAAAGACCAAATTATAAACTAAAACGCTCTTATTTTGACATAACAAACACTTAGTGCAATGAACTTCTTACAAAATAAAAAGCTGATGTTATCTTGTAGAAGACCACAATTACTTAAAAGTGTTCAAAAAGCCGGCATCTAAATAAACAAAATAAACGCGAAGAATCCTTGTAAATTTGTTTACAAGATGTAGGCTAGGTGAGTACATAACTTTACAAATCTTAGAGCTATGTGCCCTGCTCTCTGCAGCGTCAACTTGCTAATCCGGTGGGCTATATCAGTGACTTTCGCTCTACTCTCAGTCTTCATTTCTGATGCGACCGCGTAGAGAAACCTACGAGAAGTATCTATTTATTAGAAATTACGTTGAACAAAAATCTCATAAAGGAAGTCCTTATAATTATATTTACAAAAACATAAACCTACATACATGCAGTTGCAGCTTCAATCATGTCCGACACAGCAAAAGCAATAAAAACTAAACTATCATAAAAAGTTGCACGTTTAGGACTGAAACAGTCATAAATAAGAAAATAAGACCACCTATTTATATTTGTGGCTTGAGTTGATTCGAATCGTTTTGATACTTGTTAGGTACTGAACATGATGATCTATTTATATATTATTGCCTGCATTCTGATTTTTTTTAATGTTTGAAATAATTAATACTTTATGTACATTTATTCAAAAAGGTAAACTGTTTTTTTTTTAGTTTTCACACTCACACCCCTGCACTAGGATAGCATTTGGCGCAGGAGATATGGACACACAACAACACCTTATTTATGTGTATATGACCCTACACAAACATCACAGAATATAGAAATTTGTGCCCCTGCCGGGATTCGAGGCCGCGTCGCGGTTGAGTCATTGTCACTGATTACTGCACCAAAATGACATCAGAAACTACGTATATATACCCTTACTAATTCCTTGACCTACTATAGATAGTGAAGTTAATGGTCATGGGAATATGATTATTCGCAAATCACTATCACTTTGCATCTTCTCCAAGCGGTTGTTTGGAAGGGAACTCTCTGAGCAATAAAACCACCCATTGGTCACGTAGTGTATAAGTTGTTAATTTTGTCTTAAGATTCATTATGTTGTGGCAATAAAGAGTAATATATATTCATCTATCTATATTTTGGGTGATTGCAATGCAACTTCAAACAAATCGTCATTAAACAAAAAATATCATTCATAATTTAGACATACAAGTAAAAAAGCTCCATTCCCTAGTCAAGATTATTTTTTAGAGACAAAAATATACTGAACATGAAAACTTTCACATGAATTATTTTAGTATGATTATGGAAATGATCAAGACCTCTCGATCTAGATACAGCTCAACTCATCGTAGGACGGAGAGGCGAGTAGTTGGGCTAAGCTCATTGATGCGCAGCGGCGGCGGGCGGCGGGGGGCGGAGGGGGGCGTTGGCGATCACAGAACTAATAGCAGTGTAATAATATTCACAGCGAAAACAAGCTAATGTTCCCTATCTATGACTAATTTTATATCGACAAATGAGCTGATTACGCAACTTAAATCGTAGAGGAAGATACACTTTAGACACTTTGAGAACAGAGGCGTAGACCTTGCATTTCAATAATGAATTCTGGTGCAATTGCATTGGAATTACATAATTTAATCATTCCCATTCTGGTATCAATCGACCAGATGTACGGAAATGTATTTAAGATAGAGTTTCTACCACATTTGCGTAAGGAAGTAAGCGTTTTGTTCCTGCTTTTAAACTGCTAAGAAGTAGAAATCGTCGCTCGAGTCTGGGTACCAATAGGTAAAAAGTTGAAGTCTTCAGGTCGAGGGTGATGCTAACAGGTACCCTCTAAGCCTGCGTGTTAAGCGTTACCTCGAAATCACTTAATATCAGGTGAGACAGTGGTCAAGCGTAAGCACATAAATCATAATATAGCATACAATATACGAGACAAAATTATAGATTTTTGCACAAAAAAAATATTTTATGCAAAAACGTCTTTTCTGCCAAATTTTAGCAACGGAAACGAAAATCATAGGTCCAATTGTTTTGCACCTTTTACTATTAAGCTCGATATTCTCTTAACTTTTGCACGGGGATATTATTTCTTTTATTATACACAGTAAAAATATGATAACAAGAAATCGTCTACATCTACGCGTATAATTCGAAAGATTTACTAAAATTAATCACGTAAGAAAACAACAATGCCGTTCTGACAACAGAACAACATCTGTGGTGAAATAGAAACTGGTTACTAATCTGTGGTGACTGAGAATCTTATGAAAATCACAAACGTGTATACCTATTCCATGATCAAAATAGAGACGTACGCATGAGCATGAGCACGGCATTTCCGCTGTCCACCTGCGCTGTTTGACTCTTCAGAACTAGGACGCAGATACATGCCATTTAGTTCTACTTTAAAATGTTGCAATGCCATGACTACATTGCAACATTCTGTTTGACCGATACTTCTCTACAGTTTGATAGCTGCACTGTGATAAATAACAATTTTCTTAAAACTCGAGAAAATGATACACATTATTGGTATTGGTATGTGTCGAATAATGAGCGGACATGACCGAGAGCGCTTCCTCGCTACAATAAAATGACTCCGAAAGTCACGAAACTGGTCGAAATGCCTACTCGACATAAACACATACGTAAAATCGTTTTTCAAATTGAATAAACGTTTAATGACGTAACATGTTCCTAATAGTCATAAAATGACCAGTTTAGTTATAGCACCATGCGACCACACATCAAAATAAACACAATTTAATTTACATAAAGTCAGTTCGTAGTAGAAGCTGTAGACACAGTACAAATAATACTGTGCTGTAGATCAGTGACTGCCACAAAACTTGTCATAAATGTTAATAACAGAGTCTTATTCATAAGTTTTTTAAACCAAAATGGGATAAGTCACGCTTCCCTTTATCCCGGACACAAAAGATCTAAATACGTTAATAGTATTATACAAACAGTATGGACAGTATATCGCGGATCGGGGCGATGCACAGTCGGCGCCCGTCGTCCGCGGTATGATACAGTACAGCGAGTGTCCTCAATAATCTAGTGAGATGGAACCTAACATAAAGTTTAGATTGTCTTTATTCGGGCCGATGCCTGTATTAAAATAAAATACTAATAAGTAAATACAGTTTAGTTTGTAGTTTATATTATGATAAAAGATACATTAGTTTCCGGTACAGAAAAGACCACCAATTTAAAAAAAATATGCCTTCATATATTCATTCATACTCACTGAGCTTATAAGGTATGCAAAAAAAAAAATTGCATTGCACAGTACTGTATTTTATTTTGATAATAATGGTTCCGCTCTGATTAAATGATTTTTATTGTAAATATCAATATTTAGATATGAGAGAATCACTGCGTGCCGGTGCCCTTACTGATTCTTTTACTCCACCGGTAGGTCAAGTGTCGGTTTCCCGGACGCGAGGTTGTGGTCCCGATATAACAAAAGACCTGGCTTTCGGTTTTTAGTTTTATTTTAAGTTTGGTGACAGGGTGAGGGTGCTCAGACGTGTCAAGACGTGTCTTCTCGAGAACCGACAAATTGACCCTCTTCACGATTCGTTATAATTAGTGCGAAAGAACAAAATGTTCATGTATTTTTAGTCTTATAACTATGTCAAATAAATATATTTATACTTGTATCTTTTTATATTAACCTTGCGTCTGACCACTGTTCCACCTGATGTTAAGTGAAGACGTGGTCTAAGATGGTACTCCATCTTAGACCACGTCGTCACAGCAAGACTAGAAGGTTGGCCTATTCACTCGTGACTTGAAGACTCCAGGATTGTTCGTATCGAGCACTGAAGTGTGTATTTTTCATACAGGTGCCTTTTATCAACTTGTTTAGAATGAAGTGTGCGAATCGACAAATTAATTAGTTTATTTGGTACCTCATGTTTGTGAGATTGCATTATTATTTGTTTATAAGGTCGTTTTCTACCAATTTAAATTAGTTTTTTAAGGAAATCTCTGGTATACTCAGCTATTGTTACAACCCGATGAGGATGTGTCAATTTATTAATTATATCTCAGAAAATCCTTGTTTTGTTTTAGTAGGATTAACTGAAACAGAACTATTGAGAACCTCGGCTTAAAAATGAAGGCCTAAGATTGAGAAGGACCATAAATATGCCGTTACTTTAAACCCTCCGCTGACAGAAACTAAATGTTACGTGGAAGCAAGTTATCTAACAGATAGACCATACCATACCACGGTAAAATTTGAGACTGCTACGAATAACCAAATCAAATTGAAACTTTCAAAACACCGATGTGGGAATCCCGTTTAATCACAATAATGATAAATCTTTCCTATCCATTACTATAGTTAGTCTGTGACATCCTTCATAATTCATACCAAGACACACGGTTAGAAGGAAATACATTTCAACAGACACGTTTCTAATTTTCGTGTTGTCACAACAGCACGCTTTTAGGCCATCCCGGCGCTGTCCGGTGCCACAGAAATATAGGAGCTTTTGTAAGCTTTCCGACGAAACGGTCCCGGCTTAGTTTAGTCGGCAAAGCGCGCGCGCAACGGACGTGCGGTCCATTTTGATACGCAGTGATACATAGTTAGTATTACGATTATAGTATCCGTTTTTGCGGAGATTCCCCCCGCGCTATTTTCAATGTGTGTGTGCTCGATCGGTGTGCTTTATTCAGATTTCTGAGCGACAGTGTTTTGTTTACGTTTTGGATTTGGATACGTCTGATGTTGGAATTACAATACGGTGTTGTTATATGATACACAGTGGTAATAAGCGCGGCTAATACTATACTCATATTATTGCACCCTATGCTTACAGTTTTAAAGCTGACTTTTAAGGATTTTATGGGGCTCACTTTCTTTTACAAGTTTAATTCGCCGAGTTTACGATTTTATTGTTTGTGGATGCATTTCAAAGCAATACGAGAATCAATTTTATAGCCTCATTACAATAAATGCGAAAGTGCACTTCGTGTACATTCTCGAAGGATTTATTGTGTGTTCGTGATTCGCCTTTTGCATCGGCAAATGGATTTCGATAACGTCGACTTACGCGAGATAATGGAATCTTCCAATAACAATTGTATTGAACTTTCTCGCCATTGTATTTTAAATTCAACCCTTTAATATATTACGAAGACTGCGATTCAGCAGCTTACTTTTTTACGACAGGTTTTAGGAAAACCATGCTCAATTTATGTTCACATTTTGTGTCTACAATTAAATGATAATCTCTATAAATCTTGTTAGCGTTTTTCCGAAACATAAGATAAACCTCTTACACATCCATGAATCTAATTGATAAGTTTCAATGAGTTCAAATCGATGCATCAAAGACGAGAGAGAGTTTTTATGCACCCAACATAATTATTTTGAACGATAAGGTGATGAAACAGGCCAGTTCCCAGTCCTATGCATGCCCATAACAGTTGCAGATGATCGATGATCGATGATGATCACTTAGATTTTGCGTTACAATACACGGAGCCACGCCAAATCTGGGTATAACCCAATAATTCTCGGCTCTAATCTATATAACTATATAATTATTTATATATAGGCTACCAATAGCTAGTGGATTGTTCAAATGTTATTGTAGTAGCTGCAGTATTGTAATTAGTTATTAGTGTTTTATTATTTATATATAACATCGTATTTTTTGCACTTATTGCGAAAACACCATACCCTTATTTAAAGAGTTTTATAGTTTTTTTGCGGAATTCTAGGCGGAACTTACGTTCAAATGAAAAAATAATTTGAACGTATCATCGACTTGATGGTGAGTGACGATTTTGGTCGAAGATGTAATCACGCTATACCTAGATATTTATTGACTCTCAAGGACAGCTTTTCCATCTTCAGGGTGGTAGCTAGTCAGGCAGGTACTCGAAAGTACTTAACCACCATGCTGGGAGTTTGATAACGGTGTTGCCTTCACAGACACATTTTAATTTATATATTATATGATTAAACCTTAAGTTCAAGCCGTTGGTAGGGATCGAACTAGCGTCCATCAATTTGACAGCCGACGCTCCCATCGCGAGGCTATTATAGCTCGTTGTGTACAACGGGTGTAACTGCACAGGGCGCGTACTTATGAGGCCTTCATTTATATACCATACATTACGGTGACACTGTGATAAAAAAGAACACTGTTGTTTATTACAATAACAAACTATAGTTTAAAGCCCCACACGACCGCAAATAAAAGATGTACATGAGAAGCTTTATCTAAAAATGTATTACGTGCGAGTTATTGTATGAAAGAGGTCCCAAACCACTTTAATTAAAAGCAATCCATCACAAACTGTGACAAAAAAAAACAACGGGTTGCACTCCGGGAGTGCCGGCAGAAGTGAAAACTTGAACATTAACGTTGTGCATTTTTGAATATTTTGGAATGGTTATGGAATAAATTCGCACGTATTGCTTCATTTATCAGTATATAAGTACTATCATGTATGTGGTAAAATACAATATTCATTTATTGCGCTATCGTACACAAACATGATATTTATATTACATTCAACCCTCCCTCCATCTTCATCGACGACGTCGATGACGTCACGCGTCTAATGAATATTTGATCAGTGTCGATTGACCTGACGCGAGTTTAACATTTTTTTCCCATACCAAAGTCTAGAACGCCGGTAATGAAGATTTCACTTCAAAAATATTGATCTTGATCGTAAAAAAATTGTACATAATATACACAAATACATATATTCCTTAATTCAATCAGTTTACAAATTGGCCATGTCATAGAAACTTCATTGGCCATTCATCAATTCAGCAATCAATTTGTCAGCGACCTCTCGATTGCTAATTCGATGTTCTGATTACAAATTCAATCGGTTCATTAGACCTTGCACACTATTATTTATTCTGTGGTTTAGTTTGGCCCTTTGTGATTAGGCTGATGTGCTTTTGTTTACCAAACATATCGATGCTTGGCTCTATTAGCTGTTCTGACTGAATTGGCTAGCATATACTCGTACATTATTAATATTTTGAAATATACAAATACTATTGCAGATGAATGACCATTTATTATTCAGATATTTAACACGTATTTGATTTGTTTCGATGTTTCGGCAGTTACATGCACACCATGTTCTTGAGTAAATTGAAGTACTGTGGGTAGGTGTTCTTTAGGAGCAGACAAATCCTACTACCCTCTTTCTTTCGCGTTTCTTGTGTTTGCGAGAATGGATTGATACACAATACCAACCGAACGGCAGAACAGGCATAACTACAGATAGATGAACTAGCATATATGCTATAGTATATCTCGAAATAAATATGGTTCCCATAGAATAGTTACCGTAGCGGGACAAGCCGCGCGGCTTACAATTTACTAAATAAATTTAATAAACGATGATTATGTCCTATGTTTTCAAAAACCAGTCAAATATCCTATGGCACAGTAGATCAAGCAACAGAACAATGTTCGAGTAACTAGCCATATCCATCTAATCTACTTGTTTAACTCTATTTTTTTTTTATTACACTTAAACCCCCGCACTAGGATTCCCTGTATCGCGGGAGGCTTGGACACACACATTCACAGCACACAAACATCCAAGACCCGGGACAAACACCTACACTCATCGCACAAATGTTTGCCCCTGCCGGGATTCGAACCTAGGGTCCCGGAGACACAGTAGTCATGTCACTGACACTAACCACTGCGCCACGGCGACCGTCAAAAAAATTACCACACCTTTCATTATTTTTCACAAATTTAGGTGTAGTCTATATAGCCTAGGCGTAATTTGTTGATTAGGTAGTTTAAAAACGATACACACTATCACTAAACTTTGAATGAAAAAAAATAATAATGAAAAAAGAGGTTAATTGATATTGATGAACTTAATTTTTATGTTTTTTATGACACTAATTGTTTATATTTTTTAATTGATATATATACTATCGAATGAAAAAGGATGTTGAACAAATGGCAGAATTCTGAGAGATCAAGCATTAAAAAGTAAATTTAGAACCTATTTTGGAAGTAGGTTAAATACAATGGCGAAAACATAATGTCATAATAGCGATACAATGAGATCTATATTACGATATGAGAAAGATGTGATTAGCGCTCTATAATGCATAGTATCACAATAATCTATTCGGCGATTCGTTTGCTAAATGTTTAACCTGTTCGGGAATCGAACCCGGGACCAGCTGCTCAGAAGGCAGAGTACTACCAACTGCGCCAACCGAACATTTACCTTGTTAGTTTATAATGGGGGCAAAATCATAAATCAGGAGATACTTAGATTGTTGCATTTAATTCCACGCAATGAATACCTAATGATTACTTGTGTTTTATGAATGATCACACCATGAATTCTGTGCCAGGTCTGATTAGATTATGAATCACTGCGATATTACACGCGACTGTTTCACAATGACACGCCCACTTCTTCAACAATAGAATAGAAGCAACCTACCTATCATTAAATATTTCCGTTCCAAGACGATCCTATGTTAATTATTATACAATTGTGAATCTCTTCTACAAGTACACAATATCTGTTGTTACAATATTGCCGTGGGGTACCGGCTTAGAATAGTACTTCCTCATCTCTACTCGTGAGTGCCGTAAGAATCGGCTAAGGAATTGATCCAGTAGCGATGATGATGATTTAGTAATTAGTAGATTGTATACCTAATATAAAACAAACGCTAATGGCGCGGTCGGATGTCGCTTTGTGCAGCATTGCAATTAAATATTTTCGACCTAATTGCAACTTAATAGCAAAAAAATATAGATAAAGTTAGCTGTGTTCGTGGACAAAATTCTCTTTGTTAGCAAATATTTCTATTTTCTCACAATTAAATTAGCTTGTAGCTAACTAGGCGTCTAATGCAATGTATTTAACATTGCATTCAGGTCAAAGTATTCTCGAAACACTCGTTGCATCGCCATTTGCCGTTGCAAAACCGACCTACATTTCTAAGTCCCAGGACACGTATTAATACCCTATTAATAACATCCGAAAGCGATCATTTAACAACCATATAAGGGCAGTGCATTCGCCCACGTAACAATAGGGTACAATCACTATGAAGTGCAGCAACTATGCCATAACCTACATATTGTATGCCAACACATACTCACACGCTATCTGTGGACAATATCATAAAGCTATGTTGTATTCTATGGGTGTTTTATAGAAACGATTAGTTATCTGTGACGGTCAGTGATATAAAATAGGGTAGATACCCGATCGCACGCTCGAAAACGGCACCGCCAGAACAAAGCATATGCCTTGTTTTGCCCTCTGTCGCATGAGACCGCGCCAATCGTGAGACGTGTTGCGAAGCCGAAGTGAGAATTCAAAAAGCAATAGTTGAAAACCTCTTACAAAATATTTTACAACGCTATTGCTAGGGTGTTGAAGTTCATTATTAAAATTAAAAGAATATCCGTCTGTGGACTAAATTTATATTAGTTGGAGAGGTATACGTGTATATGTAAACACTGGCGAGGGGACACTTTTGAGGTTCGATTTTCATAAAGACTGTGTATCTATAGTATATTTGATTATTGGTGACGGTATATTAAACATCTGCGTCCCACATACAACCAAGGTCGATACGATCTTCCATTTGTTACAAGATCAGGTAACGGAACCTGGTTAATGAGTATTAATTATGTCGTTTGATTACTACTGCAACCTTATTTGATACCTCAAATAGGTATTGTTGTTGTATTATTCTTTATAGATCTAGTTTGATCATTTGGACGTTTGCAGACTTACTCACTCGATGGTTGGTGTGATCGATGGTGATGGCGTAGTTATGTCAGAACGTAAAACAATAGAATCTCCGAATTAAGCAACGCTCTTTGGGTAGGATGGGTGATTATAGGCATTTTCAACTGACCGCTTCCGTGCTGTGAAAGGCACGATAAGACCCCGGTCCGGAAGTATTTTTAATGCAACAGGATTAGTTAGGGTGCGCACCTTACTCAATTCTATCGCCAATGGCCTAGAGGTCGAAGTGAGAAATTCTGTTGGGGCCTTGTTTGGAGCGTATAGATAGAGTATAGCCCGCGCTGCGTTCCACGACCCATTCTTATAGCGTTGGCAGTACCCCGACAATCAAGGGAGGTGCGGAAATTGGGCTGCCGTTGTCAGGGCCGTGGATGAACGCAAAAGGGTCTTTTTGGGCTGGCCATAGTTCAACCGCCAAAGGGTATAGACATTGTACTTTTAGATCTACTCGTAAGATAAAGACCACGCCTAGCAGCGGGGCCGTGATGGGCTATAATTTATGATACCTTTAATTAGCTTTGCCACTGGCAATTAGGAGCTTTTACATAAGGTGCCATGCCTTTATTAATTCTTTACGCTGAAGATACGTTTTCCTCTTCGAAAATTATTCCTCCTCGGTCCACTGAACTGAAATTAACCAAGGCATAATTAAAACAGAAGGAAAACCAAACAGAGGAAGTGAAAAAGGGGTCACACCTCATTTCTGGCGCCTCTGGACTTTGATGTTTGAAATGTCATAAACCAGTCATCGCTGGCATTATGACAACGTCTTCGCATGCGTACGATGAAAGCTATAAAGGGTTCTATGGTTATGATCTTATGATAGAAATTACGAAAAATAATCAAGTGAATTAGATTTCTGAATTACTATCATTAGCTATTTTATGGTTATGTCTTTTAATGAAATGTTTTTTTTTATTGGGAATAGGCAGGCGTTTGACCACTATCTCACCTGATGTTAAGTGATGATGCGGTCTACGATGGAGCACGCCTGCCTAGAAGATACCTATTCACTCTGTTACTTTTGGTTAAATTATGTGATGCATGGTTTTATGTCTTGATGTAAATGAATTCCACGTTCTAGAGCTTTTGGTACAATTTAGATAATGGGTTTTCACGAAAACAATTTTCCGTAGTATAGAAAAATTAGCGGATAAATTACATTATGCTGGTGGACCTACACCAGGCGACCCACATGAGTTGGATCGCCTAGTCAGACCGGACGCTCGTATGGTGGCACGGGATTTTATTCCAGAGAGGGATGGAGAATGCTAAAGCGACCGCATTTCTCCTCGACAGGCATCACTTTGGTGGGTTCAGTCAGTAGGGGACGTCACTCCAACACTGCTGTGCCGACTAAAGGTGTGGCAGTCAGGGTACCTATCCCCTGGCGGGCGGTTGCAATGTGCAATCCTACCATTTTACAAAAAAGGGATCACCATCGCAATCGTTGTGCTGTAATATTGCAAACTCAGTACTCACCGACAAAACAATTGATAGTCTGTAATTGCGTTTTGCGTTATTCAATTGTTTATACGTTGGTGATACACTGCACGAAGATATGCTAGCCTCAAGCAGGCGCTTCATGCTAGCAGTGTTGTACAATTTATATTCGTGCCGTCCTGTGCTGAAATAAATAGTATACTTACATTGACGAAAGTTTAAAATCCGTGCTACGTCAAATAACATAAAATGTAAAAATATTCAAATATAAATTATGATTTTTATAGATTTTAGTGTTATAGATTATCGTATATATATATATTATATTATTAGATTATAGATTATCACTATTTTTGTTGTTCCTAAACTTTTTGTCTAATCTTACATCACAAATAATATTAATATTACAGCGGTAACCAATATCTTGTTCGTATATATATCAGACACAAGTAAAAGTACTATTTAATGGTGGAAAAAAATCAAAACGATTCAATCCGTTTTAAATCACGTGACGCATTTTTCTAAAAAATTAAAGAGGTTAAATAAATTATTACTAAGGTGCAATAAATAATTTAATTTTAGTTTCTCAATCCGTTTTAAGCCGTGAGCGATAATACTGCTTATGTATAGTGTAAAACACACAATACCGAAGACCGAAGATTTTGGAAGCTTAAAACCTCAAAGATCCGTCTCACACAGAAATAACGTTTGATCGTCCGTCGTATCTAATAACGTATTTAGAGCGTTTGATGTTGCATAAGATCGTGTAAAACCCATAAAAAGGTAACGCTTTAAGCCACCAGGGTTAGCTCACAGATAATAAATATAAGAATTTGTGTTTTTGGTAACAAAAGTTTAAACAAACATTTAGTAATCGATTAGCGGTATATTATAGTTAAGGTTAAATTCAAGGTTAGTACACTTTTTACTACTGTTAAATTTATTTTAAATGCCTAGTTAGTTCTTCTTTAATATGTTTGTTGCACATTACAACAAATACCTATGATTTAGAAAAACAATCAATTCTTTCGGATATATCTATCTATGTTGCTTCTATATCTTCACTTAACTACTAATAATGGAAAAAAAATCAAAAAATCGGCCCTTAGGATTCTAGAGTTGAGAGTCAAGCGCGACTCTGAATATCGCGTAACAATGTCAAGCAACTAAGCAGACTCGAGGTAAGTGGTAACGGCTGCTAGATAAACGTCCCCCGAATCAATCTCCACCTCGAGCTCAAGCTTTGAGTGTGTGAACACCCCAACATTGGAACACAGGCTACTTTCATACAAATCTGTCACAAAGCGCATAGTCTGTTAAGGCAGCTTTACTTGAGAGCCCATTATTTATCTAGATCTACCGTGATTTCACTTTCGACCACATCGTCACTGACCATCAATTTAGGGGCCAACCGTTATACTTATGTAAAAATACAGTAATGGCGGGAAGTGTCTAAAAGCTGACTTAAAAACGAATAAGCTTCAATCTATACGTAAATATCTGTGGTAAGGTTCTTGCTAATTAGTAAGTAATACGCGATTAAAACGCGGTAAGACTTAACAGACCAAAGTAACATCAAGTAGTGTAAAACTGTTGACTACGGAAACAAAAGATTTACAGATTCAAGTGCCCCTCAAAATGCTAAATTAAGTAATGCAGAGCAGTCACCCCTAGCCCTACCCGGGCAGTCGCGTCCACGTCCGACCCGGGCCGAGGTGCGGTGTTTATTTGAACGCATGTCAAAAGTTCGACACACTGTTGCTCGCGTATTTATTTATAGCTACGCGGAAGGTGTGCCAGGAGCAACGAACTGCATGACATAACCATAAAACACAGCCATTTACAGCCAAAGACAATAAGAGATCCGCGTAAAACTGGGTCTACTACAAACTCGACCGGTGCGACTGCGAAAGGGTCTAGCGAGTGAGTTGAATACGAAACAAACCCAGCTAATTAACCCGTGAAACCCCAAGTTTTTATAAGGGTATTTTTGGCTCTGTTAAAGAACAGATCAAAATATTTGCTAACCTTGACCAAATCTGGACCAAAATATTTGCTCATTCTTTAAGTATGCTTAGACAATTCAGGTAAAATTATATTACTGTTGTGTTTTGTTTAAAATTATTTATTTGTAATTAATAATGCGCTTTGCTCGCGTGTTTATTGACATACATATTTGATTATTGGTTTATTTCTGGAAGACCAATGGTCAATACTAATTTTCCAATAATATTTTAATTTTATTTAATAAGTTATCACAAAATTATATTATAAAAAAATATATTATACCACAATTTAATTCCACCATCTCCATTCTATCATCGGTCAACCAGACGTACTACTATGCGCCACCGCTACATGGTAGATATACCACCGTTACGCACGAAGCGTTTTGCTTCCACTTTTATAATGCGTACTGGAGAGTGGAACTCACTGCCTGAGTCTGTGTTTCCCGATATGCACAACCCCGGAGTCTTCAAGTTGCGAGTGAATAGGTTCCTTATAAGTTTGCCTGCTCCACCTTAGACAAAAAAAAAACCTAAATCGGGGCTCTCCGGGACGGGTCCCTCCAGGATCAGGGCCCTAAGGCAATAACTCACAATACTTACAGTGACACTGCTTCTCGCAAGTATGCTGTTTGCTTAGGTGTGTCCTAAGATTAAAGGGTGAGGCGGACACCGTAAAAGTATTTATGTGTCTATTAAGCTTTAAAAATGAGGATGTTACACTACAAACGTAGCCGTAACCGTGATGTATGAATTAGTTGAGTAATTGGCGATATTACCCTCAATTCAAAACATTATTGCGATAGAAGAATTATTTGATTTCATCTTCCTTTCAACTTGTTAACGGTCAACACGATAACTCTGAAGAAAGGCCAAACTTAGTTTACATGCAAACAACGAGAGTGTATGTGAAGAGTAAAACGCAGATGAGAATAGAAGAAGCCAAAGTAGTAGATACCAAAGTCAGTATGGCAGCAAGTGAGAAAACGCAGCCTCGGTTAAGAGGCTGCAAGCGGCTGCATTCGAAAAGGAAAGGCGCAAGATTAAACATAATATGTATTTACTTACGTATGTGGGTGCGTTGGTGTAGCTGTATGTATATTTTAATATGCATGTATGTATTTACTCATCCATACCAATATTATAAACAGTTAAGTTTGTATGTTTGTTACTCTTTGACGCTGAAACGCCTGAACGGATTTACACGAAATTTGGAATGAAGATAGCTTATAATTATATCTTGGAATAACCCCGAAAATATAGACTGTTCCCGTGGGATGATGGGAAGACAGAAAAATCGTCAATACCACGAACCATTCCAGGCGCAGCTAGTGTACAATAATTTTTGAGGGTTCCAATTGAAAAATTCAGAAGATGTCATTATTAATGGGTTCATATTGAAGAGACTTTCTTAAATGCTGATAACCTCTATAAATAAAGCTAGCATGAATAGATGCTAGCATCGATTAATTCTCATCATGTGTGGTCACCAACCTCGGGTCATGCCTACCTATGCATAAAGACAAAGTAATAAATAAATAAACAAGCCCTCCCACTAAACTGTTCTCTATAGCATTGTCTCAAAACAAAAGTACTATTTCATTTCAATATAATTGATGCAGAGGCGCCTACACCAGCGCCACAGATTAATCTAATAGACTTTCAAATAAATGACATACAGAATATCTGAATATCCTAACACTCATGTACATAACTATAACGTAGCATTTATATAGATAACATTGCAGTCTCTTTCTAGCAATGGACATTCGATTAAATACTGCAAAATTTTTCTCATGACTTTCATATGAATAGACCTTTGAATTTATCAATTTTGTGAGCGGCAATCCGCACTCGGTAACACGGCATCATGGCAAAATTTAAATTATTTATAAATTAATAATGTCATGTATTAATAGTCAGTGATGGCGATCAATGGTTTAAAAATATTTCATCAGAAATATAAAAATGGGCTAATTTTTTTAACTAACCGGGTAAGTACCTATTTTATTTTATTTTGTTCCCGTTGCTCGATATTTCGCCACAGTTTCATGTGATATGTTCACAGGTAACTTATATATCCCAATTGTAATAAAAATAGCAATAAAGTGAGATAGAGGTCGATTAAACCTCTATGATGATTATATGATATTGGCAGGTATTTCATTTTCTGCCATTGCAGGGGCAAACATTAATGATATGAGTATTGAGTATATAGATGTTTGTATCGGACCTTGAATGTTGTGTAGAGGCATGTGCCTTTAACTCTCGAGACACATGAAATCCTATTACAGTCTTGAATGTGAAAGCGTTTATTTTTTATTGTATATCATCTATGACTTTAATCACTTTTGACTGGCCGGTTGGCGCAGTTGGTAGCACTCTGCCTTCTGAGCCGCTGGTCCCGGGTTCGATTCCCGGACAGGTCAAACATTTGTGTGTATGAACATGTCTGTTTGACCTGTGTCTGGGTGTGTATATGTATATAAGTATGTATATCAGTCATCAGGTTACCATAGTACAGGCTCTGCCTAGTTTGGGACCTGAAGACCTTGTGTGAATGTTGATAAATAAAATAAAAAAAATCAATCTTGCATTTAGAACAGATAAGTTAAGTTTACCTCACAGTTTGAAGGTGACTCATAAATTCGTAACATATACAATCTAGTAATAAATCTTGCACTAGTCAGCGGGAAGCTTTCACGTTACGATAAGTGTTATGACGTAAAACTCTTTACTCACTCTATAGACGCAGTTCTAGAGAAAGAATATAGCGGGCTTAGATATAAAGAGTAATCATTTATCTAAGTTAGCAGGCCTATCGACAAGATGCATCGCTTCTAGTTCTCTAACCGCTAACGATGAATATTTTGTTCTGTTGATCACGTC
This sequence comes from Apeira syringaria, assembly GCA_934044485.1. Taxonomy (NCBI): domain Eukaryota; kingdom Metazoa; phylum Arthropoda; class Insecta; order Lepidoptera; family Geometridae; genus Apeira; species Apeira syringaria. The sequence continues at coordinate 3,052,830 of OW203662.1, forward strand.
ATATTTCGCTTTGAAGTGTCAATCTCCCACATTTTTAATGTTTTCTCTCAACGTTAACGCTTGTAGAATGTTACTTCGTCTAGGGCTACTGGGCCTACAATCATTCCCTGACCCAGTGTTTACTAATCTGTGCTGTAGTGAGCGGTACCTACTAATACAGTACAGTATACGAAGTTATACTCAGTACATAATCTCAACGTTTAGCTAATAGCCCTGCTGAAGTACCTTAAAACATATTGTAAAGACATATTCAGATTAGTGCAAAGTTCCTATTAAGAAGATTTTGTAAGTTGTTTTATTGATAATTTTTTTCGGTGACTTGTTATCCTACCCATCGGATTTTCTTGCAAGAGGATTAATATTAACAACGAATTTATTAACACCTTAATGAACCCTTGAATGTTTTTAATAATAAGTAAAAATAAATGTTCAAAAAGTAAGGTTTCAAATGAAAGACACAATATAATCTGAAATTAGCTGCACGTGCCTGCGCAGTATCTATTTTGCAGTGACACTTGTTATTTATGTTTGTAGCCTCTTCCTCATCATCAGTCCCATCATTGTGGTTAGTAGGTATTCTCAATTCAAACTGTTTTACCGGTAGACTTTCAGTACATGCGGAAACGTTCCTTGAAGCCTAACTTCAGAGCCACAAAAATCGCTTGCACCTACTATCATAACCTCAAATTCTACTAGATGACACTAAGCAAAATCTACATTTTTTATTAAGTTGTGGAAATACGTAGACCTTTATATATAACCTAGGCATACTTATAGATACATTATATAATAAAGAGTATTCGTAAAGTCGTATTATATGAAGTGTCATTATCAGCATCATATAGTTTAGTTTTAGAACATTCACTGTGTTATACTATACAATGTGTTGTACTAGCGTAGGCGGTGGCGGCGCCGTTCCTCGAGTAAATATTCCCAGAACTTTACCACCAGACGTATCCATTCATTCATGGACCATGACATCCATGACACGTGCACACAAATCCTTTTTATTTGTGTTAACGCTTGTAGACCTACGCAGGTCATGTTACGGTGGTTATTATTATTCATTGTGTCATCGCTTTTCTAAACATGCGGGACGAAGAAAAATACGCAACACTTAGTTAAATATACGACGTTGTTTCTTATCCTGTTACTATAATACACACATCATTGCTAGTGATGAAGTGGCTACATCTCTGGACTAAACCAAAGTTTATGGATTAATCTAAGATTAAGAAATGTATTTTTTCGCGTAAAAAAAAATAATTCAAAGAAAAACTTCTTTGAATGTTCTACAGCTCAGAAATCTAAATAAAACATATACACGCACGCACACATGCATTTGTTTTTAATTCAATATTGTCAAAAAAAATTAGAGACTCCTACTTCAATAACAAAAATTAATATCCTAAAATTATTAAGTGTCTTTTCAGTTTGCTAAATGGGTTTTGAAACATGTTTAATAAAGTGATAGAAAGTTCTAGAATCGTTGGAAAATTGTCCAAATGTTTGATCGAAAGCCTGTGTAAAATGTTACCGATGTGATCATGATTCCCACCTGCATACGTGCACCTCGCTCCATCCAGGGTTCGACGGATGACGTCACCAGACAGACACGCTCCATCGTGCAGGTAATGTAGTTTTTATGATGTATAAAACTAACTAACAGTATTAAATTTATCAGGGCGTTTGATCGATGCGACGCGTGACCAAAATGCTGTCACATATTTGGCTCAACGAATCAGCATTGCAATTCAACGTGGCAATGCTGCTAGCCGGTAACGGATTAGAACATTTGAGTTATCTATAGGCTACTAATAGTTAGTGGATTGCTCAAATGTTATTGTAGTAGCTGCAGTATTGTAATTAGTTTTTAGTGTTTTATTTTAATAAAGGCATTTGCCCAATGAAAAAAAAAACAGTATTATCGGTGATGATCTTAACATGAAAACCTAGTGATGTCTAACACAATCTAGATTAGCTGAATCGTAAACGAAATCAAAGCTATAGCCTTAGTTCTATACTAACTGATGGTAAGCGTAATATCTATAACACTACCGTAAACATTGCCGATCCTTTAAAGACTCAGATGCTAATTTGAAAAATCCCATTATGTAAGTGTAACGTGTACACTACAAAGCTGGTAGCATTCTAAGTAGGCTAATAGCAAGTAATTAGCCTACTTAAAATGCTAGCAGCTTTGTAGTGTAATTTAAAATCCCTTATTTAATCGAATGCATTAACGCACTGTTTAATCTCTCACAAGTGCCCATAGACCGTGCATTACTTGAAATGCGCTAGATTTAGCTAAAATCGTTCGTAGTGTTGTGGCCCGAGTCGCGCCCAGTTATATTAAAAGCTACGCGACCTCATTCCTCTTCCGCACTTAACGCTTTTAACTACTTTTAAGCTCTACTACGTGTTGCGGCAGTTGCCGTAAACTATCGATGTCGATTTATTATGGAACTATGTACTTACCGAACTATTGGCTCTAATTCTGTTAATCACACGAACTAGCTAAAATTCACTAAAATTCTGCAAAATAAAATAGCTTGTATTCTATTTACGCTTAAATTCAAATTCGTATAACTCCTTGCAACGCTCTCACTAATATTAGACGAGTTTTATTCCAATGTTGGCGAATTGCGGGTAGCTTTAGTAGGCACCAAATAAGTGGCGACTTAATTTACCTAAAACTACCCCCAAATTTAATAAATATATTTAATTTTAGTGATTTTATTGATAAGTCTCATACTAATTTAGACTTTATCATAACCATATAAAAACTCATTTAATTTTCCTATATTTTAGTTTAGTTCAGTTGAATAAGCGAATCACTACCACTGCAATTTTCATAGTTTTAAACATGGAACATAAAGAGGTATTAACATTTTGATTGATATGTATGTACCATTATCTTTTTTTGATATTGTAGCGTTTTGACCACTATCTCACTTAATAGTCAGTGACGATATTAGATATTATCACGCTGGATCTAGAATGATTACTGGTTCTCAAAGACCGCTGGCTGAACACACTGTTTGGTGACAGATTTTCAAACGTGAACGTGGTAGCTAGGCAGACGGGTACTCGAAGGTACCCTACCACCATGCCGAGAATTGGAAAACGGTGCTACCTTCACCCAAAGCTCAAGCCGTTGATGAGGGATCCAGCCTCCTTCAGTTTGACAACCGACGCACCCACCGCTGATCTATCATCGCATCATAATGTCTAATTGAGGTAGCGTATAATGATTTTATTGTTTGTGGTATAGCTCAGAAACAAATGGCTTGGTTTAAAAAAAATGCTGAAAATTAAATTCGGTTAAAATGTTCCTTTTTCATTTCAGCTGATAAGTTTTTAGACTGTTCCTTTTTTGTCTATTTTTATATAATATTTTTTACCTGACATCAAATCATTTCAAAACTGGTCGGATAGTAATTTTCCAGCAAATATCTATAAGGCCTAGCTGGATCTTACATAATAATTAATCACAATATGTTGTGAAATTGAATTTGTCTTCAATACTCAATCATGACTGTCCTCCTATAATCAGATAGGATCAAATTGAAATCTAGACGTTTCAATTTGCCAAACTAAAAAGTATGCAAATGACTTCATCGTCCATTATATTGTCATTGAGGTCCCAATTTATTTATATTGGCTCAATTAGAAATAGTGCAATATTTGGTCATCGCTATAAAATAATGTATGTCCGTTAATGCAATATATACATAACATAATTGCTTATGTCATATATAAATTTAACACAATTACTAAAAAAAAGCTGATGCTTTTTTATATAATACATATTATTATTTATTAATAAAATATTATATATTTATATAATAACTAATTACATAACTACAGCTACTTCAGTAACATTTGTGCAATCTCCTAGCTCTTGTTAGTTTATAGATTACTCAAATGCAATCCACGACCATTGGGCAGCGCGTCCAGAATGCTATCAGCAATGCGTCATTCAATTGCAATGCTGATTCGTTGCGTCAAATACGTGCCAGCATTTTGATCACGCGTTGCATCGATCAAACGCTCTGGTAAGTTTTGAAAAATCTGATGAGCTCCTGGTACTCACGGCCCAATGTCTCGACTTTAAACGGTTCAAATATGTAACCACTACCTAGGTTAGCATATTTTAGGCGCTCAATTGCTCCGTTGAATTAGCCGAGGCGCCAGTCCTAACATGGCGTGTCTCGGGAAGATGTGACGGGGCCAAAGTGTCAACCTCTCGACTAGAGACTCGTTGTTAATGATGAATGACAGTCGTCGTGGCTAAGTGATCAGCGACACTGACTTTGAAACCGCGACCCCGGGTTCGAATCCCGGCCGGGGCAAACATTTCTGTGATGAGCAAAGATGTTTGTGCTCGGGTCTTGGATGTTTGTGTATTGTGATTGTGTGTGTCTATACCTCCCGCGATACAGGGTATCCTAGTGCGGGGGTGTGTGTGTGTGTGTGTGTGTGGGAATAAAAAAAAATAGAATGTCATAGGCTAATTTCAACTACCCCAAGAAATCACTGGATTGCCTTCGCATCCAATACAACAACATTTTTAGGATGTTATTGGGACTTCCACGTTTCTGCAGCGCCTCTGGAATGTTTGCAGAATACCAAACTGATGGCTTTCACGCCGTAATTCGCAAAAAGGTAGCATCTTTAAGGAGCAGAGTGAGTGCAGCTAATAACGGTCTCGTGAAGATTATTGCGGACGATTTAGCGACTCCTTTAGTCAAGCATTTTGTACGACTAATGCTGAGATGATAGATAGGTAGACATAAGCTATACTTAGGTCTAGAAATATTTCGTAAGTATAATGGATACTAAGACTAGTTTAAGGTAATATTTGCTACTAACCCATGGATCTTGTTATCTGGAATAAATTGATTTTGAATAGGCCAGTCGGTGGAAACCGTGGAATGATTCTAGTATTTAATATTTTAATGGTGATAACCACATACAGATCCCTTCTAACACGCGTTAGTCGTTTGTTTATTCTGGCCCTCTGGTAAACTCGGGGGCGGTCGGGTAAAGTTACGCTACACATTGAAAGCGTAAATTACGTTTGTTTAGCGTAAATATAAAGCGTGTGTGTGTGTGTGTGTGTAGAAGCTGAAAATATAAACTTATGTTATGAAACTGAACACAGATGAAATCAAAACATTATTGTAGTGTCAATGTGAACTTTCCAGAGGCAATTGTATTACTTCTACAGGAATAGTTTGCCACAAATGAGTATGCTGTAGTTAGATTATGTCAAAAGATTACGTGGCTTTGTTTTTGTAAGGTATATAATAGTGAGAACTACGTCTGATATAACCTTAATGTGATGTTCTGCTTTTACATACCCAAGGTTATCAGCTGAGTGTAGAATCTACCTCGTTTTGAAGTGTTAGTGAGAAGTAATACTTCGTAATCAGTTGGATCCGAAAATTGAATTCTAACCACACATACTTTGAATTCATTACTCCTCACAAATACTCCACTGGACCTACGAACTTCAACTCTCAAAAGTGTGATATAACCACGTAGGTATATAAATATATATAACTATTGTGTGTGATAAAAGAAAAAAAAAATTCTCGAAGTCGGTATCATGCGCACAATATTTTGATAATACACAGGTAGTTACTTTTTGAACTATCATGGTACCGACTTCGACTAGTTATTTCACACTTTTGAGTGTTGAAGTTGGTAACATTTTCGTCAATTTTTTTTCTATTCTATTTAAGTACACTAACATGTGTCTGCACATATAATATGATTAACACGTGATGGATACATAATTAGTCAACATGGTAGGTTTACTACGGAACTTTAAAAAATATTTACGCTCCATTTCCTCTAAAGGCTTCTTTAAATTAAAGTGAATCACTTTATAGTCTGCAGGGGTTCAGCTGTTCACAGCGAGCGATAAAGCGATATGAGACAGGCTCCCTGTAGCTGGACGAAGTACAAAGGATGTTAGTAAAGGAAGTTAATGTTCCTACTTACCTACGTGCGGCTACCCTCAGTGTTGCCCGTTCTGTTTGCTCGGTTTTATCTTATATATTTTCAAATATGGCTTTGCGTAATCTCGCAAATACTTAAAAGGATCATTACTGTTGTACAAATTATTTAGATTTTGAAACTTTATCAGGCAAAATGTACTTATAGGAGATTGAAAATAAATATATAAAAAGCTCATTTTATCATTGTTTTTATATTTAGTCAGTATAGCACTTTATAATGGTTTTAATAGATTGTAAAATTTAAAACAAAAAAGGGTTTTTAAATTTTTTCCTAAAATTAGAAGTACCCCTTACAAGGCTATCTCTAATATTAGACGGTTTTATTCAATTGCGGGTAGTTGTAGTCGGCACCAAACGTGGTAACGTTTTTATCGAAATTTACCCGCATTTTAATACAAAGATCAAAGTTAAGTATTTATAAGTGTCAATCTAATTTAAATTCTTGTCTTTCTAACCGACAAGGTGGACAGACGACCTGACTAAGATCGTAGCCAAGGGCTTCTTACAGCCGATCCTTGTGGAAATCAATGCAGTGAGGCATATGTCCAGCAGTGGACGTTCTATGGCTGAGATGACAAGGATTATGTTTCTCATGTGATATTAATCGTAGCTGTATAGAAACTATCTTATTAAGCACAATCCCAGTTAGTTTGATTGAACACCAGAATCAGTATCAATAGGTAACCTTACCATAAAATGCCTGACCCGGAAAGGAAGATTCACGTTTTTTATGTAAAAAATGTTACCTTTTTAATGTGACATAGATAAAGAACCAAGATGCAAATGTAGTTTGAGCTTTGTAGAAACCGAAAAACATTTTAATAGTTATAGGCAGTCATGCGCATGTCAATTGACACATAAATGATGAGAAATTCCTGCTATAAAATTCTAACTATGTAGATAGCGTATGATATGATATCTTGACTGGCCGGTTGGCGCAGTTGATAGCACTTTGCCTTCTGAGCCGCTGGTCCCGGGTTCGATTCCCGGACCGGTCAAACATTTGTGTGTATAAACATGTCTGTTTGACCCGTGTCTGGGTATGTTTATGTATATAAGTAAATATATAAGTATGTATATAAGTATATATCAGTCATCAGGTTACCATAGTACAGGCTCTGCCTAGTTTGGGACCTGAAGACCTTGTGTGAATGTTGTCCCATATTATTATTATTATATATTATCTTGTACAGATGTATCTCCTTTGGACCATAACATAGATTTTAAATACATGCTTACAAGAATTTAGTCACGTCAATTTACCAGGTCATCAAAATTTATTAAGACATAAATTTGCACCTAAAACGAAACTGCATACTTTACTATGAATGTCCCTTTGCGGCTCTTACAAGTATAGCTTTACTATGGTTGCTTATTAGAAAACGGATGCAATTTCTTGACGTAGCTGCTGCGCCGATAAAAACGTCCAGTCAAATAGATTTATTACAATTGAAAGCCATTTGGGATCGTTTTGAATAAATAATCGTGTGATGAGATAAAAAGACGATGGAGGCGTGTCACTATAATAAGAGATTAGTAAGAATAGATTTTAGAATAAGTATCTTTTGTGTATCTCGGATACGTAATTAGGCACACATCATACATACATACAGGTTTGATTTATCATTATCATCTTTTATTTTTCTTTCATTCGAAGCGATGATAGCTCAGCGGGGAGAGCGTCGGATGTGAAACTGACGGACATTGGTTCGATCCCCAACAACGGCTTGAGCTTCCGGTGAAGGTAACACGTTATAGAATTCCCAGCATGGTAATAGGTTACTTTCGAGTACCCGTCTGGCTAGCTGCCACGTAAAACTGTCACCAAACACATAGTGTATTCAGGCAGCAGTCCTTGAGAGCCAGTAAGCATTCTAGGTCTAGCGAGATAACACCTTTGACCACATCGTCACTGACCATCAAGTGAGATAGTGGTCAAACGCCAGATCTATCATAAAAAAATCATACGATGACTATTTCTTATAACACTAGTTAACAGATACAATTAACATGTTATTGGTTATTATTTATACAACGATTATGATTTTCAGTAACGATATAATCAACTATTTCATCGCTGACCATCAATATCAAGTTATACTAGTCAATCAGACTAGGCAGGGTTCGCCAACCTTCCAGAAAAAATATAATTCTCGTTGCGATACCCAAGTAAAACTTCCGTTTCGATATTATAGTCAAGTAATAGCTATACAATGCCCACATTTCATTTGTTACTGCTGATTGTTAACACATCGACACGGGGGCGCCGCGGGTAAGACCTGAAAAGCATATGGATCAGTTGCACCATTTTTAAGACCCCTAGACTTAACAAAAAATTGACTATTGTGTCAGATTTTTCCAGCTTGAAATTATCCTCTGAATGAAGGAAAAGGGATCTGTAAGTATGACTGTATACTTTTTTTTGGAATTATAAAAGTTGTTTCCTAAATAAGACAATGTTTTATTACCAGAAAATTAATAGGTTCTTAACATTATTATTATTATTATTAGCCTTTATTGCTGATACTAAACAATTGTTTTACACACAATAGTAAATTGTTTTAACTTAAATCTAATACATCGGGTTTCCCGGTTCAGTGGTCAGCGTGTCCAGTGACACATAGGCCTCTTCCAGCTGCTTCCATTCTTCTCTAATGGTAGCTTTTCTAGACCAGATCGTCCCTCCAATCATCTTGATATCATCTGTCCATCTTTTAGCTTGCCTGCCTCTTTTTCTTTTGCCATCACGTGGCTGCCATTCTGTTATAGTTTTAGTCCATTTACATCTGCTTTCCCTTGTCATATGTCCTGTCCATCGCCATTTTAATCGTCTTATTTTCTTTAGTACGTCTTCCACCTTTGTTGTAGATCTAATGTCTGCTGCTCTTTTGCGGTCTTTTAGCGTCACCCCCAACATACTCCTTTCAATTCCCCTTTGACACGATCTTAGTTTTAAAAGATGTTTTTGAGTCAACGCCCATGTTTGGCACCCATACGTAAGACATGGCAAGATGCAAGAATTAAACACTTTTTTCTTGGCTGTAATAGGAAAGTGTTTGCTTTTAAATATTTCTTTAAGGGACCAGTATCTTTTCCAAGCACAGGCCACTCTGCTTTCTATTTCTATGTCTGTCTGGTCTCTAAACGATATTAATTGCCCTAAGTATGTATATTTTTTAACATATTCAATATCTTCATTGTCTACTTTTATGAATATTTCTTCTCTGTTTGTCATTACTTTTGTTTTTGATTTATTTATAGTAAGACCAACTACTCTGCTTGCCTCAGTTAGCTGTTGTAGCATATGTTGAAGGGTATCCGCGTTGTCAGTTATTAGGACTAAGTCATCAGCGAATCTTAAGTGGCTAAGTTGTCTACCGTTGATATTAATGCCAAAATTGTCCCACTCAAGATCTCTGAATATGCTTTCTAAGACTGCTGAGAAAAGTTTTGGCGATAGCGGGTCTCCTTGCCTTACACCTCTGGCTATTGGGATTGGCTGGTTCTTAACATAGACAGATACAATGTATGTAATTAGTTTTCATAACATATTAACCTTAATAACTATGGGTCCCAAACTAGGCAATGCATATATAAAAAATGTATTTCATAATAAGCCCAATAAGTTTCCACTGCTGGGATACGGGCACATAGGAAGCTCTCAGAGAGGAGAGTTAGTCATTATCCACCACGCTGCCCAATACGGGTTGGCGGATAAGTTAGTGGCCAGCCCGATATTGACCAGCCCCCAACAGCGCCGAATGTTATACCAAAACAAAAACGGGGGCTGACGGCTAAACATGTATCTTGGGCACCCTCAGACCATTCGTTTCCTAGCGTTGTTTTTCGATGCTACATGTTTGCATTATTTTAAAGTTTAAAATAGAATATTTAATTGTTAGAAAAATTAAATCTCACAAAATTTCACGTCTGTGCCTGCTTTTAAAGTTATTCGAGGTCGAAGATCATTCTACAGCAGTTTGCAGACTTCGTACGACTTTATACGACATTGTACAGATCTTACTAATTCAAGGTTTTTAAAATCCAACATTGTCATGATTGTGTTACTTGTGTACTATCTTGTTCGATCTGTAAGATACGATCAAACAATCGATTGGAAAAAATCTCTGAATGGCTGTCGTAAATTTAAATATCATCCTTTGTACTCATACTTTTGTTAAAATATTTATCTTACTTACGTATAGCATGAGCTCTTGGTGAGATGGTTTCGTGATTATTCTCGTATTATTTTACTACCTGCGTACCTCTCAGCCATGTGCGTCCACTGCTGGACTTATGCCTCCCCCATATAGGGGGGATTTGCCAATACTCGCCACGCTTGGCAGGCGGGTTGGCGAGCGCAGTATGATTTCCAATCCTCAGAAGGCGCTGCTGTCCACCTTCTGGTACGTGGTCCCTTAGCTGACTCTTACGGGACCCGCGCGAAGAGATGGGGGAGTACTATTCTAGGCCGGTACCACCACGGCCTCTTTCACTTTGCGTAGCATGATTGTTAAATTTATCGAAGTGGAAAATTCTAAAGGCGCATCGGACACTTTTGAGATAGGAAAAAAAATGTCAACATATGACATATTTTTATTAGTATATTATATACATACTAAATATATTAAAATACAATTTACTTATTATAAAAAAAAACTTCACTTCATAAATCACTTTAAATAAAAGTAAAAATGTGTTTTATGAAATTAAAAATGGAAAGATCTTGTCAACATAATATATAAAAATTAAACCCAATAAAACAAAGTCAAACATTTACTTCATACTTTTTCGCAAATGTCATTAATCACACTAATATTATAAATGTAAACGTCGAGATGGATGTTTGTTAGTCAGTCACGCTTAAGGTGCTGGGTGATTTGGATTTGGATGAAATTTGGTGGTGGCAAAACTGCGAGGCGAAGCTAGTATTTTAATAATCTTATCATCTGTCACATTCAGTGTTGGCGTCCAGAAATGCGTCATAAAACAGAGTCCATGCCGAGTTCTCCAAAGACATTTAACGCTCCATGTATCGGAAGTACTTCAATATAAAGTACCTACACTTCCAGTACAGAACTAAGCAACTACTTACCTACATCGGCTATCTACTAAGGCTAGCCTACTGGCCGCCTGAACCGGCACCGGCGTCCGACTGTCGCGTCCACTTGTCCCCGTTTTCCTTCGCAAATTGTCTTCACTATGACTTAATCCTTTTAAGAATTCACTTGACACTCGCTTATTAACTTTCAGATAGCTGGCAGATGAGCTCATACCATGCACATACATACCTCTGGTGAACAATGGAATTTTGTTTCATAACGAGACTTACACTAGTATACTTTTTTTATATACTGTATAGATCTAGCGTTAGACCACTATCTCACTTGATGGTCATTGACGATGTGGTCGATGATGTTATCACGCTAGACCTAGAATACTCAATAGCTCACAAGGACCTGAACACACTATGTGTTTGGTGACAGTTTTTCAAACTTGAAGGTGGTAGCTAGCCAGGCGGGTACTCAAAAGTACCCTACCACCATGCTGGGGATTTGATAACGGTGTTACCTTCACCGGAAGCTCAAGCTGTTATTGGGGATCAAATCAGTCAATCAGTGGCCGTCACTTTGACACCCGACGCTCCTCCCGCTAAGCTAGCATCGCTTCAAATATGTATGTAGGTACATGTATTTTTGTGTTTTCATTATAATTTTGTTTCTAATAGTAAATATTATAAAGAGAAAAGATTTGTATATTTGTTTGTAACGAAATAACACAATAACCACAGGACCGGTGTCAAAAATTTTACCGTTACAATTTAGACATTATTCCTGAGTAAATATTTATTACGAGAAAAATTAGGGATCCCTACTAAAACTTCAATAATGTAACTGTACGAAGCCGGGACGGACTGACAGAAACATACAGTAAATTCGATTGATAGACATATTTATGCAGCTATTAGGCCTCGTGCGGCTATGGAGAGGGCTATGCTCGTGGTTTCTGTACGCGATCAAATCAGAAATGAGGAAATCCGTAGACCTAAGTCCCCGATATAGCGCAGCGGATTAGCTATATGAAGAGGCAGTGGGTAGGGCAAATAGCTCGAAGAACTGATGGCCCTTGGAGTCGAAAGATTCTCGAACGGAAACCACGGTCTGGCCAGCGCAATATTGGACGGCCACCGACAAGGTGGACAGGCGACCTGACTGCAGGCAAGGGCTGGATGCTGCTCCCAACCGGTCTTTGTTGACATCAATAGGGGAGGCATATGTCCAGCTGTGGATGTCCTATGGCTGAGATGATGATGATGTAGCTGAGAGATACATATACAAGAGGGCCAATTATAAGTTTCTAGTAAATATCATCCAAGAATGAATAGTACGCGAACACCACCAGTCAACGACGATAATATAGGAAATAATTATGGAGGAATGATAAAGCGAATACGATTTTATAAAATTCGATTATAATCTAGGTATGCCGCACGGTCTCACACGCTTGGTCCAGTATTTTTAACCAACTTCAAAAAAAGGAGGAGGTTCTTAATTCGACACGTTTTTTTATTTTTATTTTTTTATTTATGTTTGTTTCCGCATAACTTCCGACTGGGTGAACCGATTTTGATCGTTCTTTTTTTATTTGAAAGACCACCATTTCAATGGGACCACACTTCTCGTGTGGTCCCATTGAAATTTCATCAAAATCGGGCAAGCAGTTTTGGGTTACACTCCTATAACTGAAAAATGCGTGCTTATACCTATACGATATTATAGTATCGGATGAAGACGTCGGACCTACACCACAATGACAATTGATCCCATGAGTAACAAAGGTCACTAAAAAGAGTGAAAAAATTTTTTTTACCAAAAAATGGAACCGACTTCAACACTAAAAAGTGTGCATTAATTTGTCGAAGTCCATGAGCACAATACTTTGATATCAGTTCCTTTTGATCTTACATGGTTTACTGATTTCAACAAATTATTTCACACTTTTGAGTGTTGAAGTCGGTTCCATTTTTTGGTATAAATTTTTTTTTCCGTAACCTATCTTAATAATATTCTCATCAAAAAGGAAATATCTACTTCTATAGAATAAGAACTAACCTTTGTTTTAACCCATCTTGTATTAAAACGATAGTACTAATAAATATTTACATGTAATTTTATAATGTATTTACAATATTAATACAATATAAGTTTAATATATTGGTTTAAACAAAAGTTTTAAAAAATTCTCCGCAAGCATGGCTTTAGTATACAAACACAATTGAATTGTACATAAATTTTATTATACAATACCAGGTATTGCATTCAATAATTTATTGTAACAAGACCCGTAAATGTCTAAGCGGAGATGGAATAATATAACAATAAGAAATAACTGAAAATTTATGAACTCGAAGTATTCTGTTGTATTACTTTTAAAACATATTGTATTTAGTCCATTCACACTATTTATCTGGTACGTCATTTTAGTTCAAAAATGTTACCCTAGAAAATCCTATATTATAAATGTGAAAGTTTATATGTATGGATGTATAATACAAAAATTACAAGTAGGTATATATATAAGTATGAACATTACAAGTTTTATGTGGGACCACTTATCAGACAATCAATACCGTGAGTAGCAAAGCACTGAAAAGGATGAAAAAAAAAATTATGTTAAAAATGGAACCAACTTCAACACTCAAAAGTGTGAGATAACTTGTCGAAGTCGGAACCATGCGCACAATAGTTACTTTTGAAGCAATACCGACCAACAAGTTATTCAACAGTTTTGAGTGTTGAAATCGGTTCCATTTTTTGGTGTTTTTTTTATAAATGTGCTTTGCATGACTTCCAACAAAAAACATTCCTATTTTGTTGACAGTGAAAGCTAGTAAGCAATCAGTATTTATCCTAAATATCACAATAGAGATTGTGCTTCGTTCAACTGAGTATACAATTAGAAGAAAAAAAATGTATTTAATATATGTGTGTGATTTTGCAAAGATCCCTACTCAAGACTATTTGTATAATTTCACTATTTATATCACAGCAGGTAGACCCCTGCCAAGAACAATCAATAAACTTTAGTATCGATTGACGTCGCACTGTCACTCAACTGCCAACAGCCTTAACTGTGCTATCCCTCGTTGTTAAGGCCCCCTTATAGCAAATGTTTAGGTATTTTACGCGCGTTAGAGCAGGATAGTAGCGGAAGCGGCACGCCGCAGCGCCCCGCGCCACCGGCCCCGCGCCGTACGCACGCACGCCTCCAAGAGAGAGTAAGATTTAACGCCTGGTAACAAGCTGTTGTCAAAATATAGCTCCACAGGAGGCAGAGCGATGCAAGCACAGGTCCGACGTTGACAGTGGTCACGGGAGGAATGCGCGGGTGGAGAGCAGCGCGGATAAGCCAGCTGAGATCACGTGATCCCGCGCGGCACTAAGAATTTAACGAAATAAATTCATATAAAATCAACAGATTTGAATATTGAAAAAAAATCCTGACTGTTCCTAGATAATGCCATTATCTACCAAACAAAGTAAAATTCATATAGATGTTGTTATTATTTTGTAAGATATACGTGTTTTAATTTTTGAAAAGCATATTTTTCAAAAATTAAAACTATCGAGAAAACCTTACTTAACCGGATTCTTAATCCTGGCTGTTCCTTTATGCTGAACCAAAGATACTAAAACTGAAAAAACTAAAGCTCTGTCTCCTACATGTGATTTATAATACATTTTTAAAAATAGCGGTTTGTCTATTCACAGCGCCTTAAACAACTTGTCAACAACGTTTACTGCTTGTTTACTACCTGTCCAGTAATTTAGTACTGGGATATTGTTAGAACGTAAAGTTTTATCTATTTGACGGTGGCATCATCATTTATAGCTTTGGCGCCATATTGCAAATTTCGAATGTGGCCCTTGTTCTTCATTACCTACTTTACATGAGAAAGCGGGTCTGGCTGCTCTCTCTAGATAATCTGTGTTCAAGTACATTCACATTACAATGCTTGAAATGTACTGTAATTATTAATCGTTTAATTATACTACTGGTTAGAGGACGAATGAACCAGTCAGTGTTAGCAAGAGATTTCGACGATGGAGCACGCTTGCCTAGAAGATATCTGTTTACTCGTGACCTGATGATACCCAAATTGTATTTATGTAGAAATACAGATTTAGTAAATAAACACCACTCGCTGGTTGTACTACGCACTATGAATGTGGAAGCAAAATGCTTCGAGTGACAAGTTGGAACGTCTACCATGTATGGATGTCGCATTGCCGTCCGTCGGGTCGTAATAACATGAACTAGGGATGGAGGAATCAAATTATGTAACTCCAGAGTGTCACCAAAGTGTATCTGAAAAAACACCGATAAACTATCGAAGTTACCTACGTGGCTTGATGAAGAGTCCACTGTTTTTTTTTTCAAACATGACATTTTCACTTTACGGCTGATTTAAAATATTACTGATTGCTTAAAACTTGTCCTTAGGCGCTGAGTTGTTGCAGTAAGCTGTAACTGTAAACGTAAACTAAATGTTATACAAATTCCCCAAGACAGCCAAAACAAGATCATAGTTCAAGCCACCCCTTCTTGTTCCCAGATCTACACAGACTGGGCGAACCACTACCTCGAGCGTGCCAGGTCGCGCCGCCGTGCAGGAGCCGCAGGCGGAGGCTTAGCGAGGGACTGCGCCGATGGCCTGCTGCTAGCTGACGTCCTCGAAGGCGTCACTGGCTTGAAGGTACCCAGAGCCCACCGAAAGCCAAGGAACCCTCAACAAATGGTAAGTTTATTGAACCTTTAAAACGTTCTCTGCTCTCTTGGAGTCTCGAGCCTCGCGGAGAGTTGGACTCGGATTTCAATAATTGCCAATTGTATTAAGATAAATGTATCAAAAAATATTCCAAGCATTTCTGTACGATAATATTCAAATCAAATCATTTTATATATATTATTCAGACACAAAAGATCCATAATTACATGTTATACACATTAAAAATATATTAAAATTTAAAACTATGATTGTTAGGTAACTACTATAGTATTGTTATATTATTAGACCTCACGTTCATAATTACTTTACACTGTTTCTACGGGTTTAACGTGGCACTTACACAACTGCGAGACGGGACGTTGCGACGAACACACTGCACTCAAGATCCTGATGAAGGCTTCCGGAAGAAGCCGAAACAATAATTGTCGATCGTGATATCGACTACGCGTAAGTGCCACGTTATACCCATTTCTGTACTATTGCAAAAATACTTTTACTTAAAAAAGTATTAAAAGTACAAGCTAGCTAGTATCCTTCAATGCTTTATAATCTTACGGAAGACTCTTACGACCTGAGATGCTTGCGATATTATAAATAATCTTATTTACAAATTTAGGTCATATGATGTTAAAAAATTACTACACCATACAAATCTGGAGCATCTCATGTAAATCGATCACGCGAACGTCACCCTTACCGCCCATAATTTTAATGAGGACTTTTTTACTTCCGCTAAGTAATAAAATTGCTCATCACGTCAAAATAAAACTTTCATTATATCCGGCGTTTTTGTTTATTATTCACGGCCGAAAATGAAAGCGAACAGGAATACTTGGTCTACCAGAAATAGCTATCAGTAACAAATCATTCGTGCAGGTGTACACGAAGGGATCCAAAATGATATCCGCAGTACAGTATAGAACAATTCAGAGAGTACCTAAGGTTCAGTTATTTTTAGTTGCATTTCGAGGTATAGGCTGATTGCGATGAAATGGTGCGCTAATGAACATTACATTTTTTTCTAGTTTATAGAAGCTTATATTTTGTTGATAGAAGCTTCTGTTTGCTGCGTAATCTTAGATTTTTTTAAGAATCTTCTCATTTTTATATGTTTTGTGGATAACCAATATCACCTACATCCGCGATGTAATGGCATATACCACGCTTTTTCTAGTATGTCTGCCAGTAATAGAAAGAAAGAAAGAATAATAATGTAATCAAGCAGTTGGTGTGGGTGAAACTTACAATATTATGAGTGGAATACCACATTTTGCGTGATATATACGTCATTACGTAATACCTCATTTGCATTTATCAAAGACAGGACTATGGTCACCAACATGCCTGATATTATTAAGATAACTAATCGATACTATTACCGTGTAATGCTTGTTGACGTTACCATCTATCCATATATTCCATAAGCTCCTCACTGGAAACGAATGTGAAGTATAGCGGTAACAAGTAAAGAAACCCCAATTTTTAAAAAAAATATAGGATATGATGACGTAACAACAGATACGCCTAAAGGATGTTAAGTCCCTATCACCAAGAGTGTTACTACTCCTAAAATTGTATTCATATATATATACTCTTAAACTTTTATTATCTGAGTAATACGCCTGACAACCATTTTTTCAAAGTTTGCGCGCTGCTTTTCACTGCATTATATGTGCCATTCAGAAAATGGAGAGAGGATACGACGAGTAACACAGAAACCCATATCTGTGCGTACCTACCATATACTTAATAGTAGTATAAATAACGCATACGTACTTAAGGCTACCTGATGAATCGAAATTTCTGTTAACTGAACAATAAAGTTAGTTTACTAAACTAAAATTATGTAAAAATAGAAAAAAAATTTTTAGCATTTTTGAATGGCATTATGTTGTTTATTAGTTTACCGGTTTTTATTATTTACGATTATTTACTTATAAAATAATCTTGTAATTCGATGCTGACTAAAATAACTCTCAACCGAATAAATATGTTCTATAATATTTAAATAGTTTGCAAATAGCGTTGTCAATAATTATAATATGAAAGAGAGCCAGCAGCTGAGGCCGTTGCAGGCCACTGAAACGACTAGGTAGATGATATCAGACGATATGGCGGACGTTACTGGATGAACCGGGTACTAGATCGTCACGAGTGGAGGAGAGGCGAAGAAGCTTATCTCCAAAAAAAAAATACGAATAAATGGAACCGACTTCAACACTGAAAAGTGTGAAATAACTTGTTGAAGTCAGTTCCATTTTTTAATTTTTTTTCATATTTTTTTTCTCCGTTTTCTGTGATCTTTGCTACTCACGGGATCAACAAAATTGACTGGCCGATTGGCGCAGTTGGTAGCACTCTGCCTTAGGTTATATGATAGTTCAAAAGTAACTAATTATCGAAATGATGTGCTTATGGTACAGATTTCGAAAAGTTATTTCACACTTTTGAGTGTTTAAGTCGGTTCCATTTTATTGATTTTTTTTTATTGTTCAGGATGTTGCCACGTAACGATGGCAAAAAACTAAAAGGTCTGATTTTGTTCTAGGATTAAAGTTGTGTGTTCAGTAGTATCACAGACGACCGCTCGTATTGGAATGACCTTAATAAAGGAATAAGGATTTTAATTGAAAAAAATATGAGGCCAATTTGAAAGTTCAAAATATCTTTGTTATTAAATCAAACGGGGCTTGATCGCGAGAAAACCATTTAGTAATTTATTTACCCCGTTTGATTTAATAACAATGTGTTCGAATCGCGAAAGTCTAAACATTACAATTAAAAATATCTGTTTGTATACCAATCAATTAAAAGATTTCTGAAACAGTTTACAAATGTCGGTGTTATGATATACCTATTTAAGTATATTTAAAAAATCTAATTGAGAAACTTAGAAAGTCGGTTATAAATGTGGCATGCCAGCTTAGAAGACAACGGTTACGTGCTGTTCACTCGTGAATTAAAAACCAATACCCTTATCATATATCTATCTTTTGGGCGTAGAAAATCCGGCATTAGTTCTCATTTCCCACGTCTGGTTGATGGCTAAGGATAAATGGTAAAATAATTATGGGGGTATTGAAAACTATGCCAAAGGCCGTTTCCTGAAATCGGTATCAACCGGTCTTATCAGTTCATATTGCTGTTTATGCACCTTGCAGTAGGCATGTAGACGGATATCTAGGAAATCTTACGTAATAAAAACAGTAATGGATATCCTACGTTTTTATTGCATGGTTTTGTAACGTGATAGTTTTGCGGTGAGGAGGCCAATGATAGGTACGACCACATCCCTGACTGTATACATACTACATAGCTCACATAGTGTACCTATACCAATGACATTAGAACTGTTTTCCGTTCGTCCATTTGGGCAGGTTAAAGTCTTCATAAGTACCTTGAAATAAGTGGTTGACATTAGAACTTAATTGTCGGATTAAATCTATAATTATGATGGCTATGTGATAATAGAGACCTAAAAACATTCTCCTCTCGAGCATCTTTTACATGTTTTGTATTATGGGATAAAGTGACGGAATAATCAAAAAGTCCACAGAATGGTAGGTGGTAACCTCTGTCTAAAGACAGATAAAGTTCTTAAAGAAGTACTGTACTCGACCGCCTAAGACTTCAAGTTGGTAAGTCTCATGTGCCTGTAATTTCACAGAAACAATACCCTTCAAACCGGAACACAGTAATGCGAACACTAATACCTGGCGCTAGAAATATATATAGTGACAGTACTTCCCTGGGCGAACTCTCACATAAAGTGACCTACCTTAAACAAATTGTTATTCCTTATGTAAATAGGCTAGAAAATAAGAGAATATTTACTTTTAGCAAAAAAGAGCGCAGGTAGATGAAGATCTTATGTAAGTCTAAAGCACCAGTTCAGTGGGACTTTATGGTGGTAAGTTAAATTGTCAAGATTACTGTTTTGTTTTACATTAAAAAATGATCGCCTTTTTGATACTGGGCAAGTGAGGCATGAAAATGTGCAGTATGATAATTTACATATTAATTTTAAATAAGTAAAAATAAATTAATAATGTACTCAAGTAGTGGCTCACACCGCGTACATGTAAAGAAGGAATTTTGACTGCCACCCTCCGTGTGCGTTATCAATGATGAAAAGTTAAATAAAAATAATATCTTTATTGCAGGCATAAGTACCCATAAATGGCTATAACATAAAAATAAATTAAATTTTATCAGGTGTTGCAATAAGAAAATAATTACTTCCGGCCACAATGGCCTTGTGTGTGTGTGACACCCTACTTCTGTCATTTCTAAAGCTTAGTTTTCTAATTTTTCAGATAATTCCACATAATTCTGATAGACTTTAGAAAGTAAATCTTCAATAAATTGCCCATGATATGTAAAAAAATAAAATTAAAAAAATAAAAAAATCCGTGGCAACCGGGAGCTAATCGGGTTCTCCAAAATTTATCAGAGTGTTTGGACGATGCTACGCCTGACAAAAATACGGGCACATATTCGGCTCAACAAATCAGCATTGCTATTCAACGTGGCAGTGCTGCTAGCATTCTGGGCACGCTGCCAATTGGTAGGGTGTTGAAGCATTTGAGTTATCTATAGGCTGACAACAGCTAGTGGATTGCTCAAATGTTATACCTAGTAGTACAGTAGCTGCAATAATTAATTAGCTATTATTATGTTCCTTGAATAAAAGAACGTTTCAAATTGAGGGTATAGCAGTTCGGGTATATCATTCAGAAAGTCAGATGTTCACCTAACATTCCAGTTCAACAATAAATAACTAATAAAAAAATCGGCCAAGTGCGAGTTGGACTCGTGGACCGAGGGATTCGTTTAAAAGGAAGGGATAATTATTAGTTTAAAATTATTTTAAAAATATGTAATAAAGATGTAACTAAAAAATTATGTTCTTCGCAATTTTTTCTTTATCTGTGCTATAAGACGTTGCTTCGGACTACATTTCAAGATTCTGAGTTCACGGGAAGTAGCCTGTAGGTTTTGATTCCCTTGCGAGTGTTGAAAATTTGCAGCATAAACGGCTGTATCTTTTAATTGCATCGGCTTAAAAGTTTAGTTTTTTCACAGCTCCAAGAGACAGTAAACCTGAGTTTTTGATATGAAATTCAGCTTGATATCCACGCGTTGCTGCGAAAGAGGGTCTTGACAGACAGACAGACAGACGGACAACAAAGTGATCCTATAAGAGGTTCCGTTTCTTTCTTTTGAAGAACGGAACCCTAAAATGTTGAGTACTTAGTATTTAGACACAATAAAGAAATCTCAATGGAGGTAGTCGTCAGAAAACTATAAAATGTCCATAAAAACTTTCTCCGGTAACAATAACTCAGCTGCAGATTTCTGGTCATAATAAATTCTTTGACCACATAACACAATACCATGTTACCATATTAAGGTTAGGCACTGTTGAATTCAGGATCAATTACCTACATGCTAGATGTAAACAGGCCCTCACTAAGGATTACAAGGGTAAGTAAGCATTTATAAAATGAGAATAAGCATTATGAGGTTTAAGCATTTACCAGCAATAATTGCAACATTTGAAACTGACAAGCCAACGAATATATTTACAATGGTAGTTATATATCACAACATTGTTGTGATTGTAGCAGAACAAATGCACGGTGGCGCACCGCTTGCGCCAACACAACCGAAGCCGAACGCTGCCGTGACTCAGATTAAAAAAAAAAAAAAAAAAATGGAACTGACTTCAACACTCATAAGTGTGAATGAAGAAGTGTGATAACTTGTTGAAGTCGGTACAAATAGTTCAAAAGTAACTATTATCAAAATACAGTGCGCATATTCAAATTGAAATGGGACCACATACAAAAAAATATACAAAAAATAAAGTAAAAACCATTCCAAAAATGCTAGCAATATTACCACGCAGAGCGACAATGCTTTAACACAAAGATCAGCATTTAATCAACATTATAATGTCTTTACTATTTACGAAATAGACAATTTTGATTCTTCCCAGCTTATTTTTTTGAAGTACACAATGCTAATTAGACTAGATGTCTAATAAAACATAATAAAACTAGCGACCCGCTCCGGCTTCGCACGGGTATAAAATATATAGCCTATGTCATTAATGGATTTTATTATACATATAATAATAATATAATAATAATAATAATAATAATAATAATAATAATATGGGACAACATTCACACAAGGTCTTCAGGTCCCAAACTAGGCAGAGCCTGTACTATGGTAACCCGATGACTGATATATATACTTAAATACATACTTATATATATACTTTTTTTTTTTATACATATATACACCCAGACACAGGTCAAACAGACATGTTCATACACACAAATGTTTGACCTGTCCGGGAATCGAACCCTGGACCAGCGGCTCAGAAGGCAGAGTGCTACCAACTGCGCCAACCGGCCAGTCAGTCATATAAACCTTCCTCTTCAATCACTCTATATATTAAAAAAAACGCATCAAAATCCGTTGTGTAGTTTTAAAGATTTAAGCATACATAGGGATATAGGGACAGAGAGCGACTTTGTTTTATACTATGTAGTGATAGTGATAGTGATACCCCTCATCAGAACAGTTCATGCAGGTAAATTCTGACTGATCAAAATTAGATTTTAACGCTGGGGGCGCAAGATGGTAGCTCACCCGGAGACCATAATAACCTCAGAGTAACTTTACTATATTACTCTAAGGTAATGAACATTTTTAGTGAACATTGTTTGCCACCGTTTTTATATCCAGACGTATCATGCTTTCTAGCATTTCTGTAGCTAACTACATAGAGCCCCAGTCTGCTACCACTGCTCCTTGCTACATCCCTGGTCATCGCTTATTAACAATGCTAACGTGCATTTGACCATAACACTGCAAGTTGAAGAATAAGTCGTAAAGCTAAACGATAAGCTGACAGGTTGTTAAACATGAACTAGGAATTGAGAAATGGTCAAACAAATCGTAAATATTGTGAATTCGATTGTGGTACAAATTATTTATAGCAACTAGATTGCAACATTACCAAAGGAATATAAAATCCCCGGTACCACTGGTGGTACCGGCCTAGAATAATACTCCCCCTTCTCTTCCCGTGAGTGCTGTAAGAGTCGGCTAAGGGATCACATACCAGAAGGTGGGCGCAGTGCCTTCTGAGCATCGGAAATCATACTGCGCTCGCCAACCCGCCTGCCAAGCGTGGCGAAAATTACCAAATTGTGTGAGTGGATGTCCAATTGCTGAGAAGAAGAAGAAGAAGTATCTTGTGAGATAAGGTAGGGCTTTCATTGTCATTACGTCCGTCAGACTAGCGCTAACTGATTAATCTGCTTCTTTCAAGTGACTGGCTAAATCACTATAATGATTCAATAGGAAAATCTCTGTTCTTGTTATTCTGTAATATAAATTATAGGTAGTCTAATTTTGTGTCATGTTTATAAATAAACGGTGTCAACGCCTGTCATTTAGAAATATATATTTGTCATTTCTATGAATTTAATTGAGTTTAAACGAGGTGATGTATTGAAGGAAAACCTCAATTACTGATCTATTTTTAGACTTAGTATGTAATTACTATAATAACATGTAGTTTTTAGGTCACAACATAACTCATAAGCTTGCGTTTTACTACTGTTTCACTTGATTTTAAGGTATTGACATACCCTCTGTGTAGGGGCTGCATGCAGGAAAATGAAACTGTGGAACATGTTCTTTTGCAATGCACAGCCACAGAAGACATAAGACGCAGAACCATATTGCATGAAGATGTAAAATATAAATCACTTTCGGAAGAAAGTGAGTCCAGGGAGGCAAAATCATCTACTCGCCCAAAACTGGAACAGCTGTGCCAACAACCTAAAGCCATGCTCCGCTATGTAAAGGAGCTGGGATGGCTGGGGTAGTTGGCGGGGGGAAAAGCACAATACACCCCAAGCGGGACGTCAGTGCA
Source organism: Apeira syringaria (assembly GCA_934044485.1). Classification (NCBI taxonomy): domain Eukaryota; kingdom Metazoa; phylum Arthropoda; class Insecta; order Lepidoptera; family Geometridae; genus Apeira; species Apeira syringaria. The sequence continues at coordinate 3,076,606 of OW203662.1, forward strand.
GGACTGATCACCCCCAGTCAGAATAAGAATAAGAAGGTATTGACGTTGTTTAAGATGTATCACACAAGCTTAGAAGGTACCTATTCACTCTCAAGACTCGGGAAACACAGACTCGGGTAATGAGTTTCCATACCCGGCAGTACAAAAAGGGTAAGCTTAAAAATATATCAGCAAGTGCTTTTTTTTAAAGGTTTGACCACTGCCTAGTTCTAGTTCTGGGTCAAGCGCAGAGGTTATCAAACTTATTTCGTCTGCCGGTCTAGATGTCTAGCATGTTTCCACATCCTCACTGACCATTAGATGAGATAGTGGTCAAAGGTTGGACGTTAAATGTATAAAAAAGACCACTAAGAACAAAGACATTCCTGCAGTAGGTAGACGGTAACTAGAACCATGTCAATGTTATAAGAGACTTATTTTTTAGTATTTATAAATATATTATAAATAATATGAAATATGTCGTACGTTTGACCACTATCTCACTTGATGGTCAGTGACGAAAAAAAATAAAAATTACAGTGACGATGTGGTCAAAGATGTAATCACGCTAAACCTAGACACTTATTAGCTCTCAAGGAATGAAAAAGAACTGTCTGAAAACATTGTTTCAATCGTGAGGGTGGTAGCTAGCCTACCTTACCACCATGCTGGGAATTTGATAACGGTGACACCGTTTCACCTTCACCGCTTCAGCTCAAGCCGTTGGTGGGGATCGAACCAGCATCCGTCAGTTTGATAGCCGACGCACCCACCGCTGAGCTATCATCGCACATTTTAACGCTGATGAAAAAGAGCGGTTATCCGTCCACAACGTTGTCGGCCTTAGCCCGATACGATATGAAGCTGTAGAGCCGGCATTTCTTATAATAAAATTATTTGTTTGAACAGTATCTAATTCTGTTGTTTTATCGCTCCCACATTCCTTCAGTTGTTTGCGTACATTCGAACAGTATTGTTTGAGCAAGTGTTGAACGAAACCCTGCAGGCTCGCGACCTAAAAACTCTGTGTGGTTTTCTTATTGATTAGATTATGTAAGAGTTTAGTATGTTATGAAACAAGTTAAATGTGCACTATGCAATATGACGGCAAACTTTTTTTAGCTGCGCCCCGGGGTTTTACATTACTTAGCTATCTTACGAGTACCGTACATTTTTCCGGGACAAAATGTATATGTGCTTTTCCAGGCTACGAACAATCTATGTACCATACTTCATCTAGATCCATTGCCATATCCGTAGCCTTTCTAGTGTCATTGTAATAATAGTATAATAAATTTGTATCTTCTAAGAAGGTTTCGAATTCATATAGCTTCGTAAAACCAATACTTTAATTGATTTTAGAGGAGTTTAGAGGGTTTCATAGAGAAAAAAGATGTTTTTTTTTTTACGTTTGTTACCACATAGCTCTGCCATTAGGTATTTACCATTAATATTTAACTATATAAATATTTTACTATACCTAATTAGGTTATTAAACCCAATTAGGTATAGTATTTTCATGCAATAGGATTACTTTTAGATTGGCCTTTTAAGTTGTTTCAGAAAGCCCCTTTACTATTAAAACGATTTCAAACAATATTTTTCTATGACATGGCAACCGTCATTATTATCAATCAATTTATTGTTTTAAGGCTAATTTTAATTGCTCTCAAGGAAAGCCACAGCGTAGCTTGGTTCAGTTAATTAACTTTAATAATACAATATATTATGTACAAAACCTACAGCATCATTTCGATCGTTTTATTTAATTTCAATAACCCAACCTATTCATTAGTTAATTAGGGTCTAAGATCACCGACCTCCCAGAGCGACCTTTCAACGCCATCAAGAATGCAAAAAATTAAATGGTTTATAAATAATTGACCGATTTTCAATAAACTAACAGACGGTTAAATTTAAACAGAAAGTGTCTAACATGTCAATGTCTGTCTCATACACATCTATAATGACCACAAAACTAATCCTACCTACAATTGTCTATTTATTTTATGTCGGTGTTATCATTAATAAGCGATCTTTACCAGACAACCATTACATGGAGATGAATTATGATACGATACTTGACGGTACTTAGTTTATATTTTTGTAAAAATAATATTGTATATCAGTATAAAGCATATATACACAAATTACTAAGATTTATTGTTAATACATCAATCGGGACTTGATCGCGAGAAAGGAAGACCAGCGCTGGCCGTAAGATCAGCGCAACGCTGAGTTGAGACCAATTTACTATTTTTATATTTGCTTTGTAACGTGCTACCAAAATGACACGCCTCGTATAGTTTTATTTTATAGTTGCAATTTATTACTATGTTTATCTATCATATTTATAGCAAATAAACTTATATTCATTCATGCATTCAGAAAAACATTTAGTAATTTATTTATCTCGACGTTTCTCCAGTCTTCTCGTGACCACGACCAATGCAACTTGGTCGAAACGTCGAAGTAAATATATAACTAATGTTTTTCTCGCGGTCAAGCCCCGATTGATTTATTAACAATGTTTCGAATCGCGAAAGTCTAAAAATTACAATTACTAAGATTTTATCTGTATATATTGAAATCGCCCTCCGCGTCTGTCTGTTTATCCGCTAATTCTTAAGATTTTATTGTGAACCAAGGTAGTGGTATCTAACCGTGACATTAACATTTTATTGTAACAGTTTAGATGTAATAAAGTAAAATTTGTTTTTTCTCTAGGTAAATAAAAAAAAAAGTAGTCGCCGAAATATTACATATTTTACATAGCCAACGTTATTTGTGTGTAACCATGGTTACAAAAAAAATGTACATAGTTGTGCATTTCAGCTCGAATTTACCAAACTTAATTGATACTTTTTTTTACTTAACTCGACTTCCCTGCGAATATAGCGCAGGCGATAAAATCGTATTTTTATACCCTGTTCGAGTATATAGTATTCAATGAAAAACAAATTTGAACTAATTTTCACACGATGGTTAGCTTTTTAACTATTGTTTAAATTAACCTAAGTAAGTAGTTTGTGGAAGCGGACCGTTTTTTTTGGTAAGCCAACCCGTTATATAGATCATTAGTTTAAAATGACTGGTGGCTGACAAACAAACATATTGTTAAGTTATCTATATAATGGTGATTTATTACTCGGCCACTAGCCTGCGGTCGGACCCGGGCAAATAACGTTGAGAAAAAATGATTGATTATAAAAAGAATAAAGAAAAATATTGTACACTTTGTATGTTTAGAAACTCAAAAACTATTAAACCGATCTCAAAATTTCTTTCATTATTTGAATGTTACCTTTCCTATTATAACTGAGTAACATAAACTATATTTATTACATATGAATAAAAAAACGATCAGTACCTAAGACGTCAATAATGTAATCTTAGGCTCAAAAAAAATGCTGTCAAATTTCTTCAATAGCCGGGACCCTGGGTTCGAATCCCGGCAGGGGCAAATATTTGTGCGATGAGTGTAGGTGTTTTTCCCGTCTTGGATACTTGTGTGCTGTGAATGTGCATGTCCAAGCCTCCCGCGATACAGGGAATCCTAGTGCGGGGGTTTAAGTGTATAAAAAAAAATACGCTTCCTAATTAAAATTACTACAATTGACTTAATTTTGTCGCCTCAGTTTTCGCGCGCTTGTGCGACATCTACCTCACATAAACATATAATATTATTGCCTATGTGCGAATCGCATAATTCAATTGAATTATGCACTAATTCGAGCAAGTCGCTTGTCTCTCATCTTTTTTACGGGTAGACCCGTATAAAATGATATGTGATAAATCAGCTAGTACCACAGATTAGATAAAAGTTACAGTTGCAATGCAGCTCGTACAAAAATCATCCTTCAATGCCTACAAAGTCAGACGCCCGATACCAAGAACTAGCTCCACTCAGCTCATTCGCGCGTAAGCTTGGCTCGGTGGTGGCTGCGTCAATCGAAACGAATAACTCGACATCGACATTCGTTCGGGCGCCGCGTCGATACATATTATAATCGATTTAATTTTAAAATATCGTTCGATTTACAATACCATTCAGTTTACGATCACGTGCGAAGTGAAGTGCAGTGTACCTAATAAAGTGACGTTGATTTCTCAAAAAGTTTAAATTTAATCGGTTACCTACCTGTTGATTAAGCCGGATTTATTTGGATGCTCGTTTGAAAGGTCAGTATGAATATTATTTAGTTAGGTTAATAACTACTCAATTAAAACTATACACCAAGTACCTACATGGTTTTTTAAAGTGTGTCGGTGTACGTTTAATTCAAATAAGTAGATGCGTTATTTTCTACTACCTACTTTTGTGTTTTTTTTGTTATACTTAGGTATTTACCCTTAAAAATAATTTAAACAATGTTTTCGTAGCGGTAATAGTCAAATAAAAATAATTCACAAGTAGATCACTGCGATATTATAATGATAAGGCATGTGCATTTTTAAAGTTATCAATAATTCAATACCAATAGTAAAAAATAATTGAGGGTATCTATGATCAGATAAGGAGTGCATTTTTTATTGATAAGATAAATAAAGTAGGTAAGTCAAGCCAATTGGTTTAAGTTTATAGTACAATTAAAAAACAATTTTTGTATGATATACCTATATTTATACGGTATCTACCTCAGTATCTAAGTTTAACCATAAATATAAATGTAGGTGGGTACCCTCTTTTATATTTTTTTATTTATATTGTAAAACGGTTATCGATATTAAATCAAACATCACGGGGCTTAGAGGAAAGAGGGGGCTTAGAGGAAAGAGGGGGCTTAGAGGAAAGAGGGGCTTAGAGGAAAGAGGGGGCTTAGAGGAAAGAGGGGCTTAGAGGAAAGAGGGATCTGAAATTGTTCCCCGCAAGCCTCACAGAAGTAGTACTTATATTGAAAGCCGCAAGCAGATGCATGTTTATATAAATTATTATTTACTAGTCGGTACGTCGTCGCAGCTTCGCACGGTTACATGATTGAAGATTTAGTAAGGATCCCTGTTTTTATCTTGCCTAAACAAATATAGACAATACTACTCACTCAGGTATGTTTATATATATGTTATCTATATGTTTACCGTGCTGTGGTACCGCCCTAGAATAGTACTCCCCCATCTCTTCCCGTGGGTGCCGTAAGAGTCGGCTAAGGGATCGCGTACCAGAAGGTGGGCAGCAGCGCCTTCTGAGGATCGGAAATCATACTGCGCTCGCCAACCCGCCTGCCAAGCGTGGCGAGTATTGGCAAATCCCCCCTATACGGGGGAGGCATATGTCCAGCAGTGGATGTTTAAGTGCTGAGAAGAAGAAGAAGAAGAAGAACTCACTCAGGGATAATGTAGAATTCTAATGGTGAAAGATTTTTTGAATTCGGACAATTAGTTTTTGAGTTTATCCATTATACACATACACATCTTTACTCTTTAAAATATCAGTGTGGATTGTGTCTGTTCCAGTTCTGTCACTTTTGTGATTAATCTTGTCAAATTTTACACACATGCGTGTGTAATCATTAACTTTTGATATTATATTATCCCGTAAGAAAATGTTATTTTTAATTAGCTTTGCGTAAAAAGAAACCTCTAGATTCTCTCTCTCAGCCATGGGGCGTCCACTGCTGGACATATGCCTCCCCCATATAGAGGGGATTTGCCAATACTCGCCACGCTTGGCAGGCGGGTTGGCAGCGCAGTATAATTTTCAATCCTATCTATCCTATCCTTCTCTAGATTACCTATAGTTAATTATATGTTTCGGCATTTCTACTGTTTCTTTTATCTGTATGTATATTGCTTTTTAAAACAGGAAACACCATAAGCAACGAGCCTACTGCCGGTCATAGCTTAGATAGGTGACTGGTAGTGGCGCTACAGAGCGTCGGAGCGTCGGAGTCGGCACGTTGAGTGTCAGTGCCAGTTGTTGTGTTAGGATGACAATCGTTAAGCAATGTCGGAGGCCCTTGGGCGGTTTGCAAACTCATTTATTTGGGCTGGCCACTAGCTGTGCCACTAGCCCGTCCATCGACCCGCATTGCACAGTGTGCTGGATTATGGTCTTCCTGAGAGGAAAGCCTATGTCCCAGCAGTGGGAACGAATTGGGCTTATATTGCTATCGTTTAATTTAATCAAACCATCTAACTTTGTATGCGTACTGATTTTGTTTAATCTGAGGCATGGGCGAGTTGCCGCCTGGAGAATTAGAGTTGAGGTCTTCGCTCTTAAATTCTGGAAAATAAGATAAGTTCTTATGTGGTTACGATAAAGTCCAAATCAGAGTGATACTTATCAAAAACAACACTAGAGTTAGGTGTCTTTATTAAAGTTGCGGGTAGTTTTAAGTTAAATAAGTCGTCACATATTTGATGCCGACTAAAACTACCCTCGATGGCCAGCAATCGAATAAACCTTGGCTAATATAGCACCTACCCAGTAATCATTTTTGCATGTTTTATTTTAATTGTCATTCATGACGTTTCTCTATATTGTTAAAGATTTTTTGTCAAACAGGGGACCTTTATATAAAAAACCGGAATTGCTCAAATGTTTTTGTAGTGATTTTAGTATTTTATTTAAAAAATGTAACTTGTTTTTTTTTAAATTATCTTTAAGTATTTAAAATCCATATTTTATATTTATATGTTATACTTTTAGGTATTACCTTATCTACCTTTAGGAAGATTCAAATGGGTCGATCGGCATGCTTACGAATTATTACATAAAATATATAAATTAAGAGAAATATAAAGATCAAACCAAAACAACACAAAAGGCGCAACATGAAACGTGCATCCTCACCCCTATAAATCAATTCTTGATTGTAAGTACAGCTGTAAAAATGATCAAATGAAATTACACTTCTGTCCCTATAAAATTGTATACCACTCGATGCGCAGGCGCCAGTCATTCTCCTTGAACTGTCACGACCGTTAAAGAGTGGCAGATTTAATGTCAGGGAGCTTAATACCTAACATATACTCATACACATACATAATTTTGCCTACATATCAGAAATTGTCTAAAACCAGACGCCAACTGGGACGCGCTGATTAATAGTCCACAGATTGATTAACAGTTGATACGGGTAAAACACAGATTGGTTGACAGTTACTGTTAATACGACAGACACAGTACAGTTACTTGTCCAAAAGAATAATGAAAAGAACAGTGACGCCAGTATTACTATCGTATACGTAAATATTATATAAAACGTAGCGTATAGTTGCATCGCGGCGTGAAACAATTGAAGTCAGTGCCTGTACGCAATAATTGTTTCCATTATTTCTTATAAAACAATTGAATAACACATCTTTATTACGTATGGAATACCAATTATCTGTGTCAGTGGGCTAGATAAGTGACTGTCTATATTAAGTTCAATTATTTTAGCCAGCGATACAATAACGCGGATTCCGGTAAAGGGTCTTCTTAGATGGCACTAATTCCATGCAGTAAGGAACTCGCACTACTTTAGCGCCCTAAATCCATCTAAGCCAGGAATCCGAATCAAAGCGGTCTTGATGTACTAAGGTGTTCACATTTTTTCCGAAAGAATCATACCTACTTATACTTACCCTTATAACAATTACGTATGAAAACTAAATAGCACCGGTGCTAAACCCGCCCGGGTCCTTAATAATGTTAGTTACCTATGAACATTGTCATACATAAAACGATTTGAAAAAAGGCACTTTCACTCTTCTTGCAACTGATACGTCGTATCGGATTGGTCTCAAATTTCATCGAAATCAAAATACTTTTCTCTTTGTCATCAATAAATAAAAAGATTTTGAAATTATCCCACTTCTTTATGGAGTGGAAATCAGTATTAAAACTTATAAACTACTCAATTGTACGATCATAACGATACCTGTATTTGACATTTCGTCACAAATTATAAGTGATACTGTATCACTGATACAGGTTCTTATGCTCATATCCAACGAGATATTTGTACAGTTCTAATTCTACAGTTCCAATAGCGTAAGCAGGTCATTCGCCAAAACCGGCTACTGTGGCGTTTCATTTTTGCCATGACCCTGACAGCCATTTCGCGAGATAACAATGACGGATAAAGTTATTTGTAAACAATAATTAATTAATAGTGTGAAGTAGGTTGCCCATGGTTTATGTATGAACAGACTGTCGAAGCAACTAGTAATGTTGCCACTTAAAAATTACATAGTCAAAAATATCTCGGCGGATGTATAAACAATATTTTTCTTGCGTAACGAGACCGAAGGAGGTGCAGTTTTGATTGGCTTATATTATGTTACGTGATTGAAAATAAGGAAACAATGATAGTTTAATATAAGTACTTTACACTGTTTCTACGGGTATAACGTGGTACTTACTAACGAAACAATTGTCGATCGTGATATCGACTACGCGTAAGTACCACGCTATACCCGTAGAAACATTGTAAAGTAATTATGACCGTGAGTTTTAATAATAATAATAAAAGTAATTGGAGCCATAATTAAAAAAACAATAAAACTTTATCTTAGAGAATACTCTTTAGAATACATATAGATATATACCTACGTAGACACATGTTTAGTTCTTTGTAGGTAGGACATTTGCATTTATGGGTCAAAGCCCTCGGATTGATCACATATAGATAGATATCTGCAAAACCATCAATGATCAATTGTAAGCCCATTGAAGTATTTGTATAGACCGCGATCAATTTGTGCTTTTTCCTCGTTGAGCGGTGCAGTAATTTAGGCCTACCCACATTTACGTTAAAATGACTCACAAAGCCGATCTTGTTCAAGTGAGCTCATAAATAATAACAATCATTGAAACGTGTTTTTGCTCAGCACAATTAGAAGGACCGCGGTTCTACGAATCACTGGTAACTAACAACAATGTGGCTAAACGAATTATCTTCAATTCTAAGAATGTACACTCAGATAATTCCAATAATAGATCACCGTTAATGGGATATTTTGGATTGTGTCACTTGATTAACCTCTCCACTGTCACAAGCAATAGATTTTGTGGAAATCGATGACCTGTATAAACTGTAGGCCTAGACAGAGTGACATTCTACGAGCGGCGACCCTGAGAGAAATCATAAAAAATGTATGAGATTGACACTTTAAAGCGATATATCACCTGATCATAGAACATTGACAGACAATGTACAATGCGATCTATTCTCCCGAGCACCGAATCCATACACATTCGTAGACATATGCCATTTGACAAGCACTAACGACAGTTTGAAGCGGAATCGGTTAAAGAAAGAGAATCTCGTCAAGGCCAACTAAACCACTGGCCTACCTACTAGAATTATCTCGTCTTCTGACTTCTCATGACTTACATTAAATCTAAATAAATATATATATAAGGGAATGTAGCTATTTGCTAACTTTTAGCGGGTAAACAAATGAATGTATCTTTTCTTATATGTACAGCTCCGATCGACGCACTTGGATAAAACATTATCTAGGAATGTTTTATTTTTAGTGGTCTCTAGTAATAAAAACATGACCAGCATGGAACGAAAGCGGAGGGCGAGGCATAAGCCATTATTTTATAAGCATATAAAACTTAAACTTAAAACCTCCAATAAATATGAAATTGCTACCCATCTATAAATTATATAAATCATAATAATAATATGTCAAATTATGAATTATATACGCGGGTATAATTTCGCTACTCGTGACGGCTATGGTACACTTTTTATAAAACTAATCATAGAAATCCGTAATTCACAACAGGCAAAAAATGGGCCGAGTTGATTAAAATCCAGAACCTGACCAAAAGGCAACCCGTTTATAAGAATATGATTAAACATTTATTTATTTAGATTTGAAAAGATGCTCGTCGGTGTATTTATTACCTACGAGCACCTTTGGATGTATGGATGGATGTATGGATTTATATAAATGGTTATATATATATATCTTCTTTATCTTATACTATATAATTCTACTGTACGTGTGTATGTCACTGAACTCCTCCTAAACGGCTGGACCGATTAGAATGATTTTTTTGTTTCGGTGGCGCCCTGGATGGTTCAGATGCTAATTTTTTTTATAAATTCCTTCTTTCGCTAAATGCAAGACAACGTCTGTCGGATCCGCTAGTTTACTTATAGAATACAACGTAACAATATAAATAACGGACCAGTCGGACTTCCCTGTTAATTATATTATCACACACATTTCTTAAAGGTAGTATACAAAGACAATGCAATGTGTGGATTATTTTGAGTTATTTGGCTTGTTTTATCAACAAATTCATCAACGAATCAAACGATCAACAAATGTAAGAAAAACTATATTTGTTGACGGAAGAAACTGTCAAAGCGTGCTCTGAGCGGCCGCACTATAAGACGTGTTATTAATCAAATTTACTTTTGGTATTGCCCTCTCCGACTTATAAATATGCATCCCTAAATGTATGTGTGCTTACTTAACTGCTCACTAATTTATGAATAGTACAAAACTAGATACATAGATATATTCACGCCTCTTTCCTGTAGGGGTAGGCAGAGACCACAGTTTTGCAAAAGCTAGAATCCCGACACAGTTCTTTCGCTTCATCCCCACTCATCAGATCTTTCATACAATAGCATCGGCTTAGAATACTTTTGACCTGGCTTCATAATTGACGGTCATCGTGGCTCAGTGGCCAGCGACACTGACTTTGGAAGCGCGACCCCGGGTTCGAATCCCGGCCGGGACAAACATTTCTGTGATGAGCAAAGATGTTTGTTCTCGGGTCTTGGATGTTTGTGTATTGTGATTGTGTGTGTCTGTGCCTCCCGCGACATAGGGTATCCTGTGCGGGGGTGTGAGTGTGTAAAAAAAATAATTATAAAGGCTGATAATTCAGGGTATTCGTAGACTGTGTAGACCTATAAAACACTCGATTAATAATCAAGTCAACGCAGCTTGTGCCTGCATCGTTGATTTGGCGTGGGTAGAAATCCCGCGGACGTGAAAATTGTGCCCGAGACGTGCCAGCGACTGACCTCAAAGGAAATTGGCAGGATTGGGCCGTTTTTTGCAAAATGAATATGTACAACTAGCTAGCCTATACATAGATAAAAGATTAAATCGACTCGAGGGAGCGATTTTAAGCGATTCGCGACGTTTCCTATGCTTTTAGGCTTTTGAACTTGACTTATATAAAAGGAAGACGTTATTTAATAGAATGCCTCTCATTCATAATTTGACATTTTATGAACGAATAAAATACGAGAATTACTCACGTTCGACCTCATTCGGTGGTTATTTTCTAGGAAAGTAGGCAGCGCTCGCGGTTAGCTTAGTATGTGGTCGAAACCATAGTCGGCCTCCTCTCACATGAAGTTCAATTGTGTTAGCAGTCAAGAAACGACGCTGTACCAAAACAATACAAATCGAATTATCACAGTCAAACTAACAATAACAGCGACATTTTCTGTTTTCTTAAAATCTCTCTATTAAGACCTCTTTAAACGATATTCAATCAGAGAACAATTATTATTATATTAGGACAATAGTTATATTATACAATTGAAGAATCAATATCCATTCATTCATTTAATATACATTTAGACATATCTTTAGTCCAGCTGTCGAAGCCCAGAGTACGCAGACGGAAATCTAAGCATGTGTTTTATATTATTTAGCATGAGGAGCCGTCCACAATTCGACCCTGAACTTAGAACGGAGTAGTATAGCAGCTATAGGCTATTTTAATAACGAAACAAACTAAAATTTAATCATTAATTTAACATCGGCTACAGTTAATAAAAGCGTGCTAGTTTTATTGTTTTAGAATACAAATATGTATCACACTTTAGTACAAAAACCTTATAAATCATAACCTTTGTTAAATTATAAGTTACAAGTATAAAATAACGAAGCATATGGAGTAAGATATTACTTTTAGGTAGGTACATGCCTAGATGTAGATACTTTATATATAATACAATTTTTATACTTATAATGAATTGCATTTATGGTAGGAGTCGCATTTAATCATTGATACATTGAAATCTAACGTAGGTTTGTCCAAAACTATTATTTAAGAACTAGCTAGTTTAAACTCGTTTAAACTCTCCAGTAGCCACAACAAAAGGTGAACAAGAAGAAAGCTGACACATTGGTATAATCCCCGTCGCCGAATATTATATTTACTAAAAATTTATACTTTTTAGTCCAAATTAAGTGAGTATGTACTTATACACAATACAAACTTACAGAAAACCAAACCGAAATGCTAGTTGTTCTATTTCTTAATAATGTTCTAAAGACTAATTTACATTTCTTATTATTGTATTGTTTTCACATTGTTATTAAATGTGTCGGCCAGGTAAAACTTGTGCGTATATTGGTTTAGCCTACTACATAACATATATACAAAATATCTAAATGATTATATTCTTCTTTCTTGAATTTTATGGTGAACCATAAAATATGCATTAACATGCTATGCGGAAGTAATATTCCGATATTTAAAAAAAATGTAAATTTTATATTTACTATTTAGAATCGCCTTGTCAAATCTGTCATCACCCCATGACTAAACCAGAAATACTAATCGCTTCATTTTAAATGTGGATGTATTTTCAAATTATCACGTAATTGAAGGTTACAGTAGCTCCATAACTAAAATGCGATCCATTGAATTCATGTCAATCATTCAAGTATTACAGAATATTTGATAGTTGTTGTCAGTTTTGGCACGTCGACCTTTCGTTACAAAGGCATGTTTGAGAAGCCAACGGATGTTTTTATGAATAATGATAAAAACATTATTGGTTACCTTAACTTTTATTTATTTAAGAAAATCTTCATGAGATTGGTTTAATCCTAATATAGTTTGCATATCTGGAAAGTTTTTAGGTAACTACACTTATTCATGTGTAGTTACGTAATGTACCTATATGTGTCTCGTAGTTTTAGAATGGATATCGTTAGCACGTGGGGTATAGAAGTACCAACTGGTGGAGGAGTCAGCAACTCAGGACGCACTGCCCGGGAGTAGAATTCACAGCGCGAGTCTGTGTTTCCCGATAGGTCCTAGGAGTCACGAATCAATAGATACCTTCTAAGCTTGCGTGCTACATCTTAGACTACATCGTCACTTAACATCAGGTTAGACAGCGGTCAAATCCAAGCTCATAATCATAAAATACACATAAAACACACATAAATTAAGTAGTAAAAATTCTTAAAAATGAAGGTACCTACTTACTTACCTAAAAATAAATAAAAAACAATTAATTCATCGCAATATGTATAAACTAAGTACCTTTAATATAATATACAATTAAAAAAAAAAACTTTAAAATAATTAAAAGCGTTAACATAATGAACATTAAAAATTCAACAAGAACGTATCCAAAAACCGGCAACGAATTAGCAAAACATCAAAGGTTACAGGATACTGATACTTCGACTGGTCAGTTGGCGGAGTTGGTAGCACTCTGCCTTCTGAGCCGTTGGTCCCGGTTTCGATTCCCGGACAGGTCAAACATTTGTGTGTATGAACATGTCTGTTTGACTGTGTCTGGGTGTGTATACTTATATAAGTATATGTATCAGTCATCAGGTAACCATAGTACAGGCTCTGCCTAGTTTGGGACCTGAAGACCTTGTGTGGATGTTAATAAATAAATAAAGAAAATAAAAAAATACAAATCTATGGGCTCTAGACAGAATAACATACATTCAGCGCAATTTCTTCATCACCAAGTTACCGAGACTGTACTCCAATGCTTAATTTTTTTATATTACTGTACTGCCATAGTGATATTTAAGCTTATTGGTTTGGGAAGTCAAATGTACAGAAGTTGTTCGCGGCTTGGCTTACTAATGAACAGAACAGGATTTAAACTACGCTGTACTTTACTGACATATGTTTTATATGAACAAGTCTGATTTGAGTGAATATCAGTATAGTTGCGTTTAGAATTTGGACGAAGTCAAATGTACAGAAGTTGTTCGCGGCTTGGCTTACTAATGAACAGAGTAGGATTTAAACTACGCTGTACTTTATATTTATAGTTAGCAGGCATATGTTTTATATGAAGAAGTCTGATTTGAGTGAATATCAGTGTTTTTGCGTTTAGAATTTGTACTTTTTAAATCTTTCTTTGCCATGGGAATCCATTATTTAACATGACATGTCTTGGATTCGTTTTCCACCCCGCGGCTCATTCCAGGACTTAGGCGGAAACTTGATGATAAATGCAAAATGCTTAGAAAGAAATTATTGTAAGCTAAATAGAATGTACCCTGAACCAGTTAGAGTCTGGATTAGTTGCAGAGTGGTCGAATACAATAGATAAAAGCCTTGCACAAACAAAATCAAACTTTGTATTTTCAAACATTTCAACCTCGATTAACAACTGAGTTTTGTTTCACACAATTTTGAGTTCTAAAGCAAGACAGCAAATAATTGAAAATGCCATGATTACCATGAGTTGTCGACCCCGAGTAGCCGACCCCGAGCAGTCCTTTAGGCACCTTAATGCTGTAACATAGTACGGTTAGAGAAACTACAGTGTGAGTACTATATGCACTGTTATTATTGCAATCAGTGTCTAGATTAGGACAGCCTAGACCTAATTGGTGGTGAAACTTAAGTGTAGCCAGGTCATTGTTATTGGTATCCGGCTGTGAATTGCAACTTGCTTGATAATATCATTGTGTCCTATTACTTTAAAAACTTTAATTTAAAATATTTTATTTGACTATTTAGTCAATTTGTAGGTTTGTACGAGTACATCTTTTAAAGTGCACTTTGGCAATCATTTTATTGGGTTCTGGAGAATTTCATGCTTACGTGGTAAACTATACCAAGACAACGTTCTTCAGAACACGTGTTTGAAATTAAAATCAATTTTAAGAGATGGGAATTGACTTAAGCCCATATATTTTTGTTCATTCTAATAAAAATATGTTGAATCTTATTAGTGGTTGAATTTAAATAAAAACCGTCACTAATGATTATTGAGTTGCTTAGTTACTGTTACTTTTTTAATGTAATAGACACCTATTACATTATGATCATACATCCAGTATGATTTCCGATCCTCAGAGGGCGCTGCTGCCCACCTTCTGGTACGTGATCCCTTAGCCGACTCTTAGATCAGGGAGTACTATTCTAGGCCGGTACCATCACGGCTCTCGCTCAGATAGGTATTATATTTTATATTTATATTTTTATTATATTACTTATATTTGCTCTCTTCGCATGGTGATAGGGTACTTTCGAATACCCGCCTGGCTAGCTACCAAACCCTCAAGTTTGAAAAACTGTCACCAAGCACATAGTGTGTTCGGGCAGCAGTCCTTGAGAGCCAGTGAGCATTCTAGGCCTAGTGTCAGGCGCTAGATCTATACAGTATAAAAAAGATACCTACTGGTTATTAATTCAGCTATTCACATGAGTGTAGAACACATTCAGATAAATTAGACAACTTCCATCTTATATCTTATCGATCAACTAACTTTTAGAAGTTTCCAGGAAAAAATATACTATGTATTGTCATTAGTATTCCTTCTATATTATTTGAGACCTCGGGCACTGGAGTCAATGCCATGGGTAATGACTAGGTTATCAGGAAAAGTAGAAGTACGAATTAAACACTACAAACAATGATGTTTTACTAAAGATTACGTATATTCATACTGCGCGGTGCTCAGATTTTTTTCCTTTACGACATAAACATGCTGACTGCGACAGATAATACGGTACAAATAATATAGAAAAGGATAGCTATATGTTTAGACTTGCGCTTGAAATACGCGTCGCAATGAAAATTACTACAATTGACTTAATTTTGCCGCCTCACTTTCCGCGCGCTTGTGCGACATCTACCTCATATAAACATATAATATCATTGACTACAAAATATATTCTTTTTTAAATAATGACCTTTGCCGTGTGTCGCAAAGCACTTCGAATATAAGTGCACTGGAAATTTTAGTTTCGTAACAGTATTATTGGAGCTTGATTAAAAAACACAGAGCACTTAAAATGAAGTACCTGTGTTCTTTTAAGAAAAATGTGTTCACATTTCTCACGGCACTCTACATGGATACATTGTAGTGTTGAACAAAACAACTCGCTCATTTCGTGATTTGTTACGGACATTGACGAATTTGAACGAAAATTAACGAGTCTGGATAGACGAGCGTTTTAAAAACACAACACGCTCAGCATTGACAACTAAAGGGAGAAAACAGAAATAATAAAAGGACGAAGAAGAAAATTATGATACTTTACATAATGTTTGCATATTACTTGTAAAAACACTTATTTTTGGGAAGTTGGTTAAAAAAGGCTGTCAATCCCTGCTCGTCTACTTAACCTTTACAAATTTGTTCCATACGACAGATTTATGACTCCGAAGGTGGTACCTACTTATACCGTATGTAATTGGGAGTACGGCACTCGACGTCGAAAGTTTTTAATGGGGGAGCCACAGATTACACACTAGCTACTTGCGTCTCCAGATAATGAATATTAGTAGAGTAAACCAAGCATGTCACTGGGTTACGTGCATGCAAATCGCATGATTGCGCGGATGCAATGAGGTTATTAATTATATGTGTAGACTGTAAGTGCTGGTGCACTTTATTCAAAATGCGTAGGGTTGCCAACGGTTTGACGGTCCCGTGGCACAGTGGTTTGTGTCATCGACATGACTTCTGTGTCACCGCGACCCTGGGTTCGAATCCCGGCAGGGGCAAACATTTGTGCGATGAGTGTAGATGTTTGTCCCGGGTCTTGGATGTTTGTGTGCTGTTATTGTGTGTGTCCATGCCTCCCGCGATACAGGGAATCCTAGTGCGGGGGTCTGAGTGTGATTAAAAAAAAAAAAAAAGTTTTTATTTTTCACAATACGATTCTATTTTGATGATCTGAGAGCTCTGTCATTTATCAACGATTAAGAAAATTCTTTTTTTTTCATTCGTTAATTTATACAACTAGGTATATATTAAGATTGGGCCTATTATATACTTTTATCAAATCACTTCATTCATTTTTTGACAATATTCCGTCTCTAGATAGGAAGTCGATCTTGTACAGTTACATAAAATGAATAAAAACTTTATGTAACTGTACAAGATCGACTTAAAAGAGAAGTAAATGTAAGTAGCTGAGGTGTTGTTTCTAAATAAATGATAGGAAATTAATTAATACAACGTCAAGAAGCGAAGTTAATTATTATAAACCTTGTAACTGTCATCAAAATATTCCTAGGGAGTCGTTGCAATCGGGTATTATATTTTTAAATCGCGTTTTTTTCTTTATTATTATAATTAGCGGCCCCGTCCCGGCTTTGCACGGGTGGACATGTTTTTTTTAATCATTTTGGGATCAATAAATATAATTTAACTTATCGGAATGCTGATTAAAAAGTACATAACTCAATTTATTGAAATGCACAAAATTAAAAACAAAGACTTCATGACTTATTAACTCCAAAACTCATTAAAAAATTAAGATCGGATTTAGGTTGTCACGCTAGAATCACCACCGATGTTCATAATGGGTATACTGAGTACATATAACGATTCTAACACGTCTGTCCATTTCGTCACAATATAATTAATAGACAGTTGGTTAGCTTCGATCAGGGTATCAATTCTCATATTAATTAAATGCGAGTAATTCATAAACAATGCAATAACAATGCAAATCTAATCATAAATAAACTTTGTATTCAGCTCAAAAAATAATTGCATTGTAAGTAGTTGCATTACGGTAGAAACTAGATCTATGCAGCAATTACAATATTATATTACAAGTACAATAGCAAACAAGAAAAAACGATCATTACCTAACAATCTATAAGCCTAAAAATATATGCGATAAAAAAACAGTACAATACGTACTATGTTATTGCATTATCATACAAGTTAGTTATAACAGAAGTCTTAAAAGCGATTTGAGATTAGCTAGATTTAAATCAGTTGCAATAGCTTGGAATCTACACCCATGCTACAATAATGACTAATGTACCAAGCATCCCTTCAAAACAACTTGAACTTGGCGGCCATATGTTGACCTCTGATTCAAACAATACTATGTTTCCAAATGCATTAACTCATCTGTTTCCCGTCGTATTATGCTACTTCTTACAACGAGTTTAATGTCATAAACGAAGTCAACCGTCATTGTGTTACAAATATTCATTATACCTGTAAATCTATATTTCAATGTGTTGTATTTATGGAATGACTGTTAGCAAGACATAAGGTACTGTATCTGTAATAATCTATTGTAATCGCGTGACCACCTCACGTCGGGACAAAATGTACTGTTAAATTGTTATCTAGCCACTTTTCACTTCCCCCTTAAACAGGGAAATGTTATCATGATTTATTACTAACCATAACTTGTGAAAAAGCTCTGGCTACTAGAAAGCTCCTTAATAACTTGTAAATGATATCGTAAACAAACGGTTAAAATGGTGATATTGTTTTAACGGTATGGTATGTGCTGTCTCATTTTTAAGTGGTCAAAGAACTTTGCTACAACACTTTAGTTATGGAAAAGGTTAAAAAAAAATTACTCACTTCACTTCTATGAACAAAAATATGTTATTGTTTATTTTAGGAAATAAATTAGAATTATTTTGTATCAAGCGTGAACTGCGTAGAACTGTTTCGCGATTATCTGCTGTTAAGAAGATTCATGTTGTAAATTGATTTCAAATCAAAGATTATCTCAGAGAGTTATATATAATAATGTATGTAGATGTAGCTATTTCATACGAAGACATAGGATTGATTCCTTTATTAAAAAATATCTTATAAACAACTTGCTTCGTTCTCCTGTCCGAAAATGGCTATAGACAATGAAGTGCCCAATCAATTGTATTCATTCTCTTAAGTTTTTCTAGCTAATAGTCTTTTTTTTTTTTTTTTTTTTAACTTTCACACAAGGTTTTCATGTCCCAAACTAGGCAGAGCCTGTATTATGGTAACCTGATGACTGATATACATACTTATATACAAATACACACCCAGACACAGGTCAAACAGACATGTTCATACACACAAATGTTTGACCTGTCCGGGAATCGAACCCGGGACCAGCGGCTCAGAAGGCAGAGTGCTACCAACTGCGCCAACCGGCCAGTCAAGTTCACATCAAAAACAAAACAATATCAGCCGTGGAACTGGCATTGTTTTTTTATTAATTTTAAATTCATCATTAAATTTTATTAATATATCATAAAACTATTTCATATTGAATAACAACCAAAAATTTATGACGTAATAGTTTCCTAAATATACTTGCAAGATTTCTTCGATACAAGTACGTACTACACGAAGTTAGTGCAAGAAATACTGTGGATGAAGCACGAATCACTATCGAAGTCGTAGCGTAGCCGTATCGAAGCGTGAAACAATTGTACACAGCACTGTCATTTATCTGTGACACGGAAAAATGCTAGATTGTACGGACGGTATGTACGCTATTCAATTGTTCATACGATGACGATGAGATGACTAACGGAAGTTATTCCTGCTTTAGATACTGTTGCTGATATAAAATAGTATATTATAGGTTGTCAGTGTGCAAGTCCAACTCGCTGTTTGGGCATTTTTATAACGTAGCGACATCTCAAAAGGGTTAAATACAAATCAGGCATGTCTTTGTTTATAATGTAGAAATTGAAATGTCGCAAGCTGTAATCTCATCCGAATCGCAAAATATCCAAGATGGCATGCTTGAGGTCTTCAAGTGCGTACTAAAAGTAATTTAAGCTCAGCAACATTGGTAGTAACACTCAATTCCAATGTAAAAACGTTAAGTTTAATTTAATGTTTATTGCTCACTCAAAATAACATTCGCGGGTACAATTTTCATTTGAATCCAAATCTTTAGTGTAAAACATTAAGGCAGATTTTGAATTGGGAGAAAACTGGTAATTTTTATAGGATAAATGCAGTGTGGAAAAATCACAGCGTGACATGCGCCGCGCCTGCCTTAAGGTGCGAAATCCGAATGATTGCGCATACGCAGATAAGGCTCGTTCGAGTTTTGTGCAGGGTCATGACATACTTGCACATAGCCTTTGTAAACAGTACTTTATCTCATGTTTCTTCCAGTAGATATGCAAATTTCATATATATAATGTATATATTTATATAGCGTACAGTGGTGAAACTTTGACTAAGTATTATAAAGTCGCTTGATAGTTGTACTAATACTCTAAAACATATTGTAAAGATGATTATGAAGTATGTTATGCTCTGTGTTGTGATGATAGCTCAGCGGGGAGGAGCGTCGGCTGACGGACACTGGTTCGATCCCCAACAACGGCTTGAGCTTACGGTGAAGCTTACATCGTTATCAAATTCCCAGCATGGCGATAGGGTTCCCGCCTGGCTAGCTCAAATTTGAAAAACTGTCACCAAACACATAGTTTTTTAAGGAGCAGTCCTTGAGTGCTAATAAGCATTCGAGGTCTAGCTATAGCGTGATAACATCTTCGACCACATCGTCACTGACCATCAAGAGAGATAGTGGTCAAACAATAGGATATATATAGTATTAAAAAAAGCTTATTTGCCTTTTCTACAGGGGATGTAGCTACAGTAGCTACTAAATGGTAATTTTTCTAGAATAATATATTTATTATATATAGTATATTTATATATATCTTTTCAAAATCTTTAAGTGCCAAGTAAAAGAACAGTCATTGAAATACAGTTATGCTACAGCTGTCACCCCGAATATAACTAACATTTGGACGTTAAATTAGGATAATACTGTAAAGCGCTCGTGTGTTGATCGACATATTGAGATATAAGTTTTCCTAAACTAGAACTATTCTATCTATGATGGTGAAGTTTAACAAAGTCCCACTAAATCCGTTCACTTTTCCTAAAATGTATTTTAGTTATTAGTCCACAGTCTAAGGATTTTTTTAGAAACATACAGTTTCTGTTAATGTGATTAAAGCAGGATAATATCTAAACATAATATGCACTAAGCTATTGTGTAAGTACTATGTTGTACATTAGCATTGTCAATGCGTTCATTCAATTCGTTTGCGTCACAGTACATATAATAATATACATACGTGTATGTGATTGGTGATTCTGGTGGTGCTATAGATTGAGTATTTATGTATGTTACATATCAAATACTATCAACTATAACATTCATTACCATGGATTTATCTACAGTATGAATAAATGATTAATTCCAATGTATATAAAATTATCCTAAAAGTATTTGTAATACATATAATACTATTTATATTTTGCTTTGCTATGAGTTCTTTATTTTAGATGGTTATAAAATACATTTGAGTCGTAGATAAAACTGTAAAAAAGTTACGAGTGAGTAAGTTATAAGTTTGATTTACATCCAATTCAGAATAGTGAAATGATTTTTCTTTATATTTTATTTGTTGAAACCTAGTCGGTTTTGTTTGATTGATATTATATGATCTGATGCTGAGTATAGTAAATAAATATGATAAAAGTATTATATTTATATTCCGGATAAATATGTTTGTATTCGTAAAATATTTTTAAATATGATATTCCTCTCTGATTTGGATTATTGTGTCTGAAACCAGGCCTTTTTGATATTCCGTGATCTCTCATTCCTTTATTAAGTGAATCCCGTCTCCACTACCACACATATTTTTGAACATCCTCTTATCTCTTCAATTGCGTGTGGACAAATAATCACAATCTAATTAAAAACACATTTATAAAAGTAATAATTTTTCATACACTATTTTGTTTTGGTTCAGTAGCCTTGAGGTTAAACAAGATAATTTGTAGACCTTTAATTATCTTTTTTTTTTTTTTTTTTTTTTATTTATTCAACACAAAACATGTAATATTAATTGACAAAATACTGCCAAACTGCGTAGCAGTTTGTAGGCAGACGATAGCTCTCATAAGATTTATAATATTACATATGTATGTACGAGATGATAACAATAATTAAATATGATTAAACATAGAAAACATGGAATAAAGTAAATAACTGATGTAAAATATTTCTGTATTTTACACCAGTCCCACTAAATTTACTTAAATGTTACTAAAATACTAACTTATTTACTAAAAGTTATATATATTGTATTAACTACACTGAGGCATCTTATCTAATAGTAGCTTCTTGAGGGCATTTTTATAACTAATTTTTGTTTTGAAGGTTTTTTCAAAGTCAACTGGCAAATCGTTACAGAGTCTTGGCACTAGCCATTTTCTTGTACGTGTCCCATAGTAATTATTACATTTATAGTGCAATTGTAGTTGAGGTTTGGCTGCTTTACGGGTTGTCTTATTAAATATTCTAATAGGTTTAAATGCATTGTTTTGAAATTGTTGTACTAATAATAGATATTTGACTTTAGATTCTACTGATAAGATTTTACATACCTTAAATAATTTATTATAATCTTTATTTAGTGAATGTTTTGCTTGTTCACTTACCAGTCTCTTTAGTATTCTAAGTTGTTGTTTTTGAACCTGTAGTATATAAGTTGGAAACGTAAGCCCGTAGCAACCAAGCCCGTAACTGATAATGGAATCAACTAGCGCATGGTAGATTTTATACAGGGTGCCACGATTTAATATTTTAGCGAGTTGATAAAATTTACCTAATATAATTCTAAGCTTGGTGCAGACATTATTTATATGAACTTTCCATGAAAAACTGCTATCTACGGTGAGGCCTAAATATTTAATTTGGTTTGTTTCTTCTAAATAGCTACATTTACATTGAGCAAAATTGTTGTGAAGACAGTTATAAGAGTGACCAATAATACCAACGGTTGCATGTCTGTTTTTATTATACGGTGAATATAGGCGAATAATCTTTGTTTTATTAATATTTATAATTATGCCGTTATCATGTGACCATTTTACAATATTGTCAAAATCTTCTTGTATTTTTAATTCCATCCATCCATCTAAATAACCAATTATTATCTACTGTGTGTTTTGCACGCATCGTGAACCCGTTAGAGCTCAATCACTGCTAGCACGGTACATTGGCGCTTGTTACGCGCCAGGCCACGCTTGCGGTCGGTCCGCCGTGACCTAACCCCGAATAACGGGTTACACTTGACTTTCAGTGCTACGTTTACGATCTATGACGTGATAAACCTACTCAGAAATACAATATAACACCTCCATATTCGCCTAAGGGAAAACAGTTCTATATTATAAAATACACCACAACATTCGACTGTGATTCGATGATTGTGACGCCAATTATTCCTGCATCAGGTACAGAAATGGCATACACTATGTACCTTTCGTTGTATATAATCGATTTTTGAAAGGATGATTACTCAGCGGTGAGAGCGTCGGCTGTCAAACTGTCGGACGGTGGTTCAATCCCCACCAACGGCTTGAGCTTCAACGCATTTATCAAATTCATTGAAACATTGAGAGCCAGTAATCTAGTGACCGACTGACCGTCTAGTGAAATACCCCCTTACTTATAAACGTTGAGTAAGCTGCGAATAGTAATTCAGTGTTTTGTTCCGTTCTTTCAACGTCAAACTGTCATATAAGCGACAAAGACAAAACACTGAATAACTATTCAAAGGTTATTCAACGTTTATAAGTAAGGGGGATAGTGTTCAAACGCTAGATCTATGCAGTAAAAAATGACGTAAAAGTGATACCTACTTATTTTTATTTAAGCATATACAGGTAGCTATCGGTAGGTATATAATAATTGTATGTGTCTATACTGTCTATGTATATGTTACTCATTCGTTTCTATCTATTATTTAAAGATGTGTGAGTTATGAGTGGTGTGGTTGGATCGAAGCCGGATTAAGCCATTTTGGGACAGATATAAGTAGTTGCACGATTGTTTATATGCGTATCAGCTGTTTGAGTCATGTAGTAAAACGTACATAGGTAGTTTCACTACACCTGGGGCTCAAGTGTCACTATTCAATATGGCAACACGCTCGACTCACAAAGGCTGATTTTGTCAGATTTCGTAGTTTGCTAATTCATCTCTATACTGATTCAATCCCAGATAGATGCCGATGATATTACAGAGGCTCTCGAGTACAGGCAGAGAGGATCCCAATGCGTGTTGATTTAAAATTCACATATATAGCTGTTTATAAGCCGTGTGTGACTATAGAAGTCACAAACTTCTGCATTTATAATATTAGTAGGATTATGTGGCTACAAGTTTAAACCAGGGTACTTTGATCACCTAGTAGCAAACGTACTATTATGTATTCTGTGGTAGCAGGTAGTATAGTTGGCAGATTCTAAAGGGCGAGGAGTGCGGATTGCAACCGAGATTGCACGTGCCTCCACCTCGATATGGTAGATTACTTTCCATTTTTACAATAAGAAACCTTGGCTTTCATTATGCAAAACCAGCTTATAGATTGTATAGTCTTACCACAGAATCAATCCGTATTGATGGAATAGAAGATTAAAAATATTAACTTACACCATAAATCTGTAATTGAAGGACCATTTATGAAATTGTTTTATTCAGCAAACAGCACACCCGATGAAGGTCATCTTTACCATATTATCCACAGCAAAGTGTATGGGTGTGGGTTCTTTTCAGAACCACCCAGGCAAGCACCCTAACTCAAGTTTGCAAACTGTAAATAAAAATTCTCGTGAGTTTGACACATTATTATATATATGTGGTATCCGGCTTTACTCACGTTTATAGTCGAAGTTTCGACCTAGGTTTCGAGCATGTCCGATGCTCATCCTCAGGTGAGTTTACGCTGCCAGATCAGTGGTCGCCGCGATCTGGCAGCTTAAACTCACCTGAGGATGAGCATCGGACATGCTCGAAACCTAGGTCGAAACTTCGACTATAAACGTGAGTAAAGCCGGATACCACATATATATAATAATGTAAATAAAAAACTGTAAATACACTGTCAACTAGCTGTCATTGAGAGCCAGTTGGATGATCTGCGTTTTCTGCCATTATCTCTGGGAAATAAGCATAATTTTATTTAAAAAAAATGCAAGAGTTCGACTAACGTTACGTAACGAGTCGTTTACAAATTCAATCAACAATGACATGCGAAATCGATTAACCTTAATTTGAACATACTACTATTTTGATCAATTTCCTTCAATTGTTATAAAAAAATTGTATTAGTTCACTAGTATTGTATTATGGCGATATATCCAACCACAGACAATTAAAACGTATTGTTGTTTTCAAGGCAAATCAGAAACAAATGATTTATTAATTGCCATACAATTTGACACTATTATTACTTGATTGGTGACATTCAACAGTTTCGTTTATTATTTTTATTTCTGACTATCCATAATATCTAAATTATTGTAATTAAACCTGATCTTAGTTTTCAAAAAATATTATAGATAGAATTGCCCGCGGTTTCACGCGCGTGAATTACGGTTTTCGCGCTACCTCAATTATCCCATGGGAACTATTATTTTTCCGGGATAAAAGTAGCCTTTGTGTTAATCTAAGATCTAAACTATTTCCATACTAAACTTCATTGAAATCGTGCAGCCGTTTGAGCGTGAAAAAGTAACAATCTTAAACACATACGAATTTTCTCCTTTATTATATAGTGGGATGATATTATGCAAGTGTATCATCGCTCGATTCGTAGAATTAAATACATTGATTCACGCATTCATGCATATTGTTAAAATATTATCTTATTTACTCTTTAAAGCCAATTATGGTAATAGTAAAAATACTGATTAGACTTAAGATCTGATGTATAAAACCACTGGCAGCGCCCCGCGGTTCCCCCGCGTGAATTATGGTATTCCCGCTATCTAAATTACCCCACGGGAACTATACTTTTAAAAAAATAAAAAGTAGCCTATATTTTAACCCAGGGTCTAAACTATCTCCATACCAAATTTAATGGAAATCGGTGTAACCGTTTGAGCGTGAAGGAGTAACAAATATACACACATATACACATACTTTTGCCTCTATAATATTACTAGTTGCGCCTGCGGTTTTACCCGTATGGTGATGATTAATGATGATGATGGTGATGATGAAAAGTAGCCTATGTGTTAATCCAAGGTCTAAACAATCTTTAAACCAGATGTCATTGAAATTGGTGTAGCCGTTTGAGCGTGAAAAAATAACAAACATACACACGTACACACAACACACAAACTTGTGACTAGTAGCGCACCATGGTTTCTCCCGCGTAAACTATCTCCATACCAAATTGGAAATCGGTGTAACCGTTTGAGCGTGAAGGAGTAACAAATATACACACGTATACACAAACTTTCGCCTCTATAATATTACTAGTTGCGCCTGCGGTTTTCCCGCATGGTGATGATTAATGATGATGATGGTGATGATGAAAAGTAGCCTATGTGTTAATCCAAGGTCTAAACAATCTCCAAACCAAATGTCATTGAAATTGGTGTAGCCGTTTGAGCGTGAAGAAATAACAAACATACACACGTACACACAACACACAAACTTGTGACTAGTAGCGCACCATGGTTTCTCCCGCGTCGTTCACGGTTTTCCCGCTACCTGTATTATCCCACGGGAACTATACTTTTTCCGGCATAAAAGTAGCCCATGTGTTATTTCAGGGTCTAACCTCTTTTCATATCAAATTTAATCGAAATCGGTACAGCCGTTGGAGCGTGAAGAAGTAACAAACTTACACGCATACACACAAACACACAAACTTTCGCCTTTATAATATGGTAGGATAGTGGATCGGTTGTACATAGAATAAAATTTTTAATGAAACTACGTGTCAATGTATAATAGTGTGTGTTTAGGCAGCAGTCCTTGAGAGCCAGTAAGCATTCTACATATTAATTTGACCACATCGTCAGTCGTCACTGAACATGAATTGACATAGTGGTCAAACGCCAGATCTTTACAGTATAAAGGAAACTTCATCAATCAACGTTCATTATTGATAACAATTTTCATGCCGAAATATCGAGCAAATAAAAGAAACAAAATACATGGTAAATATCCCGATAATACCATTATTCTTGATGGTGGTATTTAGCCAGGCTGTTACTAGTATCCTACCACCAAGCTGGGCATATTTTGATGTGTTGCCTTTACCGATAGCTTTACCGAACCAGCGTCAGTCAGTTTGACTGCCAACGCTCTCGCCGCTGAGCGCTGAGCCATCAGCGCTTCCAGCTTTTGGCCTTAAATCTGTAAAAACATGCTTGTTTATAAGTTTTTTACATCGAGCAAGTTTCTAAGCTGGACACGGCCACTTTTATCCTTCAATTTATCACAATTTACTGTCTAATTGAAATAGCGTCGTGACATAATTGAAACAATCTTCTCATTCTATTTCTGGAGTAAGCCAATTTCAATCCCGGTGTTATATTCCGTGTCCTAAGCACTCTCCAGGAGCTCTTAAATTTAATTCCACTTAAAAGATGGCGGGCTTCCAGTTCTTATGACTAGGTAAGTGATACAAACGGTTGAATAAGTAAGTATTATTTGTTACTTATTCGTCGAGCAGTAATAGTGCCTTTTCATCATCATCATCTCAGCCATAGGACGTCCACTGCTGGACATAGGCCTCCCCCATTGATTTCCACAAGGACCGGTTGGAAGCGGCCCGCATCCAGCCCTTGCCTGCGATCTTAGTCAGGTCGTCTGTCCACCTGGTTGGTGGCCGTCCTATGCTGTGCTTGGCAGTCCTTGGTCTCCACTCGAGAACCTTTCGACCCCAACGGCCATCCCGACCCCAACGGCCATCGATTAAAATTAATTAGTCACGATAGTGCCTTTTGAATACAGTAACAGCTACTCCCCCCCTCCCCTTATTCGCGGGGTATACGTTCCGTAAATATGCTGCAAATACAGAAACCGTAGATACGGAACCGTAATGTGTATAAGATATAAGGGATACGTTCCAAAAGATCAAAATAAAAGAAAAAAGAAAATATGTACTAAAATACTAAACGTTTCTTGTTTTCTTAATAATACCTACAAGACTTAATATTTTTTTCTATTTTTGCCGCTTTTAAAGGGTCCTTAAATTCAGATTGATTTTCTGCAGTGGTGATGGCAATTTTCCTTTTCCTGTATAATAAAATTTTGAATATAAAACACGGGAAATTCTCACGTAGTTAGTGTTCCGTCCGAATATCAGTACAAGGCTAACCGCGACCGCGGCCGCGAGCGCTCCGTACTGTCCTTTTTTTTATTTATACTCAGACTCCGCACTAGGATTCCCTGTATCGCGAGAGGCATGGACACACACAATCACAGCACACAAATACCCAAGACCCAGGACAAACATCTACACCCATAGGACAAATGTTTGCCCCTGACGGTATTCGAATCCAGGGTCTCAGAGACATAGAAGTCATGTTACTGACTACTGCACCAAGGACTACGTTGCTTAAAAATGAAATGACATCTAAACACTTAAATCTACGTGCATTAAATTCTTCGTAACATTATGTACGTATTCGTACATGCCTTAAAATGTGCTTACAAATTTAAGGCAATAAGGTCCTGTCTCGGCCTAAATCCGCTCCACATCGGTGAACGTGAAGCAGAACTAGTTTTCAGAATGAACCGAAAACACAGTTGAACGGTTGAGATCGCATTGATAAACACCGCTACCAGCGCTTCATAGCTTGTTCTATAAAACAACAAGCTATAAGCTGGGTAGTCCTCACAAGGCACAAAGCGTCTGGGAATCAGTGTACTAGTGACCTATGAGATCAGAAATCGGGACTCCATGTAAGGGCCGGCGCCGGCGGTGGCTATGTGGCGCAACCCGCCGCTCGTGGCCTGTCCTGGTCACTGCTCAGCTGCATGGTTGAAGGTCACTTACTTGTTGAACTTTCCTTCGTTAGCTGCTTTGTTGATCCCTCAAGAAACTACGCGTTATGATCCATCAAGTTTGAAGCGTTTTCTAAATATCGCGATAAAAAACCTTAAATTTGAGATAAAAGTGGTTTCGCTAATGAAATCAACACATTTTTTTGTCACTCAAGACAAGTGCCTGCAGGCTTTAATATTACCGCCCAATGATAATTGATTACTACCTGAATTACAGTGCATAATACATGTTCTTTATTGACTTTTGTAATGTTGTAAAGCAGACGTGGTTTTGACACATTATGAATGTATAAAACACGGGATTACTCACGTAATAAGTCAGAGGGTTCGGACTATAGTTTCAACCACATTCGGTGGTCTTTTTCGAGAAGATTATGGGGCGGTTCGCCTAGTACTGTGTCGGAAGTACTATAATCGGAATCCTCTGACTTATTACGTGAGTGATTCCCGTGTTTTATACATTCATAATGTTTTAAAGCATATTATAATTTGAATGAGCTTGAGATAAGGGAATTATTTCCTTTCCATGGCCCTACACAATGTACTCACATAATAAAACACCTCACTCATATAGTTCAGGCACCGTATTATTTGAGTGAATTTTCATCACGGCTTTCATCAACAATTTTATCGAAAACCTATATCAAGAGTAAAATTCCGAATCATTTAGTTTTTAGGACGATCCTTGATACATATTAATATTATAATTTCTACTATTTTTTTACATAAGAGTTTTTAAAACGAACTATTTCTTTAACATATAACCAAGCCATATAAATATCAGTTATTTAATGATTTAGATAAATATCTGAACATGGACGCTTGGCTTATAAAATCTTTCAGCAGTTGATCGCGTCAAAAATATTGTGTTTCATATCTAGGTACCTACCTATTATTTTGACCTAGTTTCATAGGCCGTGGGCACATAACTTTATTTATGTAGGTGACTTGCCTAGAAGAATGAATAACAAAGCTAAACGTCAGTGGCTAAACGCGAGCATTGTTCCGCGTCATAGATCATTTATGCGTATACCTCACAGATCTGACAAACAATTGTCAGTGTCAGATCTGTGGTATACCCAGACCGTACGTATTATTGAATCCCTCCGACTTCCCGCTAATCCCACTAATATTGTAAATGTCCGTTTGGATGGATAGATGGATGGATGTTTGTTACTCAATCACGCCAGAAGGGCTAAACATATCTGGATGAAATTTTTTTGACAAATTGGCACGGAGATAGATTATAGTCTGGAATAGCACATAGGCTACTTTTTATCCTGGTAAAATGTATTATTCCCGTGGAATAATTGATGTAGCGGGAAAACCGTAATCCACGCGGGCGAAACCGCGGGGCGTTTGACGGATTTGGATGAAATTTGGTACGTTTAAACTTCAGGTCCCGGAATAACACATAAGAATAACAATATAGGAAAAACACATAACACACATATATTTTCATCATCATCATCATCATCATAAATCATCAAGACGCGGATAAAACCGCGGGGCACTTCTAGTAAAGTGTAATGAAGACAAGTAAACCTAGTTTTAGTTATCTTTTTACATGAGTTTGTTAGCCAATTAGGTATGTAGAATTAGGTATCAGGTCTGGTATCTAAGTTCTTATCTCTGCTCACTCGTTCACTCAACAGTGATTCAGACACAGTTGAATAACCGAAGTAAGATTAACTTAAAAAGGTTAATAGTTAGGTAATATAATATAACCTTAACTATTTTTACCAAACACATAGTGTGTTAACATCTTCGTGTTAGGGTGATAACATCTTCGACCACATCGTCAAAGAACATCAAGTAAGATAGTGGTAAAAATCTAGATCTATACAGTAAAAAGCAAACTTGATTCATTTACTGGAATATTGTATACTTATCTAAAATGTACGTCGTAAATTTACGACATATGAAGTAATTAATTTAAATAGTTTTTAAATATAAATATGTCTTTTATATATATACATATATGATAAATTTAAAAATAAAATAATTAACTAATAATAAAGCGCACACTAGAACGAATAATAATATGAACTATTTTTACAACTGTACCACAGCACCGCGTCAATAATGAATGAATGAAAAAAGAAAGTCGGTAATTGTACCGAATTATCATTGGATAATTCACAAAAGTAACTATCATCACAATATTGTGCTCATGGTACCGACTTCGACAAGTTATTTTACACTTTTGAGTGTTGAAGTCGGTTCCATTTTTAGGTAAAAAATATTTTTTCGCCCCTTTCAGTAACCTCTGCTACTCGTGAGATCAATTGTCATTGTGTATGTTCTCCGATGTCTTCAACCGCAACTATAATATCGTCCAGGTATGCGTAACACTCTTCAGTTATTGGAGTATGACTCAAAATCCGCTCGTCCGATTTTGATCAAATTTAAATGGGATCACCACGGAAGTATACTCTATCAAACAAAAATAGAATCATCGAAATCGGTTTATAAACGACGAAGTTATCTGCGAACACACATAAAAATAAAATAAAAGTAAATATATATACGGTCGATTGAGAAACCTCCTTTTTTGAAGTCGGTTGAAAAGGAATGAAATGACAAAGAAATGCAAACCTTGCGTCGGGATTGAATTGTGTGATTTTCATATTTTACAACCTATATTGGAAATAAAAGAACATTGGTACCTTTAAAATGTAATAACACCTTTCTATGCCTTGCGATTTCTTTAATCGTCAAATTGAGGAAGGTTTCAGCCCTTCACACTTTTCAAAAGCATTATTATTTTCGGTGTATTAAAATAGCAGAGGCGGTAGGTACATTAGCATTGGTAATGATTTAATTAAATGGTAATTCCAAGGTAAACAATCTAATAATTATTTATCAACATTTTCCTTCTAATAACTGGTAGGTAGAACATTTGTGTTATACATACAGGCTGGCAACAGCTAGTGGATTGCTGAAATGCTATGTAACTATATTACCTGTAGTTATTAGTTACAGTTTTAGTTTTAGTTAAGTTAAACGCTTTTATGAAAATTAAATAGGTACCTACTCCTAATTCTGATATTTAATTTTAATACAAAATGTTACAGAATTATACATCAAAATATTACGAAGAAATGCTTCGACGGTCACCGTGGCTCAGTCGTCAGTCGAGTGACTTCTGGTCCACGGGGACCCTGGGCTTGAATCCCGGGAGGGGCAAACATTTATGCGATAGGTGTTTGTCCCGGGATGTTTGTGTTGTGTTTGTATATATTGGGTGGTATATATTATATACCCCCCGCGACACAGGGAGTGCAAGTGAGGAGGTATCTGTGTAAATAAAAAAAAAACATAATTATGTCCTGTGTGAAAAGAAAAATCAATGAAATCATCCATACGTGTATTCAAATATATACAATATAAAAGCTATATAACGCTTATTATTACTTTGTACTGTTCTTACCGCACTCAAGATCCTGATGAAGATCCTGTAGAAACAGTATCAAATCTAAACGATTTTCCTATAACCATCGTGATATCGACTACGCGTAAGTGCCACGTTATAAGCGTAGAAACAGTATCAAATCTAAACGATTTTCCTATAACCATAGTGATATCGACTACGCGTAAGTGCCACGTTATACGCGTAGAAACAGTATCAAATCTAAACGATTTTCCTATAACCATCGTGATATCGACTACGCGTAAGTGCCACGTTATAAGCGTAGAAACAGTATCAAATCTAAACGATTTTCCTATAACCATAGTGATATCGACTACGCGTAAGTGCCACGTTATACGCGTAGAAACAGTATCAAATCTAAACGATTTTCCTATAACCATCGTGATATCGACTACGCGTAAGTGCCACGTTATACGCGTAGAAACAGTATCAAATCTAAACGATTTTCCTATAACCATCGTGATATCGAATACGCGTAAGTGCCACGTTATACGCGTAGAAACAGTATCAAATCTAAACGATTTTCCTATAACCTCTGTATACTCTATTACAATTCAGTCATTCAGAAAAGCCACCTTAATAATACAATTGGATTGTATTGGTTTCAAGGCCCATCGCCAAGCTTATTGAGAACTCTAGTCATGTGAGGAGACTTGTGCCAAGCACTTTGAAATACCAATATTAAAATATATTTTAAATCCAATGTAAATTATACATAAATATTTCTTTAACTTATAAACCGCTAGTTCTTCCACTCGCGGCTTTGCGTAAATAGACTGAGTTATTCAATTGCTGGTCAATAACTAGCAGTTATTAAACTGCTAGTTATTGACAAGTGTCATACTGATTTGGACTTAATCGTAACCATATAATAACTTTTCTTAGTCATCTTATTTTCTATAATTTTAGTTCAGTTGTAAGTATGTAAGTACATTAATCCAGGTGCTCACCTGATCTAAATTTTAAACTCGTCTTGTTAAATATTAATAGCAGTAGGTGCCCTAAAATAGTTCTATCTACATGCACCAGCGATGATTTATGTTGCAGCTATGCCTTTTCGGTAACCATTGAATCGTACACAATTGGAAGTGGGTAGGTGCATAGAATTGCAATTTTTGGAGTTGTGCCAAATCTACAGACACGTACAATACAAAAGCTATAATGTACACAACCGGAAAGTATACAAATACGTCGTACATCTAACAATACAGAAAAAAGAGAGGACTTATCGATGAAAGTGATCTCTTCCAGTCAACCTTGGACCAAAGAGTCTACGAAAGTGTTGCGGTTAATAATCCAAACTAAGTATTATTATCCTTAACAATTGGAATTGAAAAAATCGTATTGTATTGGAAAGTCAATTTATCGAGGAAGGCTTTAGGCTATAATTATAACATCAAACTACGACGTATAACTCAGATATGAGGAAAACGGTAATCCACGCGAGTGAAGCCGCGGGGCACCGCTAGTAGCTTTATATAATGGATCTCACTGGAAAAATATATTAATTTAGCGATTCCAACATGTGACTATCGACACGACTAAAAGTAGTCGTATGTACAAAAAAATATTTGTTCACGGTAGCCAGAAGCTAGAAAAATTACTTTTTAAATATTTTTACATTAATTGAAAATAAGCCTTGTCATGTAAATATTGTTTTCTTTGTTTTGCAGTTGGAAAACGTGCAGTGCTGTTTGGACTTCCTCCACGCCCAAAAGGTCCAGGGGTTAGAACAAGTCACAGCTGTTGATATCCGAGACGCCAAACTAAAAGCGGTTCTTGCACTATTTTTTGCGCTTAGCCGCCACAAACAAGCTTCAAAACAGAGAATAGCGCCATCTAGTAGTAATGCGGCGAACAGCGGGAAAAACTCGACTGAAGATGTATCATTGAGCTCTGTGCAACGTATCACAGGTGGCAGCAGTTGCGATGAAGTATTAACAACGAGAGACAGTGCCGCCGAAATGACAACGCTAACAGCAAACAGGTAAGCTAGATTGAATTTTAATACTACTTTTATCATGTTTTATTCAAGAAAGTATATTATTACGTAGATATGTTATATATTCTACAAATCACCGTCTGTAAATACTCAAGAATACTTCTTAGTATTTCTACTCCAAACTAGATGGCGCTGTCTCCATAGAATCTATAAGTGCAACTGTAGTTCAGCAGATGTCGCTGTCTTATATTGTTATCATGGTAGTACTCAGATAAATGAGTCAACCCTGGATACTCAATGTGGTAGTAGCCTTACGAAGCTCTAAATTTGTTACCCATTCGAGACGTGCGTAATATAATTATTATCATATCACTTATATTATTATTTCTTTGGTGGGACTGTCAAAGCGGTATACCATTATCCACTATTACTATCTGTCATGTAGAGCGACTATGCTGGCTGTATACTGCCGATAGAGTAGCCAATTGTAAATATAATTAAGTATAGTAACTAGGTAAGTATACATCCTACGATTTATATTTTTTTTATTTATGTGCTAGATTGATATCAATTAATTAATGTAATTGGTATATTGTAACGTATTAATTAATAATTAAATACTTTCATGTATTAAGAATATATATAACACGGTAACTACTCACGTTGTAAGTCAGAGGGTTCCGACTATAGTTTCGACCTTCGACTAAAGCCTATGCTTGAAAGTTTCAACTACATTCGGTACATCGGTGTTTTTCAAGATATATATATACCTATACACCTCTGACATACTATGCGAGTACTCCCGTGTTTTAGATTATCCATAATATTGTGTCAAAACCAAATCAGTTTAAATAACTATTCATGTAGCTACCTAGTTTTTATGATTTGTACATAATAAATCAATCAATCAATTGTATTTATTCAGATCATACCAAATCTATGGTAGGTGAGTACATAATTCTTCACATTTTTTAAAAAATAACCAGAATTAATTTAAATTTAACAATATTATGTCATCAGTTATGAGAATAGCGACTTAAAATTACTCTTATTATTATAATCCTACTAAATTTATAAATGCGAAAGTTTGTGTGTATGTATCTTACATTTTCACGCCCAAACGGCTAAACCGATTTCGATGAAAATTGGTATGGAACTAGTTTAAGCCCTGGAATAACAGATAGGCTACTTATATCCCGAAAAAATATAGTTCCTGTGGGATAATTGAGGTAGCGCGAAAACCGTAATCCACGCGGGTGAAACCCCGGGGCGCTACTAGTATAACATAAAAACAAAAAGATATGAATTCTAATAAAACGTTATCTATGTAGCGTGACATTGCGATGGCAGCACATACATCTTTATTAGGTGGGTGAGGGTAGGACCGTTATTATTCTATACGTAAAAAGAATTTAAAAGAAATTTTTTGGATAACTGTTCATTTCATTATCATACATCGCATCAACCATGTTCAAACTAAACTAATAAAAAAACACTGATGAAGGGTAGTAGTTACATTGTTGCATAATATCTTGGAAATTTATCGAGAATTGATGAAAAGTGATATATGATGCGGCGCAGTGAAATAGATACCTATTCTTATAAATGGACTATGTTATAAACTGGAGTTCCTATATGTTTATGTGTGATAACAGCTTAAAAAAATCTTTTACTGAATTATTTGATTTTTGGGTGTTATGAACAAACGTTATATTCAAACGGGGGCACCATTACGAGAAATTGAGTTCGTTGGGACACCATAATAGTCACCACAGAATCACTGCCTAGTCGACGATCATAATATAAAACATTTAAAGAAATCCTTCTTTGCTCTCAAAAAGGCTACCACGTAAACCATTTTTGACTTTAATGTCAAAGAAGGCGACTGTTATCGGATTCGTAGTAAGTTAATTAAGGTTATTCATAACTAAAGTGCACAGAGTCCAAAATATAAATTGGCCGCAACAATTAATTTGTTTGACAAAAATGTGTGCCCTGCAACCAGAAAAATTATTTGAAAATCCTTTGTCTAAAAAATATTATAGGCACTTATATACTTATATACACTTATTATAGGCTCATCATGTCAATATTTTGTTAGAATATAAATCACAATCTTAGGCGTGGTCGAAAGTTCATTTCATATTATTCAGAACTAGTGACGCGGCCGGGGTAATCACGGGTGCAATTTAGATCTCATGAAACATTTTAATAACGTTGTAGGTACTCTATACAATCGAAACCCTTTTTCAAACCTTTAAGAAAAAAATATCTACACGATTGTTGAAAGCAGTTTCGAAATCCGAACGTGGTTGGATATATACTTAAATGGTATATCATTCGGAAGAAACTCGTGAATATTCTGTGAAAAAAGTAGTGTATTGCCCTGTATTTCCATAATAGTAATAAGGTCCCATTGTATTTAATAATAATTGTGAGATAGAGGTCATATCTTTTAAAATTGGAAAATAATAGATATTATTAAGTAATAATATTATTTTCCAATTATATTTTATAATATTAATTCATATTAAGTAATCATATTATATTCTCAGTAGTTATGTAGGTACTTAGATACGATTATGATTGGTACATCAGTGAAAAATTAAAACGCTCATAGATGTAATCTACAGCAATGAAGATAATGTCGAAAGATTTTCAAACTTTGCTATCAAACTGGTGGTCATCCGTGTCTTCAATCGTCCAGACAACACTTCACATGCAGTTCATATTCTAGCGTCTTCCTAATTTTATAGCTCAAAAACCAACTAACCACGAGTGACGAGTCAAGCCGTATAATGTCGGGAAGATCGGAAATGCCTACCGCAGAGCTATAAATCTCATCTACTGACGCCAGTGACATGTCTATATCAGTCCTAGCGCCCTCTGTTGGCGAGCTGCCGAGCGTTTACTCATGCTCTATGTTGGTAAACAAAGGCGAAAAGCACAACTTAAAAGACACATATGAGCTTTGGCGAGTTGCGATAAGTACGATAATATTATGAAATCGAATGTACTTTTTGTATATTTACCTGGAAACGTTGATCTGCCATCGAAATGTTAAAGTGATACGACTCTTCAATTTAATTACTTCACGTCAATGACCAATGCCGAAGGTTAGATTTTTTTTAAGCTAGCGTTTGACCATTATCTCACTTTATGGTCAGTGACGATGTCGTCGAAGATGTTATCACCCTAGACCTAGAATACTCACTGGCTCTCAAGGACTGCTGCCTGAACACACTATGTATTTGGTGATAGTTTTTCCAACTTGAGGGTAGTAGCTAACCAGGGGAGTGTTCGAATGTACCCTACCACCATGCGATTGTTTTGATAATAGGTATATTTTATTCATCATCGCAATAATCGGCAGTCAACTGCTTCTTTTTCTGACTATATTAGTCGTGTTTTGTTGTATACATGGTAACTTTGGTAATGATGTGCTGTTTATGTCAATTATTAATAATTATTAATATAATTACCACAGTAGTAGATAGTTGATGCTATCGCACACATTGGTCAAAGTAAGTGCCATCACGCGCGCCTTTTCGGCCGTGACAGTCAACACACGGCAGACAATGGCTTGTTAACCCGCCGCTAGTCAAGTTCGGGGCTGACGTGACATCCTCGCCTTGTGCGTAATCAGGGTACCATTGACCCGTGAGGGTTGAATGGGATTCTGATTGCTCGTGACGCCGTGATCGTGGCCCGTTCAACTTCAAATTATAAAACAAGTGGTGTTTTAATTTGGTTTTTGTTAACTTTTTTTAAATAAACAGATTGAATACACCTTCTATTGAATTAACTTCACCGTTACAGCGAGCAAGAAATAGATAAACACTTATTTATTTAAAAATTTACCGCGGGCTAATCATTTCATATCAAATATAAATTTGTCAATGTCAAATGAAATATGAATTGTTATTACAAGGACTATTATTGTAAGCGTGTGATTTAAACGAAAGAATCCTACTAATAATAAAAATGCGAAAGTTTGTGTGTATGTGTGTATTGTGTGATTTCGATGAAATTTGGTATGGAGATGGTTCATACCCTGGATTAACACATAGGCTTATTTATTTTTATCATCACCATCATCACCGTTTTCCATCATCTCTTTCTTTTAAAGAAAATGTTAGGTGTGTTTCACAGATAAAGAGGCCTGTTTTATTTTAGACTGTCTTGTTTTTGACAACAATCAACACTGCCCTGAGTGCAACTTAAATAGCCGATATACTATAAACAACATGTAGGTACTTATATCAAAAACAACCGAATTCAAATTCCATATGCGAAAGCATGCGCCCGCCAACGACCAGTGCCCACCATATTAGAATTCTGCAAGTTTTTCCCGAGGGTAATAGTCGACGGCGACGGGTTGCACAATGGAACCACTTT
This sequence comes from Apeira syringaria, assembly GCA_934044485.1. Taxonomy (NCBI): domain Eukaryota; kingdom Metazoa; phylum Arthropoda; class Insecta; order Lepidoptera; family Geometridae; genus Apeira; species Apeira syringaria. The sequence continues at coordinate 3,115,162 of OW203662.1, forward strand.
CCTTAGAAGGAATCACCATGTAAGGTTGTCAACTCGGATGCCATATGCGTTTGAATGTCTGGAGAAAGATATTTGTCCTTTAAGAAAATTAAAATCAAATTAGAGCGCTGATCTTTTTAACCGACTTCAAAAAAGGAGGAGGTTCTTAATTCGACCCGTATGTTTTTTTGTTAATTTTTTTTATTTGTGTTTGTTACCGCATAACTTTCGATTGGGTGAACCGATTTTGATCGTTCATTTCTATCATTTTTTTATTTAAAAGCTGGTGCTTCCCGTGTGGACCCATTTAAATTTCATAAAAATCGGACAAGGACTTTTTGAGTTACAAGTCAAAAACTGAAAAATGCGTGCTTATACTACACGATATTATAGTAGCGGGTGAAGACATCGGTGAACATACCTACACCACAATGACAATTGATCCCATGAGTAACAAAGGTCACTAAAAAGAGTTAAAAAAATTTTTTACCAAAAAATGGAACCGGCTTCAACACTCAAAAGTATGAAATAACTTGTCGAAGGTACCATGAGCACAATATTTTGATATCAGTTACTTTTGAACTATCATGGTACCGACTTCAACAATTTATTTCATACTTTTGAGTGTTGAAGTCGGTTCCATTTTTTGGTAAAAAATTTAAAATTAGCCTTTGAACCTAGTCAAATATATTTGCTAAATGGGTCATAGGACGTCCACAGCTGGAAATATGCCTCCCCCATTGATTCCATAAGCTGTTGGAAGCGGCCCGCATCCAGCCCTTGCCTGCTCTTAGTCTGGTCGTCTGTTCACCATGTCGGTGGCCGTCCTATGCTGCGCTTGTCAATCCGTGGTTTCCATTCGATAACTTTTCGACCCTCTCTCTTTATAATTGCCTATTAAGTAATACTGTTGGTTTTTGTTCCATGCTGCTTCATCGCAAAGTCTTTACGTCAGCTCAATCTAATACAGAAGGACAAGGGGCATAGATAAATAAATATAGATACCTACTGTCTTTAAACACTACAAGGCCCTACGGTAGGACAAATTGCAATTTTTATTTCGTATTTTTTATTACTTTATTATAAATAAATTGAACTGAACTATATAATTCTTTGCAAACCCTACGGAAACAGAAACATATTGTTGTAAACCGTTTTAATTGCAATTTAGGGATTAAATAATTTAAAGAATAAACTAGGGGGAAGGTTCTTTTTATACCTGTTATGTAAAGATTAATACTAATAAAAGTGCATTTGTTTTAACGGCATACAGAGCTTTTAACGATTATGTTAAAACCCAAGAGAGGTAAAAAAGAGGAGTAATAAAAACCCAATGTGAATATAAATAACTTAATTCAGAACACAGCAACATTGGAGTGTACAGAAAAGCAGAAATTGGACCAAATGTTATGTGTATATGTTGACGATGTGTCTGCCCGTCATCCCACGAAAATTTTGACTTATCAAGTCACGAAAATATTGACTTATCAAGTCAATATTTTCGGGATAAATTTCAAAAATCCCTTCATCCGTTGCATCGTGAAGGAGTAACAAACATACAAACTGCAAAAGACAAACAAACATTCGCCTTTATTGTTATTTGTGTGATGCTTGGTTGGTGTTAGAAGAGCGTTTATTGTAATTTATTCCAAATAAATTGTTATCTGCATCATTCTCTATAGTTTCATGCCAAACATTGATCAAAAGGTGTTTAGTGAATATTGTTTGATCATAATGCTACTTTCGGTGTTAGACGACCGTGTGATTTGCAGTCCCAAGTCAGTTTCTGTGTGAACCCCACGATGTAGAACAGAATATAAGACGATGTAGAATGTATTTTAAAACGAGGCCATCATTGTTTCGATCGAATAGAATGACACACAAATATAACATTCCTATAACAAGAATTAATGTAACATATCATGTTTCTCACAAAATCATACCCACTTTAAAGTATCAAGGTTCCCTTCATCTTGGGGCGAGAGTCGAATTACAGTTGGGTGTTCCGTAGCCAATTAGAGAGGGTAACGGAAGATTCTATACCGTGTTAATGTGTTGATCTAAGAACTATCAATATTGCAGAACTAAACAAGGTGACATTCTACAAGCGTTAGCGCTGAGAGAAAACAAATAAAAAATATATATGAAATGGATACTTATAAGCGATATATCACGCGATCAACGAGAACGAATATTCATCGTTAGCGGTTAGAGAAAGAGAAGCGATGCATCTTGTCTAGGCCCACTGCTTATGTTTTAAAATTAAGGTCTTGGATGATTGTGTGTGTCCATGCCTCCCGCGACACAGGGGATCTTAGTGTGTGAGTTTAAGTGTAATAAAAAATGAAAAAAATAACTCCTTTAGATTACAGCGCTTAGTAGAGTTAATTTTATACACGTAGTTACTGTATTTAAGTGTTTTTGATACACCAATTTTTTGGATAAAAACGTATACCGCTTATTCCAAAAAAAAATTGTACCAAAAAATGAAACCGACTTCAAAACTCAAAAGTGTGAAATAACTTTTTGAAGTCGGAATTTTTTTTTCACTTTTTTTAGTGACGTTTGTTACTCATGGGATCAATTGCCATTGTGGTGTAGGTAGGTGTGTTGTGGTAGGTTCACCGAGGTCTTCACCCGCTACTATAATATCGTCTAGGTATAAGCACACATTTTTTAGTTATTAAGGTGTCACTGAGAAACCGCTTGTCCGATTTGGATGAAATTTAAATGGGACCACACGGGAAGCGGGAAGAAAAAGAACGATCAAAATCGGTTCACACAGTCGGAAGTAATGCGGTAACACACATACAAAAAAAACCATATGGGTCAAATTGAGAACGCATCCTCCTTTTTTTGAAGTAGCTTAAAAAAAATCACTTCTGATAGGTTAATTACATTTTCATGAGAGATAATGAAGAAATAACACGCGTGTGAAAACGCGGTGCACATCTATCAGCCACTGTAACATTAACCACACAAAATTGCACATTTATTTCTCATAACTAAATAGAATGACAATAAATCGCCGCAAATTATTAAATACTTTCGAAGTCACAATAATGGGAAGGAACTATTACCCTGTAACACAGTGCATACTAGTGCGGGGTACAGGGATCTCTTTACATAACTACACACATCATAATAATATTATTATTGTCAAAAGATGTTACATGTGTGTCCTTAAGATGTAAATAAAGAATTGATTATTTATTATTATTATTATTTAAAATCTAGCATAGACAGATTGACCACCTTATCTAGTATTCAAATTCTTTTTTATACTCAATCTAATTATGCAATCGTTTTTGTCTAAGCCGAGTTCAATAGCTCCAAACGAGTTTCCTATTTATGTTTCTCAGTCGATGCACTGTTTACAACATTTTAAGCTGCAAACCGCACGGTTCATGCTTAACGTGACCAATCATTTTGTGATTAAAAACGGGACATCTTTTTACCCGACTGCGAAAGAAGGAGGGTTATGTTTTTCGATTGTATCTATGTATATTTCTTTGGCACGCCCTAGAGCCTAAACAGCTTGTCGTATTTTTATTTAAGTGGTGTCAATAGATTCGCTTTAGTCGTGAAAGTGACACTAGGTAAATAAATAAAACATTGGATTTTTGGCGCCAAAATGTACTTATTCTCAAAAAAATTAACATTTTCATAATAAATCGAGAGTGGTATCAAAATAATGGATGTTTAAAGGTAATTACGAATATATAATTATATAATTTATATGTTTTATTGGATTTTGGAATAGGAAATAAGAAATAATCAAAGTGAAAATATCTTTCGATGAATTCATCAATCAATCAATAAAGAAATTGTAGATATTGACGAAGTCGGGTTTTTGGTGTCTTTAACACGGGGACAATAACCGAAAACGTGACGTATGGTCACTTCATTCATGCCCCTAAGCTACTCGTATTGGCTCGTTACTGGTCTCACAGTATAATGAACAGTTGCCACCACAAACCACAGATGCTAGAGCAGTTTGTGTGGTGGTACCGTAGATTAATTGTTAGTTAGTTACCGATGCGGTCAGCAGGCGGGACGTGTCACTGGATGTTTGTTTACGCTCCTCTTTCCACATCTTCTATCTATTCTGTCAACAAATATAACTTTCGAACTGAGCTTCGCCTCTTGATGGTACATAAATAGCCTGAATGACTGAGTTAAGTGATTTTAGTCAGAATTAGTTTACTAAGGATATGAGTAGTAATTGGGATAAAGATATTCCAAAAATAGTACGTAGTAGTGTGAACTTAGTGTTTTTTTTTATTTATTTTCAAGAATCGACAAACAGTTTCACAATATTATACTTATAATAAAACTTAACTAATAAAAGAATCATTGTGAGACCAACAGCGTCGACCACAGGTTAGTTCACAAGTTAAAAGAAAGCATAAAAGCTCCTAATAGTTTCGAAGATAAAAGAAATAATCAAAGTAGATTGTATACAAGGGGCTAAAACTTTAGCGGAAGAGTAAATAGATTTATAATGCATTTTTGGCCCTGTGTGCTACATTTGATTTTCAGATTGTGAGAAAATAAAATAATCCAATATAACATTCAGGCTTATTTCTGTAGCCTCAACCATAGATAACATAGATACCTACTGCTGGCCGCAACGCAATGTACGCATGCTACCAAAGAGATCGGCGCTTTTAGTTTCAATTTCAAAAATTGATGCAAGATGGTACCGTTTCAAACCTTATAAAGACTTTTTCGTTTTTGTAGGCTCGTTGACAACACGTAAAACGTAAAATAATACTTTAGTCACAGAGCTAACGTCAATAAAGCTAAACTGCCCAGGGTTTAAAGCCGCGTACTTAAATAAATACCTACGCCGTATTTAATTGGACATTCCAAAAACAATAAAAATTAAGCATCACCAAGCCGTGGCATTTACTCTAAATGTCTTACCGCGTAATGCGTCACACCCCGGCGACTTGTGTTATAGTTGGACATGGAGGGCCCCTTGAAAATTTCGTTTATAAAACGGTATTTTTTATGCCCTCTTAAATTACGGATTATGAGTTCAACGTCACGGGTCATCGGCTTCTTGTTTGAAGGTGATTTGGGGTTGGTATATGAAAACGGTCCAAGAGGACTAAACTCTAGTATTTACCGTACGAAATAGAAAATGAAATGTAACACCCATTGAGTTTAAGCTGCCAGACCACCGACGACCAGTGGTCGCCGCGATCTGGCAGCGTAAACTCATCTGAGGATGGGCATCGGACATGCCCGAAACCTAGGTCGAAAACTCGAAAACTTCGACTATACACATACTCGTAAGTAAAGCCGGATATTACATCTATATTCAAGACTCAAACTCCATTCTAAAATTAATACTGTTGATTTTTCTGATGAAATAGTTAGTAAACAAGCAGCCGTGCCGCCAGATGGTGAGCGATCACCGGCGCCTATCATGTGACATTGGCAGCATTTTGGTACGTTGCCCAACCCCTCCAAGACTGTCTATTTTCCTTTGGAGAATAGATCTGATAATGATAATTTGCAAGAACCGTTCATTCATATCAATCCATCAACGTTTCTTGCAAAATTATGTTTATTATATTACAATAAGTTCTTATTTGCATGTCGTAAAATATAGCCCGCGTGCAAACATTGGGTATAAAATAATTATATATAGATTAGACATATCAGAATATAATAGCTATAAATTGATTATCTTATGGCTTAAGAATTTGCATTGGTTTCTTAAATGTCAGTGAGTTTTTGAGTAATTTACACTAATACTATAAAGATGAAAGATTGGGTTGTTTGTATATACGTTTTCTTGTTTGCATTGAATAGGGTCCGAAACTATTGAACAGATTTGGAAAATTATTTCACTGTTGGTACGTATATTTAAAAAAAAATACGGATCGTTGTAATTTTTTATTTTGAATTTTTTTACCCGTACAATGCTAGGGCGGACTGCTGTTGTAGTATATAATAGCGGTATACAATCGGATAACCTCAAAATTGCGCCATGATTGATGCGTTAAGTAGAATCGGGTGATAGGTAGCCATGTCTACATATCTCTTGGTATAAAGTATAACTCATAAATCATTTTATTCAGGTAGACATTTACAAACGACATTACAAACTAAGTGGAACCTGGTCATTTTTGGATTGCATAGAAGGGTTCGAGTGAATTGATGATATATTATTGTACAGATAGAGTTTGAATTTAAGCACATTGTAGGCTTGACCATTTGCTAAATGGTAAATTTTAAGTATTTCAGCTTAATTTGTTGAAATTGCTACATGTCTAATTAACTTTAAAAAATACCACATATGCGTACAGTTCATGAAAGTAAATTCTGATTAAACAAAATTTAAATTAATTTGATAATTTTATACTAAAAAAATATTTTTTATGTGCCTGTAGATCAAAGTACCTTTTTATGATATTTTAAGTTAACACGCATCAGAATTTCTCTCTCCAATCCTGAAAACACCCGCCAATCATTTTTATAATAATCAAACGTGATTCATAGTAGACCCCATCATCACTTAGCATCAGGTGAGATAGTGGTCAAACGGGTGCTTATTGTAAATCAATAAAACCTAAAAACTCTGTAATGTCATCGGATCAAGCGATCTTAGTAGCTTTCGGAGCCATACATATGTAAAGTATTTTTAAGATATTTGTATGTTTTATAATAATAATTTACGAATGGTTGATCGAATCTGTATGGCTTCTCTATCTATATATTCTATAGGTATGATAATTTTTGTTGAAGTTTCCTTGTGTATGGCACATTAATTATTATTTACAAATATTATCTAGTTTTACTCACGGCGAGAGTCGCAATCATCAACTTAAGTTTGGGTCTTCTGATTCCTGTAATCAGGTGAGTTTACGCGGCCAGACACGCGAGATTTTGCTAGCATAGACTTCGAAGTATACAATAAAACCTTTCAAGATTAAAAAAATATCTACTATGCTTGATCATTCTTAACCGCATTATTTTTCTACATGTAAATGCAACCCTCTACTATCTACGATTAGTAAGAGTGGGAAATTTTGCTTATCGTATAGAATTAAAACAAATCAGCTTTCTGTGTGCCACTTATCGCCTCCACGGGAAACGAGACCTGATGGGTTTCGAACCACATCGCCGCCATTATAGTATTTATATTTTTTCGAATCCATAGAGCGTTCCTGCAAGCAGCTAGGGAAATAAAATTCTACGTGAAAGGGGCGTGAATATATGTATGTATAGAATTAAAAATATAGCCACAAATTGAACTTGGATCGAAGTACCAGTAAAGGTGTAGGAATCATCATCATCTCAGCCATAGGAAGTCCACTGCTGGACATATGCCTGCCCCATTGATTTCCACAAGGACCGATTGGAAGCGACCCGCGGTGTAGGAATATTACAATATAAATAAGTGTAAGTAACTTGACTGTCTATAAACAGAATATTGCTTCTGGTAAAGTTCACTACACCCATCATCGCGGGTACAAAAATATAATTCATATTTTCTCACGTTTCTATTATAAATCAGTGGATACATTTAGATGTTCCACGAATAGTCGAATCCGTTAACAAGCGTAAGGGGAATTAGTCGATACTCAGACGGAAAGGAACATTTCCGCGTTCTCGTTCACTTGATTTAGGGACATAAAAATAAAATACTTGCAACACTTTCGACATGACATTTTGGTTATTATTTAATAAGAACAAAGCTACAAAAACATTGTATCACCGCCGAAACTTCCTGCTCATCTTTTTGTTAATTGCTAACCAACAAAGACAGCTTTAATTTAATTAAGTAGATATATTTATTTTCTGAATTGAAAATTGTAAAGTAAAACAAATGAACAAAAAATGTTGCAAAAATAATTACTGCTTTATCAATGTTAAAGTGTATTAATATCATAAACGAATAAAACAATTTGCATTGGCATTTTTGGGTGACATTTCATTCCAAAATGCAAAACACATACGTATATCAAATTTGAGTTTCAAATCGAGCCTTCCGATTCAGAACGCTCGCTAACTATCAAAATACGGAAAATGTTTTGTGCTAAACAAAATCGCTCGTCTAAAGTCTTAAAACAGCACGATCAGGCCTATTTGATAAATTAACAGTTCGCGATAGTTTTCAGACTCAAATTCGTTAGACAATTTCAAATAGTTCATTTTAGAGTATATCATTACATTACGAAGTATGAGCGAATTAAAAAAGTTTAAGCAATTAAGTGTGTGAACAATATCGAATCGAATTGAAAGAAAGAAAATATATTTATTGTACACAACAGAACATATAGTTGGCAGAACACTTTTTATATATAATTATAATATACATATTATATATAGATATATACAATGAAAAAGTATTGTTGTGTATAAAAGGAGCAAGTTCAGCCTAACGCTGAGAAGACTAGCCTCCCAGCGCTGGTTTTCAACCTGCTCCTTTCTCACATTAGAATTTGTTGTTGACATTAGAAATTGGATTAGTTGTCGAACGTCGGGGAGCAATAGTAGCTTATACGGGATCTAATCGAATCGATTCGATTACTTATCGATGAGTTCTTCAATAGGGTGGAAACCCATAGTGTTCAAGTTTCTAATACAAATTTGGTTGGTTAACGAGTTTGGTATTTTTCATCTGTTGTTATACTCTTCTCGTTACTGTTTTAGATACTTGGAGAACATTGATAACATAACCAATGTACTACCTTATTGGAATATTAGACATTTTGCAACTATCCTAAGGAAGCCGAAAGTCCACATTTTGCGGTGGCAACACTGTTGCGCTCCGCTTGAGATCATTAGTGTCTCCTTACGCCTTTCATAAATAAGTATACTCTAATGACTTATGATACAACTTATGTTACGATACGACTTACGCAAGTTATTGTATGCTTACATTGTATTTTAATAATTTAATGGTGTCTTTCTTGATCCTATCACAGACAATCCTTCTGTGTTCTCTGCCTCTGAAGCCCATAGAATTATATTCTTTATCATCGCCACTTTCGTATGTAAGCCTTTCCAAAATTCCCTATTGATCCGTGCAAGCACCGTTGGGTGCGGCTTGTATCCCAGTTATTCATGCTTTTTCTATGAACGTTCTACGCTGCAGTTACCCATCCGTAATATTTTGAACTTTTGAATCCTATCGGCCATCAGTTCTAAGAGATCTGTATTCACTATCTACTACCCGTCCAATTCGCTTAAAATTTGATTTAGATTAATGTATTTTTAACTAATTAATTTGCCGTTTCGTATTAATATTCCTACGGTACATTTCAATTCATGTATATTAGGATAAGTTTAAAACTGTAAGATAAATGGGATGTCTGAAAAGTATAATCATATACACAATTTACAATGTACTGTAAAACGTATACATATATAGTTAACGTTATCGTAATTTCGTCATAGTTTAAAAAAAAACAAGCTCTCTCGTCATTTTCGATTCCCCCTTAGTTAACATAAAACAAGTCTTGCATTGTTTGTGTTTCCTCATGATTTTCTTGCGATTGTTTGTTGTTTTCTTATCGGGCGATATATTTCAACGTTCCAAAATTACTTTTTGTCAATATGCTCAGAACAAATACGAGGTCTCTATGAAAATTAAACACGCGATGTTTTTAAAACTTACTTCTTGCTTAGCATAACTAAAGATCACTTCCTATTACATCGGGCCAAAAATATGAGCAGCTGAGATCATTACTGAACTCTAGCGTTTGAGCACTATCTCACTTGATGGTCAGTGTCAATGTGGCCCAAGATGTTATCACGCTAGACCTAGAATGCTTACTGTCTCTCAAGGACTGCCTTTTGAACACACCATGTGTGTGGTGAAAGTTTTTCAAATTTGAGGATGGTAGCTAGCCAGGGAGGAGGGAGGGAGGGTACTCGAAAATACCCTCCCTACCACTATGTTGGAAATTTGATAACGGTGTTACCTTCACCGGAAGCTCAAGCCGTAATCGAACCAGCGTCATACGTCAGTCAGTTTGACAGCCGACGCTTCCACCCACGCTTCAAAAAGGTACGTAAACTGAAGCTACAACCGCTTCATAAAAACTATAAAGATGACAAAGAATAGTACAACACTTTAAAGAGTATTTAATCAGTATGAATTCTTACTGGTTATATCGGCACTAAAAGGTCACATGTAGGGTTTAATAGTTTTTGCCAATAAACAGTTTATATTCAGTGAGTAATGGATATTGACGTCATTATCGATAAGTATAAATTCATAGTGACGCAAGCGCGCTCACCCTCTCCCTTAATATTACAATAGAAATATTTATTGCTATGCGAGAGGTAACCATGATAGTAAATCACCAGTTTTTAGCAATTTATTTTGTTTATTGCTTGTTATGTTATTTTTTTCCTAGTTTTATCTTTACTGTATCATTCCATTCAATTAAGAAAACATCTAGGTATGTTGGTATACGTAGGCTTTCTAAGATTATCGATGTCCGTATACAAGATAATAAATAATTCAAGTGATGTAGATTTTAGCTCATTTTAGTGAGAGATCAAAAGCAACCGCCAAATGCAACACTACGTCGGGTTTTAGTTTGTGTTGAATTGTAAAAGTTGATTTCTTGGGCAGCTAGTCAGTCTATAGGTGATTCGCTTATTCAACTGAACTAAACTAGAATTTTGGAAAACTAAATCGGTTCTTATACGGTCATGATAAAGTCTAAATAAGCATGAGACTTATCAATAACATCACTGAAGTTAAATGTATTTATTAAATTTGCGGGTAGTTTTAGCGAAATTAAGCCGCCACTTATTTGGTGTCTACTAAAACTACCCTCAATTGGCCAGCAATGGAATAAAACTCGTCTAGTATTTGTGAGAGCGCCGTACGGGGCTATACGTTAGGGTAAATAGAATACGAGCTATTTCAATTTGAGGAATTTTAGTGAATTTTAGCTAGTTCGTGTGATAACAGAATTAGAGCCATAGCGCGGTTAAACAATAATAACGTAGTTTCAGTACTATTAGCCAATTTCCTCGAGATCTCCGTGGAACATTATTTTGAAAAAATACCTAAATCACTTTATGTGTCATAAAATTTGAAGAGTTCACTCCATATCACCAGGCTTCCATCACCATCCAAATCTGTCCAGGCGTCTCCGAATAATTGGGGTAGGTACAAGCTAAAAATTACATACGTATATTGGTGTCCTGGGGTTTGTGAGATCATGTCTATGGGTACCGACTGAAAATCAGTGAATAAGGTCATGTGCCGTCATATGCTGAGGCGGAAACCATATTCATGACACATCATTCTTATTTATTCTGTAAATGTCATCTTCTTGTGTGTATCTCTTTGTAATGTGTGCATTGAATGTCTTGAATAAATATGGTAACTTTTCTTCCTCTCTTTATAAAAAATCTGCTCCTTTTATTATGTCATTAAAAAATTCAAATCAACATAAACCCAAACCTCCATAATTTATATCGCCATTCAGAACATGATCTAACATGCTTGCTGATAGAAATATGAAGAAAAAACTTGTATCGTCGGTATATCGAGAAAAAGTATATCTTATATTTATATATCGAATCACTCACTTCTAACCCCCATATGCTATGGTTTCTTACATGACTAAGCACACGAAATGATATAAAACTCACGGGTGAACAGTAATTTCGTTCGACCCATCTCAAAACAGCCCTGGCTGGACCTAAGCGACTGTAAAATGAATTCTGCTGGAAAGGTAATTTCATATTTTAACCGGTTGAGTTAAACGTAGAGTTAATATAGGTCTAACTAATTTTAAAACTAAGATTTATATTATTATTAATATATAATATTTATAATTTCATATTCAAAATACTTCTTTAGTGTTCTTTAGTGAGCTCACTTGAATATTATCAATTGCGATTTTTTGTGAACAAACCTTTTTCTTTATTTATCTATTTTTTTTATTTATTTTTAATGCCCTTGGGTGTCTTTGGGTTATGCCTATCTAAGAGTTTATTAATAAAAAATACACTAAGAAGTTGAGAAAAAATAATTAGACAGACACATTTGACGTTTAGTTCAGTTTGGTTCGGCGCTTACTAGCAGAGCATCTATGCTGGCAACCCAGATACTAAAGTTCAGGTCATACTTTCTTAATTTTTTTGATGATGGGTTATCATGTAGCAGGTTTTAGATACTGTACAATATTTAATGAAAATTAAACATCACCTGTCTGTATCCTGCCACTTTAGACTTTCTTCTGAGTATCTTACAGCTTAGTTTAAAAGTAAGACCTTTTCAACGAATTTTCTCCATCGTAGCGCACCGGCAAGTTCTCTGATTTTTCGTAAATTCGCTCGCTGTTTAGAAAATCGTATCACACCAACCCCATTACCAGTTGTAAATGATTCCGCGCAGGAGAGATAGCCCACGAACCCTTGAGGGAGTGCATAACGTCATCCCACTAATGCAAAGGTCCCCTCGCACAGATGGCACCCGAGCTCTCAGTTTTTCATATATCTCTTGGATGCTAGGGCTGTACGACGAATTTGACAAAAGCTAACTTCGAATCGGAATTTCCTACCATAAGAACATAGTAATTAAAAACAATGCATGATATCTTAATGATAGTGTTGAGTCATTTCATCAGTTTATTTCTAGATACATAAAATACAGTTAATTAATTTTATAAAACGTGTGATACCATTTACGCTTGCTATTTATACTACACTAAGTACAAAGTAGTTTTCAAATGGCGGTACATTGGAAAGGCGAGTGATTCGTTACGTCTGCAGCAGCCCTAAGGTACAATATTAGTATTCGCTGCATCCCGCGCGATCACGGATTCGGAAGGGGCGAAGGCCCTTCCTTGCGCTTTCGTCGACTATGGTCTGTTGTGTGGACGCGATGGGCACGCGCGCACGTTCCTGTGCGCTTTCCGACGCACGCGCTGCTAACTCTTGAACTAACCGTGGAGTGAAACGAGCTTTCCGAATGCAAGCTCGTCGCGCCGCGAGTGTGACTAATTGTGTTAAGGATTATTGTTTATGGTGTGCTAAGCTTCCTCCTTATTTATAGACGCTCTAATCGGAGTTGTTCAAGTGGACGCAACGTGATCTTTCATGTGTACGTTTTATGCCTATTTGGAGTCATTCTGCGGAATCTTCGTTTTGTTTACACGCGTGAATCACATTTCGAGCTCTGACTTAACTTGGGCTTATAGAAAATTAAATTTATCTCGTGTTGCGTGCGTTTGCCAATTAGGCATCGTTTCTTCTTGCGACTTATGGACCAAATATTGCAGTATTTGTTTGTGTAAACGATATTTGTTTTATAAGTGAATGATTGTTCACTAGTGTGGTATTTGAAGATGAACAATTGCGTTTAATTTGAGCTTTTACTACATTATATTTATAAGCACTACTTTGTGTAAGAAAAGTGCTTAGCGCAGTAATGACTCTTCTGAGTTTCTTATTCAACAATGGATAAGCATAACAAAGATCATAAATCTCTAATGAACCAGTCCTGTTCGCATGTAAGGAGGCCGCCGCAACGAGTTTTGCTAACTTATTGCGTTTATTCCAAGCAGCCAATACAGGCTATCTGGTCGTACGCCCACGGCTCTCTCTAGACAGGCCTTAAGTCAGGACCAATAAAGATCTTTAACAAACCACCTGATGCCTTCAAATGGGTCCCCTGTAGCGCGCGTAATAGCTTTCCAGACTTTATCGATAACTGAGAAACTCAACTTATTGACTTGCAACACAACTTTGGTGTGTATAGTGATATGGTAACTTTTACATTTACAAAGTTAATGATCATTTGACGTTGGTTATGTTATGACGTTTTATTGACGTAATGTATTTTAGCAATTACATTTGTATCACTTTCGTAATGCTTCTTCTCTCAGCCATAAGACGTCCACTGCTGGACATATGCCTCCCCATATAGCTCCCCTATATGGGGAGGCATATGTCCAGCAGTTGCCAATTCTCGCCACGCTTGGCAGGCGGGTTGGCAAGCGCAGTATGATTCCCGATCCTCAGAAGGCGCTGCTGCCCACCTTCTGGTACGTGATCCGTTAGCCGACTCTTACGGCACCCACGGAAAGAGATGGGGGAGTACTATTCTAGGCCGGTATCACCACGGCTCGTGGTCATTCGTAATGCTTATTGCACTCTAAACAAAGTTATTTTTAATAACTTATTGTTTGTACAAGCGTGTCTCTCACTATACTTGCGAACAGTGCTATTGTATTAAAGCGTATTAGTTATTACATTTTAAAATAACATTTAATCCGTTAACTTTTGCGTATATATAGATATGCTGACCTGGCAAACGTTGTTCTGCCATATAAATTAGCGAAATGTCAAAGTGACACAACACTATGTTGAATTGTCAGGAGTTTTTTTACAAACAAACACTATGACACGAGATTTTTATGTATTAAAGATAAGATAAGATTCCCCGTCTCTCTCTCCTCATTTCGCCCGCTAAAAAAACCGTATGCTATAGCTATAATCGCCTCAATGGTTCTATCTATAGCTGTGCCAAATATTATCAAAATCGGTTCAGGGATTTTGGTGAAGCAGCAAAGCTTCTATGTAAACTATCTTGTTGAAAACACATTTAAAACCCTACTCTTACGCTCATTATCCATGACCTTATGTTATTATATATGTGACTTATATGTGACTTATTTATGAAAGAATCATACAACATTTATTATAGAAACTTATACGTTTACGTCGGTAAAAAAGTTCAGTTTCGTGGTATATAAAGCGCTTTTTTTGTAATGTCATTAGTATTTCATTCCATAATAGTAAAGAAAATAGTTAATAAAATAACCTAATGTTAAAAACATCTGTAAAACTAGAAAATAGTTTTAAAAATATTAATGAAGTACATTTTATGCAGCTATTTTCTGTAAAGCGTTCTGACATAAGAAGTGTCGCATTTTGCATTGGATAAAATGTGGCAAATACAATTACGAAATTTCGATAGACCAAATGTCTTTGTTCAACTGACATTTAAAACATGAATAGATTTGCATGAGCTTAGCTTGAATAATTTATTATAAGTGAAAGAGCAAGGTACAACAGAACCAGTAGGTTCTTCAAAGTGCAGAGTCAACAGATTATTAACCGACTTTACAAAAAGGAAGAGATTCTCAATTAAACCCGTATTTTTTTACTTCAGACCTTGTACAACAGACTGGGTCAATCGATTTTGATGATTCTTATTTTATTTGAAAGCTGGTGCTTCCCGTGTGGTCCCATTTAAATTTCATTAAAATCAGTCGAGCCGTTTTCGAGTTATACTCCAATAATTGAAAAGTGCTATGTATACGTGGCCGAGATTATAACTGCGGAAATTTTTATTAAACTAAAACACTTATAACTAATTACCATACTGCAGCTACTACAATAACATTGCGGGTGAATAAATCGGTGAACATACACAATGATAATTGATCCCGTGAGTAGCAAAAGTTACTGAAGAGGGTGAAAAAAAATGTTACCAAAAATTGGAACCGAGTTCAACACTCAAAAGTGTGAAATAACTTGTTGAAGTCGGTACTTTACGCACAATATTTTGATAATATTTACTTTTGAACTATCATGGTACCGACTTCAACAAGTTATTTCACACTTTTGAGTGTTGAATTCGATTCCATTATTAGGTGTATTTTTTTTCAAATTAGGTTTGGTGATTAGCCAGGCGGGTGGAAAAAAACCTCACCCCCACGCAGTGCATTTCATTTTCATGTGTACATAGTTTTAGCCCAGTTTTCATATAATTAGCCGGAAGTGTTGAAGTCTCCATATATTTCCATTAGCGAGTTGTACCTGTGATGTGGCCACAGTAAACATAGTAGTATACGGCACGGGTTGCACGAAGAGCGACGCTAAGTCAGATTTATCGCACCATCCTCCCTCTTCGCCCTTTTTCGTTTTGCGGAGAAACTTTCCAGAACTTGGTTCAACAGCTCTCTTTAGTTTTCGCCTAATTTGTAACATTTATTGCCGCTTTAGAATCATTTATAGTAACCTTCTGGTTACTATATGGATGGCAACATTTTGCTGGGACAAATATTGCCATGAAATCTACAGCGGTACCGGCTATGTTTATCCCATAGATAGATTATGAAATGTCACTAATTGTTAGTGATCATTGGTGGTTCATACACGAACCACGAATAAGAACAGAGATAAACTTTATTCAATGAGATTCGTTGGATGAAAGCACCAATGAGAATTGAGACGACGTGACATTACAATGTAATATGTGAACAATGTGTATGTAATTAGCCGATGCTGATAATTAATTTTATCTATCATGTCATGATAGATGAGCAGCGGCAGCCCTTTGGTACCTAGCCTGGCCCTTTTTAAGAACTTCAATTTGATTTCGGAACGTTCCTTAAAAAGTAGAATATACATATACATAACTAGTAGCGCCCCACAGTTTCTCCCGCGTTGTTTACGGTTTTCCCGCTACCTCAATTATCCCACGGGAACTATACTTTTTTCCGAGATAAATGTAGCTTATGTATTAATCCAGGGTATAAGCTATCTGCATAAATTTTATCAAAATCCGTGTAGCCGTTTGAGCGTGAAGAGGTAACAAACATACACACATACAAACAAACTTTCGCATTTATAATATTAGTAGGAAGGATAATGTAATTTAAATGTAATATAATAGCAAATATATGCGCCTACGTTGACCAGAATATGACTTTATCAGGTCATTCATTTCATTATGCATGTTACGAGTAAGATTTATGCGAACAATCTTGCGACGCTGTGAATTACGTTATTAATTATACTGCAACACATTAAAATAGTACCTAAGTTAACTGATAAATAGACAAGGATATGTAAGTAATAGATACTAATATGTAAGATAACTTTAGTTTTAGAAATAGATTCTCATGTTCAACTAAATTTAAATTCTGGAAAGGTGGTTAACGTTGAATTGAATACCAGGGCTCTTTTTTTTCACCCTTGTTGTACAAGTTTTAGTTTATTTACTAGTTTATCGTTCAAATACAATTCTCTTTTATTATATCATTGCAAATAAGATTCTTCTTAGCTCTAATGAAATCAGCTACAATTCCAACCTTGAACATGTTAAAAAGGGACAAAACACATTTTCAAATTTAGAACCCTTCATTCACACAATTATTAAATATAATAAATACTCCATGGCAGAGTAACAACAGCTATGGTGTTATCGATTTATCCGTGTGAACTATTGTTGTAGACGGCATAGATTAAATAACAGTCACTACAGATGGTCGCAGAATCCGTAGGGGAGGCGAACCCTTCGAAATAAACAGAGAAACACACAGCGGTGTGACTTATTTTACTTTGTACAACTTTTGTGGCGTAAACACATTAAAACGCACTAAATTAACGCCGATAACTGTTAGCGAAAAAGTTTTTTTTAATAAAATCGTAGGGCCATTGCAAAATGTGTAAATATGCACTCACGCATACAAAATATAGTTATACAATTCTCACTTATATTCCATAGAAACTGCCATACACATTATTTTAAAATAATTTCCTACATATTATGTTCAATGATTGCATTCAAATGAGACCGTGCGCATACTGTAGAGGCTGCGATTGCTGTAGTACATACCTATATTATTTAGGCATATATATATTTTCATTATGCGGTAATTTAGAATCTACGAACATGGAACAACCTACCGAGAACTTTAGTGATTGGTGCATATCATACTTACTTATATTTGAGTAAATGTATATGTAATTAGTCTAAGATATTTATTTTTAATGGGCTGATGCTATTATTAAAATAAAATACTAATAACTAATTAAAATAATACAGCAATTACAATAACATTTCAGCAATCCACTAGCTGTTGTCAGCCCTTAGATCACTCAAACGTTAAAATTGCAACGCTGATTCGTTGAGCCAAATATGTGCCAGCATTTTGGTCACGCCTTGCATCGATCAAACCTAAGTTTTGGAAAATTCTATGAGCTCCTGGTTGCCATAGGCTTAATGTCTCGACCCTAGAATTATAAGAACAATAGAAATATGTCTCATTAACTTCATAATATTGTTTAGCAGTGGTATATAACGTAGCACTTACGCGTAGTCGATTCGAAGCCTTCAGATTTTCTTATAGCAGAGAATCAAAATGAAGAAATGAGATACAATTTCAAATCTAAATGTATCTTTATATAGATGTAGACACTTCACACTGGTTTAGATTACAAAAGTGAAGGGCTCCTGTTTTAGTGTAGCTCAGTGTAGCGTAATCTATCGATCCGATATAACTATGAGTACTTTGGGATAGAAATCGTTTGCATAACGCATTACTATGCAAACGATTTTCATCATTACATATATTGAAATAAAAATGTAAATAGGTTTATTCATGTCAGGGCGCTGGCACCATCGTGCTAAAATATCTAGAGTTAATACAGCATTAATCACAGTATATCCCCTTTCTAACGTGAACTCTATATCAGTGCATATGAAAGTTCAATATAATTAACATATCCTGATGTTTTTATTTGTAATATTTCACGTCTATAAAGTTAGTAGTATAGATAGTCATAGTATAAATAAAGTCAGTAGTAACGGCAAGCGTAGATCAACGCTCGGTCAAAAATGCCTGAAAAGGGTTCTGTTCACCAAAATTTAAAACGCCCGATTATATTGATTATATTTGACTGACCGGTTGGCGCAGTTGGTAGCACTCTGCCTTCTGAGCCGCTGGTCCCGGGTTCGATTCCCGGACAGGTCAAACATTTGTGTGCATGAACATGTCTGTTTGACCTGTGTCTGGGTGTGTTTATCTATATAAGTATATATATCAGTCATCAGGTTACCATAAGCACAGGCTCTGCCTAGTTTGGGACCTGAAGACCTTGTGTGAATGTTAATAAATAAATAAATATATTTAACCGTCGCTCAAATAGTTTTTATCATACAGTTGACCGACGACGGTTAATTGATAATAGGACGTTTAAATTTTGGTGGACAGCACCCTAAATGCTCTGCCCAAACGTGTCCATTACATGTTTTTAAATCTATAATTTCTTTTTTTTTATAAACTCACACAAGGTCTTCTGGTCCCAAACTAGACAGAGCCTGTACTATGGTAACCTGATGACTGATATATATACTTATATACATACACACACCCAGACACATAATATTAATAATATTACAATATTTTAATTTCACATTTTTAACAATTCCTATTTCATATATTCGAATCATATTCTGAACGTATTCGCAAGACTAATGAGCAGACCAGGCGAGATTACAACCCAGCAAAGGCGTCCAGCAAAATGCTTAAAGCAATTTAAAAGAGGATATACACACAGTGGATATATGTCGTATATTGAAATTTATTCGTGTTGCATTGCAGTCCCGCAGCGGGCACCGAGCCCGCACGCCCACTGGCACCGCCATGGAACTGGTTAGGCGAGATAAACGCGTAACAACAATA
Source organism: Apeira syringaria (assembly GCA_934044485.1). NCBI lineage: Eukaryota > Metazoa > Arthropoda > Insecta > Lepidoptera > Geometridae > Apeira > Apeira syringaria. The sequence goes on from OW203662.1 coordinate 3,134,613, forward strand.
TATAAACACCTACCCGTAGGGGAGCGAGGGGCTTATTGTAACAGGGGTAAGTAGTAACAGGCTCTTTTCACTAAGATCTTAAACTTTATTAGCGTATTTCTTTGACTCGATTTAACCTATAAACCGCGCCGCATCTTGTTACCATAGCATAGTGTCCCGCCGGCCGGCGTAGGAGCGGAAGTGGCACGCGCTTCCTTTTTTGCCAGGTAATATAAAATTGTACTGTCGTGAAATTTTGGTTTGCGTTATTATTATCGACTAATTTTATACTTTCGATATCTTATTTACATTCAAATTGATCTATCTCTGATAATGTGTAACAGTTTTTAAGATTGCTAAATTGTTGAAATATTTATCTTGATAAATGTTAAAAATCATACCATGGGGTTAGTTGTAACAAAATCCCGGGGCTTGTTGTAACGTGTTACAACATGCCCCAAATAATGATGTTTTTCTTTTCTTCTAGAATGAGGGTGTATAAAAGAAAGTCAGATCGGGCAACACAAAGCCAAGAAGTGTACGAGCTAGCGGCAGCTGAAGTTTTAGAAAAAAAAATGCAGTATTTGGAATGCTAGTCAGACTTTCGGATTATATCATGTCTCTCTTTATAGATTCATAAAGAAAGAGAAGAATAATGAAAGTTTAAGAGTTGGTTATGTTAAGCCTGGACAAGTATTTACTGCAGAAGGAAAACTAATACAAATAGCAGACGCAAAAGAAAATTTACAGTATTGACGGATACTCCTGAAAAAGAAGTAAAAAGGAATATGAAGAAATAACAGAAAAAATGACAAAATTAAAGGAAAAGGTAAAGGGAAGGGGAATTGCAAAGGTAAATCACCAAAAAATAAAACCGGAGTGGACGGAGCTAAAAAAAAGATTTTATGTTCAGGTTCTACTAATTAACACTGTTAATTACTTAATTTTTAGGTGTTGTTTACATAAAACATGTATTAAAGTTGATTTTTGATAAGAATTACATAATACTTACTTTAGAAAGATGTCAGTTTTGTTAAAAATAAACAAAAAATAAATGATTAGAGGTATTGTTGTTGTTTTTTTTTGTCGTTACTACTTGCCCCGGTAGACGTTACAACTTGCCCCAAGCACGAGGTAAGTTGTAACACCGCACTTCTTCTAGAAAATAATTGATTGTATAATAATGACCAATAGTTATGGTATTATTTTTACTTGATTTGGTAGAGGACGAGTTACAGCATCCATCCATCTTTATTTAGTAGCAATTTAATCAATGGATCTCAAGATATATTAGTTTTCATGAAAACTGTTACAACAAGCCCCTCGCTCCCCTACCTATCGCCGATCTGGAACGTGCTAACAATTTCTATACAAAACACAAATTGGATTTTTGCTTAGAGCATTTCATTTCTGGTATGGGCACGTTATGTACTTGAGATAAATGTGGATAGGTGTAGACGAAGGTCGAAGAAGGCATGGATGGACTGTGTTAGTGTGAATGAAAGGTGTGAGCACTGAGATGACTAATGATAGAAGAGAATGGATGAGAAAAACATGTTGTGTCGACCCCATCTTGTGTGGGATAAGGACAATATTTCATTCGTTGGGCATTCATATTGTTGACGATTTTTTATTATTATTGTATTGCATACCTTAATAAACATGGTTTATGCCAATATCTCTTGTGACAATAAATGTCGCATAAATGCCTTAACGTTCTGCAATTGACTAAAATTACTTGTATGACTGTCACTTTACTTAGTAAATTAGATGGAAATTTAATATTATAGGTTATTTTTTTAATTTAAAAAAAAGAATTGAGTTTTAGTTTTTAATTGGCATTTTTAATTGCAGCCTAAAGAAATTTTCAGAAATAAAACATAAATTGTTAGAGAGCAATATAACTTTAATTATGCCATCGCACTTATATTATAAATGTGAAAGTTTGGATGGATGGATGGATGATTGTTTGTTACTCAATCACGCTAGAACGGCTGGACGGATTGGTATGAAGATACTTCAGGCCCTGGAATAACACATAGGCTACTTTTAATCATCAACACGATCATCGTCATCACCACACGGGTAAAACCGCGAGGCACTGCTAGTACTAAATATTATAATCTGTTCAACTTATAAACTTTATTATGTATTTATAGCTTATTGAGGGCATTGCATTAGTAGTTTTTCTATAATGATGTATAATAAATAAATATATAACATTAAAAATATCAATTATTTTAAAATAAATTTAAAAAAATCTTAATAGTGAACAGACCTCTTGAATTCACCTATCTCCTAACACGTGCACGCTAACCATTAATTTTACCATTAATTTATAATGGACTGTAGTTGTCTGACAATAAAATGAATTTGAATTTGAATTAATGAAGCTGGTCACAATAACGGCAAGCTGAGATTTTTCGCATCGGAGTCTCGCACAAAAGGTTAACGCTATAACTGGGCGCCGACCAAAGATATTAAATACGATTTTGCTGTGTCACGCACAGTGCAAGAGACAAACGTCAGCGAATATACTCAACTGGCATAACCCGCACGTTAAAATTATAGTCAACTAGTAGTGGCCGTGGTGGTACCGGCCTAGAATAGTACACCCCCATCTCTTCCCGCGGGTGCCGTAAGAGTCGGCTAAGGGACCATGTACCAGATGGTGGGCAGCAGCGCCTTCTGAGGATAGGAAATCATACTGCGCTCGCCAACCCGCCTGCCAAGCGTGGCGAGTATTGGCAAATCCCCCCTATATGGGAGTGAAATATGTCCAGCAGTGGACGCATATGGCTGAGAGAAGAAGTAGTGCCCCGCGGTGTCACCCGCGTGGATTACAATTTTCCCGTTACCTCAATTATCCCACGGGAACTATACTTTTCCGGGGTAAAAAAAAAGTATAGCATATGTGTTAATCTAGAATTAAAACTATCTCCATACCAAATTTCATCGAAATCGTTGTAGCCGTTTGAGCGTGAAGAAGTAACAAACATACAATAATACACACAAACTTTCGCATTTAGAATATTAGTAGGATCTGATTTAAACTGAGCATAAAATGTATATAGTTTATATATCTATTTAAATATATATATTTATATATACGCCCCTATACTATTAGTTACGGTTGTTTCCAATTCATACACTATTATAAAAACTTCCCCCCCACCTCCCCCTTTAAGGCTTTTTGTGTTTACCCTATAAACAAAGAAGTTAAATGTACTAATCCCGAAAGTTTTTGCATTATATACAAAAAGGATTAATTTCTTATACAATAGTGATAGACATAGACTTTATTTTGTGATAAAAACATTATAAATAAGTAAAATCTGTTTTAAATTATATCAAAATTGTTTTTTGTCACAAAACCAGCCCCAAATTAGCATAGCGCTGGTTTTCTTTTGGGACCGGCAAGTGACGCCACACACGAAATGATATTTTAAAGCTACACACACTAACATTTATATATACACTACATTATAGAAAAAAATATCAAACAGGAGCATATTAACAAACAAAACACGTAACAATAACAACGAACAATATTAAATATATGTACCAGTAAATTTTATAGTACTATATATCACTTGTGTCATTTTTAAGACATCCTTTGCCTTTTTGGTGTGCGTAAAAAAAATCACTTTAGTTTAAGTCTAAAACCATGTATACTCTAATATAATCTCATTTATATGATTAGGTTATAACGATAATGAATCAGTTATAAAGTGGCTCACCATCTCCTATGTTTTAATACCTAATTCATTAGAGAGGAGAATTTTGGAAAATCATCTTTTAAATCGTCTCCCTTTCATAACTTCACCGTTCCCGCCACACGCCAGGATTCCGCACGTCCCGCAAACAAACGCCCTGTTTATATCCCGCTATTGTGTGGGCTTAATTAATTTGCTTTCATTTGAACACCCTTTACAGTTTCGTCACATCACCGTTAGATGAAATATTTAGCGCTTTTTATACAACGTTGTATTATACCAATCTTAATATTTCGTGGTTACCGGGAACATGTTCATTGACAGACGCAAATGGGGCTTTATACCCAAGTATAAATGGGTGGTATGGGTACCCAGTACCCAATGTCCCATGTAGAGTAGACTGCAGAGCGATGTACACTGCAGTGCAATTTCAACCAAAAAAAAAACATACAGGTCGTAAACTTACAATAGAACTTCTGTTTCAATATTTCTTTTTGACTATTAACAACCTGATAAAACAGGGGCTTAAGGGCATAATAGGTGCCGATGACATTACAGAGACTCGCGGGTGTTTACAGGCAGAGGGGGCGGGACAAATTCTGAAGCATGTTAATTTAGAATATTATGATTAACTCAAAAACTACTTATTAATAACATTTTTAGACTTTTCAACTTCCTTTCTTCTATTCTGCGGTGTAAGACACGCGCAATTGCGCTAATTCTAGCGCATTTGTCGCAGTAACGACAAATGCGCTTGAATTGGTTTTTCGGAAATAATTTTTCACCTATGTATATAGGCAATGAAGTCAAATGTTGTTCAACCATAACTAAAATCAAATTTTGTTCATTTAGAAATAACCTCCATGAACTTTTTTTTATAAGTGTTGTTTTTTAAAGGTGAACACTGATCAGACCAATGATATTGTATATTTATATGAGGTAGATGTCGCACAAGCGTGCGGAAACTGAGGCGGCAAAATTAAGTCAATTGTAGTAATTTTGATTACGACACGTATTCCAAGCGCAAGTCTAAACATATAGCTATCCTTTTCTATATTATTTGTACCGTGTTATCTGTCGCAGTAAGCATGTTTATGTCAAAAAGGAACAAAATCTGAGCACCGCGCTGTATGAATATACGTCATCTTCAGTAAAACATCATTGGATCAGACATGTAGCAATTCCACAAAATCTGCTTATCTTTTGGAAAGTCTTACATGTTCGTAGAAGTCGTAGAACGTAAATCAAACTTCTCTATTTAGCAAATGTTTAAGTCTTCATCGCGACTATCATGGGCCAGCTCAGCATCAAACGCATGACTAGCCCGTCTTGTTACTAAACAGAGTAAAAAGAGAGTAAGAACCATCTTTGCCTAACCTATAAGGACTAAAATATAAAATGTACCGGCTGTTATTCCAATCTGACTGTCAGCATTGCCATTAATAATTCTATTGGTGTCCGTAATAAACATGGATAAATTATTATTATGATATCATTGACATCAATAGTAAACTTCATATTTCTTGTTTTAAACTTTCATGGCTTTTTATAATATAAATATTGTTTAACACGGGATACGTACCGTGACCTCTCCGTGATCATGGTGCGTGGAACAGCGCCGAAATATCGGGAACTCAATCAAAATCATGGTGCGTATCCCGTGTTAAACAATATTTATATTTCATATTTCTTCTACTTATTTAAGTTCTAAGAAATAATTTGGATGGAAATAAATAAATAAATGTTTACTGTCCACAAATAACATCAATACTTGAGTCTGAAAACTATCGCGAGTTTCTTCCATAATTGTAATGTAACAAACCGACTAGGACTCACGTGGTAAACACTGGAAAATTACTCTCCGACCAGTTTCGAACTTATTTGCAGTTCTTCATCTGGTAGTTATGATCGTGCCAGAATACGTTACGTGCGTTATGTGCTGAGGCTCGCGCTCGCCGCCTGGCACGATCATAACTCCCAGATGAAGAACTGCAAATAAGTTCGAAACTGGTCGGAGAGTAATTTTCCAGTGTTTACCACGTGAGTCCTAGTCGGTTTGTTACATTACAACATCAATACTGTTTTCAATATAGCACTAACCATTCAAAATAGGTACATGTACTTATTTAACATAAGACCTATGTGAAGATCTTAACTGCACTAGGTATGTTATTTATATAATTTGTATGTATTCACAGTTAATAATAGTTAATAAATAAATCATATGCTCTCTTGTCCAATGTGATTTGTTTCGGAAGATGTTTTAAAACGCTCGTAGTGTAATTTCTACATGTGATGTAAGCCGATCAAATGGGTTCAACAATGTACGCTGCAGTTATAACTTGGATGGAAGATCGCTAGTAGCATTTTTCACTAAGCGTATTCGTGCTTCAGAGAGAACGTTAACCTGTCAGTCATGGTTGTTATCTAAGGATGACTTAAGCTTAATTTCTGAGTCGTGTCTGAGCCCTTTGGGTGGTCTGGAAACTTTCTTTAAACTTATTAAACTGGCTACAGCCATATCCGCCAATCCTTATTAGCCAGTGTGGTAGCTTACGGCAAACACTTCTATATATCTCTCTCTGAGAGGAAGGCCTATGTTATGATAAGGTTTTTCCTTCATACCAACAGTTCAAAAACTGTAAATCCTTATATTTTACTATGACAGCCTCAAAGAAGACACAACAAACAGCATCATGATTCATAAAAATTTTTTTTAATGTGCTAAGTGGCTAGAAGAGCTTGTGGGAAGTTTCATACGTATTATTATTCCAGTTTCTAAAACACTCATTTCGTTATTATGGTACTTCATCTGTCATTCATAAATCTGTTGCGAATACTGCAGTTTAGTTCCATCCACTTGACTCGTTTACTGCCTGAGGATCTGAACTGTTCGCCATTATGATTTTCAGAGCATTACTATCCTTTTTGAACTAAAGAAGAATTAGTTCTATGAACTGATTTTACACTTTTGTGTACATCAATACCTTCCTGTAACTCAACGTTTCCCAAAATAATTCGATATACAGAATGTGCCATACCTACAACACCATCGATTTTCCTAAAGATATATTTGCATGTAGTCTGCCATTCTTCAAATGTAATGTTCATGTCGTAGTGAAATAAATTTCAAAATATCATCTATTGGTATAATATAATTTATTTGATAACTGAAATTAGTGTCTACAATACATACAAAAGGTTGTGTGTAGTTGTAATTGAACTGCAGGTTTAATATAATATGTAATAATTTGTCTTAAAATGTTATGTTATTGTAGCCTGCTGTTTGTATCCATTATAAATAAATAAGAAAATCCACGCGTGATACGCGCTCTCTTTAACAGACTTAAAAAATATGAGGACTTTTCTTAATTCGACCGTATATACTTTTTTATCTGTGTTCGCGGACAATTTCGTCGTTTATGAACAATTTTTAATGCATCTTTTTTGTTAGATAGAATATACTTCCGAAATGGTCCCGTTTAAATTTCATCACAATCGGTCGAGCTGCTTTTAAGTTACACTCCAATAACTGAAAGGTGTTCTACACTCCAAAGTGTGAAATAACTTGTCGAAGTCGGCAGCATGATAGTTTCACATGATAGACTTGTTATTATCAAATTATTGTGCGCAAGGTACCTGATAGGTTTAAAGTTCTTTAATTTAATTTAACTAATGAACTTTTACCCTCTCTTTTAATTCTCGAATCGATCAATTTGCACACATTAACATAAACCAGAGCTATTCTCGCTCCAGTCTGGTACAGGTTCGTCGAAAAGCAATTTCATTCGTAATGCGTTCAGACAAAGGAGCTTACGAGGTCTTTATTAAGCTTTGCGTGATGTATGACTTGTGTTTAGATGTTTGCAGAGTAATGTTGGCCTGAGTCATATGTTCGCCTAGCGACTAGGCTAGACTAGCTATTATCAGCCTATAGATAATAATAATATAATCTTAAGTGTACAACACATTTAAATTTCTTCACATCACTGATCAATAGTTAAATTATTTGGATATTTGTACATACGAAAATCACATTAAAACGCGATAAAAATACTTTACGACCTATTGTTATTAAATCAAACGGGGCTTAATCGCGAGAAAAACATTTAGTGATTTCTTTACCTCGACGTTTCGACCGAGTTGCATGTAAAAAAAAAAAATTTTAAAAAAAAATACAATTTACGACCTATATTCCGAAACTTACCAAATATACACAAAAATATAATAAAAATCAGGCAAGCCGTTTCGAGGGAGTTTGACAAAAAACACTGTTGCATGAGATTTTTAATTATTAGATTCTTGAAGCTTTGGCCAGAAGGTTAACCTTTTTTTTTTTTTTTTTTTTACTGATTATAAGTTTGCGTTTGACAACTCTCTCACCTGATGTTAAGTGATGACGTTATCTAGGATTTAGCACGCAAACCTAGAAGGTACCTATTCACTCGCGACTTGAAAACTCCAGGATTGTACATATCGGGTAACACAGGTAAATTACTCATATACGAGAGAATGTATTTGACCGTGGCATTCGAAATACAAATTCACCGCTAACCGTTAAATAAACCAGAGATGACACACGATTCTTAGTAACGCAATGAGCGGTCATCACAAAAGGTAGAGCATACGTGTCCATCGGTATTTCACCTAAATGAAAGCCAGTTAAGCTCCGATGCATCATTCGTGGATGTAGATTTAACCACAACTTACGTAGAAACTATTGCTTAATCACTGTCACGCCCGATAATTATTTTACATTCTCCGTCTTACGTGGCCGGAGTGAGGATAGCTAAAGAGGACTTTAGGTTTGTCAGTACGGTAATAAAAAATCCTCGCATCTACGGCAAACGTATTCGGGAGGAGAGTCACCCATTCCACACATTTAAGATTAAAGCAAGCAAACTTTTGCCTTACTAGCTGCACTACTACTACTACTACTAGATTCTAAGAATAAGTCAACACAGGCAGAATATACTTTCTACAAGCATGACAAAAATAAAAATCGAAACTTGTGTGAGATCGGACCGAATGGTACTTTCAAGATGATGCTATGTTGACTCCAATGTTACCTGGTTACGGATTTGATAGATATCATAAATACTACAATCATAACTGCACATACTCAGTACAATAAAAGAAATAGCTCCGGCTCCGACTATCGGTCTCCTCTGCTCTCCAACTCTCCAACCTCTGCAACTCTTTCGAAAATATGTACCGGATTTTGAAACGTTTTCACCATCATGCAGAAGTTTATTTGTCGGAAGATTAGAGGGTATTCTATATATTATGTATTGCGTGTTTAATAAACACTCGTGTGAAATGTTAAATGCAGCAGAAGTAGTTTTGAATTCTAACATTACCATGGAACTTCTGCTGTGGCGTGTCTTCGATCTCAAGTTTTCAGCAATTCTATAATTCATCATCATCATGTCAGCCATAAGACGTCACGTCCACTGCTAAACACATGCTTTCCCCAGGAGGGGTTTTTCCAATACTCACCACGATTGGATGGTGGGTTGGCGAGCGCAATTTGATGTTGTTGTACACAGAAGGTCCTGCTGCCCACCTTCTGGTTGTTTATCCCTAAGCCACCTCTTACGTCCCTAAGGTGAAACAATATCGATTCACAGGTAACTCTGAATGGCATTATCTCCGAGTCTTTTACTTTACCTTCACATTACGATCAGCTCTCAAGAGATGTTTGTTCGCCCTTGGCTGTGTCATTAAACTGTTTCATTATACGTCTGACGTTATAAGGCCTCACATAGTATAAGGAATTTGTGTGAATTTATGTACCTACTTATTAGTGTTATATTGTAAACTCTAAGGCTTTCACGGCCAGAGTTGCATGTTGTATGCATTGCTTTCAGGCTGTTTGGCCGTGGTCTATGTGAAACTTGTGTTCCAGACGTTTCGTAGGACTCTCCTTCGCGGCGTCTTCTCTGATACTGAGTATCGGAGAAGACGCCGCGAAGGAGAGTTCTACGCTCTTGTCGCCGCTCGGACCTGAACCACTGAAGATCGAACGTCTGGAACACAAGTTTCACTTAGACCACGGCCAAACAGCCCGAAAGCAATACATACAATAGTGTTATATTTATAAGAATTACTTCCTATTTTAGGAATATTTTTTTTACCTTGATGGTGTTATTTTGTTCTTTGGCTCTACAACGAACAGCAAAAAAATCAGAGTTTAGTTTGCATTGTAGTAGTTTTCATTTGTTTAGCCGTAACCTGAGACAGACAAAAGTGAAAAATAAATCTATTGCTTTTTGTAAACGTCCCATACTTAAGTTCTAAACAATTTCATCCGACGTGGCCTAAACAGAACTTACGCTCAAAGTTAAAAATTGTTTCATTTTAGTGATCGTGAAAATTTCAAGTCTCACTATATTTTGATATATTTAATCAATGCACAATCACATACATTCTACTGCTTGTACAACTGCTTACCTATCGACAAAAACCTTCTTCTTCTTCTCTCAGCCATGTGCGTCCACTGCTGGACATATGCCTCCCTCATATAGGGGGGATTTGCCAATACTCGCCACGCTTGGCAGGCGGGTTGGCGAGCGCAGTATGATTTGCGATCCTCAGAAGGCGCTGCTGCCCACCTCCTGGTACGTGATCCCTTAGCCGACTCTTACGGCACCCGCGGGAAGAGATGGGGGAGTACTATTCTAGACCGGTACCCCACAGCCAGGCAGGTATGTGACAAAAACCTATCGACCTTATAAGCTTTAGTATCTGGGGAGTCTCACCAGTTCCTCCAAACTGTAAATAGATAGGTAAAGTTTAAAAACATGATCACGACTCACGAACTTACGAATGTGATATTACATATTCCACGATTCCCTTTCGATGTCGGGTCGGAGACGTCACGTGCCGGCGATGTGGGTGTCGACAACTCGTGCATTCAAATCATTCTATTTATAGTATTTTCATTATCACGTATTAGGCCGTAAACAAAAATATTCAATAAGTCTAAGAGTTATGGAAAAGGTATTATTTTTACAAAACTACCTGTTGCTATTGAGGAGAAAATACAATAGGTTTGGAATATGTATATGGACTACCATAATCATTATTATTATCATCACAGGGCATAGGCTTCCCATTGATTTCCACAAGGACCGGATGGAAGCGGCCCGCATCCAGCCCTCGCAATCTTAGTCAGGTCGTCTGTCCACCTTGTCGGTGGTCGCTCCTATGCAGTGTTTGTCAGTCCGTGGTTTCCATTCGAGAACCCTTCGACCCCAACGGCCATCAGTTCTTTGACCCATGTACCCTACCCACTTCAACTTGCTAATCGTGTCTTGAACTCGCGTGGAGAAACCCCGAGCATAGCCCTCTCAAAATAACAATTGCATCTCGATTGCATTGCAGTAGAAATGAGATCTGTGTAGCCATTATAATAAAATTATACTCTAAGTAGAATCAATACTACTACGAGTAATACAAAAACGACAATTCATTAACATCTTTGAGCAATGTGTTTAGGAGAATTGATACCCCGGATAACTGCTTATGAAGTGAAAACTAAACCACTAAAATGCACGATTCAAAGTACAAACGCTGCTCTGCGCTGGCTATGATAATTTCAGCAATAAACCCAAATCATTATGTTGTTCCATTTGCTGCCACAATAGACTATTTGCAAGTAATGCAACTTGATACAATGCATGTTCAGCATTTCTATCAATATCATTTTATAAAATACTATAGGTACTCAATGATATTTTACTAAAGATGACGTATATTCATACTGCGCGGTGCTCAGATTTTGTTCCTTTACAACATAAACATGCTTAATGCGACAGATAATACGGTACAAATAATATAGAAAAGGATAGCTATATGTTTAGACTTGCGCTTCAAATACGCGTCATAATAAAAAAATTACTACAATTGACTAAATTTTGCCGCCTCAGTTTCCGCGCGCTTGTGCGACATCTACCTCATATAAAAATTTATAATATCATTGTAGGTACTTAATAAGTAGTTATTTTGATAAGAATACTTGGTTGGCGAGTTGTGATGTAGACTACTGTCGCGTCACTCGCATTATGATAATCATATTAGCACCCGCGGTTTTACCCAGGCTTTTTTGGCTTATGTTTTTCCCGCTACATTAATTATTCCACGGGAACTAAACTTTTTCAGGAATAAAACCCTATGTAATCTATGTTTTACTCCAGGGTCTAACCTCTATCCATACCAAATTTCATCGAAATCGGTACAGCCGTTTGGGCGTGAAGGAGTAACAGATGTTTTTGAGTTATTTGCTTATCCCACAGGAACAACAATTATTTTAGGTACGAAAAGATATTATATTGGCGGGATTTTGGTATTATTAGGCCATAAGTTAGCGTCTAGATAGTTCGGAGATATTGGCACGAAGGCTTACATAGAATAGAATAAAGTATTTTAAAATTACATGATGACACACAATAACTTATTACATTTAAATAGCGTCACTTATTTCGTAAGTTATTTTTTATATATATGACAAACACGCACAAGAAGCGCTTTGTAAGATCTATATCTTTTCTGATTGCTTTCTGAATAAAAATTTCTGCTGCCTTTTTGAATATACACTACTCTCTATAAGTAAGCTCGTGTTCCAACACTGGAAAGATTTATCATTTATTTATATTTTTTACCTTAATATGCCTCATTCGACAATTCGCATGCGTGATAATCGACAACTATATTATATTACAATAAAGATGAATCGATGATAGCTCTGTCTGACGGACGCTGGTTCGATTCCCACCAACGGCTTGAGCTTTCAGTGAAGGTAACAACGTTATCAAAATTACCAGCGTGGTGGGTACTTTCGAGTACCTACCTTCCCGCCTGGCTAGCACCGCCCTCAAGTTTGACCGTTTTGAGTTAAAACTGTTACCAAACACATAGTTTGTTCAGGCAGCAGTTTTGGAGAGCCAGTAAACATCTAGGTTTAGCGTGATTACATCTTTGACCACATCGTCACGACCAACGAGTGAGATATTGGCCCAACAATATATAGAGTATTAAAATCCCCGAATGTCTTTTGTATGGGGGGTGGTGAAAGAATTATAGCAACCAAATAACTTCATCATCTTTATATCTCAAAATTGTTTTAGCTCTTAGGACGTCTACATCCTGACTAAGCGTGACAATATAGTGCTTAACTTTTCCTGTGCCTTTAAGTTACTGTCTAACTTTCTCTTCGCTTATATTTGTTACCACTTTGTCGCCGTAATAAATAGGTTGACGACCCCTGGGCTGGAGCGACACGTCGCAATTAGAGATTTTTCCATTGTCCTGGGTTCTACGAACCCGGAGACAATAACGAACATAATCGCCTCTCCCCTCTATCCAGCTATTAACTTAATTGGCAACTGTTAAGGATCATTTCATTACAAATAATTTAAGTATGATTGATTTAAGATTTATCAATAGTAATTGGTAGAATAGTTCGGACCAGAAATAAACTCACGCGTACGAAAAGGTAGTTTTCGCGACTGTTATCTTCATATTTTATTTTATTTATTAATTTATTAGTCTACCAACAATTATAACTATTATTAATTTTAAACATCATAGTAACAATTATCCATTTTAAAGTATTATTTTAAATACATAATAGAATTACAGCTAAATGTATAAAACATTATTAATTTCACATAGACCACGGCCAAACAGCCCGGAAGCAATACATACAACATGCAACGCCGGCCGTGAAAGCCTTAGAGTTTACAAATGTTCAATAGTTACTTACTTTACTTAGGTACTAGAGCAAAATATGCCAAATAGCCACGGTTAAATGAAAAAATATTAGAACAAATTACTACAATAATAATTATCAACAAACTAAAAATCACAAAGAATAGACATAAGTACCAATATAACAGAGTAAAACTAATATCGGAGTAAAAACGGAATGTTTGTTTTTAATTGACAGTTTTGAATTCGATGGTTCATCCATGTCCACGTCTTACAATGATGAAGGGAATGCTACAGCTTTAATCTCACAATAATTCTGATGCGACACTACCCACATTAATCACGGCAATTCATTCGGCTAATCAAACTCAAATCAAGCTTTAAAATGAATCAAGGATCGATAACCATCGATACTCATTCGGATTCTGGTAACTGTAGTTTAAAAATGGAATAAAATAACTTTGTATACGGATAATAAATAAGTTATTTGCGGTTGGAGCAACGAGGTGGTCGGTGAGTTATGTGCCTCGGTGTTCTGACCTTTGTAATTCCAGCTATGTCCGAGCTCGGGTCCAGTCCAGCATCGGTATTTGGTCTTCAGTTATGTTAACTGCCAGTACTGACAGCTTGAATGGGGTAAGGCATTTTGGGGAATTTAGGCACAATATGGGTTTTGTTGCCGATAATTTGGCACTAAACTGTAGACCGGCTGTTTGTGAAAACTGTTTTGTTTGGCTTTAAACTAAGTGATGTGAATCCCTGACTATCAGACGTTTCAGGTTATCGCTGCTTTTCTTCGCTATGTGGCCAAAGTATTCCAATACCTTTCGGCGACAGCTCTTCTTTATTCCTCGTTTTACGTGGACATATATCCGTAGCCGTTGTAAAAAGGTTACGATTATAAAGTCTTTTTTCATTAATTGTTTCTTATATGATATTTGAATTATGTTACACAAACATAATTCCACATTGCTTGAACCATTTTGATAGAGCGCATGTCAAATGATAATTTATAATAACAGTGTAACTAATATGGGACTGACATAGTCGTCAGACGACTAAAATTCCCTAAATAAATCTCAAATTAAAAAAAACAGTGTAATTTATGACAAGGTAAATTCACAGTGAAATATTGTGCAATGGTGATGTTATAAGTGTTATAATGCAGAGAATAAAAGTGTAAAGTAACAATGGGGAACACCAACTCCGGTCATGGTCATCATCGACAGCATAGCAAGAGTCGGAAGTCTCGGAGTCTGCCCACTTCACCGGAAGTTAGAAGGTGAGTTAAAAGACCACTAGAACTCAAGTTTTGCATCGGTTTGATATTCATGCGTACTGTGGTGTGGCCCTATTGAGTTGTTGTATAAAAAAACAACTTTTCATACACACACTTATTTACTTATATATGAAAATTATACGATACACAAAAGAATTACTGCACTTCACTAGTACTTGTAATTGAACTGGCAGCAAGACTTTAAGAGCAAAAGAACACTATGATGATCCAAAGAAGAGAGCGAGTGATATTGGGAACTGGTATTTATACGAAAATATATTGCTGACATCGCTTTGCGAATTTGGTTGTGGTTTAGCCCTAGATCAGCAATATTCATTGTGTAACAGTATGTCGTAACAGGAGACGGAAAGATATAGACGTGACTTTGACAAATCATTGGGATTTATATTACGCTTGTCAAAAGATTTTAAAAATCTTAAAACTTTTAAAATTTTATATAGTACATATGTACGCTGCCATTTAGAATACGCTTCTCAGGTTTGGAATCCTAGATACGCAGTTTATATTGACCGCCTTGAAAGTGTACAACGCAAAATTCTTAGGTTTTTAAATTATCGCAGTCACTCAAAAGAGAAAAAATATTAAAACAGTGCACAAAACATCACTTTCTTCCGCTTAAAGATCGACGTAACTTTGCTGATGTGCTGGTTCTTAAAAAAATCATCATATACCTATATCATCATATCATCGTATACCTAAGTTAAGCTATGTGTCGATAGTCTTCTTAATAATAAATAAATAAAATAATTAAATAAATATAGACAACTTTATATGGAAATAACGCAGGTACTGGAAAAAGCGTAGTCCACGCGGGCTAAGCCGTGCGGCGCACGGTAGTAATAAATAATATATAATAGTAATAGTAATAAATAAATGACGATCTTTAATGGAAAATTAAACACAGCTGGATCGCATCATAGAACGACCTACTCAAACTCAATCGTCACCAGCGTTTTAAGAATTGATTTCGTAATAAAATCGGTGTAAGCCCACTTAAAACTTGCGTAATTCTCTTAATAAATGGCTATTTGAAAATATGAACAATTTATCTTTTTAAATTTGTTTTACTCTTTGTTTACAGACAAGCTTGTTTTCCATCATTAAAAAAATCATTATTAATCTTTTATCTATTATATATAGGTATAGAACATTTAAAATAATACTACGTATCTAAAAACAATGTGAACTGGTTCTAGGACAGAAAATTGATTCAACTCTTAAAGTACATTGAAATTAAACTTGTAACATTAAACAATAAACTCATAAAGATGTAACTTACAAAGAGTACATGTTATTTTTCAAATAACTATTTTCCTGAATATGACAGTTAAATATATTTCAATTGCTCCTCACGCGTTAGGGTGGAGTTCACCAAAACTTGTAGGACGGTTAAATTGATAATCGGATGTTTAAATTTTGGTGAAATCCACCCTAAGAATTAGCGGGTCCGTGCGTAGTTTTGTTTTTCCAAGGTTATTGGGTCTTATAAGCGTCTTCACGAAAAACATCACTCAATTTATACTATCCCTAAAATTCTCTTTGTACAAAACTTCTCAATTGAAGCCACTTAGATGGGTGTGCTAAAAATATATCCAAGAAACTCTTGTTGAATCTGTTGCTTTCAAGTCGCCCTTAGTGTATCGTGCACAGTTTACGGCTAACATTTCATCAATATCGTAAAAGTAAAATTAGAGAGTTAATCTTTGATCTGGAACTTGCATGTGTAGATGTAAACAATAAGTACGTGTTTGTTTATTTATGGCATTCAAAGAGGTTTGGTTATTCAAAGAGGAATATTTTTATCTTTGATTATAATTGGATACAGTAAGGGATGGATGTCTTGGTAAGGGTGGATGCGAGCCGCTATCAACCGGTTCATATGGAGATCAATGGGGGAGGCATATGTCCAGCTGTGGACGTCCCATGGTTGAGACGATGATGATGGATGAGTGATAACCGTAAGTGATAAATAAAGGCTCTTGCAATACAGATTAATACAGTTAACTTTTGAAACGGGATGTTTACCGTCTGTTTTTGACGTTTAAGCTCTCAATATTTATCTCATTAACCGACTTCAAAAAGGAGGTTATATAATAGACTGTATGTTTTCTTTTTGCGAGCTAAAAACGTCAAAACTACGCGGGAAGTATTCCGTTTCTAAAGTTAACTATTATGTTAGTAACCTCAGACTCAGTGCAACATGTACACAGACAATTCTTGAGTTGTTGGCTAAACTCTGTGTAGCCTCAAACTCAGTGTAACCTGTGTAGCCTCAAACTTAGTGTAACCTGTGTAGCCTCAAACTTAGTGTAACCTGTGTAGCCTCAAACTCGGTGTAACTTGAGTAACCTCGGACTGGGTGTAACAGCTCCCGTGTTTGTCGGCAACACGACAGCCTCCATTTCCGGCGGAAACCGCGCGCCGGAATGGCGACGTCGCGTGTTGAAGCTGAAATATGTTATCGATAACCTCGAAATACTGAACTCAATTGATTTCAATAAAGCCTTGTTTGTGACAAAAATTCGTGAATAGTTCTAATTTACAAAGACTGATATTTATCTTGTTGGTTAAATCTGTCAAATATTTATATTTTTGAAATAGAGAATAAATAAAATAGAAATAGTCAGTGGGAGCAGTCAGCAAGTGAGATAGTGGTGGTCCCCAGTCAAGGATGTTTTGAAAGCAGACATTCAGTCTGGTCCCCAGCCGAGTAGTAAGTAAATTAAAATCAAGTGTCATAACCGTCATAACCTGATATGCCGTGGTGGTACCGGCCTAGAATAGTACTCCCCCATCTCTTCCCGCGGGTGCCGTAAGAGTCGGCTAAGGGATCACGTACCAGAAGGTGGGCAGCAGCGCCTTCTGAGGATGAGAAACCATACTGCGCTCGCCAACCCGCCTGCCAAGCGTGGCGAGTATTGGCAAATCCCCCCTATATGGGGGAGGCATATGTCCAGCAGTGGACTTCCTATGGCTGAGAAGAAGTGTCATAACAAACTGAGTGTAATTTCGCTCACATGATTATTGTCATCATGAAACTCTACCTTGTCTACCTGTCCAGTCAGATGATGAATCATGAGAGTGAGGAACAGCTCAAGGATAGAATAGTCTACCTTCTGTTTAGACCTTAAACGCCGCATTATACTGTCTCTTAATTAAGAGATTTTATAGCGTTAAAACAAAAGAACAGATTTTTTACTAAAGAAAAAAAGTAATCTATTTAAATTTTTTTCTGTCTTCCTGTTTGTTCCGCATAATCTCTAGACGGTTAGACCCATTCTGACGGGAATTTCAGTGGTAAATAACTGATGTTAAACAGAATGATTAGTCCACCTACTTACATTTCTTAATAGCTACGCCCCGTGGTTTAACCCACGAGGTGATGATTGATGATGATCACAATGGTGATGACAAATAGCCTATGGTGTTAATCCAGGGTCTAATCTATTTCCATACCAAATTTCATCGAAAGTCGGCTACACTTTCGATGAAGCGTGAAGAATTCACAAACATGTACGCATAAAATTTCGCCTTTATATTATTAGTAGCATAGGATAAGAAGTAGGATAAGATTTGACAAAAATATGCTGTGGTCGTTCTAAAAGTGCCTGCCATTAAGGTTGCGCGGCTAAATTGGGATGTTTCTCCTCAGTACGATGCGGGAAAGCCACGCGGCTCAGTAATTTAATAAACATTAGTACTCGTTCATTCCACATCTGTTCTACTTCCGGTCTAAGCTTTGCGTTTATAAATTTAATCAACGGCTTCATAAAGTTGTAGCCTACTTCCTGTTCCTGCCTCTAATCTAATAATTAATAGTTTTTAAAACCACCAACGAAAACATCTATCGCTAAATACAAAAAAAATACTACAAAATATTATTAGTCACTGTTCTCTTTTGTTTTTAATAATCGTATCATATTGTTTTAATAAAACTAAACTATGGATCCTGCATTCAGAAATAAACGTTTATTTATTTATTTAATGCCATCGCTATTCGCCTCTTGTCTGTAGCAGATAATTGTATGTTACACTCTTATTACATTAATTGTTTCATTGGCTCTTTCACAAGTGGTCGAATTCATGATTTGGTATGTGCGTTACATAATAGTAATACTTATGACAATCGTTTAAACATTGTAGTGACATTCTAAGAGCGATTGTTATTAATTCCATGTCCCCTTTGTCCAAGCGAAACTCTCACAGCCGATAATAAGGGCGATATCAAAACAATGAACATCTGTCGATAACAGGGCTCCGCCACGGATTAGGTAATAGTTGCCACGTGCTGCGTACACGCAACGCTGCGCTTGTTTGGGGCTAGGGCTGCTACCATTGTGTTTCACTTTTGTGTACCATGTTTCTGGCTCTCTATTAGAGGTTAATATTGTGCTTCATTCATTTCTTTAATTTCAAACACCTAAAAAATAAAAAATATACTTAGAATCTAAAGAAGTTTTACTCAAAAGACGTGCAAACGTACCTATTTAGATGCGTTTGCACGTCACTTGTGTAAAATGAATTATTTTTTTAGCTGTTTTATGTAGCTGGAACCCCTGTCTGAGTATAGGCCTCCAGCTCCAGCTTACTCCAGATCTCTGTGCTTTAGACAGAGAAAAGTTTGCCATTCTTTTCCTGCTATAGCTATTATTTCGTTAATCCATTATATGTTCTTATCAAACGGTCCTTCCCTGTTATTTCTAGTGTTGAGAGATTTAGCCGCTAGATCGCGCCACATTCACTAAATTCAACGGAGAGTTTTTTGTTATTCTACCTAAGTACTTATGTAAATGGTCTAAATACCTGTATATATTTTTATTATTTTTCTATAATTTTGGCACAATTTTATCAAATGACCGATTTTTTTCATTTTCTATGAGACACAATGAGGAATTTGTATAACGTAAGCATATAGAAGCGATGAAAGCTCAGCTCAGCGGGAGGAGCGTCGACTGTCAAACTGATGGACACTGGTTTGATTCCCAACGACAGCTTCATCAGTGAAGGTAACACCGTTTTCCAATTCCCAGCATAGGGTACTTCCCAGTACCCGCCTGGTTAGCTACTACCCTCACGTTTAAAAAACTGTCACCAAACACATGCTGTGTGTTCAGGCAGCAGTCCTAAGGAGCCTGTATGCATTGTGTGCTTTATAAAACGAATAGCGAAACCATATTTCCTTCATTTTATCATATATGCAATATTGAATTCATTTATTCTAGGTAGCCGTTTGTACTTACGTCGTACCAAATGAATACGCTTACGAATTTTTTGATACTTCGTGAAAAGAAATAAAAGTGGCAACCCTACGCAATATGCGTTTGACATGCGTGACGCGTGTGCGCGAGAACACGACACGCGCGATGTATGAACTGTATCGGTTTACGCATGCATGCTCTTGATGTGCTCATAAATCTACGAAAACATTGATACGGGCTTGTTTCCTAGAAAGGTAACAAAACCTTTATTTCATAAAATGTGAATTACCGCTTATAGTTGAAAGATTTATTTTCAACCACTATAAGCATGTAACCTATTCAAAGAACTTCACTTCTCTTCACTGACGCTTTGTGTACACTATTAATTTATACAGTGTAGACACTTTGTTACAAATTTTGAAAGTTGCTGAATTCCTTAATTAAAAGCGTCTCATTATTAGTAGTAAAAGAAAATGTTTATGACATGACTTGCCTAATGTCAATATTTATTTTTATATATTATTATATATATAATTTTTATATATATAATGTAATATATTTTTATATAATATTTTATATTTTTTGTCGTATTTTTCCATTTCGATGCTGACCGTTAATTGTATAGTGTTCACAAGCACTAGAGACGCTTAATTAATGAAAGAAATAATCTAAGATACTCATTTATTTTTCGTTGCTCCATCTAGCGGAGAGTGGCGCAAGTAACAATTTAGTAGATATTATTTTGTTATTGCTATTATTCTTGTACGGTCAATATAGTGTTATTACCACAAATAATAAAATACTAAACAAAATTAGTTTATTTAAGTAAATAAGGCATAATGATATATTAACAATCACCTGGGTTTCAAACTACGCTCATAACCTGTGGCACGGGATCCAGTCCTCTTACGTCTTAATTACAGAAATACTGCCCAAATATTATAGTGATTACAGTAGACAAAGTGGTTTTAATAATAAGATCCTGGCTGTTTAAGCATGTTGATTTGAACTGAACATTTAGCTCTCTAAAAATTATAAACATTATTTATTAGCGTTTTAATTGAAAGATAACTGATAGCAAGAATCATATACTTTAAATGCATATTTAGCAGTGCTAAATGGTGATACATAGCGCGGGAGTTGCATGTACATTGTACCTACACATAATTATATATGTAGTTTAATTATTATGTACTACATAAAATAGTCTGAAATTTAATTTTCGCTAAGATTTCCTTCCGAAAGTCGAAATGCGTAGAATAGGCCCCCAGCTCTTATAGTACGTTCCGACTATCCAGACACGGGTTTTCCTCTCATGAGGTATGCGGACTGTAATCTGCCACGGCACAATGAATATGATAGTAGCCAGCTTTACACTCTGACTGTTTCCGTCATAGGCTCTCGGGTGTTGCCATAATAAACAAACAGTGCTCATGAAACCGCTTCAGTTCAAAATGGTAGCAATTCTGTCTTTCTAGCAAAAACTGTGCGTACGAACGATAGCTGCTCTTCTTATCCTGGATGCATTAAAATTGAAATTGGTATAGCATACAATTGTAACGATCCATAATTAGAACATTTCTATTCAATTGCGAGTAATTTTACGCAGATTAGTCTTCATGTAAATTGATGCTACAATAAACACCCTAAAATGCATTTAAACGACCTAATTTTTGGCATAGAATTGATAGTGCAACATTTGGGAATTTGAGTTATAGCATGAACAGTTTTTTTTTATTTTTTACGCAATTTTAGAAAAGAAATATTTTTTTACATTTATACAACTTTTACTATGTTTAATGGGGGTCATGCGGGTTCTGAGCCCCCAAAAACGGTAGGATCACATTGATAAACTTCTTAAAACGTATGACTTACATAGAGATTAAATCAAAAAGAAAAACTAGGTGACTTTCCCCCAAAATCTTTGGATGTGTCCGCGTCTGCTCTATCTATAACTAGTTATAGGTGTTGCTCGGGCCTTAATGTAACCGTTCGACTTTTAAAATTTGGTGAAGTAGTTACGCTGAAGTTGTATCAAATAAATTAGAGGCGAATTTTTACTCTTACGTAATGTTTAAGCAAAAATGTCGAATGCCCTGAATTGACCCATGATACCGGGTGTCTTCTAGTCTAGTCGGTGGTTATTTATTGAGAACTCGTGACTTGTCTGCTACCATTTAATCTCCCCTAATGGGAGACACTTGACACATGACACTTCACACTATAATGTAATGTCTAACTTGTGTTCAAAATGGCAGGATATTGCTATATACTGTCTGTCACAATTACACGTAAACTTAAATTAAAACCAGATTATTTCAGTAATGGGTATCAGGACGTTTCGCACATTTTTAAATTAATATGATGAGTGTGTGGCTGGGAAGAGCACAACGAAGTATGAAGAAGAGTTTCTTATATTTATATTTGTATATATTTTTTTATATTTATTAACATTCACACAAGGTCTTCAGGTCCCAAACTAGGCAGAACCTGTGCTATGGTAACCTGATGACTGATATATATACTTTTATACATATACACACCCAGACACAGGTCAAACAGACATGTTCATGCACACAAATGTTTGACCTGTCCGGGCATCGAACCCGGGACCAGCGGCTTAGAAGGCAGAGTGCTACCAACTGCGCCAATCTGCCAGTCTAGTTTCTGCAAATACGATAAATATTCCGAACTGATTTCCAACTTATTGATATTTGGAAATCATTTATTCTATTGAGTGAAACCTAAGCTAACATCTAAAGCGGTTGCTTAGCCACAGGGGGCGTAGGTTCAGTCTACTTTGCAAGTATAATGCAAGACCGAACCATGTAGGAATTATGGTATGCCCATTTGAATAGCTTCCTTCTAGGCACGTTCGTGGGTCACGACTTAGCCACTGATTACCCATACTTCTATAAAATATTTTGAAAACTATGGTTTTTAAGAAAATAAAAAATTTACCGCTATGGGAAGTTTTATTCATGAATTTGTCAATCATGTCACAAAATCTAGTTGAAATGCCTTGGATTTCAACTTATCTGGAATCCTACTGATATTATAAATGCGAAAGTTTGTGTGTATGTGTGTATGTTTGTTACTTCTTGACGCTCAAACGGCTATACCGATTTTGATGAATTTTGTATAGAGATAGTTTGAACCCTGGATTAATACATTGACTACTTTTATCCCGGAAAAAGTATAGTGCCCGTGGGATAATTGAGGTAGCGGAAAAAGCGTAATCGACGCGGGTGAAATCGCGGGGCGCTACTATTATGTATATATAGGTAGTTATATAAATATTTAAGCCAGATATCGGTACACAACAATCCACAATCTATACAATATTTTATTACCATATTTTATAAGTAACACATATATATTATGGTAGATAGTAAAATATACGCACAGAGTATTTATTCTTTATATTTACTTTATGTGCTTATGTATTCTGAAACACTTACTGACGAATCTCATTACCATTCACTTGAATCTTCCTATAAAGAAACAAAATATTAATAAAGACTCAACTTCATACATTATTCCGACTACTTACCCCGTAGAGAATAACGTGACAGAGCCACGGTTAAGCTTTCTACTACAGTACAGACACAGTCTTAAAACAAACTGGGTTAGGTAGGCTCAGTCAGTGCACCTATCAAACAACCGTATCACAATCTCATAAGGTTGCTTATGATTAATATTACTTTTATATCTCTGGAAAGAACTCAAGGAGTAAGGGGAATTAGGTCTCCTGGGAGTCGTCACTCGCTGTCATTTGTTTTATACGTCGAATTGAAAGGACAGAGACACTTATAGGAAGTTACCGTTGGGTTTGTCTGCTGTATAATGTCGGTAGCATTTAAGGAGTAATGGTTTAAGTATTATTATTGTATAAAACAAAGGATTCTGCACCTTATTTATACGTTTAATTATTCTAGATATTATTCTACTATGGTTAGATATAACCATGAAAATCGCACTAATATTATATATGTGAAAGTTTGGATGGATGGATGAAGTTTGGTACGTAGATACTTCAGGTCCCGGAATAACACATAGACTACTTTTCATCATCATCATCAATCATCACCACGCGGGTAAAACTGCTGGGTGCAGCTAGTTTGTGATAAAGGAAATAATATATGGTCAGAAAAAAAAAATCCCTAATGAATGAACGAATTAAATGAAATCAGAATTTACCTTCATGAACTGTTCTCATAAATGGTATTTTTAAGCATATTCGTCAGCACTTTCAACAAAATCACCTGAAAAGCCTCCACAAATGGTAATGCTAGCTTGTTGACCAGTAATTTGATCAAGAGAAACCATATATATACACCGCATATAGATAACCATGTACATATATTATATACTAACGGACCCGACAGACGTTGTCCAGGTAGATATTTTATTGTGTCACTAATAAACGAGGAATTTCCAAATACTTATTTCACTAGGTACCATCCAGGGCGCCACCCAAACGCATACAAAAAAATTCATTCAAATCGGTCCAGCCGTTTAGGACGAGACATATACTCGTACAGTAGAATTATATATATATAAAGATTACACGAAAAGAAAAAGATTACAACCCTAACTGCAATTAACTTATTACCCATAATGGCTTTTTACATTGCACTAATCAATTAATTGAATAATTATTCCATATCAATTAAATTATTATCATTACTTAGTCGGTTGCTACAACTATTCCATCGCTTTTTAATTGATATAAAATGACAATTGTGACGAGTAAACGTGTTTTATCAATGAATTTTATTTTCTTCTTTGAACTGCATACATAAATGAAATAATATAATAATAATATAATATGGGACAACATTCACACAAGGTCTTCAGGTCCCAAACTAGGCAGAGCCTATACTATGGTAACCTGATGACTGATATATATACTTAAATACATACTTATATATATACTTTTTTTTATACATATACATACCCAGACACGGGTCAAACAGACATGTTCATACACACAAATGTTTGACCTGTCCGGGAATCGAACCCGGGACCAGCGGCTCAGAAGGCAGAGTGCTACCAACTGCGCCAACCGGCCAGTCAAAATGATAACTGATGGCCGATGAGACCAGTAGATATATATTTCATACCATTATTTGTATACCTAATAAGTTAGATGTTCTCTTTTGGCTGTGTTGAGTAAAGTATTTGATAATGTAAGAAAAAAGTCTTTAATGGCCCTAATTCAGTTAATCACACGAACTAGCTAAAATTCAATAAATTTATCAAAATGAAATAACTCGTAATCCGATTACCTACGCTAGAACTCAAATCACCAAATATTAGACGAGTGTTATTCAACTTTAGTTTTAGTGAGCACCAAGTAAGGGTTACTTCATTTACCTAAAAATACCCGTAATTTTAATAAAAAATAACTAATTTTTGTGTTACTATTGATGAGATCAAGTGTCATACTAATTTAGACTGTATCGTAACCATATACAAACTAAACTTGCTAATTTCATTTTCTAGATTTGGCGTAAAGCTTAGTTCAACAAGGGAATCACTCAGGCAAAAAAGATAAGATGTGAAAGTATTCTTCATGATAATAAGGCATACGTACCATAACGAATTTGTTAGGAAATATTTTCCCAAATACTGAGCGCGTTTCGGAATATCAACTAATTGGTAAACGGGAGCTAAGAGTCCTTGAGTCACCTGTTCTATCCCAAGGACAGTTAGGGTTGCTACTTTTCCTTTTGTGGGTTTTCAGCTTTATTTACTATGTTTGTTATCGAACTCCTCCGAAATGGATTGCCTGATTTTTATGATATTTTGTGTACCTACATTTTATAAGTCTGAGAACTACTGCAAATCGACTACCCGCGTCGTTATTACTGGACTGCAACTTGATCACTGCTTATGTATCAATATTTTATTTATGGTATCTTGTTTAGTAAAATCTTGTAATAACTAATTTTGATAAACAGAAATTTGAGAGACCAGGTTTTATAAAATTGAATAGTATTATTATCCGACCAACTTCGGAGTTATTTGTTAAATACGAACACATACATTTGTATTTATATTATAACTAGCTGCGACCCGCTGTTTCATTCCCGTGGATCACGGATTTTCCCTGATCGTATTTTTTTCTGAATTTTCTGCAGTTTTCGTTTTATATCCTTCTCTAAAATATTACAAAACTTAAAAAAAAAGGTGATGAAATCGATGTCATCGTTCTTAACTTATGGCGTGTGACCTAGTGAAATAAGTATATGGAAATTCCTCGTTTATTAGTGACACAAGAACAATATCTTTAGTAAGAAAAAAAGTAACTTATAGGTTACTTATAGGTTGTGACAACCCTATCTTTTTAAGAGCCTTAATTAAAATTCCTTCAGGGTCCTTACGACCTTTAAGGTTTTTGGCGAATATTTTCTAACGATGATGGATAGATCTTTGTTGAAATGAAACGTAAAAAAGAAAATATCTGTGTTTAGAGTTATATTCTTTGCTAGCTTGCAACCGGCGATTTCACCCGAATGGACTTCGGTTTCTTCGTATAACTTTTTATGAATACATGAAAATAACACTAGTTCTGAAGTGACACTTACCACATTACATTAGTGAAACTGCACCCAAATTTAAAAAAAGTTATTATATTTATTTTTTAAGTTAATATACAACTGCTCTTGGCAATTTACGAGTGTTTAATTTATTGTGATATAATCATTTTAAAGCAGTAAAACGACACAATAACAATCAACAAACTGGTATAATATAGTTAACAAAACATACGTAAAGATGTCGGCTTGTAAACATAATACTTTTTTTCTTTTTTTTTATTACATCCACACAAGGTCTTCAGGTCCCAAACTAGGCAGAGCCTGTACTATGGTTACCTGATGACTGATATACATACTTATATACGTATACACACCCAGACACAGGTCAAACAGACATGTTCATATTCACAAGTGTTTGACCTGTCCGGGAATCGAACCCGGGACCAACGGCTCAGAAGGCAGAGTGCTACCAACTGCGCCAACTGTCCGCCAACCAGTCAAACTTCTAGCTGTACTCTATTGCTAACCTGTTCTCTGATTGTAATTGTTACAGTACTTTGTGCTTATATACTAAACCTAATGTAACCTTTAATATATATTGTAATTTACTTTTTGGAAATGAATATCTATTATTATTATTATATTTATTAGCTTCATATTAATTCACGTTCTTAATTACTTTATACCCGTAGAAACAATTCATAAAGTACTTAAAGTACATAGCTTGTTAGAAAATATTTTTTTAAATTTATTGTGTCACTATTGTCCACAGACAAGTGTCGGTGTTGCAGACGTCAATCCCGTTGCCAGCGTCTGCTGCAGCGGTACGGCGAGCCCCGCCTGATAAACGTCCGCTGCCAGCCACACCAGTGCATACAGGTACCTTCCTTCTAATTTAACTGTACCAAAAATCAGACATACCTCTAACGAAATAAGGTGCATAGCACCGCAAGCTACAGCTTGGCTTATACTAGAACTGCTTCGGTCAAATAGTTATTTAAAAAAAATTTACCAAAAAATAGAACCGACATCAACACTCAAAAGTGTGAAATAACTTGTTGAAGTCGGTACCATGATAGTGCAAAAGTAACTATTATCAAAAAATTGTGCTCATTGTACAGACTTCGACAAGTTATCTCACACTTTTGAGTGTTTTAGCCGGCTCCATGTTATATAGTTTTTTTTTACCCTTTTCAATGGCCTTTGTTACTCACGGGATCAATTTGTGTATGTTCACCGATGTCTTCAGCCGCAATACTATATTGTCGTCGAAGTAGCACTTTTCAGTTATTGGAATGTAACTCCAAACAGCTTGCCCGCTTTTGATGAAATTGAAATGGGATCGCACGACAAGCACCGGATTTCAATTAAAAAAATAATTATCAAAATCGATTCACCCTGTCGAAAGTTCTGAGGTAACAAACATATAAAAAACATACGGATGGAATTGAGAACCTCCTCCTTTTTTGAAGTCGGTTAATAAGCTTCTGTTAATGCTTTTTCACATCTATTAGTAAGGTGTTCAAGCTGGCAAAGCCGCTGGTGCAACCAATTACAGTAGGTATTAACAAAGTACGATGAAATTCTCGTTTTGCTATGACAATGCTACAAATTATTTCTGATGAGCAACTCTTCTCATTCCTGGCATTAGTCACGGAGCTTTCTGCCATGCTACTTGTTATACTTAACTCGGGTTAGTTGTATCTTAAGACGCTCCATTGTGATACTGTTTAAGCTATATTCACATGGGACGAGTTACTTTCGCCAGTAACTTGAAGATTCTTCTAAGAAATTCTAATATATAGTGTCGTAATAAAAAACGAAAAAAAAGATAGTATTGTGGTGAGACTAATTAAAATGAAATTTGGTGATTCACGACAAATCGTATGTATATAAAAAAAGAAGTTGCGCGGATACGCATCGCGGAACATCGGGCTTTTGTTCCCAAGGACCTCGTGTTGAAATATAAGACCCGCTGAATCGTTTACCTTGAGGTTTCTGAGGTGGGTGGAGGAAATGACGCGATCGTAGACTAGTAGGTCTACTAGTCTGGAGATTAGTAGGTGATCTGGTTGGTGAAGATAAAAGTTTCCAGAGCTGAGGGCCAGTGGAAACGAAGAAAACGATGATTGGAGTTTTTCATATAACAGCGCGCCTGTGGCTTTTATAATAGCAATGCGCTTTTGCGTCCCGTAGTGTTGTTCTCTGTAAGGAGAAATAACACTACAATAGAATTTAATATAGACTATTTCTCAGAAGGAGAGTTCAGAACTTATAAGTTGACTCATAACTAACACTAAAAAACTAAAATCCCACTAATATTATAAAGGCGAAAGTTCGTATGTTTGTTACTCCCTTACGCTCAAACGGCTCTACTGATTTTGACGAAATTTGGTATGGACTTAGTTTAGATCCTGGATTATCACATAGGTTACTTTTATTCCGAAAACAGTTAGGTTCCCGTTGGATAATTGAGGTAGCGGGAAAACCGTAATCCACGCGGGTGAAACCGCGGGACGCTACTAGTTGTATATATTTGGAATAGCCATTAAGAATTACTTTTACGAAAAGAAACGAACAATAAAAATAAGACTCAATCATGGGTATTAGGCAATAAATCAATTTATGTGCACTGAGGTACTATTACTATATACCGTATATTTTTTTATTTATTTTTTTTATATTTTTTTTACTATTATAAGGTGCGTTTGACAACTGTGTCACCTGATGTTCAGTGATGACGTTGTCTAGGATTTAGCACGCAAACCTAGAAGGTACTATATATAGTTATATATAGTATATATAATATTATATTTATACTATATATACTATACTATACTTAGTATAGTAGTAATAGTAGTTATGTGTTTAGGTGTTTAAACTGTGACGATCACTAACATTAGGGTTGACTTCAGAAGTGGAATATCGTGGCGCTTGCCATTAAGTACCGAATTTTAAGTACCTAAATATCGAGATAAAAAAAAAACAAAATTACACGTGAAATATCCTACTTCTAAAATCAACTATTATGTTAGTGGCCGTGGCAGTATAAAATACACGGTATATTTTCCATTTTTATAGTGAACTCTTACCTTATACATTTTTCTACCTTCAAATAAGTTTGAGTCGCCCGCTCAATGTGGGTAAACCACATTTAATTGTATTTTCGACGAGGGGACGCATCAGACATACATTCGGCAATATAAACAAACTCCAAAAAACTTTGAATAAAATAGGGAAAAAGTCACATTTCATACCGCCCTTACGTGTGGCTCAAAACACAGATTAGTAAAGACTCAGCTGTTCAATGGGTAAAAAGACGATGACTTACTAAATAAATAAGCTTAATAAAACTTCTGCTTTAATCATGCATTTTTTTATTAACTTTTAAGGTATTGCAATAAAAAGTTATTATCTATCTATTTATCATGGCTTTAGAAAACAACTATTGAATTGATACAAAAGAAAAAAACATCACTTGGTAAGTGATCTTAAGTCATTTTGGTATTTTAGAAAATCTAGTCCCGCACGGGTCTTGAACGCATATTCTCTGGCTTGCCGATCCAAATGCCAGCCATTAATTTTCTGGGACATTTGGTCAGAGCGTCAAATATGTCTAATTATCTTTATTTAATCGTTTTACATTTAGAATGTTTTATTTATTTATTTATTTATTTATTACATTGTTGTACGTTGTTACGAGTTCTATTCATCTTCTCTTGAATAATCATTCTAATTTAAAACTGGTGAGAGAGTTTGGTGTAGGTTAATCATACAGTGTACGCACCAAATCATTTGCTCTCCACAATCTTTGTCATTAAAATCGATGGAACGACAAAAGAGTTGTATGCAACCTACATAATTATCCAACTCGCTGCAAATTGATATCCAATTAGTATAGCTAAAATTTTTTTTGAATACCGTGTACCATTTCGTGTATCTTATTTTTTTAATTGCTCCAGTATTGACTACGTAACCTTACATTCATTCATATTAGCCACAGGACATCCATTGCTGGACATAGCCTCCCCCATTGATTTCCACAGGGACCGGATGGAAGCGGCGCGCATCCAGACCTTACCTGCTATCTTAGTCGCGTCGTCTGTCAACACACAATTATTTATGTTTTAATAAAAAACTAACTGTATTTACATAAAATAACCATTTCTATGCCTTAAACCAAATATTTTGTACAAAACTATTAACTAACATATACCATGGGCACTGTTGCGATGTAAGGACGTTTTCTAGATCAAACTGAACATTAAAGTACAATTTAGAATATTGCAAATGCAATTGCAAATATTGGCCTACGGTGCCAGTTTATTATTTGTAACTCTAAATAAACCCTTACGATAAAAATGATGCTTTAATACTTCAGCCGCGTTCTAAATTGAAATCTACTGTACCATTTACTAGTCGAATGTAAACGAAACATTAGCTATAATAATATTATCGAAGCTATGAATGCAGATGCATCCTTTCTTCAGTCAACGGGCAACGCTCAGTGCGTGCGCTCATTCCTCTAGAAGTCATTTTAATTATTACGTACGTCCCTGATACCGATATGAAATAGCATTGTTATTCGAAAAGTGATCATAATTCTAAGATAATAAGGCGACAAATGGTTTTAATGGTTCATTTTTTAAATATCTAAACATGGATTGAGTAATGATTTCTATCAAAACAAGACCATTGGTTGTTGTATAGTTTCTTCAGTGTTTGTTTCTGTTGTGACGTGAGTTGCTGTATAATAGGTATGTTCTAAACTATCTTAATTATGGCTTAAGCTTATAAGTGACAGAGTATAAAGTAGAATTGTGGTGTCACAAAATTTAAATGATCTCTTTTCTGTTTAAATGATAACGCAGTGATGACCTAATGACCTCACAAAATAGCTGGTATCGGTTTAATTTTACAGAATTTCTTTGTCAAATACTTTTAGAAACTTATAAATAGCATTAAAACAAATGAATATAAATGGCACGTACAATCAAAATGCGGGATAATAAGCATGCACAAGACAAAAATGTAATGGCGGTTTATGCCTATTGTAAATAAAGTAACTCCTCGAAATCATTTTTTCGTGGCAGTGGAGGGGCTAATGAGTGAAAACGTACAAAATCCATTTACGATTTCTTAATACAACATGTATAGTTTAATATTGATTCATTCATTATTTCATGTATAACTTACCTACTAAAGATACATAAGTATAAAAATAATAATATTAAATTGCTTACAGTACTAAGTTTATTAAATCCGTTTTCGATACTAAATTTTCTTATTCGTACTTTGATTTAATAAAATGAATAAGTGAAATCGTGCAACAGCCACTCACGATCTTAAGTTTTCATCATAATTTAGCACTTAATTTATACACGCTAATAACAGTCGGTTTTTGCGAATTAGCTGCACAATAATAATAACTTTGTTCGATCGTTTTAATTAATTTGTTATAATTGTTCTAGGACGGATTCAGTTCTGAATGAAATTCTAAGATTCTAATGAAAATTCTACGAACCAACGAAAAACCTTGGCCGTCGATGGAACAGTAAAAAAACCCACGGCTTATCACCTTCTGTATACTCGGTATATATACTGTATATTACGTCCAACAAATGATTTATTAATAAAAGAAAATAGGGTACCCCTTAAGAGTAGACTAGACTTAGATACAGTTTTATATTAGCTATTTGTGCATTTTATAAAAGTACAGGTAGGATTAGGTTCTGACTAATTATATAAATATTTAGTGAAAATCAAATCCATATGCTGCACTACTGAAGAAAGTTAGGTGCATGAACCTAATTTATCCAGTCCACGCTCGAAAAGCTAGTGCCCTATCTCCCTGTTTCAATGATATCATTGCGTCCGACATGTCAATTGCCCACCTACGGGCTCCGGGCAATTGGTCGTTTCATCTGAAGTGATGTATCGCCTGATCTGAATAGGGGACTGATGTGGCTAAATGTTGGATTTGTGATTGAGAATGCTATGCGCAATATCAATGTTTCATGCAATATTTCCATGGTCGAGACTAATAAATAGGTATAATATAAAATAGTTCTTAGTTCTTCCTATTAAGTTTTAAATTTGTGTATAAAGGTACCAAAATCTAAATGCTAAAGTTTGTTTTTGTTTGAGTATTTCTCTACTCGTGGCCGTGGTGGTACCGGCCTAGAATAGTACTCCCCCATTACTTCCCGCGGGTGCCGTAAAAGTCGGCTAAGGGACCACGTACCAGAAGGTGGGCAGCAGCGCCTTCTGAGGATTGGAATTCATCCTGCGCTCGCCATCCCGCCTGCCAAGCGTGGCGAGTATTGGCAAATCCCCCCTATATGGGGGAGGCATATGTCCAGCAGTGGACGCACATGGCTGAGAGAATTTCTCTAAAGACTCCTAAAATAGGAGGAAGGATTTACCTACATCAAATGTAGTAAGAAATGTTTTTCTTGAGTAAGGTAATTTTTTTATATAAAACAATAAACCGATCCTGTGGGATATTCAGATGTGACTATGTGAAACCACGGGGCAGAGCTAGTAAATTATAATAATTATGTTTTAAGGTTTTGTCTTATAAGTTTTTAGTGCTTTTCATAAATATAAATATATGTGTTTATCTCACGATATAAATTATTGTTAAAACTTGTATAACACTCATAATAATATTCAGATACCTGAGCAAGATTATTACAACTATTTATTTATAAAGACTTATCTAAATGATAAGTTACTTTTTAAACGACTTTAAAAAGGAAGAGTTTCCACGTTCACTGTATATATTTTTATGTTTGTTCACCGATTCCTCCGCCAGCTTTTGACCAACTGTAAAAATGTTTTTTTTTTTGCTTGGAAGTGTATGCCTACGAGCTGGACCCGTTTGAATTTTATCAAAGCCGGCTTAGTAGTTTTATGATAACGAGGAATATTAAAAAAAATACAGATGAATGAAGTCGTTTTTTGACAATAACTCGTTTCATAGTTTAAAAAAAAAAATAGAATTGTAACTTATGATTCATTCATTCTATCTGGGCAGGTCTCTGTTATCCGAGATACAAGTTATTAACTTAGTTCGGAAACAGGACTTTCTTTTGATGGCTCGGCGGCTGG
This sequence comes from Apeira syringaria, assembly GCA_934044485.1. NCBI lineage: Eukaryota > Metazoa > Arthropoda > Insecta > Lepidoptera > Geometridae > Apeira > Apeira syringaria. Next base: position 3,168,175 of record OW203662.1, read on the forward strand.
ACAATGGCTGCAGACAAGTACGAATACATAATGCATATGTAACGGAAGCAATGTAAATTTACGTATGTAGATGTAACTATCAATGAGGACAACATTGTTACCATTTTTTCGCAATAAAGAATATTGATTGATTGATTTAATAAAATAGAGATAGTGGTCAAAAGCTAGATCCGTGAGTATGTATAAACGTGATTTTGGACCTTGTTGTTTTGAAACTGTCGAATACGACATCCTACAAATATCCCACATTAAAAACAGAAATAGATTAAATTTCAGCATTTATAAATGGTTTCTATTTATGTTGTACAAGGGCAACAATGTGCTCAACATTGTTGCTCTTGACTTGTAAACATTTTCTCTGACATATGAAGGTATAAACAATGCTGATACGCTACATCTACTAAGGATGTCAGTTCCTAAATATTATTTCAAATAGGGAACGACTATTCTTCGAAACGTTTGCTTATGCTACCAGTACACACTCTCGAGTATCATAACAGTTGCTAAATAACGAAAACAAACCACAATGGGAGCCATTATAGTCCGTGAGCCCGCTCCAAATTTGCCTACGTCATATGACATCATGATCAAATTCATGTCTCACTGTCGGGAAAGTAGTGCTAAGCGCGGATCAGAAAATTATAGCACCTAGAATTTGGAGGAAGTCCTCAAAAAATTATTTTTAACCGATAGTGAAGGATTTTCTAAGACTTCCGTCCAATTTTAGGTGCTATAGTTTTCTAATCCTCGCTCAGCACGACTTTTCCAACCGTGTGCCATGCACTTTATCGTAATGTCATATGACGTAGGTAATTTTGGAGCGGGCTCACGGACTATAATGTTCACTTTCATGTCAGACAACTATCGACTCATTAACATGCCGTGTTTAGGGTTACCTACTTTACGCACACGCATACATTTCCACCATAAAGAACAGCGATGACGTCACAAATTATAATTTTAGTCGTAATGGCATCGATCAATATTGCCAACCAACTTAGCAAGACCCGTAGCGTTGATTCAGTGCACCCATTTTAAGAAATCGTTGCAATAAAATTAAAGGGGTGTACGGGTCAGAATAAGGTAGTTGGTATTGATTTGAATGCAATGGGCTGGTGACGAGATCAGTCGCGCGAGCACACTCGGCCACCCGTGCCGTTTGACGATAAAAGTTCGGACTATCGGTTATCTAGTGAATGTCTGATAGTGATATTATTTACTCAGTTTGAGGTATGAGATATATCACAAAAGCATAGCCGTGAGAATTTAATCAATGTGATTTTGTTCGGATATTTCTTATCTCTATTAAAACTTGTCAAGTAGGTACATGTCAAGCCAACAGTCTTAAGCTACAGGTCTAAGTGGATGTAGTGCTAGTGTTAAACGTTGTCATTTAATTACAGGTGGCAAGAGTGGCCTCTCAGCTAGCTCCAGTCGCTCCACGAGTCCTTTGGGTCAAGGGGCTGTCAGCTTTATACCAAGAGCGCCGGCATCGTCGTCTGGGTAAGTCCTAAAGTGATAGCGAAAACTTGCGTTTAGGTTTTTATTTATAAATAACTTAATGCTAAAACAAATAACTTTGTTGTGATCACAGCCATGAGACTTCTAATGCTGGACATAGGCCTCCCATATTTCATTTGTTATCTTGAAAACCTTTGTCCAATATTTCATTGTTTATAAATTGAACGGTTCCGGATTGCACACTGACGATAATCAGGAACAGATTTATTTTAGCTTGATAAAATTATACCTTACGTAGTAGGTTAATACGACGTCTACTCCACAAGTTTATTTAAAATCCGTATCATAATATATTTATTGCATTATACTTTGTAAATGGTAAAAATAAAACTTGCGACAGTTTGCCCATTGCGAATTAGATTTTATATTGTTATAATATCTACATTTATTTCAATTGAAAAGCTAATACAATATTTTACATAATACTATCAATATATTTTCCACAGATCTCGACCTAACTCATCTCTACTGGCACCCGGAAGTAAAATACCATCTTCTTTATCACCTCCAAATCAACAGCAGTCTCAAACACCAAGCCACAATGGGACCCCAACTAAGCATTCCATGCTTGACAAGTTGAAGCTCTTCAACAAAGACAAAATAAGTAATGAAAAGCAACAGAGTAAAACTACAGCTGTATCGAAACGGACTAGTTCTTCCAGCGGATTCTCTTCTGCCAAAAGCGAAAGATCCGACTCTAGCTTAAGTCTTAATGAATCAAACGCTCCTAACATACATATCAAATCATCTAGTTTAGTTGGACCTAAAACTCTAAGACAACAGAATGATACATTATCAAAAGATAAGTCTGGAAAAACTATAAAATCTAAGTTAGTGAGTTCCAAAGCACCTAGAGAATCTTCTTTAAATTTAAGCAAAACTAGCAATAAAACAAACAGCAGTGATAAATCTAGAAATAGCCCTAAGCTGTTAAATCGAGATAAAGATTCCAAACTGACTACTCCTAAATCAGTAAGCAATACTAAACTAAATCAGATTGATGATCATTTAAGGAATCAGAAAACAAAATTAGAGTCGAAAATGGTTAAATTGTCTGGAAGTCAAATAAAACTGAGTGAACAACGAACTGATAATAATTCTGATTCGTTACAAAATAAAAATCAGTTAAATCAATCACTGGTACCTCCGAACGGTCAAAATTTTGGTACACCCAATCATACTGGAATACCAAAACCTACTGCTGCTGTCAAAGGAACATTCAAAATTTCGAAAGATGATAGGCATATTATACAAAAAAGTACAAATAGTCAATTAAGCCCTATACAAAGCAATTCTAGTTTAAATTCTACTAATAACGTAAGTGCACTTCCATTTAGTAGAGAGCAATCTAACTTAAGCAAGGATATAACACAAAAGCAGACTTTGGCAGTATCTCCTATGCCAATTAATCCAGGAAATCAAAGCCATCTATCGCAAATGTCTGAAAGCTCTCATTCAAATTCAACGCACAGTACTACAGGTCAGCACTCTAATTCTAGTGATAGTAGTAGTGTTATATACCGTCCATCTAGTGAATCTGGATCAGATATATCAAAGACTGCTAGCAATATATTGCCAAACAAGAGGCTCAATATGAACACCACATACATCAACGACGTGATAAATGAAGCAGAAATTTCGGAAAAGGAGGCATCTCAAAGTCGCCTTCAAAGCAATTTACCTCCAAAACCGTCATTTGATCCTAATAGGACCTTGACAGAAATAAATAGAAAAGTTGAAAGTGACAGTAGATCTAGTACGCCATCTCATTGTCGTGACAATTCTTTAGGAGAAGATGAGAATCCAATGATGAATGTCTTACCAATGAGACCACTGTTACGTGGATACAATAGTCATCTGACGCTTCCGATGAGAAATTCCGGTTTGACGCAAAAAAATATCCCTGGATATCCTCATCATGCCAATACAGTTAAAGCTAATTTCGGACGAGAAAATGCAGGGTTGAGAGATCGGCTTAATTATGGCCCAGGATTTTCGAATCCAGATTACTGTGATATGGAAATCGCTTCTGGTTATATGTCTGACGGTGATTGCTTAAGACGAATCAACATTGGAGAAATGGATTGTGGGAGGAACAATGATATTATGGATGGCTACATGTCAGAAGGAGGTGCATCGCTGTATGGTCGTCGTATGAACTACCAGCAGCCTACGCAGCTTCATCAGCTTGATGAAAGGTGCGTACCTTAAATTTTATTTTAATAGCTGAACTGTACATCATATTATTACTGTATTAAGACATAAGTAAAAATATCACACCTGTTGCGCTTCTTAGGGAGTTATAAGGTATTCTGACGGTCAAGATAGCATATTTTTACTATGCTTTTATTTTTCATTACCGGTAGGTACGTAATGTTTTGAAAAAATATGTGGTAAGTAAATTTTTATTATTGAAACCAGACTAATATATTGTATATTTTTTATAAATATAATGTCGTAAAGTAGCAACTCAACTGAAATCAATTTATTCTATGCAGTCATAAAATATTATGTAACAAGCTTGAACGTGAGCAAATCCATTTTCCAATAGCTTCGGCTGAGCCTCTCAAATCCACAAGTGGTCGGCCCGCCTTCCTTCACTCTGCCATATATTGTACCCTTGTACTATCGAAATAGGAATGCTTGTATGGGAAAATACAGGTGAACCTTTTTCGACAACATTACATTATAATTTAATGTAAACGAAAAGTAAATACAGGTTTAAATAAGCATAATACGTATTCCGCGATTCCAACGCTGTTGTATAATCCAGTTTGTTAACGGCGAGAAAGCCAACATAATTAAAGTCACAATCACACGGATGCGGCAAGTAAACATCGACCCCAAAGGAATACTTTATACAAGGGGGGGATTTAGAATCTCGAGTGAGATGCCATTGTCTTGCGTACCGGTGCTGATTCAGCTACGTTTATTATCTTTATTGCGAGAAGTATCTACTATACAGTTCAGCATACGATGATTGATAGCAACCATTTTGACTCCGCCGTTTATACCAATCGGGTCTGCTAGGTGGTGCGAATCTGCTTTTGTTCAGTAGCTTGTAAATTCGGACGCTGGTTTTTACCAAGCAGCCGGCGGCAATCTCCCAGTGAGGACTCCGTAGTTCGTACAGCGCACTCACACTGTCGCAACGCTTGGGGAGAGGGCGGGGTAACCAAATCGATATTCCTACGTCTCACACCCCGCACCTCACATACCCCAGCTCACCATTGCCTCGACCCTAACCGCCCCTAACAGTAAAACACCATTCGGGACCTTAACCGTCTCAATATAAAACCGTACTTTGCCCATTTGATACGATATTTTACGATTACCTCCAAATCCCTCTCCTTGTCGATGTCATGTTTCCAAAACTATCAATATATTGTTTTCGATATAGGTATACTTATTTCATTAGTATCATATCCTGTGCTGGTAAAGGAAACTTTGGGTAATTCACTGTAGGTAGATCCTGAGAGGATTTGTAGGTGTCAATGCTAAGTGATTGAGTAAACGTCAATGTGGGCTCGACGCGCGACGTGGGTTCCGTAGCGTGTGACGGGGTGCGTACGGCGACGACGGCAGTGGCGGCGGCTGGGCGGGCGGCACTCGGCGGCGCGCACTACCAGCGTGCGGGCGCGCCGTTTTCGCCGCCCGAACCACACGCACGTGGCAAACTTTCTCGATTTCCTCCTCGGAAAATGTAAATCTGTTGGCATCGATCGATCGTAGCCGGCAGACGCGCGCTCGTCGAACCGAGCCGACGATCACAGCTGACGCCATGGACCTTAACAAAGGATCGCTAAGAAACGATCGCGCCCGAACGTAATCTCGTGAACTGAAATCGTACGACATTTTATTGGTTAAGTGTTAGACATGTAGTGGACCATTCGCGTTGTGCCTTCCACCGCATGGTCGCGGGTGAACGACAATATTTGTTTGCTTTACGCTAAATAAATAGTTCCGCGGAAGTATTGTAATCAGTGTTGCCTTGCTATGTGTCTTTGCTTCGCGTTAGACATTTTAAGCTTACGTACGGTGCTTTAAATAGATAAATGTATAAACTTTTGTAAGCGATAAACTTTAACTTTGTGAATTTTTTTATCGAAATGGATATTGGATTTATGAAATTGGTGAGATGTTTTTCAATGAGTTTTGGATAAGATCATGGAGTGTATAATTACAGTCTATTTGATTGTTCAAAAGGCAATAACCTTGCCAACATCTGGCTGTTGGCAAGTCGACGTTTTGTAATGCTTAGCACATGTGGTCTCCATCCTGGCATAATATTGCATTATTATCATTGTGCTTCAAAAAATAACGTTATGAAAGTTTGAATCTCGAGTCTATAAGAAGCTGTGTTTATTTTTGTTTGGGGATTTTGTTCTATTTGAAACGAACCCTACTAATATTATACGTGGGAAAGTTTGTGTGTATGTTTGTTACTTCTTCACGCTCAAACGGCGACACCGATTTCGATGAAATTTGGTAGGGATAGGCTACTTTTAGCCCGGAAAAAGTGTAGTTCCCGTGGGATAATTGAGGTAGTGGTGAGTTTTGTTTAAATGGGACTTTTAGTCATTCTATGAACCGTTATTATTATTGACTACCTGTATCCCGCGGTTTCACACGCGTCAACCACATATCCCTTTGGAACAGTAGGTACATGCCTAGCTGAAAAAAACAGTTTATTCTACCCCCGAGAAAAGTTTCTTTTTAGACCGATTTAAGCACAGTTTTCCGGAGACAACTACCGGAAGTGACGGCTTAATATTTCCTCCAAATCACGGAAGTGTTCATTTGAAAATGCAATCGCAGTCGTCCATTACTATGGCGCTTGCGATAGTGTCAAAACTCGAAGTATTTATTCATATTCTTCTTCTTCTTCTTTCAGCCATGTGCGTCCACTGCTGGACATATGCCTCCCCCATATAGGGGGGATTTGCCAATACTCGCCACGCGAGTATATTATTATTCATATTATATATTAAAAAAATTACTATGACCGAAGACTACTTATAGTTTTTATGGTTTTACTAGCTGCGCCGGGCGGTTTTACCCGCGTGGTTATGATTGATGATGATGATTATGAAAAGTAGCCAATGTGTTATTACGGAACCTGAAGTATCTGTAGATACCAAATGTCATCCAAATCCGTCCAGCCGTTTGAGCGTGAAAGAGTAACATATATACATCCATACTCACAAACTTTCGCATTTATAATAGTAGGATTGCATTAAAATCATGCTATAGGCGAAATTCACGCTCAAATATTTGAAGGAATAAATTCGGCCTCAAGTGGGATTTGAACCTACGACTATAGAATACCGTCCTGTCGCTTTGCCATCTAAGCTAGTAAGTAGCACTATACTAGCCGTTCGATTTATATCATCATCTTAACTGGAAAGTTAGTTGTTATGGCATAAGTAGAAACTGAAAAAAAAACTTAGTAACAGAAGACAGTCAATGAGTATCTGCTCGGTAAGCGGCTTGGTCGATTGATCCCTGTGGGTTGTTATTTCACATTGGTTCTATAGCCAGGGGGGGGAAACGCGGCTACGACCCGGACTTCCATTTCATTGAATTCGCAATGTTATTAAAGATTCAAGCTAGGGTTGTATTCTCTCGCATTAGTCGGCATTAGATCGGTGAATAAGAAAATAAGGTTTATACGCGTAGAATTTCATAGATTTAGAAGCATTATGTAACGTAGTATGTATGAAAATATTCGATATTACTCTACAATATATGTTTCGTCTCACGCGAAGCCTAAATAATTACTATATTATTGAAAAAAGGTTGGTAGCCGTTTAGCAGACGGTATTTCTGACGGTAATATTTATGAAAATATTCGATATTACTCTACAATATATGTTTCGTCTCACGCGAAGCCTAAATAATTACTATATTATTGAAAAAAGTTTGGTAGCCGTTTAGCAGACGGTATTTCTGACGGTAATATTTATGAAAATATTCGATATTACTCTACAATGTATGTTTCGTCTCACACGAAGCCTAAATAATTATTATATTATTGAAAAAGTTTCGTAGCCGTTTAGCAGACGGTATTTCTGACGGTAATATGTATGAAAATTTGTAATGTGTGTTGTGAGTGTCTTGAATAAATGTGGTTTCTTTCTTTCTTTCTTTCAAAATATTCGATATTACTCTACAATGTATGTTTCGTCTCACACGAAGCCTAAATAATTATTATATTATTTAAAAAAGTTTGGTAGCCGTTTAGCAGACGGTATTTCTGACGGTAATATTTATGAAAATATTCGATATTACTCTACAATGTATGTTTCGTCTCACACTTAGCCTAAATAATTATTATATTATTTAAAAAAGTTTGGTAGCCGTTTAGCAGACGGTATTTCTGACGGTGATATTTATGAAAATATTCGATATTACTCTACAATGTATGTTTCGTCTCACACTTAGCCTAAATAATTATTATATTATTTAAAAAAGTTTGGTAGCCGTTTAGCAGACGGTATTTCTGACGGTGATATTTATGAAAATATTCGATATTACTCTACAATGTATGTTTCGTCTCACACGAAGCCTAAATAATTATTATATTATTGAAAAAAGTTTCGTAGCCGTTTAGCAGACGGTATTTCTGACGGTAATATTTATGAAAATATTCGATATTACTCTACAATGTCTGTTTCGTCTCACACGAAGCCTAAATAATTATTATATTAGTGAAAAAAGTTTGGTAGCCGTTTAGCAGACGGTATTTCTGACGGTAATATTTATGAAAATATTCGATATTACTCTACAATGTATGTTTCGTCTCACACGAAGCCTAAATAATTATTATATTAGTGAAAAAAGTTTGGTAGCCGTTTAGCAGACGGTATTTCTGACGGTAATATGTATGAAAATATTCGATATTACTCTACAATGTATGTTTCGTCTCACACGAAGCCTAAATAATTATTATATTATTTAAAAAAGTTTGGTAGCCGTTTAGCAGACGGTATTTCTGACGGTAATATTTATGAAAATATTCGATATTACTCTACAATGTATGTTTCGTCTCACACGAAGCCTAAATAATTATTATATTATTGAAAAAAGGTTGGTAGCCGTTTAGCAGACGGTATTTCTGACGGTAATATTTATGAAAATATTCGATATTACTCAACAATGTATGTTTCGTCTCACACGAAGCCAAATAATTATTATATTATTGAAAAAAGTTTGGTAGCCGTTTAGCAGACGGTATTTCTGACGGTAATATTTATGAAAATATTCGATATTACTCTACAATGTATGTTTCGTCTCACACGAAGCCTAAATAATTATTATATTATTGAAAAAAGTTTGGTAGCCAACGGTATTTCTTTTAAACTATTACTACATTAACTGTAATAATATTGCTCTAAACTATTTTCATTTTATATAAGGCATATTAAAAGCTGAACTACAAAACCAAACACGTTAACAATAAAATGTAGTTGACACAGACCTTCGCATTTGTAATATGTTTAGGCATAACAATATTACTAATACGAAAGTTTGTGTGTGAAAGAATATTTCTACTTATTCAGTATTACTATCTCGATAATAAGTATAATATTATGTCATGATAATACAAATTCAATATAAATAAAACATTCAACATGGCGTTGCTGCTAGCATTCCGGCTATGCTGCCAACTGGTAGCGGGTTAGAGCATCTGAGTTATCTATAGGCTGCTAAAAGCTAGTGGATTGCTCAAATGTTATTACAGTAGCTGCAGTATTGTAATTAGTTATTAGTATTTTTAACCGACTTCAAAAAAGGAGGGTACTCAATTCGACCGTTTATATGTTTATTTTTTAAGTGTGTTCGCGGATAACTTCGTCGTTTATGAACCGATTTTGATGATTCTTTTTTTGTTAGATAGAGTATACTTTCGTGGTGGTCCCATTCAAATTTCATCAAATTGCGGTTTTTGAGCTATACTCCAATAACTGAAAAGTGCTACGCGTATCTTGATGATATTATTGTCGCGGTTGAAGACATCGCAGAACACACAATGACAATTAATTGATCTCGTGAGTAGCAATGGTCACTGAAAAGGGTTAAAAAAAATATTTTTTAACAATAAATGCAACCGACTTCAACCCTCAAAAGTGTGAAATAACGTGTCGAAGTCGGTACCATGAGCACAATATTGTGATGATAGTTACTTTTGTGTGAACACTCATGGTACCGACTTCAACAAGTTATTTCATACGTTTGAGTGTTGAAGTCGGTTGCATTTTTTGTTAAAACATGTTTTTATTTTAATTAAAGCATCGGTCCGTTGTAAAATAAAATAATACAAATGTGATCTATAATGTTCAATGCATTATGAAATATTATTATATTATTATTGCATCTTCAAGTCACGAGTGAACAGGTATCTTCTAGGCAGGCGTGAATCATCGTAGACCGCATCATCACTTAACATCAGGTGAGATAGTAGTCAAACGCCTGCCTATTGTGAATAAAAAAAAAAAATGTTCACTATGTGATACACTTTTTGATAAAGTGAAATATGAAAGTATCAAAACAACCCAATTTACTTCGCGCATAATTTTTATCCAGTACATTTAACTTAGTCCCCTACAGACGTGAACCATCCAACCGTACCGGACCATATGTTTCTGATGTACCTACTCTTCTTCTCTACTTGCGATTTTGCAAGCTCAAGTGTTCGACCCCCCGGGTTAGGCGAAATGTCTCTGCGAGCGTCTCGCACACATTTAGATGAATACTAACGTAGAATACCGCGGCGATAGATACCGTACGATACTAGGAAGTCTCCTATGTCTATGTTAGAATTGACAAAATGCTATTTGCCACTTGGGACATTTACAGCGTCACCGGACTTTTAGCGAGTGCAAAGGGCACTCAGCCGATTGTGGGTTGGGATGAGGGGGGGATCGACTAGCGCAAGGGCACCTCAAAGGTTCAGACCTCGGCTTGGGCTATCGCCTAAACGAGGTAGCGTCTGTGTGTGTGGACGTCGCGGACTAAGGCGCCTCCTATCGGTTTGTGAGCCACCAATATGTGTAGTAGCTGGGTGATGAGTGGGACGTCTAATCGGGGGCCTGCGGCGCAGTGGTCTACGGCGGGTTCGGTGTCTTACCGTGAAGCCAGCGAGCCCGAAGACACTGACTAGGTCGCGGTTTGAGATCGAGTATAAGGAAATCTCCATGAATTGTAGTCTTTTATAGCACAGAGTGATCAGCGCGTCCCGAAGAAAACTCAGCCACTTTACTTTTATAGGTATATTACAGGTATATATATTTTGCCGCCTCAGTTTCCGCGCGCTTGTGCGACATCTACCTCATATAATATCATTGCCCGAAAATCACGTTCTGTAACTTGATTTGACGTTAGAATATCCGTTTATTTATTCGTATCTTATCCTTAATACTATTTAATAAATACTATATACAAATATGCGCCGTGGTGGTACCGGCCTAGAATAGTACTCCCCCATCTCTTCCCGTGGGTGCCGTAAGAGTCGGCTAAGGGTTCACTTACCAGAAGGTGGGCAGCAGCGCCTTCTGAGGGTTGGAAATAATACTGCGCTCGCCAACCCGCCTGCCAAGCGTGGCGAGTATTGGCAAATCCCTCCTATATGGGGGAGGCATTCGTCCAGCAGTGGACGCACATGGCTGAGAGAAGAAGAAGAATATACAAATATTACTGTATTCCCAGCTGCTTTATTATTGAATATAATAATTGATTAAATTTTATACATATACCAAGAGGCAATATCATTTAAAAGATTTAAATGAAAATATAAGAATCATATATATGTGTAGAGTATATTGTGAATTATGAGAGTTTGAAATTCTTCGCTGCCACGAACATAATATTTCATGGAATTTCTTTATCTAAAATATACCATTGTGGCTAAATTATAAATTTCCTATTCATTCGGATATACTAATCGGCAATCGTATGAAAATAGTGGTGTGTTCATACTTGGGTATCATAAAGTACGCGACAGCCAAAGTATTGTTGGCAGTGTTTTTATTTGTGTTTAAGTGAAAAATTGGTATACATTTCGCTACCCCTTGTCTGCGTGGACGTACGAGCTTGCAATCGATTGCTCACCCACCGCTCTAAGGGAGGGTTTAAAGTGCTTATGATTCATAATTCCAAATGGGAATGACATTGTTAGATTTTTACTTTTATATATGTTGGTTGTAAATATATTCCCCGCTGAGAGATATAACATACTCCTGTTCTACGTTCGTTGCTTTTGTTTATTGATAGATCATACAAAAATGTATGTAATTAGTATATTGAAAATCGATTAGGATGCAAATCGGTTGTTGATATATAGTTCTCAAAACAATGAGTTCTTGCAGACTGTGTTTGAGGGCAAAGGTGTTGTGATACCTTTGACAATTTCCAAAACGTGGTGTTTGATGAACTGTTTAAAAATCCAAACATTTAACAAAATCTTTCTACATAAATTGGGACCACTAAGCAATCTCTTTCAATGCGTTCATATTATTTGAACGAAAAAATATGGCGATCAGTGGGACTTGAAACCACTACAGAATCCCGTCCTGTCGCTTTGTCTTACAAGACAGGTACTTCATTCCTTTCGGTGTCTTTTTGACTTTATGTACGGTCTTTTCTTGTATGAACCTGGCAACATTTAGGGTCATAATTTCTGCTACATATTTTGTGGGCACTTTATGTTATAGTGTATAACCTAATTAAATGGACGAAATGAAGGCCTAACACATTAAACATTTTCTATAATAAACATTTAATATGCTGGCACATATTTGGCTCAACTAATCAGGTTGCAATTCAACGTGGCAATGCTGCTAGCAATCTGGGCACGCTGCCAACTGGTAGCGGGTTAGAGTATTTGACTTATCTATAGGCTGACTAATAGCTAGTGGATTACTCAAATGTTTTTGTAGTAGCTATAGTATTGCAATTAGTTAATAATATTTTATTTTAATAAAGACGGCCCTTTATTACTCACTAACTTTCGCATTTATATTATTAGTGCGTTTAAGAGACGAGACGGTTTTAAATAGATTGACTACTACTTCCTCTGTCTGCGGATCAGATGAATACATCTCGATTGCAGATTGCCATGATTGACCTCTATTAGTCGTAACCACGACCCGTGATTCGACGCTGTGCAGTGCACATTGTTCTCGATTGATGTACAAATAGATTTATCATCATTCGCGTCTACTTCAATAGTTTCATATTCATATTTTATACGACTAGCGGCCTGCGCCCCGCCGGCCTCGCACGGGGCGGGACTTCGACTTTCACACTTTTGAGTGTTGAAGTCGGTTCCATTTTTGGTAACAACATTTTTTTTCACCATTTTTAATAAACTTTGCTACTCACGGGATCTATTGTCATTCACCCTCAATAAATAAATCATCCAGATAAACATAACACTTTTCAGTTTTTGGAGTGGAACTTAAAAACCGCTTTACCAATTTTGATGTAATAGGACCTCATCTATCACACAAAAAAAGATAATCAAAATCGATTCATAAACGACGAAATTATCCGCGAACATCCATAAAAAATATACGGTCGTATTTAGAAACCTCCTTCTTTTTTTAGAAGTCGGTTAAAAGAGGATATTTCCCGTGTAGTACGTTTATTACCACTTTATTAAGTTTTTTACTAGCATGATAACATCTTCGACCACATCGTCACTGACCATCAAGTGAGATAGTGGTCAAACGCTAGATCAAACGCTAGATTTAAAAAAATAGCTTTATATTATGGCACTGTTGCAAGCGCTTAGATCATAAGTAATGAATACTAGAGAAGAACTAGCAAATCAATATTAATTGGAATAGATTAAATATTGTTATTAAATCGAACGGGGCTTAATCGCGAGAAAAACATTTAGTAATTTACTTACCTCGACGTTTCGACCAAGTTGCATTGGTCTTGTGGTCACGAGAAGACTGTAATGCGACGTTAAATAAAATACTAAATGTTTTTCTCGCGATTAAGCCCCGTATGATTTAATAACAATGTGTTCAAATCGCAAAAGTATAAAAATTACAGATTGAATATTAATTGGAATAGATTGAATATTAATAGAAATAGTTAGAATTTGAATATGAACGTAATCCCGTGTAGAGATGTGGGAGGGCCTACATCTCTACACGGGATTACGCTGAGCTCGTTACCCCGAGTGTCCTATTCACTTGCTGTTTCAACTTAGAGTCAAAGACTTGCTCATACTTACATACACTCACATGCGCCGTACACTATTGAGCACTTTGATATTTCCCACAAAGACGTAGAGAGGAAAAGAGTGTATAATTATTTGAAAGCTTTTCTACTCCTACTACCTACGAGTCGCACTTTTCCCTAACAATAATTGTCTCGAATTAATTTTTCCGTACGTTCGTCCTTTTGACGTTAAATGTCCATGGAATAATATTAAAATCTCGAATTAACCGTTATTAACTGTTAGTCAGTCCTAGATGGCTCTGTTCTGAAGAACCTGGAGACTGATCTTAATATTTTTTTTCCAATCATTGAGTCAATAATAAAATATATTTTAGTAAAAATTGTTGAAGGAAAAAAAATCGGATAGTATTGGGTTTTTAACCCACAAGTACAGAATACCATCCTGTTGCTTTTTTTTTAAGCTATAGTAGCACTCCACTAACCGTCGAATTTATTCCTTTTTTACATGTGAGGGGATGTTTTTCTTAGCGCCATCTACCTGTAATTGCATGAACTTTTAAGTTCCGCCTAGCATGATGATCGAGTAAACCAATAATTAGTGTTTTAGAAAAGATCCTTAATTAATATTTATTTGTTGTAGGTAAATATATATTCCATACAAACACACACAAGTTCTTGGAGCTTACGTCCCATAGAAATAGGCGGAACATACTCTATGCCAAAAAGTAAATTAAATTTTGCTACCTATCAACTCTGCTGTCTGAAGCGAAGCACGCTACACGACTGGTGAAGCGCTATGAAAAAAACAAGAGAATGTAATATGAATTCCAGCAGGTAAAGTTTAAATTCCTTTTCGGATATTGCAGCAGCAGCCATTCTGCTTTATGTTTGTACAACTAGGTACGTGCAATTTTAATGAGTAAACTCGAGCGCGCAACTGTGTAATGGTAAAAACCGAAACTGTCTCTTTTCACCGTTTAGTTTTACATTGTTTTATGGTAAAAACAATAATGACCAGATTGAAAAAAAGGCCACAAAATAACCAATTATGAATTTATTATTGTAGCATACCTTGGGCCTTATTTTAGTATATATTTTTGTACATTTTAATATTATTTTTCATAGGTGATATTTCACTATTATTTTGTGTAATGGTCATAGATGTGGTTGAGGGTAGAATTACGCTAAACATAGAATGCCTTAACATACTAACATGTAACTGTTGGAATGTACAAAAAAATAAACTTTAATATTAGTGAACTGTTAGAACGTAATCGATCTAAACAAATCAAATGCGACATAACTAATTATAACGTGATTGTGGAGTTTTATTGTATTTATACATTCTTTGTGTTATGTTTTCTTTCAATAGTAGGCTCTAAAGTTGCAGAAAGTATACCAAAAGTACATAATAAAAGTAAAATTCCTTGCGTAGCTACCGCAATTCAACTGAAAATAGCCACCACAATACCCTCCACCCACAACACAAAGGCACAACTCTGTATCTCCAAACGCCAATGCTTCGCAGCGCGCAAACACCACTCAGATGATAACGAAGTGAATTCAAGCTGAAGCGTTGAGGATATCCGCCTCGCCTGGGCTCCACTAGCTTTTAGCATTGAAGTCTGTTTATGCGAGTTCTTTGTTGCCTATTCCTACACAAGTAAAGGTAGGCTAGACGGAAGCAATTTTGTACACGGTTGGTCGAAATGAGGCAACTCCGCGTGAAAGCAAATTTACTTGATTTGTTACCAAAGTTGAACTTTTTATCGTTGTTTGGTCCATGCGTTCAGTCATCTGGCTTTGTAGATATATGAAAGAGTTGTTCTTATTCAGTTGCTTATAAGTATTAGTCTTTATCACGGGTTTCGTTGATCAATAACTAAGAACGGGCTATAGGACTAGATGTTTAAAGAAATTTTCTCTGACAAGCGTTTTATCTTCTTGAACTGTTAGAATGTATAGAATATACAATTTAAGCGTTTCACCTGCTGTATCTGCACTATATTCTTTTTACTAATGTATTTCATTTTCATAAAAATGTAAGTATGAAAGCCTTTTAATGTGCATCAGAATTTTCAACTTTTTTTCATTCACATCCCACAACTTACACGTGCTCACTCCCGTAATTCATTCACACCTCGTCGGACCTCAAATCTGTATTGTCACCTCACGCTGAAATATGACAAAAACGCTATTCACCATTGAGGGAAAATAATGATGAGCTCTCGGTGGAGGGCTGGAAGATAATGAGGAACTAGAAGGTTGCTCTTTTCAGATTTGTCATCATTAGTACGAGCCTGCGGGCTCTCAGTTTTCATTAAGATTCCCAATGTTTCAAATGACAACGGAGACGTAAAGACATGGGGTGGATTACTGCGCGATCTTAGGATTTATTTCGTACCTTGTAAACTTAAGTTGTAATCTGAACCTTGAATCCAGGGGCATAGAGGCAAGGATTGCAATAAACTTTACGATACCCGTATGTGAGGAATAAAGTTGGATGGAGAAAACATGGATGGTATCGTTTGGATTGCAATTTGGGTTTCCTTTGTAAGCGACAGGAAAATTGCCACATTTACATACGAAAATGTGTGGTTAAGCTACTAGCTGGTGTCCGCGACGTTGTCTGCCTGAAATTCCGCATAAAAAACGGTTTTTACTTTTGTTCTATTGAAATAAAAGAAATACATAAATGTTTATCCAAGCTAAGCTCAGTCTACTTTTGAAAACCGCTAGGAAATCCAAGGGATGTACGGATTGTACCATCTTGCAAATTCCAATCAGTCTACATTGTCTCGTAATAAATACAGTTGAAAAGCTAGAATTGGGACACTAGTAGCGCCCTGCGGTTTCACACGCGTGGATCACGGCTTTTCCGGTACCTCAACTATCCCACAAGAACTATACCTTTTCCGGGATAAAAGTAGCCTATTTGTTAATCCAGGGCTTAAACTAACCCCATACCAAATTTCATCAAAACCGGTGTAGCCGTTTGAGCGTAAAGAAATAACATACATACACACAAACTTTCGCATTTATAATATTAGTAGGATGATTTTTTATCGCATACCATCTCCTTTTCCAATAAACATTGTACTCTATCCCGATGTATATTTTAATAAAAAGCACAAGTTGTACTTAACTTGGCTTGGCATGACACCATTATGAACATTATACAAGAGGTAAAATGGATGGCATTGCGCCAAGGCATTCATAATATGTGTGCTTATGCACTTTCAAACTAAGCAAATTTCTCTCTAGGTATAGCGGAATTTTTAATTTTTTTTGATACTGTATAGTACGAGTTTTAGTAGCCACTATCTCACTTGATGGTCAGTGACGATGTGGTCGAAGATATTATCACGCTAGATCTAGAATGCTTACACTCAATGTCAAAATATTTAGACATCTCAAATTAATCTTTTTGAATTGGTTTTGTGGTAGTCTTTTATAAAATGTACTTTATACACCATCAAGAGGCTGTTAATTAAGTATATAGCTTATCACTTCTGTAGTAATTGAATAAGAGTAATTGAATAAGTATAAACAAATACATGAGATTGGCTTCGCCTGTGGCATTGTTTCCATATTATATTCAGCGAGAGTCTTGAAAATGCTTGTAGTTCTGATAATACAAATGAATATTCAAATTGAATTTCATCTAGTTATAACGAATCAAAAGCAAATCAACTACCACTATTTGGCAAGAACTCAAAAATTCCAATATTTCAAAACATTGCGGTACTCGTTATTGCCAATTTTTATTTTTCCAAAAACAGTGAGCGGAACAAATTGCATCTCATTTGCGATGCCCATAAAATAGGGCACTGAACAAGTCGTATCGCGCTAAGGTTCTGCGCGGTATTAATAATACATTAATAAATAATCTTTCTTAGTTTGCTTACTTTGAGTTCTAAAGAAAAAGTGCATTCTCTTTACCTTACAAGAATTAATGTGACCATTTTGTGAAAAGATGTGGCATTTTCAAGCAGCGAAAAATGTACTTCACTACCTTTGAGTATACAGCCTCCGCTTGGTTATTTTATCTGAGTTCACTACGCATTAGACTGATACAGGATGCGGACTCAGCTGAATGATTCCAATCGGTTCTTAAGTTTTAATTACTTGTAAAAACCTTGTAAAAAGTTTCATTTCTGTACTACTATAATAAAAATAAGTGCAATTGGAGTTTTTGTGCTGATGTGGCTTGGATTGCTCGATTTTCCTATATAATGGAAATCCGTTTTTGGCTGTACGTATAACATATATCATCATCATCATCTCAGCCATAGGACGCCCACTGCTGGACATATGCCTCCCCCATTGATTTCCACAAGGACCGGTTGGAAGCGGCCTGCATCCCAGCCCTTGCCTATAACCTATAACCTACTCGTATAACATACATCAAACTCTGTTACTTAAGAGCTGTGGATTTTGTAAAATAATAAAATAAATAAATAAAATGTTTTTATAGTAGCTGTAGTATTGTTATTGGTTATTAGTATTTCATTTTAATATTAATATAGTATTACATATTTGCTTCAAGGCAGTGTGGGCGATATACATATAATATTATTAAAAAAAAAATATAAAAAAAAAATATGTGTAACTAACCCACTTATAAATTACCAGGACCACTCATCACGGGAACTCGCTATCACTCACGTTTTTGCCACAAACGTTGTTTCTAAAGTACTTGGTCCATGTTTCTCAACCTCTCTTGATGTTCAATATTATATAATCGAGTAGACGAACGATTCTACAAAACGCCTAATCTATTATTATAATATAAAATTTTATTTAATTTCGCTGAAGGTACATTCATAAATTAAATTTCTGAATGATCAAATAGATTCTTACCTAGTCTTATATTTTCTGTTGAAATATGTCTGCACGTGTCGTTTACTTCAGTTAACAAGAGAGCCGCATTTCTATTTCTCACTCTGCGTAATTGTGGTACTTCGCATAAGTGAGGCAAAAATCCAGGAAAGTTAAAAAAAGTTTATGTACGTTTCCATCTTATCATAATTTTTATTCTGGGTGAGTTTTTTTTTTCCTTGTTATTTGTGACGCAAATGCTTGTTCGAGTTCCGTTTTTCTTGCGAAATATTAGACTCGTGACTTCTTAAGACAGGTTACATAATAGTTCCTGTGAAACCAGAAGAAGTCAAGTTGTATTTTTTTTATGTTCATATTTTGTTACGTCGGAGCTCTGCTTATGAACTTATTTGAAGATATATTTATTCATTCAAAATTATTTCTACATTGGTCTCAGTAAAGTGCAACTAAAACACTATTTCAATAAAATGTAAAGCATGTGGTCAGAGACAGATATGTCGGAAATCGGTTCTTATAGTTTTGTAACCACATAGTTTTTCACACATTTATTTTTATCCTAATAGCTATGGGCTAAATTTACCTGCTAAAATTAGACGTTTATATAATGTACACTAAAAAAGGCCCAGACTAGAATTTGCCCCCTAAACCCAAAGTGAATCTGGAGCATTCAGTCAGAATAACAAAATAAATATATTTTATTTCTTTATGAAGTTATTGTATCGGATTTAATATGCGATTACATACTATAAACTAAAAGTTTCATAAGATTCTTGTAGATTGAAGAATTGATTGATGGTGAATTTAAATAGCAACCTCTTTACAGCGTACAAAAATAAATGAGGCCTATTTCTCATTATAAAGACTCCATTGATCTCTGGAACGTGTGCAATACGATGTGATTAATGAACTCACTGCATAGAGTTGTGACGACAAAGGTCGATAGTTTTTATTGTATATTAGCGATGCAAATTTTGACATCTTGGTATATCCATTTGCTAGATTGTAGAGCTTAATAAAGCATTGTAGCTCCATAAAGGTAAAAAAGATCTGTAAATATTTTTATTTTAAACCAGCTGCGGCCCGTAGTTTCACCCGCGTGGTGATAAAAAACGGTGATGGTGATGATGAGGCTATGACACTCGCAAATAACGTAGCTTTCTATTGGTAAAAGAATTTTCAAAATCGTTTTAGTAGATCAAGAGATTAAATCCTATAACCTCACAAACTCTCAACTCACAAACTTAACTTCATTATAATAATAG
Organism: Apeira syringaria; assembly: GCA_934044485.1. Classification (NCBI taxonomy): domain Eukaryota; kingdom Metazoa; phylum Arthropoda; class Insecta; order Lepidoptera; family Geometridae; genus Apeira; species Apeira syringaria. The sequence continues at coordinate 3,187,995 of OW203662.1, forward strand.
TACCCATAGATTAAGCAGTACTTAAACAGATACCTATCACTTGCTCACAATTCCCGTAGCGACGATCCTTAATCGCGCCCATGTGCGCAACAGTGCAAAGAGGAACTTCAAGCAATTGGTGGATTTGTTTCCGTAAATTTTGTACAATTGTTTTGTGTACAAAATATTATTACTTATATTATTTTATATTTTGTTATATTATATGTCTTCTTCAACAGGTCCTTGTGGAAATCAATGGGGGAGGCCTATGTCCAGCAGTGGACGTCCTATGGCTGAGATGATGATGATGATGATGATGTCTTCGGTCTGTAACGGCTATTTTAACATGTCGTCATGAATAGCATAACTTGTTTTCTTATCGATACATATCATTTTATCGATACAAAGTTTATCTTGCTGGCCGGGCGTATTTCTATTTACGTATAAAAACGCTTCGAGTAATTATTAAACTTTGTGTGCGCTACTGTTTGCTTACAATGTTATCGGTTGCACAGTATAATAATTTTAATAACTGGGTTAGACAAACTATAAGATGATATACATGGTAAAGTTTGTTGACTCGTCTTAATATATGATTTTTTATTCGCATAATATCATTAAAAGTTAGTATAGTAGACATAATGTTCGTTTGCATGTATGTGGATAATTGACATAATATTGTCGATAGTTGAGTTTTTGAGATAATGCTTGTCGGGAAATATGTACAGGAATACCTAAATACATAATGTTTATGAACAATTAGATCAGCGGTGTCAGGTGGATAATTTAAAGCCTTTCTCATATACCGTTAATTAACTCCACCCCGCGTGATGATGAAAACCGGTGGTGATAATGATGATCATGAGCTTATGATACTCACTAATAACGTGACTTACTATTAGTAAAAAAGCATTCAAAATCGGTTCAGAAGATCCAGAGACTACCCCCTACCACCTCACAAACCCTTCAAACTTTACCGTAACTTTATAGATAAAAACGTTTCATTTCGACCGGCTCGCATTGTTCGTCGTTACGAGAAGGCTGGTGGAGAATGTGGGTAACAATATAGGTGAGAGCGCCTAGTTTCACCAACTACCGGCTCTTGATCTTATTAAAGTGTAGAGCTGTCACAGCCCTGCAAACGCACAGGGTTGCCATGACGCACAAGACTTTCTCATACAATCTCTTCACTTTTGAAATTCTTTCGGTTATATGAAGTTTAAATGTATTTAATTATGTTTACGTTAAATTTCATGAAACTCACCATTTTTTATTTACTTGTGGCATTTTATATTATTATACAATAACTTCTTATAAGGCCTTATTGCGTCACTCAATACAAATTTCAAAGACATAATATACATGCTCGTTTGTAGTGCTTTCAACTTTTCTTGACGTCTAATTCTCACAGACGATAATATAAAAACAGATCGGATTATCATATGTCCACAAAATTAGGTCAAAACGACATGTTGCGCTCAGAGGGAAGGCAGAGCCTGACCCCTTTTATCAACCGGCAGCTCGCCTTTGTTCAGTCAAGCCTAGGCTTTTGAGCGCCCCGTATTTAATCTCCTTTGATCTCAGGGTTTACGTAACTGTATAGGAAGGTTATAGAGCCTACGAACATGAAGTGAGCTCATGTGGGAGAGAAGTAATATATGGATGTAATCTTGATTGATATCGGATTATTCATCGGGAAATTATTTTACAAAAAATACAGTTTTGTAAAGTAATTTCCCTATGAGTGACCCAAATAGTTTCTTTACATGTTGATTATACTTACGAGTGATATTTAATATTTCATTCCTAAGTAATAAGCGTTTTGCTTCCACATTTATAGTGCGTACAGGTAACGAGTGGAACTCATTGCCTAAGTCTGTGTTTCCACATGAATACAATCTGGGCATCTTCAAGTCACGAGTGAACAGGTATCTTCTAGGCAGGCGTGAATCACTTAACATCAGGTGAGATAGTGGTCAAACGCCTGCCTATTGTGAATAAAAAAAAAAAAAAAAAAAAACGATCAAATGAATTCCCGATCAATTCGAACTGAAGCCTTAATTTGATAAGCAAATTAAGGCTTGATTATTTACTATATATACAACTTTGAGCCTACATATCTAATACACTTAAAAGAAATAATACGACTTATGAGAACTGTTCATGAAGATTAATTAGCTAATTGAACAAAATTTGATTTATTTCATAATTTATTAGTGAAATCATATTTTCCAGCGACCGAAATGGAAGTTTAATCACTGGGAAGTCAGTACATACAAGATCGAAGAGCAGACAGCGGGCGAACAATTGTTCGCCCGCTGTCTGCTAGAAATAAAACAAACGTGTAATGAAGTGAGGATAATTACGATCCTCAGCTAAGAGTACAAAAGAGAAATAAAAGTTGTTGGACTCGATTAAAATATCGTCACCAGGGCACATACGTATTACCATCATACATCATCTGTATACAGAGCTCTTTTTAATTGTACCCTGTAATTCGACCGCTCAAAACTTTTGTCATTTAAACGGAGATTGTTAGATGTTTAAAGACAAGTATATCAGCACTTTAGTAATTTATTTTTCAACAAGAATTATTTATCAAAATAAGTAGTGTCTTCGTAGTACTCGTATTTAGACCTGCTGAATTTTCCTTCTAGTATTTTCGTATAGTATTTAGATCAAAATCATCATAATTTCAGCCAAAAGACGATCCACAGCTGGACATAGACATTTAACGGATCTCTTAGCGCAATAGTGCAATCTTCGCCACCCCGCCTGTCAAAGCGTGGCCAAAGACCCTCCATTCCCCCCCCCCCCCCCCCCCCCCCCCCGCCCCTCCTCCAAGAATAGTGATATTTTAGATACTCCTTAAAAATGAGGCGTGAGTCAACTTTTTCAATCAGAAGTGAAACTACTAGGGCTTCATAATCATCAGCTCTTGATAAGCATAACGAGCTTATGACTAACAATGTATATAGATGGAAGTATATTGCAGATTTAGGTACACGAGGTAGGAGCGTAGATAGCATAGCAGGCAGACCCTCTTCAGCTTAGTCTGATGTTGATTACCACTAGAAATAAAACAAATATCGAATGAAGTAGAATAACTAATTGCTTTGGTACAAATGCAAGAGTAATTAAAAACTCGTTGACTCTCGATTAAAGTATCGACAGAGAATATCTGATATTAATTAGGCAATATTTCATTGTCTTTTATGATTTTACTGGTCGGTTGGCGCAGTTGGTAGCACTCTGCTTTCTGAGCCGCTGGTCCCGGGTTCGATTCCCGGACAGGTCAAACATTTGTGTGTATGAACATGTCTGTTTGACCTGTGTCTGGGTGTGTATATATATGTATATAAGTATATATATAAGTATGTATATAAGTATTATATCAGTCATCAGGTTACCATAGTACAGGCTCTGCCTAGTTTGGGACCTGAAGACCTTGTGTGAATGTTGTCCCATATTATTATTATTAATAATAATATTATTATTTTTAATAGATCTTCTTAGGGCTTGAACATTTGCTAAAAATACAACAAATTGGAGTGTTTTCTGCTTATTTTGTTGTAATCTAATACATTTTTAAACGATACCACTTACGAGAACAGTTCATGAGGTTAATTCTGATTAGACAACATTTTATTACATTAGTATTTATAGTAAAAAAAAATGTTTTCGAGCGACAGTATATTACCCATAACAAAAATTGTCGCGGTAACAACAAATGCGCTTGAACTGTGTCTTACATTTGTGATTGGTTGAGCGTTTCTGCGGGTCTAGTCTGCGGGTACTTGGATGGGTGATCAGCGTGTTTGGCCAGTGTAACATTATTTTAAGTTCAACAATAAAATAGTTACTTCTAATCCGCATTTGACTGGCCGGTTGGCGCAGTTGGTAGCACTCTGCCTTCTGAGCCGCTGGTCCCGGGTTCGATTCCCGGAAAGGTCAAACATTTGTGTGTATGAACATGTCTGTTTCACTTGTGTCTGGGTGTGTATATATGTAGGTATATAAGTATATAGTATCAGTCATCAGGTTACCATAGTACAGGCTGTGCCTAGTTTGACGTGTTGTTATACTATGTTATAAGAAACAAAGATTTGTCTTGTCTTTGTCTTGTCTTGTCTTTGGGACCTGAAGACCTTGTGTGAATGTAAATCCAAGAAAAAAAAAAAAGAAGGAAAGATTTACCAGTTCAGTGTATATTCACACCCTTTTTTATTATAATGACTGCTTAAAGGTAGCAAGGCGTCACACTTCCCTTGCAGGCATTTCCTTGAAGCATGAGTCAGAGTTTAGGGTTGAATCAACTTGCTTTCGAGCGTGTAGCGGGTATGTAAAGCATCAAGAAAATAAAAGTAAATTAAGCACTGCTGTGATAAAATAATTTCTGTAAATGCAACGAAGGCATTATTTCAAGTTATTCTATAAAAAAATATAAAAATATATTTAATTATTAAAAAATACATTATAATAATAATTGAATACATTTACTGAATGTATTTGTTCTTTAAAAGGAAAGTCTTATAAAGGATTGTCAAGGTATCGCTATGCCCCCAGTATTACAGATAGGCGACAGAAAACACTTACCATCAGGCGGCCCGTCTGCTGTTTTCAATAACATAAAATAAGGAAAAATATATGTTAATTATTATTTGTACCCACGTCATACTTTTAATTACATTAACTGAAATCGTCTTACGATTTTAAAAATGACATTTTTAAATGATTTTCTTAGCTCTTAGAGCCTTATATTATTGTAATGAAATCTTTAAGTAATCGTCTAACGTTAGGCTTTGCCACCGTAAAGGTAATTTTTGTATGCGGACGACAACAAACTCAATATAGTTTGCTCGTAGGCGGACGATGATGAATCCGGTCTATTTGTTCAAATATTTGAAGAAAAAAATTCGGCTGCTAGTGGGACTTGAACCCACGACTACAGAATACCGTCCTGTCGCTCTGTCCAACTAAGCTATAGCAGCCCATACCACTAGGGCCGAATTACTTCCTTCCTTAGCATATGGTTAATGCGATACACAATAAAAACTCCGGTCTATTTCTTTTATAAAAGGTAATAAGAGTTCAAAACTATTCTCTTTTATCTTTACCTACAAGGTGGACAGATAGACAGACGACCTGACCAAGATCGCAAGGGGCTGGATGCGTGCCGCTTCCAACCGGTCCTTGTGTCGATCAATGGGGGAGGCATATGTCCAGCAGTGGACGTCTTATGGCTGTCATCATGATTATGTCCTTTATCGTTTGGCTACAATGTTCTATTTGATTAAATCTACTTTACGTTTTTAACCATAAATGTTAAACCCAAGATGTATGTAAATAGTCTGATATTTTTATCATTGGTATTATTCTAAATTCCAGACGTAGTGGTCGCAACAGAGGTATGGAGGGGGGAAGCGGTGTGGTTTACCGGGTGGTAGGTCGAACAAGGAGCAAGGCTGACTGCGGCCAGCAGACCGAGCGACAGCCACCAGCTCCTGCAGGTCGGCAGGACACTACCTGGAAGAAATATACCGACTCACCTGGAGTCGGAGCACCTGTAAGAAAAATCATTTTTCTCATCTTTATCATAACATCGTTTATCAACTCACCGTTATTCGGATTTCTTTGATAATTTACGTCATCACTTACGTCTAGAAGCCACGTTCTTGTGTGAACAAACACACATAAGATCTGTGTATATACATAGTACAGGCTGTGCCTAGTTTGGGACCTAAAGACCTTGTGTGAATGTTGATAAATAAAATAAAATATCCCAGAAAGAAAGTTGGATTTATAATACTATTCAGTGTAGTGGGGTGTATTAAATTGTAATGTAACTAACCGACTAGGACTCACGTGGTAAACACTGGAAAATTACTCTCCGACCAGTTTCGATCTTTTTTGCAGTTCTTCAACTGGGAGCTATGATCGTACCAGGCGGCGGGCGCGAGCCTTAGCACGTAATTCATCTAGTATGTGTATTATATATTTATAAATGTACCATACAGACTCAGCCTGCGCCAGCGCCCCCTAGTCCATCCCATGGGCGCAAAGGCGATCGCGAGCGGCGAACGGGACACCATTCTCCTCAACACCACAAAAGGGAGAAACTAACTGCTGCACAGCAGCTGGGGATTGCACCTCATCCGCAGGTATCTGAGAAATAAATAACTACGTAGGTAGACGTTCTATTCCAACAAGTTATTCATACATTTTAAACATTTTCTATAACATGCAGTCTTATCGTTTAAGACAGATGATTGCGACTGTCAGTGATTTATGAATTATGATTCATTAGATACACTTGATCGAAGGTTGCTTTACCATTACATTCTTCTTAAATTTTTTCTGGGAGTGGCCAATGGCTCCTGAAACACAGTCCCACTAGTTCAGGAGTCTTTGGGTTCACTATTTGTTTGTACACGAATTATGTCAATAAAGTATTTTTGTATTTGTATTTTGTATTATGCTGTTAGTTTGAATATAATGTAGTTTATATAAATTATTATAGTAACTACATAGAAATGTGCTATTGCTCTGTATTAAAAATTAACTAAGCTAAAGTAAGCGTTGTATTAGAATGGATTTTAACGGCTATATCGAAAAAAAAAACTTATTTCTGGTTTATTTTACTGTTTCAGTATGCTGCTAATTCTAGTCAACACTCATCAAGAAGTGGAGCACAGCAGGTAACTAAACTGGTTATAATAACCTACCTATTTTGACTTAATCATAGCGACAGATCATATAGATAGGTACACCCAGATATCGCAAGTTGTCCGGTAGGTATTGCATTAAGATATCTCCAAGCTTCTCAAAATACTTAATTAAGATCTAACTCTGCATGGTGTAGGGTATTTTCGCGTACTCGCCTGGCTAGCTACCACCCTCAAGTTTGAGGGTTGTAGCTAGCTAAAACTGTCCCCAAACACTTAGTGTGTTCAGGCAACAGTCCTTGGGAGCTAGTGAGCATTCTAGGTGATAACATCTTCGACCAAATCTTCACTGACCATCAAGTAAGATAGTGGTCAAACGCCATATCTATTCAGTATTAAAAAAAAACCTACTTATACGCATTAGATTAGGATTCGATACAAATAACTTTTTATTATGTGCTGATGCTGCGCTATGCCCACTCTACATGATGCTGTGGTGGCTAGTGGGTGACTCCCACTCTCCCCCATCGTCGCTTAACATCAGGTGAGACAGTGGTCAAACGCAAGCTTATAATCTTTAAAAAAAAAAAAAGAAGCTTAAGTGATTCAAATTTATATTTATTTATGTCATTAAGTATGCATAGCACATTTTATGCCTGTAACTCGTTATGCGTTATAGAATAAATCATAGAACCAAATATTAAATAAATAATATTAAATTATAATAATGCTATCATCTGAATTAGTCTGTAAAAACCTGTTAGCAAAAAAAACTATTCTTCTTCTCACACTTTGCTTGCGTGCTCTGTCTTAGACCATGTCATCACTTAACATCAAGTGGGACAGTTTTCAAACGCAATCTTAAAATATTAACAAACGTCTTAGTAATTTTACGTATCACGACAAAATTGAAAATGTTTCAATCCGATCTGCTTCAGTTCAGGTAACCAAAAAAATGGTGCGCTTTTAGGAGTATGACGACTAAATGCGCCTAATTTTACCAACAACCTCCTGACTGTGCATGGTAATATTACGATGTTTATAAAGTACTAAGCCCGATACAATTATATTTTATTGTCTTCTTTATTATCAATTATGTCTTCTCGTGACCAAGACCAATGCAACTTGATCGAAACGTCGAGGTAAATAAATTACTAAATGTTTTTCTCGCGATCAAGCCCCGTTTGATTTAAGAACAATGTGTTCGAATCGCGAAAGTTTAAAAATTACAATTATATTTTAGCTCCAATCGCCCAGTGGTGCGCAATCGAGACCTTCTAGTGTATCCAGTGGCGGGAATGGAAGTAGCTGTTCATCGAGCAAAGCAAAAGTTCCTCAAAGTTTTGGATACGTGAAGAGGCAAAATGGCGTTCAGCAGCCTGCGCCGCAAACAAATGGCCCCCCACAACAACATGGTCAAGGACACAGTGAGTTTCAATTATGCCTAAGCGTTTGGGTTAGGTACCTACCTACATTTTCAATGAAAAATGTTAACAAAAAAATGAAGCCGACATCAACAGTCAAAAGTGTGAAATAACTTGTTCAAGTCGATACCGTCGGTGATTGTTCTACGTAGTTTGTATGTGTTCTTACTAACTATGTAGAACAATCACCATCTACTTATGTGTACTTCGACATGCGTGCAAATTGCGGGAAAATAGTAGTAGTTAACTAAACATAAGTAAAAGTATTAAGCATATGAGAAAATTTTCTGAAAGTTTAACAGGATATAGGTGTAGTGTGAAGCAGTTTTGAGCATTTGAAAAATTTGCGTAAAATGCTGCTGTAGATTTTTTTATTAAATACCTATATTTGTATAGAATTCTAATGAGGTTTTTGACTCAGTGAGGAAATCGACAACGCCATCAGGCAGCACTGCTTGAACATTTTTAAACGCAGTATAATAATCTCTTTGATGTTGAAATAAAAAAGTATAATAATAGAACGGACTCGCTTCGCTAAATCAAATTATTAACGAATAAAAAAGTAAGTAATAAAGTAAGAAATACTTAATTTATTGTTATGCGCGTTATATTTATTGGGTGTGCGCCGCTTCTAACCGGTTCGGAAATCCATAGAGGAGAATATGTATCCAGCAGTGGACGTCCTATGGTTGAGATGATGATGATGATGATGAATTTATTGTTATTACAGGTGGAAGAACGGCTCAGGTATCTGCGGTTCCTAGAACCAAAGTAAAAGTTTCTGGCGGTACCCAAACTTGCACTCAAGATCTGCAAAATCTGCAAATACACAGTAAGTATATTATCATTCAATAATATGAAAAAAAAACAATTTCGATAATGTTTATTCCTTCATATTTTCTTTGCGTATACCTTACCTACAAAATATTAATTACACAAAAGATATTAATTAGTAAACAATAAAAAATAGTAGTTTATGAAACTGTATCATAATAAGGGTTCTTAAAACACGATTTTTTTAGAACATTACACGAGTATTTTAAGACCAAATTATGTGCAGTTTTATACACGACTTTATCTAATCTCTTAAAATAGATAATGACATTTACGTAAAATCACAGCTTAAGTTTACATGTATTTGCTAACGTTTAGCGCCAAAATCCATTTACTGGTCGCGCATGCGTGTTCCGCGGCGTCCACAGACTATGAGTAGAAAAACTGCATTGCAACATCCTTGGTCTAACTGAAGTTGTATCATAATGGTATAAAAGTTAACATTTCGATACAGTTGTCATAGAAGAGCTGTATCGATATGTTAACTTTTTAAATTTATTTCGATATATTGTCTATTAAAGACTGTCATTCAAGTTCTGTTTTGGATATTTTCATCTTTACATTTCAGTATGAGATAAAACATATTTAAGGCCAGGTACAATAGGTCCTATAGGCCCTATCTCTTACAACTAACTTTTGCAGATTTTTATGCTCATATAATTATTATAAACTAGGCAAGTAAATGTCGATTAGAATGTATGTATACACAAGAAGAATATAATTTGTATAGTAGGTACCTTGACCCATTATATGTAATAATTAACATTGTAGATCTTAACGAAACATTGTTGTATTTCAGAGAATGGAATTGGTCCAAAGTCTTTCTCCCTTGGTGGTACGGCGGCCGCACAATTATCTGCGTCAGTCAGAGAAAGACTGCTGGGTTCCCAGTCACTACCTAAGCCTGGCACCCATGAGTTTGCTGCATTATTCCATCATCATAGGTAACTGAGCCTTTCATACCCACTTCACTCCATCTTTATCTTTACTATAATATACAAATGAATCGTTGAGTGTGTTGCTAAACGCAAATCTCGAGAACAACTGAACCGATTTCGCTAATTCTTATTTTATAGTATTCCTCGAAGACCAAGGATGGTTTACGGAGAGAAAAATTTTGAAAAAGCCTGAAAATGTCTATAAATAACACTTTTCTATATTCCCATACAAAAGATTCGTAATAATACTTAAAAGTCAATTTGAACTTTAATACCATACTATTAAGTTTTAGTGTTAGTGGAGAAGTTCCGGGAAGGGAAAACAATTGAGTGACGTTAGTATAAATATCGAATAGTATAATAATCGACTGTTAGGCGGTACGAAGTTCGCCGGGTCAGCTAACATATAATAATCCTACTGTACGTATGTATGTCACTGAACTCCTCCTAAACGGCTGGACCGAATTTAATGAATTTTTTTGTATGCGTTTGGGTGGCGCCCTGGATGGTTTAGATTCACAAAACAAAAAAATCAAATAAATTTCACCTGGCACTGCATGCAGGACAACGTCTGTCGACCGCTAGTAAGAAATAAAATTGTAAGTTGGCATGATAGGTACATGTCAATTGGATGTTAGTTGGTTAGAGGTGGCAATGGTCCTAACCATTACCACCTCTAATCTCAATAAGTCAGCATCTACTGAAACTAAACTAAATATGCTAGCCCCGTGGTACACATTTAATATTTCTACTTAGGTAACTGACTAAGAGAAAATATGTGCTACACAGCTGACAAAAAACCTGGTTTAAGCGTGTTTTGTTCTAAGACTTATCATCACATGAGAAAATTTTAATAGGCTACTCATATAAGCCAACATATTTGTCTTCTAGGCATGAATTCATAATGTTGCTAACTTATTACTAAACATCCTTTCTCATTTTTGTAAATAAGAATAGAACAAATGTAATAGAAAGACCTCTACAAATCTGTTACCCTAAACAGATTAGAAACTTTTATAAATAGCCAAAGCTTGAGATCACTAACAGACGGGCATGTACGAGGAATTTGATGAACGTAAGGAAAGCAACAGATATACTACAATCATAGCAAGTGGAAGTCTGTGATCTCTGCTTACCCCTGCGGGAAACAGATCTAACGTAATGTATATGTTCTTAGGGTGTTTGTAAAATCTGAATTAACTAATGATATTTGAGATAAACATCTAAGAATATGTGCCCGAGGAAAGTGAGTGACCATAATAATAATAATTTTTTTTCTGATTTAGTGATTAAGACTTATGTATAGTTAGTTCTTAGTAATTTATCATCATGTTCATGATGTTACCAATTATAACAATGGTCATGAAATTAACAATTTGTCCTTGACATTCATGTAGTTTAGACTATTATTATGCGGCTGAAACTCTTAATCATTCCCAATTAGTAAGAAAGACAGCAATATAAATAATATGTCTGTCCTTAGTAAATGACTGTTAGCTTGTTGAAATGGCTCTAAGTATGTGAGCTGTGCTAGACATGACTCTGCATTAGAAATACAAGAGAGGCACATATATAATAATATTATCTCATAACATTCGATTAGTTGCAGTTCGATTGGTGGCAGTTGTTTCACTAATAGGTAATAAGTGTCAGACATGGGCCCGTGAAAATGCCAAAAGTTAAGCTTCATAACTACACTTACAGTTACTAGAAAATATTTTTACTTTTGAATCTAAAGGCCACAATTTTCTCAATGAAATAAGAAAATATTTTATTATTTTATATTAAATCTGTCATGTTGTTTTAAGCCACTACAATGTTAATGCAAAAGCAATGGAATCACAGTTACAGGATAACACTAAATATAAAAAAAACATTTACCTCACTACACTACTAAACCTATGAATAAATAAAAAAACACATAAATCTAAAATCCATCAAAAAGCCATCACAATTATACTCATATTGGAAAACAATTACTCAATAAAAAAGTACACAATAAATTGTGTAGAAAGCCTATCAAGTAGTTAGTAAATAGTCGATAATTAAAAAAATATATTTAGGTTGTTATTCTTTATCATGCCTGAACAGTATTAACTTACATTGAATATTTAAATAACTTATCGAGAGCTATGATAATGTTGTATGCTAAACAGGACATACAGATATATTCCTTGTTCAAATAATCTAATATGAGCCAACATTTATATCGTTATGTTTTATTTACTGTTCTTAATAAAAGAAGTCCTATTGTCCTTATTCATTGATAAAACTAATGTTAATATTGACTTGGCACTTGATCCGGCTCTGCAAATAAATGTGCTGGACAGCAATTACATTAATAAACAGTATGATGGCATAAACTGTGCAGTACAGACGTTTGATCATGAATGACGTTTTAGTGTAAAAGTTTGGTAGTTATATCAAGAAATGTTTGGGATGGCAAATACATTCAGGTAGGTTGATATTTTATTCCGATAAGGCCATGAATTATGACAAGTGAGCAAACAGGAATATTCATATCTATGATATCAGTGTTTATTTATTTATTTTATCTACTATCATCATGGGAACTTTCGACTCAGTTACATTTTGCTTTCTGTGCGGTATACTCAGTTACGGTTTTATTATGTAGGTATTGATAAAGCTTTATTTATTATTTTTATTTTATTACATTGTGACACTGTTTGTACATTCGTGCTCATACTTTTAGTGATTGTCAAATTCTAGGTAAGTAGGCGTCTTATACAAATGTGGTTGATGATAAGTTGATATCTTATGAAAGGTTTCATGAATTTTTAAAGTTACATGCTTAGGTACTCATAAATGAGTTAACATCATCATTGGGAAATTTTGCAATGTATTTTATTTATTTTCTTTGCCCTATGTTATATATTAAAAATACAGTAATTTTAATGGAGATAGGAGAGAGAGAGAGATAGAGGAAAGATGATATATTAAGAAGGGCTATAGATTTTTAAAGGTTAGGTTTCAATGTCAAGAAACTGGAATGTTAAGAAGATCCTGAAAGAATGCATGTTCATTTGAAAAATATAAAATTTAAAATAATAATTAAAATTTTAAATGATAGACGTTCGGTTGCTAAATTACTTCTACTCTTAATTCAGCCTCAGACTGTAAAATCTGTACGTATGGCAGCTGGAATTTATGTTAGAAATGCACTGAAGGTTTAATTATTTGTATCACGATCTTCAGACATATCTCCCTTAATTAGAGACAATATATCGATTTCCTCTCGTAATGCGATAATATTTGTCCATCAACAAATAATTACTTATTTCTTGTGCTTGGAGATTTGGTTCAGTGCCTTCACGCTCACAGCAACTTCCGAGTGAAATTCGTCTTAACATGTTTTATTTACAACAACTACAACAATTTACAAAAGATTCAAACAATTTACTATTATATTACATTACACGATGTATTTTCTTACTGTGTCGGGTTGCTCACTGATGCCAGTATTAAACCCGTCTATTTATAGACGGGCTTAAAACTGGCATCATGTATCGTTAATTATATCGATATATCGAAAATACATCATGTATCGTGAACTCTAACGATATATCGAAAATACATCATGTATCGTGAACTATGTCGATATATCGAAAATACATCATGTATCGTGAACTATATCGATATATCGAAAATACATAATGTGTCGTGAACTATATTATCGATATATCGAAAATACATCATGTATCGTGAACTATATCGATATATCGAAAATACGTAATGTGTCGTGAACTATATTATCGATATATCGAAAATACATCATGTATCGTGAACTATGTCGATATATCGAAAATACATCATGTATCGTGAACTATATCGATATATCGAAAATACATAATGTGTCGTGAACTATATTATCGATATATCGAAAATACATCATGTATCGTGAACTATATCGATATATCGAAAATACATCATGTATCGTCTAATGTAATTAAGTAGTAAATTGTTTGAATCTAGTATTTATTTATTTACTTGTTTCAGACCTAGTCCACGAGGCGGGATGAAGATAAGCGACGGTAGTCTCTCTGATACTCAGACATATTCTGAAGTCAAGTCTGACTATGGAATACCGTACGCTCCATGGCTAAGGCACAGGTATTTTGTACATAAAATGATCAATTAGTCTTTATGTGGTTGGGTGTTGAATGTTCATTGGTATGAATGTACATTAATTAAAAATATGTTTACTCATAACATCGTCATGATCATTGGCATATCTTCTAATCATTCTGTGTACCCTGCATACTTGCGCGTTTCTAATGCCTTAATTTATACACTATGCCTCTACCCTGTATTGTGTGCATTGTCTGTTTTAAAATCATTAGCTTCTGAGTCCCTTTTTCAATGGCCAGTTGTAATTACTAATGAGTATAAAACCACTCAATTATACCAATATCTACTGTGAAAGTGTATAAAAACAATAGACGTGATTGATGACAATACATTTTACAGAAATGTACTTATCTAATTTTGCTGTGTAGTTGGGGTATCTCTTATGACAATGTTGTTTCTATCCTATACTACATTCACAATATAATATACAATATATATAATATATAGTAGTAAGCAACTACTACAACTTGTATGCGTTTTAGTTGGAGATGGTATTCTTTTAACAATAAATACAATAATTTTGCACCAGCAAAATATTGCATACATTCATATTGAGTATTTATTTTTTCATTCTTTAGTTATTATCATTAGTGCTAAAAAAAGAAAAAAATATCGTTATTTATGATTAAAAAATCAATGTTATTTATTTACACAATAAACGAGAATGCAAAAAAAATGTTAAATTGCTGCCGCAACGAAAATAATTTGGATAAACATATGTTCGCTTATCAGCATACTAAATGTTCAGAAAAGGTCAAAGCACTCTCATAATAAAGCTGGTGTGTCTTTTTTATGGTAAACTATACTGTTAAAGCACCCGAAGTGAGAAGAGAATGCTAACTACAGCTGGCCAGCACCCTTCATCACGTGTCCCCATTTCAGCAATACATATTCAGCCAGCGGTCGGCTGTCGGAGGGCGAGTCGATGGAGTCGCTAACGTCGCTGCATTCTGCGCAGGCGCACAACCACACATCCTCACCTAATTCTCATCATCGCAGCTCACTCACACACAATAAGCTCATCATGCATCGGGACGCACAGGGCTCGAGATTGAACCGGAGTAACAGCATTAGGTAGGTCTTCACCTTCTCCAATGTGAACTGGACATCGCTGAACATCGCTAAAGACGCAAGATGTATGTCTTGCTCAAACTGTAACTTTACCGGTTCTTTAAGCGAACCCTGAAAGGACTCCTTGTGGGTGTAGTGTGCGTGCGCTCTAATGATAAATTCAAGTTTTGTTACGTTGTGGTTCATACGGGAGGAATGCTCATACCATAGTACATAGTTTAGATTGGTAATCTATAGACCTACTAGATGGCGCTGGTTTCGAATGTTATCCAAGCGTTTTGTAGTGATATTTAGATGATGGATGTATACTGAACTAACCTATGTAGATAATATTGAACGTAAAACCTTTTTAAGGAAAAATAAATAACAGCTTCTCAAATGTTACTTACTTACCTACTTAGAGAATAATCTGTCTTTATACACAGACTTGGACGATCCGCACAGCCCGTTTCGAATGGTGTTTTTTCATATACAGATTACATGTTGAAAGTTCTTTGACAGAGACCACTGGCAATGGTAATAGCTTTTCATAAAGCGGGGCCATATAATTGTGAGCCATTCATTCCATTTTTAAAATATGTCCGCGCCGCCGCGTAGGATTAGCGGTACACTTTTCTAAAATTATTTGTAAATGATTTTGATATCAATGTTGTACACTATTGTAATCAAATCAATTCTTTCCTTGCCAATAATAAATTTGACTACACGAAACCTTCACATAATCATTTATTTTCTAAATTCATAAACAATGCCAATTGATATCCGTTTCCCATCTTGCTTAGACTTTGCTACTTCTAAATTGATTCGACCATTTGTTTAGTCTTCTCTATCATGATTAATAAATATTTTCTGTCTAGGGAATTCATTATTCTACAACGCTCCCATTGAATTTATTCATCTATGTTATAAATATACTCACAACATCCATATCCATTATATAATAATAATATTAATATGTATTTATTATTGTATTTAACACTATGTAAAGTATTGAATGTTACATTTTTAGCTACCTGAGAGATAGGACATTTCCAAGGTATGCCACAGGAGTTGAATATTGTATGTTTGGCTTCAATGTGGCACGCTTCACTTTTAAACCTATTAGTATGCATGAATGCACGGCTTTATTTTATTTAGTCTTTTGAAAACCATTTTTTTTTTTTCTAACGGACTAATGCTGTTTGCCTCTACCGGCATTTACAGCTTCACCGGAGGGTCCTTTGAAAACCATCATTGCTAAGTATATTTGTATCATTTACATTATAAATCATAAAAGTTTTACGGTTTATTACATTGACATCATGCTAGGTGGAACGAATCTGTTTAAATTTTGGAAATAAAAAATTCGGATACCACGGGATTCTGTTCTATTAATAGTTCATACAATTGAAGGTAGATGGCGCTAAGAAAAACATCCCCTCATAAATATGTATTGGAAGGAATAAATTCGGCGGTTAGTGGAGTACTACTATAGCTTAGATGACAAAAGCGACAAAACGGTATTCTGTAGTCGTGGGATCAAATCCCGCTAGCCGCCCGCCGAATGTTTTCCTTCATTTGAACGTAATATAAATCATTTTTATAATATTTATATCTACACATTTTAAAATTATTATGATGCAAATCTAAAATAAGATGTTATGCACAACTTTATTCTTAATATTATGCGTTATGTGAGTTGTCTTCGGTTATTGTTAAGTAGATTGGAAGTGTTCAATAAATAGTAAGTAAAAGTGAATCAATATAAACTGGGTGACTGAGTTGAATTCCCATTCTTATATAAAGAAAAAAAAGTATGATAGGATATTTTTTATGGAATAAACATTTAAAAATAGAAAGCTCGTGGTGGTACCGTAGGTGCCGTGGTGGTACCGGCCTAGTATAGTACTCCCCTATCTCTTCCCGTGGGTGCTGTAAGAGTCGGCTAAGGGATCACGTACCAGATGATGGGCAGTAGCGCATTCAGAAATCATACTGCGCTCGCCAACCCGCCTGCCAAGCGTGGCGAGTATTGGCAAATCCCCCCTTCATGGGGGAGGGATATGTCTATCCGTGGACGTCTTATGGCTGAGATGATGACACTTTCATCTGTTAAGTCCTGTTTCTGTTGTACCGATATTTAATATATTTTTTGTAACTATTTACCAAAGTTTTAGTTAAAAAAGTAATAATTTTCATTCAGCTACTAGTAGTGCACTTTCCAGCACTACTTTTCTTACAGCCGTACTTTACACAGCCTAAGACAGTATATTGCCTGCATATTTTGTCAAGTTTTTTTTATTGATTACTTATTTATTTCAATTATTCGAAATAGAACGAGCTCTGTGAAATATTGGCATTTTTGTTTCATAGAATACAAATTGTCATCATCATCTCAGGACGTCCACAGCTGGACATATGCCTCCCCTAAAATTCAAATACGTTTTTAAGTTAAAGTTAAGGTAAACACTAAATTTTTTTTTTTTTTTTTTATTTTTTTTAAAGATTATAAGCTTGCGTTTGACCACTGTCAAATAAAAACTAAAGATTAACTTTGTATATATTTGTGGTACAATTTTTATATTTGGGATTGCCTTCAAGGGTTTGCCTTCAGCAACATTTTTGTTGGCATCACCGGTGAGTCCAATTTGGAGAGGCCAGATTATAATCTGTTTAACTCGAATGCTTACTCGTTTATTTTCGTAGGTTTTTTTTAAATAATTGTTTTTATTTATTGAACACTCCAATAAAAATACGTGTAAATGGCGAAATCGTTTATAATATTATATTTACATCCACACTTAATTTGTATTTGACCTTTTAATTGGGTTTCAATATCAGCTGCGCTTACAAATGAGAACTTGCAAACATGGAGGTTGTCTGCATACAAATAGACGCGAGAGATATCGGTATCAGCAATGAGAGTCAAGAGGCTTTTTTTCATACACACGCTAAAATGTTTTGTGTCATGTCGTAATGTGTTCCAAGGCTTTTTTTACAACCCAGTATTAAAATTTACTATGTAAATTACAAAACAGTCAGTGTTTCAAAGGCTACAATTTAGTCACTGACTTAAATAGAGGTCAATTTAAACGCTGGTTCGATTCCCACTAATAGCTTGAGCTTCCAGTGAAGGTAACACCCTAATTAATTTTCAGCATGGTTTTAGGGTACTTTTGAGTACCCGCCTGGCCAGCTACCACCCTCAAGTTTAAAAAGCTTTCACCAAACATTAAGTGTGTCCAGACAGCGGTCTTTGACAGCCAGTAAACATTATATATAGGTCTAGCGTGATAACATCATTGACAACATCGTAACTTACCATCAAGTGAGATACTGGTGAAACGCTAGATCAATAAAGTAAATAGATCGAATAGGTCAAACTCGTCTTCGTTCATTCATTGTTGAAATTATTGTAAAAAAGTCTAATCTAGTCGTATGTCATGCAGATATCAAAGCTTTTATTTGTTTCTGGATGTTAGTAACAGTTTAAATTTATAATAATTTTGGTGAAGACGATATCTTCCAATACATACAAAAGTCAAATTATTTTCTTGACATGCTGTTTATTGGGTTGTGAAAAAAGGCTTCTTTGTAAATTACCAAGTCATTATGTCTTTTTATTGGGAAATCTATTTCCAGGTCAACGAAGTCGGAAAAACTGTACCCGTCGATGCTGCAAAGATCTTCGGAGAGCGACTACGAGCCATATTACTGTTTACCAGTACAATATGGACCAGCTGGTCAAGGTATTTTTTCGGTCACTTTTTCACTTAACTTGTTTTCTTGATCGAATTTCCATTATAGAAATCTGTTATGGTTCTAGCATTTGACCAGTATCTTACTTGATATGCAAAAAAGATGTGGTTGTGTTTATCAAATTCAAGAAACTCCCAGTTATAAATAAATAAATAAGTTGTTTATTGCAAACAGTTTTCTAACATACAGTAACTTACAAAAGCTCATTTCAAGGTAGACATACAACTCTTAGGGTTCCAGCATATCCAGTAATTTGGTTAGAAAAGAGCATCATGGATCCTCAAATTAAAAGCACATACATACTACCGTAAAGAACCGTAAGAATAACAAAATACCCTTATAAGGTTATTAAAAAGAAATCTATAATTGCCGCGTAATTTTCTGTTAGTGACAATTATGATGCTATGGTTTTCATTGCGATGGTATCCTCGCCAAAAGCTCAGCTCAAAATGCGGTTCAATCCATATTGTGTAATATGCATCATTTTCTTTAGGTCTAAATTATGGTGTGTCCGAGCCACCGTCGCCTTCTCCAAGATCCGCGCTGAGCCCGACGCACCAGCCCGGCAATGTAATGCACACACCGAGACATTCTCATCACTATCCGAAGAAAAATGATGATGGTAAGAAAACAATGCAATACAATCGAAATTTAAATTAAACTATTATTATAATTATTAAATTCAAACTTTAGATTATGAAATGAAACCAGAGGGCGTGTCCCCCCTATTTATTGACTTGAAACAATATCTTGGCCTATCTGAAATGTTAAAATCGGTCTCCGATTATTTGGTGGTGGGCCTTGGGCTATCATCGCTTTGGACTACGTCACTCCAGGATATAATTTTCTAGCACCTTTCGCTCAGTAATTTCTGTACCGAAAGTGCCGTAAACAGATTTATACATATCTCTAGTAGTGACATTGACGAAGTGAAATTATTGTAAGGATGTGACTTATCATTAACATGCGCAATTAAAAAATTGAGCAGGTAAAAAATGTAAAAATTATATACAGATGCATAGACAAACACGTAAAACCTATAACAGCCTTCTCTTTGCATCGGGGATTAAAAAGCATACAGTGAAACAGAATTATGTAATCTATGACTTTTATGGTTTATTTCATTAGATGCTATTTGAAGGAAAAAAAATTGGTTGCCTGTAAAGTCGGTATACGGGCGAAAGTTTTACGTGACAACGACTTTGAGTGCCTTTCACTTTTTATGTCTGTCTCTCTCGCTCTTAGGCGGGCTAACCATGCCCGAGTGGAAGGGACGCGTGCCTCTCACTCGCTCTCATTGTGAGCGCATAACGTGAGCGGAGCGTAACGCAGTTTCTTGAAGTGTCACCCGGCAAACCAATTTATAAGACGTTGTCACGTCAAAATGTTCATGCGATAAACCATATAACTCTTAGAATAAGAGTGTGCCTTAGCTTGATACGATATCTACTGTAATGTTGGTCTATCAGTACTGTTAGTAGTTCATACAATTAAAGGTAGGTGGCGCTAAGAAGAACATCTCCTCAATTAATGTTAAAGGAAGGAAGAAATTCGGATTCTAGTGGAGTGGCTGCTATAGCTTAGATGGACAAAGAGACAAGACGGTATTCTGTTATCGTGGTTTCAAGTCAAATTAGCAGCCGATTTTTTTCCTTTAAAAATAATTTTAACATATGTTATCTAATGACTAATCTATATGTACCTGAACTATACATAGAACGGCTGCGTAACAAGAGAACTCGTGATGCACGTCAAATCAGTTTATAATTTGACCAATAACCTCGACCAAACTATATCCTATCCTATTTCCCACATGGATTCAATAATCGTCTATCTGTCACATAAAATTTAATGAAGTGTCCTACATTCCGTTTGAAACATATGCTTCAACCGCACTGGATATAACAACCGCAAACATGTGGCATGCATTGCCTGCACTCAGTGACATTAAATATCACTAATGTATGAGAATTAAGGCAGAAGAATTCCATATCATAAATAATAAGCCCGAAGTACGCATTAACAAAAACATAATTGGACCACGAATTGTTTTCACATACGCACATTGGCCGTGATTATTTAATGCAAGGTGTCGCATTTTTCTTCTGAATTTTGGTTCTCAATTTGTTCATTGAACATACATATTTTATATGCACGCTTATTTCCCGTTGGGGTGGGCAGAGACTACAGCCTTCCAATTGTTCCGATCCTTACACACTATCTTCGCTTCATGCCACGCTTCACGCCTATTAAGCTTTTTATACAAACGTGTCGGTTTAGAGTTTATTGAACTTGAAGATGTTTTCACATAACATTGTAAATATCTGGAAAGAAAGAACCACCCGTGTTTTATATGGCATTATATGCTCTTAAAACGATATTTGTATCTTATTATATCTGCTGTGCTTAAAAATACAGACTTCATATAACAACGAAATACCTATATAATGAAAATATGGTTTTGGCTGTAGGTCACATGTCTGGAAGATATCGCTTTAAGCGATGTCAGAAAAATCAGACATGGATTTTAATTAAAGAGGTGCCTAGGTTCTTTATGAATGACCTTAAAATAACTCAAGTAATACTTATTCCATAACACTGAACAGTTTCTTTGGTCGGGATCTTTTTATTTTCCAGTTTCTTTATTAGATTTTAATGACTGATATCAGGAAAATCGTATAGTCGATAAAGTTTTAATCGCGAAGCGTAGCTAGTATTTTATAATTAATTATAGCAATGTGCAACTTAACAGCTGTGTCTCAGAGTGATCAACCCAGAGGATGGTCGCTTACATCTGCGCTATTAACTGGGTCACACTATAACTGTCGTGGCCAAGCAATATTTATAACCGTTTTCAAAAAAACGAGGAGATTCTCGATTCGACTGTATTTTTCTTTTTCATATTTGTTACCTCAGAACTTTCGACTGGGTCAACCGATTTTGATGATACTTTTTTTATTTGGAAGCTGGTTCTTTCGAGGTGTGGTCGCATCTATAAATTTCATTAAAATCGGTCAAGCGGTTTTTTAGTTACACTCCAATAACTGAATGATTCCGTGAGTAGCAAGGACACTGAAAACGGCGATAAAAAAAATTACCAAAGAATGGAACCGACTTCAATACTCAAGTGTGTAATAACTTATCGAAGTCGGTACCATGCGCGCGCAAGTTATTTCACAATTTTGAGTGTTAAAGTGGGTTCCATTTTTTGGTAACTTTTTTAAAAATATTATAGTGCTCAGTGACAATGTGGTCAAA
Organism: Apeira syringaria; assembly: GCA_934044485.1. Taxonomy (NCBI): domain Eukaryota; kingdom Metazoa; phylum Arthropoda; class Insecta; order Lepidoptera; family Geometridae; genus Apeira; species Apeira syringaria. The sequence goes on from OW203662.1 coordinate 3,210,051, forward strand.
GGTAGAATCACTCAAGACCCTAATATACTCAACGGCACTCTAAGACGACTGCCTGAGCACACTATGTCCTTGTTGACAACATTAATATATTTTAGAAAAGGTTCTACTGGAACTTCCAGAATTACATTGGGTATATTAAAATCAGTTCATTTGTTTTTTCAATAATTCGCTAGAATATATTGACATCAGTTTTGTTCATTATACAAATGTCCTTTATACAGTACACGGATCTACGGCTTCTCTGGTATCTACCGCATCGTCTCTTGCTGCTGGTGCGGGCTCCGAAGAAAGACAGGCTCACGAAGTAAGTGGTATAAACATGAAGACAATTTTCACATTATTACACGAATCGATTTTGATATCGATTGTTAAAGGGATGTTCATTCGACGTCTCCAAATAGTTCCCAAGGAACATTTTCGCTTGTGTTCTCTTGTTTCTGCCAGCACGTAGGGGCCTAAGTCTATATACTACTCAATTTGGCAACATGCTCTCAACAAAGGTCTATTCCGACTTAAGAAGTCCGCTATATTAAATTCGTCCATTTGGCACACTTGAACACATGACGCGCTAAATGCCGAGCCCGCTGTCCTCAATTATATAAACTATATAAGTAATTAATAATTATAGCATTATTTTATTTTATATTTATTTGTGTTTGTGTGTTAAAGTTTCATATAGACTTAGATTATATATATTTTATATATTTTTGGAATGTATAGTTTCATTCAACGTTTATTTTAGAGAACTGTTGGCTCAATATCCAATATTTTTTTATTTTTAATATTTATTTGTTATATTTATTAACATTCACACAAGATCTTCAGGTCCCAAACTAGGCAGAGCCTGTACTATGGTAACCTGATGACTGATATATATACTTATATACATATACACACCCAGACACAGGTCAAACAGACATGTTCATGCACACAAATGTTTGACCTGTCCGGGAATCGAACCCGGGACCAGCGGCTCAGAAGGCAGAGTGCTACCAACTGCGCCAACTGGCCAGTCGTCAGTAATTAATAATAGTTTCATTGAACGTTTATTTTAGAGAACTGTTGGCTAAATATCCAATAATACTAGACTCGTAACTCCCTGAATACGAACAAGAAATTAGTAGACTTGACACCTATGTTATGTATTCAGTGGTAATTTACTTGATCGTAGAAAATGCAGGAAGTATACAGAGCGGTAAAACATGCGAATCACCTGAACCGCACCGGTTCCTGATAAAATAAAATATATTAGAAACGGTACACTTATATATTGATATTATGCTAATGTTTTAAACAGCTGCCTTGTGCTAGGCAAGGCAGCTGCAGCAAAATATAAGTACTGCTTTATGACTGTTTTAATTTTGTTAACAGGTTCGAAAACTGAGGAGGGAACTCGCAGACGCCAAAGAAAAAGTACACACGTTAACTACTCAGCTAACAACTAACGTAAGTACGAAATATTATTATGGTACACAAACAAAAAACAATCGCTGTACTAGACTTCCAAAGAGGAGGAGTTTTCTTTCAACGCGTAAACTTTTTAGATTTCTGTCACAATAAAAAGGTATTATATAAAATGGTCCTGTCCGTCCGAACCGATAAATTTTACAGCCTTATCTTCAACGAAAATCACCAAAATGTCAATCAACTGTAGTTGTTTATTTATGTACATCAATTATTATATGACGATAAAGTAAATGTTAAAAGTATTTTAGGGGTAACTTTCATGCAGCCCCATTTAACAATGGAGCTTTAAAAACGTTAAGGCCATTGTGTGGGTTAAAAAAAGTATTAAGTGTTTTAGAAATGAAGGGAATTTTCCAGAGATTTTTTAGTGTCGTGTACAGTTGGTGGTAGGTCGTTAAATTTTTGACTATGTAGCTACGTTAATAGACATAACTAAAACTAAAAATATTGTGCATAATAAGTGATTAAGACACTTAAATATTAATTAGCTCCATATTGCTACTATAATAATGCTTAAGACGCCCTATATGGCTTATCCTAGGGATATGCATCTCAAAAAGTATTACCAAGTGTGTGGTTAACTGCAACAAATAGGCAACCCTGTATGAAATTAAGGCGCGAAGTGCCCTTGGCAAGTTTTTAAATATGACGACTAATAAAAAAGACCTCTTTAACGCATCACTGGTACTTATGTCAGTTGCTTTTAATAGTTATTGACACATTTTGGCATTTTGTTTTGTATATATGTTATGTAAGTATACAATAAGGTATAAGTCAGGTAATATGAACTAAAATCAACAATGTATTATGTAATAAAGTCTTGTAAAATAATTATTTCAATATTTTTGCAATTGTGAAATAGATGATTGAAACTTAGATGTTATTGGATACTTCCAATGTCACAAGAACGAGCTGCGCGTGAGCAGCGCGTATTGTTGTAATATAACACCATCATCGTAGACAAACCAATCTCAAACAACCTTGTAAAGCCGTCAATGTATAACTAAGTACCCAAATGACCCCTTCTATGGAGTATTTATTTAATAGACAACAACAGTTTTAACAGACAACAACGATAACGACTCATTGGAGTCAAAATCTTAGTATAAAGACTAATGTAACAACAAATAGTGTCTGAAAAAGACATTAGTTACTATGTTATATTAACACAAACTTGACTTTTAGGTTAAGCATAATGTCTCTTTTATTTATTTTGAATGAATGAAAGAATTACATCTTCCATACAAATGTAATATATGTATATATATATATATATATATATATATGTGTGTGTGTGTGTATTTATTTTATACATATATAACATTTGTACTGAGACCATTAGAAACCATGACTGGCTGATCTATCAAAACATAATTAACAAAATGAACATAATGCTGCTGGAAATCCATAAATCCTTTTTATATACAGCCTGTAAGCAATGATATTATATGTTTATATGAGGTAGATGTCGCATAAGCGCGCGGAAACTGAGGCGGCGAAATTAAGTCAATTGTAGTAATTTTGATTACGACGCGTATTTCAAGCGCAAGTCTAAACATATATCTATCCTTTTCTATATTAGTTGACCGTATTATATGTCACAGTAAGCATGTTTATGTCGTAAAGGAACAAAATCTGAGCACCGCGCAGTATGAATATACGTCATCTTTCGTAAAACATCATTGCCTGTAAGATAGTAAACATTTCTCAAGTTACCGTGGTTCTCGTGTTTCTTAATCCACTTTCTGCGGTCTACGGAAGGTCTCGGACTCGACACGATACAATTTTACTTTCACTATGACATTTGTCACCAAGGACTATACCGGACTTTTTATTGGATGGATACTGTGAGATGTACTTAGAACTAAGATCAAACGGTTAAGCAACTGTTTCCATTGTTAACATTTGATCAATATGTATATTTGCAACGTGTGAGAAATGGTATTAATGAAATGAATACTGCCATTTCTATAGATTACTAGTAGCGCCCCGCGGCTTCACCCGCGTGGATTACGGTTTTCCCGCTACCTCGAAGTACCCCACGGGTACTATACTTTTTCCGGTTTATAAGTATCCTATCTATGTGTTATACCAATTTTATAACAAATACAACCAAATAATAAATACAGTTGAAAAGCTAGAATTGGGACACTAGTAGCGCCCTGCGGTTTCACACGCGTGGATCACGGCTTTTCCGGTACCTCAATTATCCCACAAGAACTATACTTTTTCCGGGATAAAAGTAGCCTATTTGTTAATCCAGGGCTTAAACTAACTCCATACCAAATTTCATCGAAATCGGTGTAGCCGTTTGAGCGTGAAGAGGCAACAAACATACACACATACACCGCATTTATAATATTAGTAGGAGGATTTATCTCACATCGTGTGCATGACGCACACGATGTGAGATAAATCCTCCTACTTTTCCTTAGTCCTCCTTTTACTTAGTCATTATATAGTAAATGTCATGATGGTACTTTTCAGTACCCGCTTCGCTAACTATCACCTTCAAATTTGACAAACTCGCACCTTGCGCATGGATTAAGGCAGCTGTTTTGAGAGACAGTTAAACTTCTAGGTTTAGCGTGATGGATATTTCAGTTAATTATTATAAATATATAATCTATGGCTCAATATACCTGTAGCAGTATAAACTGGCACAGTTATCCGTGTTCTAGGCATCCTCTCTTGCAAACCGTCATCTGACAATTCTATGGATTTTTTTCTGGAATTTCTTTATGGAATTTCTATTGACTGGTCGGTTGGCGTAGTTGGTAGCACTCTGCCTTCTGAGCCGCTGGTCTGGGGTTCGATTCCCGGACAGGTCAAACATTTGTGTGTATGAACATGTCTGTTTGACCTGTGTCTGGGTGTGTATAATTATGTATATAAGTATATATCAGTCATCATGTTACCATAGTACAGGCTCTGCCTAGTTTGGGACCTAAACCTTGTGTGAATGTTGTCCCATATTTTTTATTTTTTTATGGAATTCAAATGTCCTTTGCTTGTTATGAATTTGTCGCGATCTGTTGAAAGGTTTGCATTTGACATGACTGACTTGAAATCGCGGTTTGGGATAGCTTTGAATTACATTGCCATATTTAAACGAAATGTTTTGCAAATATTTTTAAATTTATGGGTTCGCATCGAACTTGGAAATTATACATATTCACGCCTCTCTCCCGTAGAGGTAGGCAGAGACCACAGCCTTCCAAAATGCCACGACCACGACACACTTCACTTTCGCCTCATCCACACTCATCAGACCTGTTCAAGAGCACTAACACTTTCTTAAAACTTCCATAATCTTCGGAATGTTCGCCTAGGCCTTCCTCTTCCAGTTCTTTCAACTGTCTTCTTCACCGTAATTATATTATATGAAAATCAAAATACTAAAATTACCGAACGGTGCATTTGATTTTGCTCAAATATTTGATAGAGATTGCACAACGATATGGCTTAGTTTTGTATGCTAACAATTCGACTTTTTTTTGTACTGTATAGATCTGGCGATTGACCACTATCTCACTTGATGGTCAGTGACGATTATTGGAAGATGTTATCATGTAGACCTAGAATGCTTACTTGCTCTCAAGGACTGCTGTCTTAACACACTATGTGTTTGGTGATTACATGGGGCGTAAACTCAAATCGCTCGCCTTTTACTTTCCGCGGAGAGCTGCGAGACCCGTTAGTGAGAAGAATCATCATCGCAGCCATAAGACGTCCACTGCTGGACATATGCCTCCCCATATAGGGGGGACTTACCAATACTCGCCACGCTTGGCAGGCGGGTTGGCCAGCGCAGTATGGCTTCCTATCCTCAGAAGGCGCTGCTGCCCACCTCCCGGTACGTGATCCCTTAGCCGACTCTTTCGGCACCCACGTGAAGAGATGGGGGGTACTATTCTAGGCCGGTATCACCACGGCACACGTGAGAAGAATAAACACAATCAATGAATCTGAATCAACGCAGCAAGTGCTTGATACGTCGTGTAGCCTAAATATAATAGCAGAGTACGAGTCAAAGGCGTTCCTTTTTATGTACATAGATCTAACGGACACGAACAGCTCATATGACATATTTGGTGACGTACACCATATCGGCTCGCTGATAAGCCCAAGGATCGTGGAAAGTATCATGAAATGTCACATCTCGGGGTCATCGAATAATGTCGTAGGTCCGTCCGTGAGACACGCGGTCGCCCGCTGCGCTGCCATATCGGGCGTTAAGAATGTGTGCCAAATGCCAACTGTCAGCCACCGTGCGCTATCTCGATAGATGGCCAAGTACAGCGCGATACGGCTTCCGTGAGTAAACAAATGCGTGAGGTGAATCATGCAAGGGACTTTGTTCACTGAAAGCCGCTAGTGGCTAGTGACGGCGATAGAGTGTATATACATTCCTTTAGTTGATGACTCTTCCATTTACTATAGATACAAGGAATAACGATATGTTATTCTAGAACTTTAATCAGTCATTAATCTTTCTTTGTGAATTTTACTACAATTCGTAACTTATTACGAGGTTACTGATATGTTTTCGATTTAGATTGAATAGTAGGAATTATGCTCTGTAAGCTGTAAGGAATCAAAGTATATTAATAACGAAATAATTAGTGATTACTGATACTCCGGATAAATGAGGAATACAGATTTCTGCTTCATTTTAACTAAATCTTGAGTAATTATGGTATGGCGTTCCGCACAGTAACGCTTGGCTCTATGCTTTTATACTAAAACTATTCAATCTACTGTTCCATATACTTTCAATATATATTAAATACATACAATCCTGGAGTCTTCTAGTCGCGAGTGAGTTGGTACCTTCTAGGTTTGCGTGCTAAATCCTAGACAACATCATCACTTAACATCAGGTGAGACAGTTGTCAAACGCAAACTTATAATATTATATAAAAAAAAAAACTTTCTTTACGACATTTTGTCAATTTGTAATATTAATTACAAGATAACTGATATGTTACGCTTTCTTTAGAGATAATTTTTAGAAGCAAGATGTACGTCACGCGATAATCTATTGATCAATACTTTCTCCTGTATCTTGTTTCTCCAGAAGGTCGAATTAAGGTGGGGTTTACCAAAATTTAAAACTTCCGATTAACAATTTGACCGTCGGTCAAACAGTCTTACCAACAAAAAACTGTTTGACCGACGGTTTAATTGATAATCAGAAGTTTAAATTTTGGTGAACTTCACCCTAAGGAGGTTTGTGGAAGAACAAGAGTGATCGACGCGCTACGTTTGCTAGCGTCTTAAAGTTATGATCGCTACTATTTCTTGACTTAGATCTTACTAGTAGCGCACCGCGGTTTCACCCGCGTGGATTACAGTTTTCCCGCTATCTCAATTATCCTACGGGAACTATACTTTTTGCGAGATACATACATGCACACAAACTTTCTAATTTATAATATTAGTAGCTGGTACAGAAATAGACAAAGTGAATTAATAAGGGCAAGTAAAGCAAATGGACATATCGAAGTGGTTCCTATTAGTGCCCTTACTATGAATATTTCATTATGCTTGTGTTTCCGATGCGTTTTAATTTAAAATACACTTTAGTACAAACTTTAACCTCTTGAGATTCAAAGACATTGATGATTCATGAATGTATAAAACACGGGAACTACGCACGTAATAAGTCAGAGGGTTCCAACTATAGTTTTAGACACATTCGGTAGTCTATTTCTAGGAGAATGCGGGGCGCTCGCGGACGCGGTCTCGGTTCACCTAGTACTTCACTTCTCGTGCGTCACTTCTGATAAGTAACTTTGCGACCTTGATCTTGATGATAAGATAGTAATTTCTACGCAAATGCTAAAAAGATATTATATTTAATTTATCCAACGAGTGTCAGATGTTCTTTCCCGACTCTGAAGCAAGGGTTGAACCTACAACACAGCAGGAATGAAATAATACTTTGATCCTACTATGGACAATTTTTTAAATAGATAAGACGACGGAACGAGCAATAGGCCTACAGGATGTTAAGCGGTAACCTCTGCCTACAGATACAAATTGTAAATAACTGCATTGCGCCCATCACCCTAAGACATATAGTTGGTAAGTCTCATGTGTCTGTATTTTCATGCACCGGAAACCATACCCTTCAAACCGGAACACAGTAATGCGAACACTACTTACTGGTGGTAGGAATAGATATGGTGGCAGTACTCTGCCACCATGCCGTACTCTCACCCCGTGAAAAAAATAACTCATTACCTAAGTATGTTTCACCGTCTAGAAAACTCAGACGTCTGCGTGTCCTTAACTTATTTTTATCTTTGTGCACCTATTACTATTATTTTATTGCTTTATTTGTCTAATAATAGTTACATATCACAGATGTTAAAAATTAACAATCTTTGACAAAGGATTCAAGCTGGTTACATATCTTTTATTTTTATTTTTTGTTAACACATTTGTCATTTAACTTCGCTAAGTTAGAATGGTAAAGTGCGTTTCACAAAAGGAGTCCCGCGGCAATCAGTGGAACTAACTGAAACATCGAGTGTAACGATAGCGCTTTAATCTGTTTGCAAAGAAACTAGCGCCACCTCTGAGGAACATATTTCGTGAAATAGACTTTATAAACTTTCGCGAATCAAATTCATATTTGAAATGGATTACCGAGTATTTTCGCGCACATTTAGATATTAAGTTGTTTTTACGTAATGTCATAGAAATAATTGACCAACTTTCAAATGAAAGAGGTCATTACTTAGATAAATTACTCAAATTTTATACTCAACATGCCATATCTAACCATGACTAAGTGCGCTCACTGCTCTATCAAGTATAATCGAGGCGGTGTCTCATCAATCGATCATGTTTAAATATATCTCACAAGTAGGTTTGGTTACATGTACAAAATAAATATTCATTACTGCGGGTAACTAATACCAGCACTACCAATAATTTATGCACACCGATAAAGTACTCGTCGGTGATCGAGTAGAATTCAAATGAAGATGAATGTGCTTGATAATTAAATTAAATACACCATGTCTCATTTTCACACATGTTTTAAGCTGAGTACTTTTTAATTTTATACAGTTTGCGATAATGGCTTCGATGCCGATATGTTGCACTCGCAAGTTGTCAAACATGTCAAAGGACTCACGCTCGTGTCCTAGCGAGTGAATACTTAAAATACGATTATTATCATGTCAAAATTCATGACTCCGATTGCAATGAAAATTTATTTAGTGTACGATTATCGAAACATTATCGGATAAGCCAAATTACTATTGGTGCAGTATGAGCAAAAACAAAGGACGTGATCTCATTCGCAAATCGTTAACTATTTCAAAGTATTCTTGCATTGTCTTTGGAAATGAATACTAAAAAAGTAGGTAAATTATCACGTCAACTTCCTTGACTTCGATTGCAATGCAAATTTATTTAGTGTACGATTATCGAAAGATTATCGGATAAGCCAAATTACTATTGGTGCAGTATGGGCAAAAACAAAGGACGTGATCTTATTCGCAAATCGTCAACTATTTCAAAGTATTCTTGCATTGTCTTTGGAAATGAATACTAAAAAAGTAGGTAAATTATCACGTCAACTTCCTTGACTGCGATTGCAATGCAAACTTATTTAGTGTACGATTATCGAAACATTATCGAATAAGCCAAATTACTATTGGTGCAGTATGGGCAAAAACAAAGGACGTGATCTTATTCGCAAATCGTCAACTATTTCAAAGTATTCTTGCATTGTCTTTGGAAATGAATACTAAAAAAGTATGTAAATTATCACGTCAACTTCCTTGACTTCGATTGCAATGCAAATTTATTTAGTGTACGATTATCGAAACATTATCGGATAAGCCAAATTACTATTGGTGCGGTATGGGCAAAAACAAAGGACGTGATCTCATTCGCAAATCGTCAACTATTTCAAAGTATAGTTGCATTGTCTTTGGAAATGAATACGTAAAAAGTAAGTTTATTATCAATTGATCACGTCAACTTGCTTGACTTTGATTACAATGCAAATTTATTAGGTGTACTATTATCGAAACACTATCGGATAAGATTAATTACTATTGGCGGAGAATGGGCAAAAAGCGGACGAAATCAGTATCCGTTGTTTGTTTGGACATGTAGAGGTTATCGATTTCATTAGTGACTCGTTTTAATTCTTCAACACAAAGGAAACTTCAGGTTTCAAACGATGCCCCGTCTGCGTCATTTAGATGTTTTTGTTCAACTAATACAGTCGACCGGTAAAGCAGCGCCACCATAAATAATTCAAGACGATAGAACAAGCGTCCACCGTTGTTCTTGCGATGCCATTGTGTAGTTTTGGAACGATTGTTGTGCTTTACCCGGCCAATGGCGGCGTTTAGCTCGACTGCATCAATACGTCATTCTTTATAATTCAGGTTTATTTCCGTCTGGACTACTTTTACACCGTTTTAAACGTCGTCTGGATTGATATTTCTTTTGATATTTTGTAATTGATTCAGCACAGCGACTGATGGGAGTAGCGAGACGGCTTTGATCTCATTCGTACGAGTTGTTAAATCGGCACCATCGTATGTCAATATCAGAAGCGTATAAGTGACAACGCGGTTGATAGTTTACATATGGTGGAGTACCAATTGGCCTCAATGGCGATTTAATTTGATGTATTGATCGCATTTGCCCCTTATTGTATCTATATTTGGACCCTATACAGCTACCGTTTGCGACTTTCTTGGCCTGGATATGATTGTATAGAGCAGATATAGAGCTGCTCAGCAGGAAATGATTATGAATTTTACAGCGATGATAGCTCAGCGATTGGGAGCGTTGGCTGTCAAACTGTCGGACACTGCCTCGATCCCTATCAACGGCTTGAGCTTCCGGTGAAGGTAACACCGTTATCAAATTACCAGCATGGTGGTGCGGTATTTTCGAGTATCCGCCTGGCTAGCTATTACCCTCAACTTTCACCAAACACATAGTGCGTTCAGGCTGCTGCCTGCTGTCAGGACTGCTGCCCTTGAGAGCCAGTAAGCATTCGAGACCTAGCGTGATTCCATCTACGACCACATCGTCACTGATAATCAAGTGCGATAGTTGTCAAACGCTAGAGCTATACGGTATAACCAAGTACTCGTCAATAGTTTACACATATGTTATCTCCGATTAATTTATTTAGAGTATTTTTTTATGTAACTATCGATATAATATGAAGATCACACCAAACGACTGTCAAAGTAATATTACTACTAGCGTTTTGACAACGATTTCCCCAACTGTATTAGCCCTCGTGAATAATTCTCAGGAACTGATTATTTCTTCGGGATAAAAGAATCCTATGTTATGTATATCTTGGATCTTACAATGTATCAAAATTTATATAAATTCGTTGTGCTGTTTTAGCGCTGTGCATCCAATTACAAACATACAAATATATAAACATATCTTCCGCAATAAATATAATTAGAACACCCGAGTTTCGATCTCGTGAAACGTAGATCTGAAATTATTTGAAGCGATAATAATGGTGGTTGCTAGTGTCGTTATTCATTTAACAGTCGCTGGTTCTATTGCGATTCGACTTGGGCCCTCAAGTTTGAAAAACAGTCACCAAAAGCACAGTATGTTCAGACGTCCTTGATAGAATATGTGCTTTCACTTTAACCACATAGTCACTCATCATCAAGTGATATTATGTTCAAAAAACATATCATTATAATAAAAAAACGTAGTCCATTATTCCGGAAAGAAGCTAGTGAACTCAGCGATACACATACGTATCGTCACGCTTAGATAATGATTTTTTTGAAACCATCTTCCTGCCACAGGTCTGAAGGTCTATTCTCTCCTGCCTAATTTATTAATTGTATTAGATATGTTATAGTTATCACTATCGATTATGCCAGATTATTTTTTTATCAAGTATGTAAACTCTACTTGTAATGTAGAGTTCTTTCTGATATTTACAAAATCTTACTTTATAATATGTGGTCAACCTTCGTCGAAATGCCGTTACGATATTACCATTTTACCGTTTCCGTACCTTTACGTTATCTAAGTATGTACTTATTATGTTAATTTGACCATTTAATTGCCTTATTACTTTGTTCGATTATGCAATTTGATTTATACTTTACTGTCGTTTATGGAATTAAATGTTATAATATATGTCTTTAAAATGTTACTGTTACTAAGATATATACGATCATGGTGCTTGGAAATGTGCCAAAATATCGAGTCTAAAACATCGTAATATACACGGTAATACCATTTCTAAAGTCAACTCTTAGGACTGTATAATATTTGACTTTTGCTTAGTATGTTCCTTGGCAATCTGCCAACGGAAACAAAGAACTGTGTAAGTCATTGCAGTCTGTGTAAGTAGACAGGTTCGATTTGTTATATACACTTTTTGTGTAATATACTACAGAGTGACTCATTGTATCGATAGTTAATAAACAACGATGCATGTCTTGATTGATTTCAAATGTTCAGTTTCGATTTAATTGGTTACAAGCTCGGGGTGCATCGACCGATTAAATCATCGTTGAAATGTTATTGTGGCTAGTTTAAGTATTGATAGAATTAACGAATACAAAATCGGGTTCCACTAAATTTAATGCTTACTTAGAAATATTAACGTAAATAATATAGATGCTTAGAATTTATCGTGCTTAACATTTGTGTCAGCTTTGTCGGGAATATTAATGATAGGAATATTTTGACCAGTTTATGCATACAATCTCAACCTTTTGTTTGCTTTGTCGATGTTTACACATCTCTTAACCGCGTGTGCGGGAGAGAGACGTTATCAACTGTAACTCGAGCCCGTGGCCCATAAATCGTCCAAAGTGCCCGTTGCGCTTGCGCAACAAGTGTCTCGCGTACGATAATGTCTTCGTCCCTATTTTTGCTCTATCTACAATCATCATGTCATTTATGATCCGGTACACATTTTACTAATTTAGAAGTACCGTTCTTCCCACGATTAAATTGACCTTCAGAATCATGTGGCTTGGCGTCGATTTTGTTACCATCAATTCGTTCCCCACACCCTTAGCACAACCCTCGTCCCTGTCCTGTCTGTAATCAATAATAGTCCCTGTTGCTAGTTTGATCGGTAATCCGGGTTCCTTGTGTTCCGTGACTCGGTTAATACTCGCTGCAGTTGTTCACGAACATGGCACCATCAGTCAAACAAACCGGCCAGTGTGTACTGCGCCTTTTCGGAGGGCGGACGCAGGCTTACTGCGAGGCGACCGCTTGCGCGTTTCTACTACTAACACGACGTTCTTAATAAACAAACTTGTTTGTGAATTAAACTGTGGCTCAAGTGAAAAAGTTTCAGTGTAATACAGTGATAAAGTGTTTCCAAAGCAAAAATCGGTGCCTTTTTGTGGAGCAAATTATTTTGTTGATCTTCATACAGGCAGAACACGTTTGATTGTAGTTTGTTGTTTTGTTACCAAGACATCCGGGTGTAATTCTGTTGTTAGTTCCATATTAAGTCGATAAAAAGATGACTTATATGATAATAGTCCTAGTTTACTCAACGTTTTAGAAAAAAATATGTGTGTAATGAAATTAAAATGTTCATATATGTTTTTTAACTGATAATATATGGTCACGAGTAAAAGAATTGACATCATCGGGATGTTTACCATGTATTTTGTTTGTATCTCTCAAGTATCGTTCGAGCAAATAAAATAAGCATAAATAGTGATAAATATTGTGATAATTATTTTAATTCGCGTAAAATGTTCATGTCTTTGATAGCCATTCAGTTTAACTGAAGCAAAGTTGTGTCTTTTGAAATACTTTTGCATGTATGTACACAGTCAAATCAACACACTATAGAAAAAGTAATGAGTATTCCATACTATTAGATAAATTATTTAATATTCCGTCCCCTTACTCGAGTGTCTCAGTTAGGGAGCAGGTAACTGCGTCCATTTTTTTGCTGCGCTTTGGAGCTCCCCTTTATGTTCTAGCAGGTCCAGGCCGAATCCCGGAACAATTGTTGTACCTTTTGTACAAAAAGTATTGTAAGTTGTTACCTTGTCACAGTCGCTTTACACTGTTTTGTATACAGCATCATTACTGACAGGAAATGTAAACTAAACATAAATGTAGATATTTTTTATCTTCTTTGAAGTCACAATGTGGAGAAAGGTCTGATTCGAAAAAATAAATACAATTTATTCTCTAGGTAGTAGTAGAAAATACAATGCTTTTTATAAATAAATAGGCATATTTAGTATATGCCTATTTATTCTACTACTCTATAATATCTAACTACATTCTCATTTATTAATGACACACGTAATAAGCATAAACATAATGATAAATAATTTAGAAACAAATATTTATCCTATAATCATAGTCAGTCTGAGTTGGAATGCTCGTATTAAAGTTTACCTAAGAATACTTAGGCATCTGACATAAGAAACGTATTCTTAAGTTGCAACTTGGTTGGGTAGTCGCTTGAGTCATTTGTGAACACCAAATATACAATAATTCATCGTAACCGAACTTCGGATTAGTCGTGGGTTATACCTACTAGGCAAAATCCAATATCTGTGATTTTTGTAACTGTGACTTCTAAATATAACCTCACTCTGACTTATTGATGCATGCAAGTATTTGCGAGAACTTTTGCGCTGCGATCACAGTCACACCTGTGATAGTCACTCACATGCTTGATTCAGCTTCTGTCATTGTGACAGTCTGCGATTTTTCTTCACGTGTATCTTTTACCTGTGATGATAAATACGCCAAGAAAAACAATATTTTTTTTAATTAAGTGTTTGAATAAAAACTGAGGGTGTCTAGGCTAAAAAAGAATGATGTAGGAAAATTGTTCAAAATCGTTAATCTTTAGACTTTTTTGATTTGTGTAGTAAAATATGAAGATGTAGATGCACTTCCCTGAAAGTAATCCTGGCGGCGCCCATGCACCTGACAGTTGGCGAAACTTTACGTGTGATTCGTAAATGGTCACCTAACTAAAAACCGCAGCAGAGTTTGCATAACTATTTAACGAGTAACAACGATTGCGCAAGCTTTGCCACGGATGCTTCATATTTTGGTTATAAATATGTAAAAGTCTGTATTTATGAATTTCGTTAATCGCTAGTATGATAACCGTATTGGTACTGACACTGCATTTAGCGAACAGCTGTAAAACATCAGACGCCATAGAGATGTCAATGAAACTTGTCAATTGAAAAGAGTTGCGCACACGCATGTGTCCCATCAGACAGGCGATAAAAGCAGACATCAAAAGGAACTACCAAACTCTGTTTACGTCTGTCTCTGGTTTTATTTGGGGTCAAACGTTTGATATCATTTTCAGCATTTTATAGAGCAGTTTCCTTTGACTGGTTAGCTACTTGCCTTTTTATCCAAAGTAATTAGCTGTTTATACATTATTTTCATAACCTTTTTTTCTTAATACGAGTATATAAACGCTATTTTATGATTTGATATTTTTAAATCGTGTTTTATGCCCGTCCCTTTTGCGTTATGTTTCCTTTAACTGTAATCATAATTTATTATGTATTTTGTAACATATCGTTAAGTTTAAAAGTTCTTTTTTTCTGTAATCGACTCGAAAGAAAACCCTATTGTAAGTCAATGATACTTACATGCCAGTAAATTGTTAATTTTATAGTATTGACCGATTTTTTGGTGGTTTTATTTGTTATATCTCGTAATATGTACATTATAAACTTTTTATTACCTTCTTCTTATTCTCAATACAACTTTAGGAATGCTGTAAATCAATCAATCTGAGAAGTCTCAAGACAGTCAAAGAATTTACTACCATTTTATTGTTAAATTTTAATCTTGTGCTATGCTGAGTATTATATTATTATATTTATTGTATTTATTTTGGAGTTGTATTTGGATCGATTCTTTTGTCTATAGACGTACTCCAATAATAAGTAGGTTTGTTTTGGGATCATCATTACAATTTATAACCTTAATCGTAGAATGTCATCTGCTGAAAAAGCCTTCTTCTAATATTCGTATACTGTAGCTTTCGTTTTAAGATTTGTTGTTGTTTTTTGGATATGACGACTGTCACAAAGCTTCCCGCTCTCATGCCGACTTGTATTTGACAATTATAATCCAGTTGGTTAATTATATGCATAAAATGATATACGATGCTGTAAAATTATTTGCTGATAGCGATAAGTATATCTTAGCTAGAGCCGTTATAATTAATTTTATTGCCTAATTAATTTCATCGTCGTTAGCAAAGTCCGACGGTTTTTCTATGTAGGTATACCTAACTATTATAAAACTCTAGTGCTAATTTTATTATTCACTTTACTTCCTCATGGTATCTTTCAACCGTCTTTTGTAACTTAATAATAATTACACAGGAAGTTTATAAATGATTAAGAATGGACCTCTCCTAATTTGACAAATATTTATTTCAAATTAGCTCATAAATGACAGAATTCATTGTTCCAATCTCGGTTGTCATTTATCTATATTTGTTCTACATTAAGAAATAATGCAACCGGGATTACGAGCCTCCTCGGTTTTTTTAAGTCTGTTAAAAATAGCTTATCGAGTAGCATTGTTGTGGCTAGCGGTTGTCATTTGTGAAGTCTTCACCACAATGGGACGACATGACGGCTACGGTTCACGTCCTATTTACTCAATTTGTGGCTGACGCTACCGTTGATGTAATATGAGCTCTAAAGCAAACTTATCCCAGTTATAATATTGTAGATATTATATCTACATCTTAGATCATTATTCTGAGAATTCTATACATGTGAAAAAATGTTTAAAATGTCAGCACAGCGTTAAAATATTCATATCTATTGCATTCTACGTCTGCAATGGTCAGTGACTAACTGATATTTAAATTTTTAAGGTCGCTTAACAGAGTCCATCAAAATTTCAAGTCGTGTTTATTGAAAGTTAACCTATCTATATTAGTTACACTTCCAATGTATGTAAGTTAAGAATGCAAGTTGTCATGTTTGTTTATCGTATAATTAATCGACTGATAAGTAAAGGCATTATCTATGACTCGCTTCAAACACTCCTAATCTTTATCATTTATCATTTACAATCATGTACATGATATGATTACGCATCCATATTTTTTTCACTTGCGTGTATCAATTCCTTCACAAAAGTAGGAGAACTGATAGTTACGATTTTGAGATGTTTTGCGTCTACATTCTACGTATTCTGTTATACATTGAACACTATATTATATCAATTAAACAATCAAAATTAACAGCAATAGGTATTGCTTTGCTTGGGAAATATTGGGGTACGGGTGGTCTTTGGACTCAAGGCAAAGCGATGCCGAAGGGTTTCGAAGCGGTCTGAGTATACAGACTGGCCACTCATTAGCCTATCTGGCAATACAGTTAGGGGAATATCCAGATTCCAACGGAATAGCCGGTGCTAGGGCACGCATAATAAGATCGGATATGTGAATAATATATTTCAAACAGGCAGCAAAAGCGAATGATTTTGTTTGATGTTTACTCTTATACACGCTTACATCTCAACTGACCATCATGACATTTTGCTTACCGACACATTGTACAGAAATGTATTTACTACAGCCTCTCAACTTTCTACATACTAGGACACTAGGATCTCGTTATCGACATCGATATGATAAAACTTTTCACCTTCTTTCCTCAATCTTAGAACATGTGGTCCTTTAAAAGGAGAATCCACCGAATCTTTAGGGAGCCGTCAACGTATTTAAAGTACCAATGGTATTGTAGATTTTCATAGGTGACGGTGACCACTAGCCATCAGGCGGGCCGTATGCTTGTTTGTCACACGTCATTTAAAAAGAACCTAAAACATCAATTTCATCCAGAAAAAAAAACGTTGTTTGTGGGGGAATTCATTGGAAACAAAACCAACCCGAGCGACAATTCTTTTCGATTTAAAACTTTGATTTTTCTTTTCTAAGATGTGTTATCTCTTCTCGGATTTCATTTTGAAAACACGTAAGAAAGGACATATTGCTTTTTGCTTTTTTGTACTATATTGTATCATAAATTTGAATTTGCGAAGAATATTCACAAGTCAGTAACATCTAAAGAGGCACTTGGTTGTTAGAATACAGTATGTTCAATCAGCAGAGCGCCTTGTCGACGCTGTCAATTGAGGTTAATTCGTATGGAGACTGGCCAGGGATCTTTAGATAGCGCCCCTGCATTATTTATTTGTTCAATAAGTTAAATGGCCTAGTAAATAGCGCTCTCGTCCTTAAATTAATGTTGCAAATTTATTTCGTACCATATTTTCTAGTGGAAACGGTAGTACTACTGTGTATACTGTGTAATACGGTTAGTTACAACTATATCAGCTTTCTACTAGTTTCAAACTAGTTTAGTGTGATAAATGTTATTTCATTAATGCACTTTACTGCGAACCTTTAGATCTGCTTGCAGCTGTGCTCGCATGGTCTACTAGAGGACATGACGACTTTATAATATTGTCCGTTTTTGTTTAAGCCCTTTCCATACCACCAGAACTTTAGTAGATGTATCTAAATGTATAATGAATACAACATTGTTTTAATTAAATATTATAAAATATAATAAAAAAATAAAAAGCGAGTTTGTATACAGCAATAAAGGCTAGTTTTTTTTATAAAATGTAATAACGGCATTTAAATATCGAGATAAATCATTCATTTTTTTCCGTCTGAACAAAAAACGTAGCAAAAAATGTTATAGAAAAGCTATAGTCCAAATGAGAATGAAAACGCTCTATTAGTATGGAAAATAGAGTCACTTAAAAAACTATATTATATTTACTAAAAATATGCTAACCTAGGTAGTTGTTACATAATTTGAACCGTTTGGGGTCCATACATTGAGCCCGCGGGGGACCGGGAGCACATCGGATTTTCATAACTTATCAGAGCGATTGATCGATGTGTGACCAAAATGTTGGCACATATTTGGCTCAACAAATCAGCATTGCAATTTAAGGTGACAAATGCTGCTAGCATTCTGGGCACGCTGCCAGCCGGTAGCGGGTTAGAGTTAGCATTTGAGTTATCTATAGTCTCCCAAGCGCTAGTGGATTGCTCAAATGTTATTGTAGTAGCTGCAGTACTGTAATAAGTTATTAGTATTTTATTTTAATAAAGGCATCGGCCCATGAAAAGAAAAGAAATACCTACAACAAATGTACGGATGTCATGTAAGGATCTGAATTTGGGCAGCAAAAGAGGTGGGTGAAAGT
Organism: Apeira syringaria; assembly: GCA_934044485.1. Classification (NCBI taxonomy): domain Eukaryota; kingdom Metazoa; phylum Arthropoda; class Insecta; order Lepidoptera; family Geometridae; genus Apeira; species Apeira syringaria. Next base: position 3,228,771 of record OW203662.1, read on the forward strand.
AAAGTGCATGTGGCAGAGATGCGAATGTTGAGATGGATGTGTGGTGTGACTAAAATGAATAAAACAAGGAATGAGTATATCAGAGGAAGTTTCAAAGTAACACCGGTGAATGTTAAGTTGAAAGGAATAGTTTGGCTTGCTCCATACCAAGCCAAACTATTCCAACACTTCCATGACATACCCATGCATGTCATGAGGAGGCATGAAAAACATATAATAAAAACAGTAGGTACTTAACATGAATGTGAATTGTGGGTGGATAGATATAGAGGGTGCCGTGGTGGTACCGGCCTAGAATAGTACTCCCCCATCTCTTCCCGCGGGTGCCGTAAGAGTCGGCTAAGGGATCACGTACCAGGAGGTGGGCAGCAGCGCCTTCTGAGGATTGGAAATCATCCTGCGCTCGCCAACCCGCCTGCCAAGCGTGGCGAGTATTGGCAAATCCCCCCTATATGGGGGAGGCATATGTCCAGCAGTGGACGCACATGGCTGAGAGAGAGAGAGATATAGAGGAAGAGGAAGCAGAAAAAAATATGGATGGACTGTGTGAAGAATGATATCTTTATGAAAGGCGTAAGCATTCAGATGATTAATGATGAAAGAGAATGGAAGAGAAAAACATGTTGTGCCAACCCCACCTAGTGTGGGAGAAGGACAAGAAGAAGAATATTCTATTTACAACAATGGTATAAACCAAGTCAATTTTTTAAATAATATTCGTTGGTATTTATTGTTTGTCTGAAATATATTCAGCTTTATATGTCAGAGCATTAGCTCTGACATATTAATGATTAATGAATTAACATAATTTTTATTTAGATTTGTTGATATTAGATAGAATATTTAGTTTAGAAAAACACATGTGCCTGGTGTATACACAAAATTTAATATACCTAATTTGCATGCAACATAGAGAACCAGAAAAGTGCTAATTATTTGGCATTGTATGTAATTTTCAATTTAAGAACAAAGAATTTACCGTCTATCTATTGCAAGAATTGTATTCTCTTTTGTCATCATCATTTCGTATTGTTTTTGACATGGATAGCAAACAGTGCAAATGAACAGTTAGATTTCAAATAGTTTAATGTGAACATGAACTCAAATGTTTGTTTGATTCGGGCACAGACAAAACTGAAAATAGTGTCTACAGAGAGACAACGAACTCGTAAAAGACACATAAAAGCCATGCTGTCAGGTGTACCAACTTACAAAACAACTGTCTGGAGCCACAGAAGAACTTTCGTGTATTTTCTTATCGTTCTACACGAAGGGATAGATCGAGATTGTGGTAATAAAAAAAGAAAAAAATTTTAACAAAAAATGCAACCGACTTCATCACTCAAAAGTGTGAAATAACTTGTTGAAGTCGGTACCATGATAGTTCACACAAAAGTAACTATCATCACAATATCGTGCTCATGGTACCGACTTCGAGTTATTAGTTATTTCACACTTTTGAGTCATGAAGTCGGATGCATTTTTTGTTAAAAAAAAAATTTCCACCCTTTTCAGTGACCATTGCTACTCACGAGATCAATTAATTGTCATTGTGTGTTCTGCGATGTCTTCAACCGCGACAATAATATCAAGATACGCGTAGCACTTTTCAGTTATTAGTGTATAACTCAAAAACCGCTTGTCCGATTTTGATGAAATTTGAATGGGACCACCACGGAAGTATACTCTATCTAACAAAAAAAATCATCAAAATCGGTTCATAAACGACGAATATATCCGCGAAAACACATTAAAAAAAATCGATCGAATTGAGTAACCTCCTTTTTTGAAGTCGGTTAAAAAAAAGAAAAAATATAGTTTTTAGTATAGGTAATCAGGCACTTAATCAAATGTATTACCTTACATGTGAAATCATGTGTGCCTTACACACAGCCGATGTGGTCTTTTTTACTGCACTTAAATCATTAAAAAACAGGAAGCGAACCTGACTAGTTAATTACTCGTGTATGCTGTTTAATTAATTTCGTCCGCCGACATGTTATCGACTCTACCTAAACAATAATTAAATAGATTTACGTAACGCAGTCTAACCTTTCCGTTGCCAGTTATTGGAACTTGATTAGGCGGCTGTGCCAACTGACACTGTCGCGGCTCGATGAATTGACGTAGTATAGGAAAGAAATCGTGTGAATATATAATGTAATCATATATGTACGAGTATATTGATACGTTTCAAGCGCCCGTAAGTCTCGTAAAGTAATTTACATGTGAGATAATATCCGATCTACTGTAGACCAGTAGATCGGATATTATCGCAAATGTAAATTCTAAATGCAAATTACTATCCGGCTACTCTAACTTACTAACTTAGCTAACTTAGATCAATGTGGCATTTTAAACTGACTAACTGCTTTCGTACTTGAACTGCGAGGTAAGCCGTCGTCGTCTCCGTAGAGGTCTTATAAAAACAGATGCTAGTACATGGTGCTAGGGCATGTCAAAGCGTTTTGACAGAAAACTTATCGAAGTTGGGCTAGACTATCCACAGTGTTGTGGCCAAAAATATATTATGTCCAATACTGCAGGGGTTACTATTCAATATGGCAATATAATTATTCGGCTCACAAAGGTAGATTTTGACAGTTTTGGTAATCTGCTATTTTTAATTCGTCCCTTATAGATTTAATCATGTATCTTGATTCAATTCTAGATCCAGTGACGTCGGCACGTCATTTTTCGTAGTCTGTTGGTATATAATAAGACTATGGAGTTAGATATCTTTCCCAATTGAATGTGCGTTCCTTATCTGCGTAACACGGGGATAATCTCTTTGTATATACTCGTATAATCTGACATTCATGTCCTTATCATGTCTTCTAAGCCCTACTTATATGTATATAGATACTGAATCTGTCATGTCTAACTCTTCCAATTTTTTGTATTCTTCTGGTCTATGAGATGTTAAATGTTTCTTTTTTTCATAGGGCAAATGCCTTTATTTAAATAAAATACTACTAACTAATTACAATACTGCAGCTGTTACAATAACATTTGAGCAATCCACTAGCTATTGGTAGCCTATAGATAACTCAAATGTTCTAACCCGCTACCGGCCGGCAGCGTGCCCAGAATGCTAGCAGCATTGCCACGCTGAATTGCAATGCTGATTCGTTGAGCCAAATATGTGCCAGCATTTTGGTCACGCGTCGCATAGATCAAACGATCAGATAAATTTTGGAAAATCCTCCAGATGAGCTCCAGGTCCCCACGGGCCCAATGCCTCGACCCCAAACGTTTCAAATATGTAACCACTACCTAGGTTAGCATATTTTCGCCGTTTCAATTTCTCCGCCGAATAAGCCGCGGCGCCAGCCCTAACACGTGTCTCAAGAAGATGTGACGGCGCCAAAGTGTAAACGCATGTAGCGTCCCACACTAAAAGCCGCCCTAACTTCCAGGGAATTAAATGTTGTTAAATCTTACCTTGAATTGGTTCAAAGTCGTACAATTTGACGTGAGCAATGAATTCAGTCTCTATTTACATGCTATTACATTTTTTATCGACCATATTAGCATAACGAAGCGAATCAGAACCTTTCGATTCAATTGTGACACAAGTGGACTCTTAATTGATACCTACTATATTGTCATGACTCTGCTATTTATAGGCGGAGTGTAATTATGTAATATGCCGTTGTTTATTAAAGTATGACTCGTCATATCTTTTGATTCTATGATGCTGTGTACTAACTATTTTAACGAGTGACTTAGGTCTTTGATGGCGATGATAGTCCATATTGGAGTTGTAACGTCTGTCAGTGTGACTGTCGCAGGTTTGAGCTAGAATTCTGGCTTGGTTTTTCGGTGTAGGTAACATAGTTTGTAGATTTGGTGGTAGGATACTCTCCAGAATCTACCTACCCGGGGTACTTACCACCCTCAAGTTTGAAAAAAATATATCAAACACAGTGTGTTCAGGCCGCCATGCTCCGCTATGTAAAGCCATGCTCCGCTATGTAAAGGAGCTGGGATGGTTAGGGTAGTTGGCGGGGAAAATGCACAATACACCACAAGCGGGACGTCAGTGCAGGACTTATCGCCCCCAGTCCGAATAAGAATAAGAATAAGAAGTGTGTTCAGGCATTTCTTCTTGAGAGCTGATCAACATTCTAGGTCGAGTGTGACACCATCTTTGACTATATCGTCACTGAAATCAAATGAGAATTGGAGAATTAGACTTGAAATGCTATTATTAATACACATTATTAATCATATTTTAAGACACACTATGCAGCTCTCATATCACGGCTATAGCTTGCGTCTCGCTGGTTATCAAATAGCTATAAAATAGTAAATCATCGTATGTAAATGATTTGTGGTTTTTTGGTAACAAACTATTATCTTTTACTTCATAAAAACAAAATAGGTTTACGGTTCTCACTGAAGTATAAATGTCAAATAAATGTATAACATAAGTAGCAATGAAATGAACAGTTAACGTCTCCGATTGTATTCTCGTGTTATGTATTAACCTCGAGAGTAGTTAGTGTCTATTTATAACGCTTGACATTTTGACCTGACCAAGACAGCAGATTTGTCAATGAAAGACGGTGGTACAGAACCCGTTCAACAATTATTGCGTCATCACCAACCGCCGTGTAAGCGACCTTGACAGGATGACCACTCTGATCAACCATCTTAAAAAGTAGGCACATGAGTTATTCGACCCGCCGTGGGTGTTGAATATGTATCCGATATAAAACTGTAACATTACATCGTAAAATATGTCCCAAACCCACGTGTACGAGAAGTAAATGCAAGTGATGTAAATGGCGTAAGCACCATCCGGTTCGAACCGCTATCTCCCCGCGTAGGTGCAACTTCCCTAAGTGGTTTATCCCTTATTCTATAGAGAGGAGAGTTAATAGGTGCCGCGGAAGGAAGCTCTACAAAACTGGATCGTGTCGTATCTACTCAGGAAGCGCCAGTAGCGAGTGTATTAAAGTGGATAAGCCATGGATCAGTCTCAAGTTACAGTGAACTATAAACAAAGTTCTTAAATACACAAACGCAGCATATACACCATAGTGCTTAGCAAAGCGAATATGTTACTCGGTGGTCTCTGAGTCGACTGAAAGTTAAAACATAACACTGACAACAAATGCCATACTCCTTAATGATGGTCATTTATTTATGCTCGTATTATCTGTTTCACAAAGCTGCGACGAAAATGAGATATAAACTTTAGTCAAGTCTGTCTACAGTAATTTGTATAAAGCGGTTTGGCATTTATTGACATACAGTTGGTTTTCGTCACAGTTGATTGCTGAACGCGATTATCATTAGCATGACAATAGCTCGGCTTGCAGGTCAGAGGTCACGCTGGCGCCCTTAAAATACAAAGTCTCTCTATGGGACAATACCACAGACAATAGCCCAACCCATGTGGTTTATTGGCTTCTTTATAACCTTCTTCGTAGTCTGCAAATTCCATTCATGTGTCATATCTGCTCCCGATTTGCAAATATTGTATTCAAAACCGTTCCAATTCACTGAAGTTTTGGGTGTGGACATTTAAGAATTCTATTTATTTGTAGACTATTGTCTAGTAAAAAATGAAAGCTTTAAATGAAATATTGTAATAATAACTTGACTCATTGCGCCACAAAACTAAATTGGAGTAACGTGATATCACGAGGCTCTACCACATAATTTTGTAATGTTTGATCAACCCACTTAAACAGATTAGACACTCTAATGTTTTCACGATCATGTGTGTACACAGCGGCTATCCATCTTACAGTTCCTTGACCGCGTTTTGTGCATCTACTAAATAAAAAATACGCATATGAGGTAGTTTTTCGGTATTCTTGTGTTGGTGTCGAATGTCTTCTCATCGAATGAGCTCTTGTCCCTGCCTAGTGCGCCATGTGCGTGGCAGATGCTCCCCCTTTATTTCCAAACCGTTGCTCGACCGTTTAATCTTGTCTTACTTTTCAAGGAGCTGTCCTTATTCAACCGTAACATATTTGTACAACTCTTGCTCTACTACTTCTAATATATATTTTATACTCGTTTGACTACTATCTCACTTGATGGTCAGTGACAATGTGATCGAACGTGTTGTCACGTTTGACCTAGAATGCTTACTGGCTCTCAAGGACTGCTGCCTGAACACACTATGTGTTTGGTGACAGTTTTTCAAACTTGAGCGTGGCAGCTAGTCAGGCGGGTAGGTACTCGAAATTATCCTACCACCATGATGGGAATTTGATAACGGTGTTAGCTTCACCAGAAGTTCAAACCATCGCTGGGGATTGAACCAACATCCGTCAGTTTAACAAACGACGTTTCCACCGCTGACACTTATATCTCCTCCAAACTGATATCTTACATAAAACTGTCGTTTATAAAACACGTTTCTGCTGTATTTATTGAAATTCTGTACGTATACAATCTTGACCTTAGAATAAAGGAATGATAACATGAGAAACATACATAATCAAATTACATATTGCGACTTTGTTTTGCGTTGAGATCATCACAATCTAAAATAGCTAACATACATCGTAATCTTTTGCGCATCATTTACGCTGATATAATGTGGCAAAGTATGAGGTTCATCAAAATTTTATCCATACAACGCAACGTGTGAATTTATTCAGATAGTCTAATCATTTTGTTTTATATGTAAAATTTAACATTTTACTACCGTAACACATTTGGAAGAATCTTCTTACGTAATCGTATTCGATCAAATTAATACATTTGAAAACCAGTCCTATGCTTTCTATTTAAATTGGAAGAATGCATTATATACCGCCTACTTGTCCAAGTTACAAGCATCACAACCATTCATTTTGTTGCACTGACGCTGTGGTTATTTAAAAAAATAAATATTTTTTAAAAACTATAATATATCTTTTGGAAAAATAAAATACCTTGTACTCAAGCGATTGAAATTTTTTTGTTACAAATTTATTTATTTATTTTAGAAATGACTTAATGCTGTTTACCACATGGGGTATTAACGGCTTCACCGGACTTTTGGCGAGTGCAGAGGGCACTCAGCCGATTTTGGGTTGGGGTGAGGGGGGGGTGCGACTAGCGCAAGGGCACCTCAGGGGTTCGGACCTCGGCTTGGGCTATCGCCTAAACGAGGTAGCGTCTGTGTGTGTGGACGTCGCAGACTATGGCGCGGCCTATCGGTTGGGGAGCCACCAAGATGGGTAGTAGCTGAGTGATGGGTGATACGTCTAATCGGGGGCCTGCGGCGCAGTGGTCTACGGCGGGCTCGGTGTCTTACCGTGAAGCCAGCGAGCCCGAAGCCGCTGACTAGGTCACGGTTGGAGTTCGAGTTATGAGAGCGCGGGTCATTAGCCGGAGTTTGAGCTGCCTGAAGCACGGTTATCGGGTCGTCTGCGTCAACGAGCACGTGACGGGGGCGCCGGCGAGGGGGCGTGAACCACGGGTCGGTCGAGTCAGTTGAGTAATTGGCCGCTTGGACTACCAAGGGATTCGGATGGTGGGCCGCGGAATCGAAGTATCGGCGTGAACAGTTTTTGATGTGTTGGGCGATTGTGGGGAGGCCTAAGTCGCAATGCAATTCGGCGTTCCGTACGTACCACGGAGCGCCGGTTGCCTTGCGCATGAATCTATTTTGGATTGCTTGGAGTGTATGGAGCGGAGTTTTGTTCGCGTGACCGAATACGACTGAGGCGTAAGTCATAATAGGGCGTATACAGACTTTATACAGTGTTATCTTATTTCTAAGGGACATTTTACTACGTTTGCCTATGAGGGGACTGAGGCGGTTCATAACGAAGGCTGCTCTGTTGCGAACCGTTTTGATGTGTTCACGGAAGGTGAGTTTACGATCGAGTGTGACGCCTAGGTATTTAGCTGACTTAGCCCAAGAGATGGGTCTATTGAAGAGGGATAGCGGTTTGGGCGTAACTGACTTGAAAGTGAAGTACACTGCTGTGCTTTTGTCTGGATTGACAGAGATCCGCCATTTACGGAACCAAGCACCGATGTCGGTGATGGCTCGCTGTAAGGCGGCTCTCTGTCTATTCGGGTGCCACCCAGTGCAGTAGATGGCTGTATCATCTGCGAACTGGGCGATCTGAACTGAGGGTTCGGAATGTGGGATGTCACTAGTGTATAGCGCGAATAGTACGGGAGAGAGCGTGGACCCCTGAGGGACCCCTGCTGTGACGTGATGTGGGGTAGAGAGTGTACCCTCGACGCGGTAGCTAAAGGTTCGATCTGTGAGAAAGTCTTGTATTATTCGTACAAGACGATCTGGCACGCCAAGAACGTATAGCTTATATGTTAAGCCATTGTGCCAGACTTTGTCGAACGCTTTAGCCACGTCGAGGAAGACGGCTATCGTGGATTGAGGTTTGGGTTTCCGATTGAAACCTTCTAAAATGTGCTCGGTGACGCGGTGTAATTGATGTGTGCAACTATGTCGGGGCCTAAAGCCAAATTGTTCATTTGGCAGAAGGTTTTTGGACCTAATGAGGGGCCAGAGGCGGTTAAGGATGATGCGCTCATACAGCTTCCCCAGAGCGCTGAGGAGGCTGATGGGGCGGTAGCTAGACGGATCGCAGGCTTTTTTACCTGGTTTGAGTATGCCGATGACTATTGCATGTTTCCAGGCGGCTGGGAACATGCCGTTAGCCATGGCGGCATTGAAAATGCTAACTAGCAGGTGTACTAGGGGAGCGGAGAAGTGTTTGAGCAGTTTGTTGCTAATCCCGTCTGCTCCTGGAGCCTTACGTTTTTTGAGGCCCTTGATGAGGGACTCTACCTCGGAAGATTTAGTTGGTGGGATGGAAGGGAGATCTGATATAGGGACAGTATTCGCGAGTTCGACTTCGGAGTCGACTAACTGAACGTGGTCTGGGTTTACGTGGTCCTCGTTGGGGGCGCATTGGGTTTCTAGGCTAGCGGCTAAACATTCGGCTTTATCCTCGTCAAAAAACGCGATGGATTGAGGGATGGGTCTGAGTAGGGGGGGAAAGGCTGGTGGGCGGTCTGTCTTTAGTGCTCGTGCCATCCGCCAGTACGCCTGGTGGGATGGTGCGATGGTTGAGAGTGTGTCGTCCCACCTTTGAGAACGCAGCTCGGCCATGCGCTTAGTTACAGCACGCTGTAAGTAGCGCATGTTTGCTTTATTCTCAGGGGTGGGAATTGAATCGTATGCCCTAGTGGCTGCGTTTTTTTGAGTCAGTAGCCTTCTAGCGTCCTCGGGAAGCTCAAAGCGGTGGTCGGCCGCCGCGATGACCTTCTTCGAGGACTCACCTATAACGGTGCGGAGGTGGTCGCTGAGGGCGTCTATCGAAAGGGAGATGTCATCTACTGTCTGTATGTCGTCGGGTATTTTGTCAAGATCAGGTGAGCTGATCGCTTTTAGGGATTCCCCTAATTGCTTCCAGTTCACTATCGTCTTGTATGTCGGTGTATTGTCGGTCGGTTCGGGGCCGAGTTCTAGAAGAACTGGGCGGTGGTCTGAGATAAGTTCGTGAATCACTCTTATGGAACGCAGCCGAAGCGTGACGTTCTTTAAGAGTGCTATTTCGAGTATGTCGGGACGATGACCGTCTTGGTAGGGATATCTAGTGGGCTCCGTGGGGGCGATAATATCAAAGTTTAACAAGTTAACTAGGTCATCGAGTATTTTACCGTTTTTGTTAGTGGCAGTGCAATTCCACATAACGTGTTTACTATTGAAGTCTCCTATCAGAAGGACGGAGTCACTCATTGAGAGGAGGGTCTCTAAATCGCTTGGGATCAGTTCTTTGGATGAAGGGACGTAGCACGAGGCGATAGTGACAGGTTGATGACCTGTCATACCTAGCAGGCAAACCGAGGCTTCTAACACGGATAACGTGGGCGTGACTAAGGGGATGCAGTGTAGGGACCTTTTGTAATATATCAACGTACCACCTTTTACGGAGTGTAATCTATCGTTCCGTATCGCGGCGTAGTTTGCGAACTTGGGCGTAGCTCTGCCGGGCTTGAGAAAGGTCTCTTGCACGCAGAGGATGTCGACCTGATGGGTCTTACAAAATTCGTGAACAATGTCGCGTTGATTGAAAAATCCGTCCGCATTGAACGTAGCAATCGTGATGGCGCGCGGTTTAACTCTAGCGGTTGTACTAGCCATCTTGGTGTTTTATGGAGTTGGTGATGGAGTAGCTCCTAATGGTGCTGAGGATAGACGCGTGCTCGAGCGTCGCTTGTAATCGGGCGCTGGGGTTTGTCGCGGAGCGAAGTTTGTGTGCGAGCACACTGACCTCGTCCATGTCTATGGCCATCGCGTAGTCCATGACAAGCGCGAGGTCAGCGGCGAGGTTTGTTTGCGCGAGCGAAACCGGTTTCGCTTGTTTAGGAACGGGCATTACGGCGGGCGCGCGGTACGGGGCCGGGGCGCGGGGCGCGGCGGGGGGAGCTGAAGGGCGCGTCGGGGCGACGGTAGGTCGGTTTGCAGCGGGCGGCGGTCGCGATTGACCCAAACTCAGGGGCTTGGACCAGGCGTTATGAGAAGGCGCGGGGGCGGGTGTCGACGGTGACATCTGTGATAACGTGGTTTGCTTATGGCCTATTGGTTGTGCGTGGGCGATATGCGGACGCATGAGTGGAGCGGGCCTAGAGGTCCCACGATTTGTATACCGTGGCGCCTTAGGGCAACCGCGATAATTCGCAGTGTGCCCCTGGTTGCCACAGAGTACACAACTCGGGGGTTCGCGGCTATCCTTCGTGCGAGAGCAGTCGGATGTGCCGTGGTCGCCTAGACACTTGACGCACCTAGGGCGAGCGTGGCAAAACCGGGCTGCGTGGCCGTACAGCTGGCAGCGGTGGCATTGACCGGGAGGGCCGTTCCTATACGGGGCCTCGACTACGAGGCCCGAAAGACCTACTACCTCCTTAACATTAAAGATCGCCTTCCCCGCCGGCGTGCGGTCGAGGATGGCGAGCACCATGTCGTATGGAGCGCGGGTTTTGCCACTGTACATGCGGTGGCATTCGAGTATCGGGTATTGCTGTTTTTTGAGGTCAACTAATATCGAGTCGGAGCTAATCTCCTTGGGGAGTCCGCGGATGACTACGCGGAGTCGTTTCTCCTCCTCGAGAGCAAAAGTGTGGAAGCTTATGCTTTCGAGGCGGAGCAGGCGGGTAAGGGCGCGGTGGTCATTAGGTGTTGGTACCTGTACCTTTATACCGGTCTGGGTGGTTCGCGCGGACGTAAAACTGATGCCGCGCGGGATCATCATTCGCGAGACTTTGTCCCACATCCCCTTGTCCTGAATGAACAGAGGGGGTGGGGCCTTAACGCGTCCCGCAACGGGTGCTCCTTGAGGAGGGGCGCCGTTTTGGGATTGGGAGGCGACGGACGGTGGGGGGGACGGGGCAGAGGGCCCGGGAGTCTTGCTGCCGGAGGCCGCGCATTGCGTCTTCGGCGGAGGAGAGGGGATGGAGGATTCGCGCCTGGCAGCGCGCTTCCTTTTACCCGAGACGACGGTTTGAAAACCGTCGTCTTCACTATTATCGTCGGAGGGTGGGTTGGAACGCTGTTCGATTTCCATCTCGGAATCCGACGATTCCGAGATGTCGGCGCGAGAAGTCGAGGGTTCGGGCGCGGTCGCGGTTGCAGGGGAGGCGGAGCTTTCGCGAGTTAGGTTTAGGTTGGGAGCCCGCGAATTAGCGGCATGATCGGCGGCGTGGTACGCATTAAATTGATCTACCAACTGGGGGTGGTATTTAGATAGCCACTGAGCTATGTCGGTTGCCGTGGGCGAGCGGGCCTCGGAGCTAGCCATCCTAAGTGAGGCGGCTTAGGACGTTGGGTACGGGCGAGCTAACATTCCCCGCCGTGAGGCGGCGGGGACGGTAATTAAGGACGTTACAAGTTTTAGACACACACACACAGACGTACACAGTTTAAAAATATAAAATAAAGATAAAAAATGTACGCGAGAGGGTCGGTGAGGAAAAAGGGAACGATACCAATATCCAGAGGGCTGCAAATACTATCGCGACACAACAGACCACTTCGTAAACCAACACAGATTACAGAGCGTCCGCAATGTCCGTAATAGTCTATAGTACGATGCACCGAGAACACTTTTCACAACACAGTCTCAAACACTACGAGTCTATATGCGTGGAAAAATCTAATAGCTAATTTTTAAAGTCTATAATCCGGGTAGGTGAGAAAAACCTAGATCGCTAACACAACACGACACAGTCAATATGCGCGGAAGAATCTAAAGTCCAATGTTTATAGTCTAAAAGTCTGGGTAGGTGAGAAGCACCAACATTGATTACACAACACAGTCAATATGCGTGGAGAATCTAATGTTCGAAGTCTAGAGTTTATAGTCCGAGTTAGGTTTCACTGCACAGGCACTGAATGTCACAACACTGAAAGTCACTGCGCGGAAAGTTCGTACGGAGAGAAGAGTCGGCGATATGGCGCGAGAACGAGAGGGCGAGAGAGCGTCGGTGAGCGCGGTCAAGTGGGATGAAATTCCACAGCTTGGAGCGAACACGTGCGACCCACTCGAGAGCGGGGAACGGAATTACACAATTACGGGTTACAAATAAGAGACAAAATTACTTATAAATCTCACGAGCAGCATCTGTCTCTATCGGTTGCATAGCGGATTGCGGGGAACGCTGAGATAGCAATATGTTTACTCGAAAACAATATTTGGTATATAAATTATCTTCATATTTTTTGTACCTACATCATATTCTGTTGTATACGCACACATCTCAATTATATTTAAATGCGCACTGCGTTATTACGATAACTCTACAGATTGTGCGTTTGTGTACAGTCTTTAAATTATCTTACATAACATAATGATGTTTTTCATTTAAACAAATTTGAGGGCCTCAAAGTATATATTTACAATTACGTATTTAAGATTGCGTATCATAAAATTTAAAATTAGTTAGACCGAATAGCTGGCAGCTTCCTCGCTCAACGTATTAGCCTAGCAATACAAAGCCTGCCAGCATCTTGGGTACAATGCCGCAGAGACCCGTTTTAGATTTAATTTAGTTTTTATTAAACTTTTAAGGTTTTTATTTTAAGTTAGTTTAAATTAGTTTAAAATGCTGGTGAACCGTGATGCTATTAGTAGCCATGTTCGTAACAAGCAGTATTGAGAGATAAACTCTTTCTCGTTATCTTATAATATAAATGACTTGCTGCGCCCCAAGGTTTTACCCACGTGGTGAAGAATAACGGTGATGACAGTGATGATGAAAATAAGCCTATGTGTTAATCCAGGGTATAAACTGTCATACCAAATTTCATCCAAATCTATCCAGCCGTTCAAGCGTGAATGAGTAACAAACATACATCTATACATCCACACTCACAAGTTTTCGCATTTATAATATTAGTAGGATCTGATTACATACCTTCCTTCCAACATATAAACATATAGAAGTAATAATTATCTGTATTTCTAGTCGGTACCTACGTATTTTAAAAATTATGGTTAACTTTTATGTATAAAAAATCTTTTATCCTGCTTTTATTTTTGATAACATTGTCTACACTTTAGTTAGGTGTTCTTTTGTTCCGTATATAAAACACTGTCGAGCAATGACGTAGCCTCAAAGAATCCCAAGTTCCTTATTATAATAGCGCGCAATTTGAGTCAGGGAATTTCCCATACCAAATCGAGGTCACACATTTCCTACTTTATTTATCGTTTTCTTTCAATGGTATTCGGAATCGAGAACTGTTAATAATCACGTTGTTATTGATTCTCTAAACAATCGATTGTATATGATCGCACGAGAGGCACCGTTAGGGTCGTGATCTCTTTACGCACTAGTGTGTATTGTTCCTCGTGAAACTGTTTTTTAACCGACTTTAATAAAAGAGGAGGTTCTCAATTCGACCCGTATGTTTTTTGTATATTTGTTACCTCGGAACTATCGACTGGGTGAATCGATTTTGATGAGTCTTTTTTTTATTTGAAAGCAAAATCGGACAAGAAGTTCTTGAGTTACACTCCAATAATTGGAAAGTACTACTCATACCTCGACAACTTTATTGTTGCGAGTGAAGACATCGGTGAACATACACAATGACAAATGAAATGAAAATTGATCCAGTGAGTAGCAAAGGTCACTAAAGGGGTGAAAAACCGACCTCAACACTCAAAAGTGGGAAATAAGTTGTCGATATCAGTAAATAACCTACTTAACTATACTTTAAATTGGTAATCATAAAGCCCCCAGTTATGTAGACTCATATGAATATGTTCATTATATTACATGGCACCGTCAAAAGTGTAGTTCTATTATACTGAATATTTCTGTACCGACCGTATAATTCCAATAACATCATATATTGTAAAATAAACGTTATTGTATTAATATTTATTGATATTAGAGAACCTATAATGAAACCATTTTACAGTTATCAGATTGTAATACTAGCAATCATAGCCATTGTGCTAGGCGTGTATGTATGTTATATAGTAAGTTCTATGTTTATTTACAAGCGTCCAATCAATGAACTCTCACATAGGGTTATTCAAATGTTATGAAATGACCGTGAAATGAAAATACATTATTATGGTGAGCGCACACTGTTACATCGGCCTCGGTACGCTAAGGCTGCACAAACAGGTCGTTGATACGCGAAAGAGATGCCCGCGCGTCCAGTAGTGCGATAGAGAAAGATATATAAACATTATGTTGGTCCTGCTCCATTTCAAACCTCAGAGGTTCTCAAATAATGTTCCACTTTCAAATATTTGTGTTAATTTAAAAAAGTGTTTGTACTAAATCTTTGTTATTATGATAAAACTCTATAGGTTACACCTCATAATACTGAGTACCAATATGGCTACTAACTGCCAGGAACAATAAAACTAAGAGATCAAAAGTTTTTAATGTTTACACAAAAATGTAACTGCAATGAGAGAACATTTTTTTTTACAAAAATTAAGAATGGTCCTAATTCTTTTAATCACATAAACTAGCTAAAATTCACTAAAATTCTTCAAATTGAAATAGCTCATATTCTATTTACGCTAAAATTCAAATTCGTATTACTCCATACAACGCTCTCACTAATATTACACGAGTTTTATTCAACTGTTGGCCAATTGCGGGTACTTTTAGCAGGCACCAAATAAATGGCAACTTAATTTCGCTAAAACTACTCGCAAATTTAATAAATATATTTAAAATTTTAGTGATGTTATTGATAAGTCTCATACTAATTTAGACTTTATCGTAACCGTATAAGAACTGATTTAGTTTTCCAAAATTTTAGTTTAGTTCAGTTGAATAAGCGAATCACTACCAATGTGTATTAAGGTCGTATACAATGTGACGTTTATAACTAAGGAGTTCTTATTTGATTGGTGACCGTGGTGTCGCCATAGTGTGTAAACGCGCTTTTTTTAAGGGCATATAAGTACAGTACCACTGCCAAGATTAGAATCAAAATCACTCCAAGCGTAAAAGCCAATTGCCTACTGTAATACGGTACTGCCACTGCTTGTGATACGGCAGAAAACGTCTTTAATTAAAAAAGTCTTAAATTCCTCTGGATATATTCTAAATGACAGTAGGGACACAAATTCCTCAAATTAAAATCTTAAACTTTGAGAACTGCTGAATACAGTAGACGTTTGCAGTCATAGAGTCTATTTCCCGGCCTCATCATTGCCTGAGACGCTTGCCCGACTGCTTTGACTACTGCATCGGCTCTCACATCATTACACAGGCGTATGTTCATCCGTATTACATGCCTACTTATTGTTAGGCTACCAGAGCTATTACTATTACCAGAAGGTCCACTTTCCCCTTCAATATCAATGGCGTACCGCTTACTTAATAAACGATGGTTGGTTTATGAAGCCAAATCAATATGGAGAATATTCAATCTGATAATAATGATTTAGCTGTTGTTTGGTTATATCGTAAAGCGAAAATGCCAAGAAGGTAGTTGTAAATTGCTGTGTACTCTATAGGAATTGTATTCAAATTTTCTGAGCTATTAAAATTATATTGTCCGCTTGTATTGTACAATTTGTGGTTTGTAGTAAATTGATTGTCGTTTTACTTGTAGTTGTTGATATACGACTGACAAATTTAAGCTAAAAACGAGTATTTGACTAGAGAGGTCAAAAGTATAAATAAATTATCGAAAATATTCAGAAATTAGTTCACGAGTAGCGCTTAGACACTGAGTTTCTATTACGTAGTAACTCAGTGCGCTTAGATTGATTTTTTTTATGATTGATATTGATTTGAAAAGTTGAATTCCAATTAGGATACAGTGGAAGACGAAAACACAACCAGATATAAAATGATCCTTGGTACCTTAAGACACACCATAATCGATTGCTTTGTGATTGATTGACGACGTTAAGTATAGTTGGTTATCCAGGAGCACTAGAAATTGTATTACTTCCTTGAGAAAAACTAAAGTCAAATCCCATCAAAAACTGGAGCAATAATCAGAAATTTATTTATTTTATTTATTTATTATTAAGAAGACTATCGACACATAGCTTAACTTAGGTATACAGTATTGAATATGAAAAAAGTCATTAATAAGTCTCCACAGATAGAGATTATCTGTTTAACAAAAATCACACAAAATATTTTAACATCCTCAATCCAAAATTTACACTAATGGCTTCATCTCTTTGTTTTTAATAAGACAATGTGATATAAAATCACCTTTCTTCGTTTGACGGACAGTCATATGGTCATTGATCACGACTACACTAATTTATTCATTGACCCGTTTAAGGAGCCGGTTATACCATTGTGTTGTATGCTGCAGATGAATTATGCAGCCCTCGTAACTCTCCGTTTTATGAGTCGACTTATCACTTATAAATCATGTTACTATGGTGTCATTAATCTCGAAATCTTCGTCGTTAAAGTTCAAGAGCATTCTTACATATGTTTTCACCATAAACATTGGAGCTCTTTATGTCATTTTCAATTCTGATATCTTTATACTTTCAAAGAATACTTACGTTTATAAATTTGTTGCTTCACGGCACAGAAGTAGGTAGTAAATTCTTAGTGTAGCCCACTTTAGAACGTTTTTTTCCCTATAGTGAGTCATAATTCATTACGCAAAAACTTTCATAATGGTCTCGTAAACTTTTTTCCAACGAACACTTTACGACCCCAGCTTTGAGATAACGTCAAATTTTAGAATAAACCACAACCTTGGTTATGTGTAGAAGTGTAACGGCTTCGGTGGCAATAAACGTAAAATAGTGTAGTAACGTGAAGCGAAATGAGTCATAGCTAACAGCCAATCTTCAGACACAATTGTGCTGTAAACTCCCCTATTGCAAAGGCATAAAGAATATATTTCGTCGTCTTGCCATAGGACTGCGAATAAACCGTCTGGGTCTGCGTGTTAGGCCATTGACAGGGATAAAATAGCCGTTGGCGATTTAAAATACATATTTACATAATCCTTTTAGAGTCTAGTGCTTTCTCTAAACCATTTATGTATAACATAACATATCTAGATAGGAGTCTCGACGAATTGACCACGCATTAAAAACAATATAATCAAAAATACCTTTCAAAAACAGAACTTCTTCCACTGTTGAAATTTTCACTTTCATATACCTAATATAGGTAAGGTATAGATAAAACTATTAAAAGCTCTGAATGGTCACGTGCAAGCCGTTTCAATTCATATTATATAACTAGAAATATATAAGACGAAATATGATCTCTAAATTATAAATTTAATACTCTCGTTCAGTTTTTCTACTGTAGTTAGCGGATGTCAATTGTTTAATTAGAAAGTGAATATCACCGCTTAACTCCGTATAGAGTCAAAGAAAAAAATATAATAGGTGTATGTATATTTCTATATAAGGATGTATCTTTTATTAAATTATTTCTGATATTTTATTATGGTAACATTAATTTGCTTTTTTATTTGCTTTTTAATATGTAAACATTTTTTTTTTACAATACAATATGGGACAACATTTACACAAGGTCTTCAGTTCCCAAACTAGGCAGAGCCTGTACTATGGTAACCTGATGACTGATATAAATACTTATATACATATACACACCCAGACACAGGTCAAACAGACATGTTCATACACACAAATGTTTGACCTGTCTGGGAATCGAACCCGGGACCAGCGGCTCAGAAGGCAGAGTGCTACCAACTGCGCCAACCGGCCAGTCAAGTTTAAACAAACTATAATTTTTAATAAACAAAACAAAATTAATAGAAATAAAAATATTGCATTCATCTTCTTAAATTACTAAAAAGGTACATTGTCTCAGCTTCTGCGCAATGAAATTGAAAACTTAACTGTATCGGAACAAGGTGTATATTATTCATAATGTATTCATGGTTAACTTTTTAGAGTTAAGTCGAGTATCTTGACCGCATGCATGTCTATCAGATTCAGTTGTTTATGGAGTAACACGCACTTCCGTTATTCTACTTTAGATTTTAATCTATTGATAATTAGGTCTCAATAAATGTTTACTTTCAAATGAACTCGATCACACCGTAGATTTTTTTTTCAACGGCATGTCTCCTTTAAATAGTCTTCCAAACTCGACTTATTAGCGGGAAAGTCAAGTTAAAAAGCTCTCATTTAAAAATGTGGCACGTTCGAAATACGTTATATGTACATCTTTTGTTCACTTAAACTATAGAACTACAGTAGATATAGAGATTGGTGATACATATCTTTTGAACCCATTTCAAAACGACGACTTTTTCAATTCAGTTGTATTTTATTTGTTACCTTATAATTCTATAATTTGTAAACCGTTTGAAAAGAATTTTGCTGGATGTTTGAAAGGATGCATTTTCATATTTCCGTAGAAGTTTCGTACAAATCCGTTCAGTATTTCGCATAAGATGTAGAAAACTGATTTTATAGTTTTTAAACCTGACAAAGAAACACTCAAACCACCTCTAATTCTTTATTAATTACGAATAAAGGATATACGATAAAATATATTTTTATCTAATCTCACAGTGAAACACAAATGTTAAAAAAATAAAAAACAAAACTTGAATGACAGTCTTTAATTCTTTATAGATACAATATATCAAAATCAATTTAAAAAGTTACATTATGATACAGCTCTTCTATGGACAACTGTATCATAATGTTACCTTTTTTTTTTTTTTTTTTTTGACCCGGGGAAATCCTTTATGGATACCACCGGCCGGGGGAGGCACGGTGGTTATGTGGGAGTCCCCGCCAGAGTGGCGAGTGTACCCACTAAAACCCCGGGGTGTTCCTCCGTCGTCGGCAAGTGACGGGGGGCACGGTTCCGCTTGCGCACTATCCGCAGCCCCCGTCGACGCCGCTGCCCGCCTTGCGACGGGCCCACCTCGGGGAGGGATTCCTCCCTCACCCCTCGTGCACGAATCATAATGTTACCTGATACAACTTCAGCTGGACCAAGGAGGTTGCAATGCAGTTTTTCTACACTTATAATCTGTGGACGCGGCGAAACAAATTGGATTTTGACACTAAACGCTTACAAATAAATGCAAACATATGCTGTAATTTAACGTATATTACAATCTATTTTATGAAATAAGAAAAACATGTGTATAAAACTGCACATAATTTTGTCTTAAAATATTCGTGTAATGCTATAAAAAAACTCGTCTACGGCTTTTTTTAACTTACACTCTTGTTTTAAGAACCCTTATTATGATACAGTTTTATAAACTACTATTTCTATATACTTCTTCTTCTTCTTCTTCTCAGCACTTAAACATCCACTGCTGGACATATGCCTCCCCCGTATAGGGGGGATTTGCCAATACTCGCCACGCTTGGCAGGCGGGTTGGCGAGCGCAGTATGATTTCCGATCCTCAGAAGGCGCTGCTGCCCACCTTCTGGTACGTGATCCCTTAGCCGACTCTTACGGTTATTATTATTATTACTCTTATTCTATATACTTAAGCAGCTGTTTTTAACGCACTTATAGTTAAATTAATTTATTTTTAACAGCGGTAAGGAATAGTAATAAAACGGAACGTTATGTTCATTCAAGTGGTTAATCTAGGAAACTTTTATTAACCATGTGCTCATGCAACGAGACTGTACTAAAATAGCCTGGTACTTCAATAGCACCCAGCTTTCGAAACGGGTCAAGAGCTTGAAATCGATATAAGATGCTATGCACGTTCTAATAATAGGATATTCATTACTCCATCTTAATTTTATAGTGTCCAATTACTATTCAAAGACTTTGACGTTCGATGGGTGTATGTGAGCAGCTTACTATTGTCATTTTATTCATTACACACGCATTTTACTTACCTATCTTAAAATAATAAAAGTAGAAATAACTATACAACTGGATGTCTGTGCAACAATGTCATATTCACATTTATATTCAGATAAAGGTCGGATGATCTGTAGTCTAAAATGATCAATATTTGGACTAGTCTCGTTGTCGTGAAAGCTGAATTAAAACGTTTTAGTGGAGTGTTATAAAAATGCCAGAAATGGCAGTGACGACTTCCCATTCATACCATGGATCCCCAATACACGACGGATTTGCTACTATAAGAGCGCCCAGGAGTAGGATCAAGATACGAAATTTAGTTGAACCAAGTCCGACTGTCAATCTACCTCAACGACATTCCGAATATTTCACCTTGAATAGAACGCCTAAAACAAATTTCTTAGATGGCTGTGGAGTACAGTATGTCTCAAAACCACAACCTAAGCATACATTCGAAGAAAAACGTCTGAGCTTTACGGAACCTATTTATGCAAAAGTGACTCCACCTCAATCGAAAAGTTGTTCTCCTGTGAAGTATGTGAATGGTAGACAAGAAATTCATTACGATTCTATACACACAAAGCCACGTAGGCGTCTAAGAAGCTTAGACCTGCCGGGAGAACAGGACGTAAGAAATAGTGAAAAAATTGGTATCGCAATCTTGAGTAACGGCGAGTTGTCGCACGAGCAACAAGTTGCAGTCGCCGGCTACCATGATGGAGTGGAACAGCATTCCGTGCGAACGGACATTACTGGTTCGTCTGGCGACTGCAGAAGAAGCCATAGCGATCGGGATAATTGCTCGGAATCCTCCTCATACCTCACAGATAACGACCGTCCTATTTCTAGCTACAGTGACAATTCCACAATACCATCCACGGACACGGAAGACGTACTCAAAGACTTACCGAATAAGTCAAAATTCCACAGATCACCACAGAAATTCGCTACTCTCAATATGCGCAGACCAAAATTTATAGACCTAAAACCACCAAGTATTCAAGAAAATTCAACGTATAGAAGCTTGCAACGCAATCGTATAGGATATCATTCCGAACCGAACACACCTCTAGATGAATACAGTGGTCTAAATGACGACTCTCCAATTCTAAGTGAAGTGCAGCAAATACCTAGAATGGCTTTACAGAACAATAGAAATGGCTTCAAGAGATCAGTGAGCGAAACGAACGGTTTTTCGAAACGGCTGAGCTATCGCCATTCGTTCAGTGCCGATTTTCGACCGCAAACTGTGCCTAAGAAGCCACACAAATGTTGCGAATGTGTAACAGGTATTCCAGCAGATGAAAACACGGACGAATCATCATCTCGTCCTTCATCTAGGACTCTTGGCACGTTGTACGAGTCTCAGGATCCAAAAGTTGGTTGTCAAACTATACTACGCTCGAAGCCACCGGTGCCGTGGTGGGATTTGGCGATAAGAAAATCACGATATAAAAGCTGTCCTATTCTGGAAGAGGTAAGTTCAGACATGTTTTTACGATCATAGAATATGATTTATGTATAAGTCCAATGCAATTAATAAATAATGCAACTAATATGTAGCAACCAAAGTATTTTTTATCCTCGTTGCATTCAAGGCACGTATCGTTTCTATGAAGATGCCATCCACCGCACTTGCACCATTGTTTTCTAATAACTGAGAACTCAGCGATGAATATTTTTTAACTGGCTAGACAGGCTTGTCTTTGCGTACTTACTAACTTATAGCTTTCTATGGAGTCCGGTATTCATGTTTATTTTCATTTAAGGTGCGGTTTCGGTCCCCCGTGCTTTTCTTTGAGTAATGGTAACAATAAAGGGAGTTTGAAATGGAAATATACAGGAGGGGAGAATTTTCACGTGTTTATGGTAAATATAGCATGTGTACTTGGCAGCAAGTGTGCGTGCTCTTTGTGTATGAAAAATATGTTCATATTCTTTCCCATTCTAGCAGGTGTATAAATCCTTAAAATCATCGCCGTATTTTTTACAAAACTGTGGCTCTACTATTAAATCATCCCGCCGTAAATTATGCTAGATCCATTGTGAAGAAATGTTTACCTGTCCGACTACCAAAAAAATCTAACCTTTATAACCCTGGTCAGGTGTTGACTTAATCTTCTTTGAGAAATATTATTCATCGCTAGATCTGATTACACAATATCCTTTCCCACGCTAATAAAAGAAAATAATCTTATTACGTATTAAGATAACACCCTATCGTTTTAAATTTATTGCTGTCGATGTATTAGTGATACAGAAAAGGATTTCTCTTTTGCTTACACAGTTGTGTTGTTCTTGAGCCTACTAACCAATATATTAACTGGTTCTTTGCTAGTTTACGACGCGATTCTAAACGGAATGTCCGTACCTTGCACAGAAGGCGATCTTGTACGACGAGAACGAGACAAACATGTTTTGCAATTCCCCTGATAGAAGCATTGTTTGTAGATCCCATTTCGTCTACGCAATATTTTATATTGTCACAGCTTGCGTGGGCGAATGGCCTCCGATGTTGGACCATTGTTGCAGCCGCAAGGGACACCTATGAACCTTAACAATCTCTTGCCATTTGCTCATGACACTCATGACTGATGTCGAATTCTAAATCAGTTAAATTCCATGTCTATTTAACATAAATATTTTGTGAATATTTCTTGCTCACGACGGTTGTGGCAATTTTAAGTTCAAAATTATATCACATATTTATTGGAATAGTTCTAATTTTGAAATCGAAAATCACTCGCGTTCTATTTCCAAGTTGATCCAATTAAAAGTAGTTCTGAAGGTTATGTTCTATACCAAAGCGGTAAAGATCACTTTTAATCTTTTTATTTTATTTATACACGTATTTTTTACCCGGCTTCGAAAGAAGGAGGAACTACGTTTGTGAACAGTGTCAACTAAGATCGTTCACAACCAAAGTAAAATATTCAAGTTGAAATCTTGTTTCTCTTTTTGCAGTTCTTCAATGAATTTAATAAATTTGGCAGAACGCAGTCGAGTTGTGTTTCTTTTATATATTTTTTTTGTATATACCGCCTTAGGTTTTCCCAAATAGCTATAAAAAAAATATTCAAAAGAAAAGTACTTAGTCTTAAAAGAATTGACAACGAATCGTTATGCTCCCAGTGTTATAGATTCATAGTCGACAGTGATCACTTACCATCACGTGGCCCGTTTGCCTCTTTAGGGCGCCTCCAATCGCATGAAAAATGGGTTATAAATTCTAAAATATTTATACGTACCTACATGATGCCATATTAGATACGGATTTATATTACTTTCGCGAATGTCAGACTTGTAAAGTTTTCGCCTCTTGTTCTCTATGATCACGTAATATTATTACTGAAATGAAGTTATAATTTTTTTAAATAATAATTTATTGAAATCCCACTAATCCCACTAATATAAATGTGAAAGTTTGGATGGATGGATGGATGGATGGAGGCTTGTTACTCAATCACGCTCAAACTGCTGGACGGATTTGGACGAAATTTGGTACGTAGATATTTCAGGTCCCGGAATAACACATAGGCTACTTTTCATCATCATCATCATCATTATCATCAATCACCGACACGCGGGTAAATCCGCGGGACAAAGCAAGTATTCTAAATGTGAAAGTATGGATGGATGGATGTATGTTTGTTACTCAATCATGCCAGAACGGCTTGATGGATTCGGATGAAATTTAGTATGGAGATAGCTTGTACCCTGGATCAACACATAGGCTTATTTTCATCATCACCATTGTGAAAACTTTTCATCACTACGCGGTAAAACCGCGAAGCGCAACTAGTACTTACATATATCATTAACAGAAAACAATCTTAGTCTTATTACCACGGTTGCCGGCGTCGGTGTTCTCCAAAGTGGGATCACGTATAAGTATATTGGGATCGTACGTGAGATAAGTATCTTTCCGAAGCCTCTAAGACTCCGTCTTTCCGAAGGTGGTGCGGGAGCGACCACGGCACACTTTCCTAACGCAGACGCATCCGCTTATAGCGTTTCTCGCAGGGTTTGTTTTATGTGAGTATTGTTAACAAAAAAGTTGCGCTACCATTTCTAACCGCGTTTCCCAAGTCATTACTCGGATTTATTTTTACTGTTTCGCGTTATTCTCTTTGTAAGACGCGTTAAGAATATTAATGTTACAAGCTAGCGGTCCTGAATGCAGTTGTCATCTGTTCTAATATTTTAAAGAGGAAAGATTTTAAGGTTTGTTTTTTTGCATTGAATAGGCTCCGAAACCGTGGTGCCGTGGTGGTACCGGCCTAGAATAGTACTCCCCCATTTCTTCCCGTGGGTGCCGTATGAGTCGGCTAAGGGATCACGTACCAGAAGGTGGGCAGCAGCGCCTTCTGAGGATCGGAAATCATATTGCGCTCGTCAACCCGTCTGCCAAGCGTGGCGAGTATTGGCAAATCCTCCCTATATGGGGGAGGCATGTGTCCAGCAGTGGACATTCTATGGCTGAGATGAGGCTCCCAAACTTAGAACCGATTTGAAAAATTATTTCACTGTTGGGAAGCTACACTATCCCCGGGTGACATACTCTATATTATACTTTAAAAAAATTAGGGATCCTTATCATATTGAATTGTGAAATTTTTTACTCGTGTGAAGCCGGGGCGGACCGCTAGTTGTAGCTACATAGTTCATAACAAAAGTTTTACGCGTACCGAAGGCCGTATCATAAATCATTTCGATAACAACTTTGAATTGAATGTCTTACCAACTGCGTCAATAAAATTCTCAATTTGGAAGTCTTATTAATTTTTGACGGGTCTTATTGCGTCTTTATTCCGTAAGGCATGTTCATAAATAATAATTGACCGTAGACGTGCAGCACAGTTAGCCGCGACGCCCGAATAAGGAAGAGTGCACTTGAACAAATAATCTCGTTTATTTAGAATGCTCTGTATTCGTGAAATACGGCAGTGGGTTTCGTTCGAGTGGGTTTCATTATGAGCATAAGGAATACGTGTCACTCCCTCTCGACCTGGATATTATTATCGATTTCTCTTGTTACGCCTGTTGTGGTAACTTTAAATATCTTTTTATACCCTACAAAAAACAGTGCCATGCGCTGTCCATTCCTGGCTACAAAAACTCGCTTCAGATACTGAATATTTGTTTGTGGTGTTAAAAAAAAATGTATTTAAATCGAATATTGAATTTACACACACACATACACACACATACACACACACACACACACACACACACACACACACACACACACGCGCGCATGCACGCACAATTTATTTACACATCCCTATTCTATTTTGTCTAACTATTTAAGTAAAAATCTAAGACTGGGGGGACCTGCATTCTTGTAACACAGTCAATATTAGTGCAGGGTTCAGGGCTATCCGATAGTGAGAAGTGTAGTCATTATATGAACCTTTTATTTTAGGTTTAAAAATTTATAAACATGTGTGTGGACGATTGTCAAACATGCCTGTTGAATTGTCAACGCATACAAATGAAAATATACAACACTTCTCTCTATTGTTTTACGTCAAACTTGTATGCAAATTGCAAATACATTATCGGACCAGGGTATCAATTGCATATTTCTCATAGATTGTTAATAAAATTAGTTTTTGCTAGTTTTGCTATGAAAATCATAACAGTGTAATAGCTACATAGATATTATTTTTATCGCAATGTGATTACTTACAATGCGATTGTCAGTTTTGCGGAATACTAAGTTTATTTATCATTACATATTATGATCTGTTGCTTGTTTAATAAGGACAAGAAGAAAAAGAAATTATTAAATAAGAAAATTAGCACCCTGTACAATGCTTATCACATCTTTATCTATCATATTTATTTATTATTATCTCAAAGTCAAAGTTTACTTCAATTCTGCAGTAAATTATAGTGTGTTATTAAATCTGTTAAAACAATCGAATCGTTATACAAGTCAAAATACCCAAATGACGGTATTATTTTTTAAATTTTTAGCTGAAGCATACTTCAAAAGATTTCAACATGCTTATACTTACATTTATCTAAGCCTATGTATAGAAAAATATTAAGTAATAAAATAACAATACTATAGCTACTACATTAAAAATTGAGGAACTCACTGGCTGATGACAGCCCAGGGATCAAATGTTACAACCCACTTGCAGTTAGCAGCGTATCCAAAATGCTAGCAGCATTGTCTGATAGCCTGAGCCACATATTATTATGACTTCATATTTTTCACTCGTTGCATTGTCTAGGCGCTAAGCGCTAAGTTTTGAATAATGATGAACTCCTTAAATATTTTTTATTTACTTGCCCATTCAGATACAATGCAATACATATTATATTATACCACTATATGCTATATTATTATGAGGTGAGTATCTAAGCAACGTCCAAACAAATTAATTACTTTTTAGTTGCACTATAATAATAAACTTTTAAGGTCGTTGCCCTGCGTTTCAAACGATGCACAGACCTAAATCTATTAAGTAGATAACAATACATTCCTCATTCTTGTTTACGCAACTAACGGTCTCATCGTTACCATGTTCATGTATGACACGCATAATTAAAAACTAGGGTTCGTTAACTACTATTTAAAAACATGATCAAGAAATGCTTCTTTTAATTGTGGATAATTATGCTTATCCCGCCATTAAATAAAGTTAAATACATAAATGAGAGGCAAGTGCCGCATACCTGCAATAAATATTTGTGAACAAAAACACGCAAAGCGTACACTCGGCATTTTTTTTTCTGGTAGAAGTCGCAATACGCTATGAATTATTTTGATCGCATCGTTAACTTTAAAGCGCGCGGCACTCGCAGCTGTTGATTAATAATTATTATATCCCACCTGTCCACGCAATTCATGCACTTTTAGGATTCCGTCATATGAAGGAGAAACTCTACCCTTAAGTTGACGTTGCTGTATAATCGTAATATTATGAATGATATATCCAAAAGCGGATTATGTCCCATTTGGTCACAGACACCCATGCCTTAATCGTATTCAGCAGTGCGACGGTGTCATTCGTCGCAAATTATCTTACATTCTTTGGGGAGATATGTTAATATCTATACCTAGTTATAGTAGTATAGTACTATAACTAGTTATAGTTTGAAACTTGAAAGCACTCCAATGCTCTTTAAGATCACGATTAGCCTATTTGTAAACTGCTTGTATTTGGCTTGTCCAAATATTGCTTTGGTCTAGGAATGCTGCTGGATAACTCTGAAATCTGGAGATATAATCCGACGAAACAGGTAAAGTGTCTCTTTCGAAACCTTTAAATATTTGCACGAAACCATTGCATTTGCAGTGACAATGGTACAAATATAGCTTATTTGACCGTCTACTCTCAGGCGCGTGCAAAAGGTGTCCTGGGGAAGTCTATCAATGACGCCCAGGCACCATAATTGGCAAAGCAACTCGAACAGGTGAATTACTACTATTAAAGGTATGCTTTCAAATTAGTATGAAATAGGTGCACGCCAACCTGTAATTACGAAAACACCGGTATTTTATCCTTCGTCTGTCTTGTGTGTTACACGCACTGATAGTACCCATGTATATATAGGGTCGTTACCCTCCGTTTTAATTTGGCTAAGAGCCTTCCTGTGACGTGGCAAACAAAGGGTCCCTGTCCAGCGACGCCCACCACCACTATTACATGTTTATAAAGCAATTTATTTCGGTGAGTCAGAGGCACAACGCATCAAAAGCTCTCAACCAATATTTATGATTCCGTTACTACTAAAGTTACATCGACATGAGTATTTTGTTCATTCAAGGTTTGCGACCGGTTTGTTGTGAGCAGTTTAACTCATTAACCGCCGATGGACGCATTGCTGCTTGCTTAGTAATATTATCCCATATTTCAAGTTATGGAGAGATCTGTGTCGGTCTGTGGTCATCTTTGATTACTTTAACCGAATAGAAATCACAGTTAACTTGGTTCCAGAAGGAAGCGTATTAGCAGTGGTCATGCGTTGAGAAAGCTTATTAGCATTTGTGCATTTCATGTCATGTACTTAATGACTTTTTATCTCGAATCAAACCATGATACTAAAAATACGGTAAATTCAATCAGTTTACAACTTCATTATTACCGTATTATCATTATAAGGAATGTGTATTTAAAAAAAATACCTTAAATGGAACCGACTTCAACACTCAACAGTGAGAAATAACTTGTGTAAGTCGGTACCATGAGCACATTTTAATAATAGTTACTTTTGAACTATCATGATACCGACTTCGACAAATTATTTCACATGTTTGAGTATAGAAGTCGGTTCCACTTTTTTGATTAAACATTATTTTACCCTTTTTAATGACCTCTGCTACTCACGGGATCAATTATTATCATTGTGTATGTTCACCGATTTCTCCACCCGTAACTATAATGTCATCCACGTATGCGTAGCACTTTTCAGTGTTTGAAAAGTAACTCAAAAACCGCTTCAGCGATTTCGATGAGATTAAATTAAAACAATAAATGAGACAACACGGAAAGCACTAGTTTTCATAAAAACAACAATGATCATAATCGAATCACCCAGTCGAAAGTTCTGAGTTTAAAAATCATACTGGTTGATTTGAAAACTTCCTCCTTTTTTGAAGTCGGTTAATTAGAAAATATCGTAAATTAAACTACTTTATGCTTAGCACTTTAATTGCCCAATCCGCAAAGAGAAACCTACGCTAATGGGATTCACAATAAAAACGGAAACTCATTACGATATTCATGGCTAATAAACACTGTTTTATTGTTACAGGCACACGTCGTCTCGGCGTTCGAGCAGAGTTTGTCTAATATGACGTCACGTCTACAGCAGCTCACAGCGACTGCTGAGAGAAAGGTATGACCTGAGCACTATAGATACAGCATACATAGGAAGTGATTCTCTTGTTCACCTAAACTAAATTAAAATTCTATAAAATATGATATTTAAGATAAGTACTTATATGTTTACGATAAAGTCCAAATCGGTATGACACTTTTTGAGTCTGAAAACTATCGCGAGTTTCTTCCATAATTGTAATGTAACAAACCGACTAGGACTCACGTGGTAAACACTGGAAAATTACTCTCCGACCAGTTTCGAACTTATTTGCAATTTTCCAGTGTTTACCACGTGAGTCCTAGTCGGTTTGTTACATTACAGGTATGACACTTCTCCATGACAGCACTAAAATTAGATGTATTTATTAAAACTACGGGTAGTTTTACGTAAAATAAGTCGCTACTTATTTGGTGCCTACTAAAACAACCCGCAATTGGCCAGCAATTGAATAGAACTCGTCTAATATTAAGGATGGCATTAAATAGGGTTATACAAATTTGATTTTTAGCGAAAATATATATTTTTTTTAATTTACAATAGGCAGGCGTTTGACCACTATCTCACCTGATGCTAAGTGATGATGCGGTCTACGATGATTCACGCCTGCCTAGAAGATACCTGTTCACTCGTGACTTGAAGATGCCCAGATTGTATTCATGTGGAAACACAGACTTAGGCAATGAGTTCGTTAGCTGTACGCACTATGAATGTGGAAGCAAAACGCTTGGTGCGACAGGGTGGAACGTCTACCATGTATGGATGTCGCATTACAGTCCGTCTGGTCGTTTTTTGATGGAATGGAGAAGGAGGTACTAAGTTATGTAACTCCAGAGCACACTCCCCGAAATGTATCCGGTAAAAAACCGGATAATATAATAAGAGCTATTTCTCTTTGAAGAATTTTAGTGAAGTATAGCTTGTTTAAGTGATTAACAGAATTAGGGCCAACTACATATAAGACATTCTCGTACTCCACTTTGAAACAATGATAGCCCCCAGCGCTAGATGATCATCTACCACTTAGCAGTGGGGGCGTCGTGGGTACTCGTTTGTCATACTGACAGACGATGGCTTTGATCCCCACTAAATACCTTGTGCTTCCGGTGAAGGCAACACCGTCATCAAATTTCCAGCATGGTGGTAGCTGCCTGGCTAGCTACCACCAAGGAGCAGTCCTTGAGAGCCGTCAAGTATTCTAGGTTTAGCATGCTTCCACATTCGACCACGTCGTCACTGACTATCAAGTGAGACAGTGTTCAAACGCTTCATCTATAAAGCATGAAGAAAGACGTATCTTACTGGACTTTTCTGGATTATAAGCCTGGATGGCACATAAAGCACTTGAAAAAGTCCATCTAGTCCATCTAGTCACCTAGTCCTTTGTTTTCCATGGGGTAGGGATATCCTACTAATATTAAAAAGGTGACAGTTTGTGTGTATGTTCGTTACACCGATTTTGATGAAATATGTATGATATTTATATTTATTTACATTCACACAAGGTCTTCAGGTTCCAAACTAGGCAGAGCCTGTGCTATTGTAACCTGATGACTGATATATATACTTATATACACACCCAGACACAGATCAAACAGACATGTTCATGCGCTCAAATGTTTGACCTGTCCGGGAATCGAACCCGGGACCAGCGGCTCAGAAGGCAGAGTGCTACCAACTGCGCCAACCGGCCAGTCTAAATGATGATGAAAGTATGTAGATACTTTAGGTCCCGGATTAACACATAGGCTTGTTTTCATCATCATTAATCATTAGGTACCACGTTGACTTACATTGTCAACACACCGGAACTCTTTTTCAGTGGTCATGCCGTTTCTTGCTGCAAACGTGGATCGCTAAACATTTATATCATTTTGCCTAATTATGATAATTATTGTCTAAACACTTTATACTTCATCATCATCTCAGCCATAGGCCGCCGAATGTGGTTCAAACTATAGTCGGAACCCTCTGACTTATTACGTGAGTAATTCCCGTGTTTTATACATTCATAATGTGTCAACACCACGTCAGTTTTAATAGCTTATATTTGTTGTTTGATGACATTTTGCCTTCACAACCACCTCAACAATTACAAAGCTCCCTTAAAATTCATTGAAAAGGTACAATTGAAGAAGGTTATATGTGCAAAACAACTGTTAAATATTAACAGTTGTTTTGCACGAGCAGGTAACAAATAGACAGTAATAGAATAAACGATTTTTTTTTCTTTCGGTTTCCCTAGTGACCCTGGATGTCTATTTGGCCTTTGTAGTTATAATAGAGTAGTAGAGATTGATCACTCGTGTGAACGATGGCGATTTGTCCAATATATTCACCAATACTGACGCATGTCTTTCACTTTTGCCACGGTAATATATGTTTGTCTTGTGAACTATTGGGCCAACATTTCATTAGGACCAATTCTCATGTATTGGTGCTTTTTCTCCACACATCATGCAACGGGTGTCAGATAGTGAAGGCTGCGTGTGAACGCTCCAAGTCACTCGTTGGACCGGTTACAACGGATGCAAATTACTTTCTTTTAATCACTGTTTCTTTTTTGTTTAATTGTTCATTTGTTTTTAGGACTCCGAGTTAACGGAGCTTCGGCAGACGATCGAACTGTTGAGGAAGCAATCGATACAGGCGGGGCTGACGACCGCACATATGCAGTCTATGGGCATCAGGACAGACGGAGTGAACATTACTGGCCAGGTAAATTAAGTCTAAATTTAAAAAATAAAAAAAGTTACAGCGAAATTAGGGTCTTTCATACAAAACAAAGAGTTGAAGCAGCAAACTGTCTTTCACTTATGAACGTGAATTATTTTATATTAAACAAAGCTCGAAACTTTTTCCACGTCATGAAAGTTATAAAAACGGGCTTAAAAGTAAAATGTGTATCTTCTGTACCTTAATAAAAAAAAGAATTATGGCGAAGAGTTCTTTAGTTACATAAATATCATCAATTGGATGATCCTGTATATAAGAGTGACTTTCACTTTGGAAATAAGTAAAATATTTATATTATACAAAGTGATATTTTATTTGTAAACTTCAAAATACGGTGTTTTATATTATGGCTTATTTTATATTATTATTTGCAATCTTTATCCTTCTCCGCACATAATACCGAGATCATATGTATTTATTTTGTAGTTAAGTATTTTAACTATAACTGGATACATCTTGACCTAAGTTCCTGAAATTGTTAATGTAACCAACATAAAGGTAACTTAACTAAGATCTTTGACAAACAATAATCATAATCGTATCGTATGGCAATAAATTCACACTGGATCGACATGAAAACTAAAGTAGTTTATAATTTATAATACTAAAATGGTCGTCGTTGCTCAGTGATCACTGATCAGTGACATGACTTCTAAATTTCCGGGTCCTTGGGTTCGAATCCCGGCAGGTGCAAATATTGTGCGATGAGTGTATGTGTTTGTTGCATGTTTGTGTGCCTCCCACGATACAGGGAATCCTAGTGCAAACACTGCATTTGTGAAAATGAAGATTGGGACACTTGACTTGATATATACACCATTGAAGAAACATTCATTTTGGGAAATAAAACAAAAAGCAAATCTTTATCAAAATTTCCCGCTACAATATTGTTAAGTTTGATTTTATATAGGAGAGGCACAACAAAACTCATTATAGCTTTCTTCAATCTGTGTTCCGTGACTTGTCGGTGTCTACTACACTACGAGCTAGCACCATTCTTGGGAATGCTAGTTTCGAATTTGATGCGGTTTATTTGAACCAGTACGTAACGAAGGAAAGTGGGTACATAAATTACTTACCTGCTTCTAAGTGCACAAAGCTATTTGGAAATTGAAATGCGATACGATCTACCGCCCCTGCCGATGGCGTGACATTACAAATTTACTTCTCATTGGGGAGCATTTCTGGTTTTTAATTTTAATAAATTAACATATTATATGAAATTTGTGACGTATAACTGATTAATAGACACTGCGTTCGGGTATGTCCATAAATATAGCTCCTGTATGTTTGCGATTACAAAACTTAAAAAGTAATCGATAGATTGAAGTGAAATAATTTCAGATCGTTCGATTTTGATTCGAGTCTGTTTTTAATTAGGTGCTTTATATCTCGAGGTTCCTTAGCGAACGAGAATTATTTATCGTTCCCCATATGGCCACAGCCATACAATAATAATAATCTTATTAATATTGACTCATAGGGTGCGTTCTATTCGCAATCATTTACAAAATTTTATACAAATATTCCGTTTTAGTTTCATTGATCTGAACATGCTCGGCAAAAATTGCGGTCGTCTGAAACGCGCTCAAAATGAGTTATCGTTAGATTTCCATGGTCACAATTATTACTGTCTGTCAGATAAATATACCTTTTTATTTTAAAGTATAAGCTTACGTTTTTAATAATAATAAGAAAAAGTTTATTCAGATAAAATTGCGCACTTACATCATCTTAAATGGCTAGAGTTATGCACATATTAAATTTTGGCTATCTGTCGCCGAACTAGGCTCACTGCCTGTGTTTCAACTTACAGCGCCCTCCCCTTAGAACAGAAATTAAAATTAGCCGTGTTTACCTATTTTCTTCACATATAACGCTATAACTAGTAAAAACATAATTGAAACAAAACTGAAACTTATTCCATAGAAACAGTATGATACTTTTAAATATGTACATCATGATGGAAAGGATCCTCTCTGTGTGTTTACTGAAAGTTTGACCGCTGTCTCACCTGATGTTAAGTGATGATGCGGTCTAAGGTGTAACTTCACATACATAATGTATGTGAAGTTCTCCCCTGATCGGACAAAGCAATAGCGAAGCATGGCAGGACTAGCTATTATATGCTCCACTCAATATGGCAAATAATGTAAAGTCAATGCCTACCGTGGGAAATCAGCGGCTCTATATTGTAGATTCTACATGTATACTCTGTGACATTAAATGCAATAAGTTCTTATATGATCGTTGCGACCGAATTGAGAGCACATGCTCTGTATACCACAGATTAAGCAATATTTACTTAGTGCTCGTACGTTAACCCAAACATTATATCGAGGCCGCTATCTTAAGAACTTCATTATTACGCTGTCACAGCGTAAAAATGAACAAGTTTTATTGGGGCGTTGGGGCGAAGATTCGTGTAGTGCGATACCAGATGAAATCAAGGTCAGTGTGTGCTTCACAGGATGCTAAGGAATAAAATACTGAGCATTTTTTTGTTGTAGGTACAATACACCGAAACTAACTTTTAATGTCGCTAAATACTCTGATTAAGGAATCGATGGAGGTGTTGGTGAACCTAATTATATGCGTTTCATAATATTAAGCACAGTTCTAGTGTGAAAACACCTTGGTTAACATCGTCACTGACCTTTCATTAAGATGTTATTAGTATTCAACAATGTAAAAAAAAATATGATTAACATTCAAACTTTACCATGAATGTATACTCGTATATTTGAAGTTATATAGACTGTCGTAATACTTTTAATTTTAATTCTATTTATTTTACTAAATTCACAGCTCTTAATTAACAAAAGTTACAGATATTTATATCTATGGCCCTAATTCCGTTAATCCCATAAACTAGCTAAAATTCACTAAAATTCTTCAAATTGAAATAACTCGTATTCTATTTACGCTAAAATTCAAATTTGTATAACTCCATACAACGCTCTCACTAATATTAGACTAGTTTTATTCAACTGTTGGCCAATTGCGGGTAGTTTTAGTAGGTGCCAAATAAATGGCAACTTAATTTCGCTAAAACTACCCGCAAATTTAATAAATATATTTTAATTTTAGTAATGTTATTGATAAGTTTCATACTAATTTAGACTTTATCGTAACCGTATAAGAACTAATTTAGTTTTCCAAAATTTTCGTTTAGTTCAGTTGAATAAGCGAATCACTACTATTGTATATCTACGGTAGAATAAAGTTTGCCAGGACCGCTACTAATAATATAATATATATATATATATATATATATGTATTTTAAAAGCCACTTTTATCAAATTTAATGAGCTGACAGAAGATTGAGATGAAAAGTCGAGCTCTCAAAGATACCTTTATATTCGTATAATCAAGCGAAGAAAATCCTATATGTCGGTCAATGCTATCCGCTATCAATCATTCCACGAGATACGTAATGATATCAAGTGTATCAATGATTTCACTTATCCCACATCTTTAGAATTTATATACATTTTCTATAAAACATCTTCTTCTTTTTGTTCTTTACCAGCTTAAGGTGGGGTAGGCACAACATGTTTCTCTCTTCGATTCTCTTTCATTAGTCATCTTACACTTAGTGCGCTTACGTTAGTGTGCTTACACTTTTCATAAACACATCGGCCTTTCTCAACTTCTATATCAATCCACATTCATGTTAAGTACTCTTTTTGTTATATGTTTTTCATCTCTCCTCATGACATGCTCATACCAAGCCAATATATTAACTTTCAATTTATCATTCACTGGTGCTAATTTTAAGCTTCCTCTAATGTATTTCTTTCTTTCTTATCCTTTCTAGTCACACCACACATCCATCTCAACATTTGCATCTCTGTATATATGCACTTTTCTTTCATCTATCTCTTTTGCTGTCCAACATTCAGATACAATACCTATGACAGGTCTCTACAAAGACACTGACAATTGTCTAAAGAAAATTTCTTATTCTGTGACTACAACATTATCCAAACTTGTAGCGCCATCTAGATTTAGCCCGAAATTATGAGCTATTTTCCGACGTACGATTTTCTTTAGGCGATTGTCAGTCTTCTTCTATTATTTGATCCATGCTTTTATAAAATACCTTTAAAGCTGCTACCTCTAATAATTTTCCTCTCTATTCTGTGTGATCTATAAACATACATTGATATCCAATAAATAGCACCGTATAAGGCGTGGTATTTGCATTAAATTGTCTATCGATTGATATGTCCCCGTTCTTAATTCTATATAGGATGAGAATTGATTATATTACGAATAAAGTGCTCGTTTCTCTTACATTATATGAGATTTCTACAAATAGCGTTCGGAAATAGAAACTGCACTTTTGAAAACGATATTTCACTGTATAGAGATATGGATACAAATGGCATATTATGAAGTTTTCCATTCCATAAATCATATCAAAATTGTGCAGTAGAAAGTCTGGCTGTGTTTGATGCATTGAATGTGATTGGTACTAAAGAGCAGCTGGATATGACAGATAGAATATTCATCAAATGGTCTAATGTAATAATTTCTAATGGAGATAATTTACCATCGACAGTGCCCAATAATGGGTAACTCAAAATGTCCTCACCATTAACCAAAGTCATAAATTAATAGAGTTATTCCTATGGTGGGGACATTTTTAGACGTACGTAGCTATTGTTATGAATAAATAATTAAAATTGAAAGATGTCTGAGGATTCCAATTGATTCCAGTGGATCAGTGAGTCGGTTTATTAGTTAAATGTTACTTTGATATTTGTAAGTGCTTGTTGTAGAGAATATTTGTGCATATTTAACGAACAATAGACTTAACTACTATACATTTATGAGCCGATGTATGCCAAGAATAGTTAAATATTGCAGCGTTGGCATCGGGCGCTAAGTAATTTATTTTAATCAATTTTGTAAGTAGATAATAATTTTAAACATATTATAGCATCGATTCAAATAGGTATTTAATTTAAATTGTGAAGTAAACAAGGAGCGAAATAAAATATTTTGGATCAGCATCAATTCCCTCTCTCAGTTTCCTTTGAATAACATGGTTTGAATATTTCACTGTTAACATTTTTGAACGAAAACATTCGGTTTTTGTTAGGTTTTGAACCCACGACTACATAATACCGTCTTGTCGCTTTGCCATCTAAGGTATAGCTCACTGTGTTTGATGTACCTATGTGCATAAATCAGACGAATGTCAAAATTTAATCGCTATCTTTGCTTATTCGGTAATAAGGTGTATACATATTAGTACCTGGGTGACCGAGCTCGAAAGTTTTGTTTGATACATTACATTTCATTACGATTGATACAAGCTCATAAATCGTAACGTTATTTTAACGTACAGTTTTTAGCTCTAATTGTTAGAATCGTTTCTCAGATACCAGGTTACCCAGGCTACATTTATGTATCGTCTTGTAAGAGGATAAGATTTATAGGTAGGCGTAATTTTTTTTCACATCCGAAATAGAATCTGAAAAGAAAATGTTATTTTCTATGAGTACATTAATTATAAAATAAAAATGGCTTACAATTTTTTTCCATACAATTTTTCTACTGCCAAAATCACGGACACACTCTTTAGCTTTTTACCTTTTTTATTATGTACGCGTAATAAGTTATGTAAGCAGCGCCTTCTGAGGATTGGAAATCATACTGCGCTCGCCAACCCGCCTGATAACGTTGCGAGTATTGGCAAGTCCCCCCCTATATGGGGGAGGCATATGTCCAGCAGTGGGCGTACATGGCTGAGAGAAGTTATGTACGCGATCAAGATGGCATGAGTTGATTTGATGTATATAACTATGCATTTGTAGATTATGCAACTAGAAACAATATTTTATTATTCAGCAGGATACAAACACCACGCAAACGCAGCAATCTTCGCCCCAAAGGACAGTCCAGACTGGCAATAGAGCCATCACCAGACATCTCTCTACCGACAGCGTGTCTAGTATCAACAGTCTCAGCAGCGGCTCGTCTGTGCCTCACGACAAGAAGCATAAAAAGAAAGGATGGGTATGTGCTTTATATCTTTAGCCTAGGCCCTCGATACCCACTTTAAGAATGGTTAAAGGGCTTTAAAAAGCGTATGCTACACTAACAATATGAAAATATATTTTTAATAAGATTTTGTCGTCGCTAATTACAATAATTTTTATTAGCATTTATAGATTTATAAAATCGATTATTGTTTATGAGTGACAAAAATCGATGACACTCAAATCTGGCTATCCGAAACAACCAGTATGATGGATCAGCAGTTTATCACACTGTGTATATTAAGGTGACGAATCGTCGAGCTTCAAAAGTGCCTTACCACTTTACGTTTTATCAGAAACAGCACCATTCACTTCCTCCTAGAGCTGTTTAAATAGTGGTCCTTAAGTATAATTTAGCAAGATAACCTTTTGTAAATATGTAAAACGCACTCTTTTCAACTTAGTTATAGGCATTGTAAGCGTCCATTGTCACAGAAATACTGAAGTAGCCACAACGGTTGTTAGGTTATGAAGTGAATAACAACTAATATCATTATTACTAAACGCACGTCGCTCTGAAATTATATTTTATGACCGCATTTACGTACTACATAACTATTGCCCGTATGTAATTTCTTGTCAGTACTGTTATTAAGAGGTAACATGTTTTTCTAGACTCATTCCTCCTCTAATATGACACATTGCCGGTATTGATAGTTGCTCAAAATGAGCTAAATAAAATGAATGTTCAAAGGATCAATCTCCCTCAATACCTTACAGCAGCTGTTGGTTTAATCTTCCAGCAGTGCATCACAACGAATCTCTTCAAGTAGATGGATTAGACAAAGTAACCTCTATAAGCATGGTTGTTACTCGGTTATAAACCTGGGTGCCAATTTGTGACGGTCGCAGTGGCTCAGTGGTCAGTGACATGACTTCTGTGTTTTCGGGGTCCTGGGTTTGAATCCCGGCAGGGGCAAACATTTGTGCGATGAGTGTAGGTGTTTGTTTTGTCCCGGGTCTTGGTTGTTTGTGTGGGTCCATGCCTCCCGCGACACAGGGAATCCTAGTACGGGGGTTTGAGTGTACTTAATAAAAAAAACCCAATAAATAACTACTTGTTCAGAGAAGCAATTCATGAACAATGCAATAGTAGTTCAAATGTAATAATAAATAGACTTGGTATTCCGCTGAAATAACAATTACATCTCGATTGCGTTGCGTTGAAATTATATCTTTGTAGCCATTACAATTAGACTACAAGTAGAATAGCTAAACTAGCAAAAACGACAATCCATTAACAAAGGTTGTAAAAAACATCAATTTATATTTGGCATGTAATTTATTAGCACTTACACTCCTACGCGACATCCAGACGCGATCTGTTTTCGGCCATTGTTTGCGTCAAGTGAGATAGACAACCTGAGTCACAGAATAAATTAATGTCTAAATTAAACTATTCACATTATCCTAGCATCGATAAACCGCCCACCGCCAATCAACAGACAGCGTGGCGACACTTCATCAGTGTAGTAGATCTAGATTATAATATTATTGCGATATGGCAAGTTATACTCTAGCGGCACCTTTGATCTAGAACAAATATACAACTTAATAGTACCATAGCATTATTTTCAAAAACATTTGCTCGTAAAGTGAGCCTTATTACATCGCTTTTAGGGCCATTAAGCGAACTATAACACTTACGTGAACAATAACATTTCACTCTAGTGCGTAACAGAATTACCCTCCAAATTTAAATTTGTAATTTACTGCAAGTTATATATGCGAGTAAACAGAGCATTTTTAATGTAATAATTAAACTATATAAGCAATACATGTTTGTTTTTTCCTCGTAAATATATCGATAAATGTCGTATGTAACTTGTGAGCTCTGTTCATTACACACTTGGCTCGAACCCCCATCACCTCGTGTGTAAAGAGCAACATAGCGCATATGTATCATAATATACTGTAATGTGTGTCGAGGTCCTGTAATCATGTCTAAAATGGTTATTACGTCATGATCAAGTAAGGAGTACAATACGACTGTTATTGAACATCTGTGTTAATATTCGTATTCGAACGTAAAACGCGATGTTTTTCAAGCTTGACGCAACATAATATGTACATGCCATTTCAATGCTCCTAATTTATGTCAGCTCTATTGCTCCAGCCCACTACTAACTGGGACCAAATTACAAATAAAAAACTACGGGCATTGTTCGGACCTAATGCGATTAGCTAAATCAATGCCATCATTATGCCCATTATTGTTTACTAAACGAGAAATCGTTGTTACAGCTCCGGTCGTCATTCACCAAGGCTTTCTCACGGAATGCCAAGATATCAAAGACGGCGAAACATTCGTCCCTCGGGCAGCTGTCATCGCAAGACAGTTCATCCGGGTCCCATCACTACGATGATCCGCATACCATCCGTGAAGGAAGCAATGAAAACAGTCTCGAACATTCCCATGAGATTTTGCCAGAAACAAAGGAGAAACCGCCGGTGCCTGTGGTGAAGACTGAAGAACAGACCAAAGGTGAGGCTATGCGGCTAGTATATAGTTGATGTAATTTTATGTGGCTGTTTTTTGGAATTTTGAATTGAGTTCTGTATTTGAATTTTGAATTCATTGCTTGGAATCCATCTTTTATTATTTATAGTATATAAATAACGGTCACTATTTCACTTGATATAGTCAGTGACGATTTGGTTGAAGATGTTATCACGCTAGACCTAGAATGCTTACTGGTTCTCAAGGACTGCTTCCTGAACACACTATGTGTTTGGTGACCGTTTTTCAAACTTGAGGGTGGTAGCTGGCCAGGCGGGTGCTTAAAAGTATCCTACCACCTCTACCAACCAACCTCACCAAGCTCAAGCCGTTGATGGGGATCGAACCAGTGTCCGTCCTTTTGACAGCTGACACTCCCCCCGAAGAGCTGTCATCGCTTCATAAAGTGTTGGGGGTAGTTGCCGTTTCTACACCGGA
The DNA here is from genome assembly GCA_934044485.1 of Apeira syringaria. NCBI lineage: Eukaryota > Metazoa > Arthropoda > Insecta > Lepidoptera > Geometridae > Apeira > Apeira syringaria. The sequence goes on from OW203662.1 coordinate 3,269,617, forward strand.
GTGTACAACAGTATTTTAAAAATTGCCGATAACGTTTTGCGTCAATCAAGGATTGGGCCATAAAAGTAGAACCAAACCTGCTAACAATAGGGAATCACACGATAAGCATGCTGGAACTACGACCTTCAGTGTTCAATGGACCTACGAAATCAATGTCAACGCGGCCCATGAAGTTACCCATTGTTTTTCCCAGAAGGGATTGTTTGAACGCAAGCTATGATACAAAAGGTTAATTGAAATTTCAGACCAGGTTATGCCAATTACTCAAAAGCCCGTGAGGCAATAACGAGGGACAAGTATGAATTCTAGGCAGATTGTTATAGCTTTCTCTTAAACCTAATCTGAGAGCGAAATATTACACATTGTTTACTGGGCCATTATATATGTTAATACTTGCTGCGCCCCGCGGTTTCACCCGCGTCGGCCACGGTTTTCCCTAGAAGAGTAACAACATACACGCATACATCCAAATTTTGGCCTTTATAATACTAGTGGAATACATTTATCGCACACGCCCTTCTGATAAAAGTATTCATCACTTGGCCTATTTTCCAGAAATAGAGTAGAATCTAAAATAGTAGATAGATAGATAACACTTTATTGTACAAGTACATCAACTTAAAATAACATTTATAAAATAACACATTAACAAATACAAAATACGTTGCACAATTGGCGGTCTTATCGCTAAGAAGCGATCTCTCCCAGACAACCATTGTAAGGAGAGGAATTATATTTTTGAGAAGCGGTGGTGTACTAAGTTTAAACAGGATAAATAAATCCAAAAAAATAATAATAATAATAATATAAAAAAAAAAATAGTATTAACCAAGATAAATGCATATTATACGGTCAATAGAATATATAAACAGTATATACACAATGCATACCTTTAATATGATACATATAATTATATAATATATATGTTATGTGTATATATATATACACATAACATATAGTAATACGTATAGAGTTTTTACTTTACTCAATGCTTAACCGACACAATATATAATCATAATATTATGTATTCAGGCAGAGTATGTAACTTTACCAACGGTCAGTAAAACGTATTCTCTCAACGGCCGCAATATAGCAGTCGTTAATTTTATAAGGATAATTGCTAGTCTTTTTTCGGTTATTTATCGAATAGAAATTACAGAGAACACGATGCCGTATGAGTTCAACTAAAATACAGGTATATAAACTTAGTTGGTAATATTAGTACACAATGTATTGGGCTCAATTCCGCTAAGAAGGAATTGCTTCAATCCAAGCTACAAGTCTTGGTTTGCCGCGGTTCCGTCTTGGCGGAATATTCATTAAAGTGTGTATTGTTACAGAGAAAGATGAAACTCATCTAGTCGACGAGCTGAAACGACAATTGCGAGAAAAAGATTTGGTGCTAACCGACATACGATTAGAAGCTTTAAGCTCGGCGCATCAGCTTGAAAGTCTAAAAGACACTGTGATTAAAATGAGGGTACGTGTAATAACATTTTATTAATTGGTGATTTTTGTTATTATTTGTTGAAGGTCATACGTTAAGTCTCATTTGTAAATCTCTATTAGCTGTATACTTACACGGACTGTTCAATAACCATTTAAAATATATATGTTCAAAAATAAAAATGAGGGTATCACTCACATTTGTTATCATAATAATAGCAATAGTTGCTATGTTTTATTTAACGCTTACACACCTGAATGATAAAAGAGACGTTTATGAATTTTGGCGGTCTGTAACCGGTTTCCTATTTTGTGACTTATTGTAAAAAAAATACTAAACTGATTATTAAAAAAATGTAAATTCTCCCTCTTCGTCCGTTTACGATTTAATGATCAAAAAAATGTATAATTAAATTTCATCAAAATAGGACAAGCTGTTTTTGAGTTACACTCTTATAACTGAAAAGTGTTACGCATAACTCTACGATATTATAGTTGTGGTTGAAGACATCAGAAAACATACACAATGATAATTAATCCCGGGAGCAGCAAAGGTCACTGAAAAGGGTAAAACAAAATGTTTGCCAAAAAATGGAACTGACTTCAACACTCAAAAGTGTAAAGTACTTGTTTCACACATAGTTACAACGTTGGGACAATAAAAAAAATACCAAAAAACGGAACTGACTTCAACACTCAAAAGTGTGAAATAACTTGTCGAAGTCGGTACCATGCTCACAATATTTTGATAATAGCTACTTTTGAACCTTAATGGTACCGACTTCAACAAGTTATTTCACACTTTTGAGTGGTAAATCAGTTCCGTTTTTTGGTATTTTTTTTATTGTCCCAACGTTGCTACTATGTGTGAAACAAGTATTTTACGCAGAAACTTCACTACCCACTCGGCGAGCGTGCGTGAAATCCACATCGACTTTCATTAGAAAAGTTTTGGCGGAAGTTTTCAATAACAACGTTGACCCTTGTCTACCCTCGTTAACCAAAAATACTTAACGTGGGGGTAACTTTAGAAACTGTGGCTAGATCAGTATTGATAACTTTGTTGAGAAACTGGAACTTGTGCTTTGTCCGTGACGTATTGTGACCTTTCCAATTTGGGACAGAATAGGGATAACATAATAAGTCCGATCCATTACTATAGATAGTGGTTACTGTATGATATTTCTTTTTTTTAAATCTTTCTTTATTTTAACTGCACTTTACTGAGGATTTTTCTAAAATGAATACTCGTAGTAGTAAAAGTAACCCAATAGATGGCGTTATAAAGTTCGAAATCATTCTGTCACTGTCAAGATATTAATGACCAATATTTCCTCTTAGTCTGTGACTCGTGTGTTTATTTTTAATTCTGATTTCGTTTTTGACCGTGGATCATTTTCGTGTTTTGTACTTTTCGACCACCGGGATTTATTTTAGACACTTGTACTCTAGCGTTTCAGAAGTGAAACGCTACCTAGGTATGAATTTTTAACCAAACCGTTTTTAAGGTATAAAGTAAATTTTAGACAGATGATAGATCTTTCTTCTTTCAACTGAGAATGATAGATTCTATGGCTATTATGGGATTTAGTAAGTATTGTCGAACTAGATATTGTTTAAAGAAAACACCTTATTATAATAATAAAATAATCCAGTTTCTTATTGTGTCAATTAGTGAAAAGTAAGAAGTAAGAATGATCTAGCAATGGGTCAGAATAGTAAAAGATTTTCAGAACATTGCATGATGATAGTAGACCTAGTTAAATGTGTTTTAAAAGATTGATCATACTAATTAAATGATTTATAAGTACCTATTTTAAAAAAATGTTTGCGCTGTATTATTTTGTTGACATTAAGCGATAGAGCTCGTAAAGTTAAGAATAAAAAAAAAGATTGCAAAATATTAATTAAGGAATATTTCATCGACATATTGGATTTGAACTTATGACTGCAGAGTACCGTCCTGTCTAGTGGCACTCCACAAGCCTCTACAATTTTTAATTATTTTAAAAAAATCTATTTAACAATCTCCACGTATAATTATAATTATTAAACACGAATCTTGTTACAGAATGAAATGCTGAACTTGAAGCAGAATAACGAACGGCTCCAAAGGTTGGTGACGTCACGGTCGCTAGCCGGCAGCCAAAGCTCTCTTGGCACGGGTGGTTCCGCAGTTGAAGATCCCAGGAGATTCAGCTTAGCTGATCAAGCTACGATGCACCAGGTAACTCTATACTTCCTAGCATTACACTGCTTTCTCTCGTTTGATGGTAGACATAATGGGTTATGTACTATGGTATTACTAAAATTATCATTATGCGAGACAGTCAGTTAAACAGTAATCACGCCTGAACCATTCTATAAAATTAATGCTGTTCGCTTCAATGTCTCAAATATCTTTTCAAACTTCACTTTTGTATTGTATTTAACTTAACTTTTTGGTTCAATTAAATTTTACAACCGTACAATACTAATTTAAATAAAATGCGCTTCAATCTTATTATAGATGAGTGTATGTAAACTTTTAATACGATTATAAAATACAGTAGCTCAGCAATATCCTACACAGTGGTGACCTGTGTTGTAGGATTCACGCTCTTCCCAAAACTAAATACAAAATGTGTAAAATATATTCAAAATATAGAGTGTTATTTATATAATAACCATTAATTGTAATTGAATGATTATTTCTTAATATGATGGACAATAGTGATAACGACAATATCAGCTTTATAAGAGATTAAGAAAGCAAAGTTAAGTATTTTTAAGAGTGTGAGTATACTTAGGAGAGTGATTATTATTAAAAGAGTGAGTCTCCTTAAGAGATGTACGAACGTTGATGAACTGAAAGTTAAATCCACGATGAAATGAACGTTAAATCCACAGGCGGCGCTGGACATACACTCGCAACCCCTCGACCTCGACTTCAACTGTATATCATCGACCCCCACGATTGACTTCTCGAAGAAGGGATCGCCTAAATCCACAATGGTCGAACCTATCTACGGGAATAAAGCCGCGTGTGAGCTCAACGAAAACAACGAACCGTTCGGAACCCTCAATGGGGCCAGCGATTTGTTTGCCAACGGACTCAACTCCGCAGACAGGCTTAGTGGGGACTACGACATAAATACCGTCCTACCGCCGCCCAAAAGTCGGGAACTCGCAATAGGCGAGAGCTATTCGGATATCGGTAAGTCCTCGATACTTTTTACTATATTGAGACTCGGCAGCGATACTTCTTACCTCTCATCTTTATGTTAATATGTACTTATTAATTTAGTTTTTTTTTTCATAGGGCAAATGCCTTTATTAAAATAAAACACTAATAACTAATTACAATACTGCAGCTACTACAATAACATTTGAGCAATCCACTAGCTATTGGTAGCCTATAGATAACTCAAATGTTCTAACCCGCTACCGGCCGGCAGCGTGCCCAGAAAGCTAGCAGCATTGCCACGCTGAATTGCAATGCTGATTCGTTGAGCCAAATATGTGCCAGCATTTTGGTCACGCGTCGCATCGATCAAATGCACAGATAAATTTTGGAAAAGCCGATGAGCTCCAGGTCCCCACGGGCCCAATGTCTTGACCCCAAACGGTTCAAATATGTACTTTGTATTTACTTTAGCACATTGCTGAGTAGGGACCAGCTACCTGGCATCTGGCAACACTGCAATCTATTTATGTTTGTTGCTAGATTTATTGTTATTACACTAATTTTATGTGAAAGTAACTCTGTGTTACGTTTTCACGCTTAATACGCTTAACCAGTTATGATGAATGTTAGTATGTAGACAGATGGGATCTTGAAGATTTAAGCTACTTTTTATCCGAAATAAGTATGGTTACCGTGAGGTAACTGAGGTCTCGGGAAAACCGTAGTTTACGCGGATGAAACCGCGTGGCGCAACTAGTTTGGTTATAAAACTAAGTGAATATACCGCTTAGTTCATTACCGTCCGCAGTTTTTTAAAACAGTCTCCATACACTGGGTGTCCAGGCAGCTGTTCTTGATTACCAGTCAAAAAGTTAGGCCTAGCGTGATTCCAACTTCAACCACATCATCACCGACCATCAATGACATCGTCAACGATCGAATCAAAAAAAAAATTCGATCCGTTTTCTCGATGTAATGTAAAAGAAAATACCAGGCATCGTCGTTTTGGATATTACGTTTGTCATTATTATTTTTTTTACCAAACAACTGGGTGTCTTTCGTAGAAACGTTAGATGAAATGTCAAACATAAATCTATGCTATCAGAATGACAATTAGTACTGTAAGGTTTGACGCATATCATCCGTCGCTTGGCAATATAAAAAGTGCTTAAAATGTCCCGTATATCGAATCGAAAACCAATTCGCCTCGAGGCGTAACTATGACCTTTGAACTGCAGAATCATAGCTATATATTGTTAGCGTGTTTCATGTTCTACACAAATTGATGGCCATTTCTCTCGACAATAAAATAGAAACTAAAATATGATTTACTACGCGATGAAATAATGGAGGCGGAAATCACTAATGAGCCGAGAAATGGTCGTAATAGTGCAAACCTGCCAATGATTGTACGTTGACTGGTGAATCGTAAAAATGTAATCGGGTGAAGGGAACTTTTTTTGTAAACATAACGAGGTATAACTAGGCATCCATTCAAGCTGTAATTGATTTATACACGTAAATATTTAGTACAGGTCAAATGCAACCGCTTTTTGATTGCCAGTTATTACGGCTATTTTGTATCTATCAACATTCTTTGGCCAAGTGCGAGCTGCAGTCATAAATTTCACAAGTTAGTTACTAAAATGTAATTGTGTTCTATGAGATAAGAAGTAAACAACGATATAATTTTGTCGCCTTTACTTCCACTGTGAAATATCACTTCTAGTCAATGGAAATTATCCGTTTTTAAATCGATTTTGCCTGTATGACCTCTATCCGTGTAAGGTAATCTTTGAACATGATTGTCAGCCCTTCCATGACGTCGAATTCATTTGAAACTTTGCACACTTATCATAGAGTACCTAAGACAATGACCGATGTTAATTTAAGTAGTTTCTCCCACTACACTTTCAAGGATCTCCAGCACTGGATGTTTTTTTAGTTCGCCTTACTACAAACGCATTGTTTTTGGTTTATGTAACTATTTTAATTTATATTTAATTTGTGGCTTTGCGAACAATACGAGGAACGAAAGCGTTATTACTAATTAAAAATTTGTCGTAACACCTATCATCAGGTATTATGAACATAATTTAGTAGTAGTAGTTAGTGTATTTCAAAGAAATTAAAAAAGATACCGCTACGCTACGCCCTTGGCAGGCAGGCAACAAAGTGAATAAAAGATACTGAACCCTTGTTGCAGACCTCTAACATTAACTGGTCTCTTTATATTTCTTACAGGTGTGGCTGACAGCCAAGGAGACACTACAGACGGAAAGAAAATAGCCATAGCAGTATATCTGGGTCAGCCAGAAACATTCCAAAGATATTTCGAAGAGGTTCAAGACACGCTAACAGAATCTGAATGCAGATTCTATGCGAAGCAATCGTCCAGCTCTTACAACCACTTCGAGAAGCAATCCAGCTTCGAGTCACCCCGAATGTCGCAGACTCAAAGCCCTGAGACAGAAACCCAAGAATACCCACCTTTAAATAAGTCAAATACGAACAGCCTCAAAAGCAACAAGTCGCACAGCAGTTCCTACAAAAACGTGTACAACAGTGATTCGACAATAAACTGCAATGAATTCACAATAGCGTACACTTATATCTCCGGGAAGACCACTTGGCAAAACTTGGATTATATAGTTAGGAAAACATTTAAAGATTACCTCTCCAGAATTGACCTGGGTACGAATCTTGGACTGAACACGGATTCTGTTACGTCATACCATCTCGGTGAAGCGACTAGGGGTCCAGAGATTGGGTTTCCAGAACTGCTTCCTTGTGGGTACATTATTGGGACAGTGAACACCTTGTACATTTGCCTCCAAGGAGTGGGAAGCTTGGCGTTCGATAGCCTTATACCAAAAAATATTGTATATAGGTAAGTTATTATGAACTACTTTTTGTTAAGGTTGTTGATCGCATACCCATTTGTATGGATATTCATTTTTATAGCCTAGAGGCAAAGTAACGCGGCTTGATTGAATGCCCGATTGGTGGCAGTGTCGATGAACTCATATTTTCTGCACATCATAACTACTGTACATTTACATATATATATGTTATTTGGTCATTCGTATGAGAGTCCAATACATACATCCTACTTGATGGATGGATGTTTGTCACTCAATCATGCCAACACGGCTGAACGGATCTGGGTGACATTTAACACAGAGATAGGTTTTAGTCTGGAATAGCACATAGGCTTATTTTCACCATCACCATCACCGTTTTTCATCACCACGAGGATACAACCGCGGGGCGCAGCTATATTATAAACTATTATTTATTGTTTAAATTATTATTTACTAAAGCAGTAAAACTTTTTCCTCATAAATATAAACATAAATTATTGGTCTCTATAATTATCAGTAAATGAATAACGCAACAGTTAATTAATCAACTTACGTAATATAAGATAAATGTGTGTCAAAATTTAAATAATATTATGATTTTTTATTTTCGAATTCAGGCCTTACGATTGGGTTTTTGATGCTTTTGCCTTTAGTTTACATTTTAATTTTTCTCCACAGATATGTATCGTTACTAACTGAACACCGTCGCGTTATTCTGTGCGGACCCAGTGGCACCGGCAAATCATATCTGGCAGCCAAATTGGCAGAATTCTACGTTCAGAAGACACAGAGGCGGGGCAATCCTGCTGAAGCAGTCGCTACCTTCAAGTAAGTTTATATGCTTCCAAGAGTAATCAAAGTAGCTCCGCATATAAGATACCTAGGTAGTGAAGAAAATATGCCATACGAAAGATTTCCAATTATACTTGTAACTAGAACATATTTCCAACAAATTATGCTTTTACTTCGGCGTTGGATAGTTTTCCCAAGATGTACTTAATTGTAATTGAGCTAAGTTCACAGAAGCGTTTTTAATACACCTAAGTATTGTCTAATCTAAACGTTTGTGAACTAATTATGTGCGTTTTAGTTTCCGAATGGAAACAGACATTTATAGTACCTACTTAGGTACATTATACAGTTATATTATATGTATAATATGTGTTATGATATATATTTATATATATATATATATATTATACATGTTATTTATATATCGTCACGATTAGTAACGTCGCATATCAAACTCGCCTGCCAAGCGTGGCGAGAATTGGCAAATCTCCCCGATATGGGAAAGGCATATGTCCAGCAGTGGATGTCCAATTGCTGAGAAGAAGATGCTAATACTCATGTGTAATTCCAGCGTGGATCGCAAATCATGCAACGAGCTACGCGCATACCTCGGCAACATCGCTGAACAATGCAGCGCTGCAGCGGCCGGCGAGGAAGCAGCGCTGCCCTCCGTCGTGGTGCTGGACAACTTGCAGCACGCCTCAGCGCTCGGAGACGCGTTCGCGGGCCTCTTGCCGCCGGACAATAGGAACATGCCGGTCATCATAGGTCAGTAGTACCAGGCCCCATTATAGAGCCTTTACCGCCAATTAATAGACACACGTGGGCCATCATATGTCAGTCTAACTACTCTATAGGATCTTTTGGAGCTTTTGTCGTCTGACAATAAGAACATGAGGGCGATGTCGGTCGTCATAGGTTTGTACTTTTGTTCCTACAACCCGATAAAGGGAAGTTGTCTTTATCCAGGGCGGGTAGGGCATGAGAATTCCCAGGAAGCTTAAATAATGCACCCACTATTTTACTTAATCAAAGTGGATTCAAAGATATATTTTTGGGCTAGGCTTATAGAGCGCATCCTCTACCTGGATGGAACAAAACGTATTTGTATATTTTTATTTTAAGTATGTGAATTATTTTACTTGATAGTCGTTTTAACTGCACCGTCAGTAAATTATGTCAATGTTGTAGGTACCTACATACATATATTATCTCTACCCATATATGTTTACTTGTCATTTGAGTTGATTAATATAATAATATTATAATAACACACATTTGTTTATTACAGGAACAATGTCTCAGGCTACGTGTAACACGACCAACCTGCAGCTTCATCACAACTTCAGGTGGTTGCTGACTGCCAACCACATGGAACCCGTTAAAGGATTCTTAGCTAGGTATGGTGGAAATCCATTTAATTAAAGTACCTACTGTCATTTCAGATACAAATCGCTTAGCACCTGTCGAAAAGAAGACTTAAATCAATAAAACAAGGCAGAAGGTCTGCCTAATATCTGAAATGCCCTCAACAGTTGTAATATCTTAAAAAATCCTTATGATAAAACCTAAGAGACAAGTGAAAAACGTTTCGAATCAAAAACTCTTTAAAAAAAATACCAAACTGATTAAAAAAATGAAACTAACATTTTGGTGTGTGTAATATTATAATCAAGTAAAAAAAAAAAACTGTCACTAACCCAATCGTACAATTTGTTTGGGCAGCCGACTGCCAGTCATCATTCCAGGTCTAGCGGAGTTCTTATTTTACTTTTACCTTCATGCAAGCTAGCCGACAAAAACGAAACTTAAAAGTAATAAAAAAGTCCGCTATTTTTACAGGTATCTGCGCCGCAAACTATTCTCAATGGAACTCCGCATTGGACGAAGAGATCCTGCTCTAGCTTCTGTTCTGGAATGGCTGCCGGCCGTCTGGTCTACCCTCAACGCGTTCTTGGAAGCCCATTCGTCCAGTGACGTCACGGTGGGCCCGAGGCTTTTCCTTGCTTGTCCCATGGACTTGGAAGCTAGTCAGGTGAGATACTATATAGATTGGTGAATTTGCTGAGATTATGACGATAATGAACTTAAGACAATTAGGTACCTAATTGGTAATTCCACTAATATTATAATTATGTGAAAGTTTGGATGGATGGTTGAATGCATGTTTATTACTCAATTACGCAAGAACGGCTGGACGGATTCGGATGAAGTTTGATATGTAGATATTTCAGGTCCCGGAATAGCACATAGGCTACTTTTGATCATCATTACGCGGGTGAAACCGTGGGGCACAGCTAGTAATATATAACACAATCTCGTCTTCATCCCACAGGCTTGGTTCGCTGACGTATGGAACTACAGCATAGTTCCGTACGCGTCGGAGGCAGTTCGCGAAGGCATCGCGCTGTACGGCCGTCGGCGCCACGCCGCAGTCGATCCATTGCAACATGTCAAGAATACATACCCTTGGCGGGAACCGAACCACTCACATGTAAGTACATTGATAAATGTATGGTGTAGGTAGGTACTAGGATTTGTGTCACATAATACAAAAATCCAAGACCCGAGGAAACATCCATACTCATCACACAAATGTGCCGTGCAACGTGTACTCTGTCGGGATTCGAACCCAGGGCCCGGGAACTAGAAGTCATGTCACTGACCATGGGTCAACGGCCACGTTCAATTCAAGCAGGGGGCTATAGTAGGTATATCTACAGAAGTCTACCATCAAGGGTCCAATACAATAAATCTGTTTTCTTTTCCTGCTGTATTAAAATAACAATTTAATATAATATGGGACAACATTCACACAAGGTCTTCAGGTCCCAAACTAGGCAGAGCCTGTACTATGGTGACCTGATGACTGATATATATACTTATATATACTTATATACACACCCAGACACAGGTCCAACAGACATGTTCGAACACACATGTTTGACCTGTCCGGGAATCGAACCCGGGACCAGCGGCTCAAAAGGCAGAGTGCTACCAACTGCGCCAACCGGCCAGTCAGTATATTTGATTGAGATATTGATACTTTAGTTAACTCCTTTTTTGTCATACGTCCGCAATTCTGCTAAGGTGTTCCGTGTTCGATTCTGTATGTGAAGGATGAAGTATGTGCACAAATTGGGGTGAACAGCCTATAGGCTGTTCGCGAATGCATTGCCGCATTGCATGCATTTCCGCATTTATAATAATTAGTAGCGATTATCATTGGCGGACGCTTGTAAACTACTACCATGGACTAAATTTAGTCCATGCTACTACTTAATCATGATGTGTTCGCTTTATTTGTTTCAGACACTACGCGCAATAACAGTAGAAGAAATCGGAATTGAAGAATCAAATCCAGATCAAAATACAAATAATAATCAAGACCCTTTGGTAAGCATCTAATAAAAATATAATTATGTAGGAACATAAAATTCTACCATACACTATCCCTAAGCCAATCAATAAAAAATACAAGACTTGTATTCAATTACTCCGGGATGAATGCGTACTATGCCATATTTCATGTTACTAAGTTATTAAAGGAATATATTACGAGTATACCAAGTATATTCATAATCGTTTCAAAGCATTAGACATATTGTGTAAATTATAATATTTAATGGCTCGCTTTTTATTTAAATTTAGCATATATTCTAAAATACCTTTATTTTTCAGTTGAACATGCTAATGAGGCTGCAAGAAGCTGCTAACTACAGCGGTAACCAAAGTCAAGACTCGGACAACGCCAGTATGGACTCGAATCTCACTCACGATAGTTCCATGGGAAATGAACTATAAAACCGTACACCTACATCACTATACACTATAGCAATGTTTATTTTATGTCAGGGGGTGACCAACTGGATTAATCCAAAATCAACTTTTCAATTACATACTTCTTGAAATCGTAAAAACAGCATAGTTTAGTACACAATTATGTAGTATTTTTTATTGTATATTATTCTTAGATTATTGTGAGCATTACGTTATACTCACTGAGCATCTTCCGCTAAATTAGCAAGATCAGCAGAACAACAAAAGTTGGAAATTGCCAACTTTAAAGAATCCAATGTATGAGTGTCTCTCAAGCGAGAACGGTGTTTTGTTTTTTTAAAGTAGGAAAATGCTGACTCACATAAATATGTTTAACCAAAACACGAATGCATTTGTTAAACACATTTCTTCAAATGTGGATATTTGAACTGGACTAATAGTCGCGATCGACCTCTTGGTCTATGTCTTGGTCACCCCTGTTTTATATATTTAAACTTCGCTGTAGGTACTTCCGTTACGGACAAAACATCCCAAATCAATAGCAAATGTATTTGCCAAGAGATACATTCGTGAATATGCATACGGCAGGTGTAAATACGCGATATATAAAGCCAAATATTTGCCATACTGTTTATATTATTTATATTTATTTACGTACATACACTAAGTGTAATTATAATTTTCAATCTTTGTTATAATTAAGGATCATTCAGTGATATTGTATAGCGATATGCAACGTTGATTTACTTCGAAAGGAACCTACTCTGCAGTATTTGTTACAAAGAGCAAATATTATAAGCTAGAGTATTACACCTTTCCCAAATTATTCAATTTAGTTGCGGTTCTCTTCTAGTTAACATGGCTATGAATGAGATAATGATGACAGTGCCTAGAGCGATATTTTTTCCACTTTTATAATGTAAATCATACTATGTAGGACTGTTACTGTTTATATGAAGCATTGTGGCTTTTAACTATTGTTATATTTTTTCAGTTAGTGTACGAACCGCATTTGTATTACTGTGTAACGCGTATGTATTATGAAAGTGTAATTTTTATACCATTTTCATATTAAAACTCATGTACCTACTAAATATAATTAAGTGTAAATATGTTTAATTATTTTTTTCTATGCGACTATAGTAACTAACCGCTATTAATGCCATAAACATTAATTTTGTATAGAAATATGTAACAACTATCTTAGTTAGTTACTTGTTCGGCATGGATTGACTTGTGTGCATAAATGAAACGTGATATCTACAATCTATGCTTTACAGAAATTGTGAAATAAAAATTGATTATAAAAATATTTTGACTTTTATTAAATTTATAAAACTTCCTTTTCTGCGCCAAAAATTAACATTATATTTGTAATAATTATTATTAGGTATTTATAAACTACAAGACTAGCTCATACAAGGTGTTTTTAGGTCAGCAGAAAGGAGGGCTGAATGAACGGCACTTGATTACCTACAATGAGACAGGTGGCTCAAAAACCTCTAATTCATACTCTGTAGAGGTAAATATGAATTAATAAGACACTTGCAGAAAACAGTCCAATTGATGAGGTGGCAATAGAAAATTTCGAAACTTTCGCTTTGCCTGATAATTATCATGGAAATATTATTTTCAGATGTTTCCTAGATGTCTTCATTCTGCAAACTTAAAACCATTTCCTTGTATAACTAAATATTAAAAAATAAATAGCCCTCAACATAAAAATACATAGCTCATTAAAGCAGACATTAAACTATTAGGTACATAATTCAGTGAAAAATTGTTTTGACAGTTGATTGAGATACAATTTTTGATTAAGTTAGGTTTATTGGCAAAAATTTGCGACACAAGCAACACATCACAACTGCAAATACAAGAGGCAGACACGAGAACGGAGCAATTTGGACGGAACCAGTTTGTAATTAGGACTAGAATAGACTGAAATGTCAAAGGAACAATTAATATGTGCTTAGTGAATTCTAGAGAAATAAGGCACAACCATTAGTGTTACACAGAAATCACTGCCTGGTACATTAAGGTACTGAATTCGTACTGAGGTCATTAAATAATACCTGGTTGCAATATTAGCGCTCCATCAGACCAAATAAGGGCCGATTCACATCATAGCGACACAGGGCCCGTAGACAAAATGCATCGCTACATAGCGATTCTCTGTCTAGCCGTTGAATGTTCATTCTCGTTGCGAAGTAAGCGATAAAATAGGGTGATGAAACGAGATAGAGCGATATAAAACTACTGATACCAGAACAGGGTGGGACGAAAAACATCAACGCGTTCGATTTGCACCTATCATTTTCGCGGTTGGGGAAGGTGTACCATTAGTCAACAGGTTTCATAGTAATTGGACATGAAGAACGAGAACGAACATTCAACGGCGAGAGAAAGAGAATCGCTATGAAGCGTCGCATTTTTTCTCGGCCCAATGGCCGGCCGCGGTCGACCGCATCGTCGTGAGCGGCTTCACATTGCCGCGGCCAGCCCTTGGCAGTAACGGTAATAAAACGCGCGTGGCCTGGCGTCGCAGCCGCGCTATGTTTTCGCGATTATTAAAGCGTTTCTTCTCTTTTAACTAAGTAGATCAAATTTATATTATTTTACCCTTAAGATGCTCACCGTGCCGCTGCCGGTCTCTGATGATACGGTGTGAATCAGCTCTTACGCTTAGCACATAGCTTGTTGAAATACCTAGTGGACATGTTTAACGCTAGGTATTTCAATAAGCATTTTGGCGTATTGTGTTCTTATGTACAAAAATACATGTTACATACCCTACAAGTATAATTAAATAGTATAACTATATATATAATGTCCATATCTGATATAATCAGAATTTCTTATCAGAGGTATATATGTATTTGACAATCTAATATTTGACATACTCTTATAGTTTTCTGAACATCATAAAAAAATCATGGCAGTCCCTTAAACAAGTTCCATTCATTTGTATGTCTATAATTTATTAAATTTTATTATTAATAATATTAAAATAGGTATAAACACCCGATTGCCAATGGAGTGAATGCATAAGCAATAATCTGAAGATAGGAGAAGGATGACTGAGGTCATCAGTATTTATAGGGTTACAATATGAGTATAACCCTATAGATACAAATCTGTAGACATCTAATAATATGTAAGCTGTAATATATAACAGCACAGGTACATAGTGCCTGATGTCACAATTAATATTGAAGAACACTAATATTATGTAGTTACATAAACAACCTTTATCATCACATACCACAGTAATGACACCCCACTGGCAATCACTCATAAACTATTTAAATTATATTGGTACAAAATAGTAAACAACGAACATTACACATAATAAATGCCTTAATAATCATTTTCCCTTTATATATTAATACAATACTACAGCAAGCACTCAGAGCACACATCACCGTTATGTATATTCTATTACAGTAGATCAAATATTTGACAATCTATTCTATATATGTGGTATCCGGCTTTACTCACGTTTATAGTCGAAGTTTGAGGATGGGCATCAGACATGCTCGAAACCTAGGTCGAAACTTCGACTATAAACGTGAGTAAAGCCGGATACCGCATATATATAATAATGTGTCAAACTCATGAGAATTTTCAATCAAAAATTTGACAATCTCACCTAATGTTAAGTAACCAAGCGGTCTAAGATGAAGCATGTCTGTAAATCAGATGCCTATTTACTGGTATTCACTCTATACATATACTTTAGTTTCTTGTGTTAATAAAATAGCACACACCTTACGTAACTGGCATCTAAGTTATAGTTGACACAGAACCATCAGCAAATTGAATGGATAAATGCCGCCTAAGCACCTATTCACACCGACAAAAGGCAACCATAATCATGCCAAAGACATTGCTATTTAATTTAATTTGCAATTATTTCTACATGAAATATTTCAACCTTTATCAAAATATTTAAGTGAATCATTTTTAATGATGGTGGGCTTCAGGTGAGCATATGTGGTAGCAGCGTAAGATATTTTACATTTAATTATTTAAAGTTTTTGTTGCATATTGAAAACAATCTTCCTTTGTACAGTTACATATAATTACATGCTTGTGAATGCATGTCCAATGTCCATGTCTGTACTTTCTGCGGACCCTCAATTATACCTTGCTTAAGATTCTCGCCTATGTGAAACTCGAAAATCTCGAAAAAGGTATGGGCCTGCTGAAACGATGGACACTGAATGCTAGTAAAAAATTACAAAACATCAATGCTACATGCTCATAAACAATACAAATTAATATTATATAGGTAATATACATACTATTAGGTGTATATGAGGTGAGACAGTGGTCAAGCATAAGCTTATAATCAGTAAGTAAAAAAATAAAAAAAACAAATATCAAAAAATTTGAGTCAGCTTAGCAAGTCTTGGTAAATGATTATTATTTGACCCACCCATGACACAGAAATAAAACCCCTAATTAATATTATAACCTCTATTAGCAATATTCTCACAGCAGTACTTTACCAGCTTTTTAATTTTACTGTGCAAAGCCTATATACTGTACAAATCTATAGGATTATGATACAGCTTCAATAATACAGAAAGGTGGTGTTTATTTTATGTGACAAATCGTGATATAATAAGACTAAGTAAATAAATTATAATAATAAAAGATAATTATCCTAATGTTGATGAAACATTATCTGTTTAATATGACTCAAATGATGATAAATCTTTTTATTATTTAAAAATGTCATTGTAGGTACTTCGTTTTAATGACAATCCAAAAGAGAGGTTGTTTAGTACTCTGTATTGTCATGTATTATTTGGGTTGGTTAAACATAAAAAAACTATGACCAAAAAGCTTATTTACAAAATTTTAATACCCGTCCCACTCTTTCAGATGACAGACTTGGCTAGGGAGACTTATTTCTAAATTTTATTATAAATTTAGCTTTTATATTAAGTTGGTGTTATATTATCTTATACTAAATATCTAGCAAGTCTAATTTAATAGTTTGTACCATTTAGTTATTTAAGCACTGCAACTACATCTAATATCTAATTTATCACTCCATAATTTTCTTCTTAAAGGAACTGTTTTCTTCGTACTGAATATATATGTTTAATCAATTAACATTGTCATAAAACAGACAGGAAGGAAAATAATATTGGTTTAAATTACAAAATAGATATAAGAAAAAGAAAGGTGGGCAATAGACAATGTTAGTGAACAATGATTCTGAGGATGTACTTTATTTTAACCATCGCAAAGAAAGTTTCATGTTGGCACTCTACAAGTGCCATTTTAAAAATTAGCTTCTTTTGCCATATATTTATCTCTATAAGTTCTTGATTATTTTATTATTGCTTTTATACTTCAAACAGCCATTAATTTACTCTACCACAAATTGTCTTTAACTACATAGTTGCATTGCAATAGTGAACTCTATGCAGACAAACAGCATCAATCACTATGAATGTCCAGACTGAGATTAGACAGAGATGGAACTGGTGATTCCGTATAATCACCAGAATCATCACTATTCAATTTACTATGCATATTGACAGATTTTTTCCTAGAACTGTTGCTACTGAGTATATAAGATTTGTCTTTTGGATACTTAATATTATTACCTTGATTATCAGATAAACTTTTGTCAGTTAACAAATCTGCCACATCAGATATAGAAACTGAACTGTGTGAGTTTTGATGTGGACTGGCGATTGGTGAGCTTATATTCCCATGATTTATAAATTCTTTTAAAGAATCAGATAGTTTCTTTTTATGAGAGTTTTCTTTATTCCTTGATCCCGGCGATACAGAAAAGTCAAAGCTATAGTCTCCAGTGTCCACAACTGATTTTGAATTAGGTGATTGTTGAGATAATTTCTTTGATTTTTCTGAGCTATGATTATCATTTTTCGTTGATAATGATGATACACTACTTAAAGTACAAGACTTAGCCGAGTCTGATTTAGAGTTTTCACTATTTTTCTGTACCACTTGCTTTTCTGGTTTTTCGTGCATCTTTATGTCAGGCAACCCTGAAGTGTTAAGCATTTTTTCATCTTTAGTACTGTATGGCTTCAACTCTACATAGGAAGTAGAATCACTGCTAGTGTTGCCAGCAACTTTTGTGAAGTATGGAGGTAAACTTAATTCATGCTTATCAGAGGAATTTCTAGTATTAGTGCACTCCTTAGGAGAAGCTGTAGAGTTTTGTTCCATCACAATATTATGTTCACTGGGTATGTATTCTGAAGCACTTTTACCTCTTGATGAATCTGTAGATGTATCAGTGTCAGAGTTATCTAAATGCAGCCTTAAATGTAGTTTATTTTTCTCATCTGTAGAGTTATCGGATTGAGAAGTACTTGTAGTACTACTATGTGAGTCTTCATGTACAATGTAAGAACTATTTTGCTCATCTTTGTATATATTGTCTCCACAATTCTGAAGTTTCTTTATAATGCTGTTTTCATCATGATTATTGTAGTTATGTTTCATTGTGTTTTTTATAAGTGTTATTAATACGGGTTCCTTAGCTATTTCTAGTTTGTTTAAGTTAAGCTTTTCTAATAAGATTTTTTTTCCTTCGCTTTTGTAGTCTTTGCCTTGGCGTGACTCAGACTTGTACACAAATAATGTGTTCTTCAGGTTACAAAACTCCAAAAACTCATGAACGACGGATAGTGCGCAAATACCTTCGGGTATTTTTAATATATTATCCAAACACATATTGTGCCGCATATTCTCACATTCATCTTCAAATGCTAAAAAAATGTTCGCTCGTAGCAACGCACTAATTTTTGCAAGTGAACCGTTTTTTTCTAAAGCTTCTATGACTAAATCTCTAAGTTCTGTATCTTCTGTTTGAGCCATTTTTTCGTATAGGAACAATTGTTTGCACTATATTATTTTAAAACAAAATATATGCGAAATAAAAACAAAAAACACGCTTGCACGACTTGTTTACCATTTGGTATTTTTTCATATTTGTTGACTTGTCTGTCAATGTTGTCATAAATGTCAAAAATCAAAATGAATGTCTGCCACATGTGTATGTCACCATTTGCACGTCACACAAGTATTGTAGTCTTGGCTCCGCATAATCAAAACAGCGTCAGGTAAAAAAAATAATTAAATTCGAATAAAGCCAAAAATGTCGGTTCCCCTTTTTAATACAGTAAAGTTAGAACGCCTATGCATTTCTCTGTGAAAATGTTAAGATGGTCCTAACAAAATGATCTTACTGAGGACATACTAGCCACAGAGAAATTATAAACGAAAGTTAGCTGTCTTGTTAAATAGAGACGTTTGAAGTTTTGAAAATTGTATTGTATTACAAATCTTCTTCTCACCATAAATAACGGTGTCGGGGGGTTTGTGTGGTAAGATTATAACATTCTATATATTTAGGTATCATAACTACTTAACAATCTAATCTTTATCTACAACGTCTGGAGGTCATCCGCCTTAAAATACTGCTTTGAATATTGCTATAGCTTACAACTTTTTTTTCGTCTTTTTGCACTTAACAAAGCTTGAGATCAAGAGTTGGTAAAATTAGTACATTTTTTGAAAGAAATAGAGAATGTTTGAAAATATAGGTACCTACTTACATATTGCAACAGATAAAGATTAACATAAAATATGTATTTATTAACATATTTTTAAATAAAACAATAGAATCAGTGACTCACTCGCTTGTTGATTGTCACACTTATCTTCTATATTTTTGAGAAACGATGTTTATGATTGTTTGGGTCATTTTATAATTTAACCAAATTAAAGTTCTTTAACGGCAATTTTATAGTGAAATATATTGAATAAACTCATATTTACCCAATGAAAACGTCAGTTTACAGAAGAGCGCCTATTCTGAAACCATTTGTTCTAAGTTGGTGATTAATTATATTCGGTTTGGATAGCATCCTTCGATAAAATAGTAACTTTGTTGTTTATGTTCATGTTCATTCATATTTTAGTCACTCACGTCCATTTCTATTGAGAGATACTACACTCACAAACAAGAAAGCCGCGTTCCTGAGTGGCAAGCAACGCTGGAAGCCGTGTACAGCGTCAGCAGACGCCGGACGCTAACGGACGTTAGCCTACGGCGTTCGTAGCCGACCACCGCCTAAGAAACAAAAAAATTGCAACATTGTTCTACTGGCCTACTGTCGTTAACATTTAAGGACAGACATAATTATACACATTCACCATTATTATACTTAACTAGCACGACTATTTAGGAAACTTCAAACGAGTGTAATGTAATCGTTTGTTATGTTATATATTATTTTAATGATCAAACATACATTTTTATGTGTGTACCAATTTATGTGTAGCATAGGAGTCAAAGGTCAAGGGTCTCGCTAGAAAGAATCGAGGACTTACTCAATTAATTTAATACTCTCAATTTTTTTTCCTGTTGTTTGGCATGTAGTCAAAAGACATATTATTAGGCAATATTTTCGTAATGTTATATAAATATTATTTCGACAATTATCGGTACAGAATTTGATGATATTGTCACCTGAGTTAATTCAGCTAAGTATCAATTAGAATTATTTTTTTATATGATGGAAGTAGAGACGTACAGGCAAAATAGATTTCTAAAATAATTATGCTCTTAGAATGGTCGCATAAAAAGTAGACTCTTACTAATCCGGCACTTTTGAAACCTTGGGGGTGTCGGATTATTGGAATGTACGGATTATTGACACGTTTAAAAATATGTATTTATACTTTTTTTATATAGCTTTATGCTATATGAAGTCCCATGTTTTCGTTATAACTATTTTTCAACTTGAAATCAACACAGCTGGATAGATTTTTGTACGTGGTAAGTTGGTTGTGTACTTTTGTTCTGGTTAGAGTAAGGAGTCACTTATCTACGCAATAAAATTTGAATCCTAAAAAATATAATTTTAATGTGTTGATCGAAAATATCTACCACCTTATGTCTTAGTAAAAATCTTGAGGTTATTGCTTTGCCAAAGGCGGCATTAAGATATACCTACGCATCGCGCATACTTATTACGGGTATAAAATGTACTTTTATGCTTAATCCGCTGGAAAAATCCCCACCGAAGGCAACAGCTGTTTGACATATTTTCTAATTAATTGACATAATACAAATGCTGTCACTCATACAATAATTACCTGTGTGCTGGGAGACATCAATCTCATTAGACATTCTAGCGATAAATATCTATACACGTTTCATAATACTGGGATTTAAACCCAGAGCCCCTGGACCAGAAGTCAGGTCTCTGACTACAGAGCCAGGGCGACCGTGCACCATATAAGTAAATATTTTAGCGTCACGTAACTTATTTTACACGCCGAAAACTTTTTTTCTAAGAATATGATCAGATAGCGAACGTGTCACTTCAAAAGTGGGTTCAAAGTGTTCACAGCTGAAAGGGAGAGATACGGCGCATCCAGATTCTACTCTTTTATCTCCGCAGGCGTGCTCGATTACAGGGGTGAAGGCTTGCGCCGGGAAATGTGGGAATTCCAGTCAGTCGGGGCGAGCCAGCACGCGAAGCTGACGCACTGCCGGTCGCGACACACCGCCAAATAACCAAAGTTTCACCCTTATTTCTAAGCAAACACTACATAAAATACATTTAAAAAATACAAATTGCAGTGTTCTATTAAGTATAAACAAATAGAGTCAAAGTAAGTGACGTTATAAGATTATATGTGTTTAAATACTAGTGGCGGGAAACCGTTTTGATATCTCGCTTGACGTGTTGTGTCCTATGTGTACGTAGAGCGAGAGGAGCAGTCTGCTTGCCCTAGAGGGCGGCCGACATGCTGGATTCGCCGTGAATCGATATTTTTGGAGCGCTCTGTGAAGAGACCATGAGGTTCGAAGCTCAATAAGGTACGACAGGTGATGTTATTAATAGTTTCCGTCAACTCGTGACCTCGGGCCGCGCAACACTCGATATTATGAGCTGCCCAATCCCACGTTGGGCGCCACTATTGCTTCAGCCCCACTTCAACAATTGGAGGTTAAGCACAGGTCTTTAGCTCCCGTCTCTATTTATTTTTCAGGTCATCTGGAACTATAGAAACAAATTAGAGATAAACAATATATTTGATAAATATCTACATATGTTCTTTATTATTTTCTTATTATTTTTACAATTATATTCTATTTAATAAATGAATGTTGTAGAAAGCACAAAAACAATTATTACAGCTATTTTTATTAATAAAAAAAATCTTTAATATTTTAGCCGTTGGAAGCGTATTAATCATTTGTAATAGTAAAGTAAATAAGGTAGGTAATGTAGGTATAGGTATTTTTCGAAGAATCAATATTTTGATTTTCTATGGTAATGGTCGCCTAAGAAAAGTGTACTTAGGTTCATTTTAAATAAAATTAGGCGAAAGAATCAAAGCATGAAAAGAAAATTGGATCGAAGTGTGATAAGTGATGGAATTGAATAGTTTATTGGTTCATTCTCTTCTGAGTCAGACTGCTTCTTTGGTTGATTCTGTTGAACGACCTGACTGAAAATTCTTAGGCTGCCCCGCCCTAGTTCTATTTCTGGATTTTTTTGGGTCAGGTAAATATATATGTCGCCATAACAATGTGGAAATAAAATAAACTCGTTGTAGAACTTAAACTTAAAAACTCATTGCAACAAACTCATCACTATCAAAAATAATAAATAGATAAATTGCTCAAAGTTGGAATCACTTACCAAGATCTTACGTTGTAGAGTAATAGCTTAATCTAGAAGAGATTCGAGAAAAGGAATTCCATGGGTACCATTGTTTGCAGAATCGGAAAAGTAAAACAAAGGATTAATTTATTACAAAAAAAATGGCAACAATTTCCACTGCCAGTAAATTTGTTTTTTTAAACTCTCAAATTATTCAATAGGCAACATTGATAAACGGTACGATTCGACTTTCAAATCAACAAAAGAGGTTCAAATTAGTCGGTAAAATAAAAAGGCATCTGTGTACATGCTGTGAAGATTACGTGTTGGCCAAAGACGTTCTTTTTTGTAAATCATAAAATAAGCTATTGCTTAGTGTACAGAGTTCCTCCATTTTAATATAATTATTTATCTAATGTGCATCTAATTTGGAATAAACGAATTACACTTTACGTAACAGCTATTAGGTAGACACTAATTAATTAGCGGGGCTTTAGGAACAAACGCAGTGGTTTTAGATTAATTAACAGATAAGGTTCTTTACTCAGGTTGAGGTTAATTTAATATTCACCCTTTCTACAAAAACTCTCCTTTGCAAAGAGAAAGAAAAAGGGAGATAAACATGAATATATAAAAAAACACCCTCTTCACTCACCTAGATACTGATTGTGTTTAAATAACTATAATATAGAAAATAAAATAATAGGTAGTTTGGTTAAACTAGCTTTATTTTTAAAGATTTATTTTTTCTTGCTGATGCGAGCAACTGGCAAAAAATGCCAGTTCTCGCAAGCAAATCAGCAAGCAAAACAAAAACAAATATTCTTTACTCTGCATGACATAATAACTTCTACGATAAGTATCTACGTATAATGTGTTTAAATATTCATCAGTATGTTCCAAATATTTTCTGTATTGTTTTATTTAAAGATTTTTTTTTAAACTGGTTGGAATATTTGCAGTTTAGTGCATATGTATACAAGTAAATTAATTATTCGTACCTACTAATGTACCTCAAAATTGACGTCAATCGTTGATTAAAATTTATACATAGGCACCCAAAAGTATTTTAAATGAAACTCACATATTGTATAAAAATATTTTGTTCATAAACTATCGCGTCAAAAATACAAAAATCCCGTTGTTTTTCTTTATAGACTATACCGCGCCTACTTGGTTGGAACTCTGGTAAAGTTTAATATTATCAAAGGCAAAATTGACATAAATGAGCCTTACAATTCAACGTGGCAATGCTGCTCACATTTGAGCAACTCACTAGCTATTGTCAGCCTATAGATAACTGAAATGCTCTAACCCGCTACCAGTTGGCAGCGTGCTCAGAGTGCTAGCAGCATTGCTACGTTGAATTGCAACGCTGATTCGTTCAGCCATATTTTGGTCAGTCTTTTGGTCACGCGTCGCCTCGATCAAACGCTTTAATATATTTTGGAACATCCGATGAGCTCCTGGTCAACACGGGCCTAATGTCATGACCCCAAACGGCTTAAATATGTAACCACTGCCTAGGTTAGCATATTTTCGCCGCTTCAATTGCTCCGCCGAATAAGCCGCGGCGCCAGCCCTAACATGTGTTTCGGGAAGATGAGACGGCGCCAAAGTATCAACGCATGTAGCGTCCCACACTAAAGACCACTCTAACTTCCAGGGAATAAGTCTCATACCGTCAGGTCTTTTACCATCGTCACGCAAGAGACCATTTGGTTCAAGAATGGCTGCAACTTTGGCGCTGGTAAAAGCCCAAAGAGTGGGCTTTACTTTTTTTTTCTCACAAAATAACCCTAATGGCCGTGTACCACATGTAACCATGTGGAATATACTTTACAGTTAACCTCAAAAAATAGTACCTAATCATATTTTCAGACGTTTTTATTTCTTTTCTTCTGTTGTAAGACACAGTTCAAGCGTTCAGTTCAGTTTGAACTGAACGCTTGAATTTCGCTAATGCGAAATTTAAAAAAAAAAGTTAAAGTTAATACAGAAAATAATAAGAAATGAAACCAAAATTTTGTTCAATCAGAATTAACCTTCATGAACTGTTCTATGAATGAGAATGTTCTACTATTCTATTCATTAAGCTGAAAGGTCTCAACATAAGGTTCCTACTAATAATGTAGGTAGATAATAATAGGTATCTTCTAGGCAGGCGTGCTCCACCGTAGACCGCATTATCACTTAACATCAGGTGAGATAGTGGTCATACGCTTGCCTATTCCCAATAAAAAAAGGTAGTGCCAAACAAACTAGCTATAACCGTCCGTCTTGGATATTTGTAACACTGCGGGCGTTACGATACGTTGTCAACCGATTTATTACATAATTGACCCTCTTTTTGAAGAATCTCATGTTGTGGCTACTAGTTATAATAATATGATCCTTTATGAGCACTTACATAGCTATGCTCCGTAACTAAGCTATTGAAACTAGAAAGCCAAACGTTGAATTTGGTTTCGTGCTCAACCGGACTATACACGGATTAGCTCTGCGAACCAAGCTGTTTTATGTCAACGGTCATAACGGCTTCCGCTGTATTACTTTAATATGAAATGCGATTATTTAATCCATCAGATAGGCATAACAGGAGTTGATAGCTTAGAATTGTAATGTATTGAGATGATACAAATCTAGGGTTAACGATCAAAATCCGGAGTAAGTACAATTTCAGACATTATGTAAACGGGGTCGATTGAATTTCGCTGTGACCAGTGATTGCATGGACTGTGTTTAATTAAACACATGTTCAATGGACAGATGCTAATTAATAAATGGGTTTAACTATCTGGACGCCACTGCGATAAGTAGCAAGCATTAGTATATAATTATAGCAATATTTCCCACTCCAATGACAGATTCAGATAAATCCAGCCGTAGAACAACGCGGCCTGGATTGCAAAGCTCCTGTTGTAACTATATTTTTTTTTATTGCTGGTGAAATTAAAAAAGAATATCAGTACAATCTGCAACAATAAGGTTTGAAATGCCATGCGTCTCCGTATTGAGTTAAAACAGATCGTAAGTGGAAATCTGTGGTACTAGTTCAAGTCCCGTCTGAAGCTGTCCTGTCTGATTTAAAGTAGTTTAGTTTTCCTTTCCATACAGTAAGCATACCATGCAATTTATGATGGAGGGAGGGTTGCGCACACTGCATCCCAACCAGAATTATTTTTATTACGCGGAACTAGCACGATATTGTGTTATTATATACATTGTTACATAATGATTAAATCAATCGTATAAATAGAAATCAGTACCTAATCATTAAATTAAATAAATCATATAATGAATTAAATGACAAATTTTATGAAAACATAAATCATTAATATTACTTTAATATTATTATAATTGTGAGTAGGTACTATACATGCTGCCAATAGCTCCAAAGTAATTGCTTCTTTTAGGATTATCGTAGCGTAACCTGAATATTTTAGTAACGTCGGATATCTACCTTGGAGAATTTACGTCGATTCAATTATGAAACAATCCATCAGCCTATCTATTATTGGCATTGTGTGGATATAGACAATGCAGATCAAAGGATAGTCCTGATTCGAACCAGAATATTTCAGCCTTCCTTTAAGCGGTTACATTTGCAGATTAAATAATATTGGTAAATGGTCGCTTAATAATACAAGGGTATTTTCTAATACCAAAAGCTGACAATAGACGTAGAAGACAAACATATACGTGCTACGATAATGGACGCAATTGGATTTTAAACTAGCATATTTATCATGATCAATGATATTATATGTTTATATGAGCTAGATGTCGCACAAGCGCGCGGAAACTGAGGCGGCAAAATTAAGTCAAATGTAGTAATTTTCATTATGACGCGTATTTCAAGTGCAAGTCTAAACATATAGCTATCCTTTTCTATATTATTTGTACCGTATTATCTGTCGCAGTAAGCATGTTTATGTCGTAAAGGAACAAAATCTGAGCACCGCGCAGTATGAATGTTCGTCATCTTTAGTAAAACATCATTGATCATGATATTTATTACATACCTATGTAGTGTGAAATTAGAAAAACACATTGTAATGGGAATACATTCTCTCAAGCGTAAACCTAATTGTAAGATAGATTACGGTGTATACCCCATTGATTAGAAAGCGAATACCCACTGTATACCTACCATAGATAGAAAAAAGTGACATTGTAATTATATTCAAAAATTTATCTTGACATTTTAAATGAAAATTCAAAAAGAATCATCTATGGAAATGGTGAACATAAAAAGACTTCAACCAGCGCTCTTTAACCATTTTTATGAAAACCTCAAGCAAACAAGCACAGTGTGTACTACTACTACTACTACTACTAGCCTTGAAAAATATTCGGTATATACCATAAATAAAATAAAAAATAAAAGACCAAACCTAATACATCAAAAAATTGGGATTGATGAAAATTAATATTAACAGAAGAGAATCCGTTTTGGTCCGTTTAGCAAGCAGTCGAAAATAAAAATATACGTTAGTGTGGCGATCAATTCTGTGGACGTTTTTTATAATAAGTATAAAGATCTAGAGTCTGCGTACTATCGAAATTGTTGGTCAGTGACGATATGGTGGAACATGAAATCACGCTAAACTTAAACTTAAAATGGCTCTTAAGGACACTGAATGTTATGTTGTAGTTTTTTTATAGAATATAATAGAATGTTTTATTTGCATAAAATGTTGGTACTTAAAGGTGGCTTAATTATTGCACAAAGCAGATCTACAACATTTTGCTGGACACCAGCGTGCAAATATTTATGGTAATATTGGACGTTTAACTAGAGCAAAAAAAAAACAATAATTAGTCAATAAAATTATATCAATAAAATCATAAAATTAATTAAAAATAATAAATAATTACAACGGAGATGTAGGAACACTGATCGGTCCCCGGTCCAAAGGATAAGTAGTCAGGCAACTACTGAAAAATATACCAAATACCTATGTGATTTGATAAAGAAACCTCAGCAAAGGAATACAATTTCCTTCGCTGTGTAACCTATCCCGAAAGCTCAAGCCGGGATTGGATATCAAACTAGCGGCCGCCAGTTTGACAGCGGGCGCTTAATCATTTAGTACGAGATACGGTTCAAGAAATATATACCCCTATCTGTTGTTTACCTATGACACCGATTATATTATGTTAATATGTAGATTGATACATTTCACATGAGTTGAATAGCGAAATCCAGGACCTATACTGTTCATTAATATGAACTTTAATATTAAAGATTGTTGTTTTTCGGCCTTTTAATAATTCTATTATAAAATGACATATTTGTGCGGGCTTTGACGAGTGCTTATTTCGTTTATTGGGATCTACACCAACATATTTTTTACCCGACTGCGAAAGAAGGAGGGTTATGTTTTTTTTAAATATTATTTTTATTTTACTCGGGTGGCTTACAGCCATACTTATAAAATAAACAGTAAAATAAATTGAGATGAGCCATTTACAAGCCTCCACAGTTAATTCGTAAAATTAATATAAGGTAAGAAAGTAACATTTGCGTCATCGCAAACTAAACGATTATCTACTGAAAAATAGTTATTTAATCGTGTCCGATTCGTCAAATTAAAAGGCTTTTGAGCTCTACTTAGACTGTTATAATATAAAATACAAAAATAAAACTGGAAACTAAGAGTTTCATACGAGCGACGGCGCCTCGACCATCCAGGGCTACAACTGAAGGGGGTTATTCTTAGAGATAATCGATACAATCGTCTGCATATTTAAATCTGTGGCGAGGTGAACGGCTGGCTCGTGTCGTGTGTGATGACGTCTGCGTGTGGGGGTTGCTCGATTGATTTGTTGAGGGTAGGTGCATTAAAATATGTGTCCTTGGCTTTTGTGTACTTGACCTTTAAGCTTAGTATATACAAGTAGGGTATGTACGACTTTACAAGTTTACTTACAGTACAGAAAATTATACAAACAATAAAACGCTTTCACGTAATAGATAATGAAATTTATGTAAAATCACAGCATAAATATGTTTGCATTTATTTGTAAACGTTTAGCGCCAAAATCCATTTACTAGTCGCGCATGCGTGTTGCGCCCCGTCCACAGACTATATGTAAAAAAACTGCATTGCAACCTCCTTGGTCCATTCGATACAGTTGTCATATAATAGAAGAGCTGTATTATAATGTAACTTTTTATATTGATTTAGATATATTGTCTTTATACACTCTCATTCCAATTCTGTTTTTGATTTTTTAATCTTTATATATAAGTATGAGATTAGAGAAAAACAATTATAGTACGAACATGATAGTATGTACGTATTCACTGTCAACTAGATGTGATAGTGACAATAATGACGCAGTCACTAACGCACTTTCTTAGTGTGAATATGATTTAACTAAAACCAATGATGTTTTACTAAAGATAACGTATATTCATACTGCGCGGTGCTCAGATTTTGTTCCTTTACGACATAAACATGCTTACTGCGACAGATAATTCGGTACAAATAATATAGAAATGAATGAAAATTACTACAATTGACTTAATTTTGCTGTCTCAGTTTCCGCGCGCTTGTGCGACATCTACCTCATATAAACATATAATATCATTGACTAAAACATGGATTAGAGTTGAGATATAAAGATGTAGGAACATTTTTATATCTCAACAATTTCAACAATAATCTTTTCTCTCAACAATGTTCATTGTTGTGTTCACGGTCAGCTCATCGTCTACTGGACCACGTTGATAAAGCTCTGATCTGGTGCACTGACAGACCGCAGTTAATGGTGTGGAAGTAATAATTTTATTGAATAAAGGGTTTCCGACTGACCGCCTATCGTCTAGAACCTGTGACTATCATGACATTTAATATTATGTTCATTCTTTTCTTTTTCTTTTTTCATCACACTCAGACCCCCGCACTAGGATTCCCTGTATCGCGGGAGGCATGGACACACACAATCACAGAACACAAACATCCAAGACCCGTAACAAACATCTACACTCATCGCACAAATGTTTGCCCCTGCCGGGATTCGAACCCAGGGTCCCGGAGACACAGAATTCATGTCGATGACACAAACCACTGCGCCACGGGACCGTCATTTGAATACAATTGACGTTTTTTGAAAACTAGCTGCGCCCCGCATCGAAAGGTTTGTAGATAGTATAACTGTTTGAGTCTCAAAACTATTGCGAGTTTCATCCATCATTGTAAGCTAAGAACCGACTAGGACTTCCATGGTATATACTGGAAACTTAGTTCGAAACTGGTCGGAGAGAAATTTTCCAGTATACACCACGTGTGATCGGTTTTTAGATTACAATACTATAACGGCGTACTATGACTGTATCTGTGATGTGATAGACTATGTACCAAAGTATATGACTGTAAGTATAGTCTGAGCCCTCTCTGTATGTATAATTTATATATATAAACCAGAGACGGCTTAGTTTCACAATTAGTCAATATATTTTATATTTATATATATTATATATATAAATATTAAGTATAACAGTTTTGGAAGCTCTTAAGGTAGGCATACGATACGCCTATGATTTATTTAAACATACACACACACCCTTGGATTGTTTCTATCCTGAGAGACATGGACACACACACAACCATAACACTCAAACATCCAATACTTGAGATAAACACCCATGCTCATCATCACATGTTAGCCCCTGCCGGGAATCAAAGTCCGCAGCACCGACGCAAAGTTGATAGTTTATCGGTTTTTTACCGGATACATTTCGGGCAGTGCGTTCTGGAGCTACATAATGTAATTCCTCTTACACCATTCCATCAAATAAAGACCAGGCGGACTGCAATGCGACATCCATTATATAGTAGAAATTTCAATTTGTCGCACGTAGTGTTTTCCTTCCATCATTCATAGTGCGTACAGCAAAAGAATGGAATTTATCGCCTAATCTGGGTTTTTGCATAAATACAATCTGGGCATCTTCATCTCACGGCTGACCCTTGTTGCCCTTGAGCTATCATCCTCGCTACAATGTTAAGAGTAGAAACTGTTAATCACTTAGGACATATGCCAACATAATATTATATCAACTTTGCAAGGCAGCCCTAACATTTTATTATAAACCCCACGAAAAGGGTCTCCCTCTAACGTGAAGAACCCTGTCACATTCTCAAGTACCTAAACGAGCGTTGATACATTGATAATGCAATGGAAAGACTTCAATACAAAGAAAATGATTTATAAAAAAAAAATATAGTTTCATCAATATTCTGAAAAATTTCAACTTAACATGACCTTTACGAAAACATCCTTATAACATCAGTTATATTATAAACTAGCTGCGTCACGCGGGTAAAACCGCGGGTCACCTCGGTCATAAAATATATATATATATATCTATATTTTTTTAATGATGAAAAGTAGCCAGTGTTATTTCAGGACCTGAAGTGTCATTTTTACAACGATTCGATGCCTTTATTAAAATAAAATTCTCTAACTAATACTAATATTACAATACTACAGCTACTACAAAAACATTTGAGCAATCCACCAGCAATATTCAAGTTGTGACATAACTTGTCGTACCATGCGCACAATATTTTTATAATAGGTACTTGAAATATCATGGTACCGGCATCGACAAGTTATTTCACACATTTGAGTATTGAAAACAATTTTTATAAGAAGCCTCAATATTAATGACTTAGGGTTGATTCTCTATTACGGTGACAAAATGAGTTTTAATCAACATCTCTAATTATCGATTTTCTTGAAACGAGCTACGTACTTATAAGTATTCGCCCGGATATTCAGACATAAGCCCAGGAACATAATCCCAGCTCTAGCTTAGTAAACACCTTGTAGCATCCTCTAAAAGGGTGACCACCCTTTTGACACGGGCATTTGTGTTATATTATTCTAGATAAAGCTCCCTAAGGCCCGATCGCGTCAAAATTCAAATTCGCTCTACTTAATAACGCCGATAAACAAGATAGAACCAACCTATACATATGAATTTATAATTGTGTGCTCAAGTAGTGTGAATATTTAACGATCCAACACGGTTTCAGTCTGCTCGTAAATGGATATGAATAAATACTTGCGAAGAGAAAGCTTATGCTGGCACTACTATTATCTTTGTGTATGAAGGGCCTTACCACATGACATGGTCGGTTATCAAGGCTTTTTTTTATACTGTATAGATCTAGCGGTTGACCACTATCTCACTTGATGGTCAGTGACGATGTGGTCGAAGATGTTATCACGACCTAAAATACTCACTGGCTCTCAAGGACTGCTGCCTGAACACACTATGTACTTGGTGACAGTTTTTCAAACTTGAGGGTGGTAGCTAGCCAGGCGGGTATTCGAAAGTACCCTACCACCATGCTGGGGATTTGATAATGGTGTTAGCTTCATTGGAGGCTCAAGCTGTTGTTGAAGATCGAACCAGTGTACGTCAGTTTGACAACCGACGCTCTTTCCGTTGAGCTATCATCGCTTGTCAGTATCTTAGCTTCATTAGATGATCCATAAGTGCATGGTGCTAAGGTGCATTGCATGGTGCAGAATACTGTCGAGTAACTGGCTAGCCACCACCCTCAAATTTATAAAACGGGCATCATACACATGGCAGGCAGCAGTCTTTTTTTATTTTTATACTGTAGAGATCTAGAGCGTTTGACCACTATCTCACTTGATGGACAGTGACTATGTGGTTGAAGATGTTATGACATTAGACTGAGAAAGGACTGCTGCCTGAACACACTATGTGTTTACTTTATGGTGGTAGCTACTCAAAAGTACCCTACCACAACAATGCAGGGAATTTGATAACGCTGTTACCTTTACCGGAAGCTGAAGCTGTTGTTGGGGATCGAATCAGTGTCCGTCAGTTTGACGGCCGATGCTTCTCCCGCTAGAGCCAGTAAGCATTCTTCTAGCGATCCATCTTGTCTAGGTGTGAGTGGTCTAAGTACTTTTATAAAGTAGTTTTATAAAGCTAAGAGGTAGGAGCTTCGTCTGTCAATTTGAAGGACGCTGGTTCGATTCCCACCAATGACTTCAGCTTACGGTGAAGGTAAGACCATTATCAAATTCCCAGCATGTTCGCAAGGTACTTTCGAGTAACCACTTGCGACCTTGCGACCATGCTGGGACCATGCCTGGCTAGCTACCACCCTCAAGTTTGAGAAACTGTCACCTACTTTATAAAAGTCACTTATCTAAGAAAATACAGTTGTAGCGTTGATCTTCGACGGTAAGTAGAATTGCGTAAGACGCGTCTCGACGCTATTGCAGGTTTTCCCGTGTGGAGCTCTGACCCGTTTATTCAGTTTCCTGGTCACGTCCAAATTGAAAAATGGAAGGGTTGTTGTGTGCTTTTGCGTGCGGAATAAGAAACTATAAGTAATATGCGATAGGATGTGAGCTCTCGATAAGGTGCACACCCAGAAAACTTAATGTAGGCCGGCAAAAGAAAAGAAATTTTTTCGGTGAATATTTGGAAGAGCGCCATAGCCATAGATTTGACGGTCGCCGTGGCGCAGTGGTTAGTGTCATTGATATGATTTCTGTGTCCCCGGGACCCTGGGTTCAAATCCCGGCAGGGGCAAACATTTGTGCGACATTTTGGCGGGATTCGGTATTAAATATACACACATAAAATTATTAAAATAAGATTTATTCTCTTGATATTTTTTTTAATTTTAGTCTGCTAATCACTCAGATAATTACTCAAAGGCTATCCTTATCTGTTTCTATGTGCTTTCGGTTCAGAATACAATGTTAAAGCACTTAATTTAAAAAAATCATGAGAAAAGTAAAGTGAAAGACTTTATTTGACGATACCATGTCGGCTGATAACAGGCTAAACACACAAATAGTATCTGTAAATATCTTTGCTATATAGTATATTTATGTATTTAGTACTAATTCGTTATGGAACTATTTCAAGCTATTTTTTTTTTCTTACACTCAGACCCCCGCACTAGGATTCCCTGAATCGCGGGAGGCATGGACACACACAATCACAGCACACAAACATCCAAGACCCAGGACAAACATCTACACTCATCGCACAAATGTTTGCCCCTGCCGGGATTCGAACCCGGGGTCCTGGAGACACAGAAATCATTTCAATGACACTAACCACTGCGCCACGGCCACCTTTACACGCCTATGAGATAGGTGACCGCCGTATCTATGTGGGATTTATTAAATATATTATAAAACACTGCTGCGGTTCCAGTCGTTTTCTACTATGTCAAAGAATGATCTAATATTAATCTATTTATAAAAATATGACTTTTCGTATGTATTTTTGGGTCGCTTTGTCGTTGCTCAGATTTTTTCCTCATCGAATACTTTTTATAAGCAAGGATAACAACGTATACCCAACGGAATTCAAACTTGTTGGTTTTGTATAAAAAAACAGCTTCGTTTATTTCTTCGAAGTAGGTATTCTTTTGTTATTTTATTCACAATAGGCATGCCTTTGAGCACTATCTAACCTGATGTTCAGTGATGATGCGGTTTACGATGGATCACGGCTGCCTAGAAGATTTTAACAGTCTTTCAATGTCTTTCAGTTATTATTGTTCTGTGTGTGTTGTTTGTTCATCATCATCATTATCATCATCATCTCAGCCATAGGACGTCCACTGCTGGACATAGGCCTCCCCTATTGATTTCCACAAGGACCTGTTGGAAGCGGCCCGCATCCAGCCCTTGCCTGCGATCTTAGTCAGGTCGTCTGTCCACCTGGTCGGTGGCCGTCCTATGCTGCGTTTGCCAGTCCGTGGTCTAAAGCTAAAGCCTGTTGTTTGTTATCTATACTAATATTATAAAGAGGAAAGATTTGATTGTTTGTTTGTTTGCATTGAAGAGGCTACAAACCTACAGAACCAATTTGAAAAATTCTTTCACAGTTGGGAAGCTACACTACCCCCAGGTATCATTGGCTATATTATATTTTCAAAAAAGGGTAATAAATATCTTATTTTTTCGTTTCCTTAAATACTCGGGTCCTCTTACTTCTATAGGATTCTATAAGATCTATGACCTAGAACAGTCACTTGTTTTTGCCAGTGCCAAAACAAAAGAAGTGCGTGCGTCGTCTATGAATATGTCTCACACTGGAAAAAAATATTGGTGGATTTAAATTTTTACATAAATTCTTGGATTAATTTTATTTATATCAAAATAAACATCACGCAACAGTTATTTAAATATACACTGGCTTGCAAAACTAGATATCACAGTTTTTAAATAGGCAAACATGTTGAATATGTTAGGTTAGTTTAAGTTTTGACGTGATAACGTTTTATAAATTGATGAATACCAGCAACACTCATGAAAAATAGTAACGTTCCGCGTAACGTTCCACCTGAGTTTTGTATTACATAAAATAATCAAAGTCAAAGTCAAAGTCAAAGTCAGTCAAAGTCGAAGTCGAAGGCGAAGTCGAAGTCGAAGTCAAAGTCATAAATGATTATGACGTTATCACGTAAATCTATCGTCCGTAAACCGACTTTACAGACAACCATTTTTTTTTTCGAGCCAAAGTGACAGATGCATCTGCATATATATTTTACGTTTTTGCGTTCTTCACTTGCCCTAAGCACAAGACAAAATATTATACTCGATGAGGTGAAGTTTTACCGTTTGGAATAAAAACAGTTTTTTAACGCTTAAACAAAAGGTTGCGTAAAGTCTGCGGACATTTAACTTTTCTGATGATAAATCACGTTCTTCATCAAATTTTTAGGTTAGGTGTTTTCGCTCCTAAAGTAAACATTTATCGTGCTTAAGTGATACATGGTGATTATTATGTGCGCGGAGATAATACGTTATTGCGTTCTTCAGTTGCTCTAAATACAAGATTAAAAATATTTATTTTGTTAGGTTTGTATGGGTTTTTCAGTACATAACCATATTTTAGGCTTGAAAGCGACATATGGTGCTTAAGAGTATACAATTTTTATGGGAAAACATCGTTCTCTTCTTAGAAAGAGAAACAATTTTGGTTATGAAAGGTTAGCTAAGTTTTATTCACTCCATAAAAAACATTTTTTGCACTAAAACGCCAAAAGTCTATAGTACAATAAGTCTATAATACAACATGTTAATAATCGTGAAACGAGTAAGATAAATAAGGCAAGCATATTTTCTGAAGAAGAAGGCCTAGGCGAACGTTCCAAGATCAGATTTAGGAAGTTCTAAGAAAGGGCCAAAGAGTACTGTAAGCCGACGCTCTTATCTGAAAGGTCTGATGAGCTTGGATGAAGCTAAAGAAGTGTCGGGATCATAGCATTTGGAATGCTGGGGTCTGCGTCTACCCCTACGGGAAAGAGGCGTGGATATAGGTAAGCATGAATGTATATATTTTCTCATTTTCACAACGAACCGCAGCTATATACAAAAATTCGTTCAAAAATTCGTTCATTCTTTCAAACAAGACCTTGTTATTCTTCGGCCGCTTCACAATCTTGCGGTCTCTAATCATTGCTAATGAAAGCCTTTACGATGGCTCGTTCAGTGTCGAGATAATTAAATTTGGGGCACCACTTGTTTCGAAGCACCACAATATAATTTTGTTAAAGATTAAGAAGCTGATAGGACAGTGTCCTTGCGTAATCCCGCCGGGTAATGAAATCAAGGGATAAGCAAACAAAACTCGACGCTAGAATCACATATAAATACGTATCTTTTCAAATTTTTCCTCAATGGATACGTCAACAAATAATTAGTCTTTCTCCACTAATTGAGGTTGCTGCATTGTTTCTGCTTAAGAGTTTAAATGAGCATGAAAGACAAAAATATCACACTAAATATATACTTTTCGATGACGCATGTAATGCATAGCTTTACTGTATTTTTTCTCTTTACTTTATTGGTTCATAAGTAGTAAAATAATCTGAATTAAATTTATCAAGAACGTTAAAATTTTTATATAATGTGGCACGAATTAGAGTTCTGCCTTTCTTTAGTGGCACAGCGCCTTCAGCGCTAGCCTCGCAAGGTGGCGCGCCCACAAGGCGGCGCGCCTTTTGCGCCCAAACAACAACTCGGCTGAGTATCTTCAATACTTGCCCCCCGTGAAGCAGTAAATGCGGATAGAAGCAAACAGCATTAGTCCGTTAAAAACAGTACCTATAATATTCAAAGGCTTCAGCCTAGGTTTCACAAGGATGACACACGTAGGAGCGTAGCGTAATTCTACGTTATTGGGTTTGCAGCATCGACATGTGTCGTCACTAAGGCTGAATACAGATTCCACGATAAGTTAGTAAGTTCGTAGTTATAAGAAAATATATTGGTGTATACCTACGTTTGTGGCCGTAAGAGCTCTGGCAAGATTCAGGATTATATACCTTATTAATTTTGTACATACAGATCTGAACTTTTATTTCGTTATCAAATGTCGCGTTTGACGTGAAGATGTGTGAAGAAGTCGTCTGACTCCCGGTTCTTTTATCTATAATTAAGGCATTCCATGTTTAAATAAGGTCATTAATTGTATAATTTCGGTTAAATACCTACGTTTTTAAACTTTGTTGCTTTGACCATGATTTTTATGCTTTTAACTATGTATAAAAACCAGGGCCGGTTTTAGGTTGAAAAAATTAA
Organism: Apeira syringaria; assembly: GCA_934044485.1. NCBI lineage: Eukaryota > Metazoa > Arthropoda > Insecta > Lepidoptera > Geometridae > Apeira > Apeira syringaria. The sequence continues at coordinate 3,306,957 of OW203662.1, forward strand.
CCTATTGTTGAAATTATATTCAATAGATAATAATATATATATCCTTCTTTTTCGTCAATGGCTACCAGACTACAAAACGTGGTAAACATTAACGTAAAACTGCTTGTTATTTTGTCTTAATATATTCAATTCAACAATATATAGAATTAAACCGGCTCAAAGCGGTTAATGTCCTCCTAAAACTTTGTAAAGACGTGTCGAACATTGCTAAAACTTTAGATTTCATGTTGTTACAATTTATGGAAATCCGTCATATATTAAGGCGTATACTAGCAGTGAAACGATTATACTTTGAGATTGTACTACTGTAACCACCAAACTATTAAGAAAGTATTAAGAATAACCAGGATTATACAGTTTGTGGTTAAACATAACACTTTTCTAATTGTAGCCAATGGATCAGTGAACAACTAATAATATAGCGTACAGACAGAAAATGTTAATCTACTATATAAAAACATTCTATCTAAAAAACAACTCCTATGATATACAACATTATTTAGAAACGAATGATGCTTGGAATGCTCCATTTCTGCAAACTGAGAAACAGGCCATTCGGCGAACCCAACTAGGCCGGGCAGCGTTCGGGAAACTCCACGACGTCTTCTCGTCTAAAATACCGCAATGCCTGAAATAAAAAGTCGTCGAACTGAGTGTGTTACCAGTGATGACTTACGTACCTGACACGCGGTCTCTAACTATGGGCCTTCTGAACAGGCTCAAAGTTATACAAGGAGCTATAGAGAGGGCTATGCTCAGGGTTTCTCTACGCGATCGAATCAGAAATGAGGAGGTCCGTGAAAGAACGAAAGTCACCGACATAGCCCAGGGGAATAGCAAGTTGTGGCAACGGGCAAAGCACATAGCCATCGAAGAACTGATGGCCGTTGGGGCCAGAAAGCTCTCGAATGGAGACCATGTACTGGCAAGCGCAGTATAGGACGGCCACCGACAAGGTGCACAGACGACCTGACTAAGATCGCAGGAAAGGGCTGGATGCGGGCCGCTTCCAACCGGTCCTTGTGGAAATCATTGAGGAAGGCAAATGCCAGCAGTGGATGTCCTTTGGCTGAGATAACGATGATGATGACGATAATGATGACATACTTAAGTATTAGTCACTGAAATCTTCATTTTTTTATAAAATATGGAAACTATGAATAAACTTATCGATCATTTAATTAAAAACTATCTACCTAAACTTTGTTAATTTCCCTTCGGATGTTGTTAGCTTCCTGATAAGGGTGGGGCTACATCGGACGCTGCAACATTAGAAGGATTTATAATGTTTTTTACACTTTAAACTTAGAAAACAGTGATGATTCAAAATGTCTGTTCTAAGGCATATAGCTACTTATATCATCATCTCAGCCATAGGACGTCCACTGCTGGACATACGCCTCCCCCATTGATTTCCACAAGGACCTGTTGGAAGCGGCCCGCATCCAGCCCTTGCCTGGATATTATTATTATCCGCATCCAGCTACTTATATGTGATATATCTATATATAAACTAAAAAAAACTCTTGTACTGTGAATGAATTGATTATTAATGATTTTGAGGAGATGATAGCTCAGTAGTGGGAGCATCGGCTGTCAAACTGATGGACGCTGGTCCGATCCCCACCAACGGCTTGAACTTCCGATGAAGGTAACAGCGTTACCAAATTCTTAGCGTGGTGGTAGAATACTTACGAGTCCCCGCCTGGAAACCCTCGAAAAAACTGTCACCAAACCTATAGTGTCAGGCAGCAGTCCTTGAGAGCCAATAAGTAATCTAGTTCTAGCGTGGTAACATCTTTGACCACATCGTCACTGACCATCAAGTGAGATATTGCTAAATGCTAGATCCATACAGTATGAAAAAATACCTAATTTTATACTTATAGACAACTCTTATACTATGAATGAATATACAACATAAAGGAAAAAAATTAAAAAAATCCGTTTATATTTACAAGATTTGAACAAAGACAGAGAAATTGAAGCGAAAACTTCTTTATCGGAAAACTTTACTAGTATTTTACATTATGTATTTTATTACTGTAACAGTAAAAAATCCTGAGGAGAATTGTAATCTTACATGTAATCTAACATATAAATTAACAAAATGTCAATTATATGACACTTATTTTTAATTACCTTACTTCAATGAATATTTTGTTCATACAAATTTACTAAAGTTGCGATAAAAATCAAAGGGGAGGGGGGGGGGGGAGTGGTGGGGGGGAGGTCAAAGATAATTTACGACCTATTCTCAGACCTACCAAATATGTATAAAAAAATTCATAGTCGTTTCAGAACAGTTCTAAAATATTCACTGTGACAAGAGATTTTTATATATTAGAAGGTATAATCTTTAGATCTGTTTTAGCCCTAATATGTGGTTATTTAGCAAGTTGGCTAGCTGAGTTCGTTTCGCTGTAGGTTTATCCAAAATAGACTCAAAAGTACAGTCAACTCCAATCAATCGAACTTAGGGAATGTTGGAGTTTTCCAGAAGTTTGGTGAAGCGAAAGAGAACAGCTTAAGCCAGAGCATAAGCTTTCAAGAAATGGAACAACTGGTTCCTAACTCAGAAGATAATGAGAGAAGCTTTATTTATTTATTCTTGAGAATATTAATCACAATAGCTTGACAATTATGGTGCTTGACTTGACGGTTGCCGTGGCGCAGTGGTCAGTGTCAGTGACATGACTTCTGTGTCTCCGGGACCCTGGGTTCGAATCCCGGCGGGGGCAAACATTTGTGCGATGAGTATAGGTGTTTGTCCCGGGTCTTGGGTGTTTGTGTTGTGATTGTGTGTGTCCATGCCTCCCGCGACACAGGGAATCCTAGTGCGGGGGTCTGAGTGTGATAAAAAAATAATAATTATGTACGTGTGTAATAAGTATGTTGTGCACAACTGCACAAATTTATTGAAGAAAAATTAACTTCATCATATTTTTTTAAATTTAGTTAATAGATTCACACAAGGTCTTCAGGTAGTAATTAGTTGTTATTATACAGATGACGATAATGATGATGATGATGAAACAGAATATTTTTGTTACTTAGGACTTGTAAATTATCATCCAATAAATATCTGTATCTGTATCAAGTACATGTGTGAACTTTATTATGTCCGATATTACCCGGTCCGATATTGATATATTATTCAAACACTTATTTCACGTACTGTACATTTAAACTATTGATTGGAACTTTAGTACTGGCCAGATTATTCCAGAGGGACGAGGGGTTCATTAGCGGAATCCACGGCTTAATTGAAATGTCCCGGAAACTTAGCGGAACTTTGATTTGGAAGGTGGATAGTAAAAGTCAGTTGCCTTACCAGGAAATGGTCGTAAAACTTAATTAACTAGCAGTAAATACTACAAACTTGTAGGACTATTGAATGTATTTATTTTCGATATCATTTGTTTTAACAGGAAATCACATGACAAATAGCGTACGTACATAATTTGCTGTAAATATTATATGGTAGTCAAGGCTCCTAACCACGTAAAATAAATTCACAGGTCCGGTTAAATAGACGATGCTATAAGCACTCGATGAAAGTATTACTTTGTAAAGTATTACGTTGACTTAGCAAAGCAAAAGCATTAAATGAATGTTACTTTTGACAATACTTAGCTAAGTACGGCTTTGGCTAAGCTAGAGTATGCTTCCAATTGTTGTCTATGATTAAAGAAGCGTTCATAATTAATTTTATTATATTATTATTATTTAACTTAAACGACGCCGGTCGTGGTTCTAAAAGTCAGTGGTAGTGATTCGCTTATTCAACTGAACTAAACTAAAATGTTTTAAAACTAATCCAGCTCTTATAAGGTTACGATAAAGTCTAAATTAGTATGAGACTTATCAATTACGTCACTAAAATGAAATGCATTTATTAAATTTGCGGGTAGTTTTAGCGGAATTAAGTCGCCACTAATTTGGTGCCTACTAAAACTACCTGCAATTGGCCAGCAATGGAATAAAACTCGTCTAATATTAGTGAGAGCGCTGTATGGAGTTATGCGAATTTGAATTTTAGCGTAAATAGAATACGAGCTACTTCAATTTGAAGAATTTTAGTTAGTTCGTGTGATTAACAGAATTAGGGCCAGTGTCTTGGATCATCGTTGGCAATTGATAAAATCTATCATGAGACAACGTTTTCCGGTTGATACCATTTCGATATTACGAAAATATAAAACAGATGATTAAAATATATGACAGATAAACCAATTTGGGATAATATGATTTTTGGTAAACTCTATAATAGTTTACAAGTATTTTGAATAAATATTCTAAGTATATAAACTTTGATTTCAACATTTTTATTTAATTTTTTACGGTTGCCGTGGCGCAGTGGTCAATGTCAGTGACATGACTTCTGTGTCTCCGGGACCCTGGGTTGGAATCCCGGCAGGGGCAAACATTTGTGCGATGAGTGTAGATGTTTGTCCCCTGTCTTGAGTGTTTGTGTGCTCTTATCGTATGTGTGTCCATGCTTCCCGCGACACAGAGAATCCTAGTGCGGGGGTCTGAGTGTGATAAATAAAAAAAATCTGTCCCATGTTCTGGGCGTAACAACTTAGAAGTACGTGAAAACTTTACTCCGTGTGGCGGTAGACACCTGTAAGTATTTTAGAATTTCCCTAGACTAGGAAATTTATGATCACTTAGAATACACGTTTTTAATGGTGCTTTTAGGTATCCAGCAACTTTTAAACCTTTTAATTAAATTTTTGGTAACTCAAAAGGGTCGTTTGGCTTCTGACTGGTTCACGGTTGACGGAGTCTGAAAAACAGGGCTTTGATGACACAGAATAGAGAACACAGTTAACCACATTCCTGTGTTTAAATTCATGAGATTTTATCAATTCAGAGATGTGCACTAACTGGTCAAAAACGGTGTGGGTAAATGGTAAGCTCTAGAATGTTGACTGTCCTTCAAGATTGTTAATAAATTAATAGGGGCTTGATCGCGAGAAAAACATTTAGTAATTTATTTACCTCGATGTTTCGACGAAGTTGCATTGGTCGTGGTAACGAGAAGACTGAAGAAATGCGGGTGGCAATATCGGCGAGAGCGCGTAGTTTCTCCAACTACCCACTCTTGATCTTGTTAAACTGTAATTAACTGTAGTTTATTACTAGCGGTCCGCTACGGCTTCGCACGGGTAAAAAATTTGTTTATGAAAAATTAAAAGGATCACTATTTTTTTTTAATATAATATAGTTTATGTTACTCAGCGTGAACTTAACCTTCTAATGGTGAAAGAATTTTTAAAATCGGCACTGTAGTTTTTCTGTCAAATCGTTACAAACATACATATATACAAATCTTTCCTCTTTATAATATTAGTATAGATAGCTGACCTACTGCTCCTTTACTACATTTAGGCAAGGGGGGATGGGGGGGAAGGGTGCGTTAAATTACAATTATCATGTTTACTACCCTTGCTCCATCGCTTGGAAAACTTGGTTTCAGGACCGTGGCCATTTTATGGCAGGAGATGGGCTTCAATTGTTCGTGATCTCGTTAGTGGCAGCATTTTACTTGGTTGACTAATGAGGCTGATGCGACAGACTAGAAAAAGTTATGGGGACTGATATGCGAGGGTTGTATTAAGTCCATTACTGCAAGAACCATTATTAATTTGTATCAAATGTATTTTTATCGAGTGTTTTAATGTTAGATTTGTCTAAATCTAAAGATAAATTTGAATCATTTTTGTTACTATCATAAGAAATTTATTGTGACTAAGTATTCTTTTGAGATGTACGAGTATTTCTAACTGTTTTTACTCAAATATTTTGAATACATTTTGTTCTTTGTTTACCACCCGGTCCATCTGCTTATTTGTCGCCTATTTTATAAAAAAAATATACGTTTGATCTTTTTCGGCATAAATATAATTTATTCAATTTAACTTAAAAAACATAAGAAACACTTAGACAACAAATGTAATCAACACATCTACACTAATATTAAAAAGAGAGATTTGTATGTTTGTAACGTTGTAACAAAACTCAAAATTTCTTGATAGATTGCATAAATTCTTACACCATTAGAATTCTACATTATCCCTGAGTAACATAGCTATTATACAAGAAAAAAATAGGGATCCTTACTAAAACTACAATCATGTAACTGTGCGAAGCGGGACGCACCGCTAGTTGCTACTAATATTATATATGCGAAAGTTTGTGTGTATGTGTGTAAGTGTGTATGTTTGTTACCTCTTCACGTTCAAACGGCTACACCGATTTCAATGAAATGTGGTATGGAGATAGCTTATACCCTGGATTAACAGATAGGCTAATTTTCATCATTACCATCATCACCATTTTTCATCACCACGTTGGTACAACCGCGAGGTGCAGCTGGTATTCAATATATTTCTTATAACTGTAAAAATAGCTAACCAAAAAACGATATATCCCTATCGTCAAGATTAATTTATACAAACATTTACTTGCCCGCCCTCATCCAATTTCCCGAACGAGTTCGCTGAGCTTTTTCTCCAAAGTGACAAATTCATCGTAACACGACGCCCTTCGCCGTGACTTTAACGACTTGAGCTTTCAACAAACCACGCCACTCGCCCGCTGTCACCCGACATCGAATATTTGTGTTGTATAAAAAAGTTTCTTAATTAAAACGAGTTTCGGTTACCGGTGAAACAATGCTGCCACTCTCTAGGGGACATATTTTGAGGAAAAGGTTTTTTTATGGTTATAACCTTACGTTTGACCGCTGTCTCATCTGATGTTAAGTTACGACGCGGTTTACGGCGTACCATGCTTAGAAGAAACCTATTCACTCGCGACTTGAAGACTCGGGGATTGTACTTGTCTGGAAACACAGACTCAGGCAGTGAGTTTCAAAAAACTTGTAAGAGTTTGAGAGTATAGTTCTGTACTCTATTAGTTATCACTACATAGCTCATATTTTAATGCATATCAATGACATCTGTTTTTACTTATAGGTACAATCCTGGAGTCTTCAAGTTACGAGTTAATAGGTTTTCACAAATCACAAATTCACCTTCTAGGTTTGAATGCTATATCTGAGGTGCTAAAGACCAATCGATCAACCATCGATGGCTTCTATCGATAGTAGAATGGGGTAGTCGACACCGATCTAGCTGCTTGGTTATCCGAGGACTATCTCTGTCGTTAATGGATCGATGGCAACGATCTATTGGTTAGTCAACGTTATATGAAACGGTATCCGTCGATCATTCAATGCGCACAAATCGATCAACTTCAACAACATCGATAGATGGCATTGATCGGCAATTGATCCATTCGTGTGTTAACACGCCTAGACCACGTCATCACTATACATCAGGTGAGACAAGTTAAAAAAAATAAACTCGGCTTTCTCGTCAAAACTTTGCATCAATATAGTTAGGTATAGTTAAGCAATGCCTAAGTAGTTTTGTTTTACTACATTAAGTTCATAAAATTATACTATATTTATAAGCGCTTTGAAGCTGCCGAAGCCTTGATTATTATTTATATATTACTATTTTACATTTTCATCAAACGTATAATCGTGTCGATCGTTTGCGTTCGCACGCTTGTCAAATTAAATATTGTGACGTTACTGTACTTCAAGAATCTTTTCGTATCATTGCGTTAACATAAATTCTCTCTGATACAGTATCAGAGAAGACGCCGCGAAGGAGAGTTCTACGCTCTTGTCGCCGCTCGGACCTGAACCACTGAAGATGTCGACCGCAGTGATCGACGAAACGTCTGGATCACAAGTTTCACTTAGACCGCGGCCAGTCTACGTATCATTGCGAATTAGAATTAACAATACGTAATCTGGGTCTAATGTTTATTTTGACCATTTTGATTTTGGAAAAACGCGTGTTTCAATATTCACTAGAATCATTTATTATTGACAAAGACCCACAATATAATTAAGGAAGAAGTACATAATACGAGCGTAGTAAGAACGTACTTAAAAGTAAAGCTTCCCACGGGAATATGTACGAGATCTAACAACTTCACATTATCTTGTGCATGCAGCGTTTATGGCCATAAAAGCTCCATGTGTAGCCATATCTAGTGGAAGTAGTATTATTAAGTATTCCCTTTTGGGACTGCGGCTTTTCTAGTTCGTGCTCAACAGAAATAGATGTTATGACGTCACGAGTCTACGATCAGACCGTAATGAGTCAGAAAATGTTTTAAATAAGGTGGCGTGGCACTAATGTGGATTTATTTCAATATAAACTAAAGTAATGGTAATTGTCTTGTTAGGATATAAATAATAGATTTTATCTAATCTCATTCTGAAATTTAATGATTAACTAATCAAAACAAGAACTTGAAAGAGAGTCTTTAAAGACAATAAATCGAAATAAATTTAAAAAGTAACATTATGATTCAGCTCTTCTATGGACAACTGTATCTTAATGATCTTTTTTTTACTATTAAGATATATCTACATCTGGACCAAGGAGGTTGCAATGCAGTTTTTCTACATACATAATCTGTGGACGCAGCGCAACATGCATGCGCAATCAGCAATGCATTTTGGCGCTAAACGTTTACTAATAATTGCAAGCTTAGGCTGTAACTTTACTTAAATTTTAATATCCATTTTTTGAGATTAGATAAAGTAGTGTGTGAAACTGCACATATTTAGGTATTAAAACACTCTTGTAATGCTATAAATAAAGTTGCCTATACGGCTCGTTTTTTTGATTACACTTGTGTTTAAAGAACCCTTTTTTATGATACAGTATCATAACTACTATTTCACTTATACGAACAGTGTATGAATATGTTCAACCCATACTCGAAACAGTTTTTATAAGTTAGAAATTATGGCATACTTTTTTTTAAAGTTAGATAGGCAAGCGGTTGACCACCATCTCACTAGATGTTAAATGACGATTCGGCTTAGGATGGAGCACGCTGGCCTAGAAGATACCTATGCACTGTAATAATAATTAATAAGAATCTTGTTGGAGGTAATAGCATGTGCAATGTAATTTAATTTTTTATTTTTATTTTATCTTATTATATTTTTTCGGGTCTTCCAAAATTTATCAGAGCGTTTGATCGATGCGACGCGTGACCAAAATGCTGGCACATATTTGGCTCAATGAATCAGCATTGCAATTCAACGTGGCAATGCTGCTAGTATTCTGGGTACGCTGCCAGCCGGTAGCGGGTTAGAACATTTGAGTTATCTATAGACTACCAATAGCTAGTGGATTACTCAAATGTTATTGTAGTAGCTACAGTATTGTAATTAGTTATTAGTGTTTTAGTTTGATAAAGGCATTTGCCCAATTCATTTTCTTATTTTATCTATTATATTTGAGTACTGGGAAATATATAACGTGTTTTCCACTAAACTACCAAAACACTTATAATATATGACTCCCAAGGGAAAAATCACCTTACAGAAATGTGTTTAAGCTTGAGTTCCGCAAGAAAACTGCTATTTTTTCGTAACAAATGTTACCACCCATAACTTAGGGCGCAGTTACTGACTGATGGTCTTACCCTCATATAAACAACATCCTTACAATTTATTTTTAGATTAGAAGCCAATGTTGGGAATGGTTTTTGATGTCGAGAATTCAAAAGAGAAGAAGTTTCTCGTTACATTTGTTTTTTTATGTTTGTTATCTTCGAACTCCGTGATTTATAAACTGATGAAGATTTTTTTTTCACTTGAAAGTACCTATATAATTTTAAATATATAGGTAATCGCTGGAGTACTCTCCAGTGAGTTTGATGCAATTTGTATGGGATCAATTTGAAATTATGTTTTATATGTTTAGACTTGCGCTTGAAATACGCGTCATAATTACTACAATTGACTTAATTTAGCCGCCTCAGTTTTCGCGCGCTTGTGTGACATCTACCTCATAATAAACATAAAATATCATTTTCGTATACATACATTTATTGTTTCTAATAAAAATCCTATCCTATCCTACTAATATTATAAATGCGAAAGTTTGTGTGAATGTGTGTATGTGCGAATGTGTGTATGTTTGTTACTTCTTCACGTTCAAACGGCTACACCAATTTCGATGAAGTTTGGTATGGAGATAGTTTAAATTCTGGATTAACACAAAGGCTACTTTTATCCCGAAAAAAGTATAGTTCCCGTGGGATAATTGAGGTAGGGGGAAAACCGTAATCCACGCAGGTGAAACTGCGGGGCGCTACTAGAGATTTATAAAATGGAGTCCGAAATATATTCATCTCGAGATTTTTATCAATATAGTAATCAAATCTTGCTTCAACTCCTCATCTTAAAAGGGCGGCCATTTTCCAGCGGTTTTATTTCTCTAAGACTTGTGTAAATAATGAGAGAGGTTCTGGATACAAATCTACACATTTATAATGTGCACAGACTCAGTAACGCAATAAAGCGAGATCTTGTCTGGAGATAAAAAAATCACGTTATGTCAACAAGCAGAGATATTTTTCCGCTTATGGAAATGTTCTTTTTGCTTTTATGTTTACTTACCTTCATACATATTAGATCGGTGAGATAATTTTGTTCTTCTAATTTAACCTGCGAGTTTTTGATCTTGCATAAAAAATTTGCTTTCGGAGTGTCTTCTGTTTGTTATGTTTTCTGATTTTCTCACTTACAGACCAAAGTGCTTTCAAGTATCGTGAAAAAATGCTTTGCAAATTTTGCCATTTACGAAATTATTGTACCATTTTATATATATGACTAGTAGCGCCCCGCGGTTCCACCCGCGTGGATTACGGTTTTTCCGCTACCTCAATTATCCCACGGGAACTATACTTTTTTCGGGATAAAAGTAGCCTATGTGTTAATACAGAGTTTAAACTATCTCCATACCAAATTTAATCGAAATCGGTGTAGCCGTTTGATCATGAAGAAGTAACAAACATTTACACATACACACAAACTTTGTTATTCGAGTTTCATAATTTCAGTAAAAAAAAACACTTAGCTCTACCACAGACTTAAAAATCCAAAAACACAAACAGTGAGTATACATTTGTATCGATTGAGAGATATATTATGTTAGTCAATTAATTAGTGCTACAATAAATTGAAAGTTTTTATTTACGAAAAAACTAAACACCAGTATTGTTATAAAATCAAACGGGGCTTAATCGCGAGAAAAACATTTAGTAATTTATTTACTTCGACGTTTCGACCAAGTTGCATTAGTCGTGGTCACGAGAAGACTGGAGAAATGCGGGTGGCAATATCGGTAAGAGCGCGTAGTTTCGCCAACTACCCACTTTTGATATTATTAAACTGTAGGGCTGTCACAGCCCTGCAAAAGCACAGGGTTATCACGACACACAACACTGACAGTATCTTTAGTTTTTTCTGGGTGAAAACCGCCGCGACGCGAAATAAATCACTGGGTTCCAAGATGTAGACAACCTAAAACCATCCTCTCGCGATTAAGCCCCGTTTGATTTAATAACAATGTGTTCGAATCGCGAAAGTCTAAAAATTACTAAAACACCAGTACTTTGTATTACTTTGATTACTACTGTACATGCTGAACACGCATACACAAATTCCCAATGAGGTTTCCTGGTAGAACAGTGTACATTACAATATGACATTAAAGAGCCGAACAATACTTAATCAGTTGACAAAATTAATGAATATAATCTAGCACAGTAACAGTAATAGTAACAGTTATTTTGTCTATATACCCAGCAAATGGTATGTAATGTACTTCATTTCCATGAAACTTGAGGTGGCTGAGTTATAAATCAAAATGTGTTCAATGCGCTAAGTTTATTAGCGATCCTAAAATTCAACTATTTTTTTTGAACCGTTTAATCAGTTTAATGCAGTCGATAAATCAAAGCGTCAGCCCGTTTTTCTCGAAAATGAAAAAAAAAAATTATGCGTCGAATTTAGAACCACCTCCTTTATTTGAAGTCGGTTAAAAACAGTATAAATCACATTTCTACATATAGACCACGTTACACGGGAATAATGTAGCTTTTTCGTGAAATAGTTTGCATAATTGGTTCCGTATTTCAAAAGATTACTATCGATAAACAAACCTCCAAACTTCCAAATTACCTCTTTATTAAGTTACACTAGGTAGGTACTATACTTATATTATAAAGAGGAAAGATTTGTATTTTGTATTTTTGTAACGAATAAACTCAAAAACTACAAGACCTATTTCAAAAATTGTTTCTTCAATAGAATTCTACATTATCTTTGACCAGTATCCTACTATTATTATAAATGCGAAACTTTGTGTATGTGTGGGTATGTGTACGGGAGCAACCGCAGGGCGCTACTAGTAAAAATATATAGCCTACTAGTAGCACCCCGCGGTTTCACCCGCGTGGACTACAGTTTTCCCGTTACCTCAATTATCCCCCAGGAAGTATACTTTTTTCGGAATAAAAGTAGCCTATGTGTTAATCTAGAGTTTACATGCGTGAATAGGTAACATACACACATATACACACAAACTTTCGCATTTATAATATTAGTAGGATTAGAAAAATTAGGGGTTCCTACTAAAACTTGAATAAAGTAATCGTGTGAAGCCGCAATGAGCCGCTAGTACTAGATAAACTTATTAAACCACCTCCCAGCTCACATGATGAATAGGAAGAGGTGGGTAGCGTGACTGGCTGCTAACTACACCGCGCCGACTAACTAGCGGCTGTCTAATGCCATTTGCCCGCCGGTAATTTAGAATGTAAAAGGGTTTAGCAAACTAAATGGTAGGCGTTATAGCTTTTTGTTTAAATTAGTTTCATTATAGAATAAGTTGTCACTGTTACCTAAATTTACTAACACATTTTTTTTTAATCTAGTCGGCATATATGCAACGAAATTTTTGAACGGGATTTTCACCTGAAGTCTTTTCAAAACCTGGGAATAATTTGAAACGTCGTTTGAAACTGCGTTCAAGCGATGATAGCTCAGTATTGGCTTGAGCTTCCGGTGAAGGTAACACCGTTATCGAATTCCCAGGAGCGGTGGTAGGGTACTTTCGAGTACCCTACAGTTTTTCAAGTTTGAAAAACTGTCACCAAACACATAGTGTGTTCTTGAAGCAATTCTTGAGAGCCAGTAAGCATTCTAGGTCTGCATGATAGCATCGTCACTGACCTCCATTCCTGTCGCCATGCCTTTTGAGATTTTATTATAGCACCCCAAATGAAGACTTGTGCATATATAGACAATAAATAATCTATTAATAAAGCCAGCCATCGCCTTCCTCAACCGTGTTTGTGGGAAGATGGCGACCCGATACCACCTTTTGCCAACACCTTTTCGTGAGCACGACTAAATTATAATATGGTAATAATACATCTGTTATAATATAATAATAACTAGTTCTGAGGTCTAGTAATTTATTTTTATTTAATTCTGTCATTTTGAAACTCATACAGAGAATAGCCTTACCCAATAGCAACATACTAGAGTAAATTCAAATACAATTTTGGAACATTTTTACTAAATTCCTAGTGGTAGCACCAATATAAATACGTGACGACTAATATACGTAAAAGTACCCTCAATTTCATAGAAGAAAATTAAATTTAAGGGTCATTCTCATGTCATTTTTAATTTTAACATAAACGAAAGAAGACCGTTCGTCACGCAAGTAGGGGTTAAGTATGATTTTAATTTTATATTTTTGTGCGGGCTTGGGCTTGGTTTAGTTTGAGCATGCCCTTTTTTTTCTAAAAAGAAATGAGAAGAAGAGGCTACGTGTTTTATGAATTTTATTTGCTTTTCAATAAAGACTAATTACCTGTGGGTGCCGTAAGATTCGGCTAAGGGATCATGTACCAGGAAGTGGGCAGCAGGATAGGAAACCATACTGCGCTCGCCAACCCGCCTGCCAAGCGTGGCGAGTATTGGTAAATCCCCCCTTTATGGGGAGGCATATGTCCAGCAGTGGACATCCAGCATGGCTGCGATGATGATGATGATTATGATGATGTCAATAATTAAGGATAGCGTTATACAAATTTGAATTTTAGCTTAAATATAATACGAGCTATTTCTTTTTGAAGAATTTTGGTGAATTTTTGGAGAGCCACTGTGTCTCAAGATTTTATAGAAATAAGAGTATATTCATGTTTTCTGAATTCACTTGAGGTGGAACTCTTGGCTTCATTCTCAGAAGTGAATGTTCGACCGAACACAATAGAACACAAAGTCAACAGGAAATTGTACAGAATCGTGACGGGAATAACCAATACAGTAAATATTACACCTACGCCAATACACTCAACTTTTGCTGACTCATAAAAAAAACTCAGAGTATAAAGATAAATTATTCGTCTATATTTTCATAAGAATGTATGGTTAGTGGAGGAACTTCTCAATGTTATGAAAGAGTTTTTGTTTGCTTTAAGAAGGAAGTGGATTAGATTACAACGTTTTACGATAAAATGTTATTTTTATCGTTTTCACCCTAGATGAAGGAAGTTATAGTTTTCTAAGACAGACGTATATAATATGTATGTACTAGCTGCGTCCCGCGGTTTTCTCGCTACCTCAGTTATCACACACACACTTTTTCCAGGACGAAAAGTAGTCTATGCCTACTCCAATGTCCCTTTTTTTTTTTTTATTGGGAATAGGCAAGCGTTTGACCACTATCTCACCTGATGTTAAGTGCTGATACGGTCTACGATGGAGCACGCCTGCCTAGAAGATACCTATTCACTCGTGACTTGAAGATACCCAGGTTATATGTTTGCGGAAACACAGATTTAGGTGCTAAATACTACCCTTCTATCTGTATAACTTTAGTGAAAGCTAGTTCAGCGGATTAGGCGTTTTGTAGGTCATTTCATAGACAATCACTAAAGCTGGTTTGCCTAAGCCTTGTAATTTAATTGGGGCAAACAATATTAATTTGAAAAACTATTTCTGGCTGTATCTATCCATTTATTATCAAATAATATAATAAATGCAAAAGTTTGTGAATTTTACTTTGTTATTCAATCACGCCAGAACACCTAAATGGTAATGAAATGTAGCATACATATATTATAGACAGATTATATTCTGGGATAGCATATAGGTTAGTTTTTATATCAGAAACTAATGGTCACCCCCGGTTTCGCTCGGGAAAAATATTCATAATTAAAAGTTATAAGGATTTCTATTTTTTTTGGACAATATAATATAGCCTTTGTCGCTCGGGGATAGTGTAGCTTCTCAACAGTGAAAGAAGTGTTTCAAATCGGTTCAGTAGTTTCGGAGCCTATTCAATGCAAACAAACAAACACTAAAATCTTTCGTATTTATAATATTGGTATAGATAATACGGTTCGTTGAATAACTGAGGCAGCGGGAACACAATAGTCTACACGGGGGAATCCGAGGGGCGCAGCTAGTAATATATAAATAGGTGTAAAAGTAATTTTCAATACATCGTCCGGTCAGTGTTTTATTTATAAAGGCATTTTA
The DNA here is from genome assembly GCA_934044485.1 of Apeira syringaria. NCBI lineage: Eukaryota > Metazoa > Arthropoda > Insecta > Lepidoptera > Geometridae > Apeira > Apeira syringaria. The sequence continues at coordinate 3,322,408 of OW203662.1, forward strand.
TTATCACAACGAAATATTCAAAGACTTATGTCATAGTATGTCATATGTACCCACAACGAAATTCTGAATGTCTTTTGTATGCCAAAATGTAAGTAGGTCAACTAGAAATGACTGAAATAGGGTTTAAGTGTCTGGATTGGCAGCTAACGGGAAATGACCGTAGGTCTTAACTATCATATTATTACTGCAATTTAACTGTAGTACTTCGGTCATCAAAAAATATAGTTTATATATATGTAAACTCTAACTAACTCTCTTGGAAAAAGTGTGGTTCTCCTGAGATAACTGAGGTAGCGAGAAAACCACGGGACGCAGCAAGTACATACATATTATATACGTCTGTCTTAGAAACGTCTGGAACAAAAGTTTCACATAGACCACGGCCAAAGAGCCCGGAAGCAATACATACAACAGTTTATATATAGTTTATAACTTCAGACCACTAAAGAATTTGATCCTATAATCCATCCAAATCACAGACTGATTGAACGACAGCAAGTCGAAGTAGACGAGACTACCATTTTTATATTTAACTAGTAGCGCCTCGCGGCTTCCCCCGCGTCGATAACGGCTTTCCCGCTACCTCAATTATTCCACTGGAATTAAACTTTTTCCGCGATAAAGTACCCTATGTGTTATTCCAGGGTCTAACCTATCTCCAACTCCAACGAAATCGATACCGCCATTTGATCGTGAAGGAGTAACAGAGGTTTTAGAATTATTTCTAAGACTGGCCGGTTGGCGCAGTTGGTAGCACTCTGCCTTCTGAGCCGCTGGTCCCGGGTTCGATTCCCGGACAGGTCAAACATTTGTGTGTATGAACATGTCTGTTTGACCTGTGTCTGGGTGTGTATATATATATAAGTATATATATCAGTCATCAGGCTACCATATTACAGGCTCTGCCTAGTTTGGGACCTGAAGACCTTGTGTGAACGTTGTCCCATATTATTATATTATTATTATTTGCTTATACCACGGGAACAGAAATTATTTTCGGGATGTAGAGTGCCTGAGTGTCTGCCTATGTGTGTAAATGTTAGTCTAGGGTCCAAACTATCTCTATACCAAGTTAAATAATCGGTGCAGCTGTTTGAACGTGAAGGAGTAACAAACATACCCACATTTTTTTTAAAGATTTTAAGTTTACCTTTGGCCACTGTCTCACCTGATGTTAAGCTAAATAATAATGTTAACACTTACATACAAACAAACTTTCGCCTTAATGATATTAGTGGGATATTTCCACCTCATACTTAGCTCTACGTATAGGTTATTATATATATATATATATATATAAATATATATATATATATAGGTTATACATTATAAATACATAGGTAATTACATACATTTTTTTCGCAATCAAGGCCCGATTGATTTATTAACACATTATAAAGCTTCGTAAAATATGCGTTTTATAGTGCCTACTTAATTCTACTACCATTCTTTGTACAACGGGAAGGATCTCATAAATTATATAATTAACATTTCGAATTAAATAAAAACTTAATGAATGTAGATAAATTTACCAACGTAATTAAAAAGATGTTCTCTTTTCATCCATGAAAAGGCTTTAGCGAGAAAATCCTTATTAAGTGTAAGGGGTGTCTTTGCATTTTGAGACGAGCCGTAATTAAAATAAAAAAATGCTAATGAATTCATGAAGCGTAAGAATAGTAAAATATATATATAGGGAAGTAGTAAAAGCATTTTCGCGCTACGAAACAAAAAATAAAAGCAACTTATAATCATTTAATAAAGATAATGTCTGTTGTATGGTACCTTACTAAAAGTTTTAATTATCTGTGTTATATCAATAATCTACGCGTAGCAGCAAAATTGAGGTCTATGGCGTGCTCTAACTTTTTGGTTTTTGTTTGCATGAACGGACATTGGCAGAATTGTGAATAGCTGTGGCTTATTTTAATTTAAGAAGAAAAAGAAGAACTTGCTTTTTAATAAAAGACATGGTGAGCTCAGAAGCCATAATTGAAGAAGAAGAAGACACGTTGAGCAATGGTAAATAGTGTGAACTACAATCAGTGTCAAAGTGAAGTTTTATTTGAAAAACGGCTTCGCACGGGTAAAAAGTTATAAATTTAAAAATTATATGGAACCCTTTTTTTTTTTAAAGTAGAATACAGCCTATTTTACTCGAGGTGAATGTAGCTTTCTAATGGTGAAAGAGCTTTTGAAATCGGCAGTCGTTTATGAGTTTATTCATTACAAACATACTTACAAACAAATCTTTCTTCTTTTTTTTTTATGGGGCAACATTCACACAAGGTCTTCAGGTCCCAAACTAGGCAGAGCCTGTACTATGGTAACCTGATGACTGAGATATATACTTAAATACATACTTATATACATATACACACCCAGACACAGGTCAAACAGACATGTTCATACACACAAATGTTTGACCTGTCCGGGAATCGAACCCGGGACCAGCGGCTCAGAAGGCAGAGTGCTACCAACTGCGCCAACCGACCAGTCAAAATATTAAAATATATTTTAAATTATTATTTCCTTTTATAGTTGGCCACACCCAGTCATGCTCACTGGCTGTGAAATGATTCAGCCTTTACCCCTGGAGCTGACCCGTTATCTTTGATTAACCTCCACGGCGGTCCGCCTTCGTATAGTCAATAAAGCAGGTCGTCCGTGAAGCGAACCGCTGAAAATTTGCATATTTATGAATTGATTACCAGATCATACTTTATTCCAATATAAATTTCCAGCTGTATTCCAGACTTTCAGCTTTACCATTTGCAAAATAGACACTTTCGCCTTTTTAATATTATAGTTAGTAGTAGATTAACGTGATTCCTCGAAATCTAAACTGAAAAATTATATTTTATTTTTATTTTTATCACTTTCAGACCCCCGCACTAGGATTCCCTGTGTCGCGGGAGACATGGACACACAATCACAACACACAAATACCCAAGACCCGGGACAAACACCTATACTCATCGCACAACTGTTTGCCCCTGCCGGGATTCGAACCCAGGGTCCCGGAGACACAGAAGTCAAGTCACTGACACTGACCACTGCGCCACGGCGACCGACAAAAAAAAAAAAAAAAAATATTTATTTCTAAAAAGTATGTACCACGTTCTAATGCAGATGAGTGATATAAAATAAGTATGACTAGATGGGTTATCTGTTATCTATTGCTTTGGAAATTTATGAGCCTCGCAGCTTTCCCTCTACCCTTGACTCGCTAAGCCTTAACAATGAAAAGACGTCTAAATAAATATGAAAGAGGATTAGTATCTACCAGGAAATTTCCCGTTTACGTTTATTAAAACGTTTTTATGCGAATAATCTTTATAATTTATGAATTCACTTAACACAATCGATGTCTAAGGATTAATCACGAAAAACGCTGCTGGAATTTCTTTATTGAGGCTTGTATCGTATTAACCGTACTGGTTTAACACTCAGAAGCAAGGACTTTGAATCAAAAACACTCTTTGTGAACTTGAAAATCAGCTTTATTGCTTTAGTTGCTATTGCTATATATATTTAGAGGTACAATCTTACTTAACAAAGCCTACAGCGGCACGATACAAGTTACTCAGACAAAAGTCGGAAAACGAATGGCGGCATACTTCCAAAATGCGTTGCCTGTTCGCTTACCCCCCACTGTTATACTCTTGCTTGTGATTGGTCAAGTCCTCTTGAACAAATCACAAGCAAGCCGTCGAAGTCTCGACCGATTACACGAAATCAATACAATCTACTTTAAATCTTACAACTTTATAAAAATGAACGTAGTTAGTCGAAAAATATATAAATAACTAAGATATAATTTAGATAATTATAACAGCTCGGCCATCCGATTTTCAACGAGTCCCTCGTTGTTAAGTATAATTACAAAAATATTACATTACTCTTTTTCACCACATAAACTATAAATGTATCGTATATTGAACGTAATTATATTTTACCACATTAGTGCTTAATTACTCATCTTGACTATACAAACTTAAGTTCATAGTTCAAAGTTATTTATTGGTATAGGTATACAGGTCAAATTAGCATTGAAATAAATAATAATAAGAAATAACATTTGAAAATTAACAATATTACATATAGACATCAGTACGTAGTACTAGTTACAATTAGTTATACAATAAATTTCAGTCATATTATGTCACAAAATAAGAATAACAACGTACAATAAAATAACAAATAATATAAAATAATATTTTATCAAATTTCAATATGTCACATATTCGTTCATTCAATCTTTTAAATTCCTCGTAACTATAAAACCTTTGGTTAATAAGCCAATGCTTCAATCTTAGTTTTAATAATGCATTTGTTTAAATAAGTCATCAAAGTGGCACATTTCAGTATTTAAGTCTCGAATGCAATTGTATTAATAATATATTTACATGACCTATGATTGAAACTGTATGTTTTAACAAAACAGAAGTACTGCTACTACCTACTTTTTAAATTTATAGTTATATGAATTTAAATGACCATATAAATATGTATTATCTTTGAGGAGATATCGGTTGCCTGATATCCCCAACTTAAAGTACTTTGTTATCAGATTAACAGTAAGACATTTATTTATTTACAAAATAAATTAATTAACATTACAGTGGTGCATTGCATTTAGTATCTAAACAACGCTAACAATAGTAACTTTACAATAGATAGAACTCGTCAATGTACCTACTTATTATACCATAACCTTAGTTAACAAAAAATGCTTATAACTTAACCTCATAATGTGTCGGTGTGTGTCAAAACCTTGACCAGCACACCTATACCGATGTACAAATTGTTAACATGAGAGGCACCCGTTACCTGATACCCCACACTGACCCATCGATACTTTACTCTAACCGATGGATCAGTATTTACAGGTCCATGACGTTGACCAGCAAATATTCCAGCAAGTAGTACACGGGATAATTTAGATGATACATGACATTAATCATCCAAACTTAAAACCACATAACCTTTGCATTTACTATGCACATTTATATACTAATATTACTTAAAGTGGACCTTGTAAATTCATTACCTACCTGCTTGTTTAACTCTGTGTACAATATTTATATTCATAACTTTATTAATAGTAAACATTATCTTCACTATCCATACATCTCTTTCCAACTCTCATATTCAGATCCGCAATCATTATTCTCGGGTCTACTACCACGTCACCTTCTTTAAAGCAAGTTCTACTTTCTTTTTCGTCTATATCTATTATACCGTTGCTTATCCTTGTCCTGTTGCCTGCTCTTTATTCATTACACATTCAAGGCCCTCTACCAGAGATTCACTCCAAGCTTAGTATACCTATTCTAAACCCGTGACGACCATTCAATCACAACTTGCGACTGCATCAGACACTTTTCAGACCAATTCAAAAGTATTGCTAAATGTAGTCAAGCCCTACACGAGTAAATAGTTCAAGTAATCCGTACGTTCTAAGAACTAGACTTCATGCTCGATCTAATAACGATACTTCCCGCTCGTTTGACAACGACAGTTCATGGGGTGGAACCCGCCACGCGCCATAAATTAGTATTCACATCGGTTGAAACCATGTTTTGAACATTAAACCACAACAACTGTCTTTTTAGGACATGGCTACACCTGATCCTGAACTTTAAATCTCCCGATTAAGCTACTTCAGCCGGAAGTAATAAGATCATGATGAAGTAATGTTTCGTAGTAAGAACAATGAGATTAAGTATAAGAAACTATTTAGTTCACGCTTCATCCGATTTGATACAAGTAAAGCTACCCCTTTCCTGTTTATAGCGCGTCCGACCTTATCGCACAAGTGCCCTTTCAATTTAAGAATGCATATCTAATAAATACACTCGCGCATATTTATGTCCAACGCAATAGTTCTAACAACATGAGTGAGTAGTCTTTATTCCCTGTCTTCGTATTCTCCATTATACATTACACAATATGTATATAATTTTTCAGTTAAGACGTTACAAAGCTGAATAAGTTTTGACATTTTGAAGTTGATATTCATCTACCGCGTAGATGATTTATCCATGATCCACCGGTTCATTAGTTCGTAACTTTCTGTCATTGTGACATTATCTTTTTTTAAAAATGATACGACACTAATAATATCTACTTTAAATAATACTGAGACGATATAACCCTGTCCTTTTATTTAATAATGATAACACATTGAATGCTTCGAAGAGGGATTTCAAAATACCAAAACGGTGTGTAAGAGCCATAAGCAAGGCATGGTATCTGGGCGGTTGCGAGCAGTCATTTGGTCAATGTAATAGTCTCTCACTTCCATGTATGTACATTAGGGATTTATGCATATTTGTAAAAACTCATCTGAAGTTCTTTCAAGAACGAAATGAAATTATTCCAAGACAGAGACGAACATCAAGTTTACAAGCCTATGTTATACCAATCTCCTTGTCATAAAAGAATTTACATTACTATGCATACGCATTGCGACATTTAACAAATTACCGAACGACCTAAAATACTTGAACGGTAATCTTTTTAGGTCTAAATTAAACAGATGGCTGGCGGAAAATGTTTTTATAATGTGGAGGAATATTTGGTCTACTTATGAGAGTTTTATGTAAATGTAAATTTATTTCTACGTTTAATAATAATAAGAAATAATTTTAAATTCTACATTAATTAGATATTGTTGATAATTGAAATTCTTGTAACATTTTATACTATTTGCACGCCTGCTTGCAGGCTGAATACATAGATCTAATATATATACTTTTAAGACCTTTATATGAAATAATGTATTCTCGCAAATAAACATTTGATTTGATCCTCTACAGCCACAGTTCTTAACAAACAGGAAAATCCCATTAATTATCTCTATTTGACATTTAAGGTAAATCCCGATTAATCTTAATGGACACATCGCGCGCGCAGCCTTTGCATGAGCCACGGGAAGCAATGGTTCCAAATACGAAATATTTGATAACTCATATTAGATTCCTTCTTATTATTTAATTTCATGTAGGATCGTATTCATTTTATGGATTCGGGAGTTCTTAAGTAGACTTATTACAAACTGGAACTCAACGTCGTAGGACATCTGAATTTCGAATTTCTAATCAAATCTAAAAAAAACCTCAATACACACAATATATCACGCTAGCGAGATTCGACATATTGCTATCCAGCACGCACAATAACAAACATAACACCTTAACTCTGTACTGTCACAAGCACACACATCGCTTCATACCTACTTATTATCAGAACTCGCTAATCACTATAGCTACCTAAAGTATACCAACGTCTAACGACTTGTAAGACCCAAGAATAAGTAAGTACCCTTCACTAATAAAAATTTCAACGGTACCTCTACCCTTGACGTTAACACAACGTAAACTAATCACGGCTATTTATCTGTACAGTATAATCACCGAACTCAAACGTTACAATCTTTTCCTTCATATAAATCGCAATATTTTAAGTCGGCTTATAATAAGCACAACACATAGTTACACTATTCATTAGAGACAAACGTTTAGCGACTGAATCAATTAAAAAAACATTACTGATGAATAGATTTTATATAGATACGACTTATCGCTGGCTTGACTTCGCCTATTGCGCCCCACCATGCTATTCATTACATATCAGCTTTACAGTAGTTCATACGCATTGACTAAAGCACACTCATAGGACAATGGTCGTTAACCAACTGTCACGACGCTTCTTCATTTCTTTACTAGAAGAACCTATCCCTTGGTAGGCAATAATAAAAGTGTCCGAATATTATTTTTACAGTCTATGTAACTCATGAATGCGTCGATTACAACCAACACCTACATTGTACAAATTTTGACATTTGTTTAATATATCTTGTATAGTCGCGACTCTTACGTGCTATTCGAAAGAAACACACACACACTTGTACACGTTAAAGGTTTCTCGGAAAACAATTTACCCAAAATGAACTGTTAATAGTTTTCTAATTTCGGCAATCGTTCAATTACTTCAACAGAAACAGCGAAGCCTACGCAAACTCAGAGTTAAAAAAAACCCATTGAAGTAGATAAATGAAACTTTTACTACGCTTAGACACAATCGTCTTTGACAATTTTTATATTATGGTTCAACTTTAATCGATGTCGAGGATGACAATATCAGACGTATTTTAGTCACTTTGAACTGTAGGTATCCGTATGCCCATATAAGCAAACACTGGCAAGGGGACACATTTGAGGTTCGGTTTTCATAAAGACTGTATATATCCATGGTTTCTTTACGGTTCTATTCATTTATTTCTCATAAGGATACACAAGAAAGTTCACTTACAGAGAAATGCATTATTTTAAATGGCTTATTCGCCGTCAAGCGTAGCCGAGTACTTTAATATGTATGCTAAATGCATATTTATACAAAAAATATATAACTCCGAGTTCATTGCAATATCTACATGAATTACACCTACATATAAATATTTAAAACAAAATACCGACATGAGGATATTCTGACAATGCGACTACAAAAACAAAATGAGTTGACACCATGAACCATTTCTAGGTTCGTGGTTGACACATACACGACTAATTGTAAGCAGTTACTCTATAAGTTATTCATTAAGGCCAATTAGTCCTTGATCATAAGAATAAGATGTATTTCGTTACATTAACCTGGAATAAGCGACTTGAAAATTATTATTTTTACCAATAAATATCTGTTTCTCTATTTGTTTCTAAGCAATTACCTTCAATCGTAAGTAAATAAATCTTCATGCGATCAGCGTACATCATTTCAAGAAGAATACAGTGTCATCGACTTATACACACTTAGTTTAAATAGTTAATAAATGGTTTGCGAAATCATGCGCCTTCTTAATACCTATGGTCCAGCCAAGGACATTAGACTTAGTACATTGGATTAATCTCACTTGGTTAGCAAGCCGCTTAGCCACATGGGTGTTGAAGCTGCATAGTTTGTGTAGCCGACAGTCCGGCCCCCAAGGCGCCCGCTGCGCCGTCAGCTCCAACGCGTGCCTATGATGAGCAGGCACCCGGCGCTAATTCACCGCGCCAAAACAGCATGCGTTCAGCGGCCGGCTGCTCGTGTACCAGGTGAACCCGCCTTCAGCTTCAACACGTGCCGATGAGAAGCGGGCACCCGGCACCCATTCGCCGGGAACTTGTCCTTCTTGAAAAGCGTGACCGGAGACGAGACCGACTAATCGTCAGTCGCGATTGTCTTCCTCTCGAACGCCTGGACCGCGACCGACGATGACGGCTGCCACGGCTGCCGTGACCGCGTACGCCTTCCACCACTGCGTCGGCCTCATGAGTTGCGTCATGACATTTTAGCGGCGGAGTCAGCGTCACGCGAGAGGTTCGCCTTGGTTCGTCACGTCCTTATAAAGAACTAAACCTTTGCTCATCCATGCCTCGCGATTTCAACATGTGAAAAAAAGAAGAAACACCAGAGTTAATAAACCGCGCTATATTAGACAAGACTTTACAAGATTTTTATTGACCTGCACATACTTTGTTATAGACCATCAAACATGTCAATCTCCAGGGGGTACCCTGGCAAGATTAACATGCCTGACTAACCATATAAACCTCCGGACTGTCTCCGTAACGGTAAATATAGTTCGGTCGTGAACTTTTTCAAATAGGACAATCGAATCATTTAAAGAGGGTAAACGTATAGAATGCACATCGAAAAGAAAAATTCAATTAATTGAGCAAAGAACACTTACGTTTCTTTTTCGATCCTTGTGTGGGCACTAAGTTTTTTTTTTTTTTTTTTTTATTCTTATAAAATTAAAAGGAGTTTTGTCACATAGTGACCATGTCACTCCCGTATATACACATTACAAATTTATTATCAATAACACACCTAAATTATTCTCAAATAAAGTTTGATCAGTATCTTCGCTTCCTCGGAAAGCGGGGAAGCCAAGATACTGTTGCAAACGCCCAGGTTATAACAGTTAATTGATTTCTGCCGTTGAGCTTCGTTCCGAACACACTCCATCAACACGTGATGCACATCTTCTATCACATTACAATCTGAACAGTTGGGGGAATCCGAGATTCCCATTAAGAATTTAAACTTGTTTGAAGGGATGTGTCCGGAGCGAAGTCTGAACAATGCAACGATATTTTTCCTATTTACTTTATGTTGCCCAAACCACGGGTATCGAGGAGGACGACATTGAATTGTCTTATACCATATGCCTTTTGTTAGAGATCGCACATCAAAATATTCATCCCACATCTGTCTACAACTAATCTTGGCTCGACTCAGTAGCTCACTGTGTAGTGGAAAGCAGTTATAAAAAATCCCGTCAGTTGTCGCCTGCTTTGCCGCGCAGTCGGCCTCCTCATTACCCGCAATACCTACATGAGAAGGTATCCATTGGATGATTACTTCTTTATTCGTCGCACATAGCTTAACAATGGTGTCAAGGATGTTATAGGCTATCGGAAGCCCTCGAATACTCGAGGGTAATCGAGCCAAATGTAAAAGGGCACTCTTAGAGTCACAAAAGATTACAAATTTGCTGTGATTTAGGGAAGTTACGTAAGACAATGCCTCTGAAATTGCGATTAACTCACAGTGCATTATAGAAACATCGGCTCTAATATTAAGCCCCAAACAAATATCCATCTGTGGGTCAACAAAAGCTGATCCACACCCGGAGACATCCTTTGACCCATCCGTGTACAGCTTGTAGTGAAAACTATATTTATCATTGATGTATTCAATACTCAAGTCTCTTAATGTATTTACACTAGCCTGTCTCTTTGGTAATACTAGCATATCGATTGTTGTTTTGATATTAGTTGAAACATCATACCTACTCAACCAATCACTTTGAGAGTATATTAGCTGGTTACTGTTCATATGGATAGGCAGATTGCAATACTGTCTATGTGTTTCGATCAACAAAGGAATTTTTTTCCGGTTCCAGTATTCACCATGACATAACACATCTAGCTCTTGTATAACATCGTTATTTGCATTGTTTATAATAGACCTAGACTTGAGCCAAAATTTTGCTGCTAGATATTTTCTACGAATGAACAATGGTTCGAGGCTCAGTTCGCTCTCCATAACATGGATAGGGGTGCTTTTTATGAAGCCGCCTATTACTCTCATGGCTTGATTTTGTACCTTATCCAGTTTGAACAGGTGACTTTTTACACTAACGTCATATAAAAAACAGCCGTAGTCTAATCGACTTCTAATTATGGAGATATAAAGTTGTCTCAAATGCTTTGGATGAATGCCCCATTTTGACCCAGCCAGTACTTTAAAAATATTTAAAAATTTTAGCGTTTTCGCTCTCGTTTCGTTTACGTGCCTGCTCCATTTTAAACTTCTATCTAACCACATTCCTAAATATTTAATGGTATCAACTTGTTCGACGCATCTATCATTAATTTTTATTATTACATTATATCTACTTAAATTCCTAGCATATCCCCTTGTAAATACACACATTTTAGTTTTCCTCTCTGATATGCTAAGCCCCAATTCCTCGATCATAAGGTTGAATGAAATTAGAGCATCTTGAATAGCAATAACCGCTTCAGATAGTTCCCGTCGGCTAGCATAAAGTACAAAATCATCAGCGTATTGAGATATAAATAAATCCGAGCGTATATTGTTGCAAATCTTGATAGTCGCTGCATTAAACAACAGAGGAGATAGAGGGTCACCTTGGGGTATGCCCGTCCCTGTGGTTCTGCTGAGGATCTCGTTATTATGTAGCTCAATATATAAACATCGGGAATGTAAAAATTGCCAAAGATAATTGCATATTATCGCTCCTACACCCAGACTGTCTAAAGACATCAACAAGCTTGATAGATTAACATTATTGTATGCACTGTCGATGTCGATGAAAACACCTATGGTAGCAAATCCCTTACCAAAACCACTCTGAATGCGTGAGACCAGTCTCGTTAAGTTGTCCATGCAAGACCTGGTCCTCCTAAAGCCTACTGTTTCTTCTGAGAAACAACCATTTTTTTCTAGGTACCACTCCAGTCGACGAGTAATAATAGTATGAAGTATTTTGCATGGACAAGATAACAAGGCAATAGGTCTGAAACTAGACACTGAATTATTATTTATATTTGGTTTTGGTATAGGAATTATCATAATAGTTCTCCATTGCTTTGGCACAAAACCTGAGGCTAAGAATCTGTTATATAACGTGACTAGTATGCATTTGCCTGTATTTGGAAGGTTTTTGATCATGGAATAAGATATACCATCAGCACCTGGAGCTGTATCGGATTGTTTGGTTGTATTAATCAGTTCCTGTACCAAAACTGGAGAAGACAAATGGGTATTCTCACTAGAGAATACAGGACTGGAGGGGCTTACGTAGTCGGGTGCTAGACTGTGCAGTAAAGTTTCGGCTGACTCTCGGGTGACGATTTTACTCGTTGACCTACGACCTTTGAGCCATCTCATTTTGGACCACATTTCACTCGTAGATGTTACACTGCCGATTTCGTCACAAAACTTGCGCATTGAACTGGATTTGCCCCTTCGAATTAATTTTTGTGCAGCACTTATCTTGGATTGCAAAACTTCTAAATTATCAGGCGTAGAGTTTTTCCTAAATATAGCGAGTGCTTGGCGTCTTTCAGCTACTGCTTTTGAAATATTTTGGTTCCAGTATGGTTTTGAAGTAAATCTTTGTAGGTGAAGAGGATTATTGCAGAGTTTCACGAATGGGATAGACTCATCAGCTGCATAATTGACTAAATTGATAAATTCGTCATACGCAGTTTGGTCATCCCTTGACATTATATAGTCTTCAAGTTCTCTGTTAATGATTGCTCTATACTGTTGCCAATCCGCCTTCTTAAAGTTTCGTTTCCTTTTAGGTTTATCAAATGAGGCAATAGTAGTTTTCATTTTGATGAATAAATGATCGCTATTCAAGTTTTCATTCATGACACTCCAATCAACCTTCATAGATATATCCAAAGAAAGTAAAGAAACATCGGGAGAAGTTTTTTGTATTCTACCGTCAACAAGCTTGATCCTCGTATGGGTACCATCGTTCAGTATAGTAAGATTGTTGTCTAAGATAGAGTCAAAGATTTGAGTACCTCTTGGATCAGTCTTAGATGACCAATTAGTGTGATGGCCATTAAAGTCACCAGCCACTAGGGTCTTTCTCATGGCTAGGGCAAATATTTGATCCCAGTCATTTGAGCAGGTTGTAACAGATGATGGGCAATATAAGGCGATTATATTTTCCAGATGATCACAGTTAAAAATCTCAACGTGGAGAATCTGAATCTGAGAGTTTGACAATGCAAGACTGCTGCATCTTTGTGCTTTTACCGATCTGTGAATCAAGATAGCTACTCCTCCATAACCATCAGAGCGGTCCTCTCTAAAAATGTTATATCCACTGATTTGGTAATGACTTCCTGGATCGAGCCAAGTTTCACTTACAATAGCAATGTGTATCTTTTCCTGGGTCAATAAGGCTTCAACCTCTGCACTCTTCGGACGAATGCTTTGTGCATTCCATTGCAACACATTCAAAATATGTTTTGTGGTGTTGTAATCCATAATTGTTTTATAAAGTTACAACAAGGCTGATCTACTATAAACTGCAAAACAAAGGAAATAAACGCTTCCCATATTATACTTCCACAGCTTTTGAACTTATCCTCCCAACTTCCCGCTTCATAGATCTTATCTCTTAGCTTCTTAAGCAGTAGTTGCCATGATATTTGACCTTTTGTTTTGGACGTTCTCTTGCCTTTTGTATGTTCGTCTGGCATACTATCTTCACTCGTTATGTCTGAAAACTCTCTAAAAATGTCATCTTCTACCTGATAATCTGTATTTTTCTTATTCGTTCTTTTATCCGCCCTAGATTTCTTTTTTTTGTTTCTTTCTGATCCTTGTTTTGTTACGCTAGCATATGTAGGTGTACTATAGTTCTCTCTGATTAATCTATCTTCTGGGGCTGTGACTGTAGGGGGGGCATTTGAATGGGCCGCAAATGAAGAGTGCAAAGGTGGATCATCTGCTATATCTAGAGGTTGAGGCGATGGTGGCACGTAAAGGGTAAGGGCTTTTTTATATGAACAATTGAATTCTGTCATCAGCTCTCTAATTCGTTTTTCTTTCAAGTACACTGGACATATCTTAGCCATCGCCATGTGTCTACCTGTACAGTTGTTGCACCTAAATTGGGTTGTCTCACAGTTGGCGTGGCTTTTTGAACACTTAGGACATATTATTTTTAAAGATGGGCACATTTTAATTGAGTGGCCAAATCTCCAGCAGCGAGAGCACTGGGTTACTGGGTAAGTGTAAGAACTTACGTTCACTCTGGTGTCGTATATGAAAATATGCGTAGGTAGGGACGACCCTTTAAAGCATATCCTTACTGATTCACTTAAATCCCAGCGGCCATCAAGAGTGTTCTTTCGCTTCAGACGCTTTACAGCTAGAATTTCTGTTTCACTGCTAAGCCCTTGTAGTATATCTTCTTCGGCAAGGTCTAAATCGATATCTCTTATCACGCCATATGATTGGTTTATTTCTAAAGTTCGTTGGCATGTATACCCATTTTCGTTGAAACTTTTGCATTGGAGGAAGGACTCTGCACTCTCTTCGTCAGAGAAATGTATCAAGGCCTTATGTGAGTTAATGTATTTAATTTTCACAACATTTTTTATATTTTCCGTTTTCAACATTTTCGCTAATCCAAACTGTTTCGGAAGTTTCTCTGTACATGTAAGACTGACTTCTATTTTATACTCTGGGATCCTAGTAGACACATTATTTTCATTATGCTCCCGACCATATATTTTTGACTTTCGCACTGTTGTCGTCCAAATCTCATCTTCATTCAACTCTCGACTCCTTTTTTGGGGCCTATTCGACGTATCATTCCTGTTTTCCTCCATAGCACCCGTCTCCTCGATATTTTCTGTACTTCTTGTCATCTCGCTTTCACTGTATTCTCTTATTACGTCATCCTCAATAACATCACCCTCTATTCGCAAAATCTCGAAACTATTCATAGTAACCTACGAGTAATTGGCGTAGGTATTCAATTAAATAAACACGCGCGTCAAACGGACGGGGCGCGCGGCGCGCGCGCCGTTTTTAACCAGAACCGGATCGAACAATAGCTCTGCGCGTCCGAAGCCAGTGAGCGTATGAACGCGACTCGGGCACTAAGTTGCTATCCCACTTCTGAGATATTAACCGTACTGGTTTAACACTCAGAAGCAAGGACTTTGAATCAAAAACACTCTTTGTGAACTTGAAAATCAGCTTTATTGCTTTAGTTGCTATTGCTATATATATTTAGAGGTACAATCTTACTTAACAAAGCCTACAGCGGCACGATACAAGTTACTCAGACAAAAGTCGGAAAACGAATGGCGGCATACTTCCAAAATGCGTTGCCTGTTCGCTTACCCCCCACTGTTATACTCTTGCTTGTGATTGGTCAAGTCCTCTTGAACAAATCACAAGCAAGCCGTCGAAGTCTCGACCGATTACACGAAATCAATACAATCTACTTTAAATCTTACAACTTTATAAAAATGAACGTAGTTAGTCGAAAAATATATAAATAACTAAGATATAATTTAGATAATTATAACAATCGTGAGTTGAATCTTTTGATAAAATGTAAATTGTTATTTTAGCAGTGCAGGAAAATGCGTCAATTAGAATGATTCAAATTATTTGAAGGAAAAATCGGCTGCTAGTGATAAATAAACCCACGACTACAGAATACCGCCCTTTCGCTTTGTCCAAATAAGCTATCGCAGCTCATACCACTAGCGCCAAATTTATTTATTTATTTATTAACATTAACACAAGATCTTCAGGTCCCAAACTAGGCAGAGCCTGAGCTATGGTAACCTGATGACTGATATATATACTTATATACATATACACACCCAGACACAGGTAAAACAGACATGTTCATGCACACAAATGTTTGACCTGTCCGGGAATCGAACCCGGGACCAGCGGCTCAGAAGGCAGAGTGCTACCAACTGCGCCATGTTGTGTGCATGAACATGTCTGTTTGACCTTTGTCTGGGTGTGTATATGTATATAAGTATAAATATATCAGTCATCAGGTTACCATAGTACAGGCTCTGCCTAGTTTGGGACTTGAAGACCTTGTGTGAATGTATATATAAATAAATAAATAAATAAAATTAAATAAATAAATAAACTATATCACAAATCGAGTTCATACAAAAATACAAATCTTTCCTCTTTATAATATTACTAGTAGCGCCCCGCGGTTTCACCCGCGTGGATTACGGTTTTCCCTACATCTATGAATTCCACGGGAATCATACATTTTACCAGGATGAATAGTAGCCTATGTGGTATTCCACAACATAATCTATCTCTGTGCCAAATTTCATCCAGATCCGTTCAGCGTTTCCGGCGTGATTGAGTAACAAACATCCATCCACCCATCCAAACTTTAACATTTTGGAATGATTCATATTAGTGGGATGGGATTGTAAATATTAAGTTATTGACAAATAACCTAGTAACAACTAAAAAAATTGGATAGATAAAAAAAGTTAAATCTAACTGCAGTTGAATGGCACCACACACAAAATACCGCTTCAAATATTTGACCTAAATATGTCGATCGACACGCCAGGAACCACCGAATTAAAGATGTCGTGTCGGAACTACTAGTCTCTAAAAATAATATTACGTCCTTGAAAATTATGACCAAGCAGTCAGCATTGGACTGAAAACGAGGTCAAGGCTTTCGATTAACTTTCTTTAGTCAAACATCGTTCATTTACTACCGTTTTATATTTGGTGTTTGGACGCTTGAACTATAATGATGGTTAAATGGAATCCACCTTCTATAATACAAATAGTAGTTTTATGGTTTATTGCATTAACAGCATACTAGGCGGAACTTACGTTCAAATTATTTGACAATAACATCGGCTGCCAGTGGGACTTGAGCCCACGACTACTAAATACCTAGTAAGATAATTTAAATATTTATGTAAATTGCACAAACTAGAAAACCAAGCGACTTTCACTTCTTATGGGACTGACCGAAAATAAAGAGAAGTACTGAACCATTTGATGTAATTTCTTTCTTTCTTCTAACCATGTTGTTTAATAATATATTTATTAAGTTATGTCATTTCAGGATACTCGTTGCATATTATTATGTATTGCTTTGATTATAGGAAGTATCTTAGCAGCCGTAACACAGGGGACCCTAGCGCGGCTGCTAAAGGCCTTTTATATTGTTTTCACATAGATATGTATTTATCTATCTTTATCCATGTATTGTAGTAATGTATAATGTATTTGTAAGTGTTTTGTGCAAATAAATAAATAATTTTTTTTTTTATCGGTTTCACTAAAGGAAACCTTCTTCTTCTAATGTAATAAAAATGTATCATCAAAAGTATATGTCTGTGTAGTAATCAAAATAAATAAAAATTAAACGCGTTTTTCACACTGTTAGATTTTGTACACTTCAAAGTCGAATTGCAGAAGTTCACTAATTTCTATCTCATATACAGTATGTCTTAATTTGTATGGTAGCAATGGCAGAGAAGGAAGGGATGATGGGGTAGGTCAAAGTACATACAATCATATATGCGGGAATAAGCATCATTTTACTTCTAGTTCATAGTTATTTATTGGGTAAAATTTGTTTACATGTCGAAATTATATAAATGTAGAATATAAGTCAAAGCCTAAATTACAATATACAGTAAAAAAGTATTTGTATCGATATACATAAATATCTAAAGACGGTTATAATTATTTATTATATAATATATTATACATTGGAACATATCAATGAGTCTTAAATTGAAATACTTTTGTATTCCTTTCTACTTCCAGTCCAAAAACTCTTTATAACTATAAAACGTGTTGTCGACAAGCCAGCGCTTCAGTCGCGCCTTAAAACAAAACAAATCCGGAGCGTTCATGATGCTGTCCGGCAACTTATTATATACCGTTGGCGCCATTACATTAGTGATCTTTGAGGACTTGGTCAGTGTTCTACCGATAACTATAAGTTTCTTTGCTCTCCGAGTGTTATACGAATGGATATCGCTATGCTTAACAAAAGACTGTATATTGCATCTTGCGTATTCTGCTATTTGTTGTATAACAACTTCTATTTTAGAGTGAGCACATAATAATCATACTCTTTGAAGCAGTGGAGGCGCAAAGAACATCATGTCTGAGTTCAGCCATGGAATATTTTTAATTGTTTGAGTTCACGTAGGACAAGCGTCAAGCCTAGTTTTTCGTATCATATGTCACTGGTGCGTTCGTGATGCAAGTCGATGAGATCCTACTGAAAAACAGCGCGAGGGTTTAACAACCCCTCGCATACTGATACATACTTACTGGCATCGCGCATATCGATGGTCATTTGATGGTCAATGACGATGTGGTCGAAGATGTTATTACGGTACACACTATTACGTGTTTGATAACAGTTTTCAAACTTGAGGGTGGTAGCTACCCAGGCAGGTACTCGAAAGCCTTACCACCATCCTGGAAATTCGATAACGGTGTTACCTTCACCGGAAGCTCAGGCTGTTATTGAGGATCGAACTTGTGTCCGTCAGTTTGATAGCCGACGCTCTCCCCGATGAGCTATCTTTAAATTGGTGTTGGTTGCGTTGGTGCAGTTGGAGTTACAAAGTTGGTGCAGACTGCTCGTTTGTTATTCAATTATATAATGTAATACAATGACTATAGGGTAAGTGGTTTCTGCTTCAGCACGGTTGTAATTTGCGACAACCACAGTCTACGAAAGAGGCGCTTCCAAGGTGACAAGAAGGTTTATCGATTCGTAAAAACATTTTTTTCCATATTATTGTGAAAAAGCGTCGTACTAATAAGCTTCACAGTCGAAGATAACGACCGCTGAACACGCACCATTATTACGAAGACACAAATAGCACACACGTGTGCGTGCGTGCGGGTCATAGCAATACTGAAATAGCTTTTATAACCACAAGAATAAGGTACATTTTAGTCTTGCATAGCTTGTCAATTTTACGAGTACTACGCAAAAGTTCGCTAACAACAAGTCGCGGAAAGCCAGATAAGAGTTTCTATCGCAAATAAACACACTGGGTAGTTTTTCGCAAATCTACATCAAAATATTATGATCAGGAATTTAATATTGATAATTATATAGTTTCGTAGCACGTCTACGCGTTTGCTACAAAATATTCGTAGCTTTCGTAGTCTTTCTCAAAGTGGGCGCGTTTCGCGTTTCACTTCGCACTGTGGGCCATTTCCCTATAAAACAGGATAAGCTTCCCAATTCCGTTATGAATTACATTATGTTTATGTTTGTTATGTCGGAACTCTGTCACATAAGAACAGATGTAGAAATGCACTTTTATAATGGTTAATCTTTACATACTAGATATAAAAATAACTCTCCCTCTCTATATATCTATCTGTTTATTCACAATTATTTAAGCCTTGCAACGGATTTAGAACAGTTTTCACCATTACGTATATTTTACTCCGTAAGGTTGTCAAGTATAACATAATATTTTATCCCGGAAACAGTGTATAGATCCCGTGAGATAATTGAGGTAACGAGAAATCCCGAAAAAAGTATGCTTGGGTGCAGCTAGTGGTTAATATAATCACCATTATTCGTTATTAACAATACACAGCATTCAAAAAGCACGTTAAATTAAATCAAAAGCATCCTACTAATCCTACTTCCAAATAATATTTACCTGTTTCCATAAGACGTGCACCATCGTTATTAATATTTAAAAATCAACTTAAACTGTTACATCTGTCTAAGTAACACCTCACTGCGTTAATCTCTATTTTACACACATTAATCTAAATATATACCTATGTATTTATTATATTATATACATTATATATATATATATATATATTTATATATGAGAAGGTTTATTTATGTATGATTTCATACAAATTTTGTTATAATTAGCTAAGTAATTCTTTTTAATTCTTACTTTGTTGAACACACCCTGTAATTATTAGTTCTACAATATATTTCATTCACGGTTGCCTGGTAGAAATCGCTTTCAGCGATAAGGCCGCCTATAGTCTCACTATATTAATTGTTAAGTACTGTAATCATATGTACAAATGTGTTTGTGATACAATAAAGCATTATCTCTCTATCTATCTAATATTATAATTGCGAAAGTTTGTGTGTATGTTTGTTACCTCATCACGCTCAAACGGCTACCGATTTCGATAAAATTTGGTATGGAGATAGCTTATACCTTGGATTAACACATAGGCTTATTTTAATTCCGCGGGGCGCAGCTAGTATTATATAAACGCGAAAGTTAGATTGATGTACTAGTATAGTTGTTTGTTACTCGATCATGCTCAAACGGCTTAACGGATTTGGATGAAATGTTGTATGTCAGTCTTCAGGTCCCGGAATAACTCAAAGGCTACTTTTTACCATCATCAATTATCACCCCGCGGGTATAACCGCTGGGCGCAGCTAGTGAACGAAATAAAACGTAACGGCTTTATCATGGACATTCATACGACGCATTTCCGTTTTGATGAATCCTATTTCTATCCCTTACACTCCCCCACATAATAGTTACCAGGATGATTTACGTTTTGTTTATCAGTTAAGGACCCGCTATCGAAAAGGTCTAAGTTATATGCAAAAAGGTGATGTTTCTTACATCGATGCCATTTCCTCTTTTCATGACCCTCTGGGCCTTTCTTATGGAAAAAGGTCAAATGTGATTTTATCTGACGCTTATCGTGGGCGGCTGAAGACTGTGGATATCGAAAGGCAGATTTGGGATAGGGTTGATATGAAGTAGGTATGCCTTACATAAATGTCATAAGCTATAAGGTACGCTGTAAGCGCTGTATAAGAAGTGGCGCTAAAACAAGCGTTATTTATTAATAACAAAACACACATATTTTATATATTATATTCATTACTAGCAGCGCTTCGCGGCTTCACCCGTGTGGATGTTTTCCGTTAGCCTATATGTTAATCCAGGGTATAAACTATCTGTCTTCCAAATTTCAGCATAATCCGTTCAGTAGTTTTTGCGTGAAAGAGTAAGAAACATATATCCATACGCACACGCTTTCGTGTTTATAATGTTAGTAGGATATTGTTTATACAATACAGTCATAAATTTAATTTCCCCAAAATGGGGTAAATAAAGATAACAAACGCTCCGCTACTTTTTTAGATAACTATACATTCCCCAACGTATACAACTTTTTTGTGCCTCAAATTAACGGATAATGGGAAGAAAAGAGCACTGTGTAGTCTCTCTTAATTACCAACTTTTGTCAGTCTCATTTCCGTCACGAATGTAGAAAGGAAGACAGAACCTCATTAGGGAGTTCTTTCGTTGAGTGACAAAATACTAATTAAAAAGTGGCGGTCACGAAAAGTCGCGTGACGTGGCCTAGTAGAGGTGTGAGCGTCGGTCCTCGAAAATACGTGTCAGCGCCGTGGAAACAAACACAGGCATGTAATTATATTAGAATTAAGTATGAAGAAGGCGCAGGTTGAAAATCAGCGCTGTGAAGCTAGTCTTCATAGCATTATGCTGAAGCTGCTCCTTTTGTACACAACATAATTTTGTTTTGCCTTCTATAATGTAATTCATAGTAAATCTGTAAAGCTGTAGTTACGTAATTCTTTTAGTGTACAATAAATATTTTCTTTCATTCTTCTTTTCGTTCTTTCTTCTTTCTTTCTTCTTTCTATCTTTCTAATTAAGTCATTTCAGTATGAAATCTCTATTTTTGTATAGTTTATTACTCCTTCACACTCAAACGGCAACACCGATATCAATAAAATTTAATATAGATATAAATAGAAAAACGCTTGCTGTTCCTGTGGGATACGCAAATAATTCAAAAACTATTGTTACTCGCTACGCTTAAACGGCAGCACAGATTTCGATAAAATTTGGTATAGAAATAGATTAGACCCTGGAATAAGACACAAGCTACTTTCATCCCGGAAAAAATATAGTTGGGATAATTGAGGTAGCGGGAATACCGTAACCCACGCAGGAAACCGCAGGGCGCTATTAGTATAATTTATGGAAAAATCCTTGTCTCATCTTGCCACGTCAGGAATTCAGCCTATCGAGATTAGCTTGTAACGCTGATATAAAATGTGTGACAAGATTGATGACCACTCGGCCTCTTATCGAGTATGCTGGTGCGTATTTTTGCGAGAAGCTTAAAGGCATTTGGGTTCATGAAAACTGATATTTCAAGTTACTTTGCTACAAAATTCTTTTGCTAACATTTGATTAAAATACTAGCTGCGCCACGCGGTATTACCCGTGTGGTGATGATTGATGATGATGATGATGATGATGATGAAAAGTATATGTGTTATTCCGGGACCTGATGTCCCATCTACATGCTACGACATACTAAATTTCATTGAAAACAGTCCAGCGGTTTGAGCGTGAATAACAAACATACACACATATACACAAACTGTCGCATTTGTAACTTTTTTTTAAATATTTGTAGGATAAAATATACCCATTTCATAAGAAAGGAAGGTCTTCCACTCGATAGTTTGCTTTTTATTTGTTACTTCCACCAATCTATATTTGTTACACACCATTTATAAATCAATTTGGAAGATACATTAAAATGTAGAGGAACACTGGAATAGAATATATTTCGATGAAGATGAATATTTGATTTAGTTACGTTATTTATGTATGTTACATAATAACATACGTTATTATTACTGTGCAATGCGAAATATTTGTATGGCAATATTTTTATTTTTCATTTTTATTTTTATTTTAATTTTACCAATGACGTGTATAATCTTATACTAATAAAAAACTATGAACTATGATATTTAGTCCCATTCAGAATAGTTAACAGTTGAGAAAAACAGTTTTTGTCACCTATGATGTATCTTCGGATTAGCATCCTTCTAATAATATAAATGCTAAAGTCACTGTCATCACTGCTTTTCATCACCACGCGGAAAACGGATTTAGGTGAATTTTGGTATGTATATACTCCAGGTCCCGGAATAACACATAGTCTACTCTTCATCATGATCGTCATCATCTCCATGCGGGTAAAACCGCGGGCATAGCTAAACTATCTTTTTGCCCGTAGCTTACCTGATATATGTATATATCATATGGACACATAGTTGGCTCAGCAAATCTGTTTTGCTATTCAACGGGGCAATGCCGAGGTGGGTTTTGTAAGCAGGTTCAAAGTCACACAACGAGCTATGGAGAGGGCTATGCTCGGGGCTTCTCTACGTGATCCAATTATTAATGAGGAGATCCGTAGAAGAACGAAAGTCACCGACATAGCCCACCAGATATAGATATAAGCAGCGGGCGGGGCAGATAGCTCGAAGATGATGGCCAGTGGAGTTGAAAAGTCCTCTAATATCCTTTTAAATTATTAGCCAATACAAATGGCTTTAAGAAATGTAAAAGGAGAAAAAAAAATTCACTTTTTATACTGTATCAACCTAGCGTTTCACCACTATCTCACTTGATGGTCAGTGGTAATGTAGTCAAGATATGTTATCACGCTACACCACACACGCACGCTGGATTGCGGACTGAATCTCATGGAGTGCCTGTATCACTATATAGTTTGGTGACAGTTTTTCACACTTGAGGTTGGTAGCTATTCAAACGGGTACTCAATACATACAAGACATCGATTTAAGTTGCATCATCATCTCAGCCATAGAATGTCCACTGCTGGAAATAGGTCTTCCCCATTGACTTCCACAAGGACCGGTTGGAAGCGGCCCGCATCCAGCCCTTAAGTTGCATGATTAATAGAAAACTTCCTCATCAGCCTCGAGAACTTTCTTACCTCAGAAATTGATACTTAACGCGAGTCACAATTAAGGCCAAGTAGATACAGCTTCTCAGAAGCCATTTAGGGTTAAGTACGTTTAACGTCGTTAAACGTTCGTTTAGCTTCGACGTTACGTTGTGGCCGACTACTTTACGTTATAAGAAAACTTTGGCTCTCCATAGGCCCATAATGTCATTGGAACCTGCGAAGGCCTTAATTATAAGAAAAAACACCAGAATTGTATTGTTCTTGGCCCACAGATCTGAATATTGATTTCCTTGGCGCAGATACTCCTAGTGCGCGACCTTGGTTTTATGTCTTATTGGAATGACAAATCTACATTGTAACTTGTGTCATTTTAACAAAAAAATGATAATGGTTTTAAATAAAAGGGTTACAACGAGTCATTGACTTTCTTAATTGTATACCCTTTTTAACAAATTAACTCTTAAGTTTTCTTATTAGCCTTAAGCCTGATGAACCACTGACGATGAAACGCAATACCAAGAAACGCGTCGTTTACCATGATACATTATTGTAGTGTGGATAAGAGCTTTTGCCCAAAGTGCATATGTATTAAGTCGACTTTGTAGAGTTCGTATACTAAATCTATTTAACTTACAAAAAAAGGGTCAGCACATAAATAGTAAGAAATTCTCTGTTGTTCTCACTACTTAGCAGGTACTAGCTATAATGGAAGGAGATATTATTAAAAATTGTTTAGAGTCTCCATTTTTGAAATATAGTGGCGCGAGGGGCAAATATGCGAGATGGAAATTTGAAAAGAACACTTCGAAACCTATAAAATAGTATCTTAAATGTAATAGCTCAACATACCTCAATATTTAATTTATTTAATATTTAGTAATGTTATGTAAAATTTACTTCTTAAAACAACCATTTATAAATCAGAAAATCTTTATAAATGCTCGGAATTGAACTGCATCATGTAAATAAATCTCAAAGTATTGGCGCCCTAAAACGCAATAACCAGACATGTTAATCAGTGGGTAGGCCTAGATATTCTACTTAACTTTAACTAGTTAATCTAGATTCTATAATCATACTAGCTGATTCGGCAAACGTTGTTCTGCCATATAAATTATTGAAATGCCAAAATGACACGATACTACATTTAAATTACTTCACGTCAGCGATGATAGCTCAGCGGGGGCGCGTCGGCTGTCAAACTGACGGACACTGGTTCGATCCCCAACAACATCTTGAGCTTCCAGTGAAGGAAACAACGTCGTATCAAATCCCCAGCATGGTGGTAGGGTACTTTCGAGTACCCGCCTGGCTAGCAAGCACCCTCAAGTTTGAAAAACTGTCACCAAACACATAGTGTGTTCAGGCAGCAGTCCTTGAGAGCCAGTGAGTATTCTAGGTCTAGCGTGATAACATCCTCGACCACATCGTCACTGACCATCAAGTGAGATAGTGGTCAAACGCTAGACCTATACACTATAAAAAAAGTCAGTGAAAGTCGGTTAAAAATACTAAAACTACGATTAAAATATACAATACAATAATCATTATCTCAGCCATAGGACGTCCACTGCTGGACATATGCCTCCCCCATTGAATTCCACAAGGACCGGTTGGAAGCGGCCCGAATCCATTAAAATACAAAACACTTTATTGCACAACAGTAACAAAAAATAAACAAATATACCTAGTGAAAGTACAATTGGCGGCCTTATCACTTAAAGCGATCTCTTCCAGACAAAATATGTGGCATAGGAGGGTAAAAAATACGTTACGGCCTATAATAATAGCCTCAAACCTACCAAATATACACCAAAAAATTGTAAAAATCAGGCAAGCCGTTTCAGAGGCGTTGGATAACAAACATTGTGACACAAGATATATATGTACTAGCGGTCCAACGGTACCCTGTGACGGGTAAAAAATTTCAAAATTAAAAATATTAAGTGTCCCTAATTTTTATATAATTATAATATTAGGTATACAGCCTATGTCACCCGGGGATAGTGTAGCTTCCCAACAGTTTCATTAGTATTCATTTTTCAAATCAGTTCAGTAGTTTCGGAGCCCATTGCAAACAAACAAACAATCAAATCTTTCCTCTTTATAACCTTAGTATAGATTACATTATTTGTGTAGGTACTTATGTTTGTCCTTTTGTAGGTATAAGTATACGTAAGACTTATGTTCGTATTACAGCAAATATTTGTTTTATATCTGTTGTTTGATCGTGGCCATCATACTTTGAACAAAATGGCAAAAGTTTTTTGATTAAGAAAAGGGGATAGCAAAGTTACCTGCAAATCCGGAGAGTTCAAGTTATTAAGGGGGTGTTGATTACAAATATATAAGTAATTTACAGGAATAGGAATATTACAATGCTGTTTTAACCGAGCTAGCTTTTCGTAGTTATTAATTTAAAAGAGGTTTTACTCGTAAGGCCTATTTAGTACATTTATATACGTGTAAAAATGTGGAATAGCCTTTACACTATTTTAGGGGTCGTATTTTCAAAAGTCCGTCGTTAGCGGATTTTATGTATACAGAAAAGGCATGCGATTAAATGGTTAATCGCATGCCTTTACGCCTTACCTGTGTTAAGTAATGAGGTGGACCACACCTGCCCAGCAGATACCTGTTCACTCGTGCCTTCAAGACACTCAGATTGTATCCATGTGGAAACACTGATTTAGGCAATTAACTCTACTCTTTACCTGTATGAACTATAGAAGCAAAATGCTTCGTGCGACCAGTGGAAGGCTACGCCAATAGTTTAAGTTATTTTGATAGCTCAGTCATTCTTTGCATGCGTGCAATTTCATAAATGTCTAGAGCGTACATAATGATACATTATCTGGATATTCAGATTTGATCTTACTTAACCTCTCAACTGCCGTGAACTCATTTCATTGAATTGCTTTGTCTAGAGTTTAATCAAATGTCCCTATAATAGGCCCAATTGCGAGTCACTGAATTACTGATAACTTATTTTGCAACTTATGGGTCTATTATAATTTTATTCCTAGCTCTGTTAGCTTAATACAATATTCTTCTCTACTGGCGCTATTTTTCTTTGTCTTCATTTTGTTTCTTAAAACAAAATGAAGACAAGGAAAAATAGCGTCTAAGACTAAAGACTAAGGTCTTTAATTGCGGTTTGCTTGGTTTATATGAGATTTATTTATTTTATAATAATGCGTTGTTCTGCTTTTTTTTCAGGTAATTTATACACGAGTATCGTTATATATAGTGGCTACATGGATGACTTATACACGAGGTAAGAGGCCAAACCTGCCCGACAGCGATAGAATTTTTTTTAAAGATTTGGAGCGGACGAGGCCGAGATGAAAATTAAACAAATGTTTATACTGGAAAGCTGCTTTGTCTTTGTGTTGACGGGAATAGCTCTTTTTGTTGTTGTTGATTTTAGCGTCAGCTTTGTCTTAGAGAACTGTCTAAGACAAAGCTGAGAGCCGCTAATTGGTATAAGAGATTATCTTTAATCGGAAATCGATAGAAAATAATGCATTACTTTCCATTTAGTATAATTTTTAGATGACAAACTGTTCAAATCATTGTTTATGTGCGTTTGTCTTAACAATGAAAACATATTTGATTTATTCATCATCATCTCAGCCATAGGACGTCCACTGCTGGACATAGGCCTCCCCCATTGATTTCCACTAGGACCACAAGCAGCTCGCATCCAGCCTTTACCTGCGATCTTAGTCAGGTCGTCTGTCTACCTTGTCGGTGGCCATCTAATGCTACGCTTGCCAGTCCATAGTCTCCATTAGAAAACATTCCGACCCCGACGGCCATCAGTTCTACGAGCTATGTGCACTGCACATTGCCACTTCAACTGGGTAATCCGCTGGGCTATGTCGGTGACTTTCCTTCTTGTACGGATCTCGTCATTTCTGAATCGATCACGTAGAGAAACCCCGGGCATAGCCCTCTCCAAAGCTCGTTGTGCGATTTCGAACCTGCTCACAAGGCCCATAGGCAGAGCTCACGTTTCAGGTCAGTAAGTAATTACTGGTAACACACTGTTACACATACACTGTTACACACACACTGTTACACACACACTGTTACACACACACTGTTACACACACACTGTTCGAAAATCCTTGTTTTCAAGAATTGTGGAATTTTGAACGAGAAGACGTTGCGGAGTTTCCCGAATGCGGCCCATCCGAAATAGATTCGATGACTGATCTGTTTCTCAAAGTTGGACTTGACTTAATTGCACCTACACATACCTACCTACTTTTACTTACATCTAGGCTTACAATCTACATATCTTGACGAGTGAAAAAATTTTTTCACTCTTTTCAGTGACTTTTGCTACTCACGGGATCAACTGTTATTGTGCATGTGCATCGATGTCTTCAACGGCAACTATAATATCGTTGAGGTATGCGTAGCACTTTTCAGTTTAAGGAGTGTAACTCAAAAACCGCTTGTCCAATTTTGATGAAATTGTAACAGAACTACCACGTAACGGGAGTATACTCTATCAAACAAAAAAAGAATCATCAAAATCGGTTCATAAACGACGAAGTTACCTGCGAACAAACATAAAAAAAAAACATATATATACGGTCGAATTGAGTAACCTCCTTTTTTGAAGTCGGTTAACAAACTTAAATATCAATAACCAAACAAAAATTAACCTTTTTCGTGTTACTAACGTGATACTACATGTAGGGCTAAGCAGTAAACAGTGAAACTGGTTCTAGGTCAGGGTTGCTCTGGTTATTGCCGACATGAAAAGCCCATGAAAATTTTTCGTTTCACCTTCGTGATTGTGCCTGCCTCGCCGAACGACTTTCGCTTTCCTTAGGCGTTATACATATACTATGTTTGTACATAATGATCATTATGTCACAGATACAATAACAGGTACAACGTTAGGCAAAACGATTCTTTGATAAGATTTTGAAGAAAACAGCGTTGGTGTCGGTTAACAAAGGCTTGCGGAATACACTTATTATATATTATTATTATACATTATTACATAAGGGTTTTGACATAGTTTCATTATTTAATTTGATTCGCTGCTCGTTCCAGTTTCTCATTTATTTCTTATTTCTTTGTAAATACAAATTATAATCTAAAAATAAAATATTATTATTAGCAATTTTATCAAATTTTTTTCAAAACAATGAAACCCAGAAACATCGTGTAGCCTCCTGCTATAATGTTATGGGAATACTTGGATACACAATCACGCCAAAATGGCTCAACGGTGATTTTAGTGTAGAATAACACTTTTTTTTCTGAGAAATATACGGTCACGGGAAAACCATTGTTGTACGATTAATCAGGCTACTTTGTAATAAATTTAACTATTATGTAACATTAAATAGATGTGAATGTCGGACAAAAAATATATATCAAGTATTATCCTTCAAAGACAAATGAAACAAGCAAGACCAAGGATCCATAAGCAATAAAGTGTATATCGACATTATGTCAGCCATAAGACGTTCGCTGCTGGACATATGCCTCCCCCATTAATCTCCACAAGAACCAGTTGCACGAGGCACACATCCACCTCTTCTCTGCGATTTTGGTCAGGTCATCTGTCCAACTTAACGGTGGACGTCCTATGCTGCGCTTGCCAGTCAGTGGTCTCCACTCAAGAATCTTCCAACCCCAACAGCTATTGTTTCTCCGAGATATGTGCCCACTCCTACTTCAGTTTGCTAATACGCTGAGCTATGTCGGTGACTTTAGTTCTTCTACGGATCTCCTCATTTCTGATTTGGTCTCGAAAGAGCATAAGAGCATAAGAGAGATAATTTCTTACCCAAATCTGAAAAAAAAAAACCATCTTGGAATTGCCCTAAAAAATTACAAGTGCTCCAAAACAGATTCACAAGCAATTAACAAAGAAACTAATGTTTTATAATGACAGTTTTCGCATAGTTCAGAGAACATTGTTATAAATACGTTGATTCATTTGGCTAGAAAGTTCTATAGGATTAACTATTACAGTAAAGGCTTTCATCGAGAGACTTACGCCTCAAGCAATTTGTCATCATTATCATGAACCGCTTCATTACTTACGACGTTTATTCAGAAATTTTATGGAATTACGAGCCACTTTGGTGATGAGTCGACATTTGAATCTTATGGAATTAAAGTTCATCAAAAGAAAAAGAAAAGAATGTAAAGCCTGTAAAATGGGATGATTTAATTTTATACTTACGTGACTTGTACATGGTTCTTTATTTTTATATGCTTTGTCAAATCAGCTATAAAATAGCCTTGATTAAAAACAAACTATGAAACATTAATTAGAAGAGAAAATGCTGTGAATGCACTGCTGGAAAAAAGTCACCATACTAACGTATATTCTATTAAATTAAATGTGTGTTGTAATAAGTACATAACATTCACACAAGGTCTTCAGATCCCATACTAGGCAGAGCCTGTACTATGGTAACTTGATGACTGATATATATACTTATATATATGTACATACCCAGACACAGGCCAAACAGACATGTTCATACACACAAATGTTTGGCCTGTCCGGGAATCGAACCCGGGACCAGCGGCTCAGAAGGCAGAATGCTACCAACTTCGCCAACCGGCCAGTTGAAAGAAAGGCCGCCGAATTTATCTTGGACTACTGAAAGAAACGACTATAAACCGTTGACTTGAAACCAAACTGAATAGAACCTCTAGCCTCTATTAATTTTAGAATACGGCGCTTGAGTCTTTGAAAGTCAGTAGCCAAGAAGTGAAGAGTATAATAAAGTTTTATTATTAATTTTGTTTGCGTCCTGAGGTTTGTTCTGGATGTCTCAATTTCATTTTATCTACAAATTAAAATGAAATTATATAAAACATTTTTTTTGCCAAAGCTATGCATAATAAATCCGAGGTTAAGCATTAAACACAGTTCCGATAAATCTTCTACGGCGTGCAAGTATTAACATTGTGCTAAACTTAAAAGGGACCCTTAAGAATTTCATTACACAATTTAAAAATAAAATGAAGTTCTACATTAGCACTTACTAATACAAAAATCTAATAGCAACAGTAAAGAAATGTTATTGATAAATGCATTAAATATGTTCAATAGTATAGGCAGGGCACATAGCTCGAAGAACTAATGGCCGTTGGGGTCGCAAGGTTCTTGATTGGAGACCAAGGACTGGCAAGCGCAGCATAGGCTGTCAACCGACATGGTGGATAGACGACCTGACTAAGTCCGCAGGCATGGGCTGGATGCGGGTAATAACAACAATATTATTAAATTGATATTATTATTATAGTAAAAATCTTTTGTTTGGTTAAAAGCAAAAAACTTGAGCTTAAAAATTGTGCTTATTTACATTACAGCATGGATTAACTAATAGTTAATATTAGTAGGACAGTGCCGATTTTAAACCGACTTTAAAACCTCCAGTTGAGTTGAGAACCTCCTCCGAGGAGGTTCTCAACTCGATTGAATGTTTTTTTGTATGTATGTTACGCGAGCATTCCGCCAATAATGAATAATCTTCAATTTTTTTTTTATTTGCTAAAACATGCCTCGCGGTTAGTCCAATATTGTTTTATTGAAATTGCACTTGTAGTTAGGTTGTCAAATCAAAATAACTAAGATAACAAATTAATGTGATTGTAGTTGAATCTCGATGACTCTACAAAATAATTATTCGAAATGTATCTCACCACAGACAAACAACACACCAGGCAAACAACTCTTAGTCCTACTCCACTTCTTTAGTACTCATCAGTATCGCGTAGCAAATACAGATAATTATACAGTAATAATCGTTGTGCATTGTGAAAATGTGCGTAGTCGGATGAATTGAACTGTCAGTAGTAGTAAACTACTTGACTAGCGGTCGGAGACTGAATATTGAGCTAACCACAACACATTGCATTGAACAACAGTTATGACCGCGTACCAATTAGCCCGGTTCTAACATGGACCCGTATACCTATGTATATAGAAAGTAGTTTCATTAATTCTGCCTTGTACTGTTCAAGTGAATCATTAA
The DNA here is from genome assembly GCA_934044485.1 of Apeira syringaria. Taxonomy (NCBI): domain Eukaryota; kingdom Metazoa; phylum Arthropoda; class Insecta; order Lepidoptera; family Geometridae; genus Apeira; species Apeira syringaria. Next base: position 3,354,318 of record OW203662.1, read on the forward strand.
ATATTATAAATGCAAAATTTTGTATGTATGTGCGTATATCTGATTCGTATATAATGCCTCCTTCACGCTGAAACGGCTGCACCGATTTTAATTAAATTTTAGATGGGAATAGTTTAACACATAGGCTACATATATTGATATGTAGTATATACATATTTTTTATGTTTCCTTTCACATACATTATTCGTATTACATTGAAAAGCAATTTGCCCACTGTCTATCTGAGACGTGACTTATCACGAATCATAATTGTCAGAGATTATCAGAAATTTAACTATTTGCTACTCCTTTCGACCACTAACTCTTGATCGGATAATCGGCCCAAGTAAAAGAAATCACTGAGCATGTAATCAACTGATTGCTTCACCCGATTGGTTATCACGATTACACATCGAAACAATTTAAGCAAGATCTGATTGCTTTTTAGTTTCTCATTTCCGTTGCTCTAAGTCTTTTTCCGGGCTTTTACATATCTTTTAACGAAGTTTCATTAGGAATTGGTCTATCTGTTGGGTTGTCTGCATTTAAGAACATACTTCACATTTTTTAACTGATAAAAAATACACACAACCTAAATAATATGAATTAAATAATAATAATTTTAGATAAAATACATAGCTCAATAAATAATAAACATTTTATTTATCACAATGTATGTAAATAGATACGTATTAAATTTAAACTATAATATATTTAACGCCTCAAATGCCTCAACATAATATATTTTTTACATAATTACCCAATTTTTATCTAACTGGCAGCTAAAAGTAACCGCAAAGTTTCTAAAATAACATGACCAGGTTAAAAAAAAAATTTGATTTTATTTGAAAGTAAGTTTAATTTTTTTTATAAATATGGAGTTATGCTGGATAATATCTCTAAGAGTTTAGTGTTTTACTGTCACATGTAGTATCAGAACAATTATTGAATTAGAAAGCTACGGTCTGTAGCAGACATACTGGCAAAATTGTACTGTGTAAATACTTTAATTACAATGCGTATTTAAATTAGAGTGCGTAACTTAACAACAAGTGACAGTCAGACTTAGGCTAGAAACTATGAATAAACAATCTAGAGCCACAAAAACATTAATAACAAAACGTCTTACTCTGGATACATACGCAAAAAATATAATGTAATAATATTTTGTATCGGTTAATAAAAATGTATATTATTGTATTACATTGTATGTTCCGTTACGTGTATAAAATTGGAGCTTTATAAATGTAATAATGTTAAAAAATGGCACGAACTCAGAGGAGTCTCTAGGGTGTAATTTTTTTTTATTAAAAAAACATCAATCATAGAATCTTATTCGAATGTTGTAGATTTCTTCAACTAAAACATTCCGTGAAACAATGCGCGGGTTTAAGCCACTCTACTCAGAATGCAAAGTAACATACTCTTTGTTAATGCAATTTCTGTGATACGATACGTGCTGCATAGGAATTCGCTTGTGGTTTCTAAGCCCAAGTTAATTCCTACATTTTGATTCACGAGCACAGATAGTTATGTTAGTTGCAAATTGCGCTAAAGTAGCTCGATGGCATTTCCCCTGGCAAGTCTCTGAACATCATAATAGTTTTCGAGCGATCGTTGAAGCTCGCCGCTCGTTGGCCACGGCTTGAAATGCCCATATAATAATTCTCTATCCCTCCGGCGAGTTATAAACAGCGTTGAAACTGGGACGCTTGCTAAAAAGACTAGCGGCTGACGCAATTTTTGGCGAAAATAATACGATAGACGTCGAAAATGCGATCATATTTCTACGTAAAGTAACTAGACCATAGTGAGATAATACAAGATTTTTCAGAACGTTTCGTCGAAGCCATAGATAGATACGTAATCAAAATGCTGACCTTTATCTTGTACAAAGCTTAGGCAGTGGAATTTAACTTGGTAATGATACCATATATTTTTAACAATACTTTATTTTTTTATATATATTAACATTCACACAAGGTCTTCAGGTCCCAAACTAGGCAGAGCCTGTGCTATGGTAACCTGATGACTGATATATATACTTATATACATATACACACCCAGACACAGGTCAAACAGACATGTTCATGCACACAAATGTTTGACCTGTCCGGGAATCGAACCCGGGACCAGCGGCTCAGAAGGAGAGTGAGAGAGTGTGAGAGTGAGAGTGAGAGAGTGCTACCAACTGCGCCAACCGGCCCGTCAATACCTTCTTCTTTTACCCAGAATTAATTTTGTGAAAAGTATATGTGTCAATAGGTACAGAATATAATACCCCCAGCTGAATTATAACGTTACTCCTATAAATTTGCCATACGGAAGTGAACAAATATTGTACTTCCGGAAGGACCTAGTTGATACTTCTATAGATTTTGAGACCATTTGTGCACAGTTATATACAAAAAGTTACATGCTATTCTTTAATTTATTGTATATTTACACTATAAATGTAAGACTAAATTATAATATATAATGTGAAGTGCTTACAGCGAGGTTTACCTACGCGGTTTTAACTGATCATCTCGATTAAGCAACACATGCTACGCTCATACCTTAAATGGGTGACCGCTAGCGGCATTTTCAACTGAGCGGTTATTATTTTAGGAATCGGTTTACATTGGCTTTATAGGTCCTTGAATGGTTTTAAAAATACAAAATTGGACTGGTCACCCTATCGGCAAACCTGCATTTGCTAGCCAGATATCCCAGCCGTGGGAACGTAACGGGTTGACTATGCTTATTACTCAGAATGTTAAGAAAAATTCTACACTGGAATAGTCGGTTGCGCGTTTGGCTTTACAATTTGCATATACAAAAATCCTATTTGGAATTTGAATGCTCTTTGCAAAGCTTGCCCAAACGTTGTTACGTCAAGTCGGACCGGCTAGGCCGAAATCTCCTTGCAAATCTCTTTTATATGCTATCACAAACTTTGAATTTAGTTTGCAGTTGGGTAAGCCTTTTCCCACACTCGCTGTCATTTGTGCCGGCAGAGATTTAACTAAGTTGTAGTTTAGATGGAAATAACTGACCGCTTTGGCTTTTCGGAAGCTAAAATTTCAATTTTAACTTTTCTAACTTAATTTTCAAAGTAGAATGAAACCAAAAATAATGTTATCTTATTTTATTTCAATTTATAAGTCGAGCGTTTGTTTGCGAAGCACTATCTCATTCGATGATGACGTGTTTGAATAAGAAATCTTACAGAAATATTTTTCACTCCTTTTCATCAAAAAGTCCGTCATTCTAACGTACCACCTTCCATCACCATCGCCAACCTGATTACTGGCCACGGCACCTGGTTTTCCCTCATCGTAGATAAACTGTTTTATCCGTGCATGTGTTTTCGAAAATGGAACATAAAGCGGCGATCTCTGTGGTAGAATGCGTGCAAAACTCATTATAATTTGGGTTTTTATTTATCTCCTCGCTAAAGCTCGGGTGTAAACTACCTTGTTCGTAATGTCGTTTTATTTCATTTCATAAAAATCTACTATTTTTAACATCGGCCCTAGAATGTTGAGATGCTCTCAAGCTTGCTTTCAAGAACGCTCTGTGTGTTTTTGACAGTTTGTCAAACTCCAGTGTAGCTATTAGCCAGGTGGGAACTGGAAAGAATCTAACCTCGAGCTCGAGTGTGGGGATCAAAGAAATGTACCTTATTGACCGACCCTTCTTTAGAATGTATTACGTATTTGAGATAGTTTCAACAAATTTTCCAATAGACAATTATAAATGCTTAATCGCTCATTAGGTAAGAAGTTTTATGGGCAGATAAATCATCAATTCCGCCATTCATCAGTGCAGGAAACGTACATTGAGCGCTCAATTATCGCCAACAACAGCTATCCATCAACAACGTGGCGATTAATGACGTCACAAATATTTCAAAATGCAAACGTTTTCAACCAACGCAGATTTCCGACAAACGAGTCCCAATTTAACCCTCGCCGGTTATTCAAATCTTATTTCGCCTATAAGTAAAAGATTGTAAAGAGATTCTCACCCCTAACCCCCAAGTAAAAAATGTATGCCGCACGATGGCATAAATTAAAATTTAACAAAAGAAAAACTTCAAATAGGCATAGCCCGTAACAGCTATAAACATCTATATTTCTTTGGAAGGGTTTTCCAATAGTCATGGAACAAAAGCTGTATTTTTGCGTGTTGTTTTCTAACAGAGGACGGAAAATGCCCGGTTTTTCCAGGGAAGATACGATCGAAATGTTACAAAACACACAATGTGAGTGCATTAATATACTAGAGCGGTTACGTACATAAAACGGGGTCTGCTATAGGAAATGACGTGTATTCCGTGACACCGGTAGCCCGCGTGTGGTGAACCCGTTCGCGCGTGGGAGCCCATGTAATCCTGTCACGCCACATACGTCACTCCGCCGTTCCATTATTAAAATCATAGACTCGTGCATGACACAGTTGCCCAGTGTTGCCCGTTAATGAAATGAAAATTAAATGCGAATGAATTTATTTATGTGCTAGCTCGGGGGTTTTGGCGGAAAATTGGTGCCAATTGTGCAGAAAGCGTTTGACGGTGCCGCTTCTTTTATAATAACGCTCGTCTACGCCTCTGTTGGGACTCTCGGAAAGTTAAAGAAACGCAAGAGGCTCTGAATAAATAATGGAGCGGCGGCGCCAAAACTTTTACAGATATTGGCTTTGTTTCGCAGCGGGAAAATATTAACGTTAGCAGCTGTGACACGTTCCGCGCACTCAAGATCAGCTTGTTACATCTGTTTTAATAAAACAGATGTAACAAGAGCCGGCGTCTTTAAGTCGCGAGTGAATGTGAATGAAAATGAAGAGACCGCGCCGTCGCTTAACAACAGGTGAGACAGCGGTCAAACGTAACCTTTAAAAAAACCAGTAAATGTAGAGCTTTGAATTTGAATGGCTTGCAAAGATATGTTCAGAAATAAAATTTGTAATAAAACTTTAAAAAATTATTTAACAGCTCATCATTTATAATAAAACAAGTATCTAATGGGTATGGTTAGTAGGAATTCCAATAAATAATAATAATTTCATATATATATACCATTTAATAATAAACCCGTAATATAATTAATATTAGTAAGTACAATTTATATAGTGGTATTTTATTATGTTTTTTTTTTGAGAATCTTTTTTTTTTTTTTATTTATCACACTCAGACACCTGCACTAGGATTCCCTATATCGCGGGAGGCATAGAGACAGACACACACAAACACAGCACACATTATTTATCATATCTCGCTAAATATAACAATGTCCTATTTAAAATAATATACTGTGTTAAAAACAAAAATAATAATGTGAATAACATCACGCGTCTACTTCCATTCAATTTGCAAAGCCACACATTTGTAGATATAATTTTATCAAATATATGGACTCAAATATAGGCTTAAATTCCTAAAGAAGCCGAGTTTGCTCCTACTCCAATCTGAACGTTATAATAAATTAAAATAATAATAAAAATAAATTTCCGTTATTTGTAAATTTTGAATAGGCAGATCTAATGAGAGAAATCCAGGGCGCAGTACCACAAACATTTCTCCATTGCGGCGGCAGCGGCGCGGCGGTTACATTGTTTTGCTGCAAGAAATACGCTCCACGATCGAATAAATTGAAGTCCGAGTAGAGTCCGTTTAATCGACCTCGGGATTAGAGACGAATGAACAAACAGACTTTGTGAGAATACTCTAGCGTAATTATAGGTATTCTGAGAGCACCACAGGCTTCCTCGTCTGAAACATGCGGTTTAAATATTGAGGAAACAATGTACTTAGGCACTTAAGAGAATTCATTGTTTTTGTAAGCCTTTAGAAGCTACGTTTGAAATAAATGTGGTCCTTCATTGTTTTACCACATTCATTAATATTAATATCTATGGAAATATATTTAATTAGGATTTGCTTTTATGATATTTGATTCAGCTTCGTTCAAAGCCTTCATGAGGATTTTGAGTGAGGTGCGTACATCGAAATGTTCTGTTACGCATATAGCACCATGGTTTTAACCGACTTCAAAAAAAGGAGGAGGTTCTCAATTCGACCTGTGAGTTTTTTTTTTCTTTTTTATATTTATTATGAATGTATAAAACACTTTTTGTAACTTTTTTTATTTGAAAACTGCTGCTTCCATTTACGTTTCATCAAAATCGGTCAAGCTGTTTTTGAGGTACACTCCAATAACTATAAATAATAATAATATATGTAATATCTTGGACGATATTATCATTGCGGGTGAAGAAATCGGGGAACATACACAATGACAATTGATACCGTGAGTAGCAAATGTCACTCAAAAGGCTGAAAAAAAAATGTGTAGGTACCAAAAAATGGAACCGACTTCAACACTCACAAGTGTGAAATAATTTGTCGAAGTCGGTACGACTCGGTCGGTACATGATAGTTCAAAAGTAAGTATAATAATAAGTGGTATCAAAATGATTATTGTGCTCATGGTACCATGTGGTCACTTCACACTTTTTAGTGTTGAAGTAGGTTCCATTTTCTTGGAATTTTATTTTTTATGCTAAAAAATACATATTTAATTATCCTATGAAATATATTAATATGTCGGAGGCAGAAAGCTCGGAAGAAAAAAGAAGAGTCGGGTTGAATATCAAAATATTATTGTTAATAATTTACTTAGTAAATTTATTATTTATTTTATTTGATTTCTATAATTTTCTATCACTTCAAAGCCTTACTAATAATAATAAAAGTTATGAATATTGTAATCCACGTAACGGCCAATCAGAGCAGAGCACGCGGCTTAAGCACGGTCGAGGCGCCATCTTTAGTTTAGGGGGGCGGAAAGTTTGAGGCACATTTATTTGAGTGGTAGCAACTGATCGAGTTGGATCGTTGAGAATGCACTCATTGATTAAAGAAAGATCAGTCTTGAACCCGCTGCTCGCCGTCCTAAGTTTTCTTTTTTTTTTGCAATATCTTTGTGAAGTGATTAAATATTATGTTATTTATATTAAAATAGTATGCAACTATGAGTTTTGTGCTCGCATTTTAGCCTGATCACGCTCACTAAGATCGCAACACTAACGACGATTTTGTAGGGAACAATGCTTCTCCGACATATGCTATAAATATATTTTGTATAGCATATATTTTACACATTATTTTTATGCTATAAATTTATACATCAAAATTTTAATGTACATTTTAAGTCACCATGGTTTTTTTTGCACAGGCTCGAACCATATCTGTGACAGTTTTAGCAGCGTGTGTGAACTATTAGCTATAGCAAGCTATGTACGTCGCACTCTCAAATATAGCATCCGGGTAAGTAGGTACACGTTTCCCCAGAATTCAGTCTCGGCTTTGAATTTGCTTCCCGGAGATTTGATTCAGGTTATTTCACTAACGAAGTCACTTGAAGTTACGTAGTTGCAACTCCAGGTACATGCCGTTTCTCCCAAACCAAACAAGTCAATAAATAGAGCGTTTCATCTTATTTAGATTTTTTTTTTAAATCTCTTTTCCTATTGATGTGATTTAATTTTTTTTATTTTTATTGTAATAACATTCACACAAGGTCTTCAGGTCCCAAACTAGGCAGAGCCTGTACTATGGTAACCTTTTGACTGATATATATACTTATATACATATACACACCCAGACACAGGTCAAACAGACATGTTCATACACAACTGCTTGACCTGTCCGGGAATCGAACCCGGGACCAGCGGCTCAGAAGGCAGAGTGCTACCAACTGCGCCAACCGGCCAGTCAATTATTATTAACAACAGAACAAAGGATATATAATAAAATGTTAATTTAAATAATATCTACGATTGGATGATGTTTATTTGTGAGATGAAACTTGAAAGTTTAGAAATTATAACCTAAGATAAGCCTTCCCGGAAAACAAACCACAAATCAGATAGGAGATCACTAGTAAATTACAAGACTTGTGAATTATGAGAAACCGGACCCGGTTATAATCACATTAGGTAAGGTTTCACTTTGAGTTTTCGTATGACTTACGGTGACTTTCAACATTTGGGAGTTGCAAGGATCGTTATGAGATATAATTTTAGGATTAAGGAGGGAGGGTCAAATTATTTTACAAAGATTGGGGTTGACCCATTATTTAGACGAGTTATTAATTATGAATAATCGGTAAGACAGTAGTTTGTATTAAAAGTTTTAAAAAAAATCTCTTTTATGATATATGTATATAAATCCACTGAAATGAGAATAAAAATATAAAAATGTAGAATAATGGGCGTGTTATAACAATAATAATATTTATTTATTACAAGAAAGTGTACAATGTATTTACAAACTAAAATAACATAACTAAATATAATTGTATTGGTTGGCTTATCCGTTAGTTTTTGTCTTCACAGAAGCTACACTAAGAAATCAATTGCTTGTGTTGTAGTTTCTGCTTATCCTTCAAGTGTGCCATAAATTATATTCAGCACATTACTGTGTGTAACAGAACCGGTTAGTTCAAACAGTTATAAACGGTCGCCGTAGCTCAGTGGTCAGTGACATGACTTCTGTGACTCCGGGACTCTGGGTTCGAATCCCGGCATGGGCAAAACATTTGTGCGATGAGTTTAGGTGTTTGTCCCGGATCTAGGGTACTTATGTGCTGTGATTGTGTGTGTCCATGCCTCCCCTGCCTCACGGAATCTTAGTGCGGGGGTTCGAGTGTAATAAAAAAAAGAAAGAAAAAAAATTACACATAAATGACATTAACCCACTGGCAATCATCTTTTGTATTCGTTGTCATCATTCGTTTGTGTATCGTGAACATAAACGTAAGTTAAAAATCAGATGTCTTTACGTAATCTTTACGTAACTTAAAAAACATAACCTTAATTATTGTCTAAAATATAAATTCACAAGTAACAGTCATTTTTACTTACTTGTGCTCTTATATTACGAGAAAGTCAAAAGAACGCTAAAAACCTTTTCAGTTCATTAGAGCTCAGCTTATCTTAAAATCTATTGTGACGTAAATTTAATATCTGACGATTTCTCTCGGTTTTGCAAGTCAAATGTTTCCTATAACTCAAGTTTGAATTACAAACTTTGTTCAATTTTACTGGAAAGGATTAAGACGGAAAACCAAGTTGGAGAGTTGGGGAAAAGCAATTTAAAGTGCAAGTACACATAGGCCGTAATCAGGATGATAGGGTACGGGGATCACACGGCAACTAATTCACTTTAGGATGAATCCAAATGATCCAGAACAGTCCATCGGTTGTAAAGTAAAAACTATTTAACTAACTAACTATCTTTTAAAAAGGAGAAGTTTCTCAATTCGTCAGAATCTTTTTTATGTGTGTTCACTGTTAACCCCGAAATTACTCAATTATGAATGAATTTTCATGACTTATTTGTTTGTTTTAGTAGGTGGTAAAAATCACCTCGCAGGTGTTTTTTTTTTTGTAATCGGTTTGGTAGTTTGGTTTTTTAATAACAATATCTTCACAACATGCTATCCATATAAACGAATGAAGGCAAAAATATTTCAAAGCTTTTGCATCGTACCTATGTGAAAAAAAATCCTTAATACTGAAATAACATAAAGAGTTCTATTTTATTCCAAAAAGCTAAACGTCTTCACCAGAGTTATTGGGAAAACTGGACCACGGGGGTGGAACCACGGGTACAGTTAGTTGTGTATTATTTATATATTTAATTTATTAATATCAATGGCATAAATATTGTGTCCTCATACACATACAATTTCTCTTCTCAGCATTCTCAGCTCACCACTCACATCCTTCAATATAATCTATATATATAAATATATAAATCACCCATATATATATATATAAATCACCCATTTTTATTTATTTATCATGATTAAACAGCATGCGAGCAATTACATTTATCACAACAAGATTACATCACAGAAAAAAAAAATTATCTAAGATATAATTTATGAATGCATAAAACACAGGAATCGCTGACGTAGTAAGTTAGAGGATTTCAGCTATAAACCACATTCGGTGGTCGAAATTATAACATACTTATACGAACTATATAAAACACACAAGTCAATAATAACAATCAAAAATATGGCGTTGGTTTGAATTACAGTTTTTCACGACTTCAAAAAAGGAGGTTACTCAATTCGACCGTATATATGTGTGGTCGCGTATAACTTCGCGGATCCGATTTTGATGACTTTTTTTTTCTTGTTAGAGTAGGTATACTTCTGCAGTGGTCAATTTTAACAAAATCGGACAAGCAGTTTTTGAGTTACACTCCAATAACTGAAAAGTGTTACGCATACCTCGACGATATTATAATTGCGGTTGAAGACATCGAAGAACATACACAATGACTATTGTCCCCGTGAGTAGCAAAGGTCACTGAAAAGGGTGGAAAAATTCTTTTTACCAAATAATGGAACCGACTTTAACACTCAAAAGTGTGAAATAACCATGTCGAAGTCGGTATCATGAGCACGATATTGTGATGATAGTTACTTTTGTGAACTACCATGGTACCGACTTCAAGAAGGTTATTTCACACTTTTGAGTGTGACAGTCGGTTCTATTTAATGATTTTTTTCTTCAAGCAGTCCATCTTATTCAAATGAAATGTCATCATATTGAAATGAAGGTTCCGTGAATCCTAAATTGCCAATGTCTGGTTTATCCCCTACAAATTGAATCCTGATTACGTCCATGCGACACCAAAACGAGATTGCAATCGGATTCGCGGTGGGAGATAATGACTTGGCCATTCTTAAATTGATAGCAATGGTACGAATACTTAACGATAGTTTGTGTTGATTTCGTTAATTGTGCTCTCATTTGCATTTTTGATGAAAGAATGAATGGAAATAAAATTTTCTTCGGTATATTTTTTTAATATTAGGTATTTATTCGCTGTAGTCTCTTAGCTTCAATTCTCGTAAAATACACAATACAGCAGCTGAATAATACTTTTATGGACTTTTAATCGGGAAGTTCCAATATTTCTAGTTTTCTATTCTTAAATAATTGTTACAATGATTTGATAGATTTAAAAATACAAATATTTCAATTTAAATTTCAGTTTACCGCAACAAATATCCCATAGGATAACAATTATTGAAATGGTTCGAGCGATACGCGTGCGACTCAATAAAATATATATAATTCTTCTTCTTCTTCTTCTTGTCCTAATCCCACACTAGGTAGGGTCGACACAACATGTTTCCTCTTACATTCTCTTCTATCATTAGTCGGCTTAGTGCTCAATTATGTATAATTAAGAAGAGTATTTAAAAATATACTTTAATACGTTAATCACACTTAGTCAATAATTACGTACTCTCATCCCGACGGCAAAGAGTCGAGACAGCTCCTGAGGATGCATCGTGAAGAAGCGAAATACGTGTCGAAGAGGTTTCGGTTACGTAAGTTTGCACGTGCATATCGTACTGTATATATTATAATCGTCGGACTGTATACAGTACAACTTGGCGCGCCTGTGCGCCACTGCGATCGACATCAGTGCTGGCATTTTATAGAAAACTAGCCGCCCGCTCCGGCTTCGCACGGGTAAAAAATTTGAAAATTGTAAGGATCCCAAATTTTTTTAATAATATAATATAGCCTTTGTTACTCAGGGTGAATATAGCTTTCCAATGGTGACAGATATTTTTTAAATCGGTCCAGTACTTTTTGAGCCAATTCGTTACAAACATACATACAAATCTTTTCTCTTTATAATATTAGTATAGATTCATTCATTCATTCAGCATGGCGCAGGGACCCAAAATGAGTCTTGGCCTCCGATAATAATATGTGCCACTTTGTTCGATCTTGAGCCATCTCTTGCCAGTTATCAGCTTGGAGCTCGCAAAGATCCTTCCCAACTTCATCGCTCCAGCGATACCTGGGACGGCCGACGGGTCGTCGATCTGTAGGCCGTCCCAAGTATGCTCGTTTAACAGCATGGGTATCCTTCATTCTTTCTAGATGACCGAGCCAGCGAAGTCTGTGGGCTTTCGTTTCACCTATGATATTGGGCTCGTTCACCATCTCTTCAATTTCAAGGTTTAGTATGGATAACAATATATAATATAAACGATCTTGTCCACTATTTTACCTGATGGTAAGTGATGAGGTGGTCGAGGATGGTAAGTGGACTAGGTCTATACTTACCTAATTTATAGTTCTTCAAAATGCCACCGCCAACGTATACTTGCGGCACTGTACTTCCTGCATGAAATTTATGCGTGAGGGAGGGTGGGGCAAACTGCATACTTACATACTGCCTGGTATACTTAATATAATTTAAAATCTCAGAATTAGCACTAAACATTGTGTTTTAATATCTTTTTTATTACGTAGTTGAAATACTAAGACAAAGCGGATTTTTACTACTTGTCTTGCATATTAAAATTTTCTTGAAAAGTAAGAGAAATACTCAGCGTACATGTACCATAATACAGTCGACAAAGAAAATGGTTTACCAGTTTTGACAACAATTTTTTTGTTTCAACAATAGCGATTAGGGAGGTTATCTAACAATTAAAGACATGCACGGGACAATCACCCTAGTTCGTTTATTATGTCCAATGATCTTCAACCTTGGGTGTTATAATTTGGCTGGTAAATGGTCCACCAGTTTTGACAAAAGTTTCTGTGTAGTCACAATAGTGATAAGGTTGAACCTATCTACCAATTAAAGAAACGTACGGGAAAATTTACATTGTTGTTTTAAGATGTCAAATGATCTTGCCATAATGATAACCATAGGTTGGTTGACGAAATATTTGGCCAACAATATATACGAATTTAATCATGGTACTTGGGTATATGCATTTTATTTATTTATTTATTAACATTCACACATGGTTTTCAGGTCCCAAACTATGCAGAGCCTGTGCTATGGTAACCTGATGACTGATATATATACTTATATACATATACACACCCAGACACAGGTCAAACAGACATGTTCATACACACAAATGTTTGACCTGTCCGGTAATCGAACCCGGGACCAGCGGCTCAGAAGGCAGAGTGCTTCCAACTGCGCCAACCGGACTGTATTTGCAGGTGAATGCGTATTTGCATTCCCAATTCTATGGGGCTCATTTGAAATTGTATTCTTTCGAATGAAACATACTGACGTTTGCCGTGGCTCAGAGGTAAGTGACATGACTTCTGGTCCCCGGGCCCTGGGTTCGAAACCCAGCAAACCTGTATGTCTCGGATCTACGATGTTTGTGTGATGTGTTTGTGTGTGTCCATACCTTCCGCGACACAGGGAATCCTAGTATAGGACGTGAGTGTGTAAATATACATTTACAATTCGGGTTAAAAGTGATTGACTTATGAGGTAAAAGCATAACAAATGCTATTAAATTAAGTAATTCCTCCTTTTTTGGAATTCCGTTGAAAATCGACGAAAAAGAAATGTTCTGACACTCAGAGATACCCTCATCCTGATAAATTGTTGAGGCGCTTTATACGTCCATCACAGCTGTTATCATTAGCACCTTCCTAATACGTGATAATCGAAATCAGTCAAAGCGCCCGCAGCCCGGCAACAGTGTTGTTATGTTACTAACTTCCCATGCAACTCACATCTAATCTGTGACTACGAAAGAAAAGAAGATTATTTACTTAATCCATGCACAAAGCAGAACAAATTAATACTCATTTGAAGCTTCGTATAACTACGCGAAGGTTTTCATTGATTTTTTTTTAATTATCAACTTTATTTTTATACCGTATCAGCAATAGTGACGCGCCAACTGCTTACACGGAATTCTTTAAAATAATGATAGGTAAAATTGTTAAAAGAGAAAAAATAAAATAAGTTTCTGTTGCGTAAGTTGTTGAAGGTACAAGATTAATTCTATTTAATGTTTCATGGCTGAATTAAACTGGAATGATAAAAAAGTATAGATGCTAAAAAAAATTAGCAAATATTTTTTGAAACCGGTAAAAAACCCCTTCCTACCGGTCCCTGTGGAAATCAATGGGCGAGGCGTATGTCCAGCAGTGGATGTCTTATGGCTGAGACGATGATGATGATGATTGTTTGAAAGATTATCACACAACATTTTCTGGGTTTGGAACACGGTCTGATAAACACAATGAACGTGTCGGGAATAACAAAAAACACTTTTTTTAAATAAAATAAACTTGTCCTTGGAAAAGGACATAGGCTGTTTTTGTGCTGGATAATATATATTGTGGTTCCGTGGTACAAATAAGGTAGCGGGAAAAGAGTGATCAACGCGGGTAAAATCACGGAGTACAGCTAGTATATCTATAAAATTAATTAGCACTAAACATTGTGTTTTATTTGTAATTACGTAATTGAAAAACTAAGACAAAGCGGATTTTTACTTCTTGTCTGGGATATAACATTTTCTTAAAAAGTAAGAGAAAAACTACCACGTACCACCTTGTACAGTCGACAAAGAAAATGGTCTACCAGATTTGACAAAAATTTCTGTGTTAACACAATGGCGATAAGGTTGAACCTATCAAAAAAATCAATCAACAATCAATGAAAAAATGCACGGGAAAATCAACATTGTTGTTTTATGACGTCAATGTCAAAAATGAAATAATGGTCAGTGTCGATACGGTTGAATATGGAATTTCGTTAGATCTAGATCTAACGAAAATTAAAAGAAAAACGAAATTATATGGAATTTCGTTAGAACTAGATCTAACGAAATTCCATATTCAGGCAGCTGTTCTTGAGAGCTAATGAACATTCTAGAATGTTCATTAGCTCTCAAGAACAGCTGCCTGAATACACTGTCAAAAAAAAACTATCTGTCATACGAAATTAAAACCATGAACTTAAACCTATAACTGGACTGCGCAGTATTTCATTAAAACGAGCCAAACGAAAGGCATCACATAGTACTATATCTCTTTCTTGTAGGGTATCCATACAAACATGCTAACCAAGTAGATTCTAACCCAAATTCTGTGAATTTGATAACTATGTGTCCCACACCGAAAGAGAGGTACATATACGAGCCATCCTCGACGAGTGTAGTGACGATGAAGCCATTCTACGGTACCGCGATTTAGGTGAACGTCACGATTGTTGGAACTATTATTAATTTATTATTCATGTAAGATATATTTTTATAGTGTTTTATTATTAGATTTATGTACGAACTGCCCAAGCAGTAACACAAGGTTATGCTAGTACGCGACTAAATACTGAACTAAATGTTTTTTAATTTATTTATTATTATTATTTTTTTGTTAACATTCACACAAGGTCTTCAGGTCCCAAACTAGGCAGAGCCTGTGCTATGGTAACCTGATGACTGATATATATACTTATATACATATACACACCCAAATCAAGTCACAAACACACACCAGCAAATCTTTTGCTTTTGTGAATTTATATCATTCTTGTAACTTAATTAAAAAATGTTATGTGCATCTGCATTATTTATATATGTAGCATTATTGTAAAATCCTTACTTACATTATAATTGTTAATTTGAAATTTACTCAAAATAAGTTTATTTGTTTTTTGCACTTTCATGCTCAAACTGCTGGACTAGCATCTATAAAATCTGGTATGGAAGTAGCTGATACCCTGAAATAATACATAGGCTACTTTCATTATCATCCATTTTTCATCACCACACGGGTGCACCTTGGGGTACAGCTAGCAAATAAACAAAGCTCAAACCAGCGGATCGAACTACCAAAAGCTAACAGCATAACTACTATAAGCGTGTATTTGATGGAAGAAATCGGGGCTGTTATCGGTTCAAACTATAATGAAAGGAGAGGGTCAGGAAAAGGTTATTTTTTTAACCTCCAAGCAGAGAACATCTAATTTAAGTGTTTTTTATCAAAGATGAGGAAGTTATTGATTATGACATGGAGTTGATAACCAATCTTATATCACTACATTAAAAATATATTTTTTCAAACTTACAAAAAAAATGAAAATACGTAAATTTAAAAAAAAATCTTGTCGTTATTAAATGCGTCCTTCACCCCATGCCTATCAGCAGTACGTGTATATCGCATTACTCACCTTGTGCCCGATAAAGGATTACCTACACTGTTGGGGCGGCCGGAGCTTACCTGATTCGAAAGTAAAACAATAGTCTATCCTAATGTGATAAAGAGCCCTTTACGTAAGTGAATATTGCCAAGCTCATGTTGCTTTTATTGAATAGATAAATTGTAGTTTTCGAGGCTGAATTGGCACTAAAACTTACTTATGTGACTTCGACAAGTTATTTCACACTTTTGAGTGTTAAAGACGGTTCCATTTTTTGGTAATTTTTTTTTCATTCTTTTTAGTGACCTTTGTTACTCATGGGATCAATTGTCATTGTGGTAAAGGTATGTTCACCGATGTTTTCACCCGCTACTATAATATCGCCTAGGTATAAGCACGCACTTTTCAGTTATTGGAGTGTAACTCAAAAACCGCTTGTCCGATTAAGATGAAATTCAAATGAGCCCACACGGCAAGCACCAGCTTTCAAAAAAAAAAGAAAAACGATCGTTCTCGTATCGAACGATAAAAAGAACGATCAAAATTGTTAGCCTAGTCGGAAGTTATGTGGTAACAAACATAAAAAAAAACGAAAAAAAATAACATTCGGGTCGAATTGAGAAACTGCTCCTTTCTTGAAGTCGGTTCAAAAATAGACAATACCTTTAAGAATCGTTCGGTCCTGTGGTTGGATGAATAAATACTTTTCAATAGCGTGGGCTGAAAATCCGGGACAAATATGGCATTAATCAATTATGATCAGTAAGTAGCGTATCCTTCCATATATACTTACAGTCTTTTACCAGGCAGTCTGTATTTTTATATATTTTTAATATATTTTATTTTTATTCGACACCCATTAAATATATGACCAAAATTATGAATAGTGATATAGTGAAACAAACAAATAGTCTAACATGTTGTATGTATTGCTTTCGGGCTGTTTGGCCGTGGTCTATGTGAAACTTGTGTTCCAGACGTTTCGTCGATCACTGCGGTCGACATCTTCAGTGGTTCAGGTCCGAGCGGCGACAAGAGCGTAGAACTCCTTCGCGGCGTCTTCTCTGTTACCGATGATAAATAGTCTAACAGTTTCGAAGAAAAGGCTTCTGTATACTAATCAAAATAGATATGATTTATGTTGTCAGTGTAAATAAACGTTTTTACAAAAATCAGATAAATTGGTCTAAAATATTGTTTAAGATATTTCTTAATGGTTATTTGAAAAATATTGCTTTAATGTTGCTATAGAAGCTGAATGATTGTAATTATTTTGAAGTATTTTATCGTAACAAAATCACAGAATAAAATTTACTGAATCACTATTACCTATTTGTTAAAAAGCAGATACCCTAATCCACCAAGCTTTTACATACCTATATCACATTTTTTTTTCTCCAACTAATATTTATTATGCGTCTCTCGTGAGACTTCTCATAAAACAACCCAGTATGGTTTCTAGAACGAAACTTGAACTTAATATTTAAGTTAAACAAGTTTGACGAACTTCGCTGTTACTTAATTAAGGAGTTGCTTCCATGTTACACTTGGTAACTAAATCATAATTTGTTGGGGCTGTGGTGCGGTAAACAAACATATATTATGTTCTCGTCAGTGGTATATTACATGAAGTACCTATGTTACAATCATCAACACGGTTAATTTAATATCGACGAAGGCATCACTGTTGTCAAAATGACAGCTAGGTGGTAGGGTAATTGACAGTACGTGCGCGGATAGCTCAAGTTTGAAATACACTGTCACCAAACTGTCTTTGAGAGCTTTAAATTCCAGGTCTATCGTGTTTACACCTTCGACTTCATAATTGATCATCAGGTGAGATAGTGCTCAAACCATAATATTAGAAATATTGACATTTTTAATGTCTACTAATATGTTTAATATTACAGGTTTTTTTATCCGACCGATGCCTTTATTAATATTTAAAAAAATAATTGGTTGTCTGTAAAGTCGGTTTACGGACGATAGATTTACGTGATAACGTCATAATCATTTATGACTTTGACTTTGACTTTGACTTTGTCTTTGACTTTGACTGACTTTGACTTTGACTTTGACTGACTGACTTTGGCTTTGACTTTGACTGACTTTGACTTTGACTTTGACTTTGACTGACTTTGACTTTGACTTTGACTTTGACTTTGAATTTGTCTTTGACTGTCTTTGACTTTGACTTTGACTGGTTTTAACTTTGACTTTGACTGACTTTGACTTTGACTTTGACTTTGACTGACTTTGACTTTGACTTTGACTTTGACTGACTTTGACTTTGACTTTGACTGACTTTGACTTTGACTTTGACTGACTTTGACTTTGACTTTGATTATTTTATGTAATACAAAACTCAGGTGGAACGTTACGCGGAACGTTACTATTTTTCATGAGTGTTGCTGGTATTCATCAATTTATAAAACGTTATCACGTCAATAACTAATTACAATACTACAGCTACTACAATAACATTTGAGCAATCCACTAGCTATTGTCAGCTTATAGATAACTCAAATGCTCTAACCCGCTACCAATTGACAGCGTACCTACAATATATTACAGGTTACCTACGACATTACGTGATCAAACTGTAAAACGCCTTCTCTCGGCGGCGTTATTTCAGTATGTCGAAGACACTCGTGTGTGTTGAAATATAAAAGGCTTTCAAGATCAAAAACTACCCTCCCATATGCTATTATTTACTCTCTATCCGAATATTACACGGCGAGTAGCAATGCAAAGATATGAGAGTTAATGAAGTATTTTCATATACACATCAATGATAACATAGTTTTTGCTACCTTTAGACTTCGTCTGAAAATTACCAGTTGAATGTAGTGGCATACGATATGAATGAAGATAATATATACTCTGAGTCATTGAAACATCGAACAATAAACCCAAAAAGACGGCGGGAATTTCGCTTGTACCTTACATCTTCTGCCAATTTTTACCGAGACAGAACGCGCTATGTTTGGTTGGTACTACAACTAAAGTACTCTTGTTGTTGTGCTGCTAGAAGTGTTCTTTATTTAAATACGACGGTCCCGTGGCGCAGTGGTGTGTGTCATCGACATGAATTCTGTGTCTCCCTGGGTTCGAATCCCGGCAGGGGCAAACATTTGTGCGATGAGTGTAGATGTTTGTCCCGGGTCTTGGATGTTTGTGTGCTGTGATTGTGTGTGTCCATGCCTCCCGCGTGTGGTCTGAGTGTGATGAAAGATTGATCAGGTCAACCATTTGACAGGTTAGCAATTTTTCCTCTTGAGTTAGTTCCTCAAAAACTAAATATACCGCTAAAATGTCACCCTTCGACATTTTATGACCTAAGCGTTATCCCTACTGAAGTGCCTCGAGTGGTACGCATGATGAATATCTTTGCCTATCTTTGAAATCTTATATCATCACATGCTCATTACTTTTTTCGCACAATTTGACGACCAAACGGAATTTATTATGTGACCGTCATTACGAAAATAGCGTAGCGGATGGCATCTATTATCCTCCGGCTCATAAAACGGTCTCGAGTATGAAAAAATGCTAAAAAATCACCACTACTGAAATTCAATGAACGGTACGACGAGGATATATAAAATCTAACACAACACTGCAAAAGCCAGGATTCGGCAAAAGCTTATCAAAGCTTTAGATGATCGTAAAATATCTTAGGATCTGCGAAAATTCTCACTAGGGGTTTCTTATAAATAAATAATGATTGAACTTCGAATGAAAATAGGGAAATAATGCAAATAAAAAGATTCAATCTCATTGCGCGTAGAATTATATCCGGCGGACGTGATACCACAAAGGAAACAAGGCAGTAAGATTAGGGAAGTGTTTAAGTTAATCTTATCTTTAGCGATATGGAACCCAAACATGCTATGTATACTCTCGGCCTGTTCACGCACGATGACAATGGTTGATATCTTTTAGAAAGTTACAGTTTCCTGTAAAGATAGCGTTTACCCTTACAATAAATAAATCAAAGGGACAAACTTTCAAGATGGGTGGCATCGACCTAAGGAAGGAGTATTTTTCTCATGGACAATTGTATGTTGCTCTTTCTCAAATAGAATCTCCTGAAAATCAATACGTTTTGTTGCCAACTACAAATAACACTGCCAACATAGTGTACAGTGAAGTTTTAAGGTTATAATATTACAAATAAAAATGCAATAAATTAACATTCAATAAAACCTTAAATTAAAGATAAATAAAAAATTAAACCAAATCCGTGAGTAAAAATATTAAACACCCTAAAAATAAAAAATCGAAAAATATATGGGAAAAAAATAGGTTTTAGGTTTGACAGATTTATGTTAAAAAATTCAATGAAAATAAGTTTAAAACAAAAAATTAAAAATCTAAATTATGTTTCATTTATAAATAATAAATAAATAATAAAAAAATAAATAATAATAAATTAATTAAATAATCTTTAGTTTATAATATTAAATAATATATAGTATTTATCCCAGTGTTTAAAAAAAAAAGTCGCACGGGCGAAGCCGGGACAGGCCGCTAGTAAGTAAATAAAAATAAAGTAAATGACAGTAAATAATAAATGTGTTACTTGCGCGGGATACATTGGAACCGGAATCTTTTCGACACGTGTTTCCCAGAGGTGAAATCCTGGTTGAGTAAGATTGCATGTACATGCAATGCTGTTTACTTCCTGCATGCAAGAATGCGGGAGGGAGCATACTGCATTGCCTTGCCCGGAACATTTGGTGCCGCGGAATGAACACTAAATATTCTTTGTATCATTTTGATATGGATTTCTACAAAGTACCGCATAAATCTATACAATATCAAAAATAATAGGTACTTTAAAATTTATAGAAATCTTCTTTGACTAAGAGGTAGATAATTCACAAAATAATCTCGATAATTAAGAGAAGTTCTAAGCCTATTTTGATAGGACAATAAGACCTACATGAAAGTACAGCTTTTCAAACGAAATATTTTTCTGAAGCAATTTTATAAGAGCTCTGAGGTGTGAAATACAAAAAAAGAAAAATAATATGTAAATAATACTCCGTCGTTTAGCATTTATCTGGAGCTTAATGGGTGGATGAAGATACGCAAATACCTATTACTCATCCATGGTTCATTACACCTACAGTGTCTAACAGACAAGTTTGTGTAAATAGAAGAATGCTGAATAACAAGATTGTTTCGGGTTTTTATTTTATACCAATACATTTTCCCTAATTAGATGGCAAATATCTCTGTTAGAATAATGTAGAACTTTTCTACCAAATGGGTGGGGACCAGCTAGGGTCCGATTAACACGAGCTCAGTGCTCAATAAATAACCCGTAAGTGGACAGTTTTAAGACGTAACTTGAACTTTATGATTATGAAGCTACGTACCAAAAAGCTACTAAAAGTAGCACGTAATAAACCATTCTTAATGAAAGTTTTCTCACTCCTACCGCTGCGGCTGGTGGGAACATAATTAGTTTGACAAAAGCGCTACAAATTTTCCATCGTTAAATCACGTAACTTAAGATTGTATGACACTGACGTAAGACTTAATATAAGAAATAATTTTAAGGTAAATTTAATAAAGATTACTTTAAATATTATAATTTCTTAGCCGATCAACTGATTTAAGGTTTTATCATTTGTTATATATAATTGACAATTTTGAGTCTTTTCAGCTTATTTTGTTGAAAGTCCAACATGTCTAGTGGTCATAAAAAATACTTTATTTATATTAAGATATTCGAGAGGTTATTCGGGAGGTGGAGGGGCTTAAGAGAGAGCGAGTGCGACCGCTGTTTTACCGTACTCTTGTTCTTTTTGTCTTTCATTTTTCATCGTTTGAGTGAATGTTGGTAGGAAGACGGTAGTAGAATGAGGCTCCATGCATTAGACCCAGAGACACACAAAGAAAACCTACACCAAGGGGGTACTAGTCTGGAGACTGCGGGGACGCCCGAGCCCTCCAAGAATGTCCATCGGGCGTTCTCGTCCTGTCGCCAACCGGCACGATGGCGCATTCCTGGGATTTTCGCTAGTTGGC
Organism: Apeira syringaria; assembly: GCA_934044485.1. Classification (NCBI taxonomy): domain Eukaryota; kingdom Metazoa; phylum Arthropoda; class Insecta; order Lepidoptera; family Geometridae; genus Apeira; species Apeira syringaria. The sequence continues at coordinate 3,376,342 of OW203662.1, forward strand.
GGGGCGGTCTTTCATGAGTGGCTGGCTCACTACTTGAGCCCCCTACTAACTGCGGTCGGCCAGCGGTACACCGTGCCTCGGATCCCGCTACCCTCCACGACTAGTGACCCGATGCAACAATTACGCAGTGCATAAAATCGGTCCACCTGCAGTAGTGCAACTTTTCTGACCCCTCCTCCTCAATTGGCGTCACTAGACATCGTGCCGTAACACGGCTAGGCCGTTTCTTGGCACGTTATTGTCGCGTGGGTGGTCACTAGCCACGGCCGAAGCCTACCACCAGGTCACCGCTTAGCACCACCCGGGGGTCACGTGTAGGGATCCAAAAATAACATTCGGGGTACTTTCCTACGGACGTGGGTGACACAACCCTATTTCTATTTTATTTTAACGTAAAAAAAACCGGAAAGTCTCGAATTAACAGTTAATATAACATTAACTATAATTACTAATTACAGATATTAGTTAAGGGAAACTTTAGTGTAACGCTCCACGTAAACGTTGTTTCAAACCTGAGCCGACATGAGAGCAAGTAAATCAATCAAATGTCAAGTTACTTGTTATGTTCTAATTAGTTTGGCTCAGAACTTACGCCTGCCAATATGCTAAGACATTCCACCCACCCCCCCACATGTATTAGGTGAGTATAGTCAGTATAGTATAGTACAACTCTTTTACATAGTATGGTATTCTATATTTTTTACACACTCATACTCTCGCACTAGCATGCCCTTGTGTCACGTGAGGCATGGACACACACAATCACATCACGCAATTTTTTTTACCAATAAATGGCCAATGACTTCAACACTCAAATATGTAAAATAACCTTGCTGAAGTCGGTACTATGATAGTTCACAAAAGTAACTTTTATCACAATATTGTGCTCATGGTGCCGACTTCTACAAGGTTATTTTACACTTTTGAGTGTTGAAGTCGGTTCCATTGTATGGTAAAAAAAAATTGTCACCCTTTTCAGTGACCTTTGCTACTCACGGGATCAATTATTGTCATTATGTATATTCTCCGATGTCTTCAACCGCAACTATAATACCGTCGAGGTATGCGTAGCAAATTTCAGTTATTGGAGTGTAACTCAAAACCACTTGTCCAAATTTTGATGAAATTTAAATGGGTCTACCTCGGACTTTATCAAACAAAAAAAGAGTAATCAAAATCGGTTCATAAAAGACAAAGTAATCTGCGAAAGCACATAAAAAAAACAAAACGGTCGAACCTCCTTCTTTTTTTGAGGTCGGTTAAAAATTCAAGACCAGAGAACAAAAATCTATGATCTAAGTTAAATTGAAGTCTTGGCTAGCGGGCCGGTTCGGTAGATGAGAGGTTACTATAAATTACCCCAGCAAGTACCTACTCGTACATAGGATTTGCGCTGTACCTGCAATCTGAAGTAAATGAAGAACGTGAATATATCTTTGTGTGTGTATATTTAGCTGAATATATCTCTCAGTGCCAATACAGCCCGCCATTTATCTGGCTCAATGTTATTGCAGCCATTCATCCGAGACTTGTAAACACACAATATCGGTGAGAAGCGAATACGCAACGTCTTGTCTTTAGCTACTGTCACAATATTACTGTAACCTTTCGTAGCTGATATAGTACTTCTTCAACAATAACATTTGCTTAACAGATTTATATTATATTTCGACTGGCCGGTTGGCGCAGTTGGTAGCACTCTGCCTTCTGAGCCGCTGGTCCCGGGTTCGATTCCCGGACAGGTCAAACATTTGTGTGTATGAACATGTCTGTTTGACCTGTGTCTGGGTGTATATATTTATATAAGTATATATCAGTCATCAGGTTACCATAGTACAGGCTCTGCCTAGTTTGGGACCTGAAGACCTTATGTGAATGTTGTCCTATATTAAAAAAAAAAAAATATTATTAAAAAAAAAAAAAATATGTACACTTAATCAAAAGTCACAATACAACTCCCCACTAGCATATATTCGTAGCCGAGAGTAACATTATTTATGCTTTCTCTTTTTGGTGTCTCCATAACTCCCTATGACATTTTTGATACTGTTTATATCTAGCGTTTTTCCACTATCTTGCATGATGGTCATTGACGTTGTGGTCGAAGATATAACCAGGCAAGAGCTAGAATGCTTACTGGGTCTCAAGGACTTCTGCCTGAACGCACTATGTGTTTGGTGACAGATTTTCAAATCTGAGGGTGGTAGCTAGCCAGGTCGAAGGTACCCTACCACCATGCTGGGAATTAAATAACGGTGTTAGCTTCACCGGAAGCTCAAGCTGTTGGTGGGGATCGAACCAGCGTCCGTCAAGTTTCTCCTTCAAGCTGCACCCGCTGTATGTTGCCTTCCCATCTTAGGAATAGTTGAGTGTCCCTATTCTTATTTCCTACTCTTGGATATCACTATTACGTGAATCAACGTCATCACTTAACATCAGGTGAGACAGTTGTCAAATGCAAAAGCGCCTAAGGGAGGTTTTTGCTGAAAAGCAATACAATCCGGGAAAGACCGATGTTTTTTTATAATACTAAGGAGAATGTTATTAATTTTAAGATTGTTAATAAAGGCTAATTAAACTGAATTCTTGATGGGAATGAGCTTGGCGCTGACGCTCGTCTTGAAGTCTGAAGTCTTTGTATTGTGTCAGAATTTTAAATGCATCAAAAATCTGAAACCTAGAGTTTTGGCATAGAAGCATATTGACTAGTGCTGTTCGATTCAGTTAAGTTTTCCAAGCCGTTCGCCGCAACCTTTATATTTGGCGTGACAGCTCGCCCTCTACCTATATTTTAAAATAATGTAACAGATGATCTGGATGGAACTACGATATGCTAACATAGATTAAGCTGGTTGAAGAGCTTGGTAATAAAAAATAATAAACGTAAGCCATGTCCTGTTTATCAGATGTACCTAAGACGCATACTTCAAGCAACTTGGCATTTTAACTTTGCCCTGAATTGTTGTACAACAAATAGCAGTATACGCAAGATGCAATATACAGTCTTTTGTTAAGCATAGCGATATCCATTCGTATAACACTCGGAGAGCAAAGAAACTTATAGTTATCGGTAGAACACTGACCAAGGCCTCAAAGATCACTCATGTAATGGCGCCAACGGTATATAATAAGTTGCCGGACAGCATCATGAACGCTCCGGATTTGTTTTGTTTTAAGGCGCGACTGAAGCGCTGGCTTGTCGACAAGACGTTTTATAGCTATAAAGAGTTTTTGGATTGGAAGTAGAAAGGAATACAAAAGTATTCCAATTTAAGACTCATTGATATGTTCCAATGTATAATGTATTATATTATAAATAATTATAACCGTCTTTAGATATTTATGTATTTCGATAAAAATACTTTTTTACTGTAAATGGTAATTTAAGCTTTTACTTATAGTATACCTACATTTATAAAATTTTGACATGTAAACAAATTTTACCCAATAAATAACTATGAACTAACTATGAACTATGAAGCTGGAAACATTAATTCTTTCAACACTAAAGTTTGTTACATAACCTAGATAAGCGTTAACTGTAGCATTCTATTAATAAACTTAATTGCTACATCGTTTGTATTATTAATTCTTTCTTTTCAAGGTAAATAACAACTAGTTTCAGAAAAAGGTCACGCGTATGCCGTGACGCAAACCATATAAACGATAGGATGGTATAATGAAAATATTATTTTATTCGATGGTAGATTGTATGATGGTAGAACGCAGCATTAGATCTAAATATATAACTCAAATGTGACTGACTGACATAGGAACGGACGGATCAGGCTGAAATTTGGCATGCAGGTAGATGTTATGACGTAGGCATCCGCTAAGAAAGGATTTTGATTAATTCTACCATAAATAGAACTACCATACATAAAAAAGGGGATGAATGTTTGTATGAAACTTTGTCAATTTTAAACCGATCGGGCTGAGACTTTGCATGCATAAAGCTACTATGACGTAGGCATCTCCTAAGAAAGGATTTTGAGATTTCCCTAAGGAAGTTTGGTTCCCGTGGGATAATTGAGGTAGCGGCAAAACCGTAATCCACGTGGGTGAAACCGCGGGGCACTGCTAGTCTAAATATAAAACTAAAGGTCGACAAGCTGAGATCAGTGCTGACACCCACTGAAGGGCAAGAGCCTAATCGATCTAAATAGTTCGCCACCAACTCGCATAACGTCGTTAATGGCAGTTGTCAGAATCGATTATTCGACAAAATGGTGATTTGGATATAAATTGAGCATTATAAAACCTTAGTGATTCTCGATAATTCAGATCGAAGTCCCCTTGAATATATTACGTATTAACGACACCTAAGAGGCTTTTGAAAAGTTAAAAACGAGGCTTGGAAGATATCGAGGAGTTAAACTGCGTACAGCTGGGACAGTAGGTATTACGCGGCGCGGGTAAAGTGATTCTTAGTAGCAGATTAGAAGGATTAATTTTTAGCCTAATGGGGCACTTGGATATGCTGTACCCAGATGTGCTTTAATGTGTTAAATATTCAGTTGTTTTTATATATTTGGTATCAATTAATAAGCTTGTAATAAATCGGATCGGCGAGACAAATGTATTGAAAATGATCTCGGAAATCTCACACTATGTTACGTTGTGTCTATAGATTTATTATATTCTACAGTAATATTAAATAAGATGCCTGAGTTAAAAAACACATGCAATTCCTTCTTATTTTAATAATTACACAAACAAGCTAAAACGATTTAAAATCCAAAGGCGCTTATTCTAGTTTGGTTAAAACTCAAGTTCGTACGTAAAATAATCCTATTTTTCACAATTTTTAGTTTAGCCTAATTTTTTTTTTTTTTACATATTATAAGTTTGCGTTTGACATCTGTCTCACCTGATGTTAAGTGATGACGTTGTCTAGGATTTAGCACGCAAACCTAGAAGGTACATATTCACTCGCGACTTGAAGACTCCAGGATTGTACATATCGGGAAACACAGACTCGGGCAACGAGTTCCATTCCTTGGCAGTACGCATTAAGAAAGTGGAAGCATAACGCTTCGTGCGTATAGGTGGTATATCTACCATATAGCGATGGCGAATTGCCGTACGTCGAGTCGACCGATGATAGAAAGGGGATCAGATTAGATCGGGTGGAATCAGATTGTGTAATTCCAGTGCACATTCTCCGAAATGCACCCGATAGAAATTACCGTCATAACACAATAACACGTAAAGAGCTAATGCATGACACAAAAAAACATTCCAAATCAAATAGAAGATTGGTTATCACGGAGAAACTACAAAGATTCGTATCAAAACAGTACGCCATTTCAAAAGTTTGAATCCATAATAATTACACTAAAAGCATATTGAAAATATGTCACCCACGTAACCAAAAACTTTTAAAACTGGTAAGGTTAGTATAAGTATAGGTTTTATCTATTAATTAACTAATCTTTTAAACAGGTAAGGTTTGTGCGCTTATAAGGTTATAGGGGGTAAACTTTGGATCTACTGAAAAGATTTTAAAATTCTTTTATCAATGGAAAGCCACGATATTTGTGAGTATCATGGGTCATCATCATCACCACTATTTTTAATCACAACCGAAACCGCGGGGCGTGGCTAGTAAGTGTATAATTGCATAAAGTTATTTATCACTTAGTCGTAGAAAGGCTCTTTTCTCTCTTTTCTAAAGGTCCATGTCGGCAATGGCCGCTTCACTCTGCCAGTTGCTATGCTCACTATAGGATAAGCCAAAAATTCTCCTTCGCTCATATAATCTAGGGATGAAATGAATAAGAAATGAAATTTGCGACATCGAGTTATATAATCAGGTAAGTAAATGTTGGCACGGGACTGTGGGTAATGTAAAAATTTCATTTAGGCATGTTCCACTCTTAGGGAATACTCATCGTACCGCGGGTTCCAGTCTTGGGAAACGTATTCCAGATGGCTTCTTACATAGGCACAATATACAATTTTAAAGTTCTAAAATCAAGACATTCGGAAGACATACTAATAACAAAGCCCACTTGGCTTTGTCTCGAGGTGCCTATTTTACTATATTATTAATGATACGGTTATATTCATTTATTTCTCATAAGAAATCACAACAAAATTCACTTACAGAGGATTACATTATTTTAAATGGCTTATTCGCCGTCAAGAGTAGCTAAGTACTATTATATGAATGCTAGATGCATATCTAGAAGAATCTATAGAATATCTATAGAATAAAGATATGATAATTGAATAGTAGTTACCATCGAATGAAACAGGTATATTATCCATAACTTTGTCCACTCTTGTAAGAACTAAATTATGTGGAGTGTAATTAGAGTTAGTAACAATAGGCTTGCCAGGAATTGAGCAAACGTAGAATTTGGTTACGTTTGAAAATCTAATTTATTTCGCAATACTCTTCGAAACGAGTTAAATATTTCTGTAGACAAGTCGATGTTCTCGATTTTACACCGGACTTTCATGTCGTCGGCGTACAATTACAACATACGTTTTGGAATGTAAGAAATATGAAGATCATCATCTCAGCCATAGGATGTATACTACTGGACATAAGCCTTCCAGCATGAAGATATATTATTCACAAATAACGCAAAATTTAACGGTCCCAGTATAGCTCCCAGCACGACTCTAAAGAGGACTACCATTGAAAAGAAGAATATCCACTAAGCACCACAGTCTGACACTTATTATGGACACAAAATATAAACAATTTAAGGACATTTCCTCTTATTCCTAAAAACATGAATTTCTGTAATAAGAGTGCATGGCCGATACGATCAAACACTATAGTCGGTGTATACTCTATGCATAACAGGAGATTCGACGTAATAGATCTTCTTTCTCATAGATTCTTCTTCTTTAGAAACCATCCTGATAAGGTGATAAATCTTGCTTAATAGCTGTCATGTGCTTAAAATAGTCATTTAAAGTACGCAGTTCTATGAGAAAAGCTGTTTTCTAAATATCCAGGCTGGCAAATCATTCCCGAGTTGAATGCCATCCAATTCAGTGGCTTGCAACAGTGCCATTCATGAAAACCCTTGATAAATTTGGTGATTTGTGGAAGTGCTTGTCAATGTTTGCGAGGCTATGATAATAAACCTCAGCCTTAGGCACATGCTATAATCCCATTTAAGTATTGAAGTAATCATGAACAATAGCAATGTATTTGTTTCGATGGCTAATTACGACTTTAATGCAACTGGGAGTTAATGTAGGTGGTAATTTATTCAACAAACCTTCATACCTCGCGAGCGCGCTTCCAATTCAGCCTGACATACTGATGCTCACTGCGTTTGTATGTACAGTTGGCTGGCAAAGTGATATATCAGGATAAAGCTTGGAGCGCTCGAGATTTATTTGATTTTCATATTTTGTGGCAATGTGTCTTTACAAAAAACAAATACCTATAAATACACATATATGTAAGTATTCGTAACAGATGTATATTCATGTATCAATTGAGCTATGCAAAATATTGACGCGCTATTTGTTATAAGTTGCAAGAGTATGATGATAAAAATGACATATCTCCCTCTTAAATGACACCTAGCATGTTACCGCTTTTTTATACCTTATAGATCTAGCGTTTGATCAGTATTTCAAAATATCTTTATTAAACATAAAATTACATTATTGTACATTTCTAGTGTAAGTAATATATCCTAGAAACGACAAGAAATTAAATCAATAATAATATATGTTTTACAAGCTAAAACGCTTATGTAACACTTTTTTCATGGTTCTAGGTACTTATTTCTAATGTATATGACATAACGTGTAAGTTTTGATAGTAATATATATATACAATTATGTAAGCTTACGCGGGAACATTACATATTTGACCAATTTATAAAAGTGAACACATTACAAGTATGTAGGGTAGGTAGTTCTACGTTTAAAAGTAACAACATCGGTGAGCGAGCAACATGAACTATGCACACTAGCGTAAGGTGGTTGTCATCTTCCACGCATGCGCGCGGCGCGTGACACCGAGTCGCGTTAGCGTTTGGTCAGTACCTTACATGATAGTTAGTGACGATGTATGCCAGGCCTAAGATTTTGAGTTGCTTTCAAGGACAGCTGCTTGAAGCCAATGTGTGTTTGGTTTTTTTAATTTTAGGGGTGGCAGCTATCTAGACGGGTTCTGGAAAGTATTCAACGAACACATTATGGATTTACGATATTACATTTACCGGAAGCTCAAGCCATTGTTGAGGATCGAATCAGCGTCTATCAAGTTGAAAATAGATGCTGCCACCGCTACGCTATCATCGCTTTTACAAATTAACTACATTAATATTAAGATTTGCCTCCACCTCTTCTAAAAATCCAGTCTAGTACAAATCACCCCTCATAAAACTACTAAAAGAGAAATCTAAATATCATCGCAAGCATAAAGATTCATAGATAGATAACTGAAGACATCTGGTGTAATCTTAATCAGAGTGAGTCGCCTTCACTTCACGCCGGGAGTACTTCAACCTTGCCCTTCTTTAAAACATATCCCTGGAGAAGCTGTGTTCCTACAAACCTGTTACTTCAAATATCCCCCTCGAAAAGCTGTTCCACCTCTTCAAATATTCCCCTCTATATATATAAATTTGTTCCTGTGATATTTTTTTCTCTTCAACTCTCAACTACAAGGTAGGTTTTGTAAAGTGTAATTTAGTAGTGTGTTATGTTGTTATCATTGTTATTTTTTTTTAAGTTTTCGATGTCATAGTTATCAAACAGATTGACATACACATAGACTTGATTTTGTGACAAAAAACATTATAAATAAAAGCATACTACTCTATATTAACATAAGTAGGATATAATAACATTTGTTTTTCTCACAAAACCAGCCCCAAATAGGCAACCAATAGTGCTGCTGCTGCTGCAAACCAACAATAAGTGCTGCAACCAGCGCTGGTCTTCCTTTGGGACCGGCAAGTGACTTCACGCACAAAATAATATTTTATAGCTTTCAGTATTTTTTACGCACACTAAGATTTATGCATATATAGTACATTATAGAATGGAAAAATCAATGATAGGGAAGGCTTCTCTCAAACAACTGGTGACGTAAGATCATAACTACGTGAAAGTAACGTTACAGAATATCAAACACACCGCCGTCATATATAAATATATTTACCGTACGCAGGTCCAAGGTAAAAACTAATAATTATATGATAAGCTGTCATAACACCAGTGTTTATGCCAAAGTATATCTGTATCATGGATAGAAGATTTCCGCCCCTAAACTCAAGAGAATAAAGTAGGAATCAAACGGAAATAGGTACAAGTCTGCAGTAACGAGTGCCTCCGACTCTACGAAAACACGTATCGGATGTCAGTAATTGTGGACGCCTGAATTTCAGTTTGCTTGCCGTGTAGGTGAGGTGCTAACGACGGGTACTTGCAAGCAGATAAGTGCTGGTTCCTATAATAAGCAGATTTGTTATGTTGACTCGTAATAATTTCAATATTATATTTTATTTTGAGTTTTATGATGTATTTCATCAACATGCTAGGGGGAACTTATGTTATTCACTTTTCAAATTAAAAAAATAATTATAATAAAATACTAATTACAATATTACAGCTAATACAATATTGTATTTTTTTTACAATAAACTAGCTGTTGTCAGCCGATACACAATTCAAATGCTCTAACCCGCTACCAGTTCGCAGCCAAAATGCCAACAGCATTGCCACGTTGAATTGCAATGCTGATTCGTTGAACCAAATATATGCCAGCGTTTGGATCACGCGGTGCATTGATCAAACGCTGTGATAAGTTTTGTGAAATCCGATGAGCTCCCGGTCCCCACACAATCTAACTGCTGCCTAAGTAGACATAGTTTATCAATAGTAGCATAAGTAAGCATATTTTGAATTGCTCCACCGAATAAGCCTTTTCGCCAGCCCTTACACGTGACTTGGGAAGATGTGATTATTTTTTAATTATTACTATTCCAAATATATGTATTACTTTACTGACAATTTAATGAAGATTTAAATTCATTTTTATAGAAAATATTTAGTTATTATAATAAATTAAAATAATAATATGATGTTGGATTAAGATATGTTAGAAAAAACTTACAGCAAATGGTTTAGCCTTAACTCAATTTTTTTATCATATTCACTTAGATCTGCTCCATAAACATGTTACCAAAATGGGTAAATCACTTTCCTCCACTTTAATTGAATCTTATGGGTTTTGTAGAAGTCTGTCTTATATAAAAAAATGTATAGCATTTCAACTAAAAATCATACCTTGAGACTATATGATTATTTTTTTCATTCATATTTGAATACGATAAGAATAAAAGCTATAGAACAAAAATTGTATAAAATGAAATCTAAAACAAAATAGCACGTATTGTTTTAAACTTTCATGGCTTTTCACAATAAAAATATCGTTTAACACGGGATACGCACCATGATTTAGAAATGTTAAGGACAGACATATCTGTCTACCCTCTTTTTAAGTCTTTTGCTACGGGTACCACTGGCACTAGAACTCGAGTTTTAAAGTAGCACGTTTTACATTACTTTTAAAAATGAAACAATGAGTTTTGCTTTTGTTCGCAACAGTACAGTACGCTAACTAGTTGATGTGAGCGGCTAATTTAACTTCACAATTTCCCTAATGAAAACGGCGGGTTCCGTCTATATCATTGTTATTGGCTCACTACTACATTCAGACTGACAAATCCAATTAAGTTAAAATGAGATTTTTTATATCTTTTTATGTTTATATTAGATGAACCTCGCGGCTTTACCCGAGTAGTGATAATTGATGATGATAAAAAGTAGCCTATGTATTATTCCGGGACCTGAAGTATCTTTATACCAAATTTCATCCAAATCAATTTTACCTGCGTGGTGATGAAAAACGGTGATGGTGGTGATGATGAAAATAAGCCTATGTAATAATCCAAGGTATAAATTATCTGTGTTCTAAATTTCGTCCCAATCCGTTCAGTAGTTATTGCATGAAAGAGTAACAAACATACATCCATACAACCATAGATCCAGACATCCATACTCACAACCATTTGCATTTATAATATTAGTACGATAAGGCTAATTTCCAATGTACAATTACTGTTATTTGCAGGTTATATTCGGTTAGAAAATCATGTTTGTAGTTTAACTTTTGTTAAAGCTTTACCTTTACTTACTTTTGTCAAAACTTTGCTAAACCAAGTAGGTTAACCTTTGTAGACGGGCCGTTATTGACTAATTTTCTTCAATTATCATCACTTGACCTTATATAAAACTCAATTAAATGAATGTACAAATTCTATAACTAGTAAAAAGCAGCAATATATCCCACCCAAATCAACCAGCAATCTTTTTTACATTAATTTCTTTTTCAATTGTTTTATAATGATACTTTCACCCCTAAGTCAGTAACAGTAAACCAAAAAGCCAACGGTATAAAATATCGCCACAGACATAAAATGTGAAATAGAAAATAGAATTATTTTCCGAATACAATCCCTCATTAGGTACCCATTGTCTGTGTAACAATGTAGGAAATGATTACAATAAAAAATAATACGCTTACAAATACAACGAGAAAGGTAGGAGCCGTAACACCTGCTCCAGGCAAAACTGGGTCTGATTCCTAAAATTGTTTTGCGTTTGCTGTTTCAACCCTTTATAACCCTTTGTAAGTAGCTGTCATCAACAAATACCTTTCCAGAGATCATTCCAGAATATGACGTCATATAATGTGGAATTACTTACACCGTGTTGTATACTGTCATGGCCAATTTAAGGGCGAAATTGACTGTTTATGGGCCAGTAAACCTTATTACCTTTTGGGAAAGGTAATATGTTGCAAAATGACATTTTGTTTTTGTGTAATCGGAGCTAAGAGATTGCTCGGGGTTGACAATGGACTTGTTCAATGTGGTATAATAGGAACAACAACGTTTGATTTGTGTGGGTTTTTAATTCAATTCCTTTATTTATTTAATTCTGAAACATGTATTAAAAATACATAATATCGTTTTTTTTGTTTAATAACATTAGTACAGTGAAGAACTACAGAATAATATTAGTAAAAAAAATATTTAAAATTGTATGATTAGAGTTGATTGGCAAAATACCAAATAAAAATACTATTGCAGTGAATAATAGAATGTAGCCGGGATTACCATTATAATGAGTATTACTGACTAAAGCCAGTAAAATCAATCTTAATTAAAAAGTAATAGAATAAGAAATACTATAACTGATATGACTATATTGTGTACAATATGTGATTGCCTTTATGGGAAAAAAAACAAGTATAAATGTTTTGGATTCGCTTTCAAACCATTTGCTTTACGCTAAACTAACCTCTCCGCTGTCTCGAAGACGATAAAATTCATCATCTAAAATGTACCATGCGCACTATGCCTCATCTTAGTAATATATATAATAATTATATGACTAATTACTTGATTTTCCTCTTTCAGGTACTTACCATGTTCATTACGCCACATCCGCGAGTCTTCCTCAGTAACTAGAGTGTTTTATGAAATTTACGTTGGTGAGTAATATAAATATTAAACGAGCGCAAGCTCAGCAATTTAAAGCTTATTTCGGCTTTTCAGAGCTTTCATTGCATGAGAGAGATGATACCTAATTTAATGGCCAGCTTCCACTTTGTAACTTAATTGCTAAACTGTAATTGACGGTCGTCGTGGCTCAATGATCAGCGACACTGACTTTGGAACCGCGACCCCGGGTTCGAATCCCGGCCAGGGATATCATTTCTGTGATGAGCAAAGATGTTTGTTCTCGGGTCTTAGATGTTTGTGTATTGTAATTGTGTGTGTCTATGCCTCCCACGACACAGGGTATCCTAGTGCGGGGGTATGAGTGTGTGAAAAAAAAAACTATTTCGTAGGAAGTATTTTGAGTATGTAATAATTTCGGAGAGAGCGCTTTCGGTCTCACTACGACGAAGTTGCGAGTTGAGTACGTTCGCTTTGTGCGTGTTTCTGGGAAATGTTCAAAGCCTTGCTATACTATTACAAATTTAGTTTGAGTATAATATTTCAAAAATATATAACTAACGTGGTTTTGACACATTATGAATCACGGGTATCACTCACGTAATAAGTCAGAGGGTTCCGAGAATAGATTCAACCACATTCGGTGGTATTTTTCAAGGAGAATACGGGGCGCTCGTGGTCGCGGTCGCAGTTCGCCTAGTACTAGGCGACCCTCTGACTTATTACGTGAGTGATTCTCGTGTGTTATACATAAAATAAGTACTGTTAATTTTGTGGTTAGGCTAGTTAAACACAATAATTGTTAAAGATTGATAAGTAATGAAAAGTGATAAATAAAGTAGATAAATAATGAAATGTAGGTAAGAAAAACATCCCATACATTTAACTGAACTGAAGGAATAAATTCGGATTGCTAGTGGATTACTACTACAGCTTAGATGGCAAAGCGACAGGACGATATTCTCTAGCAGTGGGTTCAAGTCCATATAGAAGCCAATTTTTTCTTTTCCATATCCTGAAAAAAATGGTATATATAACTGCTTATACGTAAAAAAAAACAACTGTCAAAAGATTGAAATAAAGGCATTTATTTTTTTATTTTTTCTTTTTATACTGTATAGATTTGACCACTATCTCACTTAATGGTCAGTGACGATGTGGTCGAAGATGTTATCACGCCAGATCTAGAATTCTCGCTGGCTCTCAAGGACTGCTGCCTGAACACAATATGTGCTTAGTGACAGTTTTTCAAACTTGAGGGTGGTAGTTAACCAGGCGGGTATTCGAAAGTGCCCTACCACCATGCTGGTAATTTGATAACGGTGTTACCTTCACCAGAAGCTGAAGCTGTTGTTGGGGATCAAACCAGTGTCCGTCAGTTTGACAGGCGACGCTACCCCCGCTGAGCTATCGTATCGTATATTGCTTCGAATAATTTCCACATATGTTCCACATTCCACATTCAAAGAGAATGATAAAAGCATTTTTTACATTAATTACTTAATTAGCCGATGTTGTTGATTATTAATTATATCTGGTTATGTTCGGAGAGTTGCGGTGAAGTCTATATTCATTAATAACCGAGACTTCGTTTCATAGAACTAAAATCGTGTCCATATTTACAATAGGATATTAAGTATTTGTTACCAATACGTCACAAAAATCTATGATATATTGCATACGAGTATTGTGTACTGAACCGAAATCCGATTCGCCACAGAAAACCTGAGCCCACATTTCCTCGTTCGTCGGCGAACAAACCGAGTAACAAATTACACAATCCTTTATAAACAACCTCGGTTAACGCACCTGTAAAGAAAACCGGGCCGAGTCATTTTTATCCCCTGATGTATTTGTGGGAGACGTGTTGTGTAGCTTTGAGTTGGAGTTGGAAATATTTCGTAGGAAAGTAACCAGTTTGTTATTTAGGAATCTGTACTCAAAGGGTAAAACGGGACCATATTACTGAGACTCCGCTGTCCGTCTGTCACCAGGCTGTATCTCAGGAACCGTGATAGTTAGACAGTTGACATTTTCCCAGATTATGTATTTCTTTTGCCCCTATGTCATCATGTACTAAAAACAGCATAAATATTGATAACGGTAACAGATAGACTCTTGAAATACTCACAGAACATTTTTTTTCCAATTTGCACAAATTATATTAAAAAATCATTTGTATGGTATTCATATGGTGTATTGTGTGTTGAATAAATATATTTGTATTTATATGTTTGTTTGTTTGTTTTTGAAATGAAAAGACAATTATGATATTAGAAGTTTAAATTTATATGTTTTTAGTAGGCACCAAATTAAAATTTAACATAATTAAGCTTAAAAAGTCGCTGAATAGAAAACATATCTTTATTATAAAGTAGGATGTACGTATTCATAATTTCTTAAATTAAAGATTTATATATCAATCAAGCTGCATCCGCGGTTTCAACCGCGTGGACTACGGTTTTCCCCTCAGGTATCTCAGCTATAACTATACACGTCGTAGTATGATGTTATATAGCTTAAAGTTTTCCTCAATAAATGGACTAACCAACACAAATAGATTTTTCAATTCCAAGCAATTTACAGAACCTTTAATTATATTTTCACTTTAAAAATAAATAACTAAATTAAAATAAAATTAGCGTGGCTCCCATACAACAAACGTATTATTTTGCTGTATTTAAATATAATGGTACGGAACCCTTCGTGCGCGAGTCCGACTCAAACTTGGCATGTTTCATCACATTAGGGCTGCGTTCCAAAGCGGGTAATAATCACCCGGCTACGGGAACTATAATCTGTCTCGTAGGTGTTGGACCTCACGTTGAAAATTGTAGTATGGAGGTTTCGGAACCGGCACAATTTCATCTGACAGGTGAATTCTGTTACCATGGAAAATCATTATTACCCTACGTGACATTGACAAGAGGTCGTTCCAAAACTCAAAGTTACTTGACAATCATTGCTAGACAATATATATATATATATATATATATACATAGGTATCATAATTATAAAAGCAGATATGAGAGAATTTTTCTCGGAGGCCTTCTCGGAGGTTCTAAAGACCAAAGTAGGTGCTGTCATAGTGAAGTTTCACAACTCAAACGTTAAGGCTTCCGCAAACAAAAGGTTCTATGAAACCTACTATAGAAGTCGTGTTCTAATAGATACGCGTATGGTTACTGTATCGATATGGATACATTACCAACAAAGTAGTGTACTTGCATATTTAGTGTTAATTTTTTATTTTATTTTATTAATATGGGATAACATTCACACAAGGTCTTCAGGTCTACACTAAGCAGAGCCTATACTATGGTAACCTGATGACTGATATATACTTATATACATACTTATATATTTACTTATATACATATACACACGCAGACACAGGTCAATCAGACATGTTCATACACACAAATGTTTGACCTGTCCGGGAATCGAACCCAGGACCAGCGGCTCAGAAGGCACAGTGCACCAACTGAGCCAACCGGCCAGTCAATTTCATAACCACTTAAGCAAACTACATGTTAGGATATAATTATCGCATATCAAATTATACAAACTCGATTGTAATGTGTGATAAACTCATAATATAATTATATTGTAATCTTGATCATATATTAATCAACAGAAGTGAACCGTTTTGGGTCGAGACATTGGGCCCATGTTCACGAGTAGACAACTTTCAGCGGGTTCTGTACTCTGCAATCGGTGTTGTTAAAAGCAGACAAATCTATCTACCCTCTTTCTTTTTATGTTAGTTGCGTTTGGTGTTACCTCTGTCACTTTCGCAAAAGTTGCATACTAGATATTGATCTTAAAACGCATAACTCACGGTTTCCGATAACGTCTACATACCTGCTGAAACTTCAGGTTTCTCGAGAATGTGGCGCATGAAACTATGCTGAAATATTGAGGAAATAAAATACAATAATATTCTTATTTTAAAAACTGCAAGCTTCTATATTATCCTGCCTGAGGTGCGTTCATACCGGCCGATATATATGTGGTGGGAAAATAGGTATGTTTAATATGTGCACATCTCAAAACAAGGTAAGCGGCACAGGATCCATTTTGGATGAGCTACTTCAGCAGAGGGCGACGTACGACGCAATGCGGGGTTTAAAAACGCACACCGTCATCAAAACTCGTGAAAAAGGTCGTTTGAATCGGGTTCTGTAAACATTGACGCGGTGTTCCTATTTCCCGGGAGAGTTTTCTGATCAATGTTTGGGAAAATTATTTTAGCAATTACTTCCAGCGATTGTAAAAATATATTGTTAGATACCTTTATATACCTTCATAGAGAATTTAAACAATAATATATATATTTATATTTCTATATCTTATGAAATTTATCAGTGGAATCTTGTAATTAGCCTTAAGAACCAGTACAAATTACCCTAGCTTAAGTACCTAGCCGTAAGATTCCAATGTAATAAATAAATAAAACAAATTATTGTTAAAATTCTCTATTCCTCTATACCTACCAAATCATTTGATAAGAGTCATTACAATAATCAGGGTGATCTTTAGAGTCATAACTATACCATGAACACGCTTTGCACAGCGTTTTAATTTTATTATAAAACTTAAAAACTAGATGGCGCTAAACCAAATTAAATATATTTGTAACTTGAAAAGCGCAACGCAATTATATTATAATAAGTGGAAGAACCATTCAGGTTCTTACTTATCCTACTAATCTTATAAATGCGAAAGTTTGTGTGTATGTATGAATGAGTATATGTGAGTATGTTTTTTACTTTTTCACGCTTAAACGGCTACACCGATTTCAATGAAATTTCGTATGGAGACAGTTTAAACCTTGGATTAAAACATAGGCTACTTTTATCCCGGAAAACTATAGTTCCCGTGGGATAATAGAGGTAGCGGGAAAACCGTAATCCACGCGGGTGAAACCGCGGGCGGTACTAGTGTAAAATATAAACATTGTAAAGTAATTTAAATATAAAATTATTTTGCACCAAATATCGCTGTCTTTTTTATTGCACAACCTCTTTATTGTTCATTATAATTTTGTTTATGTATAGTTTAAAACTTTTGCCTGTGTACATAATATTTTGAGCCACTGTGGTAGTTTGTTTTATAAATTATTATGTGGTTGTATGTTTGTGGATTTATTATTAATTATTCTATTTCAATTTGATTAGGTGGTCCTCGAAGTGAGTAATGCGTAAACTTTTACGTCAACTTTTGCAAGAAGTTTGGTTAACTAAGTCCAAAACCACATGTTACTTCGTATATATATCTTTTCATGCAAATTTCAAGTAGTAAAACTAAGAGCAAGTGTATCTCCATATTTCAATCAATCGGTTAGCACCACTTAAAACAACGCTATACGACAGAACAAATGGTGACAACAAATTAGCACACTAAGTAGAATAGAGAAATTGCACTGAGAACTTCTAAAACCGCTTTAGAGAAATATATTGTCAAATGTATTAATCCAATGCTTTCAAATTGCACAACCTCTATAAACATTAGAAAACCTTTGTGTCGTTTGTTAGTCATAAATGACGATGAAAATTTTCAGACTCATTGGATTGCGCCTGCAAAAGCTAATCTGAAAGTGTCCTTACAGGCTGAAATCTTAAAAGAAATTAAACTCAACCACAAAAAAAAAACAACTCTGGGAGTGCCGGCAGAAGTAAAAACATAAACATAACGGTGTGCATTTTTGAATATTTTGGAATGGTAAGGGAATAATTTCGCACGAATTGTTTTATTTTTCAGTATAAAAGTACCATGATTTATGTGGTTAAATAACAATATTCATTTATTGCGCTATCGTATGCAAACATGGCAATTTATATTGCATTATATCTAGTCTCCCTCCGTCTTCGTCGACGTCGTCGATGACGTCACGCGTCTTACGAATTTTCGATCAATGTCACTTGTCCTGACGCGAGTTTAACTTTTGTTCCCCATACAAAAGTGCACAACGCTGCTAAAGAAGTTTTCACTTCAATAATTAAAAGTGATATTGAAATTAAATATTCATAATCAGATAAACAAAACCGCGATTCTCTCTGTGGCGGGGCATACGTTAATTAGAGAAGCTCACCCGAATAGTTTCTCTTCAAACAACGATGAGCAATCTGTTGGAACGCACGCTGACTGCAAACTCGCACTCCCAAATAGAATAGGCAATTACACTTGAATGTTGTGAAAGGAATTTAAATTCTGTTTAGACACAAAGTCCATAATAAGGTAGGGAGTTCGTAGAACATTTAAGCCAACTTGACGTGGAGAAGCCTCGTGTAAATTCAAACAAGTGTAAAAGTTTAAATAAGGTAACACTGTCTTTTATCTTACAGTACTTGTAAGGAAAAATTTCAAAATTCTTTCAACTGGTAGTATATACTTAGCAGTGTGTGTATTTTTTTATGTAGGTACTATTATTGGTATTTTAGCGTAGAATCAAATTTTAAGCCAAATTTAAAGGCGGTACAAAATCTCACACAGTTTGTCCAATCTAGAAACACAGAGTTCTTTAAAGGCATTAATGAACTTCCGATTGGATGGCAGCAGTGTTTAGATAATTAGGGTTAATATTCTGATTAAATAAATATCTTGCGTCATAGAAAAAAAACGTTTCAATTTGGCAGTATAAATCGGCAATTTCTATAACTGACAGACTGGCCGGTTGGCGCAGTTGGTAGCGCTCTGCTTTCTTAGCCGCTGGTCCCGGGTTCGATTCCCGGACAGGTCAGACATTTATGTGTATGAACATGTCTGTTTGACCTATGTCTGGGTGTGTATATGTATATAAGTATATATATCAGTCATCAGGTTACCAAAGGAAAGGCTCTGCCTAGTTTGTGACCTGAAGACCATGTGTGAATGTTAACAAATAAAAAAATAAAAAAATCTCCTAATATTAACAGGCCTCTTAACAATGCTTGCTAAAATTTGAGATGACCAGTTGATAAGAGATGCCCACTAAAATTATATCAAATTACAAAGAATCTCATAAATACTGTCATCAGATGGCATCATGGCAATCTTTTTACTGCCACAAACTTTTTACTTTTCACGATAAGTGAAAGTAGCAGGGACTTTAAGTAGGTCTCACTTAAAGTCCCTGTAGTGAAATAAAAAACGCATCAACGTTGAAATAGCCCGTGAAAATAGAAACATTACTTGCGGTCGGCGGGTGTAAAGATAAATGTATGCCTCTTGACCTTTTTCGTAATTGAATAGACATGAGACAGCAAGTCTTTTGTCGGGGACTCGGACCAGAAGCAATTTCAAGACGCTGGTAATAGTGGCTCTTTGTCCTGTCTCCAACGGTAGATAATATATGGATGGTCGTTGCAAAGACGTCGTCAGTTTTGGACTTGGGCTTAGAAATCAATAAGCTTTATTAATATTAAATATATAAGCGATTAAATATTTTTTTTTACATATAATATTAGAATTTGATTCATCTGTCCCCATCCCAATAAAGAATGACATCTATAATATTTGATCGACATCCCAATTTGTCACTAGAAGTGTTTTGCTTCTATATTCACAGTGCGTACAGCTAACGAATGGAATTATTTGCCTTAGTGTGTGTTTCCGCACACCTAGACACAATCTACGTGTCTTCAAACCACAAGTGAGTTGTCTCTTCTAGGCAGACGTGATCCATCTTAGACCGTATCTTTACTTATCAGTTGAGATAGTATTGAAACGGTTGCCTAGTCTGAGTTAAAATAAAAGTCCTACACAAAAATAATGTTATATCATTTTATTTTTTATTATATTATATTTATTATTATTTATTTTACTCAGACTCCCTGCGCGTAAAAATGTATAGTCTAAATGTGTTTATCAGCACACATACGAATTTCCAAATTAAAGTAAGTAAAGTATGCGCATATTCACGTGTTCTTTTACAAACGTTTATGAGGTTTAACTAATTATTTCAACGGTTAAACTGGTTACAAATCCTTTGTCTTGTTATCCTTTAACGAAAGTTTTACGACGAATGCATTACATATGTCAAATTTAATATAGTCAAAAATAAAAATAAGTAGGTCAAAATAAAAATTTAAAAAGTAATTGTCGATTTAAGTTAGTATCTTCTCTCCGGCACTGATATTGCGATATGTCTATCGCAGCAATGCCGGAGATAAGTACAGTCGGGTCTGGCTGCAATCATCTTCAGGATGGTGTCGGAGCTGGCCCGAACTCTGCGAACCAGGGACGCGGCACGCAAGCGCATAATTGCATGAAAGCATGTAGTGTGCGCGTCCGCAAACATGCCGGAGGCGCTGCAAAATCGGGGCAGCCGCAACAACTGTCTGAAGGCGTTGCTGTACAGGACACGGAGGTCACTGTATCTTCGTTTACTGTAATCAGCCCACAGACTGCACGTGTAGAGGGTTGTACAGAATGCTTTAAAGATAATAAAGTAGTTTATGACACTCACAAATAACATGGCTTTCTATTGGTAAAACAATTTTCAAAATCGATTTAGGAGATCCAGAGATTACCTTCTACTCGTATAACCTCATAAATTCAGAGTTGTGCCATTGGTATTCAAGGTACTGTATGATATGTAGCCACCGAATGTGGTATAGTATAGGCATCTATGTAGCCGCCCCGATTGATACCACGATGTACGGTTAATAATTCAGTAGGATGACCGAAGCAATGTGCTCACGGACACACGGGCGCTACGAAAAGGTCACCTGCAGATTTGGTATTTGGGTCGTGAGCTGCGGAGTAAATAATGTTTGATATTCAAAAGGTATAACAAAACCTCGGATTAAAAAGTAGGCAACGGTTAGTATTTAATTATTTACTTTACTTTACTTGATATATTTACAAGTATATGTAAATACAGTTTAGTTTAATTTTAAAAGACAGGAAACTATTATCTGTACAGGTGCCGCCATCTTGTTTCCGGGACAAAACCAAGATGGCGTCGACAAACGTTTTTCGGCAATGAATCGCGTCGTTTCGGAGCTGTGTGAAGGAGCGTAATATTCAATTGCAAAGAGTTAATATATATTGATAATACTAGGACAATTTAAATGGATGACTGATTTTTATCGCGAATCACAATAAATTAAACGAAGTACTGTGAAACTTCTCTCAAGAATGGATCCAAAATTAGAAGTCTTGTTTTTGTAGTTAAATACGTAGGTACATATTGTTATATCGTGTCATTTGGAAATCCCATGACAAGTATAATTGACAAAGTATGATAATGTACAATATGTAAAAATAAATAAATAAATAAATAATAAATGTAATTTATTACATAATTTTTTATTTATAACATTTATTAAATAAATACGTAGGTACATATTGTTATATCGTGTCATTTGGAAATCCCATGACAAGTATAATTGACAAAGTATGATAATGTACAGTAAAAATAAATAAATAAATAAATAATAAATGTAATTAATGACAATAATTAAAATATATTTTACGGGTGGCTGTTGGGTGAGCACACCATCCGACAGATGCTAAGTGATCGCCATTGTCTATGGATACAGTTACACTCGGGGCTTTACGTAATTTTGCTAACCTATTCTACCGATTCCAAATAAAGGACGACGTTCTCAAAACTCTTGTTTTTTTGTACTTCTCGACTTCGACAAGGTTATTTCACACTTTTGAGTGTTAAAGTCGGTTGCATTTTTGGTAGAAAATTTTTTTCACCCTTTTCCACCTTTGCTACTCACGGGATCAATAATTGTCATTGTGTATATTCTCCGAAGTCTTCAACCGCAACTATAATATCGTCGAGGTATGTGTGGCACTTTTCAGTTATTGGAGTGTAATTAAAAAAACACTTTTCCGATTTTGATGAAATTTAAATAGGACTACTACGAAAACATACTCAATGAAACAAAAAAAGAAGCATCAAAATCGGATTATAAACGACGAAGTTATCTGCGAAGACACATTAAAAAGAAATATAAACGGTCGAATTAAGGAACCACCTTTTTTTGAAGTCGATTAAACAGACCACTTAATGTGGTTGGAACTATAGTCGGAACATTCTGACTTACATGATTAATTCCCGTGTTTTATACATTCATGAAATATAACTCCTATCATTAATATCGCCCTAACGATCTCATAAAGCCAAATTCAGGCTAGGCTATTGAAGAAACTTCGCTATTCGTGTGGTAAAAAAAATCAATAAGGTATATTTTCCATCTCAAAGCCCAAAAGTCACGTAAAGTTTCAACCTTGTCAACGAAGAACAAACAAAATAAATTCATTTTAATGTCGAAAGCTGTTGCGTGTCGAACTGTGGCACACGACATTGACGTGTCAAACTTTTGGTAGTAACACCCTGACACGAGTGTTAACTAGGATTGAATGTGAAAGGGGCTGAAAATGTGTGTTTTTGTTGTAAAATATCTATGAAATAAATATTCTCTGTAAATCTATTTTAAATATCAATGTTGTACTAATTTCAATCCATGCCCAAAGACTCTAGCTAAAAATTAATTATTAACATATAAATTCATTTACGTATAAGATATCTTGATTTTTTACTAAACTACATCTTTATCTAATAATCAAACTTTATCTAATAATCAGACGCTGTAAGTGAAAATACGATAAAGATTATTTATTTCTTAATAATCGCTATGGGGGCATTCAAAAATACCCCACAACTGTCCTTACTACGCCCATAACAACGTGTCAAACGTATTGTAGTAGGACCCCTGCTAGACCGATTCACACACAGTACAGCCCGACGTGCTCGAAAAATGACAAAGGGAATGGAATTAGCACGTTCCACACGGTTCCAGTTATTTTTCCATCTGTCAGGCTGGGCCTTCTATTGCTCTTTTATCATGCGTTATATTGATGTCACGAATGGAATTAGCTGTGGAGACTTTACCTACAAATTATTTAGTTATGAGCTGCTGGCGACCAGGCCTTTGTGTTTAATTTCAATCCTACTATTGTTCTTAATTTAATATTACTCTTTTGTTCAGTTGGCCATTCTATTTTCCGGGTCGATGCCTTCATTAAAATAAATTTTAATACTCCTTTTTTTTTAGTTTGTGGATTGTTTAAAAGTTCGAACCCAATTAGCAGTATGCTCGGAATGCCAGCAACATAGCTTGAATGAATTGCGATTGATTGCTAATTAATTGACTAACCAAATACATCTGTGCTAGCATTTAACATACGCATAAGAGTGCGTTTATAACCATTATATACTAACTACATACTAACCATTATATATGATATGGTTATATTTTATTAGTGATAGCTAAAGTGTTACATTTTATTAATGATATTTGACAACTTTTCTTTATTACTATAGTCCATCGTGGACCGCATCATCACTTAACATCAGGTGAGATGGTGGCTTACCTATTCACAATAAAAAAATATAAATAAAATTATTTAAATATGAGACTCGGAATATCACGAAACCAATCGGGACAGTCGCCGTAGACCACTCGACTAATATGCTTAAGTTAAACCGTATTATAAGCTAACAATGGTAGTGATTCGCTTATTCAACTGAACTAAACTAAAATGTTTTAAAACTAATACAGTTCTTATAAAGTTACGATAAAGTCTAAATTAGTATGAGACTTATCAATAACATCACTAAAATTAAATGTGTTTATTAAATTTGCGGGTAGTTTTAGCGAAATTAAGTCGCCACTCATTTGGTGCCTACTAAAACTACCCGCAATTGGCCAGCAATGGAATAAAACTCGTCTAATATTAGTAAGAGCGCTGTATGGAGTTATGCGAATTTTAATTTTAGCTTAAACAGAATACGAGCTATTTCAATTTGAAGAATTTTAGTGAATTTTAGCTAGTTCGTGTGATTAACAGAATTAGGGCCAAAGTCGAATACTCACTAAACTTTCAACCATGTTATAAAAATAAAAGGTTTGATGAATCTGTAATATATATTTTGTTTGATCAATATATGAAAAAAAATATTTTATTAATAATTTATAATTAATAATGTGAGTGTATAATTAATATTTACTTATTATAAAAATCAATTTCAAAAAGCAAGTTTCACTGTCGCAGTTTTATAGCACTATCGCAACTGTATCCTAGCGTGAAACAAATGAACTCAGCATTAACTGTCTTATACAATACAACGGTGACACAGAAACTATAAAAATATTACGGAAGGTGTCTGCGTTGTTTAATTATCATTGTTTAGAAGACTGCGATACGTTAATTTTTTTTATTCGTCCATTTGGGCAGGCTAAAGCTTGGTGACCATACCGCCTTATCATACGTAGTTTCTTGGTCATAATTTGTTTATCTGGTGTCATTTTCATACGTAGTATACTTTTTGTAATATTTTTTAAATAAATACTTCATACTATTTCATATTCTAATCATGCTAAGCGATACGGTGATTGTGAAGCAATTTCTGATTAAGAAACAGCACTTTATTTTTTTTGCACTTTAACTATTAAAACTACTATTAAATAAATAAATTAATTAATTAAATTAACTATGCATCATAACGGTTCCATATGTTGAATCACAATGTGGTCCATGGTAGTATCATACTTGCGGAGACTTGAACCCACGATTACAAAATACAGTTGAGATCAATGATGTTTTACTAAAGATGACGTATATTCATACTGCGCGGTGCTCAGATTTTGTTCCTTAACGACATAAACACGCTTACTGCGACAGATAATACGGTACAAATAATATAGAAAAGGATAGCTATATGTTCAACTGGCGCTTGAAATACGCGTCGCAATGAAAATTACTACAATTGACTTAATTTTGCCGCCTCAGTTTCCGCGCGCTTGTGCGACATCTACCTCATATAAACATATAATATCATTGGTTGAGATAGAAAAGTCAATAAACGTTCACCATTTATAGTACCTAAACATTCTAGGTCTAGCATGATTACATCTTCGACCACATTGACACTGACCATCAAGTGAGATAGTGCTCAAACGCTAGAGAAAGATCTATAGAGCATAAAAAAACATGTTTAGAAAAAATACCGTCCCTGTCGATTTGCCAACTAAGGTATAGTATCGCTTCTCTAGCAGTCCTAATTGATAGTATTCTGTACTTCTAGTCGTTAGGTTCAAGTACCATTAGTAGCAGAAATTTCTTCAAAAATTTGAACTTATGTTTCACTTCGCATGAGGTCGATGCAATGAAATCAAAAAATTCTCTGCTATCATAGGACCTGAAATTTTGAGGAGAAATATTGAAATCAAACTACAAGCTATAAACAACTAGAAGCGAAATTTGAAACTTATTTCATTAATGCATAGTCTCTGGCGGTCCAAACGCAAAGCTTTCAAACTTTGTAAGTCTGTCCGCTGAACTCCAATCGAAGAGAAAACTAGCAGGTAAAGCAAATAAGCTATTGAAATAAACTTTATCTTCCCTGCAAAATAATTTTAACGTTTAATGTAGGAGAGCAAACAGTTTACCTCACCGATATCCATTGGTTCTACACGGATATATTTCGAATTTCGAATCAATTAAAATGTATTCGCCCGACTGATTCCACTCGCAATGGTGAGACAAGAGATAAATATGTTGTAAAACAACGTCTGGTATAATTATGTTGACGCCCTTGTTGACATTTGGTTAAGAAAGACTCTTGTCTTTCTTAGTACTTTACTGTACTAAGTGCAAAAGTACAAAAAAATATATATTATATATTTGTGGTATCCGGCTTTACTCACGTTTATAGTCGAAGTTTCGACCTAGGTTTCGAGCATGTCCGATGCTCATCCTCAGGTGAGTTTACGCTGCCAGATCGCGGCGACCATATATAATAATGTGTCAAACTCACGAGAATTTCCAATAAAAAAATATATAGATAAATTTATTAGATTCGGGGGCATTAGCCACAAGTGCGTCGACAACTGGGGGTCTAAGCCACGAACCCAAATTAGATAGTGTGATTATAGGTAGCTATAATCACACTATCACACTAATTTTATGTACTTAGGTGAAAGTTTGTCTGTCGATTGTCTTTTGCGTGTTTGTTAATCCTTCACGCTAAAACGGCTAAATAGATTTGCATGAAATTCGGAATGAAGATATCATATATTCTGGAATAATACAGGCTATTTTTTATCTCATAAATACAGATAATTGCCGTAGTATGACTAGAAGACACAAAAATTGCGTATATACGAAGTACCATTTCACCGCGGGTAACTCCGCGGAGCGCAACTAGTATTTTAATAAGTTTTGCCTGGTTATCAGCCAACACATTAATAGTCATTATTCCCTGGAATTCATACTACATACAAACACTGGAGTAATAAACATAACACCTACCATACCTAGCAGTGTGTCATCGATTTTTCTGACTCTAACGCCATATTTGCTTTGATTATGTTATTACATTGGCTCCAAAATGCCTTGTGTGTGTGCCTTCAAAATAACAGCGCTTATAAATGAAATGGATTCAAACATGACCTCTACCGTATGTGACAACCAACGAGTGAAATTAGTTTTGTCCAAAGCTATATTTATCTATATAGATAGATAGATAGATGGAAAACTCTTTATTTGCACACTATTTCAAAACTACACACATAAAGAAAACAAACAAACAAATATAGATACAGTGGTACAAAGGGCGGCCTTATCGCTTAAAGCGATTTCTTCCAGGCAACCAAACTATATAATTAATTATGTCATGTATATAATACTATATAATTATTATGTCATGGATATATTATTATTTGAATGTATTCTATTTTAAGAGATTTTTATTGTGTATCGCATTAACGCTATGCTAGGCAGAACTTCAGTTCAAATATTTGAAGGAAAAAATTCGGCTGCTAGTGGGACTTGAACCCACGACTACAGAATACCGTCCTGTCGCTTTGTCCAACTAAGCTATAGCAGCCCGTACCACTAGGGCCGAATTACTTCCTTCCTTTATTAACATCTTGCGGGGATGTTTTAGCGCCATCTACCTTTAATTGTATGAACAATTAATTAATAGGACTGATAGACCAACGTTACAGTTGATATCGTATCAAACGAAGGCACCCTACCCTTATTTTAAGAGATTTTTATTGTGTATCGCATTAACGCTATGCTAGGCAAAACTTCAGTTCAAATATTTGAAGGAAAAAATTCGGCTGCTAGTGGGACTTGAACCCACGACTACAGAATACCGTCCTGTCGCTTTGTCCAACTAAGCTATAGCAGCCCGTACCACTAGGGCCGAATTACTTCCTTCCTTTATTAACATCTTGCGGGGATGTTTTAGCGCCATCTACCTTTAATTGTATGAACAATTAATTAATAGGACTGATAGACCAACGTTACAGTTGATATCGTATCAAACGAAGGCACCCTACCCTTATTTTAAGAGATTTTTATTGTGTATCGCATTAACGCTATGCTAGGCAGAACTTCAGTTCAAATATTTGAAGGAAAAAATTCGGCTGCTAGTGGGACTTGAACCCACGACTACAGAATACCGTCCTGTCGCTTTGTCCAACTAAGCTATAGCAGCCCGTACCACTAGGGCCGAATTACTTCCTTCCTTTATTAACATCTTGCGGGGATGTTTTAGCGCCATCTACCTTTAATTGTATGAACAATTATTAATTATGTTCATACAATTAAAGGTAGATGGCGCTAAAACATCCCCGCAAGATGTTAATAAAGGAAGGAAGTAATTCGGCCCTAGTGGTACGGGCTGCTATAGCTTAGTTGGACAAAGCGACAGGACGGTATTCTGTAGTCGTGGGTTCAAGTCCCACTAGCAGCCGAATTTTTTCCTTCAAATATTTGAACTGAAGTTCTGCCTAGCATAGCGTTAATGCGATACACAATAAAAATCTCTTAAAATAAGGGTAGGGTGCCTTCGTTTGATACGATATCAACTGTAACGTTGGTCTATCAGTCCTATTAATTAATTGTTCATACAATTAAAGGTAGATGGCGCTAAAACATCCCCGCAAGATGTTAATAAAGGAAGGAAGTAATTCGGCCCTAGTGGTACGGGCTGCTATAGCTTAGTTGGACAAAGCGACAGGACGGTATTCTGTAGTCGTGGGTTCAAGTCCCACTAGCAGCCGAATTTTTTCCTTCAAATATTTGAACTGAAGTTCTGCCTAGCATAGCGTTAATGCGATACACAATAAAAATCTCTTAAAATAAGGGTAGGGTGCCTTCGTTTGATACGATATCAACTGTAACGTTGGTCTATCAGTCCTATTAATTAATTGTTCATACAATTAAAGGTAGATGGCGCTAAAACATCCCCGCAAGATGTTAATAAAGGAAGGAAGTAATTCGGCCCTAGTGGTACGGGCTGCTATAGCTTAGTTGGACAAAGCGACAGGACGGTATTCTGTAGTCGTGGGTTCAAGTCCCACTAGCAGCCGAATTTTTTCCTTCAAATATTTGAACTGAAGTTCTGCCTAGCATAGCGTTAATGCGATACACAATAAAAATCTCTTAAAATAAGGGTAGGGTGCCTTCGTTTGATACGATATCAACTGTAACGTTGGTCTATCAGTCCTATTAATTAATTGTTCATACAATTAAAGGTAGATGGCGCTAAAACATCCCCGCAAGATGTTAATAAAGGAAGGAAGTAATTCGGCCCTAGTGGTACGGGCTGCTATAGCTTAGTTGGACAAAGCGACAGGACGGTATTCTGTAGTCGTGGGTTCAAGTCCCACTAGCAGCCGAATTTTTTCCTTCAAATATTTGAACTGAAGTTCTGCCTAGCATAGCGTTAATGCGATACACAATAAAAATCTCTTAAAATAAGGGTAGGGTGCCTTCGTTTGATACGATATCAACTGTAACGTTGGTCTATCAGTCCTATTAATTAATTGTTCATACAATTAAAGGTAGATGGCGCTAAAACATCCCCGCAAGATGTTAATAAAGGAAGGAAGTAATTCGGCCCTAGTGGTACGGGCTGCTATAGCTTAGTTGGACAAAGCGACAGGACGGTATTCTGTAGTCGTGGGTTCAAGTCCCACTAGCAGCCGAATTTTTTCCTTCAAATATTTGAACTGAAGTTCTGCCTAGCATAGCGTTAATGCGATACACAATAAAAATCTCTTAAAATAAGGGTAGGGTGCCTTCGTTTGATACGATATCAACTGTAACGTTGGTCTATCAGTCCTATTAATTAATTGTTCATACAATTAAAGGTAGATGGCGCTAAAACATCCCCGCAAGATGTTAATAAAGGAAGGAAGTAATTCGGCCCTAGTGGTACGGGCTGCTATAGCTTAGTTGGACAAAGCGACAGGACGGTATTCTGTAGTCGTGGGTTCAAGTCCCACTAGCAGCCGAATTTTTTCCTTCAAATATTTGAACTGAAGTTCTGCCTAGCATAGCGTTAATGCGATACACAATAAAAATCTCTTAAAATAAGGGTAGGGTGCCTTCGTTTGATACGATATCAACTGTAACGTTGGTCTATCAGTCCTATTAATTAATTGTTCATACAATTAAAGGTAGATGGCGCTAAAACATCCCCGCAAGATGTTAATAAAGGAAGGAAGTAATTCGGCCCTAGTGGTACGGGCTGCTATAGCTTAGTTGGACAAAGCGACAGGACGGTATTCTGTAGTCGTGGGTTCAAGTCCCACTAGCAGCCGAATTTTTTCCTTCAAATATTTGAACTGAAGTTCTGCCTAGCATAGCGTTAATGCGATACACAATAAAAATCTCTTAAAATAAGGGTAGGGTGCCTTCGTTTGATACGATATCAACTGTAACGTTGGTCTATCAGTCCTATTAATTAATTGTTCATACAATTAAAGGTAGATGGCGCTAAAACATCCCCGCAAGATGTTAATAAAGGAAGGAAGTAATTCGGCCCTAGTGGTACGGGCTGCTATAGCTTAGTTGGACAAAGCGACAGGACGGTATTCTGTAGTCGTGGGTTCAAGTCCCACTAGCAGCCGAATTTTTTCCTTCAAATATTTGAACTGAAGTTCTGCCTAGCATAGCGTTAATGCGATACACAATAAAAATCTCTTAAAATAAGGGTAGGGTGCCTTCGTTTGATACGATATCAACTGTAACGTTGGTCTATCAGTCCTATTAATTAATTGTTCATACAATTAAAGGTAGATGGCGCTAAAACATCCCCGCAAGATGTTAATAAAGGAAGGAAGTAATTCGGCCCTAGTGGTACGGGCTGCTATAGCTTAGTTGGACAAAGCGACAGGACGGTATTCTGTAGTCGTGGGTTCAAGTCCCACTAGCAGCCGAATTTTTTCCTTCAAATATTTGAACTGAAGTTCTGCCTAGCATAGCGTTAATGCGATACACAATAAAAATCTCTTAAAATAAGGGTAGGGTGCCTTCGTTTGATACGATATCAACTGTAACGTTGGTCTATCAGTCCTATTAATTAATTGTTCATACAATTAAAGGTAGATGGCGCTAAAACATCCCCGCAAGATGTTAATAAAGGAAGGAAGTAATTCGGCCCTAGTGGTACGGGCTGCTATAGCTTAGTTGGACAAAGCGACAGGACGGTATTCTGTAGTCGTGGGTTCAAGTCCCACTAGCAGCCGAATTTTTTCCTTCAAATATTTGAACTGAAGTTCTGCCTAGCATAGCGTTAATGCGATACACAATAAAAATCTCTTAAAATAAGGGTAGGGTGCCTTCGTTTGATACGATATCAACTGTAACGTTGGTCTATCAGTCCTATTAATTAATTGTTCATACAATTAAAGGTAGATGGCGCTAAAACATCCCCGCAAGATGTTAATAAAGGAAGGAAGTAATTCGGCCCTAGTGGTACGGGCTGCTATAGCTTAGTTGGACAAAGCGACAGGACGGTATTCTGTAGTCGTGGGTTCAAGTCCCACTAGCAGCCGAATTTTTTCCTTCAAATATTTGAACTGAAGTTCTGCCTAGCATAGCGTTAATGCGATACACAATAAAAATCTCTTAAAATAAGGGTAGGGTGCCTTCGTTTGATACGATATCAACTGTAACGTTGGTCTATCAGTCCTATTAATTAATTGTTCATACAATTAAAGGTAGATGGCGCTAAAACATCCCCGCAAGATGTTAATAAAGGAAGGAAGTAATTCGGCCCTAGTGGTACGGGCTGCTATAGCTTAGTTGGACAAAGCGACAGGACGGTATTCTGTAGTCGTGGGTTCAAGTCCCACTAGCAGCCGAATTTTTTCCTTCAAATATTTGAACTGAAGTTCTGCCTAGCATAGCGTTAATGCGATACACAATAAAAATCTCTTAAAATAAGGGTAGGGTGCCTTCGTTTGATACGATATCAACTGTAACGTTGGTCTATCAGTCCTATTAATTAATTGTTCATACAATTAAAGGTAGATGGCGCTAAAACATCCCCGCAAGATGTTAATAAAGGAAGGAAGTAATTCGGCCCTAGTGGTACGGGCTGCTATAGCTTAGTTGGACAAAGCGACAGGACGGTATTCTGTAGTCGTGGGTTCAAGTCCCACTAGCAGCCGAATTTTTTCCTTCAAATATTTGAACTGAAGTTCTGCCTAGCATAGCGTTAATGCGATACACAATAAAAATCTCTTAAAATAAGGGTAGGGTGCCTTCGTTTGATACGATATCAACTGTAACGTTGGTCTATCAGTCCTATTAATTAATTGTTCATACAATTAAAGGTAGATGGCGCTAAAACATCCCCGCAAGATGTTAATAAAGGAAGGAAGTAATTCGGCCCTAGTGGTACGGGCTGCTATAGCTTAGTTGGACAAAGCGACAGGACGGTATTCTGTAGTCGTGGGTTCAAGTCCCACTAGCAGCCGAATTTTTTCCTTCAAATATTTGAACTGATGTATTCTATTATTATTAACGTACACGCTATACCTTGTATCACTTTGTGTGACTCCTAACCAAGGTTGACTGGAAGAGATCTCTTTCAGAGATAAGTCCGCCCTTTGTACTGTATTGTTAGATTTAAGATGTATTTTTGTAATGTTTTTCTTTGTGCGTACAATAAAGTGATTTGTATTGTATTTCACATGCACATTTTTGATTGCGAAATTCTACGCTTATCAAAATATTTTGCTTCAATAAACTTCTATAGTGATGTTATCCGGCTTATTTTTATGTTTGGGCGGATGTCGCAATATTAATATTTGACTTCACAAAACTCTTTCATCGGGTGACTAACTAATTACTAAATAGAGTACCTGGTGGTATAAACTCTCTAAGTATGTGGTTATAGACGATTGAAATTTTAAGAGTTTTATGGCTCATTGCTTTAAAGTCATTCTAGGCGGAACTTAAGTTCTGAATGAACAAAGGCAGAATGCTAGTGTAGTGCTATTAATAGCTTAGTTGGCAAAGCGATAAGACGGTATTCTGTAGTTGTGAGTTCAAGTCACAATAGAGGCTGGATTTAAATTAAAAATTTTGCGATTATTACATTACTAACTTATTACTTTCTTTTCTTACGTTAAGTATAATGTGTCCGAATATGTAATATATTATGTTTTGTGTTTTAATATTTTATTATAATCGTAAATAAATGTATTTGTTTCTTTCTTCTCAAATTTAGTAGTGACTTCTCTTATAATGTGGTGGATCCTAAAATAAGGTAAAAATGTGTTCGAGTGTCGGAAAAGCAAAACCACGGATCTGCTTACTCTTCTGATTATTAAATAATACTTAAATCAATTAGCTAAGTAAGTATAATAAGTAAGTAAGTAAGCTAAGTAGTTTCTTATACACAGCAATATTAAAAACACAGGAGAAATTAGTGATGAAATACTTATTGTTATAGGAATAAATATATAGGTATATTACGAGTACATATTAATTATAAGACAGCAGTCAAAGGTAAGTTTATATTCTTAATTTAAAAAAGTAGGAAGCCCACTGCATAGATAGAATTAAAAACAAATGAAAGTACAGTACAAAAGATTCTTTGCGCTACTTCAAATCCACAAAAAGCATTTAAAATTATCAGATGAAAATTACTTCACTGAGATTCAGTAATAGCACTCCCTAGTGAGTCTTCCAGCGCTTCACACTCCGCCATTGACTATGAAATAGTTACTTCATCCTGTCCTCGCGCAAACTTGCTCCATAATTTGGTAAGATAATATTGAGTTTTTATATTTCACATCCATTTCAAGTACTACTACAGTCAGAGCAACAGTTCCAATTTATAATTTTTATTTGTACCTAGTTTAGTAGTCATAGTCATAGTCATAGTCATTTTATTGGTAAATACAACATTACAAGTCAAATTGGATACATTAGGTAACTAATTAAAATATATTATGGTAAAAATATTACATTAAAGTAATACTTACGATATATAAAAAATAACTACTTATTATTATATATATTGTCTTTGTCACCTAAGTACTCTGTAAGCGAGTAGTAGGCTTTACTTGATAGTAGCTTTTTTAATTTATATTTGAATATTTTTGGAGAAGTTGCACTTTTAATTGACTTTGGGAGGCGATTATATAATTTGGGCCCGATCACATAGGCAGATTGTTCGGACTTTAGCAGCGAGTGAGCAGGTGTTGCCAGTCTATCCTTGTGTCTCGTACTGTAATTGTGTGAAGTCCCAGTGGTTTTGAAACTTTGTGGATTGCAGTGCACGAATAGACAAATATGGTATATTAATGCAGAAGGTACAGTTAATATTCCTAGTTCTATAAAATGAAGTTTTGCGGATTCATCCCATTTGATCCGGACTATAGCACGAATAGCTCTCTTTTGTAGGATTAGAGCGCGCTTGGCCTCGGCTGCATTACCCCACAACTCCTAGTATGTTAGGTTAAATGATTTCAGAAACCGATATAATTTAAAGCTACATAAATATAAAAGCTTCTCATCCGGCAATGTTTATTTAATGCCAATCGGCCAAAGAACTATACGAAATATACTTAACTAGTTTGCAATCAAAGTCAGAGAGAGAATGATCGTAAAACATTTTATCTTTCTGTTAGTACTGCATAACAGAAATGTTGGTTTTCCTTGTGCTTGCGAATTTGTTATTATATCAAGTGAATGGGTCAACTGAGAGTGAGGATGAATCTGATGTGGATTTTGGTACCAATCTCGTAGCGAGGATGAGAAACGATGCTAATTTAGATCTGTCAGTCGATGAAGAGTATGAAGACCTTCGCGCGGAGTTGCTGGCTTACCACACAGCGCTTGCTAAGCTCACCTCTTCGTCAAATCGTAGTGAGTTGTGTTATGATTTTTTATGTGGCAAACAAACACACGGATGGACGGTAAGCTCTCTTCGTCACATAGGGATATCAGCTGTAACAATGAAGGAATTAAGATGTGTTTCCAATCTTTTTAAGACTAACTCTCCTTTTTTATTAAATGGGTGGCAAAAGAGCAGACGGCCGCCGATGGTAAGCGATCACCGTCGCCTATGGATATCTGGTACACTAGGGGCATTATGATATGCTGCCAATTCTTTGAGCACTCTGTTAACTCTCCTTTTGAAGAATCCCATATTGTAGCTACTCGGGAAAACCGGAGGGCGGAAGCTCGTTACAAATTTTGCAGGTGTATGGCAAAAACGATCGATTTAATCGAACAGTATGTGAGTCCCATGTGTAAATTATATGTGGATGCGCGTTTAAGCGATTTCGGCTAGTACGGTGGTAAAACCTTGACGCTAGAATAAGGTTGAAGAGTTCTTCACACACTCCCCGTTGTATATACGGTAGAAAATACACAGATTGTACAAAATACACAGAGAACCAATTTCTCTGCGGATATCGAGTGGCTCTAGGTCTTCGGTGAGTTTATGGTCGTCGACAATTCTGATAACTCTACGCTGCAATGCATCCAGGGGCTGGTGGTACTTGGGTTCACCGTTCCAAAGGTGAGAGCAGTACTTCACGTAAGGCCAGATATGAGGTACGGATATTTTTTGAAGAATATGGTAGCACTCGGGAAGACCGAAGAAGAAAGCATTTTCTATTCAATTTGGAGGTGTATGGCAGAAACGGTCGGTAAAATTGGACAGTATCTGACTCTCCTGGGTCAATTATAAGTAGATGAGCTTTTTGAGTACGGGTTAGCTTGGTGAAGACAATTTGAAATATGGACAAGTGAAAGCAAGTGAGACGAAGTATCCAGTAGCAATTACGAAGACATTATTCTACTCATATTTTATTTTATTTTATCCTGCCTGTAATTTTATCTTTTTACCACGGTACTCCGTGGTAAAAAGATAAAATTACAGGCAAAGTAAATAAAGTGAGATTATTTTATTTTTAATTAATTCTCTTTTATTGAGTTATTTTTTCTCAGCTCAGTGCTGAAAACAATCATTACTTGTGTGCACTTCATCATTTTGACACCTATATTAGTAACCTGCTTGAATTTTTACGGAAAGCCGTAGTCGACGCGAGCGAAAGCGCGGGGCACGGCTAGTATTTAAATAAAATACTGATAACTAATTACAATACTACAATAACCTTTGATCTAAAATTTATATAATTATATGCCTAACAATACCGCTGAAAATATGAATTAACATACATTTATTGTATCTTACATTATATGTATACACATTATTCTATCTATAACAATAAAGTCTAAAGATAAGCCAAATAAATAATAGACACGTATTACAAAAAAAGAATACAAAATTATGAAGACATTCAATTAGCGATTCTCTCCTGACTGCGTAAGTATCCGTTTACGAGGTCTCGTTTCAATGATTTTTTTTATCTCGGAAACTCAACCAGCCTCAGGCGAAGTAATACTTGTATATATCAATTACATTTCCACGAAAGTACATTTTACGTTGGCATATTATATAATATAATCTACATATGTAAGAGTAGTAATTGAGGGGCCTTGAGCATGGAATACGGAAATTTCCAGAACGTTGAGACATATTTTGTAATTTTATATTTGACTGTTCTAATGATACTAATAGAACCTAAATAATAGTTACAAACGCTTTCGTTCAGTCTGTAAAGCAAAAGAGTTTTTCAAGGTGTGTCCGCTGCCAACCTTTGTTAGAGGATAACTCGCATACAGAAAAAATAGCCAGTTCCTGGTAGTAGTACTAGTAAGAAGTCAAAGTTGATTTGAAAGGTAGCGAAGCAATTGAAGCGGCGGAAATATACTAACCTAGTGGCTACATATTTAAACCGTTCGGAGCCAGACATTGGGCCGTAGAGACCGGAACCTCATTGGATTTTTCAAAACTTATCAGAGAGTTTGATCGCTGCCACGCGCGGCTAATATGCTGGCACATATTGATTCAACGAATCAGCATTGCAATTCAACGCGCAATGCTGCTATCATTCTGGGCACTGGTAGGCTAACTGAAATGGTCTAGCATTTCAGTTATCTTTATGCTAACAGCTAGTGGATTGATAAAATGCTATTGTAATAGCTGTATTATTGTAATTAATAAATAATAATAATAAAGTTTTATTTCCCAAAGAGTACAGTAATTCAAGACATTATAAGCGTTGAGACCCAAACTAGGCGATTATTAGTTATTAGAATTGTATTTATAATAAAGGCATCGGCCCGAAAAAAAAATTGAAAGGTTTCCAATAAGAACAGACTGAATGCCACAACACAAGATTCTTCTAGTGTGGATTTCAGGGATCTGCAAAATAGTATGTCATCACAAACCACCGTTTTTTAAATTTCTTTTATTTAATGCCAGTTTTTTTAAAATTACTGTATTTTAAAGTTTTTATTAAAGTATTAACGGTTAATCTAATATCGTACTATACACTACACTAATATTAAAGAAAAAAACTTGTAACTGAAACTGATGTGAACTGAGTAGCCTCTTTGATTATTTTGCAATATATATTCAAATTTGCCAAATAATAATTTTTATTTGCATGTTGTATGCTAAGATAACTAAACCACATTTGGGCTGTATACTCAAAGGTTATATGCCATCTATGACTTAACAAATTAGATGTATTTTTACTTATTATACACATCTCAAACAATTATATCTGACGTGGTGTTAGGTATATACCTACTATTATTTCCTTATCGATTAAAGATAAATCCTAACAATAGCAATAGCAATAAATCCCAAAACAGCCACGGCGTAATTGTAAATATAATCAGGTCCTCAAAACTATTTTAACAATTCTATGATTTTTTTCTTTTTTTATATACAATATAGGTCTAGTTTGACACCGCTTTTGACCATCTTTTGGCGTTTGACCAATATCTCACTGATGGTCGGTGACGATGTGTCCGAAGATGTAATCACGCTAGACCTAGAAATTAAAAGTGTTGTAATTAAAGTCTTGTTTTATCAGGATCTATGATGTCGACCGCGTGTTGGTCTCTGGGCGGCATCTGCGTCGAATACAAACTTTGTACGGGCTTTCGATTCTTGACTGAAGTACCCGGCTGCAAAGACAAATTGAACGTTTGTTGCTTTACTTGGAACAATTTCAAAGTAAAGGACATGAGAGATAAGGGCATCCAAACACTCGCTTTGCCATGGAGCCAACATACTGAATTTGGTGGTCTCGGAGTTGTAGATATAAAGAAGGAAAAGAAGAAAAAGATACCCACAATGGCTAAAGTTGAAAAACGAAACAAGAAAACAGATGATCATGAAAGCCAACACGAAGAAAACAGTCTGCGACAACGTATTGATAGTGATGCAGAAACTTTAGCAGTAATAGTGAAATCAAATAAATAAACTTAAATTTACCACAAGCCTACTTTTAAAATTAACAATATAACTGCATCCTCTTGGAACCCTAAAAATTTTGGAAAATCAGACGGAAAAACAGTGTTATATTTTTAATTTATAAATAATTTTTGCAACATACCCTTTGTGTTATTTTAGGATGAAAACTACGATTTTAAAATTTTATCAAAATACGATTAAACTTTAAAGTGCTGAGTGCTGTTAAAGAATTAGCCCCCCGAGTGTATACAAATAATAACTGTATAACAAAAATGAAAGAACATATTCGGACGGTTAATAGAGTGATATAATAGTTTAAATGGCAAAGCGGCAGGACCGTATTCTTTGGTCGTTTCTCTACGTGATCGAATCGGTAATGTGGAGAGCGGATTAGCAAGTTGAAGTGGCAGTGTGTAGGGCACATAGCTCGAAGAACTGATGGCCGTTGGGGTCGAAAAGTTCTCGAATGGAGACCACGGACTGGCAAGCGCAGCATAGGACGGCCACCGACCAGGTGGACAGACGACCTGAGTAAGATCGCAGGCAACGGCTGGATGCGGGCCGTTCCCAACTGGTCCTTGTGGAAATCAATGGGGGAATCCTATATCCAGCAGTGGACGTGCTATAGCTGAGATGATGATGATTATGCTAATGAACCCTGTATGGTCACCTGCAAAGTACATATTTAGAATATTTTAAATCAAAACGCATCATTGTCCCACCCTTTCTGCATGTAAAGACCTGTGAGCATCTGTAATGTCATCGGCAATCAAATAAAACATAACCAACTTACAGTAGTCACAACGTTACTTTGTGTCTCAGAAATTATCTGCATATAAATGTACAGCACCCATTTTTGGGTCACTAGGGACTAGGCTTAATTGTCGTATCTGTCTCGCTAACTTGCTTTTTTTTAGTTTTTTTCATTGGAATAGGCAAGCATTTGGCCGTGGTGGTACCGGCCTAGAATAGTACTCCCCCATTCCTTCCCGCGCGTGCCGTAAGAGTCGGCTAAGGGATCACGTACCAGAAGGTGGGCAGCAGCGCCTTCTGAGGATTGGAAATCATACTGCGCTCGTCAACCCGCCTGCCAAGCGTGGCGAGTATTGGCAAATTTCCCCTATATGGGGGAGGCATATGTCCAACAGTGGACGCACATGGCTGAGAGAAGAAGGCAAGCATTTGACCACTATCTCACCTGATGTTAAGTGATGATGCGGTCTACGATCATGATATATCTCATAATGATGCTTATGGTTTTCGCATCTTCCTATCCTGCTTACTCTTCCCGAAGGTACCACAAACATACGCTGCGCGTACTTTAAGTATTGTTATTTTATTTCGCTTGATTGCTCTTTTTAAATTTTTTTATTTCATCACTATCCCAGTTAATGGTCTATAATGAAGTGATCGACGGTGTAGTCACGTTAAACATAGAATGTTTACTGGCTCTCAAGGACTGCTACCTGGACTCACTATGTGTTTTGTGATAGTTTTTCAAACTTGAAGGTTGTAGATAGCCAGGCATGTCCTGGAAAGTATACTACCACGCTGGGAATTTAATAACGGTGTTGTATTCACCGGAATCTGAAGCCGTTAGTGGAGATCGAACCAGCGTCTGTCAGTTTGACACTCCTACCGTAGACTATCATCGCCTCAAGATAACGCTCTGTTTAACTTATTGTCACAATATTCAAAGCAGAATTAGTGTATATATAATAGTCATATTTGTATGTAGGTCGAACCTGATCAGATATTGGCAATAACCACGCTAGCCTGCGTGATTTGAAAGTAAAACTTTATACCGAATAAATACTTACCTATTTTTCAAGGGCAATGTCATAAAACATTCCAAAGATTACGACCACTTTATCAATAAATCTTGGATTCGGTTAATTTAAAGTCTATCGTAAAACTGCTGCAGACTTTTTATTCCCCAGTCTCATGGCAATCGAACTTTTTACATGTTACTTTTATACCAAATTATTTTTATGGCAGTAGTTTTTACAAATGGAAAGGCACACAAATTGGAGGCGATGAAGCTGCCGAAATTGGAAAGGTATAAGGACGTATTTTTACCAGGGAATTCCGGAAAGCCAACATATGGTTAGTTTCTTGAGAAAATTTTGTTAAGCCACAATAGGACTGGGATATAGGTGTCAAGCTTGAACTCCGGCGTGGTAAGCCACGGGCCATTTTCAATAT
Source organism: Apeira syringaria (assembly GCA_934044485.1). Taxonomy (NCBI): domain Eukaryota; kingdom Metazoa; phylum Arthropoda; class Insecta; order Lepidoptera; family Geometridae; genus Apeira; species Apeira syringaria. The sequence continues at coordinate 3,416,722 of OW203662.1, forward strand.
AGTTCATAAGCACAAAAGTATTTCCACGCTTATACTCTGTAAAAATGTTGCATGTGACTTAGAAAAACGTTGATTAGTATTTTAGTTGGTGACTCGAAAACATGCAAATTTTCTGCTATTTCTATTGTTTTCATTGATTAGACAACCGCACAATTTAAGGGCCGAGATCAGACACTAATGCTTATATCAGATATGATTAATTAAGTATTTGCACTTATAACTACAATTTGCTGTTAGATTAACTCATGGCTAATGGCTGACTTAGGCCAAGTCAACTGGGCCATATCACTTGCCCGGTATTTCCAAGTCGATATCAGCCCACAAATCTACTCGTTGAAAAGACAATAAACGACAGTTGCCGAAGTGGTAATTCGTAGGGAGTGCTTGACATTTTGATGTATGTCAACTTTCCACTTTGAATAACGCCGCGTTCGAAATTAGAAGGAGCCATACCGAGAACTAGCAAGAAACTCGGGGCCATAATTTTCCGAGAACTAGCAAGGAAGTTGCGGCCGTAATATTTTGAGAACTAGCAAGAAATTCGGGGCCATCATTTTCTGAGAACTAGCAGGAAAGTTGTGGCCATTAATTTCCGAGAACTAGCAAGAAACTCAGGGCCATTATTTTCCGATAACTAGCAAGGAAGTTGCGGCCATAATATTCTGAGAACTAGCAGGAAACTCGTGGCCATAAATTTTCGAGAACTAGCAAGAAACTTAGGGCCATTATTTTCCGATAACTAGCAAGAAACTCAGGGCCATTATTTTTAAATAAGTTTTACAATGTTATCATAACAGTATATAATATTCACTATTATAAGTTATCTACACATTAAGTATTGTGACTCAGCAGAGGTGGAGCGTTCCAAGCATTTTGTCTTCTAAATGTTATTGCAAGTATTGAGAATAGTTTCACAATAGTGTAAATAGACATTTCCTTACTTTGTTAAATAAAGTGAAGTAATTAGCAATACAACGCGAGCTGCGAATGTGAATATAACAGCATGTTACAGCAGTTGCATTGTCTAACTAGATAAATTAAAAAAATATATTTCTAGCAAAATAAAAATAAAAATGGTATTCAGTCAGGTTATAGATATAGCAGATTTATATGTCAAACTTATTTGATTGGTCAAAGGACAGCCATGATACAATTTCATGCGCAAAACCAGTTGAAGGAGCGCTGCGAACTCTAAAGATCGAATTTCGTCGACTATAAAGCCGAAACTAACCCTTTGTATCATTTGTTACTCACGGAAGTCACTGTGATGTAATAAAATAATAATATGACGCAGTAAGAAGATTTCACGCTACAAAACTTAACCGGATACAAGAGACTTAGTGGAAATATAGTATACACTTAGACAGCGACAATAGTGTTAAAAACTGTATGAAGCTGTCTTGACAGAAAAAATATATTATGCAGTAGCAAATAACGACTGAAAAGAAGTTCACCCTTTATAAAAAGTGTTTGTAAAAATATTTATATTATTATTGGTATGTTTACCATTAATTACACAGTAGGCCTAGACAATGTAACATTCTACGAGCGGTAACGCTGAGAGAAACGTTCTGTAACGAATAAAAATAAAATAAAAATATTTTACCATTTAAATGCTACATTAAACTTGATAAATATATTCTTTATTTTATTTATTACTAAAATATATTATGGCTCTCGACTAAAACTTCGATCACATAACTCAAGGGCAAATATTTTTTTTATTTTATTTATTAACATTAACACAAGGTCTTCAGGTCCCAAACTAGGCAGAGCCTGTGCTATGGTAACCTGATGACTGATATATATACTTATATACATATACACACCCAGACACAGGTCAAACATACATGTTCATGCACACAAATGTTTGACCTGTCCGGGAATCGAACCCGGGACTAGCGGCTCAGAAGGCAGAGTGCTACCAACTGCGCCAACCGGCCAGTTGAAATCCTTCCACTATACGCAACGCTATCCAACGTCCAACTATTGTATTTGAGTCACTATACATTTTTTTTTCACTAAAACACCTGATTGGGTTTCCGAGCGAAATCAGAGGACGTTACTCATGCCTAAATTGAAATCCTTATAAGTGTAAAATCTTTAATCCTTTGTCCTTATCAATGTGTCTTGCTTCTTGTTTCTGATTAAAGTTTTAACTTACATTAATACATAATATTACATGATATAGCATTGCTTTTCTGCTACCAGAATTCAGTAGAAAAAGTTTAATGTAGTTTTAGACCATAGGGTATATAGGTATTATAGGTGATTATTATGGGTTTCTACTCAGTACTCAGAAATAAAATAATACCATTCATGAAGCGATGATACCTCAGCAAAGCGGGAGTATTGGCTGTCAAACTGATGGACGCTGGTTCGATCCCCAACAACAGCTTGAGCTTCCGGTGAAGATAACACCGTTATCAAATTCCCAGCATGGTGGTAGGGTATTTTCGAATACCCGCCTGGCTAGCTACCACCCTCAAGATTGAAAAACTGTCACCAAACACATAGTGTGTTCAGGCAGCAGTCCTTGAGAGCCAGTGAGCATTTTCGATCTAGCGTGATAACATTTTCGACCATATCGTCACTGACCATCTAGTTAAACGCTAGATCTATACAGTCTAAAATAAAGATTAGTTATCTACAGATCGATCGTTAACCTTTTTAAATTTGGAACTTTTTTTAGAGGCATATATTTCGCTGATAGAAAGGAATATGCTAACCTTAAAACTATTTTCCAGGAAAGGTAATTGAGGTTATATGTCTATAAATTTAGATATGATTTCAAAAATTTAACAGGATCTACAGGGTCGACTTGCTGGGCTCGAGGAGGGATATGCGTTGACGTGTCGTCATGTCCGGAACTGAAAATCAGCGCTGTGGCCGGATGTACTCGGGGATACAAAGTCTGCTGCATCATTAATAAACCTGGAACACCTACTGTAGGAAATCAACGTAGACTAGACAATACACCGCTTACCCTTAAAAATGAACTAAAGCGCTTTTGGGAAATAGCTAAGAGAAATTCAAAATTGGTTTAGTAGTTTATTAACTGCGAGGATTCAAATGTAAATAAAAACAATAATATGATTTTGACCTTTATACATGTCATATCGTTTTAACCTCTCCTCTGCCGTGGGTTGTTATTTTCGCGAAATTATATATCTTAACTGTAACAACCTTAAACAATACTGCGCGTCGCGTATTTTGATATAAATGAAGACATTTAATAAAACAAGTAAATGGCCAGTCAACACGAGAACCTCCATTAAAAGACTAAGATTTCAGCTCTACTTGGTCAACAAAATTTAAAGTAAGGTTGTAGCACGGAGCACGTGACACGGAACACAGAAGTCCTACGTAGAACTAATGTCGGTGCGATTGAATCGTTCATAATTCGGCGACAATTGCGATGGTACGGTTATATCTCTAGAATGCCTGATGTGAGAGTTGGAAAACGCAACCGTAAGCTGAGAGGCGGTGGCCAATTCTTGCGATATAAAATGTTCACAAAAAAAAAAATTGGTTGTCTGTAAAGTCGGTTTACGGACGATAGATTTACGTGATAACGACATAATCATGTATGACTTTGACTTTGACATTGACATTGACCATTGACCATTGACCATTGACCATTGACCATTGACCATTGACCATTGACCATTGACCATTGACGATTGACCATTGACCATTGACCATTGACCATTGACCATTGACCATTGACCATTGACCATTGACCATTGACCATTGACCATTGACCATTGACCATTGACCGTTACGCGGAACGTCACTATTTTTCATTTTGGCATTCATCAATTTATAAAACGTTATCACGCCAAAAACACATGAAAAATTGTAACATTGAGCCCTGTCCCTGACGATAAAAGCAATCATTGTTTAGCCATTTGCTGAGATTTTTTTTTTAAATAGGCAAAGGTATATCTGCGTAGAAAAAACTTACTTAGCTTTTTTAAGCAGTGAAGGGTACGCTGTTTAACGCAATTAATATTATTTCGAATTTCAATTAATATAGCATTACTTAACGCAGCTATATACAAGCACTTAGTTATATAAATATTGATAGAGATTTTCTTTTTACTAAACTAAACTAAAATAATGTAAAGTGAGAGGGTTCTTATTTTATTGCGGCTAGTTTTAGTTAGCACCAAATAAATGAAGACTTATTTTACTTAAAACTACCCGCTAATTAAATAAAAACATCTAATTTTAGTATTGTGTCCTGCTAATTTGGAATATATAGAAACCATTTTATAACCCACGATTTTACTTTAGCTGAACAAGGTAATCACTACCATTGAATCATAAACTGACAAATCACTATAAATCGATTTCACAACACAAAGCCTTTAACAAAGTAAAAACTACTCGGCTCCACGTTGATTTATTAATACGATTCGTATTGTACTCTTATTTCACCAGCACGATGTCAAAGTCTTAATTAATTAAAGCGTGCTGCTTTGAAGCCTGTACGTGCAATGCTGCTTTATTCATGCAGGCATCATGCATTCATCTGTGTATACCAATGATATTATATGTTTATATGAGGTAGATGTCGCACAAGCGCGCGGAAACTGAGGCGGCAAAATTAAGTCAATTGTAGATAGTAATTTTCATTATGACGCGTATTTCAAGCGCAAGTCTAAACATATAGCTATCTTATTCTATTTTATTTGTACCGTATTATCTGTCGCATTAAGCATGTTTATGTCGTAAAGGAACAAAATCTGAGCACCGTGCAGTATGAATATACGTCATCTTTAGTAAAACATCATCGGTGCATACCTATACTGAATACAGCCGTAACGTTTCAATACCTACTGTGCAGGAGTGATACAGTAATGGAATACGGCGAAATTTGAATGTCGAAAGTAATATCGTTCTTGTAAAATATTCACCGATTCCGCAAAGCAGGGAATGCTATCGACTTTTCCGGTAGTTGTTATGTATGAATAAGGCAGGTAGCTGACTTCTGTATACTACCTTTATTGGTTAGTATGTATACTACCATAATGAAAGCCAGTTTAGCAACAAACAAAACCACACACACGTCTTTTTACCGACTTCAAAAAAAGGAGGAGGTTCTCAATTCGACCCGTATGTTTCTTTTTTTAATGTTTTTTATCTCATTATTTTAAAAAATGTCTTCAGTTTTCTAGAATTATCTGTATAGTTAAATGTTTGTATTAGTTTGGGCGGTTCATTATTTTGACTGTGATGGAGGAAGAATTAAATATAGTAAAGTTGCATTAAAAGGGTAAAAAGAAAATAACCAAATATTCTTGTTGTTCTCTCGTCATAAAAAATACCTTTTATTTGTTTAATTAGCAACTTTACAGAAGTAAAGTGCCAATGAGCCTTCAATAGAATGAAAAGTAATTATTGAAGTTAACTTTGATTTGAATTCATTTCATTCCTCATTAAATCATTTAAGATTCCAAATGTGAACCCAGTAACGCACGATCTATATATATATTATTTTTTTAACACTCAAACCCCCGCACTAGGATTCCCTGTCTCGTGGGAGGCATGGACATACACAATTACAGCACACAAACATCCAAGACCCGGGACAGACACCTATACTCATCGCCTAAATGTTTGCCCCTGCCGGGATTCGAACCCAGGGTCTCCAGGGACCAAAAGTTATGCCACTGACGACTGAGCCACGGCGACCGTCCTATATAACTTAAGACTTGCATAAACGGGGTGCCAATACTCTTATTTAATAAGAGAAGCGATGCATAAATAATGTAATGGTAATTTAAATGTAATCTTACTTCATAGTTCATAGTTGTCCTTTACGACGTGTACAATAAGCATGAGAATCTCCTACTTTTTTATATGTAGACTCATATAGTTTTGTGTATACTGCTACTTGGAGTATGACTATTGATGGAAGAGTTAGAATACTTCCTACTAATATTATAAATGCGAGAGTTTGTGTGCATGTGTGTATTCATGTATGTGTGTATGTTTGTTACTTCTTCACGATCAAACGCCTTCACCGATTTCGATGTAATTTGGTATGGAGATAGTTTAAACCCTGCATTAATACATTGGCTACATTTATCTCGGAAAAAGTATAGTTCCCGTGGGATAATTGAGGTAGCGGGAAAACCGTAATCCACGCTGGTAAAACCGCGGGGCACTGCTATTCATAAATAAACTTGGTTGATTGCATTGTAGGTAACTGCATGTGTAGCCATTACAGTAATACTCAAAATAAAATAGCACAACTATAAAAAATTAAAATTTATTAACAAACTATAAGCAATGTGTTTAGTAGAACTGACACCCTTCGTGTCGGTAAATCTATAATTCAGCAATGGCAATGTACTAGTAGTTATTGAATGATGACATCAAGGACACCGACTCTCCTTTAAGCTATATAAGACTATCGCCACCACCCAGGTCTTAGTTGCGCATACATAATCAAACTAGTTGAAATTGTGTCAAGGAAAAAAGTTTTCAAATAGTTAATTGCGATAAAGCCCAAATTGGTACAGCACTTAATAATGATAGTCCTAGACTACTTTATATAGCTCGCAGAACTGATGGCCGTTGGGGTCGTAAGGTTCTTGAATGGAGACACCGGACCGGCAAGCGCAGCATAGGACGGTCCTCGACCAAGGGTCCTCTGCCTAAAAATATTGCTTTGATTATTGCTATAGCTATCGACTTTTTTTCTTCTTTTCAAACCTAAGAAAGCTTCAACAATCAATTATTTATAATTAACCTTGTTATAAAAGTGATTTATTAACAACTAATTCGTTTTTGAAGTTTTCTTAGGTTCGAAAAGACGGATAAAAAGTCGAAAGCTATAGCAATATTCAAACCTATATGTTTAGGCGGATGACCCCCAGATGGACAGACGACCTGACTAAGATTGCAGGCAAGGGTTGGATGTGGGCCGTTTCCAATCGGTCCTTATGGTGATCAAAGGAGAAGGTCTATTTCGTGTGCTAATAGACTATTGTTATGTGCTAAAACAGTTAATGATCGTTTGTCTATGTCTATGTTAATCTTGCTATTGTCTTATTTGGGAGCTTTCCTTGTGTCTACCGCTGCTTCCACTAGCGTTATTTTAAGGAGAGTTATAATCGTCATGCTTAGATATCATAACAAACTTAGGGCTGGTGTTCAAGTTTTTATAATTAAAAGGTTCTAAGTCCTGTATATAGTTATATTGAAATCTTATCAAATAGCATACGTACTGGAATGTAATAAATGCCTCGAGCTCAAACAGCTACTGTTGGATAATACGACCCCAAGATGTGCAATTACTTTGAATGTTTAGGTAGGTCCGACGTTAGTTTAGCTCAGTTGTGTTTGGGGTGGATACAATACGTTCGACAGAAGCTTGTTCAAGGAAAGCCAACCACAAACTGCGGTGAGGCACGCCGGCGGCAGTTTCATGTTTCGACTTATCAATGTCCTACTATATGCGGTTAATAGTTTGACGTTTCGACTTATGTGTGTTCTGTAGAGCGTAATTTCTTGCGTTCTAAATTTAAGTAGGCGCACATTCTTTACCAATCCATGTTTCAGTAAGTACTTATATAATTTTGTAATTTTTAGACTTTCGCGATTCGAACACATTATTATTAAATATAACGGGGCCAAACCAAGTTGCATTGGTCGTGGTCACGAGAAGACTTCTCGTGACCACGACCAATGCAACTTGGTCAAAACGTCGAGGTAAATAAATTACTAAATGTAATTTCTCGCGATTAAGCCCCGTTTGATTTAATAACTTATATAATTTTCCCTAGTACCTACCAACATTAGCTTATAGGTACTCTAGTATAAACTTGGTAAGAACAAGTTAGTACAACACTAAATGTAAGTTTATACTTAGTACGAAACGTTCGATCCGATAACTCCCTGTCCTGGCGACAGCTCAAGCCGAGGTCCGAACCTCAGTGGTGGCCTTGAGCTAGTCGCCTCGTCCTCTCCTAGTGGCACAGCGCCGTCAGCGCTAGCCTAACTAGGCGGTGCGCCTTCCGCGCCCGCACAAATACCGGGCTGAGCACCATCTGTGCTCGCCCCCCCTCCGGTGAAGCTGTAAATGCCGGTAGAGGCAAACAGCATTAGTCCGTTGGAAAAAAAAAAAAAAAAAAAAAAATTCGCGGCAACGTTAGCTGACGTATTTATAGGTGCTTAAATACCAAATAAGGCATAGGTACAATATACATCTATATGTATGTATTGCCGTGCGCTATCTCCACCATGATAATGTAGTTCTTGTATAATTATATGACTTCCTTATCCTTCAAAAATTTACTACGTAATTTCATGTTACCGACCGCCTCACTAATGCCATCCGGTTTTAAGACTGCCCGTGTTTACTCCTCACTACTAGAGTAATTCAAACTGGGTATAACTTCATAATTGACAATTATTTCACTTTTACATTATACACTATTATGTCTATTTAATAACTTATCTATCTACCTGTACTTGCTCTATTTTTTGAGCTGATTTACAGATGTAATACTCATCCATACTTCAAACAATCAAATTACATAGAATTAAGAGATTTGATATCTGCTCATCACGTTTTATGACTCAACTTTAGTTAATTTGAGATCTCTTGAGTTTTGAGTTTTAAAGCCCCACGGAAGATCGTCAGACATAAATTGAGGGATGTTAATTAGGAAGTACTTAGGAAAATAGCTTAGAAAGTTCTTTACGGAAGGTTTGTACGAGAATTGCATAATTATAGAATCATTGCTTTATCTATCTTTATTTATATATATCTATTGTTTTTATACTGAATAGATTTATTTATTTATTTACACCAGAATCAAAAAGAAAATAAGTAATCCTAAGTAATAAACTAACAAAACATTTGTGATAAACGATAAATAATTCAATAGCTAATATATACCTAGGATGGCCATTGGTAGCTGTACTAGGATTCCCTGTGTCACAGCTACTAAGGTACCAGCCTCTGAGCAAAAGAAAGAAATGAATTTATAATAAGATCTAGGGTTACAACTATCTCTCTTGATTGTCAGTGACGATATGTTCAAAGATGCTAAACCTAGAACACTTACTGGCTCTCAAGGCCTGAAAACACTATGTGTTTGGTGACATTTTGCAAACTTGAGGGTGGTTGCTAGCCACACGGATCCTTGAGAGTTACCCTTCCACCATGCCGGGAATTTCATAACAGTGTTACCTTCACCGGAAGCTCAAACCGTTGATGGGGATCGAACCAACGTCCGTCTGTCCGCCGACGCTCCCACTGCAGAGCTATCATCGCCTCAAAGTATACATATATTTATTTAACAAATGCATATATACGTACCTATTTGTCTTACATCCAAACACACGAACTGGGCATTTCATCGTATTATAATCGTTATACTACATGATTATCAATCACCGAAGACTATCTGACTGATGGTTTTATTGTAATGTATTTTTAGGCCAATAGTATGTATAATGTAAACACCAAGGCTTTCACGGCCGGCGTTGCATGTTGTATGTATTGCTTCCGCGCTGTTTGACTGTGGTCCAAGTGAAACTTTTGTTCCAGACGTTTCGTCGATCACTGCGCTCGACATCTTCAGTGGTTCAGGTCCGAGCGGCGACAAGAGCGTAGAACTCTCCTTCGCGGCGTCTTCTCTGTTACTGATGAGGTTTCTCTGTTACTGATAAGTTTCACTTAGACCACAGCCAAACAGCCCGAAAGCAATACATACAACAAGACGTATGTATAATGATGATGATGATGAGTATGTATAAATTGGCGCTTGTATGAATATTTATCTCATACCCAGGATAAGATTTGTATTTTTTTTTGTATTTTTTATATGGTACAACATTCACACAAGGTCTTCAGGTCCCAAATTAGGCAGAGCCTGTACTATGGTAACCTGATGACTGATATATATATACATACTTATAAATATATATACTTATATACATATACATACCCAGACACAGGTCAAACAGACATGTTCATACACACAAATGTTTGACCTGTCCGGCAATCGAACCCGGGACCAGCGGCTCAGAAGGCAGAGTGCTACCAACTGCGCCAACCGATCAGTCAGAGAAGACGGTCGGTGAAGAAGATGGGTCAAAACAATTTTTACATAATCTATTGTACATTTGTTTAATTTATTTACTGTATTACTAGAACTACACCTGTACAACAACAAGTATAATTTTAAGACTCTCAAGAGCTGAGATGCAAAAAAAAAAAACGTTTTTTAAAAACTGGCAACACTCCTGAGCTGCACTAAGTATTTACATTATTGTGTTTTAAATGATAACCAAAAATCATGATGATTTGTGTTTAATGAGATATTAATTACAATCCTAACATGTGGAAAGTTATTCTTTTGGATTTATTTTTCACTTTGGTGTAGTTTTTTGCAGTGTTTTACACATGGCTGTATTGTCTTAATAATTTATAGTAATCATGTTTTCTGTGCAACGTCCAGGGTCCAACAATTCATAAACAACGGAATAGTGATTCAAATATGTAATCATTAATAAACTTGGTATTCCGTAAATTGCATATTGATTGCATTGGAGGTAATTGTATGTCGATAGAAATTAGATCTGTGTCGCCATTACAATTATACTCGAATTAAAATACCAAAACTAACATAAAACACAATTAATTCACAATCTATGAGCAATGTGTTTAGTAGAATAGGTACCCAGGTATGACTTACGTATATATTATGATGAGAGCAAGCGATTAGAGTTATTTTATTTTAACGTGATGTAGCTTTTGGCTTCGTCTGAATCAAACGGAGTGCTAGATCTTTACCTCTATATTGATCTGAGAGAATTTGATTTCGATTCAAACTGCAACTGATTCTAACAACTCTCTCTCTGTCATTTCTGACAGCAACAATAATTTATTAAATTAAAGTAATGACATTGCCGCATGATTTCTTTACGATTGCATAACTCGAGGAACTTTAGACGAAAAAACGCCAAAAACTCAAACTGCGGAAAGGTTCCACCGATTTTCATGATTTTTTAATCGCATCGAAACCGAATTTGAAACAAAGTTTGCCACCTAAAACCCACACCCAAACACCTTTTTTTGAACATTTTTTTTTCGAATTTCTTTATTGTTATATTGTGTGTGTTGTATATGTATGTTTGATACTTCTTCACGCTCAAATGGCTACACTGATTTCGATGAAATTTAGTATAGATATAGCATATACCCTGGATTAACACATAGGCTTATTTTCATCATCACCATCATCACCGTTTTTCATCACCACGCGGGTACAACCACGGGGAGCAGCTATTAATAGATAATTAGGCACCAGTCAGCTTAAGTAGCAACCAATTCAAAGTTCAAATGGAAGTTCAAATACACTATATTTTGCTATTTGAACTTTCATCGGCTTTTGTTTCTTATACTATCAAACGCGCAATTCTCCTCCAAGGCCTTCCACATTTATACACGGACAAATATTAATGCGTCCAGGTATAAGCGACGCGATAAAAGCAACACAGTCACACAAAATACTGTCAATGAAATTGGAAGTATGTTAATTAGTTAGCTCTCCGAAAGCTCAGGCTCTAGTGGAGAGTTTCAGGGAGGTGCGATAACGGCACCGGAGCTCGAAGCACGTTCTCGATTTATAGCTGAAAAAAGTCCGAGCGATTGTGAACAGTTTCTCTTAGAAAGCTCTCGGATATAACGATACATTTTGCTGTACTTTAAAATATTAAGGTTGTGGATATATGGAGTACATTCAAGTGCTAGAAAATGTAGCCTTTATAGTTATAGGTTTCCAAATGTTTCTTATGATGAATGTGTAAGATCAATTACGAAAAATAGTTTTACAGTAAATGTATCTGTATCTGGATCCGATTTGTATCTTTTTTCATAATGTACAGATCTAAAATTTGATCACGACTGATCATCAGTCACGGTGTGATCGACGCTGTTATCACGCTTGATCTAGAATGCTTACTGGCTCTCAAGGACTGTTGCCTAAACACACTATCTATTTGGTCACATTTTTCTAACATGAGAGTGGTAAGAAAGTGTTCTACCACCATGCTGGGATTTTGATAACGTCGTAACTTTCACGGGAAACTCAAGCCAATGGTGGAAATCAAATCGGCGCCGGTCAAACTTGACAACCAACGCTCCCACCGCCAAGCTATGATCGCTTCAAAATCTAATCTTTAAGTGTCATAATTTACTACACAGAGTGAATTGATGACTCACTGTGCAGTTTGATGTTGTTCACCGATCTAGGTCAATAAGCAATGCACGTTGCGGTCATCCTTTGAATGGGCGACGGTCATCCGCCTAAAAATATTGCTCTGACTATTGCGATAGCTTTCGCCTTTATTTCCGTTTTTTCGAACCTAGGAAAGCTTCAACAATTGATTAATTGGTAATACATAAGTTTTTTAATTCGTTTATTAATAAATGATTAACTGTTTAAGCTCTCTTGGGTTCGAAAAGAATAAAAAATAAAGCAATAGTCAAAGCAATATTTTTAAGGCGCCTGACCCCTAGGCGTTAGTGTTATTCAATATTTAATATTCGACAGTGGAATTTATGGGTATTTTATATTCAAGTTTATATTAATACTCGCGTATATGGGCATATACGTGAACATTAATTATTTAATTTTTATAAGAATATTATTTGACTAGCCTGCACGATTCCACCAAGTTACATTGACATCCAATAATGATAAACCACTACGTGAACTATACTTTTTCTGAAATAAAAGTGTCCTATGTGTTCTAACCTATCTCCATACCAAATCTTATCGAAATCGGTACAGCCGTTTGAGCGTGGTGGAGTAACAGACGTGGTGAGAGAGGTACCGATTACGATGAAATTTGGTATGAAGATAGGTTAGACCCTGCAATTAAAGGTATAGACTACTTTTATCCCGGAAAAAGTATAGTTCCCATGGGTTAATTGAGGTAGCGGAAAAACCGTAATCCACGCGGGTGCAATCGCGGGGCGCTACTAGTCAGTTCATAGAACCTCCTAGTAATTAAATTATTGGGTGAAATTTTAATGAACCAACATAATGGATGACTTGAGCGGAAATTGCGGCAATTAATGTACTTTGTTAGCAGAACGATTTCAATTTTATGTTTTTGTAACTCACTAAGGTTGTCAAGGGGTATAATTAACAAAGTTCATAGGTATATTATTTTGTAATTGTATAGTCTAATGTCGCGTGTCACCGGCGGGTGCGGTGGGAGTGTCTCATGTACAATTCTTTTATAAATGTGAGTTTTGTTCCGAACCATTCAATTTCACTTAAATACTAGCGCCCCGTCCCGACTTTGTACGGTCACATGATTGAAGTTTTAGTAAAGATCTATACTTTTTTGACGTGATAACGTTTTATAAATTGATGAATGCCAAAATGAAAAATAGTAACGCGTAACCGCGTAACGGTCAATGGTCAATGGTCAATGGTCAATGGTCAATGGTCAATGGTCAATGGTCAATGGTCAATGGTCAATGGTCAATGGTCAATGGTCAATGGTCAATGGTCAATGGTCAATGGTCAATGGTCAATGGTCAATGGTCAATGGTCAATGGTCAATGGTCAATGGTCAATGGTCAATGGTCAATGGTCAATGGTCAATGGTCAATGGTCAATGGTCAATGGTCAATGGTCAATGGTCAATGGTCAATGGTCAATGGTCAATGGTCAATGGTCAATGGTTAATGGTCAATGGTCAATGTCAATTTCAATGTCAATGTCAATGTCAAAGTCAAAGTCATACATGATTATGTCGTTATCACGTAAATCTATCGTCGGTAAACCGACTTTACAGACAACCAATTATTTTTTTGAGCAAAAAATATAGCATATGTTACTCAGGGGTAATGCAGAATTGTAATGGTGAAAGAAATTTTGTAATCAGTGTTGTAGTTTTGAAAAGAATTTAAATAAGCGTTAAAATATGAGCTTTTTTTCATTCCAAACACTAGATCTTTACAGTATAAAAAACACACATGTAAAAGAGACATTTATTGTTTTTTGGTCATCTACAGCGCCTGCGCCGTGAGCGAGCATTTTTTTTAAATATCTATGTATTAAAAGGCTCAATTTTATGATTGATCAAACTGATCAATCATAAAATTGAGCGCGCGTTCGTGCGTGCGTGCTCGTAACACATTCATAATTTCTTCCTTTTTTATACTGTATAGGTCTAGCGTTTGACCACTATCTCACTTAATGGTCAGTGACGATGTGATCGAAGATGTTATCACGCTAGAATGCTCACTGGTATCAAGGACTGCTGCCTGAACACACTATGTGTTTGGCGACAGTTTTTCAAACTTGAGGGTATCAAATTCCCAGCATGGTGGTATGGTACTTTCGAATACACGCCTGGCTAGTTACCACCCTCAAGTTTGAAAAACTGTCACCGAACGCATAGTGTGTTCAGGCACAGTCCTTGAAAGCCAGTAAGCATACTAGGTCTAGCGTGATAACATCTTCTACCACATCATCACTGACCATCAAGTGGTCAATTTTAGCGTGGTTACATCTTCGACAACGTTACATCGTCCATGACCATCGAGTGACGTAATAGTCAAACTCTTTTAAGTATTGAAAAAATGAATTGAAACTAAACATGTAATCAATGGAGGTTTGGTCATACAGTAAATCAAGCACACCTTATATGTAAGCCTCTGAATAGCAAAATGTCTGGCGTCGGACTACGGGTAAAATAGTAAATTTTAGTAGCCAGCTAGACTGTCAAAACAAATTCTGTTTACGAAGCGAAATGGAATCAAAGAAAAAACACATAAAGGCTCAAAACAAAAAACCTGCCTCCTGATGATTTATGTGAGTTAAGGAACTCACCGCCTTAAACGAAACTTGCGACATTTCAATTACACTTGTCAGATAGCTTTCCCGTTATATATCGCCGTGACAATAAACGATTTAAGAGAAAATTCTTTTCTATAACTGCCCGTACCAGCGGTCAAATATATCATTCACTACCCTATAGTTGAACAATATATCTTGACATCATAAATAACAGGATTGATTTTCCCTTGCATCTCTCTCATTAATAGATAGGTTCATCCTTATCGCTATTTTGATACACAGAAACATTAGTTAAGCCTGTAAAAAAATACTTTACAACACTATGAAAGCCCTGCTTGCTTTTTACACTGCGTTTAGACAATGTCTTCCCCAAAATAAGCAGATATAACGCTTTAAGTTGAATAATTATGAATAGAAGTTAAAGGAGGATGGCAGAACTAGCCTTGCTCCCGAAAAACGAAATGACAACCCGTTCATGTATTCTTTATATATGAAAATATAGATTATATTTTTGTGGATTCCGTAAATAATTTGCATAATTTATAAAGGTGGGAATCAGAAGTACTTTTATTTTATTTATTTATGTGGTGTTTGTAGTTTTCGAACGCACCACTCTTTCTTCTAGGCTGCAAATGTATGGGAGTCTGCCATCCTCCTTTATTTATGCAAAATTTATTCATGAGCTTGGTATTCCCGAGTAACTACAATATGGTATTCTTCAAAAGGAGAGTTAACAGAGTCTTAAAAAGGATTGGCAACGTCTCGTAATGCCCAAGTATTACAGATATCCATAGGAGACGATGATTGCTTATCATCAGGCGGCCCGTCTGCTTGTTTGCCACCTATGAGCATGCGCAAAGATAACATGTAGATAGAATTTACATAAGTTTGAAATAAATATTATAAACGCGAAAGTTTGTATGGATGTTTGTTACTCAATCACGTTTGAACGGCATTACGGATTTGGATTAAATTTACTATACTGCAGAACCCGGAAAAACACTTAGGCCACTTTCATCATCTTCATCAATCATCACCACTCGGCTAAAACTGCAGGGCGCAGCTAGTATTCAATAATACCATCTCGGTTAACTTCGAGAAGTTATTTCAGTCTTTTGAGTGTTGAAGTTGGTTCCATTTTTGAATTTTTTTTTCACCCTTTTTAGTGACTTTTGTTACTCACGGGATCAATTTTCATTGTGTATGTTCACTGATTTCAGCCGCAATTGTAATGTCGTCCACATATACGTAACATTTTTCAGTTATTGGAGTGTAACTCAAAACCCGCTTCACCGATTTAAAAAAAAATTAAATGGATTACACATCCCACACGGGAAGCGCCAGCTTTCAATAAAAAAAAGTATCATCAAGTTCGGTTCACCAAGTCGAAAGTTCTGAGGTAACAAACATTTAAAAAACATGCTGGTAGGTTTGAGAACCTCCTTCTTTTTTAGAAAGTCGATAAAAACAATATTTAATTGACACTATCACACAAGATTGAACACAATTAAACAAAGTAAACAAAAAAATAATCAAACAAACAAGTAGATAAATGCGAAGGGTCAGTGTCAAATAAGATCCATCTTAGCATAATGAAAGAAAATAGATTTATTAAGTAATGGTAAAAAGGTAGTAGGTAAATGGTACCCGAGTCACTCGACGCTGCTTTTCAGATGAACCTTCTGCGTGGTAAGCGTTGAAAAACAATTTGGTAGCGTAGTAAATATAAGTACTTGCAATACAAGCATTATATTATACCTATGTAGATAGATGGACACTTTATTGTCACCCCACAATACAAAAATAACTTTACATCAGTAACAATAAAACAATAATATTATGTTGTATGTATTGCTTCCGAGCTGTTTGGCCGTGGTCTAAGTGAAACTTGTGTTCCAGACGTTTCGTCGATCACTGCGGTCGACATCTTCAGTGATTCAGGTCCGAGCGGCGACAAGAGCGTAGAACTCTCGCGGCGTCTTCTCTGTTACTGAAGTAAGATGCCTTGAAGACGCAGACGCCAGAGAAGATGTCTGGAACACAAGTTTTACTTAGACCACGGCCAAAGAGCCCGGAAGCAATACATACAACATGCAACGTCGGCCGTGAAAGCCTTAGAGTTTACAATAATATTATGATATAACAATGAAACCTATAGCTATACCTTTATATGTACATAGGTACATGTCTATTTATCTATCTAAGGTTAGTTATTTGCAATAAATCTAAGAGGCTATCGAGGTAAAGAATTTCTTTATCCATATCCATTTCCAATGTATACATATTTGATTGATTACATCCTACCTTATACCTATTGGTTGCGTATCGCTTTTCTGATTGTACTCTCAATTTATATTTAATATTGTTATCGGAAACTACAGTATGGGTGATTTTAAATTGAGTCGCATTATGGTAGATATTCCACCTATACGTACGAAGCATTTTGCGTCCACTTTCTTAATGCGTATTGCTAAGGAATGGTGGTATCTGATCTAATCGAATCGAATCCCGACACGGACACTACTTCGTACATCAAGTCACCAGTGAAAAGGTACCTTCAAAGCTTGAGTGCTACATAGACCACGTCATCACTTAACATCAGGTGAAACAGTGGTCAAACGTAAGCTAATCCTATTAATATTATAAACGCGAAAGTTTGTACGGGTGTTTGTTACTCTGTCACGCTCAAACGGCAAGATGAACGGAATTGGATGAAATTTGGCATGTAGATACTTTAGCTCGCGGAATAGCACATTTTTTTCATCATTATCATCATCATCATCAATCATCACCACGGGGGCAAAATCGCGGGGTGCATTATTCAATATAATAAAACCAATATTTTAGGGCGTTAAATAACACATTTTTTTTTGTTTCTAGCTATTTACACGGTAGAATAAACATTGATTTATCACTGAAATATCACATTTAATGCTTTTTACATTTATATGCTGTTTGTATACGATTGAAATATAACTGGTTGCATTCTAAACAGTTTATACGTCAATTCAATAATAAACTGTCGCATTTAGCTCATCCTATTCCAATAAACCATTAACGAAGCATTTTCTTCAAAACGTTCCTTCGCCGAAATTACAGCGGCTAGTGATTTATACCCAACACCGTAGTCAATAGGATCGAACGGGATTACCTATTCTCAAGCATTCAGGGGTCGTGTAATAAATTGTTCAATAGGCAGGTTAATTAGACATTTCTCCAAATGGTACCGCATAAATTGGAATAGCCTTTCACGTAAATGGTTCGAGGAAAACACTTCGCAGCAAAACAAATGAATTCTTAACAGGGTTAAGGCAATAGTGCTCGTAAAACAAGCACCTAGGAAGTAGGGAGCGCAAATTAGTGCTCAAAAAGCTCGTTTTCGGTTTTGCCCAAATATAAGCTTAAAATGAAATACTAATATTTGCACTAACAGTGCCTCAATTGGGGCCGCTTTGCATTTTCGCGCAGTCTTTAATTGAAATTAATTTAATTTGCGTGAATAATTTTGTGCTTCGGTTAGCTTTCACTTCACAAAATTGAATAGGAATGTACACTTGACGGTAACATTAAAGATCAAGATTGCGGAAATTGTAGAAGAAAAGTGCTAAGCCTTTCGACTCTGCAGCAGCGTTGAAACGTTTTCATTTGACCGGGCATTTAATGCGGACTAGTAGCGCCCTGCGGTTTCACCCGCATGGATTACAGTTTTCCTGCTACCTCAATTATCCCACGGGAACTATACTTTTCCCGGGATAAAAGTAGCTTATGTGTTAATCCAGGGCTTAAACTATCTCCATACCAATTGTAATTTTTAGACTTTTGCGATTCGAACACATTGTAATAAACCAATCGGGGCTTGATCGCGAGAAAAACATTTAGTAATTTATTTACCTCAATTTTGATCAAGTGGCATTGGTCGTGGTCACGAGACGACTGTCTTCTCGTAATATACATACGTACAATATACATACATACGTAACATACATAACAATAAATCAAGTCCCGATTGATTTATTAACAATATCTCCATACCAAATTTCATCGAAATCGGTGTAGCTATTTGAGCGTGAAGAAGTAACAAATATACAAATCAAATCAAATCAAATCAAAATAATTTATTTGCTTGAATATAGGTAAAGAAAGATCTTATGCTATATGTATACACACATAATAACAACACATACACTCATATACACATACACTCATATACACATACACACATTGACACATATACACATACACACAAACTTTCGCATTTATAATATTAGTAGGAATTAGGATTATACATTACGGCGGTAGAGAAGGGAAGTTTTGTTCGTGGTAGGAAATATTAGAAAGAGAGAGATGAGTTTTTCAGCTTTACGATGGAAGTTAGGAACGGAAGCTGATATAGAGAATGAACAAGCCGAGGCCCCGCGTTTCCGTCGGCCCCGCTTTGCATGCAAATGCTTTGAACACTAACAATACATTTCACTATTTGCATTGTAGCTAATTGCTTTTCCTTTCGACGCCGACCAAACAAACGGACCTATATTTCTTTGCGCTTGCGACACCTTATCGACTTTGCGTGAACTGGGGCGAGTTAGTTTCTTACGTTCTTTTATTTCACTTAGGTGGTTCTCGTTTCAAAATAAAACAGTGTGGAACTTCATTATACAAAGGAGCCATTTTGTTGATTAAGTTTATAGATATTAAATATTGTCTTCGTTTCTTATCAAGGGTAAGGCAGGTTTTTCACTGTTCCTTTTTTTGAGAAAAAGTTGCATGGCATTACTTTTCCCTTATTAAAAAACCTTATTTGCTTAAAAAATATATATAAAGATATAATTTCAAGTCACCATATTCAGAAAGGGATAGACATATGCGATTTGCATGAGTGAGATAAGGCAAACGCGGTGGTTTGAGAATGGGTACGAAACATTTGCAGCTATCTCGCTCTAGTCTGTGTGTGAATATCGTTGTTGTTGTTGATGATGCACATAATGTCGTGCTTTATGGGTGTAGCTATGTGGGGGTGCGGTTGCCTGTGGTTGTATCTAGTCCAGTTTTTATTTATGTATACCTATGTGATCAGGTCGTCTGTCCACCTGGTCCACCAGGTGGACAGACGACCTAAGATCGCAGGCAAGTGCGGGCCGCTTCCAACCGGTCCATGTGGAAATCAATGGGGGATGCCAATGTCCAGCAGTGGACGTCCTATGGCTGAGATGATGATGATGTGATCTCAGCGCGTACTATACCTGTCTAATAAAATATCAATTAAAATATATCGAACAACAAAACACCAAATTACCAGAAAAAGAAAACTTATTGGTGAAAGAATAGACTTTGTCAGAAATTCTAACAGCCTCACAGAGTGTACAATGCTTTGTAACAACGTTTTCGTATTGACACTGGCTTCAAGTTAGTACTTTATGAAACTACTCTAAAGTTAAATGAAGACAATCAAAGTTGTGACATAGAGACGTGAAGTTTTAACGTGTCTTTGTAACACCATTATATATTAATCTGAAGGTGGAATCTCGGAATGTTTGAACTTATATGGGCAATCGTCCTTTAATGTGCTCTTTCAAAGTTTCAAAATACATTATAGCTTGTGTTTATTTAGCAAAATAAACTTATGGTTTATGTTACTTATTTTAGTGTAGTTCTTGTTTCGTCGATATCAGCTACACACCCTTCGTTATCTTTGGTTCATTTAAGTTTTTAACCGACTTCAAAAAGGAAGGAGGTTCTCAATTCAACCCGTACATTTTTTTATTTTTTTTATGTTTTTTTTATACTGTATAGATCTAGAGTTTGACCACTATCTCACTTGATGGTCAGTGATGATGTGGTCACTGTTTGTCACCTTAGAACTTTCGACTGAGCAAATTGATTTGGATGATGTTTTTTTTATTTGAAAGCAGGTCGCATTTAAATTTCATGAAAATCAGACCGGCGCGGTGGTTTTTGAGCTACACAGTCACTATAATAACTGAAAAGCGGTTGCTTATACCTAGACGATATTATAGTAGCGGCTGAAGTTATCGGTGTAAATACCTAAACCCCAATGACAATTGATTCTATGAGTACAAAGATCACTGAAAAGAGTGAAAAACAAATTACCAAATAATTGAACCGTGTGAAATAACTTGTCGAACTCGGTACCATGAGCACAATATTTTGATATTTATTACTTTTGAACTATCATAGTTAAGTTTTTTATAGTTAATAAGTGTAGTAGCACTTTGATTATAACAAAATATGAGAGAGTCATCTAACTCGTAAAAAATGAGATTTTGGAGCTAGGCTCTTAATATGGTTTTGAACCGCGTGGTTGAAGGTTCATCTCGCACGGCAATGGGTACTGGGTTTGTTGATCTCGGGATCAATTATATAAGTATCGCTTTACAATTAATATAAGTAACATTCATCTATATAGGTATATATTATATTTTATTTAAGTAGCTTGCATGCACATAGCTCTGAACTGATGGCTGTTTTTTTAAATATTTTTTTTATTATTTATTTATTGAGATAAAAACGATTTTAAGTAAACTTACAGAACACACTACAGAATATTCAAATAAAATCATAGTCTCTCCCTCTGCTGGGGTTGAAAGGTTCACGAATGGAGACCACGGACTGGCAAGCGCATCATAGGAAGGCCATCGACAAAGTGGACAGACGACCTAACTAAAGATCCAGGGGTGCGGGGTGGATGAGGGCCGCTTCCATCGCGGTCCTTGTGGGAATTCTATGGATGTCCTGTGGTCGAGATGATGATGATGATGATGATGATGAAGTATCTCATATTTTTCTAAAAATAATACTTACGTAGTTGTTTTTAGTGCAAATTCTGGGATAAACATCGAAATAAACAAATCTCAACTAAATACTTAGCACTCCGTGTTATATTGTCAAAAATTTGAATTAAATAAGTTATTGGATGATCCAGGATGTCACATTTTTAAAATATTTGTATCCTCGGACACCCTTTCTCCGCCCCATAGCTTCAAACGGTGTAATACCGGAACTATTTCCGTGACATTTAATCCAAGCCGCAAACAGCCATTAAAAATAAATTTATGAAGGGTTTTTGTGGTTTTGTGAATGATGGATTTCGTGGAAAATTGAAAAATGTCTTCAAATGAACAGCTCATTTGTGTAAGGTTTTCTATGTATTTTCCCCAATCTTCGCGGTAATTTAACTCATACTGGCAGCACTTTGTAAAAACTTCGAGGGCTTGAGCTCGGGCGAGTGACAACGCCTCTTGGGTCTGCTATGAACAACAGACGCGTGCGGACGTAGTTTTGAGTGGAAGTATAAAATCTGTAATGCTAGCAAGAGATAAAATTCACTGTATTAATATTTGAGAGTTTTACTTCAGTCTACCGCTGCTGCCACTGGCGTTCTGTTAAGGAAAGTTTACACTTGTTACTTTATAATATTTAAAGCGGACTTGAGGTGAAACTTACGCATTGTCGATATCACTATCGACATAATCTAAAACTCACTGTTATAATAATTGGGAGTTTTACTTCAGTCTACCGCTGCTGCCACTGGCGTTCTGTTAAGGAAAGTTTACAATTGTCACTTTTTAATATTTAAAGGGGGCTTAAGGTGAAACTTACGCATTGTCGATATCACTATCGGCAATTGTTTCACCTTCATCAGGATCTTTAGTGCGGTGCTTTCGTCTTCATCGTGAGACGGGACGTTTCGACGAAAGCGCTGCACTCAGGCTTTTGAAAGCCAAAACAATTGTCGATCGCGATACCGACAACGCGTAAGCTTTATGTTAATCCTGTTTCAATTCAATACTCGCCGCTTGGCAGGTGGGTTGGCGTACGCAGTATGATTTATGACCCTCAGAAGGCGCTGCTGTCCACTTTCTAGTAAGTGAACCCTTTCGTTGATCGACGGCACCCACGGGAAGAGATAATTACGCAACATTGGTAGTTTTTATTTTGTATGTAATTCTCATTTATTCATCCTCTTTTGTTTCTTATAATATTGTGTCAGGTGTACAGAATAAATATATTATCTTCTTTTTATTATTCTACTTCTATATGTATTCTTATGTATAAAGAAAATCGTATAACTTTACTATTTTGCTTGATTTAATAACTATTGAAACTATGTACCTTTATTTAAGGGTTAACCTTCTAAAGCTCACTTGCCCAAGACATGATCATAAATTGAACAGTTTATGGCTCTTAAAACAATGTTACCTCTGTTATAAAGTTTAACTGCTTGTGTTACAAAGTTATGTGATCCTAATATAACGTTACACAGTTATGAGACACATAAGAGTTAAGTGCTCGTACTCGACATGCTTGTCGTTGAGAATACAATATTGTAGCGATCGTCTAATATTAATCTTAATTCATTCATCTCAGCCATTGGGTGTCCACTGTTGGACAAATGCCTCCCCCAATTGGGGGGAATTGCCAATACTCGCCACGCTTGGCAGGCGGGTTGGCGAGCGCAGTATGATTTCCGATGCTCAGAAGGCGCTGCTGCCCACCTTCTGGTACGTGGTCCTTTAGCCGACTCTTACGGCACCCGCGGGAAGAAATGGGGGAGTACTATTCTAGGCCGGTACCACCACGGCGCATAATATATATTAATCTTAATGATAATAAGTAATTAAAAATCTTTATATTTACGAAAATCCGTACTGGCTGACTGCTATTTAAATTCAAATAGTTTATTTCACGACATGCAATTAACACAGCTAGGGTAAAAGAGCTGGTTCCAACATTGATGTGTTGATAATGACAAGACGTTTAATAGACTTTAATCTTTTGAATGGAGTGGTTGAATAATCGCCACGCTGGTCAAGCCGTACCTCGGCCACATAATAAATAATAGTTGCCAGTGCCAATTCCTAGTAATGAGATCGCATAGATTTAAACATAATATGTCAAATGCATTCGCTAATGTAGTTTTGACATTGTGTGTAATAAAAATGGTTTCAAAAAAGTTAATATAACGTTCTAGATCTGAATCAGAATTGCGCATGTTTCATACCGTAGAGCGTAGGTAAAAATATAAAAATTTAAAAATCTATACTATTAGACTGGCGAAAAAATATAATAACACAAAGTGATAGGGTACTTTTCAGAAGTACCCTATTGGGAGTACCCAATGCAGTAGTCCTTATGTCTAACTTGATTCCTTAGATCAATTCGCCACGTACTATCATGTGGCAATAATATACTCATCATCTGTGTTCATTTTTTATAAGTCTGATGCTCCATCATTATTAATGATGGAGCGTCAGACTTATAAAAAATGAAAATCATATTTTATGCGTATACTCCTCCATACAGGGTGGGGCAAATTTTTGGCCCCTTCAGTGTAGCTTTTGCTACCTTTTCTTTTGCAGTTAGAAGGTTTTGTTCTTAGGAACCTTTATTTTATTTTGAAGAAAAATTTGTTGCCATTTTTAGTTTTTTGAAAATAAGTAAGGTTCGCCCAAAAAATGACATTTGTCAAAAAAAACAAGTTGGTTTTAATCGACTCTATTTCCAACCAGGAACACTTTTCCCAAAGTAACATACCGAATCAAATCGTAAGTTTTGGCAATAATTAAAAAAAAACATTCCCATACATTTTCTATGAAAAAACGAGTTGGCGAAAACAACAATGTCACTCATTCAATGGTTCTTAATTTAAATTCGTATGTAACTACTTTTTTAAGTTGGTAGGCTAATTTTAAAGGCTTCTACAAAAGAAAAGGTAGCTACCCTGAAGGGGCCAAAAATTTGCCCCACCCTGAATATGTACTTTTTTTATTTTGCTAGTACAAACAGCAGTTGACATAATTTGAAGATTTTTTTATATATTTATTTACTAGCTGATCTGCTTGCGGCTTCGCGCGCTATCATATGTTCGTATGTCCCATGTTTGATTGATTTCATTCTTCGACACAATATTTTGTGTGTCACAATAGCTCTCTGAGACCGTCTGTTGTTACATATTGCTATCTATCTAATTCCATATCAAATCTTGAGTGCATGTAAATCATATATTCAGAAAACATTTTAGGCTAACAATTAGATGGTGAATATATAAATTAATATGCTTACATTTTATAAAAAAGCTTGCTAAATTATGTAGCGTTTGTTTAAAGTCCTTATATACATATACCTCCATATTTTTTTTCAAATAATCTGCGTTAGTCAGGAGTTCTCTAACTACGTTTGTGTTATAAGCAATGTATAAGATTTTCTTCCATGATTCCAATTTCACGCTCATCGTCATTAATCTCAGAGATCGTCAAACTAATCTAATATAGATGGATAGAGAATTAAAAACTCAGTGAAACAGTGTCAAAATATTTTTTACGACCTTCCTTTACGACCTTAGAACCCAGAGATATCGATATATGTCATACTGTTGTCAAATCTACAAAGTTAAACATAGTTAAACGAGAGCTTGCATAAATTAAATGAATAAAACTTGAACAACTTGTCTTTAGTGTCACATAGGTTATAAAGATACGCTTCTAATTAATCCTTTGTTCGAATTAGAATGAGGTTACATTAAACCTCCTGTTTATGAGTACAGTTTGCGAAGGTTTATTTTATGAACGCTCGACCATCGACCCTCGACGAACCTATTCCACGTTAGTGTGATGAAGCATAAAGATCTTTGATTGACTTTATTCAATAAAGTTGTTTACATCGGACTTTATCACTTTCGTACTTCAAATTGTGCACTCACAAGATGCGCCCCGCAGATTTACCCGCGTGGACGACAGTATTCAAGCTACCTTCATTACTCCACAAGAACTATACTTTTTTTGAGATAAAAAATAGCCTATGTGTTATTTTAGGGTATAAGCTAATTTCACTCTAAATTTCATGCAAATCCGGTTAGCCGTTTCACCGTGAGGGAGTAACAAAGTTTTATGGTTTATTGAATTAACAACATGCTAGGCAGTACCTACGTTTAAATTAATTACTGGCTGCTATAACTTAGTTGGACAAAGCGACAGGACGGTAATCTGTAGTCGTGGGGTCAAGTCCCACTAGGCACCCAAATTTAGTACCGAGAGAGTACCCTACCACCATACTGGGAATTTGATAACGGTGTTACCTTCACCGAAAGCTTAAGCCATTGGGGATCGAACCAGCGTCCATCAGTTTGACAGCCAAGCTTCCCCTGCTGAGCTATCATCACTTCAAATTGCATTGTCTAAGAAAACGTATACTTACAGAAAAGTTAATTGCTTAAATTCCAAATATTTATGGGCCATGTTCTTACAAAAAACTTTTTTACACTTGGGAAGTTGTTGACAATATTTATATTAATTAGTTAAGGACGTAACAGGTGCCGATGGAATTACAGAGGCTTGCGGGTGTTTACAGGCAGGGAGGGCGGAACAAAGTTTAATGCGTGTTAATTTAAAATATTAATGAAATCTACTTAACAGATTACGTGCGGTCTCGAAAAGAAAATTTCTAATCACAGATTTAGACTTTTAAATTTTCTTCTTTGTCTGGTCGACACAGGGCAAGCCCCTTCTGGGCTTGCCCTTGCCCCGTCTGGCGTTCCTTGCACTGTGTGGTCCCCGGGGTGGTGCGGCCGTGCTCTTGGTCCCGGCACGGTCGCGAGGGGAAGGGTCATCCTCCCCCCCTGGAGGGGTCCGGAAACGGACAGCCGTGGTGGGGGCGCGGTATGCAAATGTACCCCGCGCTCCCTCCGTTCTAGCGGCAGGATGGACACCGTGGGTTTTAGTCGGTAGTGGACCCTGGCTGCTGTGGGTGCAGTTAGGGTTGGGGGCCATGAGGCCCCCCAGGGAGCGGTGATGCTCGAGCGAGCCCGACACACCCCGCCTACTTTCCCGGTAGGCGGAAGTGCGTAAATG
The DNA here is from genome assembly GCA_934044485.1 of Apeira syringaria. NCBI lineage: Eukaryota > Metazoa > Arthropoda > Insecta > Lepidoptera > Geometridae > Apeira > Apeira syringaria. Next base: position 3,443,432 of record OW203662.1, read on the forward strand.
CATTTTCCCCACGTAAAAAAAAAAAAAAAAAAAAAAAAGGGCAAGCCCCTTAATCATTACCGCGAGTTTTTTCATTATTATTTTGAAGGCAAAATAGGTTTGCTTGGAAATACTTTTTTTCTCATATATATATATACAAATGAAATTAGATTTTGTTAAATTAGAATTAAACTTCATGATTTTTTCTCACAAGTTGTATGTATTTAAGTTTATTGGACATGTAGAACTTTCAATAAAACTAGCTGAGAAGACTCAAATTTTTCTGTTTAGCAAATGGTAAACCCTTAAACTCTACGGATAGAGTTAAGATTTGATTAAATCGCTGTAAGCAACAAAGGCATTTAGACACATTCAGTGTGACACTAAAATCACAAGAATTGGAACAACAATGAATTGGAAAAAAAGTTATTTCACACTTTTGAGTGTTGAAGTCGGTTCCACTTTTGGTAAAAACATTTTTGCACCCTTTTCAGTGACATTTGCTACTCACGCGATCAATTGTTATTGTTTATGTGCATCGATGTCTTCAACCGCAACCATAATATATAATATCGTCGAGGTATATGAAGCACTTTTCAGTTTTTGGAGTGTAACTCAAAAACAGCTTGTTCGATTTTGATGAAATTTAAATGGGACTACCACGGGAGTATACACTATCAAACAAAAAAGAATCATCAATATCGTTTTATGAACAACGAAGTTATCCGCGAATATACATATACGGTCGCATTGTGTAACCTCCTTTTTTAAAGACGGTTAAAAATATGAAAAAAAGAGCTTTAGTGCTCATTGGTCAATGAGAAATTTAAAATTACATGCGTTATTCCAGGAACTTATTTGCTCTAAACACTTATTTACATACGCAATTTCCTACAAATAAGAAAAATTGCATCGTAAAGAGATGATTACATTATTACAACCACGACCAGACGGACGGCAATGCAACATCCATACATGGTGGATTGTCCTATTTGTCACACGAACCATTTTGTTTTCACGTCCATAAAGCGTACAGCTAGAGTGGAAGTCATTGCCTAAATCTGTATTGCTGCATAAATACAATCTGGTTGTCTTCAAATCACGAGTCTTCCTGGCAAGCGTGCTCCATCGCAGACCGCATCATCAATTAACACTAGGTGAGATAGTGGGCAAAGGCTCTCATGAGTAAAAGCATTTTTTGTATGGGACCAATGATTTATAATGGAATACCTAATTATTTAAAAGACCTCAACACAAATTTATTTAAACATAAACTTAAAAAAATATTACTAGCAAAATGTTATTATAGTGTAAGTGATTTTTTTGATGACAGGATTTTTTTTTTTAAAAAAGGCTTGGCTATTCTCAATAAATAAACATTCCAAACACACATATACTCGCAAACTATATAAGGTAGAATAAGTAATGTATAAAACAAATAGTACAAATAATAATCTCTCTATCCACCAACAATAACATTAAGGCGTTAATTTATGCTTGCCTGCTGGCTTTATACACAAAGCCCTTCCCCCTCAACTATAAGAACGCAAAATTGAAATTCTTCGGGTGTTTACCCTAAGGTAGACCCGTAAAGAAATTTATAGATTGTAAATAAATTAAAATTTTACGCAGGACAAAATTCCAGACGACTTTACGACAGAACGCTATTTAAGAAATCGCTGAAGTTTGCTGCGCAATATGGACAAAGGAATTTTACTTTAATTTAAAAAGTTAAGACAAGAGAGCTTTAAATTTTTTCAACTCGCCTTGTTTGCGAGTTGAAGATAAATAAACAAGTTTTAATCGTGTTTTCAATGCTATTTACGGATTTATTATCGAAAAAAAAAATTGGTTGTCTGTAAAGTCGGTATACGGGCGAAAGTTTTACGTGACAACGACTTTGAGTGCCTTTCACTTTTTATGTCTGTCTCTCTCGCTCTTAGGCGGGCTAACCATGCCCGAGTGGAAGGGACGCGTGCCTCTCACTCGCTCTCATTGTGAGCGCATAACGTGAGCGGAGCGTAACGCAGTTTCTTGAAGTATCACCCGGCAAACCAATTTATAAGACGTTGTCACGTCAAAAAAAACTGTTCAAATGTGACTTTCAACAGTGTTAGTATTTGAATGATTTCATATCAGAGGTCTATCTAGCGTCTGTGCACGCATTTTCTTGTATGAGAACGAATAAGAATCACAATTGTAACGCAGTTGTAAAACAACGTAAAACAATTGAACTCAAGACTAAATATCATAACATTTCGTTCAACTCTTAGTTCACAGCTGAATTAGTATAGTATACTGGCTTAGACTGAGACCCCAGAGGCTTTAGTCTACTACTCATTACGGGTATATATATGCTCGGCTCCCAAAGACAAATTTTGACAGATTTGGTATTCTACGCCTGCACCTTACTTCACTTATGGATGTGAATCTTGATCTCTCTTAAAACGCCACAAAGATATGTTTGAATACTGCCAAAGAACCATGGAAAGGAATATGATAAGCAAGACAGAATACTACTACTAAAGTAACTGATATATTTACAAAAATAGAGCGACTAAAATAGCGATGGACCGGGCATACAATGAGAAGCAGCCAAGAAAAGTAAAGTAAAATTGTCACTGACTGGTATCCCAGAGATGGAAAAAGAAGCAGAGGAAGACAAAACAAACGATGGAAGGACGAACTTAATTTAACCGCGGGGCTCAAATGGAGAAGAGTTCCAAAGACAGAACACAGTGAAAGCTGTTAGAGGATGCCTTTGCCAACAGACACACTGAACTAAGAGACATTCTATAAAGTAACAACACTACAAAACGAACGCAGGATATAGAGGCTATTTGGATTTGGGTTTTGGTATTCTCCTATTTTTAATTCGTCCATAATAAATCGATCTTTATTGAATACTAGATTTAACGACACAGCACGGCCTTTTCCGTAGTTTGTTAGCACATAATATATCAAATGCCTTACTAAATCGGCATAGATTTAATAGATTCAGGAACGCTATGAACTTGGCAGACTACAAATTTTTGACGTTGTCTTATTGGCGCCTGGCCTCGTACCGGAATGAATCTAAACATGAAATTCGATTAAATTAGGATGGATGGTACATGCAATACGTATGTTATTCAATTGTTTAAACGAAACCGATGCAAGCGTTATGATGAAAGTTTAATGGTACAGGTACTATGGTCAATATTATTTTTGTTACATATACACCGCGTTTTTAATGACAGTCTCTTAAGCATCAAGGTACGCGAGTAAATACCCTATTATCATGATATGAATATGAAATAGTTTAATATGATATAAATGAGCAGAGTTCACGACATTCATGCGACGTTTTCAACACATTTGCGAGAGAAAACAACATGTACTGCTTACCTCGATTAATTATTACATTAAAAGTGCTCTGTTTTTCAGCATTTAACATGCAGTGAAGTACTAATTTGACTTTGTAAGGATAATTCTATCACGTACATGTTGTAGCTTGATGTATGGCCCTAAAAGCGATGTAATAAGGCTCACCACGAGCAAGTGCGTTGACAATTATGTTACCGACATCAAAGACTCGAGCCTACAGGGTCGGAGATCAAATCAGGGGCCTTAGTATACTATTCAATATGGCAAAATGATCGGCTCACAATGAGCGATTTTGACAGCTTTGGTAATCCGCTATTTTTAATTCATACATATTGAATCAATCTTGATCTATTTCTAGATTCTGTGACGTAATACGTAATTTTTCGTAGTCTGTTGGCATCCAACTAGTCAATTTCGTACAAAACCGACATTAGCCAAGCATAGATTCAACATAGATTCAGGCCGCTGTGAATTTAGCAGACTATGGATTTTTGACGTTGTTTTATTGGTATCGAGTAGGCCTCTCATTGGACTGAGTATGAACATGAAATTAGTAGAATTGACACCCAGATCTTCCTTAATAGAGACTGATTTCTTAAGTGTAACGTGATTCCACCTTCGACCACATCATAAGTTACCATAAAGTATTGTCGTTGTTTTATTTGCGGGACATCCAATGATGGATTGCATTGTTAGTCGTGAGACTCTATACGAACAGAATATCCAAAGTTTCAGCTTTGTATATGATGTCGAAGTCACTTCAAGCATTGACTGGTTTTTACTGGATTCCGCTGACGAGCAGTTATAGCTGCAATAAAACGCGGGAAATGTTCAGAAAAAAAATCGCCCGAGCCCGGAGTGAAACCTCGATATCAACCATTCCGTTTTATGGTGCAGTACGTTTGCTTCGGTTCATTTACATTCTAGGCATCGTTACACCGCTAGGCTGGTCTTGGTTACAGAAGCCCAGCTCGTGTTTGATGCTGTTGTAGGTATAGATTTCTTTGATAGGTTTTATACGCCGATCATTACAAAGATACAACAACACGTTGTGCTGCTAGAGCCTATTGCTTGTCTAATCAAACACTTGGGGGCATGATTGTTTGTGAACACACAAAGGTATTATCTGAAGTGGTGATGGCTCAGCGATGTGGTCGTTGGCTGTCAAACTAAAACTGTTCGATCTCCACCAACGGCTTAAGATTCCTTGGGGCAAGGTTATTTGTGAACATACTAAGGATTTTTTTTAAGCGATGATGGCACAGCAGTATGGTTAAACAGAAACTGTTCGATCTCAACCAACGGCTTGAGTTTCTTAGAAGGTAATACCGCTCGCAAATACCCATCATGGTGGTAGTGTGGTTTCGAGAGCCTGCCTGCCTGATAGCTAGGCCCTCAAATCTGGTTGTTGGATGGGTTTAAACCATCACTACTGGAACGACTAACAATACAATGGACAAGCAGTCCCCGATAATTATTCAAGAGCTAAATGTCATAACTTGCTTGTATTAATTACCAGTGTATAGGACGGAGTGGGGTCGCCAGTCGCCTGTCATGCGTATGCATTACGCCTGCTCTATGATTTGGCTTCACTGTACAGTATTGGAATTTAACAGAGCGGCAATGGATTACGAGTACGTGCATTAATTGTATGTAAAAATAACTGTGTGGTAGTACAGATTAAGAGTATTTTATATTTGTATATTTTGTATTGTTAATATCGTTCTAGTGTGCATAAGTTTAACCTTGGATGGATAAATTAAGTAACTGTAATGCCCACCCAAAGGAAAGAAAATCAAGTAAATAAATATTTCTTCTGGCAGCGGTCCATGAGAGTCAGAAAACAATCTGAGTCTAGCGTAATTACATCTTCGACCACATCATCATTGACCATCAAGTGAGATAGTTATTAAACAGTAAATCTATAAAGCTTAAAAATCACAGTTCATGTATAACATAGATAATAGAGATCCTCACATGATTTTCAGAAAACTTTTTGGGTTCCGTACCTCAAAAGAAACCCTTAGGTATATGATCACTTTGCTGTCCGTCCGTCCGTCTTGTGACAACTGACAAGTTGGAATTAAAATGATAAACTTTTATGGGTATTTTTCATTGACCTAGAACTATAAAATTTGGCTAGTAGGTAATACCCGTCTTATTACCACAAGTTTATGGAAAAATCTTTATACAAAGAACGTTGGTTCAAATTTTTAATTGAGTTAAGCGTATCATTTGGTGTATCATTTGAAAAGGTTTCATTGGCACAAGTATTTAAAGATTTTTATGCTTGCTTGCTTGCCTTATAATATAAACTAACACATTTGTACAGAACCCTAGGTGCGCGAGTCCAACTCGCATTTGTCCGGTTTTTTTTGAAAAAATAAATTAGCGTTTACTACTGTCATACTCTCAACCAGCCCTTATGGAGATAAATAAGCTTATGGCCAGCAGTAGAAGTCTTATGGCTGACATAATTATGATGATGATGCATTAACAACCAAAAAAACACTCATTTTGGAAATTAAAACAAAATGTAAATCTTTTCTGTCAATTTTTCCACCACAATCAAAGTCTGACGAGTCACATAATTAAATGATATTATTTCTGATCAGAGAAGCTATTCGTGGCAGGCGAGAGGTTAAGCATTAAAGGAAATACAAATATTGTTTTGGGATTGTGTAGAGCTTATTTCATCGAATGTAGCAGTGTTGAAGTATTTTTTTACCGATACGGGTGTTTTTGCTTTGCCATTTCACTCTAGTCACCCTTAAAATTTATGACAATTCCTGTATGTTTGGTTGCCTGGAAGAAATCGCTTTAAGCGATAAGGCCGCCCTTTCTATCACTGTATTTATATTTGTTTGTTTGTTTTTTTTGTGTGTTTTTGAAATAGTGTGCAAATAAAGAGTTTTCTATCTATCTATCTAGTCCCGACGATCGCCGCGTCAACATGTCCAGAAGATCCCTCGTACAGAGGCGAATCATTTGTCGAAGAGATTTGGTTTGAGTAAGATTGCATGTGTTTATGTGCAATACATAACATTTGTTTCATGCAATTTATGCAAGACGGAGGCCGCTCTACGCTGCATCCTCGCCTGGAACTATTTCTCACGCGAATTTAATACTAAATCAAAGTAATATTATAAAGGCGAAAGTTTGTCGTTTCTCGTTTGTACGTTTGTTACTCTTTCATGCTGAAACGGCTTAAACGATTTACATGAAATTTGGAATGAAGATAGCTTATACTCCTGGAATAACACATTAACTACTTTTTGTCATGTAAAAAGTATAGTTTCAGTGTGATAATTGAGGTAGTGGACAACCGGCCATGCGGGTGAAACCGCGGAGCACAGCTGGTATTTGATTATATATATTTAATATCATTTGTCAACAGCTTTTTACTATGCCAAGAAAATACTTTATAGTATGGATACCACCGCATAAGGAAAGGGGTGGACAAGGTATTAGGGATCTTCGCCTGAACTGGAGCTAGTATATCCACTTCAAACCCAGAGTCTTCCACCGCTGTCGGCATGAGAAGTTGACATACCAACAAATCAACATTTTGCAATTAACGAAGCAATCTACATAAACAATATTGTCGCAACGTTTTGGCATGAAGACAACATTTAGGAAAGGTTACTGATGTATTTGTCTTATGTTTGGTTCTGTAATTTTTATTTTTCTTTGTATAGCTTGTCTTGTCTATCGTAACTTGTAACAACTAATGTTAACTTGTATTAGCTTAAACTTACTTTGTCTCATATCATCTTAACTCCATATACTATATAGTAACCTGCGGTCGACGATGTTGGTCCCCCAATTATCCTATTATTCATTAAGTTTTATTTTAAAGTATATTGTGAAACTGTTTGTCGGTCCTTGAAAATAAATTTTAAAAAAAAAGGTGTTACCCGATTGGCGTCCACTAAAAATAAATAGACAATCTTTGTGAACGGTGGCTATGGGTAGTTTTCATGGTTCTTTTATGCCATTTCCCTATAAATTGCTCCAATGGCCGACTCTGATTGAATTAGCCTCTACTTGTGGAGGCTAAGAGAATGCTCCTTGCACGATACGACTTTTCATTGTACCTACTTATTTACTACTACTATTATTGTTTTTAAATTTCCTTAACTAAAGTAGCCTCACACATCATCATCTTCACATATTGTAAAACTGTGCTCATCAAGGAAGAGCCTGCCTTTTGTACCACAGTTTTTAACTAACACAAAAGGCAGTGTACGTAAGATAAGTAGACATATTTACAGTTTTCAATAAAGATATTTGTATTTGTAAATTTGTATTTGTATTTCTCTAGAAGTAAGGTGGGTTCGTTAAATAAGTGTGAATAGAACATAATTCGTGTAAAATGTAAAAAAATGTGTAAAAACATTAGTAGTGAAGCCTGAATAGCTAGGTACCCTCTGAAAGCATTGCTGAATTATCTTCTTGAAACAATATTATAACATTAGTTCACATTTAAATTTATTTATTATCGGGTATAAATATTATTGTATAGGGTTAGTTACGGTTATAGGGTTAGAAAACATATATACTTATTACACATTATTATTATTACCTTAAAACAAAAAAAAAGAAAGAAGACCTAGAAAAAAAGATAAGTTATACAAAATTCGATGAGCTCCCGGTCCCCGCGGGCCCAATGTCTCGACCCCAAACGGCTTAAATATGTAACCACTACCTAGGTAACTAAACTATCTTCCATTTAATTTCATTGACTATTGGAGTCTAGACCTCTGTTTACTGGAGTCCAAGTGTTTCAATCGAGGCGCGTATATTAAATCAATAAATAAATTAATGAAATTATTAAAAAAATAAAATAATTCTTAATGCGTACTGCCGAGGAATGGAACTCGTTGCCCGAGTCTGTGTTTCCCGATATGTACAATCCTGGAGTCTTCAAGTCGCGAGTGAATAGGTACCTTCTAGATTTGCGTGCTAAATCCTAGACAACGTCATCACTTAACATCAGGTGAGACAGTTGTCAAACGCAAACTTATAATAGTAAAAAAAAAAAAAAAATTTAGTTTATTGTTACGTTCATTTATTGGCAAGTATACTACAGTACTGTAGATAGTAATAGTGAGTTAGTGTTCAAAGGTATATTTTATATTTTGAGTCTGTCTGTTTTGTATTAAAAAAAAAGTAACTTACATAACCTAAGAATTTATATTAATCCATCGCTGCCAAAAACAATATAAACTTCTATCAAAATAAAATTCTATCACACTCAAATCCCCGCACTAGAATCGCCTGCGTCGCAAGAGGCATGGACACACACATACACATTCAAGTCATACTACTAAATCAAACATACACTCATCGCCCAAATGTTTACTTTGATTCGAATAGAATCATAGAAAAAAAAGAGTTCGTCACAGAAGTCACTGTTCACTGAGCCACGGCGACTCTCAAATTAAATGAGACAGTGCTCGAAACTCCTAATTATTTATTTCATTACGACAAAGTTAATCGCTTACAAAAAATCTAAAAATACTCGAAGCCGATTTACAAATGCTAGGTATTAAAATAAAGTTACTTGAAAAGTAGCAAATGCAGGAACTTTACAATGCTGACATACTTACACAAAAAGCTCGTCAGTTACATAGCACGTTATGTCTGTCGCTTGATCAAAAGTTATGTTCATGATACGATGAAAAAAATATATACAGAGATGAAAACTTATGTCACGTGACAGACGGTTCGGAGTATATGTTTGTTCCATGTTCCAGCACAAGCCAAAATAAGCGTTATTACAATGTAACTAAGTTCAATATTAGTATCTTCTCTCTGAATCTGATATAGAATAACGAAAGTAAGCACATAAAACTTCTTTATCAATGTCTGAATGATCCCATAAAGGCTTTATCATTTGCTATCAATGAATTGGATTCGAAAAGATATTAATATTCTCACAATTAGAATTCATTTGGTAAAAGGTACCTATACTTACTTCAACGTCCACTGCTGGATATTTAGCATCCCCGTGTTTTTTTTTGGGGAGGGGGGAGAGCGGGAATATACTTCAGTGCTCTTTGGCAAACGCTTTCACACGATAATATATTGTATAATTATGTACAATGTACTACAACTATGCTCCATTTTATTCCCTTGATTCTAGTTTTCATTTACGTTCGGGATTACCCAGCGATTCTCAAAAAGTGCCATAAGATATTAATAAGTATTAAGATACAACTTCAGCTGGACCAAGGAGGTTCCAATGCAGTTTTTCTACAGTCTGTGGACGCGGCGCAACCCACATGCGCGACCAGCAAAACGATTTTAGCGCTAAACGTTTACAACTAAATGGAAACATATGCTGTGATTTTACGTAAATTTCATTATTTATTTTATGAGATTATATAAAGTAGTGTATGAAACTGCACATAATTTGGTCTTAAAACACTCGTGTACTTACACTCGTGTTTTAAAAACCCTTATATACAGGTTCATAAACTACTGCTTCGCTTGAATTCGTATTTCGCATTTCTTGTTTCGGCGCCCTTTGTTATGGTGCTTAGAGCAACCGCTCTTTTCCTTTTTCCTCTATCGATCTACTCTAGGACCACTGCAGCACTGGCAGCTGTCATTGAGAGTCAGTCAAACCTTCGCTCACATCGTCACTGATGATTAAATGAGATACTACTGTGACTGGCCGGTTGACGCAATTGGTAGCACTCTGCCTTCTGAGCCGCTGGTCCCGGGTTCGATTCCCGGACAGGTCAAACATTTGTGTGTATGAACATGTCTGTTTGACTTGTGTCTGGGTGTGTACATGTATATAAGTATATACATAAGTATGTATATAAGTATATATCAGTCATCAGGTTACCATAGTACAGGCTCTGCCTAGTTTGGGACCTGAAGACCTTGTGTGAATATTGTCCCATATTATTATTATTACTAGTTAAACTAACACTTTAAGTATAAAATGGCTTTCAACACGAAACAGTATGACATAATAAACTTCTTTCATAATAAACTTGGAGGAGCTGTGACAGAAACAAACAACACTTGTGTTTCCATAACCATAATCTGTGTCATCGTTTTTAAAAGCCTTAATCTTCATGCTTTAGCATTATCCTCTTTCATTAACCGTAAAATGGAAACACGGCGAATAAAGATTATTGTTCAAAAACGTGACCGTAACAACACAAAACTCGATTACGTTTCACACTTAGTGTAATTTTTTTCTAAATGTTTTATATGCATAGACATTTGTTCGTTTCGTTTTTGTCTTTGTCTGTAAAGTAAACTATGAGCAGCATTTTCGACCAGTAGACCTAGACAAAGTAATATTCGACGGTAACGCTGAAAGAAAACATTAAAATGTGGGTGGAACTATAAATGCATGATTAGACTTTACTGTTTTTTATTAATTTATCGTTTGACCAATATATTACTTGATAGTCTGTGACGATGTGATTGCAGATCAAATAATGTGATTATGTGCGAGTTTTTGAAGCTGGTCATAATATAAGGTGATTGAGGGTGATAGCTTATCAGGCGGATACAGAAAAGTACCCTTAGACCAAGCTGCGGATTTGGTAACGGTGTAACCTTCACCGGAAGCTCAAGACATTTATGGGGTTTGAACCAGTACCTAACATTTTGACAGCCAACGCTCCCACTGCTAGGCTATCATTATTCAAAAGCCATCCGTTGACTGCCCTCAGGCACACAAATCGCCCTAAAAGAGTCTGAAAATAATATTATGTTTCGTACAACAGAGAATAGATTACGTCGAATTGTGATTCGAATTTATTGATGATAGATACATTATTTCCTGGACCATCTTTTCTTATTCGTCTTACTAAAAAGAAACCAATCGGAATTGAAATATTAGACCACGACAGTAACAAATCTATAGGACAGTTTGAAAAATGACTACCGGAGAGAGGATCGAGTGGCTCGACAACAAAATATCAAACTGACTGTACTCAAAGGGTTATCCGCATTTACTTAGTATCTATGGGTTCATTCAGGCATCAACTGACTTTGAAGGCCAATTGAAATTAAATAATTTGTAAATCCTTTACCGTACGAGTATATACTGATTAATTTTAAGATTAAAATTTTTATTTTTTTTCACACTCAGACAGAAGTCATTTCATTAACCACTGCGCCACGGCGACAAGATAATTTTTTTTTTTAAATATAGTTTATAACGTACACTTTCATGGCATATGCCTAGTTGAATTAAGTCTAGCCTTAAGATATAAATTTGATATGGAGATTAAAGCGAAGGTTTTTCTTTATCCGTAGAATGATTCGAAATTTAATTTGTTTTATACGACTCTATATAACCGGGCATAATAAATATAATATACCCGTATAAACAGTATAAAATGGATACGATAACTATATTATTTTGCATATATAGAAGAATAATAAAAAATATTAAAAACATTTTGACCCATTCCATTTTAGACACAAGGTTCAAATTGTTGTAACATTTACACGGTCTTAACGTGACGTGTGCTTTCACGTTAATTCCGTATAAACATTAAGTTAACGAGCGTTACATTAATATTTTAAATGCGAAAGTTTGTGTGTATGTGTGTTTTTTACCTTTTTACTCTTTGGTTTGATAGATTTAAATCGAATTCTGAACCTTATATTCTGGATTAAAATAGAGACACCTTTTATCCTTTATTCACAAATCTTCTGGGATACAACATAAACCTAATAATATTATAAATGTAACAGTAACTCTGTCTGTCTGTTACGTTTTCATCCCTAAACCAATGAACCACTTTTGATAGATGGGACCTTGGAGAAGTCTACTTTTTGCCCTGGCAGAATTACAGTTCCAGTTGGAAAACTGAGGTAGCGGGAAAATCGTAGACCACCCGGGAATAGCCACAGGGTGCAGCTAGGCTTAGAAATAAATGGGTCAAACTGCAGTCAGAGAAAATGGTTCCCTCTCTAAATCTACTTCCAATGTATAAACAACCTCCCTCTGAAATAATGATAACGATATATCATTTAGTCGTGAATGTACCAAGACACCAGTGAGCGATATCCGAGACATGTCACTGCCTCATACTCGATATATTACTACCCTACGTCGATACCTTGACTGATTGATCACCTCATACTTAACTGGCTTACTCTCCAATTTCGAGAGGATATGACCACGTTAGATGACAACGGCTTTACGAGAGCTAATCATAAATCTCCTCCATTCTTCTATAATGTAATGTATAATGTAAAATACCCCATAAATAGCTTCGTGGGGCTTCACGCATTATCTTATAGTAATGTAATTATTGTGGATAATGTTTTCTTAAAAAGTTGAAGAGGACTTTATGTAATCCCTTGACAAAAGGATAAATAATTAAAGTCTTTCATTTGTTTTGTATTTTTATACACATGTACAGTACGCGCCCCAAAATCTGGAAAACATTTAAGATGGCACAAAGATTGTGAAATATTATAAAAGCGAAAGTTCTTTTGTCTGTTTGTCGTTTGTATGTTTGTTACTCCTTCACGCTGAAACGGCTGGACGGATTCGCATGAAATTTGGAATGAAGATACACACACGCTTACACACTGAAATAACTCATAGGCTACGTTTTATCCTGAAAATATTAACTGTTCCCGTGGGATGACGGGAAGACACAAAAAGTCACCAGCACGTACCATTTCACAGCGAGTAAAACCGCAGGGCGCAGCTAACATTTTTAATAGTTTCTAATAATTCTATAAAAATGTACAGTTCTCGTGGGATAACTGCGATAACGGGGATACAATATTCCCCGCGGGTAAATCCGCAAACCACAATAAGTGGTCAAATAAATGAAAATCGCACATTATAATGTCTATATTATAATGTCGTATTTTAAGTCTTTATGATACAATAACGATAATATAATAGCAGTATAATACCTACCCCATAATTTAAACAAATCGACTCATTAATTGAACTCCATTTCCTCTCATCGATCACCGCCAGTGTGCCAGCTACGAATCATTAGCTTTTAATTTGAACGACGTTACTTCGCCGTCGCTTAGCATACAGTTCTTTCATACCATTCTCTAGAAATACTTATTGAGCCGTTCTAGACAGATATTGTGAGAAAATAGCATTTTTAGAAGGAGCTGGAATGCTGTAAGGTCTCTTTCCTTTGTGACCAGTTATCCGATCGTTTCCGAAAGCACTTCCACTTTCCCGACGCCAATATTAAACCGAGCCCCGCACACTGGCGGCGATTGATATCGATGAATGGCAACAATTGTTCCCCGGATACAATAGACGAGCAAACTATTGTTAACGTTATTACCAATGTTCCTATACGTGGATGTTACACTGTGAAATCTGAAACATAACTTCAAGTTCTCCCGGTTTGGTGTGAGCAATTTTTAAAAGCTGTTTATTTTCTCTCGCGACCCGTCCGTTGTCAGAGTTGAAGTTAAATCACAAAAGAAAATTACATTTTACTAAACTATTTCAGTGGTAATTGTCTATTTGCATTGCTCTATAGTGTATATTGTTTGTTGCAGGAGAGACGATGGAAAATGAGAGAGAAGCCGAACAATGACACCATGTCCCCGCCGCGAGCGATGACCCCGCAGGGCGCCGGGGGTCGCGCGGGACCCGCGGCGCGGGCGGCGGGGTCCGCCCCACACGCGCCCCTCGACACATCGATGCCCTATATTATAGAAAAAATCACGCTTATTAGGCTATGTCTACAATATCTAGGAATATGGAACGCCCACGTATCAGTCCCGGGAACGCGAGTGAACATTAGTTTTTCAAAGCGTCCGCTAGTCAAATTAAAAGCCGTGTACAGTGTTGTTGGCTTTCGAACTAGGACATTGTGTTGTGATGTTAAATCGTTGTTAGTGAAGACTATAGTGCAATTATTTGTTTTTGGTGCGTGTGTGTGCCGGCGTGCGGGCGAGCGGCGTGCGCAAGCGCTGTTGTTAGTGTGGCTCTGTGGTTGTGGATACAGCGAAGGTGCGAGAGACAACGACCTGCACATCGGAGGCATATTCCCGATGGAGGGGGAAGGCGGTTGGCAGGGAGGCCAGGCGTGCATGCCAGCCGCGGAGCTAGCGCTCAAGCATGTCAACAATCACAGCGATCTCTTATCCGGGTTCAAATTGAGACTTCATAGTAATGACAGCAAGGTAAGTGCTACTCTTTGGTCTTTACATACGCTGACATTTTTAACAGACCGATTTTGATGATTCCTTTTTTATTTGAAATATATAAAGTATATAAGAAATCGATGAACATACACAATTGATCCCGTGAGTAGCAAAGGTCACTAGGAAGGGAGAAAAATGGAACCGACTTCAATACTCAAAAGTCGGAAATAACTTGTCGAAATTGGTACTATGAGCACAATATTTGGATAATAGTAAATTTTGAACTACCATGGTACCGACAAGTTATATCATACTTTTGAGTTATAAAGTTAGTTCCATTTCTTGGTAAAAAATTGTTATACAACCAAGTCAGGGGCTTTATGTTAAGCATTACACATGCCTTCTATGTGTGTGTAAGGAATATCTTGATTCAGCGTCGCAAATATAATAAATAATTGAATAACTCATGTTTCGTCCGTATACACTAGCATTACTCTGTGTCACAGTTGTACTAGGTAAAAGACATTTCTTCTTATTCTTGTTGGGAGTGATAAGTCCTGACGTCGTTCCATAGGTGACTGATTCCACGGAAATCTGTCACTTTGACTGCAAGTTCTTTTAGGCATTGGAGTTGATCGCCTTATTACTTTTGTTGCTTCGTACTGTAGAAGAACATGCTCTATAGTTATATAGTATAAGGTTGCAATGGCCTGTAATGAGACCTTAGTGCTGAGTTCAATTGTTTCACACTTCCATACTGCGGCAGTGGTAAATAGGTGATTTATGTATAAGTATATCTATTTAATGTAAGTATTGTACTTTATGCAGCAACAACGCAAACAACGAAACCCGGATAAAACCCACAATTACAACAAAATCAAATTGTCAAAATATTTGATGACTTGTCGAAGTCGGTACCATGCGTACAATATTTTGATAAAAGTTACTTTTGAACTGTCATAGTGCCGACATCAACAAGTTATTGCACACTTTTGAGTGTTGAAGTCGGTTCCATTTTTTGGTATATTTTTTTTCTTATTTTCAGTGACCTTTGCTACTCACGGGATCAATGGTCATTGTTGAAGAATTGGGGAATAAATCGGTCAACATAGACAAAAAATATATAAAGTTGAATATATAATCTCATTCATTTTTGAAGTCGGTTAACAATCAAAAAATCTTCTTCACGTACTTGTTACCACAATAAATGATAAATTCTTGTTTCACTTTCACCTGAGCCCCACTGTTTCAACCGCGTGGGCTTTCAAAGGGGAACAAATTCGTCATACATCATTTTTACGTAACTTTAATCATTTACGCAGCTCACATATAGCCATTAAAAATAAAGCTCTCAAAACGAATATTTTTTTCCTGATTTTGCAACATTTTTCATATATGCTTTGCTCTTATTGGATTTAGCGTGATGTTATATAATATACCCTATAGCCTTCCTCGATAATTGATCTATTCAACGCAACAATAATTTTTCAATAGCTTCTCCTCAGATTAGCGCTTTCCACCAAATTAACTCTTCAGATTTATAATATTCTTCTTTTTCTTGTCCTTATCCCACTCTTCCATTATCTTCTATGATTAGTCATCTCAGTGCTCATGTACCTTTCATAAACATATTATCATTCTTCTCAGAGTCTATCCACACCTTCTTCGTCCTTCCTTTACCTCTATATTCATCCACATTCATACTTCATAGTATTAGCCTCACTTTCAGGTGTATATTGGTAGCTTGGAAATTTTGGCGTATTACATTTTCGCGGTAATAGAAAAAATAAATCAAATACAAAAGAATTTGTTCTTGAAATCTGGCCTGAAATTAGGAAACAGTTACTTATTATTTCATTTTCCTACAAGATTAATCTACGCCTACCACCCAAGTCCAGAGAATGTTTAATAATAATAAATACAACGAGTTGCCTGTTCTATTATTGAAATATTATTTTCGTCGATTCCACTTCTTCTTACTCCGTATTAGGCGGAAAATATTACATTGATCGGTTTACATTTTATGAGAAAGGCTTTATTAAAGAACTACTTAATTAAAGAATATACAATAATACCTCTTTGAAAACTTTAAAGTGTTCAAAGAGGTATTATTGTATTTTTGAGGCTGATAAATATCTTTAAAATTAAACTTAAAGATATTATTTATCAGCCTCATAGCCCTTTCACGATTGCTTGGAAATTGTAAAAAAGTACTACGTCAATGTACAGAGTAATAAGTTAGTAATTATTTTTGCCAGTGTTGCCAACGAACATAAATATTATTTGGTGTTATTTTTACCCCTTAAGGAGATACATTTTTAGTTAACATTAGCGAATCTATGTGTCGCAATAATTAATGAAAAGGGTCTTAGTTATTAACAAAAAGGCCTGTTTACCTGATATGCTGTAAGCATTGCCTATGTTTAAAAGGATATTTGGCATAATAATATCTTTTGTTATAGATCAATCTTCTGCAATCATAAATTTCTAGCAATTTGGTTTTACAAATATCTAATTTGTAAAACCAAATTGCTAGAAATGTATGATTGCATTTTAGTATATTTATATCTCACGTCAGGCCCTGGCAGAACTAGCTGCAAAAGAAATTATATAAGTGAAGTATCGCTGTTTTGTATGCCATAGAAAGGTGAATGTGAATGAAAGGTGTAGGTACTTACATCTAAATACATGAACAATTTTATAAGCACATATTTATAACCATACATGGTTATTAACAGTAGAAAAGGGGCGTATCGTAAACGGGTTTTTTATACTAAACTATTACAAGCCTCATAATTAGGTGATACAATTGAAAATTGGTCTGTCCGATCTAAAGGTGTGTTTGAGTTGGTAATTTACCGTTTTCGGCTGTTTCCAACTGAAAACGCGTTCAATTTAGGAATGTGGCATTTGTGGCAAAGACGAGTTTTCCCAAATCAAACGACACAAAACGTGATTTACACGAGCTGTCAAATACGACGATTGATTTAATATTATTGACCTATAAATGTTTCAATACCTGTAATACTATTATAAAACATAACGAGACTTCGATTTTCGTAACGAAAGTAGAGAGGAAATATTATTTTTCAATGTTTACAGTTGTCAAACGCAAATTTATAATATGTAAAATAAAAAAAAATTACCTACATTTGCTGTAGCTGTCGAGAGCCCTGAGTTGTCAAACAACAATCACAAAAGGCCCTTCCTCACAGGTGCGTCAATAATGACAGTTCACAGTGGCCTTTTTAAAAGTTTTCGTAAATCTCAGACGGTGAATAAAGACACAGCGACCCCTATACCAAAGCGAACGCAAAGCGTGAGCGCTTTTGGCGTTTTAACCGACTTTAAAAAGAGGAGGAGGTTCTCAATTTGACTAATATTTTTTTTATGCTTGTTACTTCAGAACTTTCCACTGCGTCAACTATTGAATTATTCAATTATTATTTATTTACTTAAGTTTTTTTTTTTTTTGTAAATCTGGTACTTCCCGTGTCGTCCCATTTAAATTTCATCGAAATCGCTCAAGCCGTTTTTGAGCTCACACTCCGATAACGGAGAAGTGTTACGTCTACTTAGACGACATTCTGAATGCGGGTGTAGAAATAAGCGCACATACACAATGTCAATTTGCATTCAATGAAATTAGTTTGGACAAAGTACCAAAGAGAATGCATAAGAATTGTTCATTATGTGTAAGCAATATAGATACACTAGTAGCGCCCCGCGGTTTCACCCGCGTGGATTACGGTTTTCCAGCTACAGCAATTGATCCCGTGAGTAGCAAGGGTCACTGAGGGTGAGGGGGGAAGGTTGAAAAAAAATATACCATTTGGCTGCTAGTGGGACTTGAACCCATAACTACAGAATACCGTCCTGTCGCTTGGTCCAACTAAGCGATAGCAGCTAGTACCACTAGCATCCGAATTCTCCCTTCGGTTAACCTCTGAGGGGATGTTGTTCTTGGCGCCATCTATCTTTACTTGTATGAAATTTTTTAATAGGACTGATAGACCAACATTACAGTTGATATTGTATCAAACGAAGGCACTATACCCTTTTTTTTTTTTTTTTTTTTTTTTTTTCTCAGCTATGTGCGTCCACTGTTGGACGTATGCCTCCCCCATATAGGGGGGATTTGCCAATACTCGCCACGCTTGGCAGGCGGGTTGGCGAGCGCAGTATGATTTCCGATCCTCAGAAGGCGCTGCTGCCCACCTCCTGGTACGTTATCCCTTAGCCGACTCTTACGGCACCCGCGGGATGAGATGGGGGAGTACTATTCTAGGCCGTTACCACCACGGCCAACCCTTATACCCTTAACCTAAGAGTTTTATGCTTTATTGCATTAACGACATGCTCCTGACTTCAAGTCCCAGTAGGAGCCGAATTTTTCCTTTAAATAATTTGAACGTAAATACAATTATTTTTGAAAGTCGTTGGCTCTGACGAACATTTATCTAACATCAGTTGGCACTACCGCATTTAGTCTGACAAGGACGACGACGGTCGGCAAGCGGTAACCCCGCTCATAAATCCAAATGAACTAAAATCATAGGCTTATAACATTGCAACCGAGAGGGTGAGTCTGGCGTTCTATTCAATTATCGACAATTTATGAATGCTCCCGGGAATCTTATTCGATAGAATTCCCCCACCGGTTCAAGGTGATCCCATTTTATCGATTCGCACCTATTGACGAATTGAGGAATCCCATTTTATCTTCTTATATTGATAACGCGCGTATTACCGGCGGAAATTCTGAACTGATGTCGTAATAGCGGAAGAATTTATGAGGCTTTTGTAATAACAGTGTTAGTTAAAGCAAAAATATTGAGGTCGAATGTCATAAGAACGTTGGTTAAATTATGGAAATTCTCATATGACACTAAGTGTAGGATTCCTTAAATTGAGAGTTAACAGATTCTTAAAAAGGATGGGCAACGTATCGCATACCCCCAGTGTTTCAGATATTGATAGGCGACCATGTTCCCATACCATCAGGCAGCCCGTCTATTTGCCATCGATAACATAAATTATAAACTTCTATATAATCCACATATATAAACTCTATTTTATACCTTTTTATGCTTTAAAAAACATTTAACGAAATGAGTACTTAACAAGTAGTACTCAAAATATAAAAAAAATTATAAAGCCCATTATCATTTCGTATCACATTCCATATATTTATGTGACACGTAATATCGCATCATACATTTTTGACAAGACGATATGAATGCATTAGTAGTATTCTTGTTGAAAGGATAGAGTAATCTTTAGTACCTATTAGATTTAGTAATAGAGTAATATTGAGTGGCTAAACAGCTTAAGTTTAGTAATAGAGTAATCTTGAGCGTCTTAACAGCTTAAGTTAAGTACCTAATAGAGTAATCTTGAGCTTCTTAACAGGCTAAGTTTAGTAATAGAGTAATATTGAGCAGCTTAACAGCTTAAGTTAAGTAATAGAGTAATATTGAACGGCTTAACAACTTAAGTTTAGTAATAGAGTAATCTTGAGCGTCATAACAACTTAAGTTTAGTAATAGTTTAGTAATATAATTAGTCCACCTTGTCGATGGCCGTCCTATGCTGCGCTTGCTAGTCCATGGTCTCTATTCGAGAACCTTTCGACCCCAACGGCCATCGGTTCTTCGAGCTATGTCAGTGACTTTTGTTCTTCTATGGAACTCCTCATTTCTGATTCGATCGCGTAGGGAAACCCCAATAGCCCTCTGCATGGCTCGTTGTTCGATTTTGAGCCTGCTCACAGGGCCCATAGTCAGAGACCACGTTTCGGTTCCGTAAGTAAGTAACTGGTTTTGGAGAATGTTCTTACTTGTCTTATTTTTACATGCTACTGCTACTTTCTGAAACAAATGTGTAAAAAAACCCACATTTATAATGTACACGATTTAACGAAATATTAATATTTTGGTCTCTCCACAAAAGCCATCATAATTCCTTGGTTCTTAAACTCTCTATGTCCTTACGGTAAAGTAATTTATTCGGTGAATGTTACTTCTTTATTGTTGGGCTTAATACATTTGTAAATATTGACAATTTCGATTCGATCTTATGTGAAAACGTGACAAGACAAAAATGAAGAGCTTTCGTGAATAAATTGAGTACCCTCCTCGTCATTGTAGCACGTTGTATTTTTTATGGATTCGTTTCTTCTCTTTCTACGCAACATTACGTCCATAGATAAGACACTACCCCTCATTCTGTTAATCACTCGAACTAGCTAAAATTCACTAAAATTCTTTAAAATAATAGCTCGTGTTATATTCACACCGAAATTCAATTTCGTGTAACTCAATTCAACTCTATCTCATATAATAGAAGAGTTTTTTTCAACTGCTGGCCAATTGCGGGTAGTTTTAGTAGGCACCAAATAACTCGTGACTTACTTTACCTAAAACTACCCTTAGTTTTAACAAAAAGATCTAATTTTAGTGTAACAATCAACTAGAATTCTGTATAATTAATTAAGTTACATAAGTTCTTATAAGGTTATGATAAAGTACAAACTAGTGTGACACTACTACTTTTATTTTGGTTGAACGAGAAAATTACTACCAGTACATGTACTGGTTTCTTGAAGCTAATTCAAATATGTCAGTCAGATTAATAGAATTAGTAGAATATAACAGATAACAGTTTTATAAGTCCTAAAACTTGATTTTGTCATTTGACATTGACATATACAATAACAGGATGTCAAGGCTACTAATTTCTTGTTCAGATTCAGTTCGTTGCGAGGCCGAGCCTATATCACTATGGTAACATCATAAATTCGTAGTCTGTTCATAAATAGCGGTCTGAATCTATGTCGGTTTTAAACGAAATTGACTAGTTAGATGCGATGGATTCATTATGGACGAATTAAAAATAGCAAACTACCGAAGCTGTCCAATTCGGCCTTTGCGAGTCGAGCATATTGCCATATTGAATAGTGACTAAGGCACCTGCAAGCAGCCTGTCTCCCTCTTTCCTCATCTATGCCCCTCATTGCATACCATATAAAGACTGTATTTAGCTTTTGTGTGCATTTCATCAGTACAATTGCGTATTGATGTCGGGTATTAGGTTTTTTTTTCTTTTGCATGATATCACTGGGGGGACATGGACCTGCTTCTCTGAGAGGAGGATTTTGGCTATGATTCTTTAAATTTTGGTGAACTGAAAAAGCTAGTAAGTTATAAAAATCTCCAATGAAGTCGTGTGCTAAGAAAGAATGTTACAAAAGAGAATAGATAGAGAATGTTACAAAACAGATAGAGAAACAGTGTACCTATGAAAATTTACAATAAAGATTATTTATTAAGTGTTCCAATAGACGCGGCAATTGTTTAGTTATTTTTGATAATTAAATGCGCTTCCAACAATTCGAAGAAATAACGACGCTGAAACCCTTTCAGCAGCGACATTTCTTCGAATTGTTGCTGGTGCTTATTTTTTTCACATAGAAGATTAAAATAAAATAATTAATAAACAAGTTTAAAAACAAACTGTTTGCGCTTAAAACCTATGGTTCTGCAGACGTATCAAGGTAAAGATTATGGTTATTCTTTTTACTACATAGTGTCGTAACTATAGTTCTCCCCGTGAGTCCAGACTACGCTGATTTACCTAGTTTGTACTCACATGAATGTGCGCGAAGATCCAGAGCAGTGGGGGCAAGGTAACGGCGTGGATAGGGCATTCATTATTGGGTATATCGATAAAAGATAAATAAAGTAATTATCTTTAAATAGTAAGGTAAACTAATATGTGTCTTATATACCTACTTGCAATGAACACAAATTTAAGCAGTTTCTTATAAATATTTAGCCTTACTATGCTAATAGAAGGAATAGGATTTATTGTTATCGTATAAAACCTATTGTTCTTTATTTATGCTGCACAAAAGTTACTACATGTGAAAACATGAAACCTTATCTTTTAAATATGGTTTTAATACTTTTTTAATTGACTATTGTCTCACCACACAACCTTAATAAACCCGATAGTTCAATTAAAACAGGAATTTGATTCGCGCAAGTTCAAAATATTAGGTGTTTCATCCCCAAATCCAAAATAGCAGATAACTGAAGTTTCAGAAACAATCTCGCTTCCATAAAATCTATTGCATTCCCTATATTAGTATATATATAGAGTATTCCACTCACATAGTGGAACGTATAATTTTTCAATACACCAGAGAGCAGCATAAATTCATTATTCTGTTAAAACAATGCAACAAAGTAAAGAAGAAAACAACTTCGGAGCCGTTGTGTTGTAGCTGCGTTCAGAATACCAATCAAGTTTTACAACAAACTTACCGCAAGACTTCCATACTAATTTTCTTACAAACCATGTGATGTACGTACGTCGTATGTACACACAGCATAATAGAACCTTCCTTAGCCGTATATTATTTCAATGTTCTATATTTTTGAAGTGAAAACTTCTATATAGTCCAGTCAAATAAACTTTTAAATCAAAATTTCAGTCTAAAGGCTGCATTTTTGATATTATGTAGTTTTAATCGTACAAAAAAATGTGTAAAACATTTATGGGTGCGCAAACACCGGCTAGGGTTAAAAAAATTTTTGAAAATTTCTTTTTGCAATTACTCGACAATAGTAAAAGGTAGAGAAAAAAGTTCTGACGAAGATTTATAAAACTTAAAATTTCACATTAAAAAGGTTCTATGACTTTTTTTCCTCCGGTCAAAGTTAACCGAGTTAGGAAGATTTCCGAGTTTAAGAGATAAACGTAAATTTTAAAAAATCGCAGGGAGTAGAAATATAAGCTAATTATGATTTTTTTATTTAAAATTGGTTAAATAAAACCTAATCTTTAATTTTAGAGATACAAATAACTTCTTTTAATTGTTGAAAATAATAAAAATTTTAAATCGTATTTTTTTTTCATCAATTAAAAGTACTTACTTGTATCTCTAAAATTAAAGACTAGGTTTTATTTAAACAATTTACAAAAAAAAGACATAATTAGCTCATATTTCTACTACCTGCGATTTTTTAAAATTTACGGCTATCTCTTAAACTTCGAAACCTTCCTAACTCGGTTAACTTTGACCGGAGGAAAAAAGTCATAGAACCTTTTTCATGTGAAATTATAAGCTTTATAAATCTTCTGCAGAACTTTTTTCTCTACCTTTTACTATTTTCGAGTAATTGCGAAAAGAAATTTTCAAAAACTTTTTTTCAACTCTTGCCGGTGTTTGCGCACCCATAAATGTTTTACACATTTTTTTTGTACGATTTAAACTACGTAATATCAAAAATGCAGCCTTTAGACTGAAATTTTGATTTAAAAGTTTATTTGACTGGACTATTAGCGGCGTTGTGAACTTTTGTAAGTCGCGTCAGGTCAAGTGACACTGATCGAAAATTTGTAAGGCGCATGAGGTCATCGGAGGAAGACGGAGGGAGAGTATACTTAATGTAATATAAATTGTTTTGTGAACGATAGCGCAATAAATGAATATTGTATTTGAACTCATAAATGATAGTACTTTTATACTGATAATTAAAGCAATTAGCAAGCTATATATATATTTATTAAGTCATTAGGTTACTATAGTACAGGCTCTGCCTTGTTTGGGACCTGAAGACTTTGTGTGAATGTTGATAAATAAAATAAATAAAAAATAAAAAAAATCGTGCGAAACTATTTTATAACTATTCCAAAATATTCAAAATGCACTACGTTACTGTTCAAGTTTTCACTTCCGCTGGCACTCCCGGAGTGCAACCTGTTGTTCTTTATTAATAAAAATGTTTATTCAATAGATCAGATTGAACACCTAAATTATGGTTTATCATCGACAGTGTGAACCGGGCCTCGGAGCGAGTGTGATGTACAACCTACTGTACAACCCACCACAAAAGCTGCTCCTCCTGGCTGGCTGTTCCACCGTGTGTACGACTGTTGCTGAGGCAGCGAAGATGTGGAACCTTATGGTTGTAAGTATAATCGATAATATACCACGTGATGTTCATTTTAGAGCCGCAATCATACGAAATGCACATTCATACATTTTTGCTTGTAATTGTCATTGAACAGATAGTGAAATTAGCTTCTGACCCTGCCATAAACTTCGTTATCCCTGAAAACAGTATAGTTTCCGTAGGATAATTGAGGTAGTGGGAAATCGTAGTCTACGCGGATAAAACCGCTGGGCGCAGCTAGTATTGCATAATAGTGAAAACGTTAGGCAATAAATTATCAATCAACATTAGAACCTGCTATTAAACCACAACAGACTATATTAATCCTCAAGGAAGCTCAACCTGAAGGCAATGCACGCTTATTACATGCTTCACTGTAGATGACACACTTTTGGAATATTGCCAGACGCTTCGTCGCAAAAGTTCTTATAGTTTCGAAATTCTTACCTACTTCCTATACTGCTTTTTCTTTCAGTGTCTCTTTTGTGACAAGGGTAGCAATTAAAAGTACGGAAACATTTCTACGACAAATTACTAACACCAGCTTCTTAATGTCTTTCTTTTTCTGTAAATCAGACAAAAATGATATAAAAATAAGTAGAAATAAACAAGTGTGATGAATGATCTACTGTCCTTTTTGTCCTACCCCTAAGCATATTATATATTTCGACAACTGGTTCTCAGAATTCAGATCACAAAAGAAACAATCAGAAATATAACAATTCGTTTCTTCTTTTAACCGTTTGCTATTTTAACTCTGGATCAAAAAACCAGCCTTTGATATCGCTGCGAAAATTCGTCGCAACATAGGAGAAAACAATAAAAAAAAATGTTTTGACGTTACATTTTTATTACAATTTTTTTCTATTAATATTGAGAAAACCTTTGAATTTTTTTTTTCTATTAAGCAGTTATTGTCTTACCTCAACCGATCGATACCTACAAATGGTTTCAGATATCGAAGCCTGATTTAACGACTAGCAGGTATTTTCAGGGTAATGAGTTTCGACAGCACTCTTCCCTTTTAAAAACCGTTAATGAAGTATAAATAACGCTATTAACGGTAAACGCAATTACGGTTCGGTAATTACCGAAATAAAATTTCTCTTTCGGAATACACTTGCGTTGATTGATCTCGATTGAAATCTGTTGATTCAATTAGTACCGAAACTAAATGGATGGTATGTATAGATGTGACGTCAATACCTTTCTCTTTCAGATAGGGATTTTTTAATGAAAATAGTATTATTATAAAAATATTGTTTAACACGGGATACGCACCATGGTTTAGATTTCGGTGCGTATCCCGTGTTAAACAATCATTTTACTGTGAAAAGCCATGAAAGTTTAAAACAATAGTATTATTGTTTTAAATTAAACTAAAATGGTATAAAATAGGAAAGTACTTGTTCGCCTAACGATAAAGTTCAAATTTATTTAAAAGCATTTTATACAAATTTATATAATTAAATCTTTTTCATTCAATTAATTTTCAGTAACCTTACACGCAGATTATAAGTTGCTATGTAATTTCAAGCTATTCGAAGAGAACCGTAATTGAATAAAATAAATTTAACTTTTCTATACGATATTGAATTTTAATGTCATTGGAATATGACATCGTAATACAAAATGATATGACGCTCTTTTTCTCAACACAGTGAGCTAGCAAAGAGCGTTTATTTTGCATACGCTTTCAGTCATTTCTTTGCACTAAGATCTTTGTCCTGACCTAGTTCTCGTTTCAATTTAGGTCAGCCGTCCTACCTCTTCTATGTACGTACTGTTCTAAGATACGGCTCAAGAAATATATACCCTCATCTGGTATTTCATTATGTGATGGATTAAATGTTAAATAATAAGTTGAAGGATAAATTGCACATAGGTTGCCGAGCTAAGCCTGGTACCTATACTGTTAAATAACCAAATAATTATACAAATCTCTCTGCGTCCTTGTCTCTCGCATGGAGTAGCGCGCGCAACGCTTCTCTGTCACTCTACGTAATAGCACTTCAATCTGAACTTTTAAAATCTAAGCAACCAATGACATAGCAAAGCTTTAAGTAGGCAACCTAATACTGATAGATAGATGATGAAATAAGGATTATTTTTTAAAATAAACAGTAAAACAGCACTCTTTAATATAAAAGTTGATATTATTTAACTGTATGATTCAGGGATTCCGCTAGGCAACGCATAAACAATTTATCAATCTACATATTATTTTACATAATCATAATATAACAATATACAATACATAATATGTAAGATAATATGTAGATTGATAAATTGTTTATGCGTTGCCTAGCGGAATAAATAAATAATATAATATTAATAATTATATTATAATCGTTGTCATAAGTAAACAACAGATGAGGGTATATACTTCTTACGCTGTATCTCGTACTATAAGTACCTCTAATTGTTTCTTGAAGCTTTTACACCTTTAAAAATGTATGTTTAAAGATTATACCGTAGCAAATAAAAAACAACACTTGTAATTCAACAAGGTCTTTCTGATCCGTGAACATGAGGTATAAGTCGTAAATTGTTTTGCGACTTATAATTCTAATTTTCACATAATTTATGAGGGGAAATGACGTACTTTATAAAGTTTTGTTGCATATTTGTTTTATTTTAATGGAAAATCTTTGGCTCTAATAAAACAAAATTACCTACATTGAAAATACATTTTAAAGATTTTTACATTTTACATTTCAAGAATACGGGGCCAACCGCGACCCCGTATTCTCCTTGAAAATGACCACCGAATGTGGTTGAAACTATAGTCGGAACCCTCTGACTTAATACGTGAGTAACTCCCGTGTTTTATACGTTTGTAATGTGTCAAAACAATCAGTTTTATTTACTTACTTAAAACATTTTATTTCCCCAGCTATGCTATGGCGCATCGTCACCAGCTTTATCCGACCGTGCGCGGTTTCCTACGCTGTTTCGTACCCATCCATCAGCAACCGTTCACAACCCTACGAGAATCAAGCTGATGCAGAAGTTCGGCTGGTCAAGAATAGCCATACTACAGCAGGCTGAAGAGGTTTTTATATCGGTAAGTCACATAAACTGCAATATATTCGTTCTGAAATTATGAATAGTTAGTCATTCCCGATTTCCAAAAAAATCGGTATTTAAACACTAATGGTTTTGTATAAATATTTTTATGAAGAGACTGTTTATATTTTACGGGTACATTATACAGGTACGTTGTACATTTCAGATTTTTATTTTAGATAATTTAGGACAAATTTTATTCTAAGTACTTGCAGATATAGAGATAAACACAATTGAGAAAGTTGCACAAAAAACGGTATAGATAATTGTGACTGCGCTGGAGCGCCGCCCCCGCCCTCAGTCCGCATGATAAAGCGTTCCAGTTTTATGACTAAACTTGAATGTATTCAACCGTACTACCCCGTTTCCTACTATCACAATACGTCCCAAGTACTCCCAAATGCGATGGAAAGGAAAATACATTTGTCTGGACGTCATTGTGTCTGTGCAAACAACACTCGTCTTGTTCGACTGTTATCTTTACATTACAATGGGTTTCGATACTTCAACCTGTATAGCACTAAACACAGTTATAATAGGGCTCATATTAAAGTGATCATTATATTAAAGTACCAAGTACCAACGTGTCGCCGGCTGTCCCCGTTCGCGTGACTGAAATCATTCAAACGGGCGGTCGCTCGTATGACATCGAGTGGTGTAGGACACGCTAAGCGCTTTGTCTACCGATTGACATACGGTTATCGTGATTGGCTTTCGACAAGCGCCGATTTAGATTTCACTACGGTTTGAAAATCGAACACGCGATAAGTAACCATAGAAGACGCATAGAGTTTGTCTTTATGCTTCAATTTGTAAGGTTAGGTTTCGCGCGATCGATTTTCAGAACGCAGTGATACTAGACTTATCGCTCCAGATATCGAGACAAATGGCAAAGCTAATCAAATATCAGATATTGTTTATTCCGATGTAACATTTTGAACAATTAGTAATATGGTATATTATGTAGTGTTAACGATAATACACATTATATCCAGTAACTAGTATTATGCCATGTCTTAATCATGAATGAATATTACATGTTAATTAAGATAGTTAACGGGAAGCAGTCATAACGGGGCTTAATGTTAATATATTACAAGACACGTGATTATGTTAATTATTAGGGATAATCGACATAAGATACAGCTTAAATCTTATAAGGAATTATGAGAATTAAGAGTAACTATATAATTATATAGAGGACTATTATCTTCAATCTTACCGAAGAAATCATTTCAAAAGATTCGGTTTAAAGAACTTTATTATCTTAAGAGATTACAAAAAATCACTTATAAGACAATTGTGCTCACATCAATATAACTTGTTTTAGATTAGATTTGATAAATGGAAACGACACAGACATAAGGCTTTTTTTTCTCTTTTTTTCTCACACCACGTCCACCTAGAATTCAACTTTGTATTCCACACAGTTGCGAAAATGTTAGTATTCCATTTAATGTCATTTAAATGTTTATTTTACTACCTGCACCCCGCGGCTTTACCCGCGTGCTCTACGATTTTTCCGCCGTCTCAGTTTTCCAACGGGAGTTATTATTTTCGTGAACAAGGAGAAGAGATGGATGGACCTTGGAAGAGGCTCCAGGGTCCCATCTATTTCTATACCCAAATTAATCTAAATTGGTTGTACATGGGCGTTAAAACGTAAGGGAGTGTTCAGACCTGACGAATGCGCTGTACGTGCGCCGTTCGCGCGCATTTGTTTTTAGAGTAGCCTATCTATCCACGTTGGTTTTTCATTTATTTGGCCCGATGCTTTTATTAAAATAAAAAACGAATGACTTATAATAATAATAATAACTAATAATAATAATACTCACTAATGCTAATGTATCCGGGTTATAAGGAACATACATTCCGAATTTCAATCAAATCTATACATGAAGTGGTAATAAACACAGAAACTTTCGAATTTATAAAATTAGTGTGATTAAATGTGCTAAGAAATACGCATCTATTATTACGTCTATTAGATCCTTAGTACTGTGACTTGTAATAATGCGTACGGTTTATTTTATGCAAAGACGTTGCACATAATAATTTTCAGGCAAAAAATAGGTATAGGTTGAAATAGATAAGTTTTCATACAAGTATATTTTGCTTGCGCGGACACGCTTGCACAGTAGCCGTGATAATAGAAATTCAAAGATCGGAAAATTGAAGATCTCTGAAAAGGTATTGATATTTATTTATACTTGGTTCCATTTAATATTGAGAAATGCTATTTAACTGCAATTTTACTTTTACCACAGCCAATACTTGCCTTAGTTATCCTCTGTATCACTATGGCCTAGATCGAACTACGAATTAATATTATTCAGAATAAATTAATGCTCGGTCCGTAACAGATATTTTTTCCGGGATATATGTACATTTTTTATCTACCGACACGCATGTCGGTTATGAACGCCGTTACGGTGCAAATGTATATTTTAAAAGATTGGGAAAAATTTGCAACGGATGCGCAGGAATTAAGGGGGGAGGGAAAAGGGTTATATTATACCTCGGTACCACTCCTCCCCGCATAGACCCTTAGTTTTTTTAGATATGCATAGAATCGACACTTTAAGAACCCTACGACTTTGAGCTTTGTCACAGCATACTATCAGTACTTGATTAGCTATAGAGCGAACAAAATTGCGGTGCTATATCTCTAATTCACTTAAATTAACTCACACCAAAGCGCTTTTATCTCTAAAAGTAGTTCACGTCAACGCTGCTAAGGAAAACGGGAAGATGTTTAAATGAAACGCGGTTTTGATTCTAAAATAAATCTTTTAAGGCGTTTTGCTTCTCTGATTACAGCTTTTCATGTGTTGGTGTTTTATAGTTTGTACTTTGGCGCCATGCTTACAATATTTTGATAATAGTTACTTTTAACCTATCATGGTACCAACTTCAACAAGATATTTAGATGAAATGTCATTGTATCGATTTAGACTAGCGATTAGTGAATATGTACAGTGTCACGCTACACACTATAAGTAAAGCTGTAGGTTTGGGCGCCCAA
The DNA here is from genome assembly GCA_934044485.1 of Apeira syringaria. NCBI lineage: Eukaryota > Metazoa > Arthropoda > Insecta > Lepidoptera > Geometridae > Apeira > Apeira syringaria. Next base: position 3,473,960 of record OW203662.1, read on the forward strand.
GATAAAGGCTATGCCTAGTTTGGGGCCCGTTGCATAATAATTAAATTTATTAGGTTACTTTAATTTTATAGAATATGTTTATGTTATTTGTATATTTTATGTTTCTGGGAATAAATGATTACTTACTTATATTTCACACTTATGAGTGTTGAAGTCGGTTCCATTGACATGTGACAGCGATCACATTTTTTTTATTTAAAAAGCAATGTTAAGGAAGTGCAAATCTAGATTTATATTCTTCCTAATATTATAAATGCGAAAGTTTGTGTGTATGTTTGCTATGTCTTCACGCTCAAACGACTACACCCATTTCTATGAAATTTGGCATGGGGATAGCTTTTACCCTGGATTGACACAAAGGCTATTTTCATCATCACCATTATCACCGTTTTTCATCACCACTCGGGTGCAACCGCGGGACGCAGCTAGTATATTATGTACGTACGTGTTTAGCTGTAGGCTTACCCAGGAAGTGTGGTTTCGCTTAAATACAGCAGCTTTTGTTCAGTAAAAACTGTAGATTTATAATGGACGCAGCCAGGGCATAGCGAGGGGTGTGTGTACACTGTATAGTGCAGACTCCGCAATGAAAGAGGCCGGGCTTTCACGCGAAATTCAATGTAATTAGAACGGCTCCGGGTTTTTTCTGCATAAGTGGGCTTGAAGCGTTCGCATGCTGCTGTTTCGCCTCTATCACTACAAGAAAAATGAGCTGAATTTCCAACGTGAAAGCTAATAGACAGAATTCCCGCGGAATATTCACATAACCATACAATGAATTTAAATGAAAAACTCAAGAAAAATACAAAGGAAAGAATTTGAAGAAACAGGGTGCCTCGAAGACCGAGACGTACCTATGTAAATACAAGTACAATCTTTCTCGGTGTACTGCTTTACTTAGTCGACGGGTACTGAAGGTAACAATGTTACGCGGTGAAAGCTCTCAGCGCAAAATAGGTACAGTCTCACTTGGTTTAATGCCCTTTTACACTAATTGGCACGTTTGCGGATAATCTACTGTTTTGGTAGGTGCTTTTAGCGCTCTTAACTTATGTACTTACCGTCCGTGACGTAGAAAATGGCTCATTATGTTGATAAACTTTTTACTTATTATTTAAAAGTGAATGTATTTGAAACACTAACTGGTTCGTAAGTTTTCACACGCGCTGGGATATGTTTTACCGTCTCTCAAAACTCTTACACATATTTTCAATTTCGCACCGAGGTTTCGGTTCGAGGAGTTCAAAATTAGAATCAGAATCGTTTATTGGCCATTATTATAACAGAGTATTGATTTTATTTTCATTATTTATTAGACTACAGTACAATATAAATTGCTCCACATTTTACACGACTAATATAAACTATAACGAGAATAAATACAATAATAAACAAATAATATTTTTTTGTATTTTCTTGACTACATAGTTGGAATACAATAGTTAAGAAAATTCACATTATAAGTCTTGTCATTTGAGTCAGAAATTAAAAAGAAGTAAAGGGGCAGTCTTTGGGGACTGCCGATAGAAATGAAAACTAATTGGTTTCTAAGCTAACATAGAAAGCGTGCGGTGACGATGACGCGAGTTTCACGGTTTTTGTTCACCATTTCGATGAAATTTGGTAGAAAGATAGTTTAGACTTTAAACCCTAGTTTAACACTTTTCATCCCGAAAATAATTGCTGTTCTCGTGGGATAAATTAATAATTCAAAAACTTCTGTTGCTCCTCCACGCTGTAGCGGCTATACCGATTTCGATGAAAGTTGGACATGGAAATAGATTAGACTCTGGAATAACACATAGGCTAATTATATCCCTGAAAAAATGTAGTTCCAGTGGGATAATTGCGGTGCGAGAAAACCGTAATCCATGCGGGTGAAACCGCGGGGCGCTACTAGTATTATAATACATTTTACGTGTATGCCGCCGCAACCAATTAATTGAAAAATATATTAACTTAATGTGAAGAACGACCCGAGATTACTGAAACAACAATTATTTTTGCAGACTGTTGAAGATCTAGAAGCGCACTGTAAAAAGGTGGGCATTGAGATTGTGACGCGGCAGTCGTTCCTGTCTGATCCGGCGGACGCGGTTCGCAACCTGCGCAGGCAAGATGCGCGAGTCATCGTCGGTCTCTTCTACGTGGTGGCGGCGAGAAGGGTTCTTTGCGAGGTCTACAAACATCGTCTGTATGGAAAGTCCTACGTCTGGTTCTTTATTGGTAAGTCCTGATTTTGTATTCTGTTTTCGTACCCAATAGATTACATTCCCGGCTAGCTAGACCCTTGTCCTGACCGCTTCTCAGGCTACCATTATATAACTAAAACTCGTATCGCCTTTGAAAGATTTTTCGTAGAAAACTTTTAGAGCGGTCCACCAAGTTTTTTAAAAAAAAAATCATCGGACCATTATATTAAAATTTTGATGTCGTTTTTTTTGCACACTCAAACCCTCGCACTAGGATTCCCTGTGTATATATCCAAGACCCGGGACAAACACCTACACTCATCGCATACATTGTCGGAAGACCAGCGCTGGTTTACTTACAAGCAGCATTATGCTGAGTTGGGACCGATTTGAGACATGACAATTAACGCACTAATTAAGAATGTTTCAAATGGTTAATTATTGTTAAAATTTAAGTGTTTTAATTACTGTCTCAAATAAATCTATTATCTTTCTTCTTCTTTTTTTCTAAATATTTGCCTCTGCCGGGATTCATAGCCACTGACGACTGAGCCACGGCGACCGTCTATTTTTAGAGCGACCTTAAGTTTACTTTACTTATAAAGTAAGATTTAAAAGTCCAGTGTATTCAGGATTTCTCGAACTACGAAATCCTGGGTGAGTTTAAACAAGAGATTATCCCTTCCGGAGGAAACACTCACGACTCCGCGTTATTATAATTTCGTTGAAACGTCCCTCAAATTCAATTTCATATTTCATTTCTTTGAGTTATTATACGGTTTACGTGAGTTATGGCCGCTTTTATTAACTCTTTCATGGTGTTATGTATGAATTTGGTCGGAGATATTTTAAACAACATATGATTAAAATGAGAGACGACGCAGTAATAAGACAGCTCCGAGGAGAAGGCGGGATTATAAAAGAAATTATGTGAAGGTGACGTCACTTCCGGCTCGGTTCACCACCTCCGGAGAGAAACAATTTAGGTGTATGAAGAATTATTGAAAATATTATAAATAATACATACATACACAATTTTTTGCGAGGGCATTACAAAGAGTGCAGATGCAGTCTTTGTAATGCCCTCGCAAAAAAATTGGAATAGGAATTTTAACTATCGCTGCGACGAGGCCAGTCATGCAAGGTTTTACTTTTTTTATTTAAGTACATTTATGTATCTTATATAGCACAAAAAATGTATTTTAAAGGCCCTTTTCTGAAAATACGATAAGTACTAAAACTAATTTGACGGTCATTGTCAGTGACATGACTTCTGTGTCTACGGGACCCTGGGATCGAATCCCGGCAGGGGCAAACATTTGTACGATGAGTGTAGGTGTTTGTCCCGGGTCTTTGTTGTTGTGTGTATTTTGATTGTGTGTCCGTGCCTCCCGTGACACAGGACATCATAGTTCGGGGGTCTGAGTGTAATAAAAAAAAAGAAAAATTCCAATACGTTAACTACTACAATGACATTTTATAGACTTTATTAATGTATATGCGTTCTAATTCTACGTGGGGGCGATACGGCCTGTACCGACGTCCCGCTCGGGGTGTATTATGCATTTCCCCCGCCAGCTACCCTAGCCATCTAAGCTCCTTTATATATCGGAGTATGGCTTTCGGTTGATGGCGCAGCTGCTCCAGTATTAAATTAGATGTTTACATCCATGGACACCCGTTCTGTTGAATGTGAGCTGACATAAAAATTATTTTATATGCACATTCATTTTATATGCATTATTATGCAAATCATTATCTTTTACCGCATTGACAGGTTTTACAAAAAGTGCAATTACATAAACTTTTCATAATTTTTTTGAATTTCAATGTTTCAAGCTTTTAATTGCCGTGGTGGTACCGGCCTAGAATAGTACTCCCCCATCTCTTCCCGCGGGTGCCGCAAGAGTCGGCTAAGGGATAACGTACCAGAAGATGGGCAACAGCGCCTTCTGAGGATCGGAAATCATACTGCGCTCGCCAACCCGTCTGCCAAGCGTGGCGAGTATTGGCAAATCCTCCCTATATGGGGGAGGCATGTGTCCAGCAGTGGACATCCTATGGCTGAGATGAAGCTTTTAATTTATTTCTTACATCATGATGAAATGTACGTTGAAACCATATAACCATTTAATATTGGAGTCCGCTTAATTACAAGCTGAAATAATAATTTTATCGCAGCTAAGGGTTAATATAATAATTCAGTTAATAGGTGTAGGCTCTAAAATATATTAGAAACTGACCACACTTCAATTATATATTACGAAATTATCAAGAATATTCTGCTGCTACAAACAAAGAGATTCACGGAATAACGCTAGTGAATTGTGTCATTGCATCGTCGTGTTTTTTTTTATACTTGATAGATTTTTTACTATTACTTGATGGTCAGTGACGATGTGGTCGAAGATGTTATCACGCTAGACCTAGAATGCTCACTGGATCTCAAGAACTGCTGCTTGAACACACTATGTGTTTGGTTACAGTTTTTCAAACTCGAGGGTAGAAGGTAGCCAGGCAGGAACTTGAAAGTACTCTACCCCCATGCTAGGAATTTGATAACGGTGTCACCTTCATCGGAAGCTCGAACTTTTGTTAGGGATTCGATCCGTCAGCTTGACAGCCGTCGCTCCTCTCGCTGAGCTATGATCGCTTCGCTGCGATGCTGCTCCTAAAATTGTATGACTCCCATAAGAAAGTATACTGTAAACTGACTATGTTCAAAGTGACTTAATGCTTATTGTTTCCGTATTTCTGTTTTATAAATGACTCGCGCGGGACTGACGGAGATATTTATTAATGAACTTCCCGGACTGACTCCCGGGAGAAACACAGTTTGCGACAGTAATGGAAGTGAGAAAAAATCTTAGATAAAGTGAACAGGAGCGAAGACGCCGCGACGACTTAACGATACCCTGGCGCCCTATAAACCTGAGAAATAAATATCTACATGATACTGCTTAGTTAAAAAATTTTTTTTTTAAAGTGAAAACTTCTTTAGCTGTGTTGTGCACTTTTGTAGGTGGAAAAACAGCTCGCGTCAGAACGTCAGGGCGTGAGGACGTGACGTCATGAAATGAGACCACTGTTTTTAAACCTACGAATAAGGAACATTTTCGTCGTCAAATAAATATTTTTTTTGTTGGTAGTTTTATTTGATAAACTCGTTTTGTTAAAAGTATTATTGAATTCGGTTACCAAAACGCCGATATTATAAAGAGGAAAGATTCCTTGTTTCAAAAAAAACGTCATCATGTTAATTCTATCTGTTATAAAACTAAAAGTTTGGATGGATGTTTGTTACTCAATCACGCCATAACGGCTGAACGGAAGTGGATCAAATTTGGTATGTAGATACTTCAGGTCCCGGAATAACACAAAGGCTACTTATCCTCACCATCATCCATCATGTTCAAGTTTTCACTTCTGGCGGCACTTCCGGAGTGCAACCGCAGACCAGACATATTATGTTAGCTCCGCAGTCGAGCTGCTATTATATATCGGTTACATATCAATATTTTATATAATAAACTCATATTATTATTTTTGTTTTTATAAACATCAGTTGGAACGTCGCAATCTATCTTTCGTCGTTTCTAATCTGAAAATGGCGCCTCGTGCGCGCAGTGAAAATCGGAACTACATATTATGTTGTCTCCTTTTCTCTTTAGTATTAAAGTGAGACAAATCTATTGGAGTTATAGTGGTTGTAATACATAGTATAGTGGAGTTAGTTGGATTATTCGTCTTATTAACTCTCGTAAGTTGAATCGTCTTGGTGGTATTTTAATGGAAATTAGAAAAACAGTAAGTCATACGCACTCACGGCGCTATACAGCGAAGTATGTGGTAAAGAAGGTTCGAGTATTTACCACATTTGTGCGTATTTATTAACATTCCTATACACGCTTTGTGAATGCATTTTTCGAACAAACGTGTTGAAAAAGTTATTGGCCTATGGTGAGAAAATAAATAAGATATATTTATCTGAACGAATCGATAGACCAGCTTAAAGATACTCATATTGAGATATCAGTGTTGACATTGGTAAATATCATTACCAAAGTCACGCGACAGTTTGCAGCGAAGAATTAAAAATATACTGGGCACGAATTATTTTCTATAATATTGTTTTTAGAATTTTTTTCTTTTTGCCAACCGTTCGATTTAACCTTTACTGTTTAACTACCAAAAAACGATCCAAAGTCTGTACAGTTAAACACGCTCCACAATCTTTTACTCAACTCAAGCGGTAGCCGCCAAAATTGTTTTAATAATGAACCACTGATATTACCGCAACATTGTTAAAATATAGTTTCGTAGACCTTCATAGATAGCAATATCATAGTCTCGTGAATCTGCAATGAATACTTAGTACAATGTCGCGGTAACCCCAATTTGGCTATTGGCCTCTGAGAGCAAAATACACCGCTGATCACTCTGTTTGTTGCCAGTCGGTTTGTTCCAATTTAGGGTGAAATAATCGAGAAACTACACTCATAAGCCAATATCGTACCGAGTAACTCGTCGATGTTAAAGACATTGGATGACATAGTAACTAAAATGTCGCGGTAACCCCAATTTGGCTATTGGCCTCTGAGAGCAAAATACGTCGCTGATCACTCTGTTTGTTGCCAGTCGGTTAGTTGCAATTTATTCAGGTTGAAATAATCGAGAAACTACACTCATAAGCCAATATCGTACCGAGTAACTCGTCGATGTTAAAGACATTGGATGACATAGTAACTAAAATGTCGCGGTAACCCCAATTTGGCTATTGGCCTCTGAGAGCAAAATACGTCGCTGATCACCCTATTTGTTGCCAGTCAGTTTATTTCAGGGTGCTATAAATAATTTAATATATTTTCTAATACATTTCATCTTTTTATTATATAGTAACAAGATAAACTATGCCTACTTTTATGAAAATTTCGTAGCGGGTAACTCGCTGATGACAAAGTTGTAGTAAACGTTGGCTGCCAAAGTTATCCTGCCGTGTTTCCAATTTATGTGTTTTATTTTAAATTATCAAAGTACTGTACCCACCGTGACAATAATAGGTCGGTAATGTGCTCCGTTTCAGGCACTTCACTTTTGTTAATGTATTTTGTTGAAGTTCGGTATAAACATTGACTTTGAAATTGTAATAATGAAAACAGGACGGCAATAAAGCGCGATTTGTGTATTCATGAATCTAAGCGAGGCGCGGGCACGCCGTGACTGTTGTTACAAATGGTGATTGTCTTTTGAATCAATTCTCATTAATGCGTAACGAATTTAGAAACATTTACATTCCACTCTTGTTTATATGCCAATGACATATACATTATACATATACACATACATATGGTATATATGTCCTCTAAGTATAATTGGTCTGGCCGGTTGGCTCAGTTGGTAGCACTCTGCCTTCTGAGCCGCTGGTACCGGGTTCGATTCCCGGACAGGTCAAACATTTGTGTGTATGAACATGTCTGTTTGACCTGTGTCTGGGTGTATATTTGTATATAAGTAAATATATAAGTATGTATATAAGTATATATCAGTCATCAGGTTGCCATAGTACAGGTTCTGCCTAGTTTGGGACCTGAAGACCTTGCTTGAATCTTGTCCCTATTATTATTACTATTAAAATATTGTTATACTCTATTTGAAATAGGATATGGTGCGGGCTTTAATCAAATATACTATAGATAGCCAGTGTTTACTTATACAGTTACTTATACCTCTCCAGATCCATATCCATAGAATATAAATTTAGTCCACAAGCGGATATTGTTTCATCTTAATAATGAACCTTAGCACCTTAGCTATAGCATTGTAAACCATTTGTTAGAGTTTTTAACTATTACTTTTTGAATTCTCACTTCGGCATCACAACACGTTACACGATTGGCGCAGTTACACGCAGCTAAGAGGATATTTTATGCCTTGTTTTGACGGTGCCGTTTTTGAGCGGGCGATCGCGTATCTACCGTATTTTGTATCGCTCGGTGCGGGTGACATATCCTAGAACGTAAAGTTGAACGGAAAAACGCACTTCAGGTCCGCAAGAAATGTTCAACTTATACTTGATTTAAGCTCTGAAAAGATTTTCAGCATTTACAGATATTAAATTAAATTTACAGAGCTATTTGGTAAGACGCTGATTTTTTTTAATTTATTATATAAGCATGCGTTTGACAACAATACAATACATAACACTTTATTACACACCGGTCACAAAAAACATAAAATAAAAATAAAACATATACCTAACCAAAGTAAAATTAGCGGCCTTAGCACTTAAAGCGATCTCTTTCAGACAACTTATCAAATTAAACTGTAACAAGTGAATATTCTGGAGTATTAGCGTGCTCTCTATATAAAGTACGCCCACAAAATTATAGAAACAGTAAATACAAGACTTTGTCAAAGCTGGCGTTTATTCCAGAATTCCAGAATAGGGTAGGAGTGTTGTGCATTGTTTACATTCTGTGGTCCAGAGAATCTGGCCACCATGGGAATGTAGTCTAACAAAGCGGACCCTCAACGGAATTTTAGGTATGATTATAATTAATTTTAAGCTAATAAACAACAGACATTTTGAGAGGTATTTTCACTTGTAATATTAAAAATAATACTATTTTTTTTGGATGAGAATGTGGCTGTATATTAAAAAAAAGAAATATGGTAAATAATTAGTTCTTGGTTCCAGCGTGTCTCGATTTCAACTCGGGGTACTTTCAAGCCTGGTGTGTCATCTTCATCAGGTTCATGGTCAGGTCAGGTGTCATGTCATCAGGCTCAGAGTTGCACAACGAGCTATGGAGAGAGCTATAATAGGGATTTCTCTACGCGATCGAATCAGGAATGCGGAGATCCGTAGAAGAACGAAAGACACCAGCATAACCCAGCGGATTAGGTAGCTGAGATTTAAAAGGGTAACACGCTTTTGTAGAAAGCCGCACTAAAAAGTAGAAAATCGCTGATCCTAGAATATCTGGTAAAGATAATGAGACAGACTATGTATTTAAATGATTGTGTTTTGCAAGTAAACATTGTGATTTAATCCAAGATTTGGCAGTAATCTCGTTTAGTTTGGTTGGTGCAAGACAGAGTAAGTGTGCAAAGTTTTAAATCAGTGCAAATTTTTGATGGAGGTGAAAATAGCGCTCAGAGCTTCCCGTTACCTACATACGAAGCTTATATAAGTATGTTAAGGACTAAAAAATATAAACAATCTGTAATAATAATACCTACATAGACCACATATGGCTGGCCGGTTGGCGCAGTTGGTAGCACTCTGCCTTCTGAGCCGCTGGTCCCGGGTTCGATTCCCGGACAGGTCAAACATTTGTGTGTATGAACATGTCTGTTTGACCTGTGTATGGGTGCGCATATGTATATAAGTATATATATCAGTCATCAGGTTACTATAGTACAGGCTCTGCCTAGTTTGGGACCTGAAGACCTTGTGTAAATGTTGAAAAATAAAATAAAAAAATATTTAAGTAATACTATAAAAATATACTTAAAGCACATTATAATGAGCCAGTCAGCCGCTGATGACCTATCGAACCTTTTGGACTTCTGACAGAACGCCAGTAGGTAACACAACTAAAAATAAACTTATCTGTCCTACTTTCGGCTGCATGCCACACCTAGAGTTAATTATTTGAAGCGCTATTAACGGAGAACGTACGGTAGCGTCATGTTGAATTGAAAACGAACCGTTATATCGTACGTTATATCGTACGTATGATACTCCCTCGCAATCTGTCTCAAAATGATGAGAAGTGAGCGTGTAATGCCTCCGACTGTGTATGTGAACACAGTCAACTAAGATCATTCAAAACCAAAATAAAATATGGAAATTAAAATCTTGTTTTTATCTTTTCAGTTGCTCAATTCATTAAATAAAGATGGCAGATATTGACGCAGTCGGGTTTTTTGTTTTTTAAATAATATTTTTTTAACCTTAAAATATGGTTTATGGTATCTTTTTGTTGTGAATTTTGAACAATGTCTAATTGTCTAGTCTTTAATGACACTCAAAAAAATAAGACGTATTGATTGATGTGTATTGATGGGATACCGTGAAAATTAGCTCATGAATAGACACTTAATAAAGGCTGATGCGGCACCCTCCTTTGCATCGAGCAGACGGGTAACAATCTACTAACAATTAATTACTGTATAATACTTAATTACGATATCCGCTTACGTCTTCATTTTCAATAGTAAAGAAATAGCTACGTTTAATGATAAACTACTTACTATTTCACTTTCACACAAATATAAAAACGAACGTTTATTGTTTCCAAAAAACAAACAAAAAGTCATCGCTCCGCTGATACGAATTGTTTCAAATATGATTTATTTTCAAACGGCGGACTTTTGCAATTTGAACCTTAAAAAAAAATACAAAAAAAGTTATTATTGCCTCTCCGGTAACGCTCAAGTTGTATGAATTGCCGCGGGCGCGGGAGAAACACAGACGAGAGAAGATACAACAAACACACATTTGTTCGCCTCAGGTTCTCCTCACAAATAGGACAAAGGAAACGGATAGAAAGAGGATAAATAATGGTCCGAGGGTGCGTGGCTACGTGGTAACAAATAGGGGAACAATTCTGAAATTGCGGCTACGCATTTGGATATTATTCGAGACTAGCTGACCGTTCGTGGCTTCGGTCGTTCTCTTGTTCACAACGTTCCCTCGATCGAAGAATGATAACGGCCTTGATTGACTGGCAGGTTGGCGCAGTCGGTAGCACTCTGCCTACTGAGCCGCTGGTCCCGGGTTCGATTCCCGGACAAGTCAAACATTTGTGTGTATGAACATGTCTGTTTGACCTGTGTCTGGGTGTGTATATGTATCTAAGTATGTATCTAAGTATATATCAGTCATCAGGTTACCAGAGTACAGGCCCTGCCTAGTTTGGGACCTGAAGACCTTGTGTGAATGTTGTCCCATATTATTATTATTATTATAACGCTTGCGACTGCAGGGTTCATTTTTAACCGACTCCAAAAAAGGAGGAGGTTATATGTCTCACTGCATGTATTTTTTTTATATTTGTGTTATATGCGATTCTTCAAATTCTTTTTTTTTGTTTGATAGAGTCTACCTCCGAGGTGGTCCCATTTAAATTTTATCAAAATCGAAAAAGCGATACATCGATATTTTGAGATAGTCACTTTTGAACTATCATGGTCCCGATTAAGTTATTTCACACTTTTGAGTGTTGAAGTCGGTTCCATTTCTGGGTAAAAAAAATTTAACGTGCACTTTGAGACAGCAATAAGTCTAGTGAGTAGTAGAGCGGGACGCAGCTAGTCAAGCTACGGTTTTACCTGCGTGGCCTACGGTTTTCCCGCTACCTCACGGCAACTTTAAAAAAATAAGAAAAAAAACATACATTTTCCACGACAACAAGTAGCCTATGCCCTACTCCAAGATCCCATCTGATGATGAGATCTCTTCCCGTGGGTGCCGTAAGAGTCGACTAAGTGATCATGTACCAGAAGGTGGGCAGCAGCGCCTTCTGAGGATAGAAAATCATACTGGGCTCGCCAACCCGCCTGCCAAGCGTGGCGAGTATTGGCAAATCCCCCTACATGGGGAGGCATATGTCCAGCAGTGGACGACTTATTTCTGCTATGGATGATGAGATCAGTGATACTATATGTGTGAATTTGAGTACCTTTGGGTTGCACGGGCATGTAATTTCCTGCCCATAGTGTGCGATGCAATGATTATAATGTTATTGTTATAGGTTGGTACGAAGACAACTGGTTCGAAACAAATCTGGAGAGAGAGGGTATCGAATGCACCGTGGAGCAGATGCGAGAGGCTGCTGAAGGCCACCTCACAACTGAAGCTCTCATGTGGAACCAGAACTCTAATCAGACTACCATCTCTGGAATGACTTCAGAGGATTTTCGGTATGAAAACTTTTTATAACGTGTCTACGTTTTTTCATGTATCGGTAGGGTAGGATTTGAACACATCATTTGATGATCAGCTGGCAAGGTAAAATGTGATTTGATCCTCAATCTAGAATATCGACTCCCAATCAAGAACTGCTTTTTTTATACATATAAAAAGTTCTTTGTGGAAATTCATCACTTATGTTTTTTTTTTCTCTCTTTTTGTTAGAAGCTGCACTTTTATCTTCTGTTACATTTATTTTATATGTTATAACAACTTGCATTTGTGTTTTTTTTTTAAAAACCGCTCTTTACCTATTTTTTCCACTCGCTGAAAATCCATGCGAGTAGGGATATACTGAAAACCAGCGCAGTGTTCACAAATCACACCGTGAACACTGCATTATGCTGAGCATATTCCAATTGCCCAAAGTACACATCTAACATGGAATAAGTAGGGACAATTATGTACTTAAATTATATTTAAGATTGTAGATGTAAGATTTTTAATGTAAAGCCTTATGCGTTACTTGAAATCCATCACTTTGAGGCAATAAATGAATATTTTTTTATTTTTTTTATTAAATAATGTTTGCTCTAAATAAATAAAATTAATTTTCTCACATTCTTTAATTTTTATTTTTGATAGGTGAAATTAGCTCTATCAAAATTATAGATATATAAATATATGTTCTTTTTTCTCTCTAGTGTTACTAATGAGAAAAACGAACTTTTACGCTAGTATATTTGAATAAATAAAGTAATAAACAGTTAACGTGGCCACTGGCATACTAAGAAATGTGACGGTCGCTGAGAATAAATGATCAGAGCCCCGATTGATCACGAGGGGGTTCGAATTCTGCAGGCAATAATTCGGCAATAATTTTTGTGATAATAATTGAAGTTTGTCCTGTGTTCGGACATGTATTTAATGTGGTTGCGTGTCCCACCACACAGAAAAATTCTAATACGGGGTGTGAGTGTGCTTAAAAAAACACTATTGCAAAAAATTCAATACCATTATAGACCAACGAATTATTATATTTTTTTATTTATTTTTTACAACATTCACACAAGGTCTTCAGGTGCCAAACTAGGCAGAGCCTGTACTATGGTAAGCTGCTGACTGATATATATACTTATATACATATACACACCCAGACACAGGTCAAACAGACATGTTCATACACACAAATGTTTGACCTGTCCGGGAATCGAACCCGGGACCAGCGGCTCAGAAGGCAGAGTGCTACCAACTGCGCCAACCGGCCAGTCAAATATTATTATAGAATAGAATAAGGTTTATTGTGCACTAATAACTAGAAATACATGTAGGGTTAGTAAATACATAATAAAGGCGATGAATTATAATATGATTACTCTATATATACGTTATAATATAATATATAACAATATTAAGCACATAAGGATGTGTGGTCAGTGCACAAATCACAATGCAGTGTTGCAGCGCTGATTTTCAACTTACTCCTTAGGATAATTATATAAGAACTAGCTAGGACCTACGTCGTTCTTACCGTAAGACTAAGTTCACACGGCGTTTTACTGGAAGTTTTTTTTGCAGTATTATATTTTTACAGATAAACATCACTATTGTAATGTTTGTAAGTATTATAAGTTTGAAACTGGTCGGAGAGTAATTTTCCAGTGTTTACCACGTGAGTCATAGTCGGTTTGTTACATTACAAAACAGCAGTATGTTCACGCTATACATTTCCATTCGTGTACAAGACGAATAGCCGCTGTATTTATACAACAGCCACCCCGCTTGGACTTCTGTAATAGATCCACGCTTTATAAGTTCATTCGATTTGCTTGACAAGTCCGTTGAGTATTTCATAAACGTATAACGCTGTGTACATCTTTCTTCAGTACAAACAATGTGTGAACGGTTGTATATCTTATTGTATGTGCCACTATGTATTCGGTAAGATTTACCCTTCAAAAAATGTGCGGTGTAAGTTCCGTGTAAACAAAGCCTAAATTGTAAACTCTAAGGCTTCCACGGCCGGCGTTGCATGTTGTATGTATTGCTTCCGGGCTGTTTGGCCGTGGTCCATCGTAGTACCACGGTCGGTAGACCACGGCCAAACAGCCCGAAAGCGAAGCCTACTCAATACTCAATACTCAATAGTTTATTGCATTCATATGGCGTTACATGCAGGTCTTAAATACATTTTTTCAAGCGAACATATGACCCTGTTAGGGTATAGCAATGTGGAGCGACCGATTTATTTATTAGTTTTCAAATTTATCATAGAAAAACTCATTCAAGCTGTAATAGCATTTCGTTAAAAGCAATTGTTTTAAATGTGTGATGAATTTCGACTCTTTTTCTTCTTTAATTTTGTCAGGTAATTTGTTAAATATTTTTATGGCCATTAAGTATGGACCAGAACTGTGCATTTTAAGTTTAGAGCTCGGTAAGACAAGTTTATGTTGAAATCTTGTCGGATAACGTCGTGGTTCATCTGTCACTTTTTTGAAAAACTTTGGATACTTTTTGACAAACTTACATATTTCCAATATATATATACATACTAACGTCAACGCTTTATATTTTAAGAAGTATGGTTTGCAACTTTCCGTATTTTTTATGTTGGCTATTGTACGAATGCCTAAATTGTCTATACCATTATTTTTTGTATTAATACCTACGATCTAAAAGTTGCCCTTTATCTCTAACTTCGCACGTACTTTTCACAACAGAGTTGCTTAACCTTTTAACTTTGCGGTATCGTTTACACCTGTTTGAGCAACAGATTTTTCCTTACGCTTATAAAAGTGGGTACCGGAAAAGCCAAGCGGAAACGCGTAAGATACGCGATATCGCGGTTCTTGCCGGCTTTTTATTGTTATGTCTGGCTCGAATGAAAACCTTGTTGTCAAGAGCAATAAATGTTTCAAAGAGCACTTGGCGAACCAATTGACGAAATGTTTACTTTCTTCAAGGATTAGAGCGTTGAGCAAGCTTTCATTGCATGGTAGATATAAACGAATTTTATTTAATTCGTGTAAAGTTTTGCCATCTGTAATTATTGCTGACGTAATTCCCAAAGATTCTTATGTTGCTGCACTCTGTAAAACACTATGTATCACTGGGTGTCTGCATCATGCAGATGCCGACGGTAAGATGTCTGCGCTAGGTCATCCTTCCTACTAATATTATAAATGCAAAAGTTTGTGTGTATGTTTGCTACCTCTTCACGCTCAAACGGCTACACCGATTTCGATGAAATTTGGTATGGAGATAGCTTATACCCTGGATTAACACATAAGCTTTTTCGTCATCACCATTATCACCGTTCTTCATCACCACGCGGGTACAACCGCAGGTTGCAGCTAGTGTAAGATACTTTCCCGTTATCGTCTGGCTAGCCGTCAGCCAGACAGCTGGCTGCCGTCAACAAGCACATATTGTGTTCAGGCATCAGTCCTTGAGAGCCAGTAAGCGTTAACAGTCTAGCGTGAAATCATTCGTCCATATTATCGTCACTGACCATCAAGTAAGATAGTGGTCAAACGATAGATCAACAATATAGATCTAGATCTATACCGTATAAAAAAATTACCGTTGATTGTGATATTTGAAATGTATATTTTTCCGACAGTATTGAATTGTAAACAGAAACACAGGCGTACGTCAAACGTTAAAGAACCTGCATATTTCTACATTATTCTGTTTCCCACATTTTAAATGAAACTACGATCAAAAGTGTACTATATCTACCTACGTATAAACGTTATTTTGTTGTACATATTTATTTTTCATAGCAACGGCGATGAGAAGCATATAGCGTTAGAGTCCCCGGGGGAACTCCGACGTATTTAGCTTTGTTCAGAAGCGTATACCTTCTCAGAAATAAGTGCACACAGGAAAAGGAAACTAGAGAGTTGGATGCATTAGGAGCTGTTTCAGCTTTCATCTCACATAATAGTGCTACAATTTGTAATATTATCCTGACATATTTTGATAAAAGGATGCTAATATTTAGAAAAATACTTTTAACAATAAATTTACTTTATTATACTATCCTTGCGGTTAAGATGTATATGGATCTATGTTATCCCAAGAGTAGCCGAATTGTTTCTTTCAAATATTTTAACATTTGTTATTTGATTTGTATTTTTTCTTTTAAAATTAAATTTGTTTTGCTTGTGTACAATTTTGATGGTTTCCAAAATCCAAAATAGAAGTGCATCATTTTTGCTCATTTTATGAACGATTAAGTTAATTTGAACAGTTATTTCTAAGTTTAGTAAATGAGACATTCACAGTTCATAATGGTATTTTTTATTCTCATCTCGTACAAGCTGTTATGAGGCACTTAATTATGTGTAGTCTCATTATTATCTTATGATAATATAAATAACCGTAAGAGTATAAATTGGACTGCATACTAATTAAAATAATTTTGTATTCTTTGATAATAAATCGCAGGACTACGATTTTCCGTAAATTCAAATTCACTCATCGGAATAAACTATGCATGTGTTAAAAAAGCAAACACACAGATAAAAAAATATGACAATGAATTGATACCACGTTTCCTTTAAACCAAAATTTCTTTGTCATTATAAAAACAATGAAAACTAAGTCATTTCCACAATATAAAATATAAAATAAATATAATTTAATTTATTTATATATTATATATATATAATTAATTAATAAATAAAGGAAATATTTATCACTAATTACACACATATATATATATAATTCTTTGATCGTAAACAGACTTTCTCTGTGTACGGCTTTGATACTTTTAGGAATTTAGTTAAAATCCATTAATAGTCATTTACTTAGCAGATGTTTGTATAAGTTTAGTTTGATATGCGACCATTTCGATATAGATCCGGTCTTTAGCAGTATTTTTTTAAATAGATTTGTTTTAATTAGTGATAAATATTTTCTTGACAAATAAACCAATCTGCATAATGCACAGCCCAATTAATGTTGAAATTAAGAGTTAGTTTTTTTTAGTTATCTTTACTAGTCTATATTAGTGTACTTGTGAAAATGGCACGTACAAATTTGACGAAACTTCTGATAATGAAGAATAGCATAACCTAACTTCGTAGACTAGAACATCTAGTGTAATAATATGTGCTACTTGGCAAATGTTCTGCAGAATTGATCAAATTACTCTTATGTTCGCTAGTAGTTTTGGATTCAGTTGCCAAACAACTGTCTGTAGTGTGATAACAGTTGCTCCCCAAACATAACTTAATTTCTTTGATAGAATAATGAAAACTAATATATTAAGTACTCATGAAGTTGGAGAAGCTAAACCAAGAATAGTAAGAATAGTTTTAAAATATATTAATTCTAAAATTAAAAACTAGCGTAGACTCACAAGAAGTACGAAACCCTTAATAAATAATACTTAAGAATGTATCCATAACGCCTAAACTCATCGTCTCTATTAAAGGAATGACACACACAAAAACTTTTAGGTACAGTTTATGATGGTACTAAATAACTAGGATCACTGACGAATTTAGGGGAGCTAAGGGGCTCATGCCCCAAAGAGGCATCTGAGAGTATACCTGAATAACCCGTGAAAGAAGATTTATTTTCAAACTAATTCAGCTGTGTCTGAAATCTGTGTCTTCAAACATATAATTATTAAATAATAACCAAGGATACATTCTCCCGTTCTCAAAAGCAACGACAAAAATCTTAACACTCAACTGGGACGAACCCCGCCAAACTACAATCCTGATTCCAGCACTGGCCAGAAGGGATTTTGTATATGCTTTTAGACACAACCATATGCAAAAATGATATGTTTTTATTGCATATAAGTTTGCGTTTGACAACTGTCTCACCTGATGTTAAGTGATGACGTTGTCTAGGATTTAGCACGCAAACTTAGAAGGTACCTATTCACTCGCGACTTGAAGACTCCAGGATTGTACATATCGGGAAACACAGACTCGGGCAACGAGTTCTATTCCTTGGCAGTACGCATTAAGAAAGTGGAAGCAAAACGCTTTGTACGTATAGGTGGTATATCTACCATATAGCGATGGCGAATTGCGAATTTATATACTCATATACAAACGCTTAATGTGATGTAAAAGCAATTTTGAGTTCAACAGAATTATATTTGAACTAAGTACACAAACATAGAATGTCAGTCACAAGTTTTGCGGTATTAAATCAATCTAAATATCTCGTGTTTCGTGTACCTGTAATGCGATGATACTCCAATTATTGCGACCATTAATTTCGGTTTGATATTGAATATTTTGCTATCGGAATACTGTCAGCTATATTGTCCACTGTCATTATCAACACAAATGATAGAACGAAGCGATAATTTAACTGAGTCGAAATCGGTACCATGAGCACAATATTGTGATGATAGTTACTTTAGTAAGCTGTCATGGTACACGTCAACAAGTTATTTCTCACTTTGTAAAAAAATATTTTTAAACTTGAATCTAGCCAGGCAGCCATTCGAGAGTACCATACCGGCATACTGGGAATTTGATAACGGTGCTAGGCATAAAATATGTCAAGCAGTCTATCCTACATTATACATAATTTATAATTATGTACCTTGTGACATTGTACATGTAAACACTTTGACTGGCCGGTTGGCGCAGTTGGTAGCACTCTGCATTCTGAGCCGCTAGTCCAGGGTTCGATTCCCGGACAGGTCAAACATTTGTGTGTATGAACATGTCTGTTTGACCTGTGTCTGGGTGTGTATATGTATGTATATGTATATAAGTATATATATATATATATATATATCAGTCAACAGGTTACCATAGTACAGACTCTGCCTAGTTTGGGACCTGAAGACCTTGTGTGAATGTTAACAAAAAAAATCATTGTTTACTATATCTTGACTGTAATAATACATTAATCTTTCAATATGTTGTTAAGACTGCAATTTAATTCAAATTTTAAGTATTTATTTCACAAAAAAAAACTTACAACCGTGTACGTCAGGTACAATACAAATTTGGTCCACAGTTTTTTTATTACGATAAAATTTCTTGCAGAGACCACACTAAGATAGAATCTTGTTCTGTGGATGCAATAAAAAGCATATTTATTATCAAATCAATTCTGTGTACATATTTGTGAGTTATAAACTAAGTTTCTAGTAATTATAAGAAGTAAAACAGTATAGTATTTTTCTTCTTGTCCTTATCACCAAGTGGGGTGGGTCGTGACAACATTTTTTTCTTTTATAATTAGTCATCTCAGTGCTCACATCTTTCATAAACATATCATTCTTCACACAGTCCATCCATGACTTCTTCTGCCTTCCTCTACCTCTATATCCATCCACATTCATGTAAAGTACTCTTTAATAATATATATTCATTCTTTTTAGTAATACAATACAATGCTTAGAATAATAACGCTATAATAAAGTTATTTAACTTATTCATTTATTATATCGCTCAAGTATACGGCGAAATCGATAATTATCTTATATCGAAATTAATTAGATTAATTTATCTTTACTAACTAGGTACTCGATAAATACACAATAACAAAATGAAAAATACAGTGATTCTAATAGTGAAGACATGAACTTTTCCAATAAATTTGAATCCTGCGCGTTTGCTTATCATCTTCTTAGACAAATTTCAAGTTTGGCTATGTTCATTCCATAGTCAACCTTTGAATGTTTCCTTTATCAGACAAATAACTAAAGCTTATATTATTGAAACAATTTCTTGTATGTACAGCATCAAATTGAACGGAGCATTGAGAGCCGCGGGCTACGACATCGACGGGGAGAAATATCCCGAGGGATATCAAGAGGCGCCTTTGGCGTACGACGCGGTATGGGCCGTCGCCCTCGGTATGTATTCCCCTTCAATACACATGACTAGCTCATGTTTAGTTGATGTTGTTAGGCGATGTTCAGTTGTTTTTGAAATCCGCCCGTTGTTTGTTTCTTAGAGTACGAAAGGCTTTACCATTTGCTTAATAGACAATTTTGAGTCTTTTGCGTGATGGAACTGTGTCTTCAGCCACAAAAAAATAAAGAAAAATATAGTCTAAAAATTTATTTTTTGTATGTATCAACAAAAAACACACACACACTACATTATACATGGTACATAAACAATTTAATAAAAAACACAGTACAGGGCTGGTCCTGTATCCTGTATCACAAAATTTTAGTGATCATTTATTTTAGCTAATGAGATTGTACCCAAGGTTTTTGAATAAAACGTTTTGAAATTTGAAATTTTACAAGTCAAAGTGAACCCAAGTCAAGTGCACTATGATATTTGTAGCCTTCAACAAAAGTAGACAATTTTGAGTCTTTTGAGTGATGGAACTGTGTCTTCAGCCACAAAAAGAAATAAAATATAATCCAAAAATGTTTGTATGTATCAACAAAAAAAAACACACACACACACACACTACATCATACATGGTACATAAACAATTTAATAAAAAAACACACTTAGTATAGGGCTGGTCCTGTATCCTGTATCACAAAATGAGAATTTTAGTGATCATTTATTTTAGCTAATGAGATTGTACCCAAGGTTTTTGAATAAAACGTTTTGAAATTTGAAATTTTTACAAGTCAAAGTGAACCCAAGTGAAGTGCACTATGATGTTTGTAGCCTTCAACAAAACGATGGAGAAGCTGCAGAAAACTGGGCTGAGCTTGAAAAACTTCACTTACACCAACAAGAAGATTGCTGACGACATCTATGAAGCAATCAATTCTACGTCATTTCTCGGTGTTTCGGTAAGTTTTTTTTCATCTATTTCGTTACGTAGCGTTTTTGTTGTTGGTCTGTATTTGTATATTTTTTTATGAATGAATGAATGATTTTATTATTTTAGTTGTGAGTATAACTTACATGATGAACAATTACAACTCTTGTGAGTTTAATACCATTATATATACATACAGTGTATAACAATAGCAAAACCGTGCTCAACTCAGCATTGTACTGGTCCTTCGATCAGCGCTGGTCTTCCATTGAAGCATTTTCGCTGACATCACTGACGGCCATACTAAATAAACTACAAATAATATATATACTTGATTGACTGGCTTGATTACATTGATTGATTGGCCGATTGGCGCAGTTGGTAGCACTCTGCCTTCTGAGCCGCTGGTCCCGGGGTCGATTCCCGGATAGGTCAAGCATTTGTGTGTATGAAAATGTCTGTTTGACCTGTGTCTGGGTTTGTATACGTATATAAGTATATATATCAGTTAACAGGTTACCATAGTACAGGCTCTGCCTAGTTTGGGACCTGAAGACCTTGTGTGAATAATTAAAATATATATATATAAAAATAAATAAAAAATATTGAAATAAATAAACATACATTTGTGCAAGCTTTATACAATTTAAAAATAAATGTTGCCAATAAAAGTACAACACAATATACTTCCTCATATATCTAAGTATGACAATAAATTAAAAGATTTGAAGACGTTAATTGTCAAGAGAAATACAGCCAGATGTGTATATATGTGTACATGTAGATGTGAGCTTATTGCGTATTTTTTTGTTTGAAAGGTTCTATTTGTGTCTTTTCGTTTAAGCGGAACATATGGAGCGCCAAAGCTCTGCATTCCACCAGTTCAGAGCAATACCTTATTTTGCCGACCATTGCTTTTTGACGGACGAGTTTTATTCAACTGTGGGCAATTGTCGTCGGCACGATTCACTTTTATACGTTATATATGCTATTTTATCTAAACCTACCCGTATTTTGATACAAATTTACAATTTTAGTGCCACTTAAATTGGGCCTTATCCAAACCATGTAAGAACTATGTTGTTTTACACCATTTAGTTTTATTCAACAACAGATGCACTCCCATTATTACCCACACTTATCATTCGGAATGTATACTTTATAAAAACGCTATCCCCAGCCTCCACAGAATACCTTCTTGTTTTCCTCGTCTTTATTTAGCACAAACACATAAACTTTCTGATCTGTATCTATAAACATATCCTCGATAGAGATGTACACCGTTTTTTTATGTACCAACATTTATCACCTCAGAGCATTTTAGTCCCGCGGCGGCGGTGTCTCGTACGGAAGTATATAAGTAGGTACACACACACTTAAGTATGTGTTTGGGGTAACACACCCTGGTGACATTTCCTTGTCATGAGGACATGATATGCTTTAAGGAGACAGCTACGAAAATGAGATATAAAAATGTAGAGATAAATGAAGTTGGGCAGAAAATAAATTTCATGGGTGTACGATTAAAGTAAATGGCATAGTTACGCTAACGTTTTTGCTACGTAGAAACTTTGTTTGAATAGATCTATCTCGTTCTCGCATAATTTATAAGGACGCCAAGGCTACCAAGCAGCTCATGTTTTTGTGTCAGTGTGTTTTAAATGAAAATCCTCAATTTGGGTTTATACTTTTCAGGTAAGGAACACACTTTACCTAGGTAGGTGTAATTATCGAATGACTTGCAAAGTTTCATATAAATAATGTTCGGTCATAAAACGCTAATTATGCCGGCACTTAACCTTAAAATTACATTATCGCACCCTAACGGGTAAGCGGTAAGTACAAAACGAGAGTCGGTTTCCAGATATACTTAGCACCTTCAACCTTAATAAATAGCTAAATTATTATTATATTAAACTAGCGACGCCCGCGGTTTTACCCGCGTGTGATAATTGAAGGTGATGATGACGATAATGATGAAAAGTAGCCTACTTAAGTATTATACCGAGACCTGAAGTATAAACATACAAAATTTAATTGAAACCCGTTTTACCCACGTGGTGATGAAAAAATGTGATGATAGTCATGATGAAAATAAGCCTATGTATTAATCCAGAGAATAATCTATCTGTGTTTTAAATTTCACCCAAATCCGTTTAGTAATTTTTGCGTGAAAGAGTAACAAACATAGATCCATCCATTCAAACTTTCACATTTATAATATTAATGGGATTAGGAGTAAAATATTATTAGGATAAATAAGATAATATCAAAGATATTGAGTAAGCGGTAGTAATTCATCGGCGCGCTGTTAATCGACTTAGTTGGAGATTTTATTTAATACATTATTAGTAGGGGTAAATATTTTTTGTTGCTATGAGATATTTCTGATTCATAAATTGTATCAATTGAATCCGTTCAGTAATTCCCGTGGAGACGCAAGCGAATCTTTGAGCAATGTATTGTACATATATTTTGTTCATATTAATAAAAAAAATACTATTTATTGATGATATATTGAAAAAAAGATATATTTTGGGAAGACACTGTCTTTTGTTGTACATTTTTTTTATATTAAAACAAAGTGCGCAAATCTATTGTACCCTTTGAATTTTGCTACAAAGAAAAATTTGTGTTTATATTTTTCGAAAGCTAGTCATACTTATTTTGCTCATACAGCAAAGTAAGTATGACTAGCTTTCACGTTTTACCTGGTGGGCTTACGGATCTGCCTCTGAGGTGTAGGCCATGATTTAACTCGCAGACCAGCAATGCGGACAGTCCAGCAAATTTTTCATCCAAGAAAAGACAATCACCCAGTTGCCAATTCTCTTATTTATTTAGTTAAGCTACTCATAAACAATGCAACAGTAATTCAAATGTAAGTGATTAACTTGGTATTCCGCTAAAATAACAATGGCATTTCGATTGCATTGTGGTAATTACGTTGCAGTAGAAATTAGATCTATGTAGCAATTATACTCCACGTAGAATAGCAAAACTAGCATAAACAAGGATTCATAAACAATCTATGAGTTTATATAATGTTTTAGTAGAATTCATATCTTGAACTTGAAGGTATAACATGCCTTACAAAGAACGGAAGCACTCAGTACGAAATGTCACTAGCGTCACCTATTCAAATACAAATACAACTAGCAAGAACAAACATTTATTCAAACCACCTGTTGTTACATGACAATTAATTAATTCAGGACATATTAATATAAACATTAGTATTATGACAATCATTTCTTGCAAAAAGGGCTGTGCGAGCGATATACAGACTAGGTCGTCGTGAAACGCTTAGGGAAGCTTTTACTAAAATCAAAATTCTTACCTTACCCAGCTTATACATATTTTTAAACATTATGTATGCACGCAAAAATTTACTATATTTTAAAATGACTGATAACAGCAATAAAAGAAAAACTAGAAGAAAAGATAACTTTATAGTCCCGTCATCAAGACTGGTCAAAACCGGAAAAACATTTCATATAAATTGTATTAAATTCTATAACTTAGTACCTGAATGGTTAAAAAATCTAAATAATGCAATGTTTAAGAAATTTCTCAAGGAACTATTATTACAAAAGGCATATTACTCAGTTGACGATTTTCAAAAGATAAAAGCTTCCCTAAACTAACTAAACTTACTATAAGTAAATAATTTAATAATATTTTTACTATCTCCTAAATTATTATATAGTTTGATTACTTTTAATATTGTAAACTGACATTCATAAGTGTACTTTTGTACCTACATTGAATAAATAAACTGAACTGAATTGAAAATTTTGTCTAATTTCAAATAAGCATCAAAATTGTAAAATAAATAGTCCTGTAACCAGGTCCTTAACTTATTTATATAAATCGCGCTGGAAGGTGCATTTCGCACGCGGTTGTAACACCACGTTCAACGCGTGTATGGCCGAAGAATACGTTGATAACCCAGTTGTATAGTGAAGATTTCAAATAAACTCTACGAGTGCTTTAACCTAACAATCCAATCTCAAACTTCTCTTTTCTTATGTTGAACAGTCTAATAATATCCTTGATAAACAGAAGCAATTTAAAAATCACATTTATCTTCCCAGGGCTTGGTGGCGTTCTCATCACAAGGTGACAGAATAGCGCTGACACAGATCGAACAGCTGACTGACAACCACTACGTGAAGCTCGGCTACTATGATACACAGGCAGACAATCTCACGTGGCTGGATCGTGAGCGGTGGGTTGGTGAGTACAGCGTCATAACATGGTATCTTTAATCACATTTTTGAAGCGATGATAACTCAGCGGTTGGAGATTCGGCTGTCAAATTGATGGACGTCGGTTCGATCATCACCAACGATTTGAGCTTCCGATAAAGATAACAGCGTTATTGAATTCCCAGCATTATGGTAGGGTACTTTCGAGTAACCGCCTGGCTAGCTACCACCCTCAAGTTTGAAAAACTATCACCAAACACAAAGTGTGTTCAGGCTACAGTCCTTGAGAGCCAGTTAGCATCCTAAGTCTAAAACATAATTGAAACAAAGCTGAAACTTATTCTATAAAAACAGTAAGATACTTAAAATTAAATACGTACATCATGATGGGAAGGATCCTCTCTGTGTGTTTACTGAAAGTGCATGTGTGTGTGTGAGAGGGTGTCAGTTGTGTATCTATCAGTGTAGAATACCATCGTATCGACCTAAGATATTACTTTCAGAAGCTTCTCACTTTGAAACCGACTTTAAAAAAATGTGATAATTCTCAATCAAGTCAACATTTTATATTTGTTACCTGAAAACTAGTGATTCATGTAACTGTTAAAATATTCAAAATAATATAAAAGGTAAGTTCAAATTCGTCTATAGAAACTTCATCAAAATGATACGCTTAGGATCCGTCAGTGAATACAGTTGAATAAGTCGGTTTTTTAATAGTTTTTTTAGGATGAGATATATTACGCGTTATTTTAGTTTATAAACTGACATGGTTACTGACATTAATACAAGAATTAACGATTTATCAGGGTATTAATTACCATGTAATGTAAAAACCGAAAAAGTTCCACAATTAATACGCTTGTGGATACTGTGACATATGTGATTCGTGTCGTGACCAAAATAAAGTTTTGAGTGAATTTGTCATATTAACAAAGGCCGTTTTGTTTGCTATTAAAAATACCTACCCACAGAAATTAGCAAACAGTTTACTCGTGGACATGGCCTACGTAAATTGGCTAAAATATCAAAATTCCTATTCATTGTAATGATCCCGGGGCACGGCGGCTGGGGAAAACATTTCAGTAATGAGAATAAATTTATTGTCTGTTCTCGGGTCTAGGATATTTAAGCAATGTGATTGTGCGTTTGCTTGCCTTTGCTTCACCCGGGAATTTTTTTTTATGGGCGGTGGTTATGTGGGAGTCTCTCCCAGAAGAGCGGCATACTCACCAAAAAGGTGGCAGACGGGGTGCGGGCTCCATCCGAAAATAGAGCCTGGACCCTGTGTCTGCTTTCAGAAGCGCAAGATGGAACGTTCATCGGCCACTCCTTCTCTCGCCTCTCCACCTCCTCGGACCACTCGCCGTCGGCCAGCTTACACATACCGGCCGACAGCGAGCGGCCCCCCGCTGCCTCTCTGAAGCTTGTGTATTGTGGCTATCCCCTCCATCCCCCTGTCTGCTAAACGGAGACGGAAGAAAGAGACCACGACTCCTCCCTGACCTCTCGTTGTCAGTCATCATACGAGACTGATGACCGAAAAGCAGAGGTCATCGGCGGACAAAATACCGGATTGGATTGGTTGTGTTATAAAAAAATATCAGTCTCTATTAATCTCCCCCTGGCCACTATGCTGCCTCTCTGCGGCCGGATCACGTGGGCTGTTCGGGTTGTAAAATACCCGGACCCATACACCTTTTCGTCGTGGGCAGTCGCTCCCGTCCCCCTCTCCGTTCAAAGAGGGTACGGAAGAGAGGGCCAACGATACTTCTTTGATCTCCCGTCGTCGGCCACTAAAGACCATAATGGTCGAAGAAAAGAAGGTCGGGGTCCCGGAAATGAAGCTTCCAGGTCTCACCCTGGCGGTGGTTACTCCTTTAACAGCAACCGCTTGTCTTCTCCGCATCACCTCTTTTGATCAGAAGCGTACGCAGAGAGAGAACGTGTCACATCGTGTTGGGATGTGTTTTCGTGCCTCCCGCGAAAGAGGGTATCTTACTGCGGGGGCATGAGTTGTGAATGCGTTTGTTCTTTTTAAACGAGAATTCGTTTTTTTTTTCATAGTAGAAGATAGTTTATACAATTATTTTTTTCAATTTAATCTTATCAGACTAATATTACAAATGCGAAAGTTTCTGTGTATGTGTGCATGTTTGTTACTTGTTCACGCTCAAACGGCTACACCGATTTCGATGAAATTTGGTATGGAGATAGCTTATACCCTGGATTAACATATTAGCTAATTTTCATCATCACCATCATCACCGTTTGTCATCACCACTCGTGTTCAACTGAAAGGCGCAGCTAGTTATTAATATAATAGTGAATCGAATACAAAATTTAAAAAAAAACCTTACAATTTCCAACATTCAATACAAATTTTATTCAAGGAAAAACAAAAGAAAAGAAGTGTCACAATAACTCCACTCCCAAGAGCCCAAGGTAGTTTAGGTAACACGTGACAAACTGTTATAAATATAATTATTGTAATATACTGTATATTTTCCACGTCAGTATTTGCTCTAATAAATTGATGGATGGTGAGGAAGTTTCAATCTAGCCAACTATTAGTTATTAAACTTTAGATGAACGAGTAAACCGTTTCAATATTAATTCAAATGTAGTACCTATGTAGTATACTATGCCTTTTAATTAAAATGTTACTCAATAGTTGTATCAAGTTATTGCTCATATATTTTATATTGGCCAGCGACCCAAGGTCCTCTCCGTTATATCAAGAAGTTAGGATGCTTTGGGAAGTGGCTGGCGGAGAAAATGCACAACCCCCCCTCCCCCCCTCCCCCGCACGCGAGACGTCAATGCTGAACTCAGCACTCCCAATTCAAATAAGAAATGGTATCAAGCTTAGTTTACTAACCTGACTAGTAGCTTACTCGCAGTTCAGGATCAGCATCCGCGGTTTGTAGAAAATCCAAATTTACGATATTTACCGCTAAAGGCACACAACGTACATACATTGCAAGTAGGGATAGATGAATACCTGTCTAATGCACAATATTTATAATCTGAAAAATCATAGTAATAATATTATTATAATGGCGAAAGTTCGTTTTTGTCGTTTTTATGTTAGTGACTACTCACGATAAAACGGCTAAACGGACTTGCATGGAATTTTTAATGAAGGTAGCTTACATCCTGGAACAACACATAGGCTAGTCTAAAATCCATGGGAAAGAAAAGTTCCCATGGGATAATTGAGGTAGCGTGAAAACCGTCATCCACGAGGGAAAACTGCGGGGCGCAGTAGTCTCATATGTGATTGCTTTGTTAACCGACTTCAATGAAAGGAGGTTACTTAATTCGACCGTATATTTCTTTATGTGTGTTCGCGCTATGTTCGGCTTTATCTTTGCACGATCTTGAGTGTGGTGCATTCACCGTAACCTCGCACGAATGTAAAACACAAACAAAAGCTACGAACTCGTACTATAAGTTGTGAGCTTTAATAATATTTTCATATACTACTATTGAACTGGTTATTACCAGAAATGGCTCCGATCTGGCACGATAATGACTCATAAACGAAGAACTGCTAAACTGATTTCGATAAATATCACGTGAGTCGCATCGTTTTTTAGATCTGAAGCGCGTTCGTTCAGCAGCCGCACTATAAATAATGACACTGACACGAGTAAGTATAAATGTAACTTCCTCCAAGCTTTTCGGTCGATCCGAGTCTTATGAGAAGAAAAATTCACATTTAATTTTTAAAAAGCTTTCCTTTTAGCAACGCAGTATCAATTATACTTTCGCCGCAGACTAGCTGCTTTCTTAACATTATCCCTAAAACCAATTTTCCATAATGTTATAAAAGTAGAAAAGTAATAAAATATCCGGGAGAGCAAATACAGTGACACGAAAATATTGACGTAATCCTAGCAAATCTATTCTAGTGATGTATAAATATCGGTAAAAGATTTATCGAGTATCGATAGTCAGCATAATCGATAAGGATAATAACAGTACCTATCAATAAATTATTTGACAAGTTTGTACCATTTTTATCGTAAATCATTAATAATATTATTCCGTTTCTTGACATTTAGCACAAAGGTAATAAAAATTACAGGCTATAACTAGTTTAATAAACTGTGTTTCCGGATTTTGTTGCTGGACTAAACGATACAGGTACGAACCATCACATTAAACAAATCTAAAAATCAATCATCAAACTTTTTTCATATCAGGTCAAAAATGGAAAATAGAGACGAAATTCGACTCCCACCACGTTCGATTTACTCCGCGATGAAAACTAGCCATCTATTTGCTATAAAAAAGTTTTGACGCGCAGATACACAGCATGCTGTAAATTATTTTATTCGTCATATATCTGCAAGCAAGTATTTTGAACAATCAATCTTAGTAAAAACAAATTATGGTACAGGGTAGATAACTGACACACATCAGAAGTGCGTTTTACGGGTTGCTTTATGTATCATAATGGCGCAAAACTTCGACATTAAAATTGACGACCAGTCGAATTCTTATCTGTCTCAATACCTACCACATCGTCACTAATACAATAAATAGTAAACTTTATTGTTATCAATAAAAGATACATATAAAAGACATACATGCTGTTTGGCTCTCATTTGTTGTACGCGTAGTTATTTTATACAACTTGCTTATAAACATTTTCTACCTTAGGTAGTATCAGTAGAAAAATCTTTTTTTAGAGTCCCAGTACCTCAAATCACACGAACCGTTTTATCGAACTAAGATATCGACATCTATCGATACCTAGTTACGTCCTTACCTACCTCAGCCTCCAAAAGAGAAGAAATATAGTTTTATGACATTTTTACGATCATCGCTTATGTTTTGCTTGGAGAGCGTCGTGAAGTTAATGTACGATTACTAAATAGCACAAATTTCGGAGCACAGTGACCATAGCACCATACATAACCCACAAATATTTCCAAGTGACTTCCAAAAAATGAAGGAGGAACTAAATTCGACTGTATTTTTGGCGTGTGTGTGTTATGTCAGAACTTTTTTCTAGGTGAACTGAATTTTATGATTCTTTTTTTTTGTCAGTTGGTGCTTTTCGTGTAATACCATTTAAATTTGATCAAGATCCGACCAGAAGTTTTTGAGTTAATACAAGCGTTAGCATCATTATAGTTTGTGGTTAATACACTAATATTATAAAGGCGAAAGATTGTCGTTTGTCGTTCGTCGTTTGTTTGTTTGTTACTCCTTCATGCTGAGACAGCTGAAAGGATTTGCATGAAATTTGGAAAGAAGATAGCATATACCATATATGCTACTATTTATCCCGAAAATGTTGACTGCTCCCGTGGGATGACGGGAGGCACCGCGGGGCACAGGTAGTATTTTTTATAAATTTTGGTACGATATACAAAATTGTATACCTACGATTACAATAAGATTACTTACCTCAATGTACTAATCATTAACCACACATAACTCGTTGTAGGAGGTAAGGTGCCCCCCGATCGGACAGTGGTGGTGAACGAGCTGCGGACGGTATCTCTACCGCTGTTCGCATGCATGACTGCGCTTTGCATCGCCGGCATGCTGGCGGCTATGGGACTGATTATATTCAACACTATCCACAGGAGAAGAAGGTAACAGTTTGCTTAGAAAACTTTACATAACAATTTTGTTTCTAAAACTGACGTGGTTTTGACACATTATCAATTAAAAAAACACGGAATTACTCACATAATAAGTCAGATTGTTCCGACTATAGTTTCAACCACATTCGGTGGTCTTTTTCAAGGACGATCGCGGTTCGCCTAGTAACTGTAGTACGAGGCAAACTGCGACCGCATCAGCGAGCGAATGTGGTTGAAACTATAGTCGGAACAATCTGACTTATTACGTGAGTAATACGTGTTTTATACATTTATAATTTACAAAGCAAGTTAATTACTGAAAGAACAAACAATCTTACGTGGTGTTTTGTAAAAAAAATTGATATATATACGCAGTTGTCAATTACATAATCAAACATAAATCTCACGACACCTCTCTAACTAAAACCCATGAAGCCGTAGCGCTATCAAGAGTGTGTAATACACCATATAAATAAATTTATAGTACTTAATCCTCCTTTTAGCGCAGTCGTTAGTACTTACACCGCCTTACTTGATGATACTTACACCGCCTCACTTGATGGTACTTGCACCGCCTCACTTGATGGTACTTACACCGCCTCACTTGATGATTAGTGATGTGATGATGGTGTAAGATGAAACGAGAAATTTCTTGTCAACACATCATTGAATCGTGCTTTAGAATTCTAGAATTATAGGGAATGATATATAAGGAAATATTGGAGATCACATATTCCGGCCACGCATTTCATTTCTTGGCAGTGCGTCAAGATGCGTGAAATTCTAAGAAAAATGATTCGTTGCTTAATGGTGATACAATTTAGCGATTTACCAAATACCGACAGCACATTACTCTATATTTCTGGGGTAATGTCTTTCTGAGGGAATTTGGTACACGAAATGTATCGGCCATGGTTTCATTTTTAGATGTTCAAAGAAAATGTGATCAAATAAGAAGAGTGTAATTATATTATATAGCATTTTTTTAATTATCAAAAAACAAGACGGTTAAATAGTGGACTTAAGGGTAAGCTCCACGATTGCCTATTTTGTAACGGTTAGGTTAGCCGCCTGCCAGAGCCAGTCGTAATTGTAAGTTGAAGCTTTGCCTGACAACGCACGGTGCCCGTGAACCCGAAACATTAATTTGGAGTTTGCATCTCTAATAGCAGAATAATTAATATCATCATATTTTCTATAGAAAATATATTTATACATATAAGTAATCACATATTATAAACTAAAAGTGTATATTTCAGCTGAATATACTCAGACAATAGTGCTAGACCGTTTTGCGGTCAGTTACAAAAATTCTAAAACTGCTGTTTTTTTAATGCAATACAGTCTTACTCACATTTCTACAATTCTACGTGCATTTTGAGAAATTCCAGGGCTATTTTTAAAATTCAAATTTTTTTATACTGTGTAGATTTATACCACTATCTCACTTGATGGTCAGTGACTATGCGGTCGAAAATGTTATTACGCTAGACTTAATATACTTACCGAATCTCAGGGACTGCTACCTGAAACGACTGTGTGTAGTTACAGTTTTTTTAACTTGAGGGTGGTACCTAGGCGGGTACTCGCAAGTACCCTACCACCAAGAAGTAATTTAAAAAACTACATTTCAAATGAGCTAATCTCAATTATTAAAAACGTTTTGTGTCAAATTTATCCATAGTTTAATGAATTTAATACAATAATTTGGACAATAGTGATCTGAAACTGGAGACACATGATAAACTCTCTTGTATATTTTTTAAAGCCATTGAGGTGACATTTTGTATAAAATAAATATCAGAATTCCCATTGGCAGAGACGATACAAAATGCGTATGGGCGTCGTTTACTACTCATTATCCGGGAAGTTCAATTATCATCTCTATTTGTTTTCTTGTTCGTTTGAAAATATTTTTCTGCCAAAGCAAGGATTTAGGATTACACAAAATGATACATTAGAGCAAATGATTCAGAAACTGCAAAAAAATTTAATAAGTAGAATTTTCAAAACCGCAAAACCTAATGCGGCCCTGTCAAATTTGTTTGCAATAGTGCCTCTTCAAAACCATACCCTGTACCTCAGAAGCACAAACGCATTTCCTTCAATCATTGGTTGCGAGTGTGTGTATAAAAACGTATAAAAAAGAATCACTTACAGCCAAGCTATCTTTATCTCTTTCTGATAGACACACCAATGATAATAATGATACCGACCTCTCAGTCGCGAAGAACGAAACAGTTTGCGTACGCAATCGAGTGAGAAAGTCATGGGAATCCTTTATTTTACGCAGCCCTTGTCAACGTCACATTCTACCCTTTCGTAGATAAACGTGTAAGTGTTGCCTGCTACATGATATTGACAAGGGGTCTGAAATACGATCCGGCCAATTCGCTCAAATGCCAACCCCGGCTGCGACCGATCGATAACGCTTAAAATTTCAATCCTACGCAAATAAAACAGATGCCCGAAATAAAAGTGTAGACCGTTTGCGCTGGCTGAGATTGGAATAGCGCAGTTAGGGACGCTTTAATATTCTGCTGTTTCAAATAATTTCAGTATTTGGCCTTAATAATATAGTGACGACACCAACAAATTGTTTTTTGGTAATGACTTTGAGAAATTTGAATTACATCAATGTTATAAAGGCGAAAGTTAGTTAGTCGTTTTGTCGAAACGGCTTAAAAACATGAAAAGCTTTGCTTTGGAATAACACATGGGATTTTTTTTGTTTTGATGAAAGTGTAGTTCTCCTGGGATAATTGAAGAAGTGAGAAAATTGTAGTCCATACGGGTAAAACCGCGGGGCGCAAACAGTAAATAATAAAAAAAACTATTTTCTTCTATCTTTTCTTTATTTCGCCAACCACATTTTCTTTGTGTGTCCTGGAGGTTTTATTGAAAGACTATTAATTGCTAAATAGATGATCTAAATATATAAACTTACTCTAACGAATTAAGTGATGACTTGATTTTATCGTCTAATCTACTACTAAAATATGTGTTTAAATATTACGCGGTATTATATTGAAAACGAAAAAAAAGTCTTACAATTGTTTTCTCGAGGAATACTAAACGTCAAATCTCTAAAGCCCTTTAGACGGTAGTAGCAGAACGCGTAAGAGGAATAAAATTTCAAAATTAAATTACTTATATAAAGTTTTCTTGAGAATTGCTATAAAAAATCATATATTTTATGAATCCAAATAATTGAAACGTCGATCATTGACGTGAAGTGTCGTGTCACTTTGACATTTCGATAATATAGGTAGTTCTGCCAGTCTTTCTACATAATCTTGATATGATACTCGTATACAGAACCAAACCGCTGAGTTGTAAATTCATCGGTTTGGTTCTATATATCCTAAGAGCCCTTTGTAAATGACAAATTGTTCTTATCCAATTTCGTGACATATTATGCCGCATAGCAGTTATATGCTTCCCTTTAATAGGCCGCGCGGTATAGTACAAAATCTTTGATAATATTGTTAGGGTTGGCGCGAATCTGTCGATATCCAGCTTCATTCCGTAACTTTGTTTCTGTTTTTATTACGAGCGAACGCGGAGGCAGTCGTTAAATTCCGACATTTGGTGTTGGTAACAGTTTCTGTTGCTTTTATAGTCGGATAACGTTCAGTTTTTACTGCAGGGTGATACTTTGGTCGCACCCGGCTTGCAACACTGTGATGCTGTGCGGATGCTGCGTTTGTCTCGCGGCGGCCATTGCTTTGGGTGTTGACGGGAGATGGGTGCAGCCGTCTCACTTCTCCGGACTATGCGCGGCGCGAGCTTGGCTGCTCGCGACCGGCTTTTCTATGGCCTACGGAGCGATGTTCACTAAAGTATGGAGAGTACACCGACACACAACAAAACCGAAGCCAGAGCCGAGACCTGGGGGGAAGGTGAGATACTGCTTCATTTTTTTTAAATTCTGATATAGTTCCCGTACTTATACTAAACGTGTTATTACAGGCTGTTTGTTGACTATTCTTAAGAGTTGGTATGCACGTGCATGTTATATGCTCAGATTCAGTAAAAAATCAAATAAGTTTAATATAACATTTCTGTGGAAGTCGATAAGTGATAAAACTTTTTAATATTAAAAACTTACTAATTAATTCCATATCATGGCGCATGGTTTCTACCGCGGCACTACTTTATTATAGTAAATATAATATAGATATAGGTACAAGAAAATAAAAATAAAATAGATACGTACAATCCTGGTGTCTTCCAGTGGTGAGTGAATAGGCACATTCTAGGCTTGCATGCTGTAGCATGCATGTGATGACGTGGTTTAGGATGTATCCTACACCACGTCATCTCTTAACATCAGATGAGACAGTTGTCGAACGCTTATAACACAAAAAAAAATCTTCGTAGCTCGTTCTACGCCTTTGAGCTTGTTCATAAGGCCTATGTTTAGAGGCTACATCAATCTTTAAACAAAGTAAAATTTTGTATTCGTGTAAATCATAACTTTTGATTTCATAACAATCTTGCAAAGATACAGAATTGGCACTTATGACGCAGCGTCGTTTAATGTGTACATCAAAATTTAAGTGCCCGGATCCAAGCACCAATATTGAAAACATTGCAAATATGGATTTTGACACTTACCTACATTTTATTTCCCGTTTTACGTATCTGTTGTTTACATGAAGCAAATATCTATAATATTTTATGACTATCGTAAAAGTAAATGAGTTTCAGTTATACTTTCTGCAATGTATATACTTAGACGTATAGCGAAATAACAGCAATATTTTTGACGATAAGGGATGGTTTTAGTAGCTTTGTAGTACTCATGGCTCAGTGGTCAATGACTTGACTTCTGATCCCGGGTCCCGGGTTCCGATCCCAGCAGGGGCAATCGGGTATGTAATGAGCATAGATTTTTCTTCTGATCGTGGAATGTTTTCTATAATGTAATGTTTATCAATGTCTGATTCCATAAATTATAAAAACGTAGTTCGAACACTGTGAATATTAACAGTCAATAATTGGAAATGGAAAATTTCCAATATTTTCTTTGAAATATATTGAACCGCTTTCTATAGATACATAGGAAGCGAATCAATACTTTATATTGAGAGATAGTACATATTATTACGTCTATCGATATATGTTTATATGTACCATGCCATTGTATACACCCTTAGATATACCTACATATAGAATATAATGATCAATTCGAGCCCATGCTCTATTAGATAAAAAATTCCAAGTTTACAATTGAAGGAGATCTTAGGTAACAAAACTTCCATAAAACAACAAATTGATAGGATTCTAGTCTTTAGAAAATCTTTTGAAAAAATTTGTATGTTGTTTTTTGATCAAGCGTTTGACCACTATTCCACTTAATTGTCATTGCGTTAAGGTCTATGATGATTGTATTCACGCTAACCAACTAGGCAGAGCCTGTGCTGTGGTAACCTGATGACTGATATAATATGTACTTATATAAATATACACACCCATACACAGGTCAAACAGACATGTTCATACACACAAATATTTGACCTGTCCGGGAATCGAACCTGGGACCAGCGGCTCAGAAGGCAGAGTGCTACCAACTGCGCCAACCGGCCAGTCTAGTTTAGCGTGCTCGCGACTGGCTCTCAAGGACTGCTGCCTGAACACACTATGTGTTGGATGATAGTTTTTCAAATTTGAGGGTAGTAGCTACCCAGGCTACTCAATTAAATTAATATGAGTAAATTAAACTGTGACAATCAGTTTAAGGTCATCCAACTGTGAGAAACTTAATCACTGTCAGAGAAAATATTAAACAGGATATCTACTACTGAAACGAGGCTAAACTTTGTCAGGGACGACAGACATACCTTACTGTTCTAGGGATATATATCCACGCCAAAACTTCGTATTTAGGTAAATACAATTCACAGGACATTAATATTCATTAGTGAATATTAAGTGAAATCGGTTTCCACTTACAGTTTGTTTAGTCAGCGTTGTGTTTACTAGTCCAATAGCAGTTTTTCGAGCATAAAAAATACGCTCATGTAATCTTCCGTTAAAACTTATATTCGCTTATTTTATAATATGAGACATGGTTACTTTACACCAATGATTGATTTTGTTTAGGTAATGTTTGTTCCTGTATTTATTAAATATCTATTTACCATTTGCTAAAAGGACAAAGTTGCAACTTCTGTTGTTAAAAGTTATACATTTGTAATATAAGGTTTAAGTGTCTATGTATGTGTATTGTAATGTTGCCTTTTGTCAGAAATAAATATGTTTTCTTTCTTTCTTTCTAATAAATTTTAAAAAAATACCACTCATGAGGACAGTACATGAAGGTTTATAATTCTCATGGAACAAAGTTTGATTTCATTTGCTTATTTATTAGTGAAAAAATATTATTCAGCGATATTTTTACATTATCAAAATTCCTCACGTTATCGATAAATGCGCATGATCTTACACCAGAAGAAAGGGAATTAAAAAGTCACAGAATGTGATTAGTAATTTTATTTGATTCCGTAGATCACCTTTATATTACATTTTTGTAATATTTTAAATTAACACGCATCAGGATTTGTTCCGCCCCTTCTTCTTGTAAACACCCGCGAGCCTCTGTAATGTTGTCATCGGCAGCTCTTACGCCCTTAAATTGGTAATCCAAGTGTTACTTAAATGAAGTCGCACAGTTATTTACCCTGGCCACGTATGTAGGTACTAGCGGTTCCGTTGCAAGCACGAATCTCTTAACAGTCTTAACACTAATTGGTAAAATTATATTCTGAGCTATTTTGTTTCACCTTCCTTCACTCGTGAACTTTTATGTGCAATAATCCACCATGGGCACATAGCTCGAAGGACTGCTGGCCGTTGGGGGCTAAACTTTCTCGAATGGAGACCACGAACTGGCAAGCGCAGCATAAGACGACCACCGACCAGGTGGACAGACGATTTGATTAAGATCGCACTTATAGGGCTGCAGATGGATGCGGGCCGCTTCCAACAGGTTCTTTGAGAAACAAAAAGGAAGCCTATATCCAGTAGTGGACGCTATGGCTGAGATGATGATGCTGATGAAGTATTTAAAACTAATGAGGTAAATGTTTGATTGAGTTCGCTCGTTTTACTTCGCTAGTATTAAGGGAAAGTGCTTATTTCTAGCGAGGCATCCACGGCTGGAAACTGTACACAATGGTCGGGGGGCTACTGCTTGTCGACACGGCTCTACTCACAGCGTGGCAAATACGTGACCCCCTACAACGGAGAGTGGAGACCTTTCCCCTGGAAGCGCCGAGGCATCACGACGATGATGTCCACATACGCCCTGAGCTTGAGCACTGCGAAAGCGAGCACAATACTATATGGCTTGGTAAGTCATTATTAAATAAGATGGCGATTTTAATAAGTTAATTCATTTCCATTTGTTTTATTTATAATTTTATGGATTTGTGCACCCTTAAACCACATTAAATATGTTCTTACATCGTTTAGTCTTTTACAGCTTATGTAAAGAAATATATAATTTAGCTGCGAGATTTAGTATGTTTAATGTACAACGAACAATAGTTTTATGTTTTTATCCTACTAATATAATAAATGCGAAAGTTTGCGTGTATGTGTGTATTTTTGTTACTTCTTCACGTTCAAACGGCTAGATTGATTTCGATGAAATTTGGTATGGAGATAGGTTAAACCCTGGATGAACACATAGGCTACTTTTATCCCGGAAAAAGTATTCCCGTAGATACCCCGTAGTTCCCATGGGATAATTGAGGTAGCGGGAAAATCGTAATCCATGCGGGTGAAACCGCGGGGCGCTACAAGAATAAATTTAACTCATACCTTATGCTACAGAGCGCTTTAGCGTCACTTGATGGATCGGCTAATAAGCTCTGTTGAGACCCCGATGTTTCTGAATATTCAGAGACCATAATATAGTCTCTGAAAATCGTAGGCCTAAAATATACACTAAAGATATTAGCACCATATGAATAACCAAACACTACAAATTTTTTAAAAAATCAACTTTTTGAAAACGTTATTAATTATACGGACGTAAGCGATATTCTCGATTTAATACCATAGTAATATAAGAGTTTAATAAAAGAACGCTGTAAATTTATGAATCTAGAATCTGGGATATGAACATATTCCTGCAATACAATTGTTATTAATGTAGCAGCAGGCTGCCGCTGCAAGCGTTGTTTTGTGCATGCTGCTTGTGATTATAAACAGCTTGGAAACTAGTTAATGTTGTTACATTAATAAACCAGTATTCAAAAAAGGAATGCAATGTCTAGAAGGTTTGTATGTGAGCTTATTCCACGCTAACTTTATAATACCAGTAAGAGGTGTAGATAATAAAAATAATAATTGAAATAATCCCCGAATGCCTGGCAATAATGAGTTAAATAAGGAAATTAACTGTTGAGGTTAAATCGATCATTAATAAGTTATTTCCTTTGAATAAATAATATGTTTATTCAAATTTAAAAAAGTCATATTTTTAAATAGTTGTAGCAGTAAATATAAACAAAAACTGTATGTTAAAGTTACTTACAAATTTTAAATGTTCCTGTAAATACATTTCAGGGTCGTCTTCATAACTCGGCACCCATTTAGATCTTATGGCTGTTCTTCGTGAACTCGAAAACAACACCATAATTATCATAATATTTGTAGCTGGCCTAACAACCTTACTTATATAAAATAATATATTTATTTATTTTATGCACAAAACATACAGCACACTAATCACAAATACTTTAATAATATTGATTTATGTATAATATAATATATTAACACGCACTACACATTTATAATCACTGGATCATTCATTCATCACACTTAAGCATAATAAATAATTAATACACCACGCAAAGCCGCGCGATACGCGAGTGTCAGGGGCGACGTTCTATTTATAGAACGGGGCCATACAAACTGCACCGCAAGTCGTGGCCCGTCAACAGGCTGCGCTTGCGCTGCCTCGCCGCCGCCGCCGCTCGGCCGATTCGGGATTCTTTTACCTGGCGCACCGCCCGTTTCGCACCGCACACTCGTTTTTGTTACTTGTAATTAATTTGTATACTGTTTGCGTGTCTATATTGCATTTGTAATAGTGAAATAAAGCCTTTTATACACAACAACGCTAAAATATTTAACTAAACTCCCATTTTATATAATTAGTGGGATACCCTATAGAAATCCAGAAAAAAAATACACAGCACCGTAACTCCATGAAAAATTACAGAAACTTAACAGTAAGTAAGTTGAAGAGTCGGTTCAACTTTAAATTACTTTGTATGAGGTCAATTGACAGTAATTTAAGCACTGTAACAGTACGGTGTTGAAGTTTCTTCAACTACAATAACAATTGTGCGTCAAGGGATTACAGGTGGAGCGCTCTGAAACTGTTTATATTAGTTTCACGGCCAGCAATCACTACTACAGAGGCAAATTTTGGCACTCACTCTACATAATTTGGAGAACAATATATTTAGTACTAGTAGCGCCCCGCGGTTTCACCCGCGTGGATTACGGTTTTCCTTAATTATTCCGCGGAAACTATACTTTATCCGGAATAAAAGTAGCCTTTATGTTATTTCAAGTTTAAAATCATCAACTGTGAGCCGATCATATTATTATTGCCATATTGACTTGACCCCTGGACTAACACAGAGGTTTTATTTAATTCCGGAAAAACCATAGATCTTGTGAGATGATTGAGGTAGCGAGAAAATCGTAGTACGCGCGAGTGAAAATGTGAGGCGTAGCTAGTATAAAATATATTGAATTCTCTTTTCATTATGTTCGTCCGTATAAATGCCTAGCCGAATCACAGTATGCTCATTTGTGCATATTGACTCTTTATATTCAAATAGGCACTTACAGAAGCGTAAAAATGAACAAATGAAAAGCGCCAAGATTTTTTATTAAAACATCAATCGCAATTTATATCGCTACATTCAATACACCCATTCCAATCAATTGATGTATTCTGTGGCGTTACAATTCTTATTTCTGTCTGAAGCAGAATAAATCGAGTCACAGTCGACATCGTAATACATAAACAATTGAAAAACGAAACTACCGTCCGTGCAAACTATAATTTCTCTGAGTTGAAGTGATAAGTTCAAGTGACTGCAACAAACAAAAATTGTCAATACCACGTATCATTTTCCCGCTAATAACACCGACACGAGTATCTAGTATTGATATATCTCACCTTTATAATGAAACCCGATATAACCTAATCCGGTATAACCTAATTATTTATTTCCTAGCTTCGCACTTTTGTCCTATCTACTCGTAGTAATATTTTAAATGCGAAAGGTTGTATGTATAATTGTAGGTTTGTTACCTCTTCACGCTCAAAACGGCTACACCGATTTTGTTAAAATTTGGCATGGAGATAGCTTATACCCTGGATTAACACATAGGCTTATTTTCTTCATCACATCAGCACCGGTTTTCATACCACGCGGGTACAACCGCGAGGCACAGCTAGTATTTAATATTTTTACATCAACCTTGACTGTCCTGGTAAAATTCAATTAACAGATCACTCAAACTTCCTACATAATGGTAATGTTATCCTGTTACTATTATGCTTGTTACGCGGCGAACATCTAAGCTAAGCTTACGATAATGAGATCAGTGGGTAAGTAGCTCCCGACACGCGATGTGCAAATTTCGTTCAGAAACATTATGACGCTCGTTTGTTTAACATTAGCTGATAAAATTGCTATGATATATCAGTGCTTGATGACAACGCTTGATAACTTTATTTTGGCGCATAATGAGTATCTATCCTTAACCTGAAAATGCACTTTTACGGTTATTTTTTTAAATGATCAGTAGTTTAACCGAGCTCCGAGGCGGAGGCGAGGGTGTAGTTAAGCCTAGCGTGTAATGAGCAGACCTCATGAGTTTTATACATCTATCAACTTTGTAAAAATCATGCAAGTCCCGAGCAGTTCTAAAACCTGGCTAAACCATGCCAGAGACAACAATAGCCATTCACCTTTGACGATAGTAAGGCCCCGTTGTCATGTATACTTGTGTGAACGTATGTTGCCTTATAACCCGGCGTCTACAAGCTCCATCAACACTACCGTGACAGCTTGAGATGTAAGCTGTATCAACATGCTGTAATCCAAATTATATAATATGTAGGAATATATAACTTATAATGCATAAATGGCAAAGACTGTCAGTTGACTGAGAAGGACTAAAAATTATATGCGTCCTCTTTGCGCTGTAAGATGTAAGTATGAAATATAATATGTTCAACACGGTCGGTCTAAAAGTAAGCCTTAACACATCGTTTTTAGGACCACAAATCGGTGTGTGGTTTGATTCGGGGCCTCGGGGCCCCGAATCAAATTCTCGCTCATTAACCCAATCTATTTAAACTCGTAAGTAGCAGCATCCGACCGAGTGCCGATACTAGACTTAAATGGTTTTAACATTGTTTCCCGAGTTTTAATTGGCTTCACTTATTGGACAAAGCCTTTGCTAATTGATCTGAAAAAGTACCTGTAGTAAGCACGGTGCATCCGGCTTTCTGCCGCGATTGGTCGTCTGTCCATCTTCTATCAGTGCTACGAAAAATATCTTCAAACTCTCTGCAAAACCCCTGGGCTATTTCAAGGGCTTTAATTCTTCTACGAATTTTATCATTCCTGACTAGATCTTTTAATGAAACGCAGAGTATGACTCTGTACATATATATTTATATAGGACTTTGCCCTTGCTGTTGAGGCCATAGCCATAGCCATAGCTAGAGACCAGGATAGTGTCTATATAAGTATATTTTAAATAAATTCTATGAAGCAGTTTAATACATGAAAATATTATTTTTTTTAAATTACAATTATATCATTCATAGCAAAGGTAATGACCAAGTCATATTTTACATTTTTTTCTTGAAAAAAGGTCCGATTATGACCTCAAAACATAAATTCAACACAACTCCATCGCGACTCATTTGCAAGAGTGAACTCTCCCAACATTTTACTTTTTGAAAGTCGTTATTAGCATCTGTCTCCTTTGTTGTGTAATTTAAAAGTTTATTTTATTTTCATGCGATTCCGGACTTCAAAGAGGTGAAATGAATGTAACAAAAATAAAAGCTTTATGACAAAGCCTTTATTGTTAGAGAGACATATCTCGTTGTTCAAATTTTATTATTTTATAAAAATATAATCCCATTTTAGGGATGCTCATTTAAGTAAGAGGCTTAAACTTTGCATGGAATTCATCGTCAGTCATGTCAGGCATTATAATATTTATAGGTTGCTAATACATAGACGAACAAAATGGACAGCGAGACTTACGACTTCTTGTCAACTATGTCCGTTCGTTACTAAATCCATCAGTCTGTCCATCAGTCCATTTGTCAGTATATACGTTTAACTGACCCAAATATCGGATTTTTATTTGATGCGACAAGAAAAAAGAAAAAAAAACATGTTCCATTCTTGTCTCATCGTATCGAACTTTTAAGGTTTATATCTTGTTGCGCTATTTTTATTTTATTTTACGTGTTCACTGACTTATTCACG
Source organism: Apeira syringaria (assembly GCA_934044485.1). NCBI lineage: Eukaryota > Metazoa > Arthropoda > Insecta > Lepidoptera > Geometridae > Apeira > Apeira syringaria. The sequence continues at coordinate 3,517,169 of OW203662.1, forward strand.
GAAATCACAGAAATCGTCATAAACACTCATGATCTTATTACATCCATAATATACTACATGTCAGTTATATCAGTCATACTTATAGCACATCCGTTTTTACCTACTATGCCTTTCCGAATACATCAAATCCATCCTTAACTTAGTCAAGTTCATTTTTACCTTATCTAGTGATACTTTAAAAATACTCATTAAGATAGGTACCAGTTTAAATGGCAGTGCCATCACTGACTGACTGACTGACTGACTGGATTGGTTCTACCTATAACCATAGGGTATAGTCGAAATCACAAGTTCGAGCATCTACTGCACTGGGTGGCACCCGAATAGACAGAGAGCCGCCTTACAGCGAGCCATCACCGACATCGGTGCTTGGTTCCGTAAATGGCGGATCTCTGTCAATCCAGACAAAAGCACAGCAGTGTACTTCACTTTCAAGTCAGTTACGCCCAAACCGCTATCCCTCTTCAATAGACCCATCTCTTGGGCTAAGTCAGCTAAATACCTAGGCGTCACACTCGATCGTAAACTCACCTTCCGTGAACACATCAAAACGGGTCGCAACAGAGCAGCCTTCGTTATGAACCGCCTCAGTCCCCTCATAGGCAAACGTAGTAAAATGTCCCTTAGAAATAAGATAACACTGTATAAAGTCTGTATACGCCCTTTTATGACTTACGCCTCAGTCGTATTCGGTCACGCGAACAAAACTCCGCTCCATACACTCCAAGCAATCCAAAATAGATTCATGCGCAACGCAACCGGCGCTCCGTGGTACGTACGGAACGCCGAATTGCATTGCGACTTAGGCCTCCCCACAATCGCCCAACACATCAAAAACTGTTCACGCCGATACTTCGATTCCGCGGCCCGCCATCCGAATCCCTTGGTAGTCCAAGCGGCCAATTACTCAACTGACTCGACCGACCCGTGGTTCACGCCCCCTCGCCGGCGCCCCCGTCACGTGCTCGTAGACGCAGACGACCCGATAACCGTGCTTCAGGCAGCTCAAACTCCGGCTAATGACCCGCGCTCTCATAACTCGATCTCCAACCGTGACCTAGTCAGCGGCTTCGGGCTCGCTGGCTTCACGGTAAGACACCGAGCCCGCCGTAGACCACTGCGCCGCAGGCCCCCGATTAGACGTATCACCCATCACTCAGCTACTACCCATCTTGGTGGCTCCCCAACCGATAGGCCGCGCCATAGTCTGCGACGTCCACACACACAGACGCTACCTCGTTTAGGCGATAGCCCAAGCCGAGGTCCGAACCCCTGAGGTGCCCTTGCGCTAGTCGCACCCCCCCCCCTCACCCCAACCCAAAATCGGCTGAGTGCCCTCTGCACTCGCCAAAAGTCCGGTGAAGCCGTTAATACCCCATGTGGTAAACAGCATCAAGTCATTTCTAAAATAAAACAAGTTCGAGGCACAAATAACAACTTTGTCTTGGTTCCGGCGTATCATGTTATATATTTAGCATTTCAATAGTGTCAAAAATATGAAAGTGTTCATAGAAAATGACAAAGTGTTGGTGTAAATTGATTCTCTACTAAGTTATATCTAACGTGGCTTAAGTGTTTCTTACAGTTAAAGGATCATCAGTGATAAAGCACATAATATTATATTATGTGCATTATCACTGACAATTTTACAAATAGTGTATCTATTATCTATACAAATAGTGTATCTATTTGTAAAATCAACTTATGTCTAGCCAATAGGTCTTTCTTTTTTATATACTGAATTTGACCACTATCTCACTTGATGATCAGTGCGAATTGGTCGAAGATGTTATCACGCTAGATCTAGAATTCTCGCTGGCTCTCAAGGACTGCTGCTTGAACACACTGTGTTTGGTGACAGTTTTAACTTTTTTCAAACTTGAGGGTGGTAGCTAGCCAGGCGGGTATTCGAAAGTACCAGCAAAATGTCTAGTACAGATGTCTAGTAAAAATGTAATGTAACGGTACTTTTAAATCCAATTTGTATATTGTGCATTTATAAACAAGCAATACAAAAGATGTAAAAAATAACACATATTAATTAATACAGTTTTATTGTTCATTACATTAACCAATTAGTAGGCGGAATTTACGTTAAATTAATTAATTTTTGAAGGAAAAATGTCGACTACTTGTATGTCTTGAACCCCCGGCTATAAGTCCCTAAATAAATTAAACTCCAAATCAAAAACCCACGGTTACAGAATACCGTCTTGTCACTTTGCCGTCTAGCCGTCTGAGTTTTTACATATAAAAGAAAAAAGTCCCCTCAGATTAGACTAATAACGTATAATATTTGTTCCAGGTGTCATGTACGGATACAAAGGGCTAGTGTTAGTCTTCGGACTATTCCTGGCATACGAAACCCGATCGGTGAAAGTGCGGCAGATCAACGACTCCCGGTACGTCGGGATGAGTATCTACAACGTGGTGGTGCTTTGCCTGATCACTGCGCCCGTCACCCTGGTGATAGCTAGTCAACAGGACGCTGCATTCGCGTTCGTCTCACTCGCGATCGTGTTTTGTTGCTTTCTCAGTATGGCGCTCATCTTCATTCCTAAGGTGAGTCGGCATTTGTTTCATCATCATCATTTCAGCCATAAGACATCCACTGCCCATCAATCTCTACAATGACTGGTTGGAAGCGGCACGCATCCATACCCTTCCAGCCTCCTCCGGTAGACTGAAGGGCGACCAGCTCTTTGTCGTTTTTAAAACACCGTTAACTGGGGACAAACCAGGAGCTGGTCGCTCGACTATGGTGTCGTATTACTTAGTTTATATAATCTTTAATGTACACAAACAGGTCTGTGTAAGTGTGGGTATACTCTATGAAGAATAACAAACGCAAAGTATAGAGTTTAATGCCACTTGTCAAAAATGCCAGGCATGCGGTAGCCTCAGCATGTCACTGACGTTGAGACGTTCACTCTGCATCGGTCAAAATATTAGCATGCGCACTGACACTTAAGCGCGCCTGGCACAATCGTATCTCACAGTTGAAGATCTGCAAATCAGTTCAAAACTGGTCGCGGAGTGATTTTCGAGCAAACGTCACGTGTGTTCTAGCCGGTTCTTAGATAACAAGTTAATTTAAAGGGCAAATGCCTTTATTATAATAAATAATAATCGCGATAGTTTTCAACTCCTTATAAATTACATAAGTGTTGTTTAATACTTTCCAGTTAGTAGGTTTCGTTCCTTGGAACCTAACCCCCTTATTTATAAACTTCAACGTTTATAAGTAAGCTGCGAATAGTAATTCAGTGTTTTGTTCCGTTCTTTCAACGTCAAACTGTCATATAAGCGACAAAGACAAAACACTGAATAACTATTCAGAGGTTATTCAACGTTTATAAGTAAGGGGGTATATGTATAAGGGAGGCCTTCTGAATATCACTGTAAAGAAGCTATAATAACTTCTTACAGGTTTCTCCTTAATCCAAGTAAAAAAGTTGGAAAATATTCGAGGGCTGCGCGATAAAGCCCCGAGCTTATGATTTCGGGTCGTAACGTTACTTACCCGTAATCATAATAAGCTCAAAACCTTTTTTCGTAAGCAACATTTTGATCAATATTTTTAATAAATACATATAATTGAAGAATCTGCTAGTCGCTAAGACATTATGTTGCTCAATCACACTAACTGAAATAAAAAAGAAGATAGCTTTTATTGGGTTACGATTAAGTCTAAATTAGTATGACACTCTTGAATGAAGAACTAAAATTATATCTTCTTTATTAAAATGCGGGTAGTTTCAGCTAAAATAACTCGTGATAATGCAAATCTTTAATTAATTATGTTCACTTTCCGTCATAGATGCTTAATAATGATATAAACGCGCACATACTTATAACACTAGTTTTTGTATTCCTGGAAATTATTAACATTTTTGCTTGGAAAAAACTACTGTATACGTGGCCGGTGCGATGACGTAATATTAGCGCTTAGCGTTGTGACGTGTCAACACGTGGTATTGGAAATAGTTATATACTCTCTGACGTGTGGCAACGTGCACAGAACATTTTTTTTTTCATTATGTTCGGCCATAGAGTTGTGGTTCCTTGTGCGTTCGTGCAGGACTAGGTATGCCACTTAAATATGATTTTAAAAACATTACTATTAAGGTTATTTAAGTTCTGTTGTTGTTCTTATTGTTTGTTCCTTTTCTTCTAAATCACTTGTGCGTTCGTGATGCCAGTCAATGAGTTCCTACTGAAAATCAGCGCGAAGGTTGTCAAACCCTCGCATAACGCTGAGTAGGGACTCATTTCTGGCATTACGCAACACTACAAATAAAACTATTTAGCTTAGATAGGTTATTTTTATTTTTTTCTTGGTCGAATCTTAATCTATTTCTATCATTCTTAAATGTTGTCTCGTCTTCCTATAATGTTTTAAACCTAATGTATGACCTAAATATGTGTTTTTTCTTTTTGTTTTCTTTTGTTTTATATGTAGTGTTGTTTGTCAGAAATAAACAATTTTCTTTCTTTCTTTCTTTCAAAACTGCCCGTAATGGATTAAATCTCATCTTATATTAGAGACAGCATTGTAAACCGTTAAACGAATTTGAATTGTACCTTAAAAAGCATTTTTTTTTTATCTTTAATACTTTAGCTTGTTTAAGTGTTTAACAGAATAATTTTAATTGTGTTTTTGTTCAACAATATAAGGTATAGGTAGGTTTTTTACTAAATGTATAATATACGAAATAAAAGAAATTAAAGTATGGAAGCTATGCAGGAAACGATTAACTGCCAGATTGATAATGAAGTACATTGGTGACTTGCTATTTTAACCGACTTAAAAATAAGGAGATTGTTCTCAAGTATATTGTATTTTTAATATGATTGAGTCAGGCGGTGGGCTCGAACTTCAGCACGTAACTGGCGTTGAAACGGTTGCGCTGCATTATTGTCAAATTATTACAGGATGCACTGTCACTTGAGTCATTTTCCCTGACAGTGTCACTGTAACTGTCACTTTGATGGAAGGAGGCTGGTGGACACACCGTGGTTCTCATGTCGTCCTCGTGTTTCCATAGACCCGGTAATTGGTCATAGAGTAATTTTTCACTATATACCACGTGAGTACTAGTCGGTTCCCAGATTACAATTATGGGTGAAACAAGCGATAGTTCTCAGACTCAAAATGTAAATAATAATTTCAACAAAAACGTGTAATTTTAAATTTCTTCTAAATACCTAAGTGTTATACCAATTTGAACTTTATCTAATCTCATACGGGAATACAAAGATTAAAAAATCAAAAACTGAACTTGAATGGCAATCTTTATAAACAATATATCTAAATAAATGAATAATTACATTACGATACAGCTCTTCTATGGACAACTGTATCATAATGTTACTTTTTTACCATTAAGATACAACTTCAGGTAGACCAAGGAAGTTGCAATGCAGTTTTTCTATATATAATCTGTGGGCGCGGCGTAACACGCATGCGCGATCAACAAATAGATTTTGGCGCTTAACGTTTACAAATAAATGCTCAAAATTATCTATTTTATGAGATTAGATTAAGTAGAGTATGAAACTGCTCATAATTTGGTCTTATAATTAAACTGTTTCATATACTACTATTATGGCAACTGTATTAGCTTTCTTACATTACCCAGTTTTAGTTAGTTTGAATAAGCACCTGAATTACAATACTGTCACTCCTCGATCGGTTTTCGTAGAAACAGTTTAATTACGTCGAGATCCATCGTTCACAAGAAGTATCTCCTTAAATTAAACATTAAGATTTATTACATTTAAGCAACAGTGGGTGGACAGGAGCGGAAAGGGGGCGTTATACTGTATATCAATCTGTCTGACAAATGAATAAATGTTATCTCATTTATCCGTTTCATTTTATAACATTTATAACAATGAAACAGACAACAAAAGGGAAAGTCGTACTTTTAATCCTATTAGAGTATTATTAGTAGAGTAGCAAGCCTATCGGTTTTCTATCGGGTGCATTTCGGAGAATGTGCACTGGAATTACACAATCTGATTCCACCATCCCCTTTCTATCATCGGTCGACTCGACGTACGGCAATTCGCCATCGCTATATGGTAGATACACCACCTATACGTACAAAGCGTTTTGCTTCCACTTTCTTAATGCGTACTGCCAAGGAATGGAACTCGTTGCCCGAGTCTGTGTTTCCCGATATGTACAATCCTGGAGTCTTCAAGTCGCGAGTGAATAGGTACCTTCTAGGTTTGCGTGCTAAATCCTAGACAGCGTCATCACTTAACATCAGGTGAGACAGTTGTCAAATGCAATTTTATAATATGTAAAAAAAAAAAAAATTAATAGTATAAATTTGAAAGTTTGTATGTTTAGATGTTTGTTATTGATTCACCCAAGTAGGCTGAACAGATCTAACTACCATCATCCTTAGTTTAAATAACTATGTTTCCTACACCGGAAATAAGGCCGGGGGTGAAGATTGATCAAGCAACCATCTGGTTGACAGCTGACGATTACACTTTACGGCCGTCATCGCTTCAAATCGAGATTGATTGATCTCGACAACAACAATATATCGTCAGCCTTTTATCATATTTTTTTTATCAATAGATCAAGCGTTTGACCACTGTCTTACCTGTGTTTTGTGACAGTGTTCCAAGCTTGTAGGTGGTAGTAGCTAGGCAGGAAATCAAAAATACCATACCACCATGTTGTCAATTTGAAGCACAGGCCGTTGATGGGGAACCAGTGTCGGTCAATTTGACAGCCGACGCTCCCACCGCTGAGCGATCATCGCTTTGAATTGATAATATATAATAGAGTTTGTGTTTGAAAACTAACGCGAGTTATGCCCATCATCGTCATCTACCTTCTCGTGATTATGACGTGAGTCCTAGCCAGTTCTAAGATAATACTGACAATATGCTGTTTAGTTACATATGTAAACACATTTAAAAACAATACCAAATGTGATAGAACTGGCTGATTGTATAAAAAGCTAAAGTACCATTTTTTTTATTCGTTGTGAAGGCAAATTATTTTTTCCTCACACCCAAGCCCCCACACTAGGGTTCCCTATGTCGCGGAGGCATGGGCACAACCTATTACAGCACACACACATCTAAGACTAAGTATTTGCCCCGGCCGGGATTCGAACCCAGGTTCTCGGAGACCCAGAAGTCATGTCGCAAAATAACATTAGCCCTTAGTCGGCTTTTATCAATGTAATTTTCAAGCCAGGAAATCTAAGCTTTAAACGGTGTGTTAAATACAAAGATCGATAACCTCAGGTGACATTTATATATCGACGCAAAAGTGGGTTAACTTGGCAGCGTAACTCGCGGAGATACTAACTATGCTGGATCCATAAAATACAAGTGTTATCCGAAAGCCAGGTCAGGTGTTAATTCAAATATGAAGTTAGCTACTGTAGTAGCGAGCTGGGCTGCGCAACTGTGCCAAAAGCTTCACCACCTGTGCTCACCGTAACACTAAAGTGAATTATTTATTCGACAGACTTCATAGTGATACGGGTGAATTTTTTAGTTACAAATTACCGCAAAGCTTGGTAATGTTCACAGCGATACATTTATGTTAGTCGATGCTTTTTTATTTAAGTATAACTTACAAATATACAAAACTAGTAGTGCCCCGCGGTTTCACTCGCATGGATTACGGTTGTCCCGGTACCTCAATTATCCCACGGAAACTGTAAATATTCCGGGATAAAAGTAGCCGTAGTAGCTGTGCGGTATAAGCTCTGTTTACTAGAAATTTCATAAAAATCCATTCAGCCGTTTCAGCGTGAACGAGTAACAAACATACAAACGACAGTGAAACTTCCATACCTTTATAATATTAGTGTTATATAATACTTATTCAAGAAGCAGGACCAATATGATAGAAGGTTCTATCACTTTACACCGTGTCCGTGTTATTGACTCGAAATATTGTCGATTATTTCAGGCTATCTGTCTTCCATCTGCGACATAGCGCAAAAGCAACGTTTATTATAATTATATCCAATGATATTATATAGTAAAACATCATTGAATTATATCTTATTGCATTGACACTTGTTAGGGCTGGCACCGCGGCTTATTCGGCGGAGCAATTGAAATGGCGAAAATATGCTAACCTAGGTAGTGGTTACATATTTGAACCGTTTAGGATCGTGACATTGGGCCCGTGGGGACCGGGAGCTCATCGGATTTTGCAAAACTCAACGGACTAACGTCGCAATTCAACTTGGCAATGCTACTAGCATTTTGGGCACGCTTCTGACTGGTAGCGGGTTAGAGCATTTGAGTAGTAATCTATAGGCCGACAATAGCTAGTGGATTACTGAAATGTTTTTGTGGTAGCTGTAATATTGTAATTAGTTATTAGTATTTTATTCTTATCGCATATGTATAATATTATAACATGTGTATAAGTTTTCGATTTTATAGGGACGCCATGTCTACACTATAGGTTTCTCATCTCTAAAATGTTATAATATATAACGTATATAGATATAACGAAAACACAAATAAGTAGACCGTAGTGACAATATTTTTCCGAGATTGTTTTAATACAGCCAAGTGCGATTCAGACTCGCGCATGCAGGGTTCGCTGCCATTATCTATAAAAACGGCAAAAAATCTAAAAACCGTTAAAAAAATCACGTTTGTTGTATGGAGCCCCCCATAAATATTTGTTTTATTTTAATTGAATTATTTATTTTTTAAGTGAATATATACTTAACTAAATATTCTGTGAACATTTCAAGCGTCTACCTGTTGCCGATATCAATATCGAACAAAAACGAGGGAAAAAAATCACTTGTTGTTTGTTATATGGGAGCCCGCTAAAATATTTATTATATAGTCAAACTGGGAAATGCTGTGGTAATGTTTTAAAAAATTACTAATTTAATTAAACTTGAATTAAATTTAATATATTACGAGTGATCAAGTTGAAGACAGGTTACAGACTGACTTATTATCTAGCTTAAACGTATTAGAACACGGATGCGACATCATCAAATTGTTCACCGTCTGGCGCGTGGGCGCGTGATATGCATTCGTGGGAATACAGACAAAATGCTTACTGTGATAAAAAGACGGGACGATTGGATGGTGTTGGTGATATAACTTATATTATATTTTGTAGTATTTGTTGTCATAGCGGCAACAGAAATACATCTGTGAAAATGTCAACTATCGAACTATCACGCTTCATGAGATCCAGCCTGTTGATAGACAGACGGACAGCGGAGTCTTAGTAATAGGGTCCCGTTTTACACCTTGGGTACGGAACCCTAAAAAAGCAACAAATATACTTTTCTCCTTTAATACATGGTCGCTATTGAACTGAGTATAAAAGCTTGGCTCTGTCCATAGGTCATCGAAGTGATCCGGCATCCCACGGATCGGGCTGAAAGCGGCCGCGGCTCTGGCTCGAACGGTGGCTCTGGTGAAGAGGAGAAATATCGAGAGCTCGTCAAAGAAAATGAAGAGCTACAGAAACTTATCGTACAGGTTAGTGAGGAAACTTCTAGAACGTTTAGTACAAGTCATTGTGAATAATAATAATAAATCAGCGCGACGGTGATCCAACCTTAGCATCATGCTGAGTGGGAACTCATTCCTGGCATCGCGCAACACTACAACAAAGATTTAGATAAAGCTATATGTTATTACTTGTATGTATATATATGTTCTTAGTATTACTGTGTGTTTAGTATATATTTTTTTTACTGTTGTGGTATTGCTTATGTCACGAATAAACGTATTTCTTTCTTTCTTTCTTACATTATATTATTATGCTACACTGTATATAATCTTCGACTTCAACAAGTTATTTCTTACTTTTGAGTGTTGAAGTTGGTTCCATTTTTTTGGTAAACATTTTTTTAAACTATCATGGTACCGATTTCAACAAGTAATTTAATACTTTTGAGTGCTAAAGTCGGTTCCATTTTTCGGTATTTTTTTTTAATTATTATAATATCAAATTTATCGGTCTATACTTTGGGTGATTACAGGAGATCGAAAAGCAATCTACCGTAATACCGGACCAACTGGTTCGATAGACTCACTTCAACATTTTGTTGGAAACTGAAACAACAATTTTGAGTAAATTGTTTTAACGTTAATTAAATTCTCTCAACTTTAGACCATGACACCGTTAAAATAAATCGCTATCCACATTATTAATACTTGCTTATTTATTACGAACAAGCTTCCCGTTCTGCCTTCGTACGGTTACATTATTTTAGTAAGTAACTTATTTTTTGTAGCAATAAATATAGCGTGTGCTACTCAGGGATACTGTACCATTCTAATGGTGAAAGAATTTTCTAAATTGATCTTCAGTTGGCGCAAAAATCGGTGATCATACATAAAAAATAAATATGTAGGTACAGTGAAACATAGATCCTCCTCCTTTTTTGAAGTCAGTTAATTGCCGAATCGATTCGGTAAGTTATCGAAGAGTTCAGAATCATGAAACTGCCCATAATGTTTCCACTTCTGGCACACACTCGTTTCGCTTATACAGGAGAATTAGCCATAACCCATAACGCAAGTCAACGTGTGCTGTCTAAAAACCTAGCGGTCAACCAATTGCTGAAGTTTTCAAACCACCTGATGTATTCTATTACATACATAATTATATAACTAACGTTGATTCGTTGGTGTGAAGCGATGATGCCTCAGCGGTGGGACCGTGGGCTGTCAAATTGACGGACGCTGGTCCGTTACTCATCAACTGCTTGAGCTTCCGATAACCCTCAAGTTAGAAAAACTGCCACCAAAAACATACACTATGTTTTTGGTGGCAGTTTTTCGAAGGTAACACCGTTATCAAATTCTCAGCATGATGGTAGGGTACCTTCGAACGGCTAGCTACCACCCTCAAGTTTGAAAAACTTTCACCAAAAACATACACTATGTTTTTGGTGGCAGTCTTTCGAAGGTAGCATCGATATCAAATTCTCAGTATGATGGTAGGGTACTTTCGAATGGCTAGCTACCACCCTCAAGTTTGAAAAACTTTCACCAAAAACATAGTGTGTTCAGACAGCAGTACTTGAGAGCCAGTAAGCATTCTAAGTCTACCGTGATTACATCTTCGACCACATCGTCGCTGACCATCAAGTGAAATAGTCGTGAAATTATCTATAAAGTATAGATAATTTCTTCAGCTTTTGTCCAACAAGACGACCAGTTTAACTCCAAAAGAAAGAAGCGCTCAGTTGTAAATAACCAGCTGTCACCCAACAAGTCTATGATGATAGTTTACATTGCTTTACCTAGCTGATTGGTTAAGATTATATGAACAAACTATGCCAAGAGTGCATCTTTATTTTTTCATAAATGTAATGTAACAAACCGACTAGAAAACACGTGGTAAACACTGGAAAATTACTCTCCGACCAGTTTCGAACTTATTTGCAGTTCTTCGTCTCTGGTTCTGGGAGTTATGATCGTGCCAGGCGGCGAGCGCGAGCCTCAACACGTAACTGGCGTTTTATTTTTTCAGTTAAAATATCAATAATAAATATAAATAAAATTATTGAAGTAATAAGATAATGCCAGCAATAATTTGGGATTGTTTGTAGATTAGCTTAGTTGGCAAAGCTTAGTTGTCTAATTCTGTAGTCCTGGGTTGATATGCCATGCATGGAGTCCGATATTTTCCGCCGAAAATGTAAACAAGTGTATGTGAGCGTGCTAAGAATAGAATAATTAATATTCGTTAATATTTTTTTAACATTTAAAACGCAAACAACATGTTACAAAACACACGCGTGGGAATCTCCGATTATGTTGGAGCACATTGATGCAACACGTGATTCAAAATAAACAAACCAAAAATACGTCTGAATAATTAAAATATAAATAAAACATATTTTTGAGCCCATACCTAAATGAAGCGTTAGGTTTATTGACAAATATACCAGTAAGTAACCCATTTTCTATTGTTTTTCGACCAATATGTTTTATTTGTGAGTTGAACTTAATATTTTATAAAAAAGACCTTATGAATAGGTCAATAAATAAATAAATAGACTCATTGACTTTTAAGATGCTCTGTCAGACAGAGGAACATGCCACAGACCGTGGCATGTTCACCTTTGAGGATTTTTTTGAACAACCGTTCACCTTTGAGGATATCAATGTTCAAACCGTTCACTTAAAGGAGCGTAATGCCGTGGTGATGGTATGATTTCACACTAAGCAATTTAAGCCTGGTTTAAGAACTGCTCGGAACTTGCATGGTTTTTACAAAGCTATTAGTAAGACCCCAGCTCACGTTTATTGACTCAACAATAAGTATTTTTATGAGACATTTAAAAGTGAATCGCAAGATCTTTATTGGTTTGTTTTCCTATAGGTGGTTATTTTTTTTTTCTCTTTATTATATTTCGCTAGTTTATCCGCAGAGCTGAATAGAAACAGAAACTGCTTCATGATTTTTTAAGATTTTTGCTAGTGTTTTTGACAGATTTTTTTTTTCGTGGTAGGTGGTTTATGTTTTTGTTACCATTAGGGCTAGCGCTAGAATATCTATTCTCGAGCTGGCCCTAATGGTAAATGATGATAATATAATCATTAAAATTCACTATAAAAAAAACAAGATAACGATTATCAAATATTTCAACAAGTATCAACGTCACGTAGTACGTCATAGGTATTGCAGACAACGGTTGTCAGATAAACTTTTTTAATATATTTTTTCCCTGGAAGGTAGACAAAGAACCTATGGAAATATTTATTCAAGCAAAGAACATTTCAACATTCAAACTTTAATAACAACCGTTTGATGGGTTAATACTTTTGATAGAAGTTGCTTTAATATTATATCGATGGAAAAGTTTTGAGTAATGTTTATTTTGCCTTTATTGAAAGTGCGATGTACAAGGTTACTTAAACTTGTTACTTAATATTTATATAATAACGCATCCGCTGTTTCATCCTATGTGAAAACCAAATAGTGAAACGTGCACATTTCATTGAACGCAACATTGAATACTGCAACGCTTATTCTTTGTGCAAGATAAAGACCAGCATTTTGGTCACGTGTTGCTTCGACTAGACGCTCTGATTGTTAATTTATCTATTTATTTAATTTATTTGTTTAACAAATAAACTTAAATATGTAAATGATATTTTCACCTCGTTTCTTTCGTCCAGTGAATGATTTAATAATATCTATTACAAATTCTTTAAGTATACCTTATTCTGTGTCTTTAATCTGGTTAGCATGATCCAGGTCTAAGCATCAGAATATTATGTAATAGGTTGGTTATGTTGTTCTTGTAGGTACGATAAGTGAATGATGACATAAATAATGAACTCATACCTTATTAGGGTATGTTAAATATGTTTAGTTAATCTCTTTCATCCTGTCTATAGTTTAACAATATTTATTACAAATAAGAAGCAGGGTTTGGATACTGACTATTGCCAATTTATACGCAAGATAGCAATTACAATAACTAATTAATTATTAACTAATTAATTATTAACTATTAATTACAATGAGTACATAAAGTTAATATAAACAGTTATATAACGCAAAAGAACAAACTAAAGAAAGTAAAATATGATGATTTATTCATTTCAATAATACAATACCTAAAAAAACATATCTACAACTAAAATAATAACTTAATCTATTAAACTCTACCAGAGGGGAGTAAGTAAAATATTGATACACTATTTTGCGATGACCTGGATATGTATAAATCAATACAATGAAGGTAACTGTTTTACTATGAGTCACTGTGGCTCCTATTTCGTCACTTTTAACAAAATAGTAACGTGATCACGTGACCTAGACCTATAAAAATAGGCGAAAGCCATAGATGACTAATTATTTTATGAGGGAATGATAAGTTATTGTTTTTAAGGAACCGACGGGAAATATTATTTACCTACACAGTAAGTGCGATTAGTCAAAGCAATGCGGAACCAAAATGCGGGACCTTATCTAGCACAAAGAAGACGCATTGCAATTACAAGTAGCAATGCCGCCAGCATTGCTGGTGGTTCGCCTTAGGCAGGATTCGCAAGCATTTACATGAACATAATATTCTAATTCGCTTTATATTATATTAGCTATGACTTGTTCAGTTTATTAAGGTTATATTTATTCTTCTAAATTTATTAGCGAGTAGAAGTCGTCTCACGACTATGTCAGTCCCAAACTGGCCATACATGTTTCTTAACTGATATTGTTTAATTATACAACATCATTAACCGAGATATTGGGCCCGTGGGAAAGTGGAGCTCATCGGATTTTCCAAAATTTATCAGAGCGTTTGATCGATGCGACGCGTGACCAAAATGCTGGCACATATTTGGCTCAACGAATCAGCATTGCAATTCAACGTGGCAAAGCTGCTAGCATTCTGGGCACGCTGCCAGCCCAAATGTTATTGTTGCAGTATTGTAATTAGTTATTAGTTGAGCTTAGTTGGGCTTGAGAAGGCCTCCAACCCTGACTACATCCACAGCAGCCAGGGTCCCCTACCGACTAAAACCTACCACGGTGTTCTTCCAGGCGCTTTAGTACCAGGACTGCGGGCACACTTCCGCACTCTACCGCGGTACCTATATACGCCTACGTTATCCTACCTACTGCGTATAGTTGCTATGCGTGTGCATTCTGCTATGGGATCTTAAGGCAAACACCAAAACGGAATATCTTTATTACTTCATATTCAGATTATACAGAGTTACATACTACATATATCGATCGACTTTTTACTTTTCTTACTTCAATGAGTATATCGCATAGATGTAACCAGCGCGTTAAGTATACAAAATATGTATGTATGTGTGTCCACCGCGATCGCCGATTTGTGAGGAGGGAAGGGAAGATGCGTGTTTTCTTGCCCCCACACAATGGTGTACAATTTGAAACATTATTGTCCACAGAAAGAGGAGCGCATTCGGCAGCTGAAACAGAAGCTAGCGGAGCGTGAGGCGGCCGCAGCAGACGGCGGAGTGACGCAAGGTACGGGTGGCGGCGGGGTGGTGCTGGCGGATCTCGCTACAGCCACTTCCGATTATGGAACCTCCACAAATTACACCCGCTCCTCTCGTGCCTCTGTCTCTGATCTCGACTTCTCAGAAAGTTATCTTTAATTAAATTGGCTGTGTACATTCCCCTTAGAACCTACTACATTCTATTGTTGACCTGACTGAAGAACAACGTCTGTCACTGCCCTTCCATTACCTCTAATTAAAAACGGCTGTGTAATTGTTTACTTTCCTTGATTACCTGTGTTTTACTGTAGGAGAGATAAAATATGTAAAGTCAAATTTCTACAAATATTTACGTCGTTTTCTTACGAAAAATTTGTATCCGATCTTGACTTTTCTATAGCAAATTCAAATACAATAATAAATAATATGTGCGTTTACTTTATTAATGATTTTTTATCATTGTTGACGATACTAAACCTAAAAGCTATTCCTTCTGTCCATAACAATAAAATATCCGATAGGTTGTGTAATAGTTTTTTTAATATGTTTCTATTGTTAATCTAACTAGAGACGATAATATTTACTTCCATACCTCCTAGGTATCCTATTCTATTGCCACTGTATCTGACGTCACAAGTTTACTATTTATGGTGTCCTATAATAAGACCCATTTTTGTCTGTATCAGTATCATTCCTGTAGTATCTATCTAAATAGTGATGTCTTGAAAAAAATAATCGATGAAACAGCATTGGCTAGCAGTAACCTTGCTGCGTACTTACAGACCACTTCCTATATTAGTTACATATGATTTTCAAAATAAAGATCTGCCTTACTCGTACATATAGCTTATACTTTCGACACTTTTACTTTGCCTCTACGAAAATGTTTAATGCTTTGATCTACGGCACAAAAACTTTACAAATTAGCCCCTAAATTAGGTGAGTCTTCCCAACTTCTCGAGTAACCCGATGTGTCAGACGTGATTCGTTTTTATACGACACTTTTACCGAAACACAGGAAAAGTTTATATCTGTTGCTAATCCAAACATGTTTAACAACTAAAACAGTTTTGATATCACACTTTGGCCATCTATATTTGAAGTATGAAAACTTTTGTAATTATTACACTTTATAAGAGACGATAAGTGGCTTCATTCATGTTTGTTTTGGGCTTGTGTGCATGTGTGTGCGATGCAAACTCTAAACAAGAACACATTTTTGAAGAAGGACATCTTATACTTCCGAAACATCTTTGGCTTCAAATTGATACAAAACAAAAGCTAGTGTATAGGTACGGTTTTTGTTTGTTATGATATTTATTTTATTTCTCAATTTTGAAATAGCTAATGCTTCCTTTAAAAGCCTAAAATTATGATACATCCGCCTTCAAGTAATCCTTTTCTACAAAGTGACACTAGGGTAAAGATTATATTCGCACTAGGCCTAGACCTCGGCCTATTTACCTATTTATTTACATAGCTAAATAAATTTCATTCGCAAAATTAGATTAGAACGGTCAGCAAGCATCGATACCCTTGATTAAAACACGATGAAATAATTGTGGCGAGATTATTCGATACCCGATGACCCACACTTAACCTTAATTACTTACTCGTGGTCTGCCCCAATCACAGTCCTGTTTCCGTAAACGTGTCGGAAATGATACTTGTACTAAATAGCAGATAAAGGAAGATTTCTCCCGTAGATATCCTGTATTCCATTTGGCAGAAAATAAATATTGTTATGCAAGCAATTATGTTATCGAATCTTTTCTCTATTTAAAATAAAATCCAACTTAAGAAATGCGCACAATTAATGTACTATCGTGTACAATTATGACTAGTCAAAGTGTTGTCATATACAAATTTATAAAACAAAATCCACAGCTTCTAAATACAAAATGCTTGTCGTAGATTTGATGCGTTTCCATTCTAAGTTTTTGAGTTCACGATATACGTACTCCGCATATTTTGCACATTTTCGGCGTATTTATAAAAGGTCTAAAATACCAAAATAATTTATATTACAACCATGACATACTGTGTATTTCCTCCTGTATTAATGTGTATGTCGAAATACTCCCAGCTTGATTGTAGCTTTTGGATTATTCACTTCTTATGTCTTCAAGTCGCGAGTGAATAGGTACCTTCTAGGTTTGCGTGCTAAATCCTAGACAACGTCATCACTTAACATCAGGTGAGACAGTTGTCAAACGCAAACTTATAATATATAAAAAAAAAAAAAAAAAAAATCTCTTCTCTTTTTTATCGTTCAATTGACGATATTCTGTCAGTGTCAGAATGAGACCAGCGTACGGAGAAAATAGACGGTCGAAAAAAAGGTCATATTTAATGATCAATAACCGTTTTTGTAATGAGTAGTATTTTTCTTTCTATGTTCAATATCTCTAAGTTTCAAGTTCTTAATTATTCGTGATATTTATTTACTTGACGATATTTAAACATCTTCATGTCTCTGTTTAGTCAGGATTAAAATTAATGAGAAATGGGTTAAATTGGTCACTGTTATATAGCGTGGGA
Organism: Apeira syringaria; assembly: GCA_934044485.1. Lineage (NCBI taxonomy): Eukaryota > Metazoa > Arthropoda > Insecta > Lepidoptera > Geometridae > Apeira > Apeira syringaria. Next base: position 3,534,680 of record OW203662.1, read on the forward strand.
ATTGTAGAACTTTCAGCACTTAATAGTGTTCACTGATAGTTTATGTGCCTTATACTTTTTTATGTTTCATTTCACCACTAGCCGTCACAAAGGCAGGCTTCCTTTTATTGTTTTTTTTTTACTGGTCCGTTCTTTCGATAACGATACCTGCATTATTCATAGCGACGTGTGTAATAGAGTTTCGTTTTTTCTTTAGTCTTTTTGGGTCTTTTTTTATTAGTGTACTGTTATAGTAATCGACTCTATATACACAAGGCAGATTTTTAAATTAGTAAAACTGTATTAATCAAATATACGTTCTGAAAGGAAAAATCTTTCACCATATTTTATCAAGTTCCACGAAATAATGCAGTAATAGAAGAATTACTATAAAACAATTGAATAAGAATATTTCATGCGTAATTAATAATCTTGAACCCAGTACGGATTTATTCCAGATAATTATGTATGTATTTTGTTATTGTATTTGTATTGTGTTCCCAACGATGCAAACACGTTTTTAATTATCTTATAGACTGAACTTGTATCTATCATTTTCTTGATTTATTTTAGACTAGCTCATCCACAAAAAACACAAAATATGATATATTAAAATCATGACTTCCCTTCTTAAATAGATAAATTTGAAGCGATGATAGCTCAGGGGTGGGAGCGTCGACTGTAAAACTGACGGACGCTGGTTCGATCCCCACCAACGGCTTGAGTTTTCGGTGAAGGTAACATCTTTATAAAATTCCCAAAATGGTGGTAGGGTACTTTCGAGTACTCGCCTGGCTAGCTACCATCCCTCAAGTTTGAATGTCACAAACTACATAGTATGTTCAAGCAGCAGTCCTTGAGAGCCAGTAAGCGTTCTAGGTTTAGCATGATAACATCTTCGGCCACATCGTCACTGATGTATCTATAATTCATCTATACGCTGCCATAACACCGAAATCTTGTCTACCTCACACGTACTTTAAAGTTTGCACGTGTTCTACTAAATATAATGAAATACCTATCTACCTACTCCTACTAGACTGATTTAGTGGTACTTTAGAATTATAACATTTTTCATTCTTTAGACAAAAACAATATGAGCATTCAAAACCATCTTTATTGTATTAATTGATAAACTGTAAGCTATTCTATCGTCGTGTACTCTTATATATAGATATCTAATGATATACCAATGCTAGATTAGATCTTATTTGCTAAAACATTTCGTAGTTAATTGTTTAGACTAATGCATGAGGTGATTAAGTCACCTAATCTTACCGATCAAATAAAAAACTTATATAAAGGGCATATTTAGAAAAGATGTTGAATTCTATTTTTCCTGGCTCGGAAACAGATTACACAGTTCCCAGAAAGATGATATGATAACATTATCTATTTCAAACAAACGTTATTACGTGTTTGCTGAACTTCTTCAGGATATTATAAGAAATTTCGTCAATTATGTACTTATACAATATTAAAATTAAATGTGTACGCAATTGGTTTTTTTGTTGTCATATTTTTCTTGTTATTTTCTTAGAGTGTTCATATTGTTTTCTGTTTATGATTCTCTAAAAAGAGACTTCTTGCAATCGCAAGAAGTCTGTTTTTTATTGTACTACATGTTTCAACATTGTAAAATAATTCGTAGTCTATCAACTAGGTTCTTAGTTCTAGAGAATGACCTTTCGGTACTTTAGATAGGAGTACCTTTATATTTAAGAATTGCCACAACGATTTATCTTTTATGCATTTTAAATAAGAATAACATTTAATGCAAACACGATGATGTCTCATTTAAATTATCACGATCATATTTTATTAGCACGTTGAAAATTTTAAAATAATAATAGTTTTAGGCTCAAGTTAAAATTGCCATTTTCTTTGTGGACTAATTGAATGAATTTAACTTAGACTAATATTAAAATGTTTTTTAAAAATTGTTTCGTGTTATATGAATTTTTAATTGCTATAGATGCTGTAGTAAAGATTCATGCAGTCAAATCTCGTTATGACGCTTTGGATGCCGTGTTCTGTTTTTAAATTTAAGTTAAGTTTAAATATTCAAAAGAGGAAAAGACCATTGCACATGTGTGTGAGCGTTACCACTGCTCGCTTTCCAGGATACATAAACGCATAGGTATGTGTGACGTGTTGTGTTAGTGTGCTGTTCGTAGATGTTGTCCAACCCCCCGTAGCACCCAAGTTGTCACCCACACCGATGCATGCTACTCCAAAGCCCCACACGGCACCCCACTCTCTTTTTTTTACTATTACCTGTGCCACCGGAACGTTCCGGAAATATGTCACTCGCCGTTTAGATGTATAATAATTCACTGCTACTAGATAAAATTGGAAACAGTAAATCTAGCGTGATAACATCTTCGACCACATCGTCACTGACCATCAAGTGAAATACTGGTCAAACGTACTAGATCTATATAGTATAAAAAAGATAAGAACAAAAGTACTAAAATAATTTAGATAATTCAGGTTATATGAAAATGTATGTTATCAATCAGATTTAAATATAATATTTTCTTTGATACGTAATTTCTGTTATTTGTAATATCAAATGAGCTATAGCTTGCAGCGCTAAATATACGTTGGATGTGATTGATAATACGAGATCATTAGAAATAGAAAAACCAATTTTAGCACCGCTCTATAACTGTCCTATTCAAAGCCATGGCTTGACTGAATGTACTGAAATCGTCGTAAAACTAAGCAACTGTACACAAATGCTTCCGACTTTGCGAATGTTCATTCATTCGCAAAGGGAACTACTTATTATTTAATGTCTACATGAAAGCACTAATAAAAACTGCACTTTCCTTCCAGAGTGAGTCGCTTTTACCCCATAGTAGGTACAGTCACCTGTATCAATTATTTAATGTATCTAGTGTATTTTTTTTTTAAATGGTGTCACGCTGTTTTTTATTATTTGATAGATACGTACATAATTAAGCAAATGTTAGAATCATTATGTAAGCTTTTAAATATATGATTAAATATGCTAAAACAGACGTTTTTGAAAGGATATGTGTATTTTTAGTACTCGGATATGTTTTTCTTACATATAATTGGTATTATTTTATTGTAGTCTGAATAAACCTTAAAGTTTGTCCGATTCAAGTATCGTCGGTAAAATCAACTTCGCTTCAACATAGAAAAAAAAACTTAACTTGAAAATGTTAATGCTAAAATGTTTGTGTTTCCAACCGATCTGATTCTCTTTTAGTTTCCTATTTCTGCAGGTGACTGTACTTACACAAAACTCTCTAAATAACACTCGCTATTACTGTTGCTCTCCTGTTCTGCACTTACTCTATATATTCTGCTGTCGAAACCTTGTGATCTTGTTAATACCAAACATTCACGACCCATATCAGAAACTGAACTCTCTTTCCATAAGTTAACAAACATGACATGTGCTCTTGACTCAATATTTTATATAATTATATTTTGAAACGATTATAGCTCAGCGGTGAGAACGTTGGCTGTCAAACTGACGGACGCTGGTTCGATCCCCACCAATGGCTTAAGCTTCCGGTGAAGGTAACACCGTTGTCAAATCCCCAGCATGGTGATAGGGTACTCTCGAGTAACGGCCTGGCTAGCTCCTCAAGTTTAAAAATTTGTCACCAAAGACATAGTGTGTTCATGCAGCAGTCCTTGAGAGCCAGTAAGCATTCTAGGTCTAGCAAGATGTATTCTTCGATCACGTCGTCACTGACAATCAAGTGAGATAGTGGCCAAATGCGAGACTTATACATTAAATAAAAAATTTGGGCTTGTACAAATTGTATGGTATACAAAACATACTAAGTTAACATCAATATGTTTAAAAAAAAAATGTTTTTAGTACGAACAAATAATCACTTGTGTTATGTTATTATAATATAAAATTGTATATTAATGTGATGTAATGTTATCTGCTGAATAACGAGATTTCCTTGCATGAATAAATATTCGTTTCTGTTCAGCTTGCCTTTTTATACAGTGAAACAGGAAAATTGGTGGAAATAAATTGCAAATACCTACGTTTGAATGGATCGAAATATTATTAAAGTTTTCAACAAAAAAAAACTGTTTTAAATACAATTTATATTAATAGAAGAAAACAGTTTGAAAACTATAGAAAGTATCACCTAACTTACAAGTAAAGGCGTTTATATTTAATACCAGTATCTTGGTATAAGGTAATGGTTAATAATTATGATACATGTAAAATGTATACAAAATATTGCATATTAGTTTGTGTTTTAGCTATTTTACATTTCGTATTGCTGACATAAAACCGGTTTTGGAAATATTTTAGCCTTAACAGAAACAAAGGAATTGCGATAACAGCATAAAATAATTAACGATACAAACTATATTTCGATCCCGTATGCCTTGATGTTTTGTGCTTCTATTGTAGATATTGCCTTCGCTTTATTATGCCATAGACAACCTTAGAAAAATAAAAAAGTATGGGTGATAAAAAAGTATTAATATGTGTATATATAATGTTCTTTTTCTCTCTTGACAGATGTAAAGGACGAACACATCTAGTCGCCAGCAAAGCAATCTTCATTATATTAATTATTTGTTAAAATTTAAGACATGTGAATGTTATTGATAATAATTGTAAGAAATAAAAGTGTTCTTATTATATATTTATTGATAGTTAATTCAATAATGTACAATTTTATCAACAACCTAGAATTTATGTTTGTACACATACGAAGTTATAAAATATTTAGATCAGTTTCATTTGTGTGATGTTATATTTAGATATATGATTGATGCCATTTATTTATGAATATACATTATTTTTATTTGTGAAAAAGTGAAATGCGTTAACTTATGAATACACAGATGTTCAAGCTTCTCTATCAGGTGCCATATTATATAATAAATTAATATCATATTTCATTTCGACAAATTCTCGTTATGTATAGGTAATGTAATCACATGGACAAGGTATACAAAGGGGGTACCGATCTCAATTGGCGTCCATTATATACGGTTTACTTTGGCAACTTCATAGCTAATAAAAATAAAGATATATAGGAATTATTACGCATCAACGTACCTACATAAAACTCATAATAATTTGAACAAAACCTTTTAGGTCGCTTTACCCCTTTGTATGTAATCCTTATGGGTGACCAGGGAGTGGTAAGCGCAGCATAGGACAGCCACCGTCAAGGTAGACATACGACCTGACTAAGATCGTAGGTAAGGGCTGGGTGTGGGCTGCTTTCATTCGGTCCTTGAGGAAATCATTGGGGGAGGGCTCTGTCCAGCAGTGGAAGTCCTATGGCTGAGATGATGATGTTTTCCTACACACAAGTAGGGTATACATTAATTTCTCGAAACTTATGTAACCCTATTTATTCGAACTTTTAAATTAGTATAATGTTACATATCACAATAAATATATACATGAATCTATTGTAATTTTTTTTTAAATCTTGTTACTCTGTGTCACCGCTTGCTTTTATTTTGTAAATGACATCGTATTAACCAATACTTAGATTATAAACATAGTCAAATTAATTTGAGAATAAACAGTTTTATAGCTCAATCGAAGTAATATCGAAATGCCAAAATAGATTTAAAATTACCTACTTGCATCTATAACTCAGTGTCATAATATTGTAAAATTACCATATTTGTAATGTAACAAACCGACTAGGACTCACGTGGTAAACACTGGAAAATTACTCTCCGACCAGTTTCGAACTTATTTGCAGTTCTTCATCTGGGAGTTATGATCGTGCCAGGCGGCGAGCGCGAGCCTCAGCACGTCACGGTCGGAGAGTAATTTTCCAGTGTTTACCACGTGAGTCCTAGTCGGTTTGTTACATTACAATTATGGAAGAAACTCGCTTTAGTTTTCAGACTCAAATTACCATATTCAAAAGATTAAATAGATTCTTAATTCAATTTGACTACAACGTCTTCGAGATGATCTTCTCAGCTCTGTACGTTGTAGGCGGAGCTTTCAATAAGTTCCATTATAAACTATTATAAAAACAGTGTAGTAATCTACTATAGATTGTTAGTAGATCAATCGGTACTTAATCGCCTGATAAATATATGGTAGTTTATTTACCTCGACATTTCGACCAAGTTGTATTGGTCGTGGTCACGAGAAGACTGGAGAATGCGCGTTACAATATCGATGTAGTTTCTCCAACTAATCGCTATTGATCTTGTCTCTCAGCCTTACATTTTATGTAGGGCTGATAGAGTCCTGCAAAAACACAGGGTTGCCACGACACAAAACACTGACTAAATTGATCGATTTCTTAAAAATGTGTTCCAATCGTAAAGTCTAAAACTTACAATAGTACTTTTTGGTACCACGTAATTATAAAGAACTAGCTGCGCCCCGTGGTTTCACGCACAGTGATAAAAGATGGTGATGATGAAAGTAACCCTATATGTTAATCCAGGGTATCAGCTATCTCCATAATAATTTGCATCCAAATGCATGCAGCCGTTTAGGGATAAAAGAGTAACAAACATACATCCATACTCACAAACTTTCGCATTTATATTAATTAAGGAGAGAACTAATTTTACAGCATTTTTAATTCATTATTTTCTTATTGATCATCATACCGTCATTTGTTTGTATTAATACATTTAAACATGTTTTATATACCGATGTTACAGCACTGCCAAGTTTATGATTGTAAGTAAATGAAGATTGGAGTAAGATATTCCTAGAACTAGATATACTAGAGTTTGAAGATTTTATTTTCAATTGCGAAAACGCATTGAATTACCTAATTTATTTCTAGAGACACCTATGCTATAGTTAGCAATAGATATGAGTGAAGACGTATAGCAGAGTCACCATTGCAGTGGATATTTTTTTAAACACAATGGAAAACTATATAAGTAATGTAAACTCTAAGGCTTTCACGGCCGGCGTTGCATGTTGTATGTATTGCTTCCAGGCTGTTGGACCGTGGTCTAAGTGAAACTTGTGTTCCAAACGTTTCGTCGATCACTGCGGTCGACATCTTCAGTGGTTCAGGTCATCAGTGACAGAGAAGACGCCGCGAAGGAGAGTTCTACGCTCTTGTCGCCGCTTGGACCCGAACCATTGAAGATGTCGACCGCAGTGATCGACGAAACGTCTGGAACACAAGTTTCACTTAGACCACGGCCAAACAGCCCGGAAGCAATACATACAACATATTAGTAATGTCCGTCAGACATATTTTGGCTGGCGTTCAAATCTCGTACAGTCCCATTTCCAACGAATGGGAACAATGCATTCAAATATTGGTGACGTTTAGTTTAAAAAGCTTCTACCTCGCAATTATTGTATTTTGTGAGTTGTATTCAAAATTTGTATACCATTTGTCGACCACGGTCACAGATTACTGTATTATTGGCTTTACGTATATACTATTGTGTAAGCTGTCACTTCAGTTCAAGTATATCACGATAATCGATTCTTAAGTGATGCTTTGTTAAAGAAATGGTATTTGTACTTAAAAAAATATTCAATTGTTATTTTATTCGTTGTTATTGTTTTCAAAAACATATTTTATTGCACATGTGCATTCGGCCTTAGCGGAAGATTTGACTGCATAGAATAAATATATTAAATTTACATCACTGTAATTATTGTTATCTAAAGTTGTAAATTTACATTGTTTCTAAAATTTCTGATAAGTATAGTAAATCGTTGACATTGTAAATTTTATTAAATTTTGCGATTATTTCGGAATCATTTCCAATGAAGATGGTAATTGTAAGTACATGAACTACTTCATTGAAATACATGTTAAATAATTCGTTTAGAATGTTAGTCAATAGAATAATCGTAAGCTTTTAATTATACTTAGTACATTAATTTCCTGTGATCTGTTCGTTTGGTTGTGTCGACCGGTTCACCCACGTCATCACTGTAAATAAAGAATCATCGAATGATCTAAATGTATTCAAATGTTTCATTTCAACGGGTTAGTTATACAGCTTTTTCAGAGATTTGTAGTAGGTACTAATACAAGCATGAAAAATGTGTGTCTCAGTATACCCTCCGCTTTACTTCCCTGGAACAGTTAAGATTAGTTTATTTTATACTAGTAGTACCCCGCGGTTTCACCCGCGCAGATTATGGAACTATACATTTTCCGAGATAAAAGTACCTTATGTGTTATTCCGGGATCTAACCTATCTGGATATCAAATTTCATCGAAATCGGTGAAGCCGTTTGAGCGTGAAAGAGTAATAGAGGTTTTTATATTTATTTGCGTATCCCACGGGAACAGCAATTATTTTAGGGATGAAAAGTAGCCTATGTGTTAGGTACTACACTACAAGGTATAAGCTATCTCCATACCAAATCCCATCCAAATCGGTGTAGCCGTTCGAGCGTGAGAGACAAAGATACACACAAACTTTCGCGTTTATAAATAATATTAGTAGGAGGATTTTAAGACAAAACTTACTTAGATTTAACTTTTTACGATAATGCAGATACTACCCTTGTGCAATCCGCCAGCTGTGACCTGTTGCCAGCTTATAGATCGCTTTCAAGGTGAACAGACAAGCTAACTAAAATCGCAGGTAAGGGCCCCTTCTATCCGGTCATTGTGGAAATTAAAATGAAGAGTCACCCCCATTCTCACGTGCCATACCTTTGGAGCTCACAGATAATTACAAATATCATGCACTATTTTTATGAATGGTATTGTCGGTTACCAAATGAAAGAGCTCATCAGCAATCTTAGCTCAATCTGCGTATTTCGAATACGATTGTAGAACAAAATGGTCTAAATGGCAAATATGGAACATTTGCCATTTTTTTCTACTTTCCTACACTCGCGATTATTATCCGCTAAGTGTACTTCAAGGACACTTAGCACTTATAATCTATTACTACAACACATGAACACCCAAAGAAACTTATTTGGTAATTACAATGAAGATTTTCGTTCTCTAGCTCTCCTGCTACAATCTTTTCTATGTATGTAAAAATACAAATCATACAAAAGTTTATTTTATCTTACTTAACTTATTACAATAGGCACTTACAAGTTATATGCATCTGCATAAAAGAGAAGCTGTTTATCTTAAATCACACAGATATGCAGAAAAAATCCAACCGAAAATGTATGTGAAATTAGGTTACAACTTAATTACACATACATTGTCGGTTGGATCTTTTCTCTATATATTATAATGACAATCTCACATCAAAAATCTATGACGTGCGTTTTATATATGCTAAAAAGATCCACGCAGTGTGATGACATCGACCTAACAAAACCTTAAATCTGCCATAAATACCACTGCATTTTTACCATTTCTGCTATTTGCGAAAAGGTACCACGGCACCAGAGTCTGGAATTTGTAATTATTTCAGGACTTATATGAAAACTGTATACAAAAAGAAGGTAAGCCCACTTTAGTAATATTTGACATTTTGCCTCCAGATAAGCCTAACACGGCCTCATTTTTTTTTATGTAACGACGAAGCTTCTAATTGCATTTACTCAAAAGTGTTTTTGAGTAGATACAAGTAAGTGTCTGTCAGTCACTATTGTGTACTGACACGTTAGTTGGATCTCATCTGCAGAACAGAGTCCTAATAGCCATTCACAGAAATGACACAAAATTCGCAATATGTCATTATTTTGTAGGTACAATACAATCGATCGTTCATAAGAATAGAATAAGAATAACTTTATTTCCACGGTCACAAAGGTAATAATATAATAACAATCTTAAAGTAAGTGCTAATCTAGTTGGTAACACTAAGTAGTGGCTTGGATTCTGATCTCCACACTAGGATTCCCTGTGTTGTGGAGAACAGTCTCACACAAACATAGATAATAGCCAAGAGCGTTACAAGTGGTGTGTTGACTTATTACAAAATAGCTTGAGACAGACTGTGTTAAACGGAGTACACAGTGTATTATGTAGCAGTAGTGTAGCTTACAATTATTATTAACATAGTGCATCGTTGTGATAAAAAAGAAAAAAAAAGAAAAAGAATTTCCTAAAAGTATATAAGCGAGTGAACAGTTATATTTACTCTTAAACTAATATAAATGATATATATCATATTTATATATAATTGATTATCTTCGCAATTATTCAGGAAGGTATTGATGCTGACCGTTATAAACTCACACCAGGTTAAATTACGTTAATTTCAGAGATCTTATTCTGTTTACGCTATAAATCAATCTCTTTAAATTAATACAGTGCTAACCTTTGAATCTGCTGAGTCAAACGTTCACACTGCAAGAATCCACATAATGTCATCAGAGCATTGGTGACCGAGTCATCGTTGGTGTGGAGAGTTGGGTGTCGAAAGGTGTGTTTCGATTTCACTCAATGCTTCTTTGCCATTGAAGTAAATATACAATTCCTAGAAATAAATAATCCAAATAATAAGAATCCTACATATAAATAACGCATAATAATCTAATCTAATCCATTAAACAACTAAGAGTAAGAAAAGTTTATAAATGCTGTAATTATATATCAAATTCATCATCATCATAGCCATAGGGCGTCCACTGCTGGACATATGCCTCCCCCATTGATTTCCACAAGGATATAATACATCACATTGGTCCCGTAGAAATCTTACAAATATCGGTTCTCTACTTTTGTTTCATGACTATTCCACACCTAAGAATTTAGTAATTACAATTTATAACAAAGCAATTATTCAATGTCAGTATCGAGATACATATACCAAATTTGATAAACCAATAAGACAATCCCTCGGGCCCTTTACTAACAATATGCTACAATGACTGAATGTAAACAAAAACAATGGTAAAGTGGCACAAGTAAAAGCCGAATATTCCCGTCGTGAATTAACTTAGTATAATGGCCCGGCCACGTGTCGACATCAGACTGCCTCCCCGAACAAAGGACCCTGTCTGTAAACAAAAGGTTTCTCACAAACACAATACACCTAGCCGAATACAAAATTCTGTTGACACCACTGTAAGGAACCCTTTCAAGGTGTATTACGTATAAGCTACGTATTTTTTCTACCATTGAATAAAATCAGTGTCAAAACACAATATTTTTATTACCAGAAAAATTATACTTAGTTATAACATAATAGTATCACTAATTACATTTTGGAAATCACTATTAAATTAACAATTGAATGGGCCCCAAAACTAGGCAAAGCCTGTATTTTGACCACACATTTCGTAGTGGTTATATTACGCGGAGCTATGGTTGTATTCATAAATATATAACAAAATAACCTATAGCCTCAGCAATATAGTATATAATAATAATTACAGTAGTGGCAATATATGAATTAAATACCTGATGTTATAAAATCGAAAGATTCATATCTGCCCTCCTTACTAGTTTGCACTGTATGACGGCAGGGCAGAGCACGAATGGATTTGTATGATATATTTTTAGCATATAGGATAGCATCGTAAGCCAAGTAAAATATCACTGGGTTACGTATCTCCCACTTAGGGAGAGGAATGTTGTAATAACCCACTAAGCTTGCCAATACGTTATGGCAACTAGACCAGTAACCAGCCCAATTGCTGATTTTCAAACTGTTCATTCATTCATAAGAGAACAACAATAGGTTATAATACAACCCGAAACAGAAATCCCTATAGCAACGTGAAACAATTGAACGCAGTATTAACTATCGTAGCACAGTTATCAAATTCCTAGTATGGTGGTAGGGTTATTTCAGGTACCCTCTTGGCTAGCTATCATCCTCAAGTATGAAAAACAAAAACAACACACATAGTGTGTTCAGGCAGCAGTCCTTGAGAGCAACTGGAGATGTTACGCTAGACCTAGAATGCTTACTGGAGAATTGTAGAGCTAGCGTAACACCTTTGTATATAGATGTTACATAACATACATATATACCATAACATATGATACATAACATCTATAACGTCGACCACATCATCCGCCACCACTACACGACCCAGATGTTTTTTTATGCACTACAGGACATCCAAATATACCTTACTGTTAAGAGACTCCATCAGGACTGACTGACTGAGATTTTTTTTTATACACTATAGATCTAGCGTTTGAGCACTATCTCACTTGATGGACAGTGACGATGTGGTCGAAGATGTTATCACACTAGACCTAGAATACTCAATGGCTCTCAAGGACTGTTGCCTGAACACAGTATGTGTTTGGTAACAGTTTTTCAAACTTGAGGGTGGTAGCTAGCCAGGCAGGTATCAAAAGTACCTTACCACCATGCTGGGAATTTGATAACGGTGTTACCTTGACCGGAAGCTCAAGCTGTTGTTGGGGATCGAACCAAGGTCAGTCAGTTGGCGATGCTCCCCGCGCTGAACTATCTTCCCTTCTAATGGACTCATTATATCAACTTAATATGATTTTGTCAACGCCCATTTTGACAAGTGGAAAATTGAGGGTATTTTCAATAGCTACCATTCCAAGTCTACAATTGGATCAAATACATACAAATCTGGCACATTGTAAATTTGTATAAAAAGTTATTTATTTATTTTTTCTCAAAGAAAACCTTGTAACTTAATAAGATAGTTCCCATGAGACCAACTCGTTGACACGGTCACGTAAAGATAATTTGTAAGTAATATAATTGGCCTCCAGGATACCATTAATAGAATAATTATTACTAAGTCTAACACGATTTGGTAATAAATCTTCATTTTGGTATAGTTACGAGACTTCCAATGACATTTTTTTTAATTTATTATTTTCTTCCACCATTCCGGCAGCAGACGACTAATTGTAGCTCTTTTTAACCGACTTCAAAAAAAGGAGGAGATTCTTAATTTAACCCCAATTTTGTCTTTTTTTCCTTTTATGTTTCTTTCCACAGAACTTTCGACTGTGTGAACTGATTTAGATAATTCTTTGTATATTTGAAATCTGGTGCTTCCCAAATGAGTGTGATTCCATTTGAAACTCATCAAAGTCGGTCAAGCAGTTTTTGAGTTACATTCCAATAACTGAAAAGTATTATGTATACTTGGATGACTTCTTAATATTAGGTGAAGTAATCGGTGAACATACCTACACAATTACAATTGGTCCCGTGAGTAGCACTGAAAAGGGTAAAAAAAAAATACCAAAAAATGGAACCGACTTCAACACTCAAAAGTGTGAAATAACTTTTCAAAGTCGGTACCATGGGCACAATATTTCGATAATAGAACAGTTACTTTGAACAATCATGGTACCGACTTACAACACACACAAGTTATTTTACACTTTTGAGTGTTAAAGTCGGTTCCATTTTTTGTTTCTTTTTTGTTTTTTTCAACATGGGTTAGTGTTAGGATATTTTTGTTGCCTCTAAGAATACTACCACTTAGGCATTAAAGTGTATATTGGTATTGTTTTTATGATTCAACCAAATTAAACTAAAATTGTGGAAAATATGATAATTCTTATATGGTTACGTTCTTACTAATTTGGACTTTATTTTTTATTATCTTATTAATTATCGATATTGATTATCTTTATTCATTATCGATAACAATACTGAAGTTAATAATCTTTTTATTAAAAACGCACGTAGCTTTATGTAAAACTATCTCCGAGCCGCGGTTTCATTCGCGTGGTGTTGAAAAACTGGTGATACAATACAATACAAATACTATTTATTGCATACCATGTAAAAGAAACAGGAGTATACAATATTACATTATATTAGTATAGCAGTCGGCGGTGATAGTGATTATGATAAGCCAATGACACTCACAAAATTAAATATGGCTTTCTATTGGTAAATGAATTTCCTAAATCGGTTCAGTAGATCCAGAGATTACCAGGGGGTAATGTTTACAAAGAGGTCAAGTTTGTGAGGTTGTCCCTACAACGTCACAAACCTTACGTCTATATAATATTAGTAGGTAGGTATCGATAAGTCGTCACTTATTTGGTACCGCCTAAAACTACGTGCAATTGGCGAGAACAAAACTCGACTAATATTAGAGATAGCGTTGTAATAAGTATACGAATATGAATTTTAGTATAAATACAAATAAGAGCCTTTTGACTTTAAAGAACTTTAGTTGGTGTGATTAAGAGCAGTGTACGAATTTAAATTTAGTTCAAATAGAATAAAAGTATTTTGACTTTAAAGAACTTTAGTTGGTGTGATTAAAATCAGAATTAGGAACATTATTATTTATAGAAAGTAGTTCAAGCGGTGCAAATATTATACAAAGTTTTCATTTGTCACCTATGAGTTACACGAAAGTAGGTTAGAAACTGTTTTAGTATTCGCCTAGAATTTATGATAGCCTAAAGAAACTAGATTTATTTTTGTATAGTCTCGTTAATAATACTGAATTTCTGAATAAATAGTCAATGAAGGCCTTTCTTTTACCCCTGACGAAGTCCGTGCAATTTCCGTTATGATTATGAACGAGAAAGCGTAACAAACAAACAAAGTGACATTCGCATTTATAATATTAACCAGGTTCGGACACCTCAGTTAAGAAAACAGTGTACAGGAAGTCGTAAGTTTATATATTACGCAACATCTGTAATCAACGTTAAAATAAATACTGAGAACTTAATACAAACCACACTAGATAACGTACTTAGACAGCGTAGGTTTATTGGCCTTTGTGCCTGGAATTATGAACGTGATATCCATGTCCATAAGCATTTAAATGAAGATAGAATTTTAGTCAGACTATTTTGATATCATACTCCCATTTGGTTGGCGTAATGGACTTTATTCAGGTTAGGTGAGTATGTCAATTATAATTTAGAAAACCGAAAAGATTTTCATCTTAATGCTATTTCCTCATCTCAACCCTTACAAAATGAACTTATTTCAAAGTGACATCGTTTCGTCCCTTTGTTAGTCCACGCAAAAGAATTTGTGGTTACCCACCTTCGTATAAACGCTTTGGGGAGATAATATAATTGAAGACGATAAAGTTAACAAAAGGAAATCGTCGGCAACAAAATAAAGATAGGTGCTCACTTCGAAATTCGGCTTGTAAAAATAGAATTTGATAAAGGAACTCGATTTATACATTATATGAATCACGAGTATGAAAAGAAATCTTTTGGGAAAATATTTTTGCACAACTTACCTAGTTTTATAAAAGCTTTGTTCGCTTTAAGTGTTTTACGCTTTATTGAATTGGCAGAAATGTGTAACGTACGTTCTTATTATTGTGTAATCCCACTAATATTATAAATGTGAAAGTTTGGATGGATGGATGTTTGTTGCTCAATCACGCCAGAACGCCTGAACGGATCTGGATGAAATATGGCACAGAGATAAATTATAGTCTGGAATAGCACATCGGCTACTTTTATCCCGGTAAAACGTATGATTCCTGTGGAATTATGGATGTAGCGGGATAACCGTAATCCACGCGGGTGAAACCGCGGGGTGCTACTAGTGTGCAAATATTTTATATATCTTCGGTTACAGAATCTTTTCTACAATACGCTGCTCCAACACAGCGAGCGCTGCTATGACTGAATTTGTTTACAAATGAGTTCCAGCATGTACTTAGATTTGTTTACCGATTCAATTAAAAATATAGAAACTAATCTGAAAATGTTCTTAACCTATTATCTTAGGTAGTTAGCGCTTTGGCCATGCTATTAGCTTGCTATCTAATTTAATAAATTAATAATCCAATTTAATAATAAATAAATATAATCCCACTAATATTATATATGCGAAAGTTTGTATGTGTGTATGTTTGTTACCTCTTCACGCTCAAACGGCTACACCGATTTCGATGAAATTTTGTAAAGAGATAGCTTTTACCCTGCATTAACACATATGCTTATTTTCATCATCACCATCATCACCGTTTCCCATCACCACGTGGGTACAACCGCGGGGCGCCGCTAGTAAATAAATAAATACGAAGCGGCAGATATCGAAAGCAACGACCGCAGTAAATAAAGTAGCTTACAGCAACGACCGCGGTAAATAAAGTAGCTTACAGCAACGACCGCGGTAAATAAAGTAGCTTACAGCAGTTTTTCAGGTCACAAACGCAACGTGGAGTCGAATCATACAGAGCCAGGAACGTTGAACCTATGATCAGGGCATCGTATGTCCAATAATCAAATCACAGGACGTTCGCTACTGATTTACACCCGAGCGCGCCCTGCTGCACGCCACCCGAGGATCGAGGGTACAGCAGAGTGACATTCATTAGCTCATTTGACAAACAGGGCTTAATATGATCGGTGAGCTCTGGGCTCTGACATCATCAATCTAATACAAGAGATAGATGAACTGCTAAAAACAGATGCGATATAATATCGAATTTTGCGCGATCAATTATGTATATATTAATTTAACAATTTTAATTTTATTATTTGGTTCAGATCTGGTTAGATCTTTTTGCTTATATATATATTTTTAATCAGGTCACGTTATGGTCCACGATTGACTTGTGTATTTATATTGGTACCTATTTAATTCTTTCGATTTCGAATTAACTCTTAAATATATAAAATCGTCTGTAGAATTATTGTTTCTTTACAAGAAACTTTTAGTACTTTTAAAAGTTTCATCATCTAATATTTTTATGCTGCGTAACAAAGTTACTCCATTTGGAAGTAACTTTCTTGCTTAAACATTTTCCATTTAAAGGGTTATTAGGTACATTTATTTTTCATATTTAGGGACATTAAGATTTATTGAAGTTGTATACATACGTATATCTATATCTGATAAGACACGTGTAAGAATACGGTACAATGTAGGTAAACGGGACACAAGGGAAATGGGATTCGAATTTTGCCAATCGTCAACAAATATGTAAAGGTTGCGTACAGCAAATACAACTAGGTGGATCCAATAAAGGCCCCTGTTTGTCAACCGGCTCCGGAATCGTTATTTCTTTTAAGTCCCTCGCCACCGCGTTCTATGGCAAGGGACTTCAAATAAATAACGATTGCACGTGGATCTTATTTGTTTTAATTCTCGGTCAAGATTAAAAACGTAGACAATGGTTTCTGGTAAAAAAAATACAGATTTAAAAGAATAACATTGATCTTTCAACCTTCTAAACACGAGGCAACGGCAAATAACATGGCTAGCTGTAAGGTCAAATCAAAATGAAATCTTAGTTAACATTATTAAAAACTAATTTTAATTGATTTTAAATAAGGTCAAGGATGCGTCAAATTACGACTATTCTTAATCATATTTTCTCAATAAACATCTTGATAAGAGTGCAGAAATTCTTTTATGTACGGCCGCTTGAAGGTGCCCTGAGAGGGTTTGCAGAAACAGAACCGTATTAAAGTTAGACCCCCCAGTTGCACTGTTACGTTGACAATACTGCGTTTACATAAAACATAGAACGAACGCCCTTTCATATATATGGGACAACATTCACACAAGGTCTGCAGGTCCCAAACTAGGCAGAGCCTGTACTATGGTAACCTGATGACTGATATATATACTTATATTCATATACACACCCAGAAATTGGTCAAACAGACATGTTCATACACACAAATGTTTGACCTGTCCGGGAATCGAACCAGCGGCTCAGAAGGCAGAGTGCTACCAACTGCGCCAACCGGCCAGTCTTTCAATGAGCAACGATTATAATTTAGCCTTAAGACCGTATGGTATTAGTAGCAAGTAACTTTGTTTCAGTAAAAAAGATTTATTTGGATTAAAAATAGGTATAGTTGCTTGATTCTTTTTTTAAAACAAAAACATACTTTTAATAAATCTGTACATCTTTGAAAATAATAATATTCCTACAAAACTTAGATTGTTGAGATAGAGGTAATGAAAATATATATAGAAAAATATTACTACTACTTTGGGTTATATACGGATATATAACCCAAAACAAAAACATACTTTTAATAAATCTGTACATCTTTGAAAATAATAATATTCCTACAAAACTTAGATTGTTGAGATAGAGGTAATGAAAATATATATAGAAAAATATTACTACTACTTTGGGTTATATACGGATATATAACCCAAAGCCATATCTGTAATAAATTATTTGATTACCATATATTGTCGGAAAGGGTGAAAAATACCATACCTCTCGTTTTCAGAACACGCCGCCAAGGTTTTCATGGAGTTGCAAATGTGCGGTTTCATCACGAAAGAAGAACCTAGAGTCTTTTAACCGTTAGCAACGTATTTAAAACACTTTTTTTTATGCTGTATAGGTCTAGCGTTTGACCACTATCTCACTTGATGGTCAGTGAAGATGTGGTCGAAGATGTTATCACGCTAGACCTAGAATGCTCATGGGTATCAAGGACTGCTGCCTGTACACACTATGTGCTTGGTGACAGTTTTTCAAACTTGAGGGTGGTTGCTAGCCAGGCGGGTATTCGAAAGTACCACCATGCTGGGAGTTTGATAACGGTGTTACCTTCACCAGAAGCTCAAGCTGTTGTTGGGGTTCGAACCAGTGTCCGTCAGTTTGACAGGCGACGCTCCCCCCGCTGAGCTATCATCGCTTCAAAACCTCTAGTATTACATATCTACAATCTACATAATGATGTAACCGTGATCGCTTACCACCAGGCAGCCCATCTGCGAGTTCGCCAACTTAACTATTATATTTTTTTTAATCTCATACTAGGAATAAGGGTAGAAAGATAATTGTATACTATTGGGAATCAAACAGAAAACATGAAGGGCTGCGGATTTTCCCGCGGAAAAAGTGGCAAATGCCGAAATATATATATGGATGGATATGGGCCAACCGAAAGGTCGGAAATGGATTGTGGACTCATTGTGACTTGAATAACTATAGCTATTTCGTTCCGGATATTAAGAAATCAATGTACTTACTCAATCTGGAAGTATTTCGACGAGAGTCTAAAAAAATTGAAAAACATATTCATGACAGCTTTTTATTTATTCCAATTTAGCAGGCACTGTTTTCGTACAATAATGTATGTAATTTATAGACCACACAGATTTGTTTTTAACTATGCTTAGGTTATAATTAATGCGCTTACAGGATATTGCTATAAACAGACTACAATGCATTTATTTTAGCTTTGCAATTTTTCTGAAAAGTACCATTGGATATCGACTGTAGATCCAAGCCATACAAAAAGTTAATTAAGACAAAATGTATCTCTAACACTTATATGAAGCACGGTAATTAGAAAGGAAGATGATAGGGTAGAATCGGAAACAAAGCGTTGAAACTAACGTAAGTGTTATTTACACCGTATTCATATTTTGATCAAAGTCAAATAAACGTAATGCGCCAGCCCGATTTCGAGGAATTCAGAGACACACACTTTCAATGAGCTACACGTCTGTTACTGTCGGCATCTGCCCGCACACTGGGGTCGAGTACAGTGCTGCCAGTGGCAGATAGTGAAAAGTAACTTGAGACCGCTCAAAAAGTAACATTTTAAGTTAATTTTAGTTTAAAACATATTATTAGAAATATCATAAATTATGCATACCGTGTGATTAATATAATAACCATTCCTGCCAATCTAGGAAATGTTATTATGCTGTATGTAATGACCACCTTGCAGCACCATGTGTATGATCAATAGTTTAATTACACTTACTTCCATATTATTGTTATTCTAAATTATTTTTATATTATGTTTATATCAATTAGAAATATATACTAAAATATAAAAGTAAATAAATTAATACTTCCATATTCATATCAGTCTTCATAAAGTGCTTCGGTTGACAAACCAATTTACTTTAACGATATTGTCACTGCACGGACTATTATTCTGTTGTGTAGACTCTATATGGACCTACGCAGTAATTGTTATGTCCAAGCGTTTCGCTTTCATTGATAGATTTATTATACTCGTAGTACGAGGTACGAGCTGGTTCGAGTTGCTAAGGAAATTCCTATGTAGCGTTCCTAGCGTTCTTTGTGAAAACAACATTTTGTTGTACATTTAAAAATTAAATATATAACACTATGCTAACTGCGTGCTTACATACTCGTAATTACATAGCATAATAATGGTACAATTCAATTAGAAAAAAGTGTAATGAAATTGAATACATAAATCAAATCTATCTCTTTACATAACTTTTTTTTTTTTTCTTGGGGCAAATGCCTTTATTAAAATAAAACACTAATAACTAATGACAATACTGCAGCTACCCGCTGCCAGCCGGTAGCGGGTTAGAACATTTGAGTTATCTATAGACTACCAATAGCTAGTGGATTGCTCAAATGTTATTGTAGTAGCTGCAGTATTGTAATTAGTTATTAGTGTTTTACTTTATATTACATATTTATATTATAATATTATATACAGAACTTTTTTTTAAAAAAGGCGTGTAAATATAATTGCGTAGAGATGTGGCAAACTCACGCGATGTGCCAATAAAAAATAAATCTTAGCAATAAATTAATTCTTCATCTTCATACTAACGTAGGTATATTGTTAATGAGCTTGAATAAAACCTCGTTCCGTGTTATTCAGAACAATCATATTTTTTACTTTTAGGATCATAGAATAATGTTTGCCAGAGGCGCAGCCAAGCATGCATCTTGGATGAATGTTGATCAATCTTCCTAGGTTTTTATTGATTCATTTTTTCTCGCCTCGCTCGGCAGGCGGGTTGCCAAGCGCAGTATATTTTGTGCCCCTCAGAAGGCGCTGCTGCACATCTTTTGGTAGGTGATCCCTTAGCCGACTCGTACGACACCCACAGGAAGAAATGGGGGGTACAATTCTAAGCCAGTACCACCACGGCCTTACACCACCAATACTCTAACATGTGTAGTGTATTTTCACATGTGGCATGTATTGCAAACATAATACATTAAGAAATGTAAAAAAAAAAAATAAGTCGTCGGGGATATCATACAAATTATGATTATAGATCTGCGTGCTCAAATGATTGAGTTACAATGCACCTAAGTGACCAAGTAGTCACTTAGGCCGTCTAACACCAACCAAGTTATCCGAGTTTTCCGCCTAAATCTAGGATTAAAACACAAATTTGCATCCAAAGTTTGCGATTTGATCCGAAATTCTCAAGACCGGATAATTCTTGAACAGGGCAGTTGAGGCTCTGTTGAGGTGCACAAATGTACATATAGTACTGTCGATCACTGGGTATACTGGTGACTAGAACAATAGGAGACGTTTCGAAGTCAAACTTCAAAGATTTTGTTCACATAGAAAATTTTCCATCTATATTATTTTCTGGTGACTTCTGAGAGAATATTTGAATACAAAGCAATGCCACGAGGATTCCCAAACCGCAATAACTTCTTTATTCCGTTCGGCAAAAAAATCATATATTCATTATATTCAAAAGGATCAAAGCGTATGTTTATAAGTAAGTAAACAAATGGTATAAACTAGCTTTTGGCGGATGCATTTTTTTAAATACAATAGAAACGATGACGATGATGATGAATAGAAACGAGTGCTAATTCAAAATCTCAAAAGTCAAATCTTGCACGTTGTGCACAAATAGCATACTTATTGTTTATCCCAACGTGCCACACACTTTTCAGGGATCGTCTACCAGTTTCACCAAGACCACTATCACGAATATTTACAGAGCAGTCTATTCTGGAAACGAGTGTAACGATTTTGAACAAACTTTATAACTATACTCCAATATACTTACTTCAGTTGAACAAGATAATCACCTATAACGCCAGCTTACATAATATCCATTTTCTGTCACTCGCTCTTATTTTGACATATCTTTATTCATATGCGCAGATCACAAGCCGAGCACTCTTTAAACCGCAATAATTTAAAATTTATCATTAAGTTTAGCGCATAAGAGTCATGTTTGAATACCGAGCTGTAAACCGTAGCACATTTATTATGGAGTGATGCTCAATAAAAACCGTCAGCTGGTATTTGAGGCCCGTACGTGCTTTCGACGCGTTTTCGTTTTAAATATTTTACATGACTGACAAGTAGGCCCAGACAAAGTAACATTCTACAAGCTGTAGGCTCAGAGAAATCATAAAAAATGTATGAGTTTGACACTTCAAAGCGATATATCACGTGATCAACGAGAACGAATATTCATCGTTAGCGGTTAGGGAAAGAGAAGCGATGCATCTTGTTTAGGGCCGAAGGAAAAAAAAAACCGCACAACAGAGTATCAAGCACACGAAATTTTTTAAATTTTTTTCAAGAATGTGAACGTATAGAGTAAGAAAAGCATTGTAGATATCCGATAATTTAGGAAGGTGTGCAGAAATGGACTTTAGTGTCACCAAGACAGAACTCACGTGAGTATCACGGGTGGAATTACTTTATTATTATGTTTTTATTAGCTGCAGCCCCGCGGTGTTATGCGCGATGAAACGGTATTTACAATTTTTTGTCTTCCCGTTGTTTCTCAGGATCAGTCAATATTTATAGGGGGAAACAGTAGCTTATGTGTTATTCCATGGTTTAAGCTATCTTCATTCCATGTTTCATGCAAATCCGTTCAGCCGTTTTAGCGTGAAGGAGTAACAAACATACATACAATCCACAGACACACTATCGCCTTTATAATATTAGTGTGAATAAGTGTGATTGTGAGAAGAATGCCTGGAGTGTTGTGGACTGAGTTTCGTACAAGCGACACAAGATGACAATCAAGTGATTAAAAAATAGATATCCTCTATTGCGCAGTATTGTCCATTCTTGAAGTTTAAACGCAAGTTTATTCAGACTTAAGGGCTAAATAGCAAAAAGTATATAATTCTTAGTAGAAATATTAGTTAATATTTTGTACTCTGCCACTGACGGCGGGGTGTCTCTCGAATACAGCTTCAATTTAAACTTGAATATCCTTTCCAAATTCAATTGTGCACAAATTTGTTTAGGGCGGCTGGTTAACTCTGATAAAGGAACGGGTAAAGCTATTTCTAGTGACGCTTCTGACGCTTCTGACGCTTCGCCACTAGTAGGTTAACATTTACTTAGTGGTTTTATTTATATTGCGTGGATGTTTCTAGTATAGCTGGTAGTTTAAACGAAACACGGCATTTCAACATTTCTTTTTCTTTTTTTTTAACCGACTTCAAAAAAAGGAGGAGTTTCTCAATTCAACTCGTATGTTTTTTTATCTTTTTTTTTGTTTTAGTTACCGCATAACTTCCGTCTGGGTAACCGATTTTGATCGTTCGCATTATACAACATAACTCAATTACTCTTTAACTATGGCCTTATTAGCAAGCTCAAGGCCGAACAACGAGCTATGGAGAGGGCGATGCTCGGAGTTTCTTTACGCGAATCAGAAATGAGGAGATCCGTAGGCGAACAAAAGTCAACGACATAGCTTTGCGGATTGTGAAGTTTGCGGAAGTTGAACATAGCTCAAAGAACTGATGGCTGTCGGGGTCGGAAGGTTTTCGAGCAGTGACCACGGTGAGGCAGGCGCAGCGTAGAACGTCTACCGACCAGGTAGAGTGACGACCTGATCAAGATCGCAGGAAGAGGCTGGATGCGACCGCTTCCTTCCGGTCTTTGGACTCATTGGGGAGGCCTATGTCTGAGCGTGGACGTTCTATGGTTTAGATAATGGTGACTCAATTATGTTACTTAATATGGTGTCTCATAAAATTTACACAAAAAATGCCCTCTTTTTCTTCTTCATTTAATATTTGACGTTTGTCGTAATTTACTATATTCTGCACGTGCCAGCGTGAAACCAGTGTACGAAAATAGTAGTAAAGAAAATAGTCGGTCAAATTCGTCGGTCAATAGTCGGGACAAAAAGATAGTTAGTTTTACTGGTTAAATATTTGCCTAATTAATAAAGTTCATTTAATATCACAATTCTATTTTATTAAAATTGATAAAATTACTTTAGACTAGTAGTAGTAGTAGTTTACGCCGTGAAAAATTATAATTTACAATATTAAGGAATATGAAAGATTCGGATATATATATATACATATAATACAAATAAATAATGCGATCTAAAGACTCATCATCTAGAGTCTAGATCACATTTACAAATAGAATGATCCCCGACCGTAATTATGGAAGAAAAACCAGTGAGCACACATCGCCTAAACGGAAAAAAAAATGGTTAATTTTTTTATTTTCTTTTATACTGTATAGATCTAAATTTTGACCACTACCTTACTTGATGGTCAGTGACGATGTGGTCAAAGATGTTATCATGCTAGACCTAGAATGCTCATGGAACATACGAAATATT
This sequence comes from Apeira syringaria, assembly GCA_934044485.1. Classification (NCBI taxonomy): domain Eukaryota; kingdom Metazoa; phylum Arthropoda; class Insecta; order Lepidoptera; family Geometridae; genus Apeira; species Apeira syringaria. Next base: position 3,558,816 of record OW203662.1, read on the forward strand.
AGAATTTTTGAATAATAAAAACAAGGTTTTCTTGGAATAACAGGTTGAATAAAATAATTCCAAAGGCTTGGCAAATACCAGTAGTAAGAAGAAAACCGGCTACGTCACATTTTTTACCGAGGATTGAGAGAGTTCTCGCCGCGTACCCTTCTACAAGTGTGCACACGCCATTGACCATGATGTATGATATGAGGTACACGCCCTAGGAAAATAATGTCTTACACGTCCTAAACTTCTTCGGTATTAATCCGGTACGATAAAAAACGTGAGTATAGTTGGTTTTTTTCTTATACTCACAAGAGTTTTCAAACTTTAAGACTGATTCTTAGCCAATATAAATACAATGATACCATGAACCATGACAGAATATCGTACCGTCTTTTTGGAAAATACATTGTAGTGTAGTGTACAATAACAACACTCACATAAAGTGTTCGTATTTATTTACTACTAGCGGTCCGCCGCTTCGACGGGTATAAAATTTCAAATCTAAAAATTATAAGGTTCCCTATTTTACAAAAAAAATATAATATAGCTTACGTCAACCGGGGAAAGTGTAGCTTCCCAAAAGTGAAAGAAATTTTCAAATCGGTTTAGTAGTTTCGGAGCCTATTCAATCCAAACAAACAATCAAATCTTTCCTATAATATTAGTTTCCTTTATAATATTAGTATAGATAACAGTTCAATTACATTATACAACAAATAAATCATATTATTAAGAAGGTGCAAATTGAAATAAATTTGTCACAATATTATTTCCTTTCCCGGAAACTTAATCCGTTGGTGGGGATCGAACCAGTGTTCGTCAGTTTGTCAGCTGACGCCGCTCAGTTATAATCGCTTCAAAAGTGTTATACCTTACTACGACTTTATTCATGTAAGCATAATCTTAATTACCTTAGTTGCCTATACTTGTTGTTGTATTAATATAATTAACCGCTGCAATCCAACTCTAGATGCGTAAAAAATAAAATATGCACGTCCCAATTTGAAAAACCCTACAGCAGTGTTAATTTGATGAAATAAGAGAATTCTTTAGCTTTAGCAACACACCATTAAAAGTTAAAACACCAATTAAAAGTTATAGCCCTTGTAACTGCGAGTCGGGATCTTGTTACAATTCCACCATTACCGCAGAAAGAAAAAGGTTTTTACCTTGTCTGAAGCCAATTTTGAAACATCTGAGTTGTTACAAAGTAGGGTAAGCAGACTTATCTGCTAGCCAATAAAATTAGGAGTCCTCGGACACAGGTCGCTCATTCATGTCACGTCTACGTCACCAGTCGTGGAGGTAATTGGTGTACTCAGTGGTTACCACAATTAGTTATCCTACTAATATGATAAATGCGAAAGTTTGTGTGTATGTTTGTTATTTCTTCACACTCATATTAAGGAACTTTGTGTTTTTGTTAAACAACATCCTGAAGTTTTTAATTTTCATTCTGATGTAGTAAGTAGAAAGGCAAGAAACAAATTTAAACTATGCTTCCCTCAGTGTAAGCTAAATACATACATGAGGAATTCATATGTTAATGCAATCAAAGTGTATAATAAGTTACCCGATACTTTTAAAGAGCTACCATTATTACAGTTCAAGAAAAAGCTTTCACTATGGACCAATGCTTCTACAATCTTAATAAATTTATGACATATAGAAATACTCTCTACTAGGTCCTAATACAATGTTTATTATTTTTGTTGTATTTCCAGACTGTGATAAGATCTGAATAAGTGATTTAATTTAAATGTTGTAATGACTTTTGTTTTTTTATACGTAATTTTTAATTTAATTTTATTGAACATTTAAATTTTAATCATTGTGATTTTTATAGGACATTTCATTTTTGACATCTGCAATTTTCATTTATGATGACTAATTTTTTGATGTAATGTTTATTGTTTACACGCCATTGTAATGGTAGAATGTTCTGGACATAATTTATATTTACCACCATGTTTGTACAACATTCTAGTAAATAAAGAATTTGATTTGATTTGATTTGATTTGATTCAAACGACTACACCGATTTCGATGAAATTTGATATGGAGATAATTCAAGCCCTGGATTAACACATAGGCTACTTTCATCCTAGGAAAAGTATAGTTCCCATGGGATAATTGAGGTAGCGGAAAAACTGTAATCCACGCGGGTGAAACCGCGGGGCACATCTAGTTTAATAATATATGGGATGAAGGTGCGATGATTGAAATGCGTGAACTTTCAGTATTCAGTTCATTTATCTGAGCTTTAAACAGTAAAATATTTTCAAACCTTAATAGGTTGTCAATATGAAATTGTATCAACCTGACATACTGTACATCTTTGTTAAGACCCTTAATGTAAATGTAGGTTTGAAAGAGGCACCCTTGTATGAACAGAGCATCTTATATCCGGTGCGACTCAATCGGATGCAGTGTCGGGGCAAAGCTATTGGTTCATTTCACTGTTTCCGGGTGTGCCTGTCTGTAACTCCGTTACAGAATGTATAATCCAAACGCAAAACGGCTTATTCCCAAAGTACTCCAAGATTATTTCTCAAAGTAGTACGAAAAAAATTATATATTTAGATATATATTTTTTTAGATTCATTTTACTCCATGGGTATTTATTATGTTCTCAAAGTACTCCAGCGTGCTGGTAAAAAAAAAACATATAAGCCTATAAGAATTTTGGATGAGCTACCTGTTCGATCGAAGGCTAAACAGAATTAATTGTAGACACTTTGTGGCGTTGATATCGTAACACTCACCAAATCCGCCTGGTATCGAGGATGTCCCGGGATGAAACTGGTGCACTGGTGTTCACAATCAATTTCCAACAGTTTGTAGGTAACAGTGTGTAAAAAGATAATATGTTTTATGCTTGAAAAATGTCCCTTTTTGGTACGTTGCGTGGGCGCAGTTAGAAGATGGCGGGCACAGTGACGTATCTCCGGGCTGTCAGCTGGTTCGCATCCTTCCTCCTCGACTAGATCTGTCGAGGCGGTTTTACGGCGGAAAGTGGATCGCTTACAGTATCAAGCCACAGTAATGAAAACCCAACACTACCACTGGAGTACTTTGAGAAGAACTTCAGCTAACTCTGGAGTAGACTGTAACTTAAATGAAATATTTTTAAATTGTACAATTTTAATATTTAATTCTTTGCAGTAGTTTGAGAATTCATGTATGGAACCCTTATCTTTTTTAGAACAAAGGAATGGAGTACTTTGGGAATAATCTTTCTAAACTACATACTCCGCTTTGATTCACTTGATATGTTGTGACAAGAAATTCGAAACTTTCTACCACGATGAAGCACCTATACAAAAAAGTAGGTATATAATTAATACATAACTAATGCTTCTATATGTTATCTACAAATATAGGATAACTATATTGATAGCAGTTTTTAATTATCACAAAAGGAAGTGTATGATAGATAAATAGACATATCTTCAGTTTTCAATAAAGCTATATGTATAAATGTTTATATAACTAACAAATTATTTTAAAAAAACACTTTTTTTTAAATTCACTAGGCAATAATAATCAAATTTCTTTAAAAAACATTAGACCTTACAATTTGTGTGTCGTATAAGATATCCATTATTTCTAAGATTTAGCACACAAAGGCCTAAATCATATCTCATCATATAGATTCCAATAAAGTCATAATAGGTACGTAGACTAGAATTGTTCACTTTCAACAAGTAACCCTAATATCCTTTGTATTCTTGATTGAAGCTAATATCCAAAGATATTCTAGTAAGTACAAACTTGCTAATTTCATTCTTAGTACTTTGAATGAGATAAGAAAATTGTTTAATTCGTAATAATAACTCCATGCACATTTCCTTCTTAGATTAGGCGATCATTAGAAAAGTTTAAAAATAGAACGTTTCAGTTAAATTGCGGTGCATAATCTGCAATTTAGAAATTCGATCATTTTGGCTATTTTTATCGTATTTGTTTTGTTTTGCTTCTTTGTTGTAATTGTGTAATAATAGAGTATCAAGAACGTACGTACTTGCAAGTTTTATTTTTATGTGTTGTCATTTTTACTATTTACTCTTGGATATACTTAATTAAATTTTACACAAATATATATAATAAGTTTAATATATATATTTTATAAATTAAATATATATATATTTATCAAATATATATATTTAAAACATGTATTTCTTTTCATTCCGGTCGCCCAGATACTTAGTTTAGTTGAACAAGAGATTCCCTACCACTGTGGTGTAGGCACCGAGAACTCAGTATGAGGTGGAGTTGCTCCAGCATCCGGCTAATTATACAAGTTATTGTTTTTAAAAACATAACTACGTTTTTAACGGCCCATATTAACATTCCAACTTATTCATAAATAATGCTAATTATTGAAAGATAATAAATACAACGAACCGAAATGGAGGTTTCTGGACAAAGTCGAAACAATTGCCGATCGTTAACCCAAACTAATTTTATACACAGATAAATAATTGTGTTGCAGAAATTAATTTATTACTATGTGTGATTCATTTTTCCTCACATTCAATTACAAGCAGCTAGAGTAACTCTATTGGCCTCAGTTTAATTTCCTCTGCGAACATAGTTCTCCCTGAGGGTGTGGGCAAGTCGTTACCTTTGTTTTATTTTCAGTTGTTTCTAGATTAATTTCTAAGTATATAGGACTAACCGCGGTTTCACCCGAGTGTTGATGCAAACCTATATTATTAATCTATTCATAACTATAAGGAACATACCAGTTGTATGAACCAAAGCGTAACAAATTGGTACTAATTATTACATAATAATCTAACATTTCTTCTATTAGACGATTTTACCATAAACAACTCGAATTATTTATTATGATAAAATAGTATTCATAATTATTATAAAATTATAAAGTAATGATTAGAAGCCTATGACACTTACAATTTGAAAGACCTTTGTGACATAGTGCTCACATTGAGGGCGAGGCAAATCCTGATGCGTGTTGATTAAAAAAAAATATTACTTTACAGATAGCTATAACATATGGGCTAAAAAAAGACTAACCACAATTTTAGACTATTTAATTTCTTTTCTTCTGGCGTAAGACACAGTTCAAGCGCATTTATCGTTACTGTGAGAAAAGTTTGTTCAATCAGCTTTAACCTTCATGAACTCCTCTTAAGTAGTATATTTTTTAGTTTATTAGACAAGTAGGGCTTTCAACAAAATAACCTGAGAAGTCTCAAAATTGGCCGTTTATGCATAAAATCCTTTTTTCAAATGTCTTTACATAACTTACATATTACACAATACGGATGGAGTATTTTTTATGGAACAATAAATAGAAATAATTTTTCTGTTGGAACTTTGAAGTTCCTCTATTTACATGACGTAGTAAAATCTAATGGTAAAAATATGTAAATATAAAATATACAAATGGTAGAGTCACAATTTATTTAGATTTTTTTATTACTATAGTAATCTATAATACGGATGGAGTATTTTTTGTGAATCAATAAATAGAAATACTTTTTCTGTTGGAACTTGAAGTTCCTCTATTTTCATGACGTAGTAAAATCCAGTGGTAAAAATATGTAAATATAAAATATACAAATGGTAGAGTCATAATTTAATTAGATTTTTTTATGACTAAAGTAATCTATAATACGGATGGAGTATTTTTTGTGAATCAATAAATAGAAATACATTTTCTGTTGGAACTGTGAAGTTCCTCTATTTTCATGACGTAGTAAACTCTAATGGTAAAAATATGTAAATATAAAATATACAAATGGTAGAGTCACAATTTATTTAGATTTTTTTATGACTATAGTAATCTATAATACGGATGGAGTATTTTTTGTGAATCAATAAATAGAAATACATTTTCTGTTGGAACTGTGAAGTTCCTCTATTTTCATGACGTAGTAAAATCCAATGGTAAAAATATGTAAATATAAAATATACAAATGGTAGAGTCATAATTTAATTAGATTTTTGTATGACTATAGTAATATATAAAACGGATGGAGTATTTTTTATGAAACAATAAATAGAAATAAATTTTCTGTTGGAACTTCACTATCTTCTCTTCTCTTGACTAAAAATTCAAATTCTTGTTTATAAACAAGAATTTGAAGAATTTGAAATAACTCAATGTGTTCACTTGCAATATATTGCAAGTGAACATATTGAGTTATTTTTTTAATTTGTCATTGTCTAAAATACTGTGTACTTTAACATATACATGTACATAGTATATTTATGTTTCATTCCATCTATGTATCTGCATCATAACACCGTAATAAGGCCTTCATAAGTACCTTGTGTTTCGAGATTCATTCAAATAAATCTTAACTGAGATTAAAATAATCTATATATCAAAATCAAACATTCATGGTCGCATATTATAAATTAAAATTTAGAAGGTGAAGGTAAGGAATTGTATAAAACTTCATCCGGTGACGTTTTATAAATCATTGACCTCGTCTACAGATTATATAATCTTATTAAATAACGCCTTCGAAGATCACGGTCCTTTAATTACACTAATATTATGAAGGTGAAAGTTTGTCTGTCATTTGTATGTTTGTTGCTCCTTTATGCTGAAACGGCTAAATGGATTTTCATAAAATTTAGAGTGAAGATAACGTAAACCTTAGAATAACACATGCACGCACTTTTGATTTCGAAAGATAAGATATATATATATATACTAAGATAACTAATAAGACTAACTAAATCATAATTTGTTGCGGCTGTGGTGTGGTAAACAAATATATGTTTTCGTCAGTGGTACGTTACGTCATACGTCTCCATATTACAATGATCAACGCGATAAATTTAGTAATAACGGTAAAAGGAACACCGTTGTCTAGTTCACAGCAACACCGTTGTCTAGTTCACAGCAACACCGTTATCCAATTCACAGCAACACCGTTGTCCAATTCACAGCAACACCGTTGTCCAATTCACAGCAACACCGTTGTCCAATTCACAGCAACACCGTTGTCTAGTTCACAGCAACACCGTTGTCCAATTCACAGCAACACCGTTGTCCAGTTTACAGCAACACCGTTGTCTAGTTCACAGCAACACCGTTGTCCAATTCACAGCAACACCGTTGTCCAATTCACAGCAACACCGTTGTCTAGTTCACAGCAACACCGTTGTCCAATTCACAGCAACACTGTTGTCTAGTTCACAGCAACACCGTTGTCCAATTCACAGCAACACCGTTGTCCAATTCACAGCAACACCGTTGTCCAATTCACAGCAACACCGTTGTCTAATTCACAGCAACACCGTTGTCCAATTCACACCAACACCGTTGTCTAGTTCACAGCAACACCGTTGTCCAATTCACAGCAACACCGTTGTCCAATTCACAGCAACACCGTTGTCTAATTCACAGCAACACCGTTGTCTAATGCACAGCAACCACGCTGGTGGGTACTTTCTAGGACTAGGCCTAGCTGCTGCCTACCCGCATCTTTGAAAAACTGTCAATAAACTGTGTGATAACACAGCAGTCCTGAGGGCCATTTAACATTCTGTGTCTAGTGTTCCTCCGACCATATGGTCGCTGATCATCAAGTGTGATAATGGTCAAATCCATAAAGTATTAAAAAAGGTACCATAAAACCTACACGTTAACATTGTTCAAAAAATGTTTGTACACACAAATTTGAGCACTATATTTTGATAATAGTTACTTTTAAGCTTTCATGGTACCGACTTCAAAAAATTATTTGACACTTTTGAGTTTCATTTTTACGTAAACATTTTTTTAACCTTTTTCAGTTACCTTTGCTACTCACGGGATCCATTGTCATTCACCCACAATAATCTGGATGACTTATCCAGATAGACGTAACACTTTACAGTTATTGAAGTGAAACAGCTTCACTGATTTTGATAAAATTTAAATGGGATCATCTCGAAAGTATAGGTACTCTAACGAACAAAAAAAGAACCATTAAATCGGTTCAGAAAAGACGTAGGTATCCGCGAACACACATAAAATAATTTTAAAAAACATACGGTCGAATTAAAAAACCTCCTTCTTTTTTAAAGTCGGTTAAAAATTTCATTCAAAGTTGTAACTTTTTAAGAAATTCTAGTAACAATTTTCCTTCGAGTAAACACCATAATTACTACCAATATATTATACAATTTTGTCGCCCGATTTCTTAATAAAGAGGTGCCATTAACAATTTGAATAAATTCCGATCCGCCAGCCCCGTGGCATACTTAAAAATATTCATCACTTATCGTCAATAAATAAACACGTTATTTGCGCAGACAGCTATTTCATTTAATTTTCCAATGTTTACAAACTTTCCCTGTATTATTGCATTTGCCCGAATTTGGGGAAAAATGTCCGGTGCGTGACTGAAATTCATTCGATGAGGGAAAACACCCTCAGTGTTACATCAAAACAGATCCATAAATATCATCGCCCCGGGGTGGTAGCTGGACTTTGTGTAGGGATGAGTTGGGTCCCAGCGGAAGTTATCTCACGACCACTAAACCTATTTTACATATGGTGACACGTATGACGCGACAAAACACATAATAAATATAATAAGCATGCCTACTTTCTTTAGTGATTCAATAGAAAAATTTAGATTTTGTTAATTAATAATAGGATTGATCACTGTGCCACTTGATGGTCATTGGTCAGTGACAATGTGATCGAATTTGGAACCACGCCAGGCTTACAATGTTGACTACAACAATGCCAATCAACCTATATTGACATAATTCTCTTTTCAAATTTGTTTTATTTTTTTATGGCACGTTTATAACCTACTTGGTTTCTACAATAAGAATGTTAAGTGTTACTATTGGAACTCCATTCTCTTTTATTCATATAGTCGGGAAATAAAGGAGATAAGTTTTAATTATTTTCTGTATTTTATTTTTCACTCTTATATACTCTATGGCAATATAGGAGGTTCTGTGTATATTTCAGTTGTCACGTTTTCCGGTTCGGGAGGTGTGTAGAACTTGTCAGCCACTGATGGAAATCGTATGGTGTTATCGTAGCAGCAGACCAGGTCCCGGTGATAGCATACACGAGAGATGTACAGCATCTCTCTACCAGTACATTTGGCCCGTGGAATGCATTGCCCTTTTTTAGCTTCGCAAAGCGGATCTAAAAGCAACAAGTACTAAAAGTATTAATAAAAATAAGAACAGACGGAGATTATATTGGTCCTAATTCTGTTTATCACAAAGTAACAATTTTTCTCTAAAATTCTTTAAAATGTTAATTAATTAGCTTAAGAGTATTCTATTTATACTAAAATTCAAATTCGTATAAGTCCTTACCTCGCTATCTATATTATTAGAGGGATTAAATCAATTGCTCTTGCTGGCCAATTGCGGACAGTTTTAGTTGAAACCAAATAAATGACCAACTCTTTAATCTTAAACTACCAGCAACTTTGATATAATGATCTAATTTTAGTATGATCATTGATAAGTGTCAAACTAATTTGGAATTTATCGTAACTATTTAAGAGCTATCTTATTTTCCACAGTTTTAGGTTAGGTTAGTTGAATCGCTTGTAACGATGCAAAACCAACCCACTAAGTTATAGTACTACACTAGGGCATAGTAAGCCGTCGGTCCTGTTTTTGGTCTTAGAATATATAGCCATCAAGCAACCTCAGAGGCATTCGGGCGGTCTTAGATTCCCAACATTGAGCTGGCCACACCGACCAGCGTGATGGACGATGGAAAATACTTCTCTCTTTTATATGATAGCCCGACTTCCAGCTTTATAAGAACGTGATGAAATATTTCTGCATTACTTCAAAGGAACAAAGTCGTATAAGTAGAATAATTCTCCAGGTCTCAGCTTTAGAAAGAGCTGGAACTTTTGGACAGTTATCCTTTATCTTCAAACATTGCTCATGGCGGAATTTCAGTTGGTTTAGCTATAATTACATTTAGCTCGTAATTCTTCTATTTTAGGGGCCATTAATATTATTATAACTATTATTATACGTTTAAATCCCACTATATCCCACTAAAATTATAAATGTGAAACTTTGGATGGATGGATGGATGTATGGATGGATGGATGTTTGTAACTCAATCACACTGGAACGGCTGAACGGATTTGGATTAAATTTGGCATAGAGATAGATTATAGTTTGGAATGTCACATAGACATACTTTTTATTCCGGGAAAATGTATGAATTCCGTGGAATAAATTATGTAGTGGGAAAACCGTAATTCACGTAAAACCGCGGGGCGCTTCTAGTGTAATAATATAATAAACGTGAAAGTTTGGATGGATGGATGGATGGATGTTTGTAATTCAATCACGTCAGAATGGCTGAACGGATGTAAATGAAATTTGGTATGTAGAAACTTCAGGTTATTTTTTATTTTTTTTACATATTATAAGTTTGCGTTTGACAACTGTCTCACCTGATGTTAAGTGATGACGTTGTCTAGGATTTAGCACGCAAACCTAGAAGGTACCTATTCACTCGCGACTTGAAGACTCCAGGTCCCGGAATAACACATAGGCTACTTTTCATCATCAGCATCATCAATCATCACCAAGCGGGTAAAACCGTGGGGCGCAGCTAGTAATATATAATTTGATCAAATATCTTCTGGTTTTTCGTGCTCCATCTTAGACCGCGTCAACACTTACCATAAGGTGTCACAGTGGTCAAACGCAAGCTTAGAATAAATAAATAAAAAATAATGTGAGCTGTGGGTAACACTGCATTTTTACTATTATTATCTTTACCAGCATTAGCTGGGCTGCGTTCAAGAGCTTCATGGGCCAAATATTGATCCACCAATATTTGGTCGATGTCTCTCGAACGGCTACTTCATAGCATGTTACAGAAGAAGGAGAAGAAGTCATTTACATTGTTCATGGATCACATGATAGTTACTACTGCATATGCCACTTTTGACAGCCGACCAAGATTTGATCGATTCTAGAGGTAGAAAGATTATGGTCTCGTCGAGCATAATTTTCTCTGACAGGTTGACGTGAACGGTCATGATCAAATATTGGGTGGAGCAAATAATACTATAATTGAGTTCGTGAACGCCGCACATCCGCTGTCAGAGCAAGATATGGCTTGGCCGATGGAGCTGCTTAACGCACGCCTGGAGCTATAACTATATTAGTTCGAAATTAAGCTTCTATAATCCAAGGTTTAATGAAGTAAGCATGCATGAGGTATATGACCGATTCTTCGTACCGTGTGCAAATTAGCTTTGAACTCAATCAAATATTCAAAATTATTTTTTTTACACACTTAGACCACCCGCACTAGGATTCCCTGTGTCGCGGGAGGCATGGACACACACAATCACATCACACAAACACCCAAGACCCTGGACAAACATCTACACTCATCGCACAAATGTTTGCCCTTGCCGGGATTCGAACCCAAGGTCCCGGAGACACAGAAGTCATGTCACTGACCACTGCGCCACGGCGACCGTCAGACATAGACATACAGAATATACTTATGTCTAAATAAAAAGAGGTTTCAATACCGTTCACGGGACGTACTGCTTATGAATAATAAACGTCCCTAAAAGCATTATTGACGCCACATTGAATAAATAATTTAATAAGTACGTATATACTTGAGGTACAAATTTTCGTGATTGATTGAATCCCATCTTCGCCACTCGTCTCATAACGCTCTGCTTTTCTGGTACATTCGTGGAGTGGCCCCTTCAGTGTAACTTTATGACTGGCCGGTTGGCGCAGTTGGTAGCACTCTGCCTTCTGAGCCGCTGGTCCCGGGTTCGATTCCCGGACAGGTCAAACATTTGTGTGCATGAACATGTCTGTTTGACCTGTGTCTGGGTGTGTATATGTATATAAGTATATATATCAGTCATCAGGTTACCATAGTACAGGCTCTGCCTAGTTTGGGACCTGAAGACCTTGTGTGAATGTAGTCCCATATTATTATTATTAAGATAGTCTGTCCAGTGCATGGGTAATCTAATATTTTATTATATAATATTTATTTATTAACATTCACACAAGGTCTTCAGGTCCCAAACTAGGCAGAGCCTGTGCTATGGTAACCTGATGACTGATATATATACTTATATATATATACACACCCAGGCACAGGTCAAACAGACATGTTCATGCACACAAACCTGTTTGACCTGTCCGGGAATCGAACCCGGGACCAGCGGCTCAAAAGACAGAGTGCTACCAACTGCGCCAACCGGCCAGACAATAGACTAGAATAAAAAATAATACAAACGTATATTGATGGCGTAAAACATGTCTTTCCCTTTATCGCTCAGTTTATAATAGACGTGATCTCTGAATAACTTTGGATACGCATATTTTGTAGTATCTTCAACGTAGTACGTCCCATTTGTAAAGCGTTTCATTTTTCTTGCATTTGCAAAAACGACACAAAGAGAAATAAGAAGTATTGTGCCCTTAAACATTGCCTTTACAATTAGCACACAAATTGCAACTGTAAAGTTTTACTCAAATTTTATTGTTAGGAGTTAATTAATGGTAATTAGTGTGACAGCCTTCAGTTTTGACATAAAATTTCAATTGCAAGATTACCTATTTTTTACTACATTTTTTTATCATTTTAAGTGTATTTGTAACCGAATGCACCTGTGTAACTATGGCTATAAGAATTGGTATACAATCGTCATTGTTTTGAAATGATTTGGGAAATACATTAGTGGATTATGGATGGACTTATTTATGAAGCATGTGATTGTGAACGATATCACAAACTTAGAGAGACTGAAATCCTCTGTCAAATGGACTACTTCGTTAGTCAAAATGTAATAAAACTATGTACGGTAACAAGTACTTACTCCAAATCACAAAATGTAGGCTTTCACGTATGAAAGTGGGTTACTTTCAGTTTACGACTGGGCAACACAGGGCATAAAACTTTTACACCGCACTTCGGACATTAGTCATGCTGCGACTGTATGGGTTAGGCATGCCCATGGGTTTTTATCGTACCTATGTATATTAAATATGTATAACTACTTAAGTAAAGTAATTGAATAAGTAAATATAATATGATACAGTCATAACTTACAAACACAATGTAATAGTGTAGGTAGAATTAAATATGAAAATATTGTTATAGTATCATATAGTGTCAACTCACTTAGTTTGTAACTTCACTTAGTTGTTATTTAGTTCATCTGATTAATTTCACACCTGTTGTGTTAAATTACGCTTAATTAGTAAAAAAACAAATGTTATTTAAAAAAGGTACGGACCGTTGAGTTTGTAGTGTGTAGCTTTCTCAATAAAAAAAAATGTATAACATAACTATTCGAAGCAATGATAGACTCGAGTCACTCGAGGTACAAGAAATGTCGCCATAACTATACTAATACATCAAAATATACTAATATACAGTGTGATAACATATAGTCCCTTACGTCAGGCTATCTTTTACGATAGTGTAAGGACTTTCAAAGTACACATGCGATTAATACCAGTGTCATAATCGCATGTGTACTGTACATTGTACATAATTATAAAATCTAATATATAAATAATATAATTATAAACATCTCGCGTTATAGTAAACTTGACCTCATGCGTGCGAACGGCGCACGAACAGCGCGTGAACGGTGCGCGAACGGCGCGTGAACAATGCGCGTACGGCGCATTCGTCAGGTCTGGACACTCCCTAAAAGATAAGGTATGCGATTAGTGCGTGTGATACATGATGACATATGGATCCGAGTCTTAGTGGACCTATGGGCCTGTGTGCACGAGCTCAAGTTCTCACAAAGGACTATTGAAATGGCTTGAAGTTCTTCTAAATGGTATACCAGCCAGCTGCACGCACCTCGCGGTTTTACCCGCGTGGTGATCATAGTGATAATGAAAATAAGCCTATGTGCTAAACCAGGTTCTAAACTATGTCCATATCAAATTCCTTCGAAATCGGTGTAACCGTGAGAACGTGAAGAAGTAACAAACATACACACATACGAGTAATAATGTCATGAACCGAGGGAAATAACTTGCTGTTATATATAATTTGTGTTTATATGTAACGCTATAAAAATCTACATAACATATAGATTCAAACAAGTATAGATAAAAGGAATAAGTTATCGAATTCGTCTATCTTATCCTTTTCTCAAACACACACACACACACACAAGCAAGGATCCAAACAACTCACCTTATGTCAACATGGCAGGCGAATCCTTTTTTTATTAATTGAATAATAATATTCCCCATGAAATAGGTATTTTTATTGTGCAATGTTAGATACTACTTCTCAAATACAAATTTATCTATGTACTTATTTAATTTTTATACAAATAACTGTTGTTTTGCCAATCTACACAAACTGATATGACATGTTCGTTTGAGCGTGAAAGAGTATAATCAAACATCCATCCATCCAAACTTTCACATTTATAATATTAGAAGGATGGGATTAGTGGGATGAACATATTTTTAATATTACGATAAAACACTTTTAGTCAAGGAAAATACAGGCATTTTTTTAGAAACATACTTGTCGACATTCCGATCCAGGGTTACCTTAATCAACCCTATTGGGTACAACCATAATATAGCAATTTGATAAAATGTTAAATAGTCAATGAACTTTATACGGAAAATACTATGACTTAAATTTAAATATATTCTTTGCAGATTTGAATTTCTTTCTGTCAATTCAAATACTACATACTCGTTCATGTATTCACTTTTTTAATAAAGTCTCTTTCGTGTCTAAATATTTCAAAACCAATAGTGTACCGTCTCTCTAAAGCTCCGTCACAGATACGTACACTGTGGCTCCGTTGTGTGGCTTTGCATATTTATGAGCTTCGTAATTAGAGGTTATGTTTCATTGCCATATGATATATTAATAATGGTAACAAAATCAAAACATACCAATTGCTTATTCAACCTCCAATAAATTATATCGAATTAGATAAAATCTACTAGCTCCAGATAACTACCAGTTTGTAGACAACCCGTGTGTGAAACGATTGTGTCGCAAGACGCCTGTCAATATGTGGCATACGGGTTTTATGTTTATCTTTTTATCAACGTTATTTTTATTTTTAAGAAAAGTTACAAGTAGTGAACCTACTGCTGTGAAATATTTCTTCAATTTTTTTATATATTACTTTGTGACACTTTTCATGTCTGCAATAATGTGGCCTATATTTTTATTGCGCCCTAGGGATGTTCGGAATGCGAAGTGAGTACATTTGTTACATGTTCATTTATGTTCACAGTTAAATAAGTAGAAAAATAACTCATGAAAGTACATTAACAATTAATGCTAAAACTGGTCACCTATGCACAAGTGAACATTTTTATTTTGTTGGGAATTTAACGGAACTTTCAAGCAGATAAATTTATAGATACAGGTACCCTACATTCTTCAGACGCAGTCTTACACGACTTTGTCAAAAAGTATCAAAAATATATATCGACGCTTGAAAGGCAATAATTACTTAGCGACATATTGCCAACTTTATACCAGAGTACAAATTTAAAAATCAGCACAGGTAGGTAAAACACAATTTTAACAAAGAAGAAAATTGCTGCCAATACTCCTGTTACAAGAAATACGAAACTGCAATGAGTTTCTAGTACCTATTTACCTGTTTATTACTTAACTTAATTATTCAAACCACATTTCACATTTCAAAGTTTCAGATAAGGCTTTTTCAGCAAACTTACACTATTATTACTTAGGAATTTCATATAGACTGATTACTATTTTTCAGAAAGTCTTTTCAAGCTACAATGCAGGTTTTTCAGAAATTGTTTTCAATAAAATATTTTTTATACCACATACAAATAGTTACAAAGTTGATATCTCAAAAAATAAGAAAATACACTAATCAGTTCTCCAAGTGAAAATGTTTAGGTAAAAAATCAGTTTAACAACAAGATACGCAAGATCAAGCAATAAAATTCAAATCAGACATAAGTGTAACATAATGGCATATAAAAATTATTAATAATGTGGACTTTATTATGACAATTAATTATTTATTGACTTGCTACCTGCGTCCCGCGGTTGCACCCGCGTGGAATATGGTTTTCTCGCTACCTCAATTATCCCACGGAAACTATAAAATTTCCCCGGATAAAGTATAGTAATTACGACAAAAAGTATCCCATATGATATTTCAGGGTTTTCATGCCAGCTGTCTGCAAATTTCATGCAAATCCGTTCAGCCATTTCAGCGTGAAGTAATAACAAACTTAAAAACAAAACAGACAAACTTTCACCTTTATAATATTAGTGTGAAGTGATTTGAACTAAGTTTAAAACGAAGTATTGACGAGCTAGATAGATATTGGTTACAAACTTGATAACTATAGATTGAAATCCATCCATCGTCTTTGACATCACAAAAAAAAGTTCTCATAATATACATTAGTAGTCTTTAGTTCACTAGGAATTTACATAAAAAGTATCATCAAGATGACTCTGTAGAAGTAACACTGAATATTCCAAATATATAAGCATTATCACGATCTACGTGAGTAAAGCGAATGAGTTGTCAAAACCCCGAATTCGCAAGTAATTTAATGCATAGAGAACTAGAATTTCTTGGATATGTTTTATGGTATGAACGGTACTAGCTGCTGCAAACCATAATGATGGGTAGAGTTGCGGGAAAAAGAGGCGTGGGAAGAAGGATACATAAATCATTCATCCGTCGTCACTTAACATCAGGTGAGACAGTGGTCAAACGTAAGCTTATAATCTTAAAACAAATGCCAATAATAAATAATAATTATTGGCATTAATGACAATTTTTTTGAATAATTGTTTTGTTTCGAATTGAGTTGTTAGGGTTCGAAAAGCGACTGGAAGTTACAAAAAACTTCCTTTTAAGTTACTCGCCATAGTTCTAAGCCCTTTTTCCGAGGGTTAAGAGTGACATCACTCTTAACCGGGTCTTAATCGGGTATTTGTTTTGATACCAAGTAAGTGCGCGAACTATGCTTCCACTATTTAAAAAAGAGGACTCCATCAAATCAAATCGTTCACTATTTGATAAATCCATTCTTAGTAAGTTCTTTTTACTGTAATTGACCAACACAAAATTCACAAAAATCACAAAAACCAAACAACTCAATTCGAAACAAAGCAATTATTCGAAAAACATTAATGGAATTCTTTTATTTTCAATCGCATCTATTTCCGTCAAAAGTAAAAGATTTTTGGAAAAACAAATATGCAGTTCTTGTTTCCTTATAAATCGAGGGCATGACTCCTTTCACGGCTTTTCCCTAACTCTCATGGTTTCGGACTCGGCCATCACCACCCATATAAAAAAAAACATCCTGTATATAACTCCATATCGCCCAAAATGTCGCTTGGCTATTGCGTTTCAAGCGTCGATATGAATGTCATAGTCATATAATTATTGTGACTTTTTTAATATTTGTGATCTTTCAGTAAGGTATACAATCAAACTAGTTAGGTTGCAAAGATTTTATTTTTTTATTTGAACCTGAACATGAAGTACACAGATAAAGGAATATAAAAAATATGTATAAAAAAATGCTAAGTGTCACTATAATTATAGTGGAAGACATCTTTCGTGGAAAAGGAAGCAAGCAGTACCTATATACTAAACTTGTAGCTACTGATGGTCACTGCCTCAATTATCTTGACGGTTGTGGGATCATATTTGTAAAAAAATGTACAAAACTTGAGTTAGTACCATTATGTAGACAAACAGTGTGTGAAACGATTGTGTTGCAAGACGCCTGTCAATATGTGGCATACGGGGTTTATGTTTATATTTTTATTAATATTGCTTTTATTTTTAAGAAAAGTTACGAGTATTGAACGTACCGCTGTGAAATATTTCTTTAATTTTTTTATATATTATTTTGTGACTTTTATCGTATGTGCTACAATATGGCCAATATTTTTATTACGCCCTAAGAATGTTCGAAATGCGAAGTAAGTACATTTATTTTATGTGCATTTATTTCCATAGTTAAATAAGTAAAACAATAATTCAAGGAAGTATACAAATAATTAATGCTTTGGATTTTGATGAAATTTGGAATACAGATTTTTCATACCCTGGATTAACACATGGGCTTATTTTAATCATCATCATCATCACCGTTTTTCATCACCGGGTAGGTAAAACGGATTTGTATGAAATTTGGTAAGTAGATAATTCAGTTTTGTTATTAAAACTGACGTGGTCTTGACACATTATGAATTTATACAACACGGGAATTACTCAAGTAATAAGTCAGAGGGTTCCGACTATAGTTTCAACCACATTCGGTGGTCTTTTTCAAAGAGAATACGGGGCGCTCATAAGTTTTTCTAAGCAACTCTAACGTACAGAAAATAATAATAATCTAAAATGTATCACGGCAGCGAAAATTATAATCATTTGAATTTATACAATTTAATACAGATTTTAACATCACGAGACAGCGTAAAAATAATATTTTACTTTAAAACTTTTACTATCTACTTATAAAGTCGTTACATAACTTATATGATATAAAAGCTTGTTGCGAAATTTGAGTACTCGAATTTGCCTATTTTGAAAATGTTATGAGTTAAAATCAATCACATCAAGTTATTTAATTTACTTGTTTATATAGACAAGTAAAACTCGCGACAAGCTTTTATATCATATAAATGATTGTAATGACTTTAGGAGTAGATAGTTAAAGTTTATAGTAGGTAAACATTTATTTATTTCATTTGATCGCATTCAAATAAAAGCTTATTTTTTAAAAAGGTTCTTACTTTTAATTTATATTTGACTGTTTAGTTATCGCTGGACACGTTTCTCAGTGAATCTCGCAAACACCCAACTAAATCAATCTCCTTATCATATTCTATTCCAAAAGAACAACTTACTTACAGAATGTTTATACCCGTCATAACTTATAAACGAAAAGTTCGATCTGAATCGTTTAAAATGGAATTTACACGAACATAATCAGCGTAGATATTTAAATGGATAAGGATTAATATCATGATACCAATATTGCCACTATTCGATTTCACCCGCATTTATTACACTGGACTTTTTCTTATTAAAAGGAGGTACGTAAAAAAACAAAATTACCATAACTTCTTTGCAAATGTGAACAAGTTAAGAACTGAGAATCACAATACGATTTTGATTATTCACCTCAGTTAGCTATCAAAAGCTACTGAAAATGAATTTCTTAAAAGAATAAACTTGTGTTTCCAACAAAGCTCATATCCAGTTTAGATCAAAATAAGTTTAGATCTCGTGGTCTACCTTTCGTATAATTTGCCATGTGTCCTAGAACTTTATCGAATTATAATACAATTTTAGAAAAACATTGTAAATGAAAAATAGTCGAGTTTTAAAATTTAACGAGAAAGAAAGCGTTTTTCTACCTTATTTAAACGATTTTATTACTTTTGTGACAGCATAAATGCCATATTTATATGACACAGCACAAAAGTAATAAAATACAATCATTTTATGTGGGTTTACTAAATGTGTGCTAATTGTATGTTTATTATCACAACACTTTTTTGAAATCTATTAGAAATTGGTAAATGTTACTTTACTTGCTATTTTTTTATGCAATTTTTAAACTCTTAATTAATAAGAACTTAAGTAAGTGGTTATAAGTTTCTATTTAACTTATTTTTTTGTTAATAAATATAATTATATTTATTTCTTGTTACTATGATACTGATACTCTAAGACACTGATAGTTGTTAGTGATTGTTTTAAAATTAAATAACTGTTACTGGGCGTCTGTCCAAAAACCTCCATCCCGTGATGCAAATAGATAAACGGACTCTACGCGAGATCTACATTTGTGTGAAATAGTAATATAATATCTTAGAACATAGATATATCGTGATTTATGTACTTAAGCGCACCACTCAGAGAAATATTGCAACAACTGCAACAGAACTATCATGACTAGCCGTATCGCCTCTTAATACCACTTAACTTATTATACAGATGTAGTATCCGGCTTTACTCACGTTTATAATCGAAGTTTTGACCTAGGCTTCGGGCATGTCCGATGCCCATCCTCAGGTGAGTTTACGCTGCTAATCTGGCAGCGTAAACTCACCTATATGTGTCAAGCTCACGGGAATTTCCAATCAAAAAAATGCACTTTGTAATACCGCTTTTGTGTTATTTATTACTTTTTATTTTACGTATTAGAATAGAATAGAAAATTTATTCAACACATACCAATACATGGGCCCGTCTTACGGGACGATGAGAGAAAAAGGACAGAATTTTATTGTTGTGATCTCACTCTTGCTGTCACTAGCTTCTCTGGGTGATGATTCGTGTAGTGAATGTGTTGGTGAGCCTAGTGATGTGCGTTACATAGTTTTTTGTGCTTTTCCGGCCTCTGCCGCGGCTCGCTCGCTTCCCTCGCTTGCTTCGCGTATTGTGATATTGCAGTTTCCACTTGTTTTTTAAACTCGGCAAAATCCTTTATGGCTACCACCGGCCAGGGGAGGCACAGTGGTTATGTTGCCTGGAGCAAATAAGCACCGCAAAAAGGGAAGGCAGTATACCCACTAAAAACCCGGGGTGTTCCTCAGTCGTTGTGTAGTCACGTGGGGGGTGCGGGCCCGCTCGCACATTCTCCGAAGCCCCCGTCAAGGCCACTACCCACCTTGCGGCGGGCTTACTTCCGAAAGGGAGCCATCGTCTTTCCTCACCCCTCGTGCACGATGCCCTCGGGAACACATTGAGAGCATCTTCACCTCAGATGGTTCATACGGTAAGGGTGCCCCCGGTCCTCTCAGCAGAGACGGAGTTCGGGGTTTCTACCTAATCTAGTGAACTGCGTTATGACCTATTTCAATTAAACTTATTTTTTTTCCTTAGCGGCCCGTAAAGTACGCCCTGACCAACAGGTGGCAATCAAGCAGAGACAAGCCGCTTGAGAATAATAAGCGATCACTGTCGCCTATGGATTTTTTATTTTTTATTTATTTATTCTTAATACAAAACATTCAAATACATTGGCGGACACTGCCCAAAAACCAAAGTTTGTTTTGTCTGGACAGAGCAGTTCTCTAAAACATTAACCTATTACCTACATCAGATAACAATATTATTACCTATATTATTATTATTATTGTAATACTGGGGCAGCTTGATATGTTGGCAATCTGTTTATGAGCTGCTAAAGATTCCATTATTACCGAGGAAGCTTGTTCTATACTTTGCAAGTGTATGGCAAAAACGATTGGTAGAATATAGCAGTAGATGACTCCAATGAATACTTATATTGTATGTTGAATCACGCTTTAACTAGTGCAGTAGTAAAGCCTTGATAGGTACTAAGTAGAATAAAGTTGTAAGTGTTCTTCAAAACACTCCTCATTGTACAAAATATACAGCGCTCAAATTTCCAAAGATGATTTTGGGTATATTGAACTATAAAGCATTTGCGTAGCTCCTATTGATTTCCTCCGTACGGTACACATTATATCAATAAGATTAAAGCAAAAATTGATAGAAAATCACCAACTTATCAATTCTAATGCTCGCTGGAACACTTTTATCAAAATTTTGCTTTGATAGCCATGATAGTCATATTTCTCTTATCGGCTTAACATTGTTTGAATACTTCCTAATAATTTTATAGATTTCATTTCTGGGTCAGAAGTGAAATATCAATAAAAAAAAATATCAAAAATTTGAAACGACTTCAATACTCAAAAGTGTAAATTTACTTATTGAAGTCAGTACCATGATATTTTTAAAAGTAACTATCATCACAATATTGTGCTCATGGTACCGACTTCGACAAGTTATTTCACACTTTTGAGTATCGAAGTCCGTTCCATTTTTTGGTAAAAAAAATGTGTTTCACCCTTTCCAGTGACCTTTGCTACTCACGGGATCAATTTGTTATTGTGTACTATGTTCTCCGATGTCTTCACTCGCAACTATAATATCGTCGACGTATGTGAAGCGTTGAAGTTGGTTTGAGATTTTGTGGTTTTTGAATTTTTTTTATTTTTTTTTGATTTGATTTGAGTAACACTCCAATAATGAAACTTTTCAATTATTGGAGTGTTACTCAAAAACCTATTCAACGATTTTGATGAAATTTAAATGGGACCACCACGAAAGTATCAAACTATCAAACAAAAAAAGAATCATCAAAATTAAGACACATGTACGGTCAAATTGAGTAACCTCCTTTTTTAAAGTTGGTTGAAAATTGCATAACTTTGTTCTAACGACTACGTTTACATAATTAAGTTTATATGGAACTTAACACACATTATATAATCACAAAATCTCAAACCAATAAGAACTCATCTACTAAAGGCATCACTAATCGCACCGAACACCAAACTAAGGATTCTTTTTCTGAGGTATTTTTTGGGTTGACAGGAACTACATTTTTCAACTTGTTTATGACATTGCAATGCAATCCACTCGTAATTAGTCATTAGTATTTTAATGAAAAAAAACCAAGGCCCCAAAAAAAATTCCACTCATTATTTACGAGAAACGTAGTACGTAAACGTCACGTTTGCTCTAGGATTTTGTTTGTGCCCGAGATTGATGAAAAGAATGGTGTGATGGCTGCTGGTACTTTTTGCCTATCTAATTTTATTAGTTTTAAACGCCTTGCACCACGGCTTTTTATTTACAATAAAACCGTGTTATTTAAAAAAATATATTGTTGACACCTTTTAATGGTTTCCACAAAAAAACAAATATATTTATGTTTGGTATAGGTATATACTGTAAAATAAAGTTGACCCTGCTCAAACGAGTAAAAGAAAAAATATTAAAATAACGAATTTATTGACATTGACTTTGTTAGATTCCGCTCATGTCTAGTTATTTTTTAAGGTTATTATTAATTAAGGTTATATAGCAAGCAGGCAGTTATCGTCTGTCTGTATCAGTAAACCATTTATTTGTTTGACGTAGGTACATCTTATTCTAAATAATAACATCCAAATGTACTTAAAATAATAAGAATTCTCACGGCCATAATATTAAAAAAAATATTAATTAGTACTAAATAGTATACGTACCTACTCATTTATTGTTCAAAAATATTTAGGTAGGTAAATATTAATTCAGCAATTTGCATACTTGTTAAAACTCACGTTCATAATTACTGAAGGCGATGCACGTTCTAATCAATTTTACATAAATGTTAACATAGGTAATTATAATTTTTGGCTTGTTAGTAACTTCAAAACTTTAATACTTTTGTTTTTGGATACATTTTGTTTATTATTTCATGTAATATGTGAAACATGTAGCGCCATCTATTGAAATATTTTGAAAACATAAATAAAGTTAGAATCGGAGGGTACGCGTCGGTTCATATTTGTAATAGCGGGCGGTAAGAAAAAGTCTCAGTGTGTGTGAGCTACGATAGCCCGCACGGGCGTTGCTAGTTTTAAGATTTCTTCGTACAAAATAGTCTTTCAAAGCCATAATACGAACTGATCGCACCCCCCAGTTCTGTGTCGCAAAGTTACTTTGTTATCAATCCTATCCTTTATAATTACTTTACACTGTTTTTTACAAGTGTCCGATTTTATCCGTCACCTCTTTTATAAACGGAGGGTATGTTGGTGCACTGTTCTTTGTTCTTCTGTTCTTCTAGAGGTTTGTGCAATCCGATTGGTCTGTTTCCATCCGTATCCATTCGACTCGAGCATTGACTTCACATGTGCCAGTTCTGCATCCACGTATTGAGGATCACAGAGCTTCAGAGCTCTGTTTATGAGTGTTCTCGGCACAGAAGCCAGGTGCGAGGGGTGGTAGTGTGAGTCAGCTCTTAGGTCGTCAGGTCGGTCTGTGTGCGTAGGCTTACGGTACACCGTGTGAGAGAGGTGACCATTGTGTTCACGCTTGACCAACACATCTAGGAATGGCAAAATACCGTCTGCTTCTTGTTCCGCCGTGAATGTTATTTTGGGGTTAATGCTGTTCAACCGTTCCAGCCACCACGGGTGTCATATTGTCTCACTCAAGATCCTGATGAATCTTGGCTTGGAAGAAGCCAAAACAATTATCGATTGTGATATCGACTACGCGTAATTACCACATTATACCCGTAAAAAACAGTGTAAAGTAATTTGCATACTTGTAACACGCGTCTTAATCAAAACAGTTGATAGAATAATTCCTGATATCTACTATTATCTTTCTCATGGTGGATTGAGGACTTGACTAAGATCGCAGGAATAGTCAGGATGCGGGCCGATTCCTGTCGGTCCTTGCGGAGATCATTTTGTATGTCCAGCAGTAAATTTCCTTCGTCTGCGAAATCAAAAATCGGTTTATTAGAAGATGTAAGATTATAAGAGAGTGATATAGGTTATAGTGGCGAGGGCTTAATCTAAATTCAAAACAATACTTCTAACATTTTGGATACGATAAAGAAATATATTCTACGAGTAGAAACATGGTAGGTACAAATAGATAGTTCATAATTTTCATTTCAATATATACATATCCTTAAAAAAATACCAACAGCATTACACATACTTTGTACATATACCATAAATAACTGACATCACGGGTTCTTACGGTAAGAAAAAACATATTTAAAAATAAATATTGAAAATAGACAAGCGTTAACCACAATCTCATCTGATGAGATGTGGAAAGTGATGATTCGGTCTACGATGTAGCATGCTTGCCTAGAAGATACTTAATCACTCGTGACTTGAAGACACCCAGAAATAATATAACGTTATAGTTTATAGTACCTACACTAGAAACCTACTAATATTATAAATGCGAAAGTTTGTGCCTGAGTGTGTATATGTGTAAGTGTGTATATGTGTAAGTGTGTATGTGTGTAAATGTGTATGGGTGTATGTTTGTTACCTCTTCACGCTCAAACTGCTACACCGATTTCGATAAAATTTGGTATGGAGATAGCTTATACCCTGGATTAACACATAGGCTTATTTTCATCATCACCGTTTTTCATCACCATGCGAGTACAACCGCGGGACGCTGCTAGTGAAATATAAACAATAAATAGTTTGCGTAGTAGGCGGCGATGTTGAGCTTGCAAATGCTGATAGGACCTGAATATGTCTAAACCTGGTCTGGTTCTCAGTCACTCGTCACAAGTAGGTAAGCATTTTGCCTATACTTCGATTTGACTATTTAAGTTTATAATAAAAGTTTAAACGTATGAGTTTATTCATCATCTCAGCCATAGGACGTCCATATGCTGCCATATGCCTTCCCCATACAGGAGGGATTTACCAATACTCGCCACGCTTGGCAAGGGAGTGGCGAGTGCTACTGCACTCGCCACTCCCCTGCCAAGCGTGGCGAGTGATTTCCGATCCTCAGAAGGCGCTGCTGCTGCCCTCCTTTTGGTACGTGAGTCGAATCTTACAGCACCCGCGAGAAGAGATGGGGGAGTACTATTCTAGGCCAGTACTACTACGGCACTAAGTGTAGTGGGTGTATTAAACCTTATCATATTTAATAGCAAATAGGAAATCTCTTTGTTGTCTCTCTATTTTTTGGAGATAGAGAGTAATTACTTTTATTGCGAAGGCTAAGACAATTAATAATCTTAATTAATCTCATCTGCGCCCGATTCGGAACTCTTTGATAATTAAGCGAATCGCTTCGGTTATATTAAAGATAAATCCCGTATTACACACTTTTTACAAAACGACATAAAACATTCTGGTATTTTTCGGTATTTTGTTAGTGATAAAAGTATAGCTTAGAGTATTCCGTTGCATTTACATGTGGCAAATTAAAAATGTTCTAAATCCACATTACTTTTCTACACTATATCCTACTAATATTACAAACGCGAAAGTTTGTGTGTATGTGTGTATATTTGTTACTTCTTCACGCTCAAACGGCTACACCGATTTCGATGAAATTTGGTATAGAAATAGTTTAAGCCCAGGATTAACACATAGGCTTTTGTCCCGACATTTATCCCGGAAAATGTATAATTCCCGTGGGATAATTCAGGTAGCGGGAAAACCGTAATCCACGCGGCTGATATCGCGGGGCGATACTAGTTTAAGATAAATGAACAATATTGAGCGCCATCCACCATCTACCCAAACACATACAAAAAAATTATTCAAATCGGTCCAGCCGAATAGAAGGATTTCAGTGACACACAAACAGTAGAATTATATATATAAAGATAAGATAAAATATTAAGCCTTTAACAATTTGCTACATACACAATTTTGAATCTTTTCAGCTGTGTAATAAACTTTAAAAAACTAGCACATATGAGGATAGTCATTCATGAAAGGTAATTTGTTTGTTGTTTTTTTGTTTTTTTTTGTTTTTCTTACACTCAGACCCCCGCACTAGGATTCCCTGTATCGCGGGAGGCATGGACACACACAATCACAGCACACTAACATCCAAGACCCGGGACAAACATCTACACTCATCGCACAAATGTTTGCCCCTGCCGGGATTCGAACCCAGGGTCCCGGGGACACAGAAATCATGTCAATGACACTAACCACTGCGCCACGGCGACCGTCAAATTCATTGCAATAATTCTGTTTGACCAAAATTTGATGTCACTTGCATCAAATTTTGATGCAAGTGACAATATATCAGTGAAAAATATTTTCAAGTAAATTTTTTCTTTAAATTCTCGCGGAAACGGCAAATGCACTTGAACTTGTCTTATACTTGTCTTACACCAGTAACGAAATTAATAACTCTAAAGATGTGATAAGTAATATTGTTATTAAAACTGATGTGGTTTTGACACATTATGAATGTATAAAACTCGGGAATTAGGGTTCCGACTATAGTTTCAACCACATTCGGCGGTCTCCCCCGCGAGCCTCTGTAAGAGCTCGGCACCCCTTAAGTTTAGTTAGTGTTGAAAGCGCCTTTTTTTTCCAGTATGGGCGCCCGCATCATAGCATACATCGTTAGCAAGGTATACGATGTGAAATGGGTGCTCAGAAATCGGGAGATACTGGCGGAGGAGCGAGGAGCAGTCATAGTATCTAATCATCAATTAACCCTGGATATTTTAGGTAATTGTGGAACTCCTACTGTACCTACTAGATATATATGGTTTATAGTTTTAAGATCTCTCTATTGCGTCTATACTGATTTTAGTTGCCTTCAAACAAAATGAGGAGATTCTCAATTCGACTGTATATTTTTATATGTCTTCTTTTGTGTGAAAGCTGGTGCTGCTTATATTAATATGTAGCCCCATTTCAATTTGATTACGATCTCATCTGACTCTGAAGTTTTGAGTTATTCTTAATAATGCGTATTTAATTAACTGAATTCAACTCTAATAATGATTTTCCCGTATTTTTTTACAAGAAATCGTTAAAATTTTTCGGATGAGCTTGTATAGATTTTAACTGCGTAATTATTAGTCACATGCTACACGCTTGTTTTGCATTAAGTCCTTACTTATTAAATTGGCGTTTTGTCAAACTAGCAACTTTGATCTCAACGATCTGGCGTTTGTTTATGAATTCTAAATTCAAATTTATTTTAGAAGCTAGTGTATTTGTGTTTCCAATTTAATGATTCATTTGTTTTCGCGCCAGAATTTTCTTTGACATCGTTCTGTTCCTGTTATGATCAGCTGGAATAAAAAATATATTGGTACTCTTCAATCCTCATGACGCTTTAAGGTCTTCAAAACTTTCAAAAGCATAAAAGGTAAAGTCGGGATTCACGGGAGAGACGTACGATGTGATCATTTGCTATACACCTCCAATAATTATTATCTGTGGAGGCTTGTAAATGGCTCTTCCCTAATAATTTAATTGTTATATTGTAACTATAAGTGTACGCTACCCGAAGAAAATAAAATCATTTGTGGAACGAGTTTCCTCGTTCAAAGGAAAGCAACGGGTTGTGTGGTATATATTCATAGGTGATTGTTAGGTACTTGTACTTAACTTGGGTAATTGTTTACTTTCAGGTATGTATACAATATGGGACGACGTAGGCAAGATAGCAGCAATAGCCAAAAAGCAGTTGTTCTACGTGTTCCCGTTCGGGCTGTCGGCTTACCTCGCAGGAGTCGTGTTCATAGATAGGAACAGCTCGAAGGATGCCTACAAGCAGCTCAAAGCCACTTCCGAAGTTATGGTGAACAATAAGGTGAGATCCAACTTGCATGTTGCATCGCATTGTTATTTTGACAAGTTGAAGTCGGATCCATTTTTCGGTATCATATATTTTTCTAATTCCACTTGACGATACAATTAAACTAATAACTTTAGTAACTAGTGATTGTTAAGCAAATTGTCTGTTTTAATGTACAGAGTAATTATAATTCAATGACCCACAAAGCTATAACGTTGCTGCAAAGGTATTCATTTGTTTATTTATATATTTCAAATTAGAACCGCATATATACATGAATTAGACTAATGATAAAAATATGCAATACAATATACAATAATAAGAAAGTCAAAATAGTTATATGAAAATGTCAAACAATATATATAAAATGAAAAATGTGAGAATAGACTCACAGTAACTAAGGCACTCCATCAAGATATCTTGCCACCTGTCGTCAAAGAGATCACACTCAGGTTTTGCTTTGACAAGAGCATTGAGCGAAGCGAGGGATCGCGGTATCGAGGAAACTGCGTGCGCTACGGTTCTACACTTCGGGACAGACAGCAGTTTATGATTCCCGCCCCGATTGTACCTATCGGGAACAAATAAACTGCAAAATTGGTTATGAAGATATGGTGCTTCAACTTTCCCCCGTAAAATTTTGCACATCGTCGTTAGCAGCAGCTGGTCATGGGATCTCCTAACTTTAAGGGAATTATACCCTAAGATGCCAAACAGGAAATCCGTAGGATACATAAAAGGAGTATCCAAATTTACGTTTATATATATATCTGAGGAAGGCCTTTTGAACCTTACCATTACGGTGTATTTGTCCTCATGCGGATGCCACACACGAGCACTGGCTTCAAGCTTACCCCGGACAAGAGCGCTAAATATGAGCTTGATCACCTCAGTGCTCTGAAAGTCACGAGAGTTCCGCAGCACAAAACCTAGTCTACGGAAAGATTCCTCAGCGACACCATACTATGATCATTAAGCGTGAGAGTTTTGTCAAATGTGACGCCCAAGTCTTTAATCGTGGTAGACCGCGATATGACGATTTGATGTAATTTATAATGGTATATGTAATAATGTGTATATAATAATATACATAGATTAGATAAGAAATAAGTTTTGAAGTAAACTTGTTAACACCACGGCAATTCGTATTTTACAGACTAAAATCTGGTTGTTCCCCGAAGGCACAAGAAACAAGGACTACACTAAGCTGCTTCCCTTCAAGAAGGGTGCGTTCAACATTGCCGTGGCTGCGCAGGTCCCTATCATACCCGTCGTGTTCTCGCCCTACTACTTCATCAATCCACAAAAATACATATTTGGCAAAGGTAATACTAACCCAGTTTTTCAAGTTAGCAAAAAGTAAATAAATGACGCATAATAAATGTAAAATTTATACTTTAAAATATTTATTCATTATCCATTTCCTAATACTATAAATGCGAAAGTTTGTGTGTATATTTGTTACTTCTTCACGCTCAAACGGCTTTCCCGATTTCGACGAAATTTGGTATGGAGATAGTGTAAGCCCTGGATTAACACATAGGTTACTTTTATCGCAGAAAAAGTATAGCTCCCGAGTGATAAGTGAGTTAACGGGAAAACCGTAATCCACGCCGGGTGAAACCGCGGGGCGCTACTAGTAATTCCAAAAAAGTACTTGTTTATTCAGGCGTCTATATTTTGGTATTCATTTAGTGTCATATTAATTTCAGGTCACATCATAATCCAGCCTCTTGAACCTATTCCAACTGTTGGACTAACAAAAGATGATGTCCCAGAGCTGATCGCGAAGGTCCACGAAAGGATGTCAGCAACATACAAAGAGCTATCAAAAGAAGTCTTGAACGATCTTCCTGCTAACTATCCATACACCAATGTAGGTTAAATGTAGCTTGTTTTGTCATACGTAGCAAACTAGTATCTTAATAATGCTGCGTTTTGCCTCTTCGGTAAGAGTTAATCCATCATATGGTTACAGTACCAAGATCTACATGGTAGGAAGATTTTAATCATTAATATCTCCGCTACATAATATCGTGTAAACAAAGACAAATGTAATCAAGCAGGGTTCTTAATTTCGATACAACTTACCAGTATTTGTTATTATTTATAGATATTCTTATATATCTTATACTATAATAATTTATTATCATCTAATAATTAAAGAGTGATATGGATCATCAATAATAATAGGTTTAAATATATGACTATGCATATTATGATAAATCAATAAACTCCGGTACTGTTTGATCAGCTGACTTACTCTCGAACTCAGTTTCAATGTCAAGCCTATTCTATTCCGAATCAGTTCCAATCTAATTCCACGTCATTTTGTATTTATGTCAAATTCCATCGAATTCGATTCCAATCGTGCGCTAGTGTTCCGTTCAAGAGAATCAATCGATCGAAATCACAATTTACGATCGGAATCGAGTGTGAAGAGTCAACCCGCTGATGAGAGTGCTTTTGTCGCATAAGTTTTTATGCTGATGACTTTTTATAGCTTGCCATTAAATGTCGTTGCAGATGGTTACGCGTGTGAAATCGTGGAGCGCATTATGTTTATCTATATACCTAGTTGACTGTATCGGTTTATATACTCCTATTGAACGATATTTTTAATAGGTATGAACTATGATAAGATTACTATATATATATATATATATATATATATATACTACTAGGCTAACTGCCTGTGTTCCAACTTACAGCGCCCTCCCCTATTTTCTTCACATATAACGCTATAACTAGTAATTAAAAACATAATTGAAATATATATGTGGTATATTTGTTTCAATTATGTTTTTAATTACTAGTTATAGCGTTATATGTGAAGAAAATAGGGGAGGGCGCTGTAAGTTGGAACACAGGCAGTTAGCCTAGTTCGGCGACAGATACCCAAAATATAATATGTGCAAAACTCTGGCCATTTAAAATGATGTAAGTGCGCAATTTTATCTGAATAAGCTTTTTATTATTATTTATTATCCGGCTTTACTCACGTTTATAGTCGAAGTTTCGACCTAGGTTTTGAGCATGTCCGATGCTCATCCTCAGGTGAGTTTACGCTATGATAAGATTGTGGCGGAATTTTTTTGTTTAAATTGATTTACTTATTGTTCAATTTTCCAAAGTGCTAAAATGAAGAACAAAATAAATTAATCAATTCTTGATCATATGCGATTTGTTCAATAAAATCAACAACAGTGGTAATGGAAGAAGATCGCTTGAGATTCCAAAGTATGTTTCACCGTTTATTCTGAGTCAGAGATGAAAGTTAATTTTGTTGGAAAATTTAACGCTTTCAATCACAGATTGAAAGCGCTAAAATTCTCAACATTAACCTGTAAATTAACAATTAACCTGTAAATTAACAATTAACATGGTGTACCTACTTACATAAACTTACGAATGTAGATTAACCGGCGAAATGTGGATGTTTACATACAGTTCAGCCATTAAGTATGTTTTATTTAGTATCTTATAGATATCTAGACCATAGTCCGAGCTTAGGGGTAGGCTGAAAAACAGCGTTATGGTTTCTACATCGTGGGTACATGACACATGCTGAGCCTATCCCTTTTGCCATAGATATTTAATTAATTAAACATGTCCTGTATAAATATTTCTTTTTTTGTGGCAATAAAGTATTTATTATTATTATTATTATCTGTGTTTGTTTAGAGATATAATTAAATAATTTAAATTAAATGATTTAACTAAGATAATTTATAAGTATCTAGTTTATAATCGGGAATAATGTATTATAATTTTAATCATGACTTTACACCGTAGATAATAATAATATTTTTTTAAGTGACAATGTTAGGGAAACTTTAAAATTGTTATAAAAATAATACTGTATTATACTTATAGCATGTTATATTAAATTATTATTTTTATATCATTTGACTTCATTTGTGTAAATTTCTATAATCTCTATTCAAGTCTATCAATTTATTGATAGAATTGAATATAAACTGCTATAGTTATACTAATTAAACTGCTTAACTAATTAATGGGCTACGCCTTTAGCAAAGATATTATAAAAAGCCGGCCAAGTGCGAGTCGCACTCGCCCACCGAGGGTTCCTTACAAATTTGTAGGTATATTGGTACCTATAAAGCATTTGTAAGTGTAAATTATCAAAAGTAGATTTTGTAATACTTAAATAAAAAGGTTTTTTCTTTTTCGTCATAAATCGAAACTATACATCATATATGTATATAATTAAAAATCCTTTTAATCTTGTGCCAATGAAGCCCTTCCCTTGCCCTTGAGTTAACGTGTCAGTTAACCGTGCTTGGCCTTAATGTATCTATAAAATCTACATACCAAATTTCATCCAAATCCGTCCAGCTGTTTGAGCGTAAAAGAGCTACAAACATCCATACAAACTTTCGCGTGTATAATATTAGTAGGATTAATAATAAAAATATTGAGTATATACCATAAGTGGCTGCATAACTGCCGGTGGGAAGGAATAGAGCCAATTGGTCATCTGTAAAAGGATTCTACTCATTAACTTCTAAACATGACTAATAAAAAAAAATGTTATTTATTAATCTTTTATCTATGTATTCAACATTTAAAATAATTCTATATGAAACAAATGTCTCAAAACAAATTTTTGAAAATGATGTCGTTTTATGACATAAATTTGATCCAATTGTGTGTAGCTCCCAGTGAATTTCGGAATGACTATAAGCATGCGCTTAAAGCGCAAAAAGAAACGCACCCTGGATCAGCAGGCGGGCGACCGGCGCGAACCGGGTATGTTCGGTGAAAAATGTGCCTAGTTTTATCCATACCTGTATCGAACGCCGGTTGCGAGCACATTTTTAGTATCGTTTTCGATATATGAACACGATATTTGGACCAAGGCAAGAAATCGTTTAAATTAAGAACATGTCAAGGCAGAAATCCAGACATTCGTCATTTTTTAAAATCGATGGTAGAGAGTTTAGTAGAGGCAACCCTGCTTAGGAGCTAGTGCCCAATCTCCCTTTTTGATATTATTGGCAAGAAAATTAAATATAGTAGAAAAGTAAAATAGGTGACAAGACATAATCATTATAGCTATAATTAATTTACGTGATCACGTAGTGAGCACCGTAGATGTTCAATATTTTATCGACAATGACGATAATAGGCTTATCGATGTACTTTTAGGTCCAGTGCGATACCATGTCACAGGCCATACATAGCGGCATTAGAGTAAAGATAGTATTCAAACACACATAAATGTTAAATAAGGCCCTATAAATTATACCTATGGGCAAATTCCAACCGAATAATATGGCTGAGAGTAGATTTCTCATAAAGTCGTCAATGCGTTCATGTGCAGTGCAGGAATGTAATATATTATAAATAGCTGCGCCCCGCTATTTTACCCGCGTGGATTACGGTTCTCCCGCTACCTCAATCAACTATATTTTTTCCGGTATAAACTGGATTCTTTGTGCTATCTTCATTCCAAATTTCAAGTTTCAGCGTGAAGGAGTAACAAAGATACAAACGACAGACAAACTATCGCCTTTACTATTGTAAAGCCGATAGTTTGTCTGTCGTTTGTTACTATTGTAAAGGCGATAGTTTGTCTGTCGTTTGTTCATTACCGTATTAATAGCGCCTCGCGGTTCCCGCATGGATTACGGTTTTCCTGCTACCTCATTTTATCCCACGGGAACTATATTTTTTCGGAGCCTTTGTGAGGTGTTGCTGCTTTGCGGTGTTAGGCCGAACCTATCTCCATAACAAATTTCATCGAAATCTATGCAGCCATTTGAGCCTGACGTAGTAACAAACATACGAGTACAAACTTTTGCCTTTACAAATTACGATTGAGAGAATAAACAATTTTATTATGTAAGTAAACCAAGGTACCCAGATTAAATTCCTGCTATCCAAGCTGGCATTTGACAAAGCTTTCTTAATGATGTCGCTTATTTCAATTTATTATAAACCACAATTTAAATCAATATAAAAAGCGCATATACTAATCTAAAACTTATAAAATCTTCATTATGCACACTTCATTCAACCATAAGCGAAGCGTACCTATTGTGCTGCGCGCGATCACATACCTAGGTTGCCTATGCGAGATTTCAGTGAAGACTAAATCATAATTTTGTAACCAACAGCCACCCAAAATCTACTTTACAGTGCGGATAAGAGACAAAAAACAATATACGTGCATCGGGGATAAGCTCACTTTTATACAGTTTTTATATCAAAAATAGTTAACAGTTAACCAAGACAGGGAAAAAAAAACAATCGACGAAATATATTCCTTATAGGCAGGTAAATATAACTACTTTGCGTTTTTAAATCCATTACATTTAGGTAAAAAGTACTCAATGAAAATGAATACATTATTATGATGTGGTACAAAGTCGTAAATAATGAGAAAAAATATTTGGTACCTTAGGTACCGCTAGGCAAAAAAAATCCTTTCTGTTTTAGTTTAGCGCATTATTTCGAATTAAGTGTAAAAAGTAAAAATCAAATACCCACCAAGTGAAAGTTATTCATAAACCGGTAAAATTATTGTCACTTAGACGCCAAAAACTATAAAATTTTGTTTTTTGTAAGATACTACGCAACAACAAACTTCTTCCTAGCGGCATGAGAATAGGATCAATCGACGCAAAGTTTATGTGCTGATTTCAATTATATATATAAATAAAAATCAATATCGCCCAAAATGTCGCTTGGTAATTATTGCCTTTCAAGCGTCGATACAATACAATAACACTTTATTGTAAACCAGTGCAAAAAATGTAACAGTAATCAAAACTTAATTTTAAACATTATGGTCCTACAATGGGTGGTCTTATCGTTTGTAGCGATCTCTACCAGACAACCATTGGATGGACAGTATCGGAAGATAGAATAAATTGCAGTGAATATATATAGTAATATTATAAAGGATACAACTTGTATTAAAAAACTGTTAAATGATAAATAATAATAATAATAATAATAATAAGCCTTTATTGCTGTTAAAATTTACAATACTTAAACCTAATTATATATATATATTTTAATTATTATTATTTTTTTATTTTTTTTCTAGAATTTTATTATATATTTTTAAGTATCGACGTATGTTTAGGAAACAGCTTGTCTCTCGACATAGGCCTCCTCTAATGTTTTCCACAAGTTCCTGTCCTTTGACTTTCTCAGCCACTCTCCGCCAGCTATTCTTTTGAAGTCATCTTCCCATCTTTGATTTTTTCTGCCTTTACTTCTATAGCCATCTCTTGGGTACCATTCCGTTACATTCTTTGTCCACTTTTCTTGTACCTCTCTTAACATATGTCCTGCCCATCTCCACTTTTGAATTTTGTGTACTTTTTCGACGCTTTTTAATTTTGTTATGTTTTTTATGTATGTTAATCTAATTTTATCTCTTCTCTTTATTCCAGTGATACTTCTTTCTATATTGTTCTGGCATATGTTTATTTTATTTAATTGTTTTTTTGTCAATGCCCATGTTTGGCATCCATAGATCAGGCATGGTAGAATGCACGTATTATATACTTTTCGTTTGTCTTTCATTGGCATATCTTTATTTTTCATTATTTCACTGAGGCACCAGTATCTCTTCCAAGTATTGGCTATTCTCCGATCGATCTCTTTTTGCATAGTGTCACTTGGTGATATTAACTGCCCTAGGTAAACATACTCTTCTACATATTCGATTTTTTCATTATTTACGGTGATATTATAGGTCTTCGCAGAATTAGTCATTATTTTCGTTTTTGCTGTATTCATCGATAGCCCTGCTTTTGCGCTTTGATCTAGCAGTTCTTGTAGCATATGCTGCAGTTTTTTCGGGCATTCAGAAAAGAGGACCAGATCATCCGCAAATCGTAAGTGGTTGAGATTTTCACCGTTTATGTTAATGCCATTTTTTTCCCAATTCATATTCCGGAATATCATCTCCAAAACCGCCGTAAATAGCTTAGGCGATATAGGGTCTCCTTGACGAACCCCTCGTTCTATTGGGAATTGACTACCAGTCTTTTCAAGCCGCACTTGTGCTACACTTCCACAATATATGTTTTGAAGAATTTTTATGAATTTGGCCTCCACTCCTTGGCTCTGTAGTGCTTGCCAAATATATGAATGTTCTAGAGAATCGAAGGCCTTATTAAAATCGACGAATCCTATATAAAAGGATTTATTGTATTCTTTATATTTTTGTATGATTTGTCTTACAACGTGTATGTGATCTATCGTTGAAAATTTGCTTCTAAAGCCGGCTTGTTCCTTTGGTTGGTTTTCATCAAGTGTAGTTGTAATTCGCGAGAGTATAATTTTTGAAAATACTTTATACACGTTGGACATCAAACTAATTGGGCGATAATTTCCAATGTCTCCTTTATCTCCCTTTTTGTGTAATAAAATTATAGTTGATTTTGTCCAATCGGTGGGTATATTTTCAGTCTCAATAATTTCATTAAACAGTTCCGTCAATATCGGAGCAATGGTCGTTGCAACCGATTTTAGTAGTTCGTTGGTTATTTGATCAGATCCAGGAGTTTTGTCTATTTTTTGAGAATTGATTGCTTCCATTGTTTCCTCCGTCAAAATTGTAGGTGTGATATTAGTTCCTACAGATTCTAGTTCATTTATTTGAGCTCTTCTGTTCTTGTTGCTTTTATATAGTTTCTTGTAATAATCTGTAGCCAACTCCAGTATTTCTGGTCGTTTACAAGTGTACTTATTTTTGTCAGTCTTTACTTTTGGCATCCAGTCCTTTTTAACTGTTAGTTCTTTTATGGCCTTTTTAATTCCACCTGTCTTCTCTATGTGTTTTTTCATAGTGTTGTCTCGTTTAATTTTTCTATCTTTTCTAATTTGTTCATTTATCTTCTTACTAATTTCTGATATTTTATATTTATCTTCCTTTCCTTTAATGAGGTTCTTCCTTTCTTGAAGTAATTCCTGTGTTTGTTTTGAAACTGTTATATTATCTTCTGTATTAGTCTTTCTTGTCGCTTCTTTTAATATTTTTTAAATGATAAATACACAACTGAAAATATTGCACTACATATTGCATGATACAAAATAACGGAAAAATAAAACAAAAAATTTTAGAGTTTAGATAGATAGAGAGGTAGTTCTTAACCCTGTTTATGAAAATTAGCAAAGATTCTGCTTGTAATCAAAAGGCATAGCATTCCAAAGATTGACAGCTTGCACTGTGAAAGACTTGTCGTAAGCCTCAGAAGTATGAAAAGGTATTTTCAGTTTTAGATATATCATAAAAAAATGTTATGGGTGTGACAATTTAAGAAAGTTATTCCTTTTTAATATTCATGATGTTTCAGGAAGGTTGTCATACAATCAAACCAGTTAAGTTCCAAAGAAATGTAAGTATTTATTACTTAAACCCGAGCATAATGTACCTACACTGATAAAGGAATATAAAAAAATATGTATAAAAATGCTAAGTGTCACTATAATTATTATAAGGGAAGACATCTTGCGTAGAAAATAAAGACAGCAGTACCTACACGTAGCTTCTCATCAGTAACGCGTCATCACCACTTCCTCAATTATAATAATGATTGTGGAATCATATTTGTAATAAAATAATAATTATTTGGGTTAGTACCAGTTTATAGAGAAACCGCGTGTGAAACGATTGTGTCGCAAGAAGTCTATAAATATGTGGCATACGGGCCTTATGTTTATATTATTATCAATGCTGTTTTTAATATTAAGAAAAGTTACGAGTTTTGAACGTACCGCTGTGAAGTATTTCTTTAATTTTTTTATATATTATTTTGTGACTTTTGTAATATGTGCTACAATGTTGCCTATATTTGTATTACGCCCAAGGGATGTTCGAAATGCTAAGTGAGTACATTTGTTACTTATGCATTTATTTCCATAGTTAAATAAGTAAAAAAATAACTCAAACACAGAATACATAATATATTTATTGCATATAACTGTGTACATAAGAAGGTCAAGGTTACAATGTAAGTTTCAATAGTTTGCCCATTTCGGACGTACAATTTTTGTAGTTCACTTTTCACATACATAATATAAATTTCACATACATAATAATGGAATGTTTACATCTATTTCTAATAACAACTTAAAGGCAACTGACAACTTAATTACTTTACATCAAAATATTCTGCCAAATTATAAAATGCTTTGGATGCAACCCAGCTCTTGATTTTATATTTAAATGGATTATTTTTTAAAAACTTCAGTTCTAGGGGTAAATGGTTATAACCTTTAATTGCCATGTGATAAGTACCTTTATGAAATGTAGCATTGTTGACTTGTGGTACGCATATATTATATTATACTTATGATTGGAACGTAAAATATCAGCACGAATGGAATGAGTATTAAAAAAGTAGCTTTCGTTGTTTTTTATAAACTTATTTCATAAATATAATATTTCATAAGTAATAGTACCCGTTAAAGTTAAAAATCCATTTGCTTTAAATATATTACGAACAGTATCAGTTCTATATAAATTAAACATTATTCGAAGACATTTCTTTTGAAGAATAAAAGTGGAATCTACATTTTCAAGGAAGTACATAAATAATTAATGCTAAGACTAGTCACCTATGCGCAAGTAAACATTTTTATTTTGCTGGGAATTTACGCGGATCTTTCAAGCGGATAAATTTATTGACATAGGTACCCCACCAAATTTTAACGAAAATAGCTATAACTCTAGCATAATTTGTCTAGGGTAATTGTGTATTTTGGCGAGTTAGACGAATTAATTTCACTACATTGAAAACAAGGCCGATAAAATTTAGGTATTATACGGCCATGTAAAAAGTAGTTAGTATAAATACGAACTGCGTGGGATTAACAGATATGTGTACTTCTGAGGTTATCCGTAAATTATTTGTCAATATTTTGTCCACGTTATCCACAAACGTAATTTAACTTTTTAGCAGATGATATATATGATTTTGTATGGTGCTTCAACATACATGTGTTTTTGTTTTTATTTAATAGGCAAATTGTAACAACGCTCATGGTACATTTTAGACAAAGGTTTTCTGGGAAATATGTTGTATCCAACCGTGAAGGAGTAAGCTTTATGCATACTTACATCAACCAAAATAAAATATCTCATTTCACAGTTATGCCTTTCGACACACTTAGGCCCAACGCTTCTTAAAATATTTTGTCTTTGGTGGCGTAAATGTTAGGAGAGCTTTGCTATGAGCCCTTTGATATAAGTTTTTCTAAGCAACTCTTACGTAGAGAATTTTGTTTTAATTTTTATTTTATATCTACCACTCCGCTGCAGGACATAAAACATTGCTTGGGAAATAATAATGTAAAATGTACCATGGCAGCGAAAAAACTTTGTCGTTTGAATGTATAAAAGTTAATATCTGTTTTAAATTCACGAGATAACATTAATAAAAAGCCAAAATTTGCTTGACGTAGGGCGTGCGAAGCCAAAACTCCTAATAAGAGAAAAAAATTAATCGTAAAAATAGTCTATCGCATACGATAGACAAAAGTTTGCGATCCACTTGCGATTTGCGTTCTGCGACGATTAATTTGACGATCGTCTAATTTATCGACAAGAGTTCGGTACTTGCACTACTATGCGGTCAGTTTCTCGAATTCGTAACTGCTTATAAACAAAATAAGAATTGGCGTTCTCAGTCATATTTATGACGTCATCGTCCAGTGCTTAGAACGCTCACGACTACGAGGTAGAGTAGTGTGAGCGCAGTCAATCATCTGACTGTCATTTAGAGAATCTTTCGAAAAATTGGTAATCCCTCCACAAAACACTAAAAACGCAATTTAAATTTTCAGAAAAGATGACCCATATAGTGCCCGTAGAGTACGAAAGAAAATAATGGGAACTGGTATTTATAATATTCGCGCGGTATCACCCACATTCCGTTAACCCTGCTCAAACGAGTAGAAGTTGTAAAAATATTGAAATAACTAATTCATTGATATTTACTTTTTTAACCGACTTCAAAAAAGGAGGTTACTCAATTCGACCGTATATAAGTATGTCTTTTTTTTATGTGTGTTCGCGGATTACTTCGTCGTTTATGAACCGATTTTTATGATTATTTTTTTGTTAGATAGAGTATACTTCCGTGGTGGAACGAACAAAAGGTTTTTGAGTTATACTCCAATAACTGAAAAGTGTTACGCGTATCTTGATGATATTATTGTCGCGATTGAAGGTCTCTGAAAAGGGTGACAAAAAAAATTTTTAACAAATAATACAACCGACTTCAACACTTAAAAGTGTGAAATAACTTGTCGAAGTCGGTACCAATGTTGGTTGCATTTTTTGTTAAAAAAATTTTTTAGGTTCCGCTCATGACCAGTTAGTTAAGGGTAGCAAGCAGGCTGTTATCATCTGTCTGTATCAGCAAACTATTTATTTGTTTGACGTAGGTACATCTTATATTCTAAATAAAAACATCCAAATGTACAATAATGGACTTCTCACGGCCACAAAAAAAAACAATAGGCTTAGTAATAAATAGTATACGTACCTACTCATTTATTGTTCAAAAATATTTATGTTAATATTAATTCAGCAATTTGCATAATTGTTACACGCGTCTTAATCAAAACAGTTGATAGAATAATTCCTGATATCTATTACTATCTTTCTCATGGTGGACTGAGGACTTGACTAAGATCGCAGGAAGAGTTTGGATCCGGGCCACTTCCTGTCGGTCCTTGTGGGGATCAATGGGGGCATATTTGTGGATTTCCTATGTCTGAGAAATCAAAGGTCTGAGGTTTATTAGAAGATGTAAGATTATAAGAGAGTGAAATCGGTTATTGTTGCGAGGGCTGAATTCAAAGCAATATTATTAACCTTTTGGATAACACAAATAAATTTAATCTACGTGTGGAAATATGGTAGGTACAAAAAGAAATCCATAAATCCTCAAAAATACCGACAGCATTACACATACTTTTTACATAACTAACTAAAAATAACTAAAATCCAGTTTGAGGTTATCACGGGTATTTAAAACATTTTTTTTAAATATATATTGAGAAGAGACAAGCGTTTACCACCATCTCATCTAATTATGTGATGATGCGGTCTACGATGGAGCACGCTTGCCTAGAAGATACCTATTCACCCGTGACTTGAAGAGACCTAGAAATAATATAACGTTATTGTTTAAAGTAGTCAGAATAAAATAATAATTAAACATTAAATAGTACCTATTCTAAAAAAAAATTATGAAAATTCTCCGCCTAATAGCGGCCTCACCGATGTTGATCTTGCAAATGCTGGTAGGTGTCCTGAAGAAGTATAAACCTGGTATGGTCATGGCCCACTCACTCGCCAAAAGTAAGCAGTTTGCCTATATACTTCGTTTTGACTATTTGGGTATATACAATAGTTTTAACACATAAGTCATCATCTCACCCATAGGACGTCCACTGCTGGCATATGCCTCCTCCATAACAGGGGGAATTGGCGTGCGCAATATGATTCCCGATCCTCAGAAGGCGCTTTCTGCCCACCTTTTGGTGCTCACCATTCTCACTCTGTGATCGAGTACCAAGTTATTAGCTAAAATTTTTACTCCATGCCAATACATATCTATAATAAGATATGCGACACAGGGAACCTCTAGTGAAGAGGTTAGAGTGTACAAAAAATATATTATTTTAGCTTTAACAATTTGCTAAATAGACAATTTTCAGTCTTTTCAGCTTATTTTGTTGAGTCCTACATACGAGTGTTATAATGAACTTTAAAAAACGACCACTTATGAGAACGGTCATGAAGGTAATTCTCATTCAACAAGATTTGATGCCATTTGCTTATTTATCAGTGAAAAATATTTTCTAGCGACCATTTTTTTGTTTACGAAAAATTGCCGCGGTAACGATAAGTGCGCTTGAACTGTATTTTACTCCAGAATAAAGGTAATTAAAAAGTCTAAAATATGTTTAGTGATTTATTTTTTGAGCCCACAGGTCAGTCGTAAAGTACATAATTATTTGTAATATTTTATCGCAAAACGATTTTTCTGCCTCTTCTACCTGTAAACACCCGCCAGCCTCTGTAATGTTATCGGCACATTTTTTTTTGCGTGGGGAAAATACGCACTTCCGCCTACCGGAGAAAGTAGGCCGGGTATGTAGCTTGCTGGCTTGCTCAAGCATCGCATCACAGCGACCCACCACTCCCTGGGGAGCCTCTTGGCCCCCAAAACTGACTCCACCCACAGCAGCCAGTGTCCACTACCGACTAAAACCCAGGGTATCCGTCCTGCCGCTATAACGTAGTGAGCGCAGGGTCTCGTTGTCCCGCCACGGCCGTCCTTTTCCGGACCCCTCCAGGGGGAGGAAGACCTCCCCCTCGCGACCGCGCCTCACACAAGGGCACGGCTGCACCACCCCGAAGACCACACAGTGAAAGAAAGCCAGACTTCCCACATCTAACGCTCGTGGTCCCTTGCGATGGTCCAGTTGTAGCAGCCCCATCGCCATCCGCTTCGGCCGTCATCCTCCGACGGCGGACACATCGGCGCCGCAGCAGGTGGCGAACTAAATCGCTCCCGCCGCAGCG
The DNA here is from genome assembly GCA_934044485.1 of Apeira syringaria. Taxonomy (NCBI): domain Eukaryota; kingdom Metazoa; phylum Arthropoda; class Insecta; order Lepidoptera; family Geometridae; genus Apeira; species Apeira syringaria. The sequence continues at coordinate 3,601,518 of OW203662.1, forward strand.
CCTCCTCAGCTGCGGCGTCCAACACGCCACCGCTGCCCGCCTCAGTTGCAGCGCCTCACAGCACCGCAACCTACCGTCAAGTGGACCGCTCCTCGTCGGCTTATCAAACTAAGCCTGTCGGGAGCAGTCCCGGCCCGAATAAATTAACATATATAAATAAACTTAAATAGATACGAGACACGCAACGCCTGACGATGTCTAGTTGCGTCTATTTCAGAAGGAATGAGAAAGGAAAACCACGAGAAGGTAACCGCCAGACTTGCCTTGAGGATCATTATGACCCGCGCTACCCATCACGGGATGAGTAAGGAACCAAAACAAGCAGCGCGAACGCTGCAAGCATAGGCATAGCAACTATTTAATGGATAAACCCAGACCCTCCAAACGTTATAGGCACCTTTTTTTAAAAGATTAAAAACTTGCCTTTGACCACTGACTCACCTGATGTTAAGTGACGACGCGGTCTAAAGTGTAGCACGCTACACTTACACTACGCTACACAACTTAGAAGGAACCTATTCACTCGCGACTTGAAAACTCCGGGGTAGTATCTCCCTTATGGTACGCTTAAAGGTACGCCAATAACATAATTAGCTACGATAATCACACACACTATACACACAAACATACAGCCCCCACCCAATACAAATTTACACCCCCACCACACCCATTCTTTCACCCCTGCAATACACTACGCATACATAGGGTAAAAAACAAATAATGGTTTTAAATAAATTTTTTTTCTTACAATAATAACTAGTACATAATACAATTATATAAGCTCACCTTTAGTCAGATCTCCCTTATCCAGTTTAGGCTACTACATAATATAATATAATTGAAGGAAACGCAGAATCTACGACACAAGAAATATATTATCTTAGTGTAGGTTTTGCTCGACACAATAGATAGCAACATTAGTCGCCATAGTTTTGTAATTGTTTTCGTTACCATATTATATTTAAGTTGCTTTTATATCCTGTATTTACTGTTAAAATAAACATATTTGTATTTGTATTTTTATGCTTAGTGGTTGTAAAAAGCTCCGTCATTTTTTTTCCAGTATGGGCGCCCGCATCATAGCATACATCGTTGGCAAGATATACGATGTGAAATGGGTGCTCAGAAATCGGGAGATACTGGCGGAGGAACGAGGAGCCGTCATCGTTTCTAATCATCAATTAAGCCTGGATGCTTTAGGTAATTGTGGAGCTGTATACTGTACTACTGTAATACTGTGCCTACTATGTATTTTGTTAAGTTATTTTTTTTAAGATCTCTCTATTGCGCCTATATTGATTTTAGCTGGCTTCAAGCAAAATGAGGAGATACTAAATTCGACTGTCTATTTTTTAAGTGCTACCTACTACCTCGTAACTACTTTCTATGTGAAAGCTGGTGCTCCTCGTATATGTAGCCCTTTTCAATTTGATCACAATCTGACTTGACTGAAGTTTTAAGTTATTTACAATAAAGCGTATTTATTTGACTTCAACTACATGTCAATTAATCTCTCGTCTTTTTTTTCATTAAAACTGAAATCTTGTGTTAAGTTCTATACATATGAAATTGGCGTTACATCAAACTGGCCACTTTGATCTCAAATATCCGACGTTTGATTAAGAATTCTAATATCAATTTTTTTCAAATTTATACTTGTATGGCAGAATTTTCTTTGACATCGTTCTGTTCATGTTGTGATCAGCTGGAATAAAAATATATTGGTACCTTATTAACGCGTCAAGGGGGTCATCCGCCTAAAAATTTTGCTTTGAATCTTTTCGTCTTTTCGAACCTAAAAAAGCTACAACAATTGATTAGTTGTTAATAAATCAATTACATAATTAGTTTATGAATAATTAATTAATTGTTAAAGCTTTTTTAAGTTCGAAAAGACGAAAAGAACATCAAAACCTATAGCGATGTTTTTAGGCGGATGAGCCCCTGGCCTTCAAAAGTTTCAAAAGCATAAAAGGTAATTAATTCATGCGAAAGACATACGATGTGGTCATTTTTGCCATACACCTCCAATAATTATTATCTGTGGAGGCTTGTAAATGTCTCTTCCCTAATCATTCAATTGTTATTTTGTAACTATAAGTGCACGCTACCCGAAGAAAATAAAATCATTTGTGGAACGAGTTTCCTCGTTCAAAGGTTAGCAACGGGTTATGTGGTATATATTCATAGGTGATTGTTAGGTACTTGTACTTAACTTGGGTAATTGTTTACTTTCAGGTATGTATACAATATGGGACGACGTAGGCAAGATAGCAGCAATAGCCAAAAAGCAGTTGTTCTACGTGTTCCCGTTCGGGCTGACGGCTTACCTCGCAGGAGTCGTGTTCATAGATAGGAACAGCTCGAAGGATGCCTACAAGCAGCTCAAAGCCACTTCCGAAGTTATGGTGAACAATAAGGTGAGATCCAACTTGCATGATGCATCGCATTATTGTTTTGAAAAGTTCTTTCACACTTTTGTGTGAAAAAAAAAATATTATTACATTATTATACAAATATTTATTTGTAATTCCACTTGACGATACAATTAAACTAATAACTCTAGTACCTAGTGATTGTCAAGCAAATTTTCTGTTTTAATGTATAGTAAGTAATTATAATTCAATGACCCACAAACCTATAGCGTTGCTGCAAAGGTATAGATTAGATAAAAAAGAAGTTTTAGAAAAAAACTTGTCTACACCACGGCAATTCGTATTTTTCAGACTAAGATCTGGTTGTTCCCCGAAGGCACAAGAAACAAGGACTACACTAAGCTGCTTCCCTTCAAGAAGGGTGCGTTCAACATTGCCGTCGCTGCGCAGGTCCCTATCATACCCGTCGTGTTCTCGCCCTACTACTTCATCAATCCACAAAAATACATATTTGGCAAAGGTATTACTAACCCAGTTTTTCAAGTTAGCAAAAAGTAAATAAATGACGCATAATAAATGTAAAATTTATACTTTAAAATATTTATTCATTATCCATTTCCTAATACTATAAATGCGAAAGTTTGTGTGTATATTTGTTACTTCTTCACGCTCAAACGGCTTCCCCGATTTCGACGAAATTTGGTATGGAGATAGGGTAAGCCCTGGATTAACACATAGGCTACTTTTATCCCAGAAAAAGTATAGCTCCCGAGTGATAAGTGAGTTAACGGGAAAACCGTAATCCACGCCGGGTGAAACCGCGGGGCGCTACTAGTAATTCCAAAAAAGTACTTGTTTATTCAGGCGTCTATATTTTGGTATTCATTTAGTGTCATATTAATTCCAGGTCACATCATAATCCAGCCTCTTGAACCTATTCCAACTGTTGGACTAACAAAAGATGATGTCCCAGAGCTGATCGCGAAGGTCCACGAAAGGATGTCAGCAACATACAAAGAGCTATCAAAAGAAGTCTTGAACGATCTTCCTACAAACTATCCATACACCAATGTAGGTTAAATGTAGCTTGTTTTGTCATACCTACGTACAAACTAGTATCTTAATAATGCTGCGTTTTGCCTCTTCGGTAAGAGTTAATCCATCATATGGTTACAGTACCAAGATCTACATGGTAGGAAGATTTTAATCATTAATATCTCCGCTACATAATATCGTGTAAACAAAGACAAATGTAATCAAGCAGGGTTCTTAATTTCGATACAACTTACCAATATTTGTTATTATTTATAGATATTCTTTTCTTGTATAATAATTTATTATCATACAATAATTAAAGAGTAATTATGGAGCGTCAATAGTTATAGGTTTAAAAATATGATTATTGATAATCATATCACGATCAGCTGGCTTATAGTCTTGAACTCCGTGTCAATGTCAATCCAATTCTAATCCGAATCAGTTCCAATCTCATTCCTCGTCATTTTGTATTTATGTCAAATTCCATCGAACCCGATTCCAATCGTACGCTAGTGTTCCGTTCACGAGTATCAATCGATCGAAATCACAATTTAGCCCGCTGAGGACAGTGCTTTTGTCGCATAGGTTTTTTTGCTGATGACTTTTTATAGCTTGCTACTAAATGTAGTTGCAGATGGTTACGCGAATCGCGCGAATGACACCGTGGAACGCATTATGTTAACCTATAAGTTGACTGTATCGATTTATGTACTCCCATTGAAGGATCTTTTAATAGATAAGAAGGTATCTAATTTAGTAATACATAGTTTAATTATTAATAAAATAAAGTTATCTAATATCAGCATGATAAGATTGTGGCAGAAAATTTTATTTTGAAGATGATTTACTTATCATTTAAGTTTCCAAAGTTAGTTCTTCTTCAGGTATTAATATGTAATAATCATCATCTCAGCAATATAACATCTACTGCTGGACAGTACCCTCCCCCATGTCTTTTTAGGGGGGATTTGACAGGGAGGGGCAGTATGTTGATTTATTCCGCGGAAAGCCCTGCTGCCCATGCACCTTCTGGTACGTTCACCCTTAGCCGACTCTAGCACCCCCACGGGTTGAGATGGGGGTTTACAATTCTAGGCCGGTACCCCACGGCAAAACTATGTAATAATGGTACTGACTATGTAATAATTATAATTAATAATTCGCAGAATTAAAACTCAATATTGTTTATTATTATCTCTCCTGGTACCTCAATTCATCATCATCATCATCATCTCAGCCATAGGACACAGCTGGACATAGGCTTTCTCCATTGATTTCTACAAGGACCGGTTGGAAGTATCTCGTATCCAGCCCTTGCCTGCGAGTCAGGTCGTCTGTCCACCTGGTCGGTGGCCGTCCTATGCTGCGCTTGTCAGTCCGTGGTCTCCATTCGAGACCTTTTCGACCCCAACGGCCATCAGTTCTTCGAGCTATGTGCCCTGCCCACTTTCACTTTAACTTGCTCATCCGCTGGGCTATATCGGTGACTTTCGTTCTTCTACGGATCTCCTCATTTCTGACTCGATCACGTAGAGAAACCCCGAGCATAGCCCTCTCCATAGCTCGTTGTGCGACTCTGAGGCTGCTCAGAAGGCCCATAGTCAAAGACTAATCGCGCCCCGCAGTTCCACCCGTATGTATTACGGTTTTCCCGCTACCTCAATAAAATTATCCCCCGCGAACTATCATTTTTCCGATATAATAGTAGCCTCTGTGTTCCAAGGTCTAACCAATCTTCATACCAAATTTCATCGAAATCGGTGCAGTTGTATGAGCGTGACGGAGTAACAAACATACACAATTACACACATTGAGTACATACTTTTGCCTTTGTAATATTAAAGTGGGATAGTGTAAAGTGTCATGTCAATTAAATACATAGGCGTGTCCGTGACAGATCACGTTTTTGATTGACATAAAAAAGGGAGGGTTCTCAATTCGGATGTAATCTTTACATGTTAGGTATCTCAGAACTTTTTTCTAAGTGAATCAATTTTGAACCGATTCTCTCATTTTTTTTATTTAATGTCTGATGCTTTTCGTGTATCTACCTAGTCCTATTTAAATTTGACAATCAAAGCAGATCAAGAACTCTCCAGTAACTTTTGAGTTAGGTATTCTTAATTAATTTAATTTTAACTTAATTTAATTGACTTCGACTATATTGATGATGTACCTACCTACCCATACTCATTGTTCAAGAAAACGTTGAACATTTTCCACGAGTGTGTAGTGGATGACGGTTTGAATAGGTTATTAAATACGTTATTATTGAACATATTTAGAGTTAATATTTTATAATTAACAACATAATACTTGAAACCGACAAACTAAATCTTGGCCATTACTCATGATATTTTATAATATGTCCCTAAACCAAATTCTTTGCAGTGGCCACACTGAATCTTGCGGCGATCTGCTTGAACGCTCTCTATTCTGTGAGCCTGTTCTTGGGTTCTTGGTACTATGCGCTATTATACTTAGCATACACTATACTTAATTATGTATAATTACTATGAATTTTGCTTATTTTTGCAAAAAGGCAATAGATACACCCGTTTTTTAATTTGGCTAAATTTTAATGTTCTGTGGTATAATAAAAATATGCATCTATAATACTCTTAGGCCGTCTTGCATCAACGAGATTACCGCGTATTATCGGATTATATCACAATTTTGGCCCGGAAAATTTGACATTTAATCCGAGCTTAGGTAATCTGGGAATTAAGGTTGGTGCAAGACGGTCTTAAATGTAGTACGCAGGCTAAACACTCTTAGATATACCTAAGGCGAGGCTAGTGCCCATGTCTTACAAGTTTGTGGGGTCCACTCATTGTGTAAATAAGCTCTTAGATAAAGGTGTACATTATAAACGTAGTTAACTATAATTCAGTATTCTCGTAATGGCAAGTTAACTGTATTGTAAGACTGTTATTGTAAGTAAAACATTTGCAAATAGAATGCTTCAGATAATTGTACAAGCTAGAGTAATTTCCTAATAGCCAGATTTTTCTCCTTCGATCATATTATGTTCGCTTACCGAAGGGCATCTAATGTGCATAATATAATAGAGCTAATATATAAAAATATGTGATGTACAGTCACAAAGCTTAAGACCCTCCCTACTCCTTGTCACATTAACTCAAACTTCGCTAACCCCTACCGGTGTGCCGTGAAACCGCGGCGCACATCTAGAAGACCATAAAATTACAGAACATTGTAAGTGTGTAAATGTTCGTAACAGGTTTAAAATACAAAAGAAAATACCTAGATCTGTCGTTACACAGCGCTTTAATTCTTGTGAATTAAACGGCTGCTGTTGCTGGTAGGGTTGGGGCGAAAAATAAAAAATGGCCTGGCAACAGTTTAATGTTTAAAGTTACTTATCTATGCTGACAACACTGATCGCGTCGAACCGTCCGCCGCGCACCCCGCTGTGCCGAACAAGCAAGATCTGATAAAAACAAATAAACTAATTTAATTTGTGGTGTTGCTTTCAGAGTCTATTCGAAGTGATTGCAAATTGACGAAAAGGTTGTGTGGTGCTTAATATCATTATGTTAGACAAAATAATTTATCTCATAATTATCACTGTGGTGACTTATCTCCTGAAACAACTTTTTTCCGAGACACCGAATTTTATAAAATTTAAATCCAAATTCCTATTGTTTTATATTTGGACTTCGCTAGCATCTGTGATATTAATGCCCTTCTTTGTGTTCAACCCTAAAAACGTGAAAAATGCTCTGTAAGTATAGACTAAATATTTAAATAAATTTCTTTACCCTGTGTACACCAGAACTGCTACCCTTCTAGCTAGAATGAGTCATTATAAGTCATATAAAACATCTTGCTTTCAGGTCACGCAGTTGTAATATTATTTTCTAATTAAATATTTAGGTAGCTGTTTTTATACACCTGGGAATGTGATTTATTTTATTAGAATAGGATAATATTTATTCAGAATTAAAAAATACAAAATAGCGCTAGTAAAAGCTACTATAATATAATACTAAAACAGCGAATATATGTTGTGAAGTTCCCTACTACAAATTGAGATAAAATAATACTGTTATTTCCTTATTTTTTCTGACAGTCTAAAGTACCAGTATGAGAAATGTTCTACCAAGTATTACATTTCCATTATACCATAGTGATTTATCTGTTCATAGCGTAGGTTATTGACAAATTCTTAATATATTGTTATAAACACTATTGCAGCTTTTTTGGAGGCAAAAATTAAACAAGGGTTACCTTTCATATAGTATAGAGTCCGCATTTGACTTCGATGATATTGGCATTCGCAACACATAGGGACCACAGTCATATTTTTCTCTCCTATTTGGAGAGTTATGTGTGGTTTCTGTCTTATGTAAATGGTACAAGGTTGTAGCAACCTCATGCTTGTCATATAGTTGACAAAGATTCTATCACGCTTATGACTTTATTTTTTTACCATTGTCAGACTCTTATCATTTTTTTGTAGATATATAAGCTCTCCTCTATATATCTTCATATAGATATATTGAGGAGAGCTATGCCATCAGTTGGAATTTAATGGGTTAATTGTAGTACAACAGGTATATTCATTATAAAATATTACTTGTATTACATATTATTTGTGATATTATTTTTAGATTTGCCACGCAAATAGTGAAACATGTTACAAAAGTGATTGAAGTTCAATGGCACCTAAAAAATGGAAGAGTTCTTGCAGAAGACCGAGGAGCAGTTGTAGTGTCCAACCACCAGTCCTCCATCGACATTCTGGGTATGTCAAGTAGTTACAGTCAAAACATTACTTGAAAATATAGATGTTATTAAAAAACTTCATTCTTAGAAGATTAATCTACTATAAGATGAAATCAGTTACAAATTTAATAGAAACCCTGATTAAAATGAGTTGAAATGAGAAATGAGTCTGAAAACTATCGCGAGTTTCTTCCATAATTGTAATGTAACAAACAGACTAGTACTCACGTGCTAAACACTGGAAAACTGATTAAAATTGCATGCTCCTAAACTCAAGAACTACAAATTATATATTAATACTAAGTTTTATTTACTTGATGTTATATATTAGGTCCTTGCATAATTATGAAATTGGTGTTTTGTCAAATTGACCACTTTGATCTCAAATATCTGGCATTTGACTAGGAATTCCAAATTTAATATTATTTTAAATTTAAGCTTGCATATTTGTGTTTTCAATTTAGTGATTCATTTCTTTTCATTTAATTTTTCTTTGACATAAAAGAAAAGAAGAAGGCTCAAAATATAGAAAATTAAAAATATCGGTTTATTTACAAATACAAGTTCCACAGTGGCACCAGCATCGCAGAAACAGCTCGAAAGATTAATTATATGTATGGGGAAGCTATTAGTAAAAGAAAACATGGTGCATTTTTGATTCCAACATTTTTGTTCTGGAATTTTAGACATAGGACAATCTCTGTGGACAGCCTAGTTGACAATGAAGAATTAAAAGTTATTGTAGAAGCGGATTGAACCTATGCTCGGGCTATGTCGGTTTTGTATGAAATTGACCATTTGAATGGTAACTGATTATGAAAAATCACATACTACGTCACTGAATGTAGAACTGAATCAAAATTGATTCAATAGTAGACTCAGGCTCCCAGGGTTATCAAACACAGCTTTTTAAGATCTGAATTAGTTGAGACGATTATGGCAGATCTGCATTATTGTCAATAATTGCAAACCATGATGGAAAAGCTACCCGTTAAACAAGTGACTGATCAATTGCTATGGCCCATTGCTGCTCTAGGACACTGCTAGACTATACACTGCACAATCATCATCATCTCAGCCATAGACGTCCACTGCTGGACATAGGCCTCCTTCATTGATTTCCACAAGGACCGGTTGGAAGCCGCCCGCATACAGCCCTTGCCTGAAATCTTAGTCAGCTCATCATAGTAACTGCACAATATAGACACAATATTATATTCAAGCCACTTTCCTGTAGAGGTAGGCAGAGACCACAGTCTTCCAATTGGTAGGATCCTGACACACTTCTTTCACTTCATACAAGGGTGTTGGCTTAGAGTACTCTTGACTTGGCCCTTACATAAAAATTCCTCCATCTGATTTTGGAATGTTCGCCTAGGCCTGTCTCTTCCAACACTAACAAGTATCTCCCAAAAACAAAACTCGCTGCTAACAAAAAGAGTGGGTGACCTTGAAAAGCCTGACCTGATCTTCATAAATTGTATCTAAGAACCATTCCGATCACGTCAGCTTTCAAACAAGAAAAAACTGCATGAAAATCGGTCCATTCATTAAGGAGCTATGATGCCACAGACGAGAGGCAAAGCTACGTCTAACTTATAGCACCCCTCTTTTTGCGTCGCGGGTTAAAAATCAAGGGGCAAGAATAGAAATGAATTCGAAACAAGCATAAATTTGAATTTTTAAATTCCTGACGAAAACCTGGCTATTTGTGGTCTAAATGGCCAGTTGGACAAATCGCCAATTTCATGTTTGTAAGAACCTAGTACTAAGTCCAGATCATTATGATGTCACATTGATTGTATTAGGGTTAATAGCCATTTGAGAGCTCGGGAGGTGATTTGAGAATTCAAGACACACCGGATGAAATGCTAAATATCGCATTAAATAATATCATAATTTAACAATGCTTGCCTGCCAAGTGCGGTGACGTAATAAATGAATCACCATAGCTCATGCTGTGGGTGTCGTGGAGAACTTAGTCTGTCACATAAACTATTACAGAAATACCCGCTAAAGGTGGGGGCCGCCATATTTGTGTTCTCTATAGCTATTGTATGCTACTTCATATTATTATATGTGTAATGACTAATGACCCAAATGCACAAAATTTCATGGTCGTAGGGCACTTTCCGGAACCCGCCTAGCTAGCTACCCTCAAGTTTGGAAACGGTCTCCTAACGGAGTGTCTATAGGCCGCTGTCCTTGTGAGTGAGTCAATATTCTGCGTCTAACGTGGTCCATTCAAGCCGTCCTTCTCAGGGCTTGAGCTTTCGATCATGGTTGAACATTTTTCCAAGAACCTATAGCTGTATAGTTTAATTACATAACTAGCGGCCCGCCCGGCTTCGCATGGTTACATATGGATAATGTAGAACTCTAATGGTAAAATAATTTTTGAAATAGGTCCAGTAGTTTTTGAGTTTATCCGTTATTAACATACAAATCATTCCTCTTTATAATATTAGCGTAATACGCTTCCATCGTGTTTTTTTTAATCCTGTACAGATCTAGCTTGACCACTATCTCACTTGACGCTCAGTGACGATTTAATCGAAGATGTTTTCACGCTAGACCTAGAATGATACTTAAAAAATGCCTGAAATACTCTGCACAAACTAATTGATGATAGGAGATAATATTTTTCGACAGTTTTAGGGAATATATTGATCTATATTTTATATCATAAAATAAGAAATTGACGCGCTCACTGACTTTTCCATCAACACACGCAAAACCGTTGGGTTCTGACGAAAGTCACACGAGTTTCTTAAATTACCTGGTGAGCAATATGTAGGGATCTTCGGAATGACATCCCTTAAATGTTTCTTCAATGGAACAAGCAAAATGCTCACAAGATGTTAAGTGGTAACTTCTATATATAGACAGATATACATAATTCGTAAGGAACTGCGCTGTGCCCGTCACCCGGAGACATTAAGTCTCATGTGCCTGTAATTTCACCGGAAACCATACCCTTGAAACCGGAACACAGTAATGGGGACACTACTGCCTGGCGGTAGAAATAGGTATGGTGCCGGTATTACCCCGGGCGAACTCTCGCGCGAGTGCGTTTCTGTGCGTCTTTAATTTGAATGTAAGTTACAAATTTAAAATTGACGCATAATATCCTAGTTTGAAATAATAACTACTGTAATTTCAGGAAGGTTAACGGGACAATCGCTCGGGTGTAAACCCACACGGACCATGTAACAGCTAGTAAAATAAAATTCTTTTTTTCAAATGCCATATTCAAATAAAGACTTTACTTATGTACGGCACATCGAATCTCATGTAATTAGTCCCTATTTGACATTATCAGATAAATGATTAATTATTTTCCTTATATTTTTATATAATATCCTTATCTCACCCAAATCTTCGACTGATTTCATCAAGCTACCAACCTCATTGTTGAGTAAAATAAAAACCGTAGCATGTATACGATCTAATCGATTGAATTTAAGTAAATAGCTGACAGCAACAAGAAAGTATTTTTCTTGTTTCTATCAGCTTTTACTTGACTAACATTGATGCATATTTTTAACATAATGCACGTAATTCATCGTTTAATATTAACGAAAATTATACAGTAATTATAGTATTAAAATCTTCTCACTTCGGAGTCATGATAATTCACCAAAGTACTAGGCTACCATAATAGCGGAGGAGTTCTGCTATAGATCGAGTGAACTATGACAACCTGTACTCCACCTTCTTGCATGTTCACTAAAGTCATTTATTGTACAACAGAATACATGTGCCGCATGATCTCGTGTATAAATTCTAATGCTAAGTGAAGTTTTTTATTGTTATAACTCTAATCATCATTTTTATGACGTCATTATGTTGCTGTAGTTAAAATATAAATTGATCAGCAAACCTTGCTCAGGTTGGTTTAATTATAACAGTATCAGAGCGTTCTCTTTATCTGTTTTTACTACAGAACTACGTGGTATATCCCTAGAAAAAAATTGATTACCAAAAAATGAAACCGACTTCAACGCTCGAAAGTGTGAAATAACTTGTTGAAGTCGAGTTTGAGTGTAACACAAAAACGGCTTGTCTGATTTTGATGACGATCAAACTCGGTTCACCCAGTCGGAAGTTATGCGGTAACAAACATTAAAAAGAACCGGGTCGAATTGAGAACCTCCTTCTTTTTTTGTAGTTGGTTAAAAAGTAATAGTTTCGACCCCATAGATACAGTAAATTATATGAACTTGAAGGACTGATGATCGCAATCATTCGTAATATTGTTCACAAATAAATGTTGCAGGTATGTTCAACATCTGGCACGTGGCAGACAAGATAGCTGCGATCGCAAGGAAAGAGATTTTCTACGTATGGCCGTTTGGCCTGGCCGCGTACTTAGCGGGCGTCGTTTTCATCGACAGGAACAACTCTAAAGACGCTTACAAACAATTGAAAATAACTTCAGAGATTATGATCAAGAACAAGGCAAGTAAATAATATTATTTTTTTAACTTTAATCTTTAATATTATCATCTCTAATTAAGTGTCCCTTCATTTGAGTGTGGTTACCTTCGATTAGCCTTATCGATAAGATAAAATATTTCGAGTTGTATTTATTGAACACTAGTTGCGTCCCGCGGTTTCACCCGCGTGGGCCTGTGTTATTACGGGACCTGAAGTATCTACTTACCAAATTTCATCCAAATCCGTTATACCCGCCCGGTGATGAAAAACGGTAATGATGAAGATGATGAAAATAAGCCTATTATTATGTGTGGCTATCCAGGATATAAACTATCTTTGTTCCGAATTTCATCAAAATCTGTTTAGTAGTAATTGCGTGAAAGAGTATCAAACTTACATCCATACTCCAAAACTTTCGCATTTATAATATTAGTTGGATTCGTTCACTTAGGCCCATATTCTAGAAGCAAGTTTGGATTTTCAAAAGTAGATCTTGACTAAACTGTACATTTAAATATGTTTCGACTGAAGTTTTTTCTCAAATCTCCAGGGCCTGTTCCCATCGTATACACGGACTGGGTCAATGACTTTCAACCTTTCCTTACAGTGGAGACGAATCTTTTTGTGCATTAGGTGAAACATATGCTTTATGGCGTATTTCCATAAGTCTAGTACAGTAACGAGCGCGGTGAATTTAAATTATTTAATCCCAATGGACAATATCCGCAATCAATCCTATAGAAAACCTACAGGCGTGTAGGCGACATTTAACCAAGCAGTCGATGCCAAAGATTTCTATTCACCTTCTATTGACTCTAGAAGTTTTACTTAGAGTTAGCCAAGATAAGAACAGTAAATACACTGCACAGTTCCCATGCATAACCGGACCTTTGTTTGATTTGTGACGGATGGATAGTCATAGTTATTTTATTGGTAAATACAACATACATAGTCATACAATAGGTAACTAAATAAAATATATGTCAATAATATTGCATTAAGGTAATACTACCAATATAAAAAAAAAATACTTAGTATTGTCTTTGTCGCCTAAGAAGTAAACTTTACTTTGGAAGGCGATTATATAACTCGGACCCGATCACATGACGGATGATGGACGGTCCCGTGGTGCAGTGGTTTGTGTCATCGACATGACGTCTGTGTCACCGCGACCCTGGGTTCGAATCCCGGCAGGGGCAAACATTTGTGCGATGAGTGTAGATGTTTGTCCCGGGTCTTGGATGTTTGTGTGCTGTTATTGTGTGTGTCCATGCCTCCCGCGATACAGGGAATCCGAGTGCGGGGGTCTGAGTGTGATTTAAAAAAAATATAAAAAAAACATAGCAGATTGTTCGGACTTTAGCGGATAATCTGAATAGTAGGGCTGTTGCGTCCGAGCATCCCATGGTCTTGCATAATAGATTTGCTTGATTCCGCGCCACTGTCCAAAAAGCATTATTATAACGTGTACCTACTATTACTGTAGAATATATATATATATATATGGGCTTAGCGTGACAGTTACGTGTAGGCGGTATCAACATCGACAATTGTTTCAGCTTCTTCCAGTAGCCTTCAGTGGGCCTAGATAAGATGCATCGCTTCATAGCGATTTTCTTTCTCTAACCGCTTCATCGTTAGCGCTTGGAAATTGGTAGAATAGACAACGACACGCATTCACAGCAATCGCTCATTCTCTTCATTCGAGAGATAATTGCGCTCGGCAGAAAAGAAACGCTAGCGTTTCGTCTTGCATATTGTCCATTGCCGATTTTCTATTCGCTTTCGTTGATCTTGTGATAATCTCATAAATTTGTACGTTATCTCTCAGCGCTAACGCTTGTAGAATGTTACTGTGTCTAGGGCTATAGGATCTTGAGTGCGGCGCGTTCGTCGTAACGGCCCGTAACGGTCAAGCTACACCCGTATATTTAAACTGAAACATTGAAGTATTGTAAACGTTTGTATCGAAGCCCAGTTAACTTATGTTGATATGTGGAAGTAATCGTTAGGTAACCAAACCTGTTTGGACAGCAATACTAATTATACAAACAAGTGATTACTGTTAAGAAACTGAGGGTGATTACTAACGCGCTCTATTTTTTGCGCACATGCAATTTTATTGCTATAGGTGTATAAAAAGACTACGGATGTCCGATTGGGAAAGTCATGGAAAATTTGTATGCCATGTGTGTGTGTCTACAGGCTACAGATATCGGAGTCTGTATGTAAGGATCAAGTCTGTTTTAATTTATCAATTATACAACTCAATGTGTTTTTTTCATAAAGGAGTACGTTTAATGACGATGGTATATTTCCGTACAACTGCTTAATTACAAAAATAATAATAATTATCTATAATGTAATAATAATAAGGATAGTTATCTATAAGATAATAATAGTAAGTATAGATATTATACAAGAACGGCTATTTGCGAGTCTGACTCCTGCAATGTGGGTTCTGTACTACAGATTTCTTTTTTTAAGTTTATATGTTTAGCGTTTGACGACTCCCTGAATACACTGTGTGTTCGGTGACAGTTTTTGAAACTTACGGCAGTAGCTATCCGGACGGGTAATAGCAAGTACCCTACCATCAAACATGTGGGTACTGTTTTTTGTGATTAAACTACTAATTTACGGTTTTCTTATTTTCCACTTTACTTACTAGTATCAGACATTAGCCTTGTCAAATTTTATGATGCTACTAGCTGTGCTACGCGGTTTCACCCGCGTGCACTACGTTTTTCCCGCTAACTCAGTTATCCCATGGGAACCATACTTTTTCCAGCACAAAAAGTAGCCTATGTCCTTCTCCAAGATTCCATCTATCCTTATACCAAATTTTATCTAAATTGGTCAATCTATTCATGCGCGATGCCATGACCATGTTTTATTTAAGAACATTTGTGGCAAATAAACAATTATTCATTCATTTACTCTCATCAAGGCACACAACGTTCCTTTTTTATGTATATAGATTTCTCAAAACCTTTGGAAAAATTGCCTGTATTTTGCACACAGAGAACTATATATATAGTGTCTGTGTGATTTTGACTAACTGTATTTTTTAGGTGTAGCTTGTATAGTATAATAGCCTCTTCACGCTCCTTGCTCAGATCATCTATGGAGTACTACGTCATGCTATGACGATTTTTGTGTTTATTGCTGCAACATATATAGTAATACATATGGAGTATGTATGGATGTGTGTTTCATTCAACGAGTTCCATTCCTTGGCAGTACGCATTAAGAAAGTGGAAGCATAACGCTTCGTGCGTATAGGTGGTATATCTACCATATAGCGATGGCGAATTGCCGTACGTCGAGTCGACCGATGATAGAAAGGGGATGGTGGAATCAGACTGTGTAATTCCATATAAGTATTGCGTTCCTAGTTAAGTATATATCAAACCATCTATTCCTCAGCATTAGATAGATAGATAAACATTATCGATACACCAACATAATATTAATACATAATACATGTAAATGTAAATATCATCAGACAAGATTTAAGCCGAATTTAAATGATTTTTAACGTTGTATTACAGACTAAAATCTGGCTGTTTCCGGAAGGAACCAGAAATAAAGACTTTACAAAGCTGCTCCCGTTCAAGAAGGGCGCGTTCAACATCGCCGTGGCAGCTCAGGTGCCGATCATTCCGGTCGTCTACTCGCCCTACTACTTCATCAACTCAAAGAAATATATATTTAACCCAGGTATGAAACTTTGTCATGTCGGATTCATTCTTGCTGCCTTATACAATTCGCATAATGTGTCTGTATATTTAACCACAAACGGTTTATTTAAATGTTACCAACATCAATGAAGACTGTGTCGGGAATTAAATAAATAAATAAAATATTTATTGTTCATATTGTCATGTGAATGTGTGTGTCCAAGCCTCCCGCGATACAGGGAATCCTAGTGCGGGGGGTTAAGTGTGATAAAATAAAAAAATAAAAAATGAAAAAATAAATAGATACATGACATTTTTCACTTATATGGTGCACCTGAAACTTAAACTAGGTTTAGAACCCGTGGTATAAGTCTCAGGACTCTAACGTCGTCATTAGTTACACATAATTATCTATGAAGCAACATTTTATAGAAAGATTAAACAATAAAATATTAATCTAATAATAAAATCAAAATAACAATTAGGAAAAAAAATTAAATAAAAGTAATTCATTATTAACAAGCTTATTCTATCATGTCTCGTAATCATATTCACATGCCAAGTTAAAATTTGTATAATTTATAAAAATAATTAAATTCATTTGACCTAGTGACCTTCTGTTTGACAGCCTATACTCACTACTCACTATCATTTCAAAAGCTTGAAAGCTGCTATGAGAAAAAAATAATGTGCGGGCAAACGTAACTATAGACTCCATATACGTGTATAATATTTAAGTCGTACGTAGCGTACGTAACATATTGAGCAAAGACCTTGTTTCAATGTGCTTGGGACATCGCAACGGTGTTAGTTTATACGTATGCAAGAACTAGTCATTTTGTATTGAAATACGTATGTTACGTATGCGGAGTGTTTATTAAGGATCCGCGAACAGGATAACTACTTAAGGGAAAGATGATTATTAAGTTTCTTGTAACGTACGTTTAAATACGATCTTACATTATTTGGGATTACCCATCATTCTAATAGATACGAACTGCACATGCATTATCAACGGAGAAGACCTTGCTCCATGACATTATCTCGTAGTTAACCGCTATTTCTTCTGTCTCGTAGGCGATAAAGCTATCTAGGAAGACACTCTAAAGTTTGGATGGAAATTTGTACTTTGATAATGTTGTTCTTCCATGCGTATGGTTATAGGTGTCTTTACTGAACATATGCGATATAATATTTTTCAAGCATTCCTTACTGCCATCTCGTAAAGGTTTCGGGTAATATATGAGGTTTAGTAAAAAAAATCAGCCATCCCGGATTTACCATATAAAACCGCCAAGCGACGCTGTCTATGACCCTGGTAGAATTTGTTACGGAAATCTCTGACGTGTGCAAAATAATTAATGGATGTTATTTCGACTGAAGGGTCAACGCGATAATCTTTCCGTAATGAGCTCAAGACCTGACTGATATCTACATTTCTATATCCCTCTGTGTGTGTGCCCTTTATGCACCCGGAAAGTCCTAAGTATTGATCTGTATCAATACGTGGCTATAACAGTATCTGGTTTTGTTGACAGCAATCACTTATAAAACGTATCGATAAGGGAGCTTTCTATTTGAAATGATTTCAAAAATTTAATTAATATTGCACACTTATTCCCTGTCTGTTTCGTACAAAGTTTCTAGTCGAAATATGTGTGCAAAAGTAACTAAATTTATGAAATTAGTTTGCGAATGGAACGCATCCCAGTTGAAATCAACCGCGGTGAAGATCACTTGCACACATAATATATATATTTTTCAAAATCTGTATGATTAATATTTTTGCCTGTATAGTTTTCTTTTTTTGACGTGATAACGTTTTATAAATTGATGAATGCCAAAATGAAAAATAGTAACGTTCCGCGTAACGTTCCACCTGTGTTTTGTATTACATAAAATAATCAAAGTCAATGTCAATGTCAATGCCAATGCCAATGTCAATGTCAAAGTCATACATGATTATGTCGTTATCACGTAAATCTATCGTCCGTAAACCGACTTTACAGACAACCAATTTTTTTTAATTTGACTTTGGTATTGTAAAGTGATAGATTAGTCGTTCTCTTGATCTTTTAGATAATAATGATTTATTTTGACGTTATCTAGTATTAAGAGACCTTAGAGCTGAAGTAGACCACGTTTAGGCACGTGTTGTTATCGCTCTGCAGCGCGGGATATAGACAGCGGGGGCCTTTGTCAATGGCGTTTGATGCATGCAGAGATCGGAAGATCTCTTGTAAGTCACTGAACGTCTCCTAAGCCGCTGAACTGATTTTAAAGAAAGCTTTCCGCGTATTCGATGGGCCCCGTTTAGGAGTGGCACATTTCAGTCGCTGGGCCCAGTAGCCCAGTCCTGGGAGTTTCCTTTCGATACCACTATCATACTGGAACCATGTTTTGTCAATTTACAGGTCACGTCATTATCCAATGCCTGGAGCCAGTTCCTACTGCCGGTCTCACTATGGAAGACGTTCCAGAGCTGATCGTGAAGGTACGAAATACCATGGAGTTAGCATACAAAGAACTCTCCAAGGAAGTCCTAGCCTCACTACCTGCCAACTATCCTTTAGCTACTGTGGATTGAGGAATCAGTATTATTAAGATGGTATTGTATACAGTGTGTAATTAGACACCCAAACTTTATTGTATATTCCATACGCGCGATGTCTATAAGATATAGTTTGTGAAAAGATCCGAAATTAGGTCCTGCCAATTTTGTTGCCATATGTGGAGAATTGCCCTATTATGAATCCCTGGTAATTCTATCTATCTAGGATCTATTCCAAGTTCAAGATGAGCAAATATCTATAAAAGGAATAAAATCGTTAAAATCTTGGAATATCAGGTCTTCATCCAGGTCTTAAAGAAAAGTCAGCTTGCAGCCTAACATTAATGCTATGATTCAGCAATTCCGATATATTTATTATTAAACTGTGATGGCACGGCTTTGCCTTTGTGCCTATTTGCCTTTTTCTGTTTTCAAAGCATTCCCTATTTTTATTATCTTGTGAAAGTGCGCGCCATCTATCAAAGACATTTATGATACTTTTTGTGTATCTGAAAAAACCTTTGTAAATCGTGATCACGTTCCTAACTAAAAATCTTTTTAATCATATTTAAGTTAGTAGCTATTAGGTTAATTTTTGTCTGATTTATGTCAGAGCGTGACGTAGGTTCTAGGTGACCAAGTCCCACCGCGACTACTCAACCGCCAAAATGGTTTTCAAGATTTTTTGGAGAAAATTATGGTAGTTTATGCCATGATGTTTTATACTTTAGACTTTGTTCCTTGTTCAAAGACGGCAGCGGATATTACCCTTATTATTACGGTAATCAAGAAAAACAGTGTATAATAAGTACATAATGTAATAAGAAAACCGGCTACACTCACGTTTTTACTGTATCGGGACCAGATCCGGCTGCAGCCAAATATTTGGGGGGGGGAGTCACCTTATTCTTCTTGTTATCCTACGGCCTACCTCTATCTACCAACATTATGAGGTTTTTTTTTCCTCTAAATGGTGTACAGTTTTGCACATGTACATCATTCAATGACGATCTAGCCTTAAGGCTAATGATTAATTTAGTTTTGATTTAATTTGCTAAAACGAGTAATATTAAGAATGTGTCTATTAACACCTATCTTATTGTCTCTATTAAGGGGAAGACACCTTGTTCTTGTGTTCTTTATGATAGCACTAACTTAGCTATTCACTGACACTTCACTACACTAACTGAAAAGGTTTTTTTCCTTTTAAGTCTTCTTACTATGTCCGTGAGAAGACTTAAAAGGAAAAAACCTTTTGACAACATTATTGAGTAACATTGTTTTGATATTGTGTCCTCGAAGGAAGCAGACGCCCACGACACAAGAATTATTCTTAGTGTGCGCTCTGAACTTCATTTTCATTGTAAATCAACACAAATATTAAATTAAGTCTATAATTGATTTGTATGTTGGATGTTGTATCTAGATTATACAATTTAAGAGGTTTATCAAGGTGATGTTAACTGGTTTAATGGGGGGTGGGGGGGCTCATGACCCCCATATCCTCTGCGACCGCACCTGATCGGGCTTAGGTCGACGTCGGTTCGGTCATGTAAGACTTCCTTTTATCATACGCGTGCACCTGTTAGGAGATCGCGTCGTGCGCTCGTAATAGATCTTAGGAGGAAACGTAACGGCCATTTTCCAAACGTAGTCCCATACTTCCTCCCTGTATAATATCAGTAAAGCAATAATTTTTGTACCAAAAGATGTGTGGCCTCTATTGGCAATAATTTAATTATTAAAAGAGATATGAACCTTCAAATACCTAAAAAACTGTCCAGATTTTCCGCTGTGTTCAAACATCCAAAAAACAAATTTTACTCGGTTATATAAAAAAAGGGAAACGTAGGAACACGGCCAAAGCGTTTCTTCAATTTTTTTTAATGAAAAAGTAGTTAAATCGGTCAAGTTTTGGAGAAGGAGTCAGGCGACAACGGAACGTTGATTTTGTGTACTTTAATATGTATTTTTGCTCCAAGCTGCAGTTGTCTCTATCGTGCTTTGCGAAAGGAGGCGCGATAGAGCGCGAAAGCAAGATTTTACAAATACCTATTTTTCCTTTAACCCGATATGATAAAAACGTGATTGTAGCCGGTTTTCTTCTATGTGTAACACTGAAGAAAGTTTTCAAACGAAATAAATAATATCCTATTATATCCCAAATATCTATTAGCTATGTGCCGTATTTCTAGCTTTATTATTATAGTAAGATTTAGTTTTAGGTCACTCACTCAACAGTGTGCAAGTATTATGTTTCCGACTAAATTAATGTTTGATTTTATAGAATAGTATTATTTAAGTGCTTTAAATTAATTTAAGTTTGACTACAAGACATCCTTATGACATGATAGTTAATTAGAATGCAATCGATGACATTCGTCGGCCATTTACAGCCAAGCGGAAAATAGTACTATTTAAGTTTAGTGGCTTTTCCACTATATTTTTTATCATTAATAAACTACTTTAACTATTATTTTAGTCCTTCGCATATACCCCCTTACTTATAAACGTTGAATAAGCTGCGCATAGTAATTCAGTGTTTTGTTCCGTTCTTTCAACGTCAAACTGTCATATAAGCGACAAAGACAAAACACTGAATAACTATTCAGAGGTTATTCAACGTTTATAAGTAAGGGGGTAGGTTTTTTTAAACTGGTTTAAAACTAAAACTTTAAACTGGTGTCTACTGCAGCTGTCCTGGCAATGATCGATGATATTTTTAGCATTGAATACTGTATATTTTAAAAATGATAAACGCCTTAAAATCTAGCTTGTTCTTGTAATTTAAATATCCTTGAACACTTCTGTAGATATAAAATCCTAGTACTGTAATAGCGCTCGTAGCGTAGTTAGTAATCTAAATGGGTGAAGCAACACGTCCCTGCAGTCACAACTTGGACGGGTACCGCTAGTATCAATTTCAACTGAGCTCTTCCTTGGTTTATACGGTGCATTAAGCAGTCGACATGGCCTAACTGATATATACAACAACAGTTAGACCATGTCGAAGAATATTTCGAGTGGTCTGACAACTTCAACAAACTGCTGGAACACCTTCCCTGAGGAAGGCCAGTGAGACAGTAGTGGCAATGTCCTCAACTGATTACGTATCTGCAACACGTTTATAAATCGTTGATGAATATAAGGATTCAATTTACAAGTATTATTAAAGCTAGTATTTAAACGGTCTCGGCAGTATCCTGTTTCTAAAATAAACTCTATTGTTAAAGAAATTAGTCTGACTTTTCCGTAATCTTACAAACAGTTACTGTCGACCATCGTCTAACAACCCATAGATGAAGATTTTACATCACAACAAGGTTGATTTTCCCGTGCATCCATTTCATTGTTCAGGTTATCCTTCCTACTTAACATATTACTCATAGATTATTAATGAATTGTCGTTTTTGCTATTCTACTTGGGTAGAATTGTATTAGCTAAATTGATCTAATTTCTACCACTGCAATCGAGATGCAATTGTTATTTTAGCGGAATACCAAGTTTATTTAATAACATTTGAATGACTATTGTATTATTTATGTATTGATTGTCTTCATAAATATGAGAATTGGAACAACCCAGATTCAGCCTTATCGCTATTGTACTTAAACTAACATTTAAAAACTGTTAGACCATTTCCTTTGTCGACTTTACATAAATTAAACTATCTTAGAAACCGGGACCGAATATAACAATAAACAGTATTTAATGTATGCAACAACGCATGTAATGCTTCACGCTTTGACGTTTACCTACTTACTAATTTCAACTATGCAATTGTACACTGTCCACATTCTATGTCCGTTTTCGTATTCGCCCCACACACTGTTTGCGTAATTAAAAACATTCCTTGCAACCGCCTCGTTGGATTCCAAGTCACGCGTTTTGTACTCATTTTCTTTGGTAACTCGGTGGGGTATCGAATAGATTTATTATATCGGGCAGCTATGTAGGCAGACCTTATTCTTACGTGTAATGTATAATGATATTGTGTGTAAGAATTGTACTCGTACTAGTCTCGTACTGCCAACGGTACATTTGTTCTATTCTCGCTGGCGCAATGGTCAAAGAATAATATGTGGACGAAAATAGTTTTTCAAGCCTTTGATTACCGCCGATTGAAATTTCAAATATATCTAAAGATTCATACTTACGCTTATATTTCTATATATTCTATTTATGTTCTTCGCTAAAAATAAAAACTGTCTACTCTGTCTGAAAATAGATTGAATCTGAATTTAGTATTCAGTTGGCGAGCCCCGTATGTTGATTTTATCCGCAGAACGAACCCTCGGGTAGAGATGGGTACAAGTCTAGGCCGGTACCCCACGGCCGTTTCAAAAGTAAATATTTCTACCTATTTCAATGTTTATATCATAAATTTTATTCATACTAATATTTTAGTGTAGTTATTAAGCTTTAAGATAACTTGTATACTTACTGTTCATATAATGTAGAATTGTTATAACTAAATGTCTATTGTGATATTCTATAAATTTTTATCTATTGGGCATTTATATTTCACATTTTAACATCTAAATTATAAGGAATACAAACACTTACGGCTCAATTTAACATATTACATAATCGGACTCTCTTCCTTGATAGCCTGGAATCATTTAAAATCGCGGAATTACACTTCACTTATTGTGTATTTAATATCATTTCACAATCAGTTTGGAACAGTTGATTTTTTCCTACAACTTTTGTTATTTACGCAACCGCTGTTCTAAAAGTTTTACTGACGTCAAAAACACATATAGGTACTAGCGCTGAGGCGTTACGGAATTTCTGGATTCGGTCTCCACGCTCAAGGCCCGCTTTAGAAGCTATGCAATAGCTTAAAAACATGTAGTGTTTTATAACAAGATTGAATGTGAGCAGACTAATGTCATTATTGGAAGTTTTATATTTACTACTATAATGTAAATCTTTTTTCTAAAATTTACGAAATAGAAGAGAAGTAATCACGTAGAAAAATAGAAATGAAAACTTAATATTTTTGTATGATATTTTCATGTAATCAACTTGAATGTTTTTGATGACGTTTACTAACATTTTCCTAAAACAAACTACGATTAAAACATTGTGATGTGAGGCCAAAGAAAAAATTTAAAATTATTTGTTTCGTAGTATCATACGATTGGCATAGTATTATTATTTTTAACTTTTTACGCTTACAGAAGAGCGATAAATTAGAAACGGTTAATGAAAATACGACTAAAATGGATTTAAGCTGCCCTCATGTAATAGTTGTATCATACCTATATGATACAACTATTAAGGGCACTTGGTATTGTGGATATGAAATTGTTGTGTATGGAAGGGTTCGCCAGTTTTCAAATTGATTCGTTTGTTCTGCGAGCACATGTTACCCTTTCAAACTAAGTAACAGAACAGACTGTTTCCACAGAAACTTATGTTGAACTATTTGACACTAAGGCTTAAAATTTCTCAACGTCCTAAAACGGTCTGTCAAAAAATACCATGTCTGTAGTAAATGCATGGACATATTAATATTACGTCCATGAGTAAACGTAACAAAGCGAAACATTTATTGAAATGTTGGCAGTACTGTTTCTTGCAGGCGTGCAAGCAAAAGTCGACTTTAAGATGACGAACCCTTTCATACCGCGAGTGTACTGTTAATGTAAGAGTACAGTGCGACGCAATGGTAGCTGTGGCAAACGTTACTAGTCTGATGCGTAGAATGTGCTATTGTGTATTTGAATATCGATTTAGGGTGCGGTCCAGACGAACGCCAATTTTAGCGAGAACGGTTTGAAAGATTTTTTTTAAACGAAATTTTCTTTGTTATCGATTATATCAGAATATTGCGATGGTGATATGACCATGACCGATGGCTATCGTCATGGAATGCAAAGTTAAATATTAGCTACTTGAAAGGTTACGCCTCCTTTTTTTTTTTTTTTTTTTTTTTGTTCACATTCAGACCCCCGCACTAGGATTCCCTGTATCGCGGGAGGCATGGGCACACACAATCATAGCACAAACATCCAAGACCCGGGACAAACATCTACACTCATCGCACAAATGTTTGCCCTTGCCGGGATTCGAACCCAGGGTCCGGGAGACACAGTAGTCATGTCACTGACACTAACCACTGCGCCACGGCGACCGTCAAGTGACCCGACCCTTTAAGTGAGATATGACGACATAATAAATGATAGTATAACTTAAAATTATAGTAATATCTTTGACGCCGTCGATAGCGATACAGACTATAACACATAATGCCTAGGAGAGGCCAATTCTCCAGCTAGATGCTGGGGCGGTTTTTTTTTTCGAATGCCTTCTATTGTTTAAGACTTCAGAATAACCATTACGTCACACTTTACTTTAACATCGTTAGCGTTGCCTTGTTTGTAGCCCAGTTATTATTAATTATTACATTTAGTTTATTAAATACAGATTTGAATAAAGAAAAAACATTTGTAACTACTTGTACAACATTGAACTAAAATGTAACTCTGACTAATATATATAATTGATGTAAAACAGCGGCGGCGGCCGGTAGACCTACTGTCGCCACGCTATACGCAAGCGTCTCGACTGTGCGAGTATTAATTATTTCGATGTTTCACATCTGCCAGGCGTCCATCGACGGCTCACATTCTATTTTGACGTGATAACGTGTTATAATACCAAAAAATTGATGAATACCAGCAACACTCATGAAAAATAGTAACGTTCCGCGTAACGTTCTACCTGAGTTTAAGTCAAAGTCAGTCAAAGTCAAAGTCATAAATGATTATGACGTTATCACGTAAATCTATCGTCCGTAAACCGACTTTACAGACAACCAATTTTTTTTTTATTATTATCTTGATGACCTATGTTCTGTTTAGTTTCAAAATTAGGTACTTATATAATGTAAATGTTGTGTTGTATTATGTTGGGCGAAGGGTAATGAGGTGATGATGCTCCAATGTGCCATTTACGTTATCTTTATTAAATAGTACCTAAAACAAGGGAGCACGCCCTCATTACATTGTTATACTTCGTGTTACATCGCTAAATGCGTCATTACACTTTCCTTGACACTAGGTCACTGTGTCGAAGCAACAATGTTGTGTAAAGAAATAGTATTACTTTATTGTAATTTATGTACTTTCTCGATTTGAACACGTTGTTAATAAATCGAAGGATTGATCGCGTGAAAAACACTCAATAGTTTATTTACCATTTGCATTAGTCGTGGTCACGAGAAGTCTTCTCGTGACCACGACCAATGCAACTTGGTCGAAACTGGAGGTAAATAAATAACTAAGTGTTCTTCACGCGATCAAGCTTGTTCCAATTAATAACCAAAGCATTAATTTTTTATCTATTGTATTGCACATGTATACAATTATTTTTGGAAATGGAATGAAGAATGAAGTACTTATACATTATGTAAGCTTATTTTTGACGTGATAACGTTTTATAAATTGATGAATGCCAAAATGAAAAATAGTAACGTTCCGCGTAACGTTCCGTTTCCGTCAAAAGTCAAAAGTCAAAAGTCAGAAGTCGAAGTCATAAATGATTATGACGTTATCACGTAAATCTATCGTCCGTAAACCGACTTTAACGACAACCAATTTTTTTATTAAATTGTAATTTTCACCTTAAATTATGTATTAGATACTGTGATCTTGTCTATATTTTTTTGTTCTAATCGTCTGGGTAAAATTATATAATACATCAGTTTTTTTTTTTTTACTATGGCGTACCGCTTTACTTTGTTCAGGGTTTCCTTCGTAACACGGGTGATACCTGTTAATAATTAATAACAATATTCGTAGTAATAATACAGCAGTCTTGTTAGATTTTATAAAGCTTTCTCAATACTTTCGACGATTAATATTAAGTATACGTTTCACATAGCTCAGTAGACAAAAGGAATCGATATTTTCATATGTGAAGTCTTTTATGAATAAAAAGAAATCACAGGGTGATTGTGGATTTTATTTAAAAAAGGACCTTATAGTTTTTGAGGCGCAGGTCAGACAGAAAAGGCTTTAAGGCGAGGACATAGAAGTCATATTGATACGGTGTAAGTTATGCTAGCCGTTATTAGCCCTTGCACTGTTTCTAATGTATAGCAACGCGACGCTTCTATACACTTTGTAGAAAAATAGTTGTATTGTTATTAAATCAAACGGGGCTTAATCGCGAGAAAAACATTTAGCAAATTACTAAATGTTTTTCTCGCGATTAAGCCCCGTTTTATTTAATAACAATGTGTTCGAATCGCGAAAGTCTAAAAATTACAAATAGTTGTATGTTACGTATCCTTAAGTCCTAGCCTCACGTCTTTTTAATCAAACCCACCCTCTAGTTTTATTAAATAAAAATAAATATACATTAACAATATGGACCCACTATTTAGTTACAGTTTACATGTAAAATTGTACGCCAATAACTGGTCAAAGGTATGTTTAGTTTATCACAGCTCTTTTCATGAAGGGAATAAATGCTCCTGTAAAAGAAACAATACTTGTATTAGCCACAACTTACTAGACAGAAATTCTAAAATTAATTGATTTATTTAGAAAGCAAATACAAATGATTATTCCTTGCATATATGCCTAATTTTGTATAGGGAATCGTGCTCTAGATAAAAGAATAATCGATTTTTATGGATAAAACTAGCTGCGCCCGCGGTTTTACCCGCGAGCACTACCTTTTTCCCGCTAACTCAGTTATCCCACGGGAACTATACTTTTTCCACGACAAAAAGTAGCATGTCCTTCTCCAAGGTCCCATCTATCTTTATACCAAATTTTATCTAAATTGGTCAAGCCGTACACGCGTGATGCCGTAACCAAGGGAAATAGCGATGCATTTTATACATATAGTAAGTTATGATATGAGTAATCACGACATTTGTGTAGTGTCTGTGCAATAGGCAAGAAAACGCGGCATTTGTACGGTTCTAGAGTGTCCGGGCTGCGTGCTCTTGTTCTGAATCATAAAAATGTGTGGCTTTGATCTGAAGCTAGGCAATGAACTTTTGCGCTTGTACCGAAAGTCTAGCGGAATAACTTCGTTGTTGAGCAGAGTAAGCAAGATAGGACGATGCGTTGGACGTAAGCGAATGAGCGAGGCAGTTAACTGAGGCAAGCGCCTAGCGACTCAAAAATAGGTACTGCGGTCTGCGCAGCTATATGCAGGGGGAGACAATAATGCACGGCCAATAATTTGTGTACACCCATAAACTAAGATAGAATTCCCAGCTTGCAAGTCGATGCATCCTTTGCCTTGTGCCAGTAGCCACCGACTTCCAGATAAATATGATATTCAGTTCGCGTTTGTGATGATATGAATACTAAATCTGCGAACCCCGACTCTACCTGGTAGGAACTTGTCTGCCCTATCCCTAGAGTGTATATAAAAAGCCGGAGGCGCGAAGGGAGAGCAGCCCCCGCCCGCCGTAACAAAGCGCAGACATCAAGTGAGCCGTAGTGGCTGAGGCTGGTCGCCGAAGGCGAGCAAAAAGCCGAAGCTGCGGAGGCGAACATTGATGTCTGTGCTTTGTAACGCAAGGGCGGAGGGGCTGCACTTCCCGCATCGCCGGAGCAGTCACAAATATAAACTCAATGCATATAACCTCAAAACATTTTTCTACATTGAGGTTATTGAGATTTGGGAACATGTCATAATCCTCTGGAAGACCATGTCTATAGTCTGTGTCCTAGATTAGTTGATTGCACTGGATAGTGCAAACGAGGCTTTGTCTATGGGTGTACACGGATTATTGGCCGTACAATATAGGGACTCTAAGCAGGCAACTTCAAACAAGCACACTGCGTTGTGCCTGTAACAGAATTAATATTAATAATAAAATTTTAAAAATAGCTCAAACCCGAGCAAGATTTTGCGATGGTTTTAGTAGTGCTCCTACAACTGTGCGCAATCAAAGTAAAACAAAAGTACTCTCGCCGAAATGAATACGATGACAAGAAACTAGGTACAGGGATATCAACGGGTTAAAACCACTTCCTAAAAATGCAGAGCTTACCCAAAAAAACATTTATTCAGCCTTAGCTCTTGCGCGTCGTTCTAGCACCTCGGTCGAGGTCCTCGTGAAGGTTTCCTGCATGTTGATCTGAGTCTTCTCGATCAGCGCTGGGATGTCCTCTTTATTCATGGAATCTGTCTCTATCATCGGCAGAATCGTGATGATCAACTCGCCTGGAAGTTAAAAGATAAGGTCTGTTACATTTTTCTGCTTCGCTTTTCTGCTTTATCCGCGTAGGCTATCCGGTTATCCCAAGGGTCCTAGGTTCTTCAAAATAGGTTCAGCAGTTCAAGCATCAAAACGTAAAATAGGAACGATCGGTTTTTTTGGGATAAAACTTAGCCTATTTGTTAATCCAGGTTATAAGGTGGCCTACATTCCGATCAAATCTATCAAGACGTGAAGAGGTAACAAACTTTCGTATTTATAATATTAGTTTGATAATACTGATAACCTCGAGGTTGTTCTGTGTCGGGCCTCATTCTGATGGACGCAGGTTCGATTACCCCCCTCTTGAAGCTTATAGTATAGCACTCCGATAGTCGTCCGAATTTATTTCTTCCTTATTTTTACATCTGAGTATCAATCGTGGGTTCTAACTCCAATAGTAAACTAATATGGCCGGTTGGCGTAGTTGGTAGCACTCTGCCTTTTGAGCCGCTGGTCACGGGTTCGATTCCCGGACAGGTCCAACATTTGTGTGTATGAACATGTCTGTTTGACCTGTGTATATGTATATAAGTATATATATCAGTTACCATAGTACAGGCTCTGCCTAGTTTGGGACCTGAAGACCTTGTGTGAATGTTAATAATAAATAAATAAATATTTTCCTTGAACGTAAAATTCGCCTGGCATAATATTACTGCAAAAAACATTGTTTTTAATTCCTTACCATTTAACTAATAGTAAAAACTTCTTTGGAAGCTTGTTATAAATGTGGATAAGCCGTATGGCTTATAGGCTGCCTGCCATACACCTTATCCATTGTATTAAAAGTACCTACCTAGGTATAAAGATTAGATTATTCAGCTGATACCTGCAGTAGGTAAGCCCATAAATCGTGGTAATAGGATGTAGTTTGACGTCATTAGCACTATAATTAAACTTTAGTTAGATACTTAACATGTGTGTCTAATTGGCGAAGTGAATAACTGAAGAAGTGCTTATTAAATTAGCAAAAATTGTTAAAAGTTGAGTCAAACGATCCATTAATCTGTGCGGTTCGGTTTAAAACCGATATTCACTTGTGCAAGAAAAAGGAACTAGGTAGTTCTCCATGTGTGGACGAACAATCTAAAATGTTATTATTGAAGTGAAAACTTCTTTAGCGGCGTTGTGCACTTTTCTATGGGGTAAAAATGTTAAACTCGCATCAGATCGTAAAATCGACAGTTTGTCAGGACCGCCGTTGAAATTTAAACGTAATATTGTTATGACTAAGGATCATTTTCGTTCGTTGGTAGTTTTTATAAAGTCGTTTTGTTGAAAGTATTATTGAGTTCGGTTATCAAAACACCGATATTATGTGGAGAAAAGATTTCATTTCAAAAAAAACGTCATCATGTTAATTCTATGTGTCCCATCCCACTAGTCCCACTAATAATATAAATCTAAAAGTTTTGATAGATGGATGCTTGTTACTCAATCACGCCAGAACGGCTGAACGGATTTGGATGGAATTTGGTATTTAGATACTTCAGGTCCCGGCCACACATAGGCTACTTTTCATCATCATCAATCATGTTCAAGTTTCGACTTCTGCTGGCACTCCTTGAGTGCAACCGGTTGTATTTTTTTGTTTGATAACCCAATGATATTACATGTTTACATGAGGTAGATGTCGCAAAAGCGCGCGGAAAGAGGCGGCAAAATTAAGTCAATTGTAGTAATTTTAATTATGACGCGTATTTCAAGCGCTAGCCCAAACATATAGCTTTTCTATATTATTTGTACCGTATTATCTGTCGCAGTAAGCATGTTTATGTCGTAAAGGAACAAAATCTGAGCACCGCGCAGTATGAATATACGTCATCTATAGCAAAACATCATTGTTATAACCTTCTAAAACGGACAACACACCTACGAAGGTATATGATCAGTATTTATATACGTGACACATAGGTACAATCGCAAATTATGGTCTGGTTTCACAATAATTAGGTACAGTTCGTACATATGACATTACAAAATCGGCATATCTTTCAGATAACGGTTAAGATTAACATGCATCCAGCAATTTAATCACTGTTAGATACCTAGGCACCTATATAGAATGTTTCAGATAAACAAAAGCGTGCCATTCAATGATGTTTTACTAAAGATGACGTATATTCATACTGCGCGGTGATGATAATACGGTACAAATAATATAGAAAAGGATAGCTATATGTTTAGACTTGCGCTTGAAATACGCGTCATAATGAAAATTACTACAATTGACTTAATTTTGCCGCCTCAGTTTCCGCGCGCTTGTGTGACATCTACCTCATATAATCATATAATATCATTGGTGCCATTACATATTACAGGCACTTAACTAGGTAGGCATAGGTAACACGGAATATTCTAATCTGCTTTCTCTAAGTAGGTATGTTTAATTTACTATCGATTAGGCTGATTACTGGTGGTGCCTAGTGGCCGTGGTGGTGCCGGCCTAGAATAGTACTCCCCCATCTCTTCCCGCGGGTGCCGTAAAAGTCGGCTAAGGGATAACGTACCAGGAGGTGGGCAGCAGCGCCTTCTGAGGATCGGAAATCATAATGCACTCGCCAACCCGCCTGCCAAGCGTGGCGAGTATTGGCAAATCCCCCTTATATGGGGGAGGCATACGTTCAGCAGTGGACGCACATGGCTGAGAAAAGAAGGCTGATTACTTAGATAAAAAAAAAATTGGTTGTCGGTAAAGTCGGTTTACGGACGATAGATTTACGTGATAACGACATAATCATGTATGACTTTGACTTTGAATTTGACTGACTTTGACTTTGACATTAACATTGACTTTGACTGACTTTGACTTTGATTATTTTATGTAATACAAAACTCAGGTGGAACGTTACGCGGAACGTTACTATTTTTCATTTTGGCATTCATCAATTTATAAAACGTTATCACGTCAAAAAAAAACATAGCTAAACCATCTATATTCTAAGTAACTTTGAAAGTAGGCATACCTATCAGATGTTACTACAGAGGCTACTTACGAGTATTAGGTACCTATCGCAAAGATGATGAGAACAACAAAAACATATTTTATTTATAGTCTTTCACACGGTACTCTTTTACATTAACATATCAAGCCACAGAACAATTTATTATAGCTCCAAAGTAAACATTCATATTTTATTTATAATAATTTATATATTTTTATGCATTTACGTTTATTTGTATTTATTACATTATTTTTATTCCACACTTTTATTATTTATTTACATTTTACATCTGATTTGAAAACATAAATAAACCATTTTATCCATACAGTTGTATTATGAAGGCCTTAAACGGGAAGGCCCTGTACCCTGTAACACAGTTCTCAACTAGTACTGGGACAGGAGCTCGTTATTCGAGAAGTGGTAACTTTATTTAATTTAAGTTAAATTAAATTAGATAAGATCATAAGAGGTCACAAATATTATTATTAATAATAAGTGTCACTGAGTTTTGTGAATAAATAAAATTTATCATTTTATATTTATATTTTATTATGCTATTATAGTTTTCACGATCGTGATGTATGTATTTGCTTAAGCAATGTGTTCCGGTTGTTTACTAATTAAAAAACAGTTTCTAGACTTGCAGAATCAGTGAATCAGTTCTAGCCGGTACGTCATGTAAAGTAATAAATCTAAGGTTATATAAGGAGTTTAATAGTACCTACGCTGGATGTTTGTTACTGCTTCACGCTCAAACGGCTACACTGATTTCGATAAATTTTGGTATTAGATATAGAGATAGATTAAAGAGATAGTTCATACCCTGGATTTACACATAGGCTGCTTTTATTCCGGAGAAAGTATAGTTCTCGTGGGATAATTATGGTAGCGGGAAAACCGTAATCCACGCGGGTGAAACTGCGGGGCGCTACTTGTATTATACTTATACACGCAAAAGTTTGTCTGTCCAATTGTCCGCGGGGCGGACATAAGGTTGTAGATGTAAAAATATATCTATATATTATAAAGATAAGAGTTTGTGTGTATGTTTGTTTCTCCTTCACGCTCAAACGACTGAACGGATTCAGATGAAATTTGGTATGGATATAGTATAGACCATGGGTCTGGATTAACACATGGGCTACTTTTCATCCCGAAAATAGCTGCTGTTCACGTGGGATATTTTAATAATACAAATCTATCTGTCACTCCTTCATGCTCATACGGCTGTAGGTACCGATTACGATGAAACATGTTATGGAGATAGGTTAATAGACCCTGGAATAACACATAGGCTACTTTTATCCCGGTAAAAGTATAGTTCCGGTGGGATAATTAAGGTAGGTGAATAACCGTAATCCATGCGGAGAAAACCGCGGGAGCTACGAGTAACATAATTGTCAAATCCTAATATTATAAATGTGAAAGTTTGGATGGATGGATGTTTGTTACTCAATCACGCCAGAACGGCTGAATGGATTTGGATGATATTTAATGTGTAGATACTTCAAGTCCCGGAATAACACATAGGCTACTTTTCATCATCAATCATCACCACGCGGGTAACACTAATAAAATTAATAAATGCACTTGTCTTGGCAATAAACTTGACCTTTTAGTACAGATAAGTATTATCAAAGATGCGGCGACAAACACGTGCTCATTAGAGTCGTGAAAATACATACATGCAACGTCGTGAACGCCACAAACAAAACATTTAGTGGAAAACTATTACCCGAAGGTGCCCATTGCATGCAGTCAACGCGAGCAGTTCATATTCTTCAAAGCGCCAAATTTTAAATGTATCTAGTCTGTATATTCATAATATATATCTTAGAATAATAACGCTTATTCTTAGATATACATAATACTCAGGTAGGTATTTTAGTTATCATTGAATGTCAACTGTTTAATTTGTGATAACACTTTCCCGCCATGAATGTTGTGTTGTCATCTTTTGAAAAGCTGGGCTAAGATCGATCAGTGTCCAATGGAAAGCATCGGACTGAAACGAGCACTGCGCGTACAAAGTCAATTGGAATTTTACAGTATTTTTAGAGTAATGTCTTTTCAAACTTTTCTCCATCTCAATACGATTTCAACCTTAATGTATAATATATACTTACATATATAACCATATATGTAAGTATCTTCTTTCGATTGAAATTGTTTATTTTGCCTTTGTAGCTTAAAAAAAACACTTATATAACGAGACTAAAAACTTAAATAAGATTTAAAACTAAAGTCTACAAATAAGTAATCACTACTAAAAACTTAATCTAAAAGTCGAACGGTGGAGGGAATAGGCCCCAGAAGGCAGACAGCGTTTCCACGTCGAATACCTATATATGCTCAACCTCTGTGCATAATAAATTTTAGCAATCTGGACACTAGACGCCTCCACCAAACGCTTGGCCAAGTCTCTATATAAAGAGAGGTAATAATAATAAAAATAACATCTACTGTCGATATTAAAACTACGACTAATAATTGTGATACATTCCTAGATTCGTATCTGTATTCTGAATAGATACTGACCGGTGTAATCGAGCGTAGGTGCACCTTATTATCAATTCAAATGAATGAAACTATATCTACTAGACAAAACTATATCTACTAGACCAAACTATATCTACTAGACCAAACTA
This sequence comes from Apeira syringaria, assembly GCA_934044485.1. Taxonomy (NCBI): domain Eukaryota; kingdom Metazoa; phylum Arthropoda; class Insecta; order Lepidoptera; family Geometridae; genus Apeira; species Apeira syringaria. Next base: position 3,636,191 of record OW203662.1, read on the forward strand.
TATCTACTAGACCAAACTATATCTACTAGACCAAACTATATCTACTAGACCAAACTATATCTACTAGACCAAACTATATCTACTAGACCAAACTATATCTACTAGACCAAACTATATCTACTAGACCAAACTATATCTACTAGACCAAACTATATCTACTAGACCAAACTATATCTACTAGACCAAACTATATCTACTAGACCAAACTATATCTACTAGACCAAACTATATCTACTAGACCAAACCATATCTACCTGAGCCGAACCGATGCCGCTTGCCGTCGACGAAGTGGTATTTAGAGATGACCACGGGCTGGATGGGTGCAGCGGCGGCTACCGCCACGTGGAATGCGCCCTTGCGTAACGGCAGCAGCTTGTCGCCGTCGTTGCGGGTGCCTTCAGGAAACAAAAGCAGCTTACGCTGGAACAAGAAGATGTCTATCTTCGTTCCATCTTCGATTTAGAAATGCTTGCACATTAATTCAATCACGATCACAGTGACGAAAATTAAGCAGCGATTTTATTCATGGGATCCCAAATATTTTATTTCTATAAGAAGTAAAACAAACACCACAGAGCTAGTGAGCATTCTAGGTCTAGCGTGATAATCTTTGACCACATCGTCATTGACCATCAAGTGAGATAGTGGTCAAACTAGATCTATACAGTATAAAAAAAGTAATAATGTATTTAGCCGATCGCACAATTAGAATAGTTGCGCTTACTTAGGAAGAGAATTACTTCAGCTACGAGTAGCTTTCGAACGAAACGAAATTTAAGAATTAAAATAAACGATTCCAGTGTCCCAACAGTATGCTACCCGTCAGGTTAGTAGGATCGATTGCCTAGATCATTAACCCAATATAATATAAGTATAATTAACTAAGTCCTATTAATAATTATTGTAGTACGAAGTTCGAAATAATCATGCGAGACACGGTGCATCGGCGTGGCTGGCCCTGACAGTGGCCTAGTCGTAAAGTGAGGTCAACTCAAACAAAGATAACAGCAATAGGTAATGTTGGGCATTACCTATTGCTGTTATCTTATGGTGAAATAAAAAAAATTGGTGAAACTAATATAAGTAGTTTAACTCAAGTTATATACATTTTTATATTTCTGTAATGTCAACAAAATATACAATGCACATAATCCGCCCCCTGATTTAAAAAGATTGATGACTAATCGAATCGATATTATTCATACATTGTTCACTTTGAACTTTTAGAAACCGATTTTTTTAAAATGCAATCTTCTGCACATAATATATTTGGCGCAATGTGCCCGTACCATAAAATGACCTAAGAGGCAAAACCTCAATCTTACTTATATTTTTTTCCGCAATCTTAAGAAAATGCCCACGAGTTCACTAATTGAATGATGAATCGGGAAAGGAGTTTCTGACTGGGGTTTTAGACTATACCCGCAGATTGATACAAAAATACATAAAAATTATTATATACTTCACCCTGGCTAATGCGCGTGATATGCAATGTCCTTACATATAACTGGTTATGTTTATTCGGTAAGCTCTCTTATTAAAGGTTACTAAAACTTGAGCGTATTCGAAAGTAGCCTATCACCACGCAAAATTATTATAATGCCGAATTTAATATAGATTAAAGTGAAAAGCGGCTACGAGAGGCTCGTAACCCTTTAACAGAAGTCAAAGTGTAAATGTGTTTAATAAATAGATACCACGATAAACAGTTCAGTAGTATTCCGTTAATCTATATTCCTGTTATCTGTAATGTATAAAAATCTCGTATATTTAAGAGATTTTTATTGTGTATCGCATTAATGCTATGCTAGGCAGAACTTCAGTTCAAATATTTGAAGGAAAAAATTAAAAAAAAAAACATCCCCGCAAGATGTTAATAAAGGAAGGAAGTAATTCGGCCCTAGTGGTACGGGCTGCTATAGCTTAGTTGGACAAAGCGACAGGACGGTATTCTGTAGTCGTGGGTTCAAGTCCCACTAGCAGCCGAATTTTTTCCTTCAAATATTTGAACTGAAAATCTCGTATCACACAGTGTTTGTTATCGAACTTTTCGGAAACGACTTGCTTGATTTTAATGTAATTTGTTATGTATATTTGGTAGGTCTGAGAATGAGTCGTAAAGTATTTTTCACCTTACTACAAGTCCTATAGGATTTGTATGATCACCTTAACTGCCTATAGGTTCGTTTCAAATTTCCTCTCTGGCGAATATAAGTATGGGTTCTGAGTAATTATTCTCAATATACATATAAATAATTGGGTATAATAGTTGGTAATAATTGGATGATGGACAAGACGGGGCAATGAACTCAATTTCAATACGGCATTCATCAAATCGGAACATCGCCTGACCTTAACGCCGTTGTACGTTCAATAAACACTTAATGTATACCATTCTACTAACATATTATATGTTTTTGATAAGTAAAATACGAATGAACTTTTACGTATTCATTCTTTTCAGAAGGCACCTACTAAAGGTGCCTGTGATATTACAGATTCAGATTATTTACTAACCATAATAACATTCGTCATTTTCGGCAAGTCAATACATGTTTATAATTACTTATTAAATTGATTAATTAATAAAAAATATTTTTAAGACTGGTCCACATGAAAGTGGAAATATTGACGTCAATTATTTAATTAAATCGATAAGGAGCAAGTGCATTTTTATTATAATTTTAGGTCACTGAAAAGACTTGTCTGAAAGTTTGATATCCATGAACTCATCTAATTTATAGAACGCTTTACTAGTCAAGAAATATTTGATTTTACGTTTGAACTCTTGGTATTCTAATTTAGTAGCAGATTTAGGTAACTTATTGTACATATTTGATGCTCGCGGGTGCTTACAGGCAGAAAGGGAGGGACAAATCATGAAGCGTGTTGATGTAAAATATTACAAATATAATTACTCGTGTCTTATTAATGACCTAAGCTAAAAAAATCTACTAATAACAACATTATACTTTTTAACACAGTTCGAGGTCATTTGTCGTAACTGCGAGAATTTTTGATAAAGGAAAATATGGTCGCTTGAAAATATTTTGACGTGACAACGTCTTATAAATTGGTTTGCCGGGTGACACTTCAAGAAACTGCGTTACGCTCCGCTCACGTTATGCGCTCACAATGAGAGCGAGTGAGAGGCACGCGTCCCTTCCACTCGGGCATGGTTAGCCCGCCTAAGAGCGAGAGAGACAGACATAAAAAGTGAAAGGCACTCAAAGTCGTTGTCACGTAAAACTTTCGCCCGTATACCGACTTTACAGGCAACCAATATTTTTTCAGTATTTAATTTAACTCTATTAAAATTTAATTGAATACTTATTTTATTTTATTTTATTCAATTGTTTATCTAATGTGTATTGGTCATAGTATCCTGAAATAAATTAATTTTATTTATTTATTTAATAAGTCAGCAAATAATATTTAAATTTAATCTGAATTAATCCTCATGAACAGTTTTTATAAGTGTATTTTTTATAAAGTTTATTAGATATGTAGGACTTAGAGCAAAATAAGCTGATAAGACTCATAATTGTCTATCTATACAAATACAAAAATACTTAATTGACATAATTGGTGTACAAACAAATAGTGAACCCAAAGACTCCTGAACTAGTGGGACTGTGTTTCAGGAGCCATTGGCCTCTCCCAGAAAAGACTTAGCTTAAGTCAAGTACCTACATACATAATTTAAACAGCTATAAAAACTACTTGTATAGTGTGAGTGTGTGTTGTGTTTCTGGAAGTGTTATGAATGTGAGCATTTGTGTGTGTAATGTATGTGTAGTAATGTATGTAACTAGGTCTTCATCATCATCGTCAGCCTGTTTGTAGTCCACTGTCCACTGCTGGACATAGGTCTCTCCAATTTAACGCAAGGTAGGTAAACACAAATTATTATTAACATGATTAATATATTATATATATTATATTAATAATCTATCAAATGTTCATCCTTAATTGACTATTGGTCTATCTATTTTGATGACAACGAATTGTTTGTGTCGTATTGTTCATATTGATAAAAAATTAACATTTAATTTTTTCAATCTTCGTTTCATCTCCGCATTTTACGTACACCAGTGTAAAGTTTAATATTTGTTCAAGTTTAGTCGAATTAAGATAATATAGGCTCAAGCCAAACGGTTATGCTATCGGTATTTGAGACCATAAATAAAGAAATGAATGTGTGGAATATCAATATGAAAATAAAAAAAGACTTGAATGAATCCATTTTTCAATTTCCTGATCTGGCAACCCTATCAAAAATGCTAAAGTCAAATAACTGAAGATTATAAGCTTACTTATCCTATCTTGTGAAGTTTTTCTGCACCGATATCCACAACAGACGCGACTGAAGGAAAATGTTCGTGACATTGACATATTTTCAAAGAGAATGCTAATTTTCACCTTCATTGTCGTAATATTTTGCCCCAGGGATACGTGCAAGGAATAACAATGACTGATAAGTACACGATTACGTCATACATAATGACTAGCCCATGCTGTCACGCCTATTACAACACGTGTGTGCCCACGCTAACCTGAATTAGACACGTTTAATTTGGCAAGTCGGAATGTTTCAAATTAAGTAGATCAACATTTTAATCCAAAAAAAGCATTTGAGTTATCTATATGCCGCCAATAATTGCTCAAATGGTATTGTAGTAGCTGCAGTAAGTCTTGTAATTAGTTATTAGTATTTTATTTTATTAAAAAAGAACAAAAATATACTTATAGACGGATAAAGACATAATTTATAAAAGTAATACTAATTAGGTCATCAGTGGGCCTAAACAAGATGCATCGCTTCTGGATTTTCTTTCTCTAACCGCTTGGAGATTGGTAGACGAACATCACGCGGCGCGTTCACGGCGAGCGCTCAATCTCTTTGCTTGGGAGATAAGTGCCCTCGGGAGATTCGAAACGTTTCGTTTTGCATATTGTCTATTAGTCTACCAATTTTCTATTCGTTTTCGTTGATCACGTCATATGCCGCTTTTAGGTGTCAATCACATACATTTTCTCTCAGCGTTAAAGCTTGTAGAATGTTACTTTGTCAAGGGCTACAGTTCTCTTATTAAGGTACCCATGAGCTATTGGATAATTTGAAAATATATTAATTTGCACGAAGTGTAGTAGTAGAAAACAGTATTATGTAAATTAACTCGGTATTTCTTTTTATAATATAGGTCGATGTAACTTCAAAAGTAGGGGAAGACAGCTGTAGTCTTATAAAAATTCCGTGTCGTCAGCATACGAATGTATAGTTTCATGCATACATTTTCAAGCCTTTGTAGATAATACAATTTGTAGACTCACTTCACAAGTCAAAATAGATAATAATCGGAAAGTAAGTCGTTTTCCAGGCGATCTGGAGTTGGTTGGAAGTAGGCGATAGCCCGCTAAGCCAGCTGTGCCTGAGGTCATTACAACAAACTTTCCCTCAGGGGTTTTGATTTCAATAAGGCGGCTAGCCCATCTCGTAGTTTTTAAAGAAAAATTAACTCATCTGTGAACCCGTGATTAATAATACTTAGAGCACGAAGTTGACTCCGCAGCGAACGCTTAGAGGTTATCTGCGATCACAGCTGTGGGATTCGCGATGTTCAGAACAGTGTGCGTGCTTGTGAAGTACCATTTATTATCACTGACAGGCTATTTTGAATGTACTTTAAACTAACCACAAGGAACTATTGTACCAACCTTGTGATCCCTGACGGCCTCGCTCTGTTTGTTCAGCGCGTCGCGACTAGATTGTGCTCCTCGGTCTATGAACACGGTGCCCCATAACCAAGCTGCTGTGCCGAACGGCGCCAGATACTGTAGAGACCGTTTGGAAACCACGGTGCAGCGAGACATCAGTGGCCAGAGCACTGCCAGTACTGGGGAAGAGCGCAAATTGGTAACACTTTTCTAGTAAGTTTAGTAAATAGGTAGGTACTAGTTAATTTGGGAACAGCTCCAAAATTGATTGGAGAAGTCTTGTGGATCCGTCCTTCGGCTGAAATAAGAATGAAGGGGATACCGTCTATCTTACCCTAACTCGTTATATTCTTGTGTAACTGATACAAATTCATATTTTTATAGGTATATAGTATAAGTTACTTTCCAATTAAAAGTGTTTATGCAATAAACGTTCAAAATCGAAAACAGTGTCTACAGGGTCAGACATTCGACAAGATCTGTTTTACAAAAAGATAAAACAGCATGACGTTGTACTCGTTGGTAAGACCGGAAGCGTAATAATACTTGACAGGTAAGTACTACCTGATACTACTTACCACTGATTACGTAATAGTTAAAGGGCATACAATATCCTATAGTTTACTAGCTGAAACGCTTAAATTCGTTCGCGCCGCGTGCAGGGTGCATACGATCTTTCGTCACTGGCTGTGAATAGAAGGTTTACCTTCTATTACAGTATTTTATTATTCAATACCAATATGTAACGTATATTGTCAAACACTATTGTTCTTTTACCATTACTATACATACTATTGTAATATAACAGTATGTTCAGGATGATGTTGAAACTCCCGGGTTTTTGTGGTGCTTCGGAAAAAAGTGGCCAAGTGGAAAAGAGTGCCAACACCACTCTGAAAGTAGTGGCTGAAGACCAAAAGCACCTGTACTTGTTGCATCTCGTGCATGCCACAATAAAGGATTTTTTATGTAAAAAAAATATTATTCCTTATATAATAAGATTATATCACGGCAATATTATAGCATGTTGCATTATAGTCTTTTATCACAGGGCTCTCGTTGCTTCGAAGTAGGTACTTGTTTTTGGAAGCAGATAGGTTATACAATCTCAACTAAGTAGTAAACTAGTCTTATACGCATTTTCTCGCTGCAGGACTTATTTGTATGCATTTCAGTTCTGGAAAGTTTGCCCGCTAAAAGGTCACAAACTGCTCTTACTCATAGATACATACGTTCTACAATGTACGTAAATATTCAAAGTCCAACAAACGGTTCGACGGATATGTACCTACCTACTTATGTAAACATATGTTTTCCCTAGGGCCATTATTTATCTGTGCAAATATGTACTGAGGAACCAACATTTTAATTATGTGTTAAACTGTGCCATACCTACTCTGTAAAATCGTACAGCTTGTTATTGACAGCTGAGAATCAGCTGAATAGGATTTCATCGAAAAACCAGTTAGGTATGCGGAATTAAATAAACGTCCATAAAGCAAATGTTGGTAAATGGTTCATCATCATAATGATCATCGTCATCATCTCAACCATAGGAAACTAAACTCTAATTGAATGCCTCCCCCTTGATTTCCACAGGAGCTGGATGTGGACCGCATCCAGCCCCTTCTTGCGATCCAAGTCAGGTCGTCGGTCCACCTTGTCAATAGACATCTTACGCCGCGCTTGCTAATCCGTGGTCTTCATTTGAAAACTTTTCGACCTCTTCAGCTATCAGTTCTTTGTTATGACTTGCCTACTGCTATTTTAACTTGCTAATCGGAGGGGCATGTCAGTGACTATGGTTTTCCTACGGATCTTCCCATTTCTGATTTGATAACGTACAGAAAGTACAAATTTGAATTTTAGCGTAAATAGCATATGACCTATTTCCATTTTAAAAAATTTAGTTAATTTTAGCTAGTTCGTGTGATTAACAAAATCACACGAACTCCATATCTATCATTCATCCAACTATCCGTATAACTCCATACAATGCTCTCACTAATATTATACGAGTTTTATTCCATTGCTTGCCAATCGCGGGTAGTTTTAGTAGGCACCAATTAAATGGCGACTTAATTTCGCTAAAACAACCCGCAAATTTAATAAATACATTTAATTTTAGTGATGTTATTGATAAGTCTTATACTAATTTAGACTTTATCGTAACCGTATAAGAAGAGATTTAGGTTTCCAAAATTTTAGTTTAGTTCTGTTGAATAAGCGAATCACTACCATTTAGCTCACTAAAAGTTCAATTATTAATCCTATCAAAAAAATAAATGTGCAAAACAAAGACAACTCAATATTGAGAATATTCGCGGCGGTCGAATTCGCCGACAAAAGAATAGGGATGGTGACACACAATATAACAAATTATTTAAAGTTATGTTTTACATAATAAAGACAATTTTTAAGAACCTAAAATAAAATTTTAGAAATGAATTATTAGTCTTAAATTGTATTTAACATGATTAGTATTTATCACCCAGTACCACGTGACAGCGATCACCAATCCGAGAGCGTTAACGCCACAGACGGGGCATTATTTAACCGCGTGGAAGACGGTTTTCCCGCTACCTCAACTATCCCATGGTATCACTATACTTTTTCGGGATATTCTTCGGTGTTTTCCAGGGAATAAGCTATCTTCATTTCAAATTTCGGGCAAATCCGTTCAGCCGTTTGTGCGTGAAGGAGTAACAAACATACAGTGAGCCTAACCATTGGAATTAACCTTGTTATTGTTTAAAGGTAAAGTTAATTATTGTTTTGCATGTGGGAATTTACCTACCTACATAATTGGTTAATTTAGTTCCAACAATGATTGAACAAAAACAGTCACAATCTAGTTTTTTTATATAGTGACCACAGATCAAATCATCTGATTATGACTATTCTTTTACAGAACTTGGATCATATGTAGACCACAGAATGTATCAATAAGCGCTACGTTCATAAAAATATATGGTGTATTATTTTTCCGAACGAAATTTAATCCATTAATATTAGTGTGATATCCACCACAATGGAATGTTCTCAGTACAGTTTTTGTGACAAAGCATTGATGCAAAAATCGTATAAAAAGTTTTGTACCGTTGTACCCATTTCTGGTTCTCACGGTATGCTTATATTCATACCTAACGCACCATATTTTTCTACAGAACTTGTTGAAGTATTAAACATTTTCTGGACGACGATGTGCCCAAATGGATCTAAAAAGATCAGATAATTATTATTTTAAAATTAGTGGACTAAAAATAATCTTTCAGCTCTGAGGTAATATAATAGTAGTTTCCAATTTTACTAGAAAAAACGAATGGAATTTGAAATCTATGACCAAATGAAACATTCACTGTGACCAAAATAAACAAATCCTCTAAGTAGCCCTTATCAATATCGGATATCTAGTTGACAACAAATCTTTTTTTTTCCTTACGGCGTTGTCCGTTGATGTGGAAAACCGTAATCATGGCAATGTAAAATCGTTCAAGTATTAATCCAACGAAATATATAGTACACTCACGGTTTTACCCGCGTGGTGATGATTGATGATGATGATGAAAAGTAGCCTATGAGTTATTCCGTGACCTGAAGTATCTCCATACCAAATTTCATCGAAATTGGTGTAGCCGTTTGAGCGTGAAGAGGTAACAAACATACGCACACACTTTCGCATTTATAATATTAGTAGGATTATTAATGTTAAAACATTGTAGGCTAAAAAACTAAAATGTTAAAACTAATGTTAAAACTCTGTTCTTTTTTAAATTATAAAAAAAGAAATTACAAAAAAATGGAACCGACTTCAACACCCAAAAGTGTGAAATAATTTGTTGAAGTCTGTCTTTTTTTCTGTGACCTTTGTTAGTCATGGGATCAATTGTCATTGTGGTGTAGGTATGTTCACCGATGTCTTCACCCGCTGCTATAATATCGGCACGCATTTTTAGTTTTTCGAGTGTAACTCAAAAACTGCTTGTCCGATTTTAAACAAATTTAAATGGGACTACACAGGAAGTACCAGCTTTCAAATAAACAAACAAGCTTACAAAAAAAACGATCAAAATCGGTTCACCCAGTCGAAAGTTATGCAGACAGGAACATAAAAAAATAAAAAAAACATACGGGTTGAATTGAGAACCTCCTCCTTTTTTTGAAGTCGGTTAAAAACAACACAACAAGAACATACCATAGAGGTCGAGACTAGTCTGATGGTTGAGCAGAACCACGGCGCCGCGGTCATTGTCCACGTTCTCCAGGCCACGTACCGTCCAGCGGATACCGAGCATACGCGCTGACATCCTTAGCAGTGCAGACGGTAGCCTGATCAACAAGGAATAAATCTTGCTAGGTACATCTATACTCGAGTCATTTCAGGGTTTCGCCTCGAAATGAGACATAAAGCTATCAGCTTGCATTATTTTGGCATTCTAAAAGTTGTCGCAATAGTGTCAACAATCTTGTGTGTATATAAGACCAAAGCAAAGGTCACAAAATATTATTGTAAATATCTCGGATTCTATGACTCCAATATTGTTGGCATTTACCTAATACGAAATTGTGGAGCATACAATTTACAACAAACTAGCTGTGCCCCGCGATTTCACCCGCTTGGTCTACGGTTTTCCTGCTACCTCAATTATCCCACAAGAACAAATTTTTTTCAATATAAATAATAGGCTTATACAAAATAGGCTATGTTATTCCAGTGTATAAGCTAATTTCGAGGTAATTTTAATGAAGCTTAATTTCAAATTTCATGCAAATCCGTTCACCCACTTCAGCGTAACGGAGTATAGTCCGAGGCTTGTAAGAGGAACCAAAGTGTTGGTCGACCGCGCAGGTGCAGTTATGAACAGTAATAGTTAGACGTATGCTGAGCAGTTGTTAAAAAATAAACGAAAGTAAATCCGAAAATCTTAATTTATATAAATAATCTCGGATTTCCTTTAAAATCATTGTATTTCACTAACAAAAGTGGTGTGGGAAGTGGTCGGTGGGTATTATAACATTGGGTTGGGGAAAAAGTCTTTTCGCATTATAGTATGTATGAACTTGTAATACAATCTCTTTGGCTATACTATTTGTATCTGGCTGGTTTTGGTATCATTAAAAGTTTAAATTTTAAAGAAGATAATTCCAAATTCAAATTAGGAAAATGTGTGATAATTTTTTTGTTTTTTTTTCTGTGTTTTTGTGTATTTATTTATGTGGCCATACTGTAGTTATGAGACAATAAATATAGTTTGATTTGATTTGTTTTTTTTTTGTTTTTCGTACTGTCAAGATGAGTGTTTCTAATGAAGAAAATCAATAATTTTTACTACAAAAAAGGTAAAAATGTAACACAAGCCGCGAAAAAAAATGGCATAATTATGTTCATATATATGCTTTCCTATATATGCGCTATCCTATCCATAATATATAGAAAATATAAGATAAATTCAGTTAAGTTCGCACCATAGATGTGTGCATACCTTGTAGCTATAAAATAGGTAATGCATTCATTACATCATATCATAAAAACTACATAGCAAAATAACTGAATAAGTTGAATGCATACCTACTGATATTTTTTTTAAAATACACTGTGATATCGCGATTATAGTGATTGCTATTGTGTTTATGGTTTATTTAAAAACTAGCGGAAATTTGAAAATAATGACATAAAATCTGTTATCAAGTTACATTATGTCGTTGTATTACAAAATATTATATTGTAGGTGACCGGTACCTACCCATACACGAATAGTACGAGTAGGTACGTAGATTGTAGTTACAGTAATGGCAAAATCACAGTCGTTATGTTATCCTACAAATATTATAAATGCGAAAGTTTGTGTGTATGTTTGTTACTTCTTCACGCTCAAACGGCTACACCGATTTCGATGAAATATGGTATGGAGATACTTCAGGTCACGGAATAACTCATAGGCTACTTTTCATCATCATCATCAATCATCACCACGCGGGTAAAACCGTGAGGCGCAGCTAGTGTACTATATATTTATAGTTTAAGCCCGATTAACATATAGGCTACTTTTATCCCGGAAAAAGTATAGTTCCCGTGGGATAATTGAGGTAACGGGAAAACCGTAATCCACGCGGGTGAAACCGCGGGGCGCTACTAGTGAGTTATAAATATTAATTTATAAAATGGGAAGTTAGAAGTAAAATCCTTCCGATCCTTTTAATCCTTCAAATATTTATCCAAGCATCTGGATCATGCTTACATTTAGGGTTATATTGAAAACGGTTGATATGATTTTGGAGTAAAATAAGTTTAAAACAGATTGATTAAAAAAAAAAAACGATATACCGATACACATGGGATACTGAGGCTTCAAACTTACGACAGGCTCTCTCCCGTTAGGAGATCGATTACCTTTTGAGTTGATGACTATTCGGAAATTTTATTTGGTTGTTTTATCAACAGCTTGCTTTACTTACAATTAAATCATTAACGTCTGGTTTAACAGTCTTATAAGGATTAAATTAGTAGTATTTATAAATGTAAAGAATATAATAATTAATAGAAGAAAAAACTGCAAAATGCCTATCGGTGTTCTATCGGGTGCATTTCGGAGAATGAGCACTGGAATTACACAATCTGATTCCACCATCCCCTTTCTATCATCGGTCGACTCGACGTACGGCAATTCGCCATCGCTATGTGGTAGATATACCACCTATACGTACGAAGCGTTTTGCTTCCACTTTCTTAATGCGTACTGCCAAGGAATGGAACTCGTTGCCCGAGTCTGTGTTTCCCGATATGTACAATCCTGGAGTCTTCAAGTCGCGAATGAATAGGTACCTTCTAGGTTTGCGTGCTAAATCCTAGACAACGTCATCACTTAACATCAGGTGAGACAGTTGTCAAACGCAAACTTATAATATGTAAAAAAAAAAGTAGAAAAAAATAACAGCAAAAATTTCTGAAGCTCTGAACTAAGTAAATTGTTTATTTTTTCGAAACTGTTTCGTTGTATTCTGGGGATCAGTAGTTATAAATAAATAGCTAACATAACACCTAATGTAACACATTTTAGCGAAGGGGACTAAAATAAATTCCAGGGAAATTGATAAGCATAAGAATAACTACTTAACTACTTTTATTCTGAGGTAAAGGTTACTTACAGTGCATTTTTGGGGTCAAAAGGTCGTAGCAGCATGAGTGGCATCGGCGCAGTGGCAAATATTAGAGACAGCACTATGAACAGTGTGAACTAAAAAATAAAGAAACATGTTTGTAGAAATAATTGTCAGCACACCTCTATTATATTTATTATACTATTTTAAATACTTTTTCGTGTGCCCTTCAATCGGCAAAGAGGCTTTATGCACTTCAAGGCATGGGTGGGTTGCACCAAAATTCTAGTTTACGTTAAAGTTAAAGTTAACTTTAACATTGACGAACGCTGATTACAGTTACATTCACGCACGGCAGTTGCACCATCAACAAATTTGCTAACGTTAAAGTTATTAGTGCTGCCAGCCACATTGGGCATTGTGTCCCTAAAGTTAATCAGGGAAAATATATTTTCAGTTGCAACACTTTCTATTTGTTGTCTTCATGTGTCACTTTCAAATTCGTCAATTGTAATCACGCGGACTTACAAATTTTCATAGTATAGGCAATAAAATTTTTGCCGCCCTTACATCTACAATGTGCTAGATTATGTTTCGTAAATTTGGGTTTGCATTTACTGACTCCACACAACGTGGAGCAGAGAGCGTCTCGGATCACGACGCAGTGTAAAGTAAGCGTAAAACTCGTGGTTTTTGTCATGAGCGATGCTGCAGTTGTAGTAAACACGTTTAGTCTGTGGTTCAGCTGTTCCCAGAAGTCACTTGACACTCTGCGCGTCCAACATAATAATGTTTTCAGGGTGATGTTGAAACTCCCCCGATTTTGCAGCGCCTCCGGTATGTTTGCCGAGAACCACACTGATGACTTACACGCCATCATCACAAAAAAGGTGGCGTCTGTGGTGAGAAGGGAACGGTGGAGTGACTGTAGCATCCTAAAAGTCATAGCGGATGACCCGCATCCTCCTGTATTCAGGCATCTTGTACGAACCATGATTTCGCAGATGATGCCTCCGAAATACATGTCACACTAACGTTATGATACTATTTTTCTTATACACACCTTAGTTCTAAGTTTTTCTAGTTAAGTTACTATCCATAAATGGATTTTTTTATTGTTCGAAGGTAAAAACATTATTTATTATTGATATTTTTTAGTTTCGTGTCTTATTTTCATATGTTTCGATGTTGTTTTTCACTTCGATGTGTTCGGGTAATCGGGGTAACCCACACGTTTATTGGAATGGAGAATGGGCCTCACCACGTGCACGTGCAACATTGACGTTAATGTTCACGGACATGTTCAATATTGAATAGTCGGTAAATAAGATTTCAATCGGTAAATTTATTCATTATGTATTTTGTGTATTCATATGTGTGTTATTCATATATTATTATCATATTAAAATCACAAAATTATATCCAAACTATCCAGTTCGCAGCCTCCAACCAGTAGTAGGACTGGCAAGTATGGGTTGATAGTGGGAAGAGAGAAATACATTTTCTATAATTTCGCTCTTTTCACACATTCAAAGTGTGGGCAGAGGGCACAGAGGCCGATTACTGCTTGGGGGACGGCGAACTGGCTGTTTTACTCTAGAATAAAGTAGTTTGTTGTTTTTCATGGATTTTCGGTTTTAGGATTCACATGGATTTACGGTACGTACAATGACAAGTGAGAGGGGAACGTCATCAGCAAAATTTGTTGCAGACTTCTATCTGTAAAACATCAGAAAACCGTCGTACTAAAATCTTTATGTATTTTGAGGTAGGTAGCAAAAAAAAACTGACTCCAAATTTGCCGCCCCAAAAATCTGCCGCCCTGGGCAGATGCCTACTCAGCCTGCTGATAAATCTGCTACTTTACGGAGGAAGGCGAGAAGTTTTGATGTTTTGTTTTGTAATTTTTGTGCGTGGTTTTTTTTTGGGATAAACTTTGAACATGCTTGACAATTATAGGTACTTACTTTTTCCTGCGAATAGTATTATCCACAAACAGATTGTTAGCTTCATCGTCGTCAGACGAACTATTAGTTGCCCACAAGATCCCACAAGATATCTTGTAATAGTGACATTATTGTATAGCTTACGTTTGGGTGCAAAATGCTATGAAACCCATCACTACCAGTGTGGTACTGCTGAAGTCGGTACCATGCGCACAATATCTTGATAATAATAGCTACTTTTGGACTATCATGGTACCGAATTCAACAAGTTATTTCACATATTATAGTGTTGAAGTATTTTTGTAGCTGTTTTTCATAAAGTGTAATGTACTATTGTTTCATTAGTACTCAGAAAAGTGTACAAACTTTATTAATGTTATTACATACCTTTAGATAGTATCTAGCGATGGAGCTAATTGTAAACAGAATGATGATCAGCACCATCACGCAGCCCAGCACAACGTTGAACGCAGACATCTCGGCAAAAAATTGTACCCTGAAAACACAGTACAGCTTTATTGTTAGCAAGCTCTCTCTACTCCGTGATTGTCTGTAGGTGGCGCGGATTTTTATGGCGCTATTTTGACATGTCGACACTGGAATTTTTATTTCATTAATTTTTATTTGGTTATAATGTTTTACAAATATACACAATACCCGTAGTAGATAATTGGCTTCCGCAAAATATTTTGTTTGCGGCAGCTGTTACGTGTGGTTATTCCGAGAGCGTCAGTTAATATGAACGAGAGTGGGAAGGTATTATACATATACCTAATAGAAAAGGAAAGTAGCTGTTTCGCCAAATATCGAAATACATAATACTGTCCTGTCGCTTTGCCATCTACAAGATATAGCAGCACTCCACTAGCCGTCCAAAGACATTTTCCCTTCTTTTACATCTGAGGGGATGTTGTACTTAGCGCCATCTACTTTTAATTGTATGAACTTGTAATAGGTTTGATAGACCAAATCGCAGTGATTGGTAACGTATCGAGCGAAGGCACCATACCCTGATTCTAAAAGTCCAAATCCCAATAGTAGCCGAATTTCCTTCGAAGATTTGAACGTATGTTCCGCCTAGCATGACGTTAATGTAATGAACCATAAAACTCTTGTCAAGAACTCACGAAAACCATTTGGTGCAGGAAAACGACTCCCGGTTAGCATAAGCAATATCTACATATTAAATATATTTAATAGCAAATCATCGGGTAGTTTTACGAAATTGTAATAGCTTAAGTTCATAGTTAAGTTTTACTGAATAAAGATGTTTTTAGCGACTGCTAGACCACAGGATAGAGCGAGTGCACCATAGTTGGTAAGGTTATAGTCAGTTCATTTGCAAATAGTCAGACAGAGACAGAAATAGGGCCTCCTTAGGGTAAATGTAGATGTGTAAATGGTAGTATTAGACCTTGAAAATCTTGTATATAAACCGGCCATTTTTGTATGAAAGAAAACGTGCAGTATATAGCTGGCTACCCTAGAGGTAACACCTCAAGAAACTAAAGCCCAGGTAGTGAAAAGTCAAGAAACCGCCTTTCTTTCTTCAAATGGATCCTCCAATCCGGTGAATACTATCCTGTACACATTTGTAAAATACAGGTACCACAAGTGTATAAAAATTGAACGAGACCACTACAAGATTGTGATTCCGGCAGCGTCATCAAACAAAGCCGGTTATGTAATCGCGGCTACTAAACTACATATCATTTTAATATATTATCATTATGACTTTGTATAATTTTTGTTTTGTGAGTTAAGAAATAATTACTCCCACATTAACATAGAAGTGATGAGAAATCTCAACAAAGAGAATTAAATCAATTACGACGAACATGTTTGATGTTATACGTATTATGGAATTATAATTTTAATTAATATAATAATTGATATATACATATTAATAATTAAATGAATGTAATATAATAATTTTAATATTTTTCTTGCGTAATTATAAATTCAAATATATAAATTTTAAATAATTTTTTTCTTGGGGCAAATGCCTTTATCAAAATAAAAACACTAATAACTAATTACAATACTGCAGCTACTACACTAACATTTGAGCAATCTACTAGCTATTGGTAGCTTATAGATAACTTTATTTATATTAGATTATTAAATAATTAGGTAAAGTGTTATGATTTTTTATGAGATGATCTTTAAAAGGATTGACAACGTGATCTCTAGTTTTACAGATATCCATAGGCGATGGTAATTGCTTACCATCATGCGGCCCATCTACTTGTTTGCCACCTATATAAATAAGTTTAAAAGGTTCGAAGGTGGAATCAGTCCAGACCTAAAATGTTGACTCGCTCTCAAGGACTGGTAATGAGCAGAGCTTGAACACACTGAGTGTTTGGAGAAAGTTTTTACTTGTGGGTGGTAGCTAGCCTGAGGGTACGCGGGGTTGAATGAACGAATTACTTTTTAACCGAGTTCAAAAAAAGGAGGAGGTTCTCAACTTGACCCGTATGTGTTGTTTTTTTATGTTTGTTACCCAATAATAAATTAGTAATGCAATTATTTATAATGAGTACGTAAAAAAATAGAAACAGATTAATCGAGCCATTTTTTTCTTGAGGGCAGTAAGTAGGCGATACTTGGAAATGTTCTAATACAATGTTGTTGATTCGGGCACTTGTATTTTTAAAACGTTTAAAACCTTATCCGAAAATAAATAAGTTATTTCTAATAAAAGAAATTTCGTATCTGAGCAAAGGTCACTAAAAAGGGTTAAAAAAGATGTTTACAAAAAAAAATTGAACCGACTCAAAAGTATGATTTATGAAACTTGAAAAAATAATCACTAGAACAAATTACAGTCATAAACATCACGTAAGCTTAAGTATGAAGGTATATTATTGAAATATAGATACGGGAAAAATAAACAAATGATAAGGATGGCTATGTTCAGGTCAATAAATTGATCTGCTTGGAATTGTATTAATTAAGATGCAATTAACGTCGTTGTAAGGGACTATAGATTATACATATCCAGGAAGTAAATAGCAGTTTAAGAAACTATATCCTAATAAGGGTTCTTAAAGTACTAGTTACGTTTCGGCTCGTTTTTTTATACCACTACACGAGTGTTTTAAAACCAAATTATGTGCAGTTTCTACACATAATCATACACTACTTTATCTAATCTAACAAATCAGGTAATGAAATTTACGCCAATATACAATAAAACGTTTAGCGCCAAAATCCATTTGCTGATCGCGCATGCGTGTTGCGCCGCGTCGACAGATTATGTAGAAAAATTGCATTGCAACCTCCTTGGTCCAGCTGAAGTTGTATCTTAGTGGTAAAAGAGTTACATTATGATACAGTTGCCTATAGAAGAGCTGTATCATAATGTAACTTTTAAAATTTATTACGATATATTGTCTAAAAAAACTGGCATTCAAGTTTTGTTTTTGATTATTAAATCTTTATATTTCAGTATGAGATTAGATAAAAGTTATTTATGAATAACAAGTGATGATGTAATTATAATTTTATTTTGTTTGTGTGAAACGGCGTTCTTCCACGACAGACGTTTTACATATGTTTAGGCATGTGCCTAAATACATAAAACGCTATCAAATTGCATTATCAAGATCGTTGCAGCCGTTCCAGATTGATATTATTAGCCATAAATATCATACGTACATATTATTTATAAGCGATGCGATGATACTGTCTGAGATATTAGAACAGAATAGTTAACGTATGGATTTGACTAGGTTTTGCTAGTACTCGATGTGTTAATTAAACATCCGACACGATTTGTAAACGAAAATACCGAAACATCAAATACAATGAATGGCTCAACCCGCTTTAGACTGAAATGGAATGTTGAGTGACGAAGAGACGAATAATTAAATAAGACAATAACCGTTTTCACTTCTTTACGTATGAACCCTATAACTAACGAACCCTATAACATAATTATACTATAGAAATTTAATCACCAATGATATTAATATATTAATTAATTACATAATTTACTGGCAACAGCTAGTGGATTGTTCAAATGTTATTGTTATATATTGCTCTACAATTTTAATTAGTTATTAGTATTCTATTTTAATAAAGGCATCTGCGTAGCTATTAGATAATTAGCCACATAATATTTGTAACAATAATTTAGTTGTTGATTCGTAAGGGTCAAATTTTGTGATTACGTATTATCATACTGACTCAAAAATGTGCAACTTTGAATGAATGTCGGTTTGTTACTAAATCACGCCAAAACGACTGAATGGATCGTAATGAAATTCAGCACAGAGATAGATTTTTTACACTGTTTAGATCTAGCGTTTGACCACTACCTCACTTGATGGTCAGTGACGATGTGGTCGGCGATGTTATCACGCTAGACCTAGATTGCTTACTGGTTCTCAAGGACTGTTGCCTGAACACACTATGTGTTTGATGACAGTTTTTCAACTTGAGGGTGGTAGCTAGCCAGGCGGATACTCGAAAGTACCCTACCACCATACAACAGTACCCCTTCACCATGCAAAAGTACCCTACCATCAAGACCATCAAGTGAGATAATGGTCTAGCGTTTGACCATTATCTCACTTGATGGTCTTGATGGTAGGGTACTTTTGCATGGTGAAGGGGTACTGTTGTATGGTGGTAGGGTACTTTCGAGTATCCGCCTGGCTAGCTACCACCCTCAATCTATACTTACAGTATAAAAAAAACCCAACCACTATGGTAGTCTTGAATAGCATATAACTATATTTTATCTAAAAAAAACTACGGTTCTCGTGGGATTACTGAGGTATCGGGAAAACCGTATTCATACAAGGTATATCTCAGTAAATGTACCAAATAACTTAGCGAAAAACAGTGAATCAATGTTGTACAATTAGCAATACTCAATGCCATTCTAATCATTATACATTTGAATCATTCGGACCATCGCGTGGAAATTAACAGTTTACAAATAACTGACCAGCAACATGGAATTATAACAACCGTCATGACTCAAGTAACGCTTAAGAATACTCGAATTTCATATAATCACAACAAATTTCCGCCGCTTCCAACAGGTCCTTGTGGAAATCAATGGGGGAGGCTTATGTCCAGCTGTGGACGTCCTATGGCTGAGATGATGATGATGATGACAACAAATTTAAACCTTAGACCACCACCAACAAAGTACTTCTAATGAATGTTTTATTTATATTGATCGCGTGTGTATGACTAAATAAAAACTGTAATGTTGGTCTATCAGTGCTGTAAATTAATTGTTCATACGATTAAAGGTAGATGGCGCTATAACAACATCCCCTCATTCAGATGTTAAAACGAAGGAAGTAATAAAAAGGTAAAATACCGGCCGTAGTGGTATGGGCTGCTATAACTTAGTTGGACAACGCGACAGGACGGTATTCTGTAGTCGTGGGTTCAAGTCCCACTAGCAGCCGAATTTTTTCCTTCAAATATTTGAAAGTAAATATAAACTGTTCGTTTTGTCAAGTTGTAACACTTTTTTGTACATTTTATTTATTCATTTCATTGACTTTAGTGCAGCTATTGCTGCTCCGTTTTGTTTGGGCCTTGGGCGGATGCGGTTGTTTAATTTGTAACCGACTTCAAATGAAACAGTTTGTATATTTTTTATATATTTTATCTCAGAACTCCAAATTTAAAGTATGGCTCTGAAGTTGCCTTCACAATTTTTGAAGTGAAAACTTCTTTAGCGGCTTTGTGCACTTTTGTATGGAGAAATAATGATAAACTCGCGTACCTAATATCGTCAGATCGTAAGGCGGAGGGAGAGTAGACCGCTGTTGAAATATGAACTTAAATGTGCTACAAATTAGTAACATTTTAACGGATTTGCATGAAATTTGGTACATAGTTACATCAGGTCCCTGAATAACACAGAGGCTACTTTTCATCATCATCAATCATGTTCAAGTTTTCATTTCTGCCGGCACTCCCGGAGTGCAACCGGTTGTTTTTTTATCATTAGGGGCTGGTCTTCATTACTGCATAACTGGCTCACTTATGAACGCTTTGCGCATCTTCCCTTCTATCTCCCTCACTCTGCTCGCTGACAAACTGTTCTACTGGTAGACTTTCGGTAGATGCGCAAACGTTCACTGGGCCTAACTTCAGAACAGATCCTTCGCGAACCTACTGTAAGCAGGCGGCATCGAGCACTTAAATGCAAAAGAATGAGATATGTTAACGAGATGCAATGTGTCAATCAATCAAAAACTCTATTGAACACCAAATACAAAATAAAATATAAACATAAAACACTGGTTGAACAATTGGCGGCCTGTCAATATGTCTTTCATTTTGTACCTAAGAATTCCACCAACTAACAATTTTCACCAAAACATAACGCGCAGTGGTGTAAGTGGTCGCGTTATTTATGCTAATGTCACTCAAATCGGTCGTTTATTTATACTTTATGGCATTTGTTAGTGCGAAATCACTATATAGTTATGTACTCTGACGGGCAGCATTGACACTCTTTGTATTAAATGCTCAAAAGCAAGCGAACACAAGACACGCTACCCCATCCGGCCGTGAGACCAATTTGGGTTTTCTTACATAATTACGTTCACTGTAAGCTCAAGTTTGACTCTGCAATTCCTCTGTTAATCCAAATTGAAATAATGTCATTGTCATTGGTCGCACTGCAAAGTTATTGAAACTATTAATGTAATGGCAGCATACAAAACATACCTATGTTTTGTATGATGAATTTATATTTTCCTCCCTATTGTGTGAAAATCATTAATTCTTCTTTTGTTTACTCAGATTTGGATTTCTTTGCTCATTGTTCTAGTACATTCTCTTCGATGTATTTATTTGTATGGTAAGAAAATATTGGTAGAGTAATAGTAAAATCAATTAATTTGTTTGTACAGTATGTATACCAGACATTTTATTATTTTAATAACACATTTTTTTGTTAATATTTGTTTTTGTCCTTCGTTTTATCTCCATATTACACGTGCTTTTAGTGCAAAGTTTAACTAAAATTCATCAAGGTTAATATTATCAAGCTGAGAGAACAAACACAACTTAAAAGCTCAGCCCGTTTCTTCTATTATTCAGTAAAGGCACTTTACTAACTTTAACTTTAATTAACAAATAATTAATATTAATTTTAATATTGTTCATGTATCTATGAACAATAAAGATTTTATTTATTTAGTTAATTATTTATGACAATTCTCTTTTAATAAAGGTATCTGCGTAACTATTAGATAATTAGGTACACAATATTTATAACAATAATTTACTTTTGATACGTACCTACCTACGTGTCAAAATTCATGATTGCGTACTATATTACTTATTAATAAATGCTTTAAATATGATTTCCGAGGCCGGCGCGACGACGGCGCGGATACGGACAGCGGACGCAGTTATAATAAGTTAAATCATACAAAGCAAACTAAAATAAGTTGCGGGCCCTGCGCCGGCGCGGGCCAATGAACGCGTACCCAAATGTAATAGTATATAAACTAATTAGAATACTACATCTTCCAATATAATACTTGAGCAACCAACAAGCTGTTGCCAGACTTTAGATAGCACTATATTAATTTAAATAATTTGATTTCATCGGTCACATATACATACGATGGATTTGGGTTGGTTTTGAATCAAATCGAACAGAAAGGCGATCGGTTTATGAAGCTTATGTATGGGAATACCAAATAAAAAAATAAATGGATTGTAGACTTCAAATATATATGTTACCACTATATCGACAAGTAAAGTACCTAATTACACATATGTATTTAGGTATGTATTATGTAAATTGCAACTAAATTATCTTAAGCCTCCCATAGGTATTAAAATCGCTACATATTTAAGAGGTACGTAATTGATAAAAAGTTTGATTTTGTTATCCATTAATATCTGTTGTTGCAGGATTATTATTTTAGATAACATGTGTTAAGCTATGTAATTTTGTTTAAATCCTGAGCTTGAGATATTTACTCTTGCGGCAGCGGCAACCTTTGTTTTACCGAGTCTAATTGTAAATTTAAACTGTCCAAGTAGGCACACATACATTTATAGTCAAACATCAGAATCGGTACAATTATACAATTAAGTTAAGAAACATTAACTATGTGAAGCTTCAATCAAGAATACTTGTATTCTTGAATGATGTGAAGAAATGTTATATTTTTCAGGTTCTTTTATTAGTATTTCATTTAAATAAAGAAATGTATGAAGAAAGAAGGTATTAAAAATTAACACAAAACAGTATGGGACTGAAAATACGTTAAAATTTTAACTATGTACCTACATAATAAAAGGTATTATTTATTCAATTGTTGCCATATTTTGAGCACCTCAGGTATGCTTTTGAGATGCATATAACCTCAGTGGTCTATAACTCTAAAATCATCTTTCTTTGTCATTTTTCAGGAAAATCGAAAGTCTGGACTCTTTTTCCCATGCACAAATAGTTGTAGGTACTACAACGTTCGTTAAGCGTGCTTTTTTATATTAACTTATTTTCTTACAGATGGTATTTATTTTATTATTGTTGTATGTATTGTAGAACTCTCCTTCGCGGCGTCTTCTCTGATACTGCATCAGTATCAGAGAAGACGCCGCGAAGGAGAAGGAGCGTTCTACGCTCTTGTCGCCGCTCGGACCTGAACCACTGAAGATGTTGACCGCAGTGATCGACGAAACGTCTGGAACACAAGTTTCACATAGACCACGGCCAAACAGCCCGAAAGCAATACATACAACATGCAACGCCGGCCGTGAAAGCCTTAGAGTTTATATTTTATTATTGTTTAGTTTCGAAATATATAAATAATTATTGAGCAGCTTATATTACATATTACAGAAACCACGTTTAAAGTAGAACCTTTTATTATAAAACACTTAATCCCAAAAGTGTATTAATCTATATAGTCGAGTAGTAGACATAAATAACATATGAAGGCATTAATAACATTTTTATCATACTCGCTGTCAATTGCTAGTTTTATTCATCGATTTCGGAGCTAAATGGATTTTGTTCAAAAGTGAGTGAAAAATTTTTCTAAAATTCGAGCGCTTCCAAAAAGAGTAGGTACATTTCCGCATAAATCACATTCTGTAACGTGAGTTAACCTTAGAATGTCCGTTAATAAAGGTTGTTGTTGATACTATTCAATAAATAATATTATCTACTATTCTAGTATTCTCAGATTTATTAATTAATATTTTAATTGATTAAGTCTTATACATACAGCAAGAGGCAGTATAATTATAATATATATATTTTTTAATATTATAATCTTAATTAATGTGTCGAGCTTAGATACTCTTTCGTGTAGACTGTAGAGTATGTCAAGTGAAGAACGCACCCTTGTCCACTGATTAGAAAGCGAAACCCTAACCTTGTCGACCAATCTAACCAAACCAAACTTGTGTTCGTACATTTTTATTTTGTATACAAAAACAGGGAATCTCTTGCCCGTTTAATGGTTGATACTCGTAGCAAATAAACTTTTAAAGAATTTTTCATTTTGCTTCGTCGTAGCCGGGTGTTAATAGTATGGTGAATGGTCTTAGGACAAGCTGCAGAGATACTTCAGATCCCGGAATAACACATAGGTTACTTTACATCATCATCATCAATCATCACCACGCGGGTAAAACCGCGGGGTGCAGCTAGTGTCATCATAAAGATAATTTGACTTCATAATCCAGCGGTCAGCAATCCGCGAGCCGAATGCGGGTCTTTTAATATAAAGTTGCGGCTTTCAAATCCATAAAAAATCATTTAAGACCCAAAACTTATAATAATTGTGCAATCGATTTATTACCGAGTAGCATGTATATCTCTCAGTTCTTTCTAATCGGGCCTCACAATATTCTCGACAAAAACAATATTATAAGTAAATGTTTGAATTGATATTAAGAAGAGTTTTAGTGGGTCTTTCAACACTAGAAAGTATAGTAAGTTTAAAATTTTGGGTCTTCCGTCTGAAATGGTTGCCATGGTTGACAGGATATTGTCGACTTTCCTCTCCTCAGCTTTGTCAACTGGTTTTTCCCATTTACCTGTAGACATATTTCTGCATTTACTGTTCCCTTTTCCGCTCTGTAGTATGGATTGTTTAGTCAGGAATAATTGTATGTGCCATCATTTATTTAAAGTTTCTCCGTTTCACAGAAACGTTTTATCTCACTGTGTATTACGAGGCAATTAAGAACAATTCCGTTTTCTTCGAACATATACATAGAACTCTTCGAAGTCCGTTTTATTAAAATTTACACACTTAAACGTACATCTAGCCCTCTTTATGTTCGCTATTCGCAGCTCTAAATGCTCGCAATACTGCCGATAGTACATTTTACATAAAAGGATTTGAGAATATCCATTGTTTGGGGATTCGGAAAGGTGACATCTTTCGTTCGCAAATGGCACCGAAAACATTTCAGGGTATCAATTCTACTAACACATTGCTCATAGATTGTCAATGAATCGTCGTTTTTTCTAGTTATGCTATTCGACTTGGAATATAATTGTAATGGCTACACAGATCTAATTTCTATTGCAATTCAATTGGCTACAATGCAATCGATTGCAATTGTTATTTTAGCGGAATATCAAGTTTATTTATGATAACATTTGAACGACTATTGCATTGTTTATGAATGTCTTTTTGTCTTTTGTCTTAATAAATAAGAGAATTGCCACCCAGGAATTTCATTTACGTAGATATGTAAGTTGGTACTTAGCAAACATTAAGCAGTTAGATATATATGTATATATTGCATACCCGTGCTTCATTTATCGAGCTGAGATATTTCCAGTTGACTCTGCTTAACATTGGTTTTCCGAGATCTAAATACTTCGATTAACTAAGCACTTATATCAAAATACATAAAAAAATATCAAAAAATTGAACTGACTTCAACACTCAAAACTGTGAAATAACTTGAGGAAGTCGGTACCTTGTGCTCATGTAAAATGTAATAAAAAAAATTCACCCTTTTCAGTGATCTTTGCTACGCTTGTATGACAATTGATCGCGTCAATTGTCATTGTGTATGTTCACTGATGTCTTCACCCGCAACTATAATGTCGTCGAGGTACCTACGAGTAGCATATTTCAGTTTTTGGAGTGTAACTCAAAAACCGCTTGTCCGATTTTGATTAAATTTAAATGGGACCACACGAGAAGCACCAAGTTACAATAAAAAACATCAAAATCGGTTCATCCAGTCGAAAGTTCTGAGGTAACAAAAATAAACAAAAAAACATGCGTATAGAATTGAGAACCTCCTCCTTTTTTTGAAGTAGGTTAAAAATACCGAAATAAGAACCTACTTACTAAATTCTACTTTTAATATCATAAACGGGAAAGTTTGTACGTATGGACGTTTGTTACTCTTTCACGCTGAAACGGCTGAACGGATTTGCGTAAAATTTGGAATGAAGATAGCTTATAGGTACCCTAGAATAACATATAGGCTACTGTTTATCCCAACAATATCGACTGTTCCCGTGGCATGACGTGAAGACACAAGAATCATCAATACCACGTACCATTTCACCGCGGATAACACCGCGGCGGGGCGCGACTAGTAGCCATAATAGTGAAGATGCTTGTAGATAAGTATCTACTGTGTACATAAACAATCAGCTCACCTCAGCTAAAGTACAGGAACACACGCGCAAGTATCACCTGCACAGACGCCAAATTATTATTCACACTGGCGCTGGAGTTGGGAACGACAGTTCAAAACGCCAAAACTGTATAATGTATTTTTTGTAAGTTAAAAGTTTATGAAAAGCATCGATATATAGTGTCAAAAGTAGAGAAAACGACGCATCAAGCAGGCGGCCTCGACTCCACTGAGCTCGAAGCGTACTGATAGTGATTGGATCGGACTGGTCGTGTACGACTGCCCCAGTCTGACCACCGTTTTGGACTGACAACAACTCATTGTACTAGTGCTACATCGCACTATAAGTATAAACAAACAGTAAGGACACACCTATATGTACAACACGCTCAATAACAATACACTGACGATGATCGTATATGTTAAATTTAAAATGATTGAGGATTTATTTGTATACAGTTTTTTTCCGTATACATTCTTCTTTTTCATTCTAACCTTTTATTTTTTGTAATTTTGTAAGCTTTTCTCGAGATAAAAAGTGTTTTATACCAACGACTTACACTAACGAATTTAGCTTAATACACGCACGCTTTCGATTATAAGAATGTTTTCAAGAATCGGATCTATACTTAAGGTTATAATAGTATATTGATAAGGTTGCGTATAGCATAGATTAATTACCATTTTAACAACTTTTTATAGCTTAATATAACGGGTATATTACCAAATGTAAAATCTAAAATGTAATCACGCTAGAGCTAGACCTAGAACTGGCTCTCAAGAACTGCTCCCTGAACATACTGTGTGCTTGGTGACCATTTTTCAAACTCGAGGGTGGTAGCTAACCAGGCGGATACTCGACAATCGCTTCATAACCACTACCATTACAAAAAAATACAGTTATAAAATTATGTTGAAGTGGATGTATACCATACTGCCTTTAGTTCTTTGTTTTTAATACATATCGTCCATTAAAACTATTGCATAAGCAACTTCACCGTTGATACGCGATAAGTCGATAACTCAGTAATAAATTGTAAGTTCTACAGTTTCTTTGTTTCACAAACAAAATAACTCTACACATGTTTGACGTTATTGTTATCTGTCACTAAATTATTATTATTATTAAGTGTTTTTGTAATTTCTTTCTTTAAACGCTAACATCTTCATGAATAATCGAAATGCGCTAAATTGCACTATTTATTATAAATGTGTATTGTTATCATTAGAATAGAGCTTTATTATAGGTTCCATTAATTAGTTTTATCCCAATTTACACCTATAATAGTTTTAATGCAATAAACTCAATCAAAGATATTTACCTAATTTCACATTTTAGTACTTATCGCATATTTCAAATTATTTTTTAATATTTTATTTTCATTTATCATTAAGGCATTTGAATTTAAAAAGAGGGTTTACCAGGGCTGCATTTTATCGCCGATTATCTTCATCGCCCACGAAGAATATATGTAGGTACGTTACAATTTACGGACTTTAAAAAGACCTGAGAGTTTTATGGTTTATTGCATTAACATCAAGTTAGGCGGAACTAAAGTTCAAATTTTTGAAGGCATAAAGTTCGGATACTAGTTGGCTATCTGTCCTATGAATAGTTCATACAATGAAGGGTAGAAGACGCAAAGTAAAACGGCCCCTCAAATGTAAATACGGAAGGAATAAATTCGGACTACTAGAGGAATGCTACTATAGTTCACAAAGACCACTGTCTCGGTGACAGTGCGCGAACTCTTAGCTCTTTATTTATATATGCATTATATGAACGTAATTTAAACTTTTTTTACTACAATAAACAAAAATATGAATATAAAAGAGAAAAATGTTCGATCGACATTCATGCATATTGCCGAATTCTTACACGTATCATTTAAGCTAGTTTCTGTCTCGGAATACACTTAGTGATAGGTTTTGGATAGAATCACTAATTGTTGTGTTAAGTACCAACTTAAAATAACTTACCTGCGCGCCATATAATCTTGTACTGTTAATTCTTACTTGGAACGCCAAGATACAGGCTATGCCTAGTTCGGGGATAGGAATATTAATCCGTAGTCTGTTGGGACTTCTACTATCACAGTAGTTGCATTTTTGTCTAATAAAATATTTTTCTTAATTTTGTCATTCAACCCATACTGGTTACACAATCGTGACCTGCTGCTGTCAGCCCAAATTAATGCACGGACCACGTCACCACAATGCTGATAGTAAATGCTTATCGATAACGCGTTCGTATTTCATCAAGTAACAGTTCCTTTCTTCTTCTTCAATTTATGGATTTTAAACACCATGTAGCGTGTCCATAGATAAGTAACTATATACTGTGAAGCGTTTCTCTGCCAGTGTCAAAGTATGGCTAGTGTACGGTATACGAATAAATGCCTGGTTTATGAAAAGTAAAATATAAGTATTAATAAATGGTTTAGATTAAAAGCAGTAGATTTAATTCCTTTCCCTCTCTATATCTATTAAAAGGAAATAGTTAAATAAGCATTTGTTATAAATTTGAAGGAGATCCTGACATTATCAAACATGACTCAAAGAGGTTGTCACTAAAAATATGGAACAAATTACAACAACTCAGTTCCCGTGAGAACTTATTAGCAATCGAAAACAAAATGAAGAAAGAAAATAGTTTGTCTTTATTTTTATTACCTACTTATTAGCTGCGAACCGCGGTTTCACTAGCGTTTACTACGGTTTATCCGCTACCTCAATTATGGCACGGGAATTATACTTTTTCCGGGATAAAAAGTAGCCTATTTGTTTTTCCATGACATAAGCTATCTTCATTCCAGATTCCATGCAAATCCGTTCAGCCGTTTCACCGTGAAGGAGTAACAAATATACAAATAACGGTCGCCGTGGTTAGTGTCAGTGACATGACTTCTGTGTTTCCGGGACCCTGGGTTCGAATCCCAGAAGGGGCAACATTTGTGCGACGAGTGTAGATGTTTGTCCCGGGCCTTGGATGTTTGTGTGCTGTGTGTCTATGCCTCCCGCAAAACAGGGAATCCTAGTGCGGGGGTCTGAGTGTGAAAAGAACAAACGACCGATAAACTTCCACTGTTATAGTTAGTAGTACAGGGTCTGATTGGTCATTCAGTCCATCAGATCAAGTAAACTATAATATAAATATATACTTACCGGTAATATAAGATGTATGCACAAAGCGTACTTATAGCTGGCAGTCTGATTAAATACTTCAAGCAAACCCACAATAATTTAGCTGGTATACGTATTTTAACTGACTCCAAAAAAAGGAAGTTACTCAATTCGATCGTAATATTTTTTTGTGTGTCTCGGATAACTTCGTCCTTTGTCAACTGATTTTGATGATTCTTTTTTCTTGATTTTTGAAAACATAACATGAGTACCTACCTACCTACCTACATAACAAAAAAAAAACATTATCGTCATATGTAGTACTTAGTTTTTTTTTTGTTTTTTTTTGTTTCACACTCAGACCCCCGCACTAAGATTCCCTGTATCGCGGGAGGCATGGACACACACAATCACAGCACACAAACACCCAAGGGACAAACATCGCACGAATGTTTGCCCCTGCCGGGATTCGAACCCAGGGTTCCGACGACACAGAAGTCAATGTCACTGTCCACTGCGCCACGGCGACCGTCAGTTAACATAGTAGGTATATTTATAGTTAGTGGTTTATAAACGAGATACCCATCAGATATAAATGCCTACCTACTTAAATTACTGTGTAGCCATTGGTAGTGATTCGCTTATTCAACTGAACTAAACTAAAATTTTGGAAAACTAAATCAGTTCTTATACTGTTATGATAGAGTCTAAATTAGTATGAGACTTATCAATAACATCACTAAAATTAAAATATATTTATTAAAATTGCGGGTAGTTTTAGCAAAATTAAGTTGCCATTTATTTGGTGCCTACTAAAACTACCCGCAATTAGCCAACAGTTGAATAAAACTCGTCTAATATTAGTGAGAGCGTTGTATGGAGTTATACGAATTTGAATTTTAGCATAAATAGAATACGAGCTATTTCAATTTGAAGAATTTTAGTGAATTTTAGCTAGTTTATGTGATTAACAGAATTAGGGCCATTGAGTAGGTATGTATACATTTATATAGCATAAGATAGCAGCATATTATAGGTATATATGCGGTATTATATTAGCGAGGAGATCTATTCATTCAAAATAATTCATTTACTTCATCTTTTTACAGATTTATATGTATTTAGATATGGTAATTTACACAAATGTCTAATAGGTATATACAATGGCATCGATTCTGTTTATTATCTAATAATTTAATAACAATAATTTTAAATTAGCCTAAGAAGAATTAATAAGAACTATCGCGGCTACAACAAATTGCAAATTAATTTTTGGTCACAGAGTATCATAGATAAGTAACTTTATACTGAGACAGAGTATGTTATGCCCTGTATACTAAGTAGGTACCTACCGAAGTAGGTAAGTAGCTTTTTCGCAGCTTTTACGCCCTTATTGCCCTAACTTAAAGATTAAATGAAATGCCACGGATCCGCCAGTTGAAGCAAAAATTGTGTATACATGATGATGATGATGATGTCCTCCTTGTCGTTTTCGACAACGGCGACCTATTTCTACTTCCTGGCGTGCGCCCTAATATGACTCGCCAGGCCAAACTTTGTCTTAAATATACGGTCGCATAAGTTGCAGTAGAGCTGACCGGAGCTGTTATAGGTATAGTTATAGGAAGGCTTTGGTCGAGTTTTACTTATAGAGCGCTTGGCATCGAGATCTTCTAGCCGTGTATTTTCAAAAGTTTTAATATTTTGACTAACACTAGAGCGCCACGTCTGTCTATTCGATGCAAGCTCCTCCCAGCAGTTAGTATTAATATTGCATGCGTGGAGATGTCGCTTGAGCACGTCTTTGTAACGAAGGTGCTGCCCACCCGACCGTCGCTTACCCTCAGCCAGCTCCGAGTACATCACGGCTTTCGGGAGTCTATTAGCGTCCATACGGGAAACATGGCCACACCATCTCAGTTGGATCTTCATGAGAAGTGTGTATACATAACGTGACCATAAGTCCCGCTTTAAGCGGGACAGTCCCGCTTTCAGGCAAACTGTCCCGGTGTCCCCAGCGAAGTCGACATAGTCCCGCTTTTGCAAACAGTTGAAAAGATTATTTAAAATGTATTTTTCCCGCTCGAAGAGACAACACGAACTGCAACTTTGGGGGAAATAAATTCACGTCACTAATGGGGTTTAGAAAGTCGTGCTTATTTAACTAGGTATTTTGTGTTTAGTGCTTTGATTAATATGTGTTATTCTGTCTTTTATAATAAAAGTCTTGTAAAACACTAATAACTTTTTTTTAAATATATAATTCTGCAAATGTCCCGCACTGGCAAAAAAAAATGGTCACGTTATGTATACAATCTTGTCATAGGTATACTGCACTGGTTAAATTACTTTTTAATTTCTTTCCGTCACCATAACTTTCACTGGCGCCTCTGCAGTCGTCATCCTCATAGAGAGCGACAGAACTTTTACTCGTGTGCCAAGAAAGTAAATATGTCTACACTGTACCTACATGACATGGAAACACAGAGAACGAGTGCATTTGCTATTGTTATGTAATCAGCCCACTTTCTTGCAACTACACAGGTAGTGATTCTCTTGTTCAACTAAATTAACTAAAATTCTAGAAAATATAAGAAGTAAGATAAGCTCTTAACTATATGGTTACGAAAAAGTCAAAATTAGTTAACGCTTATCAATAACAACACGAAAATTAGAGGTTTTCATTAAATGCGAGTAGTTTTAGGTAAAATAAGTCACCACTTATTTGGTGCCGACTAAAACTATGCGCGATTGGCGACCATTGAATAAAACTCCGTCTAATATTAGAGATAGCGTTGCGTAAATGTAGGTGTACTTATTTGATTTTTAGCGTACCTAAATAGTAGCTAATTAATGTTGAAGAATTTTAGTGAATTTGAGCTAGTACATTAGGGTCATTGTGTAGTGTAATCACAAAGCGATTCTTGAATTCACGACCATATCGATAGAAACTATAAATAACTTGATGATCAAACAATAGATTAGAACCCTTGACAGGAGGAAGAACCATAGATTTCCCATTTCCTCAGTTTTTCTATGAGAAGAGTACTTTTGTCTGTAGGTAGTAAATAATCATCATCTCAGCCATAGGACGTTCACAGCTAACCATAGCCTCCCCTATTGATTTCCACAAGAACCGATTGGAAGCGGCCCGCATCCAGCCCTTGCCTGCGATCTTAGTCAGGTCGTCTGTCCACCTGGTCGGTGGCCGTCCTATGCTGAGCTTGCCAGTCCGTGGTCTCCACTCGAGAACCTTTCGACCCCAACGGCCATCGGTTCTTCGAGCTATGTGCCCTGCCCACTGCCACTTCAACTTGCTAATCCGCTGGGCTATATCGGTGACTTTCGTTCTTCTACGGATCTCCTCATTTCTGATTCGATCACGTAAAGAAACTCCGAGCATAGCCCTCTCCATAGCTCGTTGTGCAACTCTGAGCCTGTTCAGAAGGCCTATAGTCATTGAGTATTTGTTTCTTGGTGGTCGTGATGAAATCGATCTCATTTCTTGTGGAACCGTTGGGACTCAACCAGGTCCATTTCCTGTGAGGCGGCTTCTGAAAGAAAGAGTTCATCATAGAGAGTCCCTCTTTCTCTATGAAGTTGGCCAGCCTCTGTCCCCTGGGGTTCCGTTGTCTATAACCAAATTGCCCCACTCTGAACTCTCCATCACTTCTTTTGCCCAACAATAACAACAGTGTAATGGGTCATGGAGGCATGTATGGCCCTACTAATGTCCTCATACATAGCCTCTACCTCCTCATCGTTTCCGAGTTTCGAGGTCGGTGCATATACCTAAATGACCTTCAACGAATACCTGCTTGATATTCTGAGTATTAGATATGCCACCCTGCTCGAAACGCTGTCGATGGTAATGATGTTGTTAGTGAGGGACTTGCGAACGAGAAATCCGACACCACCTTGGGATTTTTGGTCGCCTTCCCGGTAGTAGAGTAAGTTACCGGATTTAAGGGTTATGGTGTCCTCACCCTCTCTGACTTCACATAACCCTAGGATATCCCAGTGTAACTTACTCGTTTCTTCTTCTAGCTGGACGATCGTCTCGTCTGCCAACAAAGTCCTTGCGTTGTATGTTACCAGAGCCAGAGGTCGTTTGTTGAGGGGATGGTAGCTGGGCATCTGCCGGGGATTTTTCGCACCCCCTGCTTCACCGTTACTCTGGCCGCTACCGGAGCCAGCATTAGCGAAGCTGCCGGGGACTGGGGGCCTTGTCAAATTTTGTCTAATCATACGGGGGGGGGTCGCCAGTACTCGCCACGCTTGGCAGGCGGGTTGGCGAGCGCAGTATATGAAATATGAACCTCAGAAGGCGCTGCTGCCCATCCTTCTGATACGTGATCCCTTAGTCGACTCTTACGATACCCACGGGGAGACATGGGGAGGTACAATTCTAAGCCAGTACCCCACGGCAAAGTAGATAATAACCTAGGTGTAATTCCAAACCATAATCTATTTCTGTGCCAAATTTTATCAGCTCCATTCATCCCTCCTGGCGTGATTGAGTTACAAACATGCTTTCGGCTGTTCATCTTTTTTGAAGTGATGATAGCTCATTGGTGGGAGTGTTGGCTGTCAGACATATAAAAGCTGGTTCGATGTTCACCCAACAACAGCTTGAGCTTCCTATGCTGCGCATGCCAGTCCATGGTCTCCATTTGAGAACCTTTCGACCCCAATGATCATCAGTTCTTCTAGCTATGTGCCCTGCCCACTGCCACTTAAACTTGCTAATCGGCTGAGCTATATCGGTGACTACCGTCCTTCTAAGGATCCTCATCTGATTCGGTTGTATAGATAAACCCGAGCATAGCCCTTTCCATAGCTTGTTGTGCAATTCTCGAGTCTGCTCAGAAGGCTCATAGTCAGAGACCATGTTTATATAATGTAAGCTTACTTAAATATATTTGATGTTTAATTCTTAGCAAAAATGTTGTAAATGTGAATGTATGCTACACCTGCACCAGTACATAAAATAAAATACAAATTTAAAAAATTACACAAACAAATCTGTGACAGAATCAAAATAGAGTATGTGTGATATTATGGTCAGAGTAATTGTTGTTGACAAACTAACTTATTATTATACAAAATATATCGCTGTTAAATGAAAATAGAGCTAACAGTGAACATTTTGCTAAATGATAAATATTGATATTTAATTAACAAAAATTATTTAATAATATAGATTTCTTTATTATTATCATTTATATAATTAGTAAAATTTAAACTAATTATTAATGTAATTTATTTCAACACTTATGATAAAGGATAAAAAACATACATTAATAAATAGGTACATACTTTAATGCATTAATTTACAATGTAATGTTTTGTAAGTGATATATATGATAACATAAAAATTTACAATAAATTACATTTCATGTTCTTTTTACAAAATTAGCTATAACAATAAAGGCATCATAATAACATCTCTAAGCAGCATAGATACATAATTTGATAAAGGGCATATTAATAATCATTAATATACTCATCATATAATAGCTTAACAAAATACATTTTTTTCATAGCAGCAGAATAGATAAAGTATAGTGCAATATTACTTTGGACCTTCATTTCCTTTATCTTTGGTCTAAGACTGTTAATACCATGCATGTGAATGAAATCTTATGTTAAGACATATAGAAAAAAAATGTTCCTCTTTAGTGGCTAAAACATCTTTTTCTTCATAGCCGTGTATCTCTCAGTATACTCATTGTATCCTTCCAATGAAACTAATTGCTTTGATTCAAACATGTTACCTTCTAAATTTAAAGTATGAAGTTTTGAATCTCGTAGCAATTTTGGACTTATTGCATCTATGCTTAAACAATTTTCTTCTAATCTTAATATTTTCAGCCGTGGAGCTTGGTGCATATCTTCGCTAATTTTCGATACTTGATTTTGGCTTAGATTTAATTCTATTGCGTGAAAATCTGACATTCCACAAGGTATCTCTGTGATCTTATTATTTGATAACTCCACCACATCTAAATTCGGCAGTCCTAGCAACTGCAATGGGAAATGCTTGAAGTTGTTATTGTTCAAGTAAAGTTGCTTTAGATTGGTAAGATTAGAAAGCATCAGAGGCAATGAGGATATATAGTTATTGGAACCATTCAACATTTCCAACCTTTTCAAGTTAACTAGTGAGTCGGGAAACTTTTCCAACTTGTTACCTTCTATATTAAACTGTTTTAAAATTTTAAACCTCGCTATATCTTCAGGGAGACACGGTATTTTGTTCTTGGAGAGATCTAAGTTCCTCAAAATATCACATAAGTTAAACACTTCCCCAGGCAACATTTTCAACTTGTATTCCGATAACTGCAGGACACCAGTCTTCGACGCAGTTTCATAATGTAGTTTGACGTTGGAGTTACCCATGATTTCGTTAAAGGCCCATTTATTTGTCTTGACTATAATGATACGGGCCTTAAATTTTCACACAAGCACTCTACTATGATAGGAATTTATGAAATACGAATTAACTGTCTGTTTTGTTGAATTTTGTTTTGATTTCGTGATGAGTTTATTTATTAGTCTATGAATCGAACTATGGATGGCTTGAGAAAATCTCAGACTGTCACAGTGACAGAAGCTGATTAGAGTCTGGGACTGACTGTTGACGTTTTGACCTTTATTGAAGAGGTGGCAAGAGTAGCGTTAGCAAAACCAACTTGGTATTTTTTACGTGAACGTGATCCTATTTCCGACATGATTTTTATACGTGTTCATGTTATTGTTTAAAAATAAACAGCATTAAAAATCCAAATTTTATATTTCAAAATGCTACCTCTATATAATAAGAATAACAACTTTGAATTTAATTTCATTCTAAAAAGACGCAAACGTAAAATTCACGTTGTGCTAGTAGTTACGTTTACGCTACTCTTGGGCTGTTTCACCTGGGGCCTTACTATCAGCTTTGTAAAATCCATTCAAGTTCCAAGAAGTTCTAAAACCGGGCTTAAATCGCTCAGTGTAAAGTCATACCATCACCACGGCATTACGCTCCTATAAGTGAACGGTTCGAACATTGATATTATCAAAGGTGAACGGTTATTGTTGTCTCTGGCATGTTTAAGCTAGGTTTTAGAACTGCTCGGAACTTGAATGGATCTTACAAAGCTGATAGTAAGGCCCCTGGCTCGATTTTCTACATCGACCGAACTACGAAAACTGAATCTTATGCTTGGTTCACAGTCTATTTTATTTATGTGATAAATATTATGTATGCGATCGAGTTTACCAAGTATATAAATCTATACTATCTATGCAATGCCGTGGATTTATATACCTTAATAATCAGAAGTTCGTGCGCAATACAAACTATAGTATCTCCTCTTTCTGATTTATGATCAGTGTATGGTGTTGCCCCTAGCTTACAATGTATACAAATCGACTAAACAGTCCCTCTACGCAAATCCATGTCTGACCTATGCATGGATTTGTATCCTTCGTGAGACTTACACGACATACTGCTACGTACACGAAAGCAGATAACTCTGCCTACGAGGTGAATACGAGGTTAAAACTTTTGGTAAAAACGTCAAAAGCTACTGTCGCCTCTGTAGCTTGCTACATAATAGTAGTCAGTGATTAGAATTTTAAAATGATAAATAACATAACATGCGGAGCTAAAAATAAGAACAGAAAAAAAATGTGCACAGTACATGTACGATTCTGAACATGTATTAAAGTTTTATATCTGTGCTATCTAATACAGATAAATAATAAAATTTCAGTATTTATTCTTTATTGTTTGTGGTTCATTCATTTTCATAAATTCATTCCTCAGATGAGAAAAACGCTGAGGTTATTTTAATAACTATTACTAGATTTATAAGCGTAAAGTGGTTTTACATCATGTATTACCCAAATTAGATTATACACCAATTAATAGCGGGTTTAGTTAGGAGTTGTTATTGTTTTTAACTTTTTGTCGTTACCGCGGGAAAACAAACGTTTGACTGAAGTTTAATGGCCGCAATAGCGCCAATGCTTTACGTGTTTGTTCTCGTAGCATGAAATTACGTCGAAATTATGCATTGCAAATGGTTTCTATGAATTAAATATACAGTATTGACATGGATATCAACGCTGGTAAGTTTAAATTTTCTGCTCTATTAACATTGCTTAAATATTTTCCTAAATCAGTACGTATTGATGGTTTTGTGTTGGTAGGCACCTACTTGCCTCATAAGCTCCCTGTGCTCCTAAGATTCTTAGTAGTCGTTCGCTGATTATGCCTTATGATAAATATGCCATGCACATTAATTACCTACAGATGGTACTTCCTTCAGATACACTTTTTCTCTTGGTGAGTAGGTGTTGGCTTTCGTAGTGTATAGGTACCTATTTGCCAACTTACGTGATTATAGGTAATTTTTTATAAAATTTTTACGTAAGTGAGGACATGTAAGAACTCTGGTAAATTGGAACAGCCTATTGTTTGTACCAATAAATAGCCAGAAATATATAGGAACTATATTCACTAATTGCAATATGTGTATCATTTTGGATTGTATAAGATTGTATGACTTTTACCTATAGCAGCAATACAAATGCTATGATATCATATCAATTTTAAGTGCTCACACATAATATATAAACAAAGAAAAAGCAGACCACTGATCAAAAAGTAATATCTGCAATTATATACTACTTTTATAACTTATTACCTGAGGTCTGCTCTACTTTCGATATTGTAAAGAATGCATTTAATATTTTTATACTTGTCTTTATTACTTGGTCTTATATAAATAAACAAATTTGAAATCTCATTTTTAGTGATCCTACTTAGCAGGAATAAGGGAAGGTAGAAAAATCCTCAAGCTCAGATTATAATGCTTAATACACTTCTCTTCATCTCTTAGATTATGCTACCATAATTATTAGTATTAACTAATACTATTAACTAAAATTTATTTAATTATTAATTATACAGAAAGAGTTTAATACCAATGAAGTAGTTAATCGAAGTACATGTCATATATATCTTTTGGTTAAATTTATATATATAAACTTTCTGTAGAAAAACTGACAAATAGAAAGATGTTTATTTAACAGAAATAATGATATTGGAAATAACTTTTTATTGCTAACCTATGGATAGCCAATTTGATGTGAGTATCATATTATTATATCCTTTAAAGTATATAATCCAAATTATAGAAAATTTGTTCTTTGGCTCTATGTTGTGAATCATCTACCATTGTATGTCCATATAATAAATATATAACTAGTTATAATTTCACCAGCCTGTTTGTTTCACAGTTCATTTTTTTATAAGAAACCCTTAAGAATATAAATTATATAAATTTTATTTCTCAATCTATCAACTTTTACATTGGCTGGTTCATAATATTAGATTATGAATGATTTTATTTATTGCATGACACACATATTTATTTACTAAAAGCTAGGATGATTTTGTATGCTTAAAATAGTGTTGCAACAAGATTGTTTTAACATTCCCATTTCTAAAGAAAATGCTTATTATCCATGCTAAAGAAAAAGAAGAGTTCAGAGATTCCAACCAGAAATGCACAAATGATTGAAATTTAACATAAATAATTCTGAAAAATTCTCTTGACTACTTCCACAGAGACAAGACATTCACAGAGTATTCACTTTTTACAGAGGAATAAAAAAATACTTCATCTGTAGTAAAACATGTGTAAATATATTATATTTCATACTAACTGCACCCTACTCTTTCACTTGCATAAACTATGGGTTTTTAGTTATGCAAATGAAACCCCAATTTTGCCTATGTGCTACTCCATATATATCCTATAATCTATGTCTGTGCCTACTTATACCAACAACTGTTAAAGAACAGAATATAATATTATTCGGATAAATTCAGGATAAAATAATCACAAAGGTTACTGTAATTTGGTCATCGGTCATATTGAGAGAATTAAAAAAGGAAATTGAACAAGCAGGTATAACACGGGTGAAGTGAATCTTGAAGAGGAAGGCCTAAGCTCTGTTCCGAAATCAGATTGAGAAAGTTCTAAGAAAGAGCCAGGTCAAAAGTACTCTAAACCAATGTTTTTGCATGAAAGTAAGTTTGGAAGTAGCAAAAGAAGTGTTTTGGGATCGTAGCATTTGGAGGGTGATTGTCTCCCTACTGGAAAGAGTATTTGTATGTTTGTTACTTTAAATTACATAAGTTATCACTAATAAGAAATTATACTGCCATTCTGAACTCATAGTTACAAATAAAAGTATACTGTGAGCTCTATAGGCAATAATGGGAAATATGTACTCACTGCAAGTGAAATCACAGGGTGCAGCTAGTCTGGTCTAATATTGTCAATTATTAGTTCAAATCATTAAATTTGTGAGACCCATGCAGGTTTCAAATCATTGTGACAAGGTCTTAACCAAAAGGTCCAACTAAAGCTATTGTTGTCTGTTGAACATTTCAACAATTCTACATTTCTTCACAATAAGCCAGCTGTTTCACAATGCCCCTTTCTGTGTCAAGCTATGTGCCCATTTTAGAACAACTTGTTAGCTCATACATGCTATGTACTCTACCCATCTTTTGTGAATCAATTGAAAAAAGTGTCTGAAAGAGTTTTAGA
Source organism: Apeira syringaria (assembly GCA_934044485.1). Taxonomy (NCBI): domain Eukaryota; kingdom Metazoa; phylum Arthropoda; class Insecta; order Lepidoptera; family Geometridae; genus Apeira; species Apeira syringaria. The sequence continues at coordinate 3,676,317 of OW203662.1, forward strand.
TGCATCTGTTGTGTGATAAATGCATGTTACTTATTGAAGTCCGAATCTATTGAGAAGATCCATCTAAGATTTACCATAGGCATTACTATATTATGTGTGATTAAATCTAATCTTCATGCTCTGGTCCCAATTCATTTGCCAGTGAATTGTGTGTCAAATCTGTGGGTCAGCACAGGGCAAATTAAGATTTGTATTTTTAAAAGTTTTTATTGTGTATCGCATTAACAACATGCTAGGTAGAACTTATGTTCAAATATTTGAAGGAAAAAATTCGGCTGCTAGTGGGACTTGAACCCACGACTACAGAATACTGTCCTGTTATATTTTTATTTTCTAATTCCTACAACATATCACAAAGTACATAATCTAGAATTACATTATTAAGCTTCTCAAGTTTGTGTAGCCTGCTATCATTCTAAATGCTGTGTCTTTTCATTATTTTGAGAATTACCAATGACGATACAAAAATCCATGCTTCCTGTCACTAATCACATTTTAATTGTTTCAAAGAGGTCTCAACGCAATTGTCACTGATTGATGCTCTTCTGAGCGACCTTGACAACAAAGCCATTGCACCATGCACTAGCATAAATAATGAACAGAAAGAGGAAGAAGCACAGGATGCCATGCCAGACTCAACTACCAATACAGAGAAAAACAATGCAAACCCGTTCCACTGTGGGGATGATGTACTTGTCTCTAACAAGGACGGAAGGTATTATTTAGGTGTGTATCATTTCAATCCATATTTTGACTATACATGTAGAAGTGTGAGGACAACTATTTGTTATATTGCTCTAATAATTATGTGTTTTTTTAAAGATTGATTGTTACTATAGTGACTTAAAGAACAGACCTTTAGCGAATAATTATGTAGATGTTTTCAACAAGAATTTGTAGGTTTTGAAAATTTGAATAATTGGTCCTGGACTATGTTTGAAACGAAACTCTACAATAATAGATTTTCAAAGGAAAATAAATTCCATAAAGCAGTGCTAGCGCCTGTGTGAGTGGAAGGAAAGCACAACTTGCCTCAAGGAAGGTAGTTAAAATAACCACCACATTACAGGGTTTAAAGTATTGACAGGGTAATTAAATAATTTTGAATCAATGATAACCTTGCATTCGTTGAAAAACAGACGGGCCCTGGTTTGGCCCTAACCAACGGCCTGAGATAGTGAAGGCAATATCAAATCCACTGCATAGTAGTAGGGTATTTTTGAGTACCCCTATGCCTATCTATACCGACCTTAAATTTGAAAAACTATCACTGAATGCACACTGCATTCAGATAGCTGTTCTTGATAGCTAACTAAAATTCTAGATCTAACCTGATTCTATTTTCGACCACATCATCACTGACCATCAAGTGAGATCTATAACGTCAAAGGATAGGTGCATAATGTATTTTTTAAAAGAAGTATATTTTACTCTTGACGGATTGTGTTAGAGAGATAGTTTCTTACAAACATTACCTCCCATACAGGGACAATTGTAGAACTAAGCACCAGCAATGACAACGATTCGTGCGAGGTCGGCACGGGCGTGGCGCGATGCCTCGTCAAGTTCGGCGACGGCACGCACGCGTGGGCGCCAGTCGCCACTCTCAAGCTGCTCAGTGCGCCGCCGGCGGACGACGGCCGGATCATGTGCGTGGTCTGCAAGCGGCGCGAAGGGCCGGCGGCTACGTTGGCGACCAACGCGATTATCGCGTGCGATCTGTGCGGCAGAGGCTACCACGCTAAATGCCATTCGCCGCCTGTCGACGCGTGGATCAATGGTGAGGATATTGCCAACGATATAACAGCTTATTAGGCGCAACCGATTTTCGTAGCTTTGAATAATTTCATGTATATACTTCTTGTATATGTGACATGCGTGGCACCGGAGGTCTATCGGTAAAAGAGTTTACCATCCTACAGATTATAAGAAATGGGAAGATGTGAGAAAAAAAATAAAAATAGTTAACAAAAGTTAAGGTAATTTGTAGCTACATGTATGTGTCTTCATACACAAAATATTAGGTTGTTGATAATCTTGTGGCCACTGCTGCATCAGCGAAAGACCGCCGATTCATCTAAGTGATTACGATAATGCCGACTTTTACATACTGTTGTATACACTATGAATAAAGGCTGGTATTCTTCCAATTAAAAAAAAAACTCCAGTTAAATAGTGATTGTCACTGCTTTTAGGGGAATTTCCCACTAAGCGCAGTGTAATCCACATCACAGTATTAAATTTATTGATTCACACAGTGATTACTATGTATGGTGACCTAATAAGTACTGAAAGTAACATAGAGATGTTCTATCTGTAACCTTTTTTTTATGGGCTTCCTAGCTGACCGCCATGGTTTCACTCACGCTTATGACTATTTGCTGGTACAATGTTGGGATCGAACTTTCAAAACCCTTTATCAGCAGGTGTTTTAACAAATATCAGTGTATTCTACTTTAACCCAATCCACTCAGTAGGTTTGAGGTATGTGTTGATAGATCATGGTTTCTTTTTAGATATACAGATTTAAACATAGAATAAAATAAAATTATATACCCATGTAATCCATGTATAAGTATTCTAATTCTACGTGGGGGCGATATGGCCTGCACTGCCGTCCCACTTGGGGTGTATTGTGCATTTCCCCCGCCATCTACCCCAGCCATCCAAGCTCCTTTATATATCGGAGTATGGCTTTAGGTTGATGGCACAGCTGCTTCAGTATTAAATTTGATGTTCTTAAATCCATGGACACCCGTTCTGTTGAATGTGAGCTGACGTCCAAATCATTGTGTAGTTTTTCGTCTTATTTCTTCTGTGGCACTACAATTTAAAAGTACATGCTCTACAGTTTCCTCTCCCCGCACACAACCCCTGCACAGCGGGCTGTCTGTGGCCCCAGTACTGTGCAAGTGATAGTGGAGGTTACAGTGACCAGTGAAGAGACCAATCATGATATAGGTATATGATTTGTTGTATAAGAAAGAACTTAATCACTATAATTGTTGGTGATAGGGGCATCATGGCACTGCAAGAGATGCGTGGACCAGCGATACAAAGTGGCCGCGGCTGAGAACCGCGCGCTGAAGCGATCCGACCACTTCAGGTTTAAAGGGGGGCAGCAGAGGAGGCAGCAACAAGAACTGACACCACCATGTGATGTGAGTCTCTTATACTTACAAATATATATATCACTGAATATTCATTATGCCACCATAAATAAATTTATAATGATCGGATTCTATGTATATAAGTATATATATATCAATCATCAGGTTACCATAGTACAGGCTCTGCCTAGTTTGGGACCTGAAGACCTTGTGTGAGTGATAAAAAAAAAAAATCTTGTCAATAACAAGAAATAATATGTAATAATTTGTTACGAAAAAATATTTTTCATAAAGCCAAAGTCAAAATTATTCATTCAATTTAGGCATCCAGGATGCACTTACGATAACAATTGACTACTGGGCATACTAATCGATAGTTGCAGAAAGTGTAAAACTAGTATGGTATCTATCATTTGTATAGAACTGAGGTTGGCAACCAGTGGCTCTTTCCATAGTCAGTTATGGCTCCCAGTTTGGTAATAAATTAATAATACATACCTATCCAGAAACCAAATAATTTAATATCAATATTTTCTTCATTCAATTATTAGATTCAATATTTGAAAAGCATGCAATTGTTACGAGTGAGTACCATGTCTTTTGTAGGTACAGCTCCTGACATTCATGTCATAAATTCACTGCCAGAGCCGCGCCTACTCGACGCTTTGTCAGTCAGAAGTAAAAAATCAAAGTTTATTTACATATTAATTATTTACATTGTGGCTCTTTGACGACTGGACAATGAGTCTGATGAACGTTTTTTACTTTAGGTACATGCCAAATAAATCAACAAAAAATACAAGAAAAGCTGTTTTTACTTTTTTCATATCTTAAAAAATATAGAGATATTTGACATTTTGAAAAATATAGAGATACTAAGATATTTACGATCAAAGTTCGTATTGCCGGCCGTAGGTTTTTTAAAAAGCGGGCGGGCGCGGTAAAATCAGAATTATAAGGTTATCTGTGGTAAAAATGAATAAAATATTGTATTGTGCCTCAATGTTTTAATTCAACAGTAAAAACACCGAATAAACTCTTTTTATGTGCCCTAGGGCTCAAACATGACGAAAAAGTGGATGATAGCCGTAAAAAGAGTTGATTCAATAGGCCCTAAAACTAAAGCGCACTGCTGTGCCAGTCCCGGGAATTCCCAGGACTTCGAAACTTAAGCATTTTTATTTTTAAGAGCAGTAAGCCTTTTTAAGTATTTTAATTCTTCACGATGATTGATAGAAATATTGTGAACTCTAGGTGTCCGTCAAGGCCGTATTCGACCGCGTACGTATTCAACCATTAGCATTAAATTTGTTTTGGACATAACGAGCACTGTGCCGTTAATTACATTATTTTTTAAAATGTGTCCACTTAAAAAGAAAAATATACTTTTCTTGATATGGCTATTTGTAACAATAATAATCCAAAATTAATTTTATATATACTTTACTAGCTGCGCCCCGCGGTTTTACCCGCGTGGTGATAATTGATGATGAAGAAAAGTAGCTTATGTGTCATTCCGGGACCTGAAGTATCTACATACTAAATGTCATTCAAATCCGTTCAGCCGTTCTGGCGTGATTGAGTAACAAACATCCATCCATCCATCCAAACTTTCACATTTATAATATTAGAATACACGATAGCAGCGATAGGGCCGATACTGTGTTTCTACGAAAAAAAACGCAAACGCTTGCGAGTTTTAACCGAACAAATTAAAAGAATAAGGCGTTCTTCGAAAACAGGATTTATAAACAAAACCTATAAAAATAGTAAAAATACCTACTAAACTCACATGAGATTTATGGGCGTCGTCGGTTTTACAAAACATCACACCACACTCACATAAATGAAATTGACGACTGACTGACTCAACTGACACAGACACAATCATAATCCAAACGTCTCAGAACAACACATATGGCGGTATGATGGTGGTGCGGCAAACACATTTATTTTGTTGTGGACGCATGACGCTCAAGCCTAGGCTTGAGCTTTCGGTGAAGGTGGTAGGGTACTTTCGAATACCCGCCTGGCTAGCTAACACCCCCAAGTTTGAAAAACTATCATCAAATAGTGTGTTCAAGCAGCAGTCCTTGAGAGCCAGTGAGTTATCTAGATCAGGCGTGATAACATCTTTGACCACATCGTCACTGACCATCAAAGTGAGATAGTGGTCGAACTCTAGAACTATAAAGTATAAAAAAACGAATATTAAAAAAACAACGTCCCCTCAGATGTTAAAAGGAAGGAAGTAATTCGGCCCTCAAGTTTGAAAAACATTCACCAAATACATAGTTTGGTCAGCAGTCCTTGAGAACCAGTAAGCATTCTAGGTCTAGCGCGATAACGTTTTCGATCACATCGTCACTGACCATCAAGTGAGATAGTGGTCAATCGCTAGATCCTTACAGTATATAAATTAGCCAGATACAACCGCTATGCGTTTCCAAACTATCTACCCTTGAACAACATTTTCTTGGCTAGATACTTCACTGTTACTTTTATGCTATTAAGATTTATAGTTATACTTATTACCTATTGTTATACCGTTAAGGTTTAGTTGTTTTTGTCCAAGAACCTTCCGTCATGCTTTATCTAGGTTTAGGACTGCTAAGCGCACTAGGAATAATAATAATAATATTGTACATATTAAAATTATTAATTTTGCTAATGTTTTATAAAAAATATTATTGCTTACGTCATTACGTTGCAGACACACAACTTCGTGCCGTCTTCTCTGTCGCTCTAATACAAACAAGCTATTTTCATCCTGGTTCGTTATACATTTCCCGCCGTTATCGATGTGCGAAATAAAGCAGCAACTTACGTTAAAATATTTGAAGTCCCACCCGTACAGCCGTGTGTTTCCCCTTCAAAAATATTAATGATTGTCTGTTATTTATCTTCAGACGGCGTCTACAACTTCATCCACTGCGTCTGATGCTGGGAAAGATCAAAACGAAACGTATTGTTACTGTGGAGAGAAAAGCGATTATCTTGCGCAGGTAAGAATCATCATTGCATATAATTTTATTTACTAAAATTTTTTCATGTTGCCAAAACCAAACAGATTCTATTTTTCATAATTGTAAGTTGAATTTTGAGCCAGTTATCTATGGAAGTAGCTTACCAAACCAACCTAGTATAAAACAAGAACAATCTTGAACAGTAACGATGACGCATGAGTGTTGAAGACAAAGTCTTTCGACTATGTCAGCCACATATTACACTAATATCCTAAAGGCGAAAGTTGTCTGTCGTTTGTATCTCGTTCACGCTGAAACGGCTCCAAGAATTTTCATGAAATTTGAACTGAAGATAGCTTATACCCTGTTATACTTGTTATCCCGGAAAGGGTATAGCTCCCGTAGGATAATTGAGGTAGAGGGGAAACCGTTGTCCAGGCGGGTAAAACCGCGGGGTGAAGCTAGTTTTAAATATGTGAAGGAATAGGGAATATGGATCAAATTTTTTTCAAGTATTTCTGATATCTTATATACTTTCTTGTGAAGATCACTTGAATGTAAGTCTAAGTATGGATAGTCCGATATGTAACATGGCGTGAATTTATCAGATCCTGAAACAGAAATAACTTACGTCACAGATAAATGACAGTACTGAGTTTTATAGTTACGAAAATAAATTGAAATTGAAGTTAAGGTTATAACCTAATGCTAGGCGAAACATACGTTAAAATATTTTAAGAAACAAACTCGACTTCTATTGTGACGGCTAGTGGAATGCAACTATAGCTTATATGGCGAAGCGACAGGACTGTTTTCTGTAGTTCAAGGTTCATGTCCCATTATACCCGTATTTGTCCCGTCTGAGCTATGACGACGATAGTAACTCCTGCTTGGGTTACTGAAGTACGTTTTGTCAGCGGTTTTGTCCTTTGCCAAAACTATTTTCAATCATTGTTCTTGATTATTTCGTGATGTCATTATATACCTAAATCACACTAGGCAATAATAAAATCAAATTTTATTTTAAACTCAAATAGTACGTTATTTATGAATATCGACGCCGATACATTTCATAATATGTGCTGTGACATCAGCGGTCCGAACGATCGTGATGCGCTTTTTCTTAAAGGTTTTAACATTTGCTTTGCAATAGACAATTTTGAGTCCTTTCAGCTTATTTTGTTGAAAGTCTTATATGTCAGTTTTTTTTTTTTTTGAGCCCGTACGTCATCTGTAAAGTACATTTAAATCAACTTTTATCACATTTACATTTTAATCAATTTGTTAAAACAACTCACATTAGGATTTGTCCTGCCCCTTCTGCCTGTAAAAACTCGCGAATCTCTGTAATCACATCGGTATTTCATACACCCTTTAAAGTTTTACGTAATTAAATGCATACTAAATGAGAAAATGGATTAGATGTAATGTCAAGACCCAAAGTATTGGATTTAAAGAGATCAAGCTAACATTTTCGCTATCGATTCTCCCTCCCATATTGTAACACAACCTATTGTTTAGTCCGCTGTCAATAAACATACATGTATCGAATATATGTTTTATTACCTTAATTTTAATTAACTCCAATATACCATTTGTGAATGTGGATAGATTCTACCAAGTTGTATGTATTGCTTTCGGGCTGTTTGGCCGTGGTCTATGTGAAACTTGTGTTCCAGACGTTTCGTCGATCACTGCGGTCGACATCTTCAGTGGTTCAGGTCCGAGCGGCGACAAGAGCGTAGAACTCTCCTCCGCGGCGTCTTCTCTGATACTGAGTCGCTTGTGTATTTATAGGGGCGCTTGTACTGGGATTAGTGGGGGACAGAGAGAGGCAGACTGAGGTGGACGCTCCTGATTGGCCGAGGCTAGAAGGGGCGTGGCCTGTCAGTTTTTTTGACAAGTTTCACATAGACCACGGCCAAACAGCCCGAAAGCAATACATACAACATGCAACGCCGGCCGTGAAAGCCTTAGAGTTTAGATTCTACCAAGTTGTTAAAACAATAATTTTCTACCTCTAGCATTCCTGGACACGGACTCCCCAACAGGTGTGTACTCCAATTTATCTTTATATGTACGTATGTCGTCGAAAATATTAAACTGATCCATATCGTAACGAGATACAGGTCAAACAAGCTTTTTCTGAATCAATAGAAAATACCAAAAAAATTGTGTAGGCAATAAATAATCTGAATAAAAAAAAACGAAGAAAATGTATGTAGGCAATAAAGAAATTAATGCTTTCAGATGTTACTATGTTGCCGGTGTGATCGATGGTTCCACCAAAGATGCGTGTCGAGCTTGCAGTACCCTCTCTATGCTGGTGATAAGTAAGCTCCCTTTAATATTGTGCACTTTCATGACTCAACTATGGTACAGGGAAGTTAATGCTATGCTCTTTGCAGTTAGCGCTGCGTTCGCTTAACTCAGAGGTCTGCAACCTACGGCTAGCTAAACACATGCGTCTCTTTCAGTGTATAGTTGCGACTCCCATCTCAAACGGTGGAGGAGCCCTTGCTTAACTCACAAGTAGCTGATATTCCGTATATTTTAAAGGGGGCATCCTTTTAAATAACATGAGGAAGTTTTAGCGATTTTTCGACCTCTCCCCTTGGTGAGATGTCGTGAGATTTTGCTGGAGATGCTCATGCAATATGCTTATACTATTTGCGCTAAAATCCAAATTCGTATAACTCCTTAAAACATCACCTCTAATATTAGACAAGTTTTTCCACTGCTGGTTAATTGTGGGTAGTTTTAGTCGGCAGCAAATAATCGACGACTTATTTTATCTAAAACTAGCCACAATGTCTATTTTATTTTATATTTATTGTTGTTATTGATATGTGATACTAATTTGGACTTTATCGTAACCATGTAAGAATGTCTTATTTTCCACAATTTTAGTTTAGTAGAACAAGAAACTCAAGACAATCACTACTTTAGAAAAATACGGTGGCTGTGGTTCGTGTCGGTGACATGACTTTTGTGTCTCCGGGACCCTGGATTCGATACCCGGCAGGGGCAAACATTTGTGCGATGTTTGTCCCGGGTCTTGGATGTTTGTGTGCTGTGATTGTGTATGTCCATGCCTCTCGCGATACAGGGAATCCTAGTGCGGGGTTATGAGTGTGATAAAAAATTGAAAAATATTTAGTCGTATAGTATTCTGCCGGTTTACGAAAGTGGAGCCGGGTTAGTAAACAGGTGTAACTGTCGCAGGCTGTACATATTCGCGTGCGGCTCGTGCAACGGCGGGCGCGAGTACCTGCGGCGGCTGGAGCTGTGCTGGCTGGAGCTGGCGCACCTGGCGCTCTACAACCTCACCGCCTACAACGCGCCCAACTACTTCGACCTGGACACCGTCATCATGCCCTACATCATGGACAACTGGCACGCGCTGCAGCTGCCCGAGAAGGTCACTACCAATCTACATTTTAAAAGGAATATCACTTTTTTATGCTGTATAGATCTAGAGTTTGACCACTATCTCACTTGATGGTCAGTGACGATGTGGTCGAAGATGTTATCATGCTAGATCTAGAATGCACACTAGCTCTCAAGGACTGCTGTCTAAACACGCTATGTTTTTGGTGACAGTTTTTCAAACTTGAAGGTGGCCAGGCGGGTATTCGAAAGTACCCTACCACCGTGCTGGGAATTTGATAACGGTGTTACCTTCACCGGAAGCTCAAGCTGTTGTTGGGGATCGAACCAGTGTCGCGTTAGTTTGACAGGCGACGCTCCCCCCGCTGAGCTATCATCGCTTCAATATTGTACAGATGTGGCGAACGCCAGTGAACGAGCGGCGGGAGAAGATCTTGACAGCGCTGACGTCATCCCGCAAGCGGTTCAAATGCGGCCGCGAGATGAAGAAACGAGCCACGATATGGGGTCTGCGCCTGCGCCGCCCGCCTCCTCCACCCATGCAATTGTCTGCTTTAGAACAGGTTATTACTCCACTAAGAGCTTCCGACCCTGTTCAAGTCCTTTGGCTATTGCAGTATGTTTTTTTTTTCTACCTCTGTCCTATTAGCCGTCACCTCATCACTCTGGTCATCAATATTACGTCACATTCTATACCTTTACTAAAATCATAAATGGAACCGGTTTCAAGAAGTGCTAATTTTATTAATTTTTTACTTGATATTCTGGTTTTGGCTTTTTTAAATAAAAGTGAAGAAAGCCACAGATATAATAAAAAAAATTCAATGTCAGTTGTGTGAGTCATAAACAGCAAATTATATTGTCTACACCACCCAAGCGAAAGTAAATTGATTAAGAATTGAAAATATTTACCAAGAGTGGGTCCCAACAGCGAAGACTAAACAACTTAAAATAGCCCCCTCATCAAGAGCCTAGCCTATGGACCTAAGGAGCCTAGAGCCTATCTAGTCAACCAGGCATCTACCTTTACTGACATTTTTTACTGTACCGTTAAATTTATGGAAGCTGTGCAAGCATTAGAAAATAATAAAATAGGTATTGATTTTACTGCATCACATTGGTGTTTACCGACTAAGTGCGTACCTTTAAGGTATGGTATATGATAATTTTCTATGTACAGTAGTCTCACTAGAACGGCACTGTTAAAAACTAGTGGGTGCCGGATTATTGGTTTGTATAGAAAATCATATTATTATATTTTAAGAAGATAAGTCCTATGTTGCATGTTATGTACGTAATGCATGTCAAGCAAATGTGCTTGACATGCATTACCCTACTCTATTTTCAACTTGGAAATATCAGATAAACACGCTATTGTGATAATTTTATGAGACTATACTGATGCTGGTTCGCGAGCGCGGTACGAGAGTAGGAAGGGGTGAGAGTGCCGTTTTAGTGACATTACTGTAATAAATAAAAAACAGTATCTAGTTTGGCTTACAATTAAATTCCGGCTTCAACGGAAGACCAGCACTGGCTTTCCAACCAGTAATATGCAAAGTGGGGGGCGATTTGCCAAATCATATATTATAAAATATTATGTAGGTAAGAGTATGTATCTATTAAGTAGATAAATTGAAAGCGAATAGATAGGCCGAAGAAGGTATGGATGGACTGTGTGAAGAATGATATTCTTATGAAATGTGTGCGCATTGAGACTACAATACAATACAAATCAAAACACTTTATTGTACACACAGGGAAAAACAATACAAAAATACATCTTAAATCTAACAATACAGTACAAAGGGCGGACTTATCGCTGAAAGCGATCTCTTCCAGTCAACCTTAGTAAGGAGTCAAACAAAGTGATAAAAGGATGGGTGTATGTTAATATTAATGGAATACATTCAAATAATATATATATCGATATATATATAATATAACATGATATACATACATGTATACAATAAAAACAAAATACATATAGATATCTACATAACCTTAAATAAAAACATACATAAGTATAAACATTTAACTATGTCCAATAATCAACAGTAACTATTATTCTGTTAAATGAACCAAATCACTGCGTCAGATAAAACTCTTTCACTTTGCCTTTAAGTGCAGATACTGACTGAGCCTTCCTAATTGCAACTGGAAGTGCATTAGAGAGAAGACTACTAATGATAGAAGAGAATGGAAGAGGAAAACATGTTGTGCCGACCCCACCTAGTGTGGGATAAGGACAAGAAGAAGATTAATATTTTATAATAATCGCAAACCATGATTTATTGTTTCTTTCTAATTATTTATATGCATTGTCAGGTGAAGAAAAGCGAGCCATTGACGGACGAGCTAGTGCACGAATACGCGCCGCGACTGCGATTTCTGCCGCGACCTCCTTCTCCACATCACTCCTCCACCATAGATGATAGGTAAACAACAGTCTATGAGTTTAATTACTAGTTTTATGAGAAATTTTCATATTACTTTATTTCATTCAACACAGTATAACAAGGTAAACAGACAACCTGACTAAGATCTTAGGTAAGGCCTGGATTCGGGCCGCTACCAAACGTTCCTTGTGGAAATCAAAGGGGGAGGCATTTGTCCAGCTGTGGAGTTCTAATGTCTGAGGTGATGCAATACAGTTTTTGACATACGGTATTGTTTCCTTCACTCATGCCTGAACTTTGATGTTTGAATTATACACTTATGCCAATAAAAAACAAACAAACGCATTCAGTCACGCCTCTGCACTAGGATACCCTGTGTCGCGAAATGCATGGACACTTATAATCACAATAAACAAATATCAAAGAACTACAAGCAAATATCTATGCACATCAGACATGTTTGCTCCAGCCAGGGTTCAAACCGCGATCACTGTTCATAAATCATTTAGATATTGATTTATATTGTTTTACAGTGTATTTATATTGATATCGTGCTACACCTTAGACCGCGTCGTCACTTAACATCGAGTGAGACAGCGGTCAAACGTAAGCTCCATAACCTTAAAAAAATCTTAGTTCTCCCTTTGTTGGAGTGTCATGGATCTCTTACTTGTAACCTAAAGAGCTACAAACATAAATTAATAGCTTCAGTATCTTCTATGATATGTTTGCTTGAAGGCTCGTAAATCCCATTGGCTTAAGGGTCCTTTGTGTTAGTAGCGATCCAAAATCATTCACGGCCTCAAGACAACTCTTCATTATGTGTTTCTTACTATATACTTCAAGCATTTGACCATTATCTGACTTGATGTTGAGAAACGATGTTGGCGAAGAGGTGATTTCGCTGGACCTTGAATGTTTTACTGGCTCTCAAGGATTGCACTATGTGTTTGGTGTCAATTTTTCATACGTGAGTTACCACACCCTCAAGTTTGAAAAGCTGTCACCAATCAGGTACTTGAAAATACCCTACCACCTTGCCGTCTATTTGTGGGGATCGAACCAGCGTCCAGTTCAGTTTAACAGCCGACGCATCTCTAGGCTAGCTTATTTCAAATTTCATGCAAATCCATTCAGCCATTTCATTGTAAAGGAGTAACAAACATACAAATGACATACTAACTTTCGCCTGTACCATTATAGTGCGATAAGATTATAGTCAATAATATAACACTAACAGTTAATTTCATAGCTTGTGGCCTGTAAGTCCAAAACTATGATATTAGCTGAAGTCAGGATAAAATATAATTGGCAAGTGGTAGTGCCAGAATGCATTGAATTCAAAACTGAGTAGTCTAAAAGAAATTGTCTGCAGGCTATGGGCTGGAAAGCATAGGGTATGAGATCCACCATTAAAATGGTCAGATCAACTGATAAAAATGGCAAGAGGAAGATGAAGCCAGGCCGATGCTAATTGACCTTGTAGAAATCAATGAGACATAATTACGTTCACCAGTGGATGTTCTATACCTAAAGTGATGATGCTCAGCAAAATACATTCTTATCGACCATATTACTAATTATAACCTATTTGTTTCAGCTCGCAACCTTCTAGCAGTAACATTGAACAAAGTTCCTATAGAAACCCTAATCAAAGGATGATTGTTCCAGTAGACGGTCACTGGCTTAACCTCATGATGGGCAAACGGTTTCACGAGAATCTCAATTCTAACTCTGAGAATGATTCAACTAGTTCTTACGAGTCTTTGAAACCTACAGAGGCCGACGAACAGCCGCAGCCAGATATCACATCTAGCGATAGAAAATCTGATACCAAAGCAGATGACTTAGAAACAATTAAAGAAATAAGTAAACCCACTCACGAAGCGAAAGCGACTTATGAAATCCCTCCTGTGCCATCCTTAGTTCCATGTACTATTAAATTAGATAAAATAGCCAAAGACAATGTAGTTGATACTAATACAAGTATGTGCGACGTAACAAGTATCAATATAAGTAGCCACAACTCGAGAATAGCTACAATGAACTTAGAAGTATCAAAATTATCGACTAAGAACATTGTTGAACATTCCAAAATAATGTCATTGCAACATATGGATAGTTTACCGTCTTTTAGTAGCAGCTTCAACCATGACATTGAATCCTCTGGAGATGAAACATCAAGCAGAGGGACACTAGACGCTATAATACCACCATTAAAAGACTTTCAAGGGAAAAATAATCCTTTTCTCATGCAGAACACATATCCATTGAAAAAAAATAGTGTGCATAGACAGAATGGCAAGGTAAACCTTTTTAACACGAGATTATCATTACCTATGCAATTGAATCCCATGAACCCCCTCATGGGACCTTCAGTGAGGCTATTGAAAAAGCCAACTAAGAGACTTAGCGAGAAAGATATCATAATTGGACCAAATGGTGAGGTGAAGCGACGGATGTATAGGAGGCCGCGAAAGTATTTACAGTTACAGGTACGTGAACAAACTTATTTTGAAGAGTTTATGGTTCATTGCATTAACGTCATTTTAAGAGGAACTTACATTAAAATGTTGGAAGGGAATATATATTCGGACTTTTGATAAAGTGCTATACTATAGCTTAGCTGGCAAAGCGGCAGGACGGTATTCTATAACCGTGGGTTTAAGCCCCCAACTAGCCAATATTTTCATTCAAAATTTAAAGTTTATTTTAGTTTATGTATTAGTCTTCCAAATATTGCAGTAAGTGTAAGTACTATATTCATAAAATCTGGATAAAACAAAGTTCAAAGCATGTGCTTTATCAGTAAATATGTCCCAAGCAACTGTACCGAGGCCTTTTACAGCTGCTTATTTACTTGTTGAAATTGGCTTTGATTTGTTATAATAATAATAGTTTAAACAACTTGTAAACAAATCTTTGTAGTTAGAACTATAAAATAGGTGAACCCGAGAATCCTGGTGAGAAAAATGGGACAAACTATTTATATTGTTAACTAAAGGAAGGAAATATACTTAAATTATTGTCATCCATCCTTGTTAACCGACGTTATGAAGGAGTAACAATAACGCTTAAAGATTCTGTTTCATACATACAAGTGAAGCTAATATAAGAGAGTTGAAAATAGTTTTCAGACTCATGTCCTCATCGATCCCATACTTGGAAATAAAATTATTCATGGTCTCAGAATGTCTCAAAAATTACAGTCCCAGTTCAATTCATTTGTTCATTTATTATTTTTGCCAAGATAACACTAAAAGTAGATAGATGAGCCTTTAGATACCACTTCGTATTCGCAGGTCATGGCAGCACTCTGCTTCTTTCAGTAATTCAACTGTTGACAGTGTGGCTTTCTTGATGTGGTTACCAATAAGTAAAGTGATAATAAGGTTTTATCACTATTCAGTATTGTTTCTTTTTTCCAGTTAAACAAATCGTGTCCACTGCCAGAAGAGAGCAACAAAAGTGTTCAAACTCCGCCCGAAGGCGAGCCGGCGCCGCCGAGCGGGCACACCAATAACGTGAAGTTTCACGGCAGAAGACTGAGACAGAGGCAGGAGAAGAACTACTACGAGAATGCTCGACGGAACATAACGAACAACGCTACTAGTATCAACAGTGTTAAAAGTCTGCAACTTAGCCCACATAAAGGAAATAGTAGTGGCGTAAAAGTGAATGCGGAACAGTTGTCGGCGCTAAAGTCCAGTGTTCAGTCATATTTTCGGGAGACGCAGACTTTCCATGTGCTGGCGCGCCGTCTCGTCCCGCAGTCTCACCCCGCATACCTCATCGAGTGGGACTCCACCTCTTCATAAAGCCTGACTGACTGTTGATGGAACGCACACTGCTGAGGGGCACTTCCAAGCTACCTCTTACATTAGTAGACTTAGCACGAACTCTTGAGAAAAAACATTATTATTTAAGCAATTGACTAGTGCATCCAACACCTGAATACGAGCTAAAGCAAACCTTGTATGAATGAAAACTGATCAGTTTTGTTTTGGGTGTTTTTTTAACAACTAAAATCGTCTAATGCCACCAAGGCCCCTCAATTATTATTGTTTACTATTTTTATAGAAATAATGTCGATGGATTCAAAATGATAATTTATTCTTGACTCATCTATATAGCTAGAATTGGTCTCCAGTTCAGCAATCAAAGTAATAATCTAGGATATTTCTATGCAATTTAATGTCCGAGTTTGCTCAGTATATTCCGCAGCATTGTGTGCTTCGTTTGGCAGGTCAACACTATGTGTCGAAACAAGAATTTATTTAATTTGTATACATATTATGTAGTTAATAATATATAAGTTCTTGTCTGTAGTTTTGTTGTACAGTAAGACCGAGGAATGTGATATATTATTATTCCATTTGGACTCTTGTTTTATTTATTTGAACAGAAATACCCACTTTGTATTTTTATAGCGATTATAAGGAGTAGTCAAGAATGTGGAGAGAATATACATACATATGTCCGCCCCTCTGCCTGCCGCCTTCGTTCCCGTAGGGGTAGGCAGAGACCACAGCCTTCCAATTGCTACGATTACGACACACTTCTTTCCCTTTACGCGCATCAGATCTTCCTCAATCTGATTTTGGAACATTCGCCTAAGCCTTTCTCTTCCAACACTACACTATTCACTTCACCCATGTATACCTGCTTAGTTAATGTTTTGTTCATATGTATTTGTGCGTAATCACCAAAACGCAGGCCACCACCAAATAGCGAGGGAAACTATAAGCTAAGCGCACGAAAAAATCTTCCTTTTATTACAATTTTGTTTAAAATAACATAAATCTAGTTTATTGTTATAAATTAATCTGCACAGTTTTCTATCAATTTTTTCATTCTGTCAACACCTTTACATTTTTGATCTCGAATTAAGATCCAGACTAGTATGAAATAATTATTCAAAACACGTTCATTTGGAAATCCAAAAATAATGGGTAAACCATTATGTGCTGGTATCGCCAACAATAAATGACCGTACCTACTGAACATAGACGGCGATTTAATTTATTATTATAAAAGATGGTCCCTTAGTCGCCTTGGCAAAATTTTGAAATATTTATTAACTAAAACTATACTATTAATGTACGTTTAGAGCTGTAAGTAAATGAAAAAATATGTAGCCTTTGTATTCATCGTTAGGTAGGTACGTAGATCGTTTGTTGGTACGTACTAACGAACTAGGTAGGTACTTAAAATTCTATAGAACTGCTTTTTTCCAAATTTCTTAAAAACTATTTTGACAGCGCCGCTCCGGAATAGTTTTCATTACGAGTGCGGAAAGCCTGTCATTGCATAGTTCCGACAAATGTCTACCCGAGCCGAGGCGCAGCCGAAGGTGAGGGTTGACAGTCGGAACAAGTTGCAATGACGGTTCCGCACGTGTACTGAACAATTATTTTTAATACAGTTGCGAAAAAATGAAGCAATTTAATAAAAACAATACTTTTTTCTTTTCTCTCCACGCAATTAATTCGTCGTATGTAGCGACTTTTTGACTTTTCCGGTAAAATGTTCTCCGAAGCATTTTGTGCAATTATTCTGAGTTCCGGTGGTGTTAATTCAAATAAAATATCGTCGAAATTACTCATTTTGTGCAACAAACAACTAAACTCGCAAAGAACATTTTTGAAAATGGCGCCAACCGTAAAATAATATATGCAGATTTTTTTGTTTTCTTCACCCATTCTGAGTAGGCAAAAGGAACTATGCCCATACAGCCAAGTATTTAGTAGAATTTTTTCATACGTCCCTGCAATACGTCAGTTTTTGAGCAACTGTATTAAAAGATAATGTTAGATGCATTACGATACGTTGCCAATCAATTCAAGACTGTTAACTCACCTTTTGAAGAATCCCATATTGTAGCATAGCCCCTCGAAAACACCGAGAAAGGAAGCTCGTTCCACATTTTATATTTGATATTGATTTTTTCATAATGTATTAAGATACATAACCATCATGCTGGTGCCATCTATCAAATTCGTGTCGCAAACAACCATATTCGTGGAAGTCTTTCTGTAGGGCAGGGGTCGTCAATTAGATCCAGTGTAAGTACTTAACTTATTCGTCTTAACATGGTATAATTATTGTAAGAAGCACATCTCAATAAATTTCTCAAGATTTTTCGAAAGTTTGATTTGAGTCAGCCACTAGATATTGATGCCAAATTCAGCTGATGCTGCTGCTTTTCAGACTTCGAAAAAGGAAAACGGTCTCAATTCAACTGTTTTTTGTTATGCCTACTACCTCGGAATTTTATTCTGGGTGAACCGTTTTTAATGATTCTTTTTATTTGAAAGCTGGTGATCCTAATGTGGTCATTAAATAATTGTATCAAGATCTGGCCAGTACTCGTTGAGTTATCATTAATAATGCGTGTTGACTTCGACTACCGCGTTGATGTTATTTATTCAACAATATGTTGGAAATGCTTCACGAATGAGTAGTGGAAGGAACTTCGTAGTTTGTTTTAACCACATAATCTTTCTATATTATATAGTCCGTGAGCCCGCTTCAAAATTGCCTACGTCGTATAACGTCATGATAAAATGCATGGCTCACGGTCGGGAATGTTGTGCTGAGCTAGGATTAGGACAGAAAATTATAGTACCTAAAATTAGCCGGAAGTCTGAGAAAATTCTTTGTTTTCGGTTAAAAACACTTTTTAAGGACTTACATATATGGCCTGGCAAACTTACTTATTCTTAAAGGCACAATTATTTCAAAACGTTTATAATCACTCATCAAGATGTCACATAACGTAGAAAAAGGTATACAGTGACCATCGGCAGTCGGCATAGCCTGTCAAGTACTTGCGGCCATTTCAGAACTGACAGACTTATGTTCACTCGGTCTACAGGGCTAAATGATGCCACGTATGATATGTCTTATTGATTTTAAATGACGTAAATGTAATCTCAACATTTTGAACGGAAGTGAAGGATTTTCTCAGACTTCCGTCCTATTTTAGGTGCTATAATTTTCTGATCCTCTCTCAGCACAACTTTCCTGACCGAGAGCCATGCATTTTATCGTGATGTCATGTGACGTAGGCATTTTTGGAGCGGGCTCACGGACTATTAACTCTCAAGACAAGCAATAACACACCCTGTACTCAAAACAACAAGATAATCAAGTATTTGTAACTAAACACAATAAATATTAAACAAATATGTACATTTAATAAACAACACAGTAAAATGTGGAATGTCAATATATTTTACTTCATATCTACACTTGATTTAGAGTTTTGAGTAAATGACTGAAAATAAAAATCTTATCAATATACAAAGTTTTTCTTTATCATATGATAACTATGGTTATTTTACCTATTTAAAATTTTCATCATACCGTAATCCTTAAGAGTATGCAGAATTAGGTTAATTGAAATAAAATAAAAAATTACTACATAGTTCTTCACTGGAGCTATCTACAAACATAAAAAGACAATATTTCGATATAAAATAAATATATTTTAAATCAAATGTATGACATTTGATTTCTGCAATTTCAAATGACAGGCTGATAAAAAATCTACTAACATTCAGTAACATTTGTCTAAAATTGAATACAAATACTCCATGCACTAATAAATACAAAGCCACGGCCTCGCCCATTGCACGTCACCTCCATTCATATAGCATACAACAATTAATTGTCAATCTAATCTCAAATGAAACCTTAATCATTTGCCGATGCAATGGAAAAATACATAAAACACAAAATAGATTAATTATTCATCAATTAATACATAAACCATTTTTTGATTATTTTGTCCAGTTCAATGTCTACCATACTAAACTAATTAGTACATACTATAAAACAATTACGGAAGGCCGAGACACCTTAATAACGTAATAATATGTATAAATATAGACTTACATTTGTAAAGAGAGTTGTTTACAATAAAAACTTACATACAAACTTATAATACAGTTATAATTAAAATGCAACCCTCTATAGAAGTCCACAATAAGCAACCACGAAACAATATTAGATGGTACAACAGTTTAATTTAAAAGATGTAATATCTATTCACAGCACTTATCTATGTTAGTCAACGATTTCACGCACAAAACAATCACTAAACCACTTCACTACGTGTCACAGTATCGTCCGCACACCGATTGCATTGACGTTCAAATAGTATTTTTACAGGTACCTACTTACTGATAACACAAGCCTTGAACATTACAGCGATTCTTCGAACGCCGCCATCAGATCGCTTTGCATATTCATGTCTATTTGACCAGCCATCTGAAACAGACACATACAATGAAATCGGCTGATGGTGGTTTTTTATGAGATAAGGTGACGGAACAAGCTAAAGGCCCACAGGATGTTAAGTGGTAACTTCTACCTAATAGATTTTTTTTTTATATCCCACTCAGACCCCCGCACTAGAATTCCCTGTCGCGGGAGGCATGGCCACACACAAACAACTAAGACCCGGGACAAACATGTACACTCATCGCACAAATGTTTGCCCCTGCCGGGATCCGAACGCAGGGTCCCGAAGACACAGAAGTCGTGTCACTGATACTGACCACTGCGCCCGTCAAAATTGACAAGTCCATATTTTACAAGCGAACTCTCACATAGAGTGCGACTACTACTCTTAAAGTAGATAGTGGTGAAAATATACAAAGAAGCCCGCTAGTAAGAAGACACGAGCGAAGCGATCAGTTGTTTTCGCCAAGATAAAATAACTACCTACATACAGCCGACGCTGAACAATGATGGTTTAACAACTATTGGTTAATGCGCGCGCAGGGCAAGTCAGTAGCAGTATGGTCGAGGTGTGGATACTTGCAGGGTTTAAACATTATACAATTACATCACTACAGTATTTACGTACGAGTTTCCACTTTACAAAATCTGAAATTACTGAAAGGGTCTATAGGGACTAGTATTTATAGAATATAGTACAGATTGTACAAAGCTGCATAGATTAAAATTCATTTAGTAGTTTCACAGTCACTTAGTAGCCTATATAAAGTATAGAGATGAAGACATACAGCTTCCCGCCTGCGGCGCTCCTGCTCCCGCTGGCGCAGGCGCTCGCGCTCCGAGGCGGCGGGCTTGTCGGGCGCGGCGGCGGCGGCGGCAGCGGCCGCGGCGGCGGGCGGCGACGCGCGCGCCACGGGGGACACGTTCGGGGAGGACACCTCTGCACCCTCCGCCTTGCGCACGCCTTGCGCCACTCTGCGTACACAATACCATTACATGCAATGATATTATATGTTTATATGAGGTAGATGTCGCACAAGCGCGTGGAAACTGAGGCGGCAAAATGTGTTCCGAAAATGCAAAAACTATTAAACAAAGGTAAAAAAGGATCAAGGAGTTACGTACCACTCGTAAGTACATAAAAATACCTAATAATTTACATTTTATTTCGAAATTACAGCAAATTATCGGTAAATTCTCAAATATTTTAAATGATGCTAAAAAGGGATAGAGAATATTGACGACGACCGCAGCGCGATAGGGACAGACAGTGTGCGGCGGGCGTGAGTCATAGAGTAGTCGATCAGAAGTATTCGAAGCGATTTCGTAGGCATAAGTTTACCTACAAATTCTAATAGATTAGCACCGTAAACTTCTTTTGGTTTCAGTAATCGTTTAGGGTTCCGCACCCAAAGGGTAAAACGGGACCCTATTACTAAGACTCCATTGTTCGTCCGTCTGTCCGTTCGTCTGTCACCAGGCTATGTTTCATGAACCCTGATAGTTACACAGTTGAAATTTTTACAGATGTATTTCTGTTGCCGCTATAATAACTAATACTAAAAAACAGAATAAAATATATATTAAAGGGGGCTCCCATACAACAAACGTGAATTTTTTTGCTCGTTTCTTTATCAGTCCAACGTCTTTGATATTTTATTCGAACATTCCATGAATCAAACTCTTCACTTAATCATAGACTGCAACTTATTCGTGCAATCATACAAAAGTGTTTGAATGTGCGCCTACATCACGAGAATAAGAATAAACCCCTGCTTAAAAGTTTATCTGCAACAAATAAATAAATTAAACTTATTCGAGAGCAAATAATAACCTATTTGATAACCCATTGGTATTATTTTCGTTTTTATTAATTAATCACTGATGACTATGTAAATATTGACTAACGTATTAGTGAAATTCACCGATGTATCTTTTCTACCTCAAAATTATAACTTAATAAATAAACAAACAAATTGTTTCATTCGATGTCCCTTCTGTAACAATATTTCTCCTAATCTATGTAGTGCTCGCTTATTGCAAGCGCAAGTCTAAACAGATAGCTATCCTTTTCTTTATTATTTGTACCGTATTATCTGTCGCATTTATTGTTGGAACCTATGGATACGTCAGAGGTAAGTATGTATATATCGTAAAGGAACTAAATCTGAGCACCGCGCAGTATGAATGTCACCTTTAGTAAAACATCATTGATTACATGCTACAGGTACATTCGTCCTGTAGAATATAGTAGTCTGTAGAGTAGCTAATCTGTGAGCCTATCGCCTGGTTAGCTTGAGTATTTCGAAATTAGTAATCAATTTCGTTTTACTTTGCTCAAAATATGGAATACCTAAAATATCACTTGATTTACGAATACGAGTTCCACTCAAAAAGGCTGTCAACGCTGAAGCGTGATGCAAACCGTAAGGTAACGTAAAACAAGATACGGTGCGGTAGTTAGTTCCAACGTTTTCGTTCAGGGTTTTTTTACCTAAAAGCGGTCGTTGAAAATGAAAAGTTTAAAGTGATCGTGGAATAGAATCCATCGCACGGTGGTTAGAAATTAGCGGCAGATGTGGATGATAAACCAATTATATTTCATATGAATCAAATTGGTAACGTGAAAATTGTACCAGTTGAAATTTTTTTTTATTTTTTTATATGGTACAACATTCACACAAGGTCTTCAGGTCCCAAACTAGGCAGAGCCTGTACTATGGTAACCTGATGACTGATATATATACTTAAATACATGCTTATATATATACTTTTTTTTATACATGTACACACCCAGACACAGGTCAAACAGACATGTTCATACACACAAATGTTTGACCTGTCCGGGAATCGAACCCGGGACCAGCGGCTCAGAAGGCAGAGTGCTACCAACTGCGCCAACCGGCCAGTCAACGTCATTTCATGTGGCCAGTACCACATGAAATGAGAGCAGTATACCAACAAAGACGCGTCGAATGCTGCGTTGCATTGAATTACTCATCGTTACGGCGGAAAATAGAATTTCACCCACGAGACCCACTGAAATCCTGCTCCAAACAAAAGTTCCCTCAGAAAAAGGTATTGGTGAATGTCAGTGGACGAGTGATTTGTCGTCCACTACAGACAGCTTTCTAAGATCTAGCCAAACAACGCTATTAGTATTGTAAACTCTAAGGCTTTCACGGCCGGCGTTGCATGTTGTATGTATTGCTTCCGGGCTGTTTGACCGTGGTCTATGTGAAACTTGTGTTCCAGACGTTTCGTCGATCACTGCGGTCGACATCTTCAGTGGTTCAGGTCCGGGCGGCGACAAGAGCGTAGAACTCTTCTTCGCGGCGTCTTCTCTTTAGTATTATATAACGTAATACTTTCGTTAATAACAAAAAAATATAATAATCACAAATTACCTCATTTTCTCCTCGTCCGGATGTCGCCTCTCGGTGACCCCTTGTCGCTGTCTTTCTCTCTCAGCTTGCTCTTTTTTCCTAAGCTCTTGTTGTTCTAGGATCGCCCTTTGTCTGTCGATCTTTTCCTTTGCCTGCTTTTTAAATGCCTGTCGGAAAATGACACGAAGTTATATTATAATAATATACGCAAATATATAATACATTATCTGGATACGGAAGAATTGGCGTATAAGTTTTAATGGTACTCACTTGAAAACTGTCCATCGCAACAGGTTTTTGCTTGACTTGGTTACTAGGTACCATGGCGGGGATGCTGGGACTCGGACTTCCAGCCTGGGCTAGGGAAGACCATGAACTTGCATTTTTCAAATTATTCTGTTCTTGTTTCAGCCTAAAAGCTTGCGCGAAGCCGGAATTTTTTGCGTCTTCCATCTTTTTTTCCATTTCGTATTTAGCTCTATCCGACATAATATTGGGAGGTACATTCGAAACCCCCATGAGATCTTCAATAGGTTTCGGCGTGAGTAAGGGTTTTGTATCTTCTTTTTTGATGGCAGGCGTCAACAAGACAGGACCCCCCGGCATATTGTGATGTGACTGCGCTATTACCGTGTGCGGGGCCGGAGGAACAGGGTCAAATATAGAGGATACGGGGGTCACCCCTGTCATGTTAGGTACATTCGGGATCATATCGGGTCGGATCATTTCGCGCTCGTGAGGCATCTTCTCCGCGAAGCCGTTATGTGGCGGGAGATACATTTCTGTTTTGATCTGATCGGGAAGGCGCGCCACCTCGGCCAAGCCGCCGAGCTGAGCCATCAGGTTCTGATGCGCCGCATCTGGCATTATCGTCTTAGGTAGCGAGAAATCCTCCTCGAGGCGCATGGAAGACTCAGAGACGGCGACGCTCACGTCCATAGGCACGTCGGCTTTAAGGCTCCTCTCGAGACTGGCCAGGTTGCGCTCGATAGGATCTACGTAGTGGGATGTATCAACCTTGTCGAGGCCATTTCGCGGCTCAGCCTTAATCGGTATCGGCTTCTGGTCCTCAAGGTCGGGCACCATCGGCGTCGCGGACGAATCGGCAACGTTGTGACTCGAATGGGTGCTGACGGGAACGGGAACGGGAGTAGGGGCGGGGGCGGGGGTGGGAGCAGCGAGGACTGCGGGAACGGGCGCAGGCGCAGGGGCGGGTGGTGGAGGTTGCTTTGTTTCTGGGTGCGGAGGTGGAGCGAGTTCGGCGGGCGGCGCGATCGGCGCCGGCGGCTTCACTTCCAGCGTCGCGGGTGGGTCGGACGGTGTCGTCGTCACTGTTGCCGCCGGCGTTACTATTGTCGTCGGCGGTACTAAAGGCTTTTGCTGAAATACAATACAATCGAAAATAAAGTCTACAATCTAAAATCATTTATTCCTTTCATGAAAGCTTCACAAAATTCATAGAAAATTTCGTCTCATGCATGACATAGATAATAAAAACATATAGTACTTACGGTTATTTGAGGGGTTGGATGCATTTTCTTGGCTTTCTTTTTTGGAATTTTGCCAGTACCAGTTCCTGAAAACAAGTGAATATTGCAAGGGGTATTATGGAGCCCCGTATAACTATATCCGCCTGCTCATTATTTCTGCTAAGTGTGGTTGTAATCACCGGTGCCGATAAGTATTATTTCTAAATGGACTATCTATTTTATATATCTCAAGTGCAATGAGATGTTTAAATTTGTCTTCTTAGGTATTCAGTCTATTGAATCAGATCTCAGGGTATCTAAATGAAATACAATATAAATTACTTAAAAGATTTACTTAGATTGTTATATACTGAAATATATACATTGCTCATTTTCACTCGCTTATATCTAGTCAATTTAAGTCATGAGTTGATTAAATCATCTTAAAACGTAACACACAGTGTTTTCATAAACACATTCAGCTCTCTACATCAACTGTGCAACTGTACGTTGCTTTGATATTTTGTTATCTATTTACTAATTGCACCACGTTAATTTAATACCAAGTAGTCGAGAGCGATTGGTTAATGCTTGGAGCTCAGAGCAGTAGGTATCTTTACTTTGACAATAAATATTAGTATGATTTTTTACATAGAGTCCAACATAAAGGGGTAAACAATTCGGACGGACTAGCAAATAAACGTGCGCGTTACCTAATACCTACGGATCTGGCTACCACTGCATCGTGAACAAACTGATCATACTGAAAAATAACATTGACAATATCGATTTAACTAACGCCATTTTTAATAGGTATTATTATATTATAAAGATTACATTCCAAATTTGTTCTTTTCCGAAGAGGAAATATTTTAAAATATATATATATATATAAGCTAATCTATACAATAATAGTCGTCATAAGAACTCTTATGTAATTCGCACATTGTACTTGACAGTATATATTCATAATTTTGCTCAGCTAATGTCTACTAAAAGCTACATTACACAAAATTGTATGTATGCGCCTCTAAAAATTATCTAAAAGAATACATAACCATATAAAACGTCTCAAACAAGACCATACATTAAATATCATGGTTGAATTTCCTTAAAGTAAAACGGTCAACATTTTACAAAACAGTTTCTCATCACTTTTTGTGATATCAAATCAAGTTATGTACATTATGCAACACCTTATTGAAAAAGCTAAAATCTGGTTACATATTCGATA
Organism: Apeira syringaria; assembly: GCA_934044485.1. Taxonomy (NCBI): domain Eukaryota; kingdom Metazoa; phylum Arthropoda; class Insecta; order Lepidoptera; family Geometridae; genus Apeira; species Apeira syringaria. The sequence goes on from OW203662.1 coordinate 3,702,518, forward strand.
TTTGAATTAAAATTACACATTGTTCACGTACCTAGGCCTCGAAATCTAAAATCCTAACAAATAAAACAGTTCGCATGTACTTAAAATACTGTGTGCTACTTAAAGTTCATATTAATCTTTAAGTAATTTTAAACCGCTCGAGAAGTAACTTACATGCTTTGTATGGGTACATTACTTTTGTACAATAAATAAAACAGATAAACTATGTGCCTTACATATCTTAATAAATAAAAGAATAAAAAATAATCACAATATAAAATTCAGCTAATTACATATAAAAAAGTATATCTCGTCTAAGGATTTATAAAATATCGCCTAATTTATTACTTTGCGATGATATTGGAATAAGACAGCAGTTAAAAGAACAGAGAAATCGGCATCTCTCCATGAGTTTGAATGATGCCCTAACGTTTCACTTCTGTATGTCATAGGTATCTATTTCAAGTAATATCAATGAACAAGCTGTACATTTTATAGTGAATAGTTTTATATTGTATATAAATGTATATACACATATACGTAATATATCGCAATATAGTTAAAGTATTTAAATAACAGTTTTATAAATTGATCTAGTGCAAGCGCGGACGCGGCCGAGAGCGCGTGGTCTCTATGAAAAAGTGACTCAGAACGTCACAAAACCGGTCCGGGTACCCCCCCCCCCCCCCCCCCCCCCCCCCCCCCCCCACTCGACAAATATATGTAAGTTAAACCGTAGTTGAAGCTACATAACAGTTCCATAACAATAATACTCATTGTGTTAGTGCCAATTAGGCAAAAAAAAATAGGAACCATATCCATACCTCAAACCGGCCTAGTTACGTAATCGTGTTCTGGGTCATAAGTCACGATTAATGAGAATGTGGTAAAATGTTATTTTGAACATGTTTAAGTTCAATAGTATGCATGGTTTAAAAATACAATATTTACGAATAAAACTGCCGACAAATCGTTCCTGCTGGTTTCATGCACGAGACCAATAACAATGTTCTATAGGGTAGACATACAAAGTTTAGACACGTGACATCATCAAGAGCATACTAATTAAAAATAGAAAAATAAAAAATAAACCGCACTTGGCACCTATTATTGAATTGCTCCTATGACTTTCGCATTCGAAAGAGAAGTCACAGTCGAGATAAACTTATGGGATTCAAATAATCCGTTCTTAAACTACGTCGAAGGCGAGAATCATAGCAGTAATTTAGAAATAGGGTACCGTGACCTTATCATAGCTGTCATCACCGTAACATAATATTCAATAGCTTTAATGTTTACATGAGCTAACTTACTATAGAATAACAAGATTATCAAACTCTGCAATAATTTAATTATAACTTTGCAAACAATTTGTGAAGGAAGGAGGCCAGCTTTTGGGTATTTTCGAACGTAACATACCGCAAGTAATTTTGATAACACGTCACATTAGAGTTGAGAGCAAGCATCGATATGTATCAATTAAGCATCAAACCAATAAAACATACCTTTTCAAAGAAAATTAATAAAAAACATGTCACAAAATACATCGTCGTTGTGAAATGAGAGAGCAGTCCAACAAGGGATGAATTTTGCTTGCTTATGTGGTGTCCGTCCTTACACAATTGTTTGCAACGGTGTCTATATCTCAGGGCACTGAGGCCGCGGCAGGGGGGGGGACGCGCCGCTCCACACGCCTTGCCGCTGGAAGCTCGACACTACCACTCGCTAGCCTCGTCTCGTGCTTATTCATATCGCGAGTTACCATATCCTATATCGGATGACGGTTCATCAGTATTGCACACTCGTAAGCGATTAGTACCGTGAGATCTGACTATCCAATAAGAATTCAAAACGACTGAAACTTTACGGATGCAAAACGAAGCAATATTGCACTTGACATGTTAAAATATTAGATAACGTGAAAAGGTATATCCTATTGGTTCATGAAAGCAAACCAAATCATTGATTTTTTTCTTACCGGCACCAGTGACGAATTAAACGGCGGACACCAAAGCTGGCTTCTCCTCTTCACTACCTTTGTGCCTTTACCAACATTTCTTATGATGCTCGTTTTTCTTTATATATAGGTGTATTAAAACTGAATCGTTACATAAGGTGGTTTCCCCCTACAATATCACAGAATTAAAATAAATTCAAAACTGCTCATACAACTCTCACTCTACATACATAATCAGTCATACTTTCACTCTGTGGAAATTATGCCGATGATACACATCGTGCACTAGTAAAATTCAGGAGGTTCGCATACTATCGATACCGATGATTGACCATCTTTTACATTATGTAAAGCAGTTAATTTATTCTACTTTGAGTATGGCCTTACTTCGGCCGTCACATGCAATGTGTCACGAGATTGTCCCACATGACATGACAGCGTGATACACGCCTACAATTTAGGAGCTAATTTAAAAATGCAGTCAGAATTACAATATACAGTTTAATCGCTCTTTTAAGTCAACATCCTCTCACACAAACTGATTTACAAGTAATTTTGTATAACTAAATAAGCTAATTATGGTATTGTCTACCATTATTTACATAATCGTAATAATAAATAAAAAATATCAGAATATAAAGGATACTTTCACACCCAAATGAGATAATATCCGTACCCAATTCAAACCCAGTTATTCCATCTACATTCACAAATGCAAACTCACATGACATCTGGTGCAGTCATTCTTCCACCGCCACCATTATCAGACTAGATTTTTTTATTTATATTTTTTAACCGTCGAAATTCATATTGAAAATGTAAAATGTGAAATCATTCTTTAAAAAATACTGGCAAAGGAAAGAAATAGGTTTTCCGTTAACAAATATTTATGTCAAAAACCTAACGTGAAACCTAAATCTACGTCATCGTGAGAAATTAAGGTTTTGAACATCTTACAGAGCGTAATATTATTTTTATGCCGTTTCTTGACTTGTCGGTACGACAGCGATGCAACTCTTTTGCATTAGAGACGGATCGTACCTCTAGCGCGGGAATCAAGTCAATTTTATGTTGTATCCACGAAGTTAGGTGGGTTTAGCGACCGGATATCAGTGTCGTACAGTCAAATCATAAGGGCCAAGTTTAAATGCAAGTATGTATATAACCTAATAGTATATTGATGAACTCATATACGGGCGCGGGTGTGGATGGAGTGTGTGGAAGGTCTAACCTGCTTCACTGTCGCTGGTGTCTGAGGAACTGGTGTCTGTGCTTGACGAAGAGTTGGAAGAATCTGAGGAGCTCGATGACGAAGACATGCCACCGCCCAACGTGTCCTTGCAACCCTCTGTCGACAAAATGCGCACTATTACATTATGATCATATCTCTCAACTAATAAGCTGCTGAGGGTAAAATGTTCATCTGGTATGAACAGTATCATATTTTATTACTAGCCCATATTTTTTAAACTCCATAGTTAAAGGGAGTTAAATTTGCTACGCTCTTGCAGCCTTTTCACACAAATGCAAATGTTGACAATTTTTTTAAAGTGAAGTCGGCATTCTCACAATCATTCTTACCCTTTTTCTGTTGTTGTTTCTTGCTAGTCCCTAATTGGCCAGATACATCCTGAAGTCTTTTCTCCAATTCTTGTTTCTTCTCAGCCATTTGTTCATCTTTAGATTTACCGGACACTTTGCGATCTGCATTTAAATACATTTTGTTAATTTATTTCTTATTATAAATGAATTATAAAAGCATATAAAGCTACCAACATTGTAGGAGGAGTGGGAGAAGGAGAAGCTTCATAGATAGCTTTGTAAAATAACAGCAAGTAAAAAGATAATGCAAAATAAATCCTTTAATTTGGATATATATTTTGATGAAAAGGATATAGGAGAATATTTAAATACAAATTAAAGAAAGAGGAAAATTTAGGAATATGAAAAAGGAAATGGGATAGATGCCAGCGCCACTCACAATATGGCTTACGTGTCTTTTTCCGAAGGCAGGAGGCGACGTAGTTCTCCAACTCGCGGAGGGTGGATGGCTTCAGTGTTTCGAAATCTATCTCGATCTCGTCTGGATTTGAATCTCGTAGGGAGGGCTCCCTACTCTGAATAATATGCACCACTTTCCCGAGTTTGTCACCTAGTTGAGACAAAATTAGATTAGTAAGTTTAATATAGATCAACCTTCGGTAAGGTTTTTCTGTATTAAGGTTAGTTTTGATAAAATTCAACAAGGAAAATTTATAAACACCATGATTCTCAAATATATGTAAGCGTTACAGAGCCGTTTACACACTTTTTTATTTTTTATTAATACATACTTTCAATGTCAACACATTGATGATTATTCAATTTAGGCGGTACCAATGCCATGTATGTTAATGAGTATTTAAAATTAGAAAATGGAATTATAAAAGACTTAGTTGTATTTGTGTTCTCTCAGCATAATATCCAATAATTAACAAATAATATATCAAGTAGCAAATGAAACACAACTACAAACAAGTTTAAGGCAAAAATATATGGTTATGTTCTCATAATCGTTGTATATTTTTGCTTTAAATTTCAAGTCATTGTCCTTTAAGTCTAGGGAGAGTTTTGTTTCAAAAGATAGGTAGGTGATCTCAACGTAGGTAGGCCTCACCCTCACAATATGTTATGAGTATAAACAGTCGTCTCTGGTGGATCACACCCTCCTAGATTATAGCTGTGCTTTTATCTTATTCTGGCGCATAATAATATTACATTTGACATCTTATCAAGCAGTTAGAATTTTATGTCATCTTGTTAATGTTGACAGAGCTACTTTATTTGGCACACATTTGAGTTTCTCACATGACTCCCACCGGTATGGATTGCAGTTCTGGCCCATAATCACGGTGGAACGCAGACTACAAAAAATTTTGCAACTCACCCGGTAGTTTGTTTATGTCTAGCGAGAGTTGTCGCTTCTCGTCATAGGACATTGGCTTGGCGACGTCTTCGTCGTCTGTATCGGGATGGGGCGGAGCATGGGGTGGGGGCACCGGGGCGGGCGGGGCGCCCTTCTTCTTGCCCGTCGCGGCTCGAGCGCCCCCTTTGCCACCTGCTCCCGCGGCCCCCGCCCCCGCGCCGCCACCCGTAGTGGCTGCCGCGGCTCCGCCCCGCTTGCTGCCAGTCTTCCCACGTGGCGTGTGACTCGCTGTAACAGAACGATACATCATGTTAACATATTCAATGATAAAAAAAATTGTATCATATTCGGAACTATGATGAGCCGGCGAATTAATTATATAAGGAGCAGTTTTAAATTTCTACAGGCATCTCAATTAACAAGTTAATAAATATTCAGGAAACTAAAAATATTGTTGTTATTGAATCTGTAGATAATAATATAGTAGACCTGATCAAGAGTAAGAAATTCCTCAATGCACTGGTGTAACTTGTTTTTCTGAGTCGTGTTTGGAATCAACCGTCAAGAATGTCTAGCTGAAACAGTTTCTGTCTCAGAGAAATATGACACTTGTATTGGTTGTATTTTTACAATATAACTGTGTTTATTGGTATGATTTTACTTATTTATTGGTATGGGAATGTTTCATGTACCACCAAATTTTCATTAAATTCAAAGGATTATTTACAAACTTTATCTAGATAAGGTTTGCAGCTAATCTTTTGAAGTTAATGACAATTTGGTTCTTTGTTAATGAAAATTCTAACTCTTAATATCGAGTAATTAAAAAGCTTGACACATTCACTACAAATATTTTAAGGATCAATTTCCTATAGTAAAAGATAAATATTTCTTGGTTTGAGTACTCACTGATAGTTTCGGCAATATTATTAGCTTTAGCTGTATACGCGGCTGTGGCGTTGGGTTTTGCTGGCACAGTGCTATTGGTTAATTGTTTTTTCTTTTCCTTCATCTTCTTCTTCGCTTTTTTCTTATTGTTAGATTCCTCAACGAGTTTCCTCATTTTCTCTTGCAAAGCGTGTAATTCTTTCTCTAGAACTTTGACTTTGTTATTTCTCTCTTCCTCAGAGTCATCAGACTCTGAGTCAGACTCTGATCCAGATTCGGAACTGGACGCTGAACTGCCTTTGTCTATTGTATGTGGAACTCCTACAGTGTGGACAGGCTCGTCTGGAATCTTGGCATATCTGCATAAAAGGTACAAATATTATATGTTTGTACCAATTCTTATAACACTCAAAATTCATATTAAATATGCTATGTAAATCAACATAAATCATAATTATAAGTCTCCTAATTTTAATGTTAAGTACCTGTAATTGTTATCGGATTGAAATAAACAATTTATTTATTATTATTGTTTAGTTATAATGTATGTTGTCCTTTTAAAAAAATAATTAGGTGCTGGTCGACAATCTGTTTAATCCCACTACGAAATGCGAAAGTTTATTAGTATGGATGACTCTTTCACACTCAAACGGCTGGACGGATTTGGATGAAATTTGATAAGTAAATATTTCAGGTCCCGGAATAAGACTTAGGCTACTTTCATCATCATCATCAATCATCAGCACTCGGGTGCAGCTAGAATTGTATATTTTTCTGTTTAAGTTTATTTAAAAGCTTTAGGGTCATTTTCCCATATATAAATTGGTTAGTACTCTCTATAGTCTCAACCATCATTCAACAATTTTATCTCATTGAGAGGCTATAAGCGCCCGCGTTGATTTGCACTTCTTGACAAATAACACTTATTTGAAACTATAGCTGGGTACTAAGGTACTAACTAACTTATTTGAGTGTTTCTCATTTGTCATTAAATACATGTACTGAAATTACCTCATTTCAAAAACATCCTGTAGCTTTCTCGCCATCGCAACGACGTCGTGGTCCGGCGGGTTGTACTTGTAGCAGTTGGTGAATATTAAACGAACGTCAGTTGCGAACTCGACGGCCGATTTATACGCACGAGTGTCCATCTTCTGCTTGACGGTCCCGAGATCCATCGGCTTTTTAATAATATCAAAGTAATCATGGAGGCCAAGCAATTCAGCGTCGACGGGTTTGTAAAACGGCCAGGCATAACCCTGTCAGAGAAAGATACAAAATGTGAACGCTCTATTTTCGTCAATGGCAAATGTCACATACAGGGCAATAAAGGTTGCAGCTCTCAAATGAGTTTATACTGCGATGTTGATACTGGTACTAATTCTGTTAATCAATAAAACTGACTAAATTGTGATAAACAAGATAGTTCTATGCAGAACTATATATATAAATATGAATCTCTACTTCCTTTGGCCACGGCATCACGCAGGAACAGTTGGCCCAATTTCGATTATTCTTTTTTTTGTGTTATTATAGTCAGAAGAAAGTTCTTATGAAAAAAAAAATTAAGAAAGTTGAGCAGAACATTAGAAAATTTAACCAGTGTATTAACATTTCTAATGTAACTTTTTAATTGCTATAGACAATATAAACTTTTCTAATATAAGCATAAGGCGTTTGACACAGCTGTCAGTTGTTTGACAGTCGGTTAAGACAATACGTCTATTGGGTCAGCTGTCCGTTTAATATTACATTGTTCCAACACGCGCACGCATACACTCACACACACACCCTCTTATAAGTACATACCTACTTATTCCCACCTATCTTGAGCCCTCCTACTAAATTTTAAATGTATATAAAAACAAATTTGTAAACTTTAAATCTAAACGTGTAAATACCTTAGTTATTGTGGAACTTAATATGTAACTTTCGGAGGAGGGCGTTGACATCTGCGACACAGTTATATACTTCTGCAGTTGTCCTCATTTTCTCATATGTTTGTAAACAAACCATGTTTTTGTTCCAAATAAATAAATTGAATTGAATATTAGACATAGTTTTGTTGAGTGAGATAAATTAATAATATTGTTTTTAAATAAGAGATTGTTGTTTGTGAATGTATAAAACACGGGCATTACTCACGTAATAAGTCAGAGGGTTCCGACTATAGTTTCAACCACATTAGGTGGTCTTTTTCAAGGAGAATACGGGGTGGTCGCGGTTTGCCTAGTACTGTACTGTAATGCACTGTCAGCGCCCCATATTCTCCTTGAAAAAGACCGCCGAATGTGGTTGAAACTATAGTCGTAACCCTCTGACTTATTACGTGAGTAGTTCTTTTATACATTCATAAAATGTCAAAACCACGTCAGTTTTAATAACAAGATTTTAGTATATGTGAATAAAAGAATTAGCACCACTGGCTTATATAATTATAGTCATAAGCTACTTTTCTAACATGTTAACAGCAAAAATGTAAAAAAACTTATAATTGACAAGTATTATACAATACAATCAATTTCAATATTGACGATGATACTGAGACAACAAAATGACAAAACAACACTAGTTACTTACCGAATGTTTCTTGGAAAAAAGTTCTTTGAGAATTTCGTTACAACTCTTTAAGGCATCAGATAGTTTCTCTTTGCCCTTAGCTAGCTGCGGAGTCAAAACAGAGTGATGCGAAGCACCAGCTGCCACACTCGGGGACATACCACCCATTTTAAAGGATTCCTCTGCCACTCTACTGGCCTATAAATAAAAACAAACTTCGTTAATAATGTTGATAAGATGATCTCTATATAAAAAATAGTAATAATCTAATCATAGAATTTTTTCTCTTAAAGGGGAAGAAAACTTCTTGTACACATTGACATACATTTGACTATTCCTAATTCCTCCCTGTAGTACAAATAGTAGAAGCCAAAGTGTCCCATCAATCTTACCTTTTTCTGGCGACCGCTTTCTCTCCTAGTAGATATTTTGGCGGGCTTAGGGCCACTTTGCTGGTCTATTGTAGGAGTTGTATAGCCACCTTCAAAGGAATTGCCCATGGGCGTTGTTGTATCCGCTTTTCTTTTGACACCCTTTTTTACCTAAAAAGAATGAACAGTAAATATTTATTTTGTTAAAAATTAACAAAAATGTGTATGCCACGTTACAGACTATGTAATGAGGTTTTCTAGGGAAACCCAAAACCAAGACTTAAAGTAGAGCTATTAGGTAGGTTCAAAAGAAGTTAGAAGTTAGTATGGTAGTTATTTCTTTCAGTGTGACATTTCTACTTCTTTTTTTAAGAGATTATACATGAGATTCATGCGTGACTTTTCAGAAATCCATACTAAAACTATAGTAATTACACAATCTTTTGTGATGATTTCTCATACAAAATCCTGCAATGCAAATGCATGCAGAAAATATCAAGTAAGTACCATCACATAACCATATATCACCTCTGCGAATGCCTCTAGGCATCTTCATGAGCTGATTACTCGGCGTACATTGGGAACGGGCATCGAACATTAGCCGAGAAACTATTCAGAGTGAACTTTTCCAATACAGAATGTATCTTAACCGTAACATTAATTGAATACAGAATCAAGTAGTTCCCAAGTTTGAGCGGTGTACATTCCATTCCGAATTAGAACTGTGCTGGGCACCACACAGTTCATAGCATGTAATGGACATGTGCTAATTGTGCACTGGAAAAAAGGACGGCCAGAAACACGACCGCACTTAATTGCGCTCCGACAAGAAAAGGATAGATATATATATTTTTGGAAAGGATAATTCATTGGTTCTATAAAAAAATATGTCTAACGTCGTATTGAATTGGTAAAGTTTGTGCGAAAGGAAAAATTTTTCAATATTGTACCTTTGCAGGTTGCGTTTGAGATAAAGCGACTGGCGGGATGGTAGAAACGGGTGTCGTGGTAGCAGGCTGGGCGACGTGGAAACTCGATGGTTGTGTCGCAACCTGAAAATTCACAGCATGTAGTCACTTTTACAAAATGCAACTAGCTATTGTTGAAATTCTGGTACATCATAATTCTAAGCTGAGTCATTTTGTTCTGAGTAAAGTTGTGGCCCTAAGCTTTAAATTACAATTCTAGAAATAATGTTCCGGTATTTGTTTTGCTTTGCCTTTATATAGTGATATAATTGTGTTTTTATAAGAGTAAGCCTTGCCATATGAATTGGCGTGTGACCATCTCGTCACATCCCAATACTTGAATAAAATAGTATATGTCATGTCGTTCCATTGATTCTTGTAATGTAACAAACCGACTAGGACTCACGTGGTATTTACTGGAAAATTACTCGTTTTTTTTTCCAGTAAATACCACGTGAGTCCTAGTGGGTTTGTTACATTACAATTATGGAAGAAACTCGCGATAGTTTTTGGACCCACTGATTTTCTTCTTTTGATAATATGAGCCAGATTATACACGCAACAACTCAAGCGACGACGTGAAAATTCAACAAACCCAGAATTAAGTAAGTTAATAACCTATGTATAGCTTTGTTCCACTGACATAATGATGTTACATGGTAAAGACAACACATTTCGACTTTGCCATAGCAGCATAAATGATATGAAAATACGCTTACACCTAGAATTTGTGTTTTTGGGCACAGTAATCTACGAATTGAGAGGAAGTAGAAAGTAGGTGACCTGCTGCGGCAGGCCGGTGTGCGTAGCGGGCGGCGTGACCGATGGCGTCGTGGTGGTGTTGGTGGAACCGACGATGGCGGGCGGAGGCGCTGGCGTCTTCACAGTGTGCCGCGCGCCGCCTCCTGCCGGCGTGGCCGCCCCCGCGCTTGCGCCGACCGCGCCGCCCGCGCCAGACCCGCGCTTCTTCCCAGCGCCGCCGCCAGCGCCCGCGCCGGCGCCTGCGCCTACAGCGACCGCCCCACTGCCGCCTCCTCCACCGCCCTTACCGCCCTTCGAGGGCGCCTCGATCTCACGCTCTTCTTTGTCCATTTGCGCTATCTATTGACATTTATTTGATATATATTAACTGCGAATTACTTTAGCAACGAATGTCTTGAACCCTAATATTTGTATATGGTTAATTATTAAAATATTTTTTAGTCAACCACACGCTTTAACGGTTCGGATTTAGAACCAGATCGCTATGACTAGATGTGTTGTTAGACCCAAAAACTTGAATTTTAGCTTCTACTTTTTCTTTGGCTTCTTCTAATTTTTTTACTAAGTATCAGCAGGAGCACAAAGCATATAAGAATCGGCCAAACAGCCCGGAAGCATTACATAAAACATGGAACGCCGGTCGTGAAAGCCTTAGAGTTTACATACAAGAATCATTGACTTACCCTGTTCAGAAAAAGCTTTTCCAGTGTCTGCGCCATAACCACGACATCTTCACCAGGTTTATTGTACACATAGCAGTTAGTGAACATTGTGTTGAAGTCTTGAATACATTCTTGCGCCGAGTAGTAATAGTTTGACTCCAGACGCTTTTTAATTGTACCCAAGTCCATTGGCTTCTGGATGATTTTATGGTAGTCCTGAAATCAAATTGTGCCAAATTGCAGCTTTTATCCCAACAGAATGTAAGCTACTTGCTGCCATAAAATATACTTACAGGAAGATTAAGCTTCTTCGCGTCGACGGGCTGATGGAAAGGCCAGGCGAATTGGTGTTTCCATACGGCCTTCATCACAGTCTTTTGAAGGAACTGTAACTGGTTGGTCACCCTTCCCTGCCGCCGCGGCGATTCGTCAGGCGGCGCGCCATTGACGGGTTCCGCCGATGGCTATCAACCAATTCAGATATTACACACATATTTATATGTATAAAAATAGATGAAAACTTTCATAAGACAAGTATTTACCGTGCTGGTTGTGGCCAGAGGATCGACTGCTTGCTGCATTGTGCTGGAGTCAGCAATCTACCTGCCAAAATGACAAGTACTGAAGTTGGTTACAAACTAGTTTTAACATAGTGTTAACATTCAACAGTCTCTCACCTCAATCGTAACAAGAGGCTCATCCAATCTCTGGCTACGAGGCATCAGCTATACCCTCTTAGGACACTGAACCATTCTATCATAATAAGTAATTTTGGTGCCTTTGCACCTAGACGCGAGGTATCTCATTCATTACACAAACCCTACCTGAAAAATGCAAAAACATGTCAGATTTAGTATCAATATAAAATACATCTGAGACAAGTAATAATCCTCTGACAATATAAATAATGCTGCCCACCATTGCACCAATGCTGTTCTAGTATGTACTATATTTTCGTCGTGCTAAATATTAATAGATAAGAATCGTCTTTACTTTTCAATTTTGATATATAAGCAAAAATAGATTGTTTTATATTATAAGGCATGAAAAGGACCTAATATAAGCAGGTTTGGCGCACATATAATATAGCGTGGGCGCCAATTGTGTGAGTGCCTAAATAGGTATTTCATTACGCAAACACTCTGCTTTTCATTTAGAATAAGAGGAAAGTAAATAAAAACTGATTTCCTCTGCTGTTTTGTCTCTTCTCTAATAAAATTATGTGTAATCCATATTTGAACTCATTTTTCTGTGGCATTCAACCAGCCAGTATTTTTAATCATTGATGGTAACTATTTCGATCATGTCAGTATTAAATAATAACTCAGTGAAAATTAAATTTAAAATGGATAAGGTTTAAAAAAACAGTTATCTGAAAACAATTGACAATATTTTTAATTCTGCATGTTGTAAACATTTGGGGACTATAATTTTTATATATTTATTTTTATATTTAAAACATACATACCTTGCTCTTACAGCACGGTAGACCACCAAAAGGAACAGCACCAAACCTTGTGATGCTTTTTAAGATGTCCAGACACAGAACCTAGAACAAAAAGAAATGGATTGGGGACTCAAGGTTTGAGCATGGTGCATATTTCTTAGCTGCTGCGCTGCATAAAATTACACAATTTCAATTATACAGACTGAAAAGTATACTTTATTTGTTGGTTGTTTTATTATATGGTGGTTTAGTTAGCTAGTACCTAGCTGAATCAAGATTCAGTGAAGTGGTTTAGTTTTAGAATAATTAATGTAAACTATTGATTTACATATTATGTAAAGAAGATGAACAAATTTATGCAATAAAAAAATAATATATATACATGAGGGAGGCTATGTCCAGCAGTGACATCCTATGGCTGAGAAGATGATGATGATGATGATGATATATACATTGATTATTGCGAAAGCTACTACACTGACATCCTTAATTGCATTAAAACTAACATCAACATTACTTGCAATTACTTATTATCTATCTACTTTTATGTGAAGTCACAAAAATAACATTTCACAAAAGAACCAAGATATCTGGTCAGTTAAGTCTTATTCCGATTTTATGACATATTTCTTGCAATAAAACTACTATTTGGCAAATTGCTTATATTTGCTAACTGCCAAAAAACTCAAACCTGAAAATTATATGAAGCGACATACTAATTATTGTACACTCTGCGAACTGTTTATTTTTGAAGTTCAAAAAGAATTTACACGGTCTAAATTAAAGTTCTTAATATCTACAAGCAAAGCTACATTTAACATGTTAATTTACAAACTTAAAAAATTCAGCCCATATGAAGCCCTCTAATTTTTTTCCAAGAATCCAACATCACAATACACCAACCAATATGGATCGCTAGAAGAGTAGACCTTTAAGCCCCTTAGTAAGTGACGATTGTGGCCCATGTTCTACATTGGAGGAGAGCAGCTACACAATATGTGCAAAATCTCAAAATATGGCCTCAAAAACGCCTTGCTTGGACTAAGTGAAGACTGTTTGCATTATTGCTGTACTTATACTATATAATAATATATATTATGAGCCATAATGCAGTTTAAATTGTAGCATACAAGCTTAGGAGATACCTACTCACTCGTGACTTTCATGGCTGCACACATTATGAAAGTAGAATTAAAATCTCAGGAGCAAAGGTATTAGATATACCTTTGCTCCTGAGATTTTAATTCCATATCTAGCCATACAACATATGGCACATTGCCCTTCACCATGACTAAATCGACACTCATCGACTCAATTGTATTTGATAGGAAACCGATAGGCAAGCTACTATTAAGTCTGAGTGGTTATGTCTATTACACCAACATTCAACCAGTGAGTCGCTGCAAATGATAGTTTTGGGTAGCCTTTCGTTTGACTGTAAAGCTTCTAACTGGTTCTTGGTTGAACTAAAGCAAAAGTGACTATTGAGCTGAAACATTATCTCATTTGATAAAGCTCTTAAAATGTATAACTTAGATACAGGAAGGATTAGAGCACGAAGAACCAGGTAACCACCTCCTAAATCTTTGGCTGCGCCCAAACCTAGTATATATGCAGACAATTTTGTTATTATTGAAATATATTGTCAGAAAAGAAGATCATGAAGAAATTCATACATGACACATCTTCAGAATCTGAAATTCCAGTGCAGCCTCATTCTACATATTTTCGAATTTGATAACTGCTATTAAATATTAAATTAAATTGATTAGTTTGAATAATATTTATTAAATCAAGCATTTCCAGTTTTGATATTATTCCAATTTTAGGCTGTATTCTTAAGTTCTTCATGGTATATTGGCCCACTAATATTATAAATGTCAAAGTTTGGATGGATGGATGGATGTTTGTTACTCATTGTTATCATGCCATAACGGCTGAACGGATCTGGATGAAATTTGGCACAGAGATAGATTATAGTCTGGAATATACTTGGGCTTACTTGGCACTTTTTACCCCAGTAAAATGTATGATTCCTGTGGAATCATTGATGTAGCGGGAAAACCGTAATCCACATGGGTGTGCCCCTACTAATATTGTATATGTCACATAATGATAAGATCATACTCATGCTCAAGGCACATTTTAATATTTTACTAATAAATATAATATTGTTTCCAACAGTGAAGTGTATAAACAATAAGTATTAAATCATTCTCCAGTGTAAGTGTCCCATATTTGAGAGTGTAATAATTAATAAATAAGGGTATAATAATTATATGAGTGATCATAACCATTTTTTGTATAATTGAAGAGTACATATAGGTATATACTACACAATATGTAATACAAACATTGGTGTATTTACTGTAAGATGTTCTAAATAAGAAATCCTAATATAAACATACTAAGGTCCATTTATTCTCCTATAGGTATTGATAAAATATATTTTTAACAATACCTAAAAATGTCTTATGTATAAGACATGATTTGGTACCATTTTATTACATGTACCATTAAATTATTTTTTTAATTTTAATATAGTGTCACTCTCGCAATTAAAAAGAATCAAATGCGTAACTCCCACATGGTTCTTCTTCTTCTTTTCTTAAATTATGGCCTCTGCAGCTACTTGCCCAATTCTGCCAATGTGCGTTCATGCTAGTTTCATAAACCATGCAAGAGTTGAATAAGAATATGATCAGTGAGAGGATTTGCAACTAGTATGAACGGTCATTGGCAGAATTGTGACTTACAGTCACAGAAGCCATATTGTCAGAAGATGAAGAAGAAAAATCAAATGACAGTTCACAAGCTAAACTCCATCAAGCTGTCTATGCTACAGAGATTATTTTATGGTATAATATCCAGTCTGATGTCCAGTGGCATGCCAGTGTTTACTGGCAGAAGGGGAGGGACAAATCCTAATGTGTGTTGATTTAAAATATTACAAATATGTTCTTTACAGATGACTTATTGACTCCAATAAAAATTACTAGTCACATTTTTAGACTTTTTAAATTCCTTTCTTCTTGTGTAAGACAAAGTTCAAGTGCATTTGTTTTAGCACAAGAATTTTTGATAAAGAAAAACTATAGTGGCTCTAAAACATGTTTTTATGAATAAATTAATAATAAGTGGTATTTTTTAAGTTTATTAGACATGCAAGTCTTTCAACAAAATAAGCTGAAGACTCAAAATTGTCTAGTTAGCAAGTGATAAAGCCTTAAATATATGATGGGCACTATTGGGCCAAAATCATAAAACCTGAACTTACTGAAGATGTAAAAACTGTTTATTACAATAGGCTCTCTAGTTCTTTATTATGAATTGATATAGATGATTGAGATAAATGATTATGAAAATTGGATATACAATTTGTCTCTAGCGGATGCAGGAGACAGAAGATTGAGTTTGATGGCATGCAATGGGACAGGCTTATGTCCAGCAGTGGACTGCAACAGGCTGATGATCATATTTCTCTAAAATTTTAATAAATAGAATAGCATTTCAGCTATTAAATAACTTAATTATACAAATTAGTATGCATTGGTTGAAAAAAATTGGGTGCTTGTAATAGAGTCAAAGTTCATTTAATGCATTGTCAATCTGTTGCTCCGGCCACCACAGAGTAAATGGGTTAAACTGTATTAGTTGTGTGATCTGTTAGGTGTGAACCAGTAGTCTTCTCATAGAATAGTCTTCATTGAAAATTCTTAATCCCTTATCAATATTAGTATGAACTTTATAAGGTGGCCATATAAGTTATAAGTAAAATCAATACAATTGAAATATAAATGAAGTTTTCCCATAATTTTATAATACAGACAGATAAAAAGGATTCATCTTTTATATCATGCTTATCACCCACATAAGTTATGGAATATTTCCAATATATTAATTCGGCAGCACACAATAGTGCCCATAGTACATTTTAGATAAAAAAAAATCTGCATAATCTTTTGATAACATAACAGAGGCGGTTATGTTGCTTTTGCCCAGTGACACAGGGGAACTAAGATTACTAGTAGTATTTTTAGCATCATAATATTGGGTTTGACCACTATCTGTCCTAATGTCTAGTGATAATGTGATCTAAGATGTAGCATGAATGCCTAAAGTAAAAACTTCAGTCGTAAGTTATAGGTATATCACAAATGTACATAGATAAATATTTTATATACACCTAGTTCTAGTTGCCTAACCTAATCTTAGAAATGCTCAAACTAATTTAAGGTAACAATGCAATTACAATAATGCAAGAAGTGGTGGTTTATTGGAATCCAAATCAGTGGTATGTTAAAAGGAATGACAGTTCATAACCAAGATTCGTCAGTGAGTAGTATTACTCTAGGATGTTAGTGATTGCAGTTCAGTCGTATCTAGCAAACCTAATAGAAATACGAGCTACTTTATCGGTTTTCACAGTAAATATGATATGCATGTATATAATTATATCAGAAAAGGACTAGAGTAGCTTATCAACATCTGAAAGTAACTCAACAAAACTACTTTTAAAAGAGAAAGCACTATTTAATCCTCACACCTCCAATTCCTGTATCAGCAAACTGTTGATTGACATAATAATGTGCATAACCATGAATAGATATATATACTAACAAATATAACATTAATATTCCCTATCCCAAACCAAACAGAGGTTATTTATTATGTCTTAGTTATGGGTGGGTAGAACCAAGTAGGCATCCAGTTTGTATTATGTATGATTATGCCAAATCCACTTTGGAAACAGTGAGTAGTACCACATTGCTGAGTATGCATTTGTTAAACTATTGATTGTTTACAAATTTGAACACTTAGCATACCTGATGCATATTGATTAGTATACTTATTATCTATCATTTATCTCTTTTTGTAGTCATTCTTGGTCAGTTACATTAAGCAAAGCTACCAACTAGTCTTGCAATCACAGAATAAATATATGGTAGTGAGCAAAATTCAATGTATTTATAAACACATAACTAAATATATAGGGAGGAATTTGGAGGAAGTACCTACACAAAGGATGCATCACCGAAGGTCTAGAACATTCTCTAGGCGGTTGTTTTAACTTATGGAGGACAGCTCAGGTACAGGTATCAACATCAATAAAAAGTAACTTATTTTGAATGTAATGTATATTGTATAACTGTTCCTACAAAAATACAATTTATTGAGAATATAGCTAACATTACAATGAGTACATTACAGACATTGGGAAAGTACACAGAGTATGCTTTGATATAATCAGCCAACTACTTAGTGTTTACCAAAAGAACTCATGGGCACACCAATGCATTTGTATACAATTTAACCAACTTTTACACATTGTGTAATATGAAAATTACGTTTTCGTGACTTACGAGACATGGTGAAAATTGCCTAGAAGGAGGCCAAGAACTAAACGTTGAAATATTCTCAAATTTCAGACCATGCAATTTTAACTCCTACAAAATGATGAAATCCTACAAAAACTAAACCTAAAACATAAGGGTCTACTAGAAAACAATGAGAGCAAAGGCAAAAATTATCAAAAAAGACTTACGAAGAATTATTAACGCCAATATGGCGGATGGACTAAAAATACGATGTAAGGAGTCACTTCTCCTCACGAATTTTTTTATTGATTCGTTTCACTTTAAGTTCACACAACACATTAAAATAAATATAGTCATCTGAATCTTTCATAAATTCATTGTTTATATTGAAACAATTCCACGATACTCAGTAAACAATATTGGAAAGCACAACACAAACTCCGAAGATTCAGAGAACTTCAGACATGGCGGCGAAACAAGCGAGAAAGGGCGGCGATTTCCCATTACATGATTTTGGTAATGATTGCACTGTAAAAGAAAATACGGCAAAACCATCGTAGCTAACTTCTTAGAATTAATATATTTTGCATGGTCATTAGCAGATGCAGCGAGATTTCATACAATTCATTGGATTAATAAAAATCGCAAAATATATTTCGATTTTCTTTGATTTTCCGTTGTGTATTCATTCGTTCATGTCATTCTTTTCTTGTCATCAGTCAGAGTTGCCATGATGTGAGTTTGGAAAATGAGCGAGTTAGCTGTCCGTATTAAAAACTCTGTGGCTTGTGGGCATTATAACAAATATTTCTGCATATCCGTGATTCTGATCTACTATTTAATTATTTCATTTCATACATAAAATGGTATACTAAAATTTTGCCTTGGGTGTGGATATCGATTTTGAGGTGATCAGGCATTGAAAGAGTTAAAGAGGCAAGATAAGCGGCGCTCTAACATCTCTAGCGTAAAACTTGGTATAAATATTTTTTTTTATACTAGGTATAGATCTAGCGTTTGATCACTATCTCACTTGATGGTCAGTGACGATGTGGTCGAAGATGTTATCACGTTATATATTTCGCTCTGCGTGCGGTACCTGCCTGTTATGTATGAGCGCACTGTAACTCGTGTTGTATTCACTAAAAGTGTCAATTTAAGAGTGTGTGTAGATACCCAATTTAATTAAAATTTAATACGTATATCAACATTTAGAACGACTGGCACCGACCAAATTATCCGATACCATCAACTTTGAAGCGAAATTATAATTGAATCCGACATTAAAAGACCCATAAACCCGGAAAATTTGGTTGGTGAAAGACGGATTTTTTTTTATATAGATATGTCTAAAGATATATGCTGTAAAAAGATAAAGCTATAGCTCCAATTGTAATGAGCCATTTATTGTTAAAACACTTGTTTGATTTAACATTTAAAAAGTATAAATTACACTATGGTTTGTCTTTGATCTAAATGAAAGATGGAGCAATGAGTATGTAATCCCTCCGTGGTATACGTTCGTGAACTACAAATGCCTGGGCTGCGTTCGGGAGCGCCTTTGGCCGGATATAAGGCGTTCACGAACTCAATTAGAGCATTATTTGCTCCACCCAATAAGAAAGAAAGAATAAAAGAAACCATATTTATTCAAGACACTTACAACACACATTACACAAGAGATACATGCAAAAACAATACAGTAAGAACAGAATAATAATGATGTTGTGAGTGTCATGAATATGGACAATATTTGATCATGACCATTCACGTCAACCTATCAGAACGTCTAGCTTGAATTACATTCACAGGTTTTTGTGACGACCGTGTTCACATTTCGATTATACGGACTCTCTCTACGGACTACACATAACCCTAAGATATCCCAGTGTAACTTTCTCATATCCTCTTCCAGTTCGACGACATTCTCGTCTGCCAACAAAGTCTTAATACTGTGTGTCATCAGGGCTAGAGGTCGTTTGTTAAGGGAGTACCCGGCACCCCTTGCTCCTTTTGTGACCCTCAGAAGGCGCTGCTGCCCATCTTCTGGTACGTGATCTCTTAGCCAACTCTTACGGCACCCACGGGAAGAGATGAGGGGTACAAACCTAAACCAGTACGACCACGGCATGTACCAGCACTAACTATATAGAGATACCTCCGGTATGTACCAGTATATCTCTACATAGTCATTTATTACAGGGTCACCTCTGGCATTACAACTTGGACTCAGTATGCATCTCGAAAACATGCAAAACAAAGTCAATATCTATACAACATTATTAATAAATAAAAAAATATATACCCTTTGAATAGCTTTTACTGTAAAAAAAACCCTTGAGGAATCGCTATCGACATTAAATTATAACGAAGTGGAAAAACTCCTTCAAATTCCTTTATAAAACTCATCAAAAGTATATTAAATTGCACCTACACGTCCGCTACAAATACACACCTCTATACACATACACACCCTTAAAGACACACACGCGCGCGATTCATACACACATATGCAAGGCAATCAATAAATTAACTAGAAGATCCTCTAACACAGGTAATTCTATACTTAAAAGAGGGTCCCAAACCATTTAAATGTAAATTATATTAAGTTATCTGAATAAATGATTTGTATTTTTTTTTGTACTTATTATAGAGAGCTTATAATAGTATAAAAAAAAAAAAAAAAAAAAAAGCATGCGGAGCCAATTTAAAAGTTATTTTGTGACTGTCACATTTGACATTTTACACTTATGAAAAATTGACATTTGACTGTAGATTAAAGTAAGACTTTGGCATTGGCGTCTAGTTTCAAATTGCGTGAAATACAGTAAAAGCGACAAATTCATTCAAGATTCTGGCTTTGCAATTTTCGTTGCAGACTGGACTGCGCTGTCAGTCAGTCCATTAGTTTACTTTTGTTTGGTTGAGACGGTACACAGTTTTCGTTTTGGTGACTCCGCCAATTATACCAATCAAAATTTTTATTATCAATTCTTCATGTTAGCATTGGACAGCACATTGCTCCATACAATCTTCGTGTCGTCTAACTGCAGTAGCACGGAAATACGCTTTATTTAAGAAGGTAAGGATTACTTTTACATAATTGTTTGTAAATATTTTTTTATATTAGCAAGTTCGTAGCTACGGATCGAAAATATTGTAAGTAGTTGTGTAGATACTCGAACAAAAAATGTAGATATACATTTCTCATTAGCTGATGTACTGTACATGTAGCAATGTCAATAGCTTAGCCATCCTCATAATAACTTCTAATCGCTGTTGCATGGGATAGGGACCTGCTCTCTGTTGACCCTAAAACAAAAGATACCATACAGAATTTGTTAATGCTTGGCATATTATTCTCCTGAGTATTGCATTGTTATATAAGCTAAAACTTGATACTTTCACTACTTGGGTGACATTGAGCTCAGGGGGAGTGTTACAGTTCAGACACATTGCAGAGTACTTTCTAAAATAGATGTACTTGGACCTGTTTTATACTGGTTATTTAAGAGTATTATGTTGCATATTTGCTATCCCTGTTGTAAGGAAAAATTGTTTTCTGAAGAAATGACATCTTAGGTACCAAGTTACTTAACTTGGTACTCACAAAAATAAGAAAAGTCTAAAATTCAGTACCTAATTGCCATAAATATGAGTAGTCTCATGTTTTAAGCTTTATTTAGATATGTATATCAGATAGCTAAGCAATATTAAATATGCTGAATAATTTATGTTATTTTTATTATTGTTCTAATGATCTGACCTGCTAGACTGGGATGGATGGATAAGCATCTATTGTACATTTTCATAATTTACTAAAAATAGATTTAACTTTTTCTTAATATTTTATCCATACATTACAAATGTATTCGTAATTATTACAAATACATATAGAATCCACAATTAATCCTGTAGTTATTAATTAGTAATCTTATTACAAAAAAGTAATATACATTTTCTATGAAATTAATATAAAAGTATTCAAGGAATAATTTTTCAAATCGGTTCTATCATGAAACATATTCTGAGTAATATAAAATAACTGCCAAATTGAGAGTCTTGCCCCTTTATTTGAAGTTGGTTTATAAGTTGATAACACATTTGATTCATCGATAAATATTAAACCATTGTTAAGATGTAAGTCATAAATGAAGATTTTTTGAACAAGTTTCGGACAAGGAACAAGGAATGGGCAAGTGTTTGACAACTATCTCACCTGATGTTAAGTGATGATGCGGTCTACGATTTATTTCAATACTACTCTGTCTTGTAAGAAGCAATTACTACCTTAACAGAAATCGTTCTCGCTGGGGGACTCCATACATGTAATACAAGTTTATATTTTGTTCAGATGAAAGCATTTTTGCATGAAGAATTGAATATGTAGTTCAGAAATATTTTTTTATTAGTAATTGATTATGCTCCTACTCATATTCACTGTTACGTTTTTGGCAAATAGAAGTTTTTTTTATTTACTACAGCATTTTTGCTCCTAGTCCCATAAGTCTTTTTTTGTGTGAGGCATGTGCGTTGATACTCCTCAACATGATGTTATATGTCTTCTGCTGCTCAATAATTTTTTTCCTATACAATAAATTTATTCAGATATGAAACGATGTCGATTCTAAGAACAAATGTAAAGGTATGTATAGTAGTATAGATTATAGATATTTTTGCGCTTCCGCGAAAGAATTTGCTTTCGATAGTTATTGTTCCCACAATAAATAGCAAATAGTTTCAGATCAAGTTTTCTCTGTATAGATTTGGTTTTATCTTGACTATCCCATTAGAACCAACCCTTGCTGTTATTACTGAGATTATATTTACATGACATAAGTAATTATAAAAAAAGAAAAATTATTGATCTGATCATATTTTATAATGTTATTAAAACTGACGTGGTTTAGACACATTATGAATGTATAAAACACGGGATTTCGGACGCGACCGCGTCCGCGAACGCTCTGTATGCTCCTTGAAAAAACCACCGACTGTGGTTGACACTATAGTCCGAACGTGACTAGTCACTTATTACGTGAGTAATTCCCGTGTTCTATACATTCATAATATATTTTATAATTTGCTATATAAAAAATTTTGAATCTTTTCAGCGGAAATCGTTAAAAGAAACAATAATAAAAAATACTCCTTATGAGAACAGTTCATAAGCTTAATTCTGATTGATTCAAATTTGTTTTCATTATATTTGATCTCATAATCTATTATATGTTCGAGCGAGCATATTTATATTATTTACACCATTTCATTTATCAACATTCTCGCGGTTACATCAAATACGCTTGAACTGTGTCTTACACTAGAACGAAGTATATTAAAAAGTCTAAAAATGTGACTAAGAGTTTTTGTTAGCACGCAGCACATCTGTAAAATACATTTTTGTAATATTTGTCCCGCCCCTTCTGCCTGTAAAACACTCACGAGCCTCTGTAATGACATTGGCACTTTTTAACCCATTAAAATCATATAACATGTTACTCGGCTCTTGATGTCCAATTAATACCCGTTTGATGTACCCTACGCAAGATTCACAATAACTGAAAACTATATGCATCAGTAGTAATGTTACAATGCGGCAAAAGAGAGCCAGACCGACGATGGATGGAGGGATCTATTATGAAACAAGATCAAGAATTGAGCAGTTCTATCTACTAGATAGTCGATATTGAAAAAGTCAATAAAATTTTAAGTCTTTAGTTCAATACTTTACAATTACTTTTTCATATGAACGAACATTAACACACTGATTCTCCTGTGATTGTTTTATGGCATGCGTACTTTGCCTCATTTCTGAAGTTTATCTCCCTTGCCTTTTATCATTGTCAATACGAAGTCATACATTCGTCTGACAAAGACCTTACTGTTAAGTAGGTAAATATTTCAATCTATAGTAGTCTCTAATTGATTTCATACAGTTTTTGTTATCTAAAGTGGCTTTGTCACCACTGTCATGTCTTAGGACTGCGTGTTTGATATAAACATCCTTTGAACGTGAGCTATTACGATTCATATATCAATTCACTTAAAATCCAGTAATGTCATCAAATAACTTTAAAGATAATGCGCATTATGTGAGCTTTGTTCCAGCCTATCTGATGAGTCCTGAGTTAACATAATATATGTTTTCTCGCGATTGTCTTACGAGATGCATTCTCTCAAAACTATAGTTTATGGATCAGGCAGGTTCTCGAGTGTAGTGCGTTCTTGCGTTCATTACGGTGTAAAGTCTCGCACACAATAAATATTGTTGATCGTGACAAATATTACGAGTTAAACCCTAATAATTGTTTTGAAACCCCATAGGGTTTTAATTTTACACGTGTGTTATGGTTTAAACAAAGCTTTCTCTTTATAACTGTTTATTGAAACAGGACAAAACTTTTGTTACGTTCGTACCCCCTTCTATTGAGGATATACATACCTACATATACTGAAATTTACATAAATTTTATAGAACAACTCGGCTTTAGAACCTTCCTTTTTGATTGAAGGGCTCTTATTATTTCAATTCAATTCAAAACTTTATTGCAATCTCGTCAAATTCCTACGAATAATTTACTGTTAAATATTATCCACATTTCAAAATAAAATGAAACACTGTGCATTTCAACGCTTCAGGCCCAAAATATTACAAACCCATACCAATCATTCACAGCGTAATAATTAGCGCAATTACATTAATACATTAAATTTTGAAAAAAAGCTAAGGCGCTGTACATATACAAATCGCAATGTAATTATATGCAAGAGCCTGAGCTTTATTTTTTTTCAGTTTCAGTATCTTGTTTTAGTGTTAAGGAATGGTCAGGAGTCAAAATGCGGTCAGGTATTAATCTCTCCAAAGTTATATGTTTTCAAAAACTTGATTTATTTATTAATCACTCTTTCACGCCTAAACGGCTGGATGGAATCGGTATGGAGATAGCTTAGAACCTGGATTAACACATAGGCTAATTTTCATCATCACCACGCGGGTGAAACGGATTTAGATGTAATTTGGTATGTAGATACTTCAGATCCCGGAATAACACATAGGCTACTTTTCATTATCATCATCATCATTCATCATGCTGATTAAGCCACGCGCCGCCGCTAGTATTTTTATGAAGCGTCAAGAAGACTGAAATCTGGATGTTATTTAATTTTTCGTTAATTTATTATAACACTAAGTGAGTTCGCAGGTGACAAAATTGTTTTCCAGAGTTGAATAGCCATGTTTTGTAAACTGCTATTGCGAGGCTTATACAATGCGTGATCAGGCCGATTAGGTACTCTCTGAGAGGCATTACGTGTCGTACGAATATACCCGTAATTGTTAGTTTACTTGATAGGTGTCCATAAAACTTATACGAGTAGTACGAGGTACGTCTCAAGAAATGTATTCCCTTATCTCCGTTATTTGATTATGATAACGATTATAATAATAAAAATAAACTATTGATTATGATAAACTTGACGCGGTGGTTAACTGATAAATGTTTGTTGTATGTATTGCTTCCGGGCTGTTTGGCCGTGGTCTAAATGAAACATGCAACGCCGGCCGTGAAAGCCTTAGAGTTTACATGATAAATGTTTCTATAGTTTAAACGATTTTTGGACTATGAAATATGATTGTGTGCGAAGTCTGTACATATTATTAAAAATATTTATATGTTAAAGACATAATGGGCCTAATTATGTAAATCACTCGAACTAGATTAAATTCTTCAAAAAGAAATAGCTCGTATTATGTTTTCTCTAAAATTCAAATTCGTATAACTCCATTTAATGTAATAACTAATATTAGACGGGTTCTATTAAATTGCTGGCCAAATGCGGGTAGTTTTAGTGGGCACCAAATAAGTGGCGACTTATTTTACGTAAAAATACCCGTGATTTTAATAAATACATTTAATTTTAGTGTTGTTATGGATAAGTGTCATACTGATTTGGACTTTATCGTAATCATATAAGTACTTATCTTACATATCAAGTTTGCCATAATGTTAAGTAAGTTAGGTTGGGTTGGACAAGATAATTACTATCAATATGTAGTTTAATATTCAGAAGTTTGTAATGACAGATTTCGGCAGGAAATAACTCATTTAGCAGGCAGGAATCAACACCTTGTATTACACAAAATCTATGAATAAAGTTTTTTCACATAGCTCGAATATCGGATAGTTGTTGGGGTCGAAAGGTTAGAAAATGGAGACCACGGACTGGTAAGCGCGGTATTATATAGAACGGCCACCGCTGAGTTGGACAGGACGACGTGACTAAGATCGTAGGTAAGGGTGGATGTGGGCCACTTCCATCCGGTCCATATGGAAATCAATGGGGGAGATCTATGTCCAGCTCTGGACGGACTATGGCTAAGGCTGGCTTAATTTCATTTATATAATATGTAAATAGATAAATTGCCACACGGGTTGCCTATCTAAATCCCTACCCATACTTTTAAATAGTAGCTAGGATGTATAAGTCCTAGAGATCCTAAAAGTTCTAATCTTTAGACTTTCGCGATTCGAACACATTGTTAATAAATCAATCTTGGTCGAAACGTTGAGGTAAATAAATTACTAAATGTCTTCCTCGCGATCAAGCCCCGATTGATTTATGAACAATCCTAAAAGTTGTTTGAAATCAAACGTTATAATAATTATTTATGTACCATTTCGGTTTCTATATGGCTTCAATGGTGTTAAAATTGACTACAAAATTGTAAAAATGTGTTATTTGTAATGTAACAAACCGACTAGGACTCACGTGGTAAACACTGGAAAATTACTCTCCGATAGTTGGCGATAGTTTTCAGACTCAAATGTGTTATTTGACTAATTTTCTTTCTATCCGAACTTATGATGTCTTGTTGCCATCGGCTCAGCCTCGTACTAGACAGAATGTGAACACGAAGTAACAAAGTACTTTAAAAACTCAACTAAATGACTTTCTACTTATCCATGGAACATTTTTTACAAAAAAACACCCAAATTGCTTCAAGCGTGCCTAATATATTTTTGAAGAGTTCCCTCAATTTCGACTTTAAGAAAAAGGGTTTTCCAAATCTTTTCAGACGGCTTCGAGTATTCCTGGAACTTCTTCTTCTTCTGCTTGTCCTTATCCCACACTAGGTGGGGTCGGCACAACATGTTTTCCTCTTGCATTCTCTTCTATCACTAGTCGTCTCAGAGCTCACACCTTTCATAAACATATCATTCCTCACACAGTACATCTATACCTTCTTGGAGTAATCCTGGAACATGCATAAAAACTATTTCGAGGAATTGAGAACCTTCCTCTTTTTGGAATTGGGCAATTAGTTAATTTGTCACCGTGGCATATATGCGCCGATTCGTTGCAGGTGCTATTTATTATCCTGTTTGTATAAACAGCCACTCTTCCACCGATTCCTTATCCTTTAGCTGTTAAATATATATAAATGGAATTCTACCCGCAATCACCATGGCATTATTTTCCTTTTTGATGAAACACATGTCCTATGAGACCTATGTGACAAGGAAATAACACTTTATTTACATCAGTTGTTAATTGACTTTACTTTGATGAATTTCATATTAGACCGGTCGGTTTAGAAGTACCGAAAATTCTTTGTTTTTACTTACGGTTTCCGGACCGGACCTATCGGCCTTATCTGATTCATAATTTAGTGTCATCCTAGATGCTTGCTTCGGCAGAAAATTCTACGATCAGTGACAGAAGAAAATTTTACTTTCTGGATGATAATAAAAAGAGAATTATCAAAATCGGTTCACCCAGTCGAAAGTTCTGAGGTACCAAACATAAAAAAAGGTTCGTATTGAGAACCTCCTTTTTAAAAGTCTGTTAAAAAGTGGTAACCTATGTATACTTACGCATTTTGTATCGGCTACTCAAAATGATGTTAGCTTTGAAGCGATGATAGCTCAGCGCTGGGAGCGTCGGCTGTCAAACTAAGGACGCGGTTCAATATCCACCAACGGCTTGAGCTTCTAAGTGAAGGTAACACCGTTATCCAATTCCCAAAATGAGGGTAGAGTACTTTCGAGTACCTACCACCCAAAAGTTTTAAAAACTGTCACCAAACACATCCACTCCGGCAGCGGTCATTGAGAGCCAGTAAACATTTCAGGTGCCGTGGTGGTACCGGCCTAGAATAGTACTCCCCCATCTCTTCCCGCGGGTGCCGTAAGAGTCGGCTAACGGATCACGTACCAGAAGGTGGGCAGCAGCGCCTTCTGAGGATTGAAAATCATACTGCGCTCGCCAACCCGCCTGCCAATCGTGTCGAGTATTGGTAAATCATCCCCCCCTCTATATGGGGGAGGCAAATGTCCAGTGTTTACATCTACGAACGTATCGTCACTGACCATCGAATGAGATAGTGTTCAAACGCTTGATCTACAAAGTGTAAAAACGTTTGTCGTTCTAGATGCAGCTCATTCGCATAAAATGTACCTAATAATAATATAGTAAAATCTACAAAGTGGATTTCCTAAATCATCATTCATTTAACAGACAGAGAAAGTAATTTTTTAAAAATCATTTCTTCTAGATCTGCCTGGGTTTTATATAGGCTTTGGATTGTTAGCCAGCGAAAAAAATCTGCCGATTTGTTCAAATATTGTTTGTCATTGCAGATACAATGAGCGGAATGAATCACCCACACATGGACCACTCACACCAGGGCCACTCCAGTCACGACCACAGTATGATGCCGTCAGACCACCACATGCCCTCAAACATGTCGGACTACGATATTAATGTAAGCTTTCTATCAATTTATAAGTATCGTTAAAACTCACGTTCTGTATAATAATACTTCAACGGGTTTAACGTGAACCTTTAACCTTGTTGTCGATATCACGATCGACAATCGTTTCGACTTCTTCCTGAAGCATTCATCAGGATCTTGAGTGCGGTGCGTTCGTCGCAACGTCCCTTCTCGCAATGACAAAATAGACCTTATCTACCGACCTAGTTCGTGATTAAGTCGGTGATTCAAATGAGTGCCTATGGCACAATCAGGTCATTTGTAATGAAATCGTTTGTGAGAAAAAGGGGTTAAGATATGTGTCAAAAGTAGCTCGTAAAAGTCTATTTTCGATTATATTTGACTAGCGGTCCGTCCCGGCTTCGAACGGGTAAAAAAATTTTTAATTAACAATTATAAGGATCCCTAATTTATTTCTAAAATTAACTGCTGGTTGGTGACAGGTGAATAACAGAATTACCACCTATAGAAGATATACCTTTTTTTTTTTTTTTACATATTATAAGTTTGCGTTTGACAACTGTCTCACCTGATGTTAAGTGATGACGTTGTCTAGGATTTAGCACGCAAACCTAGAAGGTATAAATATAAACCTATAGATATTACATCCGAGAGTCGGATGTAATAGCGCAGTAATGTCTTGATTTGAAGAATTCACAACTACGAGTATGATTGCGAAACTTTTGACGAAATAATTACGACTTGTCAATCAATAATAATCGTTGCTGTTGCTTCATAACTGTAGTACACACGCCAACTTCTCGACAAACAGGTCGAAAACACGGCGACCTCCTTCCTTACGCCAACCGATTATCATTTTCTTCACAATTTGTTCAATTTTCAGCCGCATATATTAACTCCTATCGAGGTTTGGGAATTATTGGGAAAATCAGGCGAAAGTAAATAATTTCGTAACCGTGCATAGCGTATGAAGGTAGAAAGATATAAGACGGGCTAAAACAGATTAATATAATTTTTAGTCGTTTTAATATCCTTTCTTCTGGTATAAGACATAGTTCAACTGCATTTGGTCGCACCGCGAGAATTTATGATGCGGGAAAAAATGGTTGCGGCTTGTAAATTTTATCACGAGTGTTACTGAATTATTACTTTTTCAACATTTTTGAAAAATTGTGTTAAATTATACTTATTAAATAAGATAAAGGCTAATTTGCTTCAACATATAGGTAAGTACTTAGTTACAACTACGTACACAACAGTAAATATGTTTGTAAAAGAACACCTTTTGTTTTACTAACAAAACGGTCGACTCGACGTACGGCAATTCGCCATCGCTATATGGTAGATATACCACCTATAAGTACGAATCGTTTTGCTTCCACTTTCTTAATGCATACTGCCAAGGAATGGAACTCGTTGCCCGAGTCTGTGTTTCCCGATATGTACAATCATGGAGTCTTCAAGTCGCGAGTGAATAGGTACCTTCTAGGTTTGCGTGCTAAATCCTAGACAACGTCATCACTTAACATCAGGTGAGACAGTTGTCAAACGCAAACTTATAAAATGTAAAAAAAAAAAAATGAAAAAAAAAGTCACTAATAAATTAGGAAATGAAATCAAATTTTGTTCAATCAGGATTAACCTTCACGAACTGTTGTTATATGTGGATATTACATATATTACATTATATAAGTTTATTCGACATATAGGATTTTCGACCAAATAAGCTGAAAATACTATATGTATATATTTTATTTATACTCTACAAAATAACTCGTAAGAG
The DNA here is from genome assembly GCA_934044485.1 of Apeira syringaria. NCBI lineage: Eukaryota > Metazoa > Arthropoda > Insecta > Lepidoptera > Geometridae > Apeira > Apeira syringaria. Next base: position 3,732,852 of record OW203662.1, read on the forward strand.
TCTCATCTATGCCTAGATTGCCATCATTTTGAAGCCTATTGAAAGCTTTAGCTTGATTTCAGTGCATCCAAATCAATGTGGGCGCGTCACTGTTTATTATTGTTTATTAATGTTATCATCAACTCGTGTTTTGATGTGTTTGTCACTGCAATTACGAGTACGTGCGATAGCATTATCTAACAGTATTTTATCTTCGCCATTCATGCGTTTAAAATGTGTTATCGTCGGTGACATTCTTGACAAACCGTATAAAATTTTTATTTTTTGTAACCAAAATGGCAAATCCTTTATTGTTCGTGTTCTCGAGTAAACTAGAAATAATTATCCACCTAATGAGAAAAAAAAAATCAAAAATACGCTTTGATGTAAATACAGAGCAAGCAAACACCCACAGTGTACCATACATGAAAAGGAAATATGACTAAGCATTATAAATGTATAAAACACGGGAGTTACTCACGTAATAAGTCAGAGGGTTCCGACTATAGTTTCAACCACATTCGGTGGTATTTTTCAAGGAGAATACGGGGCGCTCGCGGACGCTGTCGCGATTCGCCTAGAGTACCTATGACTAAGACAGGTGGTACTTTCTCACCATATCTCTATTAAAACTTGGATATTTTTAACCTCACTCTTGACATACATGTTATATTTTTTTTTTTTTATTTATTAACATTCACACAAGGTCTTCAGGTCCCTAACTAGGCAGAGCCTGTGCTATGGTAACCTGATGACTGATATATATACTTATATACATATACACACCCAGACACAGGTCAAACAGACATGTTCATGCACACAAATGTTTGACCTGTCCGGGAATCGAACCCAGGACCAGCCGCTTAGAAGGCAGAGTGCTATATACCAACTGCGCCAACTGGCCAGTCAAGTCATATAGTTATGGGTTTGCTCTGACATGCATAATGTGTGAATTAAAAAACCCCTTATGGTTGACACGGCATAGTATAATATTTATATACAGCAGACATATTCGCACGTCTGTCTTGCGCGTTTTGAACAATTATATAATTTAAAAAAGATAGGATCACCTTACTAAAGACTGGACCAGATATAGCTAACTACAGACAAACCCTGATGTTGTTTATTTTAAAATTGTGTAAGCACAAGAATACATTATTCTGGAGTAGTTATGAATACATAATTATTTAGTGACAACCATGCGTTCCGCACAACCGCCGGCCGCCGGCCTGATTACGTAAGCAAATTAGGTGCATGAACCTAATTTATGCGATGCTCGTCATAGGAGCTAGGGCCCCATTTTTCTTTTTTAATAGTATCGCTGGTTTTGAAGCAAGCTTTTTACTGATGCCCTTTTTTTCATTGGTAGCTGTATGTTTGACATTATGTTATGTTAGATATGACGTATTATCATGCAATTGATAACTATTATACTACTGATCAAGATATATCTTCTAATATATAACAATCTCGTGTCACAGTGTTTCGCTATTTTAATATGTTTATATGAACAAGTATCTAAATAATTGCTTATATAAGTATTGATAATGTATGTAAACATAATAAATTCTAGTGTGTGACTATCATAATGTACTTTGGTTTGTTTATAGTCACATCACTGCACCGTCTAGTATCATCATCCTTACTACTTTTGCTTGCACGAGTGCAAGGAACAGAATTGCCAACATTTTGATAAATGTTAAAGTTTTGTTACGTTTACAGACATGTTTTTTGACGTGATAACGTTTTATAAATTGATGAATGCCAAAATGAAAAATAGTAACGGTACATTCCGCGTAACGTTCCACCTAAGTTTTATCTAGATCTAGATAATATAATCAAAGTCAAAGTCAAAGGTCAATGGTCAATGGTCAAATGTCAATGGTCAATGGTCAAATGTCAATGGTCAATGGTCAATGGTCAATGGTCAATGGTCAAATGTCAATAGTCAAAAGTCAAAAGTCAAAAGTCTAATGTCTAATGTCAAATGTCAAAAGTCAAATGTCAAATGTCAATGTCAAAGTCATACATGATTATGTCGTTATCACGTAAATCTATCGTCCGTAAACCGACTTTACAGACAACCAATTTTTACATAACGTTTTAAGACGATTCGTGCCGTTGGTGGTTGAGGAGAGTAGGAATAAACTTGTGTCCTAAATCGAGTCTTCTCCCGTCTAGGTTTCTGAGTGCGGAAAGCATAACAAGGTTAAATTCAACCCCGTCAAGACACAAGTTTGCGCGTTCATCGCAAAAGAATCCCATTCTCTGTAGCACCTCGATTTCAGGACACTCTTCTCAAAGTCTTGGAGCGTCTAAGTATTCTGGGTAATGAAGTTTCTGCTAACGTGCAGTTCCGCGAGCATATATCATCCAAAGCCAAGCTCGCATCCAAGAGACTTGTGTGCTTATAGCAGGGCGAAGCGGTACTTAACACCAAGACAAAGACTTTTTTCACTTGGAGTACTGCTATCACCTTTGGAACGGTGCACCCAGGTATCAGCTTGAGTCTCTGGATGTATTGCAGCGTAGAGCTATCAGAATTGTCAACGGCCCCAAACTCACCGAAGACCTAGAGCCACTCAGTACCCGCAGAGACATTAGCTCTCTGTGTATTTTCTACCGTATATACAACGGGGAGTGTTCTGAAGAAGTCTTCAACGTTATTCCAGCATCATGGTTTTATCACAGTAGGTACTATCCGAAACCGCTCATCTCATCCACATACGAAGTTCATCCACATATATTTGACACACGGGACTCACTCACTGTGCGATTCAACCGAACGTTTTTGCCATACACTTGCAAAATGTGGAACGAGTTTCCCCCCCTCGGTATTCCCGAGTAGCTACAATATGGGACTCTTTAAAAGGACAGTTAACAGAGTCTAAAGGATTGGCAACGTATCGTCATGCTCCCAGTGTATGATTTATTTATTACCTTATATGAGTACATTAGAAGTACATAATATCTATCGGTCTATAGAACATTATTTAATACTCTAATACTCTGTGTTGCCGGTTTGAAATCTCGCTCACACGCTAATTACTCTAATACTCTCACAGGTCATGGCGACTCGCTGTGGCCTGTGAACATTGATCACATTCTATTTTATATCTAGATAAGGCTGACTTCAAGCTCCCATAAAATGTTATTTGCCTACTCACAACCAACGCGTTATTATATCACAGTTGTAAGAAGTATGTCGCCGTGATTTATTAGAATTATTGTACCAATTTGAACAAGTGAAACGTCATTGACTCGCATAAAGCTCGTCTCAATACAGTATATATTTACACATTGATAGAGCGGACACATAGACACATGCGTTGTTTTTAAACGTTATATATTTCTTTTCCAGGCAATACTGAATTCCAGTAATGTAGCGAGCAATTTGGATCACACAGGTGACATGATGTCAAGTCACGGAGGCCATGATGCTCTTCGTGATCATCATGAAGGTCATAGCAGCGGCAGCCACGACATGAATATGGCTATGACCGTAAGTATTGTCTTATTATTCAATTCAATGGCAAGCTGTGTCAAGATACACAATAGATACACGTAGAAGTAGGTTCTGCTTCATTTCAGTGTCCTTTTGTTTGATTTTTATCTGCGTCCACATATGGGTTTTACTAATAGACGGCTACTTTTTATTATTTTTTTATTCCTACACACAGACCCCCGCACTAGGATTCCCTGTATCGCGGGAGGCATGGACACACATAATCACAGCACACAACATCCAAGACCCGGGACAAACATCTACACATCGTACAAATGTCTGCCTCGGCCGGGATTCGAACCCAGGGTCCCGGAGACACAGTAGTCATGTCACTGACACTAACCACTACGCCACGGCGACCGGCTATTACCCGCCCCTCGCAGTCGTGGCATTGATCGCACCTCAGAGGTTGGAACTCGGTTGGGGAGCTCATTGGTCGCAGGCCGCCGCCCGCGCCGAATACCACTTACGCTTATTATAGGTGCCGTTTACGCCGATTAGGTACCGCTCACGCGGGCAGACAGGCTTGCTTAGGCCCGCTTGTCTCAACGAATCCACGACAACAATCGTCATCATCATCAGCTTTTTTAAATATTTATTTTGAATGATCGACAAACAGTTTCACAATATGTTCAAAAGAATCATTGTGAGACTAACAGCATCGACCACAGGTTACTATATAGTATATAGAGTTAAGATAGTTAAAGACAAAGTATTAAAGTTGAAGCTAGTAAGGATTAACGATACAATAGTTAGGAACAAAAATAAAAATAACAGAACTAAACAGAATATAAATTCATGCGTAGCAAAACAAAAGGAAAAAAGAAACGGGAATAGAAATTCTACATCTAAATCATTGGTTGGATTGCACTGAATTCTTTATAGTATGTACCTACAATATAGACTAGCTATGACTATAAATACAATCATGGATACAATCAGTTCAGCCATTGAAGTCACAGACCGAACCATTGATCTCTACAAAGACTGGCTGCTTGATCGGGCCAACGCATCGGGCTGCGACTTTGGGCTCTTTTATCATTTACCCATATAATTTTCAGTATCATAACATTTCTTCAACTCTTGAGTACGTAATGATTATTCCCCAGCTGTTCTACACAGTAACCGGGGTATGTGTGACTGAATAACAGTTATTATTCTTAAAAATTTGCTATGAAATTCAGTTCCGCCATTCGTCAGAGTGGACACGGACACATGCCAAAAATGCCTACGGAGAACTTAGAATTATAATTTACTTTATTTATTTTTTAAACAATATAGTGTAATTATATATATATATATATATATAATTGTAGGAAAAGGACACAATATACTCTTACACTTTGTATTCCTCCAGTCTGATAAAATTCAGTGTGAATACGTATGGGGTGAGTTTAACCATTGCTCAAAACCAGCTTATTTGTTACACAGGAATTTAAGTTACGTTAGATTTATTGTACATACAGTAATTTGTAATCAATGCGACAAGAGAAAGGCTTTCGCCTGTGTTGTTCCATTTTGACATTTATATTTTTTTTACCGTTGTCCGTGGGTTACCGGCTTAGAATAGTACCCCCCCATGTCTTCCCGTGGGTGTCGTAAGAGTCGACTAAGGGATCACGTACCAGAAGGATGGGCAGCAGCGCCTTCTGAGGGTCGTATTTTATATACTGCGCTCGCCAACCCGCATGCCAAGCGTGGCGAGTATTGGCAAACCCCCCCCTATGACAGTACAAAACAAAACCAGGCCCCCAGTCCCCGGCAGCTCCGCTAATGCTGGCTCCGGTAGCGGCCAGTGTAACGGTGGAGCAGGGGGTGCTAAGAATCTCCGGCAGATTCCCGGCTACCACTCCCTGAAAAAACGACCTCTGGCCCTGGTAACACACAATATAAGATCTTTGTTGGCAGACGAGAAGATCGTCGAACTGGAAGAAGAAATGAGTAAGTTACACTGGGATATCTTAGGGTTATGTGAAGTCCGTAGAGAGGGTGAGGACACCATAACTCTCAAATCCGGTAACTTGCTCTACTACCGGGAAGGCGACCAAAAGTCCCAAGGTGGTGTCGGATTTCTCGTTCGCAAGTCCCTCGCTAACAACATCATCACCATCGACAGCGTTTCGAGCAGGGTGGCATACCTAATACTCAGAATATCAAGCAGATATTCGTTGAAGGTCATTCAGGTATATGCACCGACCTCGAAACTCGGAACCGATGAGGAGGTAGAGGCTATCTATGTATGAGGACATTAGTAGGGCCATACATACCTCCAAGACCCATTACAATGTTGTTATGGGGGACTTTAACGCAAAGTTGGGCGAAAGAAGTGATGGAGAGTTGAGAGTGGGGCAATTTGGTTATGGACAACGGAACCCCAGGGGACAGAGGCTGGCCGACTTCATGGAGAAAGAGGGACTCTTTATGATGAACTCTTTCTTTCAGAAGCCGCCTCAAAGGAAATGGACCTGGTTGAGCCCCAACGGTTCCACAAGAAATGAGATCGATTTCATCATGACCACCAAGAAACAAATATTCAATGATGTCTCTGTGATCAACATGGTCAAAACCGGTAGTGATCACCGCATAGTAAGAGGCATATTGAATATTAATGTTAAACTTGAGAGGTCCCGTTTGATGAAATCCACGCTCCGACCTCAAAATGTCCATATCCAAAACCCCGAGAGCTTTCAACTTGAGTTATCCAATCGCTTTGCTTGCCTTGAGAACTTTGCGTCGGTGGACGAGACCAACAACAGGTTTGTAGAAACTGTCCACGAAGTGGGGTCTAAGTTCTTTAAGCCCCGCCGTACAAATAGACCGCAAAAACTCTCCAGCCATACCCTCGACCTCATGGCTGAACGACGCTCGTTGCAACTGCAATCATCCGATGATGCTGCGTCATATAGGCAGCTCAATAGACGAATATGGAAATCCTTGCGACACGACATCCGTACCTTTAGTACAAATCGTATTAAAGATACGATCGAACGGAGAAAAGGCTCCAAAGTGTTTGCAAGAGACAGGTCTATTGGGCAAAGCCAGATGACTAAGCTGAAGAGAGATGATGGCAGTATAGCGTCGACCAAAGCAGAGGTGCTTGGAGAGATCGAGAGGTTCTATGGACAGCTATACACTTCGGTCGCTAAACCTGTTGACAGCTTGGCCAAAGACCCAAGAGCCAAGCTGACCCGGCACTATACCGAAGACATCCCGGACATCAGCCTATACGAGATTAGGATGGCTCTGAAGCAGCTTAAAAACAACAAGGCACCGGGTGACGACGGAATCACATCAGAGCTTCTGAAAGCGGGTGGATCACCGATACTGAAAGTCCTTCAGAAGCTCTTTAATTCCGTTGTCCTCGAAGGGTCAACGCCGGAAGTATGGAACAGAAGCGTAGTGGTGTTGTTCTTTAAGAAGGGTGAAAACACATTGCTTAAGAACTACAGACCCATTTCGCTTCTGAGCCATGTTTACAAGCTGTTTTCAAGAGTCATCGCGAATCGTCTCGAACGTAGGCTTGATGACTTCCAGCCTCCCGAACAAGCCGGTTTCCGAAAAGGCTACAGCACCATAGACCACATCCATACGCTGCGGCAAGTTATACAGAAGACCGAAGAGTATAACTTGCCCTTATGTTTAGCGTTTGTGGACTATGAGAAAGCCTTTGATTCGATCGAGACGTGGGCGGTGCTTGAGTCTCTCCAGCGGTGCCATATTGACCATCGGTATATCGAAGTGTTGAAGTGTTTGTACAATAACGCCACCATGTCGGTCCGAGTACAAGAGCAAATTTCGAGGGCGATTCCATTGCAACGAGGCGTGAGACAGGGAGACGTTATTTCTCCGAAACTGTTCACTGCCGCATTGGAAGACGCCTTCAAGCTCTTGGAATGGCAAGGATTCGGCATCAACATCAACGGCGAGTACATCACTCACCTTCGGTTTGCCGACGATATCGTGGTCATGGCAGAATCGATGGAAGACCTCAGCACGATGCTCGAAGGCCTCAACAGAGTTTCCCTAAGGGTGGGCCTTAAAATGAACATGGACAAGACGAAAATTATGTCAAATGCCCATGTTGCGCCCGCCCCCATATCAATTGGGAACTCGACTCTCAAAGTTGTTGACCATTACATCTACCTAGGACATACAGTCCAATTAGGTAAGTCCAACTTTGAGAAAGAGGCCAATCGTCGAATCCAACTCGGCTGGGCAGCGTTCGGAAAGCTCCGAGACGTCTTCTCGTCCAAAATACCGCAATGCCTGAAAACGAGGGTCTTCGAACAATGTGTGTTACCAGTGATGACTTACGGAACTGAAACGTGGTCTCTGACTATAGGCCTTCTGAATAGGCTCAGAGTCGCACAACGAGCTATGGAGAGGGCTATGCTCGGGGTTTCTCTACGTGATCGAATCAGAAATGAGGAGATCCGTAGAAGAACGAAAGTCACCGACATAGCCCAGCGGATTAGCAAGTTGAAGTGGCAGTGGGCAGGGCATATAGTTCGAAGAACCGATGGCCGTTGGGGCCGAAAGGTTCTCGAATGGAGACCACGGACTGGCAAGCGCAGCATAGGACGGCCACCGACTAGGTGGACAGACGACCTGACTAAGATCGCAGGCAAGGGCTGGATGCGGGCCGCTTCCAACCGGTCCTTGTGGAAATCAATGGGGGAGGCCTTTGTCCAGCAGTGGACGTCCTATGGCTGAGATGATGATGATGATGATGATTTTTTTTACCTCAGATACAGTACGCGCGAGTTAATCACTTTACCGCAAAGATTTCCTGGATAACCGTTACCTTAATATCGATGGTCACATACGAATCGATGAATCCATAGAACAAATGACAGAGAACGCTTACATCAAGATGATTTCCCATAATTAAACGCTTATTGCAGTTTCACGGTGGCGTCGTTGAGAAGATTTTGTTCTCGTGGTGGGATGTGACGGAGGTCGGCGAATTCATCGGTTCTTTCTTCGCGATATTTATTATGGCTCTATTATATGAAGGGTGAGTTGTGCCACTATCTGACTATTCCTACATTTTCATCATCATCATCATCATCTCAGCCATAGGACGTCCACTGCTGGACATAGGCCTCCCCCATTGATTTCCACAAGGACCTTCTAGGCTGGAAGCGGCCCGCATCCAGCCCTTGCCTGCGATCTTAGTCAGGTCGTCTGACCACCTGGACGGTGGCCGTCCTATGCTGCGCTTGCCAGTCCGTGGTCTCCATTCTAGAACGTGATACAAACTTTACCTACAATAATTATTTTTTTACCGCCTTCAAAAAAAAGAGAAAGTTCTCAACTCGACCTGTATGTTTTTTTATGTTTGTGAACTTTCGACTGGGTGAATCGATTTTGATGATTCTTTTTTTTTAAAGCTGGTGTTTCCCGTGTGGTCCCATTTAAATTTCATCAAAATCGGACAAGCTTTTCTTGTCCAACACAACAATCATTACAATATATACATAATTACAGAGTTCCTGCTCTTATATCTATTGAGAAATTCCTCAATATGATTACGCAACCTTTGTTCAGCAGGCCTTCTCCGTCTAACAATATCAATATTCCTTTTAAGTCGATCTCCTTTCGGTCATGTTCGTTCCCGTTTCTTCGTTCATTCTATTCCTTCTGCATGACCTAATACGAAAACGCTCCCATATCACACCATACATCCACTCGTAATTATCTGCTCTAATTTAAACCGCTTTATGCTTTTTTCTGTTACACACAACTTTCACTTTCTTTTTCGGAAATCAATGCGCAAAAAATTTGAGTCACCTTCACTTTCGCTCATACACTTACCTTAACCACTTGTATAAATCACGTACACTGTAATATATTGTAATATTAACAATTTATTCATGCAAGTACTGCAATTTACTAAGGTCGGTTACATTGAACTGACAATACGACAAGTATATCACGATTTTACACACATTATAATAATAATATGTAAAGTTGTCAATGATGTGGGCGCCCCATTTACTCCTTAAAATGTTTTAAAGCACTCATTTTGTTACTAATTTGTAGAGCCGTTTGCTACAAAATATACACAATTATTGATTATACAACATATACAATTAATTATCTGTATGTGCCCATAGGCACTACCAATGGTCATACTATTTTTTCTCTTAAGGTAACTTTCACTCAAAAACATCGAACCAATATTGCGTTTGACCACTGTCTCACCTGATGTTAAGTGCCTTTATTGTAATGCGCCAATTTCTGTACATGGTATTGTATTTTTCGGTTGCAGGCTCAAGTACTACAGAAAACATCTGTTATGGAAGACATATACAGGCCTCCAGTATTGTGCAGTGGCACCGCCAGACAAGGGTGTGTCCAACATTTGTGCTCCAGACGAACCTCAAGTCATTCAGTGAGTTTTTTATGACATTATTATCAATCTTAAAATATATACTTAGCTAGATACGAGATTGTTAAATTATACGTCATATTTAGAAACACGAAATACACAGTTCAAGTATTTTGTAAGGAGTTTAAGCGGACTGAAGTACCTACACACATTGGCGAAGCAAATTATAAGTTACTTACTCGGTTCATTGGCTTCGCGATCGGCGATAGCATTTTGTTCAATCTATTTTAAATTAATGATAGTACTAAGACCTCGCGACCGTATCCATTTTTCCAAGTTACATTTTATGCTTTATCCATAAAGGTATAAAGCTTCAAATTCAAATAATGTATTCATCAAAAAATATTACTAATAGATATTATCCTAAGCTACAAAGTTTAGTACTAGTAAGTTACCTATAGTATATATAGGTAACTTACTAGTACTAAACTTTGTACACCTAGGATGGTCGTTGGTAGCTGTACTAGGATTCTGTATAGAATACCACGATTCCAACCTCTGGACAACAATATATAATAATCTGTAGGTACTTACATAATATATTTTAAAATGAGATAGTTTAGGTGACACTAGAATTGTGTATTGTTACTATAACCATACCAAGACGACGCGCGCGGCGCGTGCGCCTACAGTCGTCGTAATGAAGTGAATAGAATGCACAAACATGAGCCGAACCAGTGGCTGTGGTTGCACCTACCTACTTTAGTGTGTGGCGCAAAGTCATAAGCGATAGCGATTTAAACAAAAATTGGTAACGCTTAATTGATACTTTTATTTTTACTTATTTATTTTAATTTATGGTTATAATAAGCTAACTAAATAAAATAAAAAAAAGTCTTGAAATTGTTTATTACATATTTTAATCAAACTAGCCATTTGTGTCACATTCGGAATTCCAATCCCCGTTACGGGCTTTCATAACCCAAATATAATGACAAATCCTAGCAGATATGACACATACAGCAACAACTATTTTGTAAATTTTCTTAATAAATCGATAAATCATAGTTTCTAATGATATTATTGAACAGGGAGATGGGGTAGTAGCACCTCGGACGTGGACTGCATTATGTTCATGCACCTAATTTTCTTTAGTCTCAATCGGGCCGGCAGTTGTGCTGCACTTACGGTTCTCACTAAATATTTGTGTAATTAAGCAGGAATAATGCCTTCCTGGACTGCACAAATAGTTTAAAACTAACAAATAAGTGTGCGTTTTCTTGTTGTCTATAGTCCAGTTTTTAGTTAGTTATGTTAGAGTGTACGGCATGCTCCTTTCATTATTAATACTTATAATTGTTCAAAGCCATATTTTAATCCAAGATTAGGTAGGTACTTTTATTATTATCACAATGAACCGTTGGCTTGCAGAAAGCATTTAATACTCGGGAAACAGATTTTCTTGTCCGAGTGTCAAGACACCGTATAATATGTCGATAATTGGTTAAAACTATGTCTTAAGTTGTGGTACACGCAAACATTAAAACGCTGTTTCGGCCAAGCTGCCACTTAGATATGGGATTCGCTCGAAAGGGTGTATTGCAACGTAGAGCTATCAGAATTGCTAACGACCGCAAATTTATCGAAGACCCAAAGGAGCTCAGTCTGCGTAGAGATATTGGTTCGCGCTGTATTTTCAACCGTATATACAACGGGGAGTGTTCTGCAGAGCTCTTCAACCTTTTTCCGGTTGGATGTCTTCACCGTTTTACCACCGGCACCGCTTGAAAGCTTATCCACCTATTACTGACTCATTTGAGTGACATACTGTGCGTTTCTACCGATCGTTTTTGCCATACACCTGCAAAATATGGAACGAGCTTCCTCCCTCGGTATTCCCGAGTAGCTACAATATGGGATTCTTCAAAAGGACAATTTACAGTCTATAAAAGGATTGGCAACGTATTGTAATGCCCACAGTATTACAGATATCCGTAGGTGACGATGCCCACTTACCATCAGGCGCCTCGCCTGCTTATTTGCTACTTATTACATTAAAAGACGTAAGAATTCATGTAGTTATATTTAGAAAGAAAGAAAGGGGAAAAAAACTCTTTCTTTCTTTCTTAGTTATATTTATGTTTGGTTTTTTACTCGTGTTCTATTAATTTTATTGGGAGACTACAGACTAAAGACATTACTTAAAACTACTGAAATTAATCCATTAATTTAAAACTACGTTCAAATGGCTGAAGTCCGTGGAGTCTCAAATATAAATAGATGAACAATATTACAATCTTCTTTATTACTTACTATATCTAGTATATATTCGCTTGATATGTAATTGATATTAGGTAAGTTCTTTTTACGATTCTGAATTCGGTACAAAAGTCAATCAAAAGTCCAAACATACACTTAAATTCTTAGTAGTAGTAGTAGTAGTAGTAGTTCATAGTGAGACGTGTATTTAATTATTTTTTTTTTATCACACTTAAACCCCCGCACTAGGATTCCCTGTTTCGCGGGAGGCTTGGACACACACATTCACAGCACATAAACATCTAAGTACCCGGGACAAACACCTACACTCATCGCACAAATGTTTGCCCCTGCCGGGATTCAAACCCAGGGTCTCGGAGACAGTAGTCATATCACTGACACTAACCACTGCGCCACGGCGACCGTAAAATAATTGTAAATATTACTCTTAACTACATTACCATTTGTAATATTTCAATATTAGGTAACCCAAGATCTTTGTAAGTTTTAACTCATATGTCGATATGCTTCCTAATAATAAATAAATATGAAATACCTGCTTCAATCGGTGATTCTAACTTGCTTTGCCAACTTAACAAGCAAGTCTCCGCTAATTTATTAAGTGTAATCGATTTTAACTCGCATGTAACAGTGTTCCTAACGACCCTCATTCATGGTTACAACACTTTGTCATGCTAATTATTTATTGTAGTTACTACACAATACTTATAGCTGATTCTGAACATACTAACACGATATTTCTCTTCTCTTTAGGCCAGTACCGCATGCCCTTGAAAGAAACGTGTAAGTATACTTCATTAATTTTTCATCAACGATCTAAAATAAATAGTCTTGAGATGATGGTCATCGCATTTGTGCAAGAGTGACAAAATGTATTTCTCCAGGAATGACATACAGAGAATGACAAGTTAATGTACGAAATTGATTCTGCTAAGCGACTGTACTGTGGGTCCTCTAACTTGTAATCTAAATTGCTATCACCAATCATGGAATATTTTGGATATGTGTAATCTAATAATAATATGGGACAACATTCACACAAGGTCTTCAGGTCCCAAACTAGGCAGAGCCTGTACTATGGTGACCTAATGACTGATATATATAGATACATATATATACTTATATACATATACACAACCAGACACAGGTCAAACAGACATGTTCATACACACAAATGTTTGACCTGTTCGGGAATCGAACCCGGGACCAGCGGCTCAGAAGGCAGAGTGCTACCAACTTACTTACTACCGACCAGTCCGCAGTAATGTATTCGTTCCTTTCGTTATAACAAAAATAAATAGTTAAGTAACTCTGCCGAACGGCCCTTGCCTACATGTCGAATTATTTAAAGGCTTTTCATATTATGTTTAACTTGATTTGAAATATGATAAAAATTTTAGTTAAATCAAAATGAAGTCAGTATATTTAAAGAAATAAATGTTGTGTTTGACCGTTCTTCTCGCTTTATGGTCAGTGATGTATTCCTTTTAGAGTCTAGATTTATCTAGAATAATGTTGATTGGCTCTCAAGGAAAGCTGCCTGAAAGCACTGTTACATTTTGAAAATTTACAATGTTAACCATAAAGTACCCTATCGAGCTAAAGCCTGAAAATGGATCTATCGAGTGAAACTTACTATCTAGGTTATCTTCGTCTCAAACCTATGAAAAACATATTGTAGAAAATTTTATCTTTAAAAATATTTGTTTTTATTATTTTCAGTCCTACAATGATGAGCACAGCCCACGCTTGGCAGACAGTTCTCCATGGTGTACAAGTGTTAGTGAGCTATATGCTGATGTTGGTGTTCATGACGTATAACACATGGCTATGTGCAGCTGTTGTACTAGGTTCAGCCACCGGATATTTCTTCTTTGGCTGGCGTGAATCTGTTGTTGTAGACTTCACTGAACATTGTCACTGACAAAACTTTAAGTTAGCCTTGAAAAGTATTATTTTATTTTTTAACTTTGCTTTTTAAAAAGCTCAAACTTTACAAATATCATGGTGTGTTATTATCATGTTATAAGAGGAAAGCGGTTATTTAAGCACTGTGGCCGATGTTTATATACCAGTTATATATTTTTAGGACTATACATATATGTACTTAGGTTATTGTAAAATAAAAGCTTTGGACGTGATTTATTATTGTATTTATTTGACATTTGGCAAAATGCTTATACAGGTGGGTAAATTACAATAGTATGTGTTTCCTCAGTGGAAACATGTTGAATTGATGCGATGTGATTAACGTAATCAGATATATTCACTACAAACCCTTTACCCTAGGAGAACATATCCTTAATCTTTATCATAATTTCTAAGAGGATCCCCTTAAATATGGTGTCTTCTTATAGCTATTTAAAATAAATCATTATGGTTTGGGTACAAACAACCTTAAAAAAGTATTTTATAACTAGCGGCACCCTGCAGTTTCAACCAGTCACATGCTCTGTTATCTCTCTTTAACTCAATTATCTTATGGGAACTATACTTTTTCCCGGACAAAAGGTAGCCTATATGTTTCCAGGGTAAAAGCTATTTTAATTCTATATTTCACGCAAATCCATTCAGCTGTTTCAACGTGAAGGAGTGACAAACAACACAACATTTTTCTTATATTACTAGTGAATAAAATGTTATAATGCACATAAATATTTGCATTAACCTTATTTACCTCGATGAATATACTATTTACTGCCATGGTGAAAATTAGCTGTTATGTGTAAAAGTGAGAGTACCTGCATAAGTTACTCTGAAGATGTCAACTGGCCAGTGATTGAGCTCTTCCGAATTGCGCGATTTTGTGAGTACATATATAGGTATATAATATTAACCAATATAATTGAAATCATTGCAATGATTGAAAACTCTAAATCAATACTTCTGTAGCAACAGCAAGGTGTAATATAGCTTGCTGTATATATTATAATAATAGTGCATCTGTTTATTAGCATGAACAATTGAATATAAACACTTCTTGTTGGCTGTGAAGTGTGCCAGTATGACATTCTATCAGTATACCTAATGCTTTATTATTGGGTTCACTCAAGATTAGAGTTTGTTTCAGTGTCTTATGAAACTGAAGATCCACCATAAGTTTGCTTAATTCAATGACAATCACTCTTGAACATAATTAAACATTATTTATTTAGCCCGTTAAATTGGGTGAGATTAATTAATAAATTTCTTTATGACCATATTGTTTGATTTGTTTGGCTATAGGATGTTTCTCAACTCAGGTTAACATACAAGTTGTCAATATGGAAGCTTACATTTTTTTTAAATTGTCATCAGAGTGAAATGGTATTTCCCAAGGCAGGAATTGCACCAGTATCTTTTGACTGACCTCAAGATGCTGGACCAGCTAGCCATTTAGATGATATGGTCTGGAGAAGGAATGTCTTCTATAGCGTTACTGAACACACTTGAGCCGTTAGTCATAGATTTTGATTCAAAAGTTGTAGTTAACCAGGTGGGCTCTAGTTTTCTGCCACCATGCTGTGAGATCATTATCATCTCAGTTTCATTGATAGCCGATACCCTATGCCGAAACAATAATCAACATTTGTTGATTGGTCTGATACACTTAACCTTTGTTTTTACTTATTTAACTGTAGTGACTAAATTAAATTCCAGTATTATTAAAAATGTCCCGTTAGTATATCTTAGGTTGCAGTAACATTAATCTCATTAAACATTTGGAGATTGTTATTTTCACTTGCATATTTGATATCTTTATGTTTATTATGACAATGTTTTTTAAGATTTGAAATGCTGTTGCATCTATAATCACAGTGTTTACATTGATATGGCCTTTCTTTTGTATGTAACCTTTTATGAACCTTCAATGAGTTACTGAAGTTTGTTCGGAAGGAACACCTGTCACATAGATAAGGCTTCTCTCCAGTGTGTGTCCTTTTATGTTTCTCTAGATTAGATGATAATTTTGTATTGTAAATGCAGTTTGCAAACTCGCAATGATATATTTCAGTTTCTACTACCTTGGTTTTATTCTTAGACTTTTTCCTGCAACAAAAAAAGAATATTACACTATATTCATAAAAATTGGCATGATAGTAACAAGTCTCAAAATACAATTGTTTCTGTATCTTTGAGGGCTTCACCACAATTTTCGTATTGAGAACACCCATACAAAAATAAGTATTAAGGTGTGTAAGTGTGTACGTAAGGTTTTCAATCAAGTGAGTGATAACATACGGTACATAAATTGGGTCTTTATGGATCTCAGGTCATGGACATATAATAACACAATGAAAAAGGCTTTAGATTTCTTGTATCTAACAGAATTGTGGACAGTGGCAAATTAAGTTCTAAATATTTAAAATAATAAATTATTAATCTTAAAATTATTTATTGCATTCATGACTGAACATAGAATCAATACCCAACTTGCATGTATTTGTTCATCAATAACAGAATATCAACAGTAAATAGCATTTCTTAAGTTCCTAAAAGATAAATTATGATATTAATGAAAAATTGCTTACTTAGGTGTTGAGTGACTATAATCTACTTGTTCTTTTTCCGTTTTCCACTCTATGGGAATTCTTATCCTGTCGGATATTATCATATCTTCAATAATTTGTGATACCATTGATCTGGGCTTTGGGCCATGGTTGATTGAATGAGTTTTACAGGGTCTCCCTCTAGGATTCCCTTTTCCTTTCGGGGCTGCAGGGGCGAGATGGATTTGTAAAAGATTTTGATTTACCATTTTATCTTTCGCTTTCTGATCAGTGATTTTATCAATGAGTAATCACTCTGTTTTAAAGTATGTATCACAAACCACAGAATATTTAGGGAAACCTACGGATTAGCGCATCGCACCGAGCACAAACTGATGTAATGGCCATTCCTTACATTCTCTAGGGTAGGGACCATTCCCATTGGCCCTAATCGGCCCCAAACTCTAAATTATAAATTAAATTTTCGCTTTCTAGATCGCAGTGAATTGAATAACATGGCGTTGAAACATAGAGCAAAAAAGTCGCCCTTATTTTTGACCATAGCCAAATCACCACTTTGATTTTGATAGATCACGTGGGACTACATGTCATATAAGTTGACGGTTGTCGTCTCGGCAACTTGGTTGTTGATCGAGTAAAGCTAACTAGTGATGCTACGTAGCTACGACTCCGATATGTCGGATTTTTCTATTGATATTACAACTTCGGCTCTGTTGTTTTCAAATCGGAGGGGTCTACACAGCCAATAGTGGTGTGGTAATCAACATTACAGTTGATATCGTATCAAACGAAAACACCATACCTTACCTTTTACCTTATCTAAAGAGTTTTATGATTTATTGCATTAACGACATACTAGGCGGAACTTACGTTCAAATTTAGGCGGCTAGTGAGACTCGAACCCATGACTACAGAATACCGTCCTGTCGCTTTGTCCAACTAAGCTATAGCAGCCAATACCACAAGCACCGAATTTCGTCCTTCCTTTAACATCTGAGGGGATGTTGTTATTAGCGCAATCTACCGATAATTGTATGAACAATTAGACTGATAGATCAACATTAGACAATATTTTTATTACCAGAAAAATTATACATAGTCAACAGTATCGCTAATTACATTTTGTCAATCACTATTAAATTAACAATTGAATGGGCCCCAAAACTAGGAAAAGCCTGTATTTTGGAACCATGCACTTCGTAGTGGATATATTGCGCGCTATGGTTGTTGTATCCATAAATATAAAATAAAATAATTCATTAGCCACAGCAATATATTATGGTATATAATAATAGTTACAGTAATGGCAACATATGAAACAAAAACCTTGATGGCATTGAGATAGGTGGAAAACCCCCAGGGTTCGTCCCCAGTTAAGGGAAATTTTCTTTAGCTAAAGTGGCACTTTTCGTTTTTGAAGTTACTTGGGTTATAATTAAAAATTACAGATAATTTATTTTAGAAAAGTTCAATGAGGATGTTGCTGATTTGAAATTTTAAAGAGTATATCTACTCCTTGGTCTAAGCAGGGTAGAATGTCTCCATACTTAGTTTTAACAAAAATGTATGACTAATTTACCGAGACCTCCGGCCGTGGTCGAACTTTTTCGAAAATTAATCATAAAAAATAAAATTTTTTCGCGGTGGGTCTGTCTGATAATTATATCGCTATTCTTGTGTATTCTAGATTGTTTTTGTACGAAAAAACAAAACGAAGCGCATCTAAATATTCCAAAAATCCTTAACTGCCGACAAGACTAGTAAGTTCGCGAGATTTTATATTTTCTGTGGGTTTTCTTAACTGCCTAAGTTATCTGTGGTTTAATTCGTTTATTTTCTTTGATGCCGAATTGGCCGGGAATCAATCCGGAAATAATTGCTTTGAAAGTAATAAATAGAGTAAAAACCCAACAAAATGTCTCATCCAGATATATCATGTGGGTTAGAGTATAGCGTTACACCAGAACTGCAAGCGTGCCTCACAGAAGCTCTACAATGCAGTTACTCGTTTATAGTTTCACCTATAATTCACCCACGTTTTAGCCGACAGCATAGCTCGAATTCAAATAAAGTTGGTGGTTTTACAAGATCAGATATGGTTTTATCGCCTCAAGATTGGACTAGCCGTATCGTTGGTAAACTATCACCACATCTCAATGTTGATTTGGTTTCACCTATAGCTCGTCAGAGGCATGAAGATTGTCTGAATGAAGAGCTATCTTTCTGTAAAGGTCTTGGCCTTCCCGCTATCATGCTGCCTTTGCATGGTAGAGATTCCAACAACTTAGCTAGAATCTTACTATCCTACTATGAAGCCTGGTAAGTTTCCTTTCCACTTAGTACCTTCTAAGTGGATACACACATAGGTAATTCTTTTGCGCAGCTGAATATTATGATGTTGTGTAATTATATAGAATAGTGCACACCCTTCGTTTTTGAAGTTCCATCTGAAGATCTGTTGCTGATTCACTCTATACTCTAAAACTTTTAAAATATTCAATGTGTTTAATTCATTTTGTAATTGTATTTTAACTAAGAGAATGTGTGTAACAAAGCGCAGACTTCAATGTTCGCCTTCGCAGTTCTCCCTCTGCGTCTCTGGCTTTTCATATAGACACTAGGGGTAGGGCAGACAAGTATCAGGTAGAGTCGGTGTTGGCAGATTTAGTTTTCATATCATAACAAACACGAACTGAATATCATTTTTACCTGGAATATTTTTGTTGATATACATTAGTCTGTACTTTGTAAACAACCATAAACAAAAGTCAGCAATTATATTTTGTTTTATGAAATTGACATATTTTCATATTTTGAAACAGACTAAAATTAACCAATTAGACAGGTTATCAACAAAGTTTTAATGTACAAAAGTATGTATAGTATTATTTTCAAGAGTGTATCAAAGTTGAAAAACATGAACAAAGTTGAAAAAAACATTGTGTGATTTCATCTGAGCTATCTTCATTGAAGTCAAAGAAACTTGACAGTGCCTAAATACATAGAGGTGAGAGGCCAAAAAAAAGTGAGCTCTAGGGTGATACTAAGTGAAACAGAACCATGGCAGAATTTGGTAAACACTAAACAGTTCAAAATTATTTATGAATTTTAATTAATTATTTCTAGAAAAGTGTTTGTTTTCATAAATTCATATTTTACGAATACTCACGAGGCTCACGTTATTATGAACTACCCCAAAAAAAATGGACCACCAACTCAATGTCTTATAATCTAAAGTTGAGCCGTCTGTCTCTCTGTCTGTCTGTCCGTCTGCAACCATAGTGTATCTCATGAATCGTGATAGATAGTTGAAATTATCACAGGTAATGTATTTCTGTTGCCCCTATAACAACAAATACTAAAAAACAGAATAACTTAAATATTTAAGGGGGCTCCAATACAACAAATAGATTTTTTCCCCATTTTTATAGATGATGGTATGGAACCCTAATGCGCAAGTCCGACTAGCACTAGGCCTGTTTTATTTATTTAGTTGATATTCTCTTCTCAGGCTCTCCAAACTAGATGTTTGACCTGTATCTGGGTGTGTATATGTATATAAGTATTAACTCTCGTGATATATCAGTCACCATGGTTACCATAGTAACCTAGTTTGGGACCTGAAGACCTTGTGTGAATGTTAATAATTAAATTAGATATGTCAGTAATGTTATAGTCCTGCAGAATTTATTGTGCTGTTCTTTGTCTTTTGCTGTCATGACATATCCATCCATATTTTACATTCATAGCATATACTCATCCAATCCATATTAATGTTTTC
Organism: Apeira syringaria; assembly: GCA_934044485.1. NCBI lineage: Eukaryota > Metazoa > Arthropoda > Insecta > Lepidoptera > Geometridae > Apeira > Apeira syringaria. The sequence continues at coordinate 3,753,221 of OW203662.1, forward strand.
TTAAATGTTTTAATTTCAGCCATCACCCATCTCTTGTGTGGGCTCAAGTGCCAATGTTGTCCCGCAGATCACTACATAACATAGGACCTGACTCTGATGATGATGACGACACTGCCTGGAATGAAACCTGGCTTTGGTGGTCGAAGTTCCATGAATGTCTGGACTGGGATAAGCGTGTTGGTGTTGTCCTTGAGTTGTCAGCTGATCTGCCATCTGAAAAAACTCTTAAAAGATGGCTAGGAGAGCCAGTGAAGGCTATTGTATTGCCTACTTCATTATTTCATAATAATAAGAAAGGGTAAGTCTTCATAAAGTATTAATCATAAAAAGTATTCATCAATACATGTTTAATTTCTTAAAAAGACTGCGATCTAAACGAAAACAGGATATAAGTATTCTATGCGTTATTACAAGAAAAATGTATTAGCCAAAATACCTGAACATTTTTTAGTACATACTCGAACTCTATATATGTACTTTATCGCCATTTCAGCACTTTAGTGTCAAACACTTATGCATATACTATCTATACACCAAAGTCTGTAAAGGATTCCCATATGTTAGACAGATTTTGACTTCTCTTGAATTGGTAAGAATGACAAAAAGTGTAAATAATATGTATGTTAATTGCTCACAGACAGTGGTATTACGGTCCTAATGTCTCAGGGTTTAATATGGAAATTGAAAGGCTTCAAATTAATGTTCTTGTTTAATTAATAGACTTCAAAAAAGTATGTAGATGATTTTCAATTCATCTCCACCTTTATTTTTTTTAATCTATGTTCCTCGATTACCTCTCAAAGATGCCTTCACTACAACTTTTTTTAGACATTCTTAAAGTGAACTGCGAATTTTTTTTTCGACCAGTTTTTTAAACACTACGTAATTATATTTTTAAGGTACCCAGTGTTATCAAGAGCACACCAACAGCTAGTCATCAGTATGGTTGAGCATGAGGCTCAAGTGATTGTCAGCGGTGCACGGAGACATGACATCAAATTCTACTTGCAATATCTACAGAGGTTGTGGATGAGAAGACCACATATTGCTGACGACCCCATGTTGAGTTATGCTCGAGGGTAACATATCAAAGTTATTACTTTCTTAACCCACTTAAATTCAAGAATGTATCTTGCTCCTTCCTATATTGTTATAATTTTTTTCATTAATTTAAACTTTCTGCGAGTGACAGAAATGGCTCCCCTGCAACACACAAATTATACTCGTGTGCATTTGCCGCCGACATAGTGTTTAGTTTAGTAGCACTCTATGGTACTTTTTAAAAATATTACTAGCTTGCGTTTGTCGTGTGACCACTCACTGTGATCATGTGATGACGTATGCAAGATTGAAAGGTACCTATTCGCTCGTCACTTGAATACTCTAGGATTGTGCATGTGCGTATCTAGAAACACAGACTCAGGCAATGGGTTCTTCACATTGACAGTAAGGGTAGAAAAAAGCTTGTGCTTGTAAGTGCAATATGGGTATGGTGAAAACAAAATGTCATTTCAATGCATATTCACCGAAAGGCAACTCTACTCTCTACTACACTTCAATCTTAAGCTTCAAGTTGAGTGACCCATAGATGAGAACAACCATTCTAGTGCTTGATATAGCTTGAGCAATGGACTCGGTGTGAAGTATTATCTCCAATTAGCCAATTTACTTAACCTTAGTCATACAACATGTCAATAATTTTCAGGTGGGAAGACTATCTCCAAATCCCTCTCCAGCCTCTTGCTGACAATTTAGACACGCATACATACAATGTTTTTGAAAAAGATCCTATCAAGTATGATCAATATCAAAAGGCAATTACGCTGGCGTTGCTGCATGTAAAGACCAAAGAACAGGTATTATATTTTATCCGAATTATTAGTATGTGTTGGCTTTGTTTTTATCTCAAAAATTCTATGCAAGAAAGAAGTCTTAACCCTCAACCGCGGACCGCTAAACACGCGCGCTACTGTGTACGGGGTTACATCTCAGATTTCACAGATTCACAGACCTACTTGAGATGGGCTGCGTTTGCTAACTCCTTATTTAGCCTACCAAATTCAATGATAAAGAAAACGGTCAAATTCGTAGTCGTTTTCGTAGAAAAAAATGGTCAAAAAAGTGCTATGTTGCACTTTTTCGATTTTGAGGTTACTATTTGTAGAATTAAAAAAATAGATTTTAATTTAATTCAAAGAGCATGATATTTGTTTTGAAATGGCAATAATTTTATCTACTCTGGTCTATACAGAATATAGTATCTCCAACTTTGTTTACAAACAAAAACCAGAACCAATATAACAAGACTTCCGGCCGTCCTCGTTCGTTTTTCGGACCTTATTTCGAATATTAATCATAACAAATGAAAAATGTTCCGCGGCGGATCTTGATTTTTATTCTATATTTATCTTTGGGTATTATAAATACAATAAAATACAACAAAACATGAATTGCAATCTTTATACTTCTAAAAACACTCTACTGCGGAGCGTATTACGCCATTTTACGGTCGCGCATATATTAATACTCCTTCACCTATTATAATAATTAGTTAGGAAAGTGCAAATTTTCATCATATTTCTTGATAGGACCAACAAGATACAAATGTGCAAGATACAAGATTCAAATATAATCTTAATACCTGATGTTATAAATAAGAAAAGCGTGTGTGTGTTAGTGCATTCCTTAACCGTCAAGGCTAAAACGACTAAATGTAAAATTTGGTACAATATTATATAAATAATATATATGATATATAAGACCTTCATCAGACCGCTGCTGGAGTATGGGTTTCAAGTCTGGAGCCCATACCTCCGAGGGGACATTGATCTCCTGGAAAGTGTTCAAAAGGAGAGCTACCAAGATGCCGCCAGCCTTACGCCGCAATACTTATAAGCAGCGACTAGAGGCCCTGCGCCTTACCACCCTAGAAGAAAGGAGGTTACGTGGAGACCTAATAGAGACCTTTAAAATTTTGAATGGATACTACAACCTTCCAGATTTGGCTGATTGGTTTAAACGCAGTAATCGTTGTGAGCATAGCAGGGGACACAACCAGCGAATCCAGAGAGATCCTGCCAACACAAATACAGGGCATCACATCCTCAGCAACAGAGTGGTTCACAACTGGAACAGGTTGCCAGAGGAAGTGGTCAGTGCTACATCGGTCAACAGCTTTAAAAACCGGCTCGATGGCTGGCTGCAGAAAAGTAAAAAATCTCTTGCTAACCTGTGACCAGTGCACCAGTGGAATGTAAATACTGTGGACACTATGCGGACTGCCTAAATAAAATTTCGACACAGTGTGATATAGGCACATCAGCTTAATGCTGCTCGCCTATTATTCAAATAAATAAATAAATACAAAGATTCCTTGAAGTCTAGAATAAAATGTAAGAACATTTATATAAAAAAAACAGGGATTTGAAGAAAGTTATGAACTTACACAAGTAACAAACTTATTCTGGCATTACTGTTTTACCACTGCCATCAGTGATATACAGTAGGGTAGATAACCGATCGCCCGCTCGTAAACGGCACTGTCTAAACAAAGCATATGCCTTGTTTTCCTCAGTTGCGTGTGACCGCAGCAATCGTGTGACGTGTTGCGATCAGTCACACTTTCACAGGTCGACATCGATATGTGTGCGATTTACCATGGTAACACTTTGTACATAGTTACACTAGTAACATTTTTGAAACCATTTCCTTTTCAAATAGGTATCAGTTACCTAATAATCGTAAATACTCGTAGCTGGTATTAAAAAGATATCACAAATCTAATTGTTCGTGCGCATCACGATAGCATTACTTTCATCTGAGTGGGCATTCGAGAAAGTTCTCCCTACGATTGAATGGTTTGACCTTGTCATCTTTTTTTATTTACCTTAGGCAGATCAGTGATTATTCACTTTTCAATAACGTGCATTACATGATTTCCTTTGAAACAAACAAATGTAAACATCTCACTCATAGGATGCCAAAGGCCTTCCTTACTGAACTCCACAAGGACCGGTTTGAAGCTGCCCCCTCCAGCCTCTTCCTGCGAACTTAGTCGTCTATCCACTTTATCGGTGGATGTTCAACTGAACGTGTGACTTTCACTTAGGATGTGTTGCGTAAGTGAGAATCCAAAAAATAATAGATGAAAAACTTACAAGTGTTGTACAAAGCTATGACTAGGGTTTCTAAGGTTCATTATTAAAATGAAGCAATATCCGCTTATGGGCTAATTTTATATTAGCTGGAGAGGTATTAGTAAACACTGTTGAGGGGACACTTTTGAGGTTTGATTTTCATAGAGTCCGTATATCTATAGTATATTTGATTGAAGACTGCCATAGCCGATATTGCTTAAAGCTCATCTACATATTTTATAATTGCCTCACGGGAGTCGCATTCTGTGCGATTCTACCGATCGTTTTTGCCGTACACCTGCAAATTGCGGAACAAGTTTTCTCCCTCGGTGCTCCCGAGTATTTACTTTAAAAAGATTGGCAATGTAGTGTAATGCCCCCAGTGTTTCAAATATGCATAGGTGACGGTGATTGCTTACCATCGGGCGGCTCGTCAGCTTGTTTGCTACCTAATACATTTCCGCGTACGAATATACTTGCCGCGCTCCGCTTTGTATACAAGAACTGCCGTTTCAAGAAAATTTATATGCATTATACTTATGTCCTTAATGTGGTGGTCGATTTATTTCTTGACAGAATGAGTGCAATGAAAAACAGAGCCCAGATGCTATTCTCCATGCTGATTCAGGGCAAGGCGATGTCGTGGATAATAACAACAAGCAACCTATTACTGTGATGGTGCTCGGAGCTGGCAGAGGACCATTGGTCAGAGCAACATTGAACGCTGCAGATTTAACTAATACTAAAGTTAAAGTAAGTGCACTGTACAACCTAAATGAGAATAGAATTTTATTGGTTTATTGAGATATGGAAGGTCTATGTCAATCTAATGATGATGATTAGTAGAGTTTTGACATTTTTTATTTCTTTTATACGACATATAGTAGGCACGACCTTTATTTGTGGCTGTGAAGTTGGGTTATACGAAAGTTAGTTCTCTCTTTCTAACGCTTTATATTTTATTCTCGTTGATCAAGTGATATATCGCTCCGAAGTGTCAATTTCATACATTTTTTATATTTTCTCTCGCGTTAACACCTGTAGAATGTTACTTCGGCTGCGTTTCAATTTGGGCTCACAGTGCACATGTTCCTACGTAAGGATTTAGCTGTTCCGAGATGAATTTAGTACTGACAGTGCTGACGCTCGTTAGCAAATCGGAACGGTGTTTTGTGTGTGAATGCGCGTGAATTCTTAAATGTCAGTTCCCATTAAATTCATATTAAATCATTCTCTTCCGTACTTCATGGGCACTAAATGGGTCATTTTTTTGTGATAAATAATATTACGTTTTTAATTTTTTGTGGACGAACTACCAATTTTTCGACAGATTCTCATAATGAGTCAGATGTTTGACTCTCAGTGCATAGTTATTTATCTATGTGTTTGACAGCGCTCACACTGCTCTACGTCGTACTCGTGAGCGTTCTAAGCACAGGATGATGACGTCATGGATGACGTCATATACATTTTATGTGCAGCTGTCAGTACATTTTGGAATGACTAAGCACGCTCTCTGTGCTCAAAGCTCAATAAGAAACACACCCTTTGTCTAGGTCTACAGAACAGTTTGACATTAGTCTAGCTGGATAAGCGCAATAGGAGCATCTCGGGCAGTCAAGTGAGGTACTGCTTAAATAACTGCCACGAAAATTCCGCTATGATTAGTTATCAGAAGTTTAAAACATTGCCAAATGCTGAGAGATTGACAGCTGATTTGCGTAGATAAACAAACTTGAAATAATGCGCCAGTGTAATGTTTTCTTTCTATATCCATTACGAAAATGTGATTCTCTTCATGATTCAAGCTAATGTTATAGGTATTGAAACATTTTAAGTCATGAATATTCTAATGAATCGTCGTACTTGACAGCTCTCGTGTAAATGACGTGTAGGTATGCGTCGTTCGAGTTGGGAAAGATCGTTTTTGCCACAAATGCAACATTTCAAATCGAACGCATGTTCAGTTGTACACTGCTAAAAACGCCACTTGACCATCTCGAACACGCGTTTTGTAATAAAACAGTGTATAATTATTTTTTTAATGATATTCGTCTTGTTTCGCTCTAGTTGAAGACCATTTATTACTCCACATATTGTGTCTCCTAGCTTATTTATCCGGTATGTTTGATGTTTTTTAGGTGATAGCCGTAGAAAAGAATCCTTGTGCTGTGGTGGTGCTAGCGGCGCAAGTACGCGAGGTGTGGCGCGACCGTGACGTCACCGTGGCGCCAGGAGACATGCGACAGCTCAATTTATCCCCTAAAGCAGACATTATTGTGTCAGAGCTGTTAGGTATGTAATTCATATATATCTGCATAACATATATACATACATTGCTATTGCTAATTAGTTAGCGATACGCGACAGGCGTGGTAGGTATCGGTTACAGAACTTAAAAAATAATACCTCTTTTTATTTTTTCTGAAGTATATTTTGAATGGAACTTAACTAAATAAGTTATAAATAAACCATATTTACTGCATTTTCTACAAGTCATGTTTAATATAATATAAAGTATACTAATCAAAATAAGTAAATTACATAATAGTCCACTCAAATAAACTTTTAAATCAAAACTTCAGTCTAAAGGCTGCATTTATTTTTCATCCAAATCATGTTAAAATTTATAAAAGTTGCCCATGATAAAAATGTTATAGGAATTAAAAAAAGTGGCGCCGACTTATTTTTATCATGGGCATTATTATGCATCTGCTGAAGTTTCTTTATCACACTCAGACCCCCGCACTATGATTCCCTGTATCGCGGAAGGCATGGACACACAAACATCCAAGACCCGGGACAAACATCTACACTTATCGCACAAATGTTTGCCCTTGCCGGGATTCGAATCCAGGATCCCGGAGACAGAAGTCATGTCAATGACACTAACAACTGCGCCACGGCGACCGTCAAGTTGAAAAAACCTGAACTGGCCTGTATAGTTATTATATGCTTTCCAGGGTCATGGGGTGACAACGAGCTTTCGCCAGAGTGCCTAGATGGGGCGGCGGGACTCCTGAAGCCGGGCGGCATCTCCATACCTCGCGAGTACAACTCGTACGTATCCCCGGTGTCTTCTGCGCGGCTCTGGGCCGCCGCTAAAGTTGCAGGCAACAACGCCAAAGAGAAAAACCTGGAGACTTTGTGGGTGGTCTACATGCAGAATAAGCATATTATCGCCGATACTAAGGTTAGGTGCTTGTAATGTTTACTTTCACTAGCATTTCTTTGTAAAATTTTGCATTTCGCTTTTTATAAATATGTATGTAAGTAGACAATACCTCACTTAATACACAATATATATATTTTGCAAATTTTATTATTATTACTAGCTGCGCTCCGCGGTTGTACCCGCGTGGTGATGAAAAACGGTGATGATGGTGATGAGGAAAGCCTATGTGTCAATCCAGGTACGTATGATGACGGTATGTCCATACCAAATTTCATCGAAATCGGTGTAGCCGTTTGAGCATGAAGAAGTAACAAACACACACAGACACACAAACTTTTGCATTTATAATATTAGTAGGATTTATGTGTAAGTATATATATATTTATTTGTTTGCTTATCAGTATCACACATGCAAGCCTTTACTTCTCAACTGGTCATAATCTAATTTAGCATAAACATTGTAAGGGATATAGAAAAGAATGTCACATACCTTTCATTCAAATAGAAGACATACAGAGGATAATAAAAATTAATCATCCAAATTTATTATTATTCGAATGAGTTCTGGAAAAATAAATAAAAATCATACTCTGTGCGTTGGATACCTGAAATAAATCATGGTCTTCGTTCCATATTTCATTTGAAGTTCTTAGAAGAAGCTAGAAAATGAAAAATAAATGTTTTTTGTACATTTTAGCGTGTATTTACATTCGAGCATCCCGCTAAAGGAGTCAAAGATCATCAAGGCGAAGAGCTGACAGATTGGCGAGGGCTACCGCTCACGGACAACCGACGATCAACCACTGTATCCTGGGAGGCGACCCAGGACAATGTGATGCATGGCTTCGGAGGATACTTCGATTGTACCTTATTCGGAGACGAGATGATCAGTATAGTGCCTTCTACTCACAGTCCAGGCATGATATCCTGGTTTCCAGTCTTCATCCCCATCAAGGTAAATGATTAATAATAAGTGCATTTATGTATATGTGGAGCCATTTTAGTAAATGTAAAAATACGCGTTGATTGCTGTGGGCGTATCTAATCCTTAGAAGAATTCTTATGTGATGTTTACAATTTTTGTTTGGCCGTAAAATTCGATGAAAGCTTCCATATTAACTGCGTCGATTAATTTACATATTGGGTTAGTTTATCGAATTCACAGATGGCTTTCGGTTCAACAAACTTTGATGAGTGCATTCTATATCTAGTTTTCTACCAGTATATTCCCGCCGAACATGTTGTAAAACAATACTTAAATCGCTTCAAGTGTCCCTTATAGAATTAGAAGTGTTTCCTCGATTTCTCCAGGATCCCATCATCAGATCAGTATCTCTAACAAAAAAAAAATCCTCCCTCCATGTATATTCAAGTATTCCGGGATCATACATAAAAAAATATTCCGCCAGATTGAGAATCTTCTCCTGTGTTTAAGTCGTTTAATAATTACCTTTTGCCGTGGGGTACCAGTCTAGAATTGTACCCCCCATCTCTATCCATGGGTGCCGTAAGTCCGCTAAGGGATCATGTACCAGAAGGTGGGCAGCAGCGCCTTCTGCGGATAAAACCGATATACTGCGCTCGCCAACCCGCCTGCCAAGCGTGGCGAGTGGAGGCGAGGGGAGGCATATGTCCAGCAGTGGATATTCTATGCTGACCTGATGATTAAGGTGCTCGCGGTTTTAATACTGAGGGTGTGTCGTCACCATATAGTGCAGAAAAGTACCTGTTTATACTGTACTTGGTAAGCGGAAAGTCTAACCAAATAATATAAGGGCACTGTGTATGTCTTAATCAAGCCATCCTTAGCCATTCAGTAAAATAGGTAGTTATCAAAAAGTAAAATAGGATGTCTACCTTTAAAACTGTATGATTTATTAATAGACCATAATTTTGAAAGGCTACTATTATTATTGCAGACGCCATTACGAGTCAAATGTGGTGAAATCATAACCGCTACATTCTGGCGTTGTGTGGACTGCCGCAGGGTGTGGTACGAGTGGATAGTCCAAGTTGGAGACCGCACCACGGCAATGCACAATACAAATGGACGGAGTTCAGAAATGCTTCTGTGATTTTATTAAATAAGAATTAGTAAAGTAAGAATACTTTTTAAAAATTACAAAGTAAACACATTTTTATAAAATTCAATGTTTTATTTGGTCTCATTTCATACATACAGGGTTATTGGTTATTCGACCTAGGAATAGGTCTAGGAGCTAGGAGGTTATTACCAATGAATTAGAACACTATATTGTTTGCAAAAGAATCATTTCTGAGATAAAAAATTGTTTACTTATTAACTTAATTAATGTTTTTATCAGAAATGGTTAGCTTTTGCTTAACAATATAGTGTTCTAATTCATTGGTAATAACCTGGCTAACACAAGCTGGTTTTGCAGTTTTCTAAGATTAAAATGCACAGCTTGGCGCCAAAAGCTATGTGTATAAAAATATATAACAAACTACCTGACAACATTAAAACCATAGAAAAAGACGTAACATTTTATGTCCACCTAAAAGACATACTATGTAACAAAACTTACTGCAATATCAACAAGTTCTTCAATGACACAATTAAAGAGAATATATGAAATGAATCGGTCTGTTTGCATTTCTATTGTGACACCCTACCAGGGTCACATGTTGTTCCTATATATTATTAGCATTAAGAACCTTTTTTGTACACATATGATGCAATAAACTATTGACTACCTCCTAGCTTAAATATGTTGAATAACCTATAACCCTGTGTAATACTTAACATTCAATAAAAGTAACAAATAGTCAAAATAAAAATGCCTTATGTTTAAATTACCATATCAACTACATACCTATTATTATTTCCACATGTATTTTAATTTGACAACTCCTTATAATAATGGTTAAATAAAGTGCAAATACACATTCTAAACTCCATATGGCCATTGGCCAGGTTTCAGTTCAGCAAAGGTTAGAAGTAATAAAGTTATTTTAATATACCTACAACATGAATTAAGTCAATAGATAGAATACTGCAAGTTTAATAGCATGTAAAGTCTTCCTATAAAAAGATGTTACAAAATTGACAGTGAATCAAAATAATGATGCTCTCGGAAAATGTAATAAATTCTTGGCTTAATGTGCACTAGTTTGCTACAACATGCAATTACTATTTCTTGAGCAATCTTTCAATATTCATTTCTTTATGAAAGTCATCTATATCTTGGTCCCATCTTTTTTCAAAGAATATACCTGTAAAAAAAATATAATTAAGTCAGGATCATAATGAATGAAATATAGGTATGAGATGGCATGCACATGGGGTGTCCAGATCTGATTAATGCGCTGTTCGCGCGCATTTTAATATCTGACTCTTCCAGTTACCCCATTACTCCGGAATCAATGCTCAATAGAAATAGCTTAGTTAATAGCTAATACAATTCTCACAGTTATATTTTATTGCGAACGGTAATAATTCAATATTTTTAAGTGATTCATAATGTATGACTTACCTTGTAGAAATTTTGCATTATTTCCAGTTCGGATAGCCCAAGGCAGATAATGTTTTAAGTATAGTTGTCTGTGCTTTGGCTTTAATCTACCAGCTCCCCATATGCCACCGTTGATACACATTGGCAGCTTTGTTTGGATACCCTCTACCCATTTCACTGCCACCTAAAATTTAAAATGCAAATATAAATCTGCTATTTGCAGATTTTGGTATAGATAATGCAGTCCGATGCAGAGCCTGAGTTGAAGATAGGCACATGAAACTCTATTATGGGTAGTTCCACACACATCCATACTTGTGATTTCTAGAATATATACATCTGGTTTTATAATTCTAGTGCCCATTGATTAATCACAATGTATTTTTAATCTCCCAAATTGCGATAGTGCCAGTAGTCACTGCTATAATATGAAATAACTAATTCAGCAAAAAGTAGACAAATTATTTAACTGATTTCAATTTCTGTTTGAAATAATATAGTTGAGAAGTATCTCATATCTAATTAAAAATATAATATTGGCCTAATTTATGGAATACTAGCTGCACCTTACAATTCCACCCACATAGACTATGGTTTTCCCGATACCTCAATGATTGTACAAGAAGAATTCTTTTTTCAAGATTAAATACTTTTTATCTTGAAAAAAATATGTGTTATTCTAAGGTATAAGCTATTTTAATTCCAGATTTCATGTAAATTTTTTCAGTATGAAGGAGTTACAATCGCTTCTTTAATATTAGTATGATAATTATTTTGATATGCAGAGTTGTATACAAAATAATTTTATCCACAATTTTTATATACTGATGATGTTAAAGGCTAGTATGTAATTGTATGGTGCTGTATGTTAAAGAGTGTGTTTCAGACAATTCTGCTGAGAACACTCATAACAATGAAACAGAAGAGTCCCTATATTGTACGGCCAATAATCCGTGTACACCCATAGACAAACCCTAGTTTGCACTATCCAGTGAAATCAACTAATTGTAAGACCCAGACTATAGACATGGTCTTCTAGAGGATTATGACATGTTCCCAAATCTCAATAACCTCAATTTAGAAAAATGTTTTAATAAGGTTATATGCATTGAGTTTATATTTTGTCACTGCTCTGGCTTTTTATATACACTCAAGGGGTAGAGCAGACAAGTACCAGGTAGAGTCGAGGTTGGCAGATTTAGTTTTCCATCACAAACGTGAACTGAATATCATATTTATCTGGAAGTCTGTGGCTACTGGCACAAGGCAAAGGAAGCATAGACTTGCAAGCTGTGAATTATATCTTAGTCTATGGGTGTACACGAATTATTGGCTGTGCATTATTATCTCCCAAACAAAAGAGACTGCTGAATAAACAATAGTAGAAAAAGAATTATGTGTATAAATATACACATAAACTACAGGAACAGTAACAAAGTAATACCTAAGGAAAACTGATCTATTGTAGTAGTAACTGTTGTAAAATATCTTACCTCTCCAAGCATTGTTGTTTTCATAAAAAGACAGGCATGAACCAAGTCATGGACTTCTCTATACCGTTGCATAACATAGGCAAGTTGAGGGTCTTCTATAAACTGCACTGGTAGACGAGAATCAGCAGTGATGTTATTGTCTCGCATGAAATCAGCATACACCCGCCCTAGCGTATTTTCAGGCATCTCGGACAGTTTTTTTAACGATACGAACTTTGAATTAATACGCGGCATTTCTCTCAATATTTCATTGCCTTCGTCCGTGTTTTGCATCTTCCTTTGCATGTTCATCAATGCTTTTTCACCCGTGACCTCTCCTAAACAAGCAATCATATCTCCTCGATGAGGGTTGAACAGAGAGACAGCAGCTGATCCGCATGATAATAACACTTTTTGAAATGTATTAGTTGGGATATAATTACTCTGCAGTTCCTCATTGAAACTGATGTTCCTCGAGACACCAGTTGAAAGTTTTCTTATCAGCAAAATAATTCTCATTCTTTAATTTTCAGAAATCTCAAATAAATATCACTGAATAATAAGCGAAAAATAACAGATCTCAATCTCAATTTTGGAGCTGTGTTGCCGTTTACAAAAAAGAAACTCCCTAGACTAACCAAAGAGATTGTTTTGTTTGTTTTAAAAGATCTTGAAAACATTAACTTAAAAAATATATATAAAACAAGACACAGTCAAGATATTATATATAAACTTAAATTGTATGATGACTACTCAGGCTAACGCGCCTTTTTTAGTCTTGTGACAAAATTACAAATTTATGTTATTTTTCAACTTTTTAAAATTCATTTTTTGTCTCATTTACTAGAAAACAGATAAAAATGTATGCACACTTTGTACTGTGAGCATTATAAGCTACGATATTCACTTTACTTAATAATACTTCTACAAGTAACAAATGGTTTTAGAAGGTACCTAGGTATATTTACATTTTGCTATATAATATGGATATATACGTATCTATACAAACATGGTCATAGTACCTATGTAGAAATGAACACTAAATAAGGAAGTTCACATCAATTACAATAAAAGTAGCATGTTTTTTAAAGAGTTTTCGGACGGCATAGTAACCAAAGAGATTACAATATGAACTAACGTGAAAACGTTTTGAAATATTAGTTTCATCATTCCCGATTCCCGAGTGAAATCCTATGCCACCTCATATAAATATATAATATCATTGAAGCCACCATGAAAGCTCATAAACTGTGCATAAACCAAGAACGTAACGTAAAGCGATACGGCAGACAAAAATTAAATGATTCTTTAACAAACTAGGGCATACAGCCCTACGACTTATAAAATGCAAGCAAAGCCCAAATTTTCTGGCTGATGGAGAACATTTAGACCGGACTAATAACTTTTCAATCATCAAGTGACCCTAGCAACACAACTAGTAAACGTGAACTAGATCGTTTTTCTTCTTTTTCTTTTTACGGTTTAGCGTCCTTGTTGTAAATGTAGGTGTGTTAAAAATGTTGTTCTTTTTTTAAAAAAAACTGTCCTTGTTCATGCAGAATATTCAAGGAGCATATATATTAATATGAAATCTGAGGATAATCTTACAGACACAGATTTTGTACTGCATTGTATGAAGTCAGTATTTGGAGGCTATGCAGATTTAGAAAAAGTTGATAGTTTTAGTAGATTCAATAGCTTATGAGATCCTCGTAAGTTACTGAATCAGTCAATTTTATGAGGTGAAATAAAACTGGCATTAAGTATATACACAAAACATATTAAATAGTATTATTTAAAATCCATTAATACATTTTTTAAATAAAAAAAACAATTATGAACTCATACTACTACATAATACTTAAGTGCCAACTAGAAAATAACGTGGAAGTACTTTACACAGATTTATCGTGATATTTACGCGTAGTTGATATCACGATCGAACTGCTCGATCGTGACCGTTTACGTCAACTCGTCCGCCAAATTATGCTCGACGAGACCATAATCTTTCTACCTTTACAGTCGATCAAATCTCGGTCGGCTGTCAAAAGTGATTTCTAAAGTACCTACACATGATTCAATTTGTAAGACACTTCTTCTTCTTCTCCTTCTGTGACATGCTATGGAGTAGCCGTTCGTGAGACATGGAATAGATATCAAGTTATTAATCTCAAAGAAAGCTCAGTGAAGTGGCCTTCAAGGAAACGTTTATGAATAATAGTACTAGTATTAGTGCCGTTTTTTTTTGTACATAATATTAAATGAAGTTACTTTTCTCGTGAAAATGTTACTTTTTGAGCGGTCTCATGTTAATTTTCACTATCTCTTACTGGCAGCACTATATTATGGATGGTATGTTTAACAAAGGACAAAAGAGGGACTTGTGGAGTAACTTTTGGAAATAAGTCAGTACAGAAAAGGGACAATGGTATTATGAAATACAAAAGGAACTGCCGCGTAAGCCATGGTATAGTAAAAACAGACATGCAAATGAAAGAAAGTTTATTACCATATTAAACAGAATGAGATTTGGACATTGTGTAACTCCAGCACATTTGTATAAAATGCAAATTGTGCAATCCAAAGAATGCACCTTCTGTGGTCATCCGGTTGCAGATCTTCAACATATAATACTTGAATGCCGTCATTTTATTCTTCAAAGATTAATAATGATCTCGGACCTTATTGATGTTACTTCTGAGGTACCCCGCCGCCTTCAAGACATGTTGAACAATGTGGACACCTTTGTCGCATTATTTAATTAGGTGACTTCTACAGTGGAAAAACTGTAGTATCGCAGCAGATCGGCATGGAATTGAGTTGAATTTCGAAGTTCAGTCAGAAAACAAACAACAAACGATGATAGTGAATCCAGTCCATAGAAAACACACATCCAGCCAATGAAGTTGACACTGACTGATAACTTAAGTTTTGGCTAAAGGACTTGTATCCAAGGCCGTAATATCATTTAAAAAAAAGAGGTGGTATGTTTATAACCAGTTTCCAGTGAGCAGTGACCTGTGATGCTTATTGCTCTACGTAGTAGGTATTGTAATCTCTTTGGTTTATTGTTTCACTTTTATTTTTTAGGTTATTTTCTCATTTAAGACGGTGTGTTTTGTTGATTGATTACTTGATTTTGTGAATCGAAAATAAACAGTAACGTGATTCTGAAATGTAAGTTCATTTAATGGCAAAGAACGATTTATGTGGGACACCTGCGACACCACATTCACCGTACTGCACCTTCGTCGTGCACAATAGCCGATGCTACATAGGTTAGCAGACGGATATTTTGTTTCGTGCTCATAAGTTGCTAACGAGCGCTGGTACGTGTTTAAAAAAAATCTCATCTCACTCGCTTCTCAAAGCTTTGCCTTTACATATTTTGTCTGAGGGAAGCCCTTTGCTCTTCTTAGATTATTGTTGGATCGCTCAAGTTTTGTAATGCTCATGCTATTAACCAGTTACATTAAATTATGTTCGACGAGGCCAAATTTTTATACCTTTCGAATCAACCTTACTTAACCCTTTCGAGTGGGCGAAATCGGCAACACCGTGAATATCTTCCTACACTATCAAAGCTGACAGATGCAATAGAAAGTTTTACACAAGTTTTGAACTATATCTTCTTTTCCAAACTCAAATTACCAATTTAAAAACATCAAACACAAAATTTAGCTAATGCAATGAGATATTACATAGCCTGGAAATGGTATGGATTTCCATCCATACCATATCCATTTTGCATGGTACTGTTGCATGTTTAATTTCCTGTACTGTTAAATTGATTATAGTCTGAGTACATTCAATTCTAGTGTTTTTCATAGCAATGTGTAAACTATTTTTTACAGATAATGGCAAAGAAACCAAACAAAAACAAACATATAAAAGCAGAATTATTTAGAGAACTAAACTTTTTAAAAAATGTATTTTCTGTGATGTCTATACCAATTCAAATGAAAGGTATGTATAATTATATTACTTAAACTATTTACTTTACAGTATAACTAATGAGTATTAGTTGAGTATATAATTTTAGACCCAATGTGACTTTTGATTTTTGAGTAATTGAAAAAGGCAATGCTAGTCTAAATTCCTACATATATAATATGAGTAAAGTATAAGTGGATAATATAGACATTAGGTAATATGTAATACTGTAATATTACAGACTTATGCGATAGGTAGGAACAAGACAGGTAACCATGCAGGTAAGTTGTCTTCACCTAAGTTGGGGTTTAAAGTATTTTAAGTCAAGCAGGAGTTTGAAGAAAACAATAACTAAACTAGAAGATACTGTTAGATAGTGAAACAATTTACATTATTATGAATCATTATATATGCCCCACTCCCTCAATACACAATTTCTGGCCCTGGTAACACACAATGTAAGGACTTTGTTGGCAGACGAGACGATTGTCGAGCTGGAAGAGGAAATGAGTAAGTTACAACGAAATATCCTTGGGTTATGTGAAGTCTATGGAGAGGGTGAGGACACCATAACCCATAAATACAGTAACTTGCTGTACTACCAGGATGGTGACCTAAATTCCCAAGGTGTCCAATATCTCGTTTCCAGGTCCCTCACTAATAACATTAAAATTCAAATTCAAAATTGAGCAGGTATTAGTTGAAGGTCTTTCAGATCTATGCACCAACCTCGAAACTCAGAACCGATGAGTAGGTAGAGTCTATGTATGAGGACATGACCCATTACACTGTTGTTATCGTGGACTTGAATACAAAGCTGGGCAAAAGAGTTGAGAGTGGGGCAATTTGGTTATGGGCAATAGAACCCCTGGGGAAAGAGGCCAGCGACTTCATGGAGAAAGAAAGACTCTTTATGATGAACTCTTTCTTTCACTCGTTGCAACTCCAATCATCCGATGATGCTGAGTCATATAGGCAGCTCAATAGATGAATATGGAAATCTTTGCAACACAACATCTGTACCTCTAATACAAATCATATTAAAGATATGATCGAACGGAGAAAGGCTCTCCCTAGTCTACCTAGGGCATACAGAAAGAGGCCTATTGTCCAACACAGCTGGGTAGCTCTACTATGTCTTCCATTTCTTCTCTTCTCTTCTATCTCGTCCAAAATACTGCAATGCCTGAAAACGAAGGTCTTCATACAGTGGATGTCCAATGGCTGACATGATAATGATGAATTATTTTAACCATTCAGATTGGTCATTAAAATGAAACAATTTAGTCATAAATTTCATTACGGCAATTTAATTTCCTTTACAAATTTTAAATGTAATTTGAAACATATTGTGTTGTTAATTCATTGACATTTTATTTCTTTTATAATATATTATTTTTTACAGGTGAAAATGATGACAATGTTGATTATGAGATTGTGAATGATAAACAAAACAATATTGAAGACAAAGAACTACCAAAACGGGCTCGGACTATCACAGAACTAGAAGAAAAACTCAACAAAATTAAGTCTTTGAATAAATTTAATCTTAAAAACAAACTAGTCAAAAAGAGTTTGAGTAGTAAACTGAATAAAAAGATTAAAAAGAAAGAAAGACAGAATAAGAAAAATACAAAACCAACTGGAGACACTACACCTCTAACACAAAATACTAAAGCAGAAAAAGTGGAGAAAAAGCCAAATCCAAAAGCTAAACCAGTGTTTAATAATGATGGCAAGCTTGTATTCTCTAAGTTTGATTTTGCCAATGATGGTCAAAAGGGTATGCGTCAAATTCTGATTGCAATTATGTTTTGGAACGTATTTTATGCAATGGCTATGGAACGTTTTATGTTATGATTTTATTTCATTTTCAGAAAGAGGGAAAAAACCGGGAAGGGATCCTAAAAAGATTTTAGAAAATATTAAACATCAAGAGGAGAAGTTCCGTGACTTGGAAGAAAAAGATGAAAGTGGTAAAGTTAAGGAATTAAAAGAAAAAGTTGCATGGAAAACAGTACTACAAAAAGCTGAAGGTCAGAAAATCAAAGATGACCCAACTTTGCTAAAGAAGTCTATAAAAAGAATGGTAAACTATTTCTTTATTTGTACCTTAACTGTCAATTTGGACATGATACCAGCTTTTAAAGTGACTCCTATTAGATCACATTTAGTTTGTTTCATATTCATAATGCATCTTATTGCCAGACGTTGTGGCTAATTCGTGGTGATTAGTGACACTGGAATAACTTAAGAACAGCTGCCACCCAGATTTCAAATCCGGGCTGTGGAAAATATTTTTGTGATGAGCATAAATGTTTGCTCTCAGATCTTGGATGTTTGTGGAATGTCGTTGTGTGTAATAATACCTCCTGCGACACAGGGTATCCTAGTGTTAGTGCGTGTGAATGCATTAAAAACTTATAAAGAGTGCTTTTTGTTTTCCATTAACAAATTAGTGATGTACAACAGTCCTTAATTAAATATTTAGTTATGTTAATTTTACCAATATTTTATAATCTACACTACAAAAGTCACCGAAAGTAATTATAAAATCAAAAACTGATTAAACTAGCTAGTTATTAGTTTTATTATATCTTTTCAAAGAAGTGCCAATTTACGTCAATACAACGCTGTATCTGATGGAACCACTGAGAAAAGAACTTTACCTACTCGTCCTTACAGGTCTCTTTGACGGCCTGAAACGCAGCCATAGCTTCCTCGGCGTCCGTAAAATGTCTTCCTCGAAGTTTTTCTTTTATTTTCGGGATTAAATAAAAATTACAACGTGCGAGGTCGGGGCTATACGGTGGGTAACCCAGTACTTCCACGTTTGGCCAAATAGTTGATCATTCGCCTGGCGGTGTGCGACGAGGCGTATCGTGCTGAAGGAGGATCGTTTGCGAGGACGTTTCTCCTGAAAATTAGTGTATCTTCTGCAATCTAGTGTAGTTATACTATATATATACGAGTAGTAGAATTTACCTGCACATATGCTACATATGTAATGTAGCTTTAACTCAAGTTGAAGCCTCAATGATATCAAGTAATCCGGTTGGATCATCCTTTTATTTCGGGGGAATTCGCTGGATACACGTCCTTTCCCGGGAGGAACAGGGGTGGTTATGTTAGAGTTGCACCAACTAAAACCCCAGGTGTCCCGTCCCAACGCCTAAAAACGGGGGCACGGGTACGCTGTCGTATTAAGTAAAAGTTAAAGTACAATTGACTATAGGTATATAATTGCTCAGCAATTTTTAAGTCTGAACTAAATACAACATTAAATTTAACAGGAACAAAAGAAAAAGCATAGTCAGAAAAAATGGGACCACAGAGTCAAGGGTGTTGAACAAAAGAAAGAAGACAGGCAAAAGAAGAGGCAAGAAAATATCAGTAAAAAGAAGAAAGAAAAGAAATCTAAAGTTGTTAAGGCTGCTGTAAAACGGGGAAGAGTTGTTATATAAAGCTGACTAATATAATTTTAGGTAAAATACATATTATGATTATGAAGATCACAAAACTGTATTATTGCAATTTCCTTCTACGAAGATAAGAATAGGCAGCTTGAGATTGGGAGTTTAGCACATAATAAATAATAGTATGAGAACTGAATAAGCACTGCTTTGATCTTATAGAAAGCCACATTTCTAACACCTAGTTGAAAATGTGTTCACTGAATACCGTAAAATAGTACTTATTTTCACAAAAATAAGAATATCCAGTGTTGGACATAATATAATTATATTCCATCTATCATCAACAGTTTATGGCTTATTTTTTTACACCTTGGGTAAATAATATATTATTTGAGTTTTAGTAGGGATTCCTTAGAACAGATTAAAGTACAAGCTTCAACAACTCTATAGAAGGTGTTTTCACCTACAGCGCCATCTTACAGGCGTAAGCTACAAATTCGCTATGTATGACAGTTTACTTGACTCACCACGCAATGATAATTTACCGATAGAAGCTATAAATAGCATCTTTAAAATGGCGTTTATGTCGCGCGTTTTCTAGGCTTCTGTTGAGTATATGTTCGAAGAGGGATCCCTATATTGTTCTAGTAATAAATATAGCACTCAGGGATGATGTAGCATTCTAATGCTACAGCTACAATAATAGAATGAAAGTTCACCATACAAACTGAAAGTTTGAAAGAAGAAGAAGCCCTCCTTGGGGTTTTTTCTTATTTCAAAGTTTGGAGTTGAACATATCAGGTTCGAAGGACCAATGATGGTCGCAATGGCAATGTCATGACTTCTGTGTCTCTGGGGCCCGGGCTTGAAACCCGGCAGGGGCAAACATTTATGAGACGGGTGTAGGTGTTTGTGCTGGATCTTGGATGTTTGTGTGTCTCCCGCGACACAGGGATCCTAGTGCGGAGGTTTTAGTGTCAGAAAAATAAAGTGTTGATCAGTAGCCTTTAATTATGTCGACGGAGGTCATTCCCACCATGTTTTTTAACCGACTTCAAAAAAGGAGGTCCTTCTCAATTCGTCCCGTATGTTTATTTTTTTATGTTTGTTACCTCATAACTTTCGACTGGGTGAACCGATTTTGATCGTTCTTTTTCTATTTGAAAGCTGGTGCTTCCCGTGTGGTCCCATTTTAATTGCATTAAAATCGGTCCAGCTGTTTTTGACTTACATTCCAATAACTGAAAAGTGCTACGCATACGTCGATGATATAGTTGCGGGTGGAGAAATCGGTGAACATAAACAATGACAATTGAACCCGTGAGTAGCAAAGGTCATTGAAAAGGGTGAAAAAAAATGTTCACAAAAAACTGACTTCAACACTCAAAAGTATGAAACAACTTGTCGAAGTCGCTACCATGCTCATAATATTTTGATAATAGTCCTTTTGAACTGTCATGGTACCGGCTTCAACAAGTCATTTCATACTTTTGAGTGTTGGAAGTCGGTTCCATTTGTTGGTGGATTTATGTGATCTGTTTTACAATGTGTATGTTATAGGCTTAAATACGGTAAAATGCTTACGCTAGTACGTTGTGGTACGGTGCCCGTACATCCTTCTTCAAGTTTAATTTTGGCAAAACAGTAGGTAGCCTATGTTCTCCTCTAAGGTCTTATCAAAATTGGTTCAGCGTTTTAAGTGTGAAAACATCACAGATGGACAGACTAACTTCTTTTAATTATTATATTAGTTCGAAAGTCTCGATTAGCTGCGACCGCGAGGACTAGTTCGATGAAACAATTTTTTGTATATATTTGCAATACCTACGTATAGCAGAAAGATATTAGATTCAGGCGTTACATTGCGTAAATTCACATCTGTCATAAGAATATCCCGATACGCAATGCAACCTTTCTCGACCGGAACTTATTCGACCTATTTTATGACTAGCTTCACAGGACATGTTGACTCGGGAACGCCTCTCGTCTCAACGCTTGCAGAGTTGAAACACGTATCGCAGAAGTTTCAGTTGATTTCGTGTATTATGTATAGGTGCGTATAGTTCCTGCATGCAATGTATTTGGGATCCTGCATCTGGGGGCACTGCATCCATGCCTGGAACAATTTCTCTCGCGGAATCAACTACAAAATATAGCTTACGTTACACAGAGATAATGTAGGAGACTATTAGTGAAATAATTTTATTATCTGTTCATGATATCATTAAAAACAACAATACAAATCCCTTCTCTTTAAAATATTATGTAGATTAGTTACGTATCTTATAAATAAAACAATAAAATCCAAACATAAAGAAATGTCATTTATTTGTGTTATTAGTAAAATAGTATATTATTGAAAGTGGGTTACAATGCATATCTTTTTTGCAATGGCAACTCAGTGAACCAAGAATCCGGCGTTTTGTTAAAAAAGGGGTAGCACTGAGAATGGCTACATACACAAATTTTGGCTGTCTTTTATTACATTGGAAGTGTAAAACTTTGGAAAACAGCGTTCAACCCATTGTGGAACTTATACTGTTTTACAGTCTACTTAAATAATAGACAAACTAAGTAATAATATTCTATATGCCTAACTAAATTCATATGAACACATTTTTTCTTATTTCTAAGCATATTAAAATACCTAACACACCATTTCTAGGGTTCTATTACGACAAAATATATTAACATGTATAATAGTTACAAGAAATTAGTAAACGTGAATTGAGTGCATTATGAATTTTCTAATGTAAAGAAAGGAAGGTAGTAGAGTAAGAAGAAAATATAAGTACCAATAAAAAATATAATAGAATCGTAGTTTAATAAATATTAAAATGGTGCGAAAATGATTAGAGAATTTTCGTTTAAATACATTTCAATTTATGTAGATCTTGTATTGTATAAAGTACAGTCGCTGAATAGGAATAGTTGTATACATTAGCCTATTATGTATTTCCTCTTTGTCGCTCCTGCGTTAGTATCGTTATGTAGTTTTTATCAGTTCTCAATATTTTTCCGATTCTAGAATTGATAACCTGGTTGCGCGTATCACGTATTAACATCTCTTCCATTTGACCTGAAGACCTTGTGTGAATGTTGTCCCATATAATAAAAATAATCATAATTTGAGGGTGGAGATATTGGGGGGCGTGCATTTTTACACTGAAAATAAATATTTATGTACATTTACGAATAAAAATGTACATTTCTTGTTGCGATTTTCAAAAAGTATTAAAATTTTAAAAATTAAAGTTCTCATTTTTAAGTTAGAGAACATACAATTATATATGTAGAAAATGTTTATGATCGAAATGGCAGTATCTTAGTCCAATAGTATAATTTACTTTGCGATTTTTGAACTGTTCTTTTTAGAAAACGCTTAGTTTTCCAAACAATTTAGATACCTATTATAGTTTCATGTCAAAATACATTTATGTGAAACAGTGCACACACATATTCGTTTAGAATTCGACCACTGTATTTAATTCTTACATAAAACGACCCAGTTGAACAATTCTAAAATGAGGTCTGATTACGAATCACTATCGAACAACTAACGTCATTATTCATTTTGTTAAAACTATCAATTTATCTAATACAACTTAGACACACGATTAATAAAATGTTGTATGTCAGCACAGTATTTAATTCAGCGAACGGTATGATTGCTATCGGCAAGTGTATATAGATAAGTTTTCCACAAAATCTTTTGTGCACGGCAGTGACGAAGTTTAATAAGAACTTTTTGGTAAATTATGCTTAATTAAGCACAAGAGGCTTAAGACCAATAAAATTCCGAATAAATAGGTATCGATGTAGATAACCACGTTCGTGATTTTCAACGAAAATAATTGAATAACCTACTGCGGAAATTATCTACGAAGTTATATTAGATAGATTAAAACCGGAACCGAATTAAACTATTACAGGCTTACGTTACGAATTCCTTGCTATTCGAAAGTGCTTCGTGCGTGGCAGTCATAGCCCTAGCATAGCACAGGTAAGTATTTAGCGAAAAATATGCAAAGCGTTAACTCTCGTACCGTGTATTGGCCTGCAAGCTGTCATGTGCAATATTATTATTAAAAAGGGAGATGGGACACTAGCTCCCCGAGTGTGGACCGCACACATTAGGTTGCGTTGCCTCCAGTAATATCTAGGCCAGTCAGTGGTAAACTTTGAATTTTTGTTCGAGGTGGTGCCAGTAGGTCCTGACAGTTCCACTATCTACATAATTATGTTTAATTTATAGTTTGTGGTAAACTGAATTCTTTTACGTAAGTAGAAAGAGATTTTTAATTGGGTAGCGCACAAATTTCCTCGCAATGAAAGCAATCGTTATCAGTTCATAGTATCAGTAAGTGTCTCAATTTAATTTCATATGACAAATAATTTATTTTTACGATCGCCTTGCTCTAATAGATATATGTCTAATAATAACCCCATGGAATAGTATTTTACCGGGGTAGTGGGGATGTCAAAACCATACGAGGTACAGGAATCATGTCTCAGGCACTTATTGATCTTTTATCATTAAAATAATTTTAAAAGTGGCTATTAATACTCAGACAAATATCGCAAGTTATACAAAAATTGAATAATAGACAATTTTTATAACAATCAAATAGATTTAGATGAAACTTCCATATACTTCGATACGCCAATTTTATACTAGCGGCGCACTTAAAGTGGAAGTGGGTGGTGGCGTTGCTAACTTCTGTAGATTTTACGTTTCCCAAAATTGTTTTATATAAACGAACAAATCTACATATGAGTTTCCTAATATCTTCTATGAATTTGAAGATCCTACAATATCCCTGTTAAAAAAACGAATTTCCGGATTCAGGCTGCTCTGTGCTGATTCAAATATATTCATTCAATTGTTAGTTCTACTCTTTTTCCCTAGATGGTTCTTGCTCAAAAGGAAGTTTTTTTCAGTTGCATTTATTTTATTTAAATATTTTGCAATGTAGTGTGAAGAAACAATAGTTTTCAAGAATTATAATACAGAGCCATACCTACAGTAGTTGTAAGAGAAATAAACTACATTGATAACATTAGGTACCAGTTAGGTGGGACAACACGTACATTAATTCTTACTTGTTTAAGCAAGCAGCAACAGTGTCTTAAAACTTTTAGAACCTACATACATACTTCTATGCACCCGATATTGTATAAAAATAAAAACAGTAAACTAGAGATTATTAAAAATGTTGTCTCGAGGATATTCTTAAGTCGATACAAAAATGAGTCACTACTATACATTTGGTACAATGGATATCCAATGGATGAAAAAGTATTTTTAACATTCACATACCTGCACCAACAATAGAAAAAAAAACATAAATGGTATCCACAATCATTCTATCCCGTTTTCACTTTCAAGCTGGGGTGTATTATATAGCTGGTTTCATCATCATCATCTCAGCCATAGCACATCCACAGCTGGACATATGCCTCCCCCATTGATTTCCACAAGGACCGGTTGGAAGCGGCCCGCATCCAGCTCTTGCCTGCGATCTCAGTCATGTCGTCTGTCTAACCGGTCGGTGGCCGTCCTATGCTGCGGTTGCCAGTCCGTGGTCTCCACTCGAGAACCTTTCGACCCCAATGGCCATCGGTTCTTCGAACTATTTGCCCTGCCCACTGCCACTTCAACTTGCTAATCCGCTGGGCTATGTCGGTGACTTTTGTTCTTCTACGGATCTCCTCATTTCTGATTCGATCGTGTAGAGAAACCCCGAGCATAGCCCTCGCCATAGCTCGTTGTGCGACTCTGAGCCTGTTCAGAAGGCCCATAGTCTGGTAAAGCTGGTTTATGTCACTGCAACTAAAATACAGTCACAGAGCAGGAAGTATCTCGTACATTAAAATAAACCGGTCACTGCCGCTCTCGTCACTATTGCGTAAATATACTGCTCCATGCTCGCACAGATACAATGACCGTCTATGCAAGACAAAAATATTGGAAAGGATACCATCCACATCGTTTTTTCATTGCTAGGTACTATACATCTCAATGTGTAAAAATATAATATTCCAAATGTTTCATTTCTTAAATTTTACTTAATAGCTCTTACAGTATTTTATAAAATGATATTCCAATTACATGCAGCAACTATAAATAAAGCCCAATTACAACATAATGATTAATATTTAGTATGGAAAATATACTCTATAATAATAATTAATAACATATACACTATCTTATCATAACTTACAACATAACCATAAAAATAAACTTACATTAAAGAGTTAAACAAATGTAAATAGCAACAACTAAGAATGATAAAAAGCCTCCAAATAGAAGTAATATTCTTTTCAAGTAACATCAATAAAATAAAATAAAAAAATAAGAATAAAACATATAGAGTACAATGTACATACTCCACATGGGATAAAATTTGAGAGTACAATAATAAGTTCTATGCTTAACATTTAAAAAGGCTTCCAACTCTCAAATATAGCCTCTAAACTTACAGATAAAGTTCGAAATCACTACCAATTACCAGCAACTTTGTTTAAATATCTATATAAAAAATCAATACTCTATGCAATATCCATGATGTTAAAGTAACACTGCATACAAAATACATTTTTACAATAGTCACATGATTATGTGGCAACTCGAAGTGCTGATCGACATATATGAATTAAACATTATTAATAATATATTACACTAACACATACAATTTAAACTAATAAATAAAATTGCAGAAAATTTTGTGTACAACATGTAACACTTTAAGAACATTCTTACATGGATAAGAACATAACAAATATTTATAATAACCACAGTATGTTCAAGGCTTTGCCAATGGTTCATTGCACTTATTCAAGCTTGTTTACTTATGCTATAAGGTCCTTCATGGCCAATCGTTAAGATTCTGTAAAGAGATGCCTTGTAATACAAGACAATCTAAAATACATATTAAAATATGTATTGTACTGTGTATTATATTTTTGTCTTTGGAAAAAAATATACCAGAGCATGGGAAAACAATGTGCTCATACATCTCCTACATAAACTTGCATATTATTAAACAATTAGGTACATAATCAGAATAATTATATGATACAACTTAAAAATAAAAAAATATACCACTTACAACTTTGATATAGAAAAATAAAAATTGATTTATGTATGTAATACTGCACATCATGTTTACACTAAATCAGTCAAAGAATTGTAAAAGTTTAAGTTCTTAAACAAAATATTACCTTTATAATATACACCTGATTTTTGCGAACATAACCCTTTTAACACAATGCTATAACATCAACTGTTTAGTTAGCAACATATTATGCATGTCCACCTTAATTTGGAGCAAATTACAAACATGCTCAAAAATGTTCTATTGTTTACCTTAATGGCGAATACTCCTACAAAACTAAAGCTTAAATTTTAAATGGTAATAATAAAGCAAGTCGTGAGGCGGGATATTTGCATCAGTCTTGTGAAATTTTCAATTGTGAAAATTATTACTGTCATTTATCTATTTGGTAATCATGTTTCAAAAAGAAATGGTGGAAAATCTAAATTCTAAACAGTTTATATATTATGGTGTTTGACATCAGTTCATTTCATTTTTTAATGATGAGAGTGTAGCATCGAGAACACGACCTGCTGCATAGCCTGGAATGTTCAAATATGCAGGTTTGTCATGCTGACATATGCCAGGCTGAGTGCAGCACCTGCTCATTGATGAGTTTACATTCCCTGAGGGAGCACCGTGGCTTCCAGCCACTTCTGATGTTGATGCACGACATATCATTTTATGATTTGTGTATTGTTCTAATGACCGTAGTTGCTCCCCACAATTATCACACTTTAATTCTCTGGCATGGACTTTCTTATGGCTGTTTAATGATCTTGAATTGTCAAAAACTTTAGTGCACATGTCACAATATTTGAGCACTTTTTCACCAGTACAGACTACTTTATGATTGTTCAGTCTGTCTAATGACATGTAGCGTTTGTTATTGCACAGATCACATTTGAACTGTTTCTGAGGTACTCGTCCTGTGTGTACTTGCATGTGCTTTCGCAAATTACTCTTATCTTTTATATATTTGGAACACACCGAGCATTTGTTGACATCTTTTCGTGTATGATTGGCATCAAGATGACGACGTAGGTGTGACTTTTTATTGAAGGGTTCTAAGCAGATCTGGCATCTGAATGGCTTTTGAGCAGGATGCACTCCAGTTAAATGAGTGTTAAATTCAAGAATGGTTGGATAACTCTTTCTACAATGAGGACAATGAAAGAGCTTTCGACAAGTTGTAGAACTGGAGTCACAAAATGGATCTGAGCAGTCATCACAAAAAGACTCCAACCCTGCTGGAGGTGTAGCAGCACTTCTCTGGTACTGGTCTAAGTCAGTCTGCAGAGGGTCTCGATCTGGGGTGCCTGCACCAGATGGTTCCTGTTTCACTTTAGCATGATCATTATTTTCTGCATAGTCTTCCTGTGAGGGAATGTTTCGCGAAGTACTTGCAAGCATCCACCAAGGATTATAATGCCATGCTCCTAAGCTTGGCTGCACGGTCTGATTTTTAATATCACTAGTCTTTGTTTGTGTTTCTGCATTTGAGAAACCAGGGAAACTGGGGAGTTCCTGATGTTTGGACCTCGAAGATTCGAATATGCTGTGTTGAGATATAATACTTTCGTAATCACTTTGGTCCAACTTCCTTTCATTGCGATCATTTGAATCCCTCTTAGACATTTTTCCAGCAAACTATCTGAAATTATACAGCAATACTGTTGTTATACGATATTCCCAATAAAAGTTATCAAAAGTATTGATATGTTACAATTTATTACAAACTTTGCAATAACTACGAAATATTATGCCAAAGGTAAACAAACAACGTAATTGCGCGCCCAATCATTCATGAACGCCACTTAGTAGTTTATAAAAATCTGTCCAAATGACATCAGCGCATGTTAATTTAATTTAAAAGTTCACATAATATCAAATTAAAGCAGCACATTGATACTCTCCCAATAAGATTCTGAAAAGAAATAAAAAAAACCTACAGGATAAACAAACAAGAAACACCACTGATAGTGCGTAGGCTTTATTTTACCTTAACTTTGGAGACCGTCACAAGCTTCTTATAATAAAAATATCAATGAACTTAGTTGTACATTTTATGTTATATGTTATGAAATAAAATTTTCTACATGTATACGTTTTTCCAAAGATCCATAAAATTTCACAAATATTTTAAAGATTATCGGCCATTTTGTTGGATTGCTTTTGTTTGTAATTTTTTAAAAAATTTTACGACATTCTTCCTTGGCTGCAGATCTTTTTGCGCAACTAAATATGTACTACTCATACACACTATAATGTTTGATCGGTACGACCTTTTATTTGATTAAAGAGTATCAGCACGTAAATGTTATCTGTTCGTAGGTATTGCCTCTATTATATCCCGGGGAATATACAGTAATTAATAATAAGTAAAAAGAGCGTGCATGCGTGCCGTGGTGGTACTGGCCTTGAATAGTACTCTTCCCGTGGTTGCCGTAAGAGTCGGCTGAGGGATCACGTACCAGTAGGTGGACATTTTGGGGGTTATGTCACCCACGTCCGTAGGAAAGTACCCCGAATGCTATTCTCGAATCCCTACACGTGACCCCCGGGTGGTGCTAAGCGGTGACCTGGTGGTAGGCTTCGGCCGTGGCTAGTTACCACCCACTCGACAAAAACGTGTCAAGAAACGGCCTAGCCGTGTTACGGCACGATGTCTAGTGACGCCATTTGAGGAGGACGGGTCCGAATAGTTGCACCACTGCAGGCAGACCGATTTGATGCACTAAGTAAATGCTACATCGGGTTACTAGTCGTGGAGGGTAGCGGGATCCGAGGCACGGTGCACCGCTGGCCGACCGCAGTTAGTAGGGGGCCCAAGTAGTGAGCCAGCCACTCACGAAAGGCTGCCCCGCCAACTAGCGAAAAATCCCAGGAATGCGCCATCGTGCCGGTTGGCGACCGGACGAGAGCGCCCGATGGACATTCTTGGGGGGGCTCGGGCGTCCCTGCAGTCTCCAGACTGGTACCCCTCTGGTGTGGGTTTTCTTTTTATGTCTCAGGGTCTAATGCATGGTGCCTCATTCAACTACCGTCTTCCCTACCAACATTCACTCCAAAAATGAAAGTCAAAAAGAGCAAGAACACGGTTAAACAGCGGTTGCACTCGCTCTCTCTTAAAGTGCACCTCACAAACATCCGAGGTCTGCACTCAAATCTCTTGGCAGTCCACCACCACCTAGAGACTCAAAAACCGGCTTTATTGTTCCTCACGGAGACGCAGATACGGCGACCATCTGACGTGTCGTACCTCACATACCCAGGCTATGCCTTGGAGCACAATTTCAAACCACACGCAGGAACATGTGTGTACATTCGGGACGATATGTGCTATCGGCGTCTTCGAAACCTTGAAGATCCCAGATTCTCTACTGATTGGGTTTTGGTGGACACAGGCATAGAGAAAATTCTTTACGCCTGTGTCTACCGATCGCACCGCGGAAATGAGGAGACGACCAGGTTCACTGAACATCTTATTGAGGCGGCAGATGCGGCTCAACAAAAGTACCCTTCAGCCCAACTGGTGCTACTAGGGGATTTTAATGCCCACCACCAAGAGTGGCTAAGCCCATACTTGGACACCGACCACGCCGGGAGAGAGACGCGAAAGCTCGCCTTAGCGTTAAATCTCAACCAGTTGGTCCAAGAGGCAACAAGAGTACCAGATGTTGAGACGCATACAGCCTATTGCTTGGGCCTTATGCTGACAACAGATCCAGACCGATACTCAGTGTCGGTATCATCACCCTTGGGTAGCTCCGACCATTGTCTGGTGAAGTCTGTATCTGTCTACTACCCGCCCGATTCCTGCCAAAAGGGCACCCGGCGGGTATGGCAATACAAGTCAGCAGATTGGGATGAGATGAGGACTTTCTTCTCGTCTTACCCTTGGCTACCTATGTGCTTCTCTTCTGGTGACCCTTCGGCATGCGCTGACGCTGTGACGAATGTGCTACGTCAGGGTATGGAATATTTTATTCCCTTCTCGGACGTTGCACTGTCAGGCAAAGCTCGCCCATGGTTCGGGGCTGAGTGTAAAGGTGCTGAAGCGCTGAAACACAAAGCATACCTGGCCTGGGTTGAGGCTCGTAAACGTAAAGCGAAGGACGTGCACGTGAAGAAGAGAGCCTATAACAAGGCGGCCAAGTCTTGCAAAAAGGCTCTAAAGAAAGCTCGACTTAACCACATCAGCCGAATAGGGAACAAATTAGCTTCGTACCCTGCGGGTAGTAAAGCTTTTTGGTCCCTGGCTAAGTCGGTTGAATCGAATTTCTGTCGCCCCTCACTACCGCCACTGCTGAGACCGGATGGATCCCTAGCTCATACCGCTGAAGATAAAGCAAACTTGTTTGCTACTCTTTTTGCTGAAGCTTCGCGGATAGATTCTAGCGGTGCAACACCTCTCACTCCAATTGGTGAATGCGAGACGTTTATGTCGGATATTCGTATTCACCAAACCGAGGTTCGCAAGACGCTACGTAATCTCGACATTAATAAAGCTAGTGGTCCGGACGGAATTCCAGCCATAGTTCTAAAAACCTGTGCACCTGAGCTCACTCCTGTCTTGACACGTCTGTTTCGACTTTCCCTTAATGCTGGTGTAGTGCCTAAATCTTGGAAGATAGCTAACGTGCAGCCCGTACCTAAAAAAGGTAGTCGATCTGACCCTGCCAACTACAGGCCCATATCGGTCACGTCCGTTCTCTGTAAGAGTATGGAGCGTGTCCTCAACCAAAAGCTCCTGGCATACCTGGAGACTAATGACCTTCTAAGTGACCGGCAATATGGCTTCCGCCGAAACCGGTCCACAGGAGATCTCCTAGCGTATGCCACGTACATCTGGAGTGAGGCCATTGAAAAATGCGGAGAAGCGCTGGCCGTTTCTCTCGACATCTCAAAGGCCTTTGACAGGGTCTGGCACGACAGCCTCACAAGCAAACTTCCTTCATACGGCTTGCCCACCTTACTATGTGATTGGATATCAGACTTTCTGAGGGACAGATCATTACGAGTGGTCATTGATGGCTGCTCGTCAGATCAATTGGATATCAATGCCGGTGTTCCTCAGGGGTCAGTGCTCTCTGCAACGCTGTTTCTACTGCACATTAATGACCTGCTCAAGCCCGGCACCTTTGGGTATGCAGATGACAGTACAGTAGTAGAGAGCTACATATCCAATTCACGCTGCAGTGGTGCCCAAACACAGGTATTAAGAGAAGAAATGGTCGAACGTTTGAACCTGACCCTAAAGGCAGTCTCCGACTGGGGTGATGCCAACTTGGTCAGGTTTAATCCTAATAAAACGCAGGCGTGTTTATTTTCCGCGAAAAAGAGTCAATGTAACTTGACCCCTACTTTCCGTGATGTATCCGTGCCGATAACTGACCATCTAGACATACATGGTGTCTCCTTGAACTCGACGCTCAATTTTGGGTCATACATTGAGTCTAAAGCTCAGTTGGCAGCCAAAAAACTGGGAGTCCTTGCAAAGGTGAAACAGTACTTTACACCGGAACAGCTGCTCAACTTGTATCAAGCACAGGTTCGATCGTGTATGGAGTACTGTTCTCATTTGTGGGATGGTTCGGCTAAGTACCAACTTGAGGCTCTTGAGTCGATAGAGAGACGAGCTAAAAGACTCATCAACAACGACTCTCTGTTCGAGAGGAGACTCCAAAGCCTGCAGCATCGACGTAATGTCGCTAGTTTATCGGTTTTTTATCGGATACATTTCGGGGAGTGCGCTCTGGAGTTGCATAATTTGATTCCGCCATCCCCATTCCATCTTAGGACGACCAGACGGACGGCAATGCGACATCCATACATGGTGGACGTTCCAACTTGTCGCACGAAGCGTTTTGCTTCCACATTCTTAGTGCGTACAGCTAATGAATGGAACTCATTGCCTAACTCTGTATTTCCGAAAAAATACGACCTGGGTATCTTCAAGTCACGAGTGAATAGGTATCTTCTAGGCAGGCGTGCTCCATCGTAGACCGCATCATCACTTAACATCAGGTGAGATAGTGGTCAAACGCCTGCCTATTCCCAATAAAAAAAAAAAAAAAAAAAAACAGCAGCGCCTTCTGAGGATAGGAAACCATACTGCACTCGCCAACCCAAGCGTGGCGAGTATTGGTAAACCCCCCCTATATGGGGAGCCAAATGTCCAGCCGTGGACGTCCTGTGAATGCAATGAATGAATGACAAAAAAGAGCGTTGGTAGAAACCTTAAACCCCGTGGAAGAGTGGAAGACCAGCATTTATAGGTGTACAGCAGTTTGAACAAAAACCATCGACAACGATATTAATGCCAGCAGGAACCCTAATTCAGAACAAATTCCACACAAAAAGCGGCCCTGTTTAAATGCAATCCGCTGTCAGAGCAAGATATGGCTTGGCCGATGGAGCTGTCGAACGCACGCCTGACCTATGAAATATGCCTGGCTTATAAATCAGCGTTGCCAGAATGTTTTTTTTGTAACATTTTACGTTACTTTTCACACTTTCATGTTCTCACATCCATGTTACATACCTCAGAATGTTACATTTTCGTTACTTTTGAGACCACAGTTGAAGCCACTAAAAACTAACGAAAAATAATCGTGAAACGGAAAGCATCCAAGAGAGTTTTCATTCATCGTATTATCGACTTGATTAAACACAAATTGGCTTTCACGCCAACCTGTTGCGCCGCCAACCCAAATTGAAGCTGTTGCTATCGCTGTCAATTCGAAGGGTTCATTTTGAAGGTGGAGTTTTACCTTTCAATGATGTCTTACAATGACAAAATTCGACCTTCAAACGAAATTTAAGAAGATGAAAATTGAAGACTATTATTAAGTTGCTCAATAGTCTTCTCAAAGGAAGCTCAGTGAAGAGGCTTTTATGAAAACGTTTATGAATATTGGTATTATATTAGTATCACTGTCTTTTTTTGCAATAAATAAGGTTATGTTACTTTTCTCATGAAAATGTTACTTTTTGGGCGGTCTCATGCTACTTTTCACTATCTGCCACTGGCAACACTTCTATAAGTGTGAAGCGATAGCGAATACAATTATTTATTTTGTGAATATGATCAGAGATTACAAAATAAAATTCAATTAGCACTTGTGTCTTTCTGTGATTTATACCAAATCGAAGAATTGAATTTGAGGATGGTGTCGCTGGGCTCCAATATACTGAACACATTTTGGAGGCCTACATTGAACTTTGTGAGGTTAGTACCTGGATCTATTGCTAAATATAATCCATCATTTTAACGACGTTACTTATCATTATACATGTATGCTTTGTTATAGAACTAGATATCATGCTGACAAAACTCGCCTAGTAAGAAGATACGGCTATGAAGAAAAGATTTGGAGCGGCGGATTATTGCCCAGGAGTTTGGGAAAACCATTACCTGTTCCAGAGTATAGGTGATCAAATACACATAAGTTTACTATATAGATACCATCCGTGCGTTCGAGATGGGCCAGGAAACAGTTCAAAAGCCCAAAACTCTCACATTCCGAGTTAGTTTTTACACATGTGGCGTTTTGAACTGTTTTCGTTCACCGGTCGAGATGAATGAAAAGTGTTAAAAACCTCCTTGAACTGCCACTTTTGACCCACCTCCGTCTGTGGTGAGTGTTTTTTGACAGTTGAGAGATTGACAGCTACAGCTAATTTGAGTAGGTATACAAACTTGAAATAATGCGCCAGTGTGATGTTTTCTTTCTATTTCCATCACGAAAATGTAATTCTTTTTATGATTCAAGCTATGGTAACCAATTATAAAGGTATTAAAACATTTTTAAGTTATGAATATACAAATGAATCGTCATACTTGACAGCTCTCCTGTAAATCACATAGCAAACGTAAAGAAACTACTTAATTTTTAGGACACATTTTTTGAACAATTACCCTCTAAATTATTCTGACATTTCTGAACTACATTTATGTTTAATCTATCGCTAATATGATCAATTATGTTGTTGGTTTGGCACATTTCTATTTCCACTTTATTTTTATTCTGTTTAGATCTAGCGTTTGACCACTATCTCATTTGGTGGTCAGTGACGGTCATCGTGGCGCAGTGGTTAGTATAAGTGACATGACTTCTGTGCTTCTGGGACCCCGGGTTTGAGTCCCGCAAAAAATATGGTCCTTCGGACTATCTACTCTACATCATCAGCGTAGATGGTCACGCTGATGATGTAGTCACGCTAGATCTAGAATGCTCACTGGCTCTTAAAGACTGCTGCGTGAACACACTATGTGTTTGGTAACAGTTTTTCAAACTTGAGGGCTAGCCAGACGGGTATTCGAAAGTACCCTACCACCATGCTGGGAATTTCAGAAGATATTTTTTGAACTGTTATTATTTTTGTTTACATAAAATATCTAAGATTTTGGCATAGGGTTCACATTCACAATATTACATTATCCTACATGTATCTATTTTCCATTAGAATAATTTAGGTCCTCTATAAGTTGACTATTGATTGCACCAGTGCAAACAGAGATACCATAATATAATAGGTAGTGATTATATAATAGGTGCATTCAAAATGGGCCATGGAACAGTTAAAAATGCCTAAAGCGTTTGCCAAAAGCAAATCACACTTGGCATTTGTTTTGTCATTAGGGGGCATTGTGAACAGTTTTCGTTCACAGTTCCAACACACCTTATGTATTTTGGTATAATTTCTATGAATTAGTATCGACATTATTTTAATAATAACATATATGTATATCTCCCACTAGCTAAAATTTCAGTGTGCAAAAGTTGGTTTCTGAGTTATGATTTACTTAGTGAAAATTTGAGATTTGATATAAGTAATAGTTTGTTTTAAATTTCTTTTCCCCTGACCAGTCATGACCACGCGGGTAAAACCGCGGGGCGCAGCTAGTATAACAATATTTGGTGGTCCAAGGTGTTGCTGACCGCCAGTCTAGAAACTTTCCACATTGGACACTATTTTTATTCTATTATTGTTTTCACCCCTACAATTGTTTCAGAATGGTTATTAATTATATTTTGAACCACTAATTACCAGGGGGTTATCTGCCAAAATATTGCTTTGACTATTGCTATAGTTTTATACTTTCTTTCTGTCTTTTCGAACTTAAGAAAGCTGTAACAATTAAATAATTGCTATTAATTAATTATATAATTAATCAATTAATTGATTATTGAAGCTTAATTAATTACATATTTTTTTAATAAGATTGTTGTATAATATACATTATAAATAATATTGTTGTAGCTTTCTTAGGGTCGAAAATATGGAAAGAAAACTATTGCAATAGTCAAAGAAATATTTGTAGGCGGATGCCTTCCCCTCGCCTTCTACAATACAGTTAAATAATAAAACAGTTTTTCCATTAATTGGTCCAGTTATCCTGGTTATTACTAAGCAAACTTGTGGCTTAGCCATAACTTGGTTAATTCCACACACTGTGGCACAGTAAGGTGACTCAATTGATGACTGAACTTTTTTTGTCTTGACATGTTGATTAATAGTTATTCAT
Source organism: Apeira syringaria (assembly GCA_934044485.1). NCBI lineage: Eukaryota > Metazoa > Arthropoda > Insecta > Lepidoptera > Geometridae > Apeira > Apeira syringaria. The sequence continues at coordinate 3,789,458 of OW203662.1, forward strand.
GTTAATTTACAGACCAGCGAATGCTTGGGCGGAGCGCAAGGCACTCTTCGGTCAGAATGACTACATTGACATTCTTGGCTCTGGAAACTTACACCCTGTGAAAACTCTGTACAACGTACCTAGTTGGATAAGAGGTGTCAGTGGACGAGAATATCACGTATGTATTTCAATATTATTACGTCCTTGCACAGGAAATTGGGGTTTGGATTGAAATTCTAAATTTAAAATATATTTCAAATTTAGAATTATGTATTTGTGTTCTCGATTTAGTGATTCATTTGTTTTCGCGCCATTTGACTTTTTTTTTACATCATTATGTTTACAATATGGAAAACTTAAAGTAGTGGGTTATTAACGACACAAGTTCCAGCGAGGCACCAGCGCCGCAGATACAGCTCAAAGGAATAATGAGTATGGGGAAGCTACCATAAGAAAAAACACGTTAGGTTAGATTCTATGTGTATTCTGAGCTCTTATCATTCTCCTTCCATTTACAATTGTGATTTGAGAAACAAATCGTACTTGTGGTGAATACTGATAAAATCCCAGTTATTCCCAGCTTTACTTTTCATGCTTAATTATCAATAGAACCTTCTCATTATTATAATATTGAGTAGGATTAATGTAAATTCCCAAATAAAATTTTAAGTAGCTGACTTCTTGCACCAGAAGCGACATTCGTTATTGAATTACCATAAAAAAGGATTACTTGCTTTATTTAAGTCAAGTGTTGATTCAAATATGACATACCAAAATTGCATGCACAAAAAGCACAAATATGGTTACATAAACTATTTCCCATCTTATTCTATTCATCCTGGATTGTTAAATTGATACAATATAAACAAACATCAAATTAAAAAATATATACTGTATATCAGCCCTATCAGTTCCCTGCACCTGAAATATCTTCAAAGTGAAATGAACTGTTTCCCCACGTTCGCGTTGGCTGAAATTATATTATGTGAGTTTACTGTGAAAAAGGTTTTTTTTAAATTCCATTTTTAATTAAAATTAATATGTAGTTCCCGAGTTACAAGTATTACTCGGCTCCCGAAGTTCTGATAGGAGGAAGCAGCAAGATGACTTCAATAACTGTATGTTGTTAGGTTAGATCAATGTTTAGAGTGACAACAGACAAGTGACATTTGTAATAAAGACTTGTTTCTTGTTCAGTTTGTTAGCCCTAGTACCCCTGACTTTTTGTTGATACAGATATTTTAGCCTTTAAACTTTTAATATAGGTAAAGAATACCTAGATGATGCTAACCAAATTAACTCTCTATTTAAAAATACTTTTCTATATGTGAGTTTTTGAAATTGAAACACTGAATATCTTTTGTGGTAATTTCTCTTTCAATTTTTTTAGATGCTCAGTGAGGAATACATAGAATAATAATTACAAAAATCTATTTTACAGATATTGTTAAGAAAGAGAAAAATGTGGGCGAAGACAGCTACACCATCTGTCCGACCAACCAAGTGGAAGGAAATACAAAAGAGAATAGGGTTCCTGTATAGGACTTTGAATAGAAATACTAAAACTGGCATGTCTCCTAACTAATTTGTATTTATAGTTATATTAGCTTTCGGTATTAAATGTTGTATGTTAGAATTTTTATCTTTTTTACTATGTATTAATGCCCATGTTCTATTCTGCCATAGGTTTAGTTACACACAAATAATTATGCACAACGACCTTCGCTTGATGTCTACAAGATGGAAGTATAGAAACATGCATAGCTTTCTCTGTCTACAATGCATACCAACAAAATGTGGTAAACTTCTTTTTTTTCCGATGACACATGAATCACGCAACTGCCTATGTAATTTCAACATAATCATATAATTGGAAATACAATATCTTGGTAACGATCACTGCAGATACTAATATTAGTGAAAGAACGGTCAAATACAAGCTTGGTATCCGCCAAGGCATTTGAAATTTCCAGCTGTCGCTTCTAAGAATGTGAGAAGAAGAATTAAGAATTACAAATACACATGCAATTTATGTAATTTAATGCACATGTAATTTAAAAATTGTTGACATTTAGAAAAATAGTTTCTAGTGAAGATATCCCAATTCTAAATTATTAATTTTCTACTGTAGTATATACCGTATCTACAGACCTAATAAAATTGAAGTTGTTTTCAGCATTCAAAGTATAGAAAACATATCAATTATACGCGCCTAAATGGCTCCAACAATTATATATTTCTGTGGTAGGTATCTGGCATCGCGATCCCCATAGTGCATGCGACATGGTAGCAAGATACTGCACCGTTTCCTTAGCCAAGGCGTTGAGAATTCTTCAGTGTATTGGCTATAAATATGGTTCTTTCCAGCTGGTATGAGTGGTGAGCATAAAAAACAGAAGAATCATTAAAAGAAAAATATCCTAAAAATCAAGATAAAAAAATACCAAAAGTAATGACAAATTTCGTACTTAAGTATTAAGTAAACTTTTAACAAATAATATAAAAGATACACTTGTAATGCAATGAAGTAGGTAATTATTACTTACAACCTTCTTCGTTTAAACTATCAATGTCACTTTCAACCTCTTCGGTTCGTACCTATCGCTCTCACTTGCTTCACCTCCATTAATCACAAATTTAAAAACGAGGGGCGTAAATAATAATAATTTGCCATTAGTTTGCTGCAGGTACATTTATATATCCCATAGTGTATCCCATTCTTCTATTAAAATTTTAAAACTGTCATGACTATAGTACAGTTGGAAAAACAAATTAACATTTTTGGAATTCGCGTTTAATTTGCACTAGTACTTTTTAGCTACCTACTCTGCACCCATAGTATAACCACAGGTATAACTGCGTTAGCGAGACCTATTGCAATCTAATTGACCCGCGTTAATTTTGTTTATTCATTTATTTGTCTTCATGCTGAACTGTCAATATCTGACCGGGATCCGCATATTATACGCATTCTTGGACGTTTTAGAAATGAAAAATCATAAAGTATATACAAACTTTATTCACATACACATAAACTATCCTTACATACTACCAGATACTCAACACTTTAGTCTCAATGCACCAAGAAGAGTAAGAGCCTCTCAAAAAAAGCACCTTATATGACTGTTTACTCTTCAATGCAATATTTGGTTATAATTTTCTTTAAATTGACTAGTGCAGTACTATCTATTACATTAATCTTTATCGAACGCACCGCATTTACCCGCGCGTATGTAGCTAAGCATTAGCTCCATTGACGATACTTGCAACTGCTTTTTCGTTTCATACATTCTCTAAGTTTGAATTTACCGGACAACGCAACGGCTAGCATCCCGCGCTGCGTCTTTATCAAAGTACCCCCAATATCATCGGCAATTCAACTGAAAGTATCAACGATATAGGTAGGTTGCCGCTGCAGTAGCATCGCACGGAGCATTGTGTCAGGGGCACGACGGTTAACTATCGCTGCGATTATCTCATCCATGGAGATGTTGCTTACGAAAGGCTTGCTGGTAAATTCAATTTTCGACAGATTTACTATAAAATAACACTTCGTGGAGTTTTGGCCGAGGATGGATGGCGCCAAACAGACCGGGCCTGGGGCGCACACTTATCCCGCTAATCTTATAAATGTGAAAGTTTGGATGGATACATGGGTGTTCGTTACTTAATCACGCTCAAACGGCTGGACGGATTTGGATGAAATTTGGTATGTAGATACTTTAGGTCTCGGAATAACACATAGGCTACTTTTCATCATCATCAATCACCACCACGCGGGTAAAACCGCGGGGCGCATCTATTAACATATATAGATATACTAGCTGTACCCTGCGGCTTTACCGGGGTGCTGAAAAACGGTGATAATGGCGATGATGAAAATAAGCCTATGTGTTATTCCATGGTATAAGCAATCTGGGCGGGTCTGGGTTTATCCATTAAATAGTTGCTATGCCTATGCTTTGCTGCGTTCGCGCTGCTTGTTTTAGTTAAGCCCAGCCCTTCCTTACTTATACCGTGATGGGTAGGGAGGTTACGGTCTTGCCGGACGCAAGATGATCCTCAAGGCAAATCGGCGATTACCTTCTCGCTGCTGCCTGTTATTGGTCTAATTCCCTCTGAAATAGACGTAACTAGACATCGTCCGGCACCGCGTGTCTAATACCTGTCTATGTAAGTTTATTTATATCCATTTATTTAATTATGTTTATAGTATTTTGGCCGCGACTGCTCCCGACTGGCTTTGTTCGCCAAGCCGACGAGGAGCGGTCCATCAGACGGTAGGTTGCGGTGCTGCAAGGCACTGCAACTGAGGGGGGCAGCGGCGCCGTCTTAGACGGCGCTGCAGCTGAGGAGGCGCTGCGGCGGGAGGGATTCAGTTCGCCACCTGGTATGGGGCCGCCGTCGAAGGATGGCGGCTGGCAATGGGGCTACTACATCTGGCCCATCGCAGGGGACCATGAGCGTCGGATGTGGGAAGTCTGGCGTTCATTGCACTGTTTGGTCCCTGGTGGTGCGGCCGTGCTCTTGGTCCAGGCGCGGCCGCGAGGGGAGGGTCCGGAAACGAACGGCTGTGGTGGGGGCGCGGTATTGCTATCGCCACCCCGCTGTGGGTGCAGTTAGGGTTGGGGGCCAAGAGGCCCCGCAGGGAGCGGTGGATCGCGGTGATGCGATGCTCGAGCGAGCCCGACACACCCCGCCTATTTTCGCGTTTTTTCCTACGTAAAAAAAGGGTACAAGCTGTATCCATACCAAATTTCATCAAAATCTATCCAACCGCTTAGGCGTGAAAGAGTAACAAATATCCATCCATCCAAACTTTTACTATTACTCGTATCTATATTTGTGGGATTATAACTATACATAATACATAATTACACCTGGCTACAGAGTTTTGTGTATTGGTTTAATAAAATTATATTTCTTCATAAAACCCTGGTTTGAAAAAAATCAAGTTTGTGAGTTTTATAGTTTTGAGATTTTGCGATCAATCGGCGGTGGCATTGTTTTCACACGTTCATTCTTATTATGTGTAGAATCGGTGTTTTCATAATCCAATTTATTTAATATACTTTGGCAATACGCTAGACTATCAATCTTTACTACATTTTACCTATGTATACATCAACAACTTGTGCTCAAGATTACGTACAGTCGACAAAAAAATGGTCTACCAGTTTTGACATAAGTTCAATCACAATAGCGATAACGTTCAACACATTTATACGGACAATTTCTAAAACTGTTTCTTTAACGGCCCGAATACTCGTATTATTGCACAGAAAAATCAACCATGTTGTATGATGATGTCAAGTGGTCTGCAACCGTAGGTCAACCATATGTACAGTCATATGTTCATATGTTCCGAGTACATATGTTCATATTTTACAAGTTTTTACCAGTATCTCAATATCTTGTATGCAGAACGCCCCAATCCTCTTTAATGATATCGGATGCTTTCTCGGCAATCATGACTGCGGGTGCGTGAGTGTGCGAAGCAGGTATTCGTGGCATGATAGATGCATCTGCTATTCGGAGGCCCTTCATGCCATGGACTTGAAGTCTTGGAGACACCACACCGGTGGGATCATTTGCTGGAGCCATCTTGCATGTACCCGCCTGAAAATCAAGAGAGAAGACGCTGATAAATTGTTATACGGAAGGGGCTAACATGCAGTGATAAATGTTTATATAAGGTAGATGTCGCACAAGCGCGAGGAAACTGAGGCGGCAAAATTAAGACAATTGGCGTAATTTTGATTATAGCTGTCCTTTTCTATATTATTTGTACCGTATTATCTGGTTACCTACGGTTATCTACGGTTACCTGGAAGAGATCGCTGTTTAGCGATAAGGTCGCCGATTGTGCAATTTAATTTGCTATAAAAATGTTAAATTTATCTATGCAATGTCCCCTTTGTGCAATAAAGTGTTGTCTTCTATTTATCTATCTGTCTCATTTATTGTTGTAAGCTATAGATACGCCAGAGGTAAGTATGTATATGTCGTAAAGGAACTAAATCTGACCACCGCGCAGTATGGATATACGTAGTCCATCTTTAGTAAAATATCATTGGCTAACATGACCCAATAAATACGAGGTAGTTTTACGTAGGAGTAAATAGAAACAGAGTTAATGGTTTAATGGTTAATGGTAGCATCGTGTGTTACACTCTACTTTTCACCATAATTGCGAGAAAATAAAATAATCCATGTTAATACCTACTACGACTTGTTTTCCATAGCCGCGACACAATGCACGTATTCTACCAAAGAGATCGCCGTTATTAGTTCCATTGTCAAGAGCTCGTTCTCGGAAAAATCAGGTTGGCTATGGTGATGCAAGAGGGTGGGGTCTCATACCTAATACAGACTTTTTCGTTGTAGACTCGTTGGTAACACACAAAAAAAACTTTAATCCCTATTGCTACATATGCTATTTTAGCACCGCTGTTACAACAACTTTTTGATCAAGAGGAGTTTAAATTAGTTATCAACTATTACTTTATATTATCGTGGCATGAGGAAGAATTAATATGGCATTGCCCATTGAATATATATTTTAAAAAAACATATTATAAAATAAAAAAATGTCTATAAAAAAATTAAGTTTTTTAGCTATTGCATAGTTTCTATCGCGGGCCGCGAGCCGTGGAGACCGAATCCGACCCCCCACTCCGACCGGCACAGTGGTGATACTTTTTAGTTTTGCCATCTATCGATGAATAGCAGAACTTTGAATGACTTTTGAAATATCAAGCTTGCCTGCTTAGCTCAGCAACTCGTCTCTAGGTGGCATTGGTTGTATCGGCGTTACTGCTAAAGTATATAGGCTAAGCTTATACGAATAGCCCCAATAATAGCCTAGCCCCTAGCATATACGAGTATACCTACTATAGTTTTTTGATAACTAGTTTGATAGATTGATCCTTTTATAATCGATGCGAAGGTTAGTACGTACCAGATGGTCCAATGTGATGGAAGTCTGTGAAATAGCGCATTCCCAATATTCATCAGAGTCGAAGACTAGGTTTTCACATCCCGGGAACGGTGTGTCGTGCAATCTTGTCCCGTAACGTTGAAAAGGTTTCGTGTTAATCACTTTTTCTATCTGAAAATAAATTATAATATGGTCAAGCTAAAAAATAATTTAAGATGGATTTTGTTACCAAAATTGACGTGGTTATAAGACATTATGTGGTTCGCATTGTACGTACAAGGCGAATCGCGACCGCGTCCACGAGCGCTCCGTAGCTCCTTGAAAAAGTCCACAGAACGTGGTCGAAACTATAGTCGGAACTCTGACTAACGATAAGAGTGATTCCCGTGTTTAATATATTCATTATGATGGAATAACTATGTGTATGGTGGTAGACGCACTTCTAGTCGCACCTAGCTCCCATTGTCAAGTTATAAGATCTGCCATATAGGTACCGTAAAGTATTTATAGTTTGCTATTTCTGAGGACCAGTTGCTATTTTAAAGCACCTATGTCCACTTGGTCGCTTATCATTAAATATGTTCATTATAGGTTAGGTATAGATATGAATCATAATCAAACAGACATAGTGTAACGCTGCGGGCTATGATATATAATATATATAATTGAAATAAGATGAGACACTAGCTCTTCGGTCGTGGACCGCGTAAATTTGGTTCATGCATCTATTTGCTTCAACCGCAATCTGGGCAGCAGTTGTTATTTCGTTACTACGTACTATTTAGTGATAATTAGGATGCAAGAATACCTTGCTCCGCTTTCACAAAACGCACACATAGCTATTTAAAACAAAACAGTTATAATCCAGGTGTGGAGGCAGAGGTGAAAAGTTGAACATGATTGATGATGATGATGATGAAAAGTAGCCGATGTGTTATTCCGGGACCTGAAGTATCTACATACTAAGTTTCATCCATATCTGTTCAGCCGTTCAGGCGTGAATGAGTAACAAACATCCATCGATCATCCATCCAAACTTTCACTTTTGTAATATTACTAGCAGCGCCCCGCGGTTTTACCCGCGTGGTGATGAAAAACGGTGATGATGGTGATGATGAAAATAAGCCTATGTGTTAATCCAGGCTATAAGCTATCTCCATACCAAATTTCATACAAATCCATTCTGCCGTTCTGGCGTGATTGAGTAACAAACATCCATCCATCCATCTAAACTTTCACATTTATAATATTAGTAGGAGTAGGATAGTGGGATTAGTGGGACACATAGAATTAACATGATGACGTTTTTTTGAAACAATGAAATTTTTCCTCTTCATAATATCGGCGTTTTGTCCGAACTCAATAATACTTTTAACAAAACGACTTTATCAAAGAGCCTTAAGTACCCCATCTCAATATTTTGATCATATATTTGGCTGTACAAGTATGTAATAAACTAGTAATTAGTAGAAATAAAATAAATTGTATTGAATTAATAACTTCACCACTGTATAAATGAACACCTTTTTTTTTTTTTACATATTATAAGTTTGAGTTTGACAACTGTCTCACCTGATGTTAAGTGATGACGTTGTCTAGGATTTAGCACGCAAACCTAGAAGGTACCTATTCACTCGCGACTTGAAGACTCCAGGATTGTACATATCGGGAAACACAGACTCGGGCAACGAGAGCCATTCCTTGGCAGTACGCATTAAGAAAGTGGAAGCATAACGCTTCGTGCGTATAGGTGGTATATCTACCATATAGCGATCTTTAAATGAACAGACTTTTAAAATATCCGAACCGTGATATGATACTACATCATATCACTAAGAATTCTTAGAGTCCAGAGACATTATTCTAAGTTCAATGACTTTGTTGATTCGTCCAAGCGAAAATGATTTATTAGCAGTGGCAAGTAAGTATTTAGTTTGTGCCAGACTCAAGAAATTAATCCACCAAGCAGTTTTCTCACCGAGAGAAATAACTATGCTGATATGACAACCTACTATTTTATTTAGAAGAGGCATAGCAGAATATTTTGAAGCGATGACATCCTATATTGTATCACGTGGAATTAATATGAAATATTATGTGATTAAGATGAACTTCCGCAAAGTACTGCCTAAATTCATAATAATTTTCAAACATTGGTAATAAACTAAGAAATGTAACCGTAAGAATGTAGCCGTACTATATAGGCTGTGTTTTCGCTGCCCTGCTATATCGCCTGCTTCCTATAGCTGTGGGCTATAAGGCCGGTGGGACAATGAAGACCCCAGTAAAAAAAAACCAAAAAAAAATATGACCCCAGTAAATTAGTCATACCATACGGACTCCTTCCACCATTGCCCTCAAATCCATAGGATCGTCGAAGTAGTTCGGCTGGATCTTTGGGTGGTCCTCAAAGCTGTTACTCCTCAGCATCAACCGCCCGATGCTCCGTGGGCGGATCAGCACTGGGTTTATGGAGAACGTTCGTTGTTTTAAGGCTAGTGGAAGGCTGCCGTAGACTTTCCAATACCAATTGTCCGTTACCCCTGTAAGCAAAAAAAAAAATATTGAGGGAAATATGCCATACTTTTGTTAATTAAGTATACCATATTTGAGAAAAGAAAAGAAGGACTAGGCGAAACGTTCCGAAATCAGATTGAGGAAATTCTAAGTAAGGCCCAGGTCAAAAGTACCTACTCTAAACCAACGCTCTTGTATTTTTTTTTTTGTTGACATGGATGAAGCGAAATAAGTGTGACGGATCGTATTGGAAGGCTGTGGTCTCTGCCTACCCCGACGAGAAAGAGGCGTGAGTTTATGTATGAATGACTAATAATAAAAACTAATGGAGCATCTGGTCCTTAAACTGAGCTCTAGACTCATGGCATAGGTTCCAGGCCTCTTTCATCGTACACAGAAATACATAGCCTTACATGATAATAATTAATTAACAATATTATGTATCATTTACTGCGACGGTCGCCGTGGCGCAGTGGTCAATGACGTTGGGACCCTGGGTTCGAATCCCGGCAGAGGCAAACATTTGTGCGACGAGTGTAGATGTTTGTCCCGGGTCCCGGTGTTTGGGTGTTCGTGTGCTGTGATTTTGTGTGTCCATGGCTCCCGCGATGGGAATCCTAGTGAGGAGGTCTGAGTGTGATATTTAAAAAAAATAATTAACCAGTCTTTGTGGAGATCACAAATGGAAGCCAGTGAAGGTCCACCTGTGGACGTCCTATAACTAAGATAAGTCTTCTAAAAATACTATTTATGAGAAGAGTTCATGTAGGTTAATTCTGGTTGATCTAAATTTGATTTCATAGGGTAATTTAGGTGTGAAACAAAATATTCGACCGCAAATTCGCGCGGTAACGACACAATTATGCGCTTGAACTGTGTCTTACACCAGAAGAAAAAAAGTCTGTTTTTTTTTGAGCCCGTAGGTCATCTGTAAAGTATATATTTGTAATATTTTAAATCAACACGCATCAGGATTTGTCCCGCCTTCTCTGCCTGTAAACACACGCAAAAATACCGCTTTTGGTCCAAATATTTGCGACAGGGCAGCGGTGGTAATGTAAACGGTCATGTCTTATAGAAGACTTACCCATAGTAGGCTGATCTTTGATTCTATATAGCGCTACCACCTGATAAGCGCTATAGAGAAAACAAACACATTATTTAAACATGTCAAAGATCGATGTGTGCGCGTGAGTGTACATGAACGGATTTGCATTAAATTTAATCTGTGGATTATAAGGTATGCAGAAACACCACCGTTCACGAATTGAGAATATCCGGTCAGAATACTTACTTTTAGTAACGAAAACATTTACTTAGTTCTAGGGATATCAGTTTGGAATTCACGTAAATTCTTCAAAGGCGTTCTTAAAGAACGCGGGTTCTCAGTGGATCAAGACAGTTTGTAAGGTAAAGTTGAAAGTTTTGCGAGAACTTCGAAGTTGTAAAACAAAAGTTATTGATCCCGAACATTCGGATGGGTCTTCGATTTAATCATTATTCATGCTTCGTCAGTCAAACATTTTGTAGATCGTTTCATGGTTTGACCATTTTCTAAATGGACAATTTGTGCCTTCTCAACAATGACCTTTGGTGTATAGAAGATCATTGCTTCTTAGCTTATTTTGTTGAATGTCTTACACGTCTAATACACTTAAAAAATGCTACTCATGATAAGATAAGATAATATTTATTAGCAACAAATTCAAATAGGCTTTTTGATTAAACAAAATTTGATTACACATGCTAATTTATCAGTGAATAAATATTTTGGAATGACCATATTTTTCCTTTATCAAAAATCTTGCGGCAACGACAAATGCGCCTGAACTGTGACTTACCGGAAGAAAAGAAATTAAAAAGTCTATAAATGTGATTAATATATTTTTATGTCTGTAGGCCATCTGTAAAGGGGCAAATGCCTTTATTAAAATAAAACACTAATAACTAATTACAATACTGCAGCTACTACAATAACATTTGAGAAATCCACTAGCTATTGGTAGCCTATAGATAACTAACCCGCTACCGGCTGGCAGCGTGCCCAGAATTCTAGCAGCATTGCCACGTTGAATTGCAATGCTGATTCGTTGAGCCAAATATGTGCCAGCATTTTGGTCACGCGTCGCATCGATCAAACGCTCTGATAAATTTTGGATAATCCGATGAGCTCCAGGTCCCCACGGGCCCAATGTCTCGACCCCAAACGGTTCAAGTAACCACTACCTAGGTTAGCATATTTTCGCCGTTTCAATCATTTGTACAGTACATATTTGTAATATTTTAAATCAACATGTATAGGATTTTTCCCGCCCTCTCTGTCTGTAAACACCCGCGAGCCTCTGTTATGTCATCGGCACCTGTTATTTAAGTCTATATGTACAAAACAGATACCTATAAGGCCCACTCAGGCCAAGCAATTTGCCTGAGATTTTCGCCTAAATCTAGGAATAAGTCACGCACGCTAAAAATGAGATTCAATCCTATTATTTATAAGAAATTTGTTAATATGAGTTTGTAACTGCGGTTTTGGGTGGTCATGAAATTTTTAAGTGCACCGTTCACTGGCTTGCACTTTATACCCGGGTTTAAATAATGACCATCCTTATTTTCCAGCAAGCTCTAAGTCTGCTCATGTCGAGACAAGATTTAAAAGCGAAGAGATACAAGACGTTAGTTTGTAGGTATTTAAGAGTCATATTTATGAAAGTGTAACTTGGGGTTACATATGCTACATATGCGAACTACAAGCCTATGGGGCCTATGATTTGCACAGAGCACTGTTGTGAGACTCTTGATCTGTGGGTGAGACAATAGGAAAAGAAAGTAGACATGCAAGGTACTCAATTTAATATTATTTCTTCAAATTCAATCGAATTTCCTCCAATCTCAATTCAATCAATCCATCTTCGCGCATGCTAAAGCTATTATGCAAGTTGTTACTGTACAGTCATTATCGTTTGATTTTTTCATAATTACCTAATGTTTTTTGGTTATAAATATCAGTTACCGCTTAGAACCCTATCCATCGCTGGGCCCTGGGGATGTGCTCAGAGTGACCAGCGAGAAAGCGAGAAAGAGAGGCCTGACTATCCGAGTGTTTTAAGTCACGAGTGAATAGGTCTAACTCGTATAATTATATCATCTAAAATTATGATTCGTCCTGCGATGTATAACGTTTGGTAAAACATTACTCCTTATACATATGGTCCATAGACTGAATGTACAACTATAATAACACACAAAGAATAAGTCCGAAGGATATGACTGTATATACATATTACCTAAGCAAGTCATTCGTTTTCGTTAGCATTAGAAATTTAAAAACAACAAAGGTTACACGAACCTAGCAAAGATCTCAGTATTCCCAAGAGATCTCCTGCGAGCGAGCCGCCGCCCATGACCAGCTCTACATCGGGTCGTCCCTTGGAGTAGTCGTTCGAAACCTTGGTGCGGATGAACGCCAGACCCGTCGCGCCACCGGGCAGGGTGAGGGGTCCGCCTCCTGCCAGATACGCTGCCGCTGATAGAGGTGAAGCTGCCGTCGCCTACAAGAAACAAACACTATGCTTGGAAACTTCAAGTTTTAAAATTTTAACAAAAAATTTTATTTTCACCCTTTTCAGTGATCTTTGCTACTAAGGTAGTGAGGTAGTGGACAATCCGTAGTCCATGCGGGTAGAACCGCGGTGCGCAGCTAGTTTATAATAAATCTTACATCATTGACACAAAGTCCGGAATCGTTCACTATGAAGGCATTTCCGGAGAACGTGACGTGGTCCTGAAGGTTGTAGCCCACAGGAAGGTTGATCAGAGGTTCTATGTTCATATCTCGGAGATGCTCCTCCGGGCCTACTCCTGACACCATCAGCAGCTGTGCCGAGCCAACAGAGCCCGCTGACAGTACCACTTCGCGACGAGCTCGCACTTGACGTCTGGAAAACAAAACAAACGAATTTACACTCACACCTCGCACTAGGATACCCTGTCGCGGGAGGCATCGATACACACAGAACAAACATCTATACTCATTCTAGAAATGTTTGGCCCAGCCGGGATTCGAACCCAGGGTCGCGGTTTTCAAAATGTCAGTGTCGCTGATCACCGAGCCACGACGACCGTCTAAATAAAGAACGTATTAGAATAAAAATTGAAAAGATCAGAGATACTGAAATGAAGCGATGAAGATAATGTAAATATCTTTTTGTCATGAAATGGAACAATTTTATTTCTAGCTGTCGTGTGTGTCTATCGTATTGCTTACCTTACATCTATCTCATTAACACCCAGATACTATGCCGCTTGCAGTCGTTTTGTATGGACAAAACGACTACATACCAATGTACCTATTTTTCTCCTATCCCGTCATAAACAACATGTCAGCTGCCTAAAGGGTGCCACGGACTTCAATCAAATATACTATAGATACCTACACATTCTCTATGAAAATCAAACCTCAAAGTGTCCACTCGCCAGTGTTCACTAACACATACCTCTCCAGCTAATATAAACGGTTTTACCCTAAGAAAACTAAAGATACTATCAATATTATGTGTCGCGACAAGGCCGTGCTTTTGTAGGCCTGTGACAGCCGGACAGTTTAATAAGATCTGAGTGGGTAGTTGGATAAACTACGCGCTCTCATCGATATTGTCACCCGCATTACTTCAGTTTTCTCGTGAAAACGACCAATGCAACTTGGTCGAAACGTCGAGGTAAATAAATTACTAAATGTTTTTTATGCGGTCAAGTCTCGTTTGATTTATTAAAACATTATAGAGTTGTCTATAACAGTTTACGTAAGGTCGGTAGTCACGTGTGTACGTTACGGCTTCTGTACCAACTAAAGGGTTATATGCATAAATATTATAAAAATAAAATAGTACATTATTGACAACACAATAAGGAATCACTACTACTATGTAAAAATATGTATTTATGGGTGATTGATGCACGCCAAAACTTTATCCAAAAAAATATACACTAACGGAAAATCCGTAGTCCTCGCGGGTAAAACCGCGGGCGCTGCAAGAAATATATAGTTACACCTACGAATCACGTATGAGTATCTGAGACCGGGCTTCGCTAGGAATCTTATTTTTTCTTGTAAGATTACGTTTTCCTAGGAAAGGTACTTAATTATTTTAATAACAAAAAAATTTCATTTTAATGTTTAGAGCAGATTCCTAGATGGCAGTGTATAAACTCATATTATGTTCTCATGTCCAAAAATGACTCGCTTAAAAGAGTTAGATTAGAATACATATTGCCATTATTTAATAATGTCCTAATTTTACAGCCTTATCTTCTTCCTTTTTCAGTCCATCCTGCTCCAATATTCATGTAATGACCCAGATATAGGAAGACAAAAGATGTAATGTAAGTAAGTAGGTGCAGGCTGTTTAATTTGCATAGATATCGGATCTTGTCGGGGGACGTGAGAACGCCTCTTTGTAATCATGGGTTAGCTAACCGTTTTTACGATCACTGTACTCATTATGTTGGAATGGAATTAGTGACAAAAGTATGGAGAACACTTTTAATTCATTGAGAGTGACCATAGCTATATTCGTCTATCGAAATGAGTAGTTTTTTTGTTATAACTGTGTATATAGTTTAATAATTCGTTTATAATTATTAATAAAGAAATCAAATCCAGACAAGGGCTGGATGCGGGCCGCTTCCAACAGGTCCTTGTGGAAATCAATGGGGGAGGCCTATGCCCAGCAGTAGACGTCCTATGGCTGAGATGATGAATAAAGAAATATTTACACAAAATCTTGAATTATATATATATATAATATTATGAAACGTGCCATGGTGGTACCGACCTAGAATAGTACTCCCCCATCTCTTCCCGTGGGTGCCGTAAGAGTCGGCTAAGGGATCACGTACCAAGAGGTGGGCAGCAGCGCATTCTGAGGATAGGAAATAATACTGCGCTCGCCAGCCTGCCTGCCAAGCGTGGCGAGTATTGGCAAATCCCCCCTACATGGGGAGGCATATGTCCAGCAGTGGACGTTATATGGCTGCGATGTGATGTGTGATAATGGAACACAAACTTTAAAAATATACGCCTGAATCTGAAAAATTAAGTTTGTAAGAGTCGATATTTTACAGGTGGTGGTTATTTTAAAGGTGATGAAAATGAATGTGATTGAGTAGTCAAATCTTAAGAAAACGTGTAATGATATTAGAATTATGCACATATTTTTACTTCACTGAACTCATAGCTGGATAAAAAGTATTAAACAATTACCTTACGTTCCTTTTCGTGAATTCCACTCCAGAGGCTGTTCTTGTATAGGGGTCGATAAGAATTCTCGTCGCCGTTGAATACTTTGAAACTTTCAAATTTTGCCTGTGCCGAATAGGCTCTAAAAAGGCCTTCGAAGAACTGCATCTTCGACCTCTTCTCAGAGTAGCTTGAGGCTTAGAGAATCCTATTACGTGCTCTCCATTAGGATCCCTCCATTGGTAACCAAGTTGTTGTCCAGCTTTCTTGAATGCAGTTTGCAAAGGACTATGAAACGGTGAGTATTCTATATCTAAATATCCCCCCACCCCGTGGTATGACGAATTTTTCAATTCACTGATGCCTATATTCTCAGACTTTTTGAAATAAGGCAGTACTTCATCGTAGCTCCAACCTACGTTACCCATTTTAGCCCAATCATTGTAGTCATCGGGATGTCCCCGTTGATAGATTAGAAAGTTTAAAACGCTGCTACCGCCGAGCACTTTTCCTCGAGGGAGGAAACATACTTTTCCCCTTAGATCTTTGCATGCTCGCTTCTCTGGTTCAGATACGTATCCCCAATTCATGGGCGTGAGAGATAAAAACGATGCGAATATGGGCACATCAGAGAAAAAGTTCTCATTTCCTCCAGCTTCTAGAAGTAAAACTTTCCAATCTGCTATTTCTGTAAGTCTATTCGCTATTACGCTCCCTGCTGAACCAGCTCCCACGACTATGAAATCAAACTCTTCATATTCCTCTGGAGTATAGTCCGGTATGAAGCCTTCGTTAGGGTTATGGGGGAGGGGTCGAAAGAGATCCGTCCAGAAATCGAAAAATCTTCTAACGTCAAATGTATTCACGCTCGTGATAAAGATGCAGTAGAGTAACCATCGCATGTTGTGTGTCTGCTTTCTTCATCACTGCAACGTTTAAATTAAACAACGTTAATTAATATAAAAGGTATCCTTAGCATCTCTCAGATTGCAAAATCCTACACGCAATGTTATTTTGTTTAACTTTCATACCAACTCGATTTTGTATCATTAATTTTATTACGATCCAATAAAATTCTTGCCGTAGGTGGACGTAAGTGTACTTAACCGGTAATAAAACGAGTTTAAAGTGTAGCAATCTGTAGTGTCTCAGTAATTTGAAGGCCGCGGATATCCCGAGATATCGTTTCGAATACAAAACGACTTACAACGATCAGTTCGATCATGATAGACTGATTACTGAATCGAGTCACATCCTCGGCCTGCTATGAGTAGGTACATACCATACGTTGTGGCTATACTGAACTGATTGATATCAAATAAACCAGCAACTTTAACTGGTTGCTATCAAAACCTATATAAATAAAGTCAAAAATTCTATGTAGCCCCCCATAAAAGTAAAAAAATATCAACCATATACATATGTGTTTGATGAATACTCATCTCTCTGCGAGAAATGTTCGAAAAACATTCATGCTTCTGGGACATGGACTTTGTCTCAGTAGTGTGAATGTAATTGTTTGCTTACGCTACCTCCTAGCGATGCTACTTGATATCATCATCATCGTCTCAGCCATAGGACGTCCACTGCTGGACATAGGCATCCCCCATTGATTTCCACAAAGACCGGTCGGAAGAGGCCCGCATCCAGCCCTTGCCTGCGATCTTAGTCAGGTCGTCTGTCCACCTGGTCGGTGGCCGCCCTACGCTGCGCTTGCCAGTCCGTGGTCTCCATTCGAGAAACTTTCGACCCCAACAGTCATCGGTTCTTCGAGCTATGTGCCCTGCCCACTGCCACTTCAACCTGCTAATCCGCTGGGCTATATCAGTGACGTTCGTTCTTCTACGGATCTCATTTCTGATTCGATCGCGTAGAAACTCCGCGCATAGCCTCCATAGCTCGTTGTGCGACTCTGAGCCTGCTCATAACTCACAAGGCCCATAGTCAGAGACCACGTTTCAATTCCGTAAGTCATCACTAACTACGATAACACACACCGTGTGTGTGCCACATAGATTAACATAGTAATTCTAATTATGGAATCATTTTCATCATAATAATGACAAATTTCTTGTTCTTGAATTTACACATCATGAATACACTACCTATTACCCTAACTACTACCCATGGGTATTATAGAAAGTAGTTAAGAAAGTTTGAGAACCCTGTCCAGTGTCCAGAGATGCAGACAATCTCAATTTGGTCCCGTCTTATAGGTGCGGGAAACCTTTCTTACCACGCACTTATATATACCATCCCTTGTGTAATGTGTGTTGTGAGTGTCTTGAATAAATGTGGTTTCTTTCTTTCTTTCTTTATTATCTACTATCTCGGCTGTATAAACTACTAGCTGCGCCTCACGGTATTACCCGCGTGGTGATGATTAATGACGATGACGATGAAAAGTAGCCTATGTGTTATTCCGGGATCTGAAGTATCTACATACTAAATCGTCGGTGTAGCCGTTTGACCGTGAAGAAATAATAAACATACACGCAAACTTTTGCCTTTATAATATTAGTAGGGTAACCAAATATTTTAATAATATGGACGAAAACTTTACAGTATTTGTAAGCGACTTCAAAAAAGACGGTTATTTTTATGTGTGTTCGTGGATTACTTCGTCGTGTATGAACCGATTTTGATGATTCTTTTTGTTTGATTGTGTATACTTCCGAGGTGTTCCCATTTTAATTTCATCAAAATCGGTCAAGCGGTTTTTGAGTTTCACTCCAATAACCGAAAGGTGCTACGCATACGTGGACGACATTAAAGTTGCGGGTGGAGAAATCGGTGAACATACACAATGTCAATTGATCACGTGAGTAGCAGAGGTCACTGAAAAGGGTGAAACAAAATATTTTATCTAAAAATGGAACCAGCGACAACACTCAAAAGTGTGAAATAACTTGTCGAAGTCGGTACCATACGCACATGTGATGATAGTTACTTTTGTGAACTATCATGGTATCGATTTCAACAAGTTATTTCACACTTCTGATTGTTGACGTCGCGTCGGTTCCATTTATTGTTTTTTTTTTTTTACATACCACTTTATATACCACCTAGGACCTAGGTGAAACAAACGTGTGTGAGACGACTCTTGTACTGAATAATGATACATTAACTTCGTATTAACTTCGCCTTGCCTCATAGCCTTGCATGAGACCTAGTTTGCGCTTATCATTAGCACCTTGTAGTGTCTTATTGTCTGTGAATCTAAACTGCCATTATTTAGATTCATAATAGTGACCATGGTGCATTTTAAAGAAGGGACTACCACAAAATGAATTCACAACAGCTGAGAGGTGACACTTACGTGATAAATACACAGTTTAACACGAGAATTACGACTTTAGAATCTGTGTCGAAGTACAGAAGCTGCGACAATCATTAAACATGACATGCTACGGGTAGTACGTACTAAGGTTTAATTTCTGCGATTCGTACTGATCACCCGACCCGAGATTAATGATTCATTTCGTGAAGCTTCCACAAAAATGCGAAATCAATGCTCCCAGACCAATCTCGCCGCACCTTTGCATACAATTTTGACGTGAATTTTCATTGCTGTTGTTATATGAACGAATCTGGATTTAAATTGTAATCTCAAAAACATATATACGGTTGAATTGAGTAACCTCCTTTTTTGAAGTCGGTTAATAAAGACGTAGACGTTATTTTGGCCATACTTAAGCTTAGATTACTACATATACATGTTTAATGTGACGCTGTTGGATTATGTAAATAAATAAATAAGTAATAATAAAATAATAAATAAGGATTATAATAATGTTATCATTTGTATTGTTTATATATTGTTTTTTTAATATTTTATAGATCTAGTGTTTACCTACTATCTCACTTGATGGTCAGTGACGATGTGATGTAATCAGGCTAAACCTAGAATGTTTACTGGCTTTCAAGGAAGCTGCAAAAAATAATAAAGTATTAATATGCATTGGATTATTTCAATATAATCGTTATTCGTTTTTTACTTACCTGAGGGAAATTAATTGTGTTTTGACCGTTTTTATGGATTCTCAACTGTTATGTGTTCATTACAGTTGAGAATAACCTGGGGCTTAACAATTTAATATTCTAGGGTACGACACCTGTTAAGATCTGTACGTCAACATATCACATCAACATATTATAAAGAGGAAAGATTTGTATTTTTTATGTTTGTAACGAATAAACTCAAAAACTTTTAAAACATATTAAAATAATCTTAAAAATAAACCTTTCACGTCTATAATGCTATATTACCCCTGACAGAACAGGCTATATTTACCTACTACTAAAATATATTATGGATTTCTACTAAAACTTCAATAATACAAGTCACGGTAAAAAAAGGCCATTAAATTCCTTACATCGCTTACGTTGATAAAACTATCGATGAATTTAAAAAATATAGAACATAGTGACCTAACTACAAAAGTTATATTATTGGGCCGATTCATTTATTATAATTAAATACTAATAAGTAATTCCACACTACAGCTACTATAAAAAATTTGAGCAATCCAATGGATTGCTCAAATGTTTTTATCGCGTCATTTTCGCGGCCCGCAGCTCTAACTCGCTACCAGTTGGCAGCGTGCCCAGAATGCTAGTAGTATTGCCAGGTTGAATGGCACCCGTTGAGCCAAATATGTGCCAGCATTTTCGTCACGTGTCGCATCGATCAAACGCTCTAAAACTCGATAAGTTTTGGAAAATCCGATGAGCTCCCGGTCCCCACGGGCCCAATGTCTCAATAGTTAGTACATGTCTAACTATTGACACATTAACCACATAATATAGACTATATTATGTCTAACTATTGAGACATTGGGCCCGTGGGGACCGGGAGCTCATCGGATTTTCCAAAACTTATCGAGTTTTAGAGCGTTTGATCGAAATCGTTTTTTGTAGATATTAATATAGTCTCAAATCGTTTTTTGTAGATATTAATAAGGTCTTTATGTGGCAACACATTAACCATCGGGACAATTACTCGCAAATCATTGTAGGTAGGCATGTACTGCACTGATCTCCTCGAGAGCGCTCAGTTTTAGATTCATATCATTCGAATTAAAACGTAGTTTTAATCGACAACGTAATTTATACACACTATTTGGGTTATTTCCAGCAATATATAAATAGATACTTATATGATAAATAATTTATTAGCTTGTATAGCTAATAATCTATGTAAATATATAATTAATACCTTGGACTTGGTTGAGATATAAATGAAACTGGTTGACAGTTTCATTTATATTCTGACAACATCCATGCGTTTGGCTTATCGACTTTACAAGTTCATTCAAATGTGCAGACTATTATCAACATAGCGCTAAATACTGACAGGGGCGTGTATGTATGTATGTATGTATGTATGTACACAAGCATACGAGTAAGAAGACAGTGCAAAATATTGTGGCCGTGAACATAGTGAACAATTGTACAAGATGAATCAAAACTTAAATCTGTATTACTTGAACATAGTACTATACATTTTTGGCATCAAAGTGTTTACAGTGCAAACTTTTTACATGGCCGTCGAAGGCCGTACCCTAGACTGTATATATGTCGCAGGATGAAATGCTCAGGGGCCATTGATCCAGAACTGGAAAAAGGTGGATTTAAAAACATACAATTAGTGCACCCTCCTACAGTGTCTCTAAGAACAAAACGTAGTTCTCATAGAACAAAACTCTGTAAATAAATTTTATAGAGCAAAATAAAAAAGGGGCTTACAGACTATTATTGCCCTATAGTTATTGTAAATGCAAAGTGATTCTAAAACATTCATTTTCATGAAAAACCTTCATTATTGATATATTTTTTTTGTGGTTAATGTTATTTTAACTATCTCCGTTAAAGTAATCAGCTTTATACTTATAGTAATTAACTCCTTGCAATAAGTGACTCGGGGTTTCACTACGTGAATTAAAAATAAGGAGGTCCGTAAACGTCAGGCATAGCCCAGCGGATTAGCAAGTTGAAGTGGCAGTGGGCAGGGCTCATAGCTCGAAGAACTGATGGGCGTTGGGGTCGCAAGGTTCTCCAATGGAGACCACGGACTGGCAAGCTAAACATTGGATCACCACCGACAAGGTGGACAGACATCCTGACTAAGATCGCAGGAAAGAACTTTTGTCTCAATACACGGTAATAGTATTATATTGGCTACCTACTGTGGAACTACCTTGCCCATATATTTTTTAATGAGATAAGGTGACGAAACAAGCAAAAGCCTCACAGGATGTTAAGTGGTAACCTTTGCCTATTGACAGATTAAATTCGTAAGTAACTGCACTGCGCCCGTCACCCTGAGACGTAAAGTTGGTAAGTCTCATGTGCCTGTAATTTCACCGGAGACTATATCCTTCAAACCGGAACACAGTAATGCGAATACTATTGCCTGGCGGTAGAAATAGATATGGTGGCAGTACTTTCCCGGGCGAACTCTCACGGAATGTATAATGTAAGTATCTAATAATTAATGTGGAAGCAAAACGCATCTTGCGACAAGTTCAAGGACAGTACGAATGTCAGATTGCTGATCTTGTTCTTAAATAGTATGGAGCAGAAAAAATTGTGTAGCTCCAGGGGGCGCTCCCGAAATGTATCCGGTAAAAATCCGGCCAATCCGGTTTTTATAGGATTAGTTGGCTACCGTGGTGTACCTCAAATACATTAGAAAAAAATATAGCTGTACAATTTACAGCTAGTACATTTGGATATATATTTTCCACGCCATTATTTTCAATGCACAACGGGTAGATGTTTTTGTCGAACTATAGAGTATCATTCCTAGTGATGATATCATCATTATCCATGCCATCGTTATCTGCTTTTTTGTACTGTATAATCGATGTTCTCGTATTTAAGATTCTATATGGTCCTTGAAAGCTAAGGAATTCTGTGATGCAACCCAAGAATATAGCTACCAAGTCGATACATTAAAGTGAGGACAAGAGTTTTGAAGGTGAACTTCTTAGGTAGGCTTGTAGGCCTGATAAAGCGAAAAGTATTGCTTATTTTATTACACGATGCCTAAAAAAGACTGTTGCTGGGTTCATTTCTGTATGTAATCAGTTATCATTTATTCACAGAATCAATATCGGGGCTCTCCGGGACGGGTCTCTCGGGGATCGAGGCCCTAAGGCACTAACCCGTGAGTCGGGTAGTCCAACAGACCTTTTGGGTCGGTACCATGATAGTTCAAAAGTAACTATTATACAAATATTGTGCTCATGGTACCGACTTCGACAAGATATTTCACACCTTTGAGTGTTCAAGTCGGTTCCATTTTCTGGTAAAATTTTTTTTCACCCTTTTTAGTGACCTTTGCTAGTCACGTGACCAGTGGTCATTGTGTATGTTCACCTATTTCTCCAACCGCAACTATAATGTCATTGACCAGCACCTTTCAATTAAAAAAAGGACTATTAACATCGGTTCACTCAGTCGAAAGTTCTGAGGTAACAAACATATGGGTTGAATTGAGAACTTCCTCCTTTTTTAATGTCAGTTAAAAATAGGATTGCAGTGATCGCCTTGCACAAAGTGAGTATGGAGCTGTCGTAGGTCAAAAGATCGGGGCGGCCGCGTGCTGTTAGAACTACAAAAGCTGCTAATGCTGTTAAAGCCAGAATTCGTCGAAACTCCATTAGGAAGCAAAAAATTTGTAAGCTAAGTACATGTTTTTTGGCGGAGTGGTAGTTGCCTTAAAAAAACTACATCTTTACTATCTTTACTATAAACAGATATAATAATATTTTTAGCTTAAACTTATGGTTTCTGCAAGTGGACGCTGAATAGTGCGAGTTAGGTATATGTAGATACTAGTTGAGCCCAGCGGTGAAATGGTACGTGGTATTGACGGTTTTTGTGTCTTCCCGTCACCCCACGGGAACGGGGATAAAGTCTTTCTTCCAGCTAGCTTCATTCCAAATTCCATGCAAATCCGCTCAGCCGTTTCAGCTTGAAGAAAAATATACAAACGACAAACTTTCACCTTTGTAAAATTAGTTTTAGTGTGAAGTGTGATACTATACTAAATATTTGTTAATGTATGACTTATGACACTATACACACAAATATTTAGTATAGCATAAAAAAAACATAATGTGTGTCTGTGATAGTGTCATAAGTCATAAGTCGACCAACACATTCTTCAGTACCAGTGGGCCTAGACAAGATGCTCTCTCTCGACTCTCTTCTGTATCCTCTGGCGCTCCATCGTTAGCGCTTGGAGATTAGTAGACAACGTTACGCGTTCACGGCCCGGCGATCGCTCATTCTCTTCGCTCGACAGATAAATGCGCCCGGGAGAGTAGAAACGCTACCGTTTCGTTTTGCGTACTACCAACTTTCTCGTTGATGACGTGAAATATCGCTTGGAAGTTTGTGAGTATAAATTGAATTGATTTTTTAAGTGAAAACTTCTTTAGCGATGTTGTGCACTTTGGTATGGAGAAAAAATGTTAAACTCGCGTCGGATCGTAAGATCGTCAGATTGTCAGGAGCGCCGTTGAAATTTAAACTTAAATGTGTTAAGAATAAGGAACATTTTCGTGTGTTGGTAGTTTTATTTCATAAAGTCTTTTTGTTCAAAGTATTATTGAGTTCGGTTAGCAAAACGCCGATATTATAAAGAGAAAAGATTTCATTGTTTAAAAAAAACGACATAATGTTAATTCTATGTGTCACATTATATTATATAATATTATAAATCTGAGAGTTTGGATGGATGGATGGATGGATGTTTGTTACTCAATCACGCCAGAACGGCTGAACGGATTTGGACGAAATTTGGTATGTAGATACTTAAGGTCCCGGAATAACACATAGGCTACTTTTCATCATCATCATCAATCATGTTGAAGTTTTCGCTTCTTCCGGCACTCCCGGAGTGCAACTGGTTGTTTTTTTTTACAAAATATCGGCTTATAAAATTTAGAGCAAGATCCGCTAGGCGTTTATACTCAAACATAACAATGTTAGTTATGTACCCAATGGTTATGCACTTAATAATTTCACAAAGCAAATTTTGAGAATGCGAATCCCACACAAATGTTCTTGAAAACGAGTTGAAATATGTAGTTGCAAAATTGTCCCCAGCCAGTTATTTTGTAAGTGGACCCATACCGCAGATGGTAGACATTGCGATTATAGCAAAAAAACCGGTTCAGCAAGGATATAGGCCGTTTACGTCAAATGTTCGGTAGTCAACACAAAATATATTATTATTTACTGGTTAATGACTCTTTTATCACACTACTATTTTAATTGTGAACTTTTGTGTTTGTGTGTATGTCTGTTTGTGTGTTTGTTATCTCTTTACGCTTCAGCACCTTGATTTGAATAAAATGTCGAAATCGAAACGTAGCTACGTTATAACCTGGACATAGGCTGCTTTATATCCCGCAAAAAGTGGGGTTATGGTAAGACAACTGATGGTGTAGCGGGAAAAATGTAGGCAGGTAAAACCATGGGGCGTAGCTATTACACAATATTTTCGCCTCTGTCTATGTCCAGTCGATAGTGCCTTCTGAGCCGCTGATCCCGGGTTCGATTCCCGGACAGGTCAAACATTTGTGTGTATGAACATATCTGTTTGACCTGTGTCTGGGTGTGTATATGTATATAAGTATACTAGTATATCAGTCATCAGGTTACCATAGTACAGGCTCTGCCTAGTTTGGGACCTGAAGATCTTGTGTGAATGTTAATAAATAAATAAATAGTTTTTTAAATATCATAAAAATAAAGAAAAATATATTACTGCTTACCATATGGCAACATTTCAATATTAGTATATATTTACGAGGATATATCTGTTTACCGGATTAAGACGCTATATATCTTGCAATCAATTTATCTTCGAAAAATTCGGCTACCCGTGACACTCGAACCCACGCCTACAGAATACCATACCTATCGTTTTGCCAATAAAGCTATATTAGCACTCCCGGTAGCAGTCTGAATTTGTTCATTAATTACAGCTATGAAGAGATTTTTATATTAGATGAAGTTCTTTTTGAGGTTTTGTTTTAGTTGGAACAAATAAGATTTATATATAATTTTATAGGTATATTCATTGTTCATCTGTTCGTCTGTCGCAGCCTTTTAATTGATTGGTTACACTTATTTACTTAATAAAAAAAATATCGTACGTCTTGTATAATATGGCACAACTTACAATAGGTTCACGGAGTTCATCACCTACAGGGATGTGTTTGCAAATTTTTAAAAGTTTATATTAAGTATGATGACATAAAAAAATATAAATATAGCCATAACTTAGACGTAAATTATACGTAAAACAAAAATAATAATATACAAGCTGACGCGACAGTCGTTGTTCTATATGTCTGCAATGTGCAGCAGCGCGAGCTTGCGGTCAAGCCCGCGTCTCAGGCTAAGCGCTGTAATTTGCGCGTGGGTAAAATTGTGTACCATGGGTGCATTTCATTTTGCGCTCACAGTGAATACATTCGTACGTAAGGATGTAGCTGTTCCGAGATGAACTTACTACTGACAGTGTTGACGCTCGTAAGCAAATCGGAACGGATTGTGTGTGTGAAAGCGCGCGAATGCTATAAATGTCAGTTCACATTAAATTCATATTAAATACTTCAATTCCGTACTCCACAGGCAATATATGGGTGTTTTTTTAAAAAGTATCAATTGCGTTTTTATGTTTTGTGGAGGGATGACCTATATTATGACAGATTCCCTAAATGACAGGCAGATTTTTGACAGCGCTCACACTGCTCTACGTCGTCGTCGTGAGCGTTCCGAGCACTCGACGATGACGTCATGGATGACGTCATATAATTTTGTGTGCCATGGGATCGCCTACAGCTTTTCTCGTTGTCGCGCGTTTAAAAATATCTGTGGCATAACTTATTTTAGTTTTAATTTGATCATAGTTATTATAATCTCTTTATTATATTTGAATAACAGAAAACCATTTCACATTAACATGAGTAGGTATATTGTGCTTATTCGCATGATCCACATATAAATATTTATAACGAAAGTCCTCGACCTGTAACATAAAAAATTCGCAATGTCTCACGTGTGACTGTAATATAAGATAAGCTGGTATTTATTTAAATTTGATTGACATATAACGCACGTAAATTTTCGCCGACTTTTGACAGTGGCATATAGTATGTTTTAGATCAAGTATGGTTTAATTTAGTCTAGTCAGAAGAAGAAAAAAAGTCGAAAGTTATAACAATAGAAAAAGCAATTTCTTTAGGCGGATGACCCCTGGAATGGAGACTGGACTCGCAAGCGTAGCATAGGACGGCCACCGACAAGTTGGACAGACAACCTGACTAAGATCGCTGCCAAGGGTTGGATGCGGGCCGTTTTCAACCAATCCTTTCGGAAATCAATGGAGGTCTATGTCTGCCTATGGCTGAGTTGATGACTAAACATTCATCCAAGATAACACACACAAGTTAAAGTAAAAATGAATAAAAAATTTAGTAAAAACTGCCTAAGCTCTGATCCGCAAAACCAAAATGAATTGAATGATTTCAATGAAGTGAATAAAAATGGCTGACGAATAATTCTCCGTTTCCCGCCCTTTTCCAATTGGCACGCTTTCTAATGAGGTTATATTATGTCGGGACGTGAATTGTTATATAAGATCTGTAATACGCATGCTGAAGGAAATTGGGGAGGAATTGAATTAAAATGAATACTTTCCTGTTATTTAGTCCTTCTGTTCCAATTTCCAAACATCATTACATCTTAGAATAACTTTATTACAGCGAGGCTCAATTTCTACTGCAAGACATGCTATGAAACCAATTATGTCTTGGGGTAGCCATGTAGGTATAAGACTTCATCTTTGCACTTTTGACTACATAGATACTTGTATCCTGACATAAATATTTTTTAGCTATAATTTTTATGTTTAATCTAGTTGAATTAATAAGAATATATTAGATGAAGCTAAAGTTATGGATAATTATATTCATTAGCTCATATTAAAATGTCTAGTCAACGTACTATCAAGAAAGTCGTTTTCTTGATAGTACGTATATTCGTTTATTATGTACTTATGTATGGAGGTACGTATGCGGATAAATGTTTATATGTTGAAATATGTAAGGACTCGTGATTGCCGGTGCTTGCGTCCTCTCACCGCATTCACGCTCGCTGTAGAGTAGGCATGTATGTAGTTTCATAATCAATGAACTTTAGGAGCCTATTCATAGATCTACCTACATCCAGGACAATCATTATAAAATGATTTATGTATGCTTCTGCGTATGTTGGCGGGCCTGCTACCGCATGTACTTATGTTGTAAGCTATGGAGCTAGCATTCGATTGTCTGGTATATCTAGACATACGAATGTATTTATCTTATTTATATCGTCGTCGATTCACATACTCTTCTCGAGCAACATAAATAGATTAAGTAAGTATTTCTGTTTCAGTTTTTAAAGTGTTACAAAGCTTGAATATATTTTATATTAATATATGACCTTGTGATGTTTCTAGGTTGTGTAAAATTGATTCCAAACCGATTTATTTGAATTTTGTATGACACCAATCTACAAGTATATTATAGTAGTAATATAATATTCCTACGAATGAAAAAAAAATGTTTTTTTAAAATTTGGTTCATAGATGTCTCTGCTCTGAGACATCAAACATGAAATACCTATACAAGCGCATGAAGGCAATTGTAACAAATGCAAATAAATCGATAAATCCTTAAATATACATTGGGTTTATAAACGAAGGAAGCCTGAACGAACAAGAAGGAAAATTATACAGAATAAAGGGGGGGGGGGGGGGTTGCATTTGTTACAATTGCCTTCTACTTAACATTAAATATATATATATATAAATATATTTATATATATATTTAATAAATATATATATAATACCTGTCCGGGTTCGATTCCCGGACAGGTCAAATATTTGTGTGCATGAACATGTTTGTTTGACCTGTGTCTGGGTGTGTTATGTATATAAGTATATATATCAGTCAACAGGTTACCATAGCACAGGCTCTGCCTAGTTTGGGACCTGAAGACCTTGTGTGAATGTTAATAAATAAATAAATAATAAATAAATAAATAATAAATAAAATATATATAAATATATTATAAATAATAAATAAATTAAATTATATTCAATATTATCGTATTTTCATTATACCTACACACTTAATCAAGGTGTACTAGAGTGTAGGTATAGCATTTAATTTTTTTAGGTAGAGTTGACAATGGATTGGACAATCGATAAAACAGGCTGTACTTAAGTCAAAAGAACCTTTACCACTTACCTCAATTAATATACCAAATTGTAGCAGCACTGTTAAGCACTACTTAAAAACACATAAGTTCAAGAGATTTTCACAAAACCGATGCTATTAATCAAATTTGATAACTGAATAATAAAATTATCTAAATTAAGGATGTGCGAAGTTATATACATTCGTGCTCCGCGGTGTAAACGGTTGATGCACGCAGCGGTTAGTGGACCACATTGTTGTGTTTATCAGTGATTGCTTGGGGTGCGTGCGGCCAGCCACGCCGCGGTCGCCGACTCTCTCACCGTCTGCCCAGCATGCGACCTTGCGTTGCTACTGTAACATGTCACTAACTGTCGTTTAATCTGCAGCTCGAGTAGGTACTTATCACCATTAAAATCACCGTAAAACAATTTAACTTGCCAGAGACTATAATTAATCGGCTTCAAAGAGGTAGAGGTTCAATATTCGACTGTATGTTTTTTTATGAATGTTGACAGATTTACTGCAATGCTCAAAAGTGTGAAATAACTTGTCGAAATCGGTAGGTACAATATTTTGATAATAGTTATTTTTGAACTATCTTAAGGTGCCGACTTCTACAAGTTATTTGCACAGTTGTGTTGAGTGTTGAAGTCTGTTCCATTTTCTTTTGAAAACATTTTTTTTACTCGTGAGTGTTTATCAATACTGTATATCCCCAGGTTCTCATGTAAACGGGATATTATTTTTGTTTAAATTAATGCTTACATTGTTGTTTTGGGTTGCCATGGTAACGGCTAGTTTCTTTATACGAATCTTCACGGTAAAACAAATGAACAACGCACGTAATCTATTTGCTCTTAAAAGCTGTACATTTTTAGATGAGACAAAGTTGATAACATTAATTACTGTGCTGAATTAAGTATCTACTATGTCAGCAGTGTCTCCATTAAAGTCAGACTATCGATCTGCTACCAAAGACTTCTAAGCTACTTTAGTCACGTAGCACGAAAAAAACCAGAAAGCTTCTATAAACTGATAGTAGGATAGACTAATAGTAGGATAGACTTATAGTAGGATAGACTGATAGTAGGAAAAATGGACGGCAAGACCCACGAAGCCGATATCGTAGCCATCGGTCGTAAAGGACTTTCACTGTCCGCCACTTTGAGGCAAGCTGAAAGCAGGCAATTATGGAAGCAGCTTGTCAATCACTCCACTCAAAACTTCCAGAATGGGCACGACCTTCAGTAACGAAGAAAACGGCGAAGAAGACTAATCAGCAGTGGAATTGGAACAGACAATAATTATTTTAGCTTTAGTTTTGCTAATCAAACACTTCGTATCTACACATTTCTGCAAGTGAATAACCATTTGTGAAAGTGCTCTTATGTTTCATTAGTTAATTTAGGTTGGTTAACTTGTGGATATTCTAAAGTAATTTCATTTTGAAGATTATGGCTGTAAATTTCAAAGTTATTATCATACTTTGTTTTGTTACAGCAAAATCGAGTACAAACTCAGTTCTGGCAGAAATTACGTTTTGAATAAAGTTGCGGTTGAAGAAAAGTTTGTCCTTTGAGAATTGAGACATATGATTTGTCTGCCCGTTGTCTTCTGGTTAAGATGATTTAAAATCAAAGGAAAAATGAGGGTTGGACGAAATGAGGTTTCTTCAAAGCAAAAAGTTGCCTCTACAGTCGGAGATTCAATTGTCTACCGAAAAGTATATCATTTTATTTTACGAGAAGCATCAGAACTAATGCCATTGTTATGATAATATTTTTTTACTGATGTAAAATTTACTTCATTAACTAGGAAATATTTAATTCACATGATTAATCAAAGTTTTCTATACACTAACTTCCGTGCAGTTTTAGGTGGTCATAAGACAACAATTATAGTAAGGCCAAGTCAGATGCCATCAGACGGTCTTAAAACTCAAACGCTGGTCTAATAGAGCTTATCCGCGTTATCCGATTGTGCCCAAAACTACTTTCCCTCATAGGAAGATCCGTGTTCCAGCTGTGAAAACCTAATAGGCCGATAAACCTAACCCAGGTGTGATTCTACTATTTCCATTCTAAGTCGATGCTTCAAGAATGGAACCGGTGCTATCAAACAAACACCATCGCCCCGAAACAACGAAAGTGTTTCTTCCCGACGTTATACAAGCGTATAAAGTAGTTAGAACAATTGACATCAAAAACACACTGACATCAATCATGACACGGTTTCAAATTGAAGGATACTCCATCAGCCCATGTGATTTAAATATAGACAAAACTTCAATACACACAATAGTAGATTGCCTATAGTATATAAAGGTTTGACATAGAACAAACAATATATCATAAAAGGCTAGGGAAGCAGGTGTAATAAAAAAAATAATGAAATACAAGAATACCCGAAATATTTTTTTAAATACTGTCCAGAAATATGGTTGAACGTTATGAGAAATAAATAGAAGGATATGTAAGGAGGTACATTTTATATATTTTTACATAATAAAATGTATATACATATTACTACTAAATGATATCGAGATACTATCTCTCTTAATTTATTTTTTTATCACACTCAGACCCCCGCAGTAGGATTCCCTATGTCGCGGGAGGCATGGACAATCACAGCACACAAACACCCAAGACCCGGGATAAACATCTACACTCATCGCACAAATGTTTGCCCCTGCCGGGATTCGAACCCAGGGTCCCGGAGACAGTAGTCATATCACTGACACTAACCACTGCGCCACGGCGACCGTCAAATCAAATAAAATTTTCACTGTTACTTATACTACATATTATGTATTCTGTACAACGGAGCAAGTGGGTACTTCTAACCTATTGCAAAAGTGAACTGCAGTTTTCATTATGTACAAATATTGGTAATCATTGACAATGACCTTGATCTAGTTTAGCCAATTGGTTTCCTTGTTGATACTTTTTTTAGTAATAGATTAAATGAGCTCATTTCAGATTCATATTCTTTATTGTTATATTTTATATGCCTCTAAGCCTTTATAAGAATGCTTAAGAATTATTCATAATCTTTTAACTATTGTTAAGGAGTTTTTCTACAATACCAAATAAAACAAAGAATTAATATGAAAGTGATCAGTATTTTATTGTATTAGAAGAAACGAAGAAAATCTTTTACCGCCGTATAACGTTTTTAGCGGTTTTACCGCCACACGCGAATACTTTTCCAAGCAATTTTTTTTAAGGGGATCAGAGAAGGTATTCGGAATATTTTTTTAGGAACTTTACTCAATATCTTTTCTAATGTGGCACCAACGTAAGACCACATCATAATCGTCATCTCAGCCATCGGACGTCCATGTATCAAATCAAATCAATGTTTATTTGCAAGAATACATTTACATTTACATGGTCTTGGGTTTATAATGCCGTGAAGCCGTGGGGTACCGGCTTAGAATAGTACCCCCCCATGTCTTCCCGTGGGTGTCGTAAGAGTCGACTAAGGGATCACGTACCAGAAGGATGGGCAGCAGCGCCTTCTGAGGGTCGTATTTTATATACTGCGCTCGCCAACCCGCACGCCAAGCGTGGCGAGTATTGGCAAACCCCCCCCCTATGACAGTACAAAATAAAACCAGGCCCCCAGTCCCCGGCAGCTCCGCTAATGCTGGCTCCGGTAGCGGCCAGTGTAACGGTGGAGCAGGGGGTGCTAAGAATCTCCGGCAGATTCCCGGCTACCACTCCCTGAAAAAACGACCTCTGGCCCTGGTAACACACAATATAAGATCTTTGTTGGCAGACGAGAAGATCGTCGAACTGGAAGAAGAAATGAGTAAGTTACACTGGGATATCTTAGGGTTATGTGAAGTCCGTAGAGAGGGTGAGGACACCATAACTCTCAAATCCGGTAACTTGCTCTACTACCGGGAAGGCGACCAAAAGTCCCAAGGTGGTGTCGGATTTCTCGTTCGCAAGTCCCTCGCTAACAAAATCATCACCATCGACAGCGTTTCGAGCAGGGTGGCATACCTAATACTCAGAATATCAAGCAGATATTCGTTGAAGGTCATTCAGGTATATGCACCGACCTCGAAACTCGGAACCGATGAGGAGGTAGAGGCTATGTATGAGGACATTAGTAGGGCCATACATACCTCCAAGACCCATTACAATGTTGTTATGGGGGACTTTAACGCAAAGTTGGGCGAAAGAAGTGATGGAGAGTTGAGAGTGGGGCAATTTGGTTATGGACAACGGAACCCTAGGGGACAGAGGCTGGCCGACTTCATGGAGAAAGAGGGACTCTTTATGATGAACTCTTTCTTTCAGAAGCCGCCTCAAAGGAAATGGACCTGGTTGAGCCCCAACGGTTCCACAAGAAATGAGATCGATTTCATCATGACCACCAAGAAACAAATATTCAATGATGTCTCTGTGATCAACATGGTCAAAACCGGTAGTGATCACCGCATGGTAAGAGGCACATTGAATATTAATGTTAAACTTGAGAGGTCCCGTTTGATGAAATCCACGCTCCGACCTCAAAATGTCCATATCCAAAACCCCGAGAGCTTTCAACTTGAGTTATCCAATCGCTTTGCTTGCCTTGAGAACTTTGCGTCGGTGGACGAGACCAACAACAGGTTTGTAGAAACTGTCCACGAAGTGGGGTCTAAGTTCTTTAAGCCCCGCCGTACAAATAGACCTCAAAAACTCTCCAGCCATACCCTCCACCTCATGGCTGAACGACGCTCGTTGCAACTGCAATCATCCGATGATGCTGCGTCATATAGGCAGCTCAATAGACGAATATGGAAATCCTTGCGACACGACATCCGTACCTTTAGTACAAATCGTATTAAAGATACGATCGAACGGAGAAAAGGCTCCAAAGTGTTTGCAAGAGACAGGTCTATTGGGCAAAGCCAGATGACTAAGCTGAAGAGAGATGATGGCAGTATAGCGTCGACCAAAGCAGAGGTGCTTGGAGAGATCGAGAGGTTCTATGGACAGCTATACGCTTCGGTCGCTAAACCTGTTGACAGCTTGGCCAAAGACCCAAGAGCCAAGCTGACCCGGCACTATACCGAAGACATCCCGGACATCAGCCTATACGAGATTGGGATGGCTCTGAAGCAGCTTAAAAACAACAAGGCACCGGGTGACGACGGAATCACATCAGAGCTTCTGAAAGCGGGTGGATCACCGATACTGAAAGTCCTTCAGAAGCTCTTTAATTCCGTTGTCCTCGAAGGGTCAACGCCGGAAGCATGGAACAGAAGCGTAGTGGTGTTGTTCTTTAAGAAGGGTGACAACACATTGCTTAAGAACTACAGACCCATTTCGCTTCTGAGCCATGTTTACAAGCTGTTTTCAAGAGTCATCGCGAATCGTCTCGAACGTAGGTTTGATGACTTCCAGCCTCCCGAACAAGCCGGTTTCCGAAAAGGCTACAGCACCATAGACCACATCCATACGCTGCGGCAAGTTATACAGAAGACCGAAGAGTATAACTTGCCCTTATGTTTAGCGTTTGTGGACTATGAGAAAGCCTTTGATTCGATCGAGACGTGGGCGGTGCTTGAGTCTCTCCAGCGGTGCCGTATTGACCATCGGTATATCGAAGTGCTGAAGTGTTTGTACAATAACGCCACTATGTCGGTCCGAGTACAAGAGCAAATTTCGAGGGCGATTCCATTGCAACGAGGCGTGAGACAGGGAGACGTTATTTCTCCGAAACTGTTCACTGCCGCATTGGAAGACGCCTTCAAGCTCTTGGAATGGCAAGGATTCGGCATCGGCATCAACGGCGAGTACATCACTCACCTTCGGTTTGCCGACGATATTGTGGTCATGGCAGAGTCCATGGAGGACCTCAGCACGATGCTCGAAGGCCTCAACAGAGTTTCCCTAAGGGTGGGCCTTAAAATGAACATGGACAAGACGAAAATTATGTCAAATGCCCATGTTGCGCCCGCCCCCATATCAATTGGGAACTCGACTCTCAAAGTTGTTGACCATTACATCTACCTAGGACATACAGTCCAATTGGGTAAGTCCAACTTTGGGAAAGAGGCCAATCGTCGAATCCAACTCGGCTGGGCAGCGTTCGGAAAGCTCCGAGACGTCTTCTCGTCCAAAATACCGCAATGCCTGAAAACGAGGGTCTTCGAACAATGTGTGTTACCAGTGATGACTTACGGAACTGAAACGTGGTCTCTGACTATAGGCCTTCTGAACAGGCTCAGAGTCGCACAACGAGCTATGGAGAGGGCTATGCTCGGGGTTTCTCTACGTGATCGAATCAGAAATGAGGAGATCCGTAGAAGAACGAAAGTCACCGACATAGCCCAGCGGATTAGCAAGTTGAAGTGGCAGTGGGCAGGGCATATAGTTCGAAGAACCGATGGCCGTTGGGGCCGAAGGGTTCTCGAATGGAGGCCACGGACTGGCAAGCGCAGCATAGGACGGCCACCGACTAGGTGGACAGACGACCTGACTAAAATCGCAGGCAAGGGCTGGATGCGGGCCGCTTCCAACCGGTCCTTGTGGAAATCAATGGGGGAGGCCTTTGTCCAGCAGTGGACGTCCTATGGCTGAGATGATGATGATGATGATGATGGGTTTATAATTATAAGGTCTGTATTCAGCCGAGCGACGTGCAGACGTGCGATTTTTAATTATTTATGTAACCATATTTTCCTATAAAATTAAAATATTCTTTTAGGTCATAAAAAAATTGCTCAACAGCCAGTCTGTAAACACACTCTTATAAATACATATATATGTCTCCCCATTGATTTTCATAAGGACCGGATAGAGCTTTCCGCATCCAGCCCTTACCTGCGATCTTAGTCAAGTCGTCAGTCCAACTTATCGATGGCCATCCTCTGCTTCCCTTTCGACCCCATTGGCCATCAGTTCACCAGACCACACGCGATTGGCTAAACAGTAGCATCTTTAGCGTGCGTGACCCAGATTTCTTAAAGAAATGCGTCGCTCAAGATTTTAATAAAATCTACATCCTGAATTAGATTTGTAAGCATATGGTGTTAAACACAATGTCCTGTGCTCTGGCTCGTATTGTAAACTGGCCACACCAAGGCGGTCGCAGTGTTGATTCGCATACAAATGAAAGGAAGCAATCCTATAAAATTCTCCGTCTGGCGTGCATATAAATTGCCTTCTAGATCAATGATGTCACATCGAATTGAGGTTTATTATGGTTTGTTCGTAAGGTATATCTGACGGTCGCCGTGGCGCAGTGGTTAGTGTCATTGACATGACTTCTATGTCTCCGGGACTCTGGGTTCGAATCCCGGCAGGGGCAAAAATTTGAGCGATGAGTGTAGATGTTTGTCTCCCGCGATACAGGGAATCCTAGTGCGGGGGTCTGAGTGTGATAAAAAAAAAATATGTTTATATGTATTGACACAGTCCGTGTGTCTGGTGACAGTTTTTCAGTCCTTGTTCAGGCAGCAGTCCTTGAGAGCCAGTGAGCATTCTAGGTCTAGCGTGATACGTGATAGTTAGCGAGATACATTATTATAAAATTTCCCATAATGTTAAGGGTTGACCAGGTGCCGATGCCATTACAGGGGCTCGCGGGTGTTTACAGGCAGAGTGGGCGGCACACATACTGATGCGTGTTGATTTAAAATATTACATATTATAAATATTAATATGTAACATTATCATATTGTATTTTATGAAAGGAAAAATAAGAATGTAGACCTTTTAATTTCTTTTCTTCTGGTGTAAAACACAGTATACAAGCGCATTTGTCGAATTTTTGTTGAACAAGAAATATGATCAACTTAGAATATTTTCACTCATATTCTCTCTATTCATCTATTCTCTATTCTCATATTATCTTATCTCATATTCATTAGTAAATAAAATCAAATTTTGTTGAAATCAGAATTAACCTTCATGAACGGTTCTCATAATTATGTGCTATTTTATTATAGATAATTTGAAATGTATCACTGTCAACAAAATAAGTTTTATAGGCTCTAATTTGTCTATTTAGCAAATGGTAATGCCTTAAATTCCAGTACTATTCTTAAAAAATCCAGTCCTATTATTCCTTACAAGACGTTTTGCGTTCAAAAAGTAGTTGTCGCCGCTGTAAAACAAGAAACAAAAAACGATCGTTCTGAACTCTCGTTACTGGCATGCATTCTATAGCACTTCTAAATAAAAATAACAGATAAAACAGACTAAATAAAGAAATAACAGATACTTGCATTTATTATTAAAATAAAAATATATATGATATTATTGTATACGCTATATAACAGAGTAAGGTTACGTATTCAAACCATTCCATTGGTATGTTGCGAAATTCCCGACCGAGAGGAAATTAATACTTACGTGTCATGGTGTGTAAACAAGTTTAGTCTCGTTATACTATATTGGGTTTCAAAAGTGGACCTTGGCCTACCAGTAGGTCAAGGCAAGCGACTGAATAGCCATTGGTAGAAAATTACAATAATGTAAATATATATTATAATTTGAATTATAAATGGTTATATAGGACTATCGCCCGATTACCAAACTATTACAAATCAGACTGAATAACTTAGACTTGGTTCTTCTGTTAAATCCGAGCGTCGAAATTCTTCTCTTAATAATATGGAGCGTTTTATATGTTATACAACTGATGCTTTATATATACCTTACTGACAGTTCAAGAACATAATTTTCTTTTGAAGCGATGATGGCTCACCGGTGGGAGTGTCGGCTGTCAAACTGACGGACGCTGGTTCGATCCCCACCAACGGCTCGAGCTTCCGGTGAAGGTTAGCACCGTTATGAAATTCCCAGCATGGTGGTAGGCTACTTTCGAGTACCTAACTGGTTAGCTATCACCCTCAAGATTGAAAAACTGTAACTATAACGACAACTGGGTTTTACATTGCCCTTGATGGTCAGTGACAATTTGAGGTAAGATGGAATCAAGCTAAACCTATTTCGTTCTAATTATTATCAAAGCTTTCTTCAGAGCCAGTAAGCATTATATTTCTAGCGTAATAACATCTTTGACCACATCGTCATTGATCATGAAGTGAGATAGTGGTCAATATATCTATAAAGTATATTCCGAGAAATCCGTAGTCCACGCGCGTGAAACCACGAGCCGCAGCTAGTTTCTCATAAATGCGTTGTTTGAGGCGTCCCACAAGCGGATAGCAACCATTGCTCTATATTTTAAACCATGGCTGCAAGCATGGATCGGCGACTCGATAAAATTCGACAGTAAGTGCTTGTTCAGACACGGCGATTTCCGCGCTGTTTGGAGATCTCCATAGTAATAGACCGCGCGAAGCTCCGCGTGTAACCCATGTCTGAACAAGAACTTAATCTCGAATTATATCGAGTCCACGATCCATGCTCGCAGCCCTGGATTGACATAAAAGGAGGTTTTTTAATAGAAATTCAATGATCTAATTAACTTTTTAAACCATTCGTTGCTTTAATTGGGAATAGAAAAATCGGGACCTTCTAAGGTTGGTATATCTACTTCAATGAATGAAAATAAAACTTATACGTTAGTATTCTAAGTTTCTTCTTACACATATAAATAAATAGTATAAAGTTTTTAAAATGTATTGTTTGCATTAATATAAAGTTACAAGCATAGCGAGATAAAACCTTCGTCTACTTGAAGAAATACATATGATGTATACTTATTATCACAAAATACAATATAAATATAGAACCTATTTTAGCTGCCAACAGTTTTAATAGTATTCATATGTAATTTTACTTACAACTAACTGCAACCCGGTTTTACCCGCGGGAATACCGGTTTCCCGCTACCTCAACTATCCCATGAGAACCATACTTTTTCGGGATAAAAAGCAGCCTTTGTGTTATTCCAGGGTACGGCTATCATAATTCTAAATTTCGTACAAATCCGTTCTGCCGTTTCATCGTGTATGAGTTACAAACATACAAACGACAATATACAAACTTTCGTTTTTAAAATATTAGTGTGATTATTTCCAACGTGATATTGGAAGGGTGCAATTTTTACCCGTAGGTATAAACCGATATAATACTTATATAATAATACTATTTGCAAGTACTGTTCAATAATCTACTTGTGTTCTAAAGCACAAAACACAACGCATGCCGCGCCATGGCCTAAACAAAAAGAAAAAAAACAACCACACATTTTTTTTTGAAAAATAAACAGTATTTACCACAATATATGAATGATGAAACACAATATAGGTACATCATTATTGAGGTACTCAATGTCGCTTGCACATTTTTGTGTAATGAGTTGACACAATCTAATCACGTGCTAAATCCTAGATAACGTCATCACTTAACATCAGGTGAGACAGTTGTCAAACGCAAACTTATAATATGTAAAAAAAAAAAAATGATACCTTAAAATGACACTTGCAGCGATCAGAATATATCAGAAGATGAACTGGTCACATTGGGTTGTAGCGTTTTTTAAAAGATAGAGGAGAAAATGAAATTAACATTTTTATTTACATGAAATTATAAATTTTATATACATGTAGCCATATTAAAAAGAATATACACAGTAGAACCTGAATAAAATATATTTCCTACAGAAATACTTTACCATTTTTTTTAAGTAATTTGCTGTTTTCAAATCATGATACAAGCAATTAAATAGTGGTAAAAGAGTTCCCTCTACTTTTGCATTTGTTGTGAACTAACACTATTCTTTATTATATCTGTACAGGATTACGACGAAAAACTGAAATACAAATTAATAGCGGAATAATTAATATACAATTTCTATGGTAACGGTCCTAATCTTTTCTCTCATACATATCTTAGACCTATAGTTTAAATTGTGCTATGCACCAAAAGTGTCGTAGGTCCTTTTTGAAATTATGTGCGCAATTTGAAATTCACTTACATTATTAGTTACGAACCACGTATATACATTAACATTATCAAATACTATTTAACATGCTAGAAAATTCTACCTATATTTATAATTATATACACTGAAATGTCAACATCTATATTTTAGTAAATTCTTCACACTCAAGCATATTTTTGCTTATCTTACACAAGATAGTTATGGATAGACAACGTTTAACAATACCTATGTACTAACTATGTACTTTGACGCGAAGGTGATGTATTTGGTAGTGATTCTATCAATTTAAATTTAATTTTCTCGTTTTCTGTGTATGTGCATTTTACTCGTACTGCGTTTAGAATGATTTAAAAGCAGTAGCGCACATAGTAGCACTCTATGTGAGCATTCGCCCGAAGAAGTAGTGCCACCATATCTATTTCTGCCGCGAGGCAGTAGTGTTCGCATTACTATGTGTTCCGGTTTGAAGCGTATGGTTTCCGGTGAAATTACGGGCACAGAAAGCTTATCAACTTTATGTCTGATCTCTTACTCGTATGTCGTTATGGTGACGGGCGCAATTCTTTTCGAATTGTATCTGTCTGTAGACAAAGGTTACCACTTAACATCCTGTGGACCTCTTGCTTGCTTCGTCACCTAATCCCAAAATAATAATGAAAACCAATATAATACATACTTCTTATTATTCATTTATGTTTGATCGCATTAAGAAATATTATATACCTATTCAAATTTAGCTATTAAACTATGTGTTAGTATACTGTCGATTAGCGATGACAAATTTGATTTCTATTGTTTCTGATTGTCTGGCGTATAACATTATAAGGGATAGCTGAATCAGAAGTATCGTGAAGCGTGCCAAAAAACGTATTGCGCCGTGTAATGGGATTTATTATTTTGTGTACCCATGACCCCAAAATAGGTAACATATATTTTTTCATGATATTTTTTTCACCATCGGAAAGTAGAGATTTCAAGGAAAAGAAAACATACCAACTTTTTGAAAAAAGCTGATATTTTGACGGGTGGGGGAATGGGGTTAGGGTGCTTTTTCAATATTAATTCAAAATAAGGTGAAAAAATAAATATTTTTAATCAAATAAATTACAGCATATTTGGGACATAAAGAGGTAAGTTTTCACCAAATTTTGTGAAAAATAAAATATTTTTAAAAAAGATGAAAATACAAAACTAAAAACTTGGTTTTTTGAATTTTTCACATAAATTTTGAGGTTATGTGAAAAAAGTGTATGCACAAAAGTTTTAGATCTTTTTATTACCTACAACTTTGCCATTTGACTTTTTTCCATAGGACTTTTAGTTTTGCCGGAAATCGAGAAAAACCGTTTTTTACTCTTAAAAACTCACCCCCATGCCCTTCCCGACCTCAGATCGCCTGTAAATTATTTTTCCTGTCATTTTTATAATATTCTCCTCCTTTTCTAATGGGTCTCATCCTACTATTATTTTCTTTTACTTTTTATTATTTTTAAATGCTTCTACCCTGGTCTAAAAAGAGTTTTACTATACAGATATGATGTTGTAATTTAAAAGGCCTTCTGTCGAATTCGTCACTAAAATCGGAGGAACTATGTTTGCAAGTTTAGAATAAGAAAATAATTTCCTACTAATTAAAAAAACAGGGTCCAAGAAACGAAAAATCACATAATTAAAGTACTTCCTTGGAACCACAAACTGTACTCTTTTCTCAGAGGTTGTTTTAGACATATTCAATTTAAAAAATATGTATTTATATATATACTGTAGAGCTAGAATCACCACCATTGCCAACGTCGCGTCATCGTTCGCAACTGCGAATATCGGTAATACTTATATCTATAATATAAATAAAATAAAATAAAATCTACCTGAATAATAATTAACCGAACAGCTTTAAATTCGAAATTGATTCTGCTTTCGATATCATCTATACCTACTTAAACTTTTGTTTTAAACCTAACACTGGAAGCAAAACAGTTCGCTAGTAGGCCAAGTAGGGATAACACTCCGTCCTATACCGTGCATACATAAAATAATTTTATTTTCTGCAGTTCCATTTATAAATATGTACACTACATTTGAATCTGCTTGTTAAATACACATTTGTACAAGGAAGTATATCAACAATCGTGACAATTGGAGATTTGGCATGATGAAGGCTAGGAATTATGACATTTTTACCAAAATGCTCCATACTCCTTCGAGAAGCTTTTGTTTATGCTAGTCAGAACTACCATAAACAAAAGCTTCTCGAAGGAGTATGCAAAAGGTGTATGATATTTTATTATATGAATATTGTTATATATTATAGTATTTATATGTAAGGGCCATAAAAGGAGGGATATGAACATACTTATTAATCTAACGCTATTATTAATTACTCGATATAGTCTTATTTGATATTTAATTCAAGAGAGGCATTTAGTTATTTTGGTATGTCAAATTGACTGGAATTCACAAGCTAGAATAGATGCTGAATACAATGGCAGGTAAGTATCTCTATACATATACATAGTTATATTGACTCGATAGAGATTACACATATGGATTTAAAAAGTACGGATGAGGAAGGTCGGGACATTTTATTTGGAAGCAGAACTCTCACTGACGTAAAGTTAAGAGCAAATCAAATTCAGATATAGCTCAAAGATTTATTGATAATGTTTTGCAGAGAATAAATACACAATATCCGAGGTCAGAAAAGTAGAGTCCAAAACGAGTAGGTACGGTATTCATTTCTGTTCCAAACTCTATAGTCTTCGCTCAGTTAATATTATTAACCAGATATGTTATCTATGAATAGGGCTTGGTCGTCAACTCACGGAACGAGGAATAAGCTAGGAACCGATACTTGTAATTTTTTTAGTAAAGCTGTTCTAGAACCTGAGGGGAATGTCCAAGAACAGTTTCATGCGCTCCCCGATGTCGACGACGGAGCGCTCGTCTAGATGTTAGCTGTCGTCGTTAGTGATGTCATCCTCGTCAACTTCGTCGACATCTACGTCTAACGGTTGGCTGGTGAGTGCGGCCCAGAGCGGCGAGCGCGCGCCTAACGCCGCCGAGCCCCGCCGCTAGCTGTCTTTGCAGCCGGCAGCCGCCGCCGCAGCCCCAGCAGCTCCCATCGCTCCAAACAGGATAGCTCCTACTTCACGGTCTGGAGTTACCTCCACCTACATAATGCAAACATACTTAGTTAGGGTCAAAATGAAGACAGCGATGTGGGCTTATTAAGCCATCGGTGCTATTATGTCATCTATTATTATATATTATTCCTGAAAAAAAAAACAAACTAAACCGCCCATATACCGCCAGTACGTATAAGTCAATAATTTTTGATATTTTTTTTTTTTCATGTCACATTATTTTCATAAAGTGTTCTGATGTAAATCTGACCAAGACAATCTGTACCGATAGTAATTGAATTTTAATATTTATCGTACCTGTGAAAGCGTAGTTTGTTCAGGATCGGAACGTTCTTCAAGAACAGTGTCTAGTTCAAGCGTGGGCGGTTGTCTCGGTGACCGCATCAGGCTTACAGGTCTCTGCTTGGCTTTCATCGGAGACAGCCTGACCACAGACAACTCCCCGCGGTCAAGCTCGCAGTTGCGCCGTCTCGCTCGCTCTCTGCATAAACAATTTCAAGTATCAAGATGGTTTCATGTTGCCGTTACTACTGGACTCGAATACACGGAAGCATTTCAAATATAACGTATGGTTTGTGTCAGTGGTAGGTATCCTAAAATATTTTAGGCTTCATTCTGTAACAAGGAATCGGCTAAATTCAAGTTTTAACCTATTTTTTTATACTGTATAGATCTAGCGTTCGACCACTATCTCACTTGATGGTTAACCTAGTTCATACAAAGAGGCTACAGAGCAATATGTCACGTACCTAGTGTAAAAGCTATAAAAACCGACTTCCCACGTATAAGTACTTATTTTTCAAAGTTTTTCAAAATTCTCTCGAATATTAAGAGTGCTCAACTGA
This sequence comes from Apeira syringaria, assembly GCA_934044485.1. Classification (NCBI taxonomy): domain Eukaryota; kingdom Metazoa; phylum Arthropoda; class Insecta; order Lepidoptera; family Geometridae; genus Apeira; species Apeira syringaria. The sequence goes on from OW203662.1 coordinate 3,833,248, forward strand.
TTTGAATAAAATTTCTAAATTTACTTTCAGATGAAAGTTTGTTCGTTTCGAAAGATACGGGTATTTTGTACACTTTTGAGGTAACAAATGTAAAAAAGAATAAATGAGAACTTCCTCCTATTGTTGGAAGTTGGTTGAAAAAGTTGTAATAACCGTCTTGAGTCAAACTATCATTATATTGAGTATAACAAGAAAAACAAAATAAAAAGTGCAATAAAACTTTTTTAATAAAGGCGTAGGACATTCTATACCCACGCTTAACTCCGACTAGAGATGCGACTCAAGTAGGATTTTGTGACTCCAACCACTCGAATTTTATTACGTCACTCGAGTTGTACTCTAGTTTTCGAGTCACTCGAATAAACTAGGTACTTACATTCCTTACAACTCGAGTAAGAATTTATCACTCGAGCAGAGGTTCGATTAAATTAGATTAAGATTTGTTTTATTAAATTAGTAATATTTGGTAATAAGAAAGAAAATATAAAATGTTTCTCAGCTGTAGAAGTCTGTTTAACACCATCCTAGACAGATTATACTATGTGACATCTAGAGTAGCGCTTACCGATTCTATTCGGCGTGCCGAGTTGACTCGGTAACTCGAGTGCAAACGAACTCGAGTCAAATTTGTTTTCACTCGAATACGAGTTTGACAAATTCACTCGAGTTACTTGAGTAAAAAACGGCTCGAGTCGTATCACCACTCCGAACCACTGAACGAACTTTATTGATGATGAAAAAGTTATAGTAATTTAAGACGGCGTTAACGCGGATCAAGTCGGGGCTGAAGCCTAGTGTGTTATGATTTGAGAAATTTCTAAAACCAGTCAGCACCCTATTAGAGCATTCGTTTGAGCATTGGCTAACGCTAACTGCCAATAACAAAGTCAAACTCGTTTTAGTAGTTCTAGAATCTAAATTGAACGTGGCTTTGACGTGCCTACAACTTTTAAATGAGGGTATGAATTAACACACAGCGTGCTCGTTAGGAGTTAAATTTATACAAGTTCAACATAGTTTTCCATGGCCAGTAGTTTTTTATAAGAATGCCCCACGTAAAGTTCGTACGAAAACATAATATCGTGTTTCAGCTAAAAATAGGTTTAGTGGAATCAGGCGTACAAAAACGAGATCGTTTTTATTTCATTGATGTAGTGAGGCGAGCACTCACGTCTACGTATTGATGTTCTTTTTGGAAATGGACACAATATAGTTTCACTAAAGATATTGCTGATATTTTATGAGAGCTTCAAGGCGGCCTTGGCGGGAGTATGTCCCTATTCGAAGCCCCCTTTTATGAATAAAATGTACTTGATATGAGCGGGAGTTGCCAACCAAAACGGTACTTTAGCCTGTCACCGACGTCATGTGAATAGATTTTCAGATAGTCGTTTGTTACTAGTAGTAAAAATAAACAGACAATAAAAAACAAAATGAGTTTGAGCTCATTTTTTTTTTAATTGTTGTCAACAACAGCCCATTTTTATTTTACTTCTATACTTTTTACGACTTGGAGGTTTCGCTATTTTTATATCCTTTACTTAAGCAATGAATTCAATAATACTATTCATACGGGCATGGGCGCCACCAGGATTACTTTTAGGGAGGTGCATCTGCATCACGGTTTAGAACTTTTGACTTCCCTACACCATCCGTTTTGACGACAGCAGGCGCGAGTACCCTATACTGTATTTATTGACAAGGTGATTGTCAAATTTGGTCAGCATACTAGATGCCTTCAGTTTTTATTCAAGCAGTAACTGGATATAAATAAAACCTTTTTTCCTATGTATTTTCTTTCCTTTCAGAGGGGTGCAAGTGCGCCTCGCGTAATCAGACGTCGGACTCAAGATTCTGATGAAAGCTTCAGGAAGAAGCCGAAACAATCGTCGAATCGTCCTGATACGCGTACTCGTACCACGATATAGCCGCGTTAATAGTATCAAGTAGCATTGAGTGTGAGTTTTAATATTCAATTCCCTTATTAGAAACTACAATACCGACTGTATTCCGTCGACAAGTTATTGTTTCCGCTTCACTGTAACTAAATTTAGATCTTTAGCGGTCTTTGACTTGCGAGGTAGGAATCGTTTTAAGACGGTCAGTTTCATGACGTGGGTCCAACTGTCAGATTGGGTGAGACCCTGGGAAGTAGCTGATAAATTTCCCTGCCATTAAATTTATAAGTTTCTAGCATAGAGTCGCGGATTGCTAGGAATTTGCACATTTCAATTATTTGGACAATTCGCATCTGTTTAAAGAAATAAATGTCTATATTTTAAATTGTACTTTTAGTATTCTTCTAAAACTTCATTCAAAACGAACATTCACTTTTATTTGTAAGGGAAAATAAGAAAACTCTTAAATTACGCCATAGAAAACACCCATCCAACTGTAGTTTATTGAAAAGCAAACAATGCAAAACACTCGGCTCTTTGTTCAACTCCTGCTTTGTGCCGTATCGCTGCAAAAAATATGCCTCCATTAAACATTTACTTTATGATTCTATATGTATAATGGCCGTAAAATTGCTTTGAAATATTAGAGAGAATCTGTACCCAGGTGGCAAGCTTTGCAATGTTCGAAACATTACTTATGTTAAGTGTGATTAGTTTTCCTTTTTGTTTGCATATAGTAATGGGATAATAAATAAACATGATTGTATAAGCAGTTTCGTTTTTAAGAAACTTTTACAGTTTGTTGTTAAGTATTAAAGTTAGGCTATGGGGGAGGCACTTGTCCAGCTGTGGACGTCCAATGGCTGAGATGATGATGATGACAGTTAGACTAGTACAAGCTAAGGCTAACTCCTATTTTCTATATAATACAACTAGCTGCGCCCCGCGGTTTTACCCCCGTGGTGGAAATTGATGATGGTGATGATGATGAAAACTTATTATGTGTTATTCCGAGACCCGAAGTATTTACATACCAAATTTCATCGAAATCAGTGTAGCCGTTCAAGCGTGAAGAAGTAACAAACATACACACAAACTTTCGCCGTTATAATATTAGTAAGAAGTAAGATATGGGAGAAGATGAACTAGAATATAATACTCTATATTCTTGTTCTTCTTTTAGTTACTAAACTTTATTTTTAAATAAATATCTAAAAATTATCAAAAGTTATTTAATAAAAAACAGCGATTTTTAAACGGCTTCCACTTGATAATTAAAATTATGGAGTATATTTAGAGGTTAAAGAATATTATGTACTACCGATTTTAAGTTGTGTGTGAAACAAAGCTATTATACCAAATTACGCGCGAAAGGGCTACAAAGACTCTCAGAATACGTTGGTGTAAATGACGATATCTCACTAAAATATACCTAAGTATCTAAGTTTATGAAAGATCTAAACAACATTTCACAATACAGGGGAAAATTAAAATATATATTAAAATTATATATTTCTATGAATGCCATAAATCTTATGGCATTCATCTTAATATATATAAATCTCGTGTCACAATGTTTGTCCTCAATGGACTCCTAAACCACTTAACCGATTATAATAAAATTCGCACACCATGTGCAGTTCGATCCAACTTGAGAGATAGGATAGTTTAAATCTCAAATTATAGTCGCAATTTTAATTTATTGCTAATAATTAGCACACTTATTACAGTCACAATTATCTGTTAACTCCAAATGATTCTAACAGATGTCGATACCTTTCGACTGGGTTGAGTAAGTAATCAATAGATGGCGCTGGTATGGTAAATCTACGAACGTGTCATATAAGCTACATTTTAACAGCATAATTACCACGTGTTGGCCACAGCAACGCGTGGCCGGGTCAGCTAGTAGAAATATATAATTTTCACTTTTAAAATCACAACATATGGTCAACAGATAAGATTAAGATACTACTAGGTATACTGGTATTTCCTAAGTCATTAACGTCAAACGAAGATAGAAGCTTTTACTCGTAATTGCTACAATTCAGGCATTTGGATTCGCAGTTTCTTTGTACGTAGCATACTGCCTATAGTCTTTAATCTCATCGGTCTCCTGGTGGAATCAGCTTCTAATTACGTTCTTTTGCTAAATTATCCCTCGACTAGGTAGTCTCTCCCCTGTTATTGGAAAATCCTAATTGCAATTCCTGGCAACAATTCTTGTTTGGAATTTGCGAGGGGATATCAAGTTGCGGCATGCTACGTCCGATGCATGGTTAACATTCTTTTTGTAACAATTTAATGATAAATAAAATTGTAATAATAATATTTCATTTATTATTAATTTGTTTCAGCAATAATTAATTAAATTGAACTGTAAAATGACTGAAAGAAAAAGAATTACTGAAACTTCTTTCAAAGAAAATTAGAATACAAATTATCCTACTATTTAGTACTAATTTAATTACAATTACATTATGTTACCTTACATGCTGGCACATATTTGGCTCAACGAATCAGCATTGCAATTGCAACGTGGCAATGCGGCTAGTTTCTGGGCACGCTGCCATCTGGTAGTGGGTTAGAGAATTTGAGTTATCTATAAGCTGACAACAGCTAGTGGATTTGTATTTTTTTTTTGTAGTAGCTGTAGTATTGTAATTAGTTATCAGCATTCTATTATAATATAGGCATCGGGTCGTTGGGAAAAAAAAATGTTTTCTAAATAAAGTAAGAGTACGCCCTAAATACACTCTGATGTTCATACAAAACTATTGATTTTACTTCAGCGTTCATGGTAATGGAGGTATGGAGATAGCTTATATCCTGGATTAATACATAGGCTTATTTTGATCATCACCAACATCACCGGTTTTCAGCACCACGCGTGTACAACCGCGGGTGTTAGTTAAAAATATATATGAGTCTCTACAAAAGCTTCAACAGTTACTTCAGTTTTTAGGTACGTAACCATGTTATTTTATCCTTTTGTATCCTTACCTCCTTTGAACTTTTCAGTATGTAGGATATACTTTTGGTTTTATCGTTCATTCAACAAGTATATTGATATAGTGTATCTAAAATGATTGAATCTTTAAAGAGACTAGTCAACCCACAACACAGAGTAAGTGGGGGTTAGTGTGTAATTTGATATTTTACTTGTACCAATGTTTTTGTGTACCACGTTAAGGCATGTGTCCAGCAGTGGACGCACATGGCTGAGATAAGAAGAAGAAGAAGGAGTAGTAACCGTATTCATATTACCTGAAATCAAAGACCTTTGATATCCTCACCTGGCTAACTTTGCTCTCCGCCGCAAGCAGCAGATGACGGTCAGCGCCAGCAGCGGAAATCCAAATATACACGAAACTATAGGCACCACTATGGACTCCGGCGTCACTGGAACAAAGCGGAAATATTATTCATTGCCAATAAATATTCATGAAAGATCCAATGTCAAGGTTCATAGGAGAGCTGGGGACACTTTTATTTGTCGTAGACACAATGAATCACGATCATTGCCAAACGTGGGAGCTCTCATGCAGTAAAAGGAACTTGAGTACTGGGGGTGCATAGGCGGAATGATAGATTAGCTTGTATAAAAAAACATTGACAGTGAGTAGCTTCAAATAAATAATCCTAGTATTATTATTTTAGCACAGAAGGATTATTTATTATAAAAAATACAAATTAAACATTATATTTTTCCAAATACGTATTAGCTATGCACTTTATTATCAATAAGTAGAGCCAAAACGATGGAAAAGGATCTGTCGTACCATTTTATAGGTTATTCTTCCGCGCGGACTAAGATTTCCTAGTCACAGAAGAAATAACAGAGTAAGTGCTGAAAGCGGCGAGAAACTGTGAATGTCGTCAATATATTTCGCAGCACTTACGTTTCCACACTCCGACATACGACTATGTATGGAGCACGCGGCCCTTATATAAAACCCCTATAGAAAAGCGCATTTTCAAAAATACGTTTGTGACGTGTGCCTATAGGTTATAACAACAATATACATGTATATGTGTAATAAACAGCCCAATCCGTTTGTGTACTGGTTTGAACTATGATTTCATGTATTCGTCAGTTCCGCGTTCCATTTTGTATATTAGGTATGCAGATTAATTCATACTACCCTCGAAACATCGACGGTCGCGCGTGGAGTCCTTCTAGACGCCACAGAGGAGGCTTGTAAACGCTGCAGAGGATATTTTCTCCGGCTGCTCGCGGATAGTGAACCGTTTTCACCAGAATTTCCTGTTACAAACGGTAAGTGCGACATCCCAAAGGATCAAATTACGCATGTAATAATAGTCATTAGTCGCAAGCCACCCACTTTTATACAGAACAAATAAAAAAAGTACTTGATGCGATCTGGGGTCCATCCATTGCAAAATTGTATGCTATCCATACCGGGTCGGCTCTTTTATGTCATCAAATCATTATGAACTTTGCTCTGTTTTGGGTTCTATATACAAATGTTATTTTATTGAGTAAATCATCAAAGTATTTAATTTTTGACTGGCCGCCCGGTGCTCCATTTACTAGCCGATCTGTCTGTGCTAGTGTACGCAGAACACTCAATACGCAATGCGTCATTGTCCGTTACTAACATCTGTAAAATAACTACAATTTAAATGCCATCATATGTATATGTATATATATATATATATGTTTATACAGCCGACTGCATGTCAAACCGTTCCGGCTCGATCGAACATTCACGCACTTCTTCTATGGGCATCAATGACGTCAACTACTCAGAACCTGGATTTGGTGAGCAAGGGCATGGCCATGGGCGCCAGCACGAATCTGCACGAAATCGTGCCCATGGCTGAGCCGGATGGGCACATGGGGCCTGGGTATGACCCCTAGGCAGTACTCATATTGGCCTTTAGAAGATTGCTCGGATATATACATAGCTATCAGATGATAGGCAAAACATGAAGTTAGCCAAAACATCAAGAAAAAAGAAGCAATGTTTCCATTTTATTTTTGCATATAGGTCACCAAATACATTAGGTAGTAGAGGAGAGATAAAACAAATTAACAAAAACAATGTACAGTGTGTGTTGAAGTAATTAGTTTCTTATCAGACAGATTGCTTTAGTAAGTAATTGACTGGAATAATCTTCTCCAATCGCGTTGAAAGCACCGCTCTCTAATTTAGTTATCAAGGCACGCTGAGGTTCAAAGCTTTCATCCGTACAAGACCCCTGGCTAATTAATCCTTGTGTCACTGAATTATTTACGGGCTAAATGTGGGTTTGGAGTTATGAACATTCCTTTGTAGGCAGGTATTCTTAGACCGCCGGAGAAGTTTTGTTAAGGTGTGAGTTCACTGCCTAAGTGAAGTTCAGGAAGCTGTGTTATCTTGCCTGTTTAGTGTGTATAAATTTTCTCTTTATGACAATTATTGTACGTAAGCGTATAACGTATTAAGTACTAGCTGCGCCCCGCGGTTTCACCCGCGTGGTGAAGATTGATGATGATGATGACGATGAAAAGTAGCCTATGTTCTATTGCAAACTATAATCTATATCTGCGCCAAATTTCATCCAGATCCTTTCAGCCGTTCTCGCGTGATTGAGTAACAAACATACATCCATCCATTCAAACTTTCACATTCATAATATTAGTGGGATGGGATATACATTTTATTGGACGAATTTGCTTAATGAATTTCTTACTTTTTAAAATATGGTTTTAATTTACGATATAGATTAGTTTTTCACCGTGCGCCTATAAATGTGACTACGTCTCAGGTAGATATTTCAGGTATGTATTCGATTATATGGTAGGAAGTTTTAATCGTTATCAAAATTATCAACTTTAGCTTTACATATTTTCCAAAGTGCCTTCGCGTGTTAATGTGTAAGAGTTAAGGGTTATTAACCGCTAAGTGTCCGTAAAAGTGTAGTAAAATGGAACAAAATATCCTAAAACGCAAATCTTTGCCTCTTTACTTCCCGCCGCAATGTCTACATAAATTTTCAGACTGCATCATCACTTGACATCAGGTGAGATGGTGGTGAAACGCTTGCCTATTCTCGATAAAAAAAAACTTATTGCGGCTAAAAATTGAATGGCTTACCAGTGGGGTATATTACAATGGGCGTCGGCCGTTTATTACTGCTGGCGTTGGGCTTCCCGACTCCAACGCTGCTGGGAGTAGTGCTGGTGCTCGTCGTCGGCGTGCTGATTAGCCGGTCCAAGAGCCCCAGAGGCTGTGCCGTTGGACGCGTCATCTTCCTCCTAAGCAAAAGATAAAGTGGCTTAGCTCGTTTGCTAAACAGGCCAATTTTGATTCTATTCAGCTTACTTTGTTAAAAATACCACTTAAGGAAACAGTTCATGATTAACGTTAATTTATTACTTATTTGAAAATTGATCATTTGATAAATGATTAATGCAGTTTATTTGCAAAAAGTATTTTCGAGCGAACATATTTTTCCTTTATCGAAAATTGTCGCGGTTACGACAAATACTCTTCAACTGTGTCTCACCAGTAGAAAGGAAATTAAAAAGTTTAAAAATGGGATTAACGGTTTTCTTAAGCCCGTATATTATCTTGAAAGTATATATTTGTAATATTTTAAATCAACACGCATCAGGATTTGTTCCGTTCTCTCTGCCTGTAAACACCCGCGAACCTCTGTAATGTCATCGGCAAATTTTAAGCCCTTAATAGATCAACTGCGCTAAGTACCTACCTTACCTACCCCTCAACCATACCTTGGATGAGTGACTGTGTGTAGCAGCATTTTTGACACAGCGCTTCTGTGATTCTTAGGGCACGGTAACCCATCAGGTCCGGTTGTTGTTTCAGGATGATAGTCCTTAGGAGATATCGGAAGACTGGGCAGTCTCAAAACTCTGATTAAGCTGGCCTCAATAATATTAAGCCCATACGCTAACCCGCATTTGCCAGGGTGGTGGAATATGGACAACACTCCTCTCTGGGGTTCTTCATCATCATCATCTCAGCCATAGGACGTCCACTGCTGGACATAAGCCTCCCCCATTGATTTTCACAAGGACCGGTCTGAAGCGGCCCGCATCCAGTCCTTGCCTGCGATCTTAGTCAGGTCGTCTGTCCACCTGGTCGGTGGCCGTCCTATGCTGCGATTCCCAGTCCGTGATCTCCATTCGAGAACATTTCGGCCCCAACGGCATATGATTATCCTTATTACCTATTTAAATTTCAGTTTAGTTTTGATACTCCGCCCCTCGATTTGAGCCGCATCGCATGGTCTACGATACAAAGTGGCTGATGTTTTGTTCTAAGTTCTAAAGAATCTTCATATCAAGTGTCATTTATTTATTAACTTATTCGATTTTCCAAGAGTAGTTGTATAACAATGTATTTTATTTAAATTAAGGTAAACTAAGTTTGTTTAATGCGCTATTTATTAAAGGGCATGACATACCACATAGAAAAAATACCACCGCCATGAAGATCCGTTTAGCCGTTTTTGTACTCAGTGGTAACAGATATACTAACACACGAAAAAGTTTTCGCATTACAATATTGTAAGCCTGATAAATTTACATAATCATTATGTCTACCGTAAATTACGACGGCTCGTATTTGAGCCGTTGTAATTTACGTATAGTCAATGATATTATATGATATCATTGCGTATAGTGTATTTTAGGTTAACTATTTCCACTAAATCTTACTTCTGAGGTAATAGAAAGGTTCAACTATGAACATAAAAACATAAATATATAAATTGTTTTTCGAACTATCAGCCATTATCATATTTATGCTATGTTTAGTATTCGAGGGCAAAACATAAAAAGATCTGTGTGGAAAGAAAAGAAAACTTGTAGATTATTCGTATTTTCTCTAATAAAGTACACAAAGGGATGGGTAAACAAGCTCGTTATGACGCTACACAGGTTGAGTTGTGGCGCAATTGAAGCGCTGGACGGACTCTGTTTACACAATTACGGAAGGCCCTTCACGAGCCCTAACCTGCTTGTTTGATTGAAGATAAGAATAGAAGATTTGTCCCTATTTATTGAAGCGGATATATCTTCGCATCCCGTGTTACAACACTATTTGTTTAATTTTGACTAGCTGTCATGGACTACAATTTACTATACCATACCGCTACAGGCCGTTACTAAAGTTATTCCACGAGAAACGTACGTTTCCTGAGATAAGAGTAGACTTTGTGCTATTCCAGAATATTCTATCTCTGAGAAGAAGAGGATTTCGGTAAGAAGCCTATAGAGGTATTCAAGTATATACATAAGCAGGCCGCCTTGATGATGATGTGAACTAAGGTTGATTATGCTAGGTGCAAGAATTTTATGATAACAGGACTGATATAGTCGCAAAGAGACTCGAAACTCTCACAAAAATGCTGGTTAAATATTTTTTAATATTGCATAGGCGGATCTAGCGTTTTACCACTCTCACTTGATGGTCAGTGAGATATACTGGTATTATTACACCAGTAGCTTATAACTAAATCCATGCGAAAGTACTACCTTTGTATCTTTTGTGTAATTCTTATAAAATGTAGGTACCTCTCAGATATTGTGTTATTTCTTACACAAAAGATATTCAAACATTTATTTGCTTAAACTTAGTAGCCATACAATGTAAAGAGATTTTTATTTATAGACCTCAATAATAATGATGAAGGTTCAACAGCTTGACCCCCTAAAACTCATATAATGTCCAGAATAACCCTTTATCCGAATTTAAGAAACTGAATCTTATCTAAAAGATAAATAAAGCTTGTTTTTCTGTTTAAAAATGTAGATCAAGAAGCTCTGGAAACATAATAAATCTCAACTGTTCAGATTGTTTTTTAGAAACACTTTTATGTACCACTACATAAATATGTGCTCATATTTATGTAGCTACAGTGTTGCCAGTTTCTTCAAATCATAGGGGATAATGTAGCGTTCTATGGGGAATGAATTATTTAAACCGATTTAGTAGAAGCTTTTGAGTTTATTCGTTACAAAGACACAAATAAATAACATACAAATCTTTCCCCTTCATAATATTTTAATAGTGTCGAATTGTTCAAAAGTTAAAAATTACCCACACGTAGGTCTGGGATAAAATACTCTTACCAAAGTACAATGCGCGCAGCCTATTTGTGGTTCTGATGTTAGACTCTATGTACATTTGTGCATGTGTAGGTAAATCAGAATGACATGTCATCGAGCGAGATAGGACGATGTGAAAAACTGGTGAAACATTTCACAGAGAGCATGTGAAAATCTTATGAAAAGAAAAGGTATAAGGTATGTCATGACTGCTACTTTACATTAAATAGACTGGTACTTTTCATAATTGCTAAAATCACAATGTTTGGACTTCGAAATCATTCGGGCTTCATCGTCAATAATAATTGATCTTCAGAGATATTTTATGCAGCGAGTTATTTATCCTTGTATTTTACGTAGCTTTAGAGAAAGTTGATAAGTTGTAAATAGGTTTACACTTCATAGCACATATTCACGTACTTAATTTAAAATTCTACTGCATTTCACTATTTAGTATAATTCACCATATTTTCTTAAAGTAGCAAATAATAGCAAGTGTGACATTTAGAGCATAAGTGAAAATTAATGTTTGTGAAAATCACAGGTTAAATCATATGACATATTTATGTAACTAAGAAATTTCACCAGTACTACCTAGTCTTTAACGGCTCTAAATAATTTAAGTGCAGATAACTTCAGAGGCACAATACATACGCCTGTTTTACCACATAGTCTTTTAAATTTCCATAAAAATGACGGTCGCCGTGCCGCAGTGGTTACTGTCAGTGACATGACTTCTGTGTCTCCGGGACCCTGGGTTCGAATCCCGGCCGGGACAAACATTTGTACGATGAGTGTAAATGTTTGTCCCGGGTTTTGGGTGATTGTGTGCTGTGATTGTGTGTGTCCATGCCTCCGGCGACACAGGGAATCCTAGTGCGGGGGTCTGAGTGCGACGATGACCGACTTCGACAAGTTATTTCACACTTTTGAGTGTTGAAGTCGCTTCCATATTTAGTATTTTTTTATTTTTTACCCTTTTCAGTGACCTTTGCTACTCACGGAATCAATTGTTGTTGTGTATGTGCATCGTTGTCTTTAACCGCAACTTTAATATCACCGAGGTATGAGTATCACTTTTCAGTTATTGTAGTGTAACTCAAAAACCGCTTGTCCGATTTTGATGAAATTTAAATGAGACCACCTCGGTAGTGTACTCTCAAACAAAAAAATCACCAAACCACCAAAAGAACCATCAAAATCGGTTCATAAACAACAAAGTTATCCGCGAACACACATAAAAAAAACATATATACGGTCGTATTGAGTAACCTCCTTCTTCGGTTAAATATATATACCTATGCAAGAATTCCACCAAAGAGAATCACATTACAAGAATAAATAAGCTGAATGATCGAACCTCCTTGGAAGCGCTTTTGCTCATACGTTTGTTTCACTTGATGAAGAAGTAGTTCTAATTTTCACCACGCGCACGACGCGCCACTCGCAAACCTCACCATTTTCATATTAGAAACGTCAAATATTGTTGAGTAGGTGTGCGAGAATACAGTACCTATTGTAGTAGTTGTACCTCGCAAATATGTTGTTAAGCTTTCTATGACACATGCTGAAATTTGTATTTACAAACTCGTGACTATGGTAAAACATTTGTCAACTCGTTTGTAAAGACCAACTTAATAAAAAATAAAAAATAAAATAAAATATTCATTTATTGCCTCAAAGTGACAGATTTCAAATAATGCATAAGGCTTTACATTTAAAATAATCTTACATCTACACCTACCTACTTATGTATATTTATTATATATTTATTGTCCCATGTTAGATGAACTTTGGGCAATTGGAATATGCTCAGCATAATGCAGTGTTCACGGTGTGATTTGTGAAGACAGCGCTGGTTTTCAGTATATCCCTACTCGCATAGATTTTCAGCGAGTTGAAAAAATAGGCAAGGAGCGGTTTTAAAAAAAACTTCGAAGCTACTATCATAGATAAGATACTATAATATCTCGTATAAGAAATAACAGAGAAAGTGCTGAAAGCGGCGAGAAACTGTGAATGTCGTCAATATATTTCGCAGCACTTACGTTTCCACACTCCGGCATACGACTATGTATGGAGCACGCGGCCCTTATATAAAATAATCAAGTACGGTATGGTGCCGACGCCTAGTGCTTCATTAGCATTTTAATTTTAGGGTTACATCATTGTCCGCATGCTTCCTTACCTACGATGGACACAGGGGGCTATAATGGATGCTTTGTCTCGTGGCAACGTAGTTCCAAAATGGTTAAACAGATACGTTGCTGTTTGTATGATTGTAAATTAATTAGAGTCACCCTTTAACACAGATCTCTAGGTTTAATATATTTATGAGCAAAACTCTATATGAAAACAGTAAATAACATGGCATCCGAGTCGAAGAACTTAGGAGGTAGGTTCATACTAAGTTCTTCGATATCAAAGAACTAAATCTCGACTAAGACATACCGAATAGGTTCTTATTAGTTTCTTCTCTTCATCTGGAGAAAAAAGACAATGGCGAGAATCAACAACCAGCTACAACAACTTAGACAACTATAATTTATTTCTGCATATTCTCAATAAAGATTTTAAATCGGGTACGTTTTAAATGTTATATTTCTATCTCAATTGTAGAACTTTGTCACAACTTTGTGGTGGGAACTTCAGATGTCGATCTTGTAATTTTATTATATTTTCCAAAAGTTTTAATCGGGTATAGTAATTATGATTTAGTATCCGTTAACATGAAGGAGTTAAGGCAAGTGTACACATTAGATGTTGTTGGATCCACAGAATCACGCCCATTCGCGATTCTATGGATCCGACGAAGAAGTGAGACGTGTGCGTAAATCCTGAGTACTATGTTAGCTATAAAAAAGATAACGGGGTTTTCTTACGCATGTGCTTTGACACTATTGGTACCAACCACCTCCTGGAAACTATAATAATGGGTATATAAAACAGTATATTTTTTTTATTTAATTATTAACATTCACACAAGGTCTTCAGGTTCCAAACTAGGCAGAGCCTGTACTATGGTAACCTGATGACTGATATATATATATACTTATATACATATACACACCCAGACACAGGTCAAACAGACATGTTCATACACACAAATGTTTGACCTGTCCGGAAATCGAACCCGGGACCAGCGGCTCAGAAGGCAGAGTACTACCAACTGCGCCAACCGGCCAGTTAACAAGTAGAGTAGATAAAGAAATGGACAAATACGAGTATTTAGTATAATACTAGGTATAAAGGTTATATTTATACACAATATCTGAATAACAAATTGAAGCACCACAGGTTCGTGCCGTAATATTAGCGCTAAAAGGGTTTCTGTGTTTAAACTAGCTACTAGGTTATAAACACGCGACGTTGTTATTGTGATAGAAATAAATCTCTTGCAGTTACGTAGACTACAGATGACCTTGGAGATATTATTAGTTTTGGGGAATTATTATTCTTTCAAAACGATGTTAGCTTAGCGGTGAGAGTGTCGGCTGTGAAACTGACAGACGCTTCAATTCCCACCAAGCAACGGCTTGAGCTTCCGATGAAGGTAAGTAATACCGTTATCAAATTCCCAGTATGGTCAGTAATCAGTAACCATTTATTCACAGAAACACAATTTCCACAAAATTATTTTATTATATTATAATAACCTAATGAATATAATTATTATACAACGGGCCCCAAACTAGGTTGGAGAGTACTTAGGAGAGAGGGCCTGATTACCACACTCAAGTTTGAAAAACTGTCATCAGACACTTCAGGCAGCAGTCCTTGAAAGTCATAGTAAACATTCTAGGTTTGAATCTAGAATAATATTAGTGACCGCGATTTTCCTACCACTTTGATGGTATAGGTAGGCTGAATATGGTTTGATTGTATCACAAGAAACGGCTTAACCCTACGGTGAAAGTTACCAAGCGAATAAATCCACTGGCTGGATAGTATACGTTTCAACAGGCACTCGCCTGGAATTCCTCGACCCTCAAATTTAAACAATCACCTAACACACTAATATTATAAAGGCGAGTTTGTTTGTGGTTTGTCTGTTTGTCGTTTGTATGTTTGCTATTGAAGAAAAACGCTCAAACCGCTGGCTGAATGGATTTGCATGATATTTGGAATGAAGATAGCTTATATCCTGGAATAAAACATAGGCTACTGTTTTTCCCAAAAATATTTACTGTTCCCGTGGGATGATGGGCAGACACTAAAACCGTCAATACCAAGTACCATTTCACCGCGGGTAACACCGCGGGAAGCAGCTAATAATACCTATTAAAGAGTGTGTTCAGGCTGTCCTTTAAAGCTAGATAACATTCTAGGTCAGGGGTATTTCCACCTTCGGTTCACCAGGTTTTTTTAATTTTGTTTAATTTTACATAGGGTTATAAAAAAAAAAATGGTGTAATTGTGTATGGGCCTTATAAAAATGGACATTCGTACAGATTTATCTGTCAAACCATTCGAAAATCTGAACTGCTATTATCCGCACGGCTGCAAATGATTTCAAAAGTTACGTTCCAATAAGGACCCATTCTAAACTTTTTTATTTGCTTTCCATAAATTGAAAGACTTCAACTTTTGCAACGTTCGCTCGGACGCTCATTGTAATACAACTTCTATGCAATATTATTTATTATCCATAATTTAAAATGAAAGTTCTATTTTGTGCAGCCATTTCATTTCTCAAGTACTTAAACATTCGAATAACGCGGGTTTAATTTAGGTTGGGCGGCGGCTGCAAGGTTGCATAAACATTGAATTTGAAAATCTATTTTGGTCCATCGTAAAATGATATTTAACATGTCATTCAAAACTCACCGGTGCGCGTTCAAGCCTCGTATGCACTCACGATGGAGCGTAAAGACACTCACATAATGGCAACATTGTTAACTAAACTTGATGCGGTATCGATATGTAGGTACGTATCGTAAATTGCGAATGGAACACGTGCTTCAGGAAGGTTTCAGCGGGTAAGAGCGGGCGTCCGCCACCATGCACTCCCGCCGGCAAACTGAAGTGAACTAACTCCTACTGGAACCAGCTCAGTGGGATTCAGTGCTGAAGCTACTTACGAATCAGCTCCATTAGCTTCACGCAAATTTATGTGCGCACCTAGAGGCAAAAAGAAAAATTCAATAAACTTGGTTATGGTTTAGTTATAAATTATTTTCTCCAATTGTGAGTATGTTTATTGATACATTTTGATAAATTTCTTTTTTTTATCAAGGTTATGTAAACTTCAAATATCTGGAAAGTGCAAATCTATAAAGACTGATTATGACAATATCAGTCATTGTTAACATTATCATTGTTAATTTTCTAAGCTTATTTTTTAGCTGATAGTGAGATTAGTAGATAGTGAACGCACTAATGGAAAACGCTCCGATCCGAAAGATCCCATGCTAGTAGACATAGCTTTTATAAGCTATGCTAGTAGCATCGGATCTTCTATGCTGTTAAGCTCTTGGCCACAGCATCTATACAATTATTAGGAAATCGTCAACAAAATGTTTTGCTTGACATACATGCGAATTTCCTAGTTTAAACAGATAAATTTAATAAAGCGTGTTCCATTTGTGAGTTAAATTACAGTCATTTTATATTGAATTAAAATAATCAACATTCAGTGGCAGGACTATTCGAGCTTTCAAAGTAGCGATCATGCAAATCGGTGGCTATTTTGTCTGATGTGATGAAAGATACATTTTTTTATTTCCCTCGTCTTCATTATTAACGATATCAGCCAGAGAACATCCCCTGCTGGTCGTATGCCTACCACTATTGATCTCCACAAGGACCGGTTGGGAGTGGCCCGCAGTTCCACCAGTTCTTGCGATCGTGTTCAGGTCGATTGTCCATCTTGTCCAACGTTCTACACTGCGCTTAACAGTCCGTTGTGTCCATTCAATCTTTTTTACGGCATCGATTTGTTTACTTACCTTAAGTGTTTTTGAATCATTTGTATAAAATATTCGCATAGATGATTCACTAAGTGAAATATGAATTAATCGCACGCCTTGAATGTTTGACAGTGTTATGAAACTAGATACACAAAATACTGAAAATGTGCCGTATGCCTATTAGAATGCATGCAGCTGACTGAATCATCACCACCATCATCATCATCTCAGCAGGACGTCCACAGATGAACATGGGCCTCCCCCATGGATTTCCCCAAAGACCGGATGGAAGGGGTCCGCATCCAGCCCTTACTTGCGATCTTAGTCAGGTCGTCTGTCCATCTTGTCGGTGGCCGTTCTACGCTGCGCTTCTCATTGCGTGGTTTCCATTCGAGAACCTTTCGGCCCCAACGGCCATCGGTTCGAGCTATGTGCCTGCCTGAGCAGACTAAATGTAGGGATCAAAAGACTAACGCTTCAGTAGTTCAGTCTGAGCCTTAGTTAACTATGTATATTAAACTGATACATACACTATTGAGTAGGGTTATAACTCTATCTTGTGATTGATTTTTCAGACAATATTAAAAAGTTATAAGCTTTGTTACTGTCTGTAAGTGTGTGTCGCGAAACGTTACGTTACGTTACGGACTGTTCGGTGCATTCAGCTACCCTGCGATACCGATACTTCACTATTTCTATACGAATAATAGGTACACATACTTCAATTAAATTCTAGCAAAGTCACAGAATAGATAACAGTGTTTGATGATGCCAAGAACGGCAGAAGTTTTGTTACGAAACAATCTAACGGACAGTGTCGGTTTTGTTTATCGTTTGTAGGTATAAGGTTCTCCTGACTAGTTATTTGATTGGCAGAAAACAGATATAAATAATGTCGTCGAGTTTGAACTTTTGTCACGTGTTATAGAAATAGGATTTACAATTTTCTAAATAGACGATTTCGAGTCTTTTCTGCTTATTTTGTTCAAAGTGACTAGACACGACTAATAAACTTTAAAAAAATACCACTCGTGTGAACAGTTCGCGAAGGTTAATTCTGTTTGAAAAACATTTGAATTCATTTACTTATTTACTGGTGTAATAATATTGTAGACCGCCCATATTATTCCTATATCTAAAACTCTCGCGGTAACAACAAATGCGCCTAAACTGTGTCCCACACCAGATAAAATTCTATAAACTGACGTGGTTTTGACACATGAATGTATAAAACACGTCCGCGAGCGCCTCGTATACTTCTCGATAAAAAAGACCACCGAATGTGGTGGAAACTATTGTCGGAACCCTCTGACTTATGACGCAAGCAATTCCCGTGTACATTCATAAGAAGTCTAAAAATGGGATAAGTAATACTTTGTTGGGCCCGTAGTTCACCTGTAAAGTACATGTAATATTTTAAGTCAACACGCAGCCGAATTAGTCCCGCCCCTTATGCCTGTAAACACCCGCGAGCTTCTGTAACGGCATCGTACATATTATGCTAAGCTAAACAGATTGGGGCATAACATTGCTCGTATGTTCTACGTATCTTTGACATTAAAGAACTTCTTGACACACTTCCACTCTATACTTCCATATTTATAAACCTTCTTTGTGGTTTGCGTTATTTTCAGAGATCGTAAATAAACCTATTACTTA
The DNA here is from genome assembly GCA_934044485.1 of Apeira syringaria. Lineage (NCBI taxonomy): Eukaryota > Metazoa > Arthropoda > Insecta > Lepidoptera > Geometridae > Apeira > Apeira syringaria. Next base: position 3,851,799 of record OW203662.1, read on the forward strand.
GTACTTTTCTTTATTTTATTTGAATTCCTGAATTTGAAGACGGTTACATAAATAGAAATAAAGTAATTGAAATAAATGAATATCGATTGTTAAGATTATCTAATTTGTATAAGTAGGTACTTTTCCTATTATGAAAATTATCTCACTTGATGGTCAGTGACGATGCGGTCGAAGATGAAATCATGGTAGAACTAGAATGTAGAATGCAGCTGATTGCAAAGTTGCCTGAAAACGTTGTGCAGTACCACCAGGCGGATAGTACTAGAAATCAGTAAGTCCCATCAATATTATAAATATGAAAGTTTGGATCGATGGATAGATGGATGGATGTTTGTTACTCAATCACGCTCAAATGGCTGGACAGATTTGGATGAAATTTGGTATGTAGATACTTCAGGTCCCGAAATAACACATAGACTATTTTTCATCGTCATCATCACCACGCGGGAAAAAACGCGGGGCGCAGCTAGTCAAATATATAGCTATAACCATTTAAGTGGCTAGACTTGTATTGGCTAACTTTATATTTTAAATTGAAAAAATATAAATTCCTTCCAACCAAAAGGCCGACGACGTTCCTGATCGAATTGCGTTGTTTATTGCTTATTACCTGACCGAGGCAAGGATCAGCCCTTTGATCGTTTGTTGTGTCGATCGACCGCTTGGATAAGTCTTTATGTTGATAAAAGTCTATCTGATCTCATTATATATAGTATACATTTAAGTTTTACTCTTGAGCAATGTCAATTTATGCGAAGGGTTTGCTTATTGGTTAAATGTTTTTTCTCGCAAGGTTTATATGATTAACAAACAGACCGGGCGTGCGTTCAGCAGCTCCATCGGCCAAGCCATATCTTGCTCTGACAGCGGATGTGCGGCGTTCACGAACTCAACTAGAGCATTATTTGCTCCACCCAATATTTGATCATGACCGTTCACGTCACCCTGTCAGAGCAAATTATGCTCGACGAGACCATAATCTTTCTACCTCTAGAATCGATCAAATCTTGGTCGGCTGTCAAAAGTAGCATATGCAGTAGTAACTATCATGTAATCCATGAACAATGCAAATGAATTCTTCTCCTTCTTCTATAACATGCTGTGAAGTAGCCGTTCGTGAGAAATCGATCAAATATTGGTCGATCAATATTTGGCCGACGAAGCTCCTGAACGCAGCCCTGGAGCCTTACTATCAGCTTTGTAAAAACCATGTAAGTTCCGGGCAGTTTTAAAACAGCTTAGTGTGAAATCATACCATCACCGCGGCATCACGCTCCTTTAGGTGAACGGTTTGAACATTGATAACAGCAAGGTGAACGGTTATTGTTGTCTCTGGCATGTTTAAGCCAGGTAATATAATATTATCGAAATGTCAAAGTGACACGACACTTCATTAAAATTACTTCACGTCAATGATTGACGGTTACATTATTTGGATTTTTATTCATACAAAAACACTAAAATCGTGAAAAAAATGGGGGGTGGGTAGGAGGGTGGATAATATTTTACGACTAAATCACACAACAAATTTCAGTAAAGAAAAATAAATTTACATAGACCATACCCACCGCGTTGTGCCTGTCGCGTAGCCATGGTTACCAGAAATAACAAGAATATTCGTTAGGGTGTTTTTTTAGCGCGAATCTGTACAAAACGCTTTTGATTTGTGTGAGGCGTAAGTTCACACTTTTCACGTCTATTTTATCTAAATTACACCCCTGCGAAGCTAGCGCGCGGGTCGCTACTGTTTTTGATTACATACCCTAGCCGTACCGTAGTTGGCTTCTAAGGCTAATACATATTTATTGAAGACTAGTTTTATTTTAGTGTTTATTTATATATTTATTTATTTATTAACATTATTATTTAAAATTTATTTATTATATGTTTATATGAGGTAGATGTCGCACAAGCGCGCGGAAACTGAGGCGGCAAAATTAAGTCAATTGTAATTTTGATTACGACGCGTATTTCAAGCAAGTCTAAACATATAGCCATCCTTTTCTATATTATTTGTACCGTATTATCTGTCGCAGTAAGCATGTTTACGTCGTAAAGGAACAAAATCGGAGCACCGCGCAGTATGATTATACGTCACCTTTAGTAAAACATCATTGATTAACATTCACACAAGGTCTTCAGGTCCCAAACTAGGCAGAGCCTGTACTATGGTAACCTGATGACGGATAATTATATACTTATATACATATACACACCCAGACACAGGTCAAACAGACATGTTCATACACACAAATGTTTGACCTGTCCGGGAATCGAACCCGTGGTTTTGCCAATGTGCACTATAATTTGGGATTCTACTACAGTGTAACAGATAGTAATCTATACTGCTATACTTACTAATATTATATAGAGGAAAGATTTGATTGTTTCTTTGTTTGTTCGCATTGAATAGGCTCCGAAACTACTGAATCGATTTCAAAAATTCTTTCATTGTTGGGAAGCTACACTATCCCCGGGTGACATGGGTTAAACTATACTTTCAGAACAGTTTGAACCCCCACAAAAGTGATAAAGCATTCAAGGTACTGACGATTGAATGAAATTGGGAAAAACGACAAAACGACATCAACTAATGTAAAAAGAAGCTAAAATAAATAAGTATCTTGGTTTAAATATTGCTCCTATTTTTATTTACTCTCTATTTCTGATTGGATTCTAAGGTTTGTTTTTAGCTTAATTAAAAATCGTCTCGCGTCATTAGGCCAGTGTCAGAAGTTTCCTCTGAGAAAGCAGATTAAATAACAGTTAATACTACTGTCGGCTCGATAAGGCTCTGGCTGGAAACGGGAACAAATAGATGCCTAAACTGGTGTAACATAATGGATTTTTACGCCAATTAGTCAATGTCTCGGCAAACTCGTTCTAGAAACGTTAGGGTAAAACCCCGTTTTATTTTTGTTTTGTGGTAAAATGTTGCGCGCATTTTCGTTTTGGCTACTTTTTATCATCTAAGTATTTGTATCATACTTTGTATCATCAGCTACTACCTACTTTGTATCATCTAAGTTGCGTGTCACGAAATTATTTTACACCATTTTTTACTCTTTGTTTTTTATCACTGCAGCCCTATTGTCCTGCAAATGATTTGAAAGGTAAGTGTTCTTCTTGGGGATAACACCGTGTTCACTTAGAGTCAGTTCGAATCCCTTTCTGCACTCAAAACTGTAGCTATATATTTTTTTCGATTATCAAATATTGACAAAAATAGTTATTATATGCAAAGTGAATGAATTAATATTACGACTATATAAATAGGAGCAGCACTGTTAAATGTATGACCGAAGTCGTATGGCTTTCGTTTCGCAGATAAACAACTATCTTAATTGAATCAGGTATTGCTTTTAATTATTGTTAGTATAAGATCTCATTATATGCGAACCACGTTCTTAATGTGTAATGAAAATTATTTGAGCCTTATTGAAGCTTCTGCAGCTGCTTCCATTAGCTAAATTCAGTTCATTATCTTACAACATTATCAAGCTCTCTTTCTAATCCTGAATTTTTTAGATTCAATTTATGTTCTTTAATGAACGTGTTAATAAAAGGAAAACGAGTTACGACGATGTTTAATTTAATTTCCTACAGCTCTCCGGTAACATTATGAGATTCTTGGCAGGTTGTACGTTCCTGGAACACCTTATAAGGCTCTATTCAAATCATGCCTTGTTATACCGGCAACGTTCATAATATGCCCAATATCTTTACAACTGTTTACTTTTGTTGCATAAAACTGACGTGGTTTTGACACATTATGAATGTATAAAACACGGGTATCACTGACGTAAGTCAGAGGGTTCCGACTATAGTTTCAACCACATTAGGTGGCCTTTTTCAAGGAGAATACGGGCGCTCGTGGACGCGGTCGCGGTACAAGGCGAACCGTGAGCCCGTACGCACTCTACTCTCTCTGACTAAGATCGCAGGCAAGGGCTGGATGCGGGCCGCTTCCAACAGTTCCTAGGCCTATGTTCAGCAGTGGACGTCTTATGGCTGAGATGATGATGAAATTAATCAGCTCCTAAATTAAGTAAGTATAATGTAAATAGTGTTATAGATAATTTCGTTCTGTTAACGTGTATAAAACTAAGTAAAAAGCGAAGGCAAGAAATGTGACACGCAGAGGGACGTACCCTACATAGTGCGTACTACTACATATTCTGTGAAGAGGGTTGCAAGCGAGCAAGAAATGTGGGGGGGTACAGTTCTTATGTCACGTTTACTACCTGCCTGCCTTTAATGATAATGATCACTCGTTCTGTAAGATGTAAGTATATGTAGGTATGTTGGCACATATTATTATGTATGTATGTATTAAAACTCTACGTCATTTTACCTAATAAAGCACTGATCCGTACATATATTTTTGAAGCGCTGATAGCTCAGCGGTGGCAGCGTCAACACTCAAAAGTGTAAATTAACTTAGAATAACTTGGAAGTCGGTACCATGAGCACAATATTTTTATGTTAGTTACTTTTGAACTATCGTGGTACCGACTTCAACAAGTTATTTCACGCTTTTGAGTGTTGAAGTCGGTTCCGTTTTTTGTCATTTTTTTTTAACTATTTTCAGTAGGCCTCTTTCAAGGTTAATTTATGGATTTGTTATCTGTAAATTAACCATTTTCTTTCAATGATCATTTGTATAATATATATAGAACACACACATATTTAGCAATAAAAAGGGTGCTTGGCAAGATTATCAGCGGTAGATAAACCAAAAGGTTTACTTGTTGCAATGTTAAGGGTATCCAACAGCATTACTTACCAGAATTCGGGCCTATCTTTGATTTATTAGATCCGGTAACATAGGTCACAGTTGCGGTTTTGATTACGGGGGAGCTTCCGTCCCAGAAACCCTACTGTTGTATTTTAGGGCTTTAGTCTTTACGTATATTCATTATTACAGTCGTATAGTATATCGATAAAAAGGAACAAAGACTTAATAGTTCAAATATTTGAGGGAAAAAATTCGGCTGCTAGTGGGACTTGTACCTACGACTACAGAACTACTACTTTTTCCCTCAAATATTTGAACTAAAGCCTAGCATGATGTTAATGCGATACACAATAAAATCTCTTAAAGACTTAACCCTTCTTTGCATGATGATGTAAATTTCTATCATATTGTTTTTTACATAATACATATTTTTATTTTTTTATTTTTTTAATTCACACTCAGACCCCCACACTAGGATTCCCTGTATCGCGGCAGGCATGGACACACACAATCACAGCACACAAACATCCAAGACCCGGGACAAACATCTACACTCATCGCACAAATGTTTGCCCCTGCCGGGATTCGAACCCAGGGTCGCGGTGACACAGAAGTCATGTCGATGACACAAACCACTGCGCCACGGGACCGTCACTAGGATTTACACTAGGATTTTTTTAAATATTTTTCCTTTAATCTAGAGCATTAATTACATCACCCTGATTTATTTTAAAAAAATAGAAAAAGTCATGCAAAGAAGGGTTAATACAATAACATTGTTTTGCTTTATAGAACTATGAAATTAGAACAATTGACCACTATATAACTTGATGGTCTCAGTAGCGATGTTGAGGAAGGTGAAATCAAGCTAAACCTAAAATCTAAACTATCTCTCAATGACAACACATTAAGAGTCAGTTTTTCAAACTTGACAGTGATAGCTTGTAGGTTACTGAAAAGTTCTTTACCAAAATGATGTGGAGTTCATAATCTTACGACGATGTTACCTTCACTGGCAATTAAGCTGGTGGTTTGGTTCGAACCAGCGAGATTAACAGCTGATACTCAAAAAATGATGCTATTGTTGTAGTAATATTTTACAGATATCATTTAATTTGATATGGGCCAGTATCATGCGTTTCTAACATCTGTCGCGATTCCTGACGAACCAAGGATCCTTCAATGGCCAAATTTCGTGGCTTCTACTTGGACGGAAAATGTGGACCGTATATTGATCTAAATACTCTCACTTCTACCGTCATTATATAATAACTGTTTTTTTTATAGATTCAGGCTTTTTTTGACGAAAATCCAAGTTAAAATCATATCTTAAATACACATTATTTATAATTGATTATTCCAATCTTACTCAACCGGAAACCTTTTCGTCACATGTTTCGCCTCTGCACGAGGAATCTTCAAAACATCGCTCGGCTATCGTCGGGGCGAGACGTTCTCCGAACTGAAAATGCTGTTTTGTGTGGTAATTCAGAACTTAAGTATTACTTAAAGTACAAAGGTTGAGCGACTTGTGAGCCGGCTTGTAGGTCAAACTGAGTTGCATGACCTGATTCGCAGTTCACGTTGCTTTGTTGAGTTACTTATTCCTATGTTATCATTTTTGACGTACTCGCATTAACAATACATAGGCCTATATAAGTCGTCGACGTGATTTTTCGATATGAAAACTATCGATCTAATAGCTTTCGCACTAACGTTACATCGGCCGAATAACGCTACGCACTAATTAATCATCGTACTACTGAGGTGTGAGTAATAAAAAGTTTAGAGCTAACATGATTCGCTCTCACATAGGCTTAACCTCTACTGGCAGATATAATAAAATCGCGTTGCGTTACTTTTATAGCTAATAAAAAAAAGAGGCAAGTACAAAGTGTTTCCTCAATAAAAAGCAAAAATGAAACATATAAAAGAGGTGTTAAAACAAGTGTACAATAAGCATTACAAGAAATTCTCGTCGGTTGGGGTGCGTGACATACTGCCACATCCTACGATTTATTAAATACGCCGTTGTCAACTCGGCGTGATAGACAGCTTTGAAATCTGGCCGATACGATAAGCTAGCTTTATTGCGAGTTTCAGTTTTGTAAACGCCTCTTTGTTTCATTTTGGAAAATAGACACTGTTGAAAACGTTTTGTTATATTTACGCTTTCTCCGTATGACCATTTCCTTAGCGACTCATTTTGATTATTTGTAAATCTATAATTTGTATGCCTTATAATTTAGAAGGAAAGCACAGGTGCATGAACACAATGTGTGTTCGATGACACTTTTTCAAACTTGAGTGTGATAGCTAGCCAGGTAAGTACTCGAAAGTACCACCATGCAAAAAATCGTGTGTACGACACAGACCTTCAATCTCATAGAGTACGCGAGCGAAGCCAAGAACAGGTGGTATATACCTACTCATTAAAAGCAGCCTGAGCGCAAGTATTAAATAATAATTGTATGATAAATATCTTTGCATCAAAATCACTAAAGCGTAGCAAAGACCTAATCTCAACAAACAGTGAACTCATGCGAATCGATTAATCTATTGATAACAATGATTTAGATATGAACGAAAATGGTTTGCTTACATAATGCTAAGCGGAACTAGGCGGAACTTACATTCAAATTTCTAAAGGATATATTTATTTCTACCTACATATGGACCAGTCTTTGAAATATATATTATTAATTAATCAATTTAATAAGTATGTATTGTATATTATAACATGTATTGTACGTAAATGACTTACCGAAAATAACGTATGTTATTATGGTTAATAAGTAATCTGAATCTATGTACATATAAATGTAGATACTAAATATCCGATAAGTAGTTGAATAATGGTGTTTGTACACCATTTATGTCAATAAAGTATTTGTATATTTTTTCTCGCAGTCGCGTTGGCGTCGGGTTTTTTAACCGACTTCAAAATTACTTCACACTTTTGGGTGTTGAAGTCGGTTCCATTTTTTTGTAAAAAATATTTTTTCAATTATTTTACCCTCCGCTGCTACCAATTGATTTCGTGCAAACTGTTTGTCCAAATCATATCATAGACATTAAGCACTTTTCGCAAGGCACCAACTAATGCTCACTCTTTTTATAACGGATTTAATTCTATTTGCCTCTAGCGGCATTTACATTCACCGAGCGGGGAATGCTCGTAAGCAAATCATTAATCAAGGCAAATGGGCCGGAACACAGATAATCTCCGTTTTTACGGAATTCAAATGAAATACTGAGTAGGTAAATGAATATGGTATTTTAATGCCTACACAGTATTTCTTCGTAGATATTTAGTTGCGGTGAAGTATAGGTATTAGTTAAATAAGTTAGCTTTCGCGGTTTGTCGCAGTTATTTTCTATAATAGTTCGGCTATTTCTAAGGTCCATGACTGTGGACTTTGAGCAGGCTCAAAGTCGAACAACGAGCTATAGAGAGGGCTATGCTCGGGGTTTCTCTATACGATCAAATCTGAAATGCGGAGATCCGTTATAGAAGAACAGAAGTCATCAAGGAGAAACAAGCAAAAGGCCCACAGGATGTTATGAATATCCTCTGTCTATAGAAAGATACAATTCGTAAAGAACAGCACTGCACCCGTCATGATATCACTGCATGATAGCATCTGTCATAAAACTGAAGGTCGCTAATATGAACCCCACCCCACCCGGGGCTTGGGCTGAATTAAACTATTTAGAAAAAAATACTCAATTATTTTTATAAAAATTTGTACAAGAAATTTTAATAAAAAATATGAACACACTTTACCAAGATAGTTAAAATATATATTTATATATATTTTAGTTCAGTTTAATTCAGCCCACCCGGGGCTTGGGCTGAATTAAACTATATAGAAAAAAATACTCAATTATTTTTATAAAAATTTGTAAAAGAAATTTTAATAAAAAATATGAACACACTTTACCAAGATATTTAAAATATATATTTATATTAATGAAATGAGTTACATCATTATTTATAATGAAATACAGTTGATGACTAATGAAGACGAATTATTCATCTTAGAGAAAATTTAATTCTGCCTCCGCTAAGTGGAGCCAGCAAGACGCTGTAAGGGTCGGTCGTGGTGACATAAGGCTCGCTGGGGTCCGGCTCAATCTTGTATTTCACCAGAACCTGGGCTAGAGCAGCCCGGATTTGCATCACCCCATATCGTTTACCTAAAACAATTAATATGTAAGTTTTAATTGTGAATAGAAATTTACGTTACCAAAAGGACATCTGGCAGGATATCTGAGCTTGGTTTTCATCCCGACAGCTGCCACTTAAGAACTCCACCCATAAGTTTTACTTGTCAGATCACATCGTGCCGGATTCGGTCTTTCAGAAAAAATCTAAGTATTGTTCGCTCTACAGCTCATATATGTGGCACTATAGTCCACAGCCAGTGTCGTACGTTTCAACTCCATATGAATAGAATACTCAGAATATTTATTGGTAAAAATATGTACGCGTGAAAATTACATCAAAATTATTAAATTCAACATGAACAGAATAAATTATTGTAGTAACTACACAAGTAGCTATTTAAGTATCATATCGTATCATATCATATCTATGCATAATGTGCATGGCAACTCATTAAATAACATTCATATTTTTAGATACCCTATATGAATTTTTTTCTATATTAAAAAAAATATTTTATCATACATAGTGAGTAGTAGGTGAGATAGTGGTCAAACCCATCACAATAGGCAGGCCTATAATAAAAAAATGGCATAACAGGTTGAACGAACTTCTGCAAGACGTTTTGTTTTCGGGCATTGCGAGAAGATGTAGGAGCTCCTCTATGGGAATATCTATTTGAGTCTGTGATAATGGTGTGATAATTGTGCGTCTTGCTGCTAACTGTAAGCGCAATAAGTATTTAATATAAATAAATAAATAAATAAATAATAGTAGTAGCGCAGAGGTGTTGTTTCTGGATGTTTGTGTTTTTTCTGGATGTTTGTGTTTTTTCTGGACTTTGTTTACAGCAGCTAGAGCTTGTCTACAATGTATATTTTCAAAAGGCAAAGCGCATTCTGAAAGTGTCTACTCTGCACAATAATTTCAATCGCTTAGGTGAGAGGAACCCACCCAAGTAAGAACACAATTGCGGATTTTTTTTGGGTGAATAGGTATTTTCTGACCGTGTTTGTTTGGTCATGTCAAACTTCGGTATCGGAACATTATTGGTGTGGAACGGAAGCCTTTTCAAATACCACAATGACATGTTCCTATATTTACCGCGGTGGTCCAGCAGTTCACAGTGGTGTCAATTCTCTAGTCCAGAAGGTTTTTACCTTCTGGACTCCTTGTGTTTATATCCTCACTGAACGGGCTTGTGCGTCTGTTTGCTATTGAAAGCATACTTGGATTAAACTTAGAGTAGCATTACAATTTTTATTTTTGCAAAACGTACTATATAGGTACATACAGTCCGTAATAACGGCTATGTCTCGAGTCTATTCTTTGCGGCAAACCAATATTAGTGTGTAGAAAAATCAAAAAGTTTTCAAATATCTTAAGTACCATAATTTGGTGAGTTGATTGACCGTATAACATGATAGTATACTCGTGATATGACAGTTGCAACGAACATGACAGACATTGTAAATACCTAGTCTACAATTATTGTTATATAATAATCTGCGAATTTTATATAAAGCGGTTAAGAACGGATTAACTATGTCCAAGCTCTAACAGTATAAATATTAAATACAATTTCAGTTTAGTTTATTTGGTGAGCATTTTTACACGTAAAGCAATTCTACCGAAATCAGCTAGCAGATCCTAGTTGATGCCCTTTAAGCTTTGAGTATCCAGCCTTTACGCTTGCAATCGAACAGGCAATATTTTCTGTTCTTCCTGTCTGGATAGTGCAGGCTGCAGCATCCGTTAGAAAAATAAATGGAATACGGTCAATAGACCGGAAAAAAAACTTACGTTTCGAATTTCGAGAATTATAGTCACTTAATTAGCTCAATATAATATATAAATTCACATCTGCCTTTTCGCATATAGTAGCTCTATTTTTCCTTTATCTAGAAGGTTGTGTTACAATAAAGCAGACATCATAAAAACCATGAAAAAAAAACCATACTTAAATGTCCTGCTAGTGTAACGGTCAAAGATTATTTTAGACTTAATTTAATGATTAATAACTGTATATAATATGTAATAACTAAAACACGACTAAACTATAGAAATTTGAGGACACGTTCCTCCTTTGATTATAGGATCAATAAACTCTTGAGTCAAATATCGGAGTGAATAGTAGGTAGGTATACAACACTACCCGTATTTGTATCAATACATCTATCAATATCATCTCTGAGAATGTTTGAGGGTTACATTATTACACACTAGATTATTACACTGTATCTGCGTTATTTGCGATAGCAAATATGATGCCGTATATGATAATGCTGTATATTACATAGGCGTTTGGGAGTATGAGAGAGGGCTTTGTTATGTGAAGTCAAGACGTTTGGATTTCAATGTACCTATGAATTATTATTCTGCCCTAGCTGCGCCCCGCAGTGTTACCCGCGGTGAAATGGTTCGTAGTACGTGGTACGACGATTTTTGTGTCTTTCCGTCAACTCACGGGAACAGTCAATGAAGGAGATTAAAAAAAAATACGGGTCACATCCTATCCTACTAATATTATAAATGCAAAAGTTTGTGTGTATGAGTGTATGTTTGTTACTTCTTCACGCTCAAACAGCTACACTGATTTCGATGAAATTTGTTATGGAGATAGTTTAAGCCCTGGATTAACACATAGGCTACTTTTATAAGCTAAAGTAATAGTTGGATGGGATAATTTAGGTAGCGGGAAAACCGTAATCTACGCGGGTGAAACTGCGGGGCTCTACTAGTTTATTGTAAAGGCGAAAGTTTGTTTGTCGTTTGTTCTTAGTATGTTTGCTACTACTTCACGCTGAAAGGGCTTAAGGCATTTGCATGAAATGTGGAATTATGATAGCTAATTATGCCATAGAATAACACATTGGCTACTTTTTAATCAACTTCGAAAAAAGGAAGAGGTTCTAAATTCGACCCAAATGTTTTTTTGTTGTTACCGCAAAACTTTCAACTGGGTGAACCGATTTTGATGATTCTTTTTTATTTGAAAGCTGGTGCTCCCATTTAAATTTCATCTATATAGGACAGGTGGTTTTTGAGTTACACGCCAATAACTGAAAAGTGCTAAGTATAATCAGTCGTAAACCATCTTGGAAACTGTCAAGATGGCCGGTAAAAGAAAAGCGTTATGTGTTAACGAAAAAGTTAGCTAGATACGTGCGTTAGAAATTACCTATTGATAGTAATACAATTAGACATTATTGTACCTAATTGGTTGAATTCGGTTTACTAATCTACGAATTTAGCATTATGACAAAAAATCACATGTCGATCAATACTTACCAATACAAAAGCGTGGTCCGTCTCCAAACGGTACCAGCGAGAACTGTAGGTTGTCTGACTCTTGTACATTGGCCATTCTCTCTGGTTTCCACTTCTCAGGCTCTGGGTAAACCTCCTCGTTGTAATGGAGAGCCATGACGTTCACATACACAGGTGTGCCTTTCTCAACAGTGACGTCATCGTTCAGTTTGTACGTAGCATTGCACATTCGGTCCAAAAACCCTAGGGGGGGGTATTTCCGTAATGTTTCTGTTGGGAGGATAAAATACATTTAAAAGGCATATAAATAAATAAAATAAAATGTTTTTATTGCGTTCACAAAAAATACATTGCATTCACATGGATGAAATCTCCTTTTAAGTAAAAAATACTTGTCATAGGAGATTTCGCTCTTGCCCAGATCTATTTCTTTATTTTACAATATGGTTAATAAATAAAAACAAAGTGTGAGTGAGCGTGTGGTGAGTGTTGGTGTGTGTGTGTGCTTGTATGTGTGTGTGGATACGCGTGTGAGTTTGTAAAGATGTCATGTAAAGAGTGTGAATTTAACGTGACAATACATAGTGACACTATATTAATACGTTAAATGTGTTTTACTTAAATCTTCTATAAAAGATTCTCCAATTATAGGTATATCTACGTTTAGAACAAAGTTGGGCCAAAGTAGGGTTACGCAGGGCCAACTTCAGCCTGCAAAACGCTTTAATCCAGCGAATACTTATTTTGTAACGTCGACCACTTTTGATATACACAAGTAAGTGCAATGATATTATATGTTTATATGAGGTAGATGTGGCACAAGCGCGCGAAAACTGAGGCGGCAAAATTAAGTCAATTGTAGTCATTTTCATTGTGACGCGTATTTCAAGCGCAAGTCTAAACATATAGCTATCCTTTTCTATATTATTTGTACCGTATTATCTGTCGCAGTAAGCATGTTTATGTCGCAAAGGAACAAAATCTGAGCACCGCGCAGTATGAATATACGTCATCTTTAGTAAAACATCATTGAGTAAGTGTGAATGAAAGTCAAACTCTCATAAATAATTTATGTGATTTTTGTGTTTTCAGTGATTTTGAAATACTTCAATGATAAAATCTTCTTTTTTAGTTTTCTTTTAATACAGATCTGTATGAGCAATATAATTAATGAAAGGAAGCTGCCCAGAAACCAAGCAAACCAGGAGGACTCGCGGAAAGGAAGCGACAGGCCACTATCTCCGCGGTGCAGCTTTAACTTTGTTTATGGTTAGTTCTTTCATATGGACCACGCCTATGGGATACACCCCCCGCGCTATATCCCACTGGAACGGCCTGAATCATTTAGCCGAGCAGTGGCCCTCAGTATCCCATCGGCCAAAAACGTAGCTCTCATCATTTAAATCCATGCTAATATAAATGAGAAAGTTGTTTTGTTTTTTGTTACGCTTTCAAACTCATTTTGACCCATTTTAATGAAATTTGGTATGGAGGTAGCTGACACCGTGAAATGACACACAGGCTACTTTTCATCGTCATAATATCATCACCACCATTTTACAACACTGGGTGGAACTACGGATTGCATATGCAATATCTAAAGGATTAAAATTTTAAAACGCAAGAGTGTACCGATAACATTATAACAGCACTAATGATACCGTGAATTATGGATGATTAGCTGATAATGACGGGCGGATACGCTGTAGATGATAAGCTCATTTAGATATAATGACGTGTACTCAGACTTGTTCGTGTCCAACGTAGTGGAAAAATCACTTTTAGTCACATAGACAATTATATTTCGTTTTATACAACAACGATGTAAAGCCAAAGTATATTACTGGTAGCGCTCTGCAGTTTCACCTGCGTGGATTACGCTTTTCCCGCTACCTCAACTATCCTACGGGAACTATACTTTTTCCGGGATAAAAGTAGTGAGCAAATTTCAAAATCAGTGTAGCCGTTTATAACAAACATACACACATAAACACAAACCTTCGCATTTCTAATATTAGTAGGATAAGTAACAAAAATATTTAGTATTCATAGCTCTGGACATCTTTCGATATACTCTTAAAATGGTAGTGAAGTTTGTTCAACATATTGGCGGGCTACCATTGGTATTATAAACTACTATTTTAAGCATGTAAGTCAACTTTTACAGTAGTTTATGAAACTGTAACATACTAAGGGCTCTTAAAACACGTGTAAGTTATAAAAACGAGCCGTAGCAGGCGAGATTATTACAGCATTAAACGAGTGTTTTATGACCAAATTATGTGCAAGTTTCAAACACTTTATCGAATCTCTTAAAATAGAAAATAAAACTTAGCTAAATTTACAGCATATTATGTTTGCATTTATTTGTAAACGTTTAGCGCCAGAATGCATGCGCATTCTGGCATGTGCAACACGCATGCGCGTGTTGCGGCGCGTCCACAGATTATAATGTAGAAAACTGCATTGCAACCTCTTTGGTCCAGCTGTAGTTGTATCATAATAGTAAAAAGGTTACATTATGATACCGTTATCCATAGAAGAGCTGTTTCATAATGTAACTTTGTAAATTTATTTCGATATAATATTGTCTATAAAGACTGTCATTTAAGTTCTGGTTTGATTTTTTATCTTGATATTTCAGTATCAGATTAGGGAAAGTATATTTTTGTATTATTATAAATCAACATGCATCAGGATTTGTCTCGCCCCCTTTTGACACGAGACTCCATGATGTCATCGACACCTTGTAAACCCGCGCGATACGCATCTCGATGAAGGCTTGCTTCCACACAAAGCCGAAACTACTGTTGTTCGTGATACCAACAACGCATAAGTTTTATCATTTTTTGCCAGATTGTTCACTTAAGTAATCCCCACAAGTTAATCAGAGGCTGTGTAATCAGAATGCCCACAGCATTGCGATGTTGCTTTGTTTAGCTAAATATGTGCTGACATATTGATCACGCGTCGTATTGCTTTGATAAGTTGTAGATGTTTTTTCTTCTTTTTTTTATCACACTCAGACCCCCGCACTACGATTCCCTGTGCCGCGGGAGGCATGGACACACAATCACAACACACAAACACCCAAGGCCCGGGAAAAACACCTATACTCATCGCACAAATGTTTGCCCCTGCCGGGATTCGAACCCAGGGTCCCAGAGACACAGAAGTCAAGTCACTGACACTGACCACTGCGCCACGGCGACCGTCGACTGTTTCTATGATAACATGGTTTTTCTTCATACCCATTATACACGCGGTGAGGTATTTTAGCTCCAATAAATCATCATAGTCCAGGATTTCCTTTCCTTTTTGTTTCATCGCCTCGTTGATCTCCTTGTAAAGTGTTTCCTGAACAAAAGTACATAAATGTTCACTCAATAAATGTTACGCCTACACGTCCTTAAAGAATTCGGAAAATATATAAAAATCTCGTATCACAGTATTTTGTTATCGAACTCCTCTGAAACGTTTTGATCTGAGAATAGGTCGTAAGTATTTTTAACCCTCCTAACCCCACCCCCCTTTTAATCTCGGTATCAGTATTTTTGTATGACATGTAAAGCCATTTAAATGAAGTGTCATGCCACTTTGACATTCCCATCAGCTTGTATAATAATAATATTATGTGGCTTGAGAGAAAAGAGAACCGATCAAATTGGTCGGTTCTATACAGATCAATTTAGTGAGTGGGTTTTTCTATTTTTATTCTGTTTCAATTTTAGATCTGTTTTGTCAAAACTTGGCACAAATAACATACATTTCTTAAAACACTAATTCAAAGGACAATGAAATTAATTGAAAACACAAAATAAGAGCAGAAATTAAAATTGTTTCATTTAACAGGGAGTCATTAAGCGCTCATTAATTTTGATGAAGTGTATATGAAATGAACGTTTATATTACTTTCATTTGAATAATTATGATTTTAATATTCCATTCCAGAGAGAAGAAACGTCACGTTTGTTTATTACTGTGTATTTACTTGCCACAAACATAGAATTTTTAATTTGTACTGCATTATAATAAATTATAATTATTCGTGTGATTCAAAGTCTAGAATGGTTAAAACTATGTACGTTCTTCACGGGCTACTAACAGTGATATAGTGTTGAAAAAGAAAACTTAACCCTTAATTGTGACTTTATCAGTCGAACTAATTTGCCAAGATGGGATGGTGCCGACTAGATTTTTCTAGTCTTACTTATCGGACATTATCGTATGAAATAAGTATAATAGTGGTACATGTAACATAAATGTTATATAACCCAATTTTTTCTTGACTGTAGAACGGATACAGACAATGTCACAAAGCTGTTAGGATTCGCCAAGGCCGACTAAATTTGTAACCTTACTTTTATGTCTCCTTACCATGACTATTATGCTGTTTCACTCGGATATATGTACGTACTGTTTTATCTTTGAATCCTCATTACGAGAGGTCCGTAATTGATATATTTTGTTCAGGCTCGACAAGCACTTCTCATATTACACAAATACAACACAAATTTTATAAATGATATCGCATCTCGATTGTTTAATTTGGCGCCGAACGTGGCGTTTAGCTTCTATTTTTCCATAACTATTCACAAATTAAAACAGAATCGGTGTGAACTGGTGCGAATTGCACGTCATTAGTTGTCTGTAGTGGCAATAAGTCTCACTTTACTCCAGCACCCTAATTAGCTCCAAGACTCGGCAGTATCTACTCTTTAATGATGTATTCAGGCAAACGGTTGCAGAGGAAAGGTAGTAATAACCGATAATCAGACGATGCTAGAAATATATGAATTAATACAATATCTATTTTATATGTATATATAAAATTCTATTACATAATATATTTCTGTACATTTCTCTACGTGCAATTTTTGTACATTCATCCATTGGTACTTGTATCTTAGAAACTGAGACGTTTCTTTATAGCAGCATCTTTCAAAAGTCTTCCTTCTTCTTCCAGTCTTCTCGTGACCACGACCAATGCAACTTGGTCGAAACGTCGAGGTAAATAAATTACTAAATGGTTTTCGCGATTAAGCCCCGTTTGATTTAATAACAATGTGTTCGAATCGCGAAAGATTAAAAAAAATCTTTAAAAGTGCTGTCGCTTGATACTCAAACAATGAAGCAAATTTCGCACGCTAATTGCATCAATACAGACCTCCGTTTAATGTATTTGGAACGCGCGACATAAATCTAGACGTAGGTAGTATCGATTCAGCAATCTTACTGCATTCAGTTGTTTTTGCTTTTTGAATAGGTATTTCATAGTGATTCTGTAGTTTGACACGTAAGTAAGGTTGTAAGTGTAAGTTAGTTGGTTCTGGTTATGAGGCAGGCAGGTTGCTAGTGACATTCATATGTGTCGTTTACTAATAGCACTAATAAAAGCAATAATGACACTAATGCTGCAGACTGTCTAAAGTCCTGTTAAATTACTTAACTTACCTGTACAATCACGAAGCCATTCCTCATTGGCAAACGGTGGCGCATAATATTTTTAACTACCTTTCAGTCCTTGGCCTTTGTCAATCCAAGTCAAATCTAAATTAGTTCCAATCTCATTCAACGTTACTATATATATATATGTCAAATTACATCGATCTCGATTCCAATCACAAGCATCAATCTGCGCGAAATGCATCGAAATCACAATTTACGATCAGAATCGAGTGTCAAGGGTGAGCTCGCTGCGCGCTTGATGGGAATTTAATGCCTATAAATGATGATGATAATTGCTTTTTAGTCTTGTGATGAACTTATTTCTCAGTAATATTTTTTATTATAGTTCGTAGAAATTGTGATGTACATTATTTACATACTTGCTCTTCAGGATGATGTGCTAGCTCATGAAGGGAGTAGCTCAGCGTGGTCGATGACGTTTCGATGGAGCCAAGAATGAAGACAGCAGCTTGCGCCAGCATATAGTCGTCCGCCATTTCTAGTAAAGAACAAATTTTTAACTTCAGATAATTGTCCGATAGGTACCTACTCTGAATTAACTTTTAAGCAGAACATAAAGTAACATATTGATATTATAATCTAAATATAATATAGTTTAAAAACAATAAAATACGCATTAATTGTATATGTATATGTGTGTTGTAAGTGTGCGAAGTTTTAATTTAATTCGACGTTTTAAAGTGGGTGAAAATCACGTTGTATAATTTCGTTACATAGATACATACGAGTACATACCAAGCTTATAAAAGCGTGTTATAAGAAGAGACGACCTGACTAAGATTGCAGGGAAGGGCTGGATGAGGGCCGTTTCCATCTGATCCTTGTGGAAATCAATGGGAGAGGCATACGTCCAGCAGTGAACGTCCTATGGCTGAGATGATGATGTGAATGATGATGTATAAGAAGAACTACAAAAGCATACTCTGATTATCTTTTATGGATGGGTGTGTTTATATTTTTCTTATTCTTTCTTTCTTTTAATATAAAATAAAACAAGAGTAAAACATTAATAACATAAAAATCATTAGAACCAAATATGCAATAACAACTGAGCCTTTCGTGGCCTCAGGCCGTAGGTACCTATTTCCGTTCTGAAAAAGGTTCGGGATATCTTGATTCATGTGAAACTTATTGAGATAAATCTTATTAAACAAAGACGTATGGCACTCGGGGACTGCCGCGGTAAAGCTATTGCATAACATTTTTTATCAACTTATGCAATTAATATATTAATAACTTATGCAGTAACGCTGATTCAACCAATGCCACCTAGAGCCGAGTTGCTGAACTAAACAGACAAGCGTGATATTTCAAAAAAGTCATTAGAAGTTCTGCTATTCATCGATAGATGGCAAAACTAAAAAGTATCACCGCTGTGCCGGTCGGAGTGGGGGGTGTTAGGTTATTTTCGTTACGGAATTTCTGGATTCGGTCTCCACGCTCAAGGCCCGCGAAGCTATGCAATAGCTTAAACATTTTACAGTATTTATTAAGAAATATCACAAATGGATTCACGCACTTGATACGAAACCACAAAGCATATACCGAAACCCCAAAAGCTTGGAATAGCACATGAGCCGCATGTGAACTATGAATACAACTTAGAATAAGAACGGAAAGCAACAACAACGAATTACCCGGTACGTATACTGTTTATTTGTATGTATAAAGATCTGGGGCCTTACTATCAGCTTTGTAAAAACCATTCAAGAGCAGTTCTAAAATCTGGCTTAAACCGCTTAGTGTGAAATCATACCATCACCACGGCATCACGCTCCTTTAGGTGAACGATCTGAACATTGATATCCTCAAAGGTGCACGTTTACAGTTGTCTCTGGCATGTTTAAGCCAGGTTGTACTGCTCGGAAATTGCATGGTTTTTACAAAGCTGATAGATAGTAAGGCCCCTGATGTATTTTATCTTACTCGTGCCAGCTTCGGTGGGTAGTTTTAAATTTTCTTTCATTTTGAGCAGATGATTAACGAGGTCCTTGCTGCTGTTGCTGGCGTCAGCTGTCTTTCGCTGCTCTACTACGCTCCAAAATAACTTTCTGATGTAGTCCGTGGCAGCTTGGGAGAAAAATTGCAGCCTGAAATATGATTGAGAGTAAGTACTGAGCAGAGTGAAGATCTTGTGAGTTTGGCCTCGTTTGTCGGTATGTAGAAATAAATAATTAGGTTGCGATAACACTTTGTAAGGGCTGTTGTGGTGATTTTTTTTTTATGGGATGAGGTGACGGATCAAGCACATTTTGCTGCGACTGCATTTGTGTACACTGCCAACTAAGATGATTCAAAACCAACATAAAATATTCAAACTAAAATCTTATTTCAATCTGTCACTTCTTCAATCGAAGATAAATAGATAAATCCATAGATAAAGTTTTTTTTAAAATAAGTAAATTTTATTTTCGTGCCGATATACAACGAACTGTACGAATAAAACGTTTAGAATCACCCAAATAGTTCACACAATTGTACCATATTTCCATAAATCCTTGCATTTCAGTCCAAACAATTAAATTTTATGGTAATCACACACATGGTGATCGTAGAGTAACATAAAACGAATATGGAACAGAAAAACATTTTTATTATCCACATATCTATAAATATCTCTCACGTAATGGAAACATATGTGTAGAGTCAGCAGTATTCTATTTTTAACCGACTTAAAAAAAAAAGAAAAGGTTCTCATTCGATTCGTATGTTTTTTATTATGTTCTCAAAACTTCCAACTAGGTGAACCGATTTTGATTAATAATCTTATTTTAATTGAAAGCTGGTGCTTCTCGTGTGGTCCCGTTTAATTTCAATAAAATCGGACAAGCGGTTTCGGAGTCACACTCAAATAACTGAAAAGTGTTACGTATACCTTGACGACATTATAATTGCGGGTGAAGAAATCGGTGAACATACACAATGACAATTGATCACGTGAGTAGCAAGGGTCCCTGAAACAATATACGGGGTGATACAAAATATTCCCAAAAAAACATATATACGGTTGAATTGAGTAACCTCCTTTTTTTGAAGCCGGTTAAAAATGCAACCGACTTCAAGACTTAAAAGTGTGAAATAACAATAAAAATTCAAATTTACCTCATAATTTCTGCGACGGCAGGCACTATGAAGATCATGGTCAACTCAAACCCTCTCCAGAAGGTCCACTTGACCATGTGGCTGGAGATGAACCAGAGCGGAGATGATGGGTCATTGAGGGCGCTTACTTTAATGCCGAACACGCTGGACCCCACTGTATCTGACGTGTACATCGAGAACAGCTCCTATATACAGATAATAAGCAGGGTGATCCAAAGGAAATCCATCTAATTCATAATCACAGTCAAAACCAAATAAAAACTATAAGTTGCCAAGGGCGCACTTATGGTGTTCAATAAAACAAGTAACATTGAAAGACTTTAACACCGGCCGCCTGCTACCGATGGAATACCGTTCACTTGTTTGCCATTATTCACTGAGCGCCTGCACTTGGTCAGAGACATATGTGCAAAGATGTGGCAGGAGTACTTTGATGTAAGGTCCCTGTCTAAATGCATTTGGTACTATACTATACAAACTAATCTGAATCGATCGCCGTGGTTTGTTGGTTCGGACTTGTCTCGGACTGATATTGTGACCGCCCTGAGACTTCGCTCCGGCCACATTCCACTCAACAGTTACGCTTTTCTGATGGGTAAGTCGAGTACACCAAACTGTGACGAGTGTGGCATGTTGGAGGCTGTGTACCATGTTGTAGTGGAGTGTGTGCGGAACGTAGCGGAAAGGATGACATTTAGGATAAAAACTAATATTAATTTGTATGAAACCGGTAAATGTAATAGCATTCTGGCGCATCCTCTGTCGGAGGAAGCCAGAATGTTATATAAACTAGTAAAATTAGCACTAAGTCGTAGGTTATAATTACATTAAGACTTTGCCTGTGATGATCATGTCTGATCAAATCCTCTATAATCTAATAAAGAAATAAAAAAAAAACACCGGCCGCTTTCAAAAATATAAAAACCACGTTGAGAGAAAAGCGGCATGTAACTCGAGGTTATTTATAACAATGATATTATATGTTTATATGAGGTAGATGTCGCACAAGCGCGCGGAAACTGAGGCGGCAAAATTAAGTCAATTGTAGTAATTTTGATTACGACGCGTATTTCAAGCGAAAGTGTAAACATATAGCTATCTTTTTCTATATTATTTGTACCGTATTATCTGTCGCAGTAAGCATGTTTATGTCGTAAAGGAACAAAATCTGAGCACCGCGCAGTATGAATATACGTCATCTTTAGTAAAACATCATTGGTTAATAATTATAATTCGTAAAAATCACTTATACATAAATATGGTAAATATACTGAGATGAGCTGATTGGACAAAGATGTTTGAAATGATTTTGTCTAAATTTAAATCATGCCTTTTTAATTATAACCTGATTCTATAGCCCATATGTTTTTTCCTTCAACGACACTTTATTGCACACACAAAGAAAAACAATACAAAAATCTAACAATACAGTACAAAGGGCGGACTTATCGCTGAAAGCGATCTCTTCCAGTCAACATGTCTTCCAGTTATTGTAAAAATAAAAATTGCTCGTGTGAAGGGTGTGAAAGGAATGTACATGTAAGCCAAATATTGAAGACTGAATCTGTCTTTGAATTAATAGAGTAGATAGAATAGAGCCAAAACAAAGAGCACTTTTAATATGTTAACCTTTTTTAACCGAATTCAATGCGGTGGAGTTGTGTCTTAATGTATAATTATTTATGTTAAGTTTTATACTTCTGAACTCACTGAGAAGTTATCTATGTATTGGAATTATCTATACTAGAAAAAAAAATGGTCGTTTTAGGAAAAATGGGCACATTTTTCAGCGAATTTAATAAAGTGTATAAGCGTTGTTGTTGTGCTCAATGAGGCTAAGTTATGTCATTGTCGATGTGAAAATCTTGCCCCCTCCCTAGCTCTCCACATCAGTGTGTTATTCTGAGCCTGTAAATGTCACAACTTTGTTAAATACTGCTTGTGCGTCCTACATTCCCACGACTTTTTCAAATAAAGGTTTTGTATACTATCTGTACGAATGAGACTTCAGGAGCCCGAACTTCTTAGACATGTTTTACGTCACGAACCGTAAGAGCTGCTGCAGATCCTAATGATGGGTAAAGTTGGGGGCAAAAGAGGTGAGAGAAAATTATACTGGCTCCGCAACGTTAGCCAATGGTCCGCGATGAAATAAATTATACCAAAGAAGATCCTAGTAATCAGTGACACTGACTTAAGAACCTTGTCCCTGGGTTCAAATCCCAGCTAAGGCAAACTTGGCACCTTAACGGCTTAATAGATATGAATTAAATTCGGAATGTATATGCGTTATAACCTCAATTAACACATAGGCTACTTTTATACCGAAATATATGGTGGTTCTTCTGGGATATAACAAATACCTAATAATATTACAAATATGAAAGTAACTTTGTTTGTCTGTTACGTTTTCAAGCCTAAATAGCTGAAGGCACAGAAAAAGTGTGTTAGAGCGGTACTCTTTATGAAGTGGGTTGAGTCTTGTAAACTAATTTTAAAATCCCGTCTTTTAACCATTACAGGAATATACTTATGAAATGATACGATTTGTAAAGTCTAATTTTTGATGGTTTCCAAATCACACCAGTTTAAGTAAACGATTTGTTACAAGGGAACATCTCAAAATGCTGACACCCTAGCTAGAACTCTTTTTATAAACCTGCATTTACATGGCACCTCTTATTTATAATAGCATTCCAAAACATTTATTGGAATTTATGATCATATATTTTATCCCAGAATTAGAAATGGCTAATTAGCAAGAGTTGTTATTCTGTCAAGGGTTTCCTGGAGAAAACATCCTGCAGATATTATTTACCATGACAAATTAAAATAAAACTCTAATAATTAATTACAATATTGCAGCTACTACAATAACATTTGAGCAATCTACTAGCTATCGCTAGTCTATAGACAAATCATTAGTAATTGTAATATATGATTCTCTGTCGAGAATTCGAGTAGGTGCCCTGCAACCATGCTGGGAGTTCAATAACAACGATACCTTCACTGGAAACTCAGTGGGGATCGAGTCTGCGTTGGACAGTTTGACAGCCGACGCTCCCATCGCTGAGCTATCATCGCTTCTAATACGAAGGTACAGCCGTACCGAATACGTTTGTATTTATAAGCTTTCTATCCTCATTTTTTAAGTTCATGTATAAACCACATAGAAACACAAATAATTTATAGTGTTAATCTACTGTTCAAATAGACATACGAACATCATACCTATTTAAATCAATCTCTGTCAGAATCCTATTAGATGAATTAGGATTTAAGAATTTGCCATTCGCTGAATAGACATTTTTAAAACTTTTCGGCTGATCTTATTGAAAATCCTACATGTCTAAACTTAAAAACCAAAAGGGTGTATAACATTATGAATGTATAAAACACGGGAGTTACTCACGCAATAAGTCAGAGGGTTCCGACTATAGTTTCAACCACATTCGGTGGACTTTTTCAAGGAGAATACGGGGCGCTCGCGGACGCGGCCGCGATTCGCCTAGTACTGTAAGACCACCGAATGTGGTTGAAACTATAGTCGGAACCCTCTGACTTATTACGTGAGTAACTCCCGTGTTTTATACATTCATAATGTGTCAAAACCACGTCAGTTTTAATAACGGGTGTATAACAGTTTATGAAGTGAACAAAATTTTATG
Organism: Apeira syringaria; assembly: GCA_934044485.1. Taxonomy (NCBI): domain Eukaryota; kingdom Metazoa; phylum Arthropoda; class Insecta; order Lepidoptera; family Geometridae; genus Apeira; species Apeira syringaria. The sequence goes on from OW203662.1 coordinate 3,876,214, forward strand.
TTTTTTGCTATTAGTTAAAGAATATTTACAAGCGACCATATTTTTCTTTTATTTCATTAGCATTTCATCCTATCAAATAAAAATTAATAAGGTATAAGATCCGTAAAAGATCCGCGAGAAAAGTAATGGATACGGATATCCGGAATATCACTAGTTGAAATAATTTAAAAAAAAAAATACCACTACCTAGGTTAGCATATTTTCGCAAATTCAATAAGTAATATTTCTGTATTTTGACCGATTTAATCAATGTAATCTGTGCCGTGGTGGTACCGGCCTAGAATAGTACTCCCCCATCTCTTCCCGCGGGTGCCGTAAGAGTCGGCTAAGGGACCACGTACCAGAAGGTAGGCAGCAGCGCCTTCTGAGGATTGGAAATCATCCTGCGCTCGCCAACCCGCCTGCCAAGCGTGGCGATAATTGGAAAATCCCCCCTATATGGGGGAGGCATATGTCCAGCAGTGGACGCACATGGCTGAGAGAAAATCAATGTAAAATGTTTACCTTAAGGTTGACTGGCTCATTTTTCTCAATGTGGTCTCTCTTGATCTTCTGAACTAGTTCCACGGCGTTTCCATTCATCAGCTCCGTCACATACTTCAGCCGCGATGACGTGAACATTGGAGTCAGTTCCTGTCTTACCTGCGACCACTCAGGGTTCTGGAAGGTAACAATACATAATATCAAATTAATTTCAGATTTTATTTTAATGTGACCGAAGCCCCTATTAAAATAAAATACTAATAACTAATTACAATACTACAGCTACTACAAAAACATTTGAGCAACCCTGTATGTATTGTCAGCCTGTAAATAACGCAAATGTTCTAACCCGCTGCCGGCTGGCAGCGTGCCCAGAATGCTAGCAGCAAACATTGCCACGTTGAATTGCAATACTGATTCGTTGAGCCAAATATGTGCCAGCATGTAAGGTAATTTAATGTAATTGCAATCTGGCTCATGTGCGGTCTATCAATTAACTAGCTATTTAAGAATTATTCATAAGCTGTGAAACTGTATGTAAATAAATAAATCCGGCTACCCCTATTTTTTAAGAATGTCGGTTTAGTGAGACTTCACTGTATCTACTTATGTATAACAAAGTATGTATGTAATTAAATATCTATAAATCCATTTAAAAATCGACTAATTAGCTATCGTACCTTTGATAAGAATATAATTGATATTAACTCCAGATTGGATATTATGTATGTAGATATCGCAAGCGTTGTATTCAATCATATGTAATATGATATACTTAAATTAATGACTCCATCTATTTGTATAGCATTAACATGTAATAACATAACATTCTAGTTAAAAGAGGTACAAAATTAATCTAATTATCACACTATAGAACTCGATCACTTGTTGATACAATATATAAACGTATCTTACTGAATCGATCGTCTACCGCAAACAAAAGTAACTTCGAATCGATGATAGCCTCGTTGTTAGTGTCAGCTATTAATCTGCCGGTCACAGGTTCGATCCCTGCTAGCTTTTGGTGTAGGTAACATTTCTATGAAATCCATAGCATAGTAGAATATACACAACCACCTGGCTAGTTAGCACACAAAAAATTAAAAAGACTATCACCAAACACCCAATGTGCTGAGACAGCTGTCCTTGAGAGCCAGTCAACAATGTAGGCCCCTCATTCCACCTTCGACCACGACCATCAAGCGAAATCGTGGTCAAGTCCTATTAATTATGAATGTATAAAACACGGGAATTACTCACGTAATAAGTCAGAAGGTTCAAACTATACTTTCACCGCGACCGCGAGCGCCCCGTATTCTCCTTGAAAAAGATCACCGAATGTGGTTGAAACTATAGTCGGAACCCTCTGACTTAATACGTGAGTAATTCCCGTGTTTTATACATTCATAATGTGTCAAAACCACTTCAGTTTTAATAACAAAGGTTTTGTAAATTATTTTAAAAAACATATTACTCGTATTATGTAATTGTTTCGACCGATAATGGTTCGTGTGGAAATATTATCCTTTACACTATTTGACATTACTACACACAGAAGTGTCCTAAAAAATAACTTAGTAAAAATAATAGTATGACAATATTTTTGATTGGAAATTCTCGTGAGTTTGACACATTATTATATATATGTGGTATCCGGCTTTACTCACGTTTATATTCGAAGTTTCGACCTAGGTTTCGAGCATGTCCGATGCTCATCCTCAGGTGAGTTTACGCTGGCAGATCGCGGCGACCACTGCAATATTTTTTACTACCATTATGAAGACATTAATATGAAGTAAACCTTACCTTTAATGTAAATAGATTAAGCGAACCCAACGGATCCGATCCATACGACGCGTAGCACATTCTGTTTTGAAAATTATCAAAATCTTTCGTCAAAACCCTTCTCGCTAGTTCGGGAGTTTGCACGACCAACGTTGGCTTCCAGCCCATAAATACACCCACGTAGTCATTTGAAGGAAACTTGTTTCTCAATTCTTTCATATAATCCCAGACACTTTTTCTCATCAAAAACGATAAGCTTCCCGCTAGGATGTTTGGCGTCTCGTAAGGTATGTTTCGGTTCTTCCAGAAGTTGAAGTTGTGACGTAAATAAACATAGAGAAGAGTTACACACACAACTATAAGAGCTAGACATGTTTGCCCAATAATACTGTAATCCATCTTTGTGTACGTACGTTTAGTCAGATCGCTACCAAGCACAAGAATGAATTATGTTTTGATAAGTATCGCGACTATGTACCTACGGGTGCGTCTTTTTATCGCGCTATATAGATTGGCAATAAAGTGCATAGACCCTCGTCAGACGCTAAGAACATAGAAAGCAGTGTAACTTAAAATTTTACCGATTGCAATAACAAATTCATCATCAATTTTTATTAAGATTCTACACAGTATTAAAAGTCAATTGATTTTATTTATTTGTCTTATTTTCATGATCTCTATACTATTGTATGTGCCGTGGTGGTACCGGCCTAGAATAGTACCTACTCCCTCATATCTTCTCGTGGGTGCCGTAAGAGTCGGCTAAGGGATCACGTACCAGAAAGTGGGCAGCAGCGCCTTCTGAGGATCGGAAATTATACTGCGCTCGCCAACCCACCTGCCAAGCGTGGCGAGTATTGGTGAATCCCCCCCTGTAGGGGGGAGGTATATGTCCGACAGTGGACGTCCCATGGCTGAGATGATGATACTATTGTATCGTTCCAAACCTTCCCTGTCCAGGCGGTACCACAAGGCGAGGTTCGTACCACAGTACGGCTGATACCTTCAGTACTCGCCTCCCGCCCGGAGAAGCTGTGCCGATAGAGACAAACACCATTAGTAGCATGACCTAGTCCGTAATTTAAAAAAAAAAATACCCAGAAATGGAACCGACTTCAGCACTCAAAACAAAAAATTAACAAAATATTGTGCTCATGGTACCGACTTCGACAAGTTATTTCACACTTTTGAGGAGTTTTGAAGTCGGTTCCATTTTTTTAAACATTTTTTTTCATACTTCTCATCGTAGCATCGAGCATCGTACTCAGTATTGTCCCGTTAAATTGCAATGCCGATTCTTTGATTAAAATATACCATCATACAAATGGCTCAACAAAGTATTTCTATATCATTCGATATAGAACGATATGTAGATATGATATGTGTCACACAACAACATTGGTACTTGCGTTTAGGCATAGAGTTGGCCCCATTTCAACCGACGCGACGTTAGTTTCCTGATTCATGTCATCAACACAGGAAATACGGAAATGAATTCGCCGGCTCACTGCCGACCGGCTGTCCACACGTATAGTGCTACATATCTGCATCTACCGTGCTGATTCTTGAGTCACACTATTACAAGGTTTGTTGTGTATAGATTAATCGGTGAACTGTTTTTAGATTCGTAATCGATCGGTCCAGCAGCGCTTCAATCATATATACTATAGATGTCTCTATAAAAATCAAACCTCAAAAGTGTCCCCTCGCCAGTGTTTATTTATACATTTCCAGTTAATATAAAAACAGTACACAAGCAGATATTGTTTCATTTTAATCATGAACCTTAATACTTCAGCAATAGCATTGTAAAACATTTGTGACAGTTTTTTAAGGTTTACTTTTTGGATTCTCACTTCGGCATCTCAACACGTTACACGATTGGCGCGGTCACATGCGATTGAGAGGAAAACAAGGCATATGCCTTGTTATGACGGTGCGGTTTTCGAGCAAGCGATCGAGTATCTACCCTACTTTATATTGCTGGTCCAGCGTGATAACATCTTCAACTACATTGTCACTGAGCATCAAGCGATATAGTGATAAAACACCCATTTCGTTAGGACAGACTTATATGGATAAACTTGTAAGGCTTAACGTTATCCATGTACTAACTTCTATCCAAATCTTTACAGCCATTTCCGAGGTATAGAAGAGGAGAAACTCGTATAAATACAAAAAGACTTTGTATTTGATTTAATAAGATCGTACTTACAAAAAATGCGTATCTTGGCAACGTTAAACGTTGCTTAAAACAGATCTTTACAAAGCGCAATTTGAGTGAAATTCGGCCTATAGAAGGTTATTAAAGGCAAAATAGGGCGGACTGCGAAATGTTACGTAAATCTTTTACTTGAAAATTCAGTGCTAATACAAGACAATCAAATATTTAAGCTGTGTTTGCGCGAACACTGGCCTTCGCTTTGTTTTTACGATTCAAAGAAAATGTGGAGTTTTGAAATTAAACGCCTACTTTTTTTTTTTTTGGATTATTTAACGGATCGTAAAACACTATTATGTAAGACTAGCTGCGTTCCACGGTTTCGTCACGGAAGAGTACGGCTTTTCCGTTCCGTTTAGCGTGATTGAGTAACAAAAATCTATCCATACAAACTTTCGCATTTATAATAGTCCCATTTTGCATATACTTTATTCTAGTGTTTTACCACTATCTCACTTGATGGTCAGTGACGATGTAATCACGCTAAACCTACACCTACATTCTCTTGTTTACAGTAACAATTATCTTATGAAAACAATTTATCTCAAAACTACATATGAATTATCTGCATACCTACGCCAGTGTGTGCCTGGATTTTTATCATGTTGACCGCTGCAGGTCATTTTGTTATGTATCTACACTAATAATATTGCCCAATTTCGGTTTTTTCTTTTTTAAGTATAATCTACAAATCATGTACTAGACTTACAAGATTTTTTTCTATTTTGTTATTAAAACTGACGTGGTTTTGACACATAACACGGGAATTCACGGGAACGCCTATTACTAGGCGTACAGTGACCGCGTCCGCCGCCCGTATTCTCCTTGAAAAAGTCCACCGAATGTGGTTGAAACTATAGTCGGAACCCTCTGACTTATTACGTGAGTAATTCCCGTGTTATATACATTCATAATTTATTTTCTAGTTTTTTAAGTATTTCACTTTAAAGTTACAATGATTACAACCAGTCTATTTTTGCGCTGATACTGTGGTTATGGAAAGTTAATATTTTTCAAAAACCATTTTTTCTTCAGAATGAATCGAATAAACCTAAAATACATCATACTCAAGCGATTGACTACAATAACATTTGTTTTGTTACAATTTAGACATGGAAAAGAAGTTTGCTCTGGAACGTAAACTCTATCTAAAATTTTACCTTCGAATCTCAGGAGCAGCAACTCTCTCTGTCGGTTGCACAGGGGGTTGGGAAGACGCTGAAAAAACAATACGTTTGCTTGATAACTACTTACATCGCGAAATCAGGGAAAGGTACCTACCGCTTGTAAGTATAACTGTTACTAAGTTTAGGTTCTAAAGTTAGTAACCGATTAGGTACTAAACGAGATCGCTCCTTCCTTCTTTAGATAGTCATATCTTTCATTAGCTGTCTGTTTTACGATAAGTAAGTATTATGCTGATTAAGTACGTAAGTAATGTGTAGGTATTTAGATAACTATGCAGATAGCGTTGGATAGATAATAACATGTCAAAAGTTCAGCATAACATGTATTACATTATCTTCGATAGCATGTGAAGTAAATAATTACATTTTGTGATTAATGAAGCAATTAATTCGAAACAACATTCTATGCGGCTTAACATACAGCTAAAACTGATCGTGACCGAAAAAGAAAATATTTTAGAGAAATGTATGTGACATTTCTCTAAAATCTGTCTTCTACCATGCCATTTTAAGGATTTGGAAATTTAAAAGACCTATATTAAAATAAAATACTAGACTCATAACTAATTGCAATCCTACAGCTACTACAATAACATTTGAGCAATCTACTAGCTGTTGCCAGCCTATAGGTCTATGGGTACGCTAGCACTTCGCGTATCCAGATTGCTAGCAGCATTTCCTCGTTGAATTGCAAAACTGATTTGTTTAGCCAAATATGTGCCAACATTTAAGGATGAGTCGCACAGACCAAGCGCTCTGAGAGGTTTCAGAAAATTCGGTTTGATTCCGGCTCCCACGGGCTCAATGCCTCGACCCCAAACGGTTTAAATATGTAACCACTACCTAGGTTAGCATATTTCCGGTTCTTCCGAATAATCGATTATGTAAAAAGATGTGATAAAGGAGAATTTATGAAATAAATTTGTGAATGATGGAGTTCTGAGGTGACAAACATAATAAACAACCGGCCAAGTGAGAGTCGGACTCGCGCACGAAGGTTTTTTTAGAATAATCTATAAATCGGTAAAAAATTATGTCTGTTGTTTGGGAGCCCCCCCTTAAATATGTGTTTTAAATATTTATTTTTAAAGTGAATATCTAAATATTTTGGGACTATTTCAAGCGTCTATTATAGCTACTATAGCTTATAGCTGTTGCCGTTACCGATATCAAGTAAAAACGAGCAAAAAAATCACGTTTGTTGTATAGGAGCCCCTTAAATATTTGTTTTATTCTATTGTTTAGTATTTGTTGTAATAGCGGCAACAGAAATACATCGTCTGTGATCCACTGTCTATTTATCACGGTTCCTGAGACAGCCTGGTGACAGACGGACTGCGGAGTCTTAGTAATATGGTCCCGTTTTACCCTTAGGGTACAGAATCTTAAAAAACATACTATCCAATTGAGAACCTAATACATTTTTGAAAGTGTTTTGAGAAATAACCTTTCATGACTAAGCATTATTCCCGAAGAACTTTAATATAATAACGTAATGATAAATATAATTAACAGATTCAATCAGTAATAGTGCACTTATAGGATATTGTAAAATATACATGATTAAATAACATCGTAAATTTTTCAGTATAGGCAACACCAATAGTTGTTTATTACACAGTTAGTTCAGTAAATTTCAGCGTTTTGGCATATACATAGAAAAATTCTACCTTTATTTTTAAAGGTAAGGTTTATATATTATAATGCAATTATTTTATATAACTTAGATTCGCTCTGTTCAGAGTGTCCACTTTGATTTGAAATTAAGTGTCAAGCTATCAGTCCCTCTCATAGCAAGGTTTTTATATTTGTATCCACCGTATTGTATATTTAGCTTAAGGAACCTTTTGTGAGGTGAAAAATAAATAATTATTTGATTTGATTGATCTAATCTACAAACAAAAACTACAGAACGGATTTGAATGAAATTCGCAACACAGATAGCTTATACACAGATGCATATTTCCATCACCACGATCATCACTAGCGTATGTATGTATGTATGTGTGTATGTGGAGTTCTCTGTATGTAGATACGTCCCGGAATAACAGATAGACTTCTTTGCATCATCATCATCATCCGCATCACCATCATCATCATCATCATCGTCAATCATCACCTCGCGGGTAAAACCGCGGGGAGTAGCGTGCACATCCTTGAACGGTTTACTAGTAGTCAGAGTTTAGCTGCAGAAGTATTTCAATTTGCCGCTTAAAGTTAATGCCTACCGTATTTCCCAGTTAATCAACGTCTTCTTTTTTGCCCACATTTTGTAGGTGGATTTGCATACTGATGAGATTGGCCGTTTTTTTCTAAGCTCCTGTCTACTGCTGATGTTTTTACGGCCTGAATAAAATTAATGAATTTTTAAAGATTTTGTAAGAGATATTCTTGTTTCCAAACTAAGTATTAAGCGGAAAAACGAAAGAATAATGAGCTCGTCTGTGTTCTTATGAATAGAAATTTATATTTTAGTGTAACTTCAGTACGCGTAGCCTATTTTTGTGAATCTCACATGAGGGTCTGACAACATACAAAACAGTATATTATACAATTCCATGTTGCTTTGCGCATGTGGTGATAGAGCAGCTTATTATAGAGCAGAGTGAGCGAGACGGGAATATGTGAAAAACTTATGCGAGTTGGCGAGACATACTGGACAATAATTAAGTATATTAGTCACAAAACTATTAAATCTTTATTCAGGTACAACTACTTAACGCCCACTAGTAAAGTCTAAAGAAACAAAGTTAATGAATTTAGCACAAACATATAAGTACAATTCATGTATTCTTATACGAAAAATCCTAACGAATCCCTCGTTAGGATTTTTCGTATAAGAATTTTCATAGAAATTCATACGCAAATAACATTCACTAAAAAATTAAACGTATAAAATTAAAACCAGACAAGCCAATAATATTTGTTTAATGAGAGCTAGAACACAATATGGGATAAAAAATATAATGAATGAAGGGGCACTAATGTACAACAGATTACCTAAAGATATTAAAGAAACACAATCATTAAATATGTTCAAAAAATTGTTAAAGCAACATGTTTTGAAAGGTTTTTCATAATTAAGATATTGTTGTATGTAAAATATCTATAAAACTTCATAAAGCCATTAAAATCGCTGCCGCCTGTAACCGTGAACACAGCCTTAGTACATTCGACCATTGTTGTTCTTCCAAGAATTCATGTGACTGGACTTTGAGCGCTGTGCGGCGCGGCAATGCAAACATTTTATTTAGCGGATAATGTTTTATTACAGATACAGATACAGATACAGATATTTATTGGTAAAATAATAATTTACAAGTCACTAAAATAACATTCTATATAATAATAATAATAATTGGATATAATGCTATATGCCTTATGCTAACGTTTTCAAACGTTTAGATTTATTTAATTATTTTTTAGTTCCATTTGTCTTTAAGGAACTCTGTCGTTGAGTAGTACGCTTTACTAACAAGTAATTTTTTTAATTTAAACTTAAAAATATTTAAGGAAGCTGCATTTCTGATTCCATCTGGCAAATGGTTATATAACGCAGGTCCTCTCACATGTACTAATCTGTTGGATTTTTCAAGATTGTGGACAGGGGTTTTTAACCGATGTTTGTGCCTTGTCTCATTATTGTTGTTCGAAAGTGTAATTCTTAATTATTTAGTATAAATGCGTTTGTTAACTATGCGCTACGGCACAATAAGTGTTTATTTTTAAGTTGTTATATATCTCAGTAAGTGAATGTAATTCTTTTGAGATAATAAATATTCTGAAACTTAGTAATGACTCAAAAATAGTTGGTGTGACATGCGGACAACTTACGAGACACTCACTGACGTACTCACTACTGGGCGTTATACATTTTTTTATTTGATTGTATTGACCAACAAAAGTAATGTTTTTGTGAATTAAAACGTATTTGTAATATAGTTGCCTAATAGATTTCTAAATGAGTTTGATTTTGTGGAAGCAACACATTTCTGAGTTTTGATATCTGAAGGAAAATGATTATTACATTTATTTACAAATAATATTCGTAGCTCCTCTAAGCTTAAATAAGACAACTTTAAGGCCTCTGCAAGAGGCATCCTCGGGAGATATTGACTCAGCAAAAGTCGGGACGAAAGTCCCGTCTGCGCGTAATGGGTCTGTACTTCCTGGATAAAGTTTATGCAGGAAGTACAGAAACATTACGTGCTGTGTGCGGGAAGGAGGGTTCCTGCATAACCCGCATAACCTTTATGCAGGAACCCTCCTTCCCGCGCACAGCACGCGGTGCACACAGTACTGTATACCTGTAATAATGTTATCTCGCGAAATTAACGCTAAATATTTAATATCATTTTGATATGGACCTCCTCAAAGAACGCATGAATCTGAACATGAAATCAGTATATTTGACACCCCGGTATAATATTTTTAATGAATACATGTTATTCTTCTTTTAATCCTTTTAATTATATATATTCCAAAAAAATTACAAGTAATATGTATATAGCTTACAAACCTAAAAGTGAGAGTTTGTTACCTATATAATCATACCTATACATAAAGTATGGTACGATCAAAACGTGCCTTATCGTAGTTTGAAGAAGTTGAGAACTCATTAAATTAAATTAATGCTAGCTTTGAAAGTGATCCCTATGGCCGAAACTACGCTCGACATCAAATCCGAGATCATGTTACGGCTCCAAAGTTTGAGCTTAGTAGTGTGTTCAAAGTCCTAAACTAACATGACGACTGGCCTCTAAATTGATCTCACAGAAGTACCTGATGTCAGGGAGTCAGGAGTCTTTGCTTCATACCTACATTTATGAGAACATACTTATAGGTATGAAGATGTGATAGCCTAGTGGAGTGTGCGTCGGCTGTCAGCCTAACGGACCGTGATTCGATACCCGGCTTGAGCTGTCGGACGGTAACATCGTTATCAAATCCACAGCTTGGTGGTAGAGTACTTTTCAAAGCTAGTATAGACTAGGTATAGAATGATTCCACCTTCGACAGCGCGTCGTAAGTAACTAACAATTTATGCATTTCGAAATTTTTCTTTTACTTGTGGACCCTGTAGGTTTTGATTACCTTGTGAGTGTCAAACATTTGCACTATATACAGCTCTATCTTTTGATTGCGTTGGCTTAGAAGTTTGATTTTTTTCTTCTCACAGCTCCAAAGGGACAGTAGACCTGACAGTTTGATATGAATTTCTGTTTGATACCTCTACGCGTTCCTGAGAAAAAGGGTCTTGACAGACAGACAGACAGATGGAAAACAAAGTGATCCTATAAGGGTTCCGTTTTTTCCTTTTGAGGTACGGAACCCTCAAAAATGAGGACTCTGACAAATAAATGATTTTAAAAGTGAATAGAGACGAAATAACTTTGAGAACCTCTGCTATAAAACTTGACGCAGAATTGTGAATTTATTTCTAAATTGCGGACAATATTGTGATGATAGTTACTTTTTGAACTATCATGGTGCCGACTCCAACAAGTTATTTCACAGTTTTGAGTGTGGAAGTCGGTTCCATATTTGGTAATTTTTTTTTGTAATTGTTCTGTCCATGTTGTATATAATCAGCATGAAGCATTTTAGTTTCAAAAACCATACGGGTCGAATTGAGAACCTCCTCCTTTTTGTAAATTCGGTAAAAAAGTGAGTAGCGACGAAATAACTTTTATAACCTCTGCTATAAAAGTTGACGCAGAATCGAGAATTTATTTCTTTATTAAATATAATAATTTAATATTATTAAATACTGTGGGTAATAATGTACGGAAGTCGGTAAAATATATATTATTATGAACAATATGTGCGGCGTGAGAGACGCTTAGCTATGTCGATTGGGTGAACAGCTGGTGCCTTTAATATCAGAGTATGATAAACCTTGCGGAGAATGTTACTATTAATATTACGTGGCATATTTCACTTATGATATATTTTTCTCCTGTTTTTTTTTTTCAATTGGGCCTATGCTTTTATTAAAATAAAACACTAATAGCTAATTACAATACTACAGCTACTACAATAAAATTTGAGCTATCATCTAGCTGTTGTCAGCCTATAGATAACTTAAATGCTCTAACCTGCTACCAGTTGGCAGCGTGCCCAGGTTGCCAGCAGCAATGCCACGTTGATTCTTTGAGCCAAATATGTACCAGCATTTTGGTCACGCGTCGTATCGTTCAAACGCCCTGATAAGTTTTGGAAAACCCAGAAGCTTTCGGTCCCCACGGTCCCCATGTCAACCTGGTTTAAATATGCAACCAAAATATGCTAACCTAAGTAAGGTTAGCATATTTTTGCCGCTTCAATTGCTCAGCCGAATTAGCCGCGGCGTCAGTTTTAACATGTGTCTCTGGAAGATGTGCCGGCGCCAAAGTGCCAATTGTTTCTGGTCTTTACATGTATATTGCATCTGGACTGTATAATCAGCTGTAAAACCCTCAAAGTTATTTTTACACTCTTTTTTTTACACTCGTATCCCCGCACTAGGATTCCCTGTATCGCGGGAGGCGTGGACACACAGATTCACAGCACACAAACATCCAAGACCCGGGACAAACACCTACACTCATCGCACAAATATTTGCCCCTGCCGGGATTCGAACCCAGGGTCCCGGAGACGCAGAAGTCATGTCACTGACACTACTGCGCCACGGCGACCGTGGTTATTTATTAGTAGCATTTGCTTAAAATACTTTTATAAAGATCTAACAGAGCTGCTCTTGTTGTATAAAATAGATCAACGTTCAGATAGATTAAATACTTTTCTATCCGAATATTCTAAATGCCAGAGTAACTTTGTTTGTAACGCTTCGACGCGTAAATCAGTTGGCCGGATCGGATGGCTCCCTAAAGACAAGTATAGGGTAATACTTTGCAAAAATAAAACATATAAAGGGAGAATTATTGAGGGTAGAAGCGGTAAATTTTGTATAAAACTTTATGCTTCTTAAAAATCTATTAACGCAATCTAAGCTCCAAGCACAAATTAGTTGGTTTTAATGCATATAATATAAACGAGGCAAATATTGTTTTACATTGGAACCTGCAGGATTAATTTGATGAAATATCACGTATGTGTGTAATAATCATCGAAAAAAAAGCTTTATGAATGTATAAAGCACGGGAATTACTCACGTAATAAGTCAGAGACAGCTTCCGCGAGCGCCCCGTATTCTCCTTGAAAAAGACCACCGAACGTCGTTGAAACTATAGTCGGACCACTCTGCCTTATTACGTGAGTGATTCCCGTGTAACCACGTCAGTTTTAATAACAAATAAAACTATTTTCTATTCATAGTAACCCACTGCACCTACACCAAGCCATTTAGGCATTTTTACTGTTTGATAGATCTGTATCAGGATTGCTTTTTGTATAGAAGCCGAATTACCATGTTAGTAAATATTTTGCATGCCGTGGTGGTACCGGCCTAGAATAGTACTCCCCCATCTCTTCCCGCGGGTGCCGTAAGAGTCGGCTAAGGGATCACGTACCAGAAGGTGGGCAGCAGCGCCTTCTGAGGATGAGAAACCATACTGCGCTCGCCAACCCGCCTGCCAAGCGTGGCGAGTATTGGCAAATCCCCCCTATATGGGGGAGGCATATGTCCAGCAGTGGACTTCCTATGGCTGAGAAGAAGAAGAAGAAGAAATATTTTAGAGTACCGCTCGAAAGCATACAGGTACTTTCGAATGAATAAATATATTGTTTAAAACCAGTCTTAATGAACGGGGTTCTAAGGTAAAAAATATAAAAAATACAACTGTATTGAGAGCTTCTCCTTTTTTGAAAGTCTGTTGAAAATATTTATTCAATCGAAAAGCTTTCCTTCAGATTTTGCCCATTCGACGGAGATTCATCGAAATTGGCTTAATTTTTAAGAAAGTACTGTAATTGTCTCATCTCTCAATAGTTGAAATCGGTTTTTATGGCTTCTTTAAATACGTTTTTTTATTGTTGTATATTTTCTGCTTTACCACGCTGAAACATTGTAATCAGATACGTGTAAAAGTTTGAAGGGTCGCCCTGTGTTGGAGTCTGTGGGAAATAATGAATGTAAAATAATTCATGTTCTGTAGAGGAGAGTCCTCACTTCACTTTTTGGTATTCCGAAGAGGCAGGCGGCTGCCTGATTCGGTAAAATAATAAGTTTTCCTTTAGTATCGTCTCGATCATACCAAATGTGGTTTGGTTCATTTCCTGTCCCTATGAAAAATATTGCCATATCAATAAAAGTAGGTATAATTATTGAAACTAACGTAATTAAGCGAGTAACGCGAAGGCGACAGTTTCGTGGAATTTAGACTACTAATATAGACCCTTAACTTCAAGGAGCTAGAGCAGCGGTACCGACAGCCCCCACCCGCGTCCTCTCCGTTAAAACATATTAATATTTAAAATAAAAGTACCAGCTTTTAGATGATTTTCAGCTTAGAGATACCTGAATTGTGAACAACCCCTAATTCACTGAAGAAATAGAGCCACTCAGTATGCGCAGAGAACCGGGCTGAGACCATCAGTGCTCGCCCCCCCTCCGGTGAAGCTGTAAATTCCGGTAGAGGCAAACAGCATTAGTCCGTTAGATAAAAAACAAAAAATGCGCAGAGTTGTTGGATCTCTGTGTATTTTCTACAGTAATCATAAATCATCAACCTTACCCCAGCATCACGGTTTTAAATACCGTAGTACTAGCCGCCATCGCTCGAAAGCTTAAGCTTTCGAGCGATGGCGGCTAGTACTACAAATCAAGTCAAAAACAAATCTAGTAATATTTATTTTCTCCTTACAAAAGGTTTCTTATACTAAATTTTACATTTCAAAAGCTTAGCTACATATAATTGTTAAATACTGTGCGATTCTACCGGTCGTTTTTCCATCAGCAGGTAAGTCGCGGCCACAAGCTTTACAATGTGGCTAGCTCTAATATTATTAAAACGTTCATAATTAGCTTACACTGTTTCTAGAGGTGTAACGTGACACTTATGCATCAAGATTAGTGTAAATCCTGATGAAGGCTTCCGGTAGAAGACGAAACAATTGTTGATCGTGATTTTATCGGCTAAGCGTACGACTAAGTGTCACGTTACACCCGTAGAAACTGTATAAAGTTTGCTGGCTCTGCTAGCACCTTTCGTAATCGTCTTTTGTATCATAGGTATTCGAATACGAACACAGTTGATAGTATAAAGTTTTTTAACAAAGTTTATATTGCCCCATTCGTGTGAGTCGATGAAACCAATTTCCCATCGCATCTGTCCACTTTCCCACTAAAATAAAACTTCATGTTTGGAATTCAATTTACTCGAAAAGGTTTTTGCTCATGAAGTTACTTCCACTTATCATCGGGTACACTTAGGTTGATGTGGACCAAATAATATACTTACTTTAGTAATATACTTGAAGAAATTCTACTTCTAGCCTCGCTACCGTAAACAACAGATTTTTTAAGAAAGGATTTTTTAGATAAGCTTCAAATTCACAGCATTATGAATTGAAAAATTTTCATCCAAATTGTTATTAAGGCCGTTTCCAAGATTTCAATGAATGAATTGATTTTATATTTTTTAAAGCCACAGTCTCTCAATATCGTTATTGCAAGTCTTCGCCATTGATGATTGATGACGAGCCGTATTAAGGAACTTTTACAAAATATGTAGTATGGTGGTGGTATGCAATGAGCATTGGCGCCATGCTGGTGGGTTTAAGTCCAACTAAGTAGTAGCTGAATACATTCCTTTAAACATTTTTGCATAATTTCTATATGATTGAATAAGCAGCTCAGTTTAGATAGTATTGAATAAAAAAAATGCGTTTTATATGCATCTTATAAAACGCAATTTTGGTTTGTACTACTTAATGAGTATAGACCTATTTACTTATTTTTACATGAAAATAAAAGGGGCGACAATGTTAACATAATATTGGGTTGGGGAAAAAGTCTTTTCGCATTATAGTTGAACTTGTAATAAAATCTCTTTGGCTATACTATTTGTATCTGTTTTGGTATCATTAAAAGTTTAAATTTTAAAGAAGATAATTTCAAATTCTAATTAGGAAAATGTGTGATTTTTTTTTGTTTTTCGTACTGTCAAGATGAGTGAATCTAATAAAAAAGTTCGATACATTTTAAAATTTCACTTCAAAAAAGGTAAAAGTACAACGCAAGCCGCGAAATAAATTTGCGATGTTTATGTACCTAGTGCAGTGTCTGTGAGAGTAGCACAAATTTGGTAGTTAAGCGTTTTCAATCCGGAAATTTTGATGTCAAAGATGTACGTGGCTCTGGTCGCCCTATTATGGATAAAATGAATGCCATTTTCGAAAAAGTGGAGCAAGATCCGCATATCAGTAGTTACGACGTAGCTGAAGAACTGGGAATTGACCACAAAACAGTTATGGCACATTTGAAAAAAACTGGGTACACAAAAAACCCCATATTTGGGTACATCACGAGCTCACTGAAAGATACTTAATGAACCGTGTACTCATTTGTGATTCTTTATTACGACGTAATGAAACCGAACCTTTTTTGAAGAAGCTTATAACTGGTGATGAAAAGTGGATCACGTACGACAAGAACGTGCGAAAAAGGTCGTGGTAAAAGGCCGATCAGGCTTCACAGACTGTGGCGAAACCCGGGTTAACTCGCAACAATGTGATGCTGTGTGTGTGTGAAGGGCATTATTCATTATGAGCTGTTACTAACAGGCAGGACTATCGATTCTAAACTCTACTGCGAACAACTGATGAGATTAAAGCAAGAAGTTAAGAGAAAGCGGCCAGAATTAATCAACAGAAGGGGTGTGGTTTTTATATCATCATGATAACGCTAGACCTCACACATCTTTAGCCACTCAGCAAAAATTAAGAGAGTTTGGCTAGGAGGTGTTAATGCATCCGCCGTATAGTCCTGACTTTGCACCTTCACATTTCCACCTGTCTCGGTCTCTTTCTTTTGGAAGCTCCAAAATTTCTATAGCAATGGGACCATGTCCCTACCTACAAGATGGCAAAAAGTTATCGAACAAAATGGTACCTACATACTTTAGTTCAATGTCAATAAACTATATTAAAAAATGTTTTGAATTTTCTTAAAAAATGCGAAGAAACTTTCTCCCCAACCTATTATAAATCCATCCATTGATATCAACGAAAAGGTTTTCCAAAACATAAATTGGGTCAACAACCTATGTTGACCCAATTTATGTTTTAACATAGGTTCGTTGGCCCAATAATCGTAATTTTAGACTTTCGCTAACCAAACACATTGTTAGTAAATCGATCGGGGCTAGAAAAGTCGTTTCGTGACCACGTCTATTGCAACTTGGTCAAAACGTCGAGGTAAACAAATTACTAAAGGTTTTTCACGCGATCAAGCCCCGATTAACTAACAGTAATAATATGTAATAATTGCCCTTTTGATAATAAAATACTTCTTGCTGATTACATACAACATGGGAAGAACGAATACAAAAAAAGATACCAAAAAATTGAACCGACTTCAACACTCAAAAGTGTGAAATAACTTGTTGAAGTCGGTAGTGTCTACCATTAAAGTTCAAAAGTAACTATTATTAAAATATTGTGCTCATGGTACCGACTTCGACAAGCTATTTCACACTTTTGAGTGTTGAAGTCGGTTCCAATTTTTGGTAATTTTTTTGCACCCTTTTCAGTGAACTTTTTACTCACGGAATCAATTGTCATTGTGTATGTTCACCGATGTCTTCACCCGCAACTATAATGTCGTCAAGGTATGAGTAGCACTTTTCAGTTATTGGAGTGTAACTAAAAAACTGCTAGTCTGATGTTGATTTAACTTAAATGGGACCGCCTCGGAGGTACACTCTATCAAACAAAAATCGTTGAGAATCGATTCAAAAATGGGCGAGATCGGTGAACATACATAAAAAAATAGAAAAAATGTACAGTAAAACATGTAACCTCCTCCTTATTTGAAGTCGGTTAAAATAGTCTTATGGACCTTTCAGCTAGAAAACCCCATGAAAACGTGACTACCTTATCTTTAACGGCTTTAGTTTTATAGCAGTTTCCTTCTTCCTTAATCCACCGATCATGTACGGAACCACACACACGTCAATAAGCTCCAGTGAAGAGATGATGAGGTTTTTATTTTCACGGAACAGTCACGTTTCGTGATATTTTATTCATGCACTCTACTCGATCCCCGAGTTCGTAGTTTAAGTCGCGTATTGCACGTTTTTCAAATATTCAGTTCCCAGTGGAAACGGCCAATATCTTCTCGAACTGTTTGTGAATTTACTGAAACATCAAAACGAGGTAATGAATTTACTGAAACAACTGAACGAGGTAAGCTTGTTTGTAAAGAAGACATCGTTATTGTATAAATTGTACTTTAGAATTATAATTGATATTTAGATTTTGAAGAGATGATAACTCAGCGGTGGGAGCATGGGCTGTCAAATTGACGGACGCTGGTTCGATCCCCCAACAGCTAGATATTCCGGTAAAGGGTAAGACCGTTATCAAATCTTCAACATGGTGGTAGGGTACTTTTGAGTACCCGCTACGCTAGCTACAACCCTTAAGTTAAAATGAAACTGTCACCAAATACATAGTGTGTTCAGGCAGCAATCCTTGCGAGCCAGTAAGCATTCTAGGTCTAGGGTGATAACATCTTCGACCACATAGTCACTGACCATCAAGTGAGATATTGGTTTAACGCTATCTATGCAGTATACAAAAAGAAAAAAAAAATTGCGACTGGCCGATTTTGTGCTGAGTTATACATTTTCAACCAAATTTTTTATCATGTCAATTGAATCTATCGAAATTGATGAACAGTAACTAATCGTACAAACATCATAAAATCTTTTTCAATATATTGTTAGTGTCACACAGTGGCGTAGCGTGCCTTGGCGGGGCCCCGTATAAAAATTTGTTTGGGGGGCCCTAATGAAGGGTTTAGATTTATCACAAGAGAAAAAAAATGTTTGCATAAAATTAAAAGAAATATTTATTCATCATAATTATCTATCTGTCACTATTGCTAAAATTTTTACAAAAAATTCAAATTAATATACGCTCTCCTTGGCATCATAGATATGTAACTATATACTGAGACTTGCCTTTTTTCGGCAAACTGATTAATTAAATCATTTATAGCTGATGACTTTAGTTTTTCTAAAGTTTCTGTCTCTATGAACCATAGTTACAGGTCTGACAGACGTTCATGTCTCATCGAAGTTCTTAGGTAATTTTTTATCAGTTTTTATTTTGAAAAACTTCTCTCAGCAGTTATGGTTGTAACTGGGAGGATCAAGAATAAAAAACATGCTGTTATTACATCTGGAAAACTGGTTTCAAGTTATTTTTAATGGAATGAAATTTTTGAATTTCAGATTTTAAGCATATTTTTGGAGCCTTTAAATGGTCATAAAGATTAACTGAGATGTCTTTATTACTGTATTTAGCCGACAGTTTTTCGGAGGGGTTTAATATCTCTTCGTTTGAAGAAGACAGGAGTTTCTAAGGTTGTCATATTTCGAACATACTACTCAGGTCGCAAAGGCTCTAAAATCATTTGTTCCAAACTTTTGAACACACCCTTTACGCGGGAAAAAGAAATTGTTTTTGTGACTTTTGTCATTTATGAAATAAAAAAAATTGGGAAGTTTTTATTAATTTTGGTTTACGAATGTCGGGGGCCCCCGTGCCCCGGGGCCCCGTATAATTGATACGGCAGATACGGCGGATACGGCGGTAGCTACGCCCCTGGTGTCACACTATATTGCACAGTCTGGATTGTATACTTAATAATAATACTAAAAAAATAAAAAATAAACATACAATCTAATATTAGCATGACGTGAATTACGGGCTGTGCAGTAGTGACCGTAGACCGTAGATTAATTTTGTAATAGGCGAATATTTGTTCAGGCTATGTTTGATAGCGACCAAAGCCCACGTGAACAGTTTAATTTGTGCATGAACTATTAGGCCAGAGACCTAAATCCACTCAGTATGCCCAGAGACATTGACATCTCTGTGTATTTTCTACCGTATAAGTATACAACGGGGAATGTTCTGAGGAACTATTCAACCTTCCAGCATCAAGGTTTTACCACCATACTATCGAAAATCGCTTAAAACCTCATCCACATATAATTATAGATACACGAGATTCTGATATTGTGCGATTCTTCTGTTCGTTTTGTTATATACCTGCAAAGTGTAGAACGAGCTTCCTCGCTCCGTATTCCCAAGTAGCTACAATATGGATTCTTCAGAAGGAGAGTTACAGATATCCATAGGCGATGGTCTATGTCCAACTGTGGACGTGCTACGGTTGAGATGATGATGGTGACATAAAAAAGGCCGTACAAAATATCCAAGGTTTACTCGTCTAACTCATAGTTATACGCTGTGACAGAAACAATAAAACAAAACATCACCCCTGTTTCCCGGAGGGGCAGGCAAAGATCACGGAATTCCACATTCTGTAATTCTAGCATCTATATTTTTTGCGTTGCTCGTATTGAACGTAGTTTTAAGATCTTTATGCTCTTTACAACTATAAATAAATTCATTATTACAATAATATAATAATATGGGACAACATTCACACAAGGTCTTCAGGCCCCAAGGTCCCCTAGGCAGTGCCTGTACTATGGTAACCTGAGGACTGATATATATACTTATATACATACTTATATATATACTTATATACATATACACACCCAAACACAGGTCAAACAGACATGTTCATACACACAAATGTTTGACCTGTCCGGGAATCGAACCCGGGACCAGCGGCTCAGAAGGCAGAGTGCTACTAACTGCGCCAACCGGCCAGTCGATATCGAATCAATTCGGTTATGTATAAATCCTGAATAACAGACTTCCTATAAAATTATTTAAAACCGTAGACAATGTCGTTGATAATATACGTACATATACATTACACAATGAGTGTGGACTGAAAATCAGTGCTAGGGGTAACCCTAGTGTATGCTGAATCGAAACTCATTCCTGACATCGGGCAACATTACTTATTACTTTACACTGTTTTTTACGGGTATAACGTGGTACTTACGCGTAGTCGATATCACGATCGACAATTGTTTCGGCTTCTTCCGGAAGCCTTCATCAGGATCTTGAGTGCGGTGCGTTCGTCGTAACGTCCCGTCTCGCACTGCGGGCGGCAGCGCGTGATGCTCACAGGACGCCCGCACTCAAGATCCTGATGAAGGCTTCCGGAAGAAGCCGAAACAATTGCCGATCGTGATCGACTACGCGTAAGTACCACGTTATACCCGTAAGAAACAGTGCAAAGTAATTATGAACGTGAGTTTTAATATTATTAACATTACTTATTGTATTGTTGTCTTCTATAAATTTGTGTGTGTTTGTGTAATGCTGTCCGTGGATGTGAATAAATTTATTTTCTTTCTTTCTTACAAACAATTCTTCATTACATTTACTCAAGAGCTATCTGAGAGTTCGCCCGGGGAAGTACTGCCACCATATTTCGCCTTCAGTGTTCGCCTTACTGTGTTCCGGTTTGAAGGATATGGTTTCCGGTGAAATTACAGGAACATGAGAGTTACTAACTTAATGTCTCAGGGTGACGAGCGTAGTGCAGTTCTTTACGAATTGTATCTGTCAATAGGTAGAGGTACACCATCCTGTGGCATTTTGCTTGTTCTGACACGTTATCCCATAAAATTCGTAATCCCATTGTTATACTTTCAGGTCAGAAGTACATACCCTAAACGATGTAGCGAAAGAGGTATGTAAGGATCGTAGCAAGTAGAAATCTGTAGTTTCTACCTACCCCTACGAGAAAGAGGAGTGATTTTTGAGGTGTGAGGCTTCGCTCGGGTATAAAAATTCAAAATAATTAAGATTGCTATTTTTTTTTGAAAATATAGCTTATGTCATCCGGGGATAGTGTAGCTTCCCAAGAGTGAAATAATTTTTCAAGTCGGTTTAGTAGTTTCGGAGCTTATTCAATGCAACCAAACTAACAATCAAATCTTTCCTCTTTATTATATTGTTAGTATAGATGTATATTCCACATTCACGGAAATTCCACCATTATTACACATAACAATAAAAAGTAGTAAAATTATTGCTTAAAAATTACTCAAACGCAAGCATACAACAATAAAAAACAGCCGGTGAATAAACAACTTTGGAAAATAAAAACGTATATATTCTCAATCAAACATTTCCCGCCAAAAATAAAGCAGCTGTTGTTTCTGTGACACTCCCATTACGCACCTCTTGGGCCTCTGATTGTCTATGGAAGCGCAATATCTCATAAAGTATAATTTATATACAAACTCCACTTCAGTGGCAGATGGCTATAAATCACGCTAATTAGTGAATTTTCATTCAAACAGGCCCAGTTTTAAAATCCTTCGGTTACTCCGTTGAAGCCTGAGGGAATGTTCAGATTTCATTTTAATAAAGCTGTTTGTCTCTGTTCGGTTAATGAACGCTCTTTTATTTATCGGTATTTTAACGAAAATCTACAGGTCCCTTGAATATTTTATTTTGATATTAAATTAACAGTCACATATATATTTGTTGTTAAATAAATCATTTAATTGAAAAAATTAACTTACAATGTGACACACACAAGCACGCTGAATCCGTGAATTTCAAACACAGCACACGTTAAAATGTCCAAGTCACTGTATTCGGCGCGAATTTTTATTATAGTTTTTAATAGCCCTATACTAAAAGGAACCTTGATTCCTGCTTTAGCCTCAGATATTATATTAGTAATAATTGTTTTACAGTATTGTATAAGAATAATTCATTACAATAAATTCTTATCATGTAGAGATTTTTTTTTTTTAAAGGTTATAAGCTTGCGTTTGACCACTGTCTCACCTGATGTTAAGCGACGACGCGGTCTAAGGTGGAGCACGCAAATAAAGAATAGAGAAAACAAAATGTTTCTTCACACAATACCTACTCAACCACGGAGAAAAAATCAAAAATTAACAAAAATATGTTTAATACATTGTTCTTTCGGAAAATAGTAATATACAGCTATTAATACCTGAGAAAAAGGGAAACTTTGTCATAGTAAAAATACTATTATTTATTTAAATATAATTAACTACTAAAATGATTTATTTAAAAGAAAACAGTTACATTAGCTGTGTAAATTAAATTATAAAACAAAATGACAAATAATTTAATTGCTAAAAACATACTGTCTATAATGTCAATGTGGATACCTAATATAATATAATATTGAAAATAAAAGTAAATTTTCGTCATCCTCATTCACCTTGTGCTTCACCGAACAGTACTCCAAGTACTCTGTGATCTTTTTGTTTTACAATGTAAAAAAACTATAGAACAGCCACCAAGTTCTACAAGCTAGGTGTCGGATATAATTTACAAATCCTTGTGGTGGCAATTCCACCGAGACGGCCGCCGCTTCTGATTCGAGTACTGTTATCGACACTATCGCCGCCCACCGGTAATGAGCTGGCTCAAACTCAAACTACAAAAGCAGAAAGCTACAAGAGCAAAAATGTCCTTAATTCACGGTTGGAGCAGATTTTCACTGCGCGACTGGTGGTAGAAGCTCTCGAAAAATTAAGAGAATCTTTGTTAAAGCTGCAGCGTCGTCGCCGCTCTGCCCTCTTTTACCACTTCGTTGTGAGAACAATTAAAATATTTTCAGAACGCTTTAACGAAAGGATTCTTCATTTTATTTTCTCCAGCCTGACTCGAGAATTGTGCTTATTTTAATTTAAGTAAAACTGACGGTGCTTTAGAAATATTAAATAAATGAAATTACCTTCACAGCGATAATATGCCTGATGAAGTGAATCGCTTGCGTATACTTAGGTCCTTTTTGGCTAATGCTTTTGCCAAAAAATTAGCAAATTAGAGCGAAGGAATGTCACATAACTAGGATTCGCTTTTGTAAATATAAATTCCTTTTGTTCTCAGCTAGTATTGTCAACCAAATGTCTGTACATAATATGTCCTCTTCATAAATCATATATTTCATCTCCTTAATAATCAATAATTAAGAAAGGTATACAGACCTATATCCAGCAGTAGACACCCTATGGTTGAGATGATGTGTGCTTCAAAATTTACAATCGCTGACGACGATATAAAAATATTGATAACATAATTTCTAGGTTAACTGAAACAAACCTATTTTTGCTCTCCCTAATATATCTCGTATATATATATGGAGATAAAGAATAAGGGTCAATATTAGTAACCAAATTGTTACATAGAAATTAATTTTAATGAGAGACTCTTCATCAATTTGAAGTATTTTTTTTGTATCTCAGCAATAAGTTTATAATTAAACACATTAAATAAAGACAGACAGTTAGTATATCTATCTGTATGTTTATAAGGATTTAATGACCATACCGCTGTTTTGAATAATGTATGTATAGAAATATTAGAGAAGGACATAAGCTGGGAACCCGTTCAGCAATACCAAAGTTGTACGGTACTTTGGCCAACGGTTTTTGACGGTTTAATAATTTTAGATTCGGAATTATGTAAACTTAGTAGTCTTGATAAAATCACCACTACATGGCGGTACTGTTGATCTTTCGACTGCTGGGCGTATTAAAAATTACATCAAAACTGAACGTTCATATCACAAAGCCAATCAGGGCATTCTACACGAGCGCTGGGCACTTCAATGCAATAGCGATTATAAAAAAAAATATCACATATTCGGTCCCGCACCGCTAACGACTATATACATAATAATATTATGTATCATACATGCTTTATCAATTCGAACTGGACATTATGACCATCCCACTGGATACACCTATAGTATAATCTTATCTCTGGCAACCAGATCTACAGAAAATAAATAAAATTCAAATAAGGGACTAGATTAAGGTACATTAAATTTAAATTTTCTATGTATGTATTCTCATCACATAATTGTCATATGGATCTGAATAAAAGGCTATTATTATATTATTATTATTATAATCTTACAACCAACCGCCTTAGTGTATATAAAATATTTTACGCATTTGTACATCCCAAATATACGGATGTAGCAAGAGGATCATTGGCGGCTCAAATCCAAGGATCAGCTACGGCTCATGTATTACGTGCGTATGTTATCCTTATTTGCTGATTTACAGATGGGAAAGTCGAGGTTTACGAGTAAACACATAGCAGTCACGGGACGGATTAAGAGGCTCAAGCAATGATGTTTTACTAAAGATGACGTATATTCATACTGCGCGGTGCTCAGATTTTGTTCTTTTACGACATTAACATGCTTACTGCGACAGATAATGTGGTACAAATAATATAGAAAAGGATAGACTATATGTTTAGACTTGCGCTTGAAATACGCGTCGTAATGAAAATTACTACAATTGACTTAATTTTGCCGCCTCAGTTTCTGCGCGCTTGTGCGACATCTACCTCATATAAACATATAATATTGGGCTCAAGGATATCTTTAAAATTAGATCACAGCTACACCTGTCATTTTCATGTCTTTCGTTATTGTTGCATTATTATTATTAAAGGCAAATTAATACTAAATCGTGTTGATAATGATTTTAAAAGTGAAATCTTCTTCAGGTGCGTATAGGACTTTTTGGGTGAACAAAAAGCGTGAAACTCGCGTCATCGTCACCGAACGATTTCCTTGCTAGCTTGAAACCATGTAGTTTTCACTTCTATCGGAGTCCAAATTGTTTCGAGAATACAAGCACCCTTATTGTCTCTCGGGGAATACCCCATTAATTATAAACAGCTTTCTATAATTGCTGGCCGATATCTTCCCAGCCCGAAAATTATAGACAATCCAAGGAGCGCCCAATGAATAATACATCTCTCCCAAGGCTTTGTACATTTTAATTTATCCTTCTTGGTCGCTAAGTGCTCATAATTATGCAACATCAGTTTCTAGATAATATTAAAATTTATTTTATGTTTTTAAAAGGTTGATTGTTTTGCTTATTATTTTGATACTTTCTAGCTGAAAAGGTTTACAAAAGTGTGTGCGAGCGAGTGAGTTATTCTACTAATATTATAAATGCATTCGAATGTATAATATTAGTAGGATAGTAAGAAGTAGGATAACTTGTATGGATCTATGTATTTTACTCTATCACGCAATAACTACTGAATGGATTTAGATGAAGGCTGGAATACAGATAGCTTTTGTTCTGGATTAGCATATAGCTTTATTTTCCTCGTCGCCATCATCACCGTTTTAGATCACTACACGGGTAAAACGGATTTGGATGAAATTTGGTATGTAGATACTTCAGGTCCCGAAAAAACACATAGACCAATTTTCATCATCATCATCATCAATCATCCCCAAGCGGGTAAAACCGCGGGAAGCAGCTAGTATGTTACCTATGTGTATGTACTGTATATCAGAATACTGGGTAGATCATTACCAAAGCAGCAAAGCTCGTAATCCTAATGAGAGCTGTAATAGCAATTGCTGTTTAAGCCAATTCAATCTTGTGTTAGAATATATGTTAGAACTCGCGTGTTAGGATTAAACTACAATTTTGAATTTGAATTTGAATAGTTTTAACTACATGCGGTGGTCTTTTTAACCAACTTCCAAAAACGGAGGAGGTTCTCAATTCGACTCGTATGTTGTTTTATTATTTTTATTTATTTTATTTTTAACGTTTGTCACCTCAGAACTTTCGACTGGGTGAACTGATTTTGATCGTTTTATTTATTTATTTGAAAGATGGTGCTTTCCGTGTAGACCCTTTCTATAAATCCGGGGTCGAGGCGCTTACCTACCTGCCTACCTAAATGTTCTGTGTTATGTTAAAACGAACCATTGAAATACGAGCAAATACCTATTTCATCTGAAACAACTGGTAGCTTAAAAAACGGCATTCATTGTTTATTTATTTTAATTTAAGCAACCGTCCATTTAATAGTTACATTAACATTTTTTTCTTGCTCCATTTTAGCACATAAAATTTCAGACGCGTGTCTCAAGCGGATGGCACTCGCGCTCGGACTGATTTGACACGATTTGAGATTTCGTGTCCGTGAGAGGTGCCTATGTGTGCGTTGCTCGAGCGCACTTTATATGTAGATTGACTTCTGTACCTATCTGTTTTGTGCCCAACCTACCGTTAACAAAATTGTCCTTGATTAACGTTTGGAGCAGTTTTCTTCTACCAACTGCCGGGAATCTTTGCTCCAGCGACGGCACTGTGTACTGTTTCGCCACTTCGTTGGGAGATTAATTTAAATATTATTAGAATGCTTTAATTACGGAATCCTGTATTCTATTTGCTCCAGTCTGGCTCGAGCGTTGTGTTTATTTTAATTTAATTAAAGTGATACTGACGCTGACAGATGTTGAAGATATGTTAATTAATAATGTAAATATTTGCATGGATTCCATTGCAATAATGTGTGTTTGTGGAGAGCGGAAGATTACTTGGGTAATACGAAGAGCTTAAAAGGTGTAAATAACGAAGAATTATGTAACTCTATACAAATAATCTAGTTCTTAAATTCTAGCGGAAGTTGATCGTAGGAAAAACATTTACTTAACATCAGCATGGTTCTCAATACAAAGACTTTTTTTTAATACTGTATAGCGCCTAATCTCTCATTTTGTATGTATTCAATAATTCAACAATACAGTTGAGGTATCGACTGCACTATCAAAATCACTGTACGGTCATTCCACATGGCCAATCAAAGCTTTGTCCGCGAGCACTGGACACTTGAATGGAATAGCATGAATTGTAAATGAAAACCATTCAGTATTCGCGGCAATTCCGAGGTGCGCTCATTGTCAGACATGATTTGGTTCATAGCTGGCGCGTGTGTGGAACGTACTCTCCCGATCTGGTTTGTCCAAAATAAATGAAAACCATGCTCGGATTGAGTTTGCTTGATGATGACGATGAAAAGTAGCCTATGTGCTATTCTAGGTTATCAGCTACCTCCAATCCAAATTTCAGTAAAATTGATCCAGCAGTTTAACTGTGAAACAGTAACAGACAAAGAAACTCACATTAAAATTTATGATATAAGGCAAGGATACAACTTTTAAGCATTAATTTAATTTGAAATGATATTTTCTAAAAAAACAACCTCGTATTTTTAAAGTTAATATTAACAAGTAATTAATAAGTTTTATTGAAAGGATTATGCCACCTAATAATAAGGTTTAATTTTATTATTTTGTTTTTATATTAAGGTTAATTTATCAAGTAAGTAATAAAATATGAAAATTACATATAATTGTCCACGCGTTTTGGTTCTAGTTTTTTAAATAAATTAACAAATCGAAATATATGTCGATTTAATTTGCCAATATCATAATTCGTTTCAATTAGGAATGAAAGCTCTTGTTAAAAATATCGTTTGTAGGGTTGTAATATTTTATAATAAAAAATTGGAAGTTAAACAAAAGCTATTATAAATCTTCAGTCACTTTCATATACATATATCCATGCGTACGTCCATAGCCAACCTAACGTCGCGACATTTCCAGCTGTTCAGCTGGAAGTGTACTAATCAATGTACCCATTCTCAGCAGACACGCCTGTTTCCAATCATTGTTCCAAAACCGAGTTATCGATTAGATATCTCGATAACTCGGAGACTATCGCTGATGGCGTCTTATTCAGAAGTAATTAAAATAGATTCTGACATGCATTTATCTAAGAACAATAGTCCATAGTATGGTACTGTACTTCTACAAGATTTTCCACTGCCTCTAATATTTTTATAATTGCAATCATAGTGTGCATTTGAAAATACTCCGATTGCGTAATTTTGGCATTGAGCGCACCCTTAAACAGGGTCCGACATGTCCCGTCTGCCCTCCCCTGGGCAGACGGTCAAATGCGCAAATACATTCCACTTGTCAAAAAAAATGGCTTACTGGATATCTTTACAGATAATAAAATATCACTTTACGTCCGTTCTCATTTCAACTCATATGTGGTGCAAACACGAACCACCAATGAGAATACAGATGAATTTCATTTAATGAGATTCATGGGATGAAAGCACCAATGAGACAAGATAAGCGAGAGATAAGTGACATATCATTATGGATGACGATGCTGGAGCTAGTAAGGCTGCAGGTCATATAATAGAACAAATAAATTATTTATAAGATAAATTATGGTATTAAGAATGTATAAAACACGGGAATTACTCACGTTATAAGTCAGAGGGTTCCGACTATAGTTTTACCCACATTCGGTGGTCTTTTTCAAGAAGAATATGGGGTGCTCGCTGACGCGGCACTAGGCGAACCGCGATAGCGTCCGCGATTTCCGTCCGCGTCCCGACCGCGTCCCCGTATTCTCCTTGAAAAGAGCACCGAATGTGGTTGAAACTATAGTCGGAACCCTCTGACTTATTACGTCAGTAACTCCCGTGTTTTATACATTCATAATGTGTCAAAACCACGTCAGTTTTAATAACAAATTAAAGCATTAGTGTCCAGGCGAACGCCAGAAGATAAAGTAAATTCATCATTATCATCTCAGCCGTAAGACTTAGACTGTTGGACGTAGGTTGCCCATTAATTTCCACAAAGACCAGATCGAAGCGGCCCGTATCCAGCTCTTCTGCGATCTTAGTCAGGTCGTCCACCTTGTCAGTGGCCGTCCTATGCTGCGCTTGGTGACCTTGGTGTCTCTGGTCTCCATTTAGAAATCTTTCGACTCCAATGGCTATCAGTTCTTCGAGCTATATGCTCTGCCCACTGCAACTTCAACTTGCTAATCTGCTGAGCTATGTCAGTGACTTTCGTTCTTTTACCTACGGATATTCTCCTTCCTGATTCGATAAAGTGAATAGTAAACGATTAAGTAGGTAAAGAGAAAAAGGACAAAAAGCAAAGCCAACGAGGGATATAATATGGGTCTAAATTATGTATCGAATTTTACACAGACTTATAAATCATTCTCATGTCAAAATGAAGATTTAATTAATTTTAGAGTGGGGTTGTGACAGGCTGCGTTATACTAATTCCAATAAGTAGCTTAGGCGGGAAAGTTTTGTGTAATTTTATCATGTTCTCGAAGCGTGTAAAATAAAATAACGATTTAAAATAATCGTTTTTAAAAACATTAAGTTGTAAAATGGGGTATCAATTCGTGTAATAGACAGATTTTAACGTATAGCTCATACTCAAATACTTAGAAAAACAGTAAACAAGAGCATAAGGGTTGGCTACTAGGTAAATGAATGTATAGTATTATTGTCATTTTTAATATTTAGCGACGTCATGAGCATAGTGGCAATATTATTCGGGTTCGAAACCCGGAAGGGGCAAACATTTATGCGATTAGTGTAGGTATTTGTTTCGGGTCTTGGTTGTTCTTGTGAATTGTGTGTGTCCATACCTGCCGCGACACATGGAATCATAGTGCGGAGGTCTGAGTGTAATTAAAAAATAAAAAACTTCTTGCCTTTGCAAAAAATCGTAGCGCGTTTAAAATCTCCCACCATAAGGACCTTATGATACTGCTTTTATACTTGTATAACACAAATAGCTTTTCAAATTGCATGGTCTAATGGTTACAGAATATCTTCCATCATAACAAACTCAACAGAGCTTGAAACAATATCAACGTTCATTGAACAATTTGTAGTGAAATGGAAACAAAGAACTAAACAAACCGTCTCGCGACGGGTTGTTTTGTTTCGCAGTCTACTACGAGAGTCCGGGTGAGTTTGATATCTGTAAATCAAACTAGGCTGCAAAACTAAGTCCTAACAATGATACCACACTTAGAATATATGAATATTAATGAATATTCATCAGCTTTCATATGGTAAGTGGACTCACATAAAAGTTGAGTTCCAGTTATTATTAGAAAGAAAAAGAAAGAAAGAAACCACATTTATTCAAGACACTCACAACACACATTACACAAGAGATACATACAAAAACAATACAGAACAGAATAATAATGGTGTTGTGAGTGTTATGAATATGGGCCCCGACTCAGCATAAAACTAAGGCAAAAGCCTCAGTCACTGATTTTCAGTCGGTGCCCATAGACATGACATTATTTTATTATAATTTTTTGTATGTATGTTATCCGGCTCGCTTTATCAAAATCAAATCAAATCAAAACTATTTATTTTCAGGCAAATTACACCCATTTTGTTCACATGACAATGAAATACAATAAAATGTCAATTCAAAATTAATGCATTACTGTCAGATCTTTCAAACTCACGAGAATCTTCAATCAACTTACATACTCATGTGAGCTTAACCTTAATTATTTAACCAATAAGATGTTATATAAATTTTGTTATTAAAACTGACGTGGTTTTGAGACATTATCAATGTATAAAACACGGGAGTTACTCACGTAATAAGTCAGAGGGTTCCGACTATAGTTTCAACCACATTCGGTGGTCTTTTTCAAGGAGAATACGGGGCGAATCGCGACCGCGTCCGCGAGCGCCCCGTATTCTCCTTGAAAAAGACCACCGAATGTGGTTGAAACTATAGTCGGAACCCTCTGACTTATTACGTGAGTAACTCCCGTGTTTTATACATTGATAATGTTATATAAATATAACTAGTAGCCATTGTTAAAAGTTTCGTTCTATCATAATATATTAATGAACTAATAGCGCCCCTAACTAATTTCACCCGCGTGGATTACGGTTCCCACTATATAAATTGTTCCACGATAATCATACATTTTACCGGGATAAAATGTAGCCTATGTGCTATTCCAGACTATAATCTATCTCTGTGCCTAATTTCATCCAGATCCGTTCAGCCGTCCGGGCGTGATTGAGTAACAAACATCCATCCAAACTTTTACATTTATAAAATGGTGGGATGCGTCTCATACTGTATTACTGTTATGTTATATAATACGTGTGTACTAGCTATAAATAAATAAAATAAATAAATGTGAGCAAGCTTTAAAACGGGTTCATATGAAAGAGTGGGACCTTAACATGAGGTCTAAGGAAACCACTGTTCCTTGATTTTTCAGTTTGTGCTGCCGTGCGTCAAAATTTAATTTTAATGTTATTGTTCTTTATTATTGTCTCTCATTCCATACATTTAGACGAAAACACTAAAAGAAGAAAGTATTATCAGATGTTATATACATCAGATTATAATTGTGATTTTGACATCGAGGTGTTTCTTTATAAATTAAATATGAAGTATATATATAAATAAGGGTTGCGGCAATTAATCAAAATCAAATCAATTGATATAATTTGAGTTAATATAAAGTTCAGTGTTGGTAATAAATCTTTATTTTGGCCGGGTAAAGCTAAATGGAACTTTGACAGTTGATAGCGGCCACGTTGTTCACATGACATCTATAATATACATGCTGACATTAATTCGGTCTGTTTTGCCAACTGACCATGGATTCATGGGTTCATATTTATTTGAGAACGACGTTGGGCAGGCCAACACCGCAAACGGCGAGCGCTATAGGTCCATGCTTAGGTACCAACTTCTTTTGGCCTGAATTGGTTGATATGTTCTTGACACCATCGACATGTGATTCCAACAGGACGGCCCTCTCGGTACGCGGATCATACCACATTACACATTCTGTACAAGCGATTGAGGACATGGTCATATCACGTGGAGAGGCTGTAAACTGGACATCGAGATTGAGCCCGTTATAATCAAATTTATTTGAGATTTATATCATAACCCTTTTAAGCTCTACAAAGCCAAGTATCTTTTATTTTATGAGGTATCTTCTAAGTAGACATAGCCCATTGATTACAATAGACGCATCATTACTGAATGTCAAGTGAGATAGTGGTCAAACGCTTATGGAGCTCGAATAAAAAAAGGAGAAGTAGAAAGAATTGGTTGTAAATATAAACGTTATCAAACTTTTCTTTTTATTTGCTTTCAGTACGTACATAAAATTTCGGGTCGGATGTGATCGCGTGAAGTTATCGAATCGTTGAATCATTCCATTTTATCGTCAGATTCCACTGATCGATGAAAAGGGCAACACCATTGCACATATACAAGCTATATATATGTAGTTTGGTGCGAAAGGATATAGCGGTTCCGATTCTCACGGATTACACACAATTCCAATTTCGTAGGGAACACGAACTAAACGCGAGAATTTTGGGATGAATGACATCCTCGTAAAGATCTTTTATCTATACTGATTCTACGAAGAGAAAAGATTTGATGTCTCAACGTTTGTAGATTTGTTTTTAACTTAGTTAAAAACGAATGACATAATTTTAAAATTTTATTCAACCGAATTGTTCTATACATTACTAAGTAACATTTATTACTAAGAGTTATAAATTTATTTTATTACTAAGTGTAACATAAGCTTTATATTACTTTTAGTCTAGGGTCTAGGGCCCATTTTAACAATTAATTAGGTACTATCAAGCTAATTTTACGGTGAGTAGCTTCATTTTTATGAGACGCGCCCTACTTTTTCTCTTACGAAAATTCTCGATTGTGGACCACGGGTCATTAAGTTCGTGTTAATAATATCAGTTAAAAAAAATAATGAAAATATTGTTTTTCAGGGAAAACATGTCGATTTTAATCAACAATTGGAAAAAATATAGGCAAACTAACACACCTAAACGTTCTAATATATTATAATTTATTATAACATGTGTAATATTATAAATTAATGCTAGGTTAATTTTATTTATTGGTTGGGTACAGAACTTTCGTGTCGCTATATTTTCTGTCTGTAGTATTGGTCGATCAGTCTACTAAATAGTAACTACTATTCACAATAGGTGGCGCTAAAACATGTTTTATTCTAAAAAGATAATAGGAAACATTTGAAGATTGTGCGGTTCTCTCTCTCTTTCTCTCTCTCTTTCGTGGTGCGGATCATGGATCAGGAAATAGCAGTCACGTTACTTTGTAGCAAAAAAAATATAACTGAGTAGATCCGTTTCGTGTGTGTCGTTTTTAAGTAATATTTTAATCTCATACTCGGTTTACATATGCGTTAAGCCAAACCGATATTATGGAGATCTTGGCTCAGTATCTGGAAGACCTGTATATATTGCCAGTTCGAAATCCTAAGGGAATGAAGAGGTTGATTCAGATCTTCGTTCAAAATCTTCTCCAAACTGAATGAAATGAAAACGTTTTGAAAACCCTCCGTAGGTATACCTCTGATATTAGGGTTAAAGTGGCTTGAGTGGCGATAAAGGGTTATGATAACGTGTAAATTTCTTTTGATCCCCAGATAAGCTTAAAGAGTTTTTAGAGAAAGGTGTCGGCCTGGATTTTATTTTAGTTAGCGTGGAACGTGTTCTGAAATGGTACACGACTTTATCGTATATCTTTTTCATTACGTTTCAGACCAAATGCGTACCTACTGTAATCGACGTTTAGGTCTCCAAATCGACATTCGAGATGAAAACAATTTAAAAAATAAATGGTACATATCTTTGTTGAAAGTGGTAATAATTTTATCGTTGCAGTATTTTTTTATGTTTGTCTGACCCGCGTTGGATAGGGTGTGATTGAATTAAATAATGTATAATTGCTGTTAATGTTAAGGCGCTATAAAAAAAGCTATAAAAAAATATTTACAATTTATGCAAGAGACTGAGATTTCAATTTTCAGTTTTAGGATCCGTGGTTCAGTATAAAAGAAGGGTTTGGAGTCAAATTACGGTTAGATTAGGTGTATACCTATTTTATCTATATTCATACATAACTTAAGGTGTTGGGTAGGAAGAAGCATAGACTAGAATGGGTCAGGGTTTTTATTGCAATATCAGTCATACATGATTTTCTACGAATATATTATGTGAAATTCTTACTACTGCCTAGTATCACGTGAAATACGTGAGTAAATCGGATTCCATGTTTGGTATACGGCGCGGACTCTCAATGAATAAAACTTTTGATAGTCATCATAACAAAACCATACATTTGAGTAAAGAACAATATCAATTTCGAATCCAGAATGACGCCACACACAAGGCATAAAGCAATCTTATCAAATGAAACTTAAAGCTACTGAAACTGCCGATCTCCTACAAGAAATTGCCTTAATACTCAGTAGACTCAGTAGTCGATTAATGTGATACCCATTGTGCTCAGACAAAGGGTTCTCTTAAAACCTTTTCACGCATGATCCCCAGTGGGTACATTAATTGCGACCCCTGTTTAAGTGTCTTGTTTTCAAACAGTTACATTGACGATAAAGGAGATAGAAAATACATTAAAAAATATGTAATATAAATGAATGTATGTGCTACGCGATATCTTCACTAACACCACACATAACAATAGAAATAAATATATTTGTAAAGTCTATGAATGAATTCGTCTCGAGGCCTACTAACTAGTTTTTTCTTTTAGGAAAGCAAACAGTGATCCGTAACTCATAATACTTCAAATTATGTAACTAAGCACAAATATTTTTTAAGTTTTGGAGTGATGATAGCTCAGCGGGGGAGCGTCGGCTATCAAACTGACGGACACTGGTTCGATCCCCCACCAACAGCTTGAGCTTCCGGTGTAGGTAACACCGTTATCAAATTCCCAGCATGGTGGTAGGATACTTTCGAGTACCCGCCTGGGTAGCTACCACCACGTTTGAAAAACTGTCACCCAAACGCTTAGTGTGTTCAGCCAGCAGTCCCTGAGAGCCAGTGTGCATTGTAGGTCTTGCGTAATAACATCATCACTGGCCATCAAGTGACGTAGTGGTCAAACGGTAGTTCTATCGGATATACTTCGGGAAGTATACACTGGAGCTATAGCTTGGTGCCAGCTTTCTCATCTATCTATGACCACAGAGACATTTTAGTTTCACTGTGATTCAAACATTATACATATGTGTTTACAAATCACGCGTGAGGTTATATTTAAACGTATAAATATTTGTACGCCTATTATGGGCAAAACATGACGAACTCCAAATGTTATGGAAATGACAACCTATATCCTTATATATGTACCTTGTGTGTGTGTATAATACTCATGTTTCATGCAAATAAAGAAAAAAAAAAAGTGATAAAATGGTTTAAATCCTCACGGGCTGTTGAATTCGGCTTTTTACTCACAGTAGTGTGCGGTGCCCCAGTTTAAAGGTTCAATGATTTTCAATTATCCGTATATGCCTTCCATTCGTGTTATTCTTCAGCATAATATAATTGAGGAGAGATTTCGTATGTTAAGAGATATTATGATCTCTTTTATCTCTGTTTTTGATTTGAATCGGTCCAGTGATTTTGGAAACTCAGCAGATTAGGAAAAAATTGAAGCTTTATTCTTGGGGTTCAAAAGAATTATCAAACAAAATTATAACGGATGGAATTTATATAATCGTAATTAAACACATATTACCATTTAACCAATATTGATATGTATAATACAACAGTAAAGGAAAAGCTTGAAGCTAAAAGGAAAGCTATTATATAAACAATTCCAATAACGCTTATTAATTTCTGTTCAAATATTTGAAGGAAAAAATTCGGCTGCTAGTGGGACTTGAACCCACGACTACAGAAAACCGTCCTGTCGCTCTGTCCAACTAAGCTATAGCAGCCCATACCACTAGGGCCGAATTACTTCCTTCCTTATTAACATCTGCGGGGGATGTTATTAGCGCCATCTACCTTTAATTGTATGAACAATTAATTAATAGGACTGATAGACCAACATTACAGTTGATATCGTATC
Source organism: Apeira syringaria (assembly GCA_934044485.1). Lineage (NCBI taxonomy): Eukaryota > Metazoa > Arthropoda > Insecta > Lepidoptera > Geometridae > Apeira > Apeira syringaria. Next base: position 3,912,594 of record OW203662.1, read on the forward strand.
AAACGAAGGCACCCTACCCTTATTTTAAGAGTTTTTATTGTGTATCGCATTAACCATATGCTAGGAAGAACTTATGTTCAAATATTTGATGGAAAAAAAACGCTTATTAATTCCATAAATCTGCCATTATAGCAAAGTAGAAACTAAACGCACACCTTTTTGATATTAAAAATAATGACCAATAACTCACAAGTTATAAGAAACCCCTAAATTGTATAAAACGTTAAGATACTACTGATTAATCGTAAAACCTATAACCATAACCTATAAACGCTACTTGGAAAGACTTTATTCTTTTCTTATTCACATTAGAAAATGTTATAGTAGCTTCATGTAAGAGTAAGTTGCATTTTATGAAACAGAACAGATCGACACGCTTGTTATATTTTGGATTGTTATCTTATAATCACAACATGCTCCTAAATTCAATTCGGTAACTCAGCGAACAGAGGAAATTCAGTGTATTTGCTAATAATGCTCTATTATTTCCGCTGGCAGGCAGTATATTACAATGATTGTGTGGAAACAATGAGGTTAGGTCCCGCGGCATATTTATATTTAGCGGACTGCGGTATTGGAGCACAGGGACGTATAAAGTGAGGGCTACAGGCCCGAAGTAATTTATTACAGTTTAATATTACAAAAAAATAAATACATTCCGCGTCTTCGAAGCGAACTTTGAAGGGATGATGGCCTTGTACTATTGAATCATCATCATAATCATCGTCATCATCAGTCGTGAATCTTGTAGCTGTGTCAATCCTCAACCCGGTCTAGTGCTTTTGATTTAGTAACATTGCTATTAAATCTACAAAAATGTGGTAGAGTATTTAATTTTTAGTACCCACCTTGCTAGATATCAACTCTTATCACGAAAATTATAACTTCAACCTTATTCCGACGTCACGGTTTTATCACCGCACTAACCGACGCCGCTTGAAACCTCATCCACAAATTATACCCACAATTATTCTTCCGATTGTTTTTGCCATGCATCTGGCAAATGTGGAACGAGTATTACAGATATCCATAGGCGATGGTGATCTGATCGCTTACCATTAGGCGGCCCGCGTCTGCTTGATTGGCAGCAATAACTTTAAAAAATCTGTTAAACGTAAATATAAATAGTCAAAGATATCAATAAAACAAAAACAAATATCTATATATATAAAAATGAAACCCGTTTTCCGTTGTCACGACATAACATGAAAACGGCTTGACCGATTTAGATAAAATTTGGTATAAAGATACATGGGACTTTGGAGAAGGACATAGGCTACTTTTTGTCCTGGAAGAAGTATGGTTCCCGTGGGATAACTGAGTCAGCGGGAAAAACGTAGTGCACGCGGGTGAAACCGCGGGGCGCAGCTAGTATAAAATAAAAAAGTCTGTATATAGAGGATAATTTTACAGTTACAAAGTAATAATAATAAAATAATAAAATGTTTTTATTGCGTTCACAAAAAACACATTGTATTCACATGGATGAAATCTCCTTTTAAGGCGCTGTGAGTAGACAAACCGCTATTTTAAAAAATGTATTTTAAGCCATGTGTAGAAGACAGAGCTTTGGTTTTTTCAGTTTTAGTATCTTTGGTTCAACATAAAGGAACAGTCAGGATTCAAAATCCGGTTAACTAAAATTTTCTCGATAGTTTTAATTTTTGAAAAATATGCTTTTCAAAAATTAAAACACGTATATCTTACAAAATAATATCAACATTCATATGAAGCTTACTTTGTTTGATAGATAATGGCATTATCTAGGAACAATCAAGATTATTTTTTCAATATTCATTTCTGTTGATTTTATATGAATTTATTTCGTTAAATTCTTAGTGCCGCGCGGGATCACGTGATCTCAGCTGGCTTATCCGCGCTGCTCTCCACCCGCGCATTCCTCCCGTGACCACTGTCAACGTCGGACCTGTGCTTGCATCGCTCTGCCTCCTAATATTATTATTTTAACATCTGAATACAAGGGGCTCTAACATATCTGTCCAAAGAAAGAGCGCTCATGTAGTATAGATAGCTCCTGTTGTATCCCTATAGAGAGAACATTTACTATGTACCTTGCTTACGCCTGATAGAACACACAATCGAGCAATCGTTAGCCGAGTAGCGCCTGATTGCTTGTGTGAGCAACAATATGATACATTTATAAAATAGATACAATAATTAATATATGAATATTTACCTACGTTTTGTACGAAGGTGTATGATACAACTTTTTATTATATTGATTAGCCTGTTGTGAATAGTGCTCATCGGTGACCATATTTTTATACTTTATAATCTAGCGTTTGACAAAGTTATCTCACTTGGACAGTGACGATGTGATCGAATGTATAATCACGTTAGACCAAAAATGTTTACTGACCCTCAAGGCCTGCTGCATGAACACACTGTGCGTTTGTTGAGAGTTCTTCGAACTTGTGGGTGAAAGCGAGCCAGACAGGCACTTGAAAGTACCCTACCACCATCCTGGAAATTTGATGTCGGTGTTGCCTTCACAAAAGCCATTCGCGTTTTTGAGGTTCAACGTAGAGGTAGACGGTCGCCGTGGCACAGTAGTTAGTGTCTTGACATGACTTCTGTGTCTCCGGGACCCTGGGTTCGAATCCCGGCAGGGGCAAACATTTGTGCGATGAGTGTAGATGTTTGTTTCGGGTCTTGGATGTTTGTGTGCTGTGATTATGTGTGGCCATGCCTCCCGCGATACAGGGAATCCTAGTGCGGGGGTCTGAGTGTGATAAAAAAAAAACCAGCGTCCGTCAGTTTGACAGCCGATGCTCCCACCGGCTAGGCTTGTCATTTAGTTGGCGTACTGAAAAGTAGTCATTTGAATAATCAAAAGGTTAAAAACTTTTGTGACAACCCGCGTGAAATACGTGGATAAATCACAAACTTGCGACAAAATAACAACTGAAGTTGATATAATCGAGGGTGGTAGATATTTTAAATTTTAATGTATTAGTACTGCAGTGTGTAGTAACATGTATTCTCTAGTCATGTATTCTTTCATACTTTTGAGTGTTGAAGTCGGTTCCATTATTTAGTAAAAAAATTTTCACTGGTCAAAAAAAAACATACGGGTCGTTTTGAGAACCTCCTTTTTTTGAAGTCGGTTAAAAATCGGTTCACCCAGTCGGAAGTTATGCGGTAACAAACACAAATAAAAAAAAATAAAAAAACATACGGGTCGAATTGCGAACCTCCTCCTTTTTTTGAAGTTGGTTAAAAATCAGCCCATTGCGAGTCTAACTAGCGCTACGAATTTTGAACAGAGGGCCAAACGCATTGCTACATAGCTCTTTCTCGAGCCGATGAAATTTCGTTCTCGTTGTTCATATGATTAAATCCAATGACTATGAAACCTGTTGGCTAACGGTACACCTTGCGAAAACGTGTCGTGCAAATCGAGAACGCTGCGCTACGATGTCTTTCGCCCCATCCTGTTCTGGTATGCGTAATTTTATATCGCTCTATCTCGTTTCCTCACCCTATTTTAACGCTTGTAGAATGTTACTTTGTCTACGGGGGCAAAAATTCGACGGCTCGGTTATTAGCTCGGTGGCGTATCGCGGAGAGCTCGGACTGCAATTCTGCCGGCCACGAGTTCAATCCTCAATATCGCCGAATCACTTTTTAAGCGTTTTGGGGTTCGGTGGAAGGTTCTGAATACAGAAAGAACATTATTCGCGAATGGAAGAGTATAGAAAATTCTAGATAAGAGAGATCCTCGATCCACGGAACTCTCTCGAACTCTGTAGGTACGTGGTAAGTCGAGTGAATAAATCGTCACTTTCGTTGCAAGTGTTGTTTCCTTCCAATCCCGTACCCACTTCCGTAGGTACCAATACTAAATATACCTTCTTATCGTTCAAAGCATATGGCGTGTAGCACTGCAACTGTTTGTTGCAGTTTCGTTTTTATCAATGAACGCATAGATTATGCACATGATGATGAATGTAACGATTTTCTAGATATCGAAAGTTGTTACCTACTTTGCGGACTCAAGCAGTTATTTTGAACAATTATTACTTATTGCTATATATATATATAGCAAAAAGTAGTTATATATTATATATGTTGAATATGTATGTTAATAAATATATAATATACGTAAATAAATCCTACTAATATAAATGCGAAAGTTTGTGATTATGAATGTATGGATGAATGGATGTTTGTTCCTCTTTCACGCAAAGACTACTGAACGGATTTTGATGAACTTTGGAACATAGATAGTTTATACCCTGGATTCACAAAAAGGTTTATTGACGTGATAACGTTTTATAAATTGATGAATTATACCAGCAACACTCATGAAAAATAGTAACGTTCCGCGTAACGTTCCACCTGAGTTTTGTATTACATAAAATAATCAAAGTCAAAGTCAAGGTCAAAGTCAAAGTCAAAGTCAAAGTCAAAGTCAAAGTCAAAGTCAAAGTCAAAGTCAAAGTCAAAGTCAAAGTCAAAGTCAAAAGTCAAAATTCAAAATTCAAAAGTCAAAAGTCAAAAGTCAAAAGTCAAAAGTCAAAAGTCAAAAGTCAAAAGTCAAAAGTCAAAAGTCAAAAGTCAAAAGTCAAAAGTCAAAAGTCAAAAGTCAAAAGTCAAAAGTCAAAAGTCAAAAGTCAAAAGTCAAATGTCAAATGTCAAATGTCAAATGTCAAATGTCAAATGTCAATGTCAAAGTCATACATGATTATGTCGTTATCACGTAAATCTATCGTCCGTAAACCGACTTTACAGACAACCAATTTTTTTTATCATCATCATCATCATCATAGTCTTTTATCACCGGACCAAAAAACGGATTTGGGTGAAATTGTGTAAGTAGATACTTCAGGTCCGGGAGTGACACATATGCTACTTTCATCATCATCATCGTTATCATTCATCGCCACGACGGATTTGTATGAAATTTGAAACGCAAATAGCCTTTACCCTGGATTAACACATAGGCTTATTTTTATCATCACCATCATCACCGTTGTTATCACCAGGCGGGTAAAACGGATTTGGGTGAAATTTTGTAAGTAGTTATGGCTCATCGGCTATAGAGGGCTATTCTATGGACTCAAGAAACTGAATGTAATATATATGTCAATAAAAATATTTTGTATTTTTATTCTCGGGGCTTATTTACGAGACCAAATCATAAATGAGGAGATCCCTAGAAGAACTGAAGTCAGCGACATAGCCCAGTAGATCAGCAAGTTGAAGTGGCAGTGGGCAGGCAAATATCTCTAATAACCGATGGCCGCTGGGGTCGAAAGGTTCTCGAGTGGAGACCACGAATAGGCAAGTGCAGCATTGGATATCCACCACAAGATGGACAGGCGACATGACCAAGATCGCAGAAAGGGGGCTGGATGCATGCCGCTTTCCACCGGTCCCTGTGGCGATCTATTATATATTTACGTATATTATCTATTATGGCTGATTGACGGTTACCGTGGCTCAGTGGTCAGTGATATGACTTCTGTGCTTTCGGGAACCTGGGTTCGAATCCTGGCAGGGGCAAACATTTGTGTGATGAGTGTACGTGTTTGTTTCGGGTCTTGAATGTTTGTGTGTCTATGCCTCCCGCGACACAGGAAATTCTAGTGCGGGGATTTGAGTATGATTAGAAGAAAAAATAATTATGATGATTATGACATAAAACGAGATAGTGTTTAAACGCTAGATCTATACACCACCATGGGATTTGAACCACGGAACTGCTAGTCTAGTCTGTGACGTCTTCTCCTCAACCTATAGTAAAATATTACGTTGAAATTTAGAAAGACTTATGAAAAACAATATTTTATGGTATAGAAGATATGATTTTATTGTGTACATTGTGAACTTATTTAGGTATATTTTGGTTCGATAAACCTTACTTACGCAACACATGTACAGTACTAGTATGTATTTTAAATTAGAGTAATACAAAGTACTAGTGTTCTTTCTTTCTTCGATAATGTTCCGTTTAGACATTAACTTAGTTACAGTCAAATGGTCCTTTTGAAGAAGTAAAATCGGGATACATATTAGGCCATACAAGAAGCCACGAGGGGATCAGCTAGTCTAAACAGACTATGTTTAAAGCCACTCAGATGTTCATTAGCGCCTACCAAAATATGTGGAGCTATATTTTGACAACAGCTTCTTACCAGGCGTTAAATATTACTCTCTCTTGGAGCCGTGGGTGCGTACGGCGCGGGGCCGGCGGCCCGGGGCGCTTCGGTGCGCCGCTTCCGCTACTGTCCTGCTCTAACGCGCGTAAAATACCTAAACATTTGGTAAAAGCACGCCTTAAGTAAAAATGTCATAGGAGATTTCGCTCTTGCCCAGATCTATTTATTTATTTTACAGTATGGTTATTAAATAAAAACTAAGTGTGAGTGTGCGTGTGGTGAGTGTTGGTGTGTGTTTGTGTTTGTATGTGAGTGTGGACAGTTACAAAGTGTTTTGTTAGTTATATTATAATGACATGATTTTATAGGAATTTAAATTGAGATTAGTAAAATAATTTAGTAATTTAGTTGTTCATTCTGCACGAACCCTTGTGCAGGCCTCCTCCAAAGTAAGCCAGTCTTCACGGGATTTTGCTAATTTTATCCAATTTGATCCCGCTATTTCTTTTATTTCATCCTCCTATCTGCTGTGGTGTCTCCCTTTCCTGCTACAAACGCATGTATGGACCTACAAACTAGGTATGCAAATTCTCAATTTATCAAGGAGTATGCTATTGAAATTGTAATTTGATAATTCATCTGCTATTAGAACTTTCTATAGCTCTTAAGGGCTTAACAGGTGTCGGGGACATTAAGGAGGCTCGCCGGTAATTAAAGAGACCAGGACAAATCTTGATGCGTGTTGATTTATAATATTACAAATATTTACTTTACAGATGACCTACTGGTTCATATAAAATTACTAATCATTTTTTAAAACTTTTTAATTTGCTTTCTTCTGGTGTAAGACACTTCTGGTGTTATCGTGAGAATTTTTGATAGAGGATATATATGGTCGCCCGAAAATATTTTTCCCTGATAAATTTGCAAATAAATTCCAATTTTGTTCAATCAGAATAAGCCTTCATGAACTGTGCTCATAAGGTGTATTTTTTAAAGTTTGTTAGACATGTGAGACTCAACAGAATAAGGTGAAAATACTCGAAATTGTTTAGCAAATGTTCAAACCTTAACTGCAACTGCTAAGGTATTTTTTGCTTTAGCTGGCTGGCCGCCCCGTTATCAAATCCTGCATACAGTTATACAAATATTTGCGAATATGAACCCATTTCATATTTAAATAAATCTCGACCGGAGAGACCGTAGAAATAATGGAGTTAATATAAGGGAAAGCAGCCATGCGTTTTTCAGTTGTTTTGTTGCGTGTTAATATTTACGTCGAACCATAAAATATAAAAATCTATTAAAAACCTACGTTTACTAAGAGTCTTGAGCTCGTATGTAAAAAAAACCTTTTGACGTTCATGGCTAAACGACCTGACTAAGATCGCAGGCAAAGGCTGGATGCTGCCGCTTCCAACCGGTCCTGGTGGATATCAATGGGAGAGGAATTTGTCCAGCAGTGGACGTCTTATGGATGAGATGACGATGATGATGATGATGATGATGATGATGATGACTGACGTTCATTTCAAAGAAATGTATGTATCATATAATTTTGTTTGTCAACACTACGCTGAATCACTACAGTTAGTTGCAAAGTTTTCTGCCCCGTATCCATATCTAATACCATACCCATATCTAAATGCAAACTGAATTTCTAGCAGCCACCCATTTCTCTTTCTCATAAATCACCCTCAGGCTTTATACAGTTCTCTCGCAGTATAATAGGACCGTCATCAATAATAAATCTGCGATTTTCCCCGAAGCCGTTCTTGCGATTGAGAAAAATTCGTCAGTCAAGTCATTCTGACGCGAGTTGTGTTTACAAAGCGAAGAAAGTTTGATAATAATTGTTATTAGTCCTATTTAATGGCATCCTTCTTCAGGTACATAAATACTTTTTTTATAATAAATACATCTAGCGTTTGACCACTATCCCACTTGGTGGTCAGTGACATTGTGGTCAAAGATGTTATCACATTAGACCTAGAATGCTCACTCACTCTCAAGGACTGCTGCCTGAACACACTATGCGTTTGAGTTGAGATGCTGGGAATTTGATAACGGTGTTACCTTCACCGGAAGCTCAAGTCGTTGGTGGGAATTGAACCAACGTCCGTCAGTTTGGCAGCCGATACTCTCACCGCTGAGCTCTCATCGCTTCAATAAATATGCTCACAATACGTTTTGAACTATCATGATACCTACTACAAGTTATTTGACACTTTTGAGTGTTGATGTTGGTTCCATTTTTTAGTATTTCTTTTTTGTTTGATATACATATTATAACAAATAATAAAATCTTGTAATATTGATACCAGTATCATGCATATATTATCCAGAAATCAAAAGAGCACGTTAACGAGACTCAAAATTTTAAAAAATCTAGATCTTATCGCTTGCTCGTAGCCTTATCTATTTGTTTTATTATTTTGATGCGCCAAAGTGATGAACAAAACTAGCTGAACATTGAAGCAAATTGGCAGCAAACAACCTAAAATCGATGAACGAGCAGTTAAAAATGTACACACTTGGAGTGCTTGAATTAGTATGCAGCTGCGTCCATAGCTTCGGAAGCTCTCTGTGCAGCTGCAAAAATTAAATTGAGTTAAAATAATTTAATAAAATTCCTTAAATAAAACGTACAATTGCTAATATTGACGGTTGCCGTAGCGCAGTGGTTAGTGGCATTGACTTCTGTGTCGTCGGGACCCTGGGTATTGAATCCCGGCAGGGGCAAACATTTGTGCGATGAGTGTAAATGTTTGCCCCGGGTCTTGGGTGTTTGTGTGCTGTGATTGGGTGTGTCCATGCCTCCCGCGATACAGGGAATCCTAGTACGGGGATCTGAGAGTTACATTCTAAAAATATATATTAAGAGTCACCCCCTAACTCGGGTGTAGACAAAGGAGGTTGTGATTTATGGAAGGATATGAAAAGCGTGTCGTCTAGAGGTAAGATTGGATTATTATTTTTTATATAATTCCAATATCAATTTCATTTAAATGCTACCTGCACAAAAGCAAAATATTCATAAAAATAATATGAGACACTATTATATTATGAGCTTGTGTTTCTTCACAGGTACAAGTCTGAAAGCGGCTAATAAAACAAATGAATAAATTAAAACAATCCCTGTGACTTGATAGGTTCGTGGACGTGCGGGGTAAGGTTATGGCATATTTTGTATACAGAAAAAGTAAGGTTATGGCATATTTGGTATACAGAAAAAGTAAGGTTATGACATATTTTGTATACAGAAAAAGTAAGGTTATGGCATATTTTGTATACAGAAAAAGTAAGGTTATGGCATATTTGGTATACAGAAAAAGTAAGGTTATGACATATTTTGTATACAGAAAAAGTAAGGTTATGGCATATTTTGTATACAGAAAAAGTAAGGTTATGGCACATTTTGTATACAGAAAAAATATCAAGTAGAAGGCGAAACGCGAGAAATTCTATGCTCATTTGAATTGACGACCGCATCACCCGACGACATCAATTTTTAGAGACACATCAACTTTTACTGGAACATCAATTTTTAATGTCTCTTTCGCTTACCGATTTAGCATTCTATTGGCTTTCAAAACGTGACATGGTGGTGTTATAATACTTACAATTCTTCTGAACTGGTTGTGAACGTATTTTTGGTGTGTATGTTATGGGTAATGCTATAAGAAGAGGTTTATCCGGGTTATCTTAGCATTACCCAATTATGTTGGGTAATGTTCGAAAACTGTCAAAAATAAATTGGAATCTACAGTTTATCCACGTATACCGATTAAATCCCCAAATTAGCAGGCAAGTTGTGATTTAATACGAGATTCAACAGTAATCCCGAATAATTTGGTTGGTGCATGATGCCTAAGTTATGCAGAAATTCCAGCCTAAGAACAAATTAAGTTAGTTTAGCTTAGCTCGCATGGTTGAGCCAGTTTTTAGCCGCTATATCCTGGTTCCATGACATATGTCCAGTAGTAGAGTTCTTATAGGAGTATCGATAAGAAAGGGTGGCATTTCCCCCCCTATCTCCACAATGACTGGTAGGAAGCAGCCCACATCCATCTTCCTCCCATTATTTTAGTAGGTGGTCTGTCCACCTTATCAGTGAAGTCCTCAGCGGACTGGCTTCTGTAGTCTCTCGAGAACCTTACTACCCCATCAGAACTCTAGGATAACTAACGGAATCGATTCGGTAACAGATAAATTCCGCGTTGCATTTTCTGTCGAACTATTTAAACCATTCGTAATATCGTTAATAATAAAAACATCGATTGAAATATCCCTTTACATTAACGAAATATGTGCTTATTGACAAAATTACATCGTATCTACTTGGATAGTTATCGAACGTTCAGAATCAGGGGATCTTCTTGATTTGTGACTTGCAGTGCCAAATTGCAAACTGCTGGGTTATGTCGATGATTTCTGTTGTTATACCGATCTCCCCACTTCTGAAATTATTCGTAAAGAGAAAGCGCGTGGGGTAAAAAAAATACTCGCGTAGATAAATCCCAAGCCATCAATAAAATAATGAGTACCATTACTCTTAATTTTTGATGTAATAGGCGGCAAACAATCAGACAGCCCGCCTGATGGTGTGCGATCACCGTCACCCGTGGATATTTCAATTATACTGGAGGAATTACGATATATTGCCAGTCCTTTTCGACACTCTGTTAACTCTAACATAGATCGTCGTGCGATTATGAGCGTGCTCATGAGGCCAATAGTTAGATGGGTCGAATAAATACAAACACACCATTACAATAACTATCGATGTTCTAAAAATCGAAAGGAAAATGAAAAATTCAACAAATTACTTAAATATTTAACACTTTATTTATAACACAATATTTACACAGTAAAAATACAAAAGTATCTTATCACATAATGTATGTATGTACATAATGTATATTTAACAATATTATGATAGGCTTACACATGTTGATCCTAGCATGACTTCATATATACAAAATTATGGAATCTTTCAGATTGTTTGTTCAGTATTCAGATATATATGTGACGTATCTAATGAGTGTAATATTAAATTAATGATATAACTTCAATCGTTTATAAGAATGGTAAAGTGATTACTAAAGGCACAGTAGTTTCATTAATCCGGCACCCTCACCCCTCCCTTCTCTGCTTCTGCGCTTGCGCATCCTGCATCAGTATAACTTCAAAAATTATGACAACAGCATGTACATGTTATCTGTTCTTTTCAAATTGAGAATAGGGTAGCTGATGCATGTCAAGCAAACGGCAACATAGGACTTATCTTCTTAAAATATAATACTATGATTTTTTTCTATACAACCCAATAATCCGAACATTCGAATTACCCCAACCCTAGTTTTTAATAGTGAGACTCTACTGTATTAAGAGCAATTGTGTTGTCCATTTAATCTAACAAAAGTTGCATAAAATAATAATATGAAATACCTTCTATTAAGGCTTAAATATAAAAGTATAAATTCTTAAATTAGATTTCCTATTGTGGCTTGTTTTGCGCAAGTTAGACGTAATATCAATGAATGCGGATCACAACATTTAAATTTAACGTAATTATTGCCTTAATAAGTCCTGAAATTAGTGTCTGTATTATTAGGTATTTTACAAACTTGATTTTAATGTAATCAGAAAATAAATGTTGTAACTTATACAACTTACTAAACTTTAATAAATGATTACATTATACTTGAAACTTGTTTGAACAACAGAAGTATCACCATTTTAATCCAATTTATCGCCAGAGTTTGAAAGTGAAAATGTAATCTTTGTTGTTGGCTTAAGTTGAGCTAAGATCTACTAGCATCGTAACCTCGCACTCTTCATAATCTGAATTAAACGTAATCCAGCTGTAGCAGTGTACTAGTTCTAACAGATTTGATTTTTAACATTAACGAATTAGAATTATATATTTAGCAAGTTTAGTTATTGTTAGTGAATAACAGAATTACCACCATTTTCATTCACGGAACCTTTTAAATGAGACTCCATTTTGAAAAAAAATGTATGATTAGGATGAGCTAAGAACTATTGGGTTCATTGATCTTGCAGATTCATCAGCAGATTTAAGAACTTTCTAGCAAATGGTTGTGCAATTGTCTTGTTCAACTAACTAAACTAAAATTGTGGAAAATAAGAAAGTTCTTAAACGGTTACGATACAGTCTAAATTAGTACGACACTTAATGAACACAATAACAACGCTAAAATTAGATGTTTTTTTTAATTGCACGTAGTTTTAAATAAAATGAGTCGTCACCTTAATTGGTGCCGACTAAAACTCACCCAGCATGGCCAGCAATAGAATAAAATTAGTCTAATATTAGAAATAGCGTTGTAAGGAGTCATTAGAGTTTGAATTTTAGTGCAAATAGAATAACCGCCTTTTCACTTTATATTTTAGTTTAATTGAACAAGAGAATCACTACCATTATATTATTTTTATTTGCATTAGACGATTTAGAACGTATTTCAAATTTTCAGTTTTGCTTATTCAGCCAGTTTAGATAGTAAGTGAATAAGAATTTCCACTACTTTATTACAATTAAAATATTGATAAATTGAATTATTTATTTTGAAACATAAGCTCAAAACCAATTACTTTTAATTAAATAAGTTAATACAGTTTAATGTCTGAGTAAGGTTGAGAAAGGTACTATTGGGACCCTAATCCTACCAGCGCATTAAGCAGATAACAATATTCCAGTCTGAGTATTTTTTTGTTTTGACTGTCAGGGCAACCGTTATAAATTTACCGACCACTGTAATTTAATATTTTCAGTTGAATGTATCCATTCGCTTCAGACTCGATTGTTTCTATCTGAAATCGATTTACCGTCACGCTCAAACGGATACTGATAATAATGGCGTTTAGTTTTAAAAGTCCCTGAAAGAGATTGCCGTAGCATTCGTTGGAAAATAATGACCCATCGACATATTTGTTGAGGAGAAAAAACAAGATAAAGAAAAGAAAATAAAAACGCCAATATTGAACAGTAGTTGTAGGATAACCAACGAATACAACTGAAATACGATAATTTACCAACGAATACAATATCCAGTTTGAAGCGGATTTAATTTGTTCCCCTTCTCGTTTTTTGAAACGGTTAGATAAAGGGCATCTCGTCAGGCGAGCTTGTTTGGTTTTCAACATGCTTTACTCATAAAACGGTGGCCGTAACGCCTGGAATTATAGGTGTCGGTAGACTGTGTTCTACCGAGATATAAGTATGTTAATGCCAGGCGTCTATTTTTAAACAGGGCTCAACATCTAGACTGAATTCATGCTTAAATATAATCCCGTTGTGGCGAAAAGTTTTCGTTTTTTGTAAAGACCTCAGTCTAAAGCTCAAGGAACATTATTAAATATGTTTGTATTATAACTCCTATCATCTATCTATATAGATACTGCTTTTGTGTACAAACTTACGAGAACCTATTATAGTGCAGCAACTGAGAAAAAACATTTGACAATCTATATATTTTTATATCTATTTTTAAGTAACATACACAGACTATATAATATTGTATCAGGCAATGAAATGGCTGGAAAATATAATTGTACATATTACTCCATTCAAAAGCCATAACAAACTGTCAAACGCATTTCCTCTGTGGCTGGATTTTAGTGATTAATTTATAGAACCAAGTATAATCACATATCGTTTATATCGATATTTGAAAAGGAAGGGACTCCAAAATTAATCCGTATTCAAATTTGAATTGAATACACAAACAGACCCAGGCATTAATGACTGCCTTTGTTTGGTGTTTGATTGGCAAATGTCAGTTAACATGAAAGTCTGTTGAATAACGAAATTATAAATTTTCAGTTTTTGCCACCATTTTTAATCAAAGTAAACAGCTATTTATATATTTGGTAAGATTAATACGGCGACATAGCTACTACATTGTCAAGTTACCTATCTTTCTATTATTCTTCTTTTGTTACGGCCGTTTTAGTAGACACTGTTCATGTAAAAGTCAAAACAAGAATACCTATGCAGCAAAAGTACCTAAGCGGTCATACAGTGTAGCAATGTGTTAGGACTTCATTATAATAATATTAGGGTTAATTGATTGCTTTTACTGGCAATACAATTCATTTAGCCACCTGATACTCTGCGAATGAAAAACTTATACTATGTATGTACAATTTTACAAATACATTGGATTTATTCAGTTAAAGCTTTTTTGCTTAATGTTCATTGGGTGTTCTTTTTCCTGCCGCCATTGCCACTCACAATCTTCAGTATTCTGACTGCGGGGGCTTCAAATGCTATTGAGATGGCGAATGAGGAGAGGAATGCCAGCACTGCGAAGCCAGCATACACGGCGATCTGAAAAAAAAACGTATGGCCTATTATATTAATTACTAATATATTTATTTTTTTAATTTTTTTTATTATATGTTTGCGTTTGACAACTGTCTCACCTGATGTTAAGTGATAACGTTGTCTAGGATTTAGCACGCAAACCTAGAAGGTACCTATTCACTCGCGACTTGAAGACTCCAGGATTGTACATATCGGGAAACACAGACTCGGGCAACGAGTTCCATTCCTTGGCAGTACGCATTAAGAAAGTGGAAGCAAAACGCTTCGCACGTATAGGTGGTATATCTACCATATAGCGATGGCAAATTGCCGTACGTCGAGTCGACCGATGATAGAAAGGGGATGGTGGAATCAGATTGAAAATGCGAAGGTCTGTGTATGTGTCTAGGTTTGTTACTTCTTCACGCTCAAATGGATACACCGATTTCGATGAAATTTGGTATGGGGATAGTTTAAGCCCCGTTTTAACACACAGGCTACTTTTATCCCGAAGTATAGTTCCCATGGGATAATTAAAGTAACGGGAAAACCGTACTACACGCGGGTGAAACCGCGAGGCGCTACTAGTAGATACTATAGGGCAAACCCTATAGTATCCACTAACCCATCCTTATCGCTTAGTAATCTAATTTTAAGTTGAACAATCGATACAATTTTGTACATCCATCTACAAATGGGGCTATACATATTTTATTGAATTGTGTAAAACCTTTTTGTTAACAATCAGTGTATTTGTAAATATTACATTTTAAATTAGTCTGCGTAAACAAGCGGCCATATTGCTTTTCTTCATGGCGTCACTAAATAATAAACAAACGACGATCTGTGATCTTGACTGGGAACAATATTGAGAATGCATTTTTGATTGGTTCATGTTCGAGTTTGTGATTTGATTTGACGTTCGGTTGCTATACAATACAATACAAATACACTTTATTGACACAAAATTACAGAAATTAAAAAAAGAATATTTACAATGAGAAATGTTCAATAGGCGCTATGTGCTTATGTCACATAGATATTGCAAACGGTTGCTTTATATTCGTGAATTCATTTGATAGTTCGTTTCAATGGTATTCCTGTATAAACCTAATCAATCGAGTACCTAGGTATTGTGTTGATATTGGAGTTATGAAAATCTTTACGGGTTACCGCAGTATGAGCATTTATAAAATTAAACAGTGTGGTGTCTATTAAATTATTGAAATTTACGAGTGATGCATATAATATGTATGGTTGCATACATATAAAACTGTTCCATTCTTTAAAGGTTTAGTTAGAAACCTAATCATCATCAGCCATTGATTTCCACAAGGGCCGGGATGGAAGCGCCCCTCATTCAGCCCTTACCGACGATCTTAGTCAAGTCGTCTGTTCACCGAGGCGGTGGCCGTCCACCGACCTAGTTGGAGACCCTTTCGACCCCAACGGCCATCGGTTATTCGAGCTACCGGCCCTGCCCACTGCCATTTCAACTTGCTAATCCTGCTGGGCTAAGTCGGTGACTTTTGTTCTTCTACAGATCTTCTCATTTCTGATTCAATCGCGTAGAGAATCCTCCTCTTCATAGTTCGCTCTACGACTTTGAGCCTGCTCGCGAGGCCCATAGTCAGAGTCACCACGTTTCCGTTCCGTAAGTATCATCGTCATCTAAGCTATAGGATGTCCACTGCTGGACACAGGCCTCCATCGGTTTCCACAAGGACCGGTTGGGAGCGGCCCGCATCCGTACACACATATAAAAAGAAAAATATAAAATGTATTGGAAAGAAAAGTTCTAGTTCTATGCTTCATGATAAAAAATACTTTAGAAAGGTAAAGAAAGAAAAAAACAATTGAAATTAATGTAATGTAATTTTCTTTGATCATCATCATCATCTCAGCCATAGGATGTCTACTGCTGGACATAGGCCTCCCCCATTGATTTCCACAAGGACCTGTTGGAAGCGGCCCGCATCCAGCCCTTGCCTGCGATCTTAGTCAGGTCTTTGATATTACAACTGAAATCGTAATACCAAAGAAAGAATCATACTTGCTACAAGTTGGCTATACAAAACAAAAGTTACTTATAAAATGTTTCTTTAGTAAGGTAGCATGTGTTTATCATTGACGCGTGTGTGATGGATGCTCATTCCATATTTTGTAATATTATATGGGTAAAAAGGTTTCGTTTAGGCATTATGACTAATGTATGTTCATATTTTGACACTGTATTCTAAACTTCAATTTATATATGATTTGACATTCTCCCAGTAAAAATGTTCTAGATCCTGCGCTCTTATCATTACTCTTATCATTACCAATCAAGCAAAATAACACTGAAAGAACAATTTTATTATTAACTTGCACTGAGCTTAACCAGCGCCGTGGGCGAAGGTACGCTGTAAAAATTCTAAGAGTTTGATGGTATATTTTCCATGTAGGCCAAATAATTTTACAACTAAAATAATGAAACTAAAATTATTGAATACGAATTTAACAGAAATGGCGCAACCTCTAAATAACATCGCTTATTGTTTCGAGAAACTAAAAAACTACAAAAATGGATCCCTTGGTCACCCAAGCTATTTCAAAAATACCGTATATAAAAAAAACATAACTGAACTAAACATTCACTAAACAATTGATTTTATAAACTTCATACGGTTGTATAAAATATTGTTTAATTTGAAGCTTGTGTTTTGTTCTCTGTGCCTTTATTTCATTTGCAATAAACTCACACAACGAATTGTCGTATAGACTGAACTCTGGAAGCAGGACTCCTTTATTATATCGCGGTGGCCTTTGATAGGTATAGAATTTCAAAGGTATTATTATCTCTTTCAAAAGGTTTTTCTCGGAAATTAAAATACGAGGAATTGTATGTTAGACATTAATCTGCTAATCATTGTTTTGTTATTAAAACTGGTGGTTTTGCCATAAAATGTATAAAACACGGAAAGTAATCACGTAGCAAGTCAGAGGGTTTCGACTATAGTTTCAATCGAATTCGGGGGTATTTTTCAAGGAGAATACGGCTCGCGGTCTCGGTTCGCCTAGTAACTATATATTACGTGAGTAATTCCCGTGTTTTAAAATTATGTTTTTGCTTTTTATAGACTTGCAATGGACTTTTGATGGTCGATTGTCATTTAGCTTAGGTCTAATGTTGCTGCACTGAGCTACTTTTATTACTGTCTCCAAACATATAGTGAGTGCAGCAGTCTTTGAGAACCAGTAAACATTCTAGGTCGTGATAAAATCATCGACCAAATCGTCACTGACCGTCAAGTGAGATAGTGTTCAAATATTTATAAAGTATAAAAAAACACTTCTTGATATCAACCGGTTTTGTTGATTATTTATTTTCATGGTAAACATTTTACTGATTATGCTCATAGCTTCGGACGAAGGATTTTTCCTGTTCGCTGTTAACATTATAGACAAAATATGTCGTACTTTTGATTCGATTGTGTACATTGCAACAGAACCTGGTTGCTCCACTTCGGAACCTTACAACAATGATATTCGAACTGACAAGCGGCATATACTTGAAATGTTCAAGACGTACTTCAAAGCGTGTTTATTTAAAATTACTGCTATTAATGTATGTAAAAAAATATACATCTGATAAAAAACTCAGTTGAGGCATCAGTACGCATGTTCTCTTTTCAAATATAGAATTGTACAAAAATATATGAAGTAAAGTTACTCGGATATTGACAAACTGAATAAATATAAAGCGTTCCCACGATCCACCCGCAATCGACTTTTGTTAGCATCTATGGAATATATATTGCCATACTCCAGTAACAATATCCATTCCGTCCCCTTCAATAAAGCTTTGTGTACACAAGCATACTCAACGAAAGGTTGGGACAATATAATGTCCCTATAAGTAGGGATACTTTTGAAAGCCATTAGGTATTAAATAGGATCCCTATCTGGTTGTACCGATGTCTGAGACTCACTAGATCAAACAAATTTTATTGTAAATATGGTTGACATTCCTGGCACATCAATAGTTATTTATGAGGGTAGCTTTAGATGGATAATACTTTAAAAATAATGTAAAACTTCTGTCTATGACATTTGCTTTTGTGTTTTTTAAAGCCTAGCAAAAAAAGTTAATGTCACAGCTATGAAACTGCTGCGAAAACAAACTCAGAATATATTATCTTTTTAATAAACACCTCACACTTAAACCTCCGCACTAGGATACCCCGTGTCGCGTAGGTATGAACACACACAACCGCATTATACACATATCTTAAACCAGAGAACAAACATATATGCATATGACAGAAAGTTAAATGTTTGCCCCAGCCGGGAAACTAACCGGGGATCGCGGTTCTAAAATCAGTATCACTGATAACTGAGCCACGACGACTGTCATAGAGTTTATGTCAGAGTTATATGACTAAGTACTTTGGTATTAGTATATTGTATAACTACATTTGTATATTAATCGTTAGAAATGAGTTCCTACGATGAACTCAGGAAACAGTATAAAATAATTGTAATGTAACAAACCGACTAGAACTCACGTGGTAAACACTGGAAAATTACTCTCCGACCAGTTAATAATGGGTGGCATATTCCGCCGGCCTGGATACCAGTCTTAAATATAGGCGATACATCCGGGCTATGGAAACATGAGGACGACACGACAAGCATGGTGTGTAAACCGGCCTCCTACCATCATCATCACCAAAGTGACA
Organism: Apeira syringaria; assembly: GCA_934044485.1. Classification (NCBI taxonomy): domain Eukaryota; kingdom Metazoa; phylum Arthropoda; class Insecta; order Lepidoptera; family Geometridae; genus Apeira; species Apeira syringaria. Next base: position 3,931,772 of record OW203662.1, read on the forward strand.
GTGACAATGACACTCTCAGTGACAATGACTCAAGTGACAGTGCGCACCGGGACAATTTGACTGATGCAGCGCAGCCGTCTCAACGCCAGTTACGTGCTGAGGCTCGCGCTCGCCGCCTGGCACGATCATAACTGCCAGATGAAGAACTGCAAATAAGTTCGAAACTAGTCGGAGAGTAATTTTCCAGTGTTTACCACGTGAGTCCTAGTCGGTTTGTTACATTACAAGTATAAAATAAGCTAAGTGCGTCTGGCATACATAAATCATTATATTTTGGAATAACGTGTATATTAAAAAAAAAATTTATATTAAATCCCCACGCTTACACAAAAATGATATTAATTACTATTATAGGAGCATAATTGCATAAAATGGAAGCTAATATCATCATCATCAAAATCAAAATTATTTGTTTATTTGCAAGACAACAAAGTCAGTTCTAAGGTCTTATAAATAAAAAATATTTCCTGTACAAGTTTCAGCCTGCAAGCAGATGATGCAAATATTTGAATTCTTATACCTAAAATATACCACTTAAGTACTCCTTAACGCTATAATAACATTTTTTTACGAGCCAGCCATTCAAATTGTTCTTAAATGTATTATCATCTAATATCTATATGTATGCCCAATAACGTAATGTAAATAATATTAAACTATAACTCAGTGTGAATTAAGAAAAAAGTAACACAATACCCGTGACAGTTTTTCAAACTTGAGGGTGGTAGCTAGCCAGGCGGGTACTCGAAAGTACCCTATCACCATACAAACGTTAGAATCGTGGTAGCTGTAACACATGATAACTCCTAGTACAGGTATCAACGACCATTCCTAGGTAAATTATTTCTTTTATTACACATGTTTTGTGAATAATACCTACTTAGGATAATTTAAATTCATATTGATTTTTGAGTAATAATAAATAAATGATATGCTATCCATATCTTAAACGGTACTTCATTACAAGTGCGCAGGCGCGGAACTTTCCGATGAATATATATACAATACAATACAATTATTCTTTATTGCACTTTACCATGCATGTACATGTACATTCATTCATTACATACTTATATGTATATAAGTTATTACAAAATTACTCTTAATCTAGGTAGTACAATGGGCGGTTTTATCGCTTAAAGCGATTTAACTGTATACGACTGGTCATAGGAATGGGAAGTATGGACAGGTGTTTGAAGCTTAAGGATATTAGAAGGGCGTAAGGGGTGAGAAAGATGTAAAAACACGAAACGTTCTTTTAGACAGGACGGTGTAGTAGGTATAAAGAGGATGCTGTAAAGTAGAGACAGGATGTGAGCATTCCGGCGCAGACGGCTTTTTACGAAATTCAGAAATGTGGTCATACTTGCGCAAACCAAATATTTTTTTTTTTTTTTAAAGATTATAAGCTTGCGTTTGACCACTGTCTCACCTGATGTTAAGCGACGACGCGGTCTAAGGTGGAGCACGCAAGCTTAGAAGGAACCTATTCACTCGCGACTTGAAGACTCCGGGGTTGTACATATCGGGAAACACAGACTCAGGCAGTGAGTTCCACTCTCTGGCAGTACGCATTATAAAAGTGGAAGCAAAACGCTTCGTGCGTAACGGTGGTATATCTACCATGTAGCGGTGGCGCATAGTCGTACGTCTGGTTGACCGATGATAGAATGGAGAAGGTGGAATTAAATTGTGTAATTCCAGTGCACATATGAACCGGATACAAAAGTTTTGCAAGCGTTCTAGCTTATTAAGCTGTTCTTGGGTTAAATCTAGCTATGAAGCGTCAGCATAATCAAGAATAGGGAGTAAAAGTGATTGTACAAGCGCAGTTTTAGTGGAAGTAGGCAAGAAGTTTCTCAACCTCCGCAGAGAATAAGAGGAAGCATAAATTTTGCGACTTATTTCTGTTACCTGAGGTACCCACGAAAACTTCCTATCCATAATAATACCTAAGTTTTTACAAGTTTCGCTTATTTCTAATTTTTCACCATTGAAAATGATTTCCGGCAAGCTAGACCAATCAATAAGCGAAATCAGTTTAGTACTGCCAATTATGAAAATTTTTGTTTTTACTGGGTTTACTTTCAGCCCATGAGCATTACTCCAATCCGAAATACGTTTGAGATCAGAGTTGATGGCTTGAATCATCAGTGGGATATCTTTTAAGGGAGCTTGTGTATAAATTTGTAAATCATCTGCATATAGGTGGTAGAAAGAAAAAAGTTGATTGGAAATCAGATTTATAAATATCGAGAAAAGTAGAGCCGATAAAATATTTACATGTATATTATGAGAGCCTTTTTTTTGCTTGAGAATTCAAATAGCAAACGGCTCGATATCTTTTTAGTTTGCAACACAACAATATAATCGTTATTATATACCTGTTTATGAAAACATACCACTCTTTTGTAGTAAAAGATTCGTGTATGCTACACATTATGATACGCTGGAAAATTCCATAACATAGAGAGTTGTGCACCAATCTTTAAAAAGCTTGATCGTGCCTTCCGAGAGCTAAACATCAAAAGTTTTCGTTTACAAAGGGCTCTTATGAAGTCTTGTCGCTTGTTCGATCAAACTTTGACTGACTTCTGTATAATAACAAAGAAAGGCTTGGTTATATTATGGACGATATATCCGAAACAGTCTTTTGTGTATGCTGTATAGATCTAGCGTATTATTGGCCACTATCTCACGTGATGTTCAGTGATGATCAATCAATCAATCAATCAATATTCTTGTCAATATAACGTTGTCCTCATCGATAGTTACATCTACATACGTATATTTAAATTTCTTCCGTTACATCCATATTTAGTATTCGTACTTGTCTGCAGCAATTGTCCAGCCACTAAGCCATCAAAAGAAGGCCCTGCTTCCGAACTAAGTTAATACCTTGTATCTCGTATAACAGAGACCTTCTCAGATAGATAGCGGCTAGTAATAGTGCAGGTAGTAAATCTGCGCACAAGTTACGCATGCACAATGTTACTTTATTTATGCACGATGTGGTCATAGACGTAATCACGCTGCACCTATAATGTTTACTAGCTCTCATGGACTGCTGCCTGAACACGCTATGTGTTTATTGACAGATTTTTTTAAACTTGAGGGTGGTAGCTGGCCAGGCGGGTACTCGAGAGTACTCGAGTACTCGAACTGTAATGTTTTATTACTCCTGAGGTGAAAACAAAATATTTTAGAAATTTGGCTAACAAATATTTTAATAATCTTTACTATTTTTGTGTATTTTCAGTTCTTTGCTATTTTTATTAACTTATTACATTATTGGTTTTGCGGTTATGAAAATCTATGTAAATACTGTTTTAATTCATGTCCAATTCAAACACACAGTGAAAAGCTCATACAATAGCTTAGTATGAAAAACGTTACCTTTAATTGAAATTTATACTTGCAGGTAGCGAGGAGGGAACACTTACGACGCTAGATTTGTACATGTGGTAGGGACCTGTGACGAGGGAACACTTACGACGCTAGATTTGTACATGTGGTAGAGACCTGTGACGAGGGAACACTTACGACGCTAGATTTGTGCATGTGGTAGAGACCTGTGACGAGGGAACACTTACGACGCTAGATTTGTACATGTGGTAGGGACCTGTGACGAGGGAACACTTACGACGCTAGATTTGTACATGTGGTAGAGACCTGTGACGAGGGAACACTTACGACGCTAGATTTGTGCATGTGGTAGAGACCTGTGACGAGGGAACACTTACGACGCTAGATTTGTGCATGTGGTAGAGACCTGTGACGAGGGAACACTGCGACGCTAGATTAGTACATGTGGTAGGGACCTGTGACGAGGGAACACTTACGACGCTAGATTTGTACATGTGGTAGAGACCTGTGACGAGGGAACACTTACGACGCTAGATTTGTGCATGTGGTAGAGACCTGTGACGAGGGAACACTTACGACGCTAGATTTGTGCATGTGGTAGAGACCTGTGACGAGGGAACACTGCGACGCTAGATTTTCGCATGTGGTAGGGACCCATGAGGAAGGAATACTTACGACGCTAGAGTTCTGCATGTGGAAGGGCCCATCAAGCAGGAAGGAGATGTACATCATGATGGTGGGGTGCACGAGGTACGCGCAGTATGTGAGCCGGCTGAGCGGCAGCAGCCCGCGGTACGACAGCGCCGAGTTCACGATGCCGCCGTACCCGCTGCAGCACGAGATCACCACCCAGGCCACCGCGCAGCCCCACGCTGCAATCATCGCCATACTTAGCACATTCGGTTTTATGTTATGTAGTGGTCGTCATTTTGTTAATCACTCAAACTAGCTAAAAAGTCTCCATAATTCTTAAGAGAATTTTAAATATTTCCTTCTCTTATTTACGCTAAAATTCCAAATAGCTTAAAGCGATGAAAGCCTAGCGGTGGGAGCGTCAGCTGTCAAACTGGCGAATACTGGTTCAAACCAATCGATTAGATTAGTAATGGCTTGAGATTCCAGTGAAGGAAATACCGTAAACGATATCTCACCATGGTGGTAGCATACTTTCAAGTACCTGCCTGACTGTCTACCACCTACAACTTTGAAATACTGGCACCAAACACATATTATATTCAAGCAGTTCTTGACTCCTTGAGAGCCAGTAAGGTAATCTAGGTTTAGCGTATCTTCGACCACATTGATCACACAAGTACCACCAGGAAGTACAAACTTATTGATAGTTTGAAGCGATGTTAGCTCAGCGGTGGGAGCGTCGGCTGTCAAACTGACGGAGGCTGGTTCGATCCCCACCAACAGCTTCAACCTCCGGTGAAAGCAACACTGTTATTGAATTCCAAGCACGGTGGTAGGGTAATTTCGAGTACCCGCAATACTTGAGCATTTGTAGGTACCTATCTATGCTTCAGTAGTGAAGACAGGCGCAATTTGAAAATGAACCGTTTGTGTTTTGTAGGTATATTAGAGTAGCTGCGCCCCGCGGTTTCACCCGCGTAGATTACGGCTACCTCATTTATCCCGCGGGCACTATTTTTCCTAGATAAAAGTAGTCTATGTGTTATTCCAGGGTCTAACCTATCTCCGTACTAACTTTCATCGAAATCGGTACAACCATATAAGCTCGGAGAAGTAACAGAGGTTTTTGAATTATTTGCTTATCCCACAAGAACAGCTCCTATTTTCGGGATGAAAAGTAGCCTATGTGATATTATTATTTATCTATCTCTGTGCTATTTCATCTAAATCTGTTCAATAGTTTTTGCGTGAAAGAGTAACCAACATCCATCCATCTATCCAAACTTTCACATTTATTGGCGTATGATTCGAGTTTGCTCCTAGGTCACAGTAAATAACAACAACAATTTTGGTCACATCGAAACTTCACGCTGGGAATAAAGTTAAGATCGCGCATATAGTTACAAAGTGTACATTCAAAAATACTCCTTCAAGTTTGCATGAAGGCAATGAATCAATCGAAAGCCGCTTTCACGTCACAAGACATGAGTATATGTGTAAATATATTCCCGATACATTTTATGAATATTAATCCTTTTTAGAAGTTGTTCCCTCGTCTCGATTCAATACACCTACGGTTCATTTTCGAATGGATCTCTCTTCACAACTGAAGCGTAGATACTTATGCTACAATCCAGTAGCAAACGCCGTTAAGGGATGTAAGGATGGTAACGGTACTTTCTTATAACCAAAGGGGTCTTTAGCCCATAAGGAAAGGAAAGTATTTAGGGAAGATTAAAAACGTGAATAAAAGCGCAGACTGAAAGTTCTATACACACACAATTTTTTATACTATATAGATCTAGCGTTTGACCACATCACGGATGTGATCGTATATATTATCATATCTAGACCTAGAATAATTACTGACTCTCAAGGACTGCTGCCTGAACACACTATGTGTTTGGTGACAGTTTTTCAAACGTGACGGTGGTAGCTAGACAGGCGAGATTCGGAAGTATCTAACCACCATGCTGGGAGTTTGATAACGGTGTTACCATGACCGAAACTCGAGCCGTTAATGGAGATCAAGCCAGTGTCCGTCAATTTGACAGCCGACTCTCCCATCGCTGAGCTATCATCGCTTCAAACTAACAGTAAGTTTGCACGCTTATTACCTACGGAATTAAAAAACTATACAAACTAACCTCCACTATTTACTGATTCTACGGGCATAACGTGGCATTTACGCATAGTCGATATCACGATAATTAAATGTAATTATGAACGTGAGTTTTAATAATATTAACCTCCACTAGTCATCCATGAAACGTTTTTAACTTGTTGTTGAACAATTGAGAACATCATCAATGCAGTATAAAGGATTACTGAAAAATGTCTGAAATATAATTTAAATGAGACCACATAAGAAGCATCAGCTTTCAAATCGAAAAAAAACATCAAAATCAATTCACCCAGTTAACTATCTGAGATAAAATATAAAAAAATGAAATTGAGTTGAGAACACGGTTAAATATGTATTAACGCTTTATAGGCTTTTGAATATTGAATATTGGTTTAAGATTTCAGTAATCCCCCACTTACCCAACCCCATTTTATTATAACTTATTTTAGGTATAGCCTTTGAATACTTAACTATATCACTTGATCAGCGTTACTGTAGTCGAAGGTGACATCAAGCTAAACGTAGAATATGAATTATTGTGAAGAACATTGCCTGAAACCATTTTATGTTTGATGTTACTTACTTGATTGTTACACGATGACCCAAACTTGATAGTTACATCATGTCGTGGATTTAATAAAGAAATAAAATTATTACAATTATAATTATATAAACTCACTTTTACTTTATATAATTGTTTTTCATTTTATGTATATATATATATTTGTTTTCAGACTTCCCTTAATCAGTTTATGCTACTCTATAATGTAATATAACTAAACACAAAATCTACTACACAAGAAATATATTATCTTTTTATAGGTTTTTCACAATATGGATAGCAACATTAGTCGCCTTAGTTTTGTAATTGTTTTTGTAACAACATTTTATTTAAGTTGCTGTAATTGTATCCTGCTCTTACTGTTTGAATAAATTGAATTGAATTAAAAGACTTTACATGCACAGAAAGCTCAAGGCTCCAGGCTTGGATTTAATCTATCCAGCTGATAGACGGCCGAATATAAAAAGTCTTTCATCGCTTCAAACAATACATACTCATAATTAGTATATGCAGGCAATATATATATTGGTCACAGCGATCTGGCAGCGTCAAATCACCTGATTATAGGCACCGATCATGTCCGAAACCTAGTTCTAAAAACTTCGACTATAAACGTGAGTAAGGCCGGATAATACACATAGGTATATAAGTAGTCACACCCACGAGAATTTCCAGTCAAAAATATATATTCAGTATTATAGAAATATTTGGTATAATAGCGATATTCATCTATATGTTACCTGTGTGTCCAACACTGATGTAGAAAGCCGTGGGCCATACTTCGAAGTAGCCATTGACCATGCTGAAGATGAGACTTCCCATGACGGCCAACGCACTCGGCCAGCCCAGGGTTACAGCCCAGTAGGGCAGCTTCACTTGGCATTTCGTTTTATGTAAATACCATCCCACAAAAATACCTGAAAATAAAATTTACTATCAAAAGTCTATCAAGAATACACAAAAGATTTCGAAACAGTGGTGTGCTCTTTTGGCCGCGTCAGGCGTCTGGAGAATGGAGTCGTGATCACTACCTTCCCATCTGTATAGCTGTTGTATTTGTATGAGTAATATAAGACTATCAGAACCTAGCTAAATTAAACAAAAGGCTAACTTTCTAAAGTAAATTTGTGCTCCTAATTAGAAATGCAGATTTACTCTTAAGTCTATAAAAAAAAAAGTAGAAACAGAAATGAGTGTTTTTTAATGACACTCACACCCCCGCACTTCGATTCCTTGTGTCACACTACACAAACATTCGGGACTAAATCAAACATTCATGCATATCACAGAAATTTTGCCCTACCTTCGAACCCGGTGTCTCGGGTAACAAAATGAATATCACAAACCACTGAGCCACGGCGAACTGCTAAGTGTATGTTGTAGTGCAATTTGTTTAGTTAGATATTTTTTGTTAGGCAACATTTAGATAGATAGATACTACTTATTATGTACGACGTACGTGAGCTTTTTCTAAAAGTATTAGTATTTTTTTTCTGTGAATAATGTTTATTTTTTTACATGTACCTCATTTAATTAGGGTCTAAGCCTTAAGGCTAATAAGTGATTTACTTTGACTTCATTTGCTAAAACGATTGCATACGACAACAACATTGTATTGCGATATTGCAAATGTTCTCTGTAGATTATCTGGCGCAAACTGAGCTACGTTATGCAATCATACTCAAATAGCTTTGAAATTATCTGTATATATATATATATATTTACATTTTATAAGTTTGCGTTTGACATCTGTCTCACCTGATGTTAAGTGATGACGTTGTCTAGGATTTAGCACGCATACCTAGAAGGTACCTATTCACTCGCGACTTGAAGACTCCAGGATTGTACATATCGGGAAATATATATATATATATATATATATTTGCTATTAATTTGTGTAAACTGTTTCGACATGTATGTTTCTATACATAGATAGGTTTTAAAATATTGCTGCCCCTTAAAACTGTAAATGAACATGAAAACCGCGGGGCGCAGTTGTGTCTGAGATGAATAGCTGCTTATTCAATCAGCTAAAACTTATAGCAGATCCAACTTGTTACTTACTCGTATATTAGTCATTGTACTCAGCTGTTGCTCTGATATATTGCTACCGAGGTTATTGAGATCGCATGATGTGGCAAGTTTTCTCATAACTAACTATATATTACTTTGGACGTGTTATTTTTGTGCATTTAGTCACGTTTTTGTTAGAATACATTTTTATTTTGTATTTTGTGCCTTCAACATGACTTTATAAGGAGCATTTTAACATGTCTGATATGCTCTGCATTTTTGATCAGATTAACTTTTTAGGTGAAGGTTCAGGCAGCGTCCTTGACAGGCAGTGAGCATTCTAGGTCTAACGTGATAGCATCTCGACCACATGGTCACTGACCATCAAGGGAAATAGTGGTCAAACCCATATAACCCGTAGTGGTGTACCACATCACAACATATAAAGCGTATACTACCTATACGCTAAGTACGTAAATAATTATTCTTCATAAATCGCACTCGGGTCCCAAGGCCTTGTGCTTAGTTTGGGGCTCGCGGGAAATATGGCAAGCTTGTACATAATTAGTTTAATATTGTTTTGTATATTTTGAGTAATGTTTTAAAAAGTACTTAACCTTTTAATGCCAATAAAGACATATTGTATCTATCTTGAACAAAACAAACGCAAGATCCAGACAGTAGGTACTTTTAAAATAAAACGTGAGTTCTTGAGTAAAGTTTATACATGTAATTCTTTATTAGTAAATTTTGACATACTTACGGGCAACCATATAATATATTGTAGCCCTTGCTTGTTGCTATAATGATAACTATGTATGAATAGACTAGCTGCGCCCCGTGGTTTTACCCGCGTGGTGATAATTGATGATGATGAAAAGAGGCCTATCTGTTATTCCGGGACCTGTAGTATCTACATAGCAAATTTCATCCAAATCAGTTCAGAAGAAAGAGTAACAAACATCCATCCAACCACCCTTCCATCCATCCATCCATCCAAACTTTGAACAAAAAGTCTAATGAGCCTTACAATTTTATTGTAAGAAATTAATAATTTCCACAACTTCGAACATTGGTTAGCAGAGGGGAAGTATCTGATGAGAGTGACACACTTAAGATTGTACTGGAAATTTGTGATCTGTATCTCCTTTTAAAACAACTCACCGACTAGGTAAGGCCCAATCCTGGACCAAGGTTTGTCATACAAAGGGTCGAACATCTCAAACGGCTCCTGTATTCTCGCTTTGTACTGATGCCACACTGATATGTAGATAGTTGTAGCCCAAGAACTCAGCATCACCAAGCCCAGTGACGTCATTGCGAATTTCGGATGCCTGTGGGAATAAAGCCGCAAATTTAGAGTAACGATTGCAAACAACTTTTCATGCATAATTTCCTTATCCTAATTTGATCTTCAATTTCAGCCGCGTCATACAATTATCATCATCCATTTCAGCCACAAGATATCCACTGCTATAAATGGGCCACCTTTATCGATCTTCGGACCAGTCGGTAGTGATCGAGGTTCTTTTTTATGTACTGGCAAACAAGCAGACGGATCGCCTGATGGTAAGCGATCACCGTCATAAAATAATAAACCAGCCAAAAGCAATGGTAGAATAAAAAGATCTCACATATGTAACCTTGAAAATACTTCACATTCTATTTTGGGCTGTGGTGTGAAAATACAACAAATTACAAAAAATAAGTTTTAACGTTTTTAAGTTTAAATCTTAATAACTTATCTAAATAAATTTATTATAAATTTTTCAATGACTAAAAAAATGTGTGTTCGCTTAGTGCAAATTTATAAAAGTACCCGCAACTACACTCGTAAAATATTTGCGCCGAAAAATGTCCATCTCCAGGGTCCCATACATCTCTATACCAAAATTCATAATAACCTTTTCCACGGTTTTGGTGTACAAGCGCTCCAAACAAACACCGAGCAAATTCACTCAAAATTAACTTAGCATTTGATTTAAACGAACATAAATTGCCATAAAAATTTTAGTCAACAAGAATAAAAATGAAAATCTGACAAATGAAAAAGAAGTAAGCTTTTCACGGGTGGAACGATAATAAGGATTTCAGTGGATATAAAGCGTTAGCCATTAGTTACGTCTAAAACACCTTTGACCCTGGAAGAGCCCTATAATTTCTTTAAAAAAGGTGTGGCTTTTTTCTTTACTCGAGTAAAACGTGGTTCAAAAAGATATAGATTTTATATAGATCGCTTTCATATTGTGGACCAAATGGATACTGTCATCAAAGAACCCTAGATCTCTAAAAAAACGTACCAGATGGAGGCAATCTAGCAAATTGATGTCGCATAGCGTTTGATCTATGTTTATAATATATATATATATATTTTTTTCCTCAGCCATGTATGTCCACTGCTGGACGTATGCCTCCCCATATAGGGGGTATTTGCCAATACTCGCCACGCTTGGCAGGCGGGTTGGCGAGCGCAGTATGATTTCCGATCCTCAGAAGGCGCTGCTGCCCACCTCCTGGTACGTTATCCCTTAGCCGACCCCCACGACACCCACGGGAAGACATGGGGGGGTACTATTCTAAGCCGGTACCCCACGGCAACACTATATATTATAATATATAGTGCTATCTTATTGAATCCTTGAGAGTTCGTTTTACTATAATATTAAAATTAGACTGAATGATAAACTTTAGCCTCCGTAATATTTGTGTGATACTATCTGCACTAAACGGTTTCACCCGCGTGGACTATATTTACGTACGTTTCTTTTCTTTATTACACTCACATCTCCGCACTAGGGTTCCCTGTATCGCAGGAGGCATGAAAACACACAGTGAAGTCCATCCAGGACATCGGATAAACATCCATGCTGATAACATAATTGTTTGCTCCTAGCAGAATTCGAACCCGGGATCAAAAGTAATGCTAGTAACCACTGCGACCGTCTGGAGTTTGCGGATAAAATTAAAGACTATGTCTAAATCCAGACTATACCTATCTATATCTATGTTTGATCTCTATGCAGAGTTAAATTAAGATCAGTTTACCTGTTCCGGCTTCATTGAGCAATAATGGAGGAAGGACGAGGTAAAAGGAGAGTGACAAAGAAAACGTTTGCGAGTGTGAATAGAACAGGTAGAAGAAGAACACTTCAGCAAACGTGAGTCTGACCATATTGACATGTGTGTGAAGAATTTGATGAAAGTGAAGGAAGCCAGAAAGATATGCCAGGTTTTTCAGTGAGTGGAAACCTATGAACACTGCCTACTCTTCCAGGAAACACGTCACGCTATGAATGCATGCAGGGTGTAATATTTCTTTTAATTTGTACAATAATGTAAGTAACCATAAACGTCTTATTACAAAGCATGGACTAGGTAAGTGTAACGAAAGTAATGGGTTTAATCCACGGACTAAGTGAACCAACCAAATCAAAAAACTTTGTAAATATATAATCTATATAAAATATTTGTAGATATATATCTTTGTAAATATCTAATCTATTAATATTAGACCAGCGACGATCTTTGTTATCAACTACTTATGATTAGTCGACGATTTGTAATATAGTCAAGCACTAATTTCTCAGTGCCATAACAATCTGGGACTTTGTAGTCTGTATTTTAATCCACACTTAGTCCATGTTTTGTAATAAGACAGTGTTTAAATAGTTAAGCATATTGGTATTGAACACGCTCTACTCACTTGACGGATATCAGCAAGATAATGATCCCCACAACGTAGAACTGAGTGTCGTTAGCCATGTACCATGACCAAACCATGCACATTTCCCTTTGAGGAAACAGATTGTTGATGTATAAGAGGTTTCTCCACCAGTACTTGTCGCATGTGATGTGGTCGAATATCGCCGGCTCGAACACTGACTGGTCGTGTGACCACCTCAGCGCGATTTCGTTTAAACCTACGAAAAGGAATCTGCGATTTATTATCAAGCCTAAGACAGAACTAAAAATGCTCGTAGAACAAACCTTGAGTATTTTTATATAAAACTAAGGTTATAGCATTTTTTTAACATAAGTAATTTGTGTAGGTAACATCGCTTTGGTTGAAACTGTAATAATGTTTAAACTGTATTTGACACACAAAATAACTATTTTAAAAGTCAATTTTAAAATTATTTCTTCAATTGAGGCATCCAGGATGACTTACGATTTTGTCATTATAACTAAACATTGTAGTATAACTAAAAATATAATTATTTTTTGTTTTATCTTTATTGTTTCCTCTAAAGATTATAAAATCACTTACGAGAAAACACAATAACTTATTACTAAAATTAAGAGATATTTGTAAAAATAATAATATGTTCGGATAAAAAGAATACTAAAAAAGTGGGTATTATATATAAATAAATACCTACAGATATAAATTCGAAGAAGTAGCAGATTTGGTCCGTAGTCTCGTTAGTTTCTACACTTTGAAAATAACTAAGAGCTATTGAAGAGATTCTGAGATTGAAGTTTTAATTAAAATAAAATTATTTTGCTGCTAAATGAAACGAAGCCACCTTCTCAGGATTACCGCCCATCTGCGCTATAATTCAGTTACTAAGACGCTGGTCGGAGTGTTAAGCTTCTCTGTCTTATTATCTCTCTCTGACCTTTGCTCCGCTTAACGCCAACCATCGACACAATAATTAAATCATCTATTTTTGACATGATATGACCATCAAAATACGATTCGTAAAACATAAATCTATTTCTATTACGGTTGTTATTTTTATTTATTTATTTATTATTAAGAAGACTATCGACACATAGCTTAACTTAGGTATACATTATTGAATATAAAAAGAGTCATTTATAAGTCTCCACAAATGGAGATTATCTGTTTAACAAAAATCACACACAATATTTTAACATTCTCAATCCAAAATTTACACTAAAGACTTAGAAAAATTTAATTTTTGCACACAATAACACATATTTTTTTCAATCATTTCCCATTTTCACCGTTTCGTTGAACCAAAGAAGGTTTGGCTAAGTTTGGCCTTGATCGATGAAAGGCTGGATGTGAAAATATCGGTATCTAAGTTGCTCTGCTTGTTGTAGTCGTTAAAAGTTTTGCACGCTCGGTATATATATGTATTTTGGGGGTGGTTTGTGGTAAAAGAAGGGAGATAAAGTAGAGGGCTATCACGGAAAGATCGGCTGGGTTATGCCTAGTTCAGCAACAGATGACTGGCCGGTTGGCGCAGTTGGTAGCAGTCTGCCTTCTGAGCCGCTGGTCCCGGGTTCGATTCCCGGACAGGTCAAACATTTGTGTGTATGAACATGTCTGTTTGACCTGTGTTTGGGTGTGTATATGTATATAAGTATATATCAGTCATCAGGTTACCATAGTATAGGCACTGCCTAGTTTGGAACCTGAAGACCTTGTGTGAATGTTGTCCCATATTATTATTATTATATTATTATAGATAATCTAGAATAAATTTGTGCATCGAAAATAGCCTTTGTACACCTTTATTTTAATAAAGATATTATTATAAGAATCGTTAAAGTTCATTTGGGCTGCACCTTGGGGTCTCCATAGCTCATAAATGGACTAGTTATTGTAATTACGTATATACTCGTAAAACAGTGGTTAAAGTAAACTTGGATAACGTACCTATGACGAAGGCGTACGCCGGGGTGAGTCTCACTATACGGTATGAGAGTAAAACAAAGAATTCTTTTATCATCCTAAGGAGTTCCGCTTTGTTGTAAATATTGCTTTTAGGGTTGTCCAGCAGATCCTCCTTGAATGACTGTTGGCTGATCGCTGATATGGATAATGCGGAGTTGGTGAAGCCGTTTATGTTCTTGTTGATGTCTTTCTCTTCTTTGATTTGTTCTGACTTTTGGGCTTTCTTTTCTTCTGTGCGAAGGAACAGGATTGTGACGAGGATGCCGCTGTAAAAAGAACAAAGAATAAATGACAATATAATTATCAATCTAGTACCAATTTTTCACATGGATCACGATAACTATTTATTATATTTAGTTGCTCTTCTCAAGCCCCAACTTTTCAATGTCGTCGATCCATCCTTTGAGTTCTCAGTATATTGGGGGTAGAAGTTTCATTTATATTTAAATATTTTTTTATTTTTTTATTTGTTAACATTTACACAAGGTCTTCAGGTCCCAAACTAGGCAGAGCCTGTCCTATGGTAACCTGATGACTGATATATATACTTATATACATATACACACCCAGACACAGGTCAAACAGACATGTTCATACACACAAATGTCTGACAGAACTGTGATTGTAATCAATAATAAATCTTAATTATTTATAAAAACTAGAAGCGCATATTACGCGGACTACGTTCGGACCCATTATGTTATATATAATTTATGTGTTTGTAAGTGTTGTAATAAAAATAAAAATATCATAAGCACATATAATAATATTATATGTGTTTATGATAAGGCGAATATTGGGAAACGTGTACGTAGGTTTTACATTGTGTTAATCGAGCAAGTAGAGGTAATAACCATGACAATTATCAACTACTACCGGAAGCTCAATATTCATTAGTGAGGATTGAACCAGCGTCCGTCAATTTGACAGCCGACGCTCTCACTGCTGATCTATCATCGCTTCGAAAGTGCATGAAACATGGCGCATGCATCTGTTCCGGAATACAAAAAATGAAAACGAAATACCTACATGGTAAATATTCCGTTAATAATTTTGTCTGTTTAGGAAAAAAATGTTGCCGACATAAGCAATGTTTAAAAATAATTATGATTTGAATTGTGATACTAACTATGTAGATTTTCTCACAAATTAGCAACGCTTGAGTGATCGTGGCAAGAAGCCAAGACATTACCAAAGGAGATTAGATTTATAAGAACCGCAAGAGGGGAAACTTTACTGGTTTCCGATAAAGTTTAATGAATTCGAGTTCAACTGATCGCCAAAAGAAATGTGTAATCTGTGCTTGCGAAAACAACCTTTATTGCCTTTGTGGCGGTTTTCCGCAAATTAAACCGTTTTGACAAACAATCACAAACACCTAACGCGTTTTTATCGCTTCTCTGAAAATAAAGATGTTTGCTACATTTGTGTTATATACCTAATTGCAGAAAATGCTATTTAAATTGTAATGCCTTCTATCAAAGCATCCTCTAACAAATATTCCTCGCTGGATCTAAAATGTGTTTACACCTACATCTGTGCCAAACGCACATTTTATAAGGAATTTATATTTTTTAGTTTATTATTATATTATTCTTTTTTATTACTTTTCAAATATTGTTTTAAAAAGGTAGATTTAAAAAAATATTTTTAACCGCCAAACAAACCAGGGTATTTTATTATTTCCTATCGATTTTTGTCCTAAAATCTAGGTCAGCTAAAACATCTAAACATTTGTGTGCAAACAAAATTATTTAATCAATCGAAAAAAAAAAAACGATATGTGCCAAACGACTTGCATGCAAATTGTCGATCTTAAACCCATCAATTCGGTTAAACGTACTGCTCGGCCATACCTTGAATGTGTGTTCGCACATTGGATTGGCCAGCCTATACACCAACCCTCATTGGCCAGCGTGATGGACTATAGCCAACACTCCTTCCAAGGGTCGTGTCTCATCAGTGGAAACGTATTGGGCTGATCACGCTATGCTATTTTGTACAATACAATACAAACACTACATAAAATAAAAATTGTAAGATTAAAATTTAGTATGACAATCGGCGGCGACAATCACCCATATTGTATACTAACTGCGCCGCGCAATCCCACACGCGTTAACAACGGTTTTTCCATTACCCCAATTATATTATATATTACACAATTGCTAGATGCTGAAGATTTCTTCGATATGGACTAATGGTCAATCCAATACAAAAATAATTTTTCAATTCCAACCATCACAGCTTAGGCCGTTCAAGAAACAAACAAACTCTTTAGCTTTTTAATATTAGTTACATATTTTAAAAAGGTGTTTAATTCCTCTGTAGACGCTATAAATAGTTCAAGTACTTATAGATAATTTGCCGCATGGTCACACGTGCCCTAAATTCTGGCAGCGTTACCCCTGCTGCCTGGCATTTTGCCCCGGATTCTAAATTCTAAATCTTACAATGTACAGGTATTTCTACAATAAATGCTGGTCAGCTTACCTTATGACGAAAAAGGTATCCACACAATATGACGCGTTGCCAACTGACTGGTAGAAGAAATTCCGCTCAGTGATGACCCTCATGGTCTTATTATCCGCCACGTAGAATATGGTCAAGTATGTGTGCACCATTATCACCCATACCACTGACATAAACCTGTAAAAAACATTTACAAATTATAATATGTTGTATGTATTGCTTCCGGGCTGTTTGGCCGTGGTCTAAGTGAAACTTGTGTTCCAGACGTTTCGTCGATCACTGCGGTCGACATCTTCAGTGGTTCAGGTCCGAGCGGCGACAAGAGCCTAGAACTCTCCTTCGCGGCGTCTTCTCTGATACTGACCACGGCCAAACAGCCCGGAAGCAATACATACAATATGCAACTCCGGCCGTGAAAGCCTTAGAGCTTACAATAATATGTTTAAGAATTCATATTAAACAATAATTAATATAATCACTACATAGTATAAAACAAAGTCGCTTTCTCTGTCCCTATATCCCTATATATGCTTAAACCCTTAAAACTACGCAAAGGATTTTGATGCGGTTTTTTAATAGATAGAGTGATTGAAGAGGAAAGTTTATATGTATAATAACATCCATTAATTACATAGCCTATATATTTTATACGCGTGCGAAGCTGGAGCGGGCCGCTAGTTATATTATAAACACAATACTACAAGTGCATCATCACTTAACATTAGGTGAAATGGTGGACAAACGCCTGCGTATTCTAAATAAATATACATGCGCCAGTTTTAAAAATTATCATCATCATGTCATTGTCAATGTCAAGAAATAACTTTTTTTTTTTTTTTTTTTTTACATATTATAAGTTTGCGTTTGACAACTGTCTCACCTGATGCTAAGTTATGAAGTTATCTATATACAAAAAAGCTTTCCATAAAAATCATTATACTTATCGTCTATAAATAAGGTACTCAAAAAGTTGGTGACATTACGTCGTTGAATAGGCAAACCTATTAGTGAGTCAAGGTCAAGCCCAACTTTTACCCGTGATGAGTACTCTGTTCCTCTGGACATCTCATATAAAAAGCGACGTGCTTAAGTACCCCACATACCACACATAATCGAACGTCCATCATACCCGATACATAATCAGGGGAACAGAATAGTTTATAAAGCAAAATGATATTCCCTAATTCTATTAATCACTCGAACTAGCTAAATTTCACTAAAGTTCTTAAAAAAGAAATAGCTCGTATTATGTTTACGCTAAAATTCAAACTCGCATAACTCTTTTTAGTGCTATCCGTAATATTTGACGAATCCTATTCAATTGCTGGCCAATTGCGGGTAGTTTTAGTGGGCACTAAATAAGTGGCGACTTATTTTACGTGAAACTGCCCGCAATTTTTAATATATACATCTAATTTTATTGCTGTTATGGATAAGTGTCATCCTGATTTGGACTTTATCGTAACCCTATAGGTACTTATCTTACTTATCATATTTTAATTTAGTTTAGTTGAACAAGAGAATCAATTAGATATACCACCTATACGTACGAAGCGTTTTGCTTCCAGTTTCTTAATGGGTACTGCCAAGGAAGGGAACTCGTTGCCCGAGTGTTTCCTGATATGTACAATCCTGGAGTCTTCAAGTCGCGAGTGAACCACCTTCTAGGTTTGCGTGCTAAATCCTAGACAACGTCATCACTTAACATCAGGTGAGACAGTTGTCAAACGCAAACTTATAATATGTAAAAAAAATATCTCTATACCATTGGCTTTCGTTGATTCCTGTCTCTCAAATCTGAGATAGAGATGACACCAAGGGACCCGATTCATCATCATCATCACCAAGTCAGCCATAAGATCTGGGGCCGTACCATCAACTTTTACAAAACCATCATGTTTCAAGATCGTCATACTTCAAGCTTAAAGTAATAATGCTCAGATTCGTACCATGAACGTCTTAAAACATGATTGTTTTATTATCGCTCAGTGACGTGTAGAATGAACGAAGAAACATTCCTGCTGTATGGGCAAGCGAGACAACATTATATTTTCATATAGCGTTGTCGCTTACGTTGGCGCTGGCTCATGGTACGCTTTGAGTGAACGAAATAGAGGTTTACGTCACAAAACTGCTTAGTCTAAACAACATTAAAGTAACATTGCTTATGTGGCCTTGTGGTACGAAAATTCAAAGTAAGATTACAATAATACTGCTATAAGAGTTGGTGGTAGGCCCCCTGGACATAGGCCGTTCCCATTGACGTCCTTAAGGACCGGTTGGAAGTGGCAAGCATTCATCCCTTTGCTGCTCTCGTCGTCTGGTCGTCTGTCCACCTTTTCGGTGACCATCCTATGCTGCGCTTGGCAGTTCGTGGTATCCCCATCGACCCCAACGGCGATTAGCTCTTTGAGCTATGTGCCCTGCCACTGCCAATTCAATGTGCTAATCTAATCAGAACTAAAGTTCTTCTACGGATCTCCTAATTTCTTATTTGATCTCGTAAAGAAACCCCAAGCATAGCCCTCTCCTGATCGAAGTACTGATTCATATGTGTAACCAATTCGTAGTATAAGACATCCATAAAGATTACACCCGTTATATATAGTAAAAATATATTCAGGTACATATAATCTGTAAGACCATATTGATCACATAACATTGCAATAAAAAATTTGATTTCAATTGAATATAACAGAATCAAGTAGATACCTATACCCCTATACCTGATTCTTACATCTATTATGTAAATAAAACTCAGGATATGTGACACAAAATTGACATCCTTCATTATAATTGCTTTTTCATAAAGATCTATATCATTATATCCCGTTTTATGAAGTTACCTCATGCCGTGGAGACAGGTGAGGGCGCCGTCGCTTGGGCGGTCCGTGCTGAGGATCGTTCTGCCGTTCGACAGCATGGAGAAACACAGGAGCAGTTCCGACCATACGTCTGTGGAACAAACATTTTGTTTGAACGGATATACTTACAACTAAAGTGACAGTTTTTTTTAATAAAGCCTACGCTCTGACCCCTAGACGTGGGTTAGCTGAAAGCTACAAAATTATTACATTTAATTTGCCAAATAGATAATGAGTAATTTCATATGGTGGTAGGGTACTTTCGAATGCCCAGTTTGAAAAAATCTCACCAAACACATTGTGTGGTCAGACAGCAGTCTTTGAGTACGTCAAGCCAGTAAGCATTCTAGGTCTAGCGTGATTACATCTTCAACCACATCATCACTGACCATCAAGTAAGATAGTGGTGAAAATGCTAAATCTATAAGGTATACAAATATAAGTCAAACATTATTTTACGACCTTAGATACACATGAACTTAACACAACATGAACATGTCTTAAACTCACTAAGACTTTTCTTGTGCTAACAATATATTTTTGTTAAGCTACTACTACTACTTATACTACTATTCAGACACACTACCGCAATCAAATAATCTGTGGAACTCCTTTATCAAAAGTGTACCACTGCTAGTCGCTTAACTTTTTTTTATACTGTATAGATCTAGCGTTTGACCATTATCTCACTTGATGGTCAGTGAAGATGTGGTCGAAGATGTTATCACGGTAGACCTAGAATGCTCACAAAAAAAAATCACATAACTAAACATTTTATCAATTTTATTTAGTTGGATACGTTTAATTTCCGCTGAGTAGGCGTTAGTATTCGACATTATTGTCGATGTATATTTGCTTATAAATATATCCAGGTTAGGTTTATAGAGTGTGCCGTGGTACCGGCCTATAATAGTACTCCCCCATCTCATCCCGTGGGTGCCGTAAGATTCGGCTAAGGAATCACGTACCAGAAGGAGGGCAGCAGTGCTAGCCCACCCGCCTACCAAGCATGGCGACTATTGGCAAATCTCCCCCTATATAGGGAAAACATATGTCCAGGAGTAGACGTCCTATAGCTGAGATGATGATGATGAGGTTTATAGAACTTTATTCTCATTTCTCATAAAAATTAAATACATGAGATATATATAAATTTACAAAATTGCCCAATTTATCGGTTCTTGCCGCTTGTTGCGATGTGTAACTTAAGCATGTTCTTGAATGTATTTATACTCCTCCTTAGGTCAACCTCCTTTATATCTCATCATATGAACAAGTAAAGTCCGTTTATATCAGCGTTCATTCAGTAACCTGGAAAATGACAATTGGTAGCTATACACCTTTATATTATACCTTAGTTAATATCACAATGAACGTCAGATAACGCCGCACTACGAGTATGTCAATAGAGGCCTTGTTTACATCGAACAATCAGCGGGGATTTGGGGCATACCGACGTATCCGTAAAGGCATTATCCGAGCATTAAGAGCCTCTCTGTTACCGCAATCTCGCCGCTCTGTGTAGTCCCAGGAATAGGTGTAAATACGGATTTACAACTACTTCGGTAAACTCGAGTACCAGATTAACATTGTCTGTCGAAAACATCAACTTTGGAGAACAAAAAATGAACTATTTTTAACTGACTTCAAAAACGGAGGAGGTTCTCAATTCGACCCGTATGTTTTTTTTATGTATGTTACCTCATAACTTTCCGCTGGGTGAACCGATTTTCATCGTTCTTTTGTTATTTGGGAGCTGGTGCTTTCCGTGTGGTCCAATTTATATAATATATCCCATTTCATTAAATTTGGTCAAGCGGTTTTTGAGTGACACTTCAATACTGAAAAGTCCTACGCATACGTGGATGACATTATAGTTACGGGTGGAGAAATCGGTGAACCTACACAATGTCAATTGATCCCGTGAGGCAAAGGTCACTGAGAAGGGTGAACAAAAAAGTACCAAAAAATGGAACCGACTTTAACACTCAAAAGTATGAAATAACTTGTCGAAGTCAATACCATGCTCACAATATTTTGATAATAGTTACTTTTGAACTATCATAGAACCAACTTCAACAAGTTATTTCATACTTTTGAGTGTTGTTACATATATATGTTTCCATTATTGGTCGACACACTAGCCTTCAAGCCAATTAAGTAATTCGATTTTAACTTAAACTACTTTTAATTTTACTGCTATTATAATATATTTGAAAATGCGTCCAATAACGCTTGATCTTATCATCTCTATTAACACATTGTTCACGTGTTCTTGTTAAAGAATGAATGAATGATGATAATTTTATTGTATTAAGTATTCACTATTTAGTCACTCATTAGCTGATCAATGTTCCAAAAGCTCTTGGTGTTCTAAATACGCTTCTAATTCATAATAGGGTACGGCGACGCCAGACGACTCAAAAAGTTGAAAGCAATACAAATATAAAAAAATAGATATTCTACTACTGTTTTGATTACTCTTCTTATTATTTAGGAACTCATTATATTTTTTTAAGGAAAGATGCGTTGTACTGTTGTAGCTTGTCGCTACGTAAAGATTGCGGTGTTGCTCAGTTTGTTTTTAATTTTTTATACTGTATAGATCTAGCGTTTGACTACTACCTCATCTGATGGGTAGAGACGATGTGGTCGAAGTTTTTATCACGCTAGACCTAGAATACTCTCACTGGTACTCGAAAGTACCCTACCATCATACCGGGGGTTTGATAACGGTGTTACCATCACCGGAAGCTCAAGCTGTTGTTGGGGATCGAACCAGTGGCCGTCAGTTTCACAGCCGACGCTCCACCCGCTGAGCTATCATCGGTTCACAATCGCTTTTTTATTACGTGAAGACAACAATAGGTACTCACAATAAAGTTACTAAGTCAACAATGCGGTATCCATAGTCATAGTCATAGTAGTCACTTTATTAATAACATCTCATATGTTACAAGTCCAATTAAAATTTGACTGGCCGGTTGGCGCAGTTGGTAGCACTCTGCCTTCTGAGCCGCTGGTCCCGGGTTCGATTCCCGGACAGGTCAAACATTTGTGTGTATGAACATGTCTGTTTGACCTGTGTCTGGGTGTGTATATGTATTTAAGTATATATATAAGTATGTATTTATGTATATATATCAGTCATCAGGTTACCATAGTACAGGCTCTGCCTAGTTTGGGACCTGAAGACCTTGTGTGAATGTTGTCCCATATTATTAAAAAAAAAAAAAAAATACAATGTCCATCAAGGAAAAATACAATATACAATTATTCTTAATTAAATAGTAATTCTTAAAATTCAAAATAAACTAAAAACAATACATATATACATACACGGTAGACGTTCGAACTTGTCGCCCGAAGCGTTTTGTTTCTACATTAATAGTGCGTACAGCAAACAAGTGGAAGTGCCTAAATCTGTGTTTCCGCATGAAGACAATCGGGGAGTCTTCATGTCACGAGTATTTACTCGTGGGTATCTTGTAGGCAGGCGTGCTCCATCGTAGACCGCATCATGACTTAACATCAGGTGAGATGGTGGTGGTCAAACAGTTGCCTATTCTCAATTTAAAAAAGAACTAAATTTGCTTTGTTTACCCCCTATAGATAGCTGAAATGTTCCGACCATCCGTTATACTTTAATAAATTTATGTAATGACCTTTATTAGAATTAATTAGATTCTTACAAACTAATCAAATTCCTGACTTCGTAAGCTCGTCTCAAGGGGTTGGCTGTCAGTTCAACTCAATGATTTAACTTGGGCTTGGTTTTAGACAGAAAATAAGGAGTACAGTTTTATCTTCAGAAGCTTTATTAAAGCTTTTGACAGTTTAAAACCAGTTTTGAATGACAAATTGACTACTATTGTGAAGCAGTTTTGTTTGCCTATATAATATTTCTGTTGCAAATTATTCAAGGCAAATAAATAAGAGCAAACCGTTATCAAACAGTTCTTGTGTGTAGGTAACTGTTTATTTAAAATAAAATCACATCAAAACTGTTATATACAACACTTACATTGAAGTAAAAGATTTCAAAATATAATAGGGTATTTTGTCCGAGAAGTATTGGGTGAACACGCATAAAGCTGCTTAACGTAACTTTAACATATTATTTTGTTAAATCCGTTATGTTCATTTTTGCCGTTGTATCCAGTTCTATCAAACAGTGAGATTAAGAATCAGCATTATCACTTACAAAAGAATCGGTTATTTTTTAAATATTGCACTTTTCTGAGAGGTTCAGCAATACAATAAAAAAAGACGTTTAACTTTGTAGAAGTAAAAGAAGCTGCATTTAAAAACAAAATAGATCCCTTTTATTGCTTTACAAAGTAATTTAGACAAAACTTGTACCGTTATGTATTATTCCCCGAAATTAAAGGACCACTTAATCATGAAACTCCGGTTCGAAAAACAAATGTAAATTCGAAACTTACCACAGTTTATTGAAAAAGTTTATTTTCGTAGAGATCTCTTGAGATGAAGTTTCACGAGATTTAAAATGGTATACCTACCCAGTTACAACATGAACAGAATAATATGTCTTTATTTCATAAGATCAATTTTATAGAAACTTAAAATATCATTATTAAAACTGACGGATTTTCCAAAATTTATCAGAGCGTTTGATCGATGCGACGCGTGACCAAAATGCTGGCACATATTTGGCTCAACGAATCAGCATTGCAATTCAACGTGGCAATGCTGCTAGCATTCTGGGCACGCTGCCAGCCGGTAGCGGGTTAGAACATTTGAGTTATCTATAGGCTACCAATAGCTAGTGGATTGCTCAAATGTTATTGTAGTAGCTGCAGTATTGTAATTAGTTATTAGTGTTTTATTTTAATAAAGGCATTTGCCCCAAGGAAAAAAAAAACTGACGTGGTTTTCACACATTATGAATGTATAAAATACGGGAATTACTCACGTAGTAAGTGACAGGGTTCCGACTATAGTTTAGTACTAGGCGAACCGCGACCGCGACCGCGAGCGCCCCGTATTCTCCTTGAAAAAGACCACCGAATGTGGTCAAAACTATTGTCGGAACCCTCTGACTTACTACGTCAGTATTTCCCGTGTTCTATACAATATATTACAATATCATAAATTAAATATTTGTAATATATGGTCATACTTTAAAACCTATAGGTATGTTTCGCATAACAGACTAAAAAGGACTAAATACTTTATTGTTAGCTGTATCCCTACGATTACTTTTTTAACACTTGTTCAAGAAATATCGTGTTGTAAACGTCTCAGGCAATATTAGTTCAACGACTAGCGTCCACGGTACATTTTATAAAGAGATAATCGACAAAAATAATTGTTTGCAGCAGGCAGGAGGTAAATAAAACCCATAAAAAGCTAAAAAATATTGTTCATATAATAAACAGTCATGCATTTAACTTTGACCAATATAGGCTGTACCAGAGGGCGGACACCCCTTTGTGTGAAGGTGAGTCACCTTGACATTAAGTGGAGCCCTTCGACTTGGGTAATGGCTTTGCTATAGATGTTTGCGTTAGTTAATCGTACACGTCAACGCGACGCCTTGCTGTTTACCTAATCAATTAATTGTTTACCTAATCAATTCTCTGTTTGCTAGGAAACTCTCCTGCCACTTTGCTATTTCCAAACACAAAGTTATTAGTGATATTTCTAATTCAACGTACTATTGTGTTGATTAACACAAAGCCGGCAAACTTCCAAAACAAATTCAAATACATTTAACATTTAACTTTGCCGCCGTGTTTAACACCTATCCTACCAAACAAAAAGTAAGATGTTATTCATATTATCTCAGAGCAACTTTCAACTTAATAAAAGTTTATTTTACTTTACTAATAAAAAGTTACTTCTACTAAGTAGGATACAGTTGGCTATCATAGTAGGTGTTACGCGTTTTTCTATATGAACCCAGCGTTTTTCCTCCGATACATAGGAATATGGATTATGATTTTCACGTTTAACTATGTATATTTAATGTATAGAATTTATTGAAAATAAATTATTATAAAATGTAACAATATGACATTATTAGGTTTGTAGTTCGGGGTTACGGTATGGATGCAATAAAAACACGCCATTAACATTAAGCATCTGTTACATTTACGTAAAAATATATTTTATGTAAATAGGAAAGATTTATTAAGATTTTATTTAAATGAGCTTACCGCAGGTTTCTCTTCGAATATTCTTGTCATCATTAGTAGACAGTTTCGCATTGGGGATGGCGCCATTAGCCTGCAAATATGAGTAGGTACATTAGGTTATTGAAATACTACGTGTGTGAAAGGTGATACTATGCATATATGATACCACAGAACAGTCAATCTACGTTATGAGGGCCAGGCCCAGGCACTAACATAACTAATATCATAACGTAGTGCAATCACAATTGCAATCAACAATTTAAACCCGTACTGTCATTTATCTTTTACATCTGGATGTACAATGATTTTATTGATACATTGAGTCAATGATGTTTTACTTAAAATGACAAGGATAGCTATATGTTTAGACTTGAGCTTGAAACACGCGTCGTCATCAAAATTACGACAATAGACTTAATTTTGCCGCCGCAGTTTCCACGCGCTTGTGCGACATCTACCTTATATAAACATATAATATCATTGCATTGAGTCCTAAAGGTATAGTTTACAATTGTGATGCCGAAATAAATTGTGACGCACGCTATTCGTGTTTCATGCACTATTTAGGCCAAAGGTTGGGTTCATCATTATGCGTCCGAAAGTGAATTAGGACATTATGAATGGACCTTATTGAAACCATATGCATAAAAATATATTAAATATTACATGTATTGATCATGATCATTACATGTTATATTTACTTTTAAATGTAGGCATCTTCCTAAGCAAAGTAACTCCGTTGGCAGACATATCTATCTTATATGTTGCCTATATCAATAATATAAGCAATGGCGTTAGGTATTGTCCGATGCCCTAGTCTCATGGGCGCCGGCAGCAGGATGCAGACACCCCTGTCAGGAAAGAAAACATACAGATTTTTCTTTTTGATAAGTTACCTTTTAAATCATAACTGAAGGCGTCTAGGATGCAGTCCAATTTTTTCATCACCATGTCAATAAATCCAGTATCCTCGCGCCCGTCGTCGTCGAAACGAATGATGTAGGGAAATCGTTCAAAAGTTCAAAACCATGTAGGTACATGTTACTCAGACTTTTTTTATGTATATTGTACTAGTAGCACAATATACATAAACATAGCGATATATCCGCGGTTTCACCCGCGTGGATTACTGTTTTCCCGCTATCTCAATTATCCCACGGTAACTTTACTTCTTTTTCCGGGATAAAAGTAGCCTATGTGGTAATCCAGGGCTTAAACTATCTCCATACCAAATTACATCGAAATCGGTACAGCCGTTTGAGCGTGAAGAAGTAACAAACATACACACATACACACAAGCTTTCGAATTTATAATATTAGTAGGATTAGCTGCGCTTCGCGGTTGTACTCGCGTGGACTACGGAATTCCCGTAACCACACAATTTCGTAGTTATGTAGTATGCGTTATTCCGGGACCTGAAGTATGCACATAATAAAATTTCATCGAAATCTGTGTAGCCGTTTGAGCGTGAAGAAATAAAAAACACACACAAACCTTTGCCTCTGTTCCCTATCGTTCATACTCTCTACATTACAAAACACCTTAACATAATTCTCTTAATCTTAGTCAGTACATCTTCGATTACACCACACATTCCCTTATCATACTCTTCTTTACCCTGTCACTCAGTTCCACACCAATCATATTTTTCAGAGCCCTCATTTTACCTGCATTTATTCTGCTTTAAAAATATACATCATAGAGTGCACTTGAAGGTGAAACCAAGTGGATTGATCATGCGACACTGAGAAAAAAATAAATCTAGCAGTATATGTATACATATGCTTTGGTTGGATGGGCAAAAAATGGTATTGATGGTGAACATGAGAAGTTAAAATGAACGGAAGTACCAACAGGTTGCTTATGGTTCTCGTGTGCAAGCTCCAGGTCCTTTTCGTGCTGGAGACGGTACTTCCTCTCCAGGTGGCCTTCGTAGAGAGACGCTGCTATCATGAGCATTGCCACAATGATCATTGCTGATCTGTGAAATAAAAAACACAATATTTATTTTATTTCAATATAGTAATTTCTAACTCTGTCATTAAAATAAACTAATATTGTGTAAGACAAGTAAGGTCTAATTATTTTATATTAGAAAATAATGAGAAATATATTTAACAATTATTAAAGTTAGATCGCTAATTCAAAATTTACAGAATTGTTGGCAAATAACTCCCTACAAATAAAGTAAATTTAGTAAGTTTATGCCACTAATATTAAATAGACGAAAGCTTGTATGTGTGTTATGGTATGGAGATAGGATATACACCTGGAATAACATATATTCTACTTTATCCAGGAAGAAGTATAGTTTCAGTGGGATAGAGGGTGAAATACCGAGTGAAACCGCATGGCGCTACTAGTTGGGAATAAGTAAGAAAAAAATCAGCAGATTTGATTTCTGTCTCTTTTATCTTACCTACCCGGAGAACCAAGTACCGATCAGGTGAGACAGTGCTTGAATGCAAAAGTTACTTATAATAAAATAATGATTTATTAACAATGTTACTTATAAGCTTGCATTTAAGCACTGTCTCACCTGATGTTAAGTGACAACATATATTGTATACATGTTATAAAATATAACATGTAGGAGTTCATCATCATCATCATCTCAGCCATAGGACGTCCACGGCTGGACATAAACCTCCCCCATGTAGGGGTTAGTAGGTACATATTCACCTGACTCGTGGCCACGTGACTCGAGGATTGTACCAATCGAGAAATACAGTTATTGGCAACAAGTTCCATTCCTTGGCAGTACGCATTACTAAATTGTAGGCAAAACGCTTTATTCACTATTCATGAGATCAATCTAAAAAATGATCGATAGATATCCTAGAAAAAGAACAGCGGAAATGCTGTTTACTGTGTCTTTTTCATTATCACAGTAGATATAACAATCCGATGAGGAGTTGAATGTTTCTCTGTCTTTGTTTAAAATGTGGATAATCGGACTGTTCCTTTCAGACCTCGGAAATAAACGTAAATCAATTAAGACGACAGCACTTGAAATGTCTATGGGATAATTTATTTTTCTATTATGGAACAAGCTTTTCAACAATATATCCGCAAATTATTAATATACGTCAGCCTGAACTTTGGTTTGAGACAGAAGGTTATTGCTTAATACATCATTCAGATTGGTAATTACTTGAACTTAGAAGGACATGTCAAAAGTTGTGGATTGATCACCAAGCCGAAAAAATATAGACGTTTCATAGTGTACATACAAAATCGTGAGATTAAGGGAGACGGGGATCAAAAATTATATAGGATTAAAAATTAAAAGAATAAATATTTAATATATATATTTTGTGTCAATATAAATTTATTAACTAAACAAATAAAATCGACATCTACTAAAAAGAGTGAATAATGTTGTGTGTATTGCTTCCGGGCTGTTTGGCCGTGGTCTAAGTGAAACTTCTATTCCAGACGTTTCGTCGATCACTGCGGTCGACATCTTCAGTGGTTCAGGTCCGAGCGGCGACAAGAGCGTAGAACTCTCCTTCGCGGCGTCTTCTCTGATACTCAGTATCAGAGAAGACGCCGCGAAGTGATCGACGAAACGTCTGGAACACAAGATTCACTTAGACCACGGCCAAACAGCCCGGAAGCAATACATACAACATGCAACGCCGGCCGTGAAAGCCTTGAGTGAAAAATGTTTAATAAAAACTCGACTACAGACATAGCCATCGATGCTTTTTTTATGGGATCAATATGAATCTGTATACATCATCCAATATCATACAACCAAATACATAACCTCATTCATCATTTAAAACTCAAAACGCTATGAAATGTGACCTCTTATTCCATCTGGTACTCTGGTAGCCTTTGCAATATAAAAACTTATAATTTTTAACTTTAGTACACCTTAATACTAATTAATCATGTTTTCAAGGTAAATTTGATGGTTAATGAATTAATTTATTACTTTACTGCTGATAATTTATGTATTTAATAAAATAAACCATTAAAATCTATAAAACTTCCTAATTCAAAACATTTCCGAACTTTTTACGTACAAACACGGCACCATTTACTAGACATGGCAGAATATTTTCTTGTCAATTTTTTATAGCACTTATAACTCAGCGTAAATATGAACAAATTTGTAATGCGCTTTATATATATTAAGCGGCTTATCTTAAAGACCAAAGATTTTTCTTTCACTGTAAAAACCCTCCCCAAGCTTAAGGTGAGGCCGTTGATGATCCCAGAGAGCCTATTTTCAATACGATAAAACCGCCAAGCTTATGAAATGGCCCTGATTATTTATGTTAATGGATAAAGTTGAGAACTGAAAGTCACGTTAGAAGTTAATGGGATTTCCTATTAGCTCAGATGCTAAATAAACATTTGCGATTATGAAAGGGCTCTCGCTTGTCATCTTTAATAGTGTTTCGTATTTTTAGAAACGAGATATTTTTAATGTTTTTAGCGTTCGATATTTATTTTTTTCAGCACTGTTGCAAGCGTAATCGAGTTGCAATCATAAGGAAACTTCACTCGTGAATAGTTTTTTTTTTTCAGGTAAAAGTATAATTGTTCTCTTTTTTCAATATTGTCGGTTCGTCAAATTCAGAACACTAATAACCGTTATTAAATAGCTCTGACCACGGTCTGGGATAATTTGTGTCAACATTCTCTTCTCTTGACACACACACAGCCTTGTGAGGCAACCAGCAAGAGTGGCAATACATACGTCAGCAGATTAGAATGGGATGCGGTGTATTTTTGCATCTTATGTCGATACTGAATCTTGCACGGCTGTCATGCAATGAATTTTTTTTTAATTTATCAAGTGGTGCTGGAGGGCTATACCATTGGCACAATCTTATAAAGTTGTGATTGCTCCCGAGCGTTTCTATTTCGAAACTGTTTAATGTCATGTTAGCAGGCAACTCGGCAATTTTGAGGTGCAAACAGTGCTTGAAGCATAGTTATATAACGGAAAAATCAGAATCAGAAACAGAAAAATGCATTGAAAACTAATAAAACATAACATTTTGCAACACGGTATTGAACAAGAGTAATAATCAGCTAGGTATTGTAAAAGAGTGATAATCAGTTTGCCCATATCGAGGATTCAATATTGTTTCCAATATTTTTTCTGATTCTGATTCTGACCCTAAGTATATTTACCAACATTTACGATTTACTAACGCTGATGTTTGATTGTGAACCTGTCTAGCATTTGTGCGAAAA
This sequence comes from Apeira syringaria, assembly GCA_934044485.1. Taxonomy (NCBI): domain Eukaryota; kingdom Metazoa; phylum Arthropoda; class Insecta; order Lepidoptera; family Geometridae; genus Apeira; species Apeira syringaria. The sequence continues at coordinate 3,962,836 of OW203662.1, forward strand.
CAGCGAAATGGAAACCTCGCAGCGTTTTTATTTTTATCTGGCCGCATTAAAATAATCAAATAAAAAATGAACGGATTATACAGATTTTCATCCACTTTAGAACACTTCGACAAGAGAATGATAATGTCATGTTGTAGTTACTCGAGCATCCATTCGGAGATCAATTTGACATCTTTCAATTTATAATTCGAACGTCTACATTAGAATTCAGCTAGGCAGCTCTTAGGACGGCAATAGATCAGTGATCCAAAAAAGGCCCAATTTGTTAAAGTTTTTCACTAGAATACTTCGTCACGGTGATCCCAAAGAAAGTCGCCAGAAAGGGTTTTTCCTAATTATGTCTGTTTCTTTCTAATCATATAGATCGAGGTCATGTAGGTATCTTACTGATTACTTTCCTTTCGTTACAAATAAGTTAATTTTACGGATAATAAAAACACAAGCTGACCCGGCAAACGTTTTGTTCTGCTATTTGATGGGGGGTGAGGGTAGGAGAGTAAAAACGACCTATTCTCATACCTACCAATTATATTAAACAAATATAGGTCGAGCCGTTTCGGAAGAGTGCGACCATAAATATCATGACCCGAGATTTTGATATATAACAAGATTGACTACATTTTGGAAGTATGAACACGAAACAGAGTCAGTAAGCGAGCAGTGGAATTACCCTTAATGCCACAAATCATGGCAGACATGCCGTAGATCACGTCGTACGCCGTGACCGGCGCGGCGGCACAACGCCGTGACGTCGGTCAGACATCACAAGCCATGGCATATCTCACGGCACACTATTACTCGCCATCACATCACTCAACATGTCATGCGAGAATGAATAACGACCGCATTCGCCTCACGGTGTTTGGCATCAATATTGCGATATACCATATCATTGAATTTGTGGTTCAGTCTGTTACTAGCACAAGATTGTTATTGTTATTAAAGCTTGACCATTTGCTAAATAATTTTATGTCTTTTTAGCTTGATTTTTTATAATTCCTACATGTCTAATAGACTTTTAATAAATACCACATATAAAAGAATACAGTACAGCAAACTTAAATCATGTCTTTTGCTTTTGAATGTTCATTCAGAACCTTTTTAATGCGTCATACATGGAAATCCCACTAATAATATAAAATGTCAAAGTTTATATGGATGGATGTTTGTTACTCAATCACGCCAGAATACCTGCACGGATCTGGATGAAATTTAGCACAGAGATAGATTATAGTCTGAACTAGCACATAGGCTACTTTTGAATCCGGTAAAATGTACGGGAAAACCATAATTCACGCGGGTGAAACCGCTGGGCGCTACTAGTTATACGTACATTTTAAATATTATAGTTTATTATTCATGTTGAAGACAGGTTAAAAGAACGTAAGCAGTAAAGAACAGTGGCATGAAAAAGTGAATCTTTTCTTATTTATATATTTCCAGAATCTCGACTTGAAGTTTCAGTAAAAAGGTTTCACTGGACCAACGGATGGAAGGAGTGGTTGAAGGGCCCTCAAGCGCCTGGACTGAGGCATCTCGTGCATACAATGACTCCTCGAAGTTCTGATGTTTTCTATAAATTCCTATACTAACCATATCTTAAATAAATAAATGTTTATTGACATTCTTTAAATTATGAATATATAATACATAGGATACTTCTTCATCATCATCTCTGTCATAGGACCTCCACAGCTAGACATATGCCTCCCCCATTGGTTTATACAAGGACCGATTGGAAGCGGCCCGCATCCGGCCTTTACCTGCGATCTTAGTCAGGTCGTCTGTCCACCTGGTCGCTGTCCTATGCTGTTCCAGTCCGTGGTCTCCATCCGAGAACCTTTCGACCCCAGGTTCTTCGAGCTATGTGCCCTGCCCACTGCCACTTCAACTTGCTAATCCGCTGGGCTATGTCGGTGACTTTTGTTCTGCTACGTCCGTAGCAGAACAAAAGTCTCCTCATTTCTGATTCGATTGCCTGCTGACAAGGCCCATAGTCTGAGACCACGATTTACTTAAGATACTTAACATTCCAAAAACACAAACGGTGTATGCGGAATAACCAGAAGGTTAAGAGATATAACAGTCAAACTTTCACTAAAGGTTAAAGGTCACGGATATGTATTCTACAGGCTGTTTACTTTCACGATGAATAATGAACTCCTTTGAATAATACTCAGTATTTTCTTTGGTTTCTTTCATATCCAATGGCAGGTCTTTTCATTTTGTAGAGCCGGCAAAATTCTTTATGAAATAAATTTTGTTGCCCCATTGAATACCTTTGGTTTACTTTGTGAAAAGATAAATTTGATGGATACCGAAATATTAAAACTTTGCGAATTCTGTGAGTTTTCCAGCTATGGTACCAAGTTCCGCTTTGCTTCAGATCAGCTATATAGGCTCCAACTCACATAGCGAGTATGAGAATTTTAAAATTACGCTGGTTGATTTAATGAACATATTTGTAAAACATTGGTAAGCAAATATTTGCAGAGTAGTTGTGGAAGTTAGCTGTATGCGGCAATAGTACACCATATTACACCAACATAAAATCTGAATGTTTTCCTTTATAGATCTAGCTTTACTAATTTCTTTCTCTCTTGATCAAAGGTCACATCAAAATCACACTACATTTTTAATGGTAACTGGTTCTCAAGTACAGCCGCCTGAACAGTGTGTGCTTAGTGAAAGCTTTTTAAACTTGGAAGCGGTAGCTAGTCAGATGGGTACTGAAAAGCACCGTACCACCACGCAGAACAATGCTACACATTGCATTCAAAGTTATAACATAAAAACGTACCTATAAATAAAGAGATACACCATAGTAACAACTCACCCCAGTATATGAAGTTTAGGATCCATGAAGATATCGTAACCGCCTGGCACTCGGCGTACGTGCACGGTACGGAAGGATGCGCCGAACCCAGCAGCGGAGGCCTGCATCGCCGCCGCGGTCTCGGCAGCACCCAACACGGCACCCAAGTCGAGCGCTGTGCATCTCGCTGGCACGCATTCACCCACCAGCATCAATCTGCTCTACAGAAATAAATTGTAACGTTCAAATATTTGAATGTAAGTTCCGCCCAGCGTGTTGTTAATGCAATAAACCATAAATCTCTTAAAATGTAACGCTCATGTAAGTTACTTGATACGCATAAAAGGGGAATCAGGAAGCGCCTTTTTTTTTTTTTTTTTTTTTAAAGATTATAAGCTTGCGTTTGACCTCTGTCTCACCTGATGTTAAGCGACGACGCGGTCTAAGGTGGAGCACGCAAACTTAGAAGGAACCTATTCACTCGCGACTTGAAGACTCCGGGGTTGTACATATCGGGAAACACAGACTCAGGCAGTGAGTTCCACTCTCTGGCAGTACGCATTATAAAAGTGGAAGCAAAACGCTTCGTGCGTAACGGTGGTATATCTACCATGTAGCGGTGGCGCATAGTCGTGCGTCTGGTTGACCGATGATAGAATGGAGAAGGTGGAATTAAATTGTGTAATTCCAGTGCACATTCGCCGAAATGTAACCGATAGAAAACCGATAGGCAAGCAACAACCAACAACAACAATAGGCTGGTCCCGGGTTCGATTCCCGGACAGGTCAAACATTTGTGTGCATGAACACGTCTGTTTGACCTGTGTCTGGGTGTGTATATGTATATAAGTATATATATCAGTCATCAAGTTACCATAGCACAGGCTCTGCCTAGTTTGGGACCTGAAGACCTTGTGTTAATGTTAATAAAAAAATAAATAAAAAAAAAAAAAACTCTACGTCGGTGTTCAAGGCTCTGTAGCCTATGTTCGACCAGAGAGTCGCTACCAATGACCTTTTTGGCTCGCCTTTCTATTGAGTCCAAAGTTGGTATTTGGCTGAACCATCCCAGAGATGCGAACAGTACTCCATGCACGACCGGACTTGTGCTTGATATAGACTAAGCAACTGCCCCGGCGTGAAGTACTGTCTCACCTTAGCCAATATGCCTAACTTTTTGGCAGCCAACTGCGCCTTAGGCTCTATATAGCTTCCGAAGTTCAGGGTAGGCGTCAGTGTTACGCCAAGAAGCTCCAGTTTGTTGGTTATCGGAACGGGTACATCTCGGAAGCTAGGGGTGAGTTGAATTTCACTCCGTTTTGCAGTGAATAGACACGCCTGAGTCTTAGTGGTGTTGAACTGGACTAGATTGGCATCGCCCCACTCGGAGACATCCTTGAGAGCCAAGTTCAATCGATCAACCATAGCCTCTCTGAGTGATTGGACCTGTGCATAACTAGCCCCTAGCGTCTGCAAAACCCAATCCAATACTTGTTGAGTTTCTTTCCAAAGAACCATTATATAACGGTCATACTAAGTACACTATATAAGTGACACAAACAGAGTTTCGATAAAAATTTTATGCTACCAATCTGAAAGTGTATCTCTTTCGAAAAGGATTTTCCAAAAATGACGGAGTTCCGAAGTAGCGAACATAAAAATTACAATCGAATTGATAACTTCCTCCATTTTTAATGTCGAATAAAGTCTCAAAACAAACAAACTCAGATAAAAACCAACCTATAGTAGTCTGTATACTCAAAGAACATAAACAACCATCGTAATCAGGTCAGCATAGAACTTCCACTGCTGGATATACGCCTTCCCATGTCCTTTTAGTGAGTATTTGTCAGTACTCGGCACGCTTGGCAGGCGGGTTGCCAAGCGCAGTATGTTGGTTTTATCCGCAGAAGGCGTTCCTGCCCATCTTCAGGTACGTGATCCCTTAGCCGTAGGGATGGGGGGTACAATTCTAGGCTCTTCCCACGGCACCATCGTAGCCATCGTAGTGCTTTTAGTTAATTACAAATACATTAACCGATGCCGCCTTCTCAACAAAGATTTAAAGTTGACTTACTGTCTATTTTTTGCGCTAGTGTTTTGTTTACTTTTGATCAGCTACATAGACAACTATTCAATAGTTGTTCAGGTAACTGATCAAAAGTGACATATGATATATTATGTATATGTTATAGTCAAAGTTCTGAACCGGTTAAAACATTTTTAAGAAAATAAGCGCCATATGTTGTTTTGACCGCACATGCTGGTTAATAGTAGGTCTAAAAATCATTAGTTAATAGTGTTTTGGACTGTACATGTAGGGTCAAAAGTGGTTTTGACTGGCACCCCTCATTAAAACTAATTTTAACCGTGGCCAATCGAGGCAAATTTACGATTAGCGGCTTATAGGTCAGGAAAGGTTAGAAGTTTTAACTTATATGAGCAGTCAAACTACGTACTTTTGACCAGCTTCATTGGGCAATTATTTCAGTCCAAAGAACCATTGTCGGAAGCCTGCGATTTAAAGTACTTTTGACTGTATTTGGCAGTTTCAAGTACATTGAGCCGATTAAGAGTTGTGTTGTGTAATGTAAATTATATCATATCAAATGTAAATGTATAAGCTCAAGGACACATTAAATTGAAAAGCTACACCATCAATCTAATTACGATTGACGTGGCAAATTTAAGGCAGTTTCCTGCCACGCATTATTATAGCCGCATCTGAATTCCAACCCCCGTCAATTTGTGTCCCTTTTCGTTTCTAATAAATCACCCTCCGATTCTTCTCACACTATAATAGGCCCGTCATCAAATATAAATCTTCGATTTTCCCCCGCCGCCATTCTCGCAAATGGTGAAAAATTCGTTAGTCAAGTCATTCTGACGTCTCACGGTGTAAATGAGAGAAAAAGTATAAGATTGACGCGTCATTTTTCATTTTGAAAGACTAATTGTTCTTTGCAAGTAAATGCAAATAATAATAATAAATATATAATAATAATAGCAATTTGGTATAGCTCTGCCAAAACTAGATACGTCTTATTTTTATTCAAAGTGGGGCGATAAGTCTGCAATGACGTCCCGCTTTGCATTTCCCAACTACCCTAGCCGTCCCAACTCCTTCACAAAGGAGCATGGCTTCAAGTTGTTGGCACAGCTGCTCCAGTTTTGGCCGAGCAGGTGATTTATCCTCCCTGGAGTCACGTTCTTTGGATATTGAGTTATATTTTAAATTTTCATGCATTATAGTAACGCGAGTGCAACATGCGAGACATCGCGTACCACAGCGGCGACGTTTATTTTTCCATTTGATATCATTTTTAAATTGGTGATATCTTTTGAATGCAATGTCAGATTTATACAAATCAAAATTTGAGGCAATCTACGGGTACTAAAACAGCCCTGGTTATGACTATACTTATTCCGTTAATGATTAATATTAAGGCACGAATAATGATCTCAGATTTCGGTCGGAATTCCTATCAAGTGCTTTTAATACAAAAAACTGTGTATAGTGACCTTATTTGACATATTATAATGATGTCTTTTAGTTTTTTGTAGATGTTTTTATTACATTTTCGTTACATTAATATTGTAGAATATTTTTTTTTCCTATCCTCCATAGTATTCGCAGTGTGTGCGAGGTAAGGAGTTTCTTTTTTAGCTTTTGTTCTGTTAATTAACTTTTGGTAGAGACTCATAATATATTTTAGTAAAAAATATACCCTGTATATTGGTTAGGGATAATGTAGCATTCTAATGTTGAAAGAATGTTTTTTTTGAGTTTATTCATTAGAACCATAAAAAAACACAATAATAAAAATCTTTCCTTATTAGTTTAGATATGTACTTTATAGATAACCTACGGGTTTGAAAAAAAATCACATTTTGAGTCTTTTTAATTTGCTTCCTTCTGGTATACGATACAGTTCAAGCGCATTTGTCGTTACCATGAGAATTTTTAATAAAGGAAAAATAGGGTTACTCGAAAATATATTTTCACTAAGAAATTAGCAAATGGCTTTCATGAACTGTTATCATTACTGGTATTTTTAAGTTTATTAAACATGTAGGGCTTTCAAAAAAAATTGGTTGTCTGTAAAGTCGGTTTACGGACGATAGATTTACGTGATAACGACATAATCATGTATGACTTTGACATTGACATTGACCATTGACCATTGACCATTGACCATTGACCATTGACCATTGACCATTGACCATTGACCATTGACCATTGACCATTGACCATTGACCATTGACCATTGACCATTGACCATTGACCATTGACCATTGACCATTGACCATTGACCATTGACCATTGACCATTGACCATTGACCATTGACCATTGACCATTGACCATTGACCATTGACCGTTACGCGGAACGTTACTATTTTTCATTTTGGCATTCATCAATTTATAAAACGTTATCACGTCAAAATAAGCTGGAAAGACTCAAATTTGTTTATTTAACATATGGTTAAGCCTTAAGTGACTCTAGATACCAAATAGGCGTATATTGTCAAACAGTTACAAACCCCTATTCTAAGTAACAAACATATGTACTCGTACAAGGTATTCCACTTTGTGCAATTCTATTGTCAGTAAATTACTATTCTCTATTTATAGTAAAAGTCACGGTGACACAATATGTCAACCCAACACACTGACTTATACCACCATATGACAAACCACTCAACAAACGACTGCGGACATTACACAGTGTTAAAGCGTCGTTGTTTACGAAGATAGATGGGCCCATCTGTCGCAAGCTGAAGCAATAGTAAGTATTTTAAACTTCTAACGCAAACTTTAAATTGTAAAATGTTGATGTAGAGAGCCTGATTAAATTTGTTTATTTAGCCTTCACATTTTAATAAGTTGTTATTAAAGATCTTGTAAACAAACTGCAACACGTGTCGTAATGGTTTGCGAGGTAATGGAGGATGTTAAGCTTCTTCACTGCGTGGAAACTTTTTATCTATCTGGGCACTATAGCGACTCGTTGAATACCTAAGAAAGAAATGTATTTTTTACATTTCCAAATCATAATTTGGGAAGGGAATATTAGTGGTGTTATAAATAATAATTATGTATACTCGTATATTATTGATCGATAATGCGTTGTTTAAAAAACTTCGATATTACACTTGCATTACTGGTCGTTTAGTGACAGAGTTCAGGCCAGAAGCTTTGACATGGCTTCGCATCCTAAAACTGAACTTCATTTATGAAAGTTTTTAGAAATGTGTGATCAGGCAAATTTGGTCTGAGTCTCATAAATATATCATTTCTGATGGTCTACCTGGAGACACATCACTCTCATAGAAATTTCATTATATACATCAGATTTTATAGTTTTGAAGTAGGTGCTTAACCGACCGTGGGGTGACCATCCTAGAATTGTAGCCCCCCATCTCTTTCCGTGGGTGCCGTCAGATAAGGAATTACTTACCAGAACCATACTGATCTCGCTAACCCGCCTGCCAAGCGTGGTGAGTATTGGTAAACCCCCCTCCCTTCAAATATGGAAATCAAAGGGAGAGGCTTATGTAGACGTCCAATGATGATGAAGATGAACTATTATATTTTTGATTCAATTTTTTATTTAACTGTACGATATTATATGTTCTATTCTTGGTATATTTTTCTGTTGGATTAAGTAAAGCTTTTTGAATCGATATAAAAGAAATCAATACTTACTTGGGGCAGATGGTCATTATCAACTGTGAGGTTGATTCTGGCGACATAGAAGGTGGTTGCGAAAGGCGGCACCTGGGTGTGGTACTCAGCCAGCTGCAGGTCTTTGCAGGCGTTCAGCGAGCCCAGCCAGTACTCGTTACCAAACAGCACACTGGAGCTGTATTGGCCTGAAGCATCGTACACTGAAAACACAAAAGTGTTTTTATACATAAGCATACGTAATAAAGGAAATCTAAGAAGAGATATTCATTATCATTATGCAGGCATGGCGTCTAAGATAAACACATAATATATTCTAAATCAACTACAAAACGTGAGAGAGCTAATAATTATAAAAAACGTTTTTTAACACACTTTTCTGTAAGTTTGTTTTATTTTTGTATTATTTTTTACATACCAACCCCTGCGATACGATTCCCTGTGTCGCAGAAAGCATGGACACACACAATGTGTGATTATGATGATGATAATGATTAAAAATAATGACAAAATATTTATGTAATAATTAAAAACTATTCAGTATCAACTAAAAAGTATTTATGTAATCATTGTAAAAGTACTAGGTATATATATACTCATATTATCAATATATTATTTTCTCATTTTTATCGTGCAATAATCATACATATAATATTAGTAAACAAAATAGCTCCTATAAAACAACTATAGTTGCGTTTGCCTGTAGTAGTACCTAGTCTAGTTTTAGTTACACAATCGTAGAACGGACACTCTTCCTTTTACAAATAATATCTTTATGAGCAAATACAAATACAAATGCAAATATTTCTTTATTGCATAACTTAAAGGTTACAAAATATGCTGAAACCAGAATCAAAGGCAAAAGATGCTTCTTCACGGGCTGACTAAAACTCCGGGTGACTGAAAATTCTATTATATATAACTAATATGATTTAATATACTAATAACTAATAAACACAATGTAATATAATAATGTTGTATTTGAAAAAATAATTAAATAAGACGGAGACTGACTTAGTTTCTAACTTCACTTAGTTGTTTAGTTAGTTTATCTAGCTAGACTAATTTTATACCTGTTGTTTAGTACGCAGTCTTGAGCTTCATTTTAAAAATTGTATCTTAATAATACAATACATATACATAATACAAGTTTTACTAAAAAAACAAGTCAAAAAAAGTCAAGTTTGAAAAAGTAATATTCCACCCAAATTCCACTTTGCTCGTTTTATACAGCTCGTTTTTAACAGACGAATGTTGGAATTCCATTCCACTCAGCCAAGCTATTACGCAACTGCACAGTGCAGGGTGGAATCTCCCGGGAGGCTTCATCTCGAGTGGTAATATTTCAAAGAATTAATAACTGGAGGTGATAAATCAGAGTAAGTGTGGCTCTGTACTGGTTCCGAGATCACGGCATACCATCCAGCGCTCATTGCGCTCAAGATGACGGTGATTTGAAAAAAAAATCTACACTAAATCAAATCAAATCAAAAACTATATTCATTGTCTCGCAACTACAGTATTGCCACATAAATAAATACTCAAAAACACAGAGAAAAAAACCACAAGCTGCACCCCGTGGATCCACCCGCGTGGACTAGAGTTTTCCCGCTACAACAATTATCCCCCGGGAACTACACTTTTTCCAGGCTAAATGGTAGCCAATGTGTGAGGTATGCTATTTTCTTTCAATATTTCATGCAAATCCGTTCAGCCGTTTCAGTGTGAAGGAGTAACAAATATACAAACCACAAACGACAGACAAACCTTTCGCCTTTATAATATTAACCAGCTGCGCCCCGTGGTTTTACCCGCGTGGTGGTGGTTGATGATGATGATGATGATAAGTAGCCTATATGTTGTTCCGGGTTCTGAAGTATCTACATACCAATTTTCATCGAAATTGGTGCAGCCGTTGGAACGTGAAGTAGCAAACATACACTCAAACATTCGCTTTTATAATTTTAGTAGGATGTGAACTGTGATAGATAGTATGATTCGATTGTGTCGCAAATTTAAAATGAGAACTAGGGAAGGCAATTAGGAAACGCTCAAAAATGAATATTTTCATATAAACTCTAAAGAACAGAAAATGTTATAAAAGTTACGTAGATATAGGTATGTACGTCTGGAAAACTCATTGGTTAAGTAAACATAAAGTATCAAACATAAAGCGCTGTTGATAGCGGTATATCCCTCATTCACTTTTACGGAAAAAGGATTGATGTTACGAAATAAAATGTGTTTGTACAAATACGGTTGCGAACAAAAAGAACTAGGGCGGTAATAAAGCAGACGAAATGATACTAAATTATGCAGAACCAGGCGCTACGGTGTTAAGTCAAGTTATATTTTCTTTGAAATGACTGTAATGCCTTTGTTTAATCGTGTTTTTGAATGTAACTAACATTCAAAAACACGATTAAACACAGAGAGGTTTTTAATGGACAAAAATAATGTTGATCAAATTAAGTAACAAAGATTAATAAGTATCTTTACAGAAGCAAAGTGAAAGATGAAAATTAAATTAGAAGCGTCTGCGTTCGAGTTAAATGTAATTTTCTTCTAAAAGAAAGAAAAATATACACGAATAAAACGTGCCTTTTGTTGGAATTTCTTAAAATAGCTAGAGGCCTTTTTGTGCTTTATTTAAGGCAGCTTTTTTACACATTAAAATGCGTGTGTTTAGAGGATACAAGTTAGTGCGATATTTTAGAGACCCTTTTCAACGTCGGTCACATAAATATTTACAATGAAATAAAAATTACGTAGGTTAAAAAGAAGAAATTGAAAAACCTTTAATAATAAGCAATGTCTAGGTTTTAGCTAAGGTTTTTTTCCATAGCAGTAAAGGATTACTGTAATTGTATTATTTACAAGAGTCAAGTCACAATGGGTTAAGATTCATACATTTATCCCTAGAAATCAAGTATATTCAGTATATTAAATATCAAGTAATTCCTTAAAAATATAGTGCATAGAATATAAAATATTACACCAACACCCCATCCCACACTCAAACACTCTCACCCCCACACAAAGGCGTCCCTTACAACACTCACAAACATTTATTAATCTGGACTTAAACTTTAATACTCAAATGAGCCAATCGAAAGTAATGCACAACCTACGACACAAAAAATATTTCTTAGTGTAGGTTCTACACGTAAATATTTAAGAAGCTTATGTATACTTTTGCCTGAAATAAATTAAATTGAAAATAAAAAAATCTTCAGTTTTTTTTGTTTTTTTTTTTACTTATTATAAGTTTGCGTTTGACAACTGTCTCACCTGATGGTGATGACGTTGTCTAGCATTAAACACGCAACATAGAAGGTACCTATTCATTTATTATTAGCAATAAGAGATATAATAATTGTACAACTTTGGTGCTATTAAATATAAACTTATATAGCAGTTTATAATGTGCTCATTTAATTTCGTTTGCTCGTAATAAGTACTGTTTATTCAATATTGGTACAATTTGGTTTACGATTGGTACACTTCCATGAAATATTTTGATCTCTGTAGTGAAGTTGTAAACAATTCTAAAAATGAATTTTGTCGAGAGTCAACACGTCTATAAAAAAATCCTTTCTGCTTCTTTCTGGTTATTTATTGATGCTAATAACATCCCTGCATTTTACTTTAAAAACTCATCAAGCTCGTGTTCTGTCAACATTTATTTCAGAATGACACACAAACTTGTCAGTCACGGTCGGTCAACGTCCCACTTTACGGTCATTTTCGCACTTGCTTGAATATTTTTCTCGCGGAGATTACATAATCGACTCACGAACTGGTTCTCGGCCAATCGCGATTTTTCGTACTACGATAATTGTTCAGCTTTCTTTTATTGCGTCACTGATGATGCAGATGAAAGAGATGAAACGATGTTTCTGGTTTTCGTACTAGACGATGTCCAGTAAAAGGTGGCATTTTTTTATGGTGGTATGGTAAACAATTGTTCAATAAACAATACGAATTGCTTTATTTATGGCAACATCTGTGTGTGCAGACTATCTAGCGGTAGTCAGCTATTTTGGGCTGTAAATAAATTCTTAATCAGAAAGAGGGAGATGTAAATAATGTAAACTGGGTTACATTTATTTTATACCGCGTGTACTATAATGATAATTTCTCTAAAATCGTCGCTGGAATGTGTCTGAAAGAACAGTCTGACACATTCCAGCGACGATTTTGGAGAAAGAATCATTATAGTACACGTAGCATAAAATAAATGTAACCCAGTGATATTCTTCACAATCCACGAACTCTAAAGACAAGTGATAGCCAACAAACACAATGACTGTTATGTAACGATTATCTATATATTTGTATGCTGTTTTTAAATAGCGCGAAAACAAACGAATCACTAAATTGGAAACAAAAATACACAATTTGTTATTAAATCAAACGGGGCTTAATCGCGAGAAAAACATTTAGTAATTTATTCACCTCGACGTTTCGACCAAGTTGCATTGGTCGTGGTCACGAGAAGACTGGAGAAATGCGGGTGGCAATGTCGGCGAGAGCGCGTAGTTTCGCCAACTACCCACTTTTGATATTATTAAACTGTAGGGCTGTCACAGCCCTGCAAAAGCACAGGGTTGTCACGACACACAACACTGACAGTATCTTTAGTGTTTTCAGGGTGAAAACCGCCGCGACGCGAACATCTATAAATCACTGGGTTCCAAGATGTAGACAACCTAAAACCATCCTCTCGATTGAAATTTTTATGTTTCCTGATTTCAACCGCTTCGCGTACAATTCTAGGAAAATAATGGCGGTCCGTGGAGAGGATTTTAGGGTCGTGTAGTTCAATCCAATGATTGAACCTAAAACCATCCTCTCGATTGAAATTTTTATGTTTCCTGATTTCAACCGCTTCGCGTACAATTCTAGGAAAATAATGGCGGTCCGTGGAGAGGATTTTAGGGTCGTGTAGTTCAATCCAATTGAACTACACGACCCTAAAATCCTCTCCACGGACCGCCATTATTTTCCTAGAATTGTACGCGAAGCGGTTGAAATCAGGAAACATAAAAATTTCAATCGAGAGGATGGTTTTAGGTTGTCTACATCTTGGAACCCAGTGATTTATAGATGTTCGCGTCGCGGCGGTTTTCACCCTGAAAACACTAAAGATACTGTCAGTGTTGTGTGTCGTGACAACCCTGTGCTTTTGCAGGGCTGTGACAGCCCTACAGTTTAATAATATCAAAAGTGGGTAGTTGGCGAAACTACGCGCTCTCGCCGACATTGCCACCCGCATTTCTCCAGTCTTCTCGTGACCACGACCAATGCAACTTGGTCGAAACGTCGAGGTAAATAAATTACTAAATGTTTTTCTCGCGATTAAGCCCCGTTTGATTTAATAACAATGTGTTCGAATCGCGAAAGTCTAAAAATTACAAAAATACACAAGCCTAAATTTGAATAAATTTGAATTTGGAATTCTTAACCAAACGATGTTGACCACGATGTGTGGCAGATGTTTGAAATCAAAATGGCCAGTTTGACAAAACGCCAATTTCATACGTAAGGACCTAATATTAAGTACATTGTGAGAACGATAGATCAGATAAACATTATATTTGATCACACTAAAAACACTACTTTAGTACTGTATGAAAGATGGTACAGACTTGCACAATACGGCAACCATAGTTTCGATTTTGTGAATACGACCAAGTACCTATTCGTTTATAAATTACCCACAAGATATTGCTTCACGGGATATTGCAACATACGGCTTTTACTGCTATCAGTAGTAGGTACTTGGTAATACAGCTTAAATTTCCTCATGACGAAGCGATAATTGTTTTGAAATGTTTGTGATGCAATTTCCTTCAACCGGTAGCGGCTGATTGATTCGGGCACATTTGTCGGTAAGTTCGTCTGTTGCAACTTGAAGTGCAAAGTACACGCAATCCGGGACGATTGGATGCGGTCAATGGTTCATAACGTGACGGGATTATTTCACAAATGTGAACAGATTAACGGATATTACTTAACCCGGCGTCATTGTTGCCGGGTATTTAATACCCGACGGATTTTAATATCGTGATAACTTTAAAACAAAATACGCGTGCTGATAGCCACTCACAGTAGCTACGCTTGTTGATCTGTTGATCGGTAGTTGACCGCGTCCAGTGTTTTCCTTGAAAAAGACCACCGAATATGTTTAAAACTAAAGGCGGAACCCTCTGACTTATTACGTGAGTAATTCCTATGTTTTATACATTCATAAAGTATACACGTAATTTAATGTTCGACAAAACTACTTGCAAAACCATATAACTGTTCCTATAATTGGAATGTTATTGCTATAAGAGATACAAGAATTTGAATTTTACCTTAGGTATCATGAAATCTTTCGAATTTTAGAAAATTTCAAATATGTGGAGTGACTAACAGACTGTTGTAGGTCCCTATGAACGATATATCTGTTCTGTGACGTGAACTCAATTTGAATCCAGGGTATCAAGTCTACTAATTTAAAGTTCATATTTAGCCTGTTGCGATGCCGAGCCAATGCCAATAAGACAACGTCAAAAATCCGTAGTCTGCTAAGTCATAGCAACCTGAGTCTATGTTGAAACTTTGCGCGGCCTATGTCGATTTAGTAGGGCATTTGACATTTAATGTACTAACAGACTACAGAAATAACGCGCTGTGTCTTTGAATCTGGAATTGAATTAAGGTTGATTCAATATGAACGAATTAAAAATAGCAGGCTACCAAAGCTGTCAAATTCACCAATTGTGCGTTGAGCCGTATTGAATAGTAGGCTTAGGCCCCAGGTCAGGCGAAGAAGTGTAACCCCAGAAAGCTGTAGTATTACCTAAATGTGTTGATCAATCAGATCAAAAGGAAAGAAATCATTATATTCATCTAAAATTACTGTAATTTGAGACATAATAATGCAAAGCTGAAGGTCTGTTTCACCTTTTCGATTTTTTTTTTGCACTTGTAGGTACGTTTATACAAATAATGAAACATTTTATTATTGGCGCGGGTGTCAGCTTTTATCTGTTAATTAATCATACCAATATAACCTATATCTATATATGTAGTTTAATATAAAGTTGATCATGCCAAAAAAAGCGTATTACCATCTCCAAGGATCGTGTATATCACTATACCAGTATTCATCAAAATCGACTCAGTAAATCAAGCTTAAAAAAGTTACGAAAAACTTATTACTGCATTTATATTAAACAAGCAAATTAGTCAAATCAGGGTATCCTTATGTGGTATCCTGCACTATCGAAAATGACTACTAAATATCAATTATTACAATGTTGTAACCGGCTTAATAGAAGCCAAAAAATATTTATCAAGTCACATCAACAAAAAAAGCCTGTTTTCAAGCATAGAAACAATATTTCTTCAGGTGAATATGAATAGCTCTACAAAATGATCCGGATTTCTGTAAACATACAAGTGAAATTTCTCATGGGAAATAAATCTGCCCTGGCCCGTCTCGCAACTTGTACGTACTCGAGTTTTTACATACAAAAAAGTGAAATTGTAAAAGAAACAAAGGCGTACAATCTAGTCTTTTGGAACAAAACAATCTTGCTCGCACCGAAATTACCTATCATCAAAATGCCATTATAGTCTAAGACTAGCTGCGCCCCGCGGTTTCACCTGCGTGGACTACGGTTTTCCCTTTACCTCGGATAAACGTCGTAGCGTGATGTTATATATATGCACAAAAGCCTTTCTCGATAAATGGACTATCCTAAAACAAAATATTTATTTTGCCGCCATTTTGCGTGCCGCCATTTTAACAAAGCTCGGAAATGTTAGTTGTGTGAGCACTTGGCCACTGCTTTCGGAGTTAGACAGAGGTAGGTGCAGAAGCTATGCGAGTACTCTGATAAAATTACTGTAATAGTTTAAACTGTTTTATAATTGTATATACTTGAGAATTTGTGTTGTCATGTAATAGAAAACTGGGTTAAGTAATTTGTGTTTTTATTATTTACAATGAGTAATTCTAACCTAGGAAATGTCAGATTAGCTGACGTCACCGGTTTAAAAAATTCAGAGCCTACATACTCTGCTTCGACAAATATTATTTAACGATTGCACAGACTGCACGTGAACTGTAACAGAGCATGACTATATTAATCTACATTGTAAACTATAAAACATTGTAATAATTTATTACTTATGTAACATGTATTATTTAATTCATGGTAGTACGGCATTTTACGGCGCATCACTTCTAAATAATATTTTATTGCTACTCCAACAAAGTTGCCGTGGGGTACCGGCCTAGAATTGTACCCCCCATCTCGTGGGTGCCGTAAGAGTCGGCTAAGGGATCACGTACCTACCGGGACCTCCTACGGATTTAATCAAATTTCATCAAAATCTTGTAGCCGTTTGAGCGTGAAGAAGTAAAAAACATACACACAAACTTTCGCAGTTAAAATATTGGTAGGATAGTATGATATACAATCGTCACACTAGTTCTTTTGTCACGCAAAAACACGCCTATAACAAAAAATGTGTACACAAGAAACCACTATGATATACTTTTCTAGGTAGTTATGTACCTGTTATGTATTATTAATATATTATAATTATATTAAATTACTTAAATAACATGTAATTGCCTTGACTGAAAATTGACTTGTAATAAATATTATCAATAAAGTTATGTCTGATAATGTCTATGTCTATGCTTATGTCTACTGATTACAACCGCTGGCCCTTTCTAAGCACTTAGGTACCGAGCATCCGTGACTCACATGGCAATCAGAGTATGTCAGGTTTTCAACACATGCAGCTAGATTGTCGAATTACCACCTGTACAAGGCTCATTACCGCTGAAATTAACTTATTGTCATGACACAATTGGCATTAATTGAATGTTGGCTCATTGATCTACGTCACTGGTTTGAGAAATGAGACACCTTGCCTGTTTTGCCCAATGATAGGGCGAGATACCTACATCGTAACAGACTATATCTATAATTATAATCTATACAACAGTTATCTTGAGGAGTCTGCTTTGGCGCTATATAGTTTGATTCCCTTTTTTTTATTCCATCTCGAAAAGCAACCCAGCACTCATATCTAAATAGCTCAAATTCCGCTTTCTTGCTCGAAGCGTTTTGCTTCCATGTTGACGGTCGCCGTGGTGCAGTGGTTAGTGTCAGTGATATGACTACTGTGTCTACGGAACCATGGGTTCGAATCCCGGCAGGGGCAAACATTTGTGCGATGAATGTTTGTCCCGGGTCTTGGATGTTTGTGTGCTGTGATTGTGTGTGTGTCCATTCCTTCCGCAATACAGGGAATCCCAGTGCGGTGGTCTGAGTGTGATAAAAAAAAAATTGATAGCGCATTCAGCTAAGAAGTGGCATTCATCGCTTGAATCTGTGTTTCCACGCTGAATCAATCTGGTTTTTCAAATGCCGAGTAGACCAGATCATCGAGTGATAAAGTGGTCAAATCCTTGACCACTTACAAGCCTACTACTGTGGCAGGAGAAACATAGGTATACATATGTATAGGAGGCATAATTCTTAAATTAACAAAAAGTGCCAAACTATGAAAGACAAATATATAGAAATGGATGCTTGTGGTGCTAATATATTGAAAGTTTTAACGGCCATTCCAACAAGAAAATGGTATGATTATATAAATTATTTATATTAAAGTAAAGGTTAAATCGACTGCAAAAAAGACATGCTCTAGATACCTCAAATATATAATATGTATGACCTTCATTTCTCGTCGAACTCATATTTTGAAGTTACATAACGTTACCAAAATATTTGGAGCGTATCTAAAATAATATGCAGTTCGTAGTAACACTTTGTTGGCTTCGGTGAAATCGCTAGCGACATTTTGCCGAAAATTCGCGTACAGACGCGTAGGACGGCTCAGTGTTCGTAAGTGGCGAATACATTCTAAAAATTGTAATTTTTAGACTTTCGCAATTCGAACACATTGTTATTCAATCAAACGGGGCTTAATCGCGAGAAAAACATTTAGTAATTTATTTACCTCGACGTTTCGACCAAGTTGCATTGGTCGTGGTCACGAGAAGACTTACTAAAATTACTAAATGTTTTTCTCGCGATTAAGCCACGTTTGATTTAATAACAATACATTCTAAAAGTTGGACCATGGTCGTCATCATCATCCAAGTACTTTGTTTGTTTTCTGGGCTTGATATACGTTAAGACTAAATTGTCTAAAGTTTACAAAGTACTCGTGAATATGGCGCGTGCAACTGTGCGGAAAAATTCGAGCAAAGAACACTAATAAAATGCATGTTAATCCTTGTATATCTTTACGACTTAGAGTTAAAGCGGTGTAACCTTAACACGTTTAATGAAAATTTACATGCAGACAATTGTAGCAATTCTCGCACGAGAAAATAAATTTATATTAGCCTTAATCCAAAACGAATAAAATGTACTATGAGTTTAGTATGCTGACGGTGTATACTCAATGTAACTTTAGTTTTCGACGACATATCCACATTCTAGAATCTATTTTAAACTAAAATAATTTTAATATAAGTTAGAATAGCAATAAAATAATCTAACTTAAAAAAATTTACTAAAAACTAAATTAAATCTAAAACGGGCCCCTACAGCATTGTACCCAAGATGCAAAATTTAAAATTCAATTTTCATTTTAAACTTAATATTATCATGCGTAGTTTGTAGACCGTCTATACAATAAGATGACATTCCTTAAAATAAAAAAGCGAGCCCTAATTTATTTTTTTCGTCAAAAGGCTTGCGTTAGAACAAAACATTTTTTATTTCATCATTCCGCGTATAATTAATAAGAATACTTTTCAAGGCAATGATATTTTGACAGGGTTTAATTATTTCGGGTTTGCTATAGTCACGCGTTGAATCCGCAAGTCACGACATGCGACCTAAATAAAAATCCGATTCACGTCGGACTCAGTAAGCGCCGAATCATTTTCACACCTTATTTCATGAATAAATCATTTTTTTGACTTTGACGAGTGTACTGCACCAACTATTAAAAGTCGCCAAATTAAAAAAATCGGTAACTCTTAATTAGTTAGTGTCGTAATTAAACATTTTCTATTGTACCGTCCAACGGAGTGGTTAAGAAAGTCAGTTGGTATTTAGTACTAGTACCTACTGCCAAAGCACTTTAAGCGAATCCGTCCATTTATGATCATGTACAATTATGTCATAGAACCGGTGCGACGAAGCTTGTTTTACAAGAAAGTCTATGACCATTTGAGCATAGGCGTATTTACTTATACAGTACCCAAGACCATGCAGTTTTAAGAAATTTCAAATACGAGATTATACATTTCCAGAGTTTTATTTCCTAAATATCTATCATGCTACTGATTGCTCATAATCACACCTATAACCCAGTTTATACTAATAAATGTTTGCTATATTTTCATCAAAAATAGTCAGTTTTAGTCAGAGAGTGATAGTAAGTCTTAAGCTATCGTCAATATACAAACAGACATTTAATACCCCGACTTGTTGATGGTAACGCAGCCTATTGACACCCATGTTTTTATTCGATTACGAAGTTCGTCTGAAGATGAATCACTGCATTACACATAGCGTATGAGTGAAATGATTCGCCTACTTTCACGGGTAACTTATGAAATTTGCGATTTACTCGTTAACTCACGCGAGTTTGCGCAATAACAGCTCGTGTCGAGTTATGTCACATCACAAACCACAGCGCGCACGTTTGCAAACTTAACCAACTATTTAGTTAAGGTTTGTAGATATTAAAAAATCAATAGACGTTTTAATGCAATGAACAGTAAACAAGCTCCATTCTTGTCTGAAGGTAATGAATGGTCATTGTCGCCTATACATCTGCAGTGTCAATCTGCAGATGTATAGGCGACAATGACCATTATGACACTGCAGATTCATAGGTGCAAAATCAATAGACATTTTAATGCAATGAACAGCAAGCTCCATGCTTGTCTGAAGGTAATGAAGATTTTTTTATATTTTAATTTATTTAAATTCATAATATTTTTGGTACATCGCCAACCTTCGAGAACTTTGTTAATTCCTCTTCATAAAATGTCATAATCCTCCTCCTGCTCCATGTCATAACTTGGACTAAAGGTCGAAGGTCGAAGGTGGAAGGGCATACCTTACTTACTAGGAAGGTCGCACCACAATTTAACTGTATGTGGGTAAAAAGACTCGGTAAAATAGACGATGCGGAACTTCCGAGCCGCTATAATGTGAGGGTGAATTTGATCCGAAGCCGAGCCGTTTTGTTTTAAAACTGCATGGAGCATGGAATGAGGTCAAAAAGTTGGTCTGTGCATTTCCCATTGTACAATAGATATAATACACAAAGCAAGCCGATATATATGTGTGTGCCAAGTTATCCAACATGTCAATCATATATTTATTTATTACAAACCCCCGCACTATGATTCCCTGTATCGCGGGAGGCATGGACACACAATCACAGCACACAAACAGCCAAGACCCCGGGCAAACACCTACACTCATCGCATAAATGTTTGCCTCTGCCGGGATTAAAAAATACTATTTTAAGGTGCGTTATATTAAATAACTATATCATACATTTATTTCCACAAATATATACTACTTTCTAAGGTGTGAATGAATATAATGGCGTTCCAGAATTTAATGGCTCATAATGAAATTCGGGCTAGCCCGTATTTTTGTTGTCGAGGTATTATGCCTCTACAAACATGGGTAATGGCGCGTCCCAAAAAGCAAGATAAGAACGAGAGGAGTTTTAGAGAGGCTAGCTAAAATCCTCTGAAATTCTTTAAAAAGAAAAAGCTTTTATAATATTTGAGCTAAAATTCAAATTAGTTTAACGCCTTACAAAACTATGTATATTAAACAAGTGTTATTTAACTGCGTCTAGCTAACGAAATAACGTGACTACTTATGTAAGGTACCCTACATTTTGATAAATAATAAAAAAAAAAAAACATATATTTTTATTGCAGGCAAAAGGACCCATAAATTACAAAATATAAATGGTCAAAAATAACAAACTAAAACTTATAAAAGTATAGATAAAATAAAATTGGTTATAAATGCAATAAATAAAAATAAAAATTGCTCTATAAAAGGTCATTTGCGATTTTCGTTCTCGTGGACTGAGACCCAAAATCTGAAGATTGGACTACAAATATCTTCTCCTAAAGACTTCAGGATTGCATTACTGGATCCTCGTATTCTGTTCCAAAAGGACACAATACGAGATCTTATAACTGCAAAGAAATCGGGAACCCTTGCATCAGCGAACATGCCCGACGCGCTGCGGTATCTAGGTTTCTTCATAAGGATAAAAGGATAAAAAGGATAATAAGGATAAAAAGATCTATTCATAATATTGTTCCACAACTATACTAATTGTAACTATATCATCACCGTTTTAAAGCTATCGGATTAAATATCATTTTAGTAAATCTTGTCAGTCTTCAGTAAGATTCAAATCACTGCCAACATGATAACAACATACCGACATTGTTAATCTCTTGTCTTATAGAAACAAGCTAATACGAATATATATGAAATATGACTCCTCCTCTCAGCCATGTGCGTCCACTGCTGGACATATGCCTCCCCCATATAGGGGGGATTTTCCAATACTCGCCACGCTTGGCAGACGGGTTGGCGAGCGCAGTATGATTTCCAATCCTCAGAAGGCGCTGCTGCCCACCTTCTGGTATGTGGTCCCTTAGCCGACTCTTACGGCACCCGCGGGAAGAGATGGGGGAGTACTATTCTAGGCCGGTACCACCACGGCGCGTTCTAGGCCGGTACCACCACGGCCCCAAATATGACTACCGTATTATTATCTAAATTTGTTCGACAGGGAGCCTCATCAAGTCTCTCCAGAGGCCTTATATAATTAATGCCTCGTTATAATATTAATATTAAAACGCTCATTCATGAACCTAATGAGGTAGGCTTTTACGCAATTATGTGGCGCGTGGATTACAATTTCATGCAACTTGAAACGCTAGTAATTGTATTTAGTAAACGAATTCAATATTGGTTATGGTACAATTGGAATTGAGTGGGTAGCAGCTGCTGTGATTCAGAGTGAAGCCTGAATTATGTAAAGTAGTATTACAGTGTCGTTGCGTTTCAATCAAATTTTTTTACGTTATTAATGGGAGGCTTTTCGACATTATTGTACACACTACACATATAATATATACATACCAATAGAAGTTTATGATGAGGTGAAATTTATTGAGGACACCTTTTTTACTAAATGTATGTTGAACTAGTAGCCCCCCGCGGTTTCACCCGCGTGGCTTATAGTTTTTCCGCTACCACAATTATTTATTTATTTACATACGGTTTCACAGCTTAAGATTAATCCTTAAATATTTAGTTAATTGATTGACAAGATAATTATCCCACGGGAACTATACTTTTTCCGGGATAAACACATCGAGGGCTTAAACTATCTCCATATCGAATTTTATCGAAATCGGTATAGCCGTTTGAGCGTGAAGAAGTAACATACATACACACATTATCACCAAATTTCGCATTTATAATATTAGCCGCGGTGAATTGGTGCGTGCCCTTCCCGTGATCTCACAGGAACAGTGAATATTTTTGGGTTTAAAAGTAGCCTAAATATTATTCCAGGGTTTAGGCTATCTTCATTCCTAATTCTTCAAATTTGTATTACATTAATGTAATGTATATTAGGTATATACAAAAACATACTATTCTTTCTAATTATTAATTTTATTTAAAAAAAAAAAAAAAAAAAAAAATTAAGTATTTAATTGCATCAAATCCCAGTTCATGCGACAACATTATTTAATAGGTACAAAAAACTCGAAGTAGTTTTAGATAAATTAACACGTAGAAACCTGTAATATTTTAAAATGCAGTTCCTGCAATAGCATTCCTACAATAACAAACACAGTTTCAACATACAATGACAAATGTTTAGGAAAACATAAATGTAAAATAATTTAGCATACTGTAGCATGCATAAAAACAGATCCTTCGAGATTAAAAACTCCCACGCAAGTCGAGTAAAGTACAGTGTAAAGAGGTATTAACATTATCGTTCAAGCAAAGCAGCTCATTTCCTAATCTGTGCTCTTCAAAATGTAATTTTCCACAGTCTACTATAAAGGAATCAACAAAGAGTCTTCGGGTCGTCCTCAGGTGCACAGTGTACTAAATTGCGCAGTGCAGACACTCCCGAGCTTTGTAACGAAATGACTCGTCTGATTTATCTTACGAGTGGCCAGAACAAACGCTGACTATAATATATGTATGTATAGATAGGAAAAACAAGGAGTAAGCCGACGTCAAGCTTTTTGCAGATTTACTGAGTTGATTTGACTCAAAACACACTTGATATTATGCATTTTCATTGTTAGTTAGGTTATTTAGATATTTTGATTTTCGTTTTCGAGTTGGGACTTTTTCGTTTTTAGGTTTCCATAACCGAGGAGTACCGCAATTGGCTTCATATGTGCATTTTTAAATACGTAATAAAAGTTATACTATTACTGAGACGATGTTGATTGTCAGTAAGCGGACCGTATTTCCTAAAGTAGAATACTTCGTTGTTTTTTTACATAAAGTATATTTCGAGTGCCAATGTAATAAAAAACAAAATAAAATATGAAAAAGGGGTGAATATAAGATGTCATTTTTGTTAAGATTTTTTGCTAGCTTTGCTTGATGGTGAGTTATTTTTTATGTTTCCTCATAAATTCGTCACTTGATAGCCAATTTAATAAAAAAAAAAAAAATTCCATAGTATTCCTACAAAAACGAACATTATTGAAGAATGACCCCTATGGTCAGCTGCTGTGCGATTCAGAGAAACATTTAAGTTTCAGCGAGTCTCACTTATTGACTCACCTATACCTATGGCTTATGTTTACAAGGAACAAGGCAAAATTACTCTATCTCTTAAGTGAGTTTAACAAACTGTTTTAACACGTTTTGTGCTACTACAGATGAAACCAAAGAAAGAAGCTACAGATTAAGCCGAGACCGAACCACACTTTTTTACTGTAAAGCTTGAAATTGTAATTATTATAGTAATAAAAAGTAAAGAATTACTGTTGGCTTTGTGCACTGCCGTAACTTTAAATAAATACCGATTTCATATAAGTATGCTCTCTTCTATGTAATACTAGCTGCGCCCCGCGGTTTCAGCCGCGTGGACAACGGTTTTCTCATTACCTCAATTGTCCCACGGGAATTATACTTTTTTCAGTAACCTTTGTGTAATTCCAGGCAGTTTAGCCATTGTAGCGTGAGGAGTAACAAACATATAAACGGCAAAGAAACTTTCGCCTTCATAATACTAGTGTGATTGATGTTTAAGATCCACATGTTTAGCTTTCACTTTTTAGCGCGCGTCTTTTGTTCAACAAATTCAAAGAAAGTAATCGTATATCATAATGAAACGGTACATGAGTTGGCGAACATGAGCAAACTGAAGCGCTAAATAGCGCTTCAGTAATAAATGGAGAAAGTATGTCGCTGATACGGTCCTAAAATTGTAATATGTTATTTATTAGACTTAGCTATTAAGTAGTTTAAGTTTAATTTAAACTACTTAATAAGTTAAGTTTTAATAAAATTCTAATAACTAATAACAATACTGTAAGAAATGTAGTATTGTTATTAGTTATTAATTATTATTATCATTTATTATTGCTGTTGTCAGCCTATAGATAACTCAAACGCTCTAACCGGCTCCTAGTTGGCAGCGTGCTCAAACTGCTAGCTGCATTGCCACGTTGTATTGCAATGCTAATTCGTTGGGACAAATATGTGCCTTATCATTTTGATCACGCGTCGCATGGATCAAACGCTCTAATAAGTTTTCGGTAATAATTTGAGCTCGGTCCCCACGGATCAAAATATTATAAAATTGAACATAGCTGGATGGGTATGATTTATTCGTTTACTAATTTCATTCTGTGTTAACTGTGCGTACTGATTGTATTGATTGGCACACTTTCAGGTAATATTTTGTTTGCAATTGTAAGTGGAACAAATAGTACATAAAAAATAAATTATATTTGTTATATATTTTAATTGGTATAATGTTGAAAAGAACGAGGAAAACTAAGATAATATATGTAAGATGACATACTAAACTAAATTGACGTAAATCGTCAGTAACCTCTTATACCTTGCTAGTAGCGCCTCGCGGTTTCACCTTCGTGTATTACGGTTCTCCCAGTACCTACTTTTTCCAGGGTAAAAGTAGCTTATGTGCTAATCTAGGATCGAAACTATCTTCATACCGAATTTCAACGAAATCGGTACTGCCGTTTGGGCGTAAAAGAGTAATAAACATACACATTTACACACATACTAACTTTCGCCTTTATGATATGCTTAATTATACAAGATTAAACATTATTATTAGGATTTCTAGATAAAATATTGCATACTCAATTTATTAGATAAAATAACGCTACTTATTTAAATCTTTGCTAAATATCAATTTTTTAAATTGCATAAGTACGTGGTAAACATCCTTAATTATATGTAAAACTCTTCCAATGTTTAATATATGCTACGTGTTTATTCTACTTTACCGTTATATAAAATGCATTTCTTAATTTAGGTCAAAGTCGAAATGACAATTAAGGCATTGGAAAAAAGAATAGGTAAAAATTGTTGATATAGTAAGGAGTTATAGAAATTTGAATGTAAGCTTAAAATATAGAATAAGAGCTTTTAGATATTATAGAAGGTTGAAGACTTTTATCTAGGTGGAAGCGACTAGGATGAAACAGTAACCTCCAAAATTAGTTAAGTTACGAATCCTGGCTGTTTTAATGCTAGTTAATCTTCAGTGTCTATTTACTGTGGCTGATGGAGTAACATTTTGAATTATTCAAGCATTAGCGCATGGGTATGCAGCGACACGGCGCCGCCGCCCGCGCCGCCCGCCCTCCACTGCCTCCGCCCGCCCTCCACTGCCTCCGCCCGCCCCGGATACAATTCATCTTCGGGATACGTGCAGCGGTTTAGCTCCTATGACGTAGAGGTATAATTAAGTTGCTAACAGGATACTCTTTGCACAGATCTCTTTACAGCGCATTTTGCATTCTCAGCTTGCTTACAAGGCCAATATTTAGTAATATGAAAATTAATATATTAATAGGTATATCTGACAATTGATGTCGATAAATAAAAAGAACATGTTTTGTTTTCAACCACCGATATCTTCACTCGCAATTAGGAAATCCTCCAAGTAGACGTAACACTTTGCAGTTATTGGAGTGTAACTCAAAAACAGCTCGACCGATTTTAATGAAATTTAAATGGGACCACCTCTATAAAACAAGAAAAATATTGAGATCGATCCAAAACTGGGGAAGAAATCGGTGAAGATACATATAAAATAATTTGACCGTCGAACATATAACATCGTCTTTTTTTTAAGTCTGTTAAAAAGACAGCCCGCGACCACTGTATCTAAGTATTTCGACTTGCAGTTAATTCATCTCAAACACAATTATGAAATGTTGCAAGTTAATTTAACGAGAGAAATGTCATTCCAAGTTCAACATGCAATCCTATGTTGCAATATAACGATTATTATTTTTTTTTAAAACTTGGAGTACCTACCGATTTCATTAAGTATATGGGTATGTACTTACGATATTTTAATGTCTTTTTGTGTACTTATTTGTATGCCAGCTGCTTTGTTGACATTTCCATCTGATATTTTGCAACGAATACTTGACAGGTTACGTTGGGGAAAAACAAGAAAGTAGTTCATACGAATATATTTCGCAGATTAAATAATGTTTGCAAATCATTGGTGAGCTACGAAAGGTGAAAAGTGAATTATACACACTCTGAAGATGCTCCAAAGTATTCTGTCGCGACGCTTTTCACAGTTCGGAAACCATTATTATAATGCAGATCAAATATTTAGATACTGAACTACTTTGTTCGGGTTACGTTCCGGCGGTCAACGAGTCAAAAGCTCCTGAAGATGCCTCGTGCAGAGTCGAAACACGTGTCGAAGAGATTCCAGTTCCGCGAGATTGCATGTGCATACCGCACTGTGAAATTCCTGCATGCAATTTATGCGGGAGGGAGGGCGGTGCACACTGCATGATAGCCTGGAATAATTTAAAGTCGCGGGATTAACACTAAATATTGTTCATAATATCTTGCTCGCTTTAAATTTGCTTGAACCAACACAATACAATGGTTAGTAGATTATGCATTCAGAGGGAAAAAAAGATCATGAGTGACACATTCAATGAAGGTTATCAAACAGTTAAAGAGGCGGACATATAAAATATACATTTATTTCAGTATCTAGGGTAGAGCGAAGAATTCTTGTTTGCCCAAGGCGACGACGTCTTTGTCGCCATAAATCAGAAAAAATGGTCTACTTTTACACCATGTGCGAGACAATTCGCATGTTTTGTGCTTTTGGCAAGTTATACAGGCAAAATACGCAACGAGCGATTCAGATATTAATAAAGAAAAAAAATTTTTAACAAAAAATGCAACCGACTTCAACACTCAAAAGTGTGAAATAACTTGTTGAAGTCGGTACCATGATAGTTCACACAAAAGTAAGTATCATCACAATATTGTGCTCATGGTACCGACTTCGACAAGTTATTTCACACTTTTGAGTGATGAAGTCGGTTGCATTTATTGTTAAAAAAAATTGTTTGTCGCCGTTTTTCAGTGACCTTTGCCACTCACGGGATCAATTAATTGTCATTGTGTGTTCTGCGATGTCTTCAACCGCGACAATAATATCATCAAGATACGCGTAGCACTTTTCAGTTATTGGAGTATAACTCAAAAACCGCTTGTCCAATTTTGATGAAATTTGAATGGGAGCACCGCGGAAGTATACGCTATCTAACAAAAAAGAATCATCAACATCGGTTCATAAACGACGAAGTTATCCGCGAACACACATAAAAAAAAATACGGTCGAACTGAGTAACCTCCTTTTTTTGAAGTCGGTTAAAAATATACAAACGTGTATTGTATAGCTATTGGCGTCACTTATCTCGGGTGCATGCATCCGTTAATATGCATACTTACGCGAGCTCATGACATGCAAGCACGCTGCAACATAAGCATATATATATATATATATATATATATATATATATATATATATACATAGACATACTTGCACCCTTGAGGCGGACACGCTCCTTGATTGTACTTCAGTTAGAGCATTTCGAGAATAAGAGACTACATAATAATGGTGTATTTTTTTTAATTTTATTTAGATATAAAATATGTGATTCTTTGATACAAAATACTACAAGTAATTAATGTACACGACCCTATCACTCAAGCAGTCCGCAATGCTGTCGGCTACAATCAAAACATGGCAATATAATTTTTATCGTGTCCTATTTGCATTCACGCTTGAAGTATGAATACCAACGTAAAA
The DNA here is from genome assembly GCA_934044485.1 of Apeira syringaria. Lineage (NCBI taxonomy): Eukaryota > Metazoa > Arthropoda > Insecta > Lepidoptera > Geometridae > Apeira > Apeira syringaria. The sequence goes on from OW203662.1 coordinate 3,991,804, forward strand.
TATTCATTGGCCATCACACCGGTGTCTCTCTCTTCGACATCTCATAAGATACACTTTAAAAGAAATATATACAAAGATATTCTTCGAATCGGCCGGATCAATTTTAAATAGGTCGACGTGACGGGCAGTGATATATAACTGAATACATAACGAGGGTAGAATACGTAATACAATTTGCGACTTATATCGCGTACGGGAAACAGGAAAAGTCACCAAGTAGTACAAAGTGTAATTTCATGTCCACGTCATAGGCATAACTGGGTCAATTGTAATTTCATTCACGAGTGCTAAACTTGTTCCACGAACAGGGTGTGATGTAATGATCGCCAGGTCCATGGCACAAGCGTATATTTATTCTGTGGCATAAGAGTAGAATACTTTGGAAAGTTGCTAAAGGGACCGGTCTACGTAGCCTTGAATATTATGATGTAATGATAACAGATGAAGGAAAGTGGGGGAAAGTGGTCAAAAAAACGGATGTCTGTGAAATTTCTACAAATATTGTTTGCGCCATTTGAGACTTTGTATTTGAGTGTGGGATTGGCTGATGTGTTAGAATCCGGACACTGGTAGGTGATGAGTAACTAGTAAGTATTCTATCTAATCCACTTCACCATGAGCCATGAAAACAGAGTCTCCAAAACTTTGAAGCATTGATAGTCCCGGTGGTGACGGTGGGCGCATCGACTGTAGAATCGTCGCTGGTTCGATCCCTACCCGTGGTTTGAACTTCCGATTAATGAATCACCGTTACCAAATCGTGAGCATGATATAAAAGTACTTTTACAGTACCCGCCTGGTCAAGTACAACTCTCAAGTTTGACTAAACAACAATTGTAAACACTCAGGCAGCTGTCTTTGAGCGACAGCTAACATTGTAGATCAAGCATGATTCTAAATTTCAACCACATTTGACGTACGTGTTAAGACGTCATATTATGTATCATTATTATATATGGCTACAAACTTCCTAAGCACTTGGGAGTTTGCATAATCACTTGATTTCTCGGAACAGCTGCGTGAAAGTTTTCATGGTTGCGGGTAGTCAGATATCAGCTTGGAATGTTCAAGTGCGATAACCTCCATAAAGCAAACTTCATACCTAGTGAGTATTTCATACTGGTGTAATATGTTAGAAATACTGATTTTGTAGCAAAATGATACATTGTTAATTGGTTGTCATTTTGACCAGAGCAATCAATGGGATACTAGTAAAACGAAATATCTAAATATGTAAGATCAACGCTTCGAATCTCCGTATTCAAAATATAGAAGGATGTATATAATGTAGAGGCACTAGTACTTTTATCGTTGTCAAATTTTTACATGTAAAACTGCAGTTTTCATGTGCACATTTACGCAAACACACACATGCACCGACCGACACTCATGCCATGATGCTCTAAGCTGATGCTTACATTAATGGTCGAGGCGTACGCGTTTGAATCGACACGTAGGACCATAATAATAGTCGCAAATTAATCCATGTTAGCTTTAAGCTTTCGTTGTAAATTGTTTCGTATGTATGAACATTGTTTAATTCAACTGGATTGCTTAAACCGAAAGATCAAACTGCAATTGATGTCACGGCTCTTAAACAAAGCTCCCAAGCTATGGGAGCGTATCTTTAACGTTTTTAAATAAACGTTTTTGTTTTTCGTCTTAATATTTAAGGTTCAGTGATATGGAAACATGGGATAAAATAAATTAACCCCCACATCCACCCCGAAAATCCAAATACTAAAAGCCAATTGTAGAAGTACTGTCTTTTCCACTGCCGCAAATAAAACCATTCACGGAAAAATATTGTCATGGTGTGATTGGCATGCATGAAAATTGCTGCTTCAATATATTAACATATTCAAAGTATCTATTCAAGTCCTTTCTTTGTGACAAAACGCCTCATGCATTTGCCTTAGGTGGTGCGCCTGAGTACCTACTTTGCGTGGTCACTCGCTTTTTTATATATCTACATATGTAGTGGTAAATAGCCGGTAGAGGCAAATAGCGTTTAAACCATTCAAAAAAGAAATCTATATTCATATTCCAAGAAGCCAAATCATACAAAAACAAAACATAAGAAATCCAATGATAAAAGATAAAACAAATCGACTTCGGTCAACGCATGGACGAACAGGTGAGTAAATTAAAAAAAAGTAATTTTCCGCAAAGTGGTCTCTCCCTTTCCTTATCTGAAAAGCAATTATAGGAAAGGACTTTGGTAGAATATCGAGAAAGAGCAGAAAGGTCGCAAAGTTAGAAAGAAAAATAAGCACTCACGTACTATTGTATAAGCAATGAGCTGTGGTCTTTGGCAGGTTGTTAGGAAAGTATGCAATTCAGGATGGTAAAGAGTGTAGCTGTCGTAATTATGATAAGCATCGATGCCTTTATAAAAGACAGGACGGAGTATCAAATTTTTCGACCACCACACAAAAAAAATACATCTAAATGTGTCATCGTAAATTCTAATAACTAATTTACCGCTTCCATAACATTTGAGAAATCATTTAGCTGTTATCAGCTTATAGATAACTAAATACTGTGCCCCGCTACCAGTTTTATTATCTTACATGCAGCGTCTAAGATAATTATTGATCATAACATGATAGAATATTCTTCTGTCAATCTCTCGAACTAGCTAAAATGCACTAAGTTTTTCAAAATAAAATATCTCGTATTTTGAAAACTATCGCGAGTTTCTTCCATAATTGTAATGTAACAAACCGACTAGGACTCACGTGGTAAACACTGGAAAATTACTCTCCGACCAGTTTCGAACTTATTTGCAGTTCTTCATCTGGAAGTTATGATCGTGCCAGGCGGCGAGCGCGAGCCTCAGCACGTAACTGAGAGTAATTTTCCAGTGTTTACCACGTGAGTCCTAGTCGGTTTGTTACATTACAATCTCGTATTCTATTTACGCTAAAATTCAAATTCGTATAACTCAATAGAACTTTATCTCGAATGTTAGACTAATTTTACCAATGAGGGTATTTTTAGCCGGCGTCAAATAAGTGGCGATTTATTTTACCAAAAACCACCCGTTTGTTGGTTGTTATTGATAACGTATAAAAAGTGGCCATACAAGAACTTCTTGTATGGCCGCGATACCGCTTCCAAACAAGATCTTACTTATTTTATTTTCCATAATTTTAGTTTAGCTGAGCAAGATAATCACTACTGCCCTATTTGTGGTACTCTTTATACCTCAGTATATAAAATGTATATAATGTGTAATATATATATATATAACTAACAAACTATAATATAGGTACTATGGGTACCATCAGCGGGATAAATTACGATGGCTTTTTTTTTTTTTAAAATTCACAATAGGCAGGCGTTTGACCACTCCTCACCTGATGTTAAGTGATGATGCGGTCTACGATGATTCACGCCTGCCTAGAAGATACCTGTTCACTCGTGACTTGAAGATGCCCAGATTGTATTCATGCTGATATTTCTTTAACATGGATAAAGGCATCTGACCCGCGGGGTAACGGACTTATAAGTACGGAATAAAAAGATCTTCTTCTCAGCAATTGGACATCCACTGTTGGACATATGCCTCCCCCATATAGGGAAGATTTGCCAATTCTCGCCACGCTTGGCAAACGGACTGGCGAGCGCAGTATGATTTTTTTATTATTTTCCGATTCTCAGAAGGCGCTGCTGCCCACCTTCTGGTACGTGATCCCTTAGCCGACTCTTACGGCACCCACGGGTAGAGATGGGGGAGTACTATTCTGAGCCAGTACCACCACGGCACCGTTTTGCCGTATTTTGGTAATTATTTATTTCTTCTTGTTCTTCTCTCAGCCATGTGCATCCATGCTGTACATATGCCATTATATATTAATTTAAATAAAACGGCAATAAAAATATATTCCTATTAAATTACAATCATGATACTATGCCGAGAATGGCCTCGTACATTATAGAAACCTACAACTTTATTTTGTTTTGTTTTCAATATTTAATAGCACGAATTGTGATACATACCCACCTTCTACATATAAATTTGGTATTATACTATTTACACGTTACGCTTAATATTGAGAAGTTGTAGCAGTAGGCTTTTTTTAATTTGTTTTTTTATGTATGCACTTGGAAGATTTACATAGTATTTCAAGAAACTATTTCCAGCATCGAAGCAGTTGTGTAAGCTACGAGTAATCCTTTCAACCCAATATTTACCCATGCTTAACTCGCTTTCTGTACCATGAGTACGGTATCCGTTCCCAAATCCTGTATGGTTTATATCATGTAAGGTAACAGCTCTGTCGGAGAGGCGAACCAAACTTGCGTGTCCGATGTTTTCAAATATGTACGAATGTCAAAAGTTCCCGGCCCGGAGGGTAGGAAGACAAACCTCAGCGACCTATGTCATACGAAAACAGGGTTGCCAGGAAAAGGCGGAGAGATCCGCAAAACACGAGCCAGGTGCGCCCTCAAACAATGAGCTCGACTCCGTGTCCCCTGTGATTTATGGAGCGAAATATTTCGAAAAATGGAATAGTTTATCACGTGAGAAATAATACTGTTGTCCCTTGTCAAATTGTGGGAGTAGCGAAAATATTGTCTCGATGTTTTGGATGGGGATTATAATTATTAAAGCGCGCGATATTTCCATCAAATTTTATGAACGCATTTTGACAAGGTATTAAAATGATGATGTCAGGGGTGGCGAGTTTCAGCCGCATAACAGACCGCTCCGCAGGATCGCATTCTATTACGTGCTTTATTTTACGGTGCAGGTTTTACCGTAATAACACTATTACTCATCAGTATCATTATATTCATGGTACATTATAATCATTGTTGGTAATTTACTTAAATATATATTATTATTAAAAATGAAATAGTGAAAAAATGACAGACCATTACACATTAAAAAACCTTGCACATTAATTAGTGTTTTAAAATTATTTATCTATATCATTTTACAAGTAGTTTCAAAATCATGTTAACGATCATGGAAATAATTTTACATAGAAGTGTCATTACTTCACAGAAAAAAGCCCAAACATCACAGAAACCTCGCAAGAAAATTAATTGGAACCACAAAAGAAAACAAAGGGCATATAGGGCACTAAGGTTACGCCTTTCACAGACTAAAATTGAAAGAGAAATAAAGACTGTCTTACCCAACTCACGCTTAGTCGATTACATTCCAATTTCAAATAGATACAGCTTTTAAAATCATACGTTTGTTGTTTTCATCATTTTGCTCATTATAGTCAATACATAAAATCTAAACAAAGAAATATTTATAAACAATATCATATGACTTGCAATATTACAGAATTGTTATTTAATACGAGTTGATCTTCAGTCACTTTTTTACTTTTAAAGGTTACATTTCAAAGAGTTTCTAGAATATATACGAGTATATTAAATGGACACTATGGACAGTTCATAAAATCACGTTATGAATATTAGAAGGATGCTTACTAATAAAATTTGGAACATTTTCATTAAAGGTTGGTTAGTTTATTTGTTATCGGCACCACTTCAACTATTTTATAGCGGGGAATCAAAAAGAAGGTATCTTAACGTTGATCAGTGAACTAAACTGAAAACAGTAAAACTTTGATAGATAGGCACATTTGGCCATTACACTAATATTATAAAGGCTAAAGTTAGTATGTTTGTTGCTCCTTTACGCTGAAACAGCTGACCGGATTTGTATGAAATTTGGAATGAAGATAGCTTATACCTTCCAATAACACATATTAGGCTACCTTGTGTCCCGAAAATATGGACTGTTCCCGTATAGGATGACGAGGAGACATAAAAATCGACAATTGTTAGCACTCTGTCTTCTCAGCGGCTGGTCCCGGGTTCGATTCCCGGACAGGTGAAACATTTGTGTGTATGAACATGTCTGTTTGACTTGTGTCTGGGTGTGTATATGTATATAAGTATACTATATATCAGTCATCAGGTTACCATAGTACAGGCTCTGCCTAGTTTGGGGCCTGAAGACCTTGTGTGAATGTTAATAAAAATAAAAAAACTAAGTATAACGAACACAGACACATAGTACGTTCTTTTATGTTATGATAGAGAAATACTGACGCTTAATATTTTGGTTTCTACGAATATAAAAAAAAAAATGAGTTTCATCCAACCGCAGGAGAGTGTTTGTCGAAAACTGCACTAGTAACATCTATAGAAGAAAATCTAATTCATTACAATAATGTAATGAATTGGATTCAAGAAAGTAATGAATTGGATTCAAGAATGTAATGAATTGGAGTCAAGAATGTGATGAATTGGAGTCAAGAATGTAATGAATTGGATTCAAGAATATAATGAATTGGAGTCAAGAATGTAATGAATTGGATTCAAGAATATAATGAATTGGAGTCAAGAATATAATGAATTGGAGTCAAGAATGTAATGAATTGGATTCAAGAATATAATGAATTGGAGTCAAGAATTTAATGAATTGGATTCAAGAATATAATGAATTGGAGTCAAGAATATAATGAATTGGAGTCAAGAATGTAATGAATTGGATTCAAGAATGTAATGAATTGGAGTCAAGAATGTGATGAATTGGAGTCAAGAATGTAATGAATTGGATTCAAGAATATAATTAATTGGAGTCAAGAATGTGAATCAGGATAAGAATAAGAATATTTTCTATGTACTATTTAAAAAGTTTCTAATTAAAACTTGCTTAAAATAGCAAGAAATGGGATACGTGGTTGAGATGATGCAGTTATTTTTTGCGTCTTATTATTTTATGAACAGAAATGAAACTAGCGTTGTGTAAAATACGTGTTCCGCTTTATAAATCTGTATAATTATGTTAGGTACCTTATATGAAATTGTAAGTTAAAAGAATATTTATTTGTCACCGAGCTTTCTAGCAGTGAAAGTACTTTTTACCTATCCACCCATAACAATACCGTGCCCATTATTTCACGTCCATTCACACATCAATCATCATTACCATAACACATAAATAATAAGCTGGCTCATGCACGGAAAAATGTATAGTATATGAGTTTCGTTTTAATACTCGGACTTCATTCGGTCATTAACAGAGGCGTCAGTGGAGTCTTACCGAACACCTGTTTCGTGTAAAACAGTAACATAATTATTGTTAGATGTAACATAGTTATTTGTAGATAGATAGAGATAGTTTAAGTAGGTGCTCAAGCTATCACAATTATTGGTAGGTATATATCAGACTTTATGGTTTTTTGCATTAAAACATGCCAGGCGGAACTTACGTTCAAATTATTTGAAGGAAAAACTTCGGCTGGTAGTCGAATCCACGACTACAGAATACCATCCTGTCGCTTTGTCCAACTAAGCTCTTAGGATAAGGGTATGGTGCCTTCGCTTGATACGATGTCAACTGTAATGTTGGTTTATCAGTCCTATTAATTGTTCACATAATTAAAGGTAGATGGCGCTAAGAACAATATCCCCTCAAATCTTATTGAAAGAGAAATTCGGACACTAGTGGCTGCTATAGCTTAGTTGGACAAAGTGACAGGACGGTAATCTGTAGTCATCGATTCAAGTCCCACTAGCAGCCGATTTTTTTTCTTCAAATAATATGAACTAGGCTATTGGGTTGAACAATTTGTGTATATGAAATAGAAGTAGTTTAAAAGGAGATTACGGCACCTGAGTAGGTATTATGTTTCTTACCTTACACAGTATTTAGGCAGGTGATGACTTCCCCCTACTATAGGGTGGAGGAAGTGAAACCGGAACAAACTCCGAGAGTTCATGCTCAGGCTTCACTTGAGCGCTGCTAGGATTTTGTCTCTTACCACTTCCATCCGTCAAACTGTACAGCTTTGTTTCTTGCTCTTGCGTCTCGATCCCCGGACAGTTAAGATGCAAGCGAGGTCTCATTTAGCCTAAAGGAGTATCGGGGACCGCGATTTCACCACTGACTGACCGACGGCGACGGCTCTATTTATTATATTATTATTAGACAGTAGCGAAAAAATGCGCTTTTTATTGCTGTCTCACGATTTTAGAGTCATAAATATCGTGGATATCCTAGCGGCTCTCAAGTAGGCTGGTTTCAGCTGGCTCTACAATTCATTCATCTAAGCGCTCTCATTTAGCCTCGTTCACCACGGTCCGTTTACTGGGAGCCTTTCTATAGTATATAATGATGTCTGAAAATAGGATCGTAGCCAGGATCAGGAGACCAGGGGGTTGAACGGATATTAGTTGTACATTTGATCAGTTTTTACCGACATAAAAAAGTAGGTCATTTATTCTATTTTAATCTATGATTGTTATTCCATCCATCTACTTAAGTCAATTAGCATACATTTATTAAAAAGATTTAACAAAGACTTTTTAAAGGTATAATAAAAATCAAATATAGTAGGTATATTCTTATTAGTCTTGTAAAAGTTTAATTATCTTCGGTTCAGTACTTATATTTATTTTCAAGTAAAAAGTCCATGACTAAGCAACAGATGTCGGTTGTTATGGTTATCATAACAACGTAATTAAAAGATGATTGCATGACAATAATGAAAATATTTTTAGCACATACAGAGTTTGATTAGCATTTACCCAATTCTATTCAGGTAAATACTTAAGTTAAACTTAAACAACTGTCCAAATACTAAAAAAAATTAAAAAATACCAAAGAATTTTCCTTATTTCACTAGACTAAAAATACAACGTTTAAATCGAGTAAAGTTTTCCGAAAACTTGTGTACGCTCTAAAAATACTTAATATAAGTAAATAAATATTACAGAAGGGACACATTTTTTAGTAACTTTTTTAAGTTACATATTATACGTGGACAGACGACGAATAACGTCGCAGGAAAGTTGTGGAGATCAATTAATATGTCCAGTATTTGACGTCCTATAGCTGAAAGCTGAGATGATGATGATGATGATATTATATCCAAGCGGCAATACAAGTTTTTTTTAAATCTCTATATGTGGTAATATGGTTTTTCTCATCGACCTGTGACCTACTTTATTTACCGAGGTCGTTGATATTTCCACTTTTTGAATCGTGGAAATTACCCTCACGTTTTAGCATTTTTTTTTAATAGACTCAAACCTACTCTAGGATTCTCTGTTTCGCGAGAGACACACAATCACAGCACTATATTATATTTTATGTTCTTTCTGGAACTTTACATTTTAACTTACTATCGTAAAATATTATTGTCAAGTAAACGTCTAAAAAACAAATAGATACGAAAGTTTACAGAAGGTGAAAATTCTTTCCAGAGTCAATGTTTATTAAAACGAAAGGCAAAAAAATAACGGAGACAAAATCACCGGAAAAGTTTTTCGAAAGCTATACCCACGTGACTAAAGTTTCAGGGTTCTTTAACTTGGTCCTTTTGCGAGCCCCCTGCCTACGGGCCTGTCCTCGAGTGTTTCGGGAGTGTTTCAACTTGACCCCTTTCGAAACCCCCTACTTACGACCCTGTCGAGGAGTATCGTCGAGCACCTACTTTCCGACTCTTATCGTAAGAGACAGTCGACCTTCCAGAATTTTAGCAACCCAACTGAAACATTTATTTTAAGAGGTGTGACGAAGGACTAAGATGTACGACTTTTGGGATTTAATTACATTTTCACCTGAGTAACAAATTCATGTTGTTACACAATAAATAATAGTACCTTTGGTGCGAGTTAAGTGCCCGTTGGGGATAATTAGGTTTGATGAGATTTTTAGCACTAAGTTATTACCATTCTCCATTAATTACCGTCTAGAATTAAAATAATTTCTTTTGCAATAACTTAGTGCGAGTTTATAGAACCGTAAATATTTCAAAAAAATACAAGACTCTATTTTAATTTCACCTAAACCTACCTTGCTAAAAAGTAAAAAACAGAACCTATTTATCCAGTATTTAATTAGTTGTTAACTACCATAACTGTTTGCACTTCAAGTTCTTGAAATGTTTCTTACCATAAATTCCACTCTAGGAGAATTATGTTTTACGACGAATATCAAGTGTTGCCAGTTGTGTGTTACCGTTTGGGTATCGTTGGGTAAAATTTATAAGACCCACACATACACACAGATTTACTAAGTGCACGATACGAGCACGTAAGTACTTCCCTATTCGTGTAAGATTATCCTGCAATTTATGGCTGTGCTTGCGAAGGGCGCCCCACGAACCTTTCTATTGTTAACCTATGGTGTGCTTGTCATAGCGAGATGTATTGGGTACTTATTTATCTAGTGGGCTACGGATATAAATATTAATGCATAATAATAATGGTAAAAAACAATGTATATGTGGTTTCGTGGAACTGTTTAATAGAGAACACGATATTATTAGAAATGGGAGATGGGACGCTAGCTCCTCGAGAGTGAACCGATTAGGTTCATGCATCTAATTTGGGCCGGCAGTTGTGTAGCACGTATGGTTATCATAAAATAGTTTTACAATTATGCAGAAATCAAAATTACTTTACACTGTTTTTTACGGGTATAACGTGGTACTTACGCGTAGTCGATATCACGATCGACAAGACTCGCAGTGCGAGACGGGACGTTACGACTAACGCATCGTGATATCGACTACGCGTAAGTACCACGTTATACCCGTAAAAAACAGTGTAAAGTAATCATGAACGTGAGTTTTAATATTAGAAATCAAAATTGTTCTTTTATGATGTCATATGATATTCAACTCAACCTAAGCGTAGTAGATGATATATTTGGCCGACTGTACTTATAATATAAACTTTTATTTTATGAACAATGCCAATATATCTTTATCATTAACCTTAGCGCACCTCCCCATATCTTTGTGTTTAATCGGCTTATAAATGTTTACCTTGTAGCTACTGCAATATTTTGACATCTGTCATATCTGCTTCATTTATAAACTGACATAATCACTGTACTGCACGCAAAAAAATCTAACCTACTTGCATGTCAGACGAGCCGGCAACATACATACATGGCTTCGGGCTGTTCACAACTCTCATTCCATTTCGCTATTACATAACATAAATTATAACGACCGAACCATAACAGCCATGCCACAGGTTTCATAATAGTGACTATACATAGATCCTAGCACCGTATGATACTTTAGTTGCTACTGTTACATCTTCTGTGATGGTAGCTTATATGAGCCTGGCAATACGTTCCGGCGCCTAGTTTTATCTATCTCGTAAAACACACATTAAAACCTCACGGTCTGATATGATTACTGTTTGTTATTGTTTCCCATTGAGCAACTTACCTAAAGAGATGGCATAAAACTTTCGTTGGCACTCAGTAAATTCCACCAAGATTTACAAAAGCATAACGTATTCTGATTGGTCAAAACTAACCATCATCATCATCTCAGCCGTAGGATGTCCACTGCTGGACATAGGCCTCCCCCATTGATTTCCACAAGGACCTGTTGGAAGCGGCCCGCATCCAGCCCTTGCCATATTTTACACTATCATAGAGGGAGGTTTGCCAATACTCGCCACGCTTGGCAGGCGGGTTGGCGAGCGCAGTACAAAATGTGAGTCTCAGAAGGCGCTGCTGCGCATCTTTCTGATCCCTTAGTCGACTCTTACGACACCCACGGGAAGACATGGGGGGGTACTATTCTAAGCCGGTACCCCACCCCAATACTAATCATAAAGTGCTCTAATTGGTTAGACTGCCTTATGTGCTCTTTATTTGAACCTCTAATGCGTCAGCATTTCTTTGTGCAAATTATATACGGACTCTGTGATGGCTCAGCATTTCCTCTAAATAAGTTTTCGATATTACTGTACCTCGACACACTTCGTTATGTCATCAGGGCGAAACTTGAAGGACAAACAGGTGCGAGAACAACTTAAATACCTAATTAATGTGTTTTTTGTCATTATTATTTTATGTACCTGCCATGTATTGTTATTAGTGCACAATAAACATTTATTCATTTCATTTCAATTTTTTTAAATAAAAGTACCAAAACTCACTTCTAGATGCCCACAGCTTCCCTCTATTCAAGGCTGCTAGATAAATGTTCAAGTCTTCTCGGCACTGCGGCTGCAGACTCAGATTCCCGTTGCTGATATACTTAGTCCAGTCGTGGTGGTCGAGCAGCGCTTTCATCCACGCCATTCTCGACCCTCCGTTCTCAACCGTAATGTTCACATTCCCACTCACAACACCCAGTACACCTAGCACAATCACCACAAACATCGTTCTGGAACCACTCGCCCTTAATAAACACATGTCTATGATGCTGTGTCTGTAAGCTGCGATAAAGTCCTCTATTTGCCCATTTGCAAGTACCTGAAACAAAGGATGCAAGTTTGAATAGACTTAAGGGCAAACGATTTTGGACGAAATTTTTGTTAGGAAGATTTAATTTTTTGTAATATTTTTAACCGACTTCAAATAAGGAGGAGTTTCTCAATCCAACACGTGTGTTTTTTTTATGTTTCTTACCTCAGAACTTTCGACTGGGTAAATCGGTTTTGATGATTCCTTGAATGATGACTAATTGAAAAATTTTTTATCAAAAAATGGAATCAACTTCAACTGTTTGAAATAACTTGTCGAAGTCGGTACGATGAGCACAATATTGATAGTTACTTTTGTAAACTATCATAGTACCGACTTTGACAAGCTATTTCCTACTTTTGAGTGTTGAACTCAGTTCCAATTTTCGGTAAAAAATTGTTTATTAGTAATTTTTTCAAATGAGTGTTCGAATGTAATATGTGTAACGTATAATAACAATGATAGTAGGTATTACAAAACATTGATTTTATTAACAAATTAATTTTTATAGTATAAAATTATAAAATTTTATATAATATAATATTCCATTTTTTGGTAATAAAATAATAATAATAATCTTAGTGTCCGTGGAAGTGCACCAGTTTGAAAATGGAACCAAATCACTCTGATATGATAAAGGCGAAAGTTTGCTTGTCGTTTGGATATTTGTTACTCCTTCACGCTGAAACGGGTAGCTTACAACATCCTGGAAAAAGAAAGCATACTTTTACCCGAAAATATTGATTATTCCCGTGGGATGACGGGAAAACACCAAAACCGTCAATAGGAGCCACCCACGGAGCGCAGCTAGTGACTTATAATTATAATTAATTTTTACAATTTTGGTTTGCTACACCATCTCTGAGAAAACTTTCGATAAAGTTCTCACTTCCCTACTGAATGAAAGGGGAAACGGAAAAAGACTTTCGGGCTAAACTCCTAGCTTAAGCTTAACTTGATGCTAGAAAAAACCTGCAAGTAAATCATGAATAAATGTAGCAATCTCGGACATGGATCCAAAAAGCTGGAAAATTTTGAAAACTTTAATTTATAAATAAACAAATTTATACGAGAATAAATAAAACAGTGAGCTTTTTAATTAGCTTGTGAGGCACAAGAAAATATATTACATTTCGGAAAAGGTACGTGCGTTTCTATTAATTTTCTAAATGACAAGAGCATCCGTTGTTCAAACCAAGACGATAAGAAGAAGAAAGAGGCCATTTGTTTTTCTCTTCGTATTTTTCCAGTTTGACAACACGAGACGCAACACAAAGAAATCTGGGCACAAAGGGGTGCGATAGCAAATTGTTGCTTTTCAGTGCGAATGTTTTTGTCATTGTAGCGAGCCTGCCATTCTTTACAATACTTTATTTTTTAACTTCAGTTATTTAGTTATATTATGAAGTTTACCTCCGAATGAGACATCTTTCTACACAAACACTACAACTAATATATAATACATATTAACGGTCATCGTGGCTCAGTCATCAACAACACTGACTTTGGAACCGCGACCCCTGGTTGGAATCCCGGCTGAGTACTGTGAGGGTGGGAGTGTGAATGCCTTTGTTTTTTTTTATTTGTCTATTGAGAGGATATTTCATTGATGAATTCACCAGGGGGTTGACCTTTAATTAAAGTTTGTATAGCCAAGTGCTGCGCATTCTCTGGTGTCTATTATAAATCTGCAAAGGACGCACGCTCAATAATGTATATGACTTTTTCGACAAGTCAATAGTATGCGTACGAATTGCCGAATTAAACAACACGACTTTTTAATTAAATTCTCCGCCTTTGTTCGCGGCATCACGTTGACATTTCACGGCAAAACCAATTAACGTAATCTCGCTAAAGCTTTTCATTTCCAAAAAATGAAATTTCGAATACGTTTTGTGCGCCCTAACATGTCGACTGACGGGCCAGGTAAAATGCTACATTTTTAAACAAATTGAAAACAGGTCACCTGTGCTTACTGCAGCGTTTTTCCGCAATTTTACAATTTCTTTGTAGGAAATGAGAAAATATTACTTATAAACGTTACTTGGAGGTTGTACCGTAAATAGAATTTTCTCCGAAGTAGCTTTCAGTGGCTGCTCAATACCTTCATTCTGAGCAAATTAGATTGATGCTGCATTACAGAGGAGACGCTGAAAGCTTTGTAGTAATAATACACACACCATAGAAACATCTATTTCATTTAGAATTGCAGCGAAATTGTAGAAACGTAGGGCTGTCATATGTAATTGGACACATCGTGTCAGCCATAGATCATCCACTGCTGAATATAGCCTCTACCATGTCTTTTTTTAAATACATGGGATATTTTTATAAATACCCTGCTGCCCACGATTCTGTGATTCTTTAGCCGACTCGTACGGCACCCACGGGTAAGTAGAGATGGGGGGACGGGTTCTATTATTCGTATATACATCAATAAGACAGTCAGAAGAAATTTGAGACAATAGTTTTCATTCCGATACTCGACCTAAATACGAATTATGAATGTATAAAACATGGGAATTACTCACGTAATAAGTCTCTCGAGGGAGTTACTACGTGAGTAATTCCCGTGTTTTATACATTCATAATGTATCAAAACCACATCAGTTTTAATAACAATAAATACGAATGTATTATTCACGTAATAGACGGCGGCTGTGCCCATTTTTCCTTTCTACCTTATTTTCTATGGATAACCTTTTCAGAATAATTTGCACGAGATATAACTATAAAAAAACTAAATAAATCTAGGAGGAGGGCGCTGTAAGCAGCAACATAGGCGATGAGTCTAGTTCAGCGGCAGATAACCCATAAAATTGATTTGTGTAAACCTTTTTTTAAACTCTTATTCTTATAATATAACCATGAGCCTAAAATAAGTCTAGAGGTCTAGCCATTTTAGCTATATCAGCAATAGTTGTCACGTCTCCAAGTACCTGTGACAGGGTTTCAAATGTCATTCGACTGTATCCCATTGGCTGACATTTCATATGGAGTGCAAGTTTTGGTAGGGTTCTAACATATATCTGCCTGTACATAGATAGTAATAATCAACCCTCATATACCACACTTGTAGTAGCGCGGAACAAGCTTCAGGGTTTCTTGCACAAAATTAATAGCTTCATTATACACTCGCTAGTAGAACCTCGCTTTACAATAAGGAAGAGAAATGTTTACGGTTCAATTTGGAATAAGGTCTCAATAACAATAAAGCACGGATCGGATGAAAGCTTCGAGAACAATAGCTTTAAAACAAATGGTAGGCGTTGATTAACAAAACAAAAGCGAGTCGAAAACTGAAAAGCAATTAGATGGTATTGAGAGTGGCCTTACGAATGATATGCTATAAAATGATCATTGGGATAATCAATCAATCAATCATAAATACCTTATTGAACACTAAAAAAGAATACAATATAAAATATAAATCTATAACACTCGTGGAATAATTGGCGGCAATCAACCACTTACAATGCAGGTAGGTATGGCCGCATATAATTCTTAAGTAATAGAATTAAAAAAAGAAAAAAAGAATGAAATAAAGAAAATACGTGTTTATTGACAATAACAACAAGTTGAAAACATATACCTACACACATAGGTGAATATATAATAGGTAAATAGTAGTAAGTAGCATTTAAGGGTTGAAGCCAGGAGAACGTTGTTAGACACATAAGGAATTTATATTCCTTATGTGTCTAACAACAGCACGTTTGCAAGAAAACAGTAAGTACATAAGTATAATAAAATCATATAACTTTTGTTCGGTATAAATATCAGTTGGAAAGTCACAATCTTTGGCGTTTCTCTCTAAATATGAAAATGGTGCGCATTTGCAAATGGCGCCTTGTGCACGTTGTGAAGATTGGAACTAAAGTGTTCGTCTCATTTTCTCGTTCGTAGTAAAGCGAGACAAACCTATATAGGGAAACGCTTCCAATGAGGTTTGATCATTCAGTTTATTTTATGTTATCTCGTAATGTGAATCTCCTTGGTGAAATTCTTGAAGGTACCAGATATATTTTTTAAAATAAAATTCCTAATAGGATATGAACACACGGCGCTATACACCGGAGTTTGTGTTAAAACAGTTAGGTGAGAGAAGATACTTTACCTGAAATGTGCGATTTTTTTTATTTTCGAACAATGTAAACTTACATTGTTCGAAAGTAAAAAAAATCGCATTTTATTATATTATATACACACAGGATTTGTAAATGCATGTTTGAGCAAATGTATTGAAAAGTGGTTAAAGTATTTTAGTGAATTACGTCGGTCAAGGCATAACGAACTTATTAAAGTAAAAAAAAAATTCAACAAAAAATGCAACCGACTTCAACACTCAAAAGTGTGAAATAACTTGTTGATGTCGGTACCATGATAGTCACACAAAAGTAATTATCATCACAATATTGTGCTCATGGTACCGACTTCGACAAGTTATTTCACACTTTTGAGTGTTGAAGTCTGTTGCATTTTTTGTTGAAATTTTTTTTAACATATACGTATAGGTATGTTGATCAACACATAAGCTGAGTAAGAAGTATGCAACATAAGCTCCGCTACAGGCGCTACAAGTACTTGCCAACAACAATAAAAAATTGTAATGTAACAAACCGATTAGGACTCACGTGGTAAACACTGGAAAATTACTCTCCGACCAGTTTCGAACTTATTTGCAGTTCTTCATCTGGGAGTTATGATCGTGCCAGGTGGCGAGCGACCAGCAACCCAGATGAAGAACTGCAAATAAGTTCGAAACTGGTCGGAGAGTAATTTTCCAGTGTTTACCACGTGAGTCCAAGTCGGTTTGTTGCATTACAATTATGGAAGAAACTCGCGATAGTTTTTAGACTCAAACAATAAAAAAGTTAGTTTATTACAATTTTTTATTTTTTCAATGAGGTCAATATTTTACTAAGTTAATCTGCCATTAGATATAATGAACGCGTATAATAGTGTCCAACTAACATGGCAACGCAATGTTATTACGCCAACCTCTAATTTCATTATCATAAAGGTGATGGGATTTTCCACTGCAAAGGTACTGAATACGGTTTTAATGATAAATGCATTACTTACATAAGATAAGTTGATTGTATGTAGTAAGTAGGTAAGTAGGTATAACAGCGTGTAGCATTCGCGAGGCATTGGATAATTATATTATGATTCGTTACTTTGCCGTCATCATTCGTGACCGCGGTCTGTTGAAATAATGAGGCGCCTGGTGTAGCCATAATTGGGATCGTGTGGTTAAACTACGAAATTTGAATGAATTTGTACACATTCATTTGTTTTTCAACCTTATTTTCAAGTGTTGCATAATGTAAGTATATGTGTAATGTAAAAAATATATTATTCCTTTTGACAAAGGCGAAGGTGTCAACAATTTGCTATGTGCTTTTCGTAATGATAATTACAATAATAATTAAATCGTAAACAAATTAAGGTAGTCATAAATAAAAGAAATTAGAAACCCACAACTGACGACGGCCGATGGAGTCAAGAAGGTCCCGAGTGGTCTGAACTCCTTCAGGCAAAGTTAACAAACGTGACAAAGGGATAAGCCGCTGAATTAATCTGCAGTTCCCAATTAACCCTTGTAGTCATCAGTCGGAAGGTTTCAATTTACAGATAGATATTATATGGACACCTTGTCCGTGTGGTACCAGCCTAGAATTTTACGGGTGCCGTAAACCACCACCCTTGACACTTCCTGCCTTAAAACAAGCCCGTATTGACGAATTAAATAATAAGGTAACATAACTAAAGTATCAACGTTCTGTGTCTCCGGGACCCTGGGTTTGAATCCCGGCAGGGGCAAACATTTATGCGATGAGTGTAGATGTTTGTCCCGGGTCTTGGGTGTTTGTGTGCTGTGATTGTATGTGTGTATATGCCTCCCGCGAAACAAAGAATCCTAGTGCGGGGGTCTGAGTGTGATAAATAAAAAATAAAATAAAAAATTTGTTACTATCTTTGAATCAAAAAACCGGCCCTTAACGACGGCAACGTTTTGTTCGATATAATCGATCGTAAGTCTATTAATATTACAGAAAGCTTCGCTGAAACAGGGTCTAATTGTATTACGGCGTTGGTGGTTTCAAAGATTAACCAAGTTTAGAGTATAATTTGAATAATTGATTAAATTAATTAATTGGCATATTACGCTTATCCTAACACAGTGATAATTGTGAGTGATTTCTGATTATATTATACTGTATCAGGAGACTATGCCTAAATGATCAATCCATTCGCTCGAATTACTGAATAGATTGGACAGATGTCACCCACATTTTTACACATACGCTAAGAACAGAATTTTAAAATTCAACCGTAATTGGCAACAGGAGTAAAAAATGTATAATAAAATAGTAATAGTACAAGATAAAGTGTGATTCAGAATGGCGGCCTTTAGTCTCTCTATGTTAACTATATCAATTATTTAATAAATAATAATATGGAGTGTGTCTGGGCTGAGAGATATAACATATTAGGTATTATATATGTGTAAAAGGGAAGTCAGTACGGCTGACATATTGTGAATATTATCGGAACCATTATATAACGAGCGAACCATTCATAAACCATTTCAGCGTCACTTGATGTACAAGTAATGCTGAAACGGTTTATGCACTAGTGACACCTTGCCTTAGGGCATGAATCATATTTTCATGAAATGCTTGTATTCTTACTACTAATTTTATAATCTTTCCCTTTTTTTATAGTTAAAATAGATAATAGTGTATTATTTGATTAATATAATTTTGAGTCTATGATGGGGCTGTCATAAACTTAAAGTCTTTAAAAAAATTGAATTATAAAATAAAATAAAAATACCTTGTACTTAGTTTGAAAAGATTTGCTAGAAAACAAAAACTTAAATAATTGTCATTAAACAACAAACACGTTCAGACTCACACAGCCCCGCACTAGGACACCTTGTGTGGCGGAAGGCATGGACACACACAATCACATTACACAAACATCCAACACCCGATATCAAACATCTATGCTCATCACATAAATGTTTGCCACCACCGGGAAATAAACCCGACGTCACGGTTCTAAAGTCAGTGTCACTGGTCACATCACTGAGGCAAGACGACCGGCTAAAAAGAATTGTAAGAATAAATGAAACTTTTGACAAGAGTACATCGAGCTATGCTCAGCATATGGTTCCCTTACTGTAATTACGCTCATAATTAAATAAGTTTATAATTCTAGCGTTTGACCACTATGCTATTTATTGATCACTGAAGATGTGGTCGACGATGTAATCACACTAGACCAAAAATAATGACCGGCTATCAAGGACAGCTGCCTTTATAAACCTTTAGTTTGGTCACATTTTTTAATCCCGGTAGAATACAAGGTTGAGAATCCCTGGTATACACAGTCAGACACCGAGCTCGACGGCGAGCTCGAGGCAAAAACATCCTGGTTAGATTCTCTCCAAATAGTCAAAGAGCAAACATCCTTAGGGCCCACTTACGGACCACTTTGGTAACGGGACAAGTCGATCCGATAACTCCCTGTCCTGGCGACAGCTCAAGCCGAGGTCCGAACCTCAGTGGTGCCCTTGAGCTAGTCGCCTCGTCCTCTCTTAGTGGCACAGCGCCGTCAGCGCTAGCCTCACTAGGCGGTGCGCCTTCTGCGCCCGCACAAATACCGGGCTGAGCACCACTGTGCTCGCCCCCCCTCCGGTGAAGCTGTAAATGCCGGTAGAGGCAAACAGCATTAGTCCGTTAGAATAAAAAAAATCACATTTTTAAAATATAACGGGGGTTATATCTAACCAAGCGGGTATAAGAAAGTATCTTACCATCATACTGTGGATTTAATCATGTTACCTAGACCAAAATCTTTAGCCGGTATGATGGGGACAAACCAGCGTTCGTCAAATAACGACCAACAGTCGCAACCCCGAGGCTGTGGACGCTTCGTTTTGTTTATAGACACTTACTAACCAACCAACTTAATGTAACTTTCTATCAATTAAGCGCACAGAGGCCTCTCATTTGATTTTATCTGGTTGGCACCTAATAAATAAGCTATGTCCGTTCTTTGTCTCCAATCGGAACAAGTTCATATGACGCAATTTCCGATAGACGTGACTTTCATTGTTTAGATAATTAAAATGAATTAATTTGTTTAAGTGTTAGTAGGTTAGCAAAATCTATTAAATAATAATTGACGAAATATACTATAGTAATTTTTAGACTTTCGCGATTCGAACATATTGTTAATAATCAATCGGGGCTTGGTCGCGAGAAAAACATTTAGTAATTTATTTACCTCGACGTTTTGACCAAGTTGCATTGGTCGTGGTCACGAGAAGACTGTATACTAAATATACTATATACTAAATTTTATATTACGTTCGAGTTGTAAATAATAAAGTAAAACACGAAAATAATCTACCATTAGTTATGATTTATCCAATTGATTTATGATTCAATACACAATTCAATAGGTAACTTATTATTCTTAATTTAATTTAGTGTACAGTTTGAAAGTATGCCACCGTTACTTTGATTAAAGTCCTCCAACACAAAAGGTTAACTGGAAGAAATCGCTTTAAGCGATAAGTCCGCCTTTTGTTTCCCTAGGCTAGTTTAAGGTATAAACATGAGAAATCTATAAAGATAAATTTTTGTAAAACTTGGTGAAACAAATAAAGAGTTTTCTATCTATCTAGATATCTATCTATCTAGCTAGACTGGCCTATATACAATTTCAATATATTGTATCCACTATCTGTCTATATTATTGGTGCATTATAGTTAAATATTACAAACTCATTCAGTGGACAAACGCGAGCAACCCTCAGCTCCTCGCCTATAAATAGCAATTTTTTTCCAATCTGCCATCATTAGGTAGCTTACTTCACATGCTAGTAGGATTGCCCCTCTTGAATTGCTTTGCTAATTCGTATGTGCAATTATTTAAGTCGTGCACCGCGTCAATCAGATGCTCTAACAAGTTTTGAAAAATCTGATTATCTTCCGGTCCAAAAGACTCAAACTCTCAAATTTTACGATGGCCGTTTTGGCTTCGATGGTCATTGTGGGTCAGCGGTCAATAACCTTACTTCTGCTTCCAGGGTCTGGAGCAAACATTTATGAGTTGAGCATGTTTGTTCTGGGTCTTGGGTGCTTGATAATGGCTGACTCCGAGCGGGAGCGACTGAAGAGCAGACCACCTTCCAACATTGTATACAATTATGTTAATAACGTCCTCACATGCTGCTTCTGTTCTCGAACATTTACTGCAAAAATTGGGTATATCAGCCATGTGAGAACGCACAACCGGTAACTACCCAGAAACAGCAATTGGTCGCCGTAGCCGAAATCGGCTTGGAATGCATCATCATCATCATCAATGGGCTGTTTCTCCTGAGGGGATGTGAGTATGAAAGCGTTGGTTTGTTTGTAAATAATTAAATTATGTATTATAATATCATGGATGGTTAAAAACTTCGATGTTTATCAACTTGGATATTTTAAAACCAAAATATCTGAAGCATATCTCAAACTGCCTACGCTGTCTTTAGGTACATATAATATTTTCCCAATAGGCCGGAACAACAAACCGCAGTTCTGTCGTAAACACAGCAACATTTGTGGTTAGAATCCAATAAAACCGACGCTCTGTCGATGGCACTTAATATCTACGAACTGTGGCAACTCTCAAGCTATTCATCACAAGCAAGCAACCCTTATCAACTATGATGAGGCGTGATAAATACCACTAATTGGCAATACTAATAATAGTCGGGCTCTAGGCCTTAGTGAAATATATTTCATTTTTATAATTTTTAGGCGTTTCGAACAATATATTATACGTTTCATAAAGTCGGTTAAATTTGTTGAACATAATTTATTGAAATATAAGTCTCGGCATGTATTTCAAATATATAAAAATCTTGTGTCACGGTATGTATGTGGTCACACTCCTGGACCAATTATAATTCTTGTTTTTATGGTCTATGGTCTATATTTTTTGGTAGGTATGAGTGTTTTTAATACAAAAAATACTTTACAACTGTATTGTATCGTATTTTGACCCTCCTACCCCCACCCCCAATTAAATAGCAGAACATCGTTGCCGGGTCAGCTGTTAGTTTATATTAATAATATATGTGAAAACTTGTATGTTTGGATCTTTGTTGCTCAATCCCGCCCGAACCAGTGGATCTTAATTAAATTTGGCACAGACATGGAATAGAATAGCTCATAGGCATACTTTTTTTTCGGTAAAATGTACGGAAACGGAAAATCCGTAGCTCACGCCGGCATAACTGTGCCTATCTTAAAATAAAACACGAATAACTAATTACAATACTGCAGCTACTACAATAACATTTGAGCAAGCCACTAGCACTAACATTGTGCCTTGTGCTATTTATGCTATATGCTATGATTGTGATGAAATGAAAGATATCATCATATGTATCAGAGTGATGAAATGACATCAGAACCCTCTCCCGATCTCAGGTGAATTCACTTTATGATAAACATAATTGAAGCAAGCACCCTTACTCTGTACGAGTACATGCGTGTTTCTCGTTTACATATGACATTTAGAATGACGGGTTTGGCACTTAATAAAATTGAAATATTAATGAAAAAGATCAAAGCCGTGACGGTTTAACGTATGAAGCCTGAGTGAAATTAAAACAGCTCTTTATTATGATATATATAAATGTTTCATGAGCGCCGTTAATAATCCCTCTAAGCAGTGAAGTTTATAGAATATGTTCAGAGATAGTATTTTTAAGAGCATATTACAGGTTGCCATGTCACAAAAAACATTACTCAGCAAGCAATGATATTATATGTTTTTATGAGGTAGATGTCGCACAAGCGCGTGGAAACTGAGGCGGCAAAATTAAGTCAATTGTAGTAATTTTCATTGCGACGCGTATTTCAAGCGCAAGTCTCAACATATAGCTATCCTTTTCTATATTATTTGTACCGTATTATCCGTCGCAGTAAGCATGTTTATATCGTAAAGGAACAAAATCTGAGCACCGAGCAGTATGAATATACCTCATCTTTAGTAAAACATCATTACTCAGCAAGGCTATGAAAAGACTGCCGCAAGGCGGTATTTTTACCTGAAATATTTCGGGAAATTTTCGTTCTCGAGCTACTTACTCATTCTACTATACTTTTTTCTCTGGACCTATTCCGACTTTAGTGAAAGCATATTGGACAGCGATTCAAGCAAAAATGGCTAACAAAACTGTCTTGTAGCGCAAAAGGAAGGAAATGAATACACTAAAATATCATATTATATCTCGTGCAATACTGACACATGTAATTGTCCATTTTATGTATAATTCTTGAGTAACCATTAGCACAGTAACCCCCCCCCCCCCCCCACACACACACACACACACACACACGCGCGCGCGAATATATATATAATTACAAATACAGATAGAATGTAAATAATAATAATGTATACGTAATATAGGATATTGTGTCTCAGATGGAAACAGATGTCCACGACACAAGATTTATTCTTAGTGTGGGCTCTGAACGCCAATGTTATTGTATTTATTATTACTATTTTTATATTATTATTAGTGAAGCATGTAACTTACTGTTTAACAATAAAACATTATTATTATTATTATTTACAGGCACTGATTGTATGATGAACCTACTAGACTTTATATTATACACTATTGTATTATCCAATTTTAATATACCACGCCAGGCTTGTACAAATAGATCTCATCATTCTGCTTTTTTCCAAAAACAGCACCAATAAGGTGATATAATATTATAAAGAAATAACATTTTTATTACAAATGCACCTTTTAAAATTAATCAAATGATTTTTGCGAACTGACAAAAACAACGAATACAAGGAAATACATAGAGGAAGCATATTCCGAACCCACTTCGCATGACAAAAACACAACACTTTTAGCGCACCAAAAAATAACACAGTTTTAACGCGACGAAAAAATTGAATTTCCTCAGAGGCCTTTATCACACATACACGGAACGCACACGTCTATTTCCTTCCGCAATTAGGGTTGACTCGCACATTTATGATTTCAGGTGTATGTATAAACTTTAGACATTTCTGAACATTTGCGCTGCAAAAGAAACTTTGCAGGTGGTTAGGGAGGGGTTACAAACGTAAAGACTAGGAAGGTACGCTTGTTTGAAGTTACGCATATATGTAAGTGTTTCGAGGTTATTTGAGACAACCCTGTTTAAAAGCTTTCACAGTGCGTATCTGCAAACCTTTTAGATGTATATTTTGCTTAGATACTACTCCAAAAGGCTACAGAGAAAACTTTAAGAAACAATGGAAAGAACATTGACTTTGCAAACTACATGAGCGCCTCTAGTAAGATATTCTTTTGTTGTTTGTAATTGAATTGTAATGTTAACATTAAATGGTTAAATGAATAATTAAATGATTTTTATTAATACATAACAGACATAATTTATAAAAATGTTACACTTATTAAGTAATTCATTAAGTTCTAAGTTAACAGTGTTATTACATGGGAGGAGGGAGGATCATTGGTACCCAAACTAAGATTAACCTGTGGTATGGCGCACCAACATTTACTATAATGCACCGTAGTTTTCTATACATACAGAGTAATCATTTTATGACATAATTATAAAAATACACGAAGTATTATAGTAGACTAGCGGTTCTCCCAGGCTAAGTACGGGTAAAAAATTTCAAAATTATGAGGATCCCTAATTTTTTTGAAAATATAATATAGCCCATGTCATCCGGGGATCTTTTCACTTGGATTGAATCTTTTCACTAGTTTCAGAGCCTATTTAATGCAAACAATCAAATTTTCCTTTTTATAATATTAGTACAGATACAATGGACTAAAATGACCCATTATAAATAAGGTAGGTTTTTACTCCCGAGCTTTAGCGCGGGAGTAAATAGAAAACGGGTAATAATGGGTTTGTAGCGTTGCGTGTTACACTCTACTTTTCACTACGATTGTGGGAAAAAAAATATGTAATGTTGTTTTCTCTTTCTTTTCTTGTTTTGTGTAGCCTCAAAGCAATGCACGAACTCTATCAAAGAGATTGCTGCTTTCAGTTCCATTTTCAAAAAAGCATGCACGGTAAACCAGCTAAGCTATGTTGATGCCAGATGGCAAAGTTTCAAACTCAAGTTTCGCTCGTTGGTAACACACAAAAATAAAATAAAAATACTTTAACTCCTCAAGCTCAATTATGCTATTGTATCCCCACCCTGGTACGCTACAATGACGGACTTTTTGAAAAACAGGAGTGAAAAAATATGAACATTAAACTCTAAAGACTTTATAAGGTCTTATAAGCAAATTCAAATCCACACAATGTAATATGAGAAGGGCTATGCTTGATATCTCTACGTGATCGAATCAAGAGAAAGGAGATCCATATAGAAAAAAAATGTTACTAGCATAGTCTAGCGGATTTGCAAGTGGAACACAGCCTACAGTTTAATAATATCAAAAGTGGGTAGTTGGCGAAACTACGCGCTCTCGCCGACATTGCCACCCGCATTTCTCCAGTCTTCTCGTGACCACGACCTATGCAACTTGGTCGAAACGTCGAGGTAAATAAATAAATTACTATATGTTTTTCTCGCGATTAAGCCCCGTTTGATTTAATAACAATGTGTTCGAATCGCGAAAGTCTAAAAATTACAATTGCAAGTGGAAGTCGCACAGGTATGTGCATATATATAGACATATGAGTACCTATGCCTCTTGTGTATAAGCTATATATCTATACAAGTAGCGCCCCGCGGTTTCACCCGCGTGGAATACGGTTTTTCCGTTACCTCAATTATCCCAGGGGAACTACACTTTTTACTGGATAAAAGTAGCCTATGTGTTAATCCAGGGCAACTATCTTCATACCAAATGTAATCGAAATCGGTGTAGCCGTTTGAGCGTGAAGAAGTAACAAACATACACACATACTTTCGCATTTATAATACTAGCTGCGCCCCGCGGTTTTACCCGTGTGGTGATGATGATGATGATGAAAAGTAGCCTATGTGTTATTCCGGAGCCTGAAGTATCTACATACCAAATTTCATCCAAATCCGTCCTGCCGTTCTGGTGTGATTAAGTAACAAACATCCATCCATCCATCAATCCGAACTTTCGCATTTATAATATTAGTGGGACTAGGTGTTGCGTGGCGCGCGGGCTGCGAGCAGCCCGCGTTATCGATGTGCATTAGTATTATTTAACAAAAATGTCGTTGCAGTTGCTAAAATGATATAAAATTTTCATGCAAGTCGAATAACTCACAGTTACATCTAATTCAGTAGAAAGTATGAGCAGGGTTACCATGTGCAAGTTGATTTTTTTAATAAAATTTTAGTCCCGGTAAAACCGGACCAAGATTGTTAACGACTTTTGTTTAAGGACCCCACCTCTAAGTGCAGTGGTTAACGTGGGCAGTTGCCTCGGAGACCAGCTCGATATGTAAAAATACTCGTTATCCGGAACTCGGCCTTCGGCCTCGTTAGTGACTCCCATAAGGTGTGTTGATGCGTTACACCTTATTCGAGCTCGGCCTTCGGCCTCGCGGATTTGAAGCTCGGCCTTCGGCCTCGCAGGTTTGAAGCTCGGCCTCCGGCCTCGCAGTGGTAAAGACAGGTTCTTCAAGTTCAGTACAAAGTGAGAACAGAGTTACCATATGCAAGTTTATTTTTTTCATTAAAATTTTAGTCGTGGTAAATTCGCACAAAGAATTTAAACGACTTTTGTTAAGGGACCCTACCTCTAATTGTAGTAAATAACGTGGGCAGTTGCATTGGAGACCAGCTCGAGATGTGGAAAAAACTCCCCATCCGGGACTCGGCCTTCGGCCTCGTTAGCGACTTCCATAGGATGCGTTAATGAGGTACACCCCATTCGGAACTCGGCCTTCGGCCTCGTAAGTTACTAAAACGGCTCGGCCTACGGCCTCGCGGAGGCCACCCTCGGCCTTCGGCCTCGCGGGCCGAAAGCTCGGCCTCCGGCCTCGCAGGTTTGAAGCTCGGCCTTTGGCCTCGCGGTGTTTAAGGCTCGGCCTGCGGCCTCGCAAGTTACAAAGGGAATGTTTTTAAGCTGTTCCCAATGACGGCCAGCTCGGCCTTCGGCCTCGCAGGCCTACAGCTCGGCCTCCGGCCTCGCTAGGGTGGAGCTCGGCCTTCGGCCTCGCCTCCACAGCTCGGCCTGCGGCCTCGCTCGATTGCAGCTCGGCCTACGGCCTCGCAAAGGGAATGTGGTTTCGCCCCCAAAATTCCGCATCCCGTAAAAAAAAAACAAATGACGTCATCAAAAAACTTTTTTCATATTTCGAATCAGGGACCCCAAATCTCCCTAAATACCTAATTTCAGCCAGATCGGAGCAACTTGAATTTTGGTATCCGGTTCGAAGGACCAATTTGCAATTTTTGACAAAATCCCCAAATTTCCCTACAAACTCTCTATGACATTTGTTCAAACCCTCCATACCTATCTATAACGGTTTAGGAGTTGCGATCGTTTTAAATTTGTATGGGAGAACCTCTTTTTTGTTCGGGAGGGTAATTTTTTTTCAAATTTTCAAAAGTATCCCAGGGTTTTAGTCATTTTTAGTTTTGACACCTACCCCCCATCGATTATGGTTTTCGAGATCCGTACACCAGTTCCATCAAGGAAACCAAAAATGGCACTTTTCGGATTTTTCCCTAGGTCACGTTGGCACTCTCTGTACAGTCCACTATATAATATTAACCCAAAAACACTCCTTCTGGGAGAACAATTCTGTCAGTCAGTGAGTCAATCAGTGGTAGTTCAGCTTTATATATTATAATAATAACTAGTATTTGGGTGGCGCGCGGGCTGCGAGCAGCCCGCGTTATCGATGTGCATTTGTATTTATTTCAAGATTGTAATTGCAGTTGAAAAAATATATAAAATTCTCATACAAGTAGAGTAAGTGACAGTTTCTTCTAGTTCAGTACAAAGTGTGGGCAGGGTTACCATGTGCAAGTTGATTTTTTTTATTAAATTTTATTTGGGTGGCGCGCGGGCTGCGAGCAGCCCGCGTTATCGATGTGCATTTGTATTTATTTCAAATTTGTTATTGCAGTTGAAAAAATATATATAATTCTCATACAAGTAGAGTAAGTGACAGTTTCTTCTAGTTCAGTACAAAGTGTGGGCAGGGTTACCATGTGCAAGTTGATTTTTTTGATAAAATTTTAGTCGCTGTAAAATCGCCCCAAGATTGTAATCGAGTTTTGTTAAGGGACCATACCTCTAATTGCAGTGGTTATCGTGGGCAGTTGCCTTGGAGACCAGCTCGAGATGTGAAAAAAACTCCCCATTCGGGACTCGGCCTTCGGCCTCGTTAGTGACTCTCTTAAGGAATGTAAACGCGTAACACCCCATTCGTAAGTGACTAACACGGCTCGGCCTACGGCCTCGCAGGTTTGAAGCTCGGCCTGCGGCCTCGCAACCGTGGCGTTGTATCGCCAGCGAAAATCCCCATCCAGTAAATAAAAAGATTAAAAATTCTCATGCAAGTCGGACAACTGACAGATACTTTTAGTTCCCGTGAGCGGTTGCATCAAAGACCAGCTCGAGATGTGGAAAAAACTCCCCATCCGGGACTCGGCCTTCGGCCTCGTTAGCGACTTCCATAGGATGCGTTAATGAGGTACACCCCATTCGGAACTCGGCCTTCGGCCTCGTAAGTTACTAAAACGGCTCGGCCTACGGCCTCGCGGAGGCCACGCTCGGCCTTCGGCCTCGCGGGCCGAAAGCTCGGCCTCCGGCCTCGCAGGTTTGAAGCTCGGCCTTCGGCCTCGTGGTGTTTAAGGCTCGGCCTGCGGCCTCGCAAGTTACAAAGGGAATGTTTTTAAGCTGTTCCCAATGACGGCCAGCTCGGCCTTCGGCCTCGCAGGCCTACAGCTCGGCCTCCGGCCTCGCTAGGGTGGAGCTCGGCCTTCGGCCTCGCCTCCACAGCTCGGCCTGCGGCCTCGCTCGATTGCAGCTCGGCCTACGGCCTCGCAAAGGGAATGTGGTTTCGCCCCCAAAATTCCGCATCCCGTAAAAAAAAAACAAATGACGTCATCAAAAAACTTTTTTCATATTTCGAATCAGGGACCCCAAATCTCCCTAAATACCTAATTTCAGCCAGATCGGAGCAACTTGAATTTTGGTATCCGGTTCGAAGGACCAATTTGCAATTTTTGACAAAATCTCCAAATTTCCCTACAAACCCTCTATGACATTTGTTCAAACCCTCCATACCTATCTATAACGGTTTAGGAGTTGCGATCGTTTTAAATTTGTATGGGAGAACCTCTTTTTTGTTCGGGAGGGTAATTTTTTTTCATCTTTCCAAAAGGTTCCCAAGGTTTTAGTCATTTTTAGTTTTGACACCTACCCCCCATCGCTTATGGTTTTTGAGATCCCTACACCAGTTCCATCAAGGAAACCAAAAATGACACTTTTCGGATTTTTCCCTAGGTCACGTGGGCACTCTCTATACAGTCCTCTATATAATTTTAACCCAAAAACACTCCTTCTGGGAGAACAATGATGTCAGTCAGTCAGTCAATCAGTGGTAGAGCAGCTTTATATATTATAATAACTAGTATTTCGGGTGGTGCGCGGGCTGCGAGCAGCCCGCGTTATCGATGTGCATTAGTAATATTTATCAAGATTTGTAGTTGCAGTTAAAAAATATTTAAAATTCTCATACAAGTCGAGTAGGTGACAGTTTCTTCTAGTTCAGTACAAAGTGTAAGCAGGGTTACCATGTGAAAGTTGATTTTTTTGATAAAATTTTAGTCGCTGTAAAATCGCACCAAGATTGTAAACGACTTTTGTTAAGGGACCATACCTCTAAGTGCAGTGGTTAACGTGGGCAGTTGCCTCGGAGACCAGCTCGAGATGTGGAAAAAAAACTCCCCATTCGGGACTCGGCCTTCGGCCTCGTTAGTGACTCTCCTAAGGAATGTAAACGCGTAACACCCCATTCGTAAGTGACAAACACGGCTCGGCCTACGGCCTCGCGGAGGCCACGCTCGGCCTTCGGCCTCGCGGGCCGAAAGCTCGGCCTTCGGCCTCGCAGTTTTAAAGCTCGGCCTGCGGCCTCGCAGCCGTGGCGTTGTATCGCCAGCGAAAATCCCCATCCAGTAAATAAATAGATTTAAACATTTCCATGCAAGTCGAACAACTGACAGATACTTTTAGTTCCCGTGAGCGGTTGCATCAAAGACCAGCTCGAGATGTGGTAAAAACTCCCCATGCTGAACTCGGCCTTCGGCCTCGTTAGTGACTCTCCTAAGGAATGTAAATGCGTAACACCCCATTCGGAACTCGGCCTTCGGCCTCGTAAGTGACTAACACGGCTCGGCCTACGGCCTCGCGGAGGCCACGCTCGGCCTTCGGCCTCGCGGGCCGAAAGCTCGGCCTTCGGCCTCGCCCTGGAAGCTCGGCCTTCGGCCTCGCAGGTTTGAAGCTCGGCCTGCGGCCTCGCAAATAAGAAGTGGTTTCGCCATCAAAAATTCCCATCCAGTAAAAAAAAAACAAATGACGTCATCCAAAAAATTTTTTCATATTTGGAATCAGGGACCCTTAATCTCCCTAAATACCAAATTTCAGCCAGATCGGAGCAACTTGGATTTTGGTATCCGGGTCGAAGGACCAATTTTCAATTTTCGACTAAAACCCCAAATTCTCCTACAAACCCTCTATAACATTTGTTTAAACCCCCCATACCCACCTATAACGGTTCGGGAGCTGCGGTCGTTTTAAATTTGTATGGGAGAACCTCTTTTTTGTTCGGGAGGGTAATTTTTTTTCAACTTTTCAAAAAGTTCCCAGGGTTTTAGTCATTTTTAGTTTTGACACCTACCCCCCATCGATTATGGTTTCCGAGATCCGTACACCAGTTCCATCAAGGAAACCAAAAATGACACTTTTCGGATTTTTCTGGTGGTCACAGGAACATCCTCTACACTTTTCCCCTATATCACAAACACCTCCCATCGCTCCTTCTAGGAGAACAATGATGTCAATGAGTCAGTGAGTCAGTCAGTCAGTCAGTGAGTGGTAATCGAACTTTATATATTATAACTAGTATTTCGGGTGGTGCGCGGGCTGCGAGCAGCCCGCGTTATCGATGTGCATTTGTTTTTATTTCAAGATTGTAATTGCAGTATATAAAAATATATAAAATCCTCATACAAGTCGAGTAGGTGACAGTTTCTTCTAGTTCAGTACAAAGTGTGAGCAGGGTTACCATGTGCAAGTTGATTTTTTTGATAAAATTTTAGTCGCTGTAAAATCGCACCAAGATTGTAAACGACTTTTGTTAAGGGACCATACCTCTAAGTGCAGTGGTTAACGTGGGCAGTTGCCTCGGAGACCAGCTCGAGATGTGGAAAAAAAACTCCCCATTCGGGACTCGGCCTTCGGCCTCGTTAGTGACTCTCCTAAGGAATGTAAACGCGTAACACCCCATTCGTAAGTGACTAACACGGCTCGGCCTACGGCCTCGCGGAGGCCACGCTCGGCCTTCGGCCTCGCGGTCCGAAAGCTCGGCCTTCGGCCTCGCAGGTTTGAAGCTCGGCCTGCGGCCTCGCAACCGTGGCGTAGTATCGCCAGCGAAAATCCCCATCCATTAAATAAAAAGATTTAAAAATTCTCATGCAAGTCGAACAACTGACAGATACTTTTAGTTCCCGTGAGCGGTTGCGTCAAATACCAGCTCGAGATGTGGAAAAAAAACTCCCCATTCGGGACTCGGCCTTCGGCCTCGTTAGTGACTCTCCTAAGGAATGTAAACGCGTAACACCCCATTCGTAAGTGACTAACACGGCTCGGCCTACGGCCTCGCGGAGGCCACGCTCGGCCTTCGGCCTCGCAGGTTTGAAGCTCGGCCTGCGGCCTCGCAACCGTGGCGTTGTATCGTCAGCGAAAATCCCCATCCAGTAAATAAAAAGATTTATAAATTCTCATGCAAGTCGAACAACTGACAGATACTTTTAGTTCCCGTGAGCGGTTGCATCAAAGACCAGCTCGAGAAGTGGTAAAAACTCCCCATGCTGAACTCGGCCTTCGGCCTCGTTAGTGACTCTCCTAAGGAATGTAAATGCGTAACACCCCATTCGGAACTCGGCCTTCGGCCTCGTAAGTGACTAACACGGCTCGGCCTGCGGCCTCGCGGAGGCCACGCTCGGCCTTCGGCCTCGCGGGCCGAAAGCTCGGCCTTCGGCCTCGCCCTCGAAGCTCGGCCTTCGGCCTCGCGGGTTTGAAGCTCGGCCTGCGGCCTCGCAAATAAGAAGTGGTTTCGCCATCAAATATCCCCATCCAGTAAAAAAAAAACAAATGACGTCACCCAAAAATTTTTTTCATATTTGGAATCAGGGACCCCCATTCTCCCTAAATACCAAATTTCAGCGAGATCGGAGCAACTTGGATTTTGGTATCCGGGTCGAAGGACCAATTTTCAATTTTTGACAGTTACCTCAAATTCTCCTACAAACCCTCTATAACATTTGTTCTAACCCCTCATACCCACCTATAACGGTTCGGGAGCTGCGGTCGTTTTAAATTTGTATGGGAGAACCTCTTTTTTGTTCGGGAGGGTAATTTTTTTTCATTTTTCCAAAAAGTTCCCAAGGTTTTAGTCATTTTTAGTTTTGACACCAACCCCCTATCGATTATGGTTTCCGAGATCCGTACACCAGTTCCATCAAGGAAACCAAAAATCACACTTTTCGGATTTTTCTGGTAGTCATAGGAACCTCCTCTACACTTTTCCCCTACACCACAAACACCCCCCATCGCTCCTTCTGGGAGAACAATGATGTCAATGAGTGAGTGAGTGAGTGAGTCAGTGGTAATCGAACTTTATATAATATAACTAGTATTTCGGGTGGTGCGCGGGCTGCGAGCAGCCCGCGTTATCGATGTGCATTAGTAATTTTTATCAAGATTTGTAGTTGCAGTTAAAAAATATTTAAAATTCTCAAACAAGTCGAGTAGGTGACAGTTTCTTCTAGTTCAGTACAAAGTGTGAGCAGGGTTACCATGTGAAAGTTGATTTTTTTTGATAAAATTTTAGTCGCTGTAAAATCGCACCAAGATTGTAAACGACTTTTGTTAAGGGACCATACCTCTAAGTGCAGTGGTTAACGTGGGCAGTTGCCTCGGAGACCAGCTCGAGATGTGGAAAAAAACTCCCCATTCGGGACTCGGCCTTCGGCCTCGTTAGTGACTCTCCTAAGGAATGTAAACGCGTAACACCCCATTCGTAAGTGACTAACACGGCTCGGCCTACGGCCTCGCGGAGGCCACGCTCGGCCTTCGGCCTCGCGGGCCGAAAGCTCGGCCTTCGGCCTCGCAGGTTTGAAGCTCGGCCTGCGGCCTCGCAACCGTGGCGCTGTATCGCCAGCGAAAATCCCCATCCAGTAAATAAAAAGATTTAAAAATTCTCATGCAAGTCGAACAACTGACAGATACTTTTAGTTCCCGTGAGCGGTTGCATCAAAGACCAGCTCGAGATGTGGAAAAAAAACTCCCCATTCGGGACTCGGCCTTCGGCCTCGTTAGTGACTCTCCTAAGAAATGTAAATGCGTAACACCCCATTCGGAACTCGGCCTTCGGCCTCGTAAGTGACTAACACGGCTCGGCCTACGGCCTCGCGGAGGCCACGCTCGGCCTTCGGCCTCGCGGGCCGAAAGCTCGGCCTTCGGCCTCGCAGGTTTGAAGCTCGGCCTGCGGCCTCGCAAATAAAAAGTGGTTTCGCCATCAAAAATCCCCATCCAGTAAAAAAAAAACAAATGACGTCATCCAAAAATTATTTTCATATTTGGAATCAGGGACCCCCAATCTCCCTAAATACCAAATTTCAGCCAGATCGGAGCAACTTGGATTTTGGTATCCGGGTCGAAGGACCAATTTTCAATTTTCGACTAAAACCCCAAATTCTCCTACAAACCCTCTATAACATTTGTTCAAACCCCCCATACCCACCTATAACGGTTCGGGAGCTGCGTTCGTTTTAAATTTGTATGGAAGAACCTCTTTTTTGTTTGGGAGGGTAATTTTTTTTCATTTTTCCAAAAGGGTCCCAGGGTTTTAGTCATTTTTAGTTTTGACACCTACCCCCCATCGATTATGGTTTCCGAGATCCGTACACCAGTTCCATCAAGGAAACCAAAAATGACACTTTTCGGATTTTTCTGGTGGTCATGGGAACCTTCTCTACACTTTTCCCCTACATCACAAACACCCCCCATCGCTCCTTCTGGGAGAACAATGATGTCAATGAGTCAGTGAGTGAGTGAGTGGTAATCGAACTTTATATAATATAACTAGGTGTTGGGTGGTGCGCGGGCTGCGAGCAGCCCGCGTTATCGATGTGCATTTGTATTTATTTCAAGATTGTAATTGCAGTTTATAAAAATATATAAAATTCTCATACAAGTTGAGTAAGGGACAGTTTCTTCTAGTTCAGTACAAAGTGTGGGCAGGGTTACCATGTGCAAGTTGATTTTTTTGATAAAATTTTAGTCCCTGTAAAATCGCACCAAGATTGTTAACGACTTTTGTTAAAGGACCATACCTCTAAGTGCAGTGGTTAACGTGGGCAGTTGCCTCGGAGACCAGCTCGAGATGTGGAATAAGCTCCCCATTCGGGACTCGGCCTTCAGCCTCGTTAGTGACTCTCCTAAGGAATGTAAATGCGTAACACCCCATTCGGAACTCGGCCTTCGGCCTCGTAAGTGACTAACACGGCTCGGCCTACGGCCTCGCGGAGGCCACGCTCGGCCTTCGGCCTCGCGGGCCGAGAGCTCGGCCTTCGGCCTCGCAGGTTTGAAGCTCGGCCTGCGGCCTCGCAACCGTGGCGATGTATCGCCAGCGAAAATCCCCATCCAGTAAATAAAAAGATTTAAAAATTCTCATGCAAGTCGAACAACTGACAGATACTTTCAGTTCCCGTGTGCGGTTGCATCAAAGACCAGCTCGAGATGTGGAAAAAAACTCCCCATTCGGGACTCGGCCTTCGGCCTCGTTAGTGACTCTCCTAAGGAATGTAAATGCGTAACACCCCATTCGGAACTCGGCCTTCGGCCTCGTAAGTGACTAACACGGCTCGGCCTGCGGCCTCGCGGAGGCCACGCTCGGCCTTCGGCCTCGCGGGCCGAAAGCTCGGCCTTCGGCCTCGCCCTCGAAGCTCGGCCTTCGGCCTCGCAGGTTTGAAGCTCGGCCTGCGGCCTCGCAAATAAGAAGTGGTTTCGCCATCAAAAATCCCCATCCAGTAAAAAAAAAACAAATGACGTCATCAAAAAATTTTTTTCATATTCGGAATCAGGGACCCTCAATCTCCCTAAATACTAAATTTCAGTTAGATCAGAGCAACTTGGATTTTGGTATCCGGGTCGAAGGACCAATTTTCAATTTTCGACTAAAACCCCAAATTCTCCTACAAACCCTCTATAACATTTGTTAAAACCCCCCATACCCACCTATAACGGTTCGGGAGCTGCGGTCGTTTTAAATTTGTATGGGAGAACCTCTTTTTTGTTCGGGAGGGTAATTTTTTTTCAATTTTCCAAAAAGGTCCCAGGGTTTTAGTCATTTTTAGTTTTGGCACCTACCCCCCAACTATTATAGTTTCCGAGATCCCTACACCAGTTCTATGATGGAAACCAAAAATGACACTTTTCGGATTTTTCTGGAGGTCACGGGAACTTTATCTACACTTTTTCCCTACATCACAAACACCCCCCATAGCTCCTTCTAGGAGAACAATTATGTCAATCAGTCAGTCAGTCAGTGAGTGAGTCAGTGGTAATCGAGCTTTATATATATAACTAGGTGTTGGGTGGTGCGCGGGCTGCGAGCAGCCCGCGTTATCGATGTGCATTTGTATATTTTTTAAAATTTTATTTGCAGTTTATAAAAATATATAAAATTCTCATACAAGTCGAGTAAGTGACAGTTTCTTCTAGTTCAGTACAAAGTGTGAGCAGGGTTACCATGTGCAAGTTGATTTTTTCGATAAAATTTTAGTCGATGTAAAATCGCCCTAAGATTGTAATCGAGTTTTGTTAAGGGACCATACCTCTAAGTGCAGTGGTTAACGTGGGCCGTTGCCTCGGAGACCAGCTCGAGAAGTAAAAAAAAAACTCCTCATTTGGGACTCGGCCTTCGGCCTCGTTAGTGACTCTCCTAAGGAATGTAAATGCGTAACACCACATTCGGAACTCGGCCTTCGGCCTCGTAAGTGACTAACATGGCTCGGCCTACGGCCTCGCGGAGGCCACGCTCGGCCTTCGGCCTCGCGGGCCGAAAGCTCGGCCTTCGGCCTCGCCCTGGAAGCTCGGCCTTCGGCCTCGCAGGTTTGAAGCTCGGCCTGCGGCCTCGCAGCCGTGGCGTTGTATCGCCAGCGAAAATCCCCATCCAGTAAAAAAAAAAAAAAATGACGTCATCCAAAAAATTTTTTTATATTTAGAATCAGGGACCCCCAATCTCCCTAAATACTACATTTCAGCCAGATCAGACAAACTTGGATTTTGGTATCCGGGTCGAAGGACCAATTTTTTATTTTTGACAAAAACCCCATATTCCCCTACAAACCCTCTATAATATTTGTTTGAAACCCCCATACCCACCTATAACGGTTTCGGAGCTGCAGTCGTTTTAAATTTGTATGGGAGAACCTCTTTTTTGTTTGGGAGGGTAAATTTTTTTCAACTTTCCAAAAAGGTCCCAGGGTTTTAGCCATTTTTAGTTTTGGCACCTACCCCCCATCTATTATAGTTTCCGAGATCCCTACACCAGTTCCACGAAGGAAACCAAAAATGGCA
This sequence comes from Apeira syringaria, assembly GCA_934044485.1. Classification (NCBI taxonomy): domain Eukaryota; kingdom Metazoa; phylum Arthropoda; class Insecta; order Lepidoptera; family Geometridae; genus Apeira; species Apeira syringaria. The sequence continues at coordinate 4,028,937 of OW203662.1, forward strand.
CTTTTCGGATTTTTCTGGAGGTCACAGGAACCTCCTCTCCACTTTTCCCCTACATTACAGACACCCCCCATAGCTCCTTCTAGGAGAACAATTATGTCAATCAGTCAGTGAGTGAGTGAGTCAGTCAGTGGTAATCGAGCTTTATATATATAAACTAGTATTTCGGGTGGTGCGCGGGCTGCGAGCAGCCCGCGTTATCGATGTGCATTAGTAATATTTATCAAGATTCTTAGTTGCAGTTTATAAAAATATATAAAATTCTCATACAAGTCGAGTAAGTGACAGTTTCTTCTGTTCAGTACAAAGTGTGAGCAGGGTTACCATGTGCAAGTTGATTTTTTTTTGATAAAATTTTAGTCGATGTAAAATCGCCCCAAGATTGTAATCGAGTTTTGTTAAGGGACCATACCTCTAAGTGCAGTGGTTAACGTGGGCCGTTGCCTCGGAGACCAGCTCGAGATGTGGAAAAAGCTCCCCATTCGGGACTCGGCCTTCGGCCTCGTTAGTGACTCTCCTAAGGAATGTAAACGCGTAACACCCCATTCGTAAGTGACTAACACGGCTCGGCCTCCGGCCTCGCGGAGGCCACGCTCGGCCTTCGGCCTCGCGGGCCGAAAGCTCGGCCTTCGGCCTCGCAGGTTTGAAGCTCGGCCTGCGGCCTCGCAACCGTGACGTTGTATCATCAGCGAAAATCCCCATCCAGTAAATAAAAAGATTTAAAAATTCTCATGCAAGTCGAACAACTGACAGATACTTTTAGTTCCCGTGAGCGGTTGCATCAAAGACCAGCTCGAGATGTGGTAAAAACTCCCCATTCTGAACTCGGCCTTCGGCCTCGTTAGTGACTCTCCTAAGGAATGTAAATGCGTAACACCCCATTCGGAACTCGGCCTTCGGCCTCGTAAGTGACTAACACGGCTCGGCCTACGGCCTCGCGGAGGCCACGCTCGGCCTTGGGCCTCGCGGGCCGAAAGCTCGGCCTTCGGCCTCGCCCTCGAAGCTCGGCCTTCGGCCTCGCAGGTTTGAAGCTCGGCCTGCGGCCTCGCAAATAAGAAGTGGTTTCGCCATCAAAAATCCCCATCCAGTAAAAAAAAAACAAATGACGTCATCCAAAAAATTTTTTCATATTTGGAATCAGGGACCCCCAATCTCCCTAAATACCAAATTTCAGCCAGATCGGAGCAACTTGGATTTTGGTATCCGGGTCGAAGGACCAATTTTCAATTTTCGACTAAAACCCCAAATTCTCCTACAAACCCTCTATAACATTTGTTCAAACCCCCCATACCCACCTATAACGGTTTCGGAGTTGCGGTCGTTTTAAATTTGTATGGGAGAACCTCTTTTTTGTTCGGGAGGGTAATTTTTTTTCAATTTTCCAAAAAGGTCCCAGGGTTTTAGTCATTTTTAGTTTTGGCACCTACCCCCCAACTATTATAGTTTCCGAGATCCCTACACCAGTTCTATGATGGAAACCAAAAATGACACTTTTCGGATTTTTCTGGAGGTCACGGGAACTTTATCTACACTTTTTCCCTACATCACAAACACCCCCCATAGCTCCTTCTAGGAGAACAATTATGTCAATCAGTCAGTCAGTCAGTGAGTGAGTCAGTGGTAATCGAGCTTTATATATATAACTAGGTGTTGGGTGGTGCGCGGGCTGCGAGCAGCCCGCGTTATCGATGTGCATTTGTATATTTTTTAAAATTTTATTTGCAGTTTATAAAAATATATAAAATTCTCATACAAGTCGAGTAAGTGACAGTTTCTTCTAGTTCAGTACAAAGTGTGAGCAGGGTTACCATGTGCAAGTTGATTTTTTCGATAAAATTTTAGTCGATGTAAAATCGCCCTAAGATTGTAATCGAGTTTTGTTAAGGGACCATACCTCTAAGTGCAGTGGTTAACGTGGGCCGTTGCCTCGGAGACCAGCTCGAGAAGTAAAAAAAAAACTCCTCATTTGGGACTCGGCCTTCGGCCTCGTTAGTGACTCTCCTAAGGAATGTAAATGCGTAACACCACATTCGGAACTCGGCCTTCGGCCTCGTAAGTGACTAACATGGCTCGGCCTACGGCCTCGCGGAGGCCACGCTCGGCCTTCGGCCTCGCGGGCCGAAAGCTCGGCCTTCGGCCTCGCCCTGGAAGCTCGGCCTTCGGCCTCGCAGGTTTGAAGCTCGGCCTGCGGCCTCGCAGCCGTGGCGTTGTATCGCCAGCGAAAATCCCCATCCAGTAAAAAAAAAAAAAAATGACGTCATCCAAAAAATTTTTTTATATTTAGAATCAGGGACCCCCAATCTCCCTAAATACTACATTTCAGCCAGATCAGACAAACTTGGATTTTGGTATCCGGGTCGAAGGACCAATTTTTTATTTTTGACAAAAACCCCATATTCCCCTACAAACCCTCTATAATATTTGTTTGAAACCCCCATACCCACCTATAACGGTTTCGGAGCTGCAGTCGTTTTAAATTTGTATGGGAGAACCTCTTTTTTGTTTGGGAGGGTAAATTTTTTTCAACTTTCCAAAAAGGTCCCAGGGTTTTAGCCATTTTTAGTTTTGGCACCTACCCCCCATCTATTATAGTTTCCGAGATCCCTACACCAGTTCCACGAAGGAAACCAAAAATGGCACTTTTCGGATTTTTCTGGAGGTCACAGGAACCTCCTCTCCACTTTTCCCCTACATTACAGACACCCCCCATAGCTCCTTCTAGGAGAACAATTATGTCAATCAGTCAGTGAGTGAGTGAGTCAGTCAGTGGTAATCGAGCTTTATATATATAAACTAGTATTTCGGGTGGTGCGCGGGCTGCGAGCAGCCCGCGTTATCGATGTGCATTAGTATTATTAACAAAAATGTCATTGCAGTTAAAAAAAATATATAAAATTCTCATACAAGTCGAGTAAGTGACAGTTTCTTCTAGTTCAGTACAAAGTGTGAGCAGGGTTACCATGTGCAAGTTGATTTTTTTGATAAAATTTTAGTCGCTGTAAAATCGCACCAAGATTGTAAACGACTTTTGTTAAGGGACCATACCTCTAAGTGCAGTGGTTAACGTGGGCCGTTGCCTCGGAGACCAGCTCGAGATGTGGAAAAAAAACTCCCCATTCGGGACTCGGCCTTCGGCCTCGTTGGTGACTCTCCTAAGGAATGTAAATGCGTAACACCCCATTCGGAACTCGGCCTACGGCCTCGCGGAGGCCACGCTCGGCCTTCGGCCTCGCGGGCCGAAAGCTCGGCCTTCGGCCTCGCAGGTTTGAAGCTCGGCCTGCGGCCTCGCAACCGTGGCGTTGTATCGCCAGCGAAAATCCCCATCCAGTAAATAAAAAGATTTAAAAATTCTCATGCAAGTCGAACAACTGACAGATACTTTTAGTTCCCGTGAGCGGTTGCATCAAAGACCAGCTCAAGATGTGGGAAAAACCCCCCATTCGGGACTCGGCCTTCGGCCTCGTTAGTGACTCTCCTAAAGAATGTAAATGCGTAACACCCCATTCGGAACTCGGCCTTCGGCCTCGTAAGTGACTAACACGGCTCGGCCTGCGGCCTCGCGGAGGCCACGCTCGGCCTTCGGCCTCGCGGGCCGAAAGCTCGGCCTTCGGCCTCGCCCTGGAAGCTCGGCCTTCGGCCTCGCAGGTTTGAAGCTCGGCCTGCGGCCTCGCAAATAAGAAGTGGTTTCGCCATCAAAAATCCCCATTCAGTAAAAAAAAAAACAAATGACGTCATCCAAAAAATTTTTTCATATTTGGAATCAGGGACCCCCAATCTCCCTAAATACCAAATTTCAGCCAGATCAGACAAACTTGGATTTTGGTATCCGGGTCGAAGGACCAATTTGCAATTTTTGACTAAAAACCCAAATTCTCCTACAAACCCTCTATAACATTTGTTCAAACCCCCCATACCCACCTATAACGGTTTCGGAGTTGCGGTCGTTTTAAATTTGTATGGGAGAACCTCTTTTTTGTTCGGGAGGGTAATTTTTTTTCAACTCTCCAAAAAGGTCCCAGGGTTTTAGTCATTTTTAGTTTTGACACCTACCCCCCATCGATTATGGTTTCCGAGATCCGTACACCAGTTCCATCAAGGAAACCAAAAATGACACTTTTCGGATTTTTCTGGTGGTCATAGAAACCTCCTCTACACTTTTCCCCTACATCACAAACACCTCCCATCGCTCCTTCTAGGAGAACAATGATGTCAATCAGTCAGTCAGTCAGTCAGTCAGTCAGTCAGTGAGTGGTAATCGAACTTTATATATTATAACTAGTATTTCGGGTGGTGCGCGGGCTGCGAGCAGCCCGCGTTATCGATGTGCATTAGTAATATTTATCAAGATTCTTAGTTGCAGTTTATAAAAATATATAAAATTCTCATACAAGTCGAGTAAGTGACAGTTTCTTCTGTTCAGTACAAAGTGTGAGCAGGGTTACCATGTGCAAGTTGATTTTTTTTTGATAAAATTTTAGTCGATGTAAAATCGCCCCAAGATTGTAATCGAGTTTTGTTAAGGGACCATACCTCTAAGTGCAGTGGTTAACGTGGGCCGTTGCCTCGGAGACCAGCTCGAGATGTGGAAAAAGCTCCCCATTCGGGACTCGGCCTTCGGCCTCGTTAGTGACTCTCCTAAGGAATGTAAACGCGTAACACCCCATTCGTAAGTGACTAACACGGCTCGGCCTCCGGCCTCGCGGAGGCCACGCTCGGCCTTCGGCCTCGCGGGCCGAAAGCTCGGCCTTCGGCCTCGCAGGTTTGAAGCTCGGCCTGCGGCCTCGCAACCGTGACGTTGTATCATCAGCGAAAATCCCCATCCAGTAAATAAAAAGATTTAAAAATTCTCATGCAAGTCGAACAACTGACAGATACTTTTAGTTCCCGTGAGCGGTTGCATCAAAGACCAGCTCGAGATGTGGTAAAAACTCCCCATTCTGAACTCGGCCTTCGGCCTCGTTAGTGACTCTCCTAAGGAATGTAAATGCGTAACACCCCATTCGGAACTCGGCCTTCGGCCTCGTAAGTGACTAACACGGCTCGGCCTACGGCCTCGCGGAGGCCACGCTCGGCCTTGGGCCTCGCGGGCCGAAAGCTCGGCCTTCGGCCTCGCCCTCGAAGCTCGGCCTTCGGCCTCGCAGGTTTGAAGCTCGGCCTGCGGCCTCGCAAATAAGAAGTGGTTTCGCCATCAAAAATCCCCATCCAGTAAAAAAAAAACAAATGACGTCATCCAAAAAATTTTTTCATATTTGGAATCAGGGACCCCCAATCTCCCTAAATACCAAATTTCAGCCAGATCGGAGCAACTTGGATTTTGGTATCCGGGTCGAAGGACCAATTTTCAATTTTCGACTAAAACCCCAAATTCTCCTACAAACCCTCTATAACATTTGTTCAAACCCCCCATACCCACCTATAACGGTTTCGGAGTTGCGGTCGTTTTAAATTTGTATGGGAGAACCTCTTTTTTGTTCGGGAGGGTAATTTTTTTTCTACTCTCCAAAAAGGTCCCAGGGTTTTAGTCATTTTTAGTTTTGACACCTACCCCCCATCGATTATGGTTTTCGAGATCCGTACACCAGTTCCATCAAGGAAACCAAAAATGACACTTTTCGGATTTTTCTGGTGGTCATGGGAACCTCCTCTACACTTTTCCCCTACATCACAAACACCCCCCATCGCTCCTTCTAGGAGAACAATGATGTCAATGAGTGAGTCAGTGAGTCAGTGAGTGGTAATCGAACTTTATATAATATAACTAGTATTTCGGGTGGTGCGCGGGCTGCGAGCAGCCCGCGTTATCGATGTGCATTAGTAATATTTATCAAGATTTGTAGTTGCAGTTGAAAAAAATATTTAAAAATTCTCATACAAGTCGAGAAAGGGACAGTTTCTTCTAGTTCAGTACAAAGTGTGAGCAGGGTTACCATGTGCAAGTTGATTTTTTCGATAAAATTTTAGTCGATGTAAAATCGCCCCAAGATTGTAATCGAGTTTTGTTAAGGGACCATACCTCTAAGTGCAGTGGTTAACGTGGGCCGTTGCCTCGGAGACCAGCTCGAGATGTGGAAAAAGCTCCCCATTCGGGACTCGGCCTTCGGCCTCGTTAGTGACTCTCCTAAGGAATGTAAACGCGTAACACCCCTTTCGTAAGTGATTAACACAGCTCGGCCTACGGCCTCGCGGAGGCCACGCTCGGCCTTCGGCCTCGCGGGCCGAAAACTCGGCCTTCGGCCTCGCAGGTTCGAAGCTCGGCCTGCGGCCTCGCAACCGTGGCGTTGTATCGTCAGCGAAAATCCCCATCCAGTATATAAAAAGATTTAAAAATTTCCATGCAAGTCGAACAACTGACAGATACTTTTAGTTCCCGTGAGCGGTTGCATCAAAGACCAGCTCGAGATGTGGAAAAAAAACTCCCCATTCGGGACTCGGCCTTCGGCCTCGTTAGTGACTCTCCTAAGGAATGTAAATGCGTAACACCCCATTCGGAACTCGGCCTTCGGCCTCGTAAGTGACTAACACGGCTCGGCCTACGGCCTCGCGGTGGCCACGCTCGGCCTTCGGCCTCACGGGCCGAAAGCTCGGCCTTCGGCCTCGCCCTGGTAGCTCGGCCTTCGGCCTCGCAGGTTTGAAGCTCGGCCTGCGGCCTCGCAAATAAGAAGTGGTTTCGCCATCAAAAATCCCCATCCAGTAAAAAAAAAACAAATGACGTCATCCAAAAAATTTTTTCATATTTGAAATCAGGGACCCTCAATCTCTCTAAATACCAAATTTCAGCGAAATCGGAACAACTTGAATTTTGGTATCCGGGTCGAAGGACCAATTTTCAATTTTCGACTAAAACCCCAAATTCTCCTACAAACCCTCTATAACATTTGTTCAAACCCCCCATACCCACCTATAACGGTTCCGGAGTTGCGGTCGTTTTAAATTTGTATGGGAGAACCTCTTTTTTGTTCGGGAGGGTAATTTTTTTCCAATTTTCCAAAAAGGTCCCAGGATTTTAGTCATTTTTAGTTTTGGCACCTACCCCCCATCGATTATGGTTTCCGAGATCCGTACACCAGTTCCATCAAGGAAACCAAAAATGACACTTTTCGGATTTTTCTGGTGGTCATAGGAACCTCCTCTACACTTTTCCCCTACACCACAAACACCCCCCATCGCTCCTTCTGGGAGAACAATGATGTCAATGAGTGAGTCAGTCAGTCAGTGAGTGGTAATCGAACTTTATATAATATAATAACTAGTATTTCGGGTGGTGCGCGGGCTGCGAGCAGCCCGCGTTATCGATGTGCATTTGTATTTATTTCAAGATTGTAATTGCAGTTGAAAAAATATATAAAATTCTCATACAAGTCGAGTAAGTGACAGTTTCTTCTAGTTCAGTACAAAGTGTGAGCAGGGTTACCACGTGAAAGTTAATTTTTGCGATAAAATTTTAGTCGATATAAAATCGCCCCAAGATTGTAATCGAGTTTTGTTAAGGGACCATACCTCTAAGTGCAGTGGTTAACGTGGGCCGTTGCCTCGGAGACCAGCTCGAGATGTGGAAAAAAAACTCCCCATTTGGGACTCGGCCTTCGGCCTCGTTAGTGACTCTCCTAAGGAATGTAAACGCGTAACACCCCATTCGTAAGTGACTAACACGGCTCGGCCTACGGCCTCGCGGAGGCCACGCTCGGCCTTCGGCCTCGCGGGCCGAAAGCTCGGCCTTCGGCCTCGCAGGTTTGAAGCTCGGCCTGCGGCCTCGCAACCGTGGCGTTGTATCGCCAGCGAAAATCCCCATCCAGTAAATAAAAAGATTTAAAAATTCTCATGCAAGTCGAACAACTGACAGATACTTTTAGTTCCCGTGAGCGGTTGCATCAAAGACCAGCTCGAGATGTGGAAAAAAAACTCCCCGTTCGGGACTCGGCCTTCGGCCTCGTTAGTGACTCTCCTAAGGAATGTAAATGCGTAACACCCCATTCGGAACTCGGCCTTCGGCCTCGTAAGTGACTAACACGGCTCGGCCTACGGCCTCGCGGAGGCCACGCTCGGCCTTCGGCCTCGCGGGCCGAAAGCTCGGCCTTCGGCCTCGCCCTCGAAGCTCGGCCTTCGGCCTCGCAGGTTTGAAGCTCGGCCTGCGGCCTCGCAAATAAGAAGTGGTTTCGCCATCAAAAATCCCCATCCAGTAAAAAAAAAACAAATGACGTCATCCAAAAAATTTTTTCATATTTGAAATCAGGGACCCTCAATCTCTCTAAATACCAAATTTCAGCGAAATCGGAACAACTTGAATTTTGGTATCCGGGTCGAAGGACCAATTTTCAATTTTCGACTAAAACCCCAAATTCTCCTACAAACCCTCTATAACATTTGTTCAAACCCCCCATACCCACCTATAACGGTTCCGGAGTTGCGGTCGTTTTAAATTTGTATGGGAGAACCTCTTTTTTGTTCGGGAGGGTAATTTTTTTCCAACTTTCCAAAAGGGTCCCAGGGTTTTAGTCATTTTTAGTTTTGACACCTACCACCCATCGATTATGGTTTCCGAGATCCGTACACCAGTTCCATCAAGGAAACCAAAAATGACACTTTTCGGATTTTTCTGGTGGTCACAGGAACCTCCTCTACACTTTTCCCCTACATCACAAACACCTCCCATCGCTCCTTCTAGGAGAACAATGATGTCAATCAGTCAGTCAGTCAGTGAGTGAGTGGTAATCGAACTTTATATAATATAACTAGGTGTTGGGTGGTGCGCGGGCTGCGAGCAGCCCGCGTTATCGATGTGCATTAGTAACTTTTATCAAACTGGTAATTGCAGTTAAAAAAATATATAAAATTCTCATACAAATCGAGTAAGTGACAGTTTCTTCTAGTTCAGTACAAAGTGTGAGCAGGGTTACCATGTGCAAGTTGATTTTTTTGATAAAATTTTAGTCGCTGTAAAATCGCACCAAGATTGTAAACGACTTTTGTTAAGGGACCATACCTCTAAGTGCAGTGGTTAACGTGGGCAGTTGCCTCGGAGACCAGCTCGAGATGTGGAAAAAAAACTCCCCATTTGGGACTCGGCCTTCGGCCTCGTTAGCGACTCACCTGAGGGACGTTGATTCGTTACACCCCATTCGGAACTCGGCCTTCGGCCTCGTAAGTGACTAACACGGCTCGGCCTACGGCCTCGCGGAGGCCACGCTCGGCCTTCGGCCTCGCGGGCCGAAAGCTCGGCCTTCGGCCTCGCCCTCGAAGCTCGGCCTTCGGCCTCGCAGGTTTGAAGCTCGGCCTGCGGCCTCGCAGCCGTAGCGTTGTATCGCCAGCGAAAATCCCCATCCAGTAAAAAAAAAACAAATGACGTCATCCAAAATTTTTTTTTATATTTGGAATCAGGGACTCCCAATGTCCCTAAATACCAAATTTCAGCCAGATCAGACAAATTTGGATTTTGGTATCCGGGTCGAAGGACCAATTTGCAATTTTTGACTAAAAACCCAAATTCTCCTACAAACCCTCTATAATATTTGTTCGAACCCCCCATACCCACCTATAACGGTTCCGGAGCTGCGGTCGTTTTAAATTTGTATGGGAGAACCTCTTTTTTGTTCGGGAGGGTAATTTTTTTTCAACTTTCCAAAAGGGTCCCAGGGTTTTAGTCATTTTTAGTTTTGGCACCTACCGCCCATCGATTATGGTTTCCGAGATCCCTACACCAGTTCCATCAAGGAAACCAAAAATGGCACTTTTCGGATTTTTCTGGAGGTCACGGGAACTTCCTCTACACTTTTCCCCTACACCACAAACACCCCCCATCGCTCCTTCTAGGAGAACAATTATGTCAATCAGTCAGTGAGTGAGTGAGTGAATCAGTGGTAATCGAGCTTTATATATATACTAGTATTCGGGTGGCGCGCGGGCTGCGAGCAGCCCGCGTTATCGATGTGCATTAGTAATATTTATCAAGATTTGTAGTTGCAGTTAAAAAATATTTAAAATTCTCATACAAGTCGAGTAGGTGACAGTTTCTTCTAGTTCAGTACAAAGTGTAAGCAGGGTTACCATGTGAAAGTTGATTTTTTTGATAAAATTTTAGTCGCTGTAAAATCGCACCAAGATTGTAAACGACTTTTGTTAAGGGACCATACCTCTAAGTGCAGTGGTTAACGTGGGCAGTTGCCTCGGAGACCAGCTCGAGATGTGGAAAAAAAACTCCCCATTCGGGACTCGGCCTTCGGCCTCGTTAGTGACTCTCCTAAGGAATGTAAACGCGTAACACCCCATTCGTAAGTGACAAACACGGCTCGGCCTACGGCCTCGCGGAGGCCACGCTCGGCCTTCGGCCTCGCGGGCCGAAAGCTCGGCCTTCGGCCTCGCAGTTTTAAAGCTCGGCCTGCGGCCTCGCAGCCGTGGCGTTGTATCGCCAGCGAAAATCCCCATCCAGTAAATAAATAGATTTAAACATTTCCATGCAAGTCGAACAACTGACAGATACTTTTAGTTCCCGTGAGCGGTTGCATCAAAGACCAGCTCGAGATGTGGTAAAAACTCCCCATGCTGAACTCGGCCTTCGGCCTCGTTAGTGACTCTCCTAAGGAATGTAAATGCGTAACACCCCATTCGGAACTCGGCCTTCGGCCTCGTAAGTGACTAACACGGCTCGGCCTACGGCCTCGCGGAGGCCACGCTCGGCCTTCGGCCTCGCGGGCCGAAAGCTCGGCCTTCGGCCTCGCCCTGGAAGCTCGGCCTTCGGCCTCGCAGGTTTGAAGCTCGGCCTGCGGCCTCGCAAATAAGAAGTGGTTTCGCCATCAAAAATTCCCATCCAGTAAAAAAAAAAACAAATGACGTCATCCAAAAAATTTTTCATATTTGGAATCAGGGACCCTTAATCTCCCTAAATACCAAATTTCAGCCAGATCGGAGCAACTTGGATTTTGGTATCCGGGTCGAAGGACCAATTTTCAATTTTCGACTAAAACCCCAAATTCTCCTACAAACCCTCTATAACATTTGTTTAAACCCCCCATACCCACCTATAACGGTTCGGGAGCTGCGGTCGTTTTAAATTTGTATGGGAGAACCTCTTTTTTGTTCGGGAGGGTAATTTTTTTTCAACTTTTCAAAAAGTTCCCAGGGTTTTAGTCATTTTTAGTTTTGACACCTACCCCCCATCGATTATGGTTTCCGAGATCCGTACACCAGTTCCATCAAGGAAATCAAAAATGACACTTTTCGGATTTTTCTGGTGGTCACAGGAACATCCTCTACACTTTTCCCCTATATCACAAACACCTCCCATCGCTCCTTCTAGGAGAACAATGATGTCAATGAGTCAGTGAGTCAGTCAGTCAGTCAGTGAGTGGTAATCGAACTTTATATATTATAACTAGTATTTCGGGTGGTGCGCGGGCTGCGAGCAGCCCGCGTTATCGATGTGCATTTGTTTTTATTTCAAGATTGTAATTGCAGTATATAAAAATATATAAAATCCTCATACAAGTCGAGTAGGTGACAGTTTCTTCTAGTTCAGTACAAAGTGTGAGCAGGGTTACCATGTGCAAGTGGTTTTTTTTTTTATAAAATTTTAGTCGCTGTAAAATCGCACCAAGATTGTAAACGACTTTTGTAAAGGGACCATACCTCTAAGTGCAGTGGTTAACGTGGGCCGTTGCCTCGGAGACCAGCTCGATATGTGAAAAAACTCCCCGTTCGGGACTCGGCCTTCGGCCTCGTTAGTGACTCTCCAAAGGAATGTAAACGCGTAACACCCCATTCGTAAGTAACAAACACGGCTCGGCCTACGGCCTCGCGGAGGCCAAGCTCGGCCTTCGGCCTCGCGGGCCGAAAGCTCGGCCTTCGGCCTCGCAGGTTTGAAGCTCGGCCTGCGGCCTCGCAACCGTGGCGACGTATCGCCAGCGAAAATCCCCATCCAGTAAATAAAAAGATTTAAAAATTCTCATGCAAGTCGAACAACTGACAGATACTTTTAGTTCCCGTGAGCGGTTGCATCAAAGACCAGCTCGAGATGTGGACAAAAAACTCCCCATCCGGGACTCGGCCTTCGGCCTCGTAAGTGACTCTCCTAAAGAATGTAAATGCGTAACACCCCATTCGGAACTCGGCCTTCGGCCTCGTAAGTGACTAACACGGCTCGGCCTGCGGCCTCGCGGAGGCCACGCTCGGCCTTCGGCCTCGCGGGCCGAAAGCTCGGCCTTCGGCCTCGCCCTTGAAGCTCGGCCTTCGGCCTCGCAGGTTTGAAGCTCGGCCTGCGGCCTCGCAAATAAGAAGTGGTTTCGCCATCAAAAATCCCCATCCAGTAAAAAAAAAACAAATGACGTCATCCAAAAAATTTTTTCATATTTGGAATCAGGGACCCCCAATCTCCCTAAATACCAAATTTCAGCCAGATCGGAGCAACTTGGATTTTGGTATCCGGGTCGAAGGACCATTTTTCAATTTTCGACTAAAACTCCAAATTCTCCTACAAACTCTCTATAACATTTGTTCAAACCCCCCATACCCACCCATAACGGTTCGGGAGCTGCGGTCGTTTTAAATTTGTATGGGAGAACCTCTTTTTTGTTCGGGAGGGTAATTTTTTTTCATTTTTCCAAAAAGGTCCCAGGGTTTTAGTCATTTTTAGTTTTGACACCTACCCCCCATCGATTATGGTTTCCGAGATCCGTACACCAGTTCCATCAAGGAAACCAAAAATGACACTTTTCGGATTTTTCTGGTGGTCATAGGAACCTCCTCTACACTTTTCCCCTACACCACAAACACCCCCCATCGCTCCTTCTGGGAGAACAATGATGTCAATGAGTGAGTCAGTCAGTCAGTGAGTGGTAATCGAGCTTTATATAATACTAGTATTTCGGGTGGTGCGCGGGCTGCGAGCAGCCCGCGTTATCGATGTGCATTAGTATTATTAACAAAAATGTCATTGCAGTTAAAAAAAAATATATAATTTTCATACAAGTCGAATCAATGACAGTTTCTTCTAAATCAGTACAAAGTGTGGCAGGGTTACCATGTGCAAGTTAATTTTTTTGATAAAATTTTAGTTGCTGTAAAATCGCACCAAGATTGTAAACGACTTTTGTTAAGGGACCATACCTCTAAGTGCAGTGGTTAACGTGGGCAGTTGCCTCGGAGACCAGCTCAAGATGTGGAAAAAAGACTCCCCATTCGGGACTCGGCCTTCGGCCTCGTTAGTGACTCTCCTAAGGAATGTAAACGCGTAACACCCCATTCGTAAGTGACTAAAACGGCTCGGCCTACGGCCTCGCGGAGGCCACGCTCGGCCTTCGGCCTCGCGGGCCAAGAGCTCGGCCTTCGGCCTCGCAGGTTTGAAGCTCGGCCTGCGGCCTCGCAACCGTGGCGTTGTATCGCCAGCGAAAATCCCCATCCAGTAAATTAAAAACTCTCATGCAAGTCGAACAACTGACAGATACTTTTAGTTCCCGTGAGCGGTTACATTGGAGACCAGCTCGAGATGTGGAAAAAACTTCCCATCCGGGACTCGGCCTTCGGCCTCGTTAGCGACTTCCATAGGATGCGTTAATGAGGTACACCCCATTCGGAACTCGGCCTTCGGCCTCGTAAGTTACTAACACGGCTCGGCCTACGGCCTCGCGGAGGCCACGCTCGGCCTTCGGCCTCGCGGGCCGAAAGCTTAGCCTCCGGCCTCGCAGGTTTGAAGCTCGGCCTTCGGCCTCGCGGTGTTTAAGGCTCGGCCTGCGGCCTCGCAAGTTACAAAGGGAATGTTTTTAAGCTGTTCCCAATGACGGCCAGCTCGGCCTTCGGCCTCGCAAAGAGAATGTGGTTTCGCCACCAAAAATCCGCATCCAGTAAAAAAAAAACAAATGACGTCATCAAAAAACTTTTTTCATATTTCGAATCAGGGACCCCAAATCTCCCTAAATCCCAAATTTTAGCCGGATCGAAGCAACTTGGATTTTTGTATCCGGTTCGAAGGACCAATTTGCAATTTTTGACAAAATCCCCAAACTTCCCTACAAACCCTCTATGACATTTGTTCAAACCCCCCATACCTATCGATAACGGTTTAAGAGTTGCGTTCGTTTCAAATTTGTATGGGAGAACCTCTTTTTTGTTAGGGAGGGTAATTTTTTTCAATTTTCCAAAAGGGTCCCAGGGTTTTAGTCATTTTTAGTTTTGACACCTACCACCCATCGATTATGGTTTTCGAGATCCCTACACCAGTTCCATCAAGGAAACCAAAAATGACACTTTTCGGATTTTTCCCTAAGTCACGTGGGCACTCTCTATACAGTCCACTATATAATTTTAACCCAAAAACACTCCTTCTGGGAGAACAATGATGTCAGTCAGTCAGTCAATCAGTGGTAGAGCAGCTTTATATATTATAACTAGTATTTGGGTGGCGCGCGGGCTGCGAGCAGCCCGCGTTATCGATGTGCATTAGTAATATTTATTAAAATTTGTAGTTGCAGTTGAAAAAATATATAAAATTCGCATACAAGTCGAGTAAGTGACAGTTTCTTCTAGTTCAGTACAAAGTGTGAGCAGGGTTACCATGTGCAAGTTGATTTTTTTTATTAAATTTTAGTCGCTGTAAAATCGCCCCAAGATTGTTAACGACTTTTGTTAAAGGACCATATCTCTAAGTGCAGTGGTTAACGTGGGCAGTTGCCTCGGAGACCAGCTCGAGATGTGAAATAAGCTCCCCATTCATGACTCGGCCTTCGGCCTCGTTAGTGACTCTCCTAAGGAATGTAAATGCGTAACACCCCATTCGGAACTCGGCCTTCGGCCTCGTAAGTGACTAACACGGCTCGGCCTACGGCCTCGCGGAGGCCACGCTCGGCCTTCGGCCTCGCGGGCCGAAAGCTCGGCCTTCGGCCTCGCAGGTTTGAAGCTCGGCCTGCGGCCTCGCAACCGTTGCGTTGTATCGTCAGCGAAAATCCCCATCCAGTAAATAAAAATATTTAAAAATTCTCATGCAAGTCGAACAACTGACAGATACTTTTAGTTCCCGTGAGCGGTTGCATCAAAGACCAGCTCGAGATGTGGTAAAAACTCCCCATTCTGAACTCGGCCTTCGGCCTCGTTAGTGACTCTCCTAAGGAATGTAAATGCGTAACACCCCATTCGGAACTCGGCCTTCGGCCTCGTAAGTGACTAACACGGCTCGGCCTACGGCCTCGCGGAGGCCACGCTCGGCCTTCGGCCTCGCGGGCCGAAAGCTCGGCCTTCGGCCTCGCCCTCGAAGCTCGGCCTTCGGCCTCGCAGGTTTGAAGCTCGGCCTGCGGCCTCGCAAATAAGAAGTGGTTTCGCCATCAAAAATCCCCATCCAGTAAAAAAAAAACAAATGACGTCATCCAAAAATTTTTTTCATATTTGGAATCAGGGACCCCCAATCTCCCTAAATATCAAATTTCAGCCAGATCGGAGCAACTTGGATTTTGGTATCCGGGTCGAAGGACCAATTTTCAATTTTCGACTAAAACCCCAAATTCTCCTACAAACCCTCTATAACATTTGTTTAAACCCCCCATACCCACCTATTACGGTTTCGGAGTTGCGGTCGTTTCAAATTTGTATGGGAGAACCTCTTTTTTGTTCTGGAGGGTAATTTTTTTTCACTTTTCCAAAAGGGTCCCAAGGTTTTAGTCATTTTTAGTTTTGGCACCTACCCCCCATCGATTATGGTTTCCGAGATCCGTACACCAGTTCCATCAAGGAAACCAAAAATGACACTTTTTGGATTTTTCTGGTGGTCATAGGAACCTCCTCTACACTTTTTCCCTGCACCACAAACACCCCCCATCGCTCCTTCTGGGAGAACAATGATGTCAATGAGTCAGTGAGTGAGTCAGTGAGTGGTAATCGAACTTTATATAATATAACTAGGTGTTGGGTGGTGCGCGGGCTGCGAGCAGCCCGCGTTATCGATGTGCATTAGTAACTTTTATCAAACTGGTAATTGCAGTTGAAAAAATATATAAATTTCTCATACAAGTCGAGTAAGTGACAGTTTCTTCTAGTTCAGTACAAGGTTTGGGCAGGGTTACCATGTGCAAGTTGATTTATTTGATAAAATTAAAGTTGCTGTAAAAGCGCCCCAAGATCGTAAACGACTTTTGTTAAGGGACCCCACCTCTAAGTGCAATGGTTAACGTGGGCAGTTGCCTCGAAGACCAGCTCGAGATGTGGAAAAAACCCCCCATTCGGGACTCGGCCTTCGGCCTCGTTAGCGACTCACCTGAGGGACGTTAATTCGTTACACCCCAATCGGAACTCGGCCTTCGGCCTCGTTAGTGACTAACACGGCTCGGCCTACGGCCTCGCGGAGGCCACGCTCGGCCTTCGGCCTCGCGGGCCGAAAGCTCGGCCTTCGGCCTCGCCCTCAAAGCTCGGCCTTCGGCCTCGCAGGTTTGAAGCTCGGCCTGCGGCCTCGCAGCCGTGGTGTTGTATCGCCAAAGAAAATCCCCATCCAGTAAAAAAAAAAACAAATGACGTCATCCAAAATTTTTTTTTATATTTAGAATCAGGGACCCCCATTCTCCCTAAATACCAAATTTCAGCCAGATCGGAGCAACTTGGATTTTGGTATCCGGTTCGAAGGACCAATTTTCAATTTTTGACAGAAACTTCAAATTCCCCTGCAAACCCTCTATAATATTTGTTTAAACCCCCCATACCCACCCATAACGGTTCCGGAGCTGCGGTCGTTTTAAATTTGTATGGGAAAACCTCTTTTTTGTTTGGGAGGGTAAATTTTTTTTTAATTTCCAAAAGGGTCTCAGGGTTTTAGTCATTTTTAGTTCTGACACCTACCCCTTATCGATTATAGTTTCCGAGATCCCTACACCAGTTCCATCAAGGAAACCAAAAATGACACTTTTCGGATTTTTCTGGAGGTCACGGGAACCTGCTCTACACTTTTCCCCTACACCACATATACCCCCCATCGCTCCTTCTAGGAGAACAATTCTGTCAATCAGTGAGTCAGTGAGTCAGTCAATCAGTCAGTGGTAATCGAGGTTTATATATATATAATAACTAGGTGTTCAGTGGTGCGCGGGCTGCGAGCAGCCCGCGTTATCGATGTGCATTAGTAACTTTTATCAAACTGGTAATTGCAGTTAAAAAAATATATAAAATTCTCATACAAATCGAGTAAGTGACAGTTTCTTCTAGTTCAGTACAAAGTGTGAGCAGGGTTACCATGTGCAAGTTGATTTTTTTGATAAAATTTTAGTTGCTGTAAAATCGCACCAAGATTGTAAACGACTTTTGTTAAGGGACCATACCTCTAAGTGCAGTGGTTAACGTGGGCAGTTGCCTCGGAGACCAGCTCGAGATGTGGAAAAAAAACTCCCCATTCGGGACTCGGCCTTCGGCCTCGTTAGCGACTCACCTGAGGGACGTTGATTCGTTACACCCCATTCGGAACTCGGCCTTCGGCCTCGTAAGTGACTAACACGGCTCGGCCTACGGCCTCGCGGAGGCCACGCTCGGCCTTCGGCCTCGCGGGCCGAAAGCTCGGCCTTCGGCCTCGCCCTCGAAGCTCGGCCTTCGGCCTCGCAGGTTTGAAGCTCGGCCTGCGGCCTCGCAGCCGTAGCGTTGTATCGCCAGCGAAAATCCCCATCCAGTAAAAAAAAAAAAAATGACGTCATCCAAAATTTTTTTTTATATTTGGAATCAGGGACTCCCAATGTTCCTAAATACCAAATTTCAGCCAGATCAGACAAATTTGGATTTTGGTATCCGGGTCGAAGGACCAATTTTTAATTTTTGACAGAAACCTCGAATTCCCCTACAAACCCTCTATAACATTTGTTCGATACCCCCATACCTACCTATAACGGTTCCGGAGTTGCGATCGTTTTAATTTTGTATGGGAGAACCTCTTTTTTGTTCGGGAGGGTAATTTTTTTTCAACTTTTTAAAAGGATCCCAGGGTTTTAGTCATTTTTAGTTTTGACACCTACCCCCCATCGATTATAGTTTCCGAGATCCCTACACCAGTTCCATGATGGAAACCAAAAATGACACTTTTCGGATTTTTCTGGAGGTCACGGGAACTTTCTCTACACTTTTTCCCTACATCACAAACACCCCCCATAGCTCCTTCTAGGAGAACAATTATGTCAATCAGTCAGTCAGTCAGTGAGTGAGTCAGTGGTAATCGAGCTTTATATATATACTAGTATTTGGGTGGCGCGCGGGCTGCGAGCAGCCCGCGTTATCGATGTGCATTAGTATTATTAACAAAAATGTCATTGCAGTAAAAAAAAAATATATATAATTCTCATACAAGTCGAATCAATGACAGTTTCTTCTAAATCAGTACAAAGTGTGGCAGGGTTACCATGTGCAAGTTGATTTTTTTGATAAAATTTAAGTCGCTGTAAAATCGCACCAAGATTGTAAACGACTATTGTTAAGGGACCATACCTCTAAGTGCAGTTGTTAACGTGGGCAGTTGCCTCGGAGACCAGCTCGAGATGTGGAATAAACTCCCCATTCGGGACTCGGCCTTCGGCCTCGTTAGTGACTCGACTAAGGAATGTAAACGCGTAACACCCCATTCGTAAGTGACTAACACGGCTCGGCCTACGGCCTCGCGGAGGCCACGCTCGGCCTTCGGCCTCGCGGGCCGAAAGCTCGGCCTTCGGCCTCGCAGGTTTGAAGCTCGGCCTGCGGCCTCGCAACCGTGGCGTTGTATCGCCAGGGAAAATCCCCATCCAGTAAATTTAAAAATTCTCATGCAAGTAGAATAACTGACAGATACTTTTAGTTCCCGTGAGCGGTTGCATCAAAGACCAGCTCGAGATGTGGAAAAAACTCCCCATCCGGGACTCGGCCTTCGGCCTCGTTAGCGACTTCCATAGGATGCGTTAATGAGGTACACCCCATTCGGAACTCGGCCTTCGGCCTCGTAAGTTACTAACACGGCTCGGCCTACGGCCTCGCGGAGGCCACGCTCGGCCTTCGGCCTCGCGGGCCGAAAGCTCGGCCTCCGGCCTCGCAGGTTTGAAGCTCGGCCTTCGGCCTCGCGGTGTTTAAGGCTCGGCCTGCGGCCTCGCAAGTTACAAAGGGCATGTTTTTAAGCTGTTCCCAATGACGGCCAGCTCGGCCTTCGGCCTCGCAGGCCTACAGCTCGGCCTCCGGCCTCGCTAGGGTGGAGCTCGGCCTTCGGCCTCGCCTCCACAGCTCGGCCTGCGGCCTCGCTCGATTGCAGCTCGGCCTACGGCCTCGCAAAGAGAATGTGGTTTCGCCACCAAAAATCCGCATCCAGTAAAAAAAAAACTAATGACGTCATCAAAAAACTTTTTTCTAATTTCGATTCAGGGACCCCAAATTTTCCTAAATACTTAATTTCAGCCAGATCGGAGCAACTTGAATTTTGGTATCCGGTTCGAAGGACCAATTTCAAGTTTTGGACCAAATCCCCAAATTTCCCTACAAACTCTCTATAACATTTGTTCAAACTCCCCATACCTACCTAAAACGGTTCCGGAGTTGCGATCGTTTTAATTTTGTATGGGAGAACCTCTTTTTTGTTTGGGAGGGTAATTTTTTTTCAATTTTCCAAAAGGGTCCTAGGGTTTTAGTCATTTTTAGTTTTGACACCTACCCCCCATCGCTTATGGTTTTTGAGATCCGTACACCAGTTCCATCAAGGAAACCAAAAATGACACTTTTCGGATTTTTCCCTAGGTCACGTGGGCACTCCCTATACAGTTTACTATATAATTTTAACCCAAAAACACTCCTTCTGGGAGAACAATGATGTCAGTGAGTCAGTCAATCAGTGGTAGAGCAGCTTTATATATTATAATAACTAGGTGTTGGGTGGTGCGCGGGCTGCGAGCAGCCCGCGTTATCGATGTGCATTAGTAACTTTTATCAAACTGGTAATTGCAGTTGAAAAAATATATAAATTTCTCATACAAGTCGAGTAAGTGACAGTTTCTTCTAGTTCAGTACAAGGTTTGGGCAGGGTTACCATGTGCAAGTTGATTTATTTGATAAAATTAAAGTTGCTGTAAAAGCGCCCCAAGATCGTAAACGACTTTTGTTAAGGGACCCCACCTCTAAGTGCAATGGTTAACGTGGGCAGTTGCCTCGAAGACCAGCTCGAGATGTGGAAAAAACCCCCCATTCGGGACTCGGCCTTCGGCCTCGTTAGCGACTCACCTGAGGGACGTTAATTCGTTACACCCCAATCGGAACTCGGCCTTCGGCCTCGTTAGTGACTAACACGGCTCGGCCTACGGCCTCGCGGAGGCCACGCTCGGCCTTCGGCCTCGCGGGCCGAAAGCTCGGCCTTCGGCCTCGCCCTCAAAGCTCGGCCTTCGGCCTCGCAGGTTTGAAGCTCGGCCTGCGGCCTCGCAGCCGTGGTGTTGTATCGCCAAAGAAAATCCCCATCCAGTAAAAAAAAAAACAAATGACGTCATCCAAAATTTTTTTTTATATTTAGAATCAGGGACCCCCATTCTCCCTAAATACCAAATTTCAGCCAGATCGGAGCAACTTGGATTTTGGTATCCGGTTCGAAGGACCAATTTTCAATTTTTGACAGAAACTTCAAATTCCCCTGCAAACCCTCTATAATATTTGTTTAAACCCCCCATACCCACCCATAACGGTTCCGGAGCTGCGGTCGTTTTAAATTTGTATGGGAAAACCTCTTTTTTGTTCGGGAGGGTAAATTTTTTTTTAATTTCCAAAAGGGTCTCAGGGTTTTAGTCATTTTTAGTTCTGACACCTACCCCTTATCGATTATAGTTTCCGAGATCCCTACACCAGTTCCATCAAGGAAACCAAAAATGACACTTTTCGGATTTTTCTGGAGGTCACGGGAACCTGCTCTACACTTTTCCCCTACACCACATATACCCCCCATCGCTCCTTCTAGGAGAACAATTCTGTCAATCAGTGAGTCAGTGAGTCAGTCAATCAGTCAGTGGTAATCGAGGTTTATATATATATAATAATAATAATAATAATTAGTTTCTTTCAAATGCCTTTATTTTTACGAAGGTTGCCTTTACGAAAGGTTCTCGAGTGGAGACCACGGACTGGCAAGCGCGGCATAGGACGGCCACCGACCAGGTGGACAGACGACCTGACTAAGATCGCAGGCAAGGGCTGGATGCGGGCCGCTTCCAACCGGTCCTTGTGGAAATCAATGGGGGAGGCATATGTCCAGCAGTGGACGTCCTATGGCTGAGATGATGATGATGAAATGCCTTTATTAAAATAAAACACTAATAACTACAATACTGCAGCTACTACAATAACATTTCAGCAATCCACTAGCTATTGGTAGCCTATAGATAACTCAAATGTTCTAACCTGCCACCGGCTGGCAGCTTGCCCAGAATGCTAGCAGCATTGCCACATTGTGGGATTAGTAGGCTAGTAACTGATGGCTGATAGAATCGTGAAATCCTCAAAAGGAGACAAGCGAACTGCCATTGCCAGGCGCTGTCTCCGACATCTCACAACATGGTTTATTCTATCATCGGTCCTAAACGACAGGACGGTATTCAGTAGTCGTGGGTTCAGATCCCAGTAGTAAACTGATTATTTTTATATTATTATTTAAAAAAAATTGAAACGTAAGTTTCGCCTAACATGATATTAGTGCAATTAACCATACTACACTTCTTTGGCTTGTTCTATTTTTATTGGGCTTTTCACTCGAGCTCAGCGGTTGCCGGAATTTAGGACCTGGCTTATTTTGTTCTAGATGTTAATAAAATAATATGGTTTAATTTCAATGTGCTTAAATAGTAATCGCGACACCCTAAAATATGTACTATCATTATCTTTTTTTAATTTTCCTTGCAGTGTTACTAAGAATCTCTAATATATATCTGTTATTAATAAATACAAAAAATGTACTGGCATAATAATATAAGTGATCGAGTGGAGTAAAATAAAATATCTTGAAATCGTGAAAATAACAGCAGCGTTCTTTCCAAATGGAAAAAAAATATAAAGAGTATATAGTTGAGAGAACCCTAAAAATCTTTTCCTTCACAAGTATCATTCGTTGGCCATTCTGAGGGACTGCAGACACGGTTATCTGGGATGGCACGAGCCTCTTTAGTATCTTGCGGGTCGCGATAACAAGGGTACCACACAGTGGCGCATTAGCCATATAGCAAGAGTAGCAAATGCTACGACCCTGGCGAATTTGAGAGCCCCGCGCGTGAATACTTTGTGACCGTATTTCAAATTATTTACAGTACAATTTTAATGTGGGTGTTATTATTAACAGCAAGAAGCACGAGGCTCTGAAACTCTAGTTTTACAAGCTTTAATTAAATATATATTTACAATATTGTTTCCTAAACCTTAAAATTGCCTTGCGTACTAATTTGTCTCTTATGACCACCAATTTCAGAGGTTACTAATCTTTCTCAACATTCAAACATGTTAAAATGATGACGCAAGAAAATCTGTTTTTACCTCTTAATTACTTTTACCTGTTAATTACCTCACTATTGAATACGATTTACTTAATAACTCGATATGATCGATATTGTTAATAAATTTACCAAATTTAAATTAAAAAAATAGCCTGGTCCTTTGATAAAATTTGCTACCGGCACCGCACTGACTTAATCCGATACTGGTGCCAAATAACTCGACTACGCTCGCCAGCCTTCCACTCGATTCATTAACTTGACAAATGTATCGATCATTATTTTGAAACAAGATTGTTTAACTGATTAGGTAACTGTCTTTCACGGAAGATAAACGACGCAAAGTGTAATGCCACAAGCTCGCATCAATACCAGCCATCTTAGAAGCTTTTGATTACGATAGATATATCCGATCGCTGAACTGTATATCCGATCAATGCCAAAAATGGTTAATACATACAATAACTTTCTTACTTATTAATTAAACCAAAAAAATAGAGGAACCAAAAAGAAGCGACGAGAACCGAAGAATTGTGTATATATTTACTACCGTCGCTATCTAACTGCTAGACGCATTTAGCCCGTGCAGATCGGCTTATAGAAACTTGTCAGAGCTGCAGAGGCCAATCCTAGTCCTCAAAATTTTTCCAGTTTTAAAAGGCCTTAAAATTGATAAACCTGATATTTTGTTCCGTTAAACGTAAAAACAGCACGCTATACTTCAGTTTTCTTTTACAGTATCTACCTCGGTTGCCTGGAAGAAGTTGCTGCTTATCGATAAGGCCGCCGATTGTACATTAATTTTAATCTAGTTATATTAATGTTCATATTTGTAAAATGTTAGTACAATAAAGTGTTGTCTATCTATCTATCTTAATAGGACGTGGACTCAGATCATATTAAAAATGCTTGTTTTTCGCTGCAGTATTGTAATTAGTTATTAGTGTTTTATTTTAATAAAGGCATTTGCCCCATGAAAAAAAGGAAAAAAAATAATTAAATTGAATGATTAGACATTTGAACGATGACCAAGTTTCATTGGCACGGACATAAAGATTTCACCCTTTATGTAAACTCATAAACTACGAACCTAAATTTACGTGTGATTATTTGTAGCAAGCTATAAAAAGCAACTAGTTTTTTGGCATCTCATTTCAAACAATCGAATCACGACCTAACTTTTCGACATTCAACCTATTCAGAAATCCTACTAATCCTATCCTATCCTACTAATATTATAAATGCGAAAGTTTGTGTATGTGTGTAAGTGTGTGTTTGTTACCTCTTCACGCTCAAACGGCTTCGCTAAATTCAATGAAATTTGGTATGGAGATAGCTTATACCCTTGATTACGATGACATAGACTTATTTTCATCATCACCGTTTTTTATCACTACGCGGGTACAACCGCGGGGCGCAGCTGGTGTACAATAAAAAAACAAACCGATGGTACCAAAAGCTTAAAGGTTACTCAAAGGTAATAATGAATGAATATTTCTGATAAAACTGCGACATACGAGATCCACTAAATTTCCCCAGACGAATATGAATTTATCATTCATATGCTCCCTCTCAATTGCTGTAGAAGTAACACCTGGAATAATCTCAGCCACGTAAACATATCACACAGCGATTATTTAAGTACATGCAGATTTAACATTTATACGCGGGGGTATGTAAAATTGTCTTCTGTTTTATATAAATCCTACTAATATTATAAATGTGAAAGTTTGTGTATATGTAACACACAAGTAACAAACATACAAATGTTTGTTACTTCTTCACGCTCAAATGGCTACACCGATTTCGCTGAAATTTGTTATGGAAATAGTTTCACTGGATTAACACATAGGCTACTTTTATCTTGGAAAATGTATAGTTCCCGTGGGATAATTGAGGTAGCGGGAAAACCGTAATCCACGTGGGTGAAACCGTGGGGGCTACTAGTGTGTTAATAAATAAAGTTTCATGTTAAGAAATATTACGGACACTGGAGTCTGTGGAGTGTAATATTTACCGAATATAGTTACTCGTATGTATGTACTCGTGTGGCCGTGGTGGTACCGGCCTAGAATAGTACTCCCCCATCTCTTCCCGTGGGTGCCGTAAGAGTCGGCTAAGGGATAACGTACCAGGAGGTGGGCAGCAGCGCCTTCTGAGGATCGGAAATCATACTGCGCTCGCCAACCCGCGTGCCAAGCGTGGCGAGTATTGGCAAATCCCCCCTATATGGGGGAGGCATACGTCCAGCAGTGGACGCACATGGCTGAGGAAAGAATGTATGTAAACGAAATAAAATAAGTATAAACGAACTGCTTTAAGCAGTTCTAAATTAATTAGAATTTAATTCTAAATCTTTTCATTCTTTATTCTGAATTCAAAGCTGGACGCTCCCTTGATTGTATGTGTCAGGAATGATGGCACAAATTGATAAACAAAGTAACTACATGAGCCAAAACTAAACAAAACAATGTGCCAACCCATTCATAAGTCAACGGCATGCCTTCTTTGTTTAATAAGCAAGTGACACGAGTCTAGACTCGTCGTTCTTATTGTCTGGGATATAATGGCGCTAATCGCTAATTAACCTGTTAATGTGGTGTTGTTTTGTTGCAATTAATAGCTCCTGTCGATGAATAACGAAGACAAATGGGGTCAATGGCATACCCGAACCCGTTCCTTTCGTCAATACTATCCGTACAAATCTGCGCGCTCGCTATACAAACATTCCAATAAAAATTGTAGTTACGCTGTAGAATTTCTCGCAACGATTTACAGCTAAATTACAACGAACTTACATAAACTACACACCTTGTCTGTATAAATGGTGTACTGTGTGACGTAACATGACATCTCTATCAGAGACTAAACCAACAAACGGTGAAAGTTCACAATCGTGCTCGGCTGCTGGCGATCGCAGATGACTGTACCCATGCTATAGGTACCTATGTATATTGTGTCGTGGCCTTTTCAAATATTAATATCCACATTTGAGTAAACCCGAGCGGATTTACACACGTATTGCGAAGGGTCGTTTCCTAATCCGAGGCCGGTGGGGCGAGTATGTTTTTCAAGTTTCACTGAAATACGTATCGACTGAAATGGAGCGGCAACAGTGAACCGGTTTTTTATTCTACTTTACGCAACTTATTGCATTGGTTGTTGCTTGAATTCCGCCGCTGTGATTAATTCGGCTATTATAAAGACGTGCTATTTTTTACGCATGTGAACTTTAATTAGTAGAGCGCCTTAACTACTTACTCGTTACATGAGTTTTATTTACTAGCTGCGCCCCGCGTTTTACGCGCGTGGTGATGATTGTTGATGATGAAAAGTAACCTATGTGTTATTTCGGGCCCTAAAGTATCTACATACCAAATTTCATTCAAATCCTTCGTACCAGCGTGGGGATGAAAAAGGATGATGATGGTGATGATGAAAATAAACTTATGTACTAATCCAAGTATAAGCTATCTCCATATATACCAAATTTCATCTAAATCCATCCAGCCGTTTAGGCGTGAAAGAGTAACAAACGTACATCCACACATCCATACTCACAAGCTTTTGTATAATATTAGTAGGATAAGAGAAATAGATAAATAAGTCATTTGCATATTCTGCTTGTTTTTTTTCTTTTAGTTAATAGAATGTCTTAGAATACCAAATCATAAATGCTTCGAGTACCTAGGTGTTATATAGGTATTAAGCTTGTTGAGTAGTCAAGTTGTGAGGGTTTAAGCTGCTTGCCAAAAAGTCATTAGGCGCTCCAACATTTAAAGACATTAGCAGAGGGAGTTAGTCTGCTTAGGTACTCATTGTCACGGATTGCCCAGATATGATGCAAGACATCGTGCTTATCTACTTAGTTATCGCAGCTTTAAATTATATCAGTCTGAAATTCGCGGGGTCAGCTAATACAAATAGAGAGACGTTTTAAAATAATGGCACAGGCTGTCATAGGTACCTATAACAATAATTATTATTGAATGACCATTACGTATCAAGTATTAAAATTTAAGTTTAGCTTTAAGTCTAATATGTTATTTGTTTCTGGTATACTGGTAATAAAGAGCTTTTCTATTATATTCTATCTCAGCCATATAATACCCACTGCTGGATATATGCTTCTCCATGTGTTTTAGGAGGGCTATGCCAGTACTCACCACGCTTGGCAGTTGGGTTGGCGAGCGCAGTATGTTGATTTTATCTGCAGAAAGCGCTGCTGCCTGTCTCCTGCTATGTGATCCGTAATTGATGTGTGAGGTGCTTAATAGTCGTAGATGAATAACGTTACTCTATAAATATAAAAGCTTACTTGGATGCTTAGATTTTTATGTTACGAGATATTCTTAAGAAGAAAGTTGCGAGGATGTGTACATGCACGATATTGCGATCACTTATACTCTTGTCTATGTTAAATATTGATTTGTTGATGCTAGAGACTACTCGAATTGCTGGGCATTATAAAACAAAAGGGTTGATTTTTTTATTTTTTTTATCACACAGACACATTATTAATTCAAAGGTCAAAGAAAATAACGAGATTTTAAGAGCAAGTCAAACATTTTCTAAATTGTTTTTAATCAATAATTATTTATTTATTAATAATAATATATATATTAAATATTAATATTATATTATTAATTAATAAAAAATAATTATTTAAAACCGGTGCACCGTCCTACCTATTATTGTAGACCCAAACTAGAATCCTCCAACTATGTAAAGTTGTACCACTATGTAAAGTTTTTATCGGAATCATACCCAAAATATAAACCCTGCCACTCAAATATTTTTTTCTCTATTTAGTTATAAAATTAGCAATTATTAGACAAATAATAACAATACAAACCTCAATCACAAAACTAAGGCTCCAAGAATATGTTTATTTCACTTCGTAGTTGTCACAATAGTTCGATCTTTTCAGACAAATCCAGTGAATAGTTCAGTCGTAAGGTAAGCACAGAAGGTAAACTGTTCGCGGGTGCCCTGCGGAGAGCAGTCAGGTCGGTGCTGCGCCGGAGTCGACGGCAAAGCGGACACTGCGCGCCTCCCAACACCAGGCGGCATGAAAGTGTGCAATCAAATTAATATCACTTACAAGTTACATCAGATTGCCTCAGCTCGGCATTAACTACTTATTATGTCAACGGTCTACGCAGAGGCTTTACGCACTCTCGTTGCATGGCAGTTAGTTGGCTTTCATTATCTTATTTAGCGTGATGTACTCTCTTCAGCTCTTTGGATTTATTGTTATAACTTGCTCTCTAGCTTATATAAGGATGTTGATATGGCTGGGACACAGTTGCTCTATGGTTGGTAGATTTTTTTTTTTTTTTACATATTATAAGTTCGCGTTTGACAACTGTCTCACCTGATGTTAAGTGATGACGTTGGAGATTAGATAAGATTTAAATGGATACATATATTGACGATGTTTTTTAAAGGGCGAATGCCTTTCTTTATTAAAATACTAGTAAATAATTACAACACCACAGCTACAATAGAATTTGAACAATCCATCGGCAGCTGGCAGTCTATGGATAACTCAAATGCTCTTTCCCGCTACCAGTTGGCAGCGTGCCCAGAACGCTAGCGAGATTGTATATAATTATATTGTCGATTTTGAATATAACAAAATTATAATTATGTCCGATGCTGATAATATATCTGATTTCATATTCACCACAGATATAGATGTCAAATGAGAAAATCCTCCATTTATATAATAATATAATTAAAAAAACTTTACTTTAGTGGTACTAATATGAATATGTTATGTAGCAAATATGAGGTAGATAGATAGTTACTGGACTATGCATGTTATTTAGTTTTTCGTATACCTGGATTAAAATGACAAATAACAGAAAATTGTACCTATAATGCGTATATTTTAATACTTATAATACTCGCTTTACAGTAGTATTTGTTTTGAAAATCCTTCGAATTGGTAGTATATGCTAAATACCTACAAAAATGAAAATATTGGTTTCGTGTAGTCTGTATGTAGTTTTACATTCCATAGTTTGTCCTGTATTGTGTGTACAATAGAAGTGTCACTTAAGGACACTATCACTAAAGTTCGTGTACTGGCATCATATACCTACTCACACTTATGCCTTTTACCACCTCTAAAGTGCACTTATCTCAGTCCTCAAGATAGCAAAGTTCGTAACTTACGTCGTGCAATTACCGCGTAAATCGCACTTCAGGCCCCAGCCACCCTTTACTTGCAATTAAATTAATTGAACTCCATGAAAGTTTCATTTACTGGAAGCGGGTGAGCGGTGAATAACAAAGAAGCGTGATGATGACGTCAGCACCCAATATTTGTGGGCTGACAAATTACGCACTTATTATTCTCGGCTGAGAGCGGAGATGTATTTCTATTCCTATATTACACCGACAATAGTCCCGCAGGCGGCAATTTGTTTTAATAGCGACGAAAACATATTTTATTTAGCAAAATTCAGTTATAATACGTATTCTTTCGATGGTTCTGGTTTCTTGACCGAAAGAATTTCTATATCATAATGAAGACATTCGGTTTTGTAAGGTTGACCGGCAATGTGCGTCGGTGAGGCAACCAGCTCATTGCATATTCAATAAATTCGTATATCACGGTCCACTTACATATCCTTTTTTAATCTTTTATTTTCGCATTTAATCCGACGGTAGATTTATTATTTGTTAACATTATTATTTATATAAGATCTGATTAGAAAAAGCTTTCATTATGGATAAAGATATTTTTATTGTACATACACAGGTAAATCATGCATTGTAACATTATGCACATAGGTGTAAGGTTTTAATTCAGTACCACCATGTTTTGCCTTTTAAGTTACAAAACATATTTTATATTATTGAGCTGGCGCAACCATTAATAAATTATACAATTTAAAGTTTGTTTAATTGATATTATTATTAATTTTTTTTTAAAATCATTTGTATTATAGTAGCACTTGTCAATTAAAATTTAACTTTTAAATTTAATTTTAATAGTGAATAATGTTGTAATAGTGAAATAATGTTGTACAGGGTGAAAGTAAATTATTCTGGTTTTGTTTGCATTCTTCTCGTACCCCATGCTTTGCTTGTGATATTTGAAAAGAGCCTAAAGGGAGCGCAGGTGCTTGTTACATTATTTTGACACGGAAAATCCACATAATCGTCTTGTTCCCGCTGGCTTTGTCCGCAAAAGCGTGCAATATGTTGGTAGTTAGGAGGAAAACATGACTAGAATACCAATGTCTGTTACTTTAGCCGAGATTCAAAAGATTATTTATGGATAATCACGATTCTTATGAAAGGCTTCGTTAACGGTGGAACTTTTCTTGGAAGATTTATTATGTTGATCGCGTACGCTCTTCATCATTATTCGGTTTAATTGATAATAAGGTCCATCATTTGTCTTTTCGGAGAAAAAGACTTCATTTCAAATATAAAAATGATTGATATTAACAATATTGGACATTATTGACAAAAAAGATTGATGGAAAGTGATCACTCACTTTCCATCAATCTTTTTTGTGAATCAGAGGTCTGAATTGAGGGTTGCGTCGCATCATTGTCTTTCTGAAAAGTTGAAGAAGAGTGGTTCGTTTCTATGGAACTGTACATGCTCGTATAATATATGAGCCACATAGATTACGGCGCGGTGGTGTGGTCGGCGATCGATTTATTTGGTTGTCAAAGCCTAACGGGGTTAACATAATGTCAACCCCGTTAGGCTGTGACACCTTAGAACGTGTAAAGATCTGGCGATTGCACTGAATACGTGCCGCGCGCGTTCTGTACGCGTGCTATTAGTGCAACTGTTTATGCGTGCAACTCATGCAACACTCGTATGGTGCACGCATTTCGCGTGCACGTAGCAGCGAACTGCTAGGAAGTGCTATGCTCGCAACGCGCGCCGCTCCTGCGCCGGCCGTGCGCCGTTCGCCGGTACATAGACCGCGGCGGCGGCGCAGTAGCGGCGCGCGAACATGCAATACACGCGCTGCTCGCGAGCGCTTGCGCCTTCGTCAGGTCTGGACACACCCTAAGAATACTGAGAAGAAATGACATAGAGCAAGTTTTTTTCGTAATGCATGTGCAGTTTTATAACTTTATACCCTACGTATGCTTCTACCGTAAGTTGTTGTGTAATCCGGAACAATATGAGTGTATCTAAAAGTACGTAGGCTACAACAAACATCATGATGATTACATTCAAATTATTTGAAGGAAAAAATTCGGCTGCTATTGGAACTTGAACCCACGACTACCGAGTACCGTCCTGTTGCTTTGTCTAACTAAGCTATAGCAGCCAGCACCACTAGCGTCGAATTTCTTCCTTCCTTTAACATCTGAGGGGATGTTGTTCTTAGCGCCATCTACCTTTTAATAGTATGAACAATTTTTAATGGGACTGATAGACTAACATTACAGTTGATATCGTATTTTTGTTAAATACCCGTGCGAAGCCGGGGCATGCCGCTAGGACTTACATAAAGTTGTAAGGTATATCTACCTACTTGCGTATTGTACGGTGCTTATGGGCCTAAATTCCTGTAGCTTAAGATCCGTGTTAGGCGTGATTGGTCTCGGTAAAGGACAAATAAGGACACGGAGATGTGGTTTGAGATTTTAAGTCTTTATTATATCTTTTAAAGATTACAAATCACTTAAAAGAAGACACACAATCTCAAGAAGGCAATTAAGGCACATTTAAGAAAAAAGGGACAAACATACAAAGTTTTTATATACGCACTATCAGTCCGCCCCGGCTTCGCACGTGTAAAAAATTTCAAAATTAAAAATATAATGATCCCTAATTTTTTGAAAATATAGGTAATAATAGAGCCTATGTCGCCCTGGGATAGTGTAGTTTCCCAACAGTGAAATAATTTTTCAAATCGGCTTGGTAGTGTAGGAGCCTATTCAATGCAAACAAAGAAACAATCAAATCCTTCCTCTTTATAATATAAGTATGGATAAATAGCATATCAATGACCAATAATAATAACATTATTCGGAGTTTGCGTCTTGCTCTCGAAACGGGTGCATACATCTGAAAAAACGTCTTACACGTCTGAAAAGTTATCGGCCTTAGTCCGACACCATAAAAACGTGCGTGTAGCCGTTTTTTTTGTTATTTAATTATAATAACACAGTCATAAAAACTTCAGGCAATAATACCACTTCTGACGCAGTAATTTAACTTTTCAGCCTTTTTAAACGTAGGTATGTTGTATGTAAATATATGAAAAGCAAAACACGACCTGTATCAAAAATAACTACATATCAGTAGATACAAAAATAACAATATATTCGCTGCACAGCTAATGAGTGTCACAGTTAATGAGGGTATCTTCAAGTCACAAGTGACCATGTTCTAGGCAGGCGTGCTCCATCGTAGACCGCATCATGTGAGATAGTGGACAAACTCTTGCCTATTCCCAATAAAAAAAAACAATTATTAGGGCAGTTTCTCTATATCTTATTAAAAATATTCTGATTATCACAATAGAACAATAGGTTATACAATTATAATTAGCAAAACATACTTTACCACATAATTTTAAGTTTGCATAAAACGTGCTTAGGCGTGTTGCGTTCGCTGCTCCATTGGCCGAGTGCACTGCCTTCCGCGTCTAGCCACGCAACCGTTGCATAATACATTTTACAACAAGAATTTCTTCTGTAGATGCATACATTACCTGCTCATTATCTCGCGGTTTCTTTCTCCGTTAGAAGTTACTGGGCAATGTTTCAAGTGTGAGGCGAAATAGTCGTGTAAAGTTGGACGTTGTAAGTGCTGCTAGTCCCAGGCTAAACGAGTTTTGCGGGAACTGTGGGTACGACATCCAGAGGTCGGGATTGTGCAAATATCTAAATGGTTTTCCTGCTCAGGCTAGATAGTTGTGTAATAGTCCTGTGTTGGGCAGATAGAGCTGAGAAACATCTGTGGTTAAGCTGTATCGTACTATGGGTATGCAGACGACAGCACAGTTTTAGAGAGTTGCATATACACATCTGGCGGTCGGGCCAGTCGTGCACAGGTTCAGTCATTCAGGGAGGCCATGTTCGACCATTTGAACTTGGCTCTGAAGGCAGTTTTCGACTGGGTCGATGCCAATCTAGTCAACTTCAACGCTACGAAGGCGTGACTATTCTCTGCCAACCGGAGTGACAACGAACTGTGCTCCACTTTCCGAGATTAACCTGTTACAATTATTGACACTCTGGAGCTTCTCGGCGTCACATTGACGTCCACATTAAACTTTAGGAACTACATTGAGTCAAAGCTCAATTGGCAACCAAAAAGTTAGGTATTTCCCAGTAGGTACAATCCTGGAGTCTTCAATTCACGAGTGAATTCTAAATCTAGGCTTGGGTGCTACATCCTAGACGTCATCACTTACCATCAGGTGAGACAGTTGTCAAATGAAAAGGGTTAGACCACCAAATAGTAACCATTAGTAGGTACCTTTTTATTTGTAAGATTTTCTTTAGGGCACTGTCGCGGCGTTTGACCTAAGATCAGGTAGCATTTTCATCGCTTACGGTTATCGTAAAGAATCCACTTCTTGTCACATTTCACAATTCAACCCAATATTTCTCATTTCTGTACCGAGAAAGTAACACAAGATTCAACACGCATTTCTTTCTGCAGATAAGTCAAATCATGAGGCACCAATTATATATATATATTTTATTGGTTTGATGTAAATGAGTCAATAACGGTAACGTTAAATCTTGCCGTTAGTTCCCGGGTAGTTCGACTCGGATCGTCTTCCACCATCTCCTTCAATTCAGCGTTATTCACCAGTGTGGGCGATTTTTCACGTAGTTCGTTCTTCAAGTTAAAGTTTCCAATAAAAAAGAGTTTAAGCAAAAAATCGCACAGTACCTACGTTTATTAGCTTATTCATTCGTTCATTGGTTTCGTCTCCAAACACAGCATTGATATTGCAATACGGTTCTGTGAGTTAGTTCCGCGTCGGAACTGGTATTATAAAATGATTCATATATTCGAAGAATCCATCTTTTCCGTCTAAGCTGAATAAAGTGAAAGTCGAAAATCAAATGTTGAACATT
The DNA here is from genome assembly GCA_934044485.1 of Apeira syringaria. Classification (NCBI taxonomy): domain Eukaryota; kingdom Metazoa; phylum Arthropoda; class Insecta; order Lepidoptera; family Geometridae; genus Apeira; species Apeira syringaria. Next base: position 4,062,434 of record OW203662.1, read on the forward strand.
TTTTAAAGATCCATGATGTGAAGAACCATGAAGGTTTTATGTCATTCCAAAGTATATCATCATCATAATCTCAGCCATAAAACGTCCACTGCTGAACATAGCCTTCCCTATTGGTTTCCACAAGGACCAAAGTATATACCTATTATTATACAACGGCAATTATTAAGCTATTGCATAGTTATTCGCTTCTATCGCGGGCCTTGAGCGTGGAGACCGAATCCAGAAGATCCGTAACGAAAATAACCTAATACCCCCGGCACAGCGGTGATACTTTTTAGTTTTGCCATCTATCGATGAATAGCAGTTCTTTTAATGACTTTTTTGAAATATCGAGCTTGTTTGTTCAGTTCAGCAACTCGCCTCTAGGTGGCATTGGTTGTATCGGCGTTACTGCATTAGTTATTAATTGCATAATTTGATAAAAAATGCTATGCAATAGCTTTACCGCGGCAGTCCCAGAGTAGGTACCACACTTTTTTTTATACTACAATCACACTGTTTTCATCACGCAGATTATTCTGAGCTGTCTTACAACAAAACGTAATCCGGGTTGCAGCATTTTGAAATGATCACCGGGTCACCGTGGCAATATTGAGCATCACCAGTCGACATTGGCAGAGCAGAAACCGTTACGATTAGGTACATCTATAATAGTTATATATCTTAATGTTAAACATCTGATGACTCATGACGGACCGCCAGATAGAGTGTAAATACAAACAATACAATACTAATTTCTAAGTATGATTACCTAAAATTGAGGGACAGTATGTAATAGGTATAATAATATATAATAGTCTGACACTCAACATGTAGGTAAGTACTAAATAAAGTAGGTACTATGATTATATTTGAGGGACAGTTTTCAGCTATCTGGGTAACCTTTTTCGAAGACTCATCCCAGAAAACATAATTTCCTAAGTCCAAACCTGCTACTTACTTTTAGGTTGAAGGTACACTGAACCAGTTAAATGGTCTTTATCCAAAATTAATTCAAATTGACGGTAGATAATTAAAAATGATTAGGCGGATACTGAAAAGTACATTATTACCATGGCATGGATTTTAATAACGATATTTAATTACCTTTACCAGAAGCTAAAGCCAGGGATCGAACCAGTGGCCGTCATTAAGACACCCGACGCTCTCATTAGGCTATCAAAGCTTTAAGTTCATTTCGCTAATTCTTGAGCTCTACATTAACATTTTTCATCCATTAACAGCTTAAACAGTTTTAGAACCAGAAGTAAAATATTAATTTTAAGTTTAAGCTTCTAAAATGAATTGTTCAAGCGTCGGATTCATTATACTTATTTGTCCCATAAACTACTTTTCATAGAGTGAACATTTAATTAACAAAATGTATTCTAGCGGTTAATGTTTCTAATGTCTACGTGTTAACGTAGGTAGGTAGGTACTTCGAATGTCGTGCTAATAGGTTATTCTCATTCTAAATATCTATATAGGTACCTAAGGACTGTATGGGTCTGTAAAGGATTAAAGTAGGCGATGCCTTTTAGTGGAGAATAGGGAATTATAGGTAGTACCTAAAGGAAAATTTAAGGCACATAGTACAAGGCTCTTAAATAAAAAGAAGACGAAAATCGTGATTATTTTTGTTTGATAGTGCAATAATTTCAAAATTGAATTAATTCATGGTTCAGGACCACCGTCCGCGTCGCCATAGGACGTGCAAGGTCATTTAAAAATCGTATATTTATACAAATTTAGAAAGGAATTCTGCAAGGACTTGCATCAGCGGATTGGCTTAGGAAATACGTAGAGCTGTAAAGGTATAAATATGTACCTATTACATAATTTGGAATGTATATCTACATGAGTCACTCGTTATATATTATTATATCGAATACTGATCCATTCCGCCATTTGATTACTCATTTAAATGGATGTTTTACATAATTTAGGTCTGGCTTTGTTATGAAATAGGTAGCTTGGATCGCGGTACCTACTTGTTCCTAAACATCTACAGGTTCTGTTGTCAGTACTTATCTTTCGATACTATTCTGTTCACCATTATGTAGAGATTACAGAAATAAAATACTCGTAATTTTTTTGTGTATATTTGTTAGGTCTAAGAAGTTGTTTTTTTTAATCTTTATTTATTAGGAGTTTGATCAATCATGATCATGCCACTCCCATAGTATACAAACACTAGGACTAATCACGACGTCTTATGGCTATGTTAACAAGATTGTATAGCCTTCTCGCCCCACCTGATAAAGGAAAGGCGAGATAGCTGTTACATATACCAAGTTGCTTAACATCTATATTATGGAGTATCACTAGAGCCCTTCTCTCGGCTTCGTTCCGGACACATTCCACGATGACATGGTAAACATCCTCAATCACTCCGCACAATTTGGTGAATCTACTTTTTTCATAAGGTATGCAAACGAATTTAGTGGAATGTGTCCAGATCTAAGTCTTAAAGCAGTCACAATTTCGGATCTTGATAATTCGGAAAAGGCGAACCACAGTGAGCGAATCATACACGGTTGGATGGTTTTATACCAAATGCCCTTAGTCAGTGACCTCTCGTCAAAATGTTCTTTCCATGTTTGTGTACATTTTTCTTTTACATTATGCAAGAGGTCAGTGAAGAAGGGCGCACAGAAGTATGGCTCCCCATTCTTCGCAGCATCTTTTGCAAGTATGTCTGCATTTTCGTTTCCAGTCAGGCCAGCATGTGATGGCACCCATTGTATAGTGATCTTGTTACGCAGAGCCATTTTTCGGAGTCCAGAATGCCGTAGGCGATCGGCTTGCCTCGACTGCTCGAGGTGCACCGAGCCAGATGTTGGATAGCGCTTCTGGAGTCCGTGAATATCACATATGTGCCTGATTGGAACGAGTCAATATAAGAAATCGCCTCAGCTATAGCTTGCCTATTACATGTTTGCCCCTGCCGGGATTCGAACCCAGGGTCCCGGAGACACAGAAGTCATGTCACTGACACTGACCACTGCGCCACGGCGACCGTCAAGATTTATTGAACTGGGGTCTAAAAACCAACAACTGGAAATTATATATTTAATTTTATCAAAGTAGGTAGATGTGAAAGACAGAAAGAAGACAGTCTTGTCGTGCACGACACCAATGCAACTTTGCTCGAAACGTCGAGGTAAATATATTACTAAAAAAATTGTAGGTAGATATTTTAAAACAATAATAAAATTTCACGCGATTAAGCCCCTCTCGATAAATGTGTTCGAAACGCGAATCTCAAAATTACAGTTATGGTTTAGTTAGTCGTTACTACATAGTTTGCGGAATACATTATCGGTGCGTGATTGCATGATTTTTTTCCTAGCCAGAAACTTTCCACATTGCATAAAATCGAAAGTACTTATATATGTTAGAGCAAGATTCAGGGGCATGACAATGATATTGCTATTATTGTTCTACTTCCTTTTCTTTCTTAAGAGATAAGAGTATAAGTCTGGTAGAAATTGCTATTGGCGATAAGACTGCCCATTGTACGTGATTTAGTTTTAAAGTTTATGTGTAATATTTTTACGGTTATTTGTCATGGTAAGTGTAATAAAGAATTATTGTATTGTATAAGATCAGTAGCACTCTATGTGAGAGTTCGCCCGGCGATAAGTACTGCCACCATACCGTTTTCTACCGCCAGGCAGTAGTGTTAGCATAACTGTGTTCCGGTTTGAATTCGGGTAAAATTATAGGCACATGAGACTTACCAACTATGTCTCAGGGCGACGGGCGCAGTGCAGTTCTTTACGAATAGTATTTATCTATAGGCAGAGGTTACCACTTACTATCCTGGAGGCCTTTTGCTTCTTCCTCTAATTCACCTAACCACATAAAAAGGAGACATTTCACTCCTTTTCGTGACGTTCGATTGTACAGTGAGATGCACAGCGTTGTCTGGAAGCAGCTGTCTCTTAGAAGAATGGACCACTCTGGGCTGTTTTGACGGCTAGCTTTGCTATCACAGATATGTCACGGTGGATCCAGAGAGCCAAGGGACTCAGCCCATATCAAACGTCTATAATATTATATATGTCTACATAAGTATTCAATATCAATCTATTCAGCTGTGCGACAATCATCGTAACAGACAATAGAACACCAAAAGTAAACCTTACCCGTCGTCCCGTTTACAAAAGGCAATTTTGTGATAAAACCAATATGTAGGTAGTCAACAATACATGGCTCATAAAACTTTATTCATTCAACTAATTGTAAGCTAAAATTACTACAAACAAGTTTTGTTACTTATTTCTTTTATTCTACAGTACACGACTGCTTGTAATACAAAAAAATATCCTACACTAATTAAACCCCGCGGCGAAATGATTCGAGGTCATTTCTTCGTCCTACAGAAACAGTCAATATTTTCGGGATAAAAGGTAGCTTATCATTCCAGGGTATAAGCTATCTTTATTCCAAATTTCATGCTAATCCGTTCGGCGGTTTCAGGGTACAGGAGTAACAAACATCCCAACGACAAACTTTCGCCTTTATAATATTAGTGTGATAGTGACATGTAATTCTCACAGACCACTCTCCACAAACTCACAATCCACACTCAAAAGCATTAAGCAAAAATCATCAATTTCCTATTCATCATCATCTCAGCCTTATGACATCCACTGCTGGACATAGGCTTCCCCCATTGATTTCCACAAGGCCCGGTTAAAAGCGGCCTGCATCCAGCCCTTGCCTGCGATCATACATGTCGTGTGTCCACCTGGTGGTGGCCGTCCCATGCTGCACTTGCCAGTCCGTGGTCTCCATTCAACAACCTTTCGACCCCCTAAAAAGTTCTTATTCGATTATCTAATTTGAGATTTCAAATTTTACCCAGGAAAACAAGCAAACTTTAAGTTCTCAATATAGTTTATTTTTATAAGAAAATCATTTCCATACATTCATCCTTCTCCACCTATACTCGTATATATATAAATACATTGTAGTTACGCGAATTCGGCATACAGCAACGTCTCAAAAATAGCATTGGCTAGTCAAGAAAATTTAGCTAGCATTATATATAACTACATTAACTCGATAACTACAGAATTATTCATTTATATTACATTACGTGTAACTGGATCTATAATTCCATTGTTAATATGCGCTATATTTTGAGATATCCATATGTTTACTATACAAGTTCGTATTAATTTCAAATTCCATCGTTTATGTAATAGCTAGAGACCGGCAAAGAATGGCAACAACCTGTAACCCTAATATAAAAAATACTAATACATATCATGTAGTAAAATTGGCTTATTCCCAACGGCCCCCACTGAAACTGCGACCAGATACGGGACAAAGTTTTAGTTTTAGTTCCAACTACCGTTAGTGGTATTTAATACATCAAAAAATATGTATATCGAGGACTAGTTATATTTATTTAGTTAGTGTTTATTCATATTAAAACTGCACACTACATACATGATTAAATAAAGTGGCCAACGATACCAAAAGTGACCGTACCTATTAACAATAAAATTATTTGAAAAATATTAACGGTAGAGCTGTTTGATAAAGATATGAAGAGAAAAAGAGTTAACTATTTATCTAGTTTCCGCCATAATACATATTTCCATAATTTTCTTACAACTACGGCGATGTTTGGGACGAGAAGTCCCACATTTTCCTAACCATCATCAGTTTGAGTGGCGCCTTTGGGAACAAGCCGTAGAAATCTCAGCGATAAAGCGAACGACGAAATACGATTAACCCTTTATAATCAATATCCACGGCTCTCGCCCACGAGTTGCACTTTAAGTCGCGTCCCTAGCCACGTCAATACATTGTCATAAACGTCACAATCACATATAAAAGCAAGATAACAACTATCATAAGTACGAAAAAAATCTTAACGATAATAATAAAACAGCTGGCACAATGAAGATCTTGACATATTACATAATATTACAATTAAATTTCATACATGAAAAATATGTATGTAAATATAACCAACAATATACACAATAAATTAGAATCATGGAATGTTATTATGAAATTTTCCATTTTTTTTTTGTTCATAATGGCCTGGTTAAATGAAAGACTCGATATAAAAATAAAAATTGTATCATAACTCGAACTAACGACCACTTTATAACCTATCTAATAATTATATAAAACACAATTTGTGTAGAATTCGTTTTTAATCACCAAAGGAGAAAAACTTCAATATATGTTAGTACTATATAAGTATATGCAAATGCATAGAAATAGGCCGCAAGTACACTATATATAGTACAATACTTCAGAGGTGCATGATCAATATGGCATCAGTTCAATACATCAATCACAATCCGATTGTTGATTCAATTATATACTTTTTCATCTACTAAACAGTCTCTCATTCAATATTTTTGATAGAAAATGATAGAATAAAGGGCATTCTGGAGCAGCCCTGGAAAATAAATTCAGCGTGGAACCACCAGTTGACGTCATCATACGCCAGACCACGAAGAGTGAAGATTAAGGAAGGTATGCCCGAATGTCCTTACAAATCTTTCATATAATTCAAATTACATTAATGATGAATCGTCTCGAAAATGAATCCACAAAATTCCTATAAGTGTGAAGCAACTTCAGGGTCGACTGTGAAGTCCGCTACAGTTGATGACTTTTCGCAGGTCGACAAGATTAAACCACGCCGATGGCTAACACCAAACATAGCGTCTGCGCATAATTGCTAGATGCGCATAACATTAATTATCATATATAGATTCACAAACTCTTTCTTCTCTTCCTCTTTATTCGAGAGCGATTATGCTATAACAGAGTTTAAAACATTCATCATAATGAAGTCAGCTACAGTTGAAGTTAACCATTGACAACCATTTTCTTAATCAATTTTGTGCCAATAAAAACATATAATACATTGCTCCAATAGCATAACGGCAGTTTTTTAAGGTCTGGTAATATCGCTTATGACGACAACAACGCAAATAAAAACTGTACTGCACGAAGCACTTTCCTCATTGTCGTGATTATTATATGCGATGCTAGCTTGAATATGACTTAGCAATACGTGGAACGCGTGAACATGACACGCATACGATACTTCCTAGCCAACGACAAATAATCCTTTACAATCAAACTTACTAAAATTGTGTAAAATATGATAGTTTATATCATAGTTTCGATAAAGTCCAAATTAGTAAAACCCTTAGGAATTACAGTTCAAAATTAGATCTTTTTATTAAAATGAGAGTAGTTTTAGTTACAAAAGACATCTAAAACTACCCACAATTGGATAAAACTCCTCTAATATTAGTGATTGTTGTAAGTCATACGAATTTAAACTTTCGCATAAATATAATGTTTCATTTTTATACACAAATGTAGCAAAAAATGCTAGTTTGTTTGATTAACAGAATTACTACAGTGATAGTGGAAATGGTAAATGTTAGTTCGCGGTGCGAGTCTGGTACCTCTAGTTTGCTTCCACTTTCTTAATGCGTACTGCCAAGGAATGGGACTCGTTGCCCGAGTCTGTGTTTCCCGATATGTACAATCCTGGAGTCTTCAAGTCGCGAGTGAATAGGTACCTTCTAGGTTTGCGTGCTAAATCCTAGACAACGTCATCACTTAACATCAGGTGAGACAGTTGTCAAACGCAAACTTATAAAATGTAAAAAAAAAACAAACATAAGACTGTTATGAACTGATACGACATTGATCATTAAATCAAACATGTTACGCTTGTGTTTCGCGCGGTGGGAGAGTTGAGAGAAAGCGTACGAGTCCATCCGCGTAGTGAACATTTCTATTATACAAAACAAGGCAAAGTTCACGTGACTCACTCGGCCAAACACTTGGACGGGGGAGTTCTATACACATATCTATAATGAAACATGAAAATGTACATTATCTAATACAGTATATAAATGCAACACTTGTCGCTTAAATCTATTAATAAGCATATTCAATAATGATACGCTAAAAATTCAGATCGTGTAGACCTATTTAAAGAATTAATCTCATCATAAATGACGAACCTTGAATATTTAGTTATTCTAGACTATGTTTTGATATATCTCGCGCGAAACACAGCGTAGTTTCGCGTTAATACTAAAGTCTAGTATGAGGTGTTGCATCGCGCCCGGATCACTGCCTCCGTGTCACACTCAAGTCGCAAATCTCATCAGGTCAGTCGGTACTTTAGCTTAATTACACCCGCACCGCTTAATGCTATGCTCGCGGTCATCTGCAACAAACATACAATAAATTAAACAAAGAATTATAAAAAAAATATAATAGAAAGGACTATTAGCTCATGGCCACTTATTTGATCCAACAACACCTAAAGGTCTACTCCAGCTAAATTCACATACTGTTTGGGAGTAAAAGGTAAGTGTTCCGTACCGTTCAGTTGTTAAGCGCGTCTGCGTATAAGGTGGTCGCTATATACGTGGTGGGTACGAATCCCTCCTCGCGCGTGTGATGTCTCCGCACGCGGGTCCAGCCGTCGCCCGCGTCCGTCTCCAGCACCAACAGTCGCTCCCCGCATTCCATCCGCATCGTCGACCCGCTGCCGATTCCTGGAACAAATCATACTCCACCGTCAGTACATCAGCACGAGGCCGCACGACGAGCTTTCTTTTTTTTTTTTAAAAGATTATAAGCTTGCGTTTCACCACTGTCTCACCTGATGTTAAGCGACGACGCGGTCTAAGGTGGAGCACGCAAACTTAGAAGGAACCTATTCACTCGCGACTTGAAGACTCCGGGGTTGTACATATCGGGAAACACAGACTCAGGCAGTGAGTTCCACTCTCTGGCAGTACGCATTATAAAAGTGGAAGCAAAACGCTTCGTGCGTAACGGTGGTATATCTACCATGTAGCGGTGGCGCATAGTCGTACGTCTGGTTGACCGATGATAGAATGGAGAAGGTGGAATTAAGTTGTGTAATTCCAGTGCACATTCGCCGAAATGTAACCGATAGAAAACCGATAGGCAAGCAACTCTACGTCGGTGTTCAAGGCTCTGTAGTCTAGCTATGGAGAGAGCTCGGGGTTTCTTGGTTTGAATCGGAAATGAGAAGATCAGTCATAGACATAACTCAGCGAATCAGCAAGTTGAAGTGGCTGTGGGCATGGCACATAGCACGCAGAACTGATGGCCGATGGTTTCTCGAGTGGAGATCACAGACTGGCTAGTCCAGCATAGGATTTCCACTTACATTGTGGAGGTCCATGTGGAAGCCTATTTCCACCAGTGGACCTCCAGGCTGCAATAATGATTATGACGGACACCATTTCAGCCATTTAATGTGCACAACTGCCCACCGATTCAGAAGCCTTTTATAACTAACCTAATATAAACTGTGAAGTTCTAGAGAAGTATATATTTATATATAAGAAGCTGGAAATATGAATGTGCAATCTTCCAACCATAGGACAGCCTAATCGGCCATGGTATAGCCATTACTCTGTTAATGAGAAACTCAGCAGTGAAGATAATACCTCTTATTAATGTGCACTTGCGTCTCATGTCCCAGGCGACAGTTGTATACTATTCTAGCGTTATAGCAAGGCCCGCATCAAATCGATAATGAATATTTAGTAAGTACCTTATAGTAGTCGGATATTATTAACTATCTATCGAAATATCGGCTATTCGATATGGCAACATTTTACAATTCTGATCACAAAAGTAGATTTTGTACATGCGCTAACTTTAAATTCTCTCACATGGATTCCATGTGTTCATTTTCTGTGTCTGTTCTAGTAAACCCGCATAGGCCGACCATACATGCAACATAGAATCTGAACACCATCATCTAATAAAACTACAAACATGTGACGTTGTCTTATTGTCATCGACCAGGGCTCGTTATTTACTACATCTGAATATGACATCAGTATATTTGAAACCTTGTATGTACTAATTCACAAGCTCCCTAGAACCTTCAAAACTTACGCGCTGCATACCACACCATCACTTGGCGGTCGCCGTGGCGCAGTGGTCAGTGTCAGTGACATGACTTCTGTGTCTCTGGGCAACCATGGCACACTCATGGCAAACATTTGTGCCATGAGTGTGGATGTTTTTCCCGGGTCTTGGGTGTTTGTGTGCTGTGATTGTGTGCGTCTATGCCTCCCGCGATACAGGGAATTCTAGTGCGGGAGACTAAATGTAACTCAAAAAAAACACAAACTTAACATCAAGTGATATAGTGGTGAAACAGTAGAATATATTAAAATATGTACCTTCAAACGCGTACAACGCCTTGCAGTACCCGACGGGCTGTAGATCGGGCTCGCAGGAGTAGAAGTCGTCGAACTCGGCGTCCTGTTCGTGCTCGTGTTCGTGTTCGTGGTCGTGGTCGCCGTTGGTCTCGTGGTGCGCGGCGGCGAGCTCCCCGCCGAAGCCGGACTCGGGCGAGCCGCCCGCGGCCCGTCCCGTCGGCGCGTTGGTGCCGGTGCCGGTGCCCGTGCTCACTGACGACTCGGACGCCGATCGGGACAGTGACTCGCTGTTGTTTGACCCGATGCTGGACAAACGCAAACAAACATATTTACTTATTTGGACAATCGACAGGCTTTACACGAGAAGCCAATGACAGGTTTTCACGAATAAACGCGAAATGAGCATACAAAATTATATATGTGCAATTAATAAAAATAAAAAAACAAGTTAAGATAGTTTCCCGAACTACATAATCAATGACGGATATTTTCTTTTGGTTTAATTTGTTGATCTGCCATGAAAAATGTAATGCTCCAACTCCGATTTGCCGACGATACGCAGCGCAGGTACAATAGAAGGCAAAAACAATATACTTGCTTATCACACACGTTGTTGTTTGTTCTTCATAAGTAGGAGAAATATATAGTTATATGTTTTATTAGTTATTTAATTATATAGTTATATATAATTCCTCCAGCTAAATGACTCATATAGTTATCGAAACAATAGGAGGGTGAAAAGTTGCGTCTTATCTGGCAAAAGAACAGAAATATGTTTTGTATACTGTAGTTTGTGTTGCATGGTTGCTGTGCAGTAGCCATTTTTTTTAGTCAATACACACCTGTGTTAATGTTTGTATATCTGACTCGCTCAATCACTTAAGTATGTCGCATCTTCCTATCTCGCTTACTCTGCTCGAAGACAAACTGTTTTACCGGTGCATGCGCAAATGTTCACCTAACGTCAGAACTAAAAAGATTGGCTGCGCTGCATTTATTGAACACCTTCCCACCCGTGACCAGATCTAGTGAAGCCCGGTCGATGAGGCCAATTTCTGGACTCCACATGTATATTATACCTGGTAGCTTGCGGCGGTGCAGCCCCGTTAGTTCTCGCGGGTGGATGCAGCGTGGCGGCGCTCACTTGACTATTCGCCTCAGAAAGCAACTCTTCGTACTTGTGCAACTGCTCTCTCAGCTTCTTCACCTTCTCACAGCACTCGTTCAATTGCCCTGAGAAGAAGAGAAAGTAACGCTATGGCGGGAACTTCATCGAGATTGAGTGTTTCTTCGAGTGTCAATGTGTATTAATGATGGATTGTTAATAGTTAAGTGCACTCGTCTAGGAAAGTGGAACAAAATGGCCCAAATAGCAAATCCTCGCTGATTTATTTCTCTCCGAAATAATTCAAGAAAAAATATATTTATACCGTACAGATCTAGCGTTTGACTATTATCTCACTTGATGGTCTGTGGCGATGTGGTCGAAGATGTTATCACGCTAGTTCCAGTTAAGTGCCCTACTTTACTGACTCAAAGGGGTTTGGGAGTGGGTTATATTGGTATATTCATGCATGGCATCTGCACTCTGGCTAAAAATCGAATGAAAGATTGATTGATGAATGATTCTATGAATATTGTATTGACTTACCTTTTTTTTTATTACACTTAGACCCCCGCACTAGGATTCCCTGCGTCGCGGGAGGCCGGGACATACACAATCACACCACACAAACACCCAAGACCCGGGACAAACATCTGCACTCATCGCACAAATGTTTGCCCGTGCCGGGAATCGAACCCAGGGTCACAGAAGTCATGTCACTGACACTGACCACTGCCTCACGGCGACCACATTGACTCCGGTGTTCTCGATACAATAATACAATCTAATGTTGACGTTACCGCAGCGAAATTCTAAATAGTACTAAATGATGCGAGAGATTACAAGAACGCGTCTTTTATTGTGTGCATAACGATGCTGCACGTTGCATCCTACATCATCTAACTTCTATCATATCCATCCGTGACTGGAACTGAGTGCGTGGGAACGGGCAACGATCTTAATAGTTTATGAACCATCCCTTAATGGTCTTTAGTAACGTAATTTGTAAATTACCCTAGCTTGTACAATTCTCCGTAGGCTTCCATTTACACATGTTTCAATTCCAACCAATAACAATATCAGTATATGAGCAAGATAATTGTATTCTGATACTGATATTGTTATTGGTTGGAATTGAAACATGTGTAAATGGAAGCCTACGGAGAATTGTACAAGCTAGGGTAATTTACAAATTACGTTACTAAAGACCATTAAGGGATGGTTCATAAACTATTAAGATCGTTGCCCTTTCCCACGCACTCAGTTCCAGGATACAATTATCTTGCTCATATACTGATATTGTTATTGGTTGGAATTGAAACATGTGTAAATGGAAGCCTACGGAGAATTGTACAAGCTAGGGTAATTCACAAATTACGTTACTAAAGACCATTAAGGGATGGTTCATAAACTATTAAGATCGTTGCCCTTTCCCACGCACTCAGTTCCAGGATACAATTATCTTGCTCGTATACTGATATTGTTATTGGTTGGAATTGAAACATGTGTAAATGGAAGCCTACGGAGAATTGTACAAGCTAGGGTAATTTACAAATTACGTTACTAAAGACCTTTAAGGGATGGTTCATAAACTATTAAGATCGTTGCCCGTTCCCACGCACTCAGTTCCAGTATACAATTAACTTGCTCATACAAAATAACTTATATATGACTACGTTTAAACTATACCTACACTTTAAGAGGTTATTTACACAAACTGGTGGATACCACAGGGGAAACAGGGAGGGACTTCTGGGACAAGCTTTTAGCTTACGCCCACAGCCTGATGCAACAGAACTGAAAGTTTTAATATGCCTGACTGCTAATCGCACATGATATGCGAAGCCAATGAAATAAACAAAAGGAAACTAATTATTATACGAGTGGATCTATGCAAGTAGAATGCTTAATATGAAAATTATGCAAAACAGAGAAAGTCAAAATTTACCACAGAGCGCAGTTTCCATTATGCAAAAAGTAAAAACCTGATAGTTTAAAATGCTATTTTCTTTGACATTGTTGTAGAACCTGTTATTTTATCAAGAACGTGACACTTAAGGTAAATTTTATAGGCTTGTAAGTCTGGTAGAATTTTTAATTTGATTTCTATAATTTATAGAAGTCTAGCTTAACATTTTGTCGGAGCTAAACCTAGAATGTTGGCCGAGTTTCTCAGCGAAAGCTGAGAGAACACACTGTGTTTGGCGAAATATTTTCGATGCAGCAACCATCTGGCTGACGGCCAACAATGACAATCCCTAGGCTATTATAGCTTCTAATATCTCTGAATATATCGCATCAATTGTAGTGAACAGCTTACATATACATTACAATGCTAAGAGCTAACTAACATAAAAGACGGCATGTTTTGAGTGTTGAATTCTTTTATTAAATTTTTCGCTTATCACAATATATAAAAGATGAACGTTTATTGAACTCACTGATAACAGAAAAGCCAACGTTACGGCATTTAACAGTTTTTGGATAAGATGAGCGTACCTTCAACAGTCATGGGGTCGCCTAACGCCGGACTGGATTCGTATACACCTTTCATTTTCATTAGACCTTCCATGGCTGCTTGCTCTTGTGCCACCTGAAACCATAGATAATATATGAGACACCTTTTTTCTTATGCGATTGCTTAAGCGATCACCGTCGCCTATGGATATCTGTAACACTGGGAGCATTACGATACGTTGCCAATCCTTTTAAGACTTTGTTAATTCTCCTTTTAAAGAATGCCATATTGTAGCTACTCGGGATTAATGAGGGAGGAAGCTTCGAAGAAAGATCCTCGCTTCAAAACTATGAGTATTTCACAGCAATCACATCTGAAGCCCAGAGTTTAAATATAGAGATCGATACTCACTTGTTTATTTAATTCTACCACTTTAGCTTGTAATTTCTTTTTCTTTTGGTTCGGTGGTAGGTCTGAATAATCCTCCTTTCCGTCCACCGACATGTTATTCTGAAATACAAACAATATAGTTAATACACAAAAGCATGTTTATTGCCTTTATGATTCAAAAACAATCACCACCCACTCAGTAATTCAATTTAGAATAAGGGCTAACAGTTGTGGGGTCCAAGTACAAAACCATTTTTTTTATAAAAATGCTATTGATATCATCGCATTGGTAACAAAACAGATCGCTTATACTTTCACAAATATTTTAATTGAGTATTTATTATTGAAATACAGATATGAGAAATTTATATGAATTAAAATCAGTATTACAATAAATATGAATATTTATTGAAATACTGATGGATGAGAGTAAATATCTTTTTAATAGATATCAATTATTTTAGATTAATGAAATTTACATATAACAAGATTATTTAGTTTTATACGTAACTCAATGACAATTTTATGTAGGTACAATTTCAATTTCATATTAGGCTATAGGCTGACAATAGCTAGTAGATCGCTCCAATGTTTTTGTAGTAGCTTATTGTAATTAGTATTTTATTTTAAAAAAGGCATCAGTGGCCCAGTAAAACAAAATTCATGTTATATACGAGCATATAACTAAGTAAATAAACACAACCAAATTTGATTTTACCGTAAAAATACGAGAGGCATTATTATTGAATATACACAAAACGACTTATTCAAGTTTATATACATTGTTTATGATGAACAAACATTACCTACAGTAAAATGTGTTTTTCGAATTTATCCTTATTGTCCATAAAGTTAGCCCTTATTTCAATTATCAATAACCAAAAATTAAATTCTTATTCTCAGTGTTCACCTACAAAAGTGACTATTTAGCACGGACTATATTAGAGTAAAGATCACACGTCAATATCACGATGAAACTTAAAATGTTAACAATTAGATAGAATACAAAGAACATTAGGATCACACATTAAGGATGCCATCGGAGTGCGCTGAAATATTGTAAACATGGTAAGGCCGTGCAAGCATGGTAGTTGTTAAGAAAAGCAAGCCAAACACGCGGACGATAACGTGATGTTTCTGTAAACTCGTTCCATTCACTATTTTATAGAGACAAAAATATTCTTATCAACTTTACCCGGTTGTATCAACCAGAGCTTAACAAGACAACTCTAAGTTACAGATTTGAAGTGTTAGTTGTATCGTTCTAGTTTTGTCCTACCTCACATGATGGTCAGTGATGATGTGCTCGAGTGTGCTATTACCCCAGGCTTAGAATTACGAATTTCGTGTTTCGATCGTTCAGCAGCTTGAACATAGGGGTTTTTGGGATTTTTAATCTTGATGGTGGTAGTTAAACAGGCTGACGTTTCAAAGTGAATCCTAACCTACCACCCGTGCTAATATCGAATTCGATCGATCACGATGTGGGATTCGATCCGGCGACAATCCACCTAAATCCAGCTAGTTTTGGCAGAAGAACACATGGGGTTAGGTTAGGTTAGTGATCAAATAGCTGTTAATTATCATATGCACTTTACACAATCTTTTTTGATCTTTCTTTGTTGTATCAAACGGTCACGGAAATCGGACACTACGTTATTGAGACATTTACCTTGTTTTATAGAAACTGGTTATGAAACTGTGGTGTTACACGAGCGATACGTGCTCCGAAAACCTAATTACCCCAGAGAATCAGTATACGAGTTTACAGAAACACCAGACAGCAGTCTCGCGACACTCACCTTGATCGAGTTGCACGCCTCGACAATCTTCTGCGCCAAAGCGTTAGGCGGCGGACGCGGGAAGCAAACAGATACAAATTAAACATAGACATTATAGACACCACCGCTTTAGAGGAGAGTCCAAGACGCACAGTAACAATGCGGTGGTATGTGTTGTGTTCTATGATTGGCTTTTCTTGCAAACGTTGGAACTTTCGAGAAAAGGTTGTAGAGCTACATCTGTTGCTGTGGCCACCAGACTTGGGTCCAAGTGTTTGTATCATATATGCATAAACAATTGAACGTCGCACCTATGGCACGTATTATCAAATATCTGATTTATAATTTGTACTAGATGTCATGACAGTTTGTATTCAGTGAATTGTTATAAGCCTCAATCGATTGCGGTGGTAACTTTTGCTCTATCTATTGAAGCCGATACATATAGGTAATGAAGGTAAAAATATATATCTAGAATTGATTTTATTGTCCTCAATTGCCATAGATGTGCTTTACAAGATTCAGGTTGAATGAGTATATTAAAATTTACAACTTGTTGTAATTAAACTTGTTGATTGGAGAGAGAGAGAGAGAGAGAGTGGAGAGAGAGTAGCAATTATACTATTCATTGAAACTATTTCAAATTGTGGTAAATACGAAAGTAGCTATATAAAATTCAAATTGGCAGTAACACTAATCAATGAAAATTGCAAGGGCAATGGATATAATTAATATCGAGTAATTATCATGTTCCTCATCGTAGAAATGTATCTACAAATAACAAAACATGTGTATACCAACGTTTACAAGTAAAGCGCATAATAACGTGTTAACATAATAAGTCATAATAAAAATAAATAGCATGTTGTAAAAAGATAAAAATAACGGCATTACAATAACAGGTTAACAGGTGCATTGTTTGATAAGTGGTAACAGTGAATCATGCTAGACATCGTCCCCAGCCACCTCGGGTTAACTTACATTATTGTCGTGATCGCCGTCGCCAGCCAATATAATATCAATTGTACCCATTGTTAGGTGGGGATCGGACGGGGAGTTGAAATATAAAAACAAATTAGTACCTCCAACATACACAAATAAATATAACTGGCGAATGGTACACAGCGTTGAAACAGTGGAGCATCATTCAAAAGCATTCTATAATTCAAAATACATGAATCAAAATGAATTTTTACTTCTGCCATTTGTTCCTTTACTTCTTAGAAGCATCATGTTCCGTTTAAATGCCTATATTATATAAATTAGTAAAATAAAAAAATGTGCCCTACGTGTTCTATACACAAGGGGATTCTTCTAAAACCGTTTGGCGCTAAACTGACAGTTATTCTGTTATTTTGTCTGCTCTCGACACATACAAACTAGAGCATATACGTGGAGCGTGGGGTACTTATAGATAGTCGTTACTCTAATTAGACTTTTATAGCTTAGTATTAGTTCGAACGCATCTCATCGACCAAAAAATAGACAGCGCAGACGGAAAAAAAAATCCGCTTTTGTGGCTGAATTTGCAAACGACGCACTCTTCGAATTCGTCCTCAAACGCATCTTGAAACAATCCTAATCATATGCTATAGCTTCCCATTTGAATTTGCCGAAATGTTTTCTCATTCAGTTATAACAATTAACTTCATTATTTGTGATTTAAGATAGACTATGGTTAGTCGTCGTCGCTGTTGCGTCGTGTTTTTCGCGGATACGTCAATAATAGCACAGGTTATAGAAATATTGTATTTTGAAATATAACAGCGTCTCCGCAACACCTTTGGTCGTAGCGCCAAAATCAACTAAGGAATGTATGACTACGTTATCTAACATTCACTAGTTACTACACAGATGCCGCTAAAGTGAAGAAACATGTTGTTTTCATTTTAGAGGCAGAACAGTGACAAACAATAACCATTAACAGATCATTCATGATCAAGTCATTTGCATTTTGTAAATTATCGAAATCTCACATCAAATGATCAAAATGTAACGTCGATGTTGCCCCACTGTTTCATAACTGTGCCATAATTCAAGGTGATTTCAATGTATACAGTAACTGATTCATACAACACATATGTGAAAGTCAAGATCCATGCGCCAGTTGTTCAAATAATAATCGAAATAAATTATAATTTAATATATACTACTCAGATTGTTTATACGAAATGTAAATAATAAACAATCCCATTCACCATGCTCGTACATAAAAATAAGTTTCAATGGAATTGGGAATAAATAGAATAATATGACATAAATGCATCATATACTTTAAGCGAAAGCCCCATCAACCTTCAAAATGCTTACTAAAGCTAGTTTACTAGAGCCATTTAATACATAATATTATAGTAAATACTGGTACATGATCCTTGTGTGACAGTCTGAATATAATTGTGCATTGAACCTGATTGAAAAAATACCCGTGGTAAAAACTCCTTGCAATCGTCTGAAGCAGCGAAATATGTTTGAAAAACTGCTCTAAAAGATACTTTCGTTTTTTTTTTTTAAATTAAATGGCGCACTTTCTTAGTTTTAGATATTCGACAGAATAAAATCACGACATGTTCTTCGGCTAATATTTAATTATATAGTGCTTGAGAAACTCGTTGGCCGCGCCTTAGGCATGCTCGAGTAAGGCAGAAGAGGTCAGCATGCCGCCGTCGAGTCGAACTGGGTGGATTACTTATCCACCCAGTTTGATGGCAAGCGTCTTTGCGTCCCGTTCTTCCACAAGCCCCTGGCATTTAAGGGTTTATTAGCTGCTGACGGTGTGACTTAAGGATGCGGGCCGCTTCTAAACAGTCCTTATGGAAATCAATGGGGGAGGCTTATGTCCAGCAGTGGACGTCCTATGGCGGAAATGATGATGATGGTCTTACAGAGGCTTACGGGTATTTCCAGGTAGAAAAGGCGGAACAAATCTAGACGCGTGTTGATTAATATTACACATTACGTACTTTAAAGACGACATACGGCCTCAAAAAAAAAACTAACAACATTTTTAGATCTTTTGCTTTCCTTTCTTCTGGTGTTAGACATAGTTTAAAAGCATTTGCCGTTACCGCGAGAATTTTCACGAATAAATTAGCAAATTAAATCAAATTTAGTTCAATTAGAATTTTTTTATGAACTGTTCTCATAAGTAGCATTTATTTAAGTTAATTAAATATGTAGGAGTTTCATCAAAATAAACTGAAAAAACTCAAAATTGCCTATTTTGCATACGGCCTTAAGACGTGAGCAAACAGTTCTCCACAGACTATCATGAACTGAAGATACTGTTCAAGTCCAAAATTAGAAAATAAATTAGAATTAAATTTAACTAGTGACCGTATCGCTAAATAATGAGTTAACATCCTATATATATATATATAATTATGCCTGTTTTAGTAACAAGTTATCAATTTTATTGAGGAAAACTGGCCTGACGAAATGATAAAATAATTGTATGAAATAGTGGTGGTGTGATTGGATCAATTCATTATGAAACGCGATGTTAGCCATTTAGAATATTAGTTATTTTTGACGTTCATGACGTATGATCGTCATGAACCCCCCTAAATTGATTTATTTATTCAGAATATCTACATAACCTAATACTATATAAAACATATGTACTTTTTTGAAGCCTTTTTATGAAGCGCGTATCCTTTTGATTGCAAATAAAATGTAACCTATGTATACCCATCGATGCAAACGAAACACAATGTGAACCGAGCACCTAGGTATACATACATCCTTACACCAGAGATGCTAATACATAGATTCACACATCAGCTAACCTTATTCGAACTAAATATCGCCAGTAGGCCCGTTCTTTTCTTGTCTCGTTTCCCCGAAACAGTCCCTCTCGCCGCCGTGAGGTGGTTGTGAGGATGGTGTCTAGTCGCAGAGTCGGTGGTGTCACCGCCTGACGCCGCTTCGAACTGGAAATCTTCTGGAGGCACGAAGCCGGATTTATACCTTTCTATCACTAGTTTTGTGTCCTGGAAAACATAAAACAGAATTTCAAGAGGTACATTTTCATACAAGATTACCTGCTTATCACTATATCTACGCGTATATGGATAGGGACCACTTCCAACTGGTCCATGTGGGGATCAATGCGGGAGGCTTATGATCTATAGAAGAACGCAAGTCACCGATATAGCCCAGCGGATTAGCAAGTTGAAGTGGCAGTGGGCAGGGCACATAGCTCGACGAACTGATGGCCGTTGGGGCTGAAAAGTTCTCGAATGGAGACCACGGACTGGCAAGCGCAACATAGGACGGCCACCAACCAGGTGGACAAACGACCAGACTAAGATCGCAGGCAAGGCTGGATGCGGGCCGCTTCCAACAGGTCCTTGTGGAAATCAATGGGGGATGCCTATGTCCAGCAGTGGACGTCCTATGGCTGAGATGATGATGATGATGATGATCTATGGCTGAGGTTATGATGATATCTAGACAACCTATCGCGGAGACGAACCTGTCAATTTTCAACAGTAAGACAAATATTTATTTTTAATGTAATAATATATAAGCACAAATCTCTGCCATACGATCCCTTATTAGACATAAACTCACGAAGGCGAAATCGTGTTTGCTTTACGCCCTGCCATCGAACCTTCCTAGCGAGCAGACACTTTGAAGTAGTTAGCTGCCGACTTTACAATAAAGTAAACTTTTTCATATCTATTCCCGCTCTATCTATGAAGTCAAAAGTATCCTTAAAACGAATCTCTTGCAATTAACTTACATAGAAACCGAAAAATTGATTAAAGCATTTAGTTAGTCATTTACTCAAACATTTTTTTCCCCGCTACATTCACATACACATACACACACATACACACACTGATGCGCGACAGTGATTTATGTATAACTAGCTTAAAAACTGAAATAGTTTGATATTCCTAATGCTTACTTAGATTTATTATAAAATATTATTATGTACCTACATAGGTCATTAATCCTTTCGGAGGGCGCTGGTGTCTGTAATACAGTTTATAACTACCACAGACATCAACGGTCTATATGTATATATTATCCTTGTGTGCATACCTAGTTTAAGATTACTAATATGTATATGTAAACCTTTATTAAAGTCAATAAAGTTAAAAAAAAAAAAAGTCTTGTCAATGAACGTATTGAGATTCGATAAATAACATGAGTATATTTTTGGGCTTAAATCTGAAATTTGTTGACTTTTAAAACAGCGTAGTACTTAGCTAATCTAAGTACATACGGTAATCGGCAACGAACATAATTTTATCAAAATTTCTACTGCTCATTATATATTTTAACAAAAATCAAAACACGAAGGATTTTCACATACATATACACGGTGGACATAATCCCGAGGATAAAACCAAGGACGAATCCCGGTTCTTGTGCCCAATGGTCGAAGCAGCGAATTGTCAGTAAGTTAACTAAAACACATTTTAGAATCAGCTTTTTCAAGAAATCTATTGTTACGGACAGGAGGATTAAGAAAAAAAGAGTTTTATCGCAAAAAGTCTTTTACGCATATATTCACCATGCTTAAATTTGATTAATCTTTAAATTGCCATAGGCGAATGTGAGATTGCGATCATTTACAACCTATTCATAAATATATTATTACAAAGAAGATACCGTTACAATCTTAATGATCATCGAACATCGAATAGATCATCATAGTTGTATATGAGTAACTTACAATAATTCATTATGTCGAAATAAATTATCGGTAGCCAATCGCGGCAAATAGTTATATGAAGCTTTTTATGACATCCCTCCATTCTAAGAGTTCAGCAGTGCTATAAAATTGAGAAAAAATACCCACCTATAAAATTAGAATAACGCCGCTTCAATTAATTGTTTATGCAGATTAGTACAGTAAAAGCTGCCACACACTGCTTCCTTCTACTAGACTGACCCTAACGACAATGTTAAAAAATATTAATCTACAGACATACTCTAGTTTGTTCACCAAGAAGTCAATCTTTTTCAAACACAGACAGAGGTATTCCAACACAACTAAGCAGATGCGATAAAAAACTGACAGCAAAAAACAAATACTCTATCAGGTCACTTTCAAAATATTTGTCCAGATTTCACACATGTTCAAACAGTGAAATCGTATTCGATTAATTCGACTCGGCGAACTTTATGACATTTACATTAAAACCGAGAGTTACTTGAATAATTCAAAAATGTAAAGTAAACATTCATGATTCCAAATGCTGCTAAACAGGTGAATAGGCCTGTTGTGAATCCGGCTCGACAAGGTTATCCATTTCTTTTTAGTGCGTATTATAGCGTGTATTTATTGCCTATAAATACACGTCGATTCAAAATCACGAGAATTAATGCAAACAATTTAATATTAATTGCTATAAAATGGGCTTGATATTGAAAGTAGAAACATCGTGACCTGGAAGTAATGACATTGATACTTGAAACTAGCCCAACCCATTCAAATAATGTGCGGCCCTAAAATTATATTCTGCGCCCAATAAAGTTCAAGTTTCCCCAAAAACTTAGTTCTAAGAGAATGTATATGGTAGAAATATCTTATTGTGTAAAAAGTGGCAAATCCATTACTGACATTGCAAAAGGGATCAAAGAAATATAAAATACTATAGTTTGACGAGACTTTTGCAATCTCACACTTCGTATCTTCCTGATCGCTGTTTAGATTATATTATGACACGGAAAAACAAAACATGAAACGATTGTAAAAAGTCGACAATCAGGACCAAGACTTTATCGTAACCATATAAGAACTTATCTTACTTATCTATTTTCCGGAATTATAGTTTAGTAAAGTGGAACATGAGAATCACTACCAGTATACTAGTTTAAAAAAATATTTCTCATGATTTTCACATGAGATCTATTATGAAAAATTACTAGTTTACACACGCTTTGAAAGGCAAAATTTGGAATAAATAATAACATATACAATATACATGGTAGAAAATAGATCACTACAATTTTTTTTTAAATAGTGACAATTTTTTTTCTAGATTTAGCATGTTATGAGAAATTGCTTGTTAACAGACGCTTAACGAGGCTGGTTTACTCACTTCTTTTTCGTTAATACTATTCGCGGCGTGTTCCATTCCGTCCAGACATTGCATTATAATAGGGAATACTTTTCTTTCTACGTCGACTGAACTCAGCATGAAATTCTTTATGTTCTTTATTCGTTTCTCGTCCAAATCCTGCAAATAAAACAATATATTTATTCACACACATAGTTTTCATTACAATGTGATATACCATAATACACGTATCTTACTGTGGGAATACTTTTAAAGTGTTCGTAGTAATCGTTACTGATTTACATGTATTTAACTAAATTGTAAACATTCTAGAAAAGACAAGAGTAATGAATACTATTGGCAGACGGGTGTGGATGAAATTATTTTTTTAAAGGTTTATTTTTGTAGAATCACACTATCTTGTATACTAACTTTGTCACAAACGTCTAACACACGACTTGGCAACCCATTCACTTAGCTGCATTCACTTTGAACCATGCACCCATTCGCTTGATGTTTAGTGACCATTTGGTCAAAGACCAGACAAGCACTAGGCTTAGAACGCTTACTGGCTTTTCAAGGAATGCTGCATAAACATTCATGTGTTTGGGGACAGTTTTTCAATCATGAGGGTGCTAGCGATCCGGATACCTACTCGGATGTACCGGAAAAATCTAAAAAATTAAAAAGCACTATCGACAATAAAAACAAAACACGCGCAGACACGGTATAATAGTTATTATGTACCTCAACTGAGATTGTACCCTTGCCAAGTTCTTTACATAATATACATTCATTTAGAAAAGTGTAAGTTCTAATGTCAAGTACCTACTCTAGGGAATGTGGCTCTCCCCTAACGCAAAAGACCCTTTTTAATAATAATGAGTTTTGGTGTATTAAAATCTCACGCCTCGGTGATTTAGGGCTAGAAGTTGAATACTCAGCCGTGTACGTGCCTCGTGGCATCTATGGAATGGAGTGACTCCCCGGGCAGTGCAAAGCTAGGCTTTAGTATAACACAGAGAGAGAAACCGCTATAGCAAAACACGTCTCTCCAATTCATAGTTTAAGTAACAATATGGCAATGGCCTACATTCTTCAAAATATTTGATGTGGATAAGCTCTTATTCTATTTCAGCTTAAATTCAAATTCGTATAACTCTACAAAGATACCCCTAGTATTAGTCGAGTATTATTCTATTGATGCTAATTTTAGACGGCACAAAAGGCGAAGGCTTATTTTACTTAAAACTACCCTTATAATAAAAAGAATTAACTTGTGTTTTATGTCATACTAATTTAGACTCTATCGTAACCATATAAGAGCATTAATCACAATTTTAGTGCGTTTGAATGAACATGAGAATCACTACCATTGTAATTAGTTAACAAGCATTGCATCATTACATACAATACAAGATGTACCCAGAGGATTAACGCGCACACTACGCAGTTCACTGCGGCATTTACCTCTCGCAACCCCTAGATATCCCACAAGGACCATTCAGTTTTTTGGGATAAAAGCGTCATGGGTCTAAGAAATTTGCAAACCAAGTTCCATTCTGTTCCGTTCGGTCAAGCCGGCACTGAGACCTTAGCATCACTCAGTCCATAAATCAAACTCACTAAAATAGGAGTCGGGTTTAAAACATGCGTCCCGAATGTACCGATTTGACCCAGCTGGCACGTTGCCAAGTGCATTCATAGCATACATAGGCACATTCGTAAACACGCATCACATGATACACGCACAATTATATAGAAAAAGACTCTTAAAAGGTCTTCCACGCGCCAGTGTCGATCGACAAACTTAAACCAAAGAATTTCAGGAAATTATTAAGGTCCACCGGACGAATGCTATGAGAAACACTCGCAGTAGAGTTTACATAACCTTAACCGATCAAATGCGTCATACCCTGGATGGGTGACCGCTAGTGGCATTTTGAACAGAACGTTTCCGATCTCCAGCCGTCAGTCCACTGTCTTAGGATAACAGTCATTACGCGATGTCGGCGGTCCTTGGGCGCCCGAGCGCTCCTAACAATATGACATAGACATAAATTTATTTGTGCATTAGCACACATACATCAGTTACAATACACTTACAACAACAAGAAGATACAAGGAAAATTAAAATAATACAGTTCATCATGTGAAGTATACATATACATATTTATATGTGAATAAAAATAGTATGTATATATTTGTCTTTTTGTGCCACAGCAACAAAAAGGTCCTTCTCGGCTCAGCATATCTGCCGAGACCTACAGCCAATAGACCCTATGAAAACATATGGTTTTAAGTTTAGTGTACTTTTATATTTAGAGTAGGTATAATATAATACATAAATATTTATAATAAAAAGTTTTGATATTCATTAAAATTAAGATGCTTTAACATAGTATGGAATAAAGAAATGCCGTTAATAAAATCCAGCACACGAAGGGTGTACTAAACCTGTTCAAGCCAGAAAAGCCGTGGAGGGGGGGTCTAGTATACTCAAAGTTACTTGCGCATATTCTAATGTATAATCAGAATGGAAAGTAGAAGTAGTGGCACGGTTCGCTCACTTTCTTGGTCCACCAAGATACAGCCCACAGTTATTATTATTTATTACATGTAGTTTAATAGACACCAATTTGAATAAAGAACAAACCTATCTACCTACTTGTATAACATTGAATTGAAATGTAAGTAAGTTTGAGTTATATATATTGTTATATTGTATTATTCCGACATGAGATCAATTTTAAGTTTTATTTACTATACATTATTGAAACATAATGAAATGGTTTCTCAGACTTGTTTATTTTCAATGACATCATTAAGATTTCATGGATTTTTTATTTCTACGTTACCAATGTTTTTATTGCAGATACACCTCCTTACTTATAAACGTTGAATAACCTCTGAATAGTTATTCAGTGTTTTGTCTTTGTCGCTTATATGACAGTTTGACGTTGAAAGAACGGAACAAAACACTGAATTACTAGTCGCAGCTTATTCAACGTTTATAAGTAAGGGGGTCAATGTTAAATTACGCAAAGACTTCCACTGCGTAATTCATAAAATTAATATAAATGAAAAGATATAAAAAACTCGAAGCTGACGCTATGTTTTTTTTTCAGCCCATAAGTATTTGCAAGGGGCCGTCTATAGTTTGTCTATATTTTTTTGTTTGTTTTATGTTCGTCACAAAAAGAGGAGAGGGGGCAATCAACAATTGGGCATTGTGTGACAAGAGGACTGAGTGTCGTATTACGTCACGCACGTATCTAATCTATCTAAAATATTAAGGCTTTACCATTTGCTAAATAGTCAATTTTTAGCCTATTTTGTTGAAAGTCCTACGTATCTAATAAACTTTTTTTTTTTAAACTTATGAGTACAGTCCATGAACATTAATTCTGATTGAACAAAAGTTGATTACAAGTGCTAATTTATTAGTGAAAAAATATTTCAGAACGTCTAAATTTTAAAAATTCATTACTCATCACATTTAATTTGCTAATTTATTTTTAAAAATTCTCGCGGGCACGGCAAATGCTTTTAAACGTGTCTTACACCAGAAGAAAAGAATTTACAAAGTCTAAAAATGTGATTAGTATTCTTTTTCTGAGGCCTTAGATCATCAAGTACATTATAGTAATACTTTAAATTAACACGCATTAGGATTTGTCCAGCACGTTTTGCCTGTAAAACTCCTTAATTCGTCAATTTGCAACTATTTCGTCACAACTGCAAATTAGACTAAGGATTCCATTAAACTGATTTTTGTAATCTATTTTTATATAATCTATTCTATTTAGCTAACCAAAAGTGACAAAAACGGAGCTTACTGCCGTCTTTGTCACAGACATACACGATTGTGACCGAAATATCGAAGGCCCTTAACAAAATATGAATGTATTGTATCATCCTGACATAAATCTACGTCGGGATGATTAAAAAGAATTCGCCTTTTATTGAAAATAGATTCAATTCGAAATGGAAAGCTATTCCATTCGCCGTGTCGATATGTTATGTCCGTAAAGTGATAAACTGTTATCATGTATTTTTCGTTTTTATATCTAACAGAACTCTAGTATAGATCGAATTATAAACAAATTGTAAGATATGTTAAACTAGCTGCGCCCCGCGGTTTGACCCGCGTGGTAATATTTGATGACGATGATGAAAAGTAGCCTACGTGTTATTCCGGGACTTGAGTATCTACGTATCAAATTTCATCTAAATCCGTCCAGCCGTTTGAGCGTAATTGAGTAACAAACATCCGTCCATCCATCCATCTAAACTCACATTTAGAATATTATTAGTAGCGCCGCGCGGTTTTACCCGCGTGGATTACGGTTTTCCGTTACCTCAATTAATCCACGGGAACCATACTTGTTCCGGGATAAAAGTAGCCTTTGTGTTAATCCAGGGCTTAAACTATCTCCATACCAAATTTCATCGAAATCGGTGTAGCCGTTTGAGCATGAAGAAGTAAAAAACATACACACATACTTTCGCATTTATAATATTAGTATAGGATTAGTGGGATTAGAACAAACGAGTTCACGTAGATATTTACGTTTAGTGAAGGGACCGTAGTTAATTAGTGCAACAAGGAAAACGCTAACAACGGAGGCTATCATTGTTTGCAGCTATGAATATTCATAGATATGGCTATTTCAGATGCTGCGAGGAAACGGTAAACCACATGAACTGGTCAAACCTACACCATTGTCTAAGGCTGGACGCCTTCTTGACGTAATTCACTGTGACATTTATTAAGTTATATTGTTTATATACATACTACCTGCGCCCCGCGAATTTACCCGCGTGGTGATGAATGATGATAAAAAGTAGCCTATGTGTTATTCCGAGACCTGAAGTATCTACATACCAAATTTCAACCAAATCCGTCCAACCGTTTTCGCGTGATTGAGTAACAAACATCCATCCATCCATCCACCCAAACTTTCACATTTATAATATTAGTGGGATATGTTAAGTCCTGCTACTGGCCGAGACAATTACTAGTTGTTAGGACTAAACTGATTTTGTTCTTTCATATGTACTCTCTAAATTAGCACACTAGTTACATACTAGTGTTCTATTTTAGAGACTAAAAAAGAACAAAATCATGCAATTTCGTTCGGCCGTTTTAGCGCTCCGTGGTAACATATTTTAAACACAACAAACACTTTCACATTTATGCTCAACTAGTAGCGCCCCGCGATTTCACCCGCGTGGATTACGGTTTTCCCGCTATATCAATTATTCCACGGGACTCATACATTTTAGCGGGATAAAAAGTAGCCCATGTGCTATTCCAGACTATAATCAATCACTATGTGCCAAATTTGATCCACATCCGTTCAGCCGTTCTAGCGTCATTGAATAACAAACATCCATCCATCGAAACTTTGTCATTTATAATATTAGTGAGATTATGGCTAAGATTTGCACTCCTCGTTCCATCCATTGTACGAGTAGGTTGTTAATGTTATGCATTCTTTCTAGCCACATACTAGTGAACAGTGTCGCAGCAGCGCAGCGTCTAGTACCTACTGCCCTTGACTCTGACCGCATGCCTTAACTTCATCAACACTTAACAAGTCCGCTTGTTCACATCTACGTCCTCAAGTTGGAATATTTGAAAAGAGAGTTTTTTTTGTTTTTTTTTTTTGTTGTGTTTATCGAGCCACCTATCGACACTTCTATCGCCTATTCTGTGGGAAACTAAACGGAACAAGTGCTATATATAGCTGGTACCATTTACCACCTATAACCACCCAACTTTATCACCGATATCAAAGTATATATGTATTTATGCATATATGTTTAGAAACAGGATAAGGAAAAAATACGACAACGCAACCACCCAACTAGATTAAAGAGCTAGAGTCAAGCTAGAGTGGATCATTTAAGTAATAAAACTTTTTATGTAATTTTTAAATTTTGCTAATCGAACAGATTGTTACGAGTAATAAATCGATCGGGCCTTGATCGCGTGAAAAACATTGAGTAAATTATCTACCTCGTTTTTTTTTACGACGGCCAATGCGACTTGGTCGAAACGTCAAGGGCAAAGTTTATAAGACCATAGTGAGACCTGTCGTAATGTATAGATCTGAATGTTTGGCATCAAAAGAGGTAGATGAAAGAAAAGTGCGTGTGGCAGACATGCTTATTTTCAGATGGATATGTGGTGTGAATGGAATGTTCAAAATAACGATGAGTACATGAGAGGAAGCTTGAAAGTAGAAACAGTGCATCATAAGTTGAAAGGTAATAGATTGGCTTGGTATGGGCATGCCACGAGGAGGGATAAAAAAATATAACGAAAAGAGTACTCACAAGAATGTGGATAGATATACCTCGACTTATATATATATATCTCTAGCGGTAGAGGAAAGCCGAAGAAGGTATTTTTTTTTACATATTATAAGTTTGCGTTTGACAACTGTCTCACCTGATGTTAAGTGATGACGTTGTCTAGGATTTAGCACGCAAACCTGGAAGGTACCTATTCACTCGCCACTTGAAGACTCCAGGATTGTACATATCGGGAAACACAGACTCGGGCAACGAGTATGGATGGACTATGTGAATATATGAAAAGTGTGAGCACTGAGATGACTAATGATAGACTAGAGTGGAAGAGAAAAACATGCTGTACCGTCCCCATCTAGTGATGGATAAAGACACGAAAAAGATTCCTAAAACAAACTGATATTATTTGCGAGTAGCATGTTATCTATAAAAATCATAAAGTTATTACATGATTGTCGATCAGATAACATACAAACATGTCTTTATAGCACGCTA
Source organism: Apeira syringaria (assembly GCA_934044485.1). Classification (NCBI taxonomy): domain Eukaryota; kingdom Metazoa; phylum Arthropoda; class Insecta; order Lepidoptera; family Geometridae; genus Apeira; species Apeira syringaria. The sequence continues at coordinate 4,092,202 of OW203662.1, forward strand.
CCTAATTTAAAAGAACATTCATTATTAAAAAACATTGTGTTTCTCGCATCTCGCATAAAACTCCAAAATTTAATCATAAACATATAAATGACGGCAGTAAAAGTTGATTGCATATTAGTAACGAGTTTGAAAAACCATATTAAAATCAAAATTTACGAATTTTTTTTTTAATAACTTCTTAATCTTTACTTTTTATGATACCTACAAACCGGTTCTAACGACTCTGCTAACTTTTTCAATAATTTATTTCCTTCTGTGGGCGCATGTCCATAGGTACATATATATGGATAGAGATATATGGACATGCGCCTCAGTTTTTAAACTGACCGAGGTACATACATATCTGTATGAAAAAATACAAAACAATACAAAGTACGGAAAACATCTATAATTACAAGAAATAGACAAATTGAATGACTTGATTGAAACTCTTTTCGTTTTGATTTAAAACTCGTTATTTTATTTTCCAAGCCTAAAGATAACAAGAGCCGCTTATTTATTTTAATTGTGAAGTTAAGCCTTCTATCAGATACCACGGACAGCCGAGGCGACACACGAGGCATTACCTTAATTTTTCTTAACAAGTTCACAATTTGTATGATATAATTTTTAAATTCAGAAGCCTAAGGCTAGTAAAAGAAGTTCTTTTGTTTTAATTCAGAGTTTAAGTAGTCTTTTAACTGTACGATATGAATTATATTACGTATATAATTATATTACGAACGCATTATGTGTTGTATTCTTAATATGAAGTATTACTGTTTTTTTATGAAATAGATGGCAAACAAGCAGACGGGCCGCCTGACGGTAAGCAATCATCGTCGACTATGGTGGTCGACTGGGGACATTACGATACGTTGCCAATCCTTTTCAAGACAATGTTGACTTTCCTTTTGGAGAATCCAATGTAACAAAACTTATAGTTAATTTAATTACCTGTAACTGTTTGAAGACGTGCGGTAACCGCTGCTCGTAGTGCTGCCGCTGCGCCTCGTTGGTCTTCCGAAGCTGTTCCGTATACTCGTGTTTTGCGTCTTCGCACGCTTGACTCCGCAACTTCATGTTCGCTTTTTGTTTCTCCACCTCCGCCCGACTGGGTACAAGAAATTATATGACAGCCTTCAAAGGGGCGCACCATAAACATTTACTTTGGATTGTAGATAAGCAATAACTATGTTATGGGATTGGAAGACTTATTGCACAAGTTAGCGGTAAATATAAAAGCTGTCAAATACATTGTGTCAATACATGAAAACATTGACTAAGCATGTATGTAGGTACTAGTTGTTTTATAAAAAAGGTTTTAAGCTTGCGTTTGACCGCTGTCACACCTGATGTTAAGTGACGAAGCGGTCTCACTCGCAACTTGAAGACTTCGTGGTTATACCTATCGGAAAACACAGATAGTGAGATATAGATCTGGCAGTGAGTTTGCGGCAGTACGCATTATAAAAGTGGAAACAAAACGCTTCGTGCGTAAAGGTGGTATATGTAAAATGTAGCGGTGGCACAAAGCCCTAGGTCTGGTTCACCGATGATAGAATGGAGATGGTGGAATTAAATTGTGTAATTCCAGTGCACATTAGCCGAAATGTAACAGACAGAAAACCGACGGGCAAGCAACTCTACACCGGTGTTCGTATAGTCGCTCAACTGAGTAATTGTGTATATAATCAGTTTGAAAGGGAAGAGAGAAAAATAGGGCATCATTATACTGTAGTGAGGTAATGTGCTCTAATTCGATAAATGGTAAGAACAACAAAGGAAATGACAGAAGATTCGACGTAATAGAAAGCGGTTGCGTACTCAGCAACGGCCTTCTTCCATTCCACTGTCGAAAACGAAACCCACACGATTTCATTGTTCTAATAAACAGAGAACTAAATAAACAGAGAACTAAATAAACAGAGACGAAATACGTGAATAGTTGTGATTGAAAGCGATAGTACGAGACGTTAGCGTGTACATATAAAAGCCAAAGACCTTTTGGCGATGACATAAACACGCCAATTGGACTAAACGAGCCATTAGCAATCTTACAGCGATTCGTGAAACCCTATCTTGTTTAGCAGAAGATAATGGGTCAGCTGTCAGGGCATAATCACCTCAGATTGAGGTCGGCGTCTGCCTTTTGGAAGGTCTCGAGGGCTCGTTCAGATTCCCTGGCGGCGCGTTCGTACGCCCGCCTCGTCCGCTCCAATGACCCGACCGAGTTGTTCAGCACACCCATTTGTTTGGCGCCTTCGTTTAAATGTTGCTGAAAGTATCACAGGTTAATTTTAGTAACAATATTGAAAATTATCGACTTTAATACACCGAAACGGGACTAACAGCGGATGCGGTCGATACGGTACGCTCGCTGATGGATCTGCAATTTGCACATGCGATGAAAACGCACGTTACCACCAGATGAAATCCAGGCAGTGTGGATTGCAGCTTACGATATTAAGCATTATATTTATGCTTTTCATTTGGACTGACTCACTCACTTTTGTTCTAAGCTTGGCGTCTGATATAAGTAAGAATCAGTTTGAGTGCGACTGCTTTTGGACGAGAATATACCCGTAGGCTTGTAGTTCTCATAAAACTGACAACTATAATACTAGCTTCTTGTTAACTAACAAATGTTATTTGGTAAAGTCTGGCCGCCAAGAGAACTCGTTTAACACTTTCTGGCTTAAATGTTGGTTGTATATTTAATCCTATTTATAAAAATAGGATTAAATATACAATTAATATTTTTAGATATATTAATGTCTGTCGTAATGACTGCCACAATATTATGTAATCAGACTTATTAATAGCTAATTTGAAATAAGAAAAAAATAAATCTTGATTAATCGAACGCATTCTTTAATAATAAATAGTATGTTTCATTACGAGTGCGGAAAGCCTGTCATTGCAAAGAGTTCCGACAAATGTCTACCCGAGCCGAGGCGCAGCCGAAGGTGAGATTTTCACGTTAAATACCTTCAATTCAATAGAAAATACATATCATTTGAACTATAATTAGTGTTATACCAATTTGAATTTTATCATAAACAGTATAAGAATTCGATTTTAGTTTGATTAAACAAAATAATTGCTACACGCATCGTTTTGGTGTATCAGGGTATGGGTACCTTTCTCTCATCTCGCAACTCTTTGGCGAGTAGATGCAGCTCCCGGACGACGTTCGATTGTAGATTCTCCGCGACAACCTCACGCTGCCCCGCGAAATCACCCAACTCTTGCAGAAGCTGTTTGAATGCTTTACATACTGTGTACCTGCAAATTAGACGTGGATTGAAAGAAAAAGACAAACACATCGAATGTTGAATGCGCATTCAGCGTATGAAGTAACATTTATAAATGTATATTTAGTTGTCAATAATTCCGTTTTATTTTTAATGAATGCATTTATATTAAGAGCTAAAAGGTTAAAATTAAAAAGCATTCAATGGCCAAATAATCTTTATAAGACAGACAGGCACAGTGCTTGTACTTTTACAACAAATAACTTGCATCAAATTGTTTGGTCAATCGCAAAGTTATAAAAATACTTTAAAAGAGAATCGTCGTCGCCAAAAACAATTGAATAACGTAAATGTTGCACGTACAAACTATCGATTCTCTGTATCAAATGTGTACTAGATAAATTAAAGATGGTATACAGCAATTCGATTGTTTTACACTGTGATACGATTGCTCTACAATCACGATGGAGATTCGTTCTCCGGCCTCTGAATACTCTATCTCTGCCAAGTCGCCATATTATTGTGTTACCAATTTAATTGGCTGTAATGAACACATTTTAAAACCTATTTTATAAGGATGGCCGGCGCGTTTCTTGCTGCTAGTTAGTCAGCTCGTAATGGTGCGAAAGAAACAATTTATATAATTGCTTACTTGCAAATGAATCGTTGCCGGGACCAAAGGGATTATATTTAATATTCATATTAATAGCCTTAATATTCTAATAACATATAGGTTTTAATAGTACGTATGTTATGTATATAAAAATTGAATTTTGGAAGTTACCTTAATAATATAATTATGTAATAAAATTCTACCTTGTGTAACAAAATGGTGTCATTGATTTCTTTTTTCTACGTTTACCAACCTATTTATTACAGTGCGATGGGCTATTCTAAAATACTTACTGGTATTCATCTTCGTCTTTCTTTTTTGGTTGATAATTTTTGACCAGCCTCCTGCAGAAAAAGATAAGATTTAACGCATGTAAATCTATGTACTAGTATTTTTTTTGATTGTTACATATATACAATAATAGTAGATATGTATACAATGCAGTATACGTGAGCTAAATTGGTGAATACATTTGAGAATCGATGGAACTAGAACCGTCGACTATTTAAAGAAAACGAAAGCTAAATCGCATAAAATTATGTATTCATCGGAGGTGTTTGTAATAATACCAAAATACACATTTCTTTTTACGATATTTTCATGTTATATAACCACAAATAGTTACAAAACTTACACAACATGAGATAGCACCTATCAATTTACTGCCGTAATAAATTCTGAGTGACCATCGCTTTAATAAAAGAATGTTAGTTACAACTACAAAGGGAACATCTTAATGTTATTCAAACTTTACAACGCGCTGAGTGCTTGTCAACATGACTACTTATCATCATTTAAGCCACAGTTGGACCGCCGCGCCGCTGTACTTATGTCTACTAGAGATCTCAAAACGATTTTTAGGAAGCAGACGGTTTACTCTGCACTTGCCCGTCTATAGATTTCAGATTTCGGCCTCATTGTCAAACACTTCTGGGAGATAAAGTTGCCAATCCGCAGCGTTAATGATGATAATTTATCAACAGATCTCCTTCAATTTCGCAACGACAAACGAAACGATAGAAACTCATCTACTTTCTTTACTGCTGTGCTGCGTTGCGTTGATTTTCAGCTCACCTAGGAGTGGCCATAGTGAGATATCAAGTCACGGTGCTTTGTAGTTCCTTTGTGGTTCCTAGAAGTCAATCTTCTCAGCTTATCGATAGACACGTGTGGTACTAGAGCTTTCATTAACCCTGGAAAGGTGTAGCTTCCCAACAGTAAAATTTTTCAAGAAGTATATGTAATAGCTTCAGTAGTTTCGGAGCCTATTCAATGGAAACAAACAAACAATCAAATCTTACCTCTTACTTTTTATGATATTAGTGTACATTAGAATATCCCATTACATTTAGGACACATGTGCGAATTAGAATAGTTCAAAAAAACGAATATAATAAACAATATCGAACTTAGTTCATTCTGTTAGTAATCGATCGGTCTGAATCAGGGGGCATGTCAACTGCTCAAGACGTCGCTCAGGATCAAATTAAATATAATAATATACTTAAACAAATCCATCTAAATCCGTTTTATTTCAGCTAAAATTATATTTACCTGAGCTTTCCTGCATATTCCAATTCTATTGCGCACCTTTCTTTCACGTAATTACCATATTTGTCTAAGAATTCTATTCCTCTGTGCGTGTGGGTGGCTAAGTTATCATACTGATCCTGCGAACAAAGAGAAACGTTTCACGTTAATAATGTGTGAATTTTATATTATTATTATTATTATGGTAGTAGTAGTAAAGTGTAGTAATCATCACAAAGTAGAGAGGAAACGGGCGGCGATACGAGGTCATCTCGGCGGGAAACTGACGAACAAGCGAATGTTGATAAACGTATATACCTAACAATCTAGTAAATACTTTTAATATGCTTAAACGTTTAATAAATCTTCTTATCATTCAAAATAATGGAATATATAAAAGGCTGAAAACTATCGCGAGTTTCTTCCATAATTGTAATGTAATTAATTAATTAATTTACCACGTGAGTCCTAGTCGGTTTGTTACATTACAATTATATAACAGGTATTAGCAATATCAGATGTATGCAACACTAACTGTGCCCACGGTGTTACCCGCGGAGTAACGGTACATTGGACGATTTCTGCGTCTTCCTGTCTTCCCAAGGAAACAGTCAATATTTTTAGGATAAAAAAGCCCATGTGATAATACAGAGTTATAAGCCATCTCCACTTCAAATTTCATGAAAATCCGTTCAGCCTTTTCGGCGTGAAGAAGTAACAAATATATGAACGACAAACAAACTTTCGCCTTTACAATATTATAGTGTGAGTGTGGTTTTATAGTTTTCACGGTCATTTTTTTAAACATTAGTTGAACATAAACATGTAAAAAATACTCTTAAGTATTCTGTCTAAAATTCAAATTGCAATAGAAATGCACATCACTGCTTTCTGTTGGGAATCAATGCTTTTCATTTCCCAATTCACTCACGTATCGTCTCTCCTCTCTTAGAGCGATACAGATATTGATACACAGTTGAAAGATTCACCAGTGATAAATTATCGACGGAGCTCATTGTTGGCAACCTCATAAGTGAGCTAGGCTTCCTAAACATTCAGGTTCCCATACGGCTAGAACAATGGAGGTAGCCGTGAGCATTGCCAAACAGTGATTGCGTGCTAAGATGCGCACGCCGCTATACCCTTCGCCAGCGCGCTCATAAGCGCTCATGAGCCTTGACTGTGTTACGAGGCGATGAAGGAGCAACGGACGTGACTTCTGTCGCACAGTAGATTCATGAATGTTAAGAATTAGCAGCATACAAATATAATTTTGAGGATTGAAACAGGTACTCTCTATCCAATTTTTAATAGATTCATGGTCAGTCTTCGGAGAAAATTCAAAATCATACTTAATCCTTTATATACTCTTTGAATTAATATTCAATGAGTACATTTATCGCATTACGCAAACATTTTGAGAAAACGTTAATTTGGTTAAGGTGAAGTAAAAGAAAACACACAATAAATAGATTAAATTCTGACGATCGATGCCATTTGAAATGGAAAGATATAAGAATTACGCTTAGGCACACGCCAACATCCATCTGAGACATTTTGATTGTTTCCGAGGTGAGCGAGGGGCAACGAACTTGATCTACGTCTGCAATCAGGAGTCTAGGAGTATTATATGTTTATGTAGCATAGTGAATGATACAAAGCAAGAAACAAGAATGAGTATGAATCTTCCACGCTCATTTAAACATTTCATTGAAGAGGCCTCAATTGGACATACATGACCTAATTGTTTATACTATGCCAAGTCAAAACTACGAGTACTTGCTGCCGTGTGTGACTAATATCATGTTTTAAACTTTCGCGAATGGAATTCATGTTTTCATTAGTAGTCCAGTCAAATAAACTTTTAAATCAAAATTTCAGTCTAAAGGCTGCATTTTTGATATTATGTAGTTTTAATCGTACAAAAAAAATTATGTAAAACATTATTGGGTGCGCAACCACCGGCAAGGGTTGAAAAAAGTTTTTGAATATTTCTCTTCGCAATTACTGGAAAGTAGTAAGAGTTAGAAAAAAAAGTTACTGGACTATAGACGATAGGGTCTATCCGCGCACATTTAAAAATCAAAATATAATTTTGACGACGACGAATTTTGGTCACGAGAAGAATCTTCATTTTATATTCGAATGTGCGCAAATGGACTCGATCATCATCATCAAATCAGTGATAGGACGTCCACTGCTGGACCTAAATGCCTCCCCCATTGATTTCCACAAAGAGCGCTTAGAAGCGGCCCGTTCTAGCACTTTCCTGCCATCTTAGGTCGTCTGTGCACACTATAGGGGGGTCCAGATAGACTCGATAGTGTAAATAAAACTTGTATCAGTAAGTTTTAACTACGCATTGGTTTGTAAGATGGCAGTTATCGAAATGTACAGATATGGTATAGAAATATTTAGTAAAGAACACAAAACCGTGAGAGTATAAGCATTTTATCTATTTAACCATCGATAAGATTAGAACATACATTGACGGTATGTGTATACGAAAGAATTGATTGGCCGTGATGATATGTAACAGCTATTTAACAGAATTAATTGTATGCGCGGTACAAATAGTGCACTGATCCTTTTGTGGCCACGCACATCGTATGGAAATGTGAATGGAATAATTTTAGATATGAGTTGCTACACCAACGTTTGAAAAGAGACTTGTACATTTAACCGAGCCAAGATTAAATTAAAACTGGGATCACGTCTGGCAAAGTTAGAACTAATGACGCATAACCGAGCGAACAGACAATAAAATATTTTTATGAAGAAGGAATTCACTGTCCGTTAATAGTCAAGTGCGAGACAGAAGAGGTAATAAAATATTCGAGTTATTAACTCTTGGTTATATAAAATGAAACACTAACTGTTTGTATAGCTCAAACCATTGAACAAACTCCGCACACAAATAGTTATTATCACATTGTATTGTGTAGCAAGAACGGTATTTTTCGAAAATGTAACCCCTAGCCTTAGGGGGATGTAACGAGGCTCAACATTTTTAAAAATAAAAGTATACCCACTGTGAGTTTTAGATGGATTACGGGAAAAACTCCGCCTTCGCGGGTGAATTCACGGGATGCAGCTAGTTTCAAATATAAATTAAACATTGGTCACTATAATTTTAAGGGTTTGAGAACACCGTCTCAAAGTGAATACAGAATCAGAAAAAGCCAATTGGCTTGGTTGAGATTCATATAATTACTTTTACGAAAAAAAAATATGATGGTGTGATAATTATCATGATCAACAATCTGTCTCGAAAGAGTAGGAGTACCGATTCGCTATTTAAAAGAAATGCGGCTCCACAATTTCTACAGGTGGTCAAAGATAATAATGGGTTTTTACGACCTACTAATGTACCGTTTCGCTAGAAGCCTGCTATACGGGTTTTACTTTTGTAGTAACAGAACGTCAACCGTGAATGGGGTTTCGTTACACAGATAAAGTTTCGACAATCACTATAAAATAAAATGCACATCATCATTTCTATTCAATAGTACTATCAAGATAATAATTCTTTAATTTCGTATGTGTCCACTGTTCAATCTGATATCCGCAAGCAAGCGAATGTTTTGTGCTTTTGACAAGGTATTTTCCAATCTTAATTTTGTCGGCAAAAACCCAATCTAATAAGTATATAAAAATCTCGTGTCACGGTGTTTGTGGTCGCACGCCTCCGAAACGGTTGAACTAATTTCAAAGACAGTTTTTTTTTATATTTATTAAATATGATGAGAATAGGTTGTAAAGTATTATTCACCCTGCTACCCCATTAAATGGCACATAAACGTTTGCCGGATCAAATAGTTTTATTATACGGTCCGTTCCGGCTTCGCACGGGTAAAAATATGAAAATTAAAAATTGTCCGGATCCCTAATTTCTTTGAAGCTTATGTCACTCGGGGTTAGTGTAGATTCCCAGCAGTGAAAGGATTTTTCAAATCGGTTCAGTATTTTCGGAGCCTATTCAATGCAAATAAACAATTCAATCTTTTTTTTTCTTTATAATATTAGCTTATTACATATAGATTTAGGTATGTGATATTGCTGTTGGTGGTTCGTTAACCCGCCAACTAAGGCAATATCTCGACTCGGCGCAGACGAGAGCCTGGACGTGGGAGAACTGGATCCTGACAGCTCGTACAGTACACGAAGGTACTCACTCCAAGCGTGCAATTACGTCGCGGACTATTAAAACTGGCGCTATTTGCGGAGACATTAACTTGAACCGTTGAACTAGGGAGCGGCCGATGAGATACATAAACTGATATATATAAACCTCTAAGAGTGTGCTATTTTTAACCGGTTCCACCTCAAAAGCAACATTATAACCTTGAGAGACATGGAATAAATTATAATAGAAGTATTTTAACTTAGCCCGATGCCTGATCGTTTTAAATATGGCCGTTGCGAACGTCTCGCCCGAGGATAGGAATGCGCACACGCAACGTTCGGACATTAGTATGCGCTCCGCGACAAGCGAGACTACAACATGATAGCTCCCGGTTTTACCTTGACCAATTATTACAATCATATACACGCACGTATGACAATCAAAGCGTGACCACAGAATAATAAGAATGCAATCACAGCAGTTGTTTGAATCAATAGCTAGTGTTATCACAAACTTTATTATGTAAGAGTTCTTTGTACCAGTGAGTTTTAGGTTTGCTTGCACTAAGCTTCTAAATTCCCAGATTATTTATTAGTTGCTAGCTGCACCCTGCGGTTTCACGAGGACTACGGATTTCCAGCTACCTCTATTATCACACGGGAACTATACTTTTTTTTTTACACAAAAAGTCTAAACCTATGTGCTATTCCCGGATATAAGCCATTAAAGCCGATATAAGCGGATAAAAGCTAAAAAAAATTAATTATCATAGTAATAGAACACTTAAAGACTGGTCCTATAGAAGTTCTATAAAATCAGTCAAGAATTTCAATATTTGTTTCAATCTTACTTAAGTACTTATCCAGGATACGTTCCATGGATACGTGGTGAAATAAAAAGTGTACGCAGTAGCTTTTTCGAGTCGGACATAAATGCTATGAGAAGTTCATTTTTGCGAACGGTTTGCGGTGCAGTTCAACTAAACATAAACGCGTTATGATTCACAAGTCTAACACAGTCAAGTGTGTCATATTTGGCACTCATATCAAATGTGTCATTGAACCTTGCAAGGTGGCGGTCGCTGCAGGATACCGAAGACATTGTCCAGCCATGGTTTGGGCATCTCACGGAATATTTGGAATAGTTGAAGTTTACATTTCGGTGACACGACTTGCATAAAATTCTAGGCAAATTAACATTGCTTCAACTCTTACTTAGTCCTGAAATCTGCCAATAATAAAATTTAAGCATTTGATGCAAATATGCTAGTCAGTTCCAGATTTAAATGAAGTCATCATTATGAATATGACTTCTTAATCTGATCTTAAGTGATTACTGACTCCTTATATGCAACTGCGAATAAAGGAGGAGGGCAGACTCCCATATATTCTTCTAGGCTGCAAATGCAGCCTAGAAGAAAGAAACCGCGTTCATGAATTATACGGTAAGACTTATACGGGTTGTCCTTTCGTTTTTCGGGAGCAAGGCTGGTTCTGCCATCCTCCTTTAAAACATATCGAACCTATCTAAACTATGAGTGAGAAGAGTATTTTGCACTACACGTTGTGTTAGCTTTAATTATAATGCAAGCAGGTATGGTAAACTGACCTTGCGTTCTAATTACATGAGCGTCTCAGTTGAATGCCAATGTCAAGTCAGGCGTCAACCACACCACACCACAATTTGCGGTATCGCGTAACAACCTACGAGATTCTATCGGATCATTGCTACGAATAATATTAATATTATATCGAATGATATGTTGGCCAATTCATATGTCCTTTCGCACGTCAATGTAGGTCTGTTACTTGTAAAAGCAAATTGATGTGATGCAGTCAGAGGAGTCATACCGGAACACGGTCTCGACGGACGAGGCGATCGTTTCGATCGGATCGTGGTCGATTAGTCACTGAAGAGGAACGCCCTGACCACGTCCTTTAGCTGATTAGCACTCATTAGTCATCGCCAACATAATGAGACAACAATACCCCACCCCGTCCGCCCGATAAGATTACGATACGCCGCTGATAGAATCAATAACAAGTTACACTTTGCGCTAACCGATTGTTCAAAAACAATACATCGATGACTGAATTCTAGCACCTAAACAGCGCTTTCCGGGTGCGTAATTCAATTAGTGCATTGTTTTGCGGAAACTTCGGGGAAACGTGTCAGAACAGAATGCTCCAAGTCCAAGGTTGTTATTTAATTAGGGCTGAAATAGAATTGTGTTTTTACGCCCATACAAAACAACACAGCTTTCGAAAACGATCTGGCGCAAATCAATTTATTGATTCCACTGTACCTAGTGTTTTTTTCATTCCTAAACACTACAAGCGTAACTCGTATATGTTTGAAATAAAAACAATTTAAATTTATCATTGTAACTATTATCTACTAGTAGAGCCCCGCGGTTTCACCCGCGTGGATTACGGTTTTTACGCCACCTCAAGCGAGAAATATGTTTTTCCGGGATAAAAAGCAGCCTATGTGATATTCGAGGCTATATACTATAGTAGAATATAACTCTGTTTTTATCGTTGTTTTATTGTTTTTATTTTATTTTGATAGGTTTTGATTATAGCGTTAACGGACGTAGAAAAAGTCACACTAGGTAAGCTAGGATCAAGATATCTAAGGCTCTTAAACGATCATGATACCTTATCTCGAGGATTACATGCGAATGATAGGAAGGTTAACGGAGTTTCCACACATTACATTCTCCTCTTTTGTCGCGGAACAAACATCAATATTATCTGCCGTCCCAATTGCCTTTTTATGAGTTCCTTGACCAATAAAATGTTCTGCTGAAATACGTGTTGCTCGTTGTATCTGAGTATGTTTGATTGTAAAAGATGATGTGATGATGGAATAATTTAACACAGTCATAGAATGATCAAATTATAAGCGTCATTTTGTAAACATCATGTTTATATCCATAGTATTCAATGAAGGTACGCGTAGTACTGTTGTTATGACAATCTCTGAAATGTTTGGATTTATAGAATACATGCACACTATTGATTGCAGTAACATAGTTTAGAAATGGAAATTTTCCTAAAATAAATAAAGTAACACTTGAATGGTTACTGTATTAATTTTTTTTATCAACATTCACACAAGATCTTCAGGTCCCAAACTAGGCAGAGCCTGTGCTATGGTAACCTGATGACTGACATATATACTTATATACATATACACACCCAGACACAGGTCAAACAAACATGTTCATGCACACAAATGTTTGACCTGTCCGGGAATCAAACCCGGGACCAGCGGCTCAAAAGGCAGAGTGCTGCCAACTGCGCCAACCGGCCAGTATATACACACAAATATAAATATTTTAAATAATCGAAGTAGTCGTTACTTTTAATCCTCTAAAAACGATTTATAGGGTCTGTAACTTTAAGGTCGTTTGAGAAAGCTAGCGTTGGTATAAGTTTGTAAATTTAAACTTATGTGTAGCACGATTCAAGATTCCTAGACGATACAGATTCACTCGGCGTCTACGAGATGGCGCTGTTAAAAGTAAATCAATATAATTTTACAAACTCGCACTTTTCTAATAACCAATAAAAATCAACATAAATAAAAAGTAAAAATAAGATATGGGCAAAAAAATGTATTCTCACTTTTAGTCCTTTATTTTTATTAGCAATTTTTGCAATAACTGAACTTTGACTAATAACATTTTGACTGACTGGCCGGTTGGCGCAATTGGTAGCACTCTGCCTTCTGAGCCGCTGGTCCCGGGTTCGATTCCCGGACAGGTCAAACATTTGTGTGTACGAACATGTCTGTTTCACCTGTGTCTCGGTGTGTATATGTATACAAGTATATGTATGTATTTAAGTATATATATCAGTCATAAGGTTACCATAGTACAGGCTCTGCCTAGTTTGGGACCTGAAGACCTTGTGTGAATGTTGTCCCATATTATTATATTATTATTATTATTTTACTGAATCTACTTAAAGTAGTACAAACAGTAATAAATAGCATAGGCATCGTGTTCGAGACACTAATAGATAAATACAAGAATTGCACGTTTAATAAGTATAAGATAAGATACGGACCATTTCCAAACACTAGAAATGTTTATATACATGGCGTACCCTTGTGCGTCACAGTCCAGTTGAATCTGAGGTAACTTTAACTGTGGGTTTAACTCTCACTTTACGTAATTATGTCACTTGCACAACGCAGTCAGCGCGAGTGACATTATTTATGTAGATACGATAATTTTATGACTATCACCTTTAAGCAATAACCCGACAGTTTCTAATCAAGTAGCTACTGAACGGACCACGCTACGACAACGAGACAATATCGAATGTAAGAACGATTATTCAGTCGTATGACTGTAAGCAAATCGAAATTATAATAGCGTTTGAACTTACTTTCGGACAACTACAGGCTCTGCCTAGTGTGGGACTTGAAGATCTTGTATAAATGTTAATAAATAAATAAAATATTAAAAAAAAAAAAATTTAACAAAAAATGCAACCGACTTCGACACTCAAAAATGTGAAATAACTTGTTGAAGTCGTACCATGATAGTTCACACAAAAGTAACTATCATCACAATATTGTGCTCATGGTACCGACTTCGACAAGTTATTTCACACTTTTGAGTGTTGAAGTTGGTTGCATTTTTTGGTAAAAATATTTTTTTTCACCCTTTTCAGTGCTACTCACGGGATGTCGATGTCTTCAACCACGACAATAATATCATCAAAATACGCGTAGCACTTTTCAGTTATTGGAGTATAACTCAAAAACCGCTTGTCCGATTTTAATGAAAATTGAATGGGACAATCACGGAAGTATACAAAAAATACTCTATCTAACAAAAAAGAATCATCAAAATCGGTTCATAAACGACGAAGTTATCCGCGAACACACTAAAAAAAAACATATATACGGTCGAATTGAGTAACCTCCTTCTTTTTTGAAGTCGGTTAAAAAAATACTACCACAAGTTCAATAAGAGAGCATCCGAAAAGCAATCGGTCTTTCGTCATTAAAATGTATGAAGTCTGCTTTATCAGTGAAGAAGGAGGTAAATATTATGGCCCCACGTAAGTTGAAGTATGAGGTTAAACGTTTCATAATTAGAAAACTAATTTGAAAAACGCTTCTAATGAATGTTGTCTGTAGCTAATAGGCCAATCGGAGTTATACTTAGACCTAATGAGACGACAGACTCGGAAAACACAGCAAGTTTCATTAATACGAAAATTGAGCGGCTAAAATTATTGTACCCAGGTGACTTTACTAAACAATGCCATAAAGCTATTTAAAATAAAAATTATACACCAAGCTAATTATCAGTCGCCGAGCCACATTATAGAAAAACAATAAACATGACATAGTGGGGACCTACTTAAAATATTATAAAAAATGAAAAGGCCTTGAGCGGAACGCGTGGGATTATAATTCATGGTATCATTCCAAACAGTTTATGTCACGCTCACGCACAACCCGGCTGCCCATCAGTATTCGGCGTGATAGCACGAATGTAACATTTGATTCCTTTAAAAATAATCACTCAACAACTTAGCACAACTACCACGTAATCCGACACGCAAATAATAGAAACAATTGTATTAAAAATATTGTTCCGTTTACGCACGCTATTTGTGCCTATTCGTTACATGTGCGTCAATAAAGTGCATCGATTTCCGTTCGTGACGAAGCAGCACGAAATAATTCAAGCATTGCTTGCCCCGAGGCCAGTTCTGAATTCGTCGGATATGAGTCACGTGTCGCGTGACGTCACAGGGTGCGCACCCCTGCCTACGTCGTCGTCGCCCCGAGTGACTCAACGGCGAGACGTCCGCCCGCCCTACACCAGCCAGACCATCCGCCAGACATAAATAAGATAAAATGTTTAATAGAAGTACGCGTGACAGTGATTCAAGCTCCAATCTCCTTTTCAGTAAGTTCATACATGGCACTGAAACGGCATGATCATCATAATCATAAAATTAGACTTTTGTTGAGCCAGAATGTACAAGAATCAACATTGTTATCGAGATGTTACGGTGTATTTTTGTTTTCACTGCTCTCTATTTCGGCAGTCGATTACAGTATGTTCAGAATTAAAATGAATTTACTGCGGGTAGGTGTTACTAAGGATAAAGTACAGACAGATAAAACTAAATATTCCCATAATAATATCAATGTTGGCATTAGCGACCATAGTACTTGCTTTAAAAATGATGATGATGATTGTAGTTTTCTAAAAGATTTATCAGGGGTTTTCAGGGTTTATCTAGAGCTAGACTTTGGCCAAACATTATTAAAACGCATTCACGATCAGTTCTCCCGAATACATTTTCGAATCGTATATAATATAAATTACCACTATTCGCTTGTTCTTAGAAATATATATTTTTTACGCCAACCTTGTATGCCTGAAAAATCAGAGGTTTCATAATTAAACGAACACCATTAAAACAAAGTACGAGTATTTAGAGAACACGCGTGTCAATCAAAACGTAAAAATAATTTACTTCTAGGAAGCTCTATAAATATAGAAATTTCAACAAAGGAATAAACGCGTGTCTATCAAAACGTTTAAATAATTTACTTCTAGGAAGCTCTATAAATATAGAAATTTCAACAAAGGAATAAACGCGTGTCAATCAAAACGTTTAAATAATTTACTTCTAGGAAGCTCTATAAATATAGAAATTTCAATAAAGGATTAAACGGGCTTATACACATACAAAAATGACATATACATCTGAAATTAATATATTGGTGCTCTGAAGCTGTCGAGTATGAACAACAATCTGCAATAGGTAAACCTGCGTCCACAACCGACCGACGCCGACGACAAAGACCTTATAAAGTGAGTTACGTTTTTTCCACGTCCAACGTCCATTTATTATTATTATGTACATTTTTGTACGATTTGTGCGAAACGTGCTTCTCAACTGTCAAGCAGGTATTAATTGATATACATTCTCGGAAACATATCTTCTGAGCACGTACGGTACTAATAAATAATCGGGAGGTGTCGTCACTCATGCTGCTTTCTACAAATGTTCGTTTATGTAACAAGAAAAAGTAAATTCAGTATGCATTGTTTTGGTAATATAATCAGGAATGTTAAGTGAATACAAATCATCATCTGACTTTTTAGAATTACGTATCTATATTTATATGACATTGATAAGTGCAGGGTTTTTTCAAAGTGCGGTACCCCTGGACTGACAAATTTATATCAGTATTTTTAAATTTACCACCGGCACTGACATGCGTCATACGTAGGGGAGCAATGAACAGGGAATCAGAAGCTCTGCTCTTGTGTTGAGAATCTGATAGGGATGAACGTAGACTAATAAGTTTGGGGAACTCTGGACAAGTGGTTCCCTCCGAGAAAACTTCACGACCACACTACATGTATGTACACATCAATTGTATATTCTAATTACCGTTTGGGTATCGCAAGTTTACGTTCGTAAATGATAGTTGAACATAAACTTAAAAATTCACTCGGTAAACGTATTTTAACACCCAAAAACCTTAGGCCAACAAGAACATTATTGTGATATCTTTAAGTGTCGATCGATAAGCGTGTGAAGCACCGAATCAAACATATCTCAATGCAAGAGAGCCGATCATTCGAGATTGGGTTATCTGAAAACATATGTAAACAACGCAATGCACAGCTCCATCTTATCGAATAATTACATGGGTGAAATGAATGGTAGTGTTGGCAGAGGAAGGCCTAGGTTAGGCGGACGTTCCGAAGTCAGATTGAGGCAGTTCTAAGAAAGAGCCAGGTCATGATTACTTTAAACCGACGCGACGCCCTTGTACTAGAGGAGACGTGGAAGATCGACGTTCATTTATCAGATAACTTGAGAGAGTTCATTTATCAGATGAGACATATGTTTTATCAAATATAATTTATTAACAAACATGCCTATGATAACTTGCCTACCGAAAAGTTTTCATAGTAAATGAATTAAATTGAATCAATTTTCTTTCATCACCTTCACTTTTCATAACCGAATGAATTTCATCTCAACTGATAGTTTTGAACACACAGAATATGCCTAGGTAGGCTTGCAAGGTAGCAATTGGAAGGCTGTGGTCTGTACCTACCCCTACGTGAAAGAGGCTTGAATATATGTTATGTATAAATGTATTATAAATTTCTTATCGATCAATCAAGATTAACCCCCCCACAGCCAATAATTATTTTCAGGAAAGGTATTATCGAATTGTGTCGATGGACATGACCGTATGTGAATTTACAGGTGACTTCGCTCGTATGGTCAGCGGGTAAAAGTGTTGGAAAGCGGTTCTTGGTCCGGTAGAAAGTGCCGCGAGGACAACGTCTCTCATTAACCACGATGATACGGAAATTTGATACTTTTATGCAACACTCTGAGAATCAATGACCGCATCGCCACATTGTATACATATAAACGAATATATAGATATATAAAAGCACCATATTAGTATACTGTTATATATACATTTTATGTATTTAATTCATAATATAAGTACGTGGGTAGTTGAAAAATACATTAAAAAAACGACACAGGTTAGAGGTAGAAAATTTTCAACGTGTTCTTAACTTTTTGACAAAAAATGAAACAACCGACTTCAATGACCTGTATTTTTAAGGTTTTACGCGATATCATAAAAACTAAAGAAATTTTGATAAAATTTCAATGGGACGACCAAGTAAGTGTGCTTTTTCAGAAAAATAAATCATTCTCAATAAAGGTTGGCGGACAAATCGCTGAACATAAAAATATATACCTACACAGTGGAACATAGAATTTCCTCCTTTTTTGAAGTCGGTTTATCTGACCTGAGATTGCATAATATGTAATCTTTTCTTGTAAAAAAAGAATGTATAGGGTCGTAAACGACGGACGATCTGAAGCAAAAAACACAGATAAAGAAAAAATACATTTTTATTGAAAATCTTTTTTGAAGTCGAAATTCGAATAACAATCAAAAACAAACTACTAACTGTACGTACACTGCAATCTGCTAGTATTACAGGTATGTATATGGGTAATTACTTATTAAGTAGTACGTCGTGTACGAGTATAGCAATAGGTGCGATAAGCTATATACCTAAATTATTAAAGTTGTTCAAGTTGTTGTCACACACCGCACCATTGACTAACATCGATTGTTATCGACCTTTATCGACTAAATTAATCGATCAACAGATTCGATTAGTTTTATTAATAACCAACAATCGCTATTATCATGTTCATGAAAATGAAGAGACATACTGAACCTTCTTTGATAAAAATTCTATGAGACCAATATGAAAGTGTATATTCTTACAATTGAACAATTGTACAATTGACGGTCGCCGTGGCGCAGTGGTCAGTGTCAGTGACTTGACTTCTGTGTCTCCGGGACTCTGGGTTCGAATCCCGGCAGGGGCTAACATTTGTGCGATGAGTATAGGTGTTTGTCCCGGGTCTTGGGTGTTTGTGTGTTGTGATTGTGTGTTTCCATGCCTCCCGCGACACAGGGAATCCTAGTGCGGGGGGGTCTGAGTGTGATATAAAAAAATAAAAAATAAATGATAAAATAACGTTTTAAATCACACTAATATTATAAAGGCGAAAGTTCGAAAGGCGGATTTCGATCAAATTTGGTATGGAGTCAGTTTAGACCCTAAAATAACACGCAGGCTACTTTTACCCTGGAAAAAAATTAGTTTCCGTGGGAAAACCGTACACCACGCGGATGATACAGTATACATCTAGTCAGTTTATAAATCACCAATTTCTGGGGTAACACACGTTAAAAAAATACAACTGAATTTATAACCTTCTCTTTTTTCAGTTCGGTTAAAAAGGCACCATTTTAGTATGTTGTTATTGACAAACCGTGCCGCACACATGGGCAAGACCTTCATAACAAAACAGTTAAGTTGTGAAAGTCTTATGTACACGAGATCACGGCGCTGCAACGCGCTGAGCCAAAATTGTGCCAAACTTAGCTATTACATAAGGAGCAATCAATTCATAACACGATTAACCTACAGACAGTTTGTTAGGTACGAGTATGTTTATTGTTCTCTCCATTGATTCGACAATGATTTCATTTATTATGTCAGAACACACGTAAACACACCAAGCAATGACTAAGATTCTGATTATATTATTGTTGTTGATGCGTTTTGGCAATTTCTGGCGTTCGTATTACTGGTTAGCAATTTTTGATTGGAAAATCTCGTGAGTTTGACTCATTATTACGAGTATATAGATGTAGTATCCGGCTTTACCTTGCCTTTAGCAGTTTAGTGGTCGCCGAGATCTGGCAGCGTAAACTCACCCGATGATAGGCATCGGACATGTCCGAAACCTAGGTCGAAACTTCGACTATAAACGTGAGTGAAGCCGGGTAATACATGTATATAATAAGGTTCGTATTACTCTTTTTCATCGAGAATTTTGTATGAACACTTAAGTAATTCATCCTATTCTTATTTCTAGATCTCCTTTAATAGATTGCTTTTATATAAATATGTTTTATTTAAAGAAATGGAAGACTACGAAGTTTTTTACAAAACTACGGTTGGCCTTTGAAACTTTTTTTTATCGCGCCGTCGGGTAATGAATGAAATGTGAAACAAATATACAAATTACTTCCAAGAGTTAGCCTTTAATATGTTTCAGGCAATGAGTTCCCCTCTGTGGACTTTACCTTATATTATAATATTACCCAGCTTTTGACACTCTACACATTAAATACAGTAATGATTACGATACATATATATTTATATATATGGTTATAATAATACATATATATTTTAGAATATTTAATGCGTAATTATACTTATTTTGGGGCTAAACATTTACATATGTTGTAATATTACGTAAATTTCATCATCTATTTTATGAGATTAGTGTATGAAATTGCACATAATTTGGTCTTGAAACTTTCTTAAAAAGATATCTTCTAAAGAACTCTTATTATGAAACAGTTTCATAAACTACTCATTTAGCATGTATTTAAAGTAAACACTCTGTTTACATTTTTTATATATATTATTATTATTTCTATATTATTTTACTTAGCATTAAATACCATATCAATATGTTATTGAAGCATTATTTGTTTTGGCACCGGCCTATTTGAAAAGGTTGATTATTAGGATCATTCCTTGAAACCGCTAACGTTAAATAAAAGGTTATCATAGGTCGATGTACCTACTACTGGACGTACACACATGTGTGCTGTTTTTATCATTGGCTTTATTTAATAAAAAGCTTCATATTTATCAGAAAGCGGTAAGTCTAAGAGTATAATCGAGGCCAATTATTTTAACCGCCACGTTTAAACGTCGTGCTATTATGTACCTTATTGCAATAAAACTTTTGTTTCTTCTACTATCAGACAAGTATTAAAATATACAGTTGTTTCTTTACATTTTAGCAATCAGTCGAAACACCGATAAAATGTTCATTTACGTATTTTTACATTAAGACTTGACCATTTACTAAATCAATTTTGAGTCTTTTCAGCATATTCTATTAAATATCCTACATGGCTTGTAAACTTAAAAAAACACTTACTTGTGTGAGAAAAGTTCATTCATTCAGTTAATTCTGGTTGAATGAAATTGGATTTCACTTGCTAATTTATTATTTAAACAATATTATCGTACGACCATATTTTTCCTATATCTAAATCCTCGCGGTAACACAAATCCGCTTGAACTGTGTCAACAGAACACAACAGAAGAAAGTTAATTATAAAGTCTAAAATGTGACTAGTATTTTTATTGAACTCGTCGTCCATCTTTAAAGTAACGCGTTTGTAATATTTTAAATCAACGTGCAGCAGTATATGCGTGGTCCCGCCCTCTGCGCCTGTAAACACCCGCGAGCCTATGTGATGTCATCGGCACCTGTTAAGCCCTTAATCTCGAAAATTTATCATAAATTTGAAACACTTGCTTTACTGATAAATTTTATGATCGTCCCGCCCGTATTGCTATACATTAATATCTTATTGTATACTAGCTGCGCCCCGCGGATTTACCCGCGTAGTGATGAAAAACGGTGATGATGGTGATGATGAAAATAAGCCTATGTATTAATCGAGAGTATAAGCTATCTTCATACCAAATTTCATCTAGATCCGTTCACCCGTTCTGACGTGATTGAGTAACAATCATCCATCCATCCATCGTAACATTCTCATTTATAATATTAGTGGGATTAACAAAATATAAAACCTTAGAAAGAGATATAAAAGAGAACCCTCCGCTCTTATCTCGCTTCAGGATATTGGAAACTTGTAATAGACCGTGTTTATTGTAACAGTTACTGCCATAAACATTATAATATGCCGTACACAAAGCTAAAACAATATAGCAGAGGTAGGTACGTGGGAAGTTGGGAAGCCTCACGAAGATGGCCGCGGGCGCATTGTGCCAGGTCTGGCTGGATACTAAAAAAACTTTTTGTCGTCCCATTGCTCATTGTTAAAACACAAAGGGCTCGTTTCCTGCGATTAAGTTCATAATACAAGTACTTTGAATGATGCATGGTACATATAATACATAGTTTCAGAAAGAAGAAATATTGCTTGTATAATTGTATTATCTTGTGCATTTTGAGAAGTGTGCGTTTTATAAATTTAACCGCAATTTGTTCGCGCCTATTATTAAATGAAATCGTCTAGTTAAATAGAAAGCCATTTTTTATTACTATAAATTAATGTGCCTATACTCCTTCGATCAGCTTTTTATAAGAAAAAAGATATATTTAAAAAATATATAAATGCGAAAATCTGCCACCAAACTCATAGTATGTTCAAGCAGCAGTCCTTGAGAGCCAGTGAGCATTCTAGATCTAGTGTGATAACATCTTCAACCACATCGTTACTGACCATCAAGTGAGATATAGGTCAAACGTACATCCATACAGTTTAAAAAATATTATACAACTATACTAGAACTCGCAACAAAAAATAATATTTACTAACCTTCTATCATTAAGCTACAGGAGACAATGTATATCAGTGACAATTATAATTACAAAAGACTACTACATTATGTATAATATATACGATATAATACATATATCTTTTGTCGACAAAATATTATATTGTCCTTACATTTTTCAACATTATAGGTTTAACCTAGGTTAATTAGGTACCTACCACCACTACCGTGGTGATACCGGCCTAGAATAGTACTTCCCCATCTTCTCGTGGGTGCCGTAAGAGTCGGCTAAGGGATCACGTACCAGGAGGTGGGCCGCAGCGCCTTCCGAGGATAGGAAATCATACTGCGCTCGCGAACCCGCCTGCCAAGCGTGGCGAGTATTGGCAAATCCCCCCTATATGGGAGAGGCTTATGAGTATGTGTAAAGAACACAAGAACAAAGTGTCTTAGATTGTCAATAAAAATATATATAGGTTTTACCAGGCATTTTTTATGGGATAAAGTGACGAAACAAGCAAAAGCCCCACAGGATGTTAAGTCGTAATCTCTCATCATGTGCCTGTAATTTTCACCGGAAACCATACCTTTCAAACCGGAACACAAGTAATGCGAACTTTACTGCCTGACGGTAGAAATAGATATGGTGGCAGTACTTCCCCGGGGCGAACTCTCATATCGAGTATGTACTACTTCGCTTAATCATTCTCAATTTTACTCGTTGTAGCAAATGAAGTCTAAAGTAAATTCCTCATTAGTCTTAAAGCTAGATCGTAATTAAATGAGGTACATGTTCATACAATATTATAATGAAACCGTCGCGTAATTGTGACTTATTTTTATACACGTATCGTCTGCAGCCGTATCGTAAAAAAGATTTTATCATAACTCGACATACTCCTTGTAAGATGTTGTTACTTGTTATAATTATATAACTGGTTTTACTCGTGCAACATAAATGACAGGGCGTAAATGGCGACGTTGGCATAATCGTAACGTGACAACTTTTACCGGTAACAACAATGATGTTTTAAGAGTTTTTATTGTGCATCGATTTTTCCTTCAAATATTTGAACATAAATGATGTTTTACTAAAGATGACGTATATTCATACTGCGCGGTGCTCAGATTTTGTTCCTTTACGACATAAACATGCTAACTGCGACAGATGATACGGTACAAATAATATAGAAAAGGATAGCTATATGTTTAGACTTGCGCTTGAAATACGCGTCATATTGAAAATTACTATAATTGACTTAATTTTGCCGCCTCATTTACCGCGCGCTTGTGCGACATCTACCTCATATAAACATATATCATTGGGTAACAAGCTTATTTTAACAGGAGAAGATAGTTTAATATCGCACTGTATATCTTATTGTGGGCCCGTACACATAATTTGTCCGATACTATTTTACGAATGGCTTCCTTGTAATTTTTGTAGAAAAAGTACACACCGCGATGTCACCCGTGCGGTCTAATATAATATATTTCCAGTTATAATAATAATTATTATTTATTTATTCAGACAACTTAGCCCATATTAACATAGCAATATAATTTAGCAAGATAATTAAATACTAACAATAGTGTCAATATCTTACAGTCAAGTGATTTAGTCCTCTCAATCATCTTCCACACCAAAGGACAATCAAATTTCTCAGCTATCGCCTTTAGGATGCTGTTACTTGTTATATCTATACAACTTATTGTACACTTTCATGACTAACAATTTTACCCACCGCTCATTTTTGGGAAAATATTTTTTAATACCGTTCAGAGAGGATTACTATGCGTCATAAGGACTTTATTCGTGCTATATTTCATCAAAATCCATTCAGTGATTTGAGCTGTAATGATCATATCAGTTACGATTTCCAATTATAAATCAGAAGAATACTAGCAACGGCCAGCGGTTTCACCACTGCGGAATATGATTTATAATACGTTATACGTCCAAAAATGTCTTATTTAAAAAAATAATTGAATCCTTGTTTACATGTTTTAATCATTTATAGTAAATCTACTTCATAATACGAGTACATAATTATGTGTGCCGAATTTGGTGTTCGAATTAATCCGAGTTTAATAGTCCAGACCAGAGGTCGGCAATCGGCATGGCGATTGGCGAGCCTCGTGATTGCCCTATTTCGATACAAAGCTTTCAGTTCCATTATACGCAATGATTTAACATTTTTAGAATCAATAGCCATTTATTTACGGGCGAGTAGCTTGTCTATCTCTGCCCCTTGCACTAGGCTTTATACCCTTCTCAACGTGTTATCAGACAGAATCAAAAAAACTACATATTAAAAGCAAATATTTCAATTATTTTTTTACGAAAACTTTCAGTAGCTCTCAGAATACTGAAAATTATGATAAATTTAAAATTCTGGCTCTTCCATCTAAAATGGTTTCCGACTCCTATCCTGGCCTAGGCTATGTGTTGATAGCCGAATAAGTGTGTCAGTAATGGTTTCCAATTATGTTTATATATGTACAGAACATTTAAAAACATTTTATTCTTTAAAATTATTTATCGTGAATCAATCGTATGCACAAAACAAAACGATATTCTTTTTACACTATATCGGTATATATTTTTACCAGATACAAGAGGAAACCATCACCCTTGTGAAGGGATCTGTGATTGGATTAGTACCCCCAAGATATCGCTACCCTTACGAGAAGGGTGTTGCGGCAGGTAAACTGTCCGCTTCAAAGTAGAATTCTGATAATTGTGCACATATCTTATGTTCAGCTTAGCATCACAAACTTTAGTATTAATTTATTTTGTTGAACACTTGTTGGGTCCGTCTTATAACGTTGGTAATAAATGGTAATCAGCGTTGAAAATGCTCGTTGACAGTTTTTGAATCTTTATTTAATTCCAAATTCATTCCAAGCGACATTAAAAAGTTGCCATGGCAAAATTTAAATTTACCTGACACTTATTACACGACAATGCGAAAAGTGTTTTGGGACGCAATAAGATAATGTGTTTGTGTCGGCGTCGAAACCAATCTAAGCGATCGAAACACTTGCGTCACCGATTCGGCCAAAGATTTTGATTTGGCATTGTTTGACTTGTGGCCGTTTGTTTTCATGAACAAAGTTTATTTTGAGTTATAACCAGTACTCCTGGACTAGACCGTATGCGTAATGTGCTGCTTGTCTCCGTTCTTGGAATATACCTTTACAATGGAGGTACAGAATGCGGTTCTGCACAGCACCAGGCCCAAGCCATTGTTGAGACACGCGCGTTTCCGCTTTCTCGTGGAAAATGCATGCGCACTGTTGGAAAGTAAACGTGTGTTTATGATCCGACATAAAAAAATAAATAAAAAAGTGGCTTCACTTATTCATTTTCTAGAACTGCTTAAAGAAATTCATTACACAATTATTGTGTTCTAGAATCAACTCACCTATAAGTATTTATATTTAAGATAAGATGTTCCGTATGTTTGATTGTTTTAGTGATTCATATCACTCTAATAATAGTATCATTCAAACGCATATTCATTACGTCCAAAAACGATGAAAATTGTTTTCTATAAATCCAATTATAGTTGTAAGTTGTTGTAGTGTTAACGTCATCGAATGATCCGTAAAAGGCCTATTACTCAATAGCAAGTATCCACTAGAGCCAGTTTTCCCAGTGATCACCAAAAAACAAAAAAACTACTAAAATGACGCTCGTCAGTTGGCAAGCATTGCAAGGATCACAGAGTATAAAACGACGTCGCCCGTATATAATCTATCTGTATGACTATCTGCTAACCCCAAAACCATGCAACGGATTTGGAAACAGTTTCCACTGTCATGTAGATATTTTTGACCAGAAAAATTTTATAAACCTATAGCTCATCCTAATTTCGTATGCAATTTAATCAGCCCTTTACAATGATCCGACAACACATGTCACACTAACAGCAATATGAAGAATAATCGAGAACCTTCTACTTCGATCTCGATATAAACTTCTAGGTAAACCATTTATTTACATAAATGATACTCCAACCAAGCTCTAGCCATTTAAAGTGACTACACAGTAATTATGGAAACTAATTTAGTAATAATGTATTTGACACGAAACCAGTGTAGGATACACGCGTCAGACTGGCGCCCTGTGCCGGGCATGGCGAGGCCTGACAAGAGCCCACTGTGTGCGGAAAATACGAGCCTCGCAGTCACGGAGATTATCCTTTCGGCTGCGGTCGATCAACCGAGCCTTGACCGGTCGCATGCACTAAACAACATAGCAAATACGCACACAAGATTGATAAAAAATAATACCAAAAAATGGAACCGACTTCAACAGTCAAAAGTGTGAAACGTGACTCCGACAAGGTTATTTCACAATTTTGAGTGTTGAAGTCGGTTCCATTTGTTGATAAAAAAAATTTTTCACCCTTTTCAATGACTTTTGCTACTCACGGGATCAATTGTCATTGTGTATGTTCTCCGATGTCTTCAACTGCAACTATAATATCGTCGAGGTATACATAGCACTTTTCTGTTACTGGAGAGTAACTCAAAAACCGCTTGTCCTATATTGATGAAATTTAAATGGGACTACCACGGAAGTATATTCTACAAACATAAAAAGAATAATCAAAATCGGTTCATAAACGAAGAAGTTATCCGCAAACACACATAAAAAACAATATACGGTTGAATTAAGTAACGTTATTTTTTGAAGTCGGTTAAAAACAAATAAAGCGAGCTCAATGGCAACTGGACTCGCGGAAATCGTCTGACAAACAGCAATTGACCCAGTTGGCTGACAAATGTCTCTGAAAAATTGGCGTTGGAATAAGGTCGAGCACAATATTTATGCTGTGTCGGTGGATAATATTAATAAATTTACATGTAAAATTAAAGAAAACAGACGATGTTTATGGACATCTATCATTTGATACAGGTAAAATAAACTGTTATCTATCTAAACTAAAATGCTATCTCGTATCTTTTTACTTTTTCCTTTAATAATGATACCAATATAAAATCAAGTTAAATGAACTTTTATATTATTTATAGTAGAAGTACCCACTATTTTCATAATGCATTTAACAACTTGACAACTAAGTTAAATAGAGAATATTTTTTATCTTTGTGAAATATTATATTAATGGTAGAAATCAGCCCAAGTTATTTTAATATATAGCTAAATGTTTCTGCAGTAAAAGTTCACTTCGTGATAGCTAAACATATATTACCCACCTAAATGACAGTAGTTGAATAATAAGTACTTAATCACCCGCATCCAGCATTTTCCTGCGATCTTATTCAGGTCGTCTGTCCACCTTGTCGGTGGCCGTCTTATGCTGTGCTTGCCAGTCCGTGGCGTCCATTCGACCCCGACGGCCATCAGTTTTTCGAGCTGTGTGCCCTGCCCACTGCCACTTCAACTTGCTTATCCGCTAGTCTATTCAGGCTCATTTCAGAAAGGTGTATCTATAATGTAATTCTGTTCACTATCGACTATATTATCTTCCGATACTGTCATCCGAATGTTGTCTGGTAGAGATGGCTACAAACGATACTGGTTTACAATACAGTGTCTATGTAATGTGTTGTAGAAAACAGTAACATAGTGACGTACACAATTAGCCATTATAAAAAGGTATCCCGATGATTTCCAATGGCAGATGTACATAATTTCACAGTACAGCGGACGCAGGACTGGTCAGAGGGGTCGACCGCAGCAGGTGTATTCTGCAGCGTGGGTATCGGTCCTATTGTAATCACTTTTACTGCAGTGGATCCAATCCTCTAAAATAAGGAATAGAGTTCAGTTTCCAAACGAAAACTTGCATCAAAACATATTCTTTACATCACGGACTGGGCTTCAATAGTTTAATGAACCTATATATATAGATTCTCAAGGAGTAAACACTTACCGCTAATATAGAACAATAAATAACGATTGTTTATAATTTGTATCTACTCAATAAAGTATGGTAGTTCGAACAGGATATCTGCTACATTGTCCAAATGGCCCCTGAGGTTGACGTCATCATTTGCCGAAAACCCACTTCGGCTATTTCGGGTTCCGGCTGGCGCCCATACATAAAATATTTTTAGATGTTCAATAATCTTAGATTGAAAGGCTGAAAACATTTTTGATGGTTCAAGGGGGTAGAGAGAATATCATAAAACTAAAAACTTTAATTAGGTAAATAACAAATCGAAATAGCGAAAGCGAATAAACAATTTAAAAAGTTCGGGGGCTTATATAATCATTAAGTTAGATATTTTTTAAACTTGGATTAAAATACAACTGTATTCTCGTGTCTAGAATTTAATTAATCTATTTTTGGAACTGAAAAGAAACGCAACATTTTAAACATACCCGAAATTATACAACCCGGAAGATTCTGGCGCGATGAGCGAGAGTGCGTTAACCCAAACGATGGTAGATGTTCACAATAATATTATGGACTAAACGTGTACAGAGCAGGTTGCTCTGGCATTGAAAGACGCGAGTGTAAACAAACCAATTTAAAAAGCGTGGAGCTTATTTAACGAGTAGCTCGTGTCACAAATAGAAGCGTTTAGGCAATTGGCAGCATTCTACGGTTACATCAGACGTTAGTGATGTCGACTGGGGTGAAAGTGACGCTTACCCGCCTGTAACATCCGTAGACAACATGTGTTCTAAACATCGAGGGGACTCAACACAAGACCAATATATATTTCCTTATCGGTCGAGCACGCGACCACATAGCTTTCGAGCAGGTGCATGTTATTCCTATTATCCATAAACTTTTTACCAAAATGAACCTTACCATTCCACGAAACTGCATTTGTAATATTCGAAAGAAGGTCGAGTGGCATACTTGAGAATTATCCGACATTATTTTAGCTTCAGAAAACATCTTCATTCCAATCAAATTACACACTAAGAGAAAAATCTTGACTGATTTATTTTTAGCAACCGGAACTTTAGGTTTACATTTAAAAATATACGCTCCAGTTGGAAAATGCAGCCAGATTTCGTAGAGCACACTCGAAACTGTTGCCAAACAGTTCAGAAATTAACAGCGCTTATAAAAAGCGGGACAGTAACTATTGAAATAGTTTGAATGCACAATACGGCTGCACCAACCCATGTGACTGGTCCATTCAACCGTTTGACTAACAAAGGACACGAGTACCCAGTAACAAGTGCCACATTCAACAGGAGCATAGCAACTGCATAATGACCTAAGGGTTGTTCGATAAGTTCGCAACGAATATGAAACGTGTGTATAGTGACATCTAAAACGTAAGGCCGTCTTGCACCAACCGAATTATTTGAGATTTTCACCTGAATTCGGATCAAATCACAATTTGAGCCGGCACATTCGTGATCTAATCCGAGATTTAGGCGAAAATTTCGTATAATATGGATGGCGCAAGTGGGCCTAAATCTACGTAAATAGTACCTATTTTTACGTAAGCATTCGAGTATTTAAGTAAGAAAACAAAAAAAAAACTGCAAAAAATGTATCAAGACAGCTTGTCAAAAACGGAGTTTGAACAGATACAGGAAAGTCATATTATCCGCACAGAGGAAGGCCAGCCGGTAATTGAAGTAAATAATTAATTATTGAACTCACGCGGCAATAAGGAAGATTGACTAACATGTTAGATATAAATGGTTGTTTGTGTTCTGTAATTGTGTGTCCATGCCTCGCGCGACACATGGAATCTTAGTACGGGAATTAAAGAATAAAAATAATTTAAAAACTTATTAGCTCAAATCTTGCATCACTACTCTTACAAGTTCCTCCCAAGCATGTACTCGATGCCTTATATTTTAAATGATTATTTCTATTATATTTCCTTATGAGTCATGAGCACATATACCTTCTGTTTGATAACACTTACTAGCGCGCCATAAACTACAATTAGTACACATGCGTGCTTACATAATCACCACACTATTCTACGTTAAAAATATTTATAAATAACGTAAACATAGGTATATGATAAGTAAGTAGTATAAGATAAATATACTACAAACAAATGAGTACTATCCATTTTTTCTTTAATGTTGTGTAAATACATTTACTACGACAGTAGTTATAACAGCTGGTGTAGCAAAACAAAACTTAACTAAACTATTATACTCAACACCTTAATTTTTCACAGGGTCTACCTCTATACAGGCTGTAGGCAATGATGTTTTACTGCGCGGTGCTCAGATTTTGTTCCTTTACGACATAAACATGCTTACTGCGACAGATAATACGGTACAAATAATATAGAAAAGGATAGCTATATGTTTAGACTTGCACTTGACATACGCGTCGTGATGAAAATTACTACAATTGACTTAATTTTGCCGCCTCAGTTTCCGCGCGCTTGTGCGACATCTACCTCATATATAAACATATAATATCATTGGCTGTAGGCACAAAACAGATAGGAATAGGTCTCGGCAGAATACCAGCGCTTAGCTACAATAATGTGATGTGGTTAGGCAATATGCTGAGCCGAGTTCCTTTTTTTCCAAGCTGAGTCTATCCTTATTGCTCTATAATTACTTATGTTAATGTGTCAGTGTATATACTAAGTCGAAGATTATTTAAGTAGGATATTTTTAATAGTGTTTATTTCTCTATGTCTACTGTAGTACCTTATTATGCTTGAGCAATAAATGGAAGTTTTATTTTTTTTTGTTGCTGTGATACACAAATATATATACATTTTCAACACATTATGTATATGTATACTTCACCAGAATTATTTTTATTTCATTTCGTCTACTTGTTATTGTAACTGTATGTGTGCTAATGCAACAAGTTAACGTCTGTCTATGTCTAGTATGCATATAAAAAAATAACATATACACAGTTGTCTGACATTAGATAAGCTATTTAGGCAGGGACAGATAATACGTGACAGAAACGATTTTCCATCTTACGTTATTTCCATTCGCAAACGAACCTTGAACGTAATTTCGCTAAGTTGTTGCGCGGACAAGCGTACTCATATAAACAAACCCAGCTATAGAATAACACAAAGTTAGTATCTGAGTAAGCCGCCAAGTACCAACAACGTTCCAAGGCAAATTCTCGATTCTCACGCGGAATGCGCGCAATCATAATAACCGTACGATGGATTCCCATACTCGCCACTCACACGTGGTATTCATCGAAATAACAGGGAAGTGTGAGGGAAAAACGACAAGTTGCAAAAAAAGTATGCATGAGCGTAAAGTTTGCGAAACTTTTTTTTAAATGTATATAAAAAGACACTCGGATTTAAACGAAGTAGGTAGTATCTAGATATGGTAAATGTATGATGTACCTTTGAGTGAAACGAGACTTAAAATTTAAATTATATAACTGTAGAGCTAATAATACGGTCTACTTTAGCCTTTACACTTCCAACTCCTGAAATCTTCGGTTCGAATGCGTCGTAAGAATAAATTGATCCTTTAAAATAGATAGGAAGTATGGTCGACGAGCTATGAGAATGGGTGAAACATATAAATATAACATACTTAAAAGAATAAAGACTATATAAACTATTAGTTTCCTTCTCAGCAATCGGACATCCACTGCTGGACACATGCCTCCCCCATATATAGGGGGGAATTGCCAATTCTCGCCACGCTTGGCAGGCGGGTTGGCGAGCGCAGTATGATTTCCTATCCTCAGAAGGTGCTGCTGCCGACCTTCTGGTACGTGATCCCTTAGCCGACTCTTACGGCACCCACGGGAAGAGATGGGGGAGTACTATTCTGGGCCGGTACCACCAAACTATTAGTTTGCTACGGACAAAATGATTGTAGGAAATCTATTATGTATCTAAGTTGATCAACGTATGTGGATCGTCTAATTAAAGAGATGAAAAGACACTTTAGGAGCGAACACTATGGCGAATCTCTTTTAGTTGCAGAATGCGATGAGAATGCAAAACTGATCGCTAACGGTGACTCAATTTAGTGCCGTGCACAATACCTTCACAATGAAAATATTGTAGTTGGACGACACCTTTCACTGAATAAAATAACATAACTAAAACTAACTAATTACTGTTCTTTTTAGAATAATATTTGCAATCATTCGTGTTAAGTTCCGAGTGTAAATGTATGCGTGGTTTTAGAAATGAGCTTGCTAATGTTAAATGTGATATTTGTGTTTGATACAGTAACAGTCTCGTATGCAATCATGAATATGAGAAATTCTACGAGAGCGGCTCAAGTGTAACCGTTGCAGAGCCAAGTAGAATGGAGGTAGAGCGAGACACATCACCCACTTCTATACAGGATATAGGGTTGACACGCAAATAAATATTAAAAGCCATCATTATGTCATCAAAAAACATCATTTTACATACTTTGTTCGCAAATCTCCACGGTCGCCGTGGCGCAGTGGTCAGTGTCAGTGACTTGACTTCTGTGTCTCCGGGACCCTGAACATTTGTGCGATGAGTATAGGTGTTTGTGCCGGATCTTGGGTGTTTGTGTGTTATGATTGTGTGTGTCCATGCTTCCCGCGACACAGGGAGTCCTAGTGCGGGAGTCTAAGTGTGATATATATATATAAATGCTACGATTTAAATGTCTTCCGTGCTTCGAATGAAACTTTAAACAGGTATTTAAAGTTTCATTTGTGTATTGTTTTTTCTTAAGGTTAAGAAGAATACCGCGTACTTGTCCATACACATAGAAAAACCATTTTCCTACCTTTGATAATTGTACGATTTCGGTTTTTTTTAAAATTTGCGTTTATTCTTTTTTTATTGCTAATAGCACGCCGTTAACCTTTATTGAGCTGAGCATGATGGTTTATGGGCAAAGGTGGATAATTCAAAAGCATGCAAGCTCATTATCAACCTACATTTATAAGGAGCATATCACAGTCCTACAGCTATATTTGGGGGCATTCTAATTCAAATTATAATAAGAATGCTTTCACAACGTCTAAACTGTCAGAACGCACTAGAGACCGCTAAAATTAATATCGGCTCGTCATAAAATTAAGTTAAAAAAAACTGAAACGGACCCTGGGGTCAGTACAAATAAAATAAACATCTTAGACGTAATTATAAAAATAATTATTAATATGTATTGCTGAAATCATGCAGTTTGTGTTTACTCATTTTACAAATTCCAATTTCCAGTTTTTGGACGTACCAGCCCTACTTGGCCAAGTCAGACTCTGTGCGACGACGCGACGCACCTTCGCTTGGACACTTTCGCTCAGAGCTATAACCACATGCTAACCAACCACTAACCAGTAAGAACTCGTCTAACAAAGTTAAAGACATAGAATTAAATTGTTATCACCATTTAGGCCGTAAATTACATAGATAATTCGGATATGAGCGAAAGTAGGCTCGAAAATCTATACAGTGACCTTGATTCAATTTCCGCCTTTTAATGTCATGTCCACGCTGACATTCCATAGGTGGTATTAAATATTACAATCATAACTGTTTATTCAAATAAAGGTTTTAAGAGGTGCCAACGACCCAGCGGGGGCTTGCGGGTGTTTACAGGCAGTAGGGGCAGGACGAATCCTGATGCGTGTTGACTTCAAATATTACGAAACAAACTGTACTTTACCGATTAACTACGGGCTCAGAAAGAAAATCCTTTCTCCGTCTTTAACTCTCATAGGCGAGGCGGTATACTAATCACCATATCATCGGCTGTGATGGAAGCCGTAGTGATGATCATTAATAGCTAATGCTCTTGCAGACACCCACAAGGATGGCACTTTATCTCTCGTTGCGTTAACTTACAGAGTAGAAAGGTTACCAATGAGATTAGGATATATGTATTTATTATAGTACAAAGTCTAATACCACATAAACTAAGCGATGAACTAAGTCAAGGGAAAGATGGTTCAAATAAGAATAAAATGAATAAAGTAGCATAAAAAAATAATAAAAACTTATGAATGGTCAGCAACTGCATTATCATATAGTAATATTATAAACGCGAAAGTTTGTATGAAAATATGGATGTTTGTTACTCTTTTACGCTTAAACGAATGGGTGGACTTGCATGAAATTTGGTAGGGTGATATAGCTTGTACTCTGGATTAACACAAAGGCTCAATCATCGCCATCATCACCGTTTTACATCACCACGCGGGTAAAACCGCGAAGCGCAGAATATAGAAAGAATAATAAGAGATAAGAGAGAAGATTAAGCCCCGTCTGATTTAATAACAATGTGTTCGAATCGCAAAAGTCTAAAAATTACAAGAATAATAAGGCCAAAAAAAAATTTGATTTTTGTCGGCCGTATTATTTTAAAATATTTTGGGAAAGCGTTTAGTAACGTTTTCGAAACTTCTAGAATAAACGACACACACCACAACGCCATTTCTAGAATAAACTTAGTCTCAATTTACGATTATACATTTCATGCAAGAGGGAAACCGGAATCAAAAATAGAAGTTTGACAAAGTGCTAAAATTAACACAGAACTAACAAAATTGTGCAATCGTAATGTCGTCGTCGTCGGATGGCATCGTCAACGGCATTCGTTGTAAGCCGCATCTTCTTCTCTCAGCCATGTGCGCCCACAGCTGGACATATGCCTCCCGCATATAGGGGGTATTTGCCAATACTCGCCACGCTTGGCAGACGGGTTGGCGAGCGCAGTATGTTTTGTGACCCTCAGAAGGTACGTAATCATTAATACATACGTATAATATATGTATAAGTATAAGCCGCATCATGAAGATATTATCTTTATAGTGAGAACAGCTGCCGCGGATCTGCGAATACTAATCAAACAGGACACTGTGTGTATTTATAATAAAGTATACTGCGTGTTTGAAATGTGGCCTTCGCTTAACCGTGGAATATTCTGATATAACTAATTGATGTTTTCATACATTGTATATGTTAGTCATTGAGTATAACAACTGAAATGTCGCTATAAGAAAATACTGACGCATAAAGAAGAGATATTAGGTAGATACCTATGTATATATTATATATACATATGTATAAGCACCAACGCAAACAGAAGTCTTTAAAATATTAATAACTAGCTGCGCCCAGTGGTGTTACCCGCGATGAAATGGTACGTGACGTTGACTATTTTTGTGTCTTCTCGTCTTCCCACGGGAACAGTCTATATTTTCGGGATAAGGTATATAAGTAGCCTATATATTACTCCAGGGTATATCCTATTTTCGTTCCCAATGTGCGTTCCCGCGGTTTTACCCGGGTGGTGATAAATGATGATGATTATGGTGATGAAAGGTAGCCTATGTGTTATCCGGAACCTGAAGTATCTACAAAACAAATTTCATCCAAATCCGTCCAGCCGTTTGAGCGTGAAAGAGTAACAAACATACAGCCGTACTCACAAACTTTCGCATTTTATATTAGTAGGATTTTGGTAACGTTCATAAACGTCTCCTGATGGCTGATTGAATTAAATATCTAAGTTTAAATTTGATAGTGTTATATATAAGTTTAATCATACGGTTGGAGGAGGCCTTTGCCGATGGCAAACAGACCTACAAAAAATAAATATATATATACCCATAGTTTTTAGTTCCTAATACATTTAAATAGATACTAAGTTGGTTTGAATAAAGTTGGCTTTATTGTTTTTGATTGGAAATTCTCGTGAGTTTATTGTTATTATATAAGTTTAATCTACCTATTACGAGTCTTATAATAAGACGCCCTCCGCGTATGTCTGTATGTGTGTTTATCCACAAACTTCTTATTTATTTATTTTTTACACGCACTCACACCCACGCACTAAGATTATAAACCAACGGATGATGCAACGGTTTTTACCACTATTTTTTTTTTCCCGGAAGTTTCATACATATTTATTTAAATTGCATTTGCAATCTGAACTGGAATCATGTGAGGCCGAGCCTGGTCACTAGTGTGTTGAATGAGACTCGTGTAAATCGCAGAGTTGGATACGAAAGATTTGATTCAGGATACAGAGGATGCAGAACAGATATAATCTGTTCAGCAATTTGATAACCATCACCTCTTATCTAGGTGATAAAAGGATGTAAGCAAAGTTGTGTTGTGTTGTTTCATTAATATTTAAATTCTTATTGCTAGTTCTTTGCTGAAACTAGCACAAATACTAAAAAAGAAATCGATATCGCTATCAAATAATGTAATAACAAGCAGACAATAGTCTATTGCGATGAAGATGCAAGTGAAATCAATAATGATGAGCCTTTCTTGGGTAACACCGACATTAAACCGGTCTCTTGTCTACAACCTCTTGCAACATCGAAAACCTAGCGAAAATACATTACACCGCGTGAAGCTTCGCGTTAAAACAATATGTAATTAGAAACGCAAAGCAAAGATTGGGAAGGGAACATACTTTACTAGAATACTTAGGGTGGAGTTCACCAAAATTTAAACGTCCATATCAATTGACGGTCGCCGTGGCGCAGTGGTTAGTGTCAGTGACATGACTACTGTGTCTCCGGGACCCTGGGTTCGAATCCCGGCAGGGGCAAACATTTGTGCGATGAGTTTAGGTGTTTGTCCCGAGTCTTGGATGTTTGTGTGCTGTGAATGTGTGTGTCCAACTGTCCCGCGATACAGGGAATCCTAGTGCGGGGGTTTAAGTGTGATTAAAAAAAAAAAAAATTTACCGTCCGTCAAACGTATGGTAAAAACTGTTTGACCGACGGTTAAATAGATAATCGAACGTATTAAATTTTGGTGAACTCCACACTTAACAAGTTTTATCTAATCAAACAAATGTGGCTTATCGGTCGAAGATTCTCACGATCGGCGCTGTGATTGAGGAAGTATCAGTCGGGTCTGCAGGAACGTGTTCCGTAAGAAACACGTTTTATAACAGTAAACTGCATATGCGGAGACACGATATATAATTGCTGGACCCCAGAAAGTAGGTAAGTCGTGGAAATTTATTGACTCAATTGTATATCTTGCTTTACAATCAAAAATATGCAAAATATTCAATTCCATTAACAATCTGTCGGTATAATGGCCACAAATTGTAAATATTCACCGGCATATTTACATGCATAAATAAATACTGTACGATGATATTATGTATTAGAATCCCCAAAAAAAAGTGAGCCGAATCTCGTGTGATATTGAAATATTTATTTTTAATTAGTTCCGCTTAAACACAAATTATACTAACGATATTATAAGATACGAAGTTAGTCATCATACATTTTAAACCTATGCATAAATATTACTCTCTCAATCAATTCGTTTTGTTCTGTAATACAAAATACAATACAATACAAAATATATTTTATTGACATAAATATTACATTCATTCTCTTGAGTCCATAAGCTCCTGAACTAGAATAACTGTGTTTCAAGAGCCAGCTTCTCCCATTAAATTGTCGTTATATTATGTCTAAAGAGCTAAAAGTTAATTCCATACTAATATAATCGATATGACAGCAAATTGTCTGTGCAAATATTAATCTATGGATGGTGCGTTGTATCGTGTGTGTGTGTGTGTGTGTGTGTGTGTGTGTGTGTGTGTGTGTGTGTGTGTGTGTGTACAAATACAAATATGTATGGCGTAATGTATGGTGTGTGTGTGTGTGTGCGTGTGTGTGTGTGTGTGTGTGTGTGTGTGTGTGTGTGTGTGTGCGTGACTAAGGGATTGTGTTAGTCCGTTGTGATAGCTTATATATATAATACAGAGTAAGTATATTGCTGTCCTATGTATATATATAAGACCACAGCTCAACAAATTAGCCACTAAGCACTTACAGCGATATATATTTTAGTAGTAGGGCCCTGTGGTTATTCCCGCGTGGATTACGGTTTTCCCACTACCTCAATTTTCTTTTGGAATTATACTTTTTCCGAGATAAAAGTAACCTATGTATCATGCCAGGGTCTAACCTATCTCCATACAAAATTACACATTAAACGAAATCGGTACAGCCAATTGAGTGTGAAGGGGTAACAAGCATATAATACACACAAAAGTTCGCCTTTATAGCATTTCTGGGATAGTGGAATGAATGAAGACCCTAGTGTTCTAAATTACTCTTAAAGCTTTTTTGCTACCAGTTCAAGTAGTAAGCGAAGTGTTTTATGTAAAATCGATACATCAGGTCAAAAACTTGCTGATTCTAAATAAAAAAAATATTTATATGAGTTATAAGTTATTTTTATTAAGACAACTAGATAGAGCTACGCAACAGTAGGAATGATACTTATATAAAATATTTCCTGTGGTCCTCTGACAACGGAAGTATTATTTCTCAACGTCCTAATTAGAAAAAAACATTAAATCATTTCACACATTAATTAAATACCCAACAACAGACCTTTTTAAAAACCGAAAATCGATTCCGCTAAGGTACCGCCATCATGATGACTAAATTGCGAGCAAATTAGTCATCGATGCGAGCGGTTTACTATAGTAATATTAGTTGTTGTAATGAATCTCATACAAACAGAATTACATATTATTATGACTGAAAGGTGTAAGTACCATAGCGAAAACATTGATAATAATCACGTAAACAGATTAAAGTATAAAAATCGACTTCTAATACTAAACATTAAGAAAAAATAGAAATTTTCTACGAGTTCAATCTGTAAGTAGATAGAAAAGAAAACACTGAAGAATTTTGATTAATTAAATTTTAAAAAAAGCCGATATTCTGTAGTAACAAAAAAAGTAATCAATTTTGAAGCAGCCTCCTTTTTAGAAGCCAGTTAAAATAGTGAGTTCTATTTATATGAATCGGGTCAATACAACTTATCGTCCAATGCTGCAATGTTTTGACTTATAATGTCGATGCTTATCTGACGCGTTAAGAGATTATTGATTTTTGTAACGGACAGTCGAACTGTGGCTTTTAACGTTTCTGTATGTATTAGGCTGTGTCCAGGCCTGACGATTGCACCTTTCCCGCGCATTTTTTGTTCGGGAGCCCGTACCTGAAATGCGCGCGAACGTCACGCGCGCGACGCGCGTGCGGCGCGCGAGCTGCGCATTCGTTAAGTCTGGACACTCCCATATAAAATAAGAAACAAACTAGGATAATAATGCACTATTATGTTTGTATAAGATTGTTATGCAAATCAGTTAGTAGCGTCGCCAAGTTTTCCAATGTCTTTGTACTAAATGTATTGAGCCCCTGCTGGCTTGAGTCCAGTTCTTCACTGTCCTAAAATGTATATCATGCGTACACATGAATACACATTAATATACACTCCACAGGAATAACATAATTTAAACTGACCTTCCCCATTAGTCAACAAGAGGTAGGCCAATCAGCAATCGCTCGATATATACCACCTATAAGTACGAAGCGTTCTCTTCTACTTTCTTAATGCATGCTGCATAAAGAATGGAATACGTTGCCCGAGTCTGTTTCCCGATAAGTACAATTCTGGAGTTTTCAAGTCACGAGTGAAAAGGTATCTTCTAAGCCTGTGTGCTATATCTCAAACCACGTCATCACTCAACCTCATGAGAACCATTCAACAATGCTATAACATTCTAAGTCTACCGTGACCTTTAACCAATCGCATCACTGGCCATCATGTGAGACAGACTTATTAATTATAGCTAATTGAAAAAGAATGGAATATCGGAACTGGTAGTAGACGATTGTACTAAAATAGTAGTATGAATCTTACGTGATATATGTGAGGAAAACTTCTTCCATATAACTGTTACTCACCTGAAACAAAAACAAACATCAAATTAGTAAGTGATGCAGATACTAATTGAAGCAGAGAAAAACTATTCTGCAATAATTCAAACGGTTTGTTTATAGTGGAAGCTGTCATTATGCCAATCAAGTTAATATGACATGTGTTAACAGGTCTGACTGATACACTATGTTCGTGTCGTATGCTATGTACAAAATATAACTACCAAGGTCGTAGACTGGTATTGGCTCAATCTTTGTTCAGGCTCGCGTTTCTTTGCCTACTTTTATAAACGAATTCAAAATTAGGAGATTTTCAAATCATCGGAATCTTATGTTTATGTTCACTGGTGACTCCACAAATCATGATTGGATTTTGTTGATGTATAGTCATGCCTCACAGGTCTCATAAATAATTTTTATTGAAACAGGTATAGTACTTTAATTTTTTAATCAAATAACTGAAGAACATGCTATCAAATAACCAGGTAAACGAATTAAGGCGGTTGAAGGCGGTTGTTCCCGTTTTTGGACGAAAATTAATAATTTTTATATACCTACCTATAGAATAGAGGAGTTTGACCACTATGCACTATGCTGTCTACGATGGATCCCACCTACCTAGATGATACCGGTTCACTCGTGAATTGAAGACACCCATAATATTGTATTTACTTAGAATTTAGAAACACAGATTTAGGCAATGATATCCATTCGTTAATTATGAATGTGGAATCAAAATGCTTCGTGTGACAATTTGGACGTCTACCATAATATACCTATGGATGTCGCATTGCCATCCATCTGATCTTAATTTGCTGGATTGGTGCTGGAGAAATATTAAAAAAGGAAATAACGCGAAACAAATTATGTAGCTCCACATATTCATCCGCGACCGTTCATACATGCTTCGTTACGCGTGATTCCCGGAGGGTTATGCAAAGATGACGGATTTCCAATTGCTACTACCCACACACTATCTTGACATTTTTTACGCGGAATCCCTATTCTTTTTACAAAAATATAAAACCTCTGTATAAATCAGTTAGCTAGTACTAAAAATCCCGCTAAAATCGATCCAGCTTATTCGTAGTTACTAAACTACGAATAGGCTGGATCGATTTTGGCGTCGTCATGTTTGTTCACACTATAGTGAACAAACACGAGGACGCGACCGGCAGGACGGACAAAAAAATTTAAAATGAAATGATATGTATGTATATAAGTATATATATCAGTCATCAGGTTACCATAGTACAGGCTCTGCCTAGTTTGGGACCTGAACACCTTGTATGAATGTTGTCCCATATTATTATTATATTTTGGCATGTATCATACACGTACCAATATGGAATACTTTCTATGCATTTAGTAAAAAACTTTGATATTTTGACATTTACAAACAGTTTATTATACAAGTTTTACGAATTGTCCTATTGAAGTAGTTTCTATTTTAAATAGTATCTATTACAGATTTATACACACATATTATATTTTTGTGTAGGACATACGTGCTTCTCGGTGTATTAATAAACCATGTTTTTGTTTTTTAATTTATCCTAATTTCCTAGGAGGGAAAACTTAAATTGTTTTTAGATCTTCCTCACCGAGACCAACCTAATCAAGCAGGCAAACATATGTGTTTGAAGCGTAAGTGAATGACCTCGAACTTGAACGGTGAAATAGAAGGTATATGTAATTGTAAACAGAGGCGTGATCTGGCAAATGAGACGGTAGTGTGCCGACAAGAGGCACACTTCCGCGTCTGCCGGGCACCAACTACAAGACCACGCGCGCGAGCGTGCGTTCGTTCTAGCTATCGGCCAGAAAAACAGTCTAACAAAAATCTACCAAAATTAGGTCGTATGACTAGAACACTTTTAAATCTTACATAAATAAAAATGAATGTTTGCCTGTATTTCCTTTATAGAATCGTAAACTATGCATTCGATCATGTGATGATCTTTAGCAAAGTAAACATGAGCCAAAGAAGGTTTCTGAGTTGGTACGGCCAATTTTCGACAGATGGCGCTACTGTAATTCCAATGTACGCGGGTGTACGGGGTGCAGCTAGTCATATTATAAAGCCATGATTTAGGTGAAGTCTTCTAGAGAAGTGAACATTTTATAGAGAAGAATAATCTGATGGATTACGCAATACATAGTTTGATTACGCTTTTGAATATATCAGCTTCAACACGACTTGGCCGACACATGAGCTAAAAAGATTTTGGAATTGTCAAGTTGTTGTTTTTAAAATTGTTTTCACATAGGTAATCCCGCGTCTTGCATGTTTGTCCTGTGTTTTTGTGTGTCCATGCTTCCCGCGACACAGATAATCCTAGTGCGGGGGGTTTGAGTATAATAAATAAAAAAAATAAAAAACTATACTCTGCAGTAAACGGACTCTACGAAATCTTTGGCAGAGCAATCATGGTCTTTTATGCGGCGTATGAGCACTACATAGTGTTCAAACTCCGCATAAATCCGCAGCCACAGCAGAATATGATTTGCGTATTGCTTGCACGAACGCACTCCGGCACCGGCACGCGCCCAGCGGAGAAATTCGCCGATCCACGATACACGCTTAGATTTATCTCAACACAGCACGCCACACGCCCAATAACCACATTTTACAACCACTTTTCCAGCACGCCTTCAATTCTGCGTTACGATAATGGCCGTAATGTAAACTATGTCAGTCTTATACAGTTAAAGTAACGTCAGAACGTTAATAATTGTAGGAGTGCATGCGTTACCGCAAATAGGCATCCGGTACGGCGAGTTCAGGGAAGCAACACGATCCGTCTTGCGAGAGACAGTTCTGTGGGGTCGTAAGATGAACCGAAGACACGCTAACTACATCTACTAACTACCCAGTATGATTAACCAGACTTGTTAGATCTCGGAAAACTTCCTGTTCGGAGAGATGCGTCACTAACGGTTATGCTACAGCTGCTTTCCTTTACACCTCCGAGCTGATATATCCTTTATTACAACTCATCTGATGATACTAGTTCATCAGGCTCTCAATAATCAGTATTGACAACATAATTGTATTTGTGACCTAAGAAATTATAATTTGTTTTAATCATAATTTCTTAGGTCACAAATTCAATTATGTTTATTTATTTACGTATTTGTGACCTGCTACCAAGATCACAAAGTACAATTAATTTGCTTACACTAACTATAACATTAACTAAAATATTATCAATATATCATTGTGGTACAATTTTCACATTGATAGCTGTGCTAGGTGTCGATTCGTGATCGAAGGTGCTAGGTCATGCCTGTGTTACAGCTACCAACGTCTTAATCAATGCATACACGGGCAATAAATCGATACATATTGTATAAACCACTTTAGCAGATATGAATTCACCAAGCTCGGTAGTCTACCAGCAAGAATAGTATAAGATGGTGAAAATACAAAACTTTCACACGAGACTTTTTAAAAATATTTCGACGTGCACGCAGTCAGATTCTCAGATTACCGTGAGGTTACATAACAGAATTTCTACAAACGCTTAACTTCTTGGAAAATAGTAAGACATCAACGTTTATGCACGGTA
Organism: Apeira syringaria; assembly: GCA_934044485.1. NCBI lineage: Eukaryota > Metazoa > Arthropoda > Insecta > Lepidoptera > Geometridae > Apeira > Apeira syringaria. The sequence goes on from OW203662.1 coordinate 4,135,858, forward strand.
ATTTTAATTGTTACTGGGTAAAGCATACAGCTCATTTTGCTCCCTTAGGTAATCACTCAAGAAATCGTTTCAGAAACGATAAGAACGAGCAAGTTCGTTGGAAATAGAAGATCGGTGATGAGCGCGGATGGAGAGTAAGCAGGTGTTAAGTAGAAGAGAAGGTTAAACATTTTCTTGAAAATAACTAGTGGTATAGAACCAATTTATTATTACATTTCTATGAGACCAATATGAAGGTATATTTTACAATTATATATATATATATATAATAAAATAAAACTGTAGAGGTCGAATTTTTGTACAATAATAAAAATGCTAAAAACCGAGGCAGGGGGATGTAAGAAGTGAAATGGAACTAATTTAGATTTTTTTAAATTATTTGTTTCTCTGTTTATCTGTCTGTTTGTACGGGCTAATCTCCGAAACGATTGGACCGATTTAAATAAAATTTTGTATGGTGGTGCTTGGCTTTTGTATGGCGGCTTATATCCCTGGTCAACATATAGGATACTTTTGATCCCGGTAAAATAAAGAGTTCCTGTGGGATAGTTAAAAAACTGTAATTAATTAAGCAGCATCATTTGGTATACTGATACCATATGTGGTATAACTTATATATACCGGTTTAACAATGTATATTTAACTATTATAAAACTGTAGAGGTCGAATTCATGTACAATAAAAAAAAACTGAAAAGCGAGTCAGGGGGATGTAAGAAGTAAAATAGAACTAATTTAGATTTGTTTCAAAGTTTTTGTTTCTCTGTTTGTGTGTTTGTTTGTACGGGCTAATCTCCGAAACGAGTTGAATGTCGTCTACAAAGAAGCATTATAAGGTTTTGTGATCTATAACATTTTAATTGAAGGATTAATAAATACCACGCGGTCGAAGTCGCGGGCATGAGCTAGTTTAAAAATAAAATCGGGCAGTGTGTACTTTGTGTACAACCGTGTACGGGACTTAGCGTCCCGTAAAGTACACACGAAAATACCTAAAAATTTTGTTGTAAAATACAACGAACTGTCACTCTGATTCAATTCTGGTTCACTCAGAACAGTTTGAACCTAGCTTAATACGTAACAGTAATCTACGTTATGGGCTTTTTCATTAAAATTTAAAAAAATCTTATAATCCTGTAAATTTCACGGCCATAAATTCGTATTCGGTTCATACATGACGAAGTTACGATGTAACAAAATCTAATTCAGAACCTGCTTTATTGGAATATGTTACACAATACATGGTCAAGTACTGTGTGCGCGCGATGTGATGCTGAGACGAGTACACCTAATCAGACGAACCTAATTGCATCATAGCCTTCTAATTGGTCGGCGCTGCAACATATCCATCATAGCCGATGCTGACTGCACGCGTAATTTTCTCAGGGTCCCTCTAACGAGCGCCATTCGGCTCCAAAAACCATATCAACGTGTGGGAACGTTATGAGATTTGCGTGCTGGCCAATTGGCCAATACATATTATTAATATGCCTTAAGCGTACGCCTCAATCGAATTTCATCATATTTTATTAATTTTTCTTAGAGCAACAATAATTATTTAACAAGAGAAAGGATGTGTAGTGGAATCACTGAGTATATCAGTCACACATTATTGTCACTAAGTTTAGAGGTTCAGTGTTGGTGCACAGTGCCTGAAGCAGAGATTAATAGCGTCACAGTCATCGCATTGATATAAACAATTGAATAACGCGCGTACCGTCCGTACAACCAAATTTTTTTTCTTACAAATAATTATATTCTATTCTGCGTCACAATTGTACTAGATTTATCTAGATAAATGAGTTACGACAGAGTTCGATTGTGTCGCTGTACGATCTGCGCCACGACTGTGATAGTAATTCTTGCTTCTACTACTGAAGAATGATAATCCGCTCAAAACATTCGTATAGTGGCGATATTTTCTACTGCCTAATTAGCTAGACTACCACCCTCAAGTTCGAAAATCTACCAACCAAAACACAGTGTGTTCTCACAGCAGTCGTTGAAAGCCAGTCAACATTCTAAGTCTACGGTGGTTCCACTTATGACCACATTCTCGACCAAGTAACATTGCGGTAGAATGGTATTATATAGAAAATAATGTTTTTAGGAATCAGTAAAACTAACACAAGACTTTTCCTTTTACGTACGTAGTGACGCATGACATAGTTTGCATCTTAATAATTACTCTTTTGTCGAACTATTTGTCATTAGGAACTTCCCGAATGAAGGTGACTTTCAAAATGAATCACGCTCCTAGTTATTAGATTTTTAATAACGTCATTAATCATACATTAATATATTTAGTTTAACGAGAAGCCGCCCATGGGAAACAAAAGCCTAAGCAAGCTTTGCAATACGAAGGGTGCGTCTACTAAGTGGCTGGCCTAATTGGACTGTTCAAATTACCTCTAGGTGTGACCTTTAGGCACTACCCTCAATAATCCTGATAGCGGCCGCGCCTATGTGTTTTTTTACCTACTTTATGTCAGTCTAGCTCTACTTTAGCGAGCATCTGCTCTAGATAATCGATTTCACTTTTTGTATAGCCAACAAAGAATAGTGCGTTGTATTTTTTATTCCCTTACTGATTATATTCACTTATTCTATCATGTATTGGTCTGTTGGTGTGGGCGCACTCACGTTTCGTTTGGCGCGTGGTAGCAGGTCCAGTTTTCAAGACTCTGCGAGGAACCGGTTCGACCACAATACTCAGGACCGCGCCAAATAATCGCAACCACGATCAAGTAAACGGAAAACAATTCTAACTCGTTATGCTTACGGTTCGAAATTGCTCATTATACTAAGGCGTGTCTTGCCGGAGCTTTATTTTCGAGTTCCTCGAAGGATTCTTTACGTGTGCGTCTGACTTGCCATATCCGTCTCCTACGCATCAGAACGACTAGGTCCATACAAACTGCCATATTATAGCCCTGTGAAAATTACAAAACTCTGTTCCATAATGGATGCAGGCAGCTTCAAACCGATCCTTGATCAATAAGGGATGCCTACGTACAGCAGTCAACGTTCTAGGGCTTAAATCATGATGATGTTTCGATTATATCTCGAATCTCGCATATCGGTGTCAAGTCTAGTAATCTCATGTTCAGATTCAGGTCAATGCGAGACCGGGCTGATGCCAATAAGACATTTTTAGAGACTGAATGTTGACGTAACTCGTAGTCTGCTAAGTTCATAGCCGTCTGATTCTATGTTGAATCTATGCTCGGCCTATGTCGGTTTTGTACGAAACTGACAAGTCAGATTCTACGAAAAATTACGTGCTATGTCACTGAATCTAGATTTGAATCAAGATTGATTCAATATGGATGAATTAAAAATAGGAGTCTGGCAAAGCTGTCGAAATCGGCCTTTGTGAGCCGAACATGAGTAGACTTAGCCCCCTGGATGTTTCTATGACAGGAATACTGCCAAATTGTCGATCGTGATATAGCGACAGCGAGTAAATCTTCACATTAAACCCGATTTAAATATTATATAAATCCGATTTAGATATCAGAACAGGTATGTGGTTATGAAATGAGACTCCAGAAATTTAATTTAAAGGATTAAGTCGTAATCACATTGAACTGAGATTGACAATACGGACAGCGAAACTTTAAAGTAATCTTTGACACGACGACTTCCAATATTAATAATTCAAATTAACATAATGAAATATGAATATTAGAAGTTCACGTTCAAACAATAGTGTTAGAACAACCTATGACGATGTGAAGCCGGTTTGACTTTACGAATAAATCACACACATATATATATATATAATTACGAGAAGCTAGCCTGTCATGTCTGTCCCACGTCAAAGTATTAACAACAAAATAGGTATACGTTTTTATTTGGTTTGACTAAGGTTATTTGTAAGACATCAAAAAACCTTTGTTCATATAATAATGCAGACTAGTTGTAAAATACATACGTATAGTTGGTAAACTTATTACTAGAATATACGGTGAGTTGCATTTAAATATTTACAAGTAACAACTACTTACAAGTTACCTACGTGAGTTACAGAAACAATAATTTGGTTTGCTATTTCTTACGCACGAAGGCTGCGTAGATGTTTATTCGCTTACTTCTCTTACTTGTTCTGCAATTGGCTTACACGTTGATATTTCTCAAACATCTTGTTTATTGATAGCGGCTTAGAAGCTTAGTGGTATAACAGGTATGTGTCAATTGGAACCAATGAAGCGAAACGACGCTTACCTACTGAGACGTACTCTAAGGACTTGAAATAGTTGGTTAGGTAGTGATTTGCCTTGATATTTTAGCACAATCTCACTATTACATCGTTTCTACTGGTGTACTATATGTAACTGAACATACAACACTAAGATTATTCGGCACATAAGGATATAGGTAGGTACGTTTTGTAGATTGCGAATAGATGAGCCCATTCGATTACATCACGGGATTAGCTGCAAAGGTATCGTGTTAGAGTATACACATTCCTTTATATAAATATATTCTCTAAGGGTATAGTCATTATAAAAGATTTGTAGATAATAACTGAATAGAAATTAAATAATAGGTACTTGTCCATACTCTTTTCTATCATTCACAGCCATCTGCGCCCATCGAGCAAGTTAGAGCGAGGACAAATTAGCAGGATAAGACATACGTACGAAAGAGGTGATGGAATGGTGGACATTCAATAATAGACTATTCCAATATTTAACTTCCTTAATTTCTCGATCAGTATAACTATTACATAGAGGCACAATACGTACTTTTTCCTAGAAGCAAGGACGCAATTGTACTTACTATTAACATTTATTCATATTTAATGGCATTCAAAGCTAACATGGACATGAGCATTGAGTCTACATTTAGTATACAGCCATTGGTTACGTGCCAAGCGCCTAACAATCAGGAATATTGATTTTGCCTAGAGCACGAAAATGTGTTTAGTACACGAAGCTTGGAGCAAGGTGAATGGAAACTTAGGCCTCTGTTATATTATCCATCTGGTCGGTATCCAGGTCGCTTGCGAAACGATTAGCGAACTGGTTCAGGGACAATGCGAAGTAGTTGAAGCACCTAATTGAATTGAGTAAACTAGCACCTGCTCGACATCAGTTTCTGCAAGAAGTTACAATAAGCCATTCAACTTAATTATACGAATGTATTTAATGATAAAAGCTGTCACTTATCACCACACTTTTGAATATCGTTAGCACACTTAAACGTTACTCAAATCACCTACTTCTAAGAAGTACCTAATCTCCGTTTTTACACTGGCATTTTGAATAGAAAGTATCATAAATTAAATTTGCCGAAATGATAATTTAATTTCACTTTCTCGTAATAACATGGGCGTAAACGCGAAGAATGTGAACTGAATGGGCACTGATATCTACATATTGATGGGAGGTGGGTAACGAATGGGCCCATTTCATAAGTAGACAGAGCAAGTCGAGCGGAATGCGGGCCGCGCCGGCCTTGCCGATTGCCGTTTGCTTGCCAGCGCTGACCACCGACCACAGACCATTCTCGTACACTTCTACATACGAATAAGCAGTGTTGTACATTGCGATATGGTGTTTATGCGCGTGTGCAGAGGTCGATGACCGCCGCTATATAAACTTGCAAAAAATATCACAGATGCTGAATAGTGAGCCCGGAGAGCCGTTTGTCAAAAAGCCTAAGATGACGACACGCCTTGTTCAAATGACTATTGTTAACTTTTCCTCCCGATTAGTGTATCTAACGGTATACAAAAAAAAATTAAGCGTCTATGACTGAATTAATGAAAAGCACACTGGGAACAATTTTTTTTTGGGACCTTTTGGAATTTGTTTACACCTTAAGTTTTTGACAGTCATATATATAGATAGCCATAACTGGATAGTTAGTTAGAACTTAAGAAAGAAATAATGTGTGATTACAGTATCTTAAGAGTGCTCTGATTATGACTGCTTTTTCAATTTAGCGTATCACAAGCGTGTTTATCGACACAAATACGGATAACAATGATTAACGATGGTTTATAATTATCGTCCATCACACCGAGGCTCCGAAAATGTATTACAATCATAATCATGTATTATAAACATATTATGGAATGTTTCATCTTTTTAACCAAGTTCAAAAAAAGTTGTAGGAACCAGCTATTATTTATTTTATTTATTTATTTATTTAATTCACATCCTTGTGTAGGCATAACCGTCGTCCAATTCACCTACACAAGCTTAATTCTATAGTACAAACACATACCTAGCATACAACAAAACAAAAAGAAAATTAACAATATACGATAATACAAATTATATTTGTATATTATATGACATAAAATATGTTTATTTCTCAATTGTAAAAATATATTTAATTGTATATTGAATCCCTTTTCAAACAATAAGAAGACTTATTTTGCATGTGTTAAGATTCAAGCAAACTATGAACACCAACATTATGTAGGGTAGGTACTTGTTAATACCACTAGTTTTACGAATATGAATCTCGCAAGTAGATGTTACAGATGTGAGGATTAGCACACAATAGCCGCCCAGATCGACATTTATTGTGTGGTATGGTACTGTACCTACTACCATAGGTACATGCCATTGTTTGATGAGGATGGAACAAATTAACTGTGAACTCTGTACATTAGCAGTGAAATATTTGACCAGTAGTATATTAGTTTCGTAATGAAAATAAAGTAACAAGGAATAACTTAAAGAGATGTACAGCCAGATTTTAAATGCTGATTATGGTCTTTTATGTTGGCAATTTGTAAGAGTGGTGGTACATTTTTCATTAAAGGACTCAAAAAAGAAAAGAATTACATAATAAATTGCTACGGGCAATATTGTATAATCACGTTTTATCTTCTTATGAATATCTTAGCAAATTTAGAATGATATTAGCTGCGTCTTCCTTTTTCATTTATCTTACAGTAAACACAACTTCTCAACTCCAGAAAATATATTTTTCTGGAATAGAAGTAGCTTGTGTGCCCCTACTACTATTATTGTGTCAAATTTTATTACGCTTCATTCTGCCATTTAATGATTGAGTTACATTAATGCTTCCAAGCTTTTGCATTTATATTAAGAAATGAAAACAACAAACCATTTTCTACAACATAATATACATAGCAATTGCTAATTTATTTTCAGTATTGGACAGACATTTACATACATTTAGTCCCAATGAAAAACTTTCAATAAAACAGGTATTATTTTTACATTTTTCTAAGTTACTGATACTACCTGTCGCCTATAGCCAAATAATTAGAAATAGCCTTTATATTACTGGTATTAATAGTATTATGTACTTATATAATAAAAGTAGATAGAAAATATTTTTTTAATATAAGACAATACTAATAACGAATCAATACCTACTTACAAATATGTTTGCATAACTGATACATATTCTGAATAATCATGAATGTCATCGTCATCATCATCTCAGCCATCGGATGTCCACAGCTGGACATAGACCTTATTTTATGAGCAAATAAACGATTTCATTCATTAATTCATTAGACCTTTTCCATAGGAGGGTTTGCCAATATTTGCCACGCTTGACAGGCTGGTTGGCAAGCACAGCATTTTTTGTGACCTTCAGAAGGTGCTGCTGCCCATCCTGTATTTGATCCCTTAGCCGACTCTTACAACACCCACAGGAAGATATGGGGGAGTATAATTCTTAGCTGGTACTCCACGGCAGAATCTCATAATTTTGAATTAATTCTAAGTATGCTGTCTAAGCGGTTCCACAGGACACATGCAATTTATGAATACTGCCCCGTTAACCAATAATAAAAGCTAATAATTCAATATTTTACATTTATTGTACACATCAGGCTTGTGTAGTTGAACTAATCCTGTCCTATCCCTATCTATTCCCTATCCAGGAACTAATTTTATTTTATAAGTTACTGTTTCTACAGGTATAATGTGGCAATTATGCTTAGTAGATATCATGATCCACAATTGTTTCGGCTTATGTTACAATGATAGCATCGCACTCATGATCTTGATGAAGGTTTCCGGGTGAAGCTGTAACAATTGTCGATTGTGATATCGAATACGAGTAACTGCCACATTATACCCACCAGCAGGGTGCAAAGGGGTGCACTTGCACACACCTGTAAGGAAAGAAAATACATAGAAATAAATACATGTTTTACTAAGTTACTGTTTGAATAAGATCTGGAGGTGTGTAGGTTGTCTAAATGGTTCAAATTTGATCATCACCTTGTCAATAGTCAATAACTTCACACCAGTCGTTGTCTAAACCAATGGTGTAGGAACTTGATATATACCCAGGAGCAATGGAATAAAATTTTGTTTTTGGCGATGAGTACCGGTTTGGATTTACGCCTGATACAAGAAGGGTAAGAGTATAACGTCATCCTCAAAATGATGAATAGCTGAGATGCATCCACACAGAAAATGCACTCTTACAGTAGCTCCACAGTAACGGTATGGGTGGGTATTCTGAAGAAACAGACAATTTTATTCCTTGAGTCAGTAATGTAATAAAATAGTGAAAATTATTTAATAATTCACAACCATACATGTGTGTTGTATAATGTGTAGATGCACCTTCCTGAAAGTAATCCTGCCGGCGCCCATGTATGACAGTAACCTTATTTAGTTTATCCTCTTCATTTGAGTATTTAAAATTACTATAATTACCTTATTAACTCATATGAAAAACAATACTGTAATAGAATAGTTAACAAATGAAATCAATAAAATAATCACCACAATGATTTTATCTAATCTCATACTGAAATATAAAGATTAATAAATCAAAAACACAACTTGAATTTTTAACAGAAAAGCCATAAAATAAAAAAAAATACATTATGATACAGCTCTTCTATGGACAACTAGGATAATGTAACTTTTTTACCATTAAAATTCAACTGCAGCTGGACCAAGGAGGTTGCAATGCATGTAGAATATTGGGTCCTTTTGCACACATTTACATCGAAACAGTCTTCTCATAACCATGTTCAATGGAAGTTGATTGAAATGCCTAGGTTGGTCTCAAATTCTATTTTGATACTTAATTGTGGGTGAATAAACTCAATAGTCTAATGAAAACATGAATTTAATGCATACTTCAGGTCCCGGAATAATACTTAAGCTACTTTTCATCATCAATCATCACCTCACTGGTAAAACTGTAGGGTGCAGCTAGTACTTATTATATCCATAATCTCATTTTTATATAAAAACTATAGCTTTGATATTGTGATTTGGATAAATGAGTACTTCAACAATACACTCAATACAGTCAATTTTGAATCACTAAGTCCACCAGTCACTTGATGTAGGTACTTAAATAAAAAACATGGCTAATGGGGAACAGATTGACACCTGCAGAATAAAAAGGTACGTTAATTATTAATCAGTCCAAGGTAGGTACTCAAATGTATAAGGAAAACTTTGATAAATACATCAAACAGTGTCAATACTCCGTTAAGTTTGAATACTAGAATGCAGCTCGTAACTTACGATGTTCGCTATGTAATCATGAAAATAACTAGAATAAATCCTTTTCGCAGAAAATCGTTCGTAGGGGAATGTGGTCAACTTGCAAAAGTAACAGTGTAACAAGGCAACGGACAAGCGAGACCGAACATTCACATTCGTCATGAGACAACTTACCCAAAGCTCAACGCCCCAACTCATTTTTGCGGCGTAAAATATTTCACTTCACTCGCACAAAAAAACACATTTAAATGCACAATTTAATACAGTCTGCAACAAATACTAGGCTGGTATTGACACAACTTTTATATTTTTTATCACTGCCACCATTTCAAAACACATTCCTCAGAAATAAACATGGCTGATGGCTGACTGACTGTGACAGGTAACGTACCGCTCTGTTCATGACACTTCAACAAACTGATGACAGACGGATACCCGGACACTTTGAGAAATAACAGCCTATGGATTTTATGTTGCTAGCTAAAGATAATGTCCCGTGTTGTCGGCAATAATCAAACAATACCAGTTCAAAACAGATAAGCAATTAACCGAAAAAATTTTCCTGACATTATTTTTTAAAGTTTTCGTTTCAATATAACGACCGCAAAATAAAGCTTTCATATTAATATATTTTCTAGCTGTAAACGAAACATCCTAAACTTATGAGTGTCAAAAAGTCCGTGTATGTTAATTAACATACACCAAAGATTTTGTATACTTTTACATAAGATTAAGCAAGAAAATTTCTTAAGTCTTGGAATTACATATAGAATCAAGTTTTGAATTGAATTGAACGTTTGGTAATCTGAGATTTTCGTTAATGTTGCACATTTCTTTAATGACTTTAATTCTTTAATGAATTTATATAAATTTGAAAATTTAAAAATTATAAGGTTCCGCATATTTTTCAAAGGATATTGAAGCCTATGTCACGGGGGTATAGTGTAGCTTCACAAAAGTGAAACAATTTTCGAAATCTGTTTTGTATTTTTGTCTATTCAATGCAAACAAAGATACAATCAAATCTTTCCTCTTTATATTATTAGTGTAGATACAGTTTCTCTATAGAATAGTCATTAGCGTATACAGTATGCGGCAATGATAATATGACGTAGATATAAAATGTTTAGCAACTGAATACTATCATTACCACCCTGTTACCCTATACCAACTGTTACCCTATTTTTGGGTAAATGTGATGCATTAAGAAATGAGGCGCGGCAGTGGTCATTCACTATGCTACTGTCAGTGAAATCAATAAATAAAAATATAGTGATAGTTGACCTCTATTACTGCATACACTGGTAGATGCTATTCATGACAGCGAAATAATATTTTCAGAAATCACGTTACATACAACATTTAATCTTCTGAATAATCGAAATGTTTTTCAAAAGTAAATAGTGATGGTTTGTCTTGGATACAAGAAAAACCTAATAATATTATAAGCGATAGGAACTATGTTTGTTACGTTATTACGCATAAATCAAAACCAATTTTACAGAATTAGAAAAGCCCTCTGGACACAGTACCTCCACCTTTTAGTAGCATGCAGTCGAATTGCACACCCTTAGAACAGCGTTTTGTTCTTGCAATCAGTACGGTCGTCAGGCTCCATGGGGAAGTGTTGACGTTGGGCAGCAGCACGAGAGTGATACCCCTGTTGTTGCCAACATCCAGAGGTGGTGGTAATTACTTCCCCTCAGGCAGACCACATACTAATCTGCCACGTTGTTATATGGCTGTTGGAAGTTCGTATACAGCTATGGGGCGTACGTACATAGCTCTTGGACGTCTGTATAAAAGTATTAGTCGTCCCTGTACACGTCATATTGAGCGTCTATATATAGCTTTCGAGAATTCGTATATTGTTTTAGAGTAGTATACGAGTTGTCGATCTCTTGTGCTCTAAAAATACCAACTTATTGAAATCAGATTTTAAAAATAAGCAGTCACCAATATGAATATGGACATGTACATAGGGACTAGAAATATTCCAAATAAAGAGTATCTAAATTAATCACGTTTATTTATATTTTATATATTATACAATAAAATATAATTATAATAAATATAATAATAAGTAAGTACCTACCAACGCAAATAAATATTATCCTCATAGCAATAAGTTTGGCACTTACTGTTCGGCATTAAATTAATATGTGGTATATAATATAATACATCTAATACTAGAACATATTATCTGACTTAATACAATTACATTAAGTACATTACTTTTGAATCTATTTGCAGGCTATTTGCACGGACATGAAATAATGTTGTGTAAGTATTGGAAACTATGTTTTGGCTACAATACTAACAATTCGTTTATTATTTAAAACGGTTTCATTTGGATATCTTAAAAGAAAAGGTAAAACATTAATTAAGTGCTGGTATCTCTAACGTCATATAAACCGACTAAATGAAAATGATAGGTAATTCCATATGGACAGCGGCAATATTACGAAGCTTTTCGTTTAGTCAGGTATCACCAAAAAGTCAATTTGAAATTATCTCTAAAAGCAGCCATAACTTATGAAAAGAAGAAGAAAGAAAGATCTTATTTTAAACAGTAATTTCGCACTTTTCGAATATTTTATAGATAATATGCTAACTTAAGTCTAAATACCCTTCCATGTTCTCGTTTTACTCGCAAGACTATTAGGTATAGTCTTGCGAATAGTAGTTCGCGACGGAGATCGCTCAGTTTAGGTCGCCGCTCATAAACGAATAGTCCGTGAGCCCGCTCCAAAATTGCCTACTTCATATGACATTATGATAAAATGCATGACACACACTCGGAAAAGTAGTGTAGAGTTGTAGATCAGAAAATTATAGCACTTAAAATTGGCCGGAATTCTGAGAAAATCCTTCACTTCCGGTCAAACTGTTTAGGTTAAATTTACGGCATGTGAAATCAATAAGACATACGTGGTATCATTTAGCCTTGTAATTGTAGAGCAAATAAACTTAATGGTCTAAGATACGGCTTTTTTAACGCTCACGAGTACAACGTAGAGCAGTGTGAGGGCTGTCAAACACATAGTTAAGTAACTACATATATACTGAGAGTCAAACATCTGACTGTGATTTAGAGAATCTGTCGAAATATTGGTAATCTCTCCACAAAAAATTAAAAACGCAATTTTAACTTTCAGAAATAATGACCCATATAGTGCCCGTGCAGTACAGAAGTGAATTATTTAATATGAATCTAATGGGAACTGACAATAAAGCATTCGCGCGCTTTCACACACACAATCCGTTCCGATTTGCTTACGAGCGTCAGCACTGTCGGCACTAATTTCATCTCGGAACAGCTAAATCCTTACGCACGAACGTATGCACTGTGATCGCAAAATGTAACGCACCCCCTTCTATGGCTATTTGTCTCAGAAGCAGACAAAAGACTACTCTTCTCTTTGGTACTCAACTCTACGTCCTATTAGGTCTAGAATCAAGTCATCACCTTTATTCTGTCGCGCATGCGCAATGCGCAATAAAATTGCTTGGAAATGCCACGACCGTATTTTTATTGTTTATTAGTTAATTATTGAATATTTTGGAGAATTTGCACAAGTGCAAATTAAAGTAGCTCAAGGGCAAGTTTTTTACGCTTGGTGGAGTAAACAATAATCATTTTTCAATGAGATATGGCTATTTGAAATACAGGAAAATAAGAAAATCAATTTCAATTTTTCCTGGGAAAACGAAAGAAGGGCTTATAAAATAATTAACGTAGGTCGAAAGGGCAAATTAAGACCTATAAAATGAGATTTTTTTAATTTTGAAATTCTATTTTTTGCAGGCCGGAACATACCCGGTCTTTCCTGCGAATCTACGTAGGTACTTCAGTCCCAAAATTACGTAGGTATTTATCATCAAATTTTACAAATTTGCAAAATAACATCAAACGATCCGTATCATCATTCTGACGCAGTCTTGGCTCGCCAAACTAAGGACAAAGTCGACAGTATATGTTTAATATATTTGCTATCTTTAATTTTTGTGACTTCCTGTGACTCATGTCAAATGAAATGTCTCGTCACGGCGTAAATTATTTGACTACTTATATTAAAGGGATTTTTACAGAGATTATTTAGCGTTTTGCTTAGTTTCCAAAATGAGTGTCCCTTCGGGTGTTCGTAAGTGATTACCGTTGATTGACCGTTAAACAAGGAAAAGAGCCTAAATGGCAAATCTGCACTTCTTTATTGCTTATATGTTATATTATTTATATACTCATCGCAATTTCCAAATCCCGAAGAAAGTTATATACCTACAGTTGCGGTAAAGTTCCTACAACTTTATTGAATCGTAAGGAAAGCGGCGAGCTGCATACATACAAATTTGGTACCTGATGAATTATGACATTAGTTTAATTAAACGTGCCTCTTTGTATAAATACATAGTTTCACTAATATGGTTAAGCTTATCGCATTTATGTCTAAATGAAATGGTGATTAGAAAACAATTTATATTACATAAAAAATTTAACACTTATTATTTTACATCGCCGCTTAAACGAAACGCTTAAGCGGCGAATGTATGCTCGATCGATGCTGCGATTTTTTAAAATGTCTCTCCGAAACGCTGCGTTTAAATGATGCAAAAATTATCTAGAAAAACCAAGGATTACGCGATAAATATCAGCCAGACCCGACGGATGTGTTACCTTTTGTTTTATTTAGCGGCATTGTGCACTTTTGTATGGGGAAAAAAGTAGTTACTTTTGAACCATCATCGTACCACCGACTTTAACAAGTTATTTCACACTTTTGAGTGGTGAAGTCTGTTCCATTTTCTGGTAAAATTTGTATACTCATAAAAGAGTATAGTTTACTTTGTGAGTCCATGCTAACTTTTTGCATTTCCGATTGAGGCGGGACCAACAAAACAAAAATGTATTCTTCTTGAAACAGCGCAGCGTGATTGCCTGATGGTTTAACTCTGTTAACTGTTAGCTACTCGTATATCGCTATTCTTCAGACGAATTAAGTATACAAATATTACGTCCTTACATTATTATGAAATTGGCGTTTTGTCAAACTTTGATCTTAAATATCTGGTAGTGAGGATGGTTTGGTGAGGAATTCTAAATATAAATCTATTTCTTTAAATTTAGGCTTGCTATTTTTGGTAATTTTTTATTTGATACGTTCAATTTTTTGGAGAAAATTTTCAGCTACTATAGGGATTTGACCCCACAACTACAGAATACCGTCCTGTCGCTTTGGCATCTACGCTATAGTAGCGCCCCGATAGCCGGCTGAATATTTTTATTATTCCTTCAACATTGTAGGTTTTTGGAAGCAGAGTTCATTAAAAATTTCTCTCTCCATGAAGTATTTATGTATTTGTCCCATGAGGTTCACATGGTTCAATAGATATTCGGACTACCATAACTGGGCAGATAGGCTTTACAATTGAAAATTTCGACATTTTGATGACTGATGCTTTGATTTAATTCCACTTAAGTTTAAAGATTTTATTAAGTGGTAAAATGTAGAAAAAAACGATAGGTGTGTTTTAGGCTAACCAGTAGGTATTAAATCTTTTGTTAAACATTATAAGATCTTCAAATATTTTATGAAACAAAAATTTTTATATGACGCTGAGTGTTTTCGCTTCTTGGCTGTAACAGGGACCCATCAGAGCCGCGTCGTACAAGTACCGTTTTGCGCACCTCCTGAAACAGAAAATACATGTTAGTAATAGTTATACTTCTGCTCACGCAAACTAAATAATTCCGCGGATAGACATTCTCCAGGAACTAGCATGGTCACTAATTCAATTCACAGTATTAAACGAATATTTTGATAATTAAATATTTTCGCGGATCTTCAATACTATCTACTGATTTAAATGAATATTTCTGTTTTGATATCGTAAAACTTCAAGATTTTCTGCCAAAAGTCAACCGATTTTGTTCAAAAATATATTCTATATGTACCGTTACGTTACCTTAGGTAAGCATAGTTTTCCAAATACGTAGCATCGAAAAAGTAAAAGTATTACACTTTTAATATACCTACACAGCTCATAATGTTAATAAATCAATCGGGGCTTGATCGCGAGAAAAACTGTACGGGTAAAAAACGGTCACGAGAAGGGTCTTCTCGTGACCACGACCAATGCAACTTGGTCGAAACGTCGAGGTAAATAAATTACTAAATGTTTTTCTCGCGATCAAGCCCCGATTGATTTATTAACAATGTGTTCGAATCGCGAAAGTCTAAAAATTACAGTTCATAATATTGTTTTATTTCTTATTATTTGATTGTTTTATAAATTTAATTTAATTATTGAACTCCTTTATCCTTATCCTTATTCTTATGTCAACTAAAACAACTTTCAGCACAAACTCACACATAATAGCTAAGAACGAACTCGTAATAGGTATATTATGCTGTTCCAATGTCAAAACGTCGTAACCACGTCAAATATAAAAAAATAGAAGCATTCGGAAGCGAGCTAGCCCTCACAGACTCTGGGTATCCTACCGTGAGAGCTAGAGCTCAAATAGACTAACTTAATTTAAAAATGCATGCTATTCTATATAAATATATTTGTACATAGTCATAAGTTATAATGTAACATAATTAATATATGTACTATATAAATAAATAAATTTAAAGAATTCTTGTCGGGATGAGAAAAATACATTCGCCAAACAGCTGTTTGCTGATTTGTGGAATATTATATAATTTTTTCGTTACCATGAGAGGTTCCAAAACCATATGGTGACTAGATCTTCGTGAAGTGGGAGGTCCTGTGATTGATGATCCCCGTGACGACGGCAATGGCGTCTAAAATATAAAAATGTGTAAGACAATATTAAAAATAATGTATTTTCTCAATGCATTAGTAAGTACACATACATAATATGAATAACACATGTACAATTGCTCATGTGTTATATATACATAATATGAATAACACGTATACAAATTGTACCTACATCACGTTCACGTTTACGTTTTTGAGGCCAAAACACGATCTAAAGATCGATAGTGGTGTTTTGACCGATGCTCTATTGCATGCTCTATTTCTTACATTTATTCAGATCTGTGTTTCTTGGTTTTAAAACATAATTAGGTAGGTACCATTGTATAATATGTCTTCAATATTTGTATTTATATCTTTAACCATGTTTACATAGGCACTTACTTTAAACGCTGGCACAAAACTGAAGTCTGATGGTAGTGGTTGTGTTTGCATGCTGTAAAAACCTTCTTCGGATGCAACAGAAACGATAGAAGGTCGAGCAGACAGTTGCTGAGCTAGCAGCATTGGGTCAGCGTCTACGATAAAAATAATACTTGATGTAATATTTTTTTATAAATAAGTGCAACAAAATACTTAGTCAAATTATCTTTTCGGTTATATGTAAAAAATACTTTTCACCAAACTTTCAATCGCTAGTTCTACTCATCTATTTCTGAAAATTCAAGAACACTCCTGATAAAACTAATATCAACTAACCGGCCAATCAGAGAAGAGTACACTTGTAAGAAGTCTGTGAAAGAATCCTTGCCGCCGCCGCACGCCTTAAAAGTTCCTCCTTACATGGTGCTATAGTGTGGTTAAAATTGTTGTGTTGGACTTCTGGGTAAAGCTTTCTACCGTGAAATCAATCTTAGGATCCTTCGCTTGCTCAGGTTTCAAAGCAAGTACACACGTCAAAAAAATTTTTACCAAAAAATGAAATCGATTCAACCTTTGCTACTCACGGGATCAATAATTGTCATTGTCTATGTTCTCCGATGTCTTCACCCGCGACTATAATATCGTCGCGGTATTCGTAGCACTTTTCAGTTATTAGAGCGTAACTGAAAAACGGCTTATCCGATTTTGATGAAATTTAAATGGGACTACCACGGAAGTAAATTCTATCAAACAAAAAAAAATCATCAAAATCGATTCATAAACGACGAAGTTATCCGCAAACACATATGAAAATATCTATATGCGGTCGAATTTAATAACCTCCTTTTTTGAAGTCGGTTAAAAATCAACTTTACTCACATTTAAAGCAAATAACTGTGTGTGTATTATAGCTGTGTATACGTAAAAGGTTTTATTTTACCTATATTCATGCCTTTAACGACACGCCTCGCTTGAAGAACCCTGCTAGCGCTTCTTTTAAACCGTATACCCTTATCTGCTTCTCTACGCAACCTCTGACTTGCTGCTGCGGCTTCTGCTATAGCTACAGACATTGATCCCATGCCTGAACGTTTTAAGTTAACATCGACAATATAACTTAGGCAAATGGCATTTGATAAAATGCTGTCTCCAGGCTGAAAATGTAATTTGTATAACACGGCTGGATAACAATTCCAAGCATATTATTATAGCACATTAGAATATATAACGTAACTCGTTAGTAGTCGACTATAAATATGAGTAAAGGTGCATAATATATATATATAATTTAGCGATGCCTTTTTTAAAATAAAATAGTAATAACTAATTACAATACTGCAGCTACTAGAATCATATTTGAGCCATCCTCTAGCTATTGGCAGCCTACAGGTAACTCAAATGCTCTAACCCGCTACCATTCGGCAGCGTGACCAGAATGCTAGCAGCATTGCCACGTTGAATTGCTATGCTGATTCGTTGAGCCAAATATGTACCAGCATTTTGGTCACGCGTCGCAACGATGAAACACTGATAAGTTTTGTAAAATCCGATGAGATAAGCCCATAAATAATAGTGTATTATATTCCTGAGAAGAAAGTAAAATAAGTGGAAGTATTGAGTAATTAACATACTGAACCGATATTATTCACACTTATATCCAGAGATCTTAATGGCGTCTTCACTAGTCCTATTGCTCGAGCTAAGAGCTCACCACAAGTGGGTGGATTCTCTGCACTCGTCAAGGACCACACCCCACTTGGTGGTTTTGTTAATCGTTCAGGCTTTATTCCACATCCAGACAAGTTTAAACTGTAAAAAAGTAAAGATTATATGAGTACTTTTAAATGAAGTAGCTCTAATATTAATTAATGAAAACTGAAATTACTGAGTCAAATTGCATCCTCTAGCTATTGAGACTGCGATGTGTGCTACGCCTTCAGAACCCAGCTTGCTATTTAATCGTATATCTAATGATCTAATAGTGCATCCGGTTTGGTTTAATGAGTGTGATATATTTTCAGCCCCAACAGGACCTGTGAAGAAAAATAGGAAGTGAGTAGTACATAATTCTTTTTGTAAATTACATTTATAGGAATATTTTGGTTAAAGTTTCAAATTTCACGTTGGCGTTTGTACCATTTTTTATGCATCTCGAACGGTGAAAGAAAACAGTTCAAAACGCCACCTTTGACAAAACGAACGCGGAAGGTGAGCGTTTAGGCGTTTTTAACTGTTCCATAGCCCATCTCGAACGCATGTTTTTTTTCTATTATAATATTATATGGGTGCATTTTTTCTTTGAAACAGGAACTAGATACCACGTTTGTATTGTAATAGGAATCCCACTTTAATATTATAAATGTGAAAGTTTGAATGGATGGATGGATGGATGTTTGTTACTCAATCACGCCAGAACGGCGGAACGGATTTGGATGAAATTTTGTATGTATAGAAACTAAAGGTCCCGGAATAGCACATAGGCTACTATTTATCATCATCATCAATCATCACCACGCGGGTGAAACTGCGAAGCACAGCATATTATATTTCCTAGTATAAATAATGTAATATTGTAATGCATATTTTAAAATATTTTTATACCGGAAGAATGTAAGAACCTACTCTACTGCCGCGAAGAAATATTTCGTAGAAACTATAATTAGGCACTAAACTCGAAATATTGCCTTCTTTACGTGATGAGAACAGTAAAGTATGAACTGTTCTCATCAGTGGCATTTTAATTTATGGAAGGTTTATTACGGTTTAATAAAATTTGCTTATTTATTAAAATTATATTTTCGAGCGACCATATTATATTTCTTTATCAAAATTCTCGCGGTAACGACAAATGCGCTTGAGCTGTGTCTTACACCAGAAGAAAGTAAATCGAAAATTTTAACAAGATGATTAGGTTTTTTTGAGGCCGTAGTTCATCTGTAAAGTTAATATATTTTGTAATATTTTAAATCAACACGCATCTGCCTGTAAACACACGCGAGCCTCTGTAATGTCATCGGTACACTGCACTTTAAATTAGGCGTATTATTGAACCTTTCGCATTTTTTAAATCGGTCCAATTCTTTTTATATAAAAAAGTATCGAATAGATACTTTTTATATAAAAAGAATTGGACCGATTTAAAAAATTCTTTCACCATTGGAAAGCTATATTCACCCTGAGTAACATACGAATAACATATTATATTTTGAAAAAGTTAGTGATCCTTATAATCTTTAATTTTCATGTTTTTTACTCGTGCGAAGGCGGAGCGGACCGCTAGTACTTAATACAAAGACGATAGATGATGACTTTATTATAAATAAAAATATATATACCGAACACATTGTCCACCAGCACAATGTTACGTAAGCTGTCACGTTTCGACATAAACTTTGCAACAGCAGAGGCTCCTTCATCACCTATTTTACAATGGCTGAAATCTAAAGTTTCAAGATGTTTGCTATCAGAGAGCCCACGAAGAATATATTTAACTCGTTGACAATTCATATCGGTTCTTGTGATTCTGAAATATATATAAATGTTAATAAATATTTTGTTATTATTTAGAATCGGTATTTACGTACCTATTTATATACATTTACAGTTTACCTGAGAGTTTTTAACTGCAAACATTTCTCTAATCCTCTTGCAAGAGTTTTAGCATCATTGTTTGTAAATTGAAATTGATCTCTACGATATTCTACTCCAATAGAGCGCAGCTGATATGTTATATGAAGTTCGGTCAAATTATTTAAGCTACCAATTGCAGCATGGAGTGATATATGATCTGAAACAAAAGCAAAGAGCTGGTCGACGTAGCTACATAAGGGCAATAAATGCGGACATGTTAATAGAGAATCATTATTTTACCTAGGTAGGTACGTTAAAATTATTTGAATATAAGTTCCGCCTAGCATGATGTTATTGCAATAAACCTTAAAACTCTTAATATATTACATACTTGTCGCAAAAGTTTCAGTGCAAGGATCATTGATATGATCTGTGGTCAGGATGGTAGGTGTTTTATCGCATATGGTATAGTTATGAAGACGATACATGTTGGAATCTTTAGTTTTAACCAGGTAGGCTTTAGAATAGTTACATGCAGTTTTGAAACGATGATAGCTCAGCGGTGGAAGCGTTGGATGTCAAAGTGAAGGACGCTGGTTTGGTCCTCACCAATAGCTTCAGCTTCCGGTTAAGGTAACACCGTTATCAAATTCCCAGCATAGTGGTAAGGTATTTTCGAGTATCCGCCTGGCTAGCTACCATCCTCACGTTTTCAAAACTGTCACCAAACACAATTATTGTATTATGACAGCAAAAAAGACTGGCGGTCCTGAAGAGCCAGTAACTACTCTAAGTCTAGCGTGATAGATCTTATCACGATTCGACCACATTGTTACTGACCATCAAGTGGGATAGTGGTCAAACTCTAGATCTAGCATCAAGGGGGTGACCACTGGAACACTGGTTCAGTAGACCGAATTTCCTTGTTCATATTCCAATGGCCATTATGATGTGTTTCATTAGATTACGTTGAGAACCTTGAAGTATTACTGCGACCAGCCCACGGGGAGTGTACATAGGTATATATACTTACGTTAATTAGAATTATTTTTGTATTTACCACGTGAGTCCTAGTTGGTTTGTTACATTACAATTCGAAAATAGTGCCACAATGTACGTGGGCAGTTGTTGGAGGCACCATGGTAGCGGCTACCCTGCTCTTAACCACCTTTGGCTTGGCAAAGTGTGGTCCCCAATAACAGATGTTTACGCTATTTGATTTTACTAACCTCTTGATACATTTTCACCATTTTTTGTTTGCTGTTTGTTAGCGACATTTGCTAACTGGCTGGTAACAAGATCAACCATTTCAGGCGAAGTCATCCTTTGTACCGGTATGTCAGATGGAATGAGACTCCGAATTGACAGCGATTCAATATATGGCCCACAAAGCTTAACTAATGCTGTAATCTTTAAAATAATTTATAATAAATCGGCAAAATCACTTAAGGAAAAATTATATATATTTATATATATTTTCATCCCTTCTTTTCTAAAAACGTGCGAGCAAAGTAGGTCTTTTCTCTTAGAGAGCATTAAAGCGGCCGTAAAAACAGTTTTACACCCGCCTGCCCGGGGCTGAAAAGAGGTTTTACACCCGCTCTATACGTTACGTATAGAGATATATACTTTCGCTTTCTAATCAGTGATATATATACATTAAAGTAGTATCACCCTATACCATGGACCAAGTACTCTAGAGTATTTGGTCCATGCTCTATATTAGTCTATCGTCACGAGCTGTAACCAAATACAATTTAACAAAAGTTTTATTGGACGGATAGAAAAGTGGCGCGAAAAGAAAAAAAACGCGCGAATGAGAACTGTTCGTGGAAGCGTAGTAAAAGTTCAATGAGGCGTTTTCCAAAGAGAGAAACTAGTAATAATAAAAGTACCCAATAGATGGCGCTTGTAGTTTATGAAATAGTTCTATCACTGTCAAGATATCAATGACAAAATGTTTCCTCTTAATAGTCTGTGATTTGGGTGATTATTTTTCATGATTTATGATTTCGTTTTAGACCTTGAAATATTCTCGTGTTACTTGCATCTCTCAATTGTCTTTTTTTTCTTAAATTATTCTCTCAAGTGACGATGTCAGGTAAATTTATATGACTATTACCTACGCCTGGATTTATTAGGTTCGTGCTATTACGTCATTTTATGTACTTTTGCAGTAGTTTTTTTTCTTAGACAGCGCCCCATTGCGGAAATGTTTCAAATCATACTTTAGTTTAGTATTATAAACGCGACAGTTTGTATGTATGGATGTTTGCTACTCTTTTATGCCTAAAGGGCATGATGGATTTGGATGAAATTCGGTATGGTTATATAGGTAGCTTATAACCTGGATTAACACATCATCATCATTATTATCATAAACATCATCACCGTTTTTCATCAACACGCGGGAAAAACTTGTATGAATATATATTTTTTAGGTATAGCATATAATATGTATACTATTCGGTGCGTGCTCCTCCCAACTGGTCCTTGTGGAGATTAGCGGGGGAGGCATATGTCCAGCTGTGGACGTCTTTCGGCTGACGTGATGATTATGATGATATTGATAATGACGATCATGTACCTTTTTATTGATTAAATTCATCAGTTCCATGAAATAGTCTCATATTTTTCTCATAGTGGAATGAAAAGTGTTATGATTTTTCCTCGGGCGAAGTATATTGAATCTCTCGCTGCTCTTAGGATTCTATAGAATTTCTCGCTACATCCTTCGCTCCGGTCTGGACTCAAAATAGCGCCCTCGCCCTACTATTAGTAATGAGTAGGTAATGTTGTCTGATTAAATTAACAATATTATTATATATTATCATCTAGCTAGAATGTATAGGTATAATAAAATGTTTTAAATTTACCTTTTCAGGATCATAATTACGTGGATTCATATTTTCTAAAATATCTGCAAAATGCCGTTCCATAAAAATATTTATCCATCGTCTACTTTTATTTGTAACAGATGCATCGGCCCACTTGGAATCATAACATTTCTTCCAGAATACATCGCTTTTTATATTATCGACCAGGATATGGAGTGGGACATCAGTGTTGAGAACTTGTATGAAAAACTCTCTATCTTTCGCAATCAGATCATCTAGTTTTGGATAACCTGTCAAAAAGTAGAATGTGATTTGCAAAAGTGGACACTCCTCGGAGGAGCCCCTTGATCTGTGGAGGAGCATTACCCCTAAAAGACTCATCCTTATGTGATAGTTAGAGAGTTATGGAATGGTAGGACAAGAAGTCATAGAGGGAATCAAATCCCTCATACGGGCTTCTACGTCATGTTTTTGATCTGGGGCAACATTGTGTGTTTAGGACTGAGTGTACAGAAGAGATGATGGTAAATGAATATGGGAGCAACGGCAGCGCTCACGGCTGCGTGGAGTTAAAATCGTGGCTCCAAACATACAACTCCAATGTAATTTCGAATTTATGGTTCTATACCAAACACTGTATTCGCGTTGTATGTATTATGCAAACGTATTGCTATATCAGCGTTCCTCTTGCAACCCCTATGCAACCTGATAGAGACAGTTGCTGCTCGTGAGATTTATTGGTAAATTTTTTGATGGATTCAAATCTTAGCATTGTTTTATTTGACTTATTACATGTTTGGAGTGTTGGAATGAGCAAGGTAAAAATAACCAAGCCAAATCTATACCGTTTTAAATGTCTCCTGCAAAACTTCGACGGCCGTGTTCCTCAAAATTAACAATGAATAAGCCATGGTTAATGTTGGGTTGTAGGACTTGAACTTGTGGGTATAGTCATATTGATTTCTCTTTCGCCATGTTTCAAGTGATACACACATACTTAATATACGTAATCAATCAAATATAATGTGTCTAAATAGTGACGAAACAATATTTTAGACGTATTATCTGAAAGGGTTCGTAAATAAAAACATTGGTTTTATCGTCATCATCTCAGCCATAAGACGTCCATCGCTGGACAATTGGACATAGGTTTTGACATTAGACATTTGGACATTGATTTCCACAAGTACTGGATGGAAACGGGCCGCGTTTTGCCGTTTAGCCCTTTCCTGCGATCTTAACATTTCGCCCGGTCCACCTTGGATTATCTATTTCATAATTTGTATGTTTTCATGAAAATTCAAAATGTTATGTTTAATCATTGTACAGTGGATTAAGTATCTATGCCGAAAAGTTTCAATAATTGTCTGGATTTATATAAAAGGGGTAAAAAGGTGTAGGGATAATTTGTTTAAAGTAGTTTGTATACTATATACTAACCCATCCAGTTTTCAGATAGTTTTTCAATGCATAATGTGACTAGACTTTTTGGATGATTTGAATCCCAGTCGAAAACTTCAGCTTTCAATACCCTTTCAGGCACAATTTTATCGTTTGGTTTATACGCTAAGTATGTGCTACGTTTTACACTAGCTGGTAATATATTAGCCATTGTGTGCCACTAAGTATATATCTTAATTACTTTTAAAAACTTAAATATCTAATACAAGTCCTAAGGTTTAACTCTTGTATTTCTGTTTCCCTATTCCTTAGTAACAAAGCTAACAGTTTTGTACATCCTAGCAACATGTGATGCTTATTGATTAAACTACTTAAAATTGCTTAAAGAACTTGTTATAGAGTTTTCGTTACTTTATCCCCATCACTTTCTCCGAGGGAAAATAATTATATAGCTAGCAACACTTATCTTATTTTCAGTGCTGCCAAATATAAAGATTTATCTGTATTTATACAGATTTTTGGGATAACCTGACTTTTATACAGTTACACATATATTTTTGGAATCGGATTTATTTTAAGATAAATTATAGACACAATTTTTATTTTAGATTCGCATTTGTAATTTCTTGACCCAATTGTAATTAAACGCAGAAGTATAGCAAAGTTGAGTCACGTGGCACAGGCTTCCAAACATAATACAACCAGAAAATTTACAAACATTAAATTAGACAATGAGTAATGCCATTTGAGAATGAATGATAGTCTTTTGGATTCCAACGAAGAATATCTTGAAGTTTTCTGGCAAAAAGTTGTTTGTGCACAAGACAGTAACGGAAATCTATAGACGACTCTAAAGCAGCTAATTACTGCTTTAATATGCCTCCCCATTTCAGCGCCACTGTAGAAAGGATATTTTTTTCAAAAAAAATATTATTACAATTAAAATACGTAACCATTTTTTATTTAAAAATGAGACAAGAGAGGGGCTGCTACTAACGAAGCAATTGATAAACAATTAACCATGCTATAAATTTAATGCAGAAAAGGAATTAATTAGTCAAATGAATATAAATATAAATAACAAACAATAAATATATATAATTTCATTTACTAGCTATAATTTCCTCTTTATAGTTCATTTTTTTAATAAAATACTGTAAGAATATTTGATCTTTTCCTCGATATATTCCAAATGTATAGTTTACAGGTTTTATACAGACTTTGAGATCTTGAATTGAAATCCAGACACAAACTAAATAGAGTTCAATCCAGATTTGTTGGTTTGGTTGGTTTGGCAGGTGGCAACCCGCAACACTGCTTCTTGCTCGGTTTGTTTTGATTAAATTTCTTGGTGAATATTTTCAGAAAGTTACAGTTGCTAAAGTATAGCAACTTATTGTAACATCTAAGATAATTCTAAAATGGATAAACACAATAGTTCAGAACTGCTAAGCTCTGACTTTTCACTTTCTAAAAACGCCAGCTCTGACTCCCTCGATTCTGATTCCAAATCGAGCTCATTGAATTCTAAACACGGGCAGGATTCCGTAAGTTACCTTAAAGGATTTAATGTATTCCTGTTCAATGCGATGACCGTTGCTTGTATCCTGTACTTTTATATTGATATAATTGTGCTGGTCTTACCATAGGACT
This sequence comes from Apeira syringaria, assembly GCA_934044485.1. Lineage (NCBI taxonomy): Eukaryota > Metazoa > Arthropoda > Insecta > Lepidoptera > Geometridae > Apeira > Apeira syringaria. Next base: position 4,161,943 of record OW203662.1, read on the forward strand.
GTCCCCATAGGATCTTGTTTCGTGAATCCTGTGCAATGAGTAAAGCTATACATAGATGCTTATTTGTTGATCAAATTCATAGCCACAGACAGCATCGTGAATTATTTAAGGCCAGTATTATTGCAGTAATTTCATTTCAAATGTCTCATACTTTACATTATAAATTTCATCCACGGAACATAGTATAAATACAGGATAAATAAATAAAGGATAAATACAATAATTGTAATATTTATAAATATATTAAATTGTTGCAGCCTCATGTGTTGGGAGACATTCAACTTCTAGATGGAGAAAAAGTGATGAGTGTGGCTAGAGATGTGACTTACTTGTGCCCATACAATGGGCCTTCCCGAGGAGTTCTCAAAGTAACAAACTATCAGCTACATTTTAGACCTACTGAAGCAGTTGCATTACAGGGCACATTGAGTGTGCCACTTGGTGTAGTAAGTATAAATATGTTACAGTTATAAAGTTGTAAAGAACAATAAAAGGACATGTATTATTAAAATTTGCTACTGAAACTGTCATATATTATTTCAAGCTTGAGCACTAGATCTGTCAGTATAAAAACAACTAAACCTAAAAATAAAATATATTACGTAAGGTATTCTTTAAATAATAATATCAGGCTAATTATTTTTATAAAACGGAGTTGAATAGAGTGGTCTAGATGAGGTAGTTACTGGTGGCAACAAATTTTACTGTGAAAGGATGCAAATAAATGTATGTAAAGATGTGACATGGCTTGGACTGGCACAGTCAGCAGGTCCTTAAATTTTAAAGTAAAGAAAATCTGATCACAACATTTAAGCAACCCTTCACTTCAATCAATGAAATTCTAAGAACAACATTATCTATATGTGCACATGGAAATACCCATGCAAATTGACTTTGAATTTTAATTTGAATTGAATTTGAGTACTAATCAAATATCCAGTTGCACTGTGTCCTAGGTGAATGAATTCTATAAAAATGTCTAGTAATTTACTGAATTTTACCATTTCTCACCATAGGTATCCCGTATTGAAAAAGTTGGCGGGGCATCATCCAAAGGAGAAAACTCATATGGCATTGACATATTTTGTAAGGTAATGATCAATAATTCTCAGTGCATTTAAAATAGTATCTGGAAGCCAGTGGCTTAAACTAAAGATTTTTCTTAGATCTTGCACACATACTTTAAATTCAAGTATGGCATGAAAAAAACTATGATTTTAAACAAAGTTGGATACCTCAGTTATTACACAAAAACTGTGGGCCTAGAGAAAATGCATCGCTTCATAGCGATTCCCTTTCTCTCATTGTAGAATGTTCGTTCATGTGATATATATCGCTTTGAAGTGTGATTGACATTTTGTATGTTTTCTCTCAGCGTTAACGCTTGTAAAATGTTACTTCGTCGAGGGCTACTTGTATATTCAGACCAGGATCTCAGGAAAAGAATACAATGTTGATGTTATATCAATAACCAAAGCAATGATCCCATGATGAATGACCCACATTATGATTGATGAATGAACGAATAAATGAATGCCATAAGTTTTGTACCAAATGCATTCTTAGGCACAACAAACACAACCAGACGAACCTGAATAGAGAATAGGAAGTGACAGAAAAACAAAAAGGTTTATGACGCCACCTTGTATTTAGCAGCATATTCAATACATTTTCCATTGACTGAAAACTGACATATTTTCTGTGAAAGCCAATGATAAAACCCTTTTTTTTATAATTAATTGGAATACCACTTTTCGCATTTAGGTATTTTGTGTTAGTCACAGGGCAGAGTATCTATTAGGCATTCACATTGTGAATAATTTTCCTAATCTCACCATTCATTTATTGTATCACTATTAATGATATGAACAACGAGAACGAACATTCTATGTTTATAAAAAGAATTGCTATGAAGAGATGTATCTTGTAAAGTCCCACTGTACTGTTATGTAAATTTTGAAACAGGCGGTTAACTGACTTGTCCTCCTGTTCCACATATCACTATACGCTACCAATTCATGATTCCTGATAGTGGTTGTTGTTCAATCGCTATCAATTTTTAAAAAAACTACTTGTTTATTAATTAAATAAGAGCATACAATCATAAAAGTATCCTTTTTCCTGCTTTTTATAATATACATACAGTAGACGACAGTACACACATACAGTACACGTAAAGTGTGAACACTCCCATATCGCTACGTGAATATCCCTTAAATGTACATGACATATAAATTTATGATGAAATTAATTTATTTTAACCAGTCAAAGTTGAGTTGATTTTCATGTGTTATTAATATTTATAATTTACCGTCAGACATCTAGTACACCATTTTATCAGTATATATCTAAGATATTGTTGGTTGACTGAAATTTTTAGCACCATAAATTAATAAAATTTCAGGATATGAGAAATCTGCGCTTTGCACATCGTCAAGAGAATCACTCCCGTCGAGGAATATTTGAGAAGCTACAGCAATTGGCCTTTCCACTGTCACATCAACTGCCTCTGTTTGCATTCAGCTACTCAGAGGTATTCGCTGAAGATGGATGGCATGTTTATGAACCTGTAGCAGAACTGAAACGAATGGTAACTCAACTTTTCTTTATATTTTGTAATTTTGTTTTTTTACTTCCATTGTAGAGCTCATATAAACCACTATCTGTTTACTGTACGCCTGCTTGTCTTTATGTTACATTTATATTATTCAAAAATTATCTCTTAACAGGGTTAATATTCAGCACACTTATACATAGATTTTTGTGATTACCATAAATATAGAGTAAATATGTTACACAACTATTGGGAGGCTGATGACTTCAAATTCTAATTCAAAATATTTAATCAAAATCAATCTTATGATTTAAAATATATGATCACTAAAGTTATCTCATAGTGTGAGCTCCTGTTCCCGTACTAGTTGAGACTGTATTACAGGATACAGGACCTTCCCTAAAGTAAGTGATTTACATTTTTATTAATTTACTACTGTACCATGTCTATACATGGTACAGTAGTAAATTAATAAAAATGTAAATCACTTACTGTAACTCACTGACTTTATAAAATAAATTTGAAACAGTGAGCCAAATTATAATTGTTTGTGTGTGTGCGTGAGTGCGTGTTTGTGGTGTGTGTGTGGTTGTGGACTTAAACCTGACCAAAGTACAAAGTAACTGATATCATATCAATCATAAAATGTATATAGTGTTGATCGTCCCAATGACGTCTTATAATTGATTGTTAGATGTGGTTCCTGATGTGAGGGTGAAACAATATGTATATGGGAAGAAACTGCTTCATAAATCAAATGTAGATTTTTTATATATTTGAGGCCTTTAGTTTTAGGCATAGTCTTTACTTTAGACGCAGCCTGTGTTGCAATAAAATGTGTTAAAGGTTTATTTGTTAATGCCCATATAATGCCCACCTTGTGAGTGACAGGCAGTTGACAGGTTTTTTTTTCTTTTTGGGTGCTGCTATCTATGCGCCCTTTGAGAATGTCTTACAGTTTCTCTTTCTATTTTTTTCCACCATAACTACAGGCATAGAAGCTTCACTTCTGGATAAAAGTCCCGTCTTGTGACCATTCTAAATAAAATTTAATATAACAGCTTTTATATCTCTTAACTTATTCAGGGTGTGAACAACGACATGTGGCGTATAACCCGTATAAACGACAAGTATGAAGTGTGCGACAGTTACCCGTCAGTGTGGGCCGTCCCTGCGGCTGCCAATGATGAGTTGCTGCGGTCCGTTGCTGCGTTCAGGTCCCGGGGCAGGTTGCCGGTCTTATCCTGGATACATCCCAGCTCTCAAGCGACTATCACTAGGTGCAGCCAGCCACTAGTTGGGGTAAGAGTTTCATTCATATAACTTTTTAGCGGAGTTGACTTTAGAATTTTCCGTGTATTTTTGATGTTTTTCGCTCGCGATATTTCTTAAAGTGTCAGTTTCATCATCATCATCATCTCAGCCATAGGACGTTTTTTTTTTATGTTACCTCATTACTTTCGACTGCGATTATATACTTTATATGATGATATACTTTTTAAATTTCATTAAAATCGGTCAAGCGGTGTTTGAGTTACACTCTAATAACTGGAAAGTGCTACGCATACGTAGATATATTATAGTTGCGGGTGAGAAATCAGCGAACATACACAATGACAATTGATCCTATGAGTAGCAAAAGTCACTGAAAAGGTCAAAAGTAACTATTATCAAAATATTGTGAGCATGGTACCGATTTTGACAAGTTATTTCATATTTTTGAGGGTTGAATTCAGTTCCATTTTTTAGTAAATAAATATTTAAATTTTACTGTCTTCAGGTTTACATACATCTATAGTTATAAAATAGCAAAAAAATAATATGTAAGAGTCAATTATAAGCCGTACAACAGTTAAGTGTTTAGTGGAATTATATAATACCCAGATGTTTAGTCGAATTGATACCCAGATTGGGAGTAGCTTGGCTTCCAGCTACTTCCTGCTATTTTTATCAGGTCACCTGTGTCCACCTTGTCTGTATATGTTAACATACAGATAAGATGGACAATACAATTCAGTTCCATTTTTTAGTAAAAAAATTATAATTTTATTTTCTTCAGGTTTACATACACCTATAGTTATAAAATAGCAAAAAAATAATAGGGAAGAGCCAATTACAAGCCGTACAACAGTTAAGTGTTTAGTGGAATTGATACCCAGATTGGGAGTAGCTTGGCTTCCAGCTTCTTCCTGCTATTTTTATCAGGTCACCTGTGTCCACCTTGTCTGTATGTTCTAGTCGGCGCATGCCAATCAGTGATCTCCTTATCTACCATCGGTCGGCCAATCATATTTTCTCACTAACGGCAAATATTTAGTAACCGTTTGAAAATGGAATTATAGACTTTTAATATTGAATAGGCTCGAGAGTTAAGCAGCTAATTAAAGAAAATTCGTTTAGTAAGTTTTTGTTGATTATATCTCATAACGAACCTTGTTAACAAATGATGTAATTATGGTGCATGATGTCATAATTAACTCATGTGATGATTTCATACAGTAATTCACTGTTTATGGCTTAGATGCTTCCGTTGTTGGTTTTTGACAGAGATTGGGAGCGGTCTTTCATTCATGTTAATATAATGAGTTCACTGACTACAATTGTACCCATTTACTAATACAGCGGAGTCTCACTAAACCGGCACTTCAGTAATTCGCTACGTCCAATAATCCGGCACCCACCGCGTCTTACTCTCGTTCTGCGGTCGTACACCATTATCAGTATAATCTCAAAAAATGTCACAATCTGTTATCTGTTATCAAGTTGAACATAGTGAGCTAAACTGAATAATATCTAGGAATTCGTAATTATCGAATTAAAACCACCATTGACTTATTGCGCACTGTTTGCTCCTGCACACATCTACATTCGCTCGAGACCTACCCTCAATTATGTGAAATATGTAAACTTATTAAAGTACCACCATATATTACATTTCAAGTGAAACGGCAATATGGAACCAGAGTCCCATGCTGTCGTCCTGAGTCCCCTCTCTTCTTATCAATAGTGCCGGATTAGTGAGACTACTAGATTTTGGTCACTTGTTGAATACGCTCCTTGTATATTGTCTCTTATATGCAGCGGCTGTAGTTATTTCGGAGCATGGCTATATTGAATAAGCCATATTAAAATAAAGAATATACGATATCGAAGCGCCCTTAATGTCATTGACAGATTATAGAAAAATATGTTTACTCAGCCATGTTTGATTAAAATTAGTTCAGCCGTATTCGAAATTATCGGCTTTCCATGCTTATTAAATGTATACTGTCTATACTTTATGCATCTTATGTTTGACCACTATCTAGCTTGATATGCAGTGAGTAGCTCAAGCCGTTTCATGGGGGTTGGAGCAGCGACCGTCATGTTCATATTCCTGTACACACCATTAGACTATCATCGTTTCTAAAATCATTTGTTCATCTAAAGTCCGCCAAAGCAAATAGACCGCTATTGCGTTATCGTATCTGTACTGGGCCCGTAGACAAAGTAACAGGTAAGGAAACGCGATTGAGCGATATAATACTACGCATACCAGAACAGGATGGGACGAAAGACATCTTCGCCAATGAGTGTCGCAACCCGCTCGATTTGCGCCACTCATTTTCGCCTTAGGGGAAGGTGTACCATTACTTTAACAGGTTTCATAGTCATTGGATATATCACATGAACAACGAGAACAAACATACAACGGCTAGAGAAAGAGAATCGCTATGTAGCGATGCATTTTGTCTTGGCCCACTGTGTAGGACTGTGTAGATATGTACCATGTACTGTAAGTCTAGACTTTAGGTACATTCAAATCAAGTAGACTAAGATGCATACATCAAATAATTGTTTGTATATTTTGTCACCAGCATACATTTTTGTATATATGTTGTTATCCAGGTGAGTGGGAAGCGGAGTCGGGAAGACGAGAGGTATATACAGTTGATAATGGACGCAAATGCTCAGGCACACAAGTTATTCATCATGGACGCTCGCCCCACTGCCAACGCTGTCGCTAACAAGGCAAAGGGAGGGGGGTAAGTGTAGGGGGTACATGTTACTCACTTTACCCATTTTAAAATCATGTTTAAAACTGTAAGGGTGTTGGTTATAGTTATATAAGGAACGAACTATTTGCGTTGCAGTGTACGTTATTTAGAAATATTTTTAACGTAGAATTGAAGTGTGGTGATTATGTAGGCACGCATGTGTACTCATTGTAGGTATTTTATTTATATCACACTCAGACCCCGCTCTAGGATTCCCTGTATCACGGGAGGCATGGACACACACATTCACAGCACACAAACACCCAAGAATCGGGACAAACATCTACATTCACCGCAGAAATGTTTGCCCCTGCCGGGATTCCAACCCAGTGTCCCGACGACACAGAAGTCAATGTCACTGACCACTGCGCCACGGCGACCGTCAATATAAAAATAGAAGCTTATAGCGTGCATGTAAGTCGTCTCAAAAACAAGATATATGTACTCATGACTCATAAGGAAATTAATAGGAATAATAATTGTAATATAACTTATTGAGTACATGCTTGGGAGGAACTTGTAAGAGTAGTGTAGCAAGATTTGCGCTTATTATACTTACTTATATCTAACATGTCTGTCTAGTCAATCTTCCTTATTGCCGTGTTCAATAATTATTTACTTTAATTACCAGCTCGCATTCCTCTACGCGGATAAAATGATTTTCCTCTATCTGTTGGAACTGAACCTACAATGATTATTTTTTTGACAAGCTCTCTTGATATTAAATGCAGACGTGGCTTTGAAACATTATGAATGTATAAAACACGGGAATTACTTACGTAATAAGTCAGAGGGTTCCGACTATAGTTTCAACCACATTCGGTGGTCTTTTTCAAGGAGAATACGGGGAGCCCGCGGACGCGGTCGCGGTTCGACTAGTAGTGTAGTCTGAACCCTCTGACTTATTACGTGAGTAATTCCCGTGTTTTATACATTCATAATATTAAATGCAGTTGCTTAGATTTCTGATCCGATTTCTTTCGCGCTTATATAATTATTTATGTCTAACATATTATTCAATCTATCTTATTGCCGCGTGAGTTCAATAATTATTTACTTTTTTTTTATACTGAATAGATCTAGCTTTTGACTACTATCTTACTTGATGGTCAGTGACGATGTGGTCGAAGATGTTATCACGCTAGATCTGGAATGCAATTACAGGTCTCCATCTCTACTTTGCTATAGAACAAACATTTAAGAAAATTGATTCAGCGTTTCTTTCACATTTATAATTGTACTAGCTGCGTCCCGCGGTTTTACACCAACCAACAAATCAATGATGATGATGAAAAGTAGCCTATGTGTTATTCCGGGACTTTAAGTATCTATCTACATACCAAATATCATCCAAATCCGGTCATTTGTTTGAGCTTGAAAGAGTATCAAAAATCCACATAACCTTCTTTCATAATATCGAATTGTATCACATTATCTTCCTATTTTAGATATGAATCGGAAGATGCGTACCAGAATGCTGACTTAGTGTTTCTTGATATTCACAACATTCACGTTATGAGAGAAAGTCTTCGCAAACTGAAGGAGCTTTGCTTCCCTCAAATCGATCAAACGAGGTAAGAAATTGGTATTTGTTTTAAATGTGGTTGATTTTAGGCGTTAGTTTGAAACCTGAGCGTAGCGAAGCTTTCAAAATACTTACTTCTTTGACTAGCCGGTTGGCGCAGTTGGTAGCACTCTGCCTTCTGAGCCGCTGGTCCCGGGTTCGATTCCTGGACAGGTCAAACATTTGTGTGTATGAACATGTCTGTTTGACCTGTGGCTGGGTGTGTATATGTATATATATCAGGTTACCATAGTACAGGCTCTGCCGAGTTTGGGACCTGAAGATCTTGTGGGAATATTAATAAATAAAATAAAAAATACAAAACGCTAAAAAACTACAATTCGTGAAACAATAATTTTCACCACACTAGCACTAACTAGCGAGGAAGTTGCAAGGCGAGCGGCGAAAAGGATTCTTTCAAGTGCACCCTGTCTGATTGGTAGGCGAGTTGACATTAGCCTTGTCAGGGCGTTTTCGAATTTTATTACTCAATTACGAACAAAATAGAATTTATAATCACTCCGTTTTAAGGAAAACTAGAGAATGACAGCTAGTGTGGTGAAATAGTTATTTGTAGTCATGGCCAAAACTCAATTTCAAATGTAAAAACATTTTAGTAAAATTGAGCTTTGGCGTGAGTGCTTGGATTTAATTAAACCTGAGCAAGCGAAGGGTTGACAAGAAGTTTCTCTAAGATTTTCACATAATCCTCTCTCGCTCACTCTGCTCGATGGCAACTAGTTATAGCGATACATGTTCACAGAGAGAACGTCAGAATTTTAACTCAAAAATAGGCTGCGCGTATTGTATGGTAATCGATTGTTCTAAAAAAAAATCTTCTGAAAACAAGGAGTGTTATGTCAATCACAGTTTAATAAATCTATGACTTGCTTAAAACTATCCCTATTTTCAAGTCGCGAGTGAATAGTTTCCTTCTAAGTTTGCGTGCTCCACCTTAGACAGACTGTCTAATTTGTTTTTGAGTTTATTTGTTACAAACATAGAAAAGTACAAATCTTTCCTCTATGTAATATTAGTGTAGAAGACAGTGGTCAAACACGAAGCTTACATTGCTTAAAAAAAACTTGTGATGATAAAAAAAATATACCAAAAGTAGCATTTTATGTCGAACAGAGCTTTAAAAATGCTTTAACGATATATGCTAGTATATCATTTTCGTTGAGGATTTATAAACAATTAATGTGCTGTACAAACTATAATTTGTTCTGTATACCCCAGTTCCATATTAGCAAACTACCTTTAGTTTGATAACTAAATGAAAAAGTGATAATTAAATCAGCGCTATGATATATTTTTTGATTACTTGTTTTAGGTGGCTTAGCGGCATTGAGGCTAGTTGCTGGCTGAAACATATAAAATGTATCCTGGCGGGAGCTGTACGGATAGTGGACAAGGTATATTTATTTTTTATATTGTATATTTACCAAAAACTCATAGTTTTTAGAGTTCAAATCAACTCAATTCAAATCAAATTTCGATTAAAGAATGGAGCCGTCCATTAATCACGTGAGGCTCGAAAGATGGGAGGGGGGGGGTGTAGTAAGATAACACGTGTATTTATTTATTTTTCAAACGCGCGATTTCTGTCGTTATTTTGCGTAAACAGTTACCTCGTACGTATGACATGAAAACATTTGTCTAAAGTAGGTGATTTGTATAAAGTGTAAAGACGTATATGCAAATTATATGGAAGGAAAAAACCTAATCCGAGCAATAATGGTCTCTTGATGCACAATTATTAATTAAGTCATTTTGATTTGTCTTTGTCCATTGATGACAAAGGTAGCAAGTTCACGGCAGACGCGCTGCGACGGTCTTTAACAACGACGTTGGCCAATCAGCCTATCCGCAAACTCGCATTGCACAGCGTAATGGATCTTTTTCTGAGAGAAAGGCCTAATTCAAAACTATCGCGAGTTTTTTTTTCAAATCCGTTTATCTTTCCCGCATCCTCACACGAGAATCGATCGTGAGATCTAGAGATTCACTGCGAAGTGCGAAAATGATGACGCCGAGTGGCTTGATGAAACCGAGACATTGATCTTCAACAAAGCACTGTGCCGACAACTGAGTCAAATCAAATCAAATCAAAAAGTTTTATTCGCAAGAATACATCGTATTGTACAAGGTCTTAAAAGTGTATTGGTTAGTATGTATTCAGCCTGCAAGCAGGCGTGCAAATATTATAAAAAGATACCGTAATAATTAAAATTGTCTACATAAAATATAATGTCAAGTAAGAATTAAAAGTGTCTACATATAATACAATCTTAAATGAATGTCAATATCAAGATTATTTAAAATTATTACAAAAATGTCAAGAAATTAATAATTAGAATCTACATATAATTGTCATGAATGAGTTAAATATTCTTTCACACTATACAATTTTGTTTTTGCCAGCCATCTATTTAATTTAGACCTAAAAAGATTACCGTTCAGGATTGAGTTGCAAGATGCCTATCCAGTTGTTGGTGTTGAGGAAAGTCTTGCTAATCCGTGGTCCGAGGACAATGTACATTAAATATGTTTATTTACGAGTACGATGTAGACATGTTTTTCGCCTGACTACTCCATTCTTTTACTATTATTATTGTACCAGTCAACAACAACCTGCAACCTTTCTGTCGAGATATGTTTATTATGATCCTTAATTTCATAATAAAATTAGATTATACCTGTATTTAATATATATATGTATTTAATATATATATGTATTTAATATATATAATATTCTAAAAATTTCAGGACTCTGTAGGTAGGTACTAAAATACACGTGATTTGACGCGGGTCAGAAAAATGCTAAAAAAAACATCACGTGATTAATGGACGGCCCCAATATAAATCGATAACTTATTTAAACTAGTAGATACTCGTTCTGTGAACATTTTCAAAACCTGCAGCGCCATCTAGATTCCGCCCGATATTATGAAGTTTTTTCCGACGTATCATTTTTTTAGTCGATAGTCAGTCTTCTTTTAGTATATTGGTCCATGATATATACTAAATTTTTTTTAATGCCGTACCTTCATTAATGTAACTAATTACTTTATAACTAACTTATAAATCATTACTCGTACAATACTGCACCTACTACAATAACATTTGAGCAATCCACTAGCTATTGACAGCCTATATATTACTCAAATGCTTTTATATGTATTTTTATTTTTTTAGAATATGTACCTACAAATTTGTGGTGCAAAGTGCCGTGGTGGTACCGGCCTAGAATAGTACTCCCCCATCTCTTCCCGCGGGTGCCGTAAGAGTCGGCTAAGGGATCACGTACCAGAAGGTGGGCAGCAGCGCCTTCTGAGGATTGTAAATCATACTGCGCTCGCCAACCCGCATGCCAAGCGTGGCGAGTATTGGCAAATCCCCCCTATATGGGGGTGGCATATGCCCAGCAGTGGACGCACATAGCTGAGAGAAGAAGTGTACGGAACGTTTCTCTTTCTAACTCTACTATATTAACGGCATTCTCCCTTCTCAGGTTGAAAACCACAAGACATCAGTGTTGGTTCACTGCTCGGACGGTTGGGATCGAACTGCGCAGCTGACTGCCCTGGCGATGCTTATGCTGGATCCGTACTATCGCACTCTTCGCGGATTCCAGGTGCTCATCGAGAAAGAATGGCTCTCCTTCGGACATAAATTCCAGTTGGTAAGTGTTGATGTTATTAGTATCAATATAGACCCATTTTTTTGGAAATTGAATTAGATCTTAGTTTTGATTTTTTGTATAGAGACAGACACATGACACAGATGACCTCTTTATTTAAATATTATTTATTTATATAAGTATTAATTAGTCATTTATGGATATGAATGTTTTTTTCTTGCTTTCTGTTGTTTGTGTTATCCAAAATAAATATGTTTTTTGCTTCTTCTATTTCTTAGGCTTTGCTGACCGAGGTTATTTTATTATTTTATACCTTAACTGACAATACAATCTTAATCGTGTGCCGTTTTGAGCTTAAGAGATCACCAAGAGCCATCAATAATGAATTGACGGTCGCCGTGGCGCAGTGGTCAGTGTCAGTGACATGGCTTCAGTGTCTCCGGGACCCTGGGTTCGAATCCCGGCGGGGACAAACATTTGTGCGATGAGTGTAGATGTTTGTCCCGGGTCTTGGGTGTTTGTGTGCTGTGACTGTGTGTGTCCATGCTTCCCGCGATACAGGGAATCCTAGTGCGGAGGTCTAAGTGTGCAAAAAAAAAAGGAGAAAATGAACGAATCTGAAAAATACAAACAGAAATACATAATGTAAACAATATGAGTTATTTATGAACCTATTAGAATAATATCGAACGCTCTCACAGATAAAGTGAGATCATTTAACACCAGTGGTCCTCAACACTAAGGTTATAATTATTATATATTAATCTGTTGTACTTTGCCAGCGTATCGGTCATGGCGACGAGAGACACTCCGACGCCGACCGTTCCCCGGTGTTCGTGCAGTGGGTGGACTGCGTGTGGCAGCTGCAGCAGCAGTTCCCGACTGCGTTCGAGTTCACGGAGCGACTTCTCGTTGCGATCGTCGATCACCTCTACTCGTGTCGATTCGGCACTTTCCTATTCAACACTGAACGGGAGCGGGTCAAGGAAGGTCAGTTGAGTATAGATCATTATCATTATCATCATCTCCGCCATAGGACGTCCACTGCTGGACATATGCATCCACCATTGATCTCCACGAGGACCGGTTGGATGCTTACAACCGATTCGCCTAGTACTGGGCGAACCGTCCGCGAGCGCCCCGTATTTTCATTGAAAAAGACCACCAAATGTGGTTGAAAATATTGTCGGAACCCTCTGACTTACTACCTGAGTAATTCCCGTGTTTTATACTTTCATAATGTACAATGTCTTGTTTATTTATTTCTTCATTTATTACACAAAATCCACAGCTCTTAATATAATATTTGTTGAATAATTAATCTAAACTTACAGCCAATAAAAGGATTTAAATTCTATAGTAAGTAACTATTGCTAGACAGTCATCACTTTTCTTTAATTTTTTTTTGACGTGATAACGTTTTATAAATTGATGAATGCCAAAATGAAAAATAGTAACGGTAACATTCCGCGTAACGTTCCACCTAAGTATTATCTAGATCTAGATAATATAATCAAAGTCAAAGTCAAAGTCACGGTCAGTCAAAGTCAAAGTCAAAGTCAATTGTCAAATGTCAAATGTCAAATGTCAAATGTCAAAAGTCAAATGTCAAAAGTCAAGTCAAATGTCAATGTCAATGTCAAAGTCATACATGATTATGTCGTTATCACGTAAATCTATCGTCCGTAAACCGACTTTACAGACAACCAATTTTTTTGCTTGGGCGCATTTTTCTCTCTTTTTGTGTGTGTCTGTTAATACGAGTATATAAGTCGCATTATCTGGGTGACTGGTCGCTCGGCGCTTTATGCTTGTAAAGTTTTTGAATTGACAGAGACCAGTGACACTGACATTAGAACTGCGACCCCGGGTTCAAATCCTGGTTGGTCAACCTGTAGATTTGCTTGAGAATCTCTCAACTCCTACATAAGAAACTAGCATGAACGGACATTGGCAAAATTGTGACAAATATCAGCACAAGTCATAATTTAAGAAAAATAAGATTTATTTGATTCCCAATAAAGCTATCAATTCTGATGTTTATCTTATTTTATCTATATTCGAGCATAGCTCAAGTCATTAGTTAACCGATTCAAGCATTATTTTTTCATTGAAACCATCGATTTCATACTTCTATGTATGTCCCATATGTGTATTTGTATGTCCCATACAAATGTCATCAGAATGGGTACAAAATTTCTTTTTAATTTCAAGAATATGTTTAAAATGTTCTATGGAAAAGTAGTTGAAATCGATTTTTTTTAAACGTATGTATGTTTGTTCCGAGATATTATTAGAAATTAATTATTGATTTCCAGAAGTGAAAATCAAGACTGTATCTCTATGGTCATACATAAACAGCCGGCAGGATCTATACCTAAATCCACTGTACTGGGGTCCGGCATCGTTTGGTGCCAACTCTCCCCCATCTATTTACTCCAGACCTCAAGTGGTGCTAGTACCAGTGGCTTCGCTGAGAGTCATCAAACTGTGGAAGGCGCTGTACTGCAGGTGGAATCCTACCATGAGGCAGCAGGTAAGGACTCATGATCTAGACTCGTGCATGTCAAGCCAAGTTCAAGCTAACAGAACTGGCGAGCAGCACCGTGTGTAATATTACACGAACTATTTGGAGCAACTTTTGACCCACCCATAAGTGAGTCAAAAGTTGCTCCAAATAGTTCGTGTAATATTCTCAAAAACGCCATTTAGGACATACTCAAAAACGATTTCACATAAACATCTCAAATTTGGCTTATATATTGAGACTTGCGAGATATAGGATTTGTATATATATATTATATAGACAAATCCCAATAGTAGCCGAATTGTTTTCCTTCAATTGGTACGTCTTTATGTTTGTTGAAGGACCCGATATACCAGCGCACCCGGGAGTTGGTCGCGCTGAGGGCGCAGCTGGAGGCGGCGGCGGCCGCGGCGGCGGGCGACCACGCGGCGCGCCACCGCCTCGGGTTGACTCCGCCGCGCGTCGCCAGTCCACACCATGTCTAAACATATACACATATATGTCATTTAGTTTCATACATATATGATCCGAGCTGCTTACCAAATGAAACATCCACATGATAGTGAGAGCTGATATGGAATTGTGGCGGGAATTTGGATGAAGAAGTTATACATTTTGTTTTATTTTCAAAATTGATGTTTCTTCAGGTAATTGTAGATTAATAGCCGTTTATTTGTCCGTGAATTAGCACAAGTTTAGGAAAGTTGAACAAAATGGCAAATCTTCGCTACATTATCTTTATCAAATGAGAATCGAGGAGGGTGAAGCAGAATAAGATTTTAGCTTAGGTCCTATTTTACATTTAATAATAAATTTGACACTTGTTAAATGTACAAAAAATGTGGACCCAAAAAGAAAGGCAAGGAATTTCCCCAAATTCAAAATAATGCCATTTTTGGTCGTCACAATAAAATTGCAATCTAGCCTTCAGTCCGATAAGTAATTCGATTTTAACTCAAACTGCTAATTAGCGTAAAAATAATGTAATTGTCGAAAATCACCGACCTGCTATTTACCGGTCAAACCGTATTGTTTTTTTTTTCACATTGTCCCAGTGACTTTAGAAATAAGAGGTTGAAGTTCAACCGACTTTCTAAAAAAGGAGACCCTACTCAGTTGGGTTGTATGGTTGTCACCTCAAAACTCGGTCACTTATGGACAGGTTTGATTTCGTTTATTCCAAAGAAAGATTGATTAATTAATTGATAAAATTGGTAAGCTCGGAGAACTGATAGCCTTTGGGGGTGAAAGCTTCTTGAATGGAGACCATAAACTGGCAAGCGCAGCATAGGACGGCCACCGTGAAGGTGGACAGACGACCTGACTAAGATCGCAGGTATAGGCTGGATGCGGGCCGCTTCCATGTGGACTTTGTGTTAATCAATGGGGGAGGCATATGTCCAGCAGTGGATGTCCTATGGCTGAGATGATGATGAGATATATTGATCCTATTCGAATTGGTCTAGTATTTCAATTTATTGGATATTTATTTAAAAAATAATAAAATTGAAAAGATTGAAAATAACATGTTTGAAAATGTTCCTTGGACAAGAAGTGGAAGTTAGTTTTTATAGTTTATAAATTACATATCAATTTTATTTCATGTTTTGGTCCTGGTTCCGATGTGGCGTTATTTTGTAAGTAATTTTGATAGAAGTGACCTTTCTTATCAACTTGAATGCTATAGGTTCTTTTCGCGCTATTAACAGATTTTTTTTCTCTTTCTGCTGGTATTTTGACCAGACTGTCTAGGCGTATCGATTTTCGTTTCAAATATGTTCTTTAATATTTCAAATTTCTCATGTATCAAAATAATGAAGCACTAAGAGTTTTACTGTTTATTGCATTAACAACATGCTAGGCGGAACTTACGTTAAAATTATTTGAAGGAAAAAATTCGACTACCAGTGGGACTTGAACCCACGACTACTGAATACCGTCCTGTACAAAAACAACATCCCCTCAGATGTTAAAAAAACGAAGCTATAAATTTGGACCGCCGCCAGTGGATAATAGCTTAGTTGGACAAAGCGACAGGACGGTATTCTGTAGTCGATGGTTCAAGTCCCACTGATAGTCGAATTTTAAAATAAATTGAATGAAGTACTGTTGTAAATATTTACAATGTTTTAAAACTCACGCTTATCATTACTTTATACTATTTATATTTTCACGTTTCACCCATATAAATAGTATAAACTTTACAATGTATTTTATTGCTCGATTTTGACACAGTTATGTGCGTCAATTTCACGCCTTTATAGCTGTTATAGTACCTAATATATATATTTTTAAATTACCTTAACCTACCATTTACCTCGACGTTTCGATCAAGTTGCATGTGGTCTAGGTCACGAGAATACTCAGTCTAATATATAGTAATGCTAATTAGTGATACATTCTTGTAGCGACAATGGTAGTTGATAAACTGAAACACCATTAAAATTTGATTATTAACTGAGAGCATTATTATATGATAAAAATTTAAGCTGTAAAGTGTTTACATGCCTTATGTAGGCATGTAAACACTTTACAGCTTAAATTTTTATTATTTTCATTGAATTGTATTTTCTATACAGTGAAGTTGATTAACTTAAATTAACAATAAGGTAAGACAGTTGTCAAACGCAAACTTATAATAGTAATAAAAAATAAAAAAAACTTTGCCTTATGTAGGCATGTAAACACTTTACAGCTTAAATTTTTATTATTTTCATTGAATTGTATTTTCTATACAGTGAAGTTGATTAACTTAAATTAACAATAAGGTGAGACAGTTGTCAAACGCAAACTTATAATAGAAAAAAAAAAAAAAAAAAAAAAAAAAAAACTTTGATTTTCCTTTCATATTTGAATAAAACTTGTAAGAACACTAATTTTGTTTTTCTCCAAAAACGTTTATTGTGATAGCATGACTAATGACGTTAAACGGAACGTTTATATGTTCGCAATGTCAAATGTATCATGAAACAGCTGTCAGTAGCTAGTAGTAAGTTGTCAAGTTTCGTGCTTTTAATGTGCGCGGTTACCAACAAGAAATAAGTGTGTATGAAACAAAATCCAATACAAATAAGTAGTGAAGCACAAAAGATCTTACTGTCTCAGATAACTCAATTCAAAGTTACCCGAAAGTCTTTGTAATTTTGAATGGCCACTAAAATGCTACCATACTCAAATATTTGCATATTAAGTCAGTATATTGGTTACAGAAATATTTTTTTGAGTATGAAAAAAACACCACACTGAAAAACAATCCATCCTATATATTTATTTTTCAGTATCAATAAATTCTAAGAAAAGTGTTCAAAGTTACTCAACTTGACTGTACTCATTTGTATATGCATAGGTACTTATAGTAACTATATTTACTTTAATTTAAATAAACATGCGCTCAGATATATCTGTAATGAAGGTGCAACCGGACTGGAATTCGGGCTGCTAAGTGGAGTGATACTATAGCTTAGTTGGCAAAGCGCCAGGATCGGAAATGTATAGTCGTGGGTCAAGTCCAAACTGTAGCCGAAGTTGCTCTTTCAAAGTTTTTATGGAAAATACTATTACAGATGCGAAACTTTGGATTTTCGCTAATACTTTTTAAGACTGTTAACTCCGGGTTTGTAAAGTTATTGTTATTATATTGTATATAATAATGTGGTTGTAGTAAGATAATCGATGTAACCGAAAATGGTTGCATGTAGGTGAACCCGCGGGGCATAGCTAGTATAATATAACTTTGAAATGTAAATATGGACCACTGTTGTACCGGCATTGAATGTTTATTATAAAAAAAAATATCATGAATTCAGAGTCAAATATGAGGACGGTGTCGAGGCAAATGAAAATTATTATTATTATTGCATTTATAAAGTAGGATAGATATACTTTATAAGTCATGCTATGTGTACATATATATACTATAAGCTTTATATGTAAAAGATATTATAATCAGGCTAGAGTGTAAGGACCGGTTTTTGATTCATTTTCACACCCTCACATATAGATATGTATATAATACACGACATATAGAAAGTAACTAACGCTTGAAAGAAATTAGACATTGGCCGTAATTCGTAAGTTTTTTTTTCCTAGCCTAAGCAAAGTAATTGATAGTCTTCCTAAAATGTCATAAATAAATTTAGTTAATCAGTCAAACTAGCCAATTTAAAAAAAATTCTTTACAATTAAGAAACTTTTATTAAAGCTTAAATTTAAACTCGTATAACTCATAACAATTCTATATTATCTTAGGAGAGTTTTAATCAAATGAGGGTAACTTTAGTCCGCACTAAATAAGGTGACGTCTTATTACCTAAAACCACTCGCATTTTAATAAAATATGAAATATTAGTATTATCATGCTTAAGTGTCATACTAATTTGGACTTTATTGTAACCGTATAAAATCTATCTTATTTAATACCATATTGATTGAACATCAGATTCACTACCATTGTTATACAGGGTGTCCCAAAAGTCAACGTCCAACCGAAAACCCAAGCTAGGCCTAGTTGTGGGGGCTCTCAAAAAAAAAGAAAAAAAAATCTATCTCATGTAGTTTCGAAATGACAGCCATTTTTCTTAAATTGACACCCTGTGACGAGTTTACGACTACTGGGGCTACAAATGAGCTCTTTTATAATTTTATTTTTGTGTGGAGTAGTCTTAAGTGATGCTCCTACAAATTCCAATTCATCATTTGCACACAACTTCATTGGAATTTCAGAAAATATCCGTTTTATACCGAACCATGACGTGAAAATGACTACATCACTAAACTTTGACAGTCTGTACTGAAAAAAAAATCTACTATGCAATTTCGGCAAGTGGCCCTTAAAAGTTGGCGCATTTAATGGGCTTTCCAAAATGGTATAATACTTACTAAATTATTTCTTAGACGACGAGAAAAAAAAAATTAAGTTAAAATCCAAGTCACACGCAATCAAGTCCAGTAAACAGAGCCAAGGTTGTAAGCACGAAATAAATACAAACGAATACAAAAAGATGCGCAGTAAACGAAGGCACGAAACGTACTGAATTATTGTACGTATACCACGCTGTTGTATTAGCGTGCTATCTGTTTCACCCACACTAGCCAAAATGTCAATTTCGTCTCGCTCACACATTGTAGAAAGATTCACTGACACCAAGTAGCGTCACTCTCCGTCCCGCTCTAACATTTCTTCGTCTCTTTCTTTTAGTAGCGTCACTATCCCGCTCTAACTTTTCTTCGTCTCTTTCTTTAATTACACCTTACAGAACGCCTAGATGATATTAGAATAATTTTGAGAAAGTTTTATGACTAACTAATAATAAGCTAAATATCGACTTTCTTAATTTTTTTTTTCTCGTCGTCTAAGAAATAATTTAGTAAGTATTATACCATTTTGGAAAGCCCATTAAATGCGCCAACTTTTAAGGGCACTTGCCGAAATTGCATAGTAGATTTTTTTTTCAGTACAGACTGTCAAAGTTTAGTGATGTAGTCATTTTCACGTCATGGTTCGGTATAAAACGGATATTTTCTGAAATTCCAATGAAGTTGTGTGCAAATGATGAATTGGAATTTGTAGGAGCATCACTTAAGACTACTCCACACAAAAATAAAATTATAAAAGAGCTCATTTGTAGCCTCAGTAGTCGTAAACTCGTCACAGGGTGTCAATTTAAGAAAAATGGCTGTCATTTCGAAACTACATGAGATAGATTTTTTTTTCTTTTTTTTTGAGAGCCCCCACAACTAGGCCTAGCTTGGGTTTTCGGTTGGACGTTGACTTTTGGGACACCCTGTATATCTGATAAGTAAGTGTTTTGATCCATAAACTGAGAACCAGTGGTCAATATTTTTTCACCACAGCTGGCGACAATAAGTAGATGTTTATCAGAAATGTAGGTACTCAACATTTAGTTATGTTTTTTTTATCCAATAACTGCCTTAACTAAATATCAAAAACCGGCCCTAAGTCAATGTATAGTAGAATATAGTTTTAATTGTATTGTTAACTTGTTGTTATCCAAATGTACTAAATGTTGTTATTTTAATCATTCTGAATGTTTTTACTGTCACTGCACTCTGTTATAAATACATAGTGAATATATTTCGTATCAATAATAAAAAATATATATTTGTCACTTGGTTGAAAGTTTCGTAAGTATTCGCATGCACATGCAAAAGTGAGTGAAGGTCATGAAACCGGCCGGGATACCCACTCGACTAATATACGCAAGCCTAAAGTTAAATCGAAATAATATATATTTGTATAGTGATCATTTTTTTGATGTCTTGACTAGTTTTGGCTATCGTCTGATTTTTCTCTGTTGATATTTCACTTTGTATATTTTTCATAAGATAGAGGTAAACGTTTGACCACTATCTAACTTATCTGATGTTATCTTCACCGGAAGCTCAAGCCGCAGATGGGGATCGAACCAGTGTCCGTCAGTTTGACAGTTAACGGTCACACCGCTTGGGTTTCATTGCTACAACGGTAGACCGGACGCTCTCAATCGGGTGTCGAAATGTTCTCGAATGGAGATCAAGGACAGGATAGGATGTGGAATGCGTGGCATTTCCAACCAGTCCTTGTGGAAATCAATATAGGAGGCATATAGCCAGCAGAGGGCGTCTTGTGGCAACATTACATATACTACATACTTAACCTAGTATAATACTCAATAATAAATCCGTTTAAATTTGCTTGATATCAATAATTATAATGTATCTAATGGCAAGTAAACTATATAAGTGTTACTATAAAAACAACACAAATGTAAATATATTGAACTTAATCGTATAAAACATTTGTTTTAATGACCAACATGAGGTATACGAACGAGATAAAACAACACAAGACCAAAATAATATTGAGATAAACAAATCACGACTCCGTGAACTATGACCGGCAAAGGTTTGTAACGATAGCGAAGACGTTGGCGAACGTCATTAACGTGCTACTGTTTAACAGTATGGGCAATTATCTCACCTTACAGTAGTGGCCTATTTAGGCTAGGCCAGGGCTTCCTAAACTTATCTTCACTGTAATGCCCTTGAGATTTGGAGTTTTTTTTGCGACGCATCAACCCACCAATATCCCTCCCTAGTCAAAAAGCACCTACCGTTTGTAGTTCTATTGGTAACAAATTAATTTTAGGTCATTATTTCGAAAATGCCACTTTCATCTCTTATTTTCCTTCCGTACCTACTGGTTCTTTATTAACCCTAAATGCTACAGTGCTAATAAAAGAGACACTAAGCCCCAAATACAAGCAGTTGCGAGGTAAAGAAGGAAATAGTCTGTGTTTACCTACCTACTTATTTACCCATATGAATTTCTCTTCTGACATTCAGACTGAAAATCTATGTACATCGCCACAACTGGCAAAATAATAATAATAAATTTATTTTAGGTCATAGACTCATAATTTAACACATATTTAAAATATAGAATGAAATACCACAAGTGATTGCGACTACCCACAGTGTAGTCGCATCCAATGTGCGAACAATGCGCTATCCCACCTATTAACCAGTGTTTTTAAAATGATGTTGGGGTTACCCCACCACTTGCTTAGTAGGGAGGCAGATCTCTTTCGGATGATGGCATGAAAACCATCGATCCGTACCTCTGTAAACATGCCGGATGCACTGCAGTAACGTGGTAATATAAAATAATAATGTCAAAATAGTAATGTGGGTTATAGGTTATAGGCCATGCTGGAGCAAAAGTTAATCAATTTCATCAGATTAAATAAAATAATTTAATTGATTAAATTCTCAACAGTAGGTAACCCTTTAGATCGTAATTCCATTTAAGATCGTATCATGTGGTGATACGATCGTACGAGGGATGATCGACGAGTAGTACTTGCGCGTTTCATATACATGCCTATGTAAATAAGTAGTCCCTATTATACACGTGAGTTGTATCAAGGAGACTATTGAAAACATGCTTACCGCCCTTACTGTAACACACTATGTTGATGTATTAGCTCCTACAAATGATAACTAGAAGCATTCAACGTTCGATAGTGGATGTAGTAACTAGGTTTATTAGAAGAAAATGTTCAAACTCGTCAGGAACAGGAGCATTAGAGTTAAGGCCGCGAATTATTTAAAGAATGTTAGGCAAGAGAGAAAGTTTTTGTCAACTAAGGAAGAGGTGGTTACATCAGCTGATGTTGTCATTGTTGGTAAGTGTTTTTATTTTGTTCTCTATTGAAGTTATTTATTGAGTAAATGTGCAATAAGCTTTTATTAGGGTTTACCGTCCTAATATTATTCTAAGGTCCTAATTTTATATCGATAGAAATTTTTGTGTGTATATTATTAAGTAACTGTTACCATCTTTTAGGATTGCAAAAGAAACTCTTAAATTTTGTTCTTCTGTTCATCCGAATCTGTATCACTTTACTATCAGAACAGAGACCTCAATTTTATACTAACAATAGAAATTGTGTGCTATAAGGGATGTCTCTATTCATCTCAAATTGGTTGTTCGTATGGTTGGCAAGAATGTTCTGCACAGTCTGTTTCAGGATATAAATTCTTGATCGAAGGGATATAATTAAATAGGCCATAAGAAATGCTAGCCAAGGGTCATACCATACGCCATCGTTACTTTTAAAAAGTCTGTTGACGTAATTAAGCCAGGCAATCGCGTCATAAAATAAGTTCGCTCTGCCACTTAGTAGAGGTCCTAAGCAACGTAGAAACGTAAGTATTCGTGTCGATAGATAAATCTTAAATACATTAATTCTTAATAGTGCCAAAGTTTTTTTTGTATTTCGGTCACCGGAAGTTGAAAGATTTAAATTAGGGCAATTTTTATAATTAGAGCGATTGAATTCAAATGCACTTGACCTTAAGGTGGTTCGATTTCCATACAAACGTATTTTTCAATTTATGTAAAAGAGTATAATTTTACATTGATTAGACGGTGGTTGGTTTTAAAATTAGTCTTTATTTGCGTCAAATCATATTAAATTGAATAAAATTGTAGAATAATAGAGAAAATAACACTGAAATTTCTATTAATTTTGTCACTGTGTGAGTGAACACAGATAGTGTCGTAGTTGTAATACGCGTGTATATATACTACAATCGCTATGTTGCGACGTTGTCAGATCGCGCGGCGTTGCACTTCTCCGTTTTGGTCGAACCAAAATATACAATTATATTTGTATATTTTGTATAGTTGTATATATTATACAACAGACATTCAAAATAGATTTATCTATTCTAGAGAGATGAATGATAAATCTATTTTGAATGTCTGTTGCGAGTATATGAATAAGGGATACATAAGGGTGCAAATTAAATTTACAAATATAAGTCATTTCAACAATTGGATGCTATATACTTTTTGGTTGTATTTTTACACTTATCTATATTATATTAAATATTATGATTTATGATACTTGGTTCTTGAAACTCAAGGGCAAATTTTATAAGACTAGTGAGACCGATCGTGATGTACATATAGATATTGGAATGTTGTCGATGAGCTAAAGATGGAAAAAGTCGAAGTGGCAGAAATGCGAATGTTGAGATGGATGTGTGGTGTTACTGAATGGACAAGATACCAATGAGTATATCAGAGGAAGCTTGAAAGTAGCACCAGTGAATGTGAAGTTGAAAGGGCTTATTACGGACATGTCAGGAGACATAAAGGACATGTAACGAAAAGAGTACGAAACATAAATGTGGATGGATGGATGGATACAGAGGTAGCGCAAATCCGAAGAAGGTATGGATGGACTGTGTGAAGAATGATATGTTCATGAAACTTTTGAGCACTGAGATGACTAATGATTTAGCTTAAGTAATAATAATATAATAAGTTGCCAATAAGCCTGATATCGTTTTGGTCGACCGGTCTCAACGCCGGGCAGTGCTCGTCGACATCACCATCCCACATGACGAGAACCTCGTAAAGGCTGAGAAGGACAAACTCAGCAAGTACCTTGACTTAGCTCACGAGGTAACGGCTATGTGGGATGTTGACTCGACGATCATTGTCCCGATAGTCGTTTCGACGAACGGCTTAATAGCGAAGAGCCTCGATGAGGCTCTCGCTTGACGGTTGGATCAAGGGTCAGATGCAGAAGGCGGTACTCCTTGAAACGGCGCGTATTGTCCGGAGGTTCCTCACTCTGCGGCCCTAACCACCGGTAGCTTGGGCCCTGCCCCGCTGCTGGCGGAACTCTAGGTTTAGGTTTTTTATAATATCTTTATTAATTTTTGTTTTTGATATTTATACTGTAAAAAAACTAAAGCTAAGAAAAAAAGAAAATAAAGAGATAATAATAATAGTATGGGACAACTTTCACACAAGGTCTTCAAGTCCCAAACTAGGCAGAGCCTGTACTATGGTAACCTGATGACTGATATATATACTTAAATACATACTTTTATACATATACACACCCAGAAACAAGTCAAACAGACATGTTCATACACACAAATGTTTGACCCGTCCGGGAATCGAACCCGGGACCAGCGGCTCAGAAGGCAGAGTGCTACCAACTGCGCCAACCGGCCAGTCAAGTGTTATTGTCTCGCACCTAACTCCTACTAGGTAGGTAGAGTACCAGCGCTCAACTTCCTCCTGGATGCATACATACCCGAAGAACGATGAGTGGAAATATTGACATAATATAACATAAAATACTAATGACTCATTACAATACCGCAGCAATAACATTTTAGCAAGCCAACTAGCATTTGTCAGTATTGAATAAAAATATTGGAAATATTGAAAGTATGTTACAGTTCCGTTAGAAACATGAAAGATAATTATTGATTGAAAATTCTCTTGAGTTCGACACATTTTATATATATACATGTGTGTTATCCGGCTTTACTCACGTTTATAGCCAAAGTATTTTGACCTAGGCATTATTACAGTAATAATACAAATATTATAAGACATTTTTTATTATAAATGCGAAAGTTTGGGAGTAAAGGTGTATGGATGAAGGAAAAAGTAACAAACATACATTCATACTCACAAACATTCGCATTTATAATATTAGTAGGATATTATTTTTATGTTACTTTATAGATGGTTTGATCACTATCTCGCTTGATGGTCATATAATACTGCAAATTGGTGCCTTTTGTTATTGTTTCATTTTATTTTTTCAATAATGTTACAGGCGGAGGCATAGCTGGCTGCAACACACTTTACCAGCTCACAAAAAGAGGAGTCAACGCCGTCCTATTGGAGAGGGCAAAACTGACCAGCGGGACAACATGGCACACGGCAGGTATAGAAGATGATGCGATTACAAGATAGTGAAACGCTTTTTTTTATATTTATTTATTAACATTCACACAAGGTCTTCAGGTCCCAAACTAGGCAGAGCCTGTGCTATGGTAACCGGATGACTGATATATATACTTATATACATATACACACCCAGACACAGGTCAAATAGACATGCTCATGCACACAAATGTTTGACCTGTCCGGGAATCGAACCCGGGACCAGCGGCTCAGAAGGCAGAGTGCTACCAACTGCGCCAACTGGCCAGTCTGGTTATACATATAGGTATAACTAAGTGGTGATTACGATTACGATTGTTCCTCGTCGTGATATTAGTCAGTTTAAATGGTGGGAAATAGGCAAGTATATTTTTATACGCTCATCACGTTTATTCTCCAAGCGATGATAGCTTAGCGGGGGAAGCGTCGCCTGTCAAACTGACGAACCTGGGTCGATCCCCAACAACAGCTTAAGCTGTGAACGGGAGCGGGAATTTGATAACACCGTCATCGAACTCCCAGCATGGTGGTAGGGTACTTTCGAATAACCGCCTGGCTAGCTACCACCCTCAAGTTTGAAAGACTGTCACCATACACATAGTGTGTTCAGGCAGAAGTCCTTGAGAGCCAGTGAGCATTCTAGGTCTAGCGTGATAACATCTCCGACCACATCGTCACTGACCATCAAGTGAGATTATAATACTCTATTCAACCCTTGCACTCCCAACTATTTAAAAGAGCGTTTTGAATTTATCCATTGTACCAATTTTTCTCTCAGGTCATCAGAAAACCTAATGTTAAAAACACCCAGTCATGGAACTTCCTTTTATGACCGATCATTCACAGTTGAAGCTGTTCGTCTTTGGAATGCACTTCCAGTTGCAATTAGGAAGGCTCAGTCACTATCTGCATTTAAAAGCAAAGTGAAAGAGTTTTATCTGACGCAGTGATTTGCTTCATTAACCAGAATAGTTACTGTTGATAATTGGACATAATTAAAGGTTTATTCTTATGTATGTTCTTATTTAAGTTTATATAGATATCTATATGTATTTTGTTTTTATTGTATACATGTATGTATATCATTTTATATTATATATATATATATATATATATATATATATATTATTTGAATGTATTCCATTAATATTAACGTACACCCTATTCCTTTTATCACTTTGTTTGACTCCTTACCAAGGTTGACTGGAAGAGATCGCTTTCAGCGATAAGTCCGCCCTTTGTACTGTATTGTTAGATTTAAGATGTATTTTTGTATTGTTTTTCCCTGTGTGTACAATAAAGTGTTTTGTATTGTATAGTATTGTATAGTGTTCAAACGCTAGGTCTATACAGTATAAAAAAAACGTTTCAATGAAGACTAAACTCTAAATTTTGTTTCTACTTGAGGATATAGCAAGATAGTCCATCAAAAGAGTATAGATAGCCGAGATTCCACTGGAAACCACAGACATGACATCAAGAACCTCAGGAAAAAGAAACATACATCATAAAATTATAAAACACTAGCTGCGCCTCGCGGTTTCACCCGCGTGGTGAAAACACACACCGAAAAACGGTGATGATGGCGATGATTAAAATAAGCCTATGTGCTATTCCGGGGTATAACTATCTCTATACCAAATTGTTATTAAATCAAACGGGGCTTAATCGCGAGAAAAACATTTAGTAATTTATTTACCTCGACGTTTCGACCAAGTTGCATTGGTCGTGGTCACGAGAAGACTGAGTCAGTCTTCTTGATTTTATAACAATGTGTTCGAATCGCGAAAGTCTATACCAAATGTTAATGTCCAGATCCGCGCAGCCGTTCTGGCGTGATTGAGTAACAAACATCCATTCATCCAAACTTTCACATTTATAATATTATAGTGGGATAAGTGACAGTACAAGACCAGGAAGATCATACATTTCTTTAATAGTTAACCGATAATAAGACTTGTACCGATCACAATAAAGAATGCATTCTGGGCACCGTCATGCATAACGAGATGATTGAATATTAATTGACGAGATGCCGGCAGTTTCGACTCAACCAACACCCACGCTGTTTATAAACATGGGACCTTAATATTAGTAAAGTGATTTGACCTATTTATTGGAGCTATGGTTCGTGACGTGATATTCAATATTCATACAATACGAGCGCTACTTGGTGCAGAACACAATACATGAAAGAGAATTACGGTTTACTAGGAGCGCCCCGCAGTTTTACCCGCGTGGATTACGGTTTTCTCGCTACCTCAAATATCCCACGGGAACTATACTTTTTCCGAGATAAAAGTAGCCTACGTGTTAATCTAGGGTTTAAACTATCTGCACACCAAATTTCATCGAAATCGGTATAGCCGTTTCAGCGTGAAGACGTAAGAAACATACACACTAACATTCGCATTTATAATTATAGTAGGAAGGATTGCATTATCAACATGCTAGGCGGAACTTACGTTCAAATTATTTCAAGAAAAAAAAAACGGTTAACAGTGGGACTTGAATCTACAGAATACCATCTTGTGTACAAAAAAAAACCGTCCTGTCGCTTTGTCCTACATGCATACTGGTGTTTATTTTTTAGCTAGTTAACAATACAATTCTTGGTGGGGTGATGTAAAATCGAATACAGGCCCTAATTCTGTTAATCACATAAACTACCTAAACTTCTTCAAATTCAAATAGCTCGTATTCTATTTACGCTAAAATTCAAATTCGTATAACTCCATACAACGCTCTCACTAATATTAGACGAGTTTTATTCAACTGCCGGCCAATTGCGGGTAATTTTAGTATGCACCAAATAAATGGCAACTTAATTTCGCTAAAACTACCCGCAAATTTAATAAATATATTTTAATTTTGGTGATGTTATTGATAACTCTCATACTAATTTAGACTTTATCGTAACCGTATAAGAACTGATTTAGTTTTCCAAAATTTTAGTTTAGTTCAGTTGAATAAGCGAATCACTACCACATTCTTTGTCTCGGATTCCGTGGTTACATGCACTTTACAAACGCTTGCAGTGATCACACTGATGGGCTTGAATCATATGGGTTTGGTAGGTGTGCGATTGTGGAAATCCTATTGCGTGACTCATCATGTAACCCAAGTATGGAAAGTACCTATAAGCCGGTCAAAAAGATAAAATAGTTCATTTTTAATGTTCCAGGCCTAGTGTGGTCACTTAGACCTTGCGATTTAGAAGTGAAGCTATTGCGGGATTCAAGAACAGTGTACAGTGCGCTGGAACAAGAAACTGGCGAACATTCGGGATGGATTAACAATGGCGGCATGTTTATCTCAAGAAGTAAGGTATGTATTATTTAATGAAATCACATTTTTTACACTTACACCCCCGCACTATGATAACCTTAGTCGCATTACATTAAATCGTACCTACATTGTTATATCTGCATGAATAAATCATTTCATTTCATTACACTAACACCTAGACCCGAAAACATTCGATTCAGGGCTTCACAGGTGCCGATGACATTACAGAGGCTCGCGGTGTGAGACACAGTTCAAGCACATTTGACGTTATCGCAAATTTTTTTGATATAATTAACAACTATAATATAGTTCGTTCGATAAAAGATAGTATAGTCGTTCAATAACATATTTTCACGAATAAATTAGCATATTAAATCAAATTTGTTCATTCAGAATTAACCTTTATGAACTTTTTTAAGTTTATTATTAAACACTAGCGGCCCGCCCCAACTGCGCACGGGCAGCTTTCCTAAGAAACGTTTTCGTTCGACCATTTTTTATCCAACTTACTTTGCAAATTCGACTACCTACCACGAAAAAGTCTGTTTATTTTTCGGATGAATATATAGCTTACTCAGAAATGACGTGGCTTTCGTCTAATCTAAGAATATTCCTTAGTACCCGCAGTCCCGAATGTTTGGTAGGTAACAATTTTGCCATAAAATATAGGATAGTTTTCCGTGATTACTGTACTTTGAACGATATATTTTCAAAAGATTGACAATACGTGCTTACATAGATTATTTCAAATCGAATGTAAATATTTTGGACGCTATATGTAATAAATACTTCTATACCATCATTCACAGGCTAGATGATAACCTCGGCGTCGAACATACAAGTAATTTCGTAGGTAAATGCTTATCAATGTAAATAGCATGCAGAGATGAATGAGCTAGTCCAATAACAAGGCAAAAACATAATAATCATGTAGCTTTGTATATATAATTGCTATACGTCTTGTCTTTGCAGAAGACTATTTTGTTTTTTTAATTGGCCACTTTTACTATTTACAAATAGATCAAATGGAATCACAAAAAAGAGCTGTGCGTACAACGATATTGGTTGCAGGTGACATGAAAATACTCATTATGGAGGACAATATTAAGATTTAACGTTTGTCATATAATTTTAGTAATATGTGTAATCCTATTTTTGGCCATACTTAAGCTTAGATTTATTACATATATGCTTAATGTGACGCTGATGGATTATGTAAATAAATAAATTTTGCCTTTAGTTGCAAATCATAATTTGCCACAGAAAGTACAATAGTTAAAGAGAAAAGCTAAGAACCCTTTTTTAGTTGTCTTGGGAACTGTTGCCTATTCTATGTGGTACGCTAATATGTTGCTTATTGCACACGAAGCTGTGGGCTGCAGCCCGAGTCGCAATAATAAGCATAGGTCAAGAGATTCATACGACATTTATTAATACAAATCTGTTGAAAAAAAAAGATTCTCAATGCTCTGTCTCGCATATGACTTGCAATAAGGTACTAATTTAACTTTGAAGGGATAATTCTATTACGCAGTAGTGTGTAATGTTAATACACCTGTGAGCTCGGTTTATGGCCCTAAAAGCAATATTATAAGATTCACTTTTCGAGGAAGTGTGTTGAAAAATGCATTTACCATTATCAAAGCTTAGGTAAAAAAAACTGTTTTATTAAAATCTATTTTATTGTTTGCCCCTCAAGGTCCGAACTCAAGAATACATGAGGCTGCATACGTTAGGGAAAGCAATGGGGATACCGAGTCAGATTCTAGAGCCTAAAGATGCGCAGAAGTTGTTTCCACTACTCGACCCATCAGTATTCCAAATGGCGTTATACTCGAGTGAAGATGGAACAATAGATCCTGCCATGGCTTGCAGTGCACTCGTCAAGGTCGCCACAAAAAATGGAGGAAAGGTCAATACTTTGTCTCATTATATTAGCTTAAATCACAGTTGTGTGATTTAAGCAGAATACGCAAGAATTGCTCGTTAAATAGTTTGTATTAAGAACTCTACACAACTAAGCCGCCGACATTGGAGTCAGCGATTTAGGATGACATACGGATGTATGGACCAAGGACCAATGACTTCGATGTCGAAAATTCCTAAGAACCATGTCAGCGACATCATACACCCGTGCGCATTTTAAAGTCAGGCAGAACGTTTTGATTTAAAATGGTTCTTCAAAGTTTTCATTATTAATTTTGGATGTCCAAAATGGGCAAACTGTTGAGACGTTTAACATTTACCATCTTATGTCCACAGTTTAATCCAATAAATATATTCAATATTCTTGAAATTCAACTAAAAAGTATCCTACCACCATGCTATCTTTTTACTCACATACTGGTACCTTAACTGGGGCCTAAGTCTACTATCCAAAGGCAATATTGGCTCACAATGGCCAATTTTGACAGCTTTGTGGTAGTCTATTTTTAATTCATCCACATTGAATCAATCTTGATTTAATTATAGATTCAGTGACGTAGCACGCCATTTTTCATAGTCTGTTAGCATCCAACTTGTCCATTTCGTATAAAACCGACATATTAACACCCTGGACGAGTTGGACTGACCAGTAACACATTTTCAGGTTTACGAAGAATGCCCAGTACTAGATATTCACTACTCACACAACATATTGGGAAATAAGGAGGTGACCGGAGTCCACACAGATCGGGGCTTCATCAAGACTAAATGCGTTGTCAACTGCGGAGGTTTGTGTCTATGGCAATGCAATAAACTGTCAACCCTACTCTGACTATAACATTCTAAATACGTTTATTTAATTGTTAAATGTAAAAGTGGGGTTTCTACTACTTAGAAACAGTTATTTTTACATAATAATCTTGCTTATAGGGGCGTGGGGACCTCGCGTGGCTCGATTTGCAGGGGTCCCGTCTTTGCCAATCATTCCATTTAAGCACGCCTATGTAGTCTGCGAGGCGACTCCTGAAGTGCGAAACAGCCCTAACATAAGGGACCATGACCTCAGCCTGTACATCAAAGTG
Organism: Apeira syringaria; assembly: GCA_934044485.1. Taxonomy (NCBI): domain Eukaryota; kingdom Metazoa; phylum Arthropoda; class Insecta; order Lepidoptera; family Geometridae; genus Apeira; species Apeira syringaria. Next base: position 4,193,827 of record OW203662.1, read on the forward strand.
CAAGGCGAGACGTGTAACGTGGGAGGATACGAGAACAATCCCCATATGCTGGATCAGGTATGTTTAACTGGACGGATCAGCAACACAAATCTCATGTCGTGGTGAGAAGTTGGAACCATGCGGTCTTTGATTACCCCGGATAAAAATATCAACTAATAATAATAAGATTGACGTAAATCCACGATCATAAAGAAACCAATGGTCGTAGACATGGGGTAAGGGATAAGGGGGTGTTTTGGGGTGGATAGCAAAGGTTGTTCCAAAAATTCGTGGAATATCGAACCAGGTATCGATTCTACTAAACACATTGCTCATATATTGTATGAATTGTCGTTTTTGCTATTGTACTTGGAGTTGGAGTAAAAAGATCTGATTTAGAGAATGACCTAAATGAGATTGACTAAGCTAAGTCGCGAAATAAGCCTTTAACTACAAATCCTTTAATTTATTGTATTTTTACTTTAGGTACCTGACAACCTTCAGTTCCACCTGTACGAGTTGGATTGGGATGTTTTTGGCGTCCACATGAACAGTGCTGCCAATTTATGCCCCAAGTTGGCCAACGTCGGTATTAAAAGCACAGTCTGCGGTCCAGAGTCATTCACGCCGGACCATAAACCATTGCTAGGGGAGGACCCCAATGTTTTTGGTAAGTGTCGTGATCGATTTTCAGCTGCAATTACTGAATTGATCCTCTTTACACACCCTTCATAAACATATCATTCCTCAAGTCCATCCATCATGACTTATTGGTCTTCCTCTGCCTATGTATCCACTTAAGATAATTTATTCATGTTTTACAAGGATGAGCTGGTACAGAACAAGAAGCCTTATATACCAAATAATATGTAGGTATTTCATAAATGTAATTTCATTTTTATTTAGCACGCGATACTATAAGGTGCCCAGTCAATGCCATTTATTGGCATTAAGAAAGTGGAAGTACAACGCTTCGTACTGTAAGGATGGCGTTTCGTGGATTCTTTTAAAAAAACACTATTCTAGGAACTTTGTAATTGAAAATATACTTTTATAACAAAGTAGACTCATGGATTACTACTATAATTATATGTAAACTGTTCTATACTGACAGCCTATATATATATAGTTATATATGACCGTTTCATCCCGGCCATTCGTAAACAGTACCATTTGTCTCGTTAAACGGATACAAACCGCTTCTAACCGGTCCTTGAAGATCAAAGGGGGAGGCCTATGTTCTATGACTGAGACGATGATGATCGTGATATCGTTGAATAAAAATGAATGGTAAAACAAAGAGATTTGTATTTTAGGTCTCTACCACAACTGTGGCTACAATTCAGCTGGTATGATGTTCTCGGCCGGGTGCGGAATACAGATGGCTGAATGGATCATCAGTGGAAGGTGAGAGGTTTTTGTTTTAATCTCTAATATTGTAATTGAAAAGGATCAATGAGTTGATCGATCTTTTGGATACTGCAGCAATAGTTAATAAACTTCTGATTCCCTCACTCGCTTACGTGTTTTGTATCTTCCTATTTCGTTTTTATGCTCGAAAAACTTTTGCCAGTAGACTTCCTAGTCCCAACACTTTTCTATGCGCAAATGTCTGCACATCTTAATTTCATGGCCACAAAGATAGTGGCAAATATGCTCGAAATATTCAAACTAACAAAACTATTGTAAAATTCTAATCAAGTAACTATTTTACATATAATGAGTCTTGATTGACTACAAGTACCGGCAATCGAATAAAACTATTCTCATATTCGGAATCGCGTTCTGAAGCATACATTTGAATTTTAGTGTAAACGGAATAAGATGTTTTGGGTTTTGAACATTTAAATTTTTATATTTTTTATGTATTACATTCAAACACCCGCACTGGGATTCCCTGTGTCGCGGGAGGCATCAACACAGCACACAAACAGTATACCAACACCCGGCACAAACAGCTACACTCATTGCACAGAATGTTTGCCTCTGTTGGGATTCGAACCCAGGGTCCCGAGGACACAGAAGTGACCACTGAGCCACGGCGAACGCCGCGCCGCATTTAGAAAGCTTTTAGATTTGACATAGTTTCAATGAATAACAGTATTAGCTAAAGTCTGTGACTAATATTTGATTGTTTTTAGGCCGCATTACAACATGTTCAGTTTCGACGTCCGTCGTTTCACTCCGGGACAGATGGCTCGGCCGCACTGGGTGCGGGAGAGCAGTCACGAAGCTTACGTCAAGAACTACGGCATCGTGTTCCCGCATGACGAACCGCTGGCGGGGCGAGACGCGAGCCATGACGCTTTACATCAGGTGAGAACCTGGTGCTCTGAGAATGAAGTGAAATATACTATATTGAAATATGAAATATACTATATATGGGGGAGGCATAAGTCCAGCTCCCCCATTGATTTCCACAAGAACTTGTTGGAAGCGGCCCGCATCCAGTCCGCAGCCCTTGCCTGCGATTTTTCATGTTGTTAAGATCACAGGAGCCGTTATAAAAATGTCTACCGACTATTTTAGGTATTTAGGTGAATCATTTAGGTTTAATAACCAATATGCGTTTAATTTCATTATTGTTCAACTCGTGTTTGTAATAAGTATTTAATATGATTGTATTGTCTTAGGAACTTGTGGAGGACGGTGCGGTAATGCAGGCTAGAGCAGGATGGGAGCGCCCGGCCTTCTACATGTTGGGGGAGAAGGTATTTGGCTTATACTATTCAATAAACGAGCAATTCTTGCCATCAGTAACTTGAAAATGCCTCTACGAATTGGGTTGAAAAAGATTTTTGAGGCTTAGCGGTGTGAGCGTTGGCACGCATCCTGACGGTCATGGTTCAATACCTACCAAAGAGTTGAGCCTCCGGTGAAGGAAAAATTGCTACCAAATCAACACACACATACCTAGCAACCACCCTCAATTGAAAAAATCTTACCAAACAGACAGCACATTCGGGGAACTGTCCTTGAAAGCCAGCTAACATTATAGGTCCATCGTGATTCTCCACCTTCGACCACATCCACACTGGTTATCAAGTGAGACAGTGGTCAAACGCTATATGCTATACAAAAATTAAAAGTATGTGAATTTCATATAATTGAAACGCTTTTAAAAAAGAAATATGCGTAAATCGCCAAGAACATTGGGGCATTACTTTTCGTTGACAACCATTCCAATACTGTATAAACTCACGTTTGGAAGAATCTAAAAAAAAAAAAAAAAAATTATCTAAATCTAAATCCCATATTGTAGCTACTCGAGAATACCGACGGAGGAAGCTCGTTCCATATTTTGCAAGAATCCTTTGTAGTTTACTAATTACACTTTTTTATAGTAACTAACCGCGAACAGAAAAAAAAATGAAAACTTATCGACAACAGCTGTTTTATGACATTGCAAACATATTAAAAGTCTCGTTTCACGTAATTATTCATAAAATTACAATACAAGATAAATATAAATTTTCAAAAAAGTTTTATTCAAAGTTTTGCGGAAATTCCTAGTTATCCAATTGAATTATATATATGATTTATATTTTCAGATCCGAGTCCAACAATACGATTGGGGCGGCACTCACGATTACCCTCGTAACTTGGACCGTCGTTACGAGGATGTTCTCAAAGGCGAATATTCATTTGAGTTCTCTAAACATCATGAATTAGTGAGTGATCATCATATTAGCAAAAAGTAGTACAGCACTATTTTCTTCTTTAAATCTAGCGTTGACGATCGTAACACGGCTATTATTATTGAAAGATTGATGTGTCACTATGTCCGTGACCCATGACCCAATCCAGGTGATTAGTAAGTTACAATTGCCTAGTTTGGGGCCCGTTGCATAATAATTAAATTCATTAGGTTATTTGAATATCATCAAATAAGTTTGTGATATTTGGGTAAATTGTGATTCTGTGATAAATGATTACTCACCATCATCATCATCATCTCAGCCATAGGACGTCCACTGCTGGACATAGGCCTCCCCCATTGATTTCCACAAGGACCGGTTGGAAGCGGCCCGCATCCAGCCCTTGCCTGCGATCTTAGTCAGGTCGTCTGTCCACCTGGTCGGTGGCCGTCCTATGCTGCGCTTGCCAGTCCGTGGTCTCCATTCTAGAACTTTTCGGCCTTAAATGATTACTGACTACTGATAAAGGTAGCGGGTAAGGCAAATATTTATCTCATGGAACTGATGACCGATGGGGCCAGAAATATCTTGAGTGGATACTAAGGGCTGGCAACCGCAGCGTAGGAGTTCCTATAAAGTGAACAGGTGACAACATACCTGCAAGAGGCTGTATGTGGGTCGATTTAAACCCGTCTAGGTGGCCTCAGTCCAACTGTGGACGTCGTATGACAATGATATCAATGAACGAGCCATATGTCTAGCTATAGACGGCTGAACTGATCGGATGATGTCTATTTTTATAACGATAAATGCCCTTACACCACCACCACCTGTCTTACGAAAGAAGAAAGGATATTAAAAACTAAAAATGTGATAGTATTTTTTTTATCCTGATTTATTTTGGTCATCTGTAAAGTACTTATTGGTAATATTTTAATTAACGACAACATCACGACAAATTCACGACTGTAAACACCAGGGGTTATCTGTAATATCATCGCCCCAACCCTTGAACTATCGTTTGGAGTTTGCTCCATATTTCGCTTCTCTTGTTACTTTTCTCTTCGTTTATGCTATGCTATGTTTGCGTTCAGATCGGCTATGAAGCGCTCGCGTGCAGAAACGCCGCTGCAATGTTCAACATGTCGTACTACGGCAAGTTCTACTTGACCGGACCCGACGCGCAACGAACCGCCAACTTAGCTTTCACTGCCGATCTCTCCAAGAGTGATGACAGGTATCTGTTTATTTTTATTTACATATAAGCCTGCGTGTGACCACTCTCACCTTATGTTAAGTGTTGACGCGGTCTAAGATGGAGCACGCACGCCTAGTTACAGTCCTTGGCAGTACACATAAGAAAGTGGAAGCAAAACGCTTCGGTCAACGTAACGCAGTGGTCAATGTCAGTGACATGACCTCTGTGTCTCCGGGACCTCCTGGGTTCGAATCGGGCAATTTGTCAAGTAGTAACGTAGTATTATAATAAGTAAATATAATATTAGTCATAACACAATGTAATAGTGTAGGTAGAATTCAATATGAAAATATTGTTATGGTATCATATAGTGTAAACTCACTTAGTTGTTATTTAGTTCATCTAGATTAATTTCACACCTGTTGTGTAGTACGCATAATAGTAACAAATCAAATTTAATTTAAAAAAGGTACGGACCGTTGAGGCTGTAGTGTGTAGATTTCTCAATAAAAAAAAAAATCCCGGCAGGGGCAAACATTTGTGCGATGAGTGTAGATGTTTGTCTCGAGTCTTGGGTGTTTGCGTGCTGTGTTTGTGTGTGTTCATCCCTCCCACCACACAGAAAATCCTAGTGCGGGGGTCTAAGTGTGATAAATAAAAAAAAAACGTATAGCGATGGCGAATTGCCGTCCTTCGAGTCGACCGATGATGGAAAGGGGATGGTGGAATAAAATGATGTAATTCCAGTGCACTTGATTATTCTTTTTTTGTTATTTTAGTCGTAATCTTTACGATAACGACACAATTTAAAAAACACCAAATTTCATCAAAATCGGTTTCTCGACCAGTTTGTTTTATTTCTTCCAGAGTGGTGTATTCCCTGTTACTGAACGAAAAGGGCGGAGTGGAAGCCGATGTGACTGTCAGCATTCTGAACGGCGGCAGCGGGCAAGTGCATGAACCAATTTTCAAGGTAAACCGAGCCAAAGCATTCGCTCTGCGAATCGCTAATGATAATTATCTAATCTTTATGTAATCTATCGACCCCGGGAATTAACAGTTTGCTAGAATCACAGTTACCTATGTATCTGAAAAAATATAGTAAGAAAGCCAGCTTATCAAAGATACATTTGTCACTAGCAGCGCCTCGCGGTTTTACCCGCGTGGTGATGATTGATGATGATGATGATGAAAATTACGCCCGCCTGCCTCTCTCTCTGCAACCCTCGTGTGTAATGAGCAATTAAGCTCCTTCGTATCATAATCCTACATCTTACTATCCCACTAATCCTACTGCTACTAATATTGCTACTATTTGAGCTCTAGCTCTCACCTGAGTATGTGAGGGCTAGCTCGCTTCCGAATGGTTCTATTTTTGAATATTTGTGAGTTTGTGCTGAAAGTTGTGTAGATACTTTGAGTCCCGGAATAACACATACGCTACTTTTCATCATCATCATCATCATCATCACGCGGGTAAAACTGCAGGGCGCAGCTAGTATATAATAAACGCGAATGTTTGTATGTATGGATGTTAGTTACACTTTCACGCTAAAACAGCTGAACGGATTTGTATGAAATCTCGAATGAAGATTGCTTATACCTTGCAATAACACATAGGCTACTTTTTATCCAGAAAATATAGACTGTTCCTACAGGATGACGGGAAGACACGAACATCGCCAATGCCACGTACGCGTAAGTACGTGGCGTTGGCGTAGTATTTCACTGCGGGTAACACCGCGGGGGGCAGCTAGTAAACTATAAACTAACTTTTTTTTTACAAGGGTCACGGATATTATGTGGTGACGAGCGGTTTCAGTGCCAACCACACTCTGGCGCATCTGCGGCGACTGATCAACAAGCACAAATTACGTGCCACCATCATCGACGTCACCAAACAGCTCTGCATCCTCAGCTTGCAAGGGCCTGACAGGTGAGGAGTTGCTTGATACAACCTACTGAAAGAACGAGAGACGGTCGCCGTGGCGCAGTGGTCAGTGTCAGTGACATGACTTCTCCTGGGTTCGAATCCCGGCAGGGGCAAACATTTGTGCGATGAGTGTAGATTATTGTCCCGGGTCTTGGATGTTTGTGTGCGTGATTGTGTGTGTCTCCATGTCTCCTGCGACACAAGGAATCCTAGTGCAGGAGTCTGAGTGTGATAAATAAAAAAATGTTGTGGGAAAGATCGGAATATTGAGAGAGAAAAAGGGTTTTGACTGACAGACAGACGGACAACAAAGTGATCCTATAAGCGTTCCGTTTTATTCTTTTGAGGTACGGAACCCTAAAAGTACCCTAACACCACGCTGTGGAAGTAAAGATGTAACCTTCACCAGAAATAACTTGAAACGAATTGTTGAAATAACTTATTGAGTGTTTTCAGCCAATCAATACTCCAGCGGTACACGGACGCAGGGTTGTCAAACGATGCTTTTCCCGTCAACTCCCATCGAAGTATTCACATATCCAAGGCTCCATATTCTCCAGACAATAAGAAGTACACATGCAGGTAAGGACAATACAAGATTGTTAATCAAGGGTTGGAAGTGACCCATCTCACCCGAGACATTCGAATTAATGAATAAAAGGGGAAAGGTACGATGAGGTCAGAAATTTGTGTTGTTTTTGACCTTGGACAAGTTACTGTAAACTGTATTTCACTGCTAATACAATAAGAATGTTGATAATATTATCTGTGTTATTAAAACTGACGTGGTTTTGATACATTATGAATGTATAAAACACGGGAATTACTCACGTGATAAGTCAGAGGGTTTTGACTTATCACGCTCGCGGACGCGGTCGGGACAGTACTAGGCGAACCGCGATCGCGTCCGCGAGCGCCCCGTATTCTCCTTGAAAAATACCACCGATTGTGGTTGAAACTATAGTTGGAGTTATTACGTGAGTAATTCCCGTGTTTTATACATTCATAATAATATCTATATAGAATTCGACATTTGAGGGTAATACAACCTAATCGAAATGTTGATTGAACTAAATGAGAAGCGCTCCTGGCAGCGTTAATGTTAACGATATTAAATAATGAACTATTCCCGAGTTTTCTACTACATTTTTGAACCATGAGTTGACAGACAAACCTTCTTAGTTCTGATTTAGGCAACTGGCAGCTCACCAAAATAATCTGTAAAAATTGTGTTTGCTAACTTATTTTTTTATTCAATAATGTAATAAGTTCTTAACTAGGGATATAGAAACCTGAATTTGAACTAGACGTTAATTCGTGTCTAGTTCTAAAAACTTAGTATAAAGCTGAGGAATAATAAAACAGTAGGTATATGGTATGAAAATGTGCCGTGGTGGTACCGGCCTAGAAAAGTACTCCCCCATCTCTTCTCGTGGGTGCCGTAAGAGTCGGCTAAGGGATCACGTAACAGAAGGTGGGCAGCAGCGCCTTCTGGGGATCGGAAATCATACTGCGCTCGCCAACCCGCTTGCCAAGCGTGGCGAGAATTGGCAAATCCCCCCTATATGGGGGAAACATATGTCCAGCAGTGGATGTCCAATTGCTGAGAAAAAGATATGGTATGAAAAACGTTGCGCCTTAAGCAACTTGGTCTGCGGTATAGTGTTTTTGTGGTTTGGTTGAAATTTAATTAGGTATTTTCAACCTTAAATGTTGTACAGAGCACTCAGAGTGTCCTGGTCAGGCGAGCTGGGCTGGGAGCTTCACATACCGTCGTCGCACGCCATACAAGTGTATAAGCATTTGAGCCGCGCTAAAGGATTGAGAAACGCAGGCTGGCGGGCCCTTACTTCGCTAAGCGCTGAAAAAGGTACATATTGAATATGCTGAAATAAACCTCCTCAGCGGCACTGGCAAAAAGTTTCGTTTTCTTTCGTACATATGAAAAATACTAATGGTACATACATCATTTTTATATTTTAGACCACCACCAACCAATTAATTTGCAGGAAATATTTTATCATAATGTACGAATCACCGAATTTAGTGTGTATAAAAAATATGCAAAGGTGATCTTCTGGTTTCCAAAAAGGATAAAACTACAATTCTTGTGTAAAATTAATAACATTAAATATTGATTACGCTATTAACAAAACCTAACGTTGACAATCCACAGGACAGCATAAGGTTAGGTTAGGTTTTGGTACGCGCATTATTTCATTTTTTAGTTGAATCAAGGTTGGCGTTCAAAATTAATGTTTTCCTTTTTGTGTTTATACATGTATAGTTAATAAAGTATGTATTTCGTGTTACAGGTTACCACCTGTGGAACGCCGACATAAGGGCGGACGATAACCCCGTCGAAGCCAATCTGGGGTTCGCGTGCCGTAAAGACGGAGAGTATATAGGAAATGAATGTGTGACTAAGGCAAGGAAAAACGGAGTTACAAAAAAGTACGCATACTTCACGCTCGACGATAAGGTAAAAAATAAAAAATTGGTTGTCTGTAAAGTCGGTTTACGGACGATAGATTTACGTGATAACGTCATAATCATTTATGACTTTGACTTTGACTTTGACTTCGACTTTGACTTTGACTATGATTATTTTATATAATACAAAACTCAGGTGGAACGTTACGCGGAACGTTACTATTTTTCATGAGTGTTGCTGGTATTCATCAATTTATAAAACGTTATCACGTCAAAATGATTGTTAATTAATTTATTATTATTACAACTTTATAATTTAAAAAGTTGGATAGCGTTTCAACTGTTACATAACATTACAATGCATGGCCTAATACAATAAGACAGCACTCTCATCAATTTGCAATGCAAATTTTTGCATTTTAATTTTCTTAATGAGTAAATTATGTTTGGTTCTCTTCTCCGCTTCCAAACAAACTTACATGCTGTTACTTATTTTAATAGATAATGCATTACGTCATATTACGTAAATCAATGTAAGCCTAGACTTCCTACTCACTAGAGCAATGGTTCCCAACCTTTTATTTGCCAGAGACCACTTTGATTTATTTTTTGATAGCAGGGACCACGTGTACAAGACAACTAAATCAATCCGAAAATACCTAAAGTTTATTCAAAGCTCAGAAGTGTCATGATTATCAATAGTATTATAATAGAAAATATACATTTTTTGTTTATAAATAAAACTCCGATTCAAATACTCTAAATACAGTTTCTAATATTTGGAAATTCAATTCAGCTTGGGAACCACTGCACTAGTCTCTAGTGCGTAGTAAGTCGGAGCTTACATCGACTTATTTATTAAGACTTATCATTACCAATTACACTGAGGTGTATGCTTCATTCTCATACCTTAAGCTCTAGAATTTTCTGGACAGTGGTTCTCATCCAGTGGTCCACAGGCGTCAAAATATCGTCCGCGAACGATTTTAAGATTCTCCCAATAAAAAAATCTGCATCTTAGATTTTTAGTCACAGCGCGTTAAACAAGCTATGAAAGAAGACTATGGCATGTGCCAATATCACTATTAAAAAAAGTTGCTGCTTGCCAATCAAAGGCAGCATATACGTTCTAACCAATTGTGCGAAATAGATTGTCACGTTTATGATGCTAGTTTCATCATGTTACGTTCACCGAAAGTGTCAGTTGGAATCGATGTGCATGACCGTCTGAATAGCGAACGACACTCATTGCCCCTGAGCTATTGTCGCTTGAAAGATAACCTAATTAAACGAGAAATAATTTTATTTTCAGGTCGCGTTATTCGGTCAAGAAGCGATATTTCGAAATGGAGAACCAGTGGGGTACCTAAGACGAGGCGATTATGGGTACTACCTTGATAAACCAATAGGCATTGGGTACATTACCGACAAAGGTTCAGAAGTAACAAAAGACTACTTGAAAGACGGTAGCTATGAAATAGAAGTTATGGGGCAGAAACATAAAGCGGCTCTTCACTACAAATCGCCTTTTGATCCCAATGGTCAAAGATTGTTGGGAAACTATGGCAGCTTAGATGAAAACTTAAATGAACCACATTCAGGACAAAATGAAAGAGCTGGGGGCAGCGAATAATTACTAATTATGATCTCAATAAACAGTTTAAATTTATCTAATTTATTTGCTTTTTTGTGAAGATCTCTATAGAAATAATGACTGATTAGAAAATTGCTACATTTATTGAGGTTGCTTTCCAAAACGCTTTTCTCTGTTGAGTAAATTTTATCTATGGAATTGCAACGTGACAAATTCAAGGTTAATAATCCCGATTTTTAGGTTATAGATTTCAACTGTCAGATGAAATTGTGCAGGTTCCAAAACCTCACAACTATAAATGTGAATTTTGGAATGAGACAGGGTAAGAATTTTCGGGTGATTATTACCTTGTTATTACCCGTTTTAGAATGCAGCCTTAGAACAGAATACTTCTCTTATTTCTGCATAAAAAACACTAATCAGTTTTTATAAGATAGGTACCTCGTTCAGAGGCGATACAAGTTGGTAAGAAGAAGTTCAGTTTGAGAGTTCCGAAAGGGTAGCCTCCCCACCCATTTCATGCCCAAAAACAAAAAGTAATTGAAGATCTAGTGATCTATTACTACTGCATTCTATAAATAGTTATATTTTGATTATCTAAAACATTCGAAAATAACTCAATCAGGTGGTCTTTTTACCTATTTTGAAGGCTTATGATATCGGCAGTTATTTCATGAATGTTTATTCCCTCATTGCTTCTAATCTACTTATCATAATTTGACAATTTAATTTGAGGTATAATAAGTCGTGTCAAGTTTGACCAGTGACATTAGGCTACGTAATATCACATTTAATTGTACATGGCACCCTCAAGCTTTCAGTCATGAATTATTAATACCAGTTGGTTTAATTAGCACATTTACAAAAACGTATTTCATTGCAAGCTGTTGCATGAAGCTGCTTGCAAGTACCTAATAAGTAATTGAACATTTTGATGTGAAAAACATCCAAAATAAAACATTACAAAAAGAACATACAGATGTTCCAAATACATTATTATGAAATGATACCGTAATTAAAACAACGAGGAATTATGAAACGTGCTATAGCGACTAACATAGCTACCAGTGCTGCCAACAACTCGCAACCTAATATTGCCAATTTTCACACTGAGTAGCCTAATGTAGCCGAGAAAGCTTACAGTAGCCCAAACGCCAAAACTTCATTACGAATTAATCAAAAACGTAGTTTTTAACAATTATTTGGATACCCTCGATCAAACTGATGATGGGATCTCGGAAACTATAATGGATGAAAGGTAGGTGTCAAAACTAAAAAAAATCTAAAACCCTGTATCGGCGCACGCTACACATTATATGTGTTCTGACCTTTAGAGCGAGTAAAAATGGTTTTGGGGCTATATTTTGGTTGGGGGGAAATTCACACGGTCACCTGGCAACACCACTGATCAAACTAAACAAAAAAAAGGGCAGCACTCATAACGTCAGCGTTAAATTCGGCATTTGATGGTGGTGTATCAAAACAACATTTTTAACTTTTATCCTAGGGAATAGATTGCTACGCAGTGTTTTGCTAAGTTTTACTTTGCGGTTTAAACATAAATCACGATTCCAAACTTCATAATACTTATATTTAGCAAGAATTTACAATCAGCTGATTTCTCTGACATGAGCACAGCACAGCACAAACTGAATAGATTTAGAGCACACAAAGCGTACAGTAGCGTCTAAAAAACGTTCTATCGGTGAATACAATTTAAAACCGGGTGTATTCACTGTGAGCACTGTATTCGAATACTCCAAAAAATAAACCATACAATAACCTACTATGTTTATTTTGTTTTCTGAATTGTGATCAGTGTTGAAAGTGATTATCCTTACATAGTATTGTGATTTCTTTGGTGATTATGTCGGTAACGTTACATACTGACGTCGGAGATTTAAAGATAGAAATATTTTGTGAACAATCCCCTAAAGCTGCTGAGAATTTTCTTGCTTTGTGCGCTAGCGACTACTACAACGGATGTTTATTTCACAGAAATATTAAGGTAGGTATGTATAAATACTCCTTTCATAAATATTTATTTATTCGCTACCAGTGGCCGCAAGTGGTGAAATCAAACTCGAGTCTAATCTCGGTCAGATTTTGGTTTAACTTCACAACACCAGATCAGAAGTTTTTCCAGTTATGTGCTATGTTTAATATGTTTTTCGAACATTCATTACGCATTAGTATCTGAAACGTACGATATCCGAAAATCTGAACTCTAAGGCCCACTTGCGCCAATCAAGTGATGGCGAATTTTGGCGAAAATCTTGGTTTAAATCACAAATTGGTCTGAAAGTTATGATTTGAACCTAGAATCTCAGATTATTCGGTTGGTGCAATACGTCTTAAATGTTTTTTTATGATAAAATGTTCTTAGCTTAAAATGATTTGTAGATGCAGATTGATCCGATCAAACATTTTATAATATATATAACCCCAGCCCTAGGGTTCCCTGTGTTGCGGGAGGCATGGACACAATCACAGCACACAAACATCCAAGACCCAGAACAAACACCTATCGAAGCTCTCCCTGGATTCGAACCTAGGGTCTGATGAGAAGTTTATAGTTAATGGTATTTTATTAATATCGAGCATTAGCCCACTATACCCCCTCTTCAACAAAGGCCCTTATTTAATGCCCACCTATTGTTTGGTAATGTTGCAGGGATTTATAGTACAAACAGGTGACCCCACCGGCACAGGAAAAGGTGGCACATCAATATGGGGGAGAAAATTTGAAGATGAATTCAAAGAGGAATTAAAGGTATTTTTTTATTCCGAATCATACAGTATAAAGGTGAAGGTTAGTTTGCCTGTCTATGTTTGTTACTTTTTCATGCTGAAACAACTGAATGGATTTGCATGAAATTCTGAATGAAGACAAAGTATGCCCTGGAAAAACACATAGACTACTTTTTTCTTGGAAAAACTAGTTCCATTAGGATAATTGCGGTAATAGGAAAATCATAGTCCATGTGGGTGAAATAGTATTTATAAATGGGAAGGTGAGGGCTTGTTAGCATTTTTGTGATCACTCATTACATAGTCTTAATGGTTTTGTATAAAATATGGCATATAGAGATAGAGGTAAAGAGAATACATCTTATAACATAGTAGCTCCTGTGGGATAATTAGATTTTCACGAAAGTTAATTGAAGAAGGTAGTCAATTCTGACAAAAGCCTAATTTACTTTTATTTACTTTGCTCTGTGTGATCTCATTCTAATAACCCATTTGTAATGGAGAAAATATATTGTATAACTAGCTGTGCCTTGCGGTTTTACCCATGTGGTGATGATTGATGATGATGATGATGCTGATTAAAAGTAGCCTATGTGTTATTCTAGGACTTGAAGTATCTACATACCAAATTTCATCCAAATCTATTCAGCCGTTCTGTCGTGATTGAGTAACAAACATCCATCCATCCAAACTTTCACATTTATAATATTAGTGGGATTAGTGCAATCATTTTACACAAAAATAATTAATTTGCCTACATATAACTCTATCTAGAAATAACATGTAATGTGTACTAGATAGATATCTAGTACAAACATTACATGTTATTTTTAGTTAGTTTAGTTATTTTTCTAGTTAATTATTTGAGATCAAAGTTTGACAAAACACCAATTTCATATTATGTAGGAACATAATATGAAATTGGTGTTTTGTCGAACTTTGATCTCAAATAATTAACAATTAGTTAGGAACTCCAAAATCAAATTTATTTCAAATTTGAGCTTGTGTATTTGTGTTAATTTAGGAATGAGTTTGCTTATGCACCATTTGTTTTTTTTTCAATATTTTTTGTTCATAATGTGGAAAACCTAGGATATCAGGTTATTTATGAATGCGAGTTCCACTGTGGCAACAGAGCCACAGAAACAGCTTGAAGGATTAAGAATGTGTATGTCTAAATTTTAATCTTTAGTGTTTCCCTACCTGATATTTTTTAACGAAGATGTGGACTGTGTTAGATCGGGTGCACTATCATGCTCAGAGCTTTCTACCTGATTTGTTATCACTTCAATTCTACCCAACTGTGGAGCATGGAATGATTATTTTTCTTTTTTGATCATTCTTTTTTATCTTTTCAGCATAGTGCAAGAGGAATTGTCAGCATGGCCAACAATGGACCAAATACAAATGGCAGCCAGTTTTTCTTTACTTATGGAGAGCAACCACATTTAGATCTTAAATATACAATATTCGGAAGGTAAGCATTTTACAAATTTAGAAAGGCTTTTTGGTTTTTCTTATGAAAACTACCAAAAATCAAAAATACAAAATTAAGACAATAATATAAAATAAACAAAATTACAAGTCACGTCAATAAGTCATTCTTTTCAAATTAGTTTCAAAACTTGTCAATTACATTGAAAAGTTAACAAACTTCGACTACTTTTGAATACAACATATTCTATTTACACAAGAAACCTTGTGACCTTCTTAATTCGTTTTAATCGTTTACCACACTTAATTATTTATACATTGTTATTTTCCTTTTAAACCACGGGAAAAAATATTTTTATAAAAATATTTTTTTCACCACACTAGGTCCATTACTGTCCATTGCTAGTTTTATTCATCGATTTCAGTGAGCAAAGTGCTATTTTATTCACAATAGAGTACAGAAAAAATGTTTTTAAAATTCGAGTGCTTCGAGCTTCCTAAAAGAGGATGTATGCAAAATTCACGTTCGGAAACGTGATTTAACCTTAGAATGTCCATTTGTTTATTTTATTGTACTATTAAATAAATAATATTGTATTCCCAGATTTATTCATTAATATTTTAAATGATCAAATCTTATACATACAGCAAGAGGCAATATAATTAAAATGCTTTTTTATGAAAATATAATAATCATAAATAATGTGTAGAGTTAAAAGCTTAGGTATGTGAAGTGAAGAACGAACCTAACAAAGCTATTGTCAACTTGTTGACCAATCAGGGAAGAGTGTGCTTTTAATTAATTTTTTCTCTTTTGCTGTTTGTTTTCAGTATGTCCAATGATATAATAATATACTTATTGTGTTCGTAAATTTTTACGCTGTATACAAAAATGGGGAAACTTTTGCCCGTTTAATCATCAATGAGACAAAGTTGCGAGACAAAAAATAACTCTGAAATAATCCTGTGAAGGAATCCTTCTCGACACGTGGCTTGCAAGTTCGTGGCTAGTTAGTGCTAGTGGTGAAAATTGTTGTATTTCACTCATGGGTAAAGTTTTTTAGCGTATTGTAATTGAAAGCTACGTTACACAGGGTTCTTCTTTTGAACCAGTCGCTTCGCTCGTGGACCTCGTGGTTCGGTCCTAGAACCCTTCGCTTGCTCAGGTTTCAATCCCAGCACTCACGCTAAAAATCAACTCTACCCCCTTGTTAAAACAAATAAGTTAACTCATTAATTTTAATTAATAATAATCCGCAGTCAGTGAATATTTGAAGTTATTGGCGTTTTTTTAAAAAAATGCTAGAATGTGAAAAGATTTTATCCAGAATTTGCTAAGCAAAAACAATAAAAGCAATGCGGCGGGTGAATTTTTTGCGTGAATATTGTATTCTTAAATGTACTATTATCAATCGGTTACTTTAGTATATTTACAAACAAAAAGAGACGTTTGTCTAAATGTACTACCAAACGCAAACTTTATAAGTAAAAAAAAATCTACCAGTTGCTGCACCCCGCGGTTTTACTCGCGTGGTCATGATTGATGATGATATGTATATAATTTGTTTTATATATAACTTTAATTACACGTAGGCTAAACGTATGTGTTATTCTATTATATATGTACCTGAAGTATCTACGTAACAAATTTTCCAAATCCGTTTTACCAGCAGGGTGATGATGAAAACAAGCCTATGTGTTAATCCAGCGGATAAGCTCACCATACTAAATTTCATTCAAATCCATCCCGCTTAGGCGTTAAAGAGCAAGAAACATACATCCATACTCACAAACTTTCGCATTTATAGTATTAGTAGGATATTATTTTTCTGTAGACTGTGGGTATAAACTAGATTCATACGATTTGCCCAATGATCCTTGTTTTTTAGCACCATCTTATTTTTCTCTAGACTGGGTATAAACTAGATTCATACTATTTGCCCAATGATCCATGTTTTTTTAGCACCATCTTATTTTTCTCTAGACTGGGTATAAACTAGATTCATACTATTTGCCCAATGATCCTTGTTTTTTAGCACCATCTTATTTTTCTCTAGACTGGGTATAAACTAGATTCATACTATTTGCCCAATGATCCTTGTTTTTTAGCACCATCTTATTTTTCTCTAGACTGGGTATAAACTAGATTCATACTATTTGCCCAATGATCCTTGTTTTTTAGCACCATCTTATTTTTCTCTAGACTAGGTATAAACTAGATTCATACTATTTGCCCAATGATCCACGTTTTTTTAGCACCATCTGTGTTAACTAATGTGAACAAACATTCAAATTATTTGAAGGAAAAAAATCGGCTACTAGTGAGAATTGAACCCACGACTACAGAATACAGTCCTGTCTTTCCGTATATTGTTTACTATAAGTATATTTCTTTATATTACTGTATAATTTGAACGTAAGTTATGCCTAGCATGTTGTTAATGCATTAAACCATAAGACTTAATGGGAACAAAATTTAATGATCGATTATTCTTAAAACTAAGTTAATATAAAATTTGAATTCTACATAAAGAAAACAAACCAATGGGGACCTATACAAAAGAGTTTATATTGGCTTAATGACACAGGCTCAGTGCACATTTAGCAGGAAAACATTTGCTAGATCTTCACTATCTTTATATTATGTAGTTATATTACATTACCTACAATTTTCAATAAAATGAAGCGTTTCTTTGAAAATGCTGGTGGTAGTTTTTAGTATGAAAACTTTCTGATATTATAGATTATATAATTTATAATATATATAATATGTCATACAATTTATTTTATTCTCTTACTTTCAGAGTTATAGATGGATTTGAAGCGTTGGATGACTTGGAGAAGATGCCAGTGAATCCCAAAACGTTCAGGCCTGTTACAGAAGCGAGGATTTCGTCTGTGACTATACACGCCAACCCAATAGCTGGATAAATAAATAATTTATCTGTACTTGTATTCTTTTTATTCTTACATATCAAGTTGAAGAAAGGTTCAAGAGTGGAGACCACGGTCAGGCAAGCGCGGCATACTTCGTCAACAAACAAATAGGCACACGCTCACACCAAGACTTCAAGAAGAGGCTGTATGCAGGCCGTTCTTATGAAGATTGATGTAGGAGGTCTATGTCCAGCAATGGAAGTCGTACAGCTGAGCGATATCAAGTCAAGAATATATATATGATGATAACATATATATATATACGTATGATAGAGCATAAAATTCGTAATACCGTTGGACATAATATATAAAATACACATAAAAAATAGACAATTTAATTGTAATTAAATCATAAAAAAAAACAAAAACAGTTTCCAGATTTTTCCCTATACTTGTAGTATAAGACGGTATTACTAACTGCCAAATTTCGATTTCAGATCAGCCGAGAATACCCTATAAATTTCGATTCTCTTGAGTGTCGAAATATACGTTAATTGTCGCATAATAAACGGCCATATCTTTTTTTAAGTTAACTTAAAAGTTTGATTTTTTCACAGCTTCAAGAGACTGTAGATCTGAGTAGGTATATCGTTTTAATTTCAACTCAGGGGTCAAGGGTCTTGACAGACAGACGGATAAGGGTTCCTGTTGAGGTACTGAACCCTAAAAACTATCACCAAGCGCCCGGTGTAGGTACTCAGGCAGTAATTCTTTAATGCTATTAACAATATCTCCACGACACAGGGGATCCTAGTGCGGGGGTTTGAGTGTAATAAATAAAAATTAAGACCAGCGTGGTTACATTTTCTATTATATCGTCAGTGAACATCAAGTGAGATAGTGGTGAAACGCTAGAGCTAAAAGGAATAAAAAAATCCTTAAATAACTGAATCCATTGCTTTTAATGCTAGTAGGTACTGGAATTGTACATCGAATACCTTTGATCATATTAGACATGAAATAGGTATTACGCGACGATACCTGCTTAAAACACGCAGTTACCTAAACGTATAGGATATGACCGATGCCGTGGTGGTATCGGTCTAGAATAGTACCCCCCATCTCTTCCCGCGGGTGCAGTAAGTGATCACGTACCAGAAGGTGGTCGGCAGCGCCTTCGAGGATAGGAAACCATACTGCGCTCGCCAACCCGCCTGCCAAGCGTGGCGAGTATTGGCAAATCCCCCCTATATGGGAGGCATATGTCCAGCAGTGGATGTCATATGGCTGCTATGAATGAATAGGATATGACTTACATTTTCAGGGATAGCTCAGCACCTCCTGGTAGATCCTAGAATAATAATTAGAGTTCTTGAATCCTTCCGGGGATTCAAATGAAGAATCGAAGTGGAATATACGCCCTAGGTCCTTGCACTGCATTAAGCGCTTCTTGGTTGGTCCTGCTAACTTACCAGTTATCTCATACGCTTACTGGCGGCGGACGATAGGGCAGGATCCATTTTTAAGAACGTCTTCAGGTGCTTAACCGACCTCTACAAAAGAAGGTCAAAATCAATCAAATCTCAATCCCCCTGTTTTTTATTTTTTAAAGTTCGACCACAAATCCTATATTTGTGTAGGCACCTATTTGAAAATTCCTGTTTTTATTCGAAACTGTGAACTAAATACTAAGCTAAATCACTATGAAGGTAGGTACTTTCAGGTTGGTCCCAAAGACCAACTCAATCAAGGATTTCTTGCTATGAAAATGTATAGTATAGATGAAATGGGCTTGAAATTCTTTCTTTAAAATACGTAATTTGATATTTGTTAATAAGTAGATCTAGCCTTTGACCGCTGTATCACTTCACGGTCAGTGACGATGTGGTTGAAGGTGAAATCACGCTTGAACCAGAATGTTTGTTAAGTGACCGTTATTCAGACGGGTAGCTAGTCAGACTGGTGCTGTAACATCGTTTAACAAACTCATAGAATGGCGGTAGTAACCTCAGTGATGTGGTTTTAATATCATTTATTCCGACAAGCCCTAACGACAGCATTTTTTAAATATATATAAGGGATAAGGTGACGAAACAAGCAAAAGGCCCTCAGGTTGTTAAGTGGTAACTTCTGCCTTTAGACAAATACAACCCGTGAAGAACTGCACTGCGCCCCTCATCCTGAGACATAAAGTTGGTAAGTCTCATGTGCCTGTAATTTCACCGGAAACTTACCTACATACCCTTCAAACCGGAACACATTAATGCGAACACTATTGCCTGACGGTAGAAATAGATATGGTAGAAATACTTTCCCGGGCGAACTCTCACGTGCTACTGCTATTATAAATTACAGAATACAAACATCAATAAGTCAGCCATGGTATCTACTGCGTTATCTCTATATACCTAGGATAGCTGACATAAGCAGTGTTGTCTAAGCTCAGCATAATTATGCTGCAGACGAATCTGCAGCGCAGATCTCAGTCAAGCGCAAAAATAAAAGAACAGTAATAAGCTATGAATCGAAACATTCACGAAATCAGTTCTTGTCGTGGTCATAAAATGGTAATAACTGTGGCATTTTTCAGTTACCTATCTATTCCGAAACATCAAATAATTAGCATGAAAAAATTAAAATTAATTAGTGGGTTCAAACTAGCATCTGTCCCATTTTGACAACTGCACATTCCACTATGCATTCATTGAGATCAGCAATTCAAAAGCAATAGTCGTGACGGTTGCCGTGGCGCAGTGGTCAGTGTCAGTGACATGACTTGTGTCATGACCCTGGGTTCGAATCCCGGCAGGGGCAAGACATTTGTGCGATGAGTTTCCCGAGTCTTGAGTGTTTGTGTGCTGTGATTGTGTCCATGCCTCCCGCGGCACAGGGAATCCTAGGGTCTAATTGTGAAAAAAAAATGTGATAGACAGCACCTACGAGGATACCTTTCATGCCGGAAAAAAGTATGGTTCCCATGTGAATACTGTTGTAGCGAGAAAACCATAGTAGGCTCAGCTAGTAAATGGATTATACATATTATTACTAAGTATAGAGATGGATACACCATGAGAGTATCCACAAGCAGGGCTAGCTAAGGTGTCATGGAAAAATAGACAAAGATTAGTTTGGTATAATATTATTAGTCAAGAATTCTTAAAATCACATTTTATAGACTGGACAGATTTTCACAATTTATTACATTAACATTAAGGCATAGGAATAAAATTTTGAAATATCTGTGTAACAATACCTCACAAGAATGATTTGCTCATTATGTTTAAAACTTTCAATTTACATATTTACAGTTTTAGAATAATAGTTTAAAAAACGAATAAACATCCTTTAGTGCATGCGAAACCAAAAAATAAATTGCCCATCCTGGTGATCATGATAAGGATAAATGATTTAAATTATTGCATTATCATCTGACGTTGATGAGTGCAAATAACAAATTAATCCAATGTTTTGTAGGCAGTGAAAATAACATTCAAATATATATGTTAAATAGATACAAGTGAAGCTAACAAAAGCACATTAATTACCAAAAATAAAATAAGAGCTTAATATTCCATGACTGGTTAAACATTTCAAATTTACATATTGTTACTTTATCTACATTATACATATAGGTATATAATTTCAATTTCAGGTTATTCATTACCAGCAGTACTGAAGTGACTGATGATGCATTAGTTATCTCCATTAATTTATAAAGAAGTTTGAAGTGACTGACTATAGTGCCTATGAAACATGTTACATAAAGGCATGAATAAAATTATTGAGATAGAAGTTAAAAACATACATGAAGCATTTTTGGTTGATACAGATAATAAGAACAAGCCCACAAACAAGTGGTGGAGACTGTAAAGTATCTATATAGTAAGCGCATCACATTTGCAGATATAAAACACAGATATGCAATTTGTGCTATATCCAGAAGTATAGTTCCCTAGAATAACAAATTAAATAATCACTAAAATACATTAATTTTATTGCTTTGGTTGATTACATAAAACACTGTAGGCTTTTTATTATCACATGATTGCCAATTTTGCCAATATATTTATTGTTTTTTTTTGCATTTTTTTATTTGGATAATTACACTTAGAACCAAAGATTACTAAACTAATATTGTTGATTGTGAATCTGTCAGATACTCTCAGATGCAAATGATTTTATCAATTATGAGAAAAACAATATTAAAATTGTTATGAAATGTCGACATTTCATAATATTGGGTCCTTCATTGACACAGGTTTAACTTATGTAAAAATTCATCGACTTCTTCTAATTCCCATATTAAGTACAAATGAATCTCCTGACAAATGCAGTTTTTAAATAAAACAATGGTACAAATGTGCGCCCATAGGTTCATATGTACACCTACTCAAGTTTCTATATCATAAAAGTTATCATCTAGAGAAAACTCACTTTCATCTTCCTTTTTTATTTCTGCAGCTTTTTCATCAAAATTGTCAGTGAAGTGGGATTTGATGTGGGCAACCAAATCAGATTTTTTCTCAAATGTGGCACCGCACTCTATGCAAGGCATATTCACAACCAAACATTCATGACTTTGCTCATGTTTGTCCAATTTGTCCTTCCTGGTAAATTTTTTGTCACACTGGTTGCAAGAAAAAGGTTTCATCCCAGAATGGAGAGTTGAATGTCGGTCTAAGTCTCTTTTTCGAACAAATTTCTTGAAACACACTTTACATTGGAATACTCTAGACCCAATGTGGGATATTGTCACATGTGTCTTATAAGCATCTAATGAAGAAAACCTTTTTGTACATTGGTGACATTTGATATTTTTAGGTCTATTTTTGGCAAGCGCTTGTCTAGATTTTTGTGGTGATGTTTGTGCTTGTTTACTGGTTGGATTTTTTGGTACTCGACTAAAACTACTTTCTCCGGAGATGTGATCTGGCACCCTTGGAAGATCATAATCCATATTCGCCCCATCATGGATCTCAGAGGGTGAAGTCATCAAGTTACTAAATGGATTCACATTGACAACCATGTCATGCATGTCTTGTTCATTTTCATATTCATTCTTATGCTCTGGGCTAACTGGACCATGTCTAACTTCATGTTTAAGTAGTTTATCTCTACGATTAAAAGTCAATGGACATTTCCGACAGCTATAAGGTTTCATGCCAGAATGGACTAAAACATGGCGTTGTAGGTCTGCTTTAGCTACAAAACTCCTTGGACATAAGGGGCACACATGTGGCTTGTGCCCTGCATGAATACGCAGATGTTTGCTCAAGTTAGTGTTTCGGGAGAAGCTTTTCAAACAATATTGACATTGGTAAGGTCTTATGCCTGTATGTACAATAGAATGTTTCCTCAGATCTGACCGACGTCCAAAACTCTTATCACATTCTGGGCATTGATATGGCTTATCATTCCCATGGACTTGTTTAGTATGCTGTATATACTGAGGGCGCTCTGCAAATACTAAACTGCATTCAACACATTTATATGGCAGATTTGGATCATGGTATTTTTGTTCATGTTCTTTGCAATTTTCTTGTGAAATAAATGCTTGGTCACAATACTGACACATGAACACATTTTTAAAGAATGACTCTGACATAGGTTCTCCTTCAGGTGTATGGTCTCTATCAGCAACTTCCTGCTCGGTGGGTTCATTACCTTCAGATTCTTCTGAGGAGTCATAGTCAAGGCTGGGGTCAACTACCATTACAACACTGTCTTCTACTATATAATCTTCTGGTTTAGGCTTTTGATCTTGTCCGTTAGTGTAGTTATAGTTACTCAACTCTGATGAGTTAGAGTTGTCCAACTCATTCACCCTGTTTGTAATTTGTCTCAGTCTATTATCATTTTCAATGCACTGCAACTTAAACTTTGAGCACTTGTCTACTTTTAGCAGGCACTTATAACAAATATTTCCTGGGAGTCCGTCATTGGGGTCAATCTGAAACAACATTATGGGTTATTAAGTACTGTAGGTAAAAATCAGTACAAGGACTTTTTAGAAAAATATTTTCATATAAAATGACAAACCTGCAGTTCAAAACAATCTGCTATTTTGGAGGTTAGCGAAACGTTGGCATCGTCTTCGGGCGCAGGGCCATATATCGACACAGACAGCGAACTTTTGTTGAGGCACAAGCGACACAACGCGTGGAAATTAGCGATGATATAGGAATCTTCCATTTTGTGCAAATCAATACGACATCGGGTGTTCAGCCTCCGTGATTTAGAATGTGGCACGAACGAATGACAAGATATCGTTATTATATTGTTTTCCTTCCTTTCAAATGCGGATTCGGAACACTATGAATACCTATTTTAAAATTGATAACAAAAGCGCAGGGCGACGGCCGTGAGGCGCGACTACGCAATTGTTTGATCCGAAGGGGCAACTAGGGCGATGTCCACCAGGGCTGCGCTAGCCGAGTGCCCACCGTCGTCGCCGCCGTCGCTGCCGCCGCCTGCCTCGTCACCGACCACTGAACCACAAGTTTTCACTCCGCATTTTTAGTAAAAGCATGTCTACATATTTCATTTACTACTTCGCGATTCGAAACTGGTTACCTTCTAAATTCAAATTTTAGAAAAAACATCAATTTTTACATTTCATTTTTATCAATTTCATTCCGGTCAAATCCCCGCGCAATTTCCTTGATCATAAATATTTTTGATTGACAAGCTGTCGTCTGTCAATGTCAAGCTACGATCGTTGGATGTCATGTGAAATGTTTTTTGTGATTCTGCCTCAAGGGCGTAGACAGAGAATGTTCTGTTTACGCTCTAGGGTCTTTTGTCACTCTTCATAAAAGTTAATCCCAGTCTTATAATGGCGGGTTTTAAAAAAATCCTTATTTTTGCATACATTTTCTCTTTCAGACGCAAATATACTGTGACCAAAATGATCGTACTGTTCACACATAAGAGCGTAGCACTATCGAATGTAATCACCGCAGTATGAGGGCTATGACGCTAACCTATTTTATTTATGCTTTTAACGGATTATCAATTATCATAATATATATCATAATCATCGTTCTTAACGTTCTCTCCATAACTGATGTTCGTCTGAAACGCACCCTTAACTATCGGTTCGTTTTTTTTCTTGACTTCGAATATTATTCCATTTAGTGTCAAATTATAAATTATGAATAGCTGTCATGTCAGTCGCCTAAAAATCACAGACATTTATTCTGAGGCTGTCTTGCATCAATCAAATTATTTGAGGTTTTCGCTTTATCGATCGTATCATGATTTTCGTCTGCAAATTTGTGAATTCATCCGAGATTTAGGTGGAAACCTGGGATATTTGTTTTGGCGTAAGTGGGCCTTAGATCAACAACCGATGTCAGAGTGAGTCATCAAATTTAGGGACGTCTTGCACCAACCAAATTATATGAAATTACCGCCTAATATCCTACTAATATTATAAATGCGAAAGTTTATGTGTGTGTTTGTTATTTCTTCACGCTCAAACAGCTACACCGATTTCGATGAAATTTGGTATGGAGATCGTTTAAGCCCTGCATTACCACATTGGCTACTTTATCCCGGGAAAAGTAGGTACAGTTCCCGTGGGATCATTAAGGTAGCGGGCAAACGGTGATACCGCGGGGCGCTACTAGTTGCCAATATTGTAAACAAGCTCAAGGTTGCGCAAAGACCTATTTCGAGATAAAATCAGAAATGAGGAGATCCCTAGAATAACAAAAGTCACCGATATACCTACCCTAGCATATTAGTATGTGGAAATGGCAATTGGCAGGACATATTATCTGATAATACTGATGGTTCATTAGGTCTAAAGGTTCTCGGGTAGAGAATTCTTACCTGACGTGGCACAATTTCTTCCAAAACTACAAATATTGAAATGGCACTAGTTTGAAAAAGGTTCATCAGATCATACGATAAGATAAAAACCGGCTAGTCGGACTCGCGCACCAAGGATTCCGTATAAAAGAAAGGGGTAGTAAGCTTATAATTATTCAAAATATTTGTATTATATGATGTAACTAAAAATTTATGCTTCACGCTTTTTTCCTTTATCTGGGCTAGAAGACGTTGCTTCGTACCAAATTTCAAGGTTCTGAGTTCAAGGGAAGTACCTACCTACCCTTTAGGTTATGATTCCCTTGAGAATGTCGAAAATTTGCAGCATAAACGTATCTTTTGATTGTGTTGGCTCAAAAGTGAAGTTCGATTTTTTTAATAGCTCCAAAGGACAGTACCTGAGTATTTGATATGAATTTCAGCTTGATAAGTCCACCTGTTCCTGAGAAAAGGGTCTTGACAGACAGACAGACAGACAGACGGAAAACAAAGTGATCCTATATAAGGGTTCCATTTTTTTTCCTTTTGAGGTACGGAACCTAAAAACATGAATGCCGCCATGAAATAAAATCTTTAAAAGGTATAGGAATATCTTACGTTTCTTTTCTAAACAATTCTAAGATTTGAAAAAGGCCTTTTAGAAATGCGCGTGGGTTCGTCATAGAACTATCATAAGCCACTTATTATGTTATGAATCTATGGGTTTCGTTTATTATCGTTATCAATTTAATTTATGCCGTGGCATTATGTCAGCACTAAGCTACAAGGTTACACAATTCGTAGTCAGAATAGGATTCAATTTGTATTGTTGTTTTTGAAGTGGCACATTTTGCCCTGCGAAGTTTCGATATTTTGTTAGAATTCCTGTATTTCAGTTAAAATTAAACATTATCATATTGATATACGGTATTCATTCAATAACGCCAATAATGTGAAGTATAGTTTCTTAGAAAGAAGTTGGTACGCACGTAGTAAAATTATGCAACTTCATTAATTATCTACAACTTTGTAATTCATAATTTAAGACGGAGAAGAAGAACACGTAGCTTGTAATTTGACAAAGTCATCACGGAAAATAAAAAACTAAAAATAATTTTAACGATAAATTACATACGCTATAACTTTTTGAAGTAACAAACAACATGTTATACAAAGAATGTCAAATTAGGTAATTTTATTTTTGATACAATTAATTATTATGGTCTGGATTAGGTATATTAAACAATTATTTGGTAAATTATACTATCTTATACCGTACTACCTATGTATATATCGACAGACTTCTTTCACTACACAATGTTCTAAAGGTTTCACGACTCTACTGCTGGACAATCCTCAACATATTTCGAAGGGATACAATTATGTGACTTCTCATCGAAAGATAACCCATCATCACAACTCAAAAGCCGAGGATGTCCATCTTGACAAGCAATGTAAAGCTTGCATTGAGCGCCGTATCTGAAACGAAGTAAGATCATAAGGCAGAGTAAAATATGGGTAGCTAATGGCTAAATTCTGTTTATAGCTCGAATCACCTAAAATTTTTGAAAATGACGTAGCTCGTATTCTTCTTACACTTTTCTCAATAAAAAAGATGAAACAAATACTTCTTTACTGAGAATAGTCAAGCGTTTGACCACTATCTCAGCTATTAAAATTTGTTTAACCCAACGTTATCTCTATTTAGGTTTATTTTAATTATATGGGTTTTATTCGATTTTGGGTAGTTTTATAACGTGCAGACTACTAAAACTACCGGTTCATTTAGATAAAAAATCTAAATTTTAGTTTGATAATACATACCTAATTAAGTGTCAAATTGATTTGGACTTTAACGTAACCAGATTAAAACTTCTTTTCTCATCATAATTATCACCATTATGGTTAAGTTTGATTTAACGACTGAATCACTACCTTCATTAACATGAATATTGAAGAGCAGCCAGAAAACTTGTTAAAACTCATTACGTTTAATACAAATGAAAATCCCTTTGCAAAAATAATCGTTTTCTGTTCCTATGACGAAAACTTTTTTGATTACTCATCATCATCATCATCATCTCAGCCATAGGACGTCCACTGCTGGACAAAGGCCTCCCCCATTGATTTCCACAAGGACCGGTTGGAAGCGGCCCGCATCCAGCCCTTGCCTGCGATCTTAGTCAGGTCGTCTGTTCACCTTTTGATTACTAAAATCACTTAATAAAATTATTATGTTCCAACTTTTTAATGAAAAATTCGGCTACTTTTGGATTTTGAATCCACGACTACAGAAATCATCCTGTCACTTTGCTATAGTAGCAAGAGTGCCACTATAGCATAGATGTCAAAGTTCGGACGCCTATTGGTCTAAGATCCGGCATAAGAAATATATCCCCTTATCTGTTATTTAATTACGAGAAGGCTTAAATGTTAGATAATATGTAGAGGGATAAAGTGCACATGGGTTGCCGAGCTAAGCCCGGGCCTATACTGTCAAATAACCCAATAATTATAAAAAAAACTCGCTGCTTCCTTGTCTCTCACATGGAGTAGCGCGCGCAATGCGTCTTTGTCACTCTCCGTGCTCGCGTTTCCATCTGAACTTTAATAAAATCTAAGCATACATGAACACGACACAGTTTTAAATAGCCAACCTCATACTGTTGGATAGGCAATAAAATAAGCCTTAATTTAAAAAAAAACAGTCAAATAACACGTTGCATATGAAAGTTAATATTATTAAACAGTGTAGGTACGGGATTTTGCTAGGCAGAGTACTAGGCGTCCGAATTGATTCCTCCATTTTTAGGGGGATGCATTGTTTAACTTAATAATAATTAATATTATTTAAATTGTAGTAGTACCAACTAAACTTTTTTTATAAATGATTATATGTATTTATGAAATAGCGTCATAATTTACTTACTTGAACTTGGATATGATGTCACTACGCTCTCCGTGTGTATCTGGTTCAGGTTTTGGACACGTAAAGTCTTTGAACACTGAAACATTAAACATGCTTATGATCTATTGTGCCGTGGTGGTACCGGCCTAGAGTGCCGTGGTGGTACCGGCCTAGAATAGTACTCCCCCATCTCTTCCAGCGGGTGCCGTAAGAGTCGGCTAAGGGATAACGTACCAGGAGGTGGGCAGCAGCGTCTTCTGAGGATCGGAAATCATACTGCGCTCGCCAACCCGCCTGCCAAGCGTGGCGAGTATTGGCAAATCCCCCCTACATGGGGGAGGCATACGTCCAACAGTGGACACACATAGCTGAGAAAAAAAAAAAAAAATAAAAAAAAAAAAAAATGATCTATTATAATTTTTAACCATCTTCAAAAAAGGAGGAGGTTCTCAATTCGACCCGTATGTTTTTTTTATGTTTGTTGCCTCACTTGAACTTTCGACTGGGTGAACCGATTTTGATCGTTCTTTTTTTTTTGGAAGTGCCGTGTATGTGAATATGATCAAAATTGGTCAAGCGCTTTTTGAGTTACACTCCAATAACTGAAAAGTGCTACGTATACGTCGATGACATTGTAGTTCCGGGTGGAAAAATCGGTGACATACACGGCATACACAATGACAAATTGATCCCGTGAGTAGCAAAGGTCACTGATAATAGAGAAAAAAAATATGCTAAAAATGGAACCGACTTCAACACTCAAAAATGTGAAATAACTTGTCGAAGTCGGTACCACAAGCACAATATTTTGATAATAGTTACTTTTGAACTATCATGGTATCGACTTCGACGAGTTATGTCACACTTTTGAGTGTTGAAGTCGGTTCCATTTTTTGGTAAAAAATTTTCACATTCAGACTTTGCACATAATTACCATTGGGGTTACATTGCGGCACGTTAGCCGGCCAGTCACAGGTGCTTATCTTTTCGTTAAAGACCAGCCCAGTAGGACAATTCATGACAGTTGCCTTCCCTTCTTGACACGTGATATAGTGACTGCATTCTCCATCAGATGTTGGATAGAATCCATACTGCTGAGGACAGTCGTTTGTGGGCTTAGGCTTTTCTGAAACAGTAATGATAAAATTCTGTTCACGTATAGGTCAGTAGAGGTGTGAGATTTGGTGGTATAATAGTGATAAATTATATATAGTATTGTATAATCCTGCATAGGTAAAAGCGTTTTTATCAGAGATCACCTCCGTCAGTGGAAATGTCTATAGTAATATCCATAGCCAAAGGTACCTACGCCCCGTTTCAGGCTTTCTTTCTAGTGCGATGAACATGCGATTTAGTTTTAACGTTTGTGATATATCGGTGCTAAATATAGTCATAGGCATCGGTGATTGGTTACCATTGGTAGGCCCGTGCGAATATTATTTTAACAATGTATTAAAACCAATTGTTAAAAACATCATTTCAAAAATTTTATTGTGTGAACCGAACGAAGCCAATTCGGCTAATTTTATCGAAATTTACGAATTAATAACTTGGAGGCACTTATGTGCTTTGGCATTCTGTTGTTGGTTGTGCGTACGCAAATAGCGATGGAAGTTTAAACTATAAAACTCTCATCGATTGTATTCATGTTTCCATGATGGAAGTATGGTGGAAGTATAAAAAAATGTACTTAAACTTATCATCTGTTTTGCGACGGTAGTATCAACTATTAGCTATTATCGGTACAGAATAGATGACAGTCTCACAGGAATTTATCTTTACTTAGACCAATTAGCTTTTAGAAAATAAAAAAGGAACAAATTTAAGTAGTACAAATACAGTAGAAAAACGTTATTGTCCTGAATATTATACCGAGAAAATTCTAGATTGATAGCAGCTAGAGTATATGAAGTGCCGTAGTGGTACCGGCCTAGAATAGTACTCCCCCATCTCTTCCCGTGGGTGCCGTAAGAGTCGGCGCCTTCTGAGGATTGGAAATCATACTGCGCTCGCCAACCCGCATGCCAAGCGTGGCGAGTATTGGCAAATCCCCCCCTATATGGGGGAGGCATACGTCCAGCAGTGGACGCACATGGCTGAGAGAAGAATAAGAAGAGAACAGTAAATGAAATGAAAAGATAATATTATTCGAAAAAAACAAAATATAAAATACTTTGACTAATTTATCTTGTAATTCGGATTAGCAACAATGGATGTACTTTGTACAGTTGTTGAATCCAAATCACTACCGGCACAAAAACTAATCTTTTTAAATAAAAAGATCACGTAAAATATGTATCAAAGTTAAATTAACTAACTAAAAATAACTAAAAATTAACAAGGTTAATTAACTTACGCTTAAATCCTCCTTTGCAATTTACTTCTGATGGATAAGAGCATGGATAGTCCGGAAACGGTATCAATGGATTGAAGTGTAGACCGTCTGGACAGATATGTCTCTTCACATCATCGTTCTGAAACATTATAGAGAGCACATATTTATTGTTCCATCATTGATTTACATCGGTGACAAGGTGATATAGCAGACAAGCACATGTATTTTCGGATAAAAAAAATTGGTTGTCTGTAAAGTCGGTTTACGGACGATAGATTTACGTGATAACGTCATAATCATTTATGACTTTGGCTTTGACTTTGACTGACTTTGACTTTGATTATTTTATGTAATACAAAACTCAGGTGGAACGTTACGCGGAACGTTACTATTTTTCATGAGTGTTGGTGGTATTCATCAATTTATAAAACGTTATCACGTCAAAAATATGCTTACTAGCCTCAAAACAGGGCAGAAAGTCACTTTTCGCTTGGATACACATAAGCGTAAAAAGAATTATTGGCTACTAACAAACTAGCAGCGACGCAATTTTCCTGTTACGTCAGTAATCTCAGGAACTGTTCAGCATTTTTTTATAAATGTATTTTATTCCAGCCTCTAAGAATATACTATACACAGGAACTTACGCTTTAAAATCTTACTAGCTTATACCCGCGACTTCATCCGCGTGGAATAGTTACTTGGCAGAATCATTTTTTCAATTTTGAATTATTTTTTGGTCTATTTATTTGTCTATTATCAGTTTTTTAGGTCTATACATGCTTTCTTCAGCCTTCTTGTACCTCTATATCCATCGAAACGCATGCGGTCATGTCTCGGATTGTTAACAAACATACTATACAGACGAACTTACGCATTAAAATCTTCCTAGCTTATACCCGCGACTTCATCCGCGTGGAATAGTTACTTGGCAGAATCATTTTTTCAATTTTGAATTACTTTAGGTCTACTATCAGTTTTTTAGGTCTATACATGCTTTCTTCAGCCTTCTTGTACCTCTATATCCATCGAAACGCATGTGCTTAACTTATAAAGAAGTTTGTAATTGAATTTGTAGTTCTTACCTGACATTCTACGTAGGTATCGCACTGATCGATAATTCCGTAGAATCCATTTCCACGACTGCAGGTAAAATTTATAAAGTTTGAAGTAGCGGGAAGTGGAGGTTTCGTAGTTTTATGAGAGTTTCGTGGTGGTGGAGGCGTGGTGTAAATTTGTTTATGATTGATAACCGGATTTGCAGGATCAGTGCCTTCTGGATACAATGGCCTTGGCGGTGGAAGCATGACACCATCATCTGGGTTTGATGAATTCGGAACCTTACTACTAGGTTCAAGAGGATTGCGCAAGGGTGGGTAAGGTCTACCATAATCAGGACCTGTTAGAGCTGGCTCACGATTTGCTATCGTTGAGGCCGAAGGCAAGGGGTCATATGTAGGGCGTGCAAAGGGGCCTGGTGTCGAACTTGGCCAAGACGGTGTAGAGCCAATCCCCGGATAAGACGTTGGCTGGTAAGGGACTGAAGTAATAATTGGTTCTATAGGATCGTATGGTCCGAGCGTGGAGTCAATCACGGAATTATCTGTTGAAACATCAGGCTTTGGTGTGCCCTCTGGTTGTAATGGATCGAATAGTCCTGGTGTAAGATCGTTTCCTGGGTAGGAAGTGGGTTGATAAGTGCTTGGTGTAGCGACTGGCTCTAAGGGATTTAATGCACCTGGCGTAGTGGTGATCTCTGTATCCTCAGATGTTGCGTTAGGCCTTTGTGTTACCCCCGACTGTAATGGGTCGTATGCTGTCGGCATGAAGTTAATCCCTGAGAGTGTAGTTGGTTGGTATGGACGCGATGTCACAACTGGTTCTGATTGATTATATGGTCCAGGTGTAAAGTTGATCCCTGGGTCCGATGAAACATCTGGTCTTGGTGGTCCTTCTGATTGCGATGGATCGAATAATCCTGGTAAGTTATTTCCTGGAATTGACGTTGGTTGATAAAGGTCTGGTGTAGTTATAGGTTCTATAGGATTGTATGGTCCTGGCTGAGATTCAACATCAGGGTTTTCAGACGTAACATCAAGATTTGGTGTGATGTCTGGCAGTAATGGATTGAATGGCCCTGGTGTGAGATCTGTCTCCGGGGATGAAGTTGGCATGTACGGGCCTGAAGTAGCATTTGACTCTAATGGATTGTATGGTCTGGATGAAGACTCGACCCCTGGATTATCGGATGAAACATCAGGCCTTTGTGTGTTTTCTGGGTGCGATGGATCGAATAGACCTGGCATAAAGTCATTTTCTGGATTTGACGTTGGTTGATAAAGACCTGGTGTAACCACTGGCTCTAACGGATTGAATGGTCCTGGTGTAGAATTGATCCCTGGAAAGGACGTTGGTTGATAAAGATCTGGTGTAGTTATGTGTTCTACAGGATTGTATGGTCCTGGCTTAGATTCAATATCAGGGTTCTCAGACGTAGCATCAAGATTTGGTGTGACCTCCGGCAGTAATGGATTGAATGGCCCCGGTGTGCTGGCAGTTTCTGGAGATGAAGTTGGCATGTACGGGCCCGAAGTAGAATTTGGCTCTAATGGATTGTATGGTCTGGATGAAGACTCGACCCCTGGATTATCGGATGAAACATAAGGCCTTTGTGTGCTTTCTGGATGCGATGGATCGAATTGACCTGGCATAAAGTCATTTCCTGGATTTAACGTTGGTTGATAAGGACCTGTTGTAACCACTGGCTCTAACGGATTGAATGGTCCTGGTGTAGAATTGATCCCTGGAATGGACGTTGGTTGATAAAGATCTGGTGTAGTTATGGGTTCTATAGGATTGTATGGTCCTGGCTTAGATTCAATATCAGGGTTCTCAGACGTAGCATCAAGATTTGGTGTGACCTCTGGCAGTAATGGATTGAATGGCCCCGGTGTGCTGGCAGTTTCTGGAGATGAAGTTGGCATGTACGGGCCCGAAGTAGAATTTGGCTCTAATGGATTGTATGGTCTGGATGAAGACTCGACCCCTGGATTATCGGATGAAACATCAGGCCTTTGTGTGCTTTCTGGCTGCGATGGATCGAATAGACCTGGTATAAAGTCATTTCCTGGATTTGACGTTGGTTGATAAAGACCTGGTGTAACCACTGGCTCTAACGGATTGAATGGTCCTGGTGTAGAATTGATCCCTGGAAAGGACGTCGGTTGATAAAGATCTGGTGTAGTTATGTATTCTACAGGATTGTATGGTCCTGGCTTAGATTCAATATCAGGGTTTTCAAATTTAGCATCAAGATTTGGTGTGACCTCTGGCAGTAATGGATTGAAAGGCCCCGGTGTGCTGGCTGTTTCTGGAGATGAAGTTGACAGGTACGGGCCCGAAGTAGCATTTGGCTCTAATGGATTGTAAGGTCTTGGTGAAGCCTCAATGCCTGGGTTATCGGATGAAGCATCAGGCCTTGATGTGCTCTCTGGCTGGGATGGATTGAACAGGCCTGGCATAAAGTTATTTCCTGGATTTAACGTTGGTTGATAAGGGCCTGGTAAAACCACTGGCTCTAACGGATTAAATGGTCCTGGTGTAGAATTGATCCCTGGAAAGGACGTTGGTAGATAAAGATCAGGTGTAGTTATGGGTTCTATAGGATTGTATGGTCCTGGCTTAGATTCAATACCAGGGCTCTCAAATTTAGCATCAAGATTTGGTGTGACCTCCGGCAGTAATGGATTGAATGGCCCCGGTGTGCTGGCAGTTTCTGGAGATGAAGTTGGCAGGTACGGGCCCAAAGTAGCATTTGGCTCTAATGGATTGTAAGGTCTTGGTGAAGCTTCGATGCCTGGGTTATCTGATGGAACATATGGCCTTGGTTTGTCCTCTGGCTGCGATGGATCAAATAGTCCAGGCGTTAAGTAATTTCCTGGATATGAAGTTGGTTGATAAGGATTTGGTGTAACAACTGGCTCTAATGGATTCAATGTTCCTGGCATAGACTTGTTATCAGTATTCTCATATGTAATGCCAGGAGATGGTGAGGCCTCCGGCACTAATGGAGCATATGGAACTGGCGTAAGGACGGTCTCAGGGAAAAAAGGCGGTTGGTTCAAACCCGGTGTAAGAATAGACTCTAATGGGTTGTATGGTCTTGCGGTGGAAACGATCCCTGGGTATGAAGTTGGTCTGAATAGATTTGGGTTCATAATTGGTTCTAAGGGATTGTATGGTGCTGGCGTTGAGTCGATCCCGTGGGTCGGGTCGTATGATAGTACGTCAGTCAGGTTATATGATAAAGTATCAGGGTTTTTTGGTCTATCATTTCCTAAAACTACGCGGAACGTATTAGCGGGATTTATTCCAGAAGGAATACCTGTAAGAGACGAAGATTCAAGTGGTTCTGATTTTATATCGGTGGAGTTAGGTCGGATAGTGGTTGTTTCATAATAAATGGAACGCGGTCGGGCTGTCAGAGACTGTGGTGTAGGATAACTGCCTGCTGGACTATACATATCTGTTGACAGAGTTACAGGAGGTGCAGGTCGAGAAATGTTAGTCAAAGGTAAGTAGTTATTTCCAAATCCGTTGGGCTTGTTGGGATCATAAAACTTTCCAGAAGAAGGAGTGACATTTGGAGGGTAACCATAGATTGGTTGTTGTCCAATTGGTGACGGCGTACGTTGGCTTTGATCGCGTATATTAGATCCCCCATAATATTTCACCGATCCTTGTGCTGCAACTGCAAGAAAAACAAAATAAAAATCACATGATTAAATATTTAAATATAGACTGATTAGTTGCGAATGTAATTCGGGATTGGGTAACGGCCGGGTAGGTAACCCTGAGCACCCTTGGCCCTGCCCGCTGTTACCTGCCCAGCCGTTAGCCCTTTTTGAGGGTGGGAAGTGGTACATAGGTATCATCATAGGGGCCCCGATCGCGGGCGTCTAAAATGATACTCGTATTTTTGTAGTAGTTGCAGTACTACTCGTTACTCTAATCCTAAAAATACGTTATTGTTTCTACGTCATAAATAAGAATACACCCTATTAAATTGATGACTGACTTATCAAATACATTAGATAAGTTTTTAATTTAATAGAGATTTCATTGCAATTTGATTTATTTTTGCACAAATTTGATAACAAAACAAAATATTATTTCTGAACAGTTAATAAGGAAATAGGTACATATATATGATTGAGAAAGGTATGTGGCGATGATTTGGTCATGGAAGGCAGTGCCGGATTACATCAGCGCGGGATATGTAGTAAGTCCTGTAAGGAGGCCCTTGGATTACTTTGAGTAATCAAGTTGATGGTATGAAATAAAATAAAACTCTTACGAACAAACTATTCCACACTAATCTATACTAATATTATCAAGATTTATTTGTTTGCATTGATTAGGCTCCGAAACTACCGATTGAATTATTATTATTGAACCGATTTGAAATATTCTTTTACAGTTGGGAAGCGACACTTTCCCCGGGTGACATTGGCTATACTCTACTTGCACAAAAAATAGGGATCCTTTAAATTAATTATTTTGATATTTGTTACCCGTGCGAAGCCGGGGCGGATCGCTAGTAATAATAGCAATAAGAAGTATTCAATTCAACATTATTAAAGTGAGGTGATGAAGACTTTCTTGGTTCATCGTGTTCCTCAAGTTATTTACAACACGTTTGAATGTTGAGTCGGTCTCCTCTGAAATTGGTTAACATGATCAAAGAGACAATTAAATGTTTAATGGTTAATTGGTTAAATTTCAACGTATAGGAATTGTAAGTAAATGTTTTTCTATCCTTTTTTTATTAAAAGCATGTTAAATTGTCGTTTTAGAACCTCATGCTTCTTGTCTCACGGTCAATAATACTACTTAGTCACATCAAAGGGGAAATTCACATGATTGGAGAACATATTTTTCCGCTTCCAGATTCATAGGTGATATGATAAAGATTAGTTTCGCTTGCAGACCGATCTAACGACTTCTATTTCCATCTTTATCTGATTATTGATAACGATGATTACTGTTTTTGAACATATAATATGTTCAAAAACAGTAATAGTTGGTTCTATATATAATAGAACCAACCAACAAACCAAACCATTGTAAATCACAAGTTACATAAAATTGTAAAGTTCTGACACCAAGAGAGTCCGCCTGTCAGAATTTACAAATTATCATCATCATCATCTCAGCCATAGGACGTCCACTGCTGGATATAGGCCTCCCCCATTGATTTCCACAAGGACCTGTTGGAAGCGGCCCGCATCCAGCCCTTGCCTGCGATCTTAGTCAGGTCGTCTGTCCACGAAACGTGGTCTCTGACTATGGGCCTTCTGAGCAGGCTCAGAGTCGCACAACGAGCTATGGAGAGGGCTATGCTCGGGGTTTCTCTACGTGATCGAATCAGAAATGAGGAGATCCGTAGAAGAACGCAAGTCACCGATATAGCCCAGCGGATTAGCAAGTTGAAGTGGCAGTGGGCAGGGCACATAGCTCGAAGAACTGATGGCTGTTGGGGCCGAAAAGTCCTAGAATGCCACCTAGGAGACCACGGACTGGCAAGCGCAGCATAGGACGGCCACCGACCAGGTGGACAGACGACCTTTAATTTTTTCAACTTGTACCTGGAATATGCTTTCAATAAAACTGTATATTTCGGGATTCATTTTTATTACATTGTCAAAGGCTTATGTCCAGTCGTCCTATGGCTAAGATGATGAGGATGATGATGACATTGTCAGAAAGAAAAGCTAAAAATAGATATATCATTTTATTAAATTGTCACTTTCACTATTAAAATACTTTATAATACAAAAAAAGCAGATACACTTTGAAAAATTAAGATTTATCGGGTAGGCTTAAGGACTCGATACGCGATCAAAATGCTGGCCTATATTTTGTACAGAGCATAAGTCTAGCTATCCAGCGGGGCAATGTGGCCAGCATTATGGTCACGTTGCCAGTCATAAAGGATCATTTGAATTATCAATAGACTATTTCATGTGTATGGATGGTTTAAGCGATCCTTTTTAGTTTTTTTCTTTCCTTATATTATTAAAGTGTAGTTTTAATTTTTTAGTAATAATTTAATTAATATACCATTGATTAGTTTTTCTTTGAAAAACGAATTATGCCAATAATTTATTTAAGTTAGTAAGTAATGCACACTCACCATGAGTTACCAAGAAACATAGCACTGATACAATCCGTATCATGTCTGCTGCGGAGGCCACCAAACAATGATCTTTAAAACAAAAGAAATGCTTTTATATGGCCTAGCATTTTTGTGGTTTCTATATCATAATTCATTATCTACAAAAGATACGAATGAAGTACACTATTAATATATCTCATTATTATTATTTTGGTTACCCACATGGCCGGTAATGACTTAACGGTTCCCCTATCACTTAATTGAATATTACATTAAGGCGCTGTGAGTAGACAAACCGCTATTTTTAAAAATGTATTTTAAACCATGTGTAGATGACAGAGCTTTGGTTTTTTCAGTTTTAGTATCTTTGGTTCAGCATAAAGGAACAGTCAGGATTCAAAATCCGGTTAAATAAAGTTTTCTCGATAGTTTTAATTTTTGAAAAATATGCTTTTCAAAAATTAAAACACGTATATCTTACAAAATAATATCAACATTCATATGAAGCTTACTTTGTTTGATAGATAATGGCATTATCTAGGAACAGTCAAGATTTTTTTTTCAATATTCATTTCTGTTGATTTTATATGAATTTATTTCGTTAAATTCTTAGTGCCGCGCGGGATCACGTGATCTCAGCTGGCTTATCCGCGCTGCTCTCCACCCGCGCATTCCTCCCGTGACCACTGTCAACGTCGGACCTGTGCTTGCATCGCTCTGCCTCCTAATATTATTATTTTAACATCTGAATACAAGGGGCTCTAACATATCTGTCCAAAGAAAGAGCGCTCATGTAGTATAGATAGCTCCTGTTGTATCCCTATAGAGAGAACATTTATTATGTACCTTGCTTACGCCTGATAGAACACACAATCGAGCAATCGTTAGCCGAGTAGCGCCTGATTGCTTGTGTGAGCAACAATATGATACATTTATAAAATAGATACAATAAATAATATATGAATATTTACCTACGTTTTGTACGAAGGTGTATGATACAACTTTTTATTATTGATTAGCCTGTTGTGAATAGTGCTCATCAGTGACCATATTTTTATACTTTATAATCTAGCGTTTGACAAAGTTATCTCACTTGGACAGTGACGATGTGATCGAATGTATAATCACGTTAGACCAAAAATGTTTACAAGGCCTGCTGCATGAACACACTATGCGTTTTTTGAGAGTTCTTCGAACTTGTGGGTGAAAGCGAGCCAGACAGGCACTTGAAAGTACCCTACCACCATCCTGGAAATTTGATGTCGGTGTTGCCTTCACAAAAGCCATTCGCGTTTTTGAGGTTCATCGTAGA
This sequence comes from Apeira syringaria, assembly GCA_934044485.1. Lineage (NCBI taxonomy): Eukaryota > Metazoa > Arthropoda > Insecta > Lepidoptera > Geometridae > Apeira > Apeira syringaria. The sequence goes on from OW203662.1 coordinate 4,233,211, forward strand.
GGTAGACGGTCGCCGTGGCGCAGTGGTTAGTGTCTTGACATGACTTCTGTGTCTCCGGGACCCTGGGTTCGAATCCCGGCAGGGGCAAACATTTTTGCGATGAGTGTAGATGTTTGTTTCGGGTCTTGGATGTTTGTGTGCTGTAATTATGTGTGGCCATGCCTCCCGTGATACAGGGAATCCTAGTGCGGGGGTCTGAGTGTGATAAAAAAAAAACCAGCGTCCGTCAGTTTGACAGCCGATGCTCCCACCGGCTAGGCTTGTCATTTAGTTGGCGTACTGAAAAGTAGTCATTTGAATAATCAAAAGGTTAAAAACTTTTGTGACAACCCGTGTGAAATTCGTGGATAAATCACTCAATCACAAACTTGCGACAAAATAACAACTGAACTTGATATAATCGAGGGTGGTAGATATTTTAAATTTGAATGTATTAGTACTACAGTGTGTAGTAACATGTATTCTCTAGTCCCCACTCGTTACTCGTCATTCTTTTTCACTTTCTCTCTAAATATTTAAAAAAAGGTAGTTCTCAATGCAGCTGTATCTTTTCCTTTTTTTTTGTTTGTTATATGTGATGAGCATTGATGTTTGTCCCGGGTCTTGTCACCAAAGACACAGCGTGTGCAGGTCGTATTCCTTGATATCCATGGAGCATCTAGGTTTAGTTTGATTACACTAAAGACCACATCGTCACTGACCATCGGGTCAGATAACATAGTTGTCAAGTGCATCTATAAACTATCGAGCGTCAATGCAATTTATTAATCAATTAAAAACACTTTATTGAACACAAAAAAAGAAAACAAAATGAAATCGTAAATATAAAAACACTGGTGGAAGAATTGGTGTCCTTACCGCTTTGAGCAAATTTATTGTTATTCGCAAGGCTTATTTCGAAACCTATAAATACCTCTTTCTGTCACATGAAAACACCGCTCTTGTTGAGTTTGAATACCTACATGTGAACGCTAATTAAAAATAGTATTGCTTTAATTATATTTTATTATGATAGTATTAGGCTTACGTAACGAACAACTGGAGTAGATACAACTACAGCCAACCGCACACCCAAACAGTCACTTTTGTAGTTGCTTATACGGTAACTTTATTTGACTCTTACGTTGACAAATAATAAATAAACCTGTAACCCTGATTAATGACATTGTGACTATGATGTAAACTCGTAGGTAAAAACGGCAGAGTCGCGTTTTGTTGATGAGGGCCATGCGATGATATTATATGTTTATATGAGGTATAGTAAAACATCATTGGGGCCATGCGTACCGGCAATATCACAACTTTTGAGTTTTCGGCCACATAAATATTTCACTCATTTCATCATCATCATCATCTCAGCCATAAACGTCCACTGCTGCTTATTTGGTGAAATCAAATCTCTGTCACTTGGTCATTTTTGATTCGATGAATAAATTCAAAACACAGTATTTATTGTTTTTTTATCCGACTGCGTTTACAGCCATAAATCTGCATACGTAACAAAAAACGTAAGTAATCGTCATTAGAGTCCACTTTTCAATATTGTGACGGCCATATCATCGTCATAGAAAACAAATAAACGTCACGTCAAATAATCAGTCAGTCCGAAGCAACGAATTAAGAAATTCGAAGGTTTGGCTAATAGGTTCGTGGCGTAGCGGGCAGAGCTCTGCTTGTAATACCGCTGGCCCCGAGTTCTATCCCCAATACCGCCGAAGTACTTTTTGAACGTTTTGGGGTTCGGTGGAAAGTTCTGGACATAAGTGAACATTATTCGTGAATGAGAAGTGTATAGAAAAATCTAGAGAAACAAATGACTAAAATAAATGAAAATTCTAGGAAGATTCAAGGAAAGGCGATCGAAATTATGACGATCGAAAATATGACAATCGAAAATAAATTAATATCGAAATTAGGGGTAAATAAGAGGCTCCGGACGCCGCCGTGAGTCAGTTGAGTTTGAGACAAAGTATAAGAAAAAAGTAATAAAGTAAAATAAAAAGTTAAGTGAAAAGTAAAGAAAAGTGCCAAAAAATGAACAGTACACAGTGCTAAAGCATCAGTGCTAAGTAACAGTAACCAGCGTGTGCTCTCAGTGACTGTGACTGTAAAGATACTCGATCCACAGGACTCTCTCGGACTCTGTACGTGGTAAGTCGAGTGAATAAATTGTCACTTTTGTTGCAAGTGTTGTTTCCTTCCAATCCCGTACCCACTTCCGTAACAATATCATACACATGCATACGAATGTGTCATGTCATAAATAAACGTATTTTTCTTTCTTTCTAATAGTAAACGAACAAATAATAATTAAAATAGACCGAAAAATGGAACCGATATGATAGTTCAAAAGTAACTGATATCAAAATATTGTGCTCATGGTACCGACTTCGACAAGTTATTTCATACTTTTGAGTGTTGAAGTCGGTTCCATTATTTGGTACAAAAATTTTTTTCACTCTTTTTCTTGACCTTTGTTACTCATGGGATCAATTGTCATTGTGGTGTAGGTATGTTCACCGATGTTTTCACACACTACTATAATATCGTCTAGGTATAAGCACGCATTTTTCAGTTTCTGGAGTGTACCTAACTCAAAGAGTGCTTGTCCGATTTTGATGAAATTTCTTGATGAATTTTTTTGATGAATTTTATGAAAAGATAGTGGTCAAACGCTAGATCTATACACCACCATGGGATTTGAACCACGGAACTGCTAGTCTTTAGTCTGTGACGTCTTCTCCTCAACCTATAGTATCATATTACGTTGAAATTTAGAAAGAGTTATGAAAAACAATATTTTATGGTATAGAAGATATGATTTTATAGTGTACCTATACATGACACAAATTTATTGAATGTAGAACTTATTTAGGTATATTTTGGTTCGATAAACCTTACTTATGCAACACATGTACAGTACTAGTATGTATTTTAAATTAGAGTTATACAAAGTACTAGTGTTCGGAGATTTCTTTCTTCGATAATGTTCCGTTTAGACATTAACTTAGTTACAGTCAAATGGTCCTTTTGAAGAAGTAAAATCGGGATACATATTAGGCCATACAAAAAGCCACGAGGGGATCAGCTAGTCTAAACAGACTATGTTTAAAGCCACTCAGATGTTCATTAGCGCCTACCAAAATATGTGGAGCTATATTTTGCCAACAGCTTGTTACCAGGCGTTAAATATTACTCTCTCTTGGAGCCGTGCGTGCGTACGGCGCGAGGCCGGCGGCGCGGTGCGCTGCGACGCGCCGCTTCCGCTACTGTCCTGCTCTAACGCGCGTAAAATACCTAAACATTTGGTAAAAGAGAGCCTTAAAGACTCTTTGGATAATGTGTTCAGAAATATATTGTTACTAGCTTTGCCTGAATGGATACCTCACGCAGTAGCTGACCCGGGCTCTTGCCAACCGCTGCCATTTACCGCTCAGGATATCAATTCTACTAGCACATTGCTCATAGATTGTTAATGATTGTCTTTTTTGCTAGTTTTGCTATTCTACTTGGAGCATAAATTAGAATGGCTACACAGATTTTATTTCTACCGTAATACAATTACCTACAATGCAATCGAGATGCAATTGTTATTTTAGCGGAATACTAAGCTTTATTACGATAACATTTTAATCGCTATTGCATTATTTATGGATTGCTTTTCTTAATAAATAAGTGAAGTGGTACCCAGGACCATCTGGGCTGTATGCAGGGTAGCAGCAGCCGCTGCCAGGCACTTGCGCGTCCTGCCAGTTAGTACAATGCGGGGGCCCGTCCCTGTTTGCCATACCAGACTTCCACCTATCCAAATGGGCAAATAAGAAAACCTTAATACAAACAGTTAAGCGTGATAAATTCTCTGCAGATGCCAAGATTTGATGATTGCATTGATCAGTTAATTTGTATAATGTAAGTTATTTATCCATTTCCACCTGTATGTAGAGTCAAATACAATGTAGGTTCTTCTTCCATTCCAACTTTTAGAATTTTTGCTTATAACTCGCAAATGGCCACAAATTTGTATTTAACTTTTAGTTATAATTGATTTGATTAATGGAGCAGATGCTTTTATTAAAATAAACAACTAATGACCAATTACAATTTTACAGCCACTACAAATACATTTAAGCAATTCACTAGGTGTTGCGACGCTTATCAAATAGCTGGCACATAATTGACTCAACGAAACAGCATTGCAATTCAACGGGGCAAAGCTGCTAGCATTCTGGGAACGTTACCAACTGGTAGCGGGTTAGAGTATTGGAGTTATTTATGGGCTGGCAATGGCCATAAATAGTTTTTGAATTTAACCTACAAAAACGAGCAAATTTCAATGTTCATTTTCTCTTCTATTGCATGGTGTCTTATTATCCTAATTAATTATTATCCAGCGCTTTAAGTATAGTTTTGTATAAACATTGTTTTTTCTATTCTATCAAAACTTTATTTGGTAAACGTTATCCAAATATACATAATTTGCAATTCCTGAATTAAGAGGAATAACTAGACAACTCTTTGATCTCCTCTTGAAATGAGAGTACCCTACTTGGGAATCTCTATGTTGAAGATGACAACTGTGAGAATAGGATCCAATTATTTTTACTTGACTTTTAAAGTAACAACAGACAGACAGACAGGTGGAAATGAGTTCAACGCCAAACTGCCTCCGCCAAATATTTCCACTTTATATGGGGACACACTATATGGGGAGGCATATGGCCAGCAGTGGACGTCCTCTACCTGCGATAAATGAATGAATAAATAAAAATAAACTGAAAAAATATATAAAGAAATATATTAACATTCTTTGTTACGTTCATTGCTACGTAGGAACTCTAAAAGATAATAGTTGATGCGGTTGGTTACTGTTAACCACCCTGACGAGCTTCGCTAGCTGTCATCCTGGATAAGTGTCGACCGCTTTTTATAAGTCTGTTGAGCACGGCACCTATCACACAATTTGCCTAAGACTGACCGCACGGGCAATGAGAAGATTTGTTTATTTATTATTCAAAAAAAATGTACACAACATTACAGTTAAAAACCATTGCGCCGTGACATACAGATAAGCTAATAATGAAAGGTACAATTATAATATGGTGCTATTCCTCACACTATCTATCATCTTACAGTACGTTAGACATGCTCTGCACACTTGCGTCCATCGGTCAGCAAACACATCGAGCTGGGGAGCTGATGCCAGAAGTGCATTAATATTAAAGCTCGCACCAGAAGCGAGTTCGAATGAGCCACAGTACGTGCTTGCGGCTCCGCCATTAAAATACGGCATCGCGACCTAAACGTGTATTTGGGTATAGAGGGAACCGACAATCTTACAACTTGAGCTAACAATTCGTGGCAATCAGAATTGCAGCGTAATATCTGATATAGTTTAAACGTTAAAATATCGTTCTTTATTTTTCGTTTATAGACGTTACCTATATTTCAACGATGTAGTAGGTATTCTAATTTTATATTTATTGTACCTAGGTAGTGGAATAAGTTGATTTAAATAAAATTTACTATTATTAGTTCAAATATATATTTGTTTTATTCCGTGGATGTATTCCTAATATTATGGAAAGCCAATTTCTTATTGCTTAACATCAGTGGGAAGAACGTTAGATGCACAAACAAACAATGTAACTCGGCGATTCGACATACTGCCCATATTGTTAATTTTATTTAGAGGCAATAGGTTAAGATAGAAGATTTGGAAATCGATTTGCTGTAGAATTATTATAATTTACCAGAATGAATAACATGAACTGAATAAAGAACAGTGGACAATTCACGTGTGAATAAAGAAAACATACCTATAATATAATAGGTGAGGTAACTATAGGTAAGATTATACATTGAAAATTTGGGAAAGATCAATAAAATAACACTTGTTTTTCATATATTATACTGATATAATGTATATAAGACACCATTAAAATAGGGAACAATCAGGACAACGCTAGATTGACGTGCCTTTGTTTTCGTGCTAGTGCGTTAGTGGTGCATTGAAATGTGGTTGTTCAGTTTCTGGCTTCAGTAGCGGTGGTTCCTGATGGTTGCATTGCACGAGTTCTTCATTTACACACCGCTGAGAAACGGAGTCAAATGCTAGCCCGTAGTCGCACGATAGCAATCTGGCGCGGCCTTGCTCACACGACCAGAAGCGGCTACATTCATTAGCGCTGTATCTGAAACCATTAGTAATGTTTATGGCTATGTTGACGCTAAATGCAAGCCCAACATTTCCAAAGAGGCAGTCACTTCTTTAACTAACTCCTTGACTCTTGTCATGTCGAGGGACGGCTCATCTGGAGGTCCCAGAATCATAACCGAAGCTGGTGTGGAACGTCCAGTTATTTTGGGTAGTCAGGATCTCAAATTCTATGAAGCTTAAGGAATCTACTTTTAAACCCGCTTAAAAAAAGAGGTGGTGCTCAGTTAAAATATTTTTGCATGTATGTAACCCGGTACTCCACCAATGGGTTTTGATAGTTATTTTGTAGTTTGGTACGTTATGCCTCAGAGCTGGTGATTCCATATAAGCTTTATTGAAACTGGTTCAGTTGTTGGTTTTTAAAACAAATAACTGAAGAACAAGTAAACGAATTAAGGCAATTGAAATCAGTAGCCCCCATTTTTTGACAAAAAATAATTATTTGAGTACGTACAGCCCATCGGAAATGTACATTTGGTAATATTCAAAGTACATCAGGGTTTGCCCCGCCCCTTCCGCATGTAAACACCCGCGACCATCTGTATGTCATCGGCACCTCTCAACCTCCAATTACTACAACTTTTTTCGTGAAGCCAAATCAATCAAGGGCTAATGAGGCATCTACCTTTTTCGCTGATGGCCCCTGCCTAACCTCCGACTCCTACTACAGCCAGGCTATTAGGACTACCGAAGATGCGATTGCGTGCAGACGGAGAGATGACGTACGGGGCGAGAGTGATTAGACTCGGTCGCCCTATGTTACCATTCTGTTTAAAGAACTTACTTATAATTTTGAACAAGATCTTCTGGATGTTCATATTCGTCCCCAGCAGGAGGAGCCGGACAAGTGAAGCCCAAGAAAGCTATAACAAATAAATAAAGATTATTTTTCCACCCATTGATGTTAAATTATATATTAATTTTTGTTTAGAACAGTTCGAGAATTCTTCTGTTACACAAATTAACTTCCAAATCAGCCAAAATGCTGCATTTAGGCTGATTTGGAAGTGAATTTATGCGATAAGATTTGTGCTTATCACTGTAATGTAGCTTTCATTTTACGTTACGGATCGTTGCTCTGGGGAAACTCTGTGAACGTTGAAAAGGTATTTTAAATGCACTAGGCAATGTATATGAGCACTAACTGGATCGATGCATGCCTGTTTAATTAGTATTTGTAAGTGTTGATCCGTCCAGGTATATTTGAATAAAATCACACAGCTGTGAGTGTAAGTGCAAGTGTTTTGAGTTTGCAGAAAAACCACGACACACAATAAGATGTTGGTTTAATATAATTCAAGATAAATAAAGATTATGTGAGTGTTTATGTGTTACTTATTAATAAAATTAAAAAATAAAAATTTATGTTTATTACATTTGTTTTCTTAACCAGAGATATGAATGCATTGCATAATTTAATATCTTAAAGTACCGTAACATATTATTTAACTGACCTTTACAAGACGGGACTTGAAATGGCCAGTCACAACGCCTGGCTGTCTGGTCAAAGGCCAAACCCAACGGACAGTTCATGACGACCGCTTTGCCTTCAGAACACATTAAGTATCGGCTGCATCTTTCAAACGGGGATAATGACTGGCCTTCAAGGGGGAAGAAGCCGTACTGATGAGGACATTCAGCTGTCGGCTTAGGTGGTTCTGAAAATGGAAAAATATTGAATATGAAGTTTTTTGTTTTTTTTAAACTCACCTGACAAAAAAAGGTATTGAAAAGGCTTTGTGCTGTAAGTAACTGTTATGTTTCAAGTTTTTGATCGTTTCCAAAAAAACAAAATTAAATTTATTCATATTATATAATTCTGGAATATTCTCCGATAAAGAACCCTTTGGACCTACCAATAATGCATCATTGCAATGTCTTTACGAGGATCCTGTGGTGCCATGGGACTATCATATGCAATATTATTAAGTAGTTTATTAGAAGAGATTTACTACTTACGCACAGAACCCCGCCCAATGCACGGTACATCCGAGGGGTAGCCGCATGGGTATTCAGGCCAGCGAGCATTTACGTTGAAATTCATACCATCGGGGCACATTCTCACAGCCGACCTGTAGTTCTACAAGCAATACACATTTTCAACATCATATAAAATAGGTACTAGCTGGACATTGCAGGCTGGTTTATTGTCAGTAAGCTCGGATAATTACCACAAAGTTCAAGTTGAATACGGCGTTCAATATGGGGGTTACATTTTAAGGTGAATTATACTTTCACGACTTGCAATATGGGGGTCACATTTTAAGTTGAATTATACTTACATGTCTTGCAATATGGGGGTCACATTTTAAGTTGAATTATACTTACACGACTTGCAATATGGGGGTCACATTTTAAGTTGAATTATACTTACATGTCTTGCAATATGGGGGTCACATTTTAAGTTGAATTATACTTACATGACTTGCAATATGGGGGTCACATTTTAAGTTGAATTATACTTACACGACATTCAATGTAGGAGTCACATTTTAAGTTGATTCTGAAGTACCCGAATCGTTGCCTACATACTGCATCCTTATGATCGGGCGTAGGATCATTGTCATGTTCTATAGGTACACGAACTGGAGGTTGTTCGTTAGTTGGTCCTTGTGTTGATGACCCCTGATTGTCTTCATAGTCGATTGGCGGCTGAAAGTCGTTTGGCGGCTGATCGTTGTTTAAATTGGGTAACAGGTTATCATTGGGCTCCAGATTCTCATTGGGCTGTCCATTTAATGTGTCAATAGTTGAACCTAAAGGATCGACGCTTGGTATTCCTACTCTTCTGTATCCATTGCTTACCTGACCATTACCTGTGATGAAAAATGGTTAACAAGACACAATGCTTTAATTTAAATGTAAGTTAATTTTAGTATATACTCCGATAAATTGTCTCTATTGGAATAGAGACAACTATTAATACTGATTAAATCAGTAATTAGCTACAATTGATTATTATCATTATACATCCTAAACAGAGGAAGCAATATATATACTTGAGACAGACAGTTTTAGGAAAACATTTCAAGTTAATGCTGAATTCATAGTATGTAAACGTAATTGTGATTAGTTATTAATGGCTTATTTTAAATAAATAGAAATAGTGTCCGCGATTTCAAGCATAATGTAAAATAGAATCTATTGAAAGTAAATTCCCAAAACAGATAATTCTAAACTAAAAAACCCCATCTATATTATTAGACACTAATATTTTTTTTTTTTTGACCCTAGCACGGCTGCTAAAGGCCTTTTATATTGTTTTCACATACATATGTATTTATCTATCTTTATCCATGTATTGTAGTAATGTATAATGTATTTGTAAGTGTTTTGTGCAAATAAATAAATAAAAAAATAAATAAAAAAAAAATACTTTGAAAAGCGTCTTACTTGCAGCTGCAATTAGCAGTACGATGCAAAAGTTATATATCATCTTCCTTTATTCTGTGCGTCTGTTCCTCGAATACGCTCTCTTGTAATGTAAGGAAATTTCTTTCCATGTATTTATACAGAGATAGGTCATCTATATGTAATTAACTAATTTGAGATCGAATCAGAATTAATGGTCAGATAAAAACATATATTTGAATAACACATTTATTGATAATAAAAACACACACATAAATCGGTAACTATATATCTACTTAATATATCTAGTATATATATGAGTAAATAGGTATAAAAATGTATGGGTTAGGAAAGAAGGAAAATCATATATATATACAATGCAAGTACTACTAAGGTTAATTATGTGATCATGTTGAATTGTTGATTGTATAAAAAATTAAGCGGTACCAATATGCGATCTTAGAAGGTTATGGTGCCTATGATTTATTAACTATTGATGGGCCGCATTGACACATCTTTAGTTGAAATCATCTGAATGTTATATTGAAAACTTTTTCGATTCATATTTGAGCATAAAATAATAATAGTACTGTAGCTACAGAATTGTCTAACCCTGGAGATACCGAATTGGGTAAGCCATACATCGCGTGATCGATGACCTAAATCAATATATTAGGGCTAAGCTTATGGTTAAGAAAATTAACTACATCCTGTATAATTCGACAGATTATGGCAGCCAAAAATCACCGTTGCGTCGGTAGAATTAGAAATGAAAATATATAGACTTATATATATATGAATTATGTTATGTATATACTTAAATCTTATCCATAATTATTTACAACAGTTGGAGCATGTAATGTAATGTGCAGTTATGGCAAAACAAATAATAGACTAGAAAAACATTTTTATGTGGACTTGGCAAGGTCAAAATGACGCTGGCCCTCATTTCTAATGATTTAGTTAAAACTAATTGTTTCGGCCATGACGGTACACGTAATTAAATCTTAATAAAAAAAACATGATGAAGGTATTTCAGCTTTCATTACACGAAAGTTACTCATTTGTATGCGAAGTCCATTTTATTATTAAAGGCTGTCATTCGTGCCTTTGTAAAATAATCTCTTTTTATTCAAGGTCTTGCCGCTAAGCTCAGTTTCCTTAGCCAAGAGTTGTTTCTCCTCCTCTCTCTTGAGTGCCGCTTTAGTTCTGAGCTCCTCAGGGCAGGCGGAAACTTCATCAGCTGATACACAGGAGGACGTGAGCTCGTCGAAACCAGCATCACCGCCGCATGCCAAAGCACGAGGTTTACCGTCGATGCAGAGGAAATATTTCTGGCAGCTCACCTCTGATCTAAAAGTGAGCAAGACAAAGTAAAATTGAGTATTGAAACGAAATTGAACAGACTAGAACTGGCTTCATGGTACATGGCTTCAGTATATAACCCGTGATCTACAGGAAACCCTACAGATTTTGACCACTATCTCACTTGGTGGTCAGTGACGATGTGCTCGAGGATGCAATAGCCGTTTCGACGGACGCCGTGGCGCAGTGGTTACAGTAAGTGACATGACTTCTGTGTCTCCGGGACCCGGATTCGAATCCCGGCAGAGGCATTTGTGCGATGAGTGTAGATGTTTATCCCGGGTCTTGGGTGTTTGTGTGCTGTGATTGTGTGTGTCCATGCCTCCCGCGACACAGGGAATCCTAGTGATGGAGGTCTTAGTGTAATATGAAAAAAATCACGCTAGACTGTTTTCTGGCCTGAGTGCTGCCTGAATTTAATCTGATTGTGCTTTTATCATCTATGGTAAGTTATTTCTGCTAGTCAAGCATAAATACAAACAACTCTATTCAATGTAAATGAACAAAGTGTAAAGCAATTTAAAGTGATGCAAAAATATATTGCATATGTTGATGACATTTTATAGTAAACACTATCCTTGAGCCCGATGATGATAGAGCTCATTGCAAAAGGCAAGCAGGTGCAGGAATGCTGGATATCATCAGTACATTAGATTATGTTGGCAAATCAGATGGTATTTCTCACAAGAAGGTTACATAAGCAAGGTCGCTCATCTTCTGACATTTGGTTCGCTGCTGACCGGTCGACCATTACCTAACCTGTTTTCGATATAAGCTCTATCATTTATATTAATATATTGTAATATATTTATTAATAGCTCAAACAATATGTGATCGTTAATAATAATGGCTAGGTTACTATACAACATACAAATATCCGGGTAATAATGCAATAGGTATAGCTAAATTGTTTTACCTGTAGAATCTGAATCCAGCAGGGGGACCCAACTCCTGGCTGATGAGGACTTCAGGACAGCGGAAGCCGAGGAAAGCTGCAATAGAAACATAGAAATTACTAGTCGAAGACGGCACCATTGATTAACATCAGGATAGTGAACAAACGTCTACATTCCCAGATAAAAAACAATATGGCTACTAACTTCGACACTGATAATCAAGTTATATAGTTGCTACGCTAAAACTATGAATAATAATGTGTGGAAATTTACGAGATACCGTCAACTCAAGAATAGAAATTATGCAGGGGCTCAAAATTTCATAGCAAATTTGTGCTATTGTTGGTGTTTGAACCCACAACTATAGAATACAGTCCTGTCGCTTTGCCAACTAAGCTGTAGTAGCAATCCTCAAGTAGTCAGCAAATATTAGAACGTATCTAAGTTCTACATAGGGTGATGTCAATAATATATCGTTTGGGTAATAGTTTTGGTTTTATAAGTTTCGTATTGTTCTTATAAATTTTGCTTACTTATAACGATCTATCACTATATATATATATAATAGGTCGTTGTGCCAGCTAAACAAAGTGTTAACGTTTTTTTCCCATAAATTAAAAAGGTAATATAATGATTTTATTATTACTAGTGCTTGTCTGCATTTACATAAACCTCATCCAAAACGAGTCATAAAACAAACACATTCTTGTTGGCCTTGACTGCCATCCACCTAACGAGTCACTTAGAGGAATTTAAAGTACGAAAACACCGCAAACTTATTAAGTTTCTGTCAAATTATTACTTTAATGCTTGATTCACAAGATTACGGAATAGTGGTTTGGAATCTAATTGACTGCTGTGACATACATTATGTATAATATGAATATTATATGAGAATTTATAAGCTACTTAACTTAATTCGTTAATTAATAATAGTACCTATGTTTGCTTTGATCTATGGTTCCTCTATTTTCCGGATTGTACTGTTTAGGCAGATGTTTATGCTTGATTATGCACCATTTGATTCTCACAAGGTTATGGAATAGTGGTTGGACATCTAATCGACTGATGCCAAATGATGATGATGCCAAACTGATAATATAAATATGCATATTATCAGTGTTATATGGATATTATAAGAATTTATAAGCTAATTAATGCGGCATTTTATAATAGTACCTACTTATGTTCGCTTTTGTCTATGGTTCCTCTATTTTCCGGCTTGTACTGTTTAGGTAGAGTTAAATGTTTGATTATGCACTATTTGATTTTCACAAGGTTACCACAGGTTACGGAATAGAGGTTTGGCATCTAATTGACTGATGTGATATACGTATGTATATTATGAGTATTATATGTATATTATAAGCTAATTAATTCGGCATATACGGCAATAGTACCTATGTTCTATTTTATCTATGGTTCCTCTATTTTCCGGCTTGTACTGTTTAGATTGAGAAGTGAAAAGTGAGGTTTGAACATTTATCCTCTCTTATTAGATATATATATATATATATATATATATATATATATATATATATATATATATATATATATATATATATATATATCTCCTATATCCTTATTATATATATATATATATAATAAGGATACGTATCCTTATTATAAAATGTCTATTTTTTATCTAAAAACAAACTTAAAGTAATAAGGTTTTATGCTTTTACGTCATGAAAAGGGTAATGTGTAATAAGTTATTTTTATTTCTCAATTTATCAATTTAGTAGCTGCGCCCCGCGGTGTTACCCGCGGTGAAATGGTACGTGGTATTGACGATTTTGGTGTCCTCCCGTCATCCCACTGGAAAAGTCAATATTTTCAGTTTCTCTTCACGTTAAAACAGGATAGTGGGAAAACGCTATCCATATCTATACAGTATAAACTTCCAGGGTATAAGCTATCTTCATTCCAAATTTCATGCAAATCCGATCAGCACCTAGAGCGTGAAGAAGAAAAAACATACAAATGCCGAACGAGTAACAAGCTTTGGCTATTATATTTAGTATGTTCAGTAACATATCAAATATTAACTTACCCTCAGCGTCACAGTCGGCAGCCATATCGGGCCATTCGCACCTGTACGTCTCAGGGTCGTAGGCAAGACCGTCAGGACAACTGAAGTCGAAACCTACTCCATTGACGCAGTTTCTAAAGTGGCTGCAGTTGGTAGAATCTCCCAGCTTGAAATAGCCGAACTGGTGCGGGCACTGTTCCGTGGGCTCGGCTGGTTCTATGGAAGAAAAATGATACCTTATTAAGGAATAATTGTAATTACTTTTAGATTATAGTTTGAGTTGAATAATTTATGTGGGTGCATGACCAGTTCAGCCAAGAGGAGTACGCTCTTTCACAGATTTGAAAACTAACCGGTTTCAATGTTTCGCCTCTTACCTCTTTTGTAGCCCTAGGCAGAGTAATATTCTACAAGCATTGAAGCTGAAAGAAAACATAAAAAAAACAAATTTGGAACCGACTTATCAACACTCAAAAGTGTGAAATAACTGGTTGAAGTCCAGTTATTGGAGTGTAACTCAAAAACCGCTACACCGATTTTGATGAAATGAAACCGGTTAAACATGTATGAGATGGACACTTCAAAGCGATATATCACGTGATCAACGAGAACGAATATTCATCGTTAGCGGTTAGAGAAAGAGAAGCGATGTATCTTGTCTAGGCCGCTGACGACCTTTCGTAGGTCAAATGTCCTCATTGTACGAGCTTTTGTCTCAGCTTAAGAATTTCAAGTGTCTTCAACCATCAGTTCTACGTGGTGTGTGCTTTGCCTACTGCCACAACAATCGCTAGGTGCGTTGACAGTCATCGCCGACTTTTCTTCCTTAATGATCGTATATCCTAGTTTCTTTCCTGATTTAGATCTCGAGAGCAAACCAAATTGTTGATTTTCCAGTACTCATACTGATGATTTTATGATTAAACCACCAGCAGCTGATGTTCGAGAAAAATGTTTTTTTACAACAGCATTATGCTTGGATATTAACGTATTTCCCAAAATGTTAAGATGTCAAGTCCTTGACTGCTAAGGAAATAGCAATCTCTACGATAAAGTGAGTCAGAGGACTCACTTGATATCTAAGTTGCTAATTTCGCATACCACTCACATATTTCGAGCGCCCAGGATCCCATCAGCTCATCGCTATTCATACACCGTACTGTGTACATCTTTGAAAAATGAAAAAAATGTGTCCCTATTTTTTAAATCAGCGATGACGAAGCATCGCCGGTAGGTGAGACATGTAATCTGATGTATGGGCCATTTTCGCTCATTTGTACGAAACTCACGTAGTGCCTGGTTAGAGCTTAAAAGACAAAAGGCTTCTAGGTAAAGTCAAAAGGTAGTTAAAAAAAGATTATACAGTGATTTAAAAAAGAAAGGTTCTATATATTCTTTAGAACGGATTTTCAGTATTTTCATTTCATATTTTTATATTTTTCATTTATTTATTTTCAGGATGCGGATTCTTCCGCATGGCTACTGAAAATCCGTTCTGTAAAGAGCAGGAACGGTAGAATATACTTTAAAAAATAAAAATATATCACACCATGCACCGCTTAAAACCTTTCTCCTCTGTCTTAATTGTAGATTGTGCGGGTACTATGGCTAAATGTAATTTTTTTAATAACATCGTATTCAGGAGGTTTTTTTCCGATTGGTGAGAAAGAAGCTATTGAGAAAAGCGAAACATAAAGTACAGGTTTAGATAAAAACGAAATAATAACAATGTTCTGATGAGGATTTCGTTATACATGTGGGTTAGGTACTCACGGAGTGCGGAGCGCTCGAGGCAGGCAACTTCGTTGGGGTACCGGCAAGGGTACACGTTGAAATTAAGGTTGGGGTTGTAACGGAGACCGTCTGGGCACGTCTTTTCTTCAGCTGTTCCATTCTATTAAAAAAGTAAATGTTAACTCACATCAATTATCAATTATAGTTGGATAAGTTTTATTTTTATTTATACTGTATACTTAGATCTAGCGTTTCACCACTATCTCACTTGACGGTCAGTGGTCGCGGATGTTATTCCTAATTAGGACATTCAATAAACCATTATTTTCAGTTAAAATTAAACGGTAAAAGTTTATGGATTGGCGGGATAACTTACAATGCATTCGATGTATTTATCGCAGCTGCCTGCGACGGGATACCTTTCGTTCAGTTGGTTGCATGCGCCAACTGTCTGGGTCTGGGGAATCAGAGGCTCCTCCTGCTGGAATGGTTGGTACCTGTCTGCCACTGGCGTCCTTCTTTGTTGAACATACTGCGCGAACGCTGTTAAACAATATGGACAGATTCGATTTAGGATATTTTTGCAAAGAACATTTAAAATGGATGGCTGGTTTTTCAAAAGATATTTAAGGCGCTTATAAGACCCGATAATATTGGAAGAGCAAAACCACGCATGGATCCGATAATTCTCAGCAAAAGGTGCAATCGAAAGAAATGTATTTTTCTGTCGCCTGGATAATGGTTACTTTAAAAAATTACATGTACAATTTGTGAGATATCTTTACGGGTTTTTGTTTAAAGTTTAAGAGTGATTTAAATTGTATGTCTTAAAACGATATATTTTAGTACATTGCTTTTGGACACAACTATTTTAAATGTTAAATATAAAGATAAAAGATTTATAAGTAGCAAATTTTTTGTTGTTTATGTGTAGTTGTTAATGAGTATATTCATTTTAAAGATGCACAATTGGCTCTAAAAGTGTTATACAAATGAATCACTCCATAACGCCCTTTCCTGCTCAGATTAAATTAAATTTTGTTGAACATAAAAGAAATACTTTTTCATGCTTACTCTTTATATTTTAATTTTTAAATATTAGAGTTACTATTGAGGCTACAATAAATTGAATGTCATAATGTGAAGCCGTTGAGAGGTTTGAGAAGTTTTGTTAAACAAAATTCTATATTGAAATGTAATAACTATTATATCTCCTAATTAAAAACTCAGGTAATTAACTAACGTCTAATTATATATATTACAATTATATTTATACACACGTGCAACTAAGTACATCGACAGCTCATTTACCAAGAGTTGACATATTTGCTAAGTATTACAAAAAAGATATATACATAATATTACGTGTCAAAGAAACAACAGCTAAGATGGAGCTTCAATTTGAACGCCAATGTACAGCGATAGTATCAGGGGTCTATTTCATAAAATGACAAATCGTAGTAAATTGTCAATAGTCCGTCATACACAGTGGCATTTACGTTTCATAAACAAAATATTATTCCTAAATGACCGACATTTGTTAGCATATATAGTATTGTATATAATATATAATTTTAATAATTGACTTTAATACTTATTTTCACCTTTTGGCTCCTTATGTAATAGTTCCCAAGAAGCAACAAATATTTAGCGTTTCAATTATTTATATTTGTTTAAAATTCGGTTTACGACAAGTCTTTAGATGCATAGCATTTCATGATTCTTTATATCCAAAGCTGTAATAATGTATGTCCAATTATCCATCTATGTCCAGGAGGTCAAGCTAAATTGGTCAAAATATGACATGCTCTTGACTGAATCAGTACCAAGGCGGCTGTTCTTCACGCGCCACCTCTCCTAAACAATAGATGAGACTATCTCTAACAATGGTAGAACTTAGTTATACATAATCGAAGATTCTATTGAATAATTAGTTAAGCTTATTGTTGGAAATGAGTGGTTAACCATGAACTGAGATCTCGCAAAGTAAAATGCAATATTTGATAAGGTATTGGCGTTACGCAATCCAAACATACATCACAAACTGGAGGCATGTACTGGGTATCAATTCTACTAAACAGATTGCTCGTACATTGTTAATAAATTGTCGTTTTGCTAGTTTTGGTACTCTACTTGGAACATAACTGTAATTGCAACACTGATCTAATTACTACCGCGATTCAATTACCTACAATACAATTTAGATGCAATTGTTATTTTAGCGGAATACCAAGATTATTTATGATTACATTTAAATAATAATAATATGGGACAACATTCACACAAGGTCTTCAGGTCCCAAACTAGGCAGAGCCTGTACTATGGTAACCTGATGACTGATATATATACTTAAATAAATATACACACCCGGACACAAGTCAAACAGACATGTTCATGCACACAAATGTTTGACCCGCCCGGGAATCGAACCCGGGACCAGCGGCTCAGAAGGCAGAATGCTACCAACTGCGCCAACCGGTAAATTATTTAATTTTTTATAATTTGCTTGTCTTAATAACTAAAACAATTGGTTCCCTGAACGTGAAAACTGATATAAAATTACGTCAATTGGAAATAAAATGTTGGTAGTGATTGTGTTGTTCAATAATATTAACTAAACTGGTGTTAAAAAAGATTTATTTGGTTACGAGAAACAGGATAGGTCGAATTGAGCTTGACACGAGTCAACATTGCCTTCATTTCAGCCATTGGAATTAGGACATCCACTGGACGTTGAATGGACATATGACTCCCTCATTGATTTCTACAAAAACCGATTGGAAGCGGCCCGCATTCAGCCTTTTCCTGCGATCTTAGTCTGGTCGTCTGTCCAGCTTGTCGTATGCTGAGATTGGCAGTCCGTGTTCTCCATTCCCGAGAACCTTTCAATACCCAAAGGTTCAGTTCTTAGAGATCACATACCTCCTTGCGCAAACCCACTTTAACTTGCTAATCCACTGGGCTATATCGGTGACTTTTCTTCTTTTACGAATCTGCTATTTTTTTGTCGTTTAGAGAAGCCCAGAGTATGGTCCTCTAGATAGCTCGTTGTTGGACTTTGAGCTTAATTACAAGCCCCATAGTATTCATCTATTTTTACTAATTTATTTTGATTGATTAACAGACTAGGGGCCATGTCCTTTTTTTGGTTGGAGATTAGCATAGGTGCCGATCGACCAATAAGGAAAAAAAAAGATTGAGACCTGCCATGCTACAGGCTTACACGGTATGATAAATTCTACGTAATTTACAAAACCCTTGCGACAATGAAATTGTAAAACCTTTGCGTTTCAGCTCTCCGACATCAACAGTTTTTCGGGAAATCTTTTGACTAAACATAAACACATTGAATAATTGAATAATGAAAATTATGCATATTCTAGTCAATCACGGTCCATAAAAATATGTACCACCGTTATTTGTCCACATATCTTTTTGAAAAATGGCGAAATCCGAAGGAAGTAGAATTTTGTAGTCTTTGACATACAATATTCCAAATACCAATTCCACGCAAATATTGATCGATATAAAATAAAAAAATGTGCAGTTTGTCTGTTTATGTGTCTGTTTTCACGTCTACACTAGGCGTGAAAACGTAACAACTGAACTTGATCTTGTCAAAATTGGCACATAGTGTGAAGCCGAAAAAAGGATAAAATCAACATACTGCGCTTGCCAACCCGCCTGCCAACCGTGGCGAGTACTGGCATACACCCCTAAAAAGGCATAAGGAGGCCTATATATCCAGCAGTGGATGTTCTACGGCTGAGATGATGATGATGATATATTTCCTGCGGGATTTCATTCCGCAGCAATCATAACCGCATGCGTAAGACTTGATATTACGACATTATTCCTTAAGGACCGGTTATTTGATCATAGATGAAGCCACAAATACAAACCACCACCTACCAAATTAAAAATTTTAAGAAAAGCACGTTTAGAGAAACTTATTAGTGCGTATAGCTAACGAGTAGTATTCATTGCCTCAATCTGTGTTTCCGCATGAATACAATCTGGGTGTCTTCAAGTCATGAGGGAATAGGTACATATCTTCTAAGCAAGCGTGCTCCATCCTAGACCGCATCATCATCATCAGGTGAGATGGTCAAACGCTTGTCTATTTCTATATAAACAAAATATGGTCAGACAATTGGTCAAAATATGCGAACATTAGTAGTGATTCGCTTAATCAAGTAAACCAAACTAAAATTCTGGAAAATAACATACGTTCTTATATGGTTACGATAAAGTCTAAATTAGATTAATACTTATTAATGAGAACACTAAAATTAGATGTTTTTGTTAAATTTCCGTGTAGTTTTAGATAAATAAAGTCGCCACTTATTTGGTGCCTACTAAAACTACAGATTAGACAAATTATTCAATTATATTATTATAATTAAATATTATTATTATTATTATTTTATTATTCAATAGTATTCAATTGCTAGCGCAATTGAATAAAGTTTTTCTACTATTAATGACAGCGTTGTATGGATTTATACGAATTTGAATTTAAGGCTACATAGAATACGAGTTATTTCATTTTGAAGAATTTTAGTGAATATTAGCTAGTTATCGTGTGATTATCAGAATTAGGGCCATTACCTAGTTAATATGTTAACCACGACTGACTAAAGGTGTTGACAGGTGTAACAATTAGTTAATAGCTGCCTCTTTCAACCATTGGTACCTTAACTGTGGATCAAAAGCCGGCTATTACCGGCTATTGTATTGTTTTTAAAAAATATTACGAGAATATAGAACAAAAGACTCTTTCTTGTAGCAAGAAACATTATCTTAATTTATGTCGTTCTAAATATTATTCGAATTCCAGATGCATTGAGACCTCTTTTTGATGGAATAAAGTTCCTTAGGAAGCGTATCAAGCACAATGTAGACAGATTGTTTTTGTAATTAGATTAGTTTGTAATTGATCCGATGCCGTTTGATATAGACTCAAGAATACGTTGTTCCCATTTAATCATTTTCTCCTAACTTTTATTAAAAAAATACAGATTATGACGTACTTTTATGAACTTCGCTACGTTATTTATTTTGATATTATATTATTTATTTTTACGATAAGTGACCTAATTAGTTTACATAATGAAAATTATGAAAAATCTTTTTCTATAAAATGGGCTTCTATAATTTGATGGATCTGCTTTTAGCAATACGGCAATTAATTGTCCCACTTTTCTACAGGACGCAACTGTATTTGTAAAAACCATCTCTATTTTTGTATCAATTTATATAATTTACTACTTAACTTAATACTACTTTACTTAATATTTACAATTTATCTATCAACATATTTATTATTTGAAAATAATCCTCTTCACAGACTCCAGGATCAGTGCCATTTTTATGTGCCAACATATGGCTTAGCTTTTTTTATTATATATCTATTAATATATCTAGATGAAGTTGAAGATATTATAATGTTACTTACCAACTGCGCCCATACACGCGAAAATGATTAATATCCTGTTCATATTGCTATGTCTGATGTCCAGTTCACACGAGCTTCACCGAAACACTGAATGGCCTGGTCTGTTCGCGGCGGCAGGAGACCTTGAGGACCAGGTTGTGAAATCCGAGATGTGTGAATACATCTGCCGCGCCTTGTCTTATATCCAACGTGTTACATCAGGAACTCCGTCTCGTGCAAGGTGATAGAAAGATGAAAGCTTCGAGAAGGTTGTAACTACGATGAGCTGAAACAGTTTTACTAGCTACGCCGCGCGGTTTCACCCGCGAGGACTACGGTTTTCCTTCTACCTCAGTTAGGGGGCGTCCATAAATTACGTGAAGTACTTTTAGTGATTTTTCGACTCCCCCTCACCCCTTGGTGAGATGTCGTGAGATATTGCTGGACCCTCTCCCCCCACCCATAAGCTCACGTGAGACTTTTGAAAATACATATGTTTAATGTAAATAAATGAATATGTGCTTGATTTTGTTGGATTTAATCAGGATTTGTTATTTGCGATTATTAATATCGTAGTATAGAACCACACAAAAAATATTTTACCTAATTTATCCCAGTTTTCTCGCTACATTACAATGTTCCTTCCGAAAAAAAAATTACGTGAGTATTTGTCGAACCCACCCTCTCCCCCATGTGAGTTTGGGTGAGATTTGGCTTGACCCCCTCCCCCCCGTAAACACCTCACGTAATTAATGGACGCCCCCTTATCCCACGAGTACCAAACTTTCTAGAAAAAAGTGGCCTATGTTCTTCTCCAAACGCTTATATCTTTATACCATTGCTTTACCAAAATTCATCAAAATTGATTCAGCTGTTTAGGTGTGAAAAAGTAACAGACACACAGAGTTACTTTGGGGTTTTTACTATTTATAAGTTTTTGTTCTATCCCAGAGGAACCATCAAATTATTCGGGATAAGGAAAGGTAGCCTATGTTAGGTGTTAGGTAGCCTGGTATGTAATCCAGGCTATAAGAACCTCAATTCAGAATTTCATTCAAATCTATCAAGCCACCGAGACGTGAAGTTGTAACAAACACACAAAGACTCTTGTGATGTCGTTATTGTGGAAAATGTTAGGTTTTCATTAGTAATTTTTCATCAAGATCTAATCTAAGATACGCTAATAGTCAATCGCCAATTCGTAGGAGTGAAAAAAAGAGTACTTACGTGCTGCAAATTCACTAATTCACGGGATGAAATTTATAAGACTTCTAAAAACGGCAATCAAATCGGCTTTATTTGTTTAAATTGTTTTTTATACCTTATCGATATGCAATTGACCACTATGTGATTTGGTCGAACATGTTATCACGCTAGTCCTAGAATGCTTACTGGCTTTTAAAGACTGTTGCCTGAACACACTATGTGTTTGGTGACAATTTTTCGAACTTGAGGGTGGTAGCTAGCCAGGCCATAAAGTACCCAACCACCATATATATGTTTTCCTCAGAACTCCGTCATTTACGAATCGATTTGAAAATCACTTTATTTGAAATGATTTTAGATTACACCACGTGTATAGCTCAGCAAAACCATTTCATAACTTGTATCTATGAAAGTGGAAATTTCCACTACTGAGTTGATTTTTATATAAAAAAAATCATTATTAACAGAGGTAAGTTTTTAACTATTATAATGTAATGTAGCGGTGTGTGTACAATAAGTGCTACGACGATGCTGTATAGGATTTGGATGGTCAGACGGAGAGGCAGGACAAACTTATTGAGAGTATTTCATTGTAACGAACTAAATTTCAGACATATTTACAGTCATGATGTTGTACTCAAGAAAATTTTAATATAAACTTTGAATAGCACTCACGAAAGGAAAATACTAAAGTTTTCTAAGATTTTTAAATTTAAAGAAGACTTACTACTTAATCTAGGCATAAACCGTGAATTGTAATCTATTTAATCGAGTTTGAAATGTAAGGCCGTCATTCACAAAACCAATTTGATTTAATCCGAGATTTTGGTGGAAACCTCGGATAACTTGGCTGGCGCAAGTGGGCCTATGAAAACATTGTATTAAATATTTGAAAATAATGGCTCCTGAGTTTCTTGTGGCCTTATTTAATTAAGAACGCGGTGTTGGTCTTTAGGTCTTTAAAATATGAATTATTTTGTAACCGTTCATAAGCCTTGACTCAATTGAATAAATAAATAAGCTTGAAATTCTGAGAGTTGCTTTCCTAATCTAATACGTCTTCCGCATGACATTTCGAACGATTTTAATTTGATAACTCAAAAATATTTACCAAAGAATGGAATCGACTTCAATACTCAAAAGTGTGAAATAACTTGTTGAAGGCGGTACCATCATATTTCAAAAGTTATAATCAAAATATGCGCATGGTACAAGTTTCAAAAGTTATTTCACACTTTTGAGTGTTGCAGTTGGTTCCATTTTTTGGTACTTACATTTTTTTTTACCCTTTTTAGTGACCCTTGCTATACTCACGGGATCAATTGTCATTGTGTATGTTCACCGATTTCTCCACCGTCAATTAGGAAGTCGTCTAGATAGACGAACACTTTTCAGTTATTAGAGTGTAACTCAAAAACCGCTTGTCCGATTTTGATGAAATATAAATAGGACGACACGGGAAGCGCCAGCTTCAGCTCAAATGAAAAAATAATTATCAAAATCGGTTCACCCGGTCTAAAGTTCTGAGGTAACAAAAATATAATAAAAATTTAGAATCTCCTCCTTTTTTTGAAGTGAAAAGTAACGTTTTATTCGCAATATAATATTATGCATATATAGTTGACGTTGATAGTGCCGTGGTGGTACCGGCCTAGAATAATACTCCCCCATCTCTTCCCGTGGGTGCCGTAAGAGTCGACTAAGGGACCACGTACCAGAAGGAGGGCAGCACCGCCTTCTGAGGATTAGAAATCATACTGCGGTCGCCAACCCGCCTGCCAAGCGTGGCGAGTATTGGCAAATCCCCCCTTTATGGGGGAGGCATATGTCCAGCAGTGGACGTACATGGCTGAGAAAAAAAAAATGTAGATATTAAATAAATCAGCGATGAAATATGAATTGATTACTTACACCAAACTGCGGGTAAAGCTAGCCGCTAATAATGAATGGTTTGTTAACAGTTGTGAAGAAACAGTTATACAACTTCATAGTAAAGAGGTAAACAGGTAGATACCTCCTTTGCACCTTACCATATTATTATGAGTGGCATCTATGACCGATGAGGAATAGCGATAAATACTCAACCACAAAGGTCGTGCACTGTTTTGTAAGATATTACGTCTACTTATTGCAGAATTTACAAACGGAGACTGTGGTATGTTACTACTTTTATATTTATGTTATGATGTCACGGATCCCTCATCTTGGAATTCTAAGCACAGAGCATGTAGGTACGTATTGTACTTATCTACATTTATAAATTATCGTATGAGTTACTATATCGGTGAAAAACTCGAAAAACAGGCGATGGATTGATTTGACATTTAAAACAGGTCGTTTGTTATGTAGGTAAATACGCAGCGTTCTTATCAATTCATATAATTATTTCCTGGATATATTAAAGATTTTGCATCAGCGTATCAATTATTTTAACCATGACAGTGTAAAGATTTTTTTCATCCATTTTCTCGAAAGACGCAATGGTTGGCTCGTCTATAAGTGCGAGCAAAGTAGGTATTTTCTCTTAGAGAGTTTTATTGAAGGCGGTAACGAATTTGACAAGTTGGTCACGGCCCGTAACCAACTAGACCTAGAAGCAGTATTTTTCATCCCATTTATTCTGATAGAGGTGAATAAGTGCAAACATTGGATTTAGAACATTGGTGAAAGAAACTAAAAATATACGGAAATAATTAGCTTTTTTATTTCTTTATTATCAAAATATTACATACAATTTTAATATTCGTCACTACTAAAAGCATCACTTGAATGACAAGCACGTCTTGTATATTATTTTTTCTCATAGAGGGGGATAAAGAGCAGTGTATCACACGGTCGCAAAATTACTTTTTCTTCGGGCGAAGTATATTGAATCCCTCGCTGTGCTTAGGATTCTACGAAAGAATCCTTCGCTCCGCTCTGGATTCAAATTTGCGCCTTCGCCGTAAATATAGTGATTTGTTCCCTTGTAGTACAATCTACCTATTGCTTTTATTTTCTGGCAATAAATGTATACATATGTAATACTAGCTTCACCCCGTGGTTAAACCCACGTGTACTATGTTTATCCCATTACCGTTCATTTTTCGAATAAGCCTGTGTGCAAATCTAGAATATAATATATATCTCTGTGCCAAATTTCATTTAGATCCGTTAAGACGTTCTCACGTAATCAAACATCCAAACATACAAGCTTTCACATTTATAATATTTGTATGACTACAACCAGAGCGAAGCTTGGCCGGGTTTAGTAAGGCCGCTTTGTAGCCAAAGTACAAAGTTGTAACCAAATTTTCCGAGAATATCGGATCAAATCAGAATTATTGGCTGAAAATTTGTGATTTTTATCGAGATTTGCTTGTTGGAGATTGCTTGGCGCAAGTGGGCCTTAGTTGAAAAATTACATACCCTATGTAGGTTTTTTATACTGTATAGATACAGCGTTTGACCACTATCTCATTTGATGGTCAGTGACGATGTGGTCGAAGATGTTATCAAGCTAGATCTAGAATGCTCATAGGTAGGTACTAATTATTCTGAGTGTCGCCGTCTACGCGGATGTCAGTAGTCTCCACGTCATAGTGTGGACATTGCTGACAGGTCAGGTCAGCTTACTTAACATGGCTATGTTGAATCATGGATAATTTTAACTCCTTATAGGCTAAGTGAGCAATTGTGGTGAGCATTACGAACCACGAATAACATTACGGAAAAAAAAATTGATTTCAACATGGCCTTTTGTTTTACCTTTCCTAAATGATTTTCAGATGCCAACGTGTAATGGTGGTGTATTTTTCATCTTTTATAAAAGTGATTGTTAATTTTTCCCTATAAAATGAATTTCACTGAATCAGGGGAAAAAACATGGCAGCAAGATTTATGAGGAAAACAATGCCCTCATAAATGTACCTACTCGACGCTGGCTGAATACAATGCGCGGGCGGAGCCAAAATGAAAAATATAAGGAGCAATCTGTGCATTTCGTCAAATTGCTACTGGACTTCCTCACTGATTAGAAAGCGAAAGACTTCCTTAATTATTATGGTTGTCTTGCTGTCGGAAAATACTAACACTTTTATATAAAATATTTTAAAAACGTAAGCTATATTTACCTACATATTTATATATAGTTTGTTCGTTTTTGTGAGTATCCATTGACACATTTAAGTAAGGCTTATCTAGGTAAACTTTTGTTGCCTTTTGTGTAAGAGATAAAAGTGAAGAAATTAATCATATTCAAGGCTGGATTGCAGCCAAGCCCAGACGCAATGCAGTAATGGAATGCCTGATGCTCCCGCGTTGGATATTACACACAAAAATGTATGCACAAGAATAAGTAGGAATTAGTAAGATTTTTAGTCGTTTATATCCCGTACCATACTACAACATGCACATGGCACAGGTCAGGCGGCGCCGGCCATTAGTATGTAATTCATAATGCATTTATTCATTCCAATACAAATCATTCTTCACTTAGGTGTTTAGTGTTATTGAAATTCACAAAAACATATTATTATTATCTTAAAAACAACAAAAGAACACTAGAGACATCGTTAGTAGCTGTGCTAGGATTCCCCGTGTTTCAGCTACTAAGGATTCCACAACAAGGGACTATATGTTTTACAAATTAAAAACAGTTATAATATCGAACACAATAAGCAATCAAATAAAAAGGACTAGGTAGGCGGCCAGGCATAAATAATATCATGATGCTAACTTAATCTCCGATAAAAAATAAATATGTAAAGACGGCATAGGCATGTCCTACCTACACATAGTAGGTACACCACATACCCAAACACTACCCACAGTTCAAATGTACATCATAAGCCAAATAATTAGATCAATAGGCTAACTAAGGCTAGGAAGACGATAGTACGAAACTAATTATATTACGATATTATAATTCACACTAATTATGTAGCAGAAAAAACTATAACACAAACAAACCGCCTTCCACTACATCCTTGGATTATTTTCAACGATTTATTGAAAAAAATAAGAACATCAACAGCGTAGGCGCCGCCGTTTTACGAGCATTATTAAAGACGAGTCAAAAACCACTGGTCAGATTTTATTCAAATTTTATCGGACCACATGAGAATCATCAGCTTTGAAATTAAAATAATCATTATAATCAGTCAAAAAAAGAGGTCTGAGGTTAGACTGAAATTGAGAACGTCCTCCTTTTTTGAAAGGTTAAAAAGGGTTACTTTAACTAAAGCCAATTATTTTTTCCGCACCCACAAAACAGAAAAAAAATCTACATTTTATTGTATTTATTGTGTATAGGAAGGACTAAGTTGATTAGAAGCAGATCCACTTTTAGCCTCCTTCAAAATGTCAAGGTGAATGCTAATGATGCTTCAAATAGTTGCCTTTAGACAAGGATATAAAAAATTCCGTCTTGATGACGGTTCACCACAAAATTATAAAAATATGACAAGAGATTAGAGGGCCGTGCTTAATATAAGGTTCCGTAGAACAAAGTGGAAAAATAATAATTATTTTCCACGTTGCATAGTTTAGAAAAGGCAGAAGGACACTTAAAATAACAATTCAAGATCTTTAATTCACAAAAAGTATGCAGGGAAAGTCATCATCATCATCATCTCAGCCGTAAGACGTCCACAGCTGGACTCCAATACTCGCCACGCTTGGCAGGCGGGTTGGCGAGCAGTATTATTTGTATTTTAGCCCAATTTAAAGATCCCTATACTAGAAGATGCAACGGAAAGTTTCAGTTTCATTGCTTTATTAGTATATTATGATTTATGAAATAAGTGAGCTAAGTTGTTCATTACATACGAGGCTGTGGGTTTCAGTGGGAGCCGCAGGCGAAGGCGTAATTCAGCCGAGTAATCAATGAGCTATGCTCATTGCATTGCTCAACAAGCTCGTGCCAAATTTTATTTATATTACTAAAATTTTATGGCTGAAATTCTAGTGATATTTAATGCATATACTTAACAGGTATTCTTCTTTATCGTATTGGTATGTACATGTAAATGATTATTATGATGCTATGATGAGTGCAAAGTACAAGTAAAAGTATCTACTAGAATTCAGACTTAATATATAATCATCTACTTCTTCTCAGCAATAAGACATCCACTGCTGGACACGTGCCTCCCCATATATAGAGATTTGCCAATTCTCGCTACGCTTGGCAGGCGGGTTGGCGAGCGCAGTATGATTTCCGATCCTCGGAAGGCGCTGCTGCCCACCTTCTGGTACGTGGACTCTTACGGCACCCACGGGAAGAGATGGGGGAGTAGGTACTATTCTAGACCGGCAGACGATACATAATCATATCGTGGGTACAATAATGCGCAGTTCCTTTTTTATATTCTGTGAACAGTGTGAGCTGCCACAGCACACATAAAAAAGAATAACCAGTAGGAACCTACGTAAAGTAAAAACTCGTAGATGTCGCGTCGCGCCACTGTGCTAATTTTGTATGCTACCATTGCTAAAGGTAGCAACCCGTCTAGTGTGTTCGTAATTCTAATTTGGCTATTTGCAGAGTTCTAGTTTAGTTTGATAGTATTAAAAAATTTCCGCTAATTAATGCAATTATTTAAATCAAATGTTGATGGTAGTTTAATACATGTTTAGGCCAAGGTATTGTTTTTATAAGAGTCATATTAGTTAACAGGAAAAAGAATGGAAGGTAAATGTACACGTGCATTCATAAGTTTTCTGAAGTTTTATTGACAGTGCTTTTAAATTGTTTATTTTTTCTGTTTCGCTGTTAATATTCCTGACCTCAACATAAATAAAATCAATCATCCCAACAAGCGCCACCTGAGATCAGCTTTCTCGTGGCTTCCGGGTATCAAAGATTTCTTGATCTTTGGAGTCCAATAATCTATGAATTGTACCTAAATATACCTACTTACAAAAATATCAGCTATTCTAGAATTATAGTCATCTGTCGAAGGTCCAGCCAGACAAGTAAATAGATCTGGGGCCTTACTATCAGCTTTGTAAAATCCATTCAAGTTCCGAGCAGTTGTAAAACCTGGCTTAAATATGCCAGAGACAACAATAACCGTTCACCTTTGAGAATATCAATGTTCGAACCGTTCACATAAAAGAGCGTAATACCGTGGTGATGGTATGACTTTACACTAAGCGGTTTAAGCCAGGTTTTAGAACTGCTCGGAACTTGAATGGATTTTACAAAGCTGTTAGTAAGGCCCCAGATACCAAAACTCGAATCATAATCATCTAATATATATAAAAAATTAATGAATAATCTGATTTAAATATAATACTTTTCCGATACAAGTACATACAAACAAATTAACATTGATCTTTTTCGACTTTAATTTCCTGCGCATTGTCAAGTTTAGGTAGGTACTATTTTATATTTAGATATTCAAGTTTAGTTGAACCATGCTGGCATTACCTATGTTAAAAGCTTATAGTCCGAAAGTCTCTCCCCTTTTTCCCTTTGATTCGATAAAGTAGTGGGAATTCTCTTAAAGATTGCGAAGAGAATTATATAAATAAGTAATTTTGATTCATTTCTGCATTCGTTCAATTTTGTCACGTTGGTATCGGTTGAGATTGCCGTTGTATTTTTTTCAAAAAGTTTTGTTGCTGTTCCGTCTCTGGTTATATACTCGGTACTCCATAGATAAGTTATTATTATAACTCCTTTCAACTTTCTCTTTCTAATCAGTGCTTTCAACATGTCTTTGAGAAAGTCAACATTAACGTTAAATATTTTTATTTTATTATTATTTTATCGTAATGCTTCGGTTTGGTTTCGACTTCATCCAGTACAACTTCGCTATTTTGCTTTTACGGAATGTTATTCTAGGGATCAAGTTCTTAGTATTTTCAATGAAAAGCAATACAAACTATTTTCTAATGGAAACGGTGATAGTGAGACTAAATCTGAAATTCAGAGAGACGAGACCAAAGAACCAGAGTCTAAACAAGAGGACACACAGCCAGAGCAAAAGCCTCCCGATTCTCCAGAAGAGAGATCACCTCAAGAAGTTGAACATCGACCAGCTAGTCGCATACCCACTTACGATGAGTTTGCCAGGTTTAGAGACTCTAGTAGACCACCGGATAGCCACTACCCTCCTGGTCCAGGTTACGGTTATAGGAACGTTGGCTGCGCGAGAACTTTCAATTTAATTTTATTGGTGACGATTAACCTCTTGTATTTAATTTATTACCTATAATTAAGATTATATTAATACGGTTACTTTAAACGATACGGATATTATTGTGTTATAACAGGAATTAAATAAAGCTGACGTACTTAAACTAACCGTGTTGTTTCATTCTATTATGTAAGTATAGCAACAATAGGTCGATGCCTACTAGCAACGCTCACCTTTAATTTTGGAACACGGTAAACTTAACTCCCGCATCGTGACAAATAGCCACAGAAGCCATAATTAAAGAAAAAGAAGAAGAGAACTGTAAATGAGTTGGACATTCACACTAAACTTAGTCTTCAGTGGAATTTTCGAGGTGTGCAAATCTCAAGCGGGCGCGTCTCTTCGCTTCATTAAAACGCAGAGTAAGATGTTTTACAGACATTTTAACTGTAATATGTCTGTAAAACATCTTACTCTGCGTTTTAATGAACGCATAAGTTGTTCTGATCAACGTAGCTATATTTCCATTGGTCATTTCTTAAAAATGGATGACAGCATCCTGAGCAAAAATCACTCGAAATAGTAGCGAGGTTGCATCGTAAATTAACTTAGTATACACAAACTGTTGTTTATCTAGTATATCTGTAGTAGCCGAAGAGGAATGACTTTCGCAGTCATATCGCAGCATGACACAATTTAACTTAGTAGGTACCTACTAACTGTATTTTATCTTCGATCCGATAACTCCCTGTCC
The DNA here is from genome assembly GCA_934044485.1 of Apeira syringaria. Taxonomy (NCBI): domain Eukaryota; kingdom Metazoa; phylum Arthropoda; class Insecta; order Lepidoptera; family Geometridae; genus Apeira; species Apeira syringaria. The sequence goes on from OW203662.1 coordinate 4,264,329, forward strand.
TGGCGACAGCTCAAGCCGAGGTCCGAACCTCAGTGGTGCCCTTGAGCTAGTCGCCTCGTCCTCTCCTAGTGGCACAGCGCCGTCAGCGCTAGCCTCACTAGGCGGTGCGCCTTCTGCGACCGCACAAATACCGGGCTGAGCACCATCTGTGCTCGCCCCCCCTCCAGTGAAGCTGTAAATGCCGGTAGAGGCAAACAGCATTAGTCCGTTAGGAAAAAATAAAAAAAAATGTATTAAATCTAGTAAAAGGGCGATACGGCATAATTATTCAATTCTACGGAAGCGCGTTAACAATTGTTTTTACTAATGCTAATAGGTACGATGATTGTGAAGCCGGTTATTTCTGCTTCAAGCACTGCTTTAGATATTTGTCACAGAGAATTAATAGTTACTAGCTAAAATGTATGCGTAACTCATTGTTTATACGACGACGGAACAAACAACTGTGACGCAGAGTATTGATATTTTGTATTTAAACATACCTAAGACAAGTATGAGAGATAGAGAAAGAGATTTTTTTTGGTTAAAATAGGTGCTATGTTCGACACAACGGTGTCGGTAGGTGCGAACCTATAAAGGTGAATTTCAAAATGGGTTATAGACATGGCAATAAAACGCAACATTGAGTATACCGTTTTTAATAAAATTTTAGACCGATTACAAATTGTCCACCGATTTTACTACATGTATAAAATGTAAAGTACTTAGTATACTCGAACATGTTTCATCGATAAATACATTTTTCGCGTAAATGATCACATTTATAGACTTTTTATTGCACTTAACACTACTAGGCACTTCAGCCTGACAGTGGAAACTCACCACATGCATAGACCATAACCAAACCCATAGAAAGACAGACCTTAATCTAATAATTACAGAAAATCATTATTATAACGTAACATCTCATGCTTTATATTACCAATTCAAACCATGGCTATAATACTATTGTGCTTTTGATAAAATAACGTTCACTGACACATTTATTTTGAAACTTAACTTACAAAATATTTTTAAACTAATAATATTTTCAGAGATTGCATAATTTTCACTATTTTATGATGACACCATGAAACAACAAATAAGAGATAGATAAAGGAACAATTTGATTGTTAATATCAGTTACTCTTCGAGTACCTACTTTTCATTTCTCGGTTAATTACAACGAAGCTTATACTAATTATTTAAAGTATTAGACAGTAACACGAAATTGTGCGTCAATTTGTTGAAACTGAGGCCTGAAGTAGGAAAAACACGGTTTACTGTCGTAATAGAGTAGTCGTATAAACAATTGAATACCGCATGTACCATCCGTACAATCTATCATTTCTCTGTGTCACAGTTGTACTAGATAAATGATAGTTAGTGCTGAGTTCAATTGTTTTATGCTACAGAGGCCCTACTGCGGCAGTGATTCCTACTTCAGCAACTGATGATGAAAGTATAAACTGCAAAGTTATGATGTCGTATTTACTACTGACCATGAAATCACATGAATGCAAGTTAATACTTTCTGAGAGCCTTTTGGCGACCATGAGAATTTGTGTTATATTTATGGTACCGGGAAAACTAACTTTTCTAAGAGTACTAGTGGCAGGCAAACCATCGGTTAAATTAGGCTTAAGAATTATAAGAACCACACATAATAAAATAGCTAAGATAATTGTACGACTATCATCAATAACCATCAAAAATTTAATTAAGTACTTAAGCACATTTACAAATATTTATATTGAGTATATTTATATAAAGATTAATACGCAAACTAAATAGGATATATGCAAAAAACGGTTTGGAGTCGAATAATATAAATGCCGAATGGGACTTCTTATCACAATATATTTATTGCCTTACATTTTGCCAGTATTTTTACACGTCACAATAAGTATATGAAGGCCTGAGAGTCAATTAGTTTGACTATAAATAAATGTATCACGTTCGTATATGCAGTTTAAATCTTCCTAATAATTAGAGTACGTAAAACATTTATTAACAGTAGAACTAGGTATATTTTCCTAGAGCGTCATGTACTGTGACGTCACAGTTAGGTAAGAGAGAAAACCAGCTACTAGTGAGATTTTAATCCACGTCTATAAAATACCGTCCTGTCGCTTTGCCATCTAAGCTAAAGTAGCATTCAACTAGCCGTTTACATTTATTCCTTTCTTAATTACATCTTGAACTGAGGGGACGTTTTTTAACGCCATCTACCATAACTTGTATGAACTTTTAATAGGATCGAACATTGCAGTTGGCGACTTATCGAGCGAAGTTTCATACCCTGATTCCAAGAATTTTGGTTAATAGAATTAACATCATTCTAGAGGAAGTTTAGGTTCAATTTTTTGGAGGACCGCCTAGCATGTTCTTAATGCAATAAACCATAAAATTATTACAGCTAGGTAAACCTTTAATGCATTTAACATCAGAACGTTGTGGCGCAATGAACTATTCCCAACCCAAATATGGTTTGATAGTTATCACAAAAAGCAAAATGTACAGAGAAGCTTACATGTTACAATTCTTACTATAAATAATTGTATTTTTTGCATATTTCCTATTATGCATTCTTCTTATAATATTTTTTAAGCTATAATCAAATAGAAAAGTAAACTATATACAAAACTATACAAACTAACTTTAGGACGTGGTGAGTTTAGACACTGTCCGTATATTACACAAGTAAACTAGGTATATATACCATACTAGTTCACAATAAGGCCCACACTTTTTAATTTGTTGTATATTTTCAGTAAATGTCCTAGGTAAAAGCTATATTGACTTTTATATTATAAAGTAGGTATAAGATTATTTTTCTATTCTAGAATATTATTCACATTATGAAATTGGTTATCAAATAAACATAAAACTAAGCATGAACAATTAGTTTTATGACTTATCCCAACAAAGTAATTGCAAATTAATCTATACTGTATGTACATATCTATAAAATAATGTACAGTATAAACTATTGAGTAATTAGTCACATTTTCAATATACTATATTATTATAAACGTTTCTTTCAATGCCTTTATTGAATCGAAACACTATCGATATCGATTCTTGTCACACTATCTTGACATTTACTTCGAATAGATAATGAATAATCAAAAAAATATAAATAAATATCCGACCTAGACGTAATACTCATTTGATTTTATTGCATATACATTGCTTTAAAAAGCAATGTATATGCAATACATTATATTGCATATACATATAACATATTATATTGCATATACATATAAGTTAGATTTTTCGCTCGCGTATTCTAAGCATTTAGGCAAGTTGCTAGGTTTTAAGATTTAATTGTTATGCTTATAGTAAATAACTAATTTCATAATGTGAATACATGTTTTTATTGAGTAATATACGAAGGAGAAGCTCTTATTGAATGGTTTTGCCTACTTAGTCTAAAACATGAATTTATACATTTTACAAATATAATTTTAAAACACAGACCAATTAAAATATACCATATAAAATTTCCGCCGCATTCCAATGATATCAATAATATACACGTGCAAGGAACTTTACAAAAATAACGACATATATATTAAGACCACTTTAGGGCACTTTGCCTAGAGCACGAATAACTTACGTCGATTGTACGTATCGTCGTCGTAAAAATAATTGAATAACGCACTTACTGCACGTACTAACTATACATTCTATGTATCAGTGTTGTATTAGATAGATGTCAGCTTGCACTGAGTTCTATTGATTTTCCACTACGATACGACTCAGCTGCGATTTCGCTAGTGATTCGTGCTCCGGTCACTGTGTCTGTAGAAGAAACAATTTGCGACCTAAAGTTGGTATCGCCATTGTATAAACAATTGAACCACGTGCATAATGCACGAACAAGCTGTCAATTCTCAGACTTGCACTATTTAACTGACAGTTTTTACTTAATTCAATTGTTTTACACTACCGATATCGGAAGTCATCGAATACATATTAGTGTACCGAAATTTCGGTCTTGTATCAATATCATCCAATTTTCAAACCGATATCTATAATATCTTTTACAGTAACAAACTTGTCTATGCTTGCATTTCGTAGTCAAATAATTAAAAATAACAATTCAGCAAGTAATTTTATCTAAGCCTATACCTAATTGCATAAGTTCATATTTACTATACTTAAATATAAAAGCGCTGAAAACGATTGCCTCTATAAACTTACGCATGATAAGATATGTCACATTTATAAAAACCTATTTAAAATAGCCTAGCTTAGTATGAAATACGGAAAACACTCGCGGAAGTATATAAGTTGGTAAATTGAAGGCAGTTTCTAAAAAGACTAGGTACCCCATCTTATCTAGTGTGTGCAAGGCGACTAAGTAAGTTTGAAAACCACGTGCAAACAAACCCACTTTTGCTCCTTTTTTACTCAGCCGGTATGGCTTAAAATGGTTTGAAGATTATTTCCAACAAAAGCTGCCTGTGAGCCAGCCAGTTACAGGACCTTTTAAGAGGTTTTAGAATATCGTACAGACCTCACGTGACCAAAATATGGGTAGAGTAATATATAATATATATATAATAATAATAAGTAATGAAAAGGGGGTCAATAAGTTTCAACTCCAGTTCCATTTTATTGGCATCTATAGCATGCACCTAACAAAATCGTGGGGTAAATTATTGAATTAAGTACTGTTATTAATTATTAGAGCGTTATTCATTTTTTTATGCGAAAACTATACAAACACTTGAGCAATCTAAGTTATCCGTACTACAGACAGTGATGTTCTTCAAAAAATATACGCCCATAGTATCAACAATATCAAATGGTTCAAAGTACTCCGTTTAAGCCACGTTGACATAAGAACTAATATAAAGCCGAGAGTGCTTTTCGTTTTTAATACATAAACATTAGTTCCATAATATTTTAAAGGTATAGCGAAAATAAATACTATCATTATTTTCTAACTTTTCAGCGAAAGGAACTTATATTTTAAAAACAATTGACGATAAAAACTAAAACGGAAATGCTTAAGACACTAGAATAAAGAGATACTTAAGTACATAAACGGAGTCAAGTATCTTTTTACACCGACGATTTAAAGTAAACCTTTCCGTCTCTAACTAAGAAGATCAATATTTACACTCGAACTTAATAAATGATAAGTAAGGCATGTTTGGTCAACTAATACTCGCCTTCTCTGGTTTGTTACGCGCAAGGTTATAAGGTAGTGCATGAATTAGTCCTGTACCAACTGTGAACGATTTATTCATTTGACGTGGACGCGTAGAATTATTGATGATTACAATTACCTTTGAAAAAAAAAATGTAATTTACTTTTCTTTATTGTCATAAGCGGCTCTAAGAATGCGAAATTGTTATGTTCCGTCATTCGTCGGTATGTCGTGAGTCAACTCTAATTGCTAGCAAGATTGTATTATCAGTCTCTAAAGACGAAATTAGGTCCCGATAAAAATTTGTTGAAAATATTATATATGAACCCATGATTTTGTATATCTTACTATAAAAAAATAATGTTTGTCTGTATGCGCTTTATAGAATCGTAAACGATCATGTTGTGATGATCTTTACCAAAGTAGTTGTGCATGAGCCAAAGAAGGTTACTGAGTTGGTACGACCAATTTTCGACAGATGGCGCCACAGCTAGTTATTATAATAAATAAGCGCGACTCAAGGTGAAAGAGGTTGATGCGCAGGTGAGTCTGAAATTCACATTCAGTTTATCGCCTACCAACAATAAGAACGGTCAATTTAACCCAGCGGGCCTATGATGCGACACCCGAGATAATTTATGTCGTGGTTTTTGCTTTTGAAAAACCACGACATAAATTATCTCGGGTATCGCATCATAGCCCGGCATGTCGTGGCACGAACAAACTATTGATAATTAACAATTGGCGCAGGGCTGACACAAATTGAACACTATCGAAAAAGTATTGTAATTGTGTCGTTACGTTAAACAATTGAATTGAATGTTTACAATCATTTAAACAATACAGTTTGTACGTGCAATGATGCAGATGCGTTATTAAATTTTAATGAAATGACGATAACACAAGCACTTCCTCGCAAATTTTTCAAGCACAATCTGATTATTAACCTAGTACAGATATGGTACTGATAATACATCAATTTAAAGTGCATTTTTTACGTGCTATTCAATAAAACTGTTTACAAATTATACATACAATAAAATATTTTCTTTTTGTGTTAATCCCAATATTGAAATATGCTTGAAATTCGAGTCGTATTCGATATCGCAAAGCGGTGAAATTTCATTAACATTGTTAGAAAATCTAAAGCATGAAAATACCAACATGCTTGAAGTTCAGACATTTTAGATTTGAGTGGTAATTGAAATAATGGAATCCGACATAAATACCGCGATGTTAGTTTCTTGACTTAATAAATGTAGGTATTAGCAAAATATACATTGTTTTGACTTAGAATATCAATATCGGACGTTTCTGGCTAAAGTTTTACCTTTGAGGTACTTATCGCTAAGTTGCATGATCATATTTGATTAATGGAGATATTTATATAATAGAATATGATATAATAGAATCAGATTCTTTACAAATGATTGAATAATAGGAGCATTCGGTTGGAGATTCAAATACTAAGCTGAGATTTTAATGTATCCATAATATTATTTAATGTTTAGATTAAAAAACTAAAACAAAATGAGTTAATCTAATGAGTAAAGTTATTTAAATTTACGTGAAAAATCAGCTACAAAATATCAGCATGTCGCTTTGCGAACTAACCTATAGAGACATTCCAAAAAATTAAAGATTTTTCTTCCACTGCATCGTACGAGGTTTCTAAGCGCCATCTATCGGAAACACAGCTAAACTTAGTTTTCTCTTAGCAAGTATTGATGCAGCAATCGATACAATTACTTCGGTTAAATTTGACAGTAACAACTATTTTTAAATGCAGAGATAAAAAGCTGCGTAGACTGTGTATTACCACGTTATATATCTAAATGTTACAATAATGATATGTTCCATTAAATTTTATTTTAAATGCAAGTATATGTAAAAACAGAGTAGATTTGGTAGGACGAGGTGTCGGACCCTTTACCATAGAAAAAAAATTGTAAGCCTTAAATAGTGGAGATACTGTCTTTAACGATACACACACTATGTCCAGCAGTGGACATCCAACGGCTGAGACGATGATAATAATGATTTTGATTTTTACAGCGCTACGATATCATGTAGGAATATTGACATAGAAAGATTAAAGATTTGGAAACGTATCAAGCATGAACGATTTAAGATTGACGAATCAGATTTGTATTGCAGGTGTGAAATGGTTAAGATGGCAGAAGTCGAGTTAAAAAAATATAACGAAGAAAAAACGAAAGAAGAATAGTCAGAATCATAACAAACTGAAGTCTGTTGCTTATTCAAACGGGAAAAAAGTGTTAGTATATTTTTTAAGACAATGGATCGATATTTGTAAGTTTTCTTGCCGACCATGTCTTCAAGATATCTCCAACAGCTAAAGACAGTATCTTAACCAATTTTGCCGTAGCTAATACAACTAAAGATGTATGTCACAACTGCCCCGTTTTAAAAATCTACCCTGCATTTACGTTTTTAATAATGTCAAGATTTATTTAGCGAACGGATGAACCCAAAAAATTGCCAACAAAAAAAACATTTTGGAATGAAAACTGGCATTAAAAGAGATTCGCTTGAAATTCATAATTCAAGACTGAATTAAATAAAAATTATACGTGCACAGAGATTTCTGTCAAATGTTGGGGTCAATTATACGCGTTCTTTTTTAATCCAGAGAATATATGACAGGTCTAAAATTAGCAAAATTAGACTGGAGATCGATTCTGGCTAATAGCCAGCGATAATAGCTTTTAATCATTCGAGATTCAAATAAAAGATTAGGATGCCGTGTTGAGATAAAGTTGATTATGCCGATACCTATGGAAAACTGTTTATAAGCTACCTTGATAAAGTTCTTACGAAATTGGACTGTCTTATAATGACGCCATGCAATTTAAAACGTAAATGTAAAGCGTAATGATATATAATTGTTTGCGTTCGTTACAGCTTGCAGTCGCTCCGGGTTCCGAAGAGTTTCTTCAGTTCCGGCATGATTGTGTTCTTGACCATGCTGGACTGGCGGCCTGCGATGCTGTCCCGTTTGGCATCTTTAGTGTAATGCTTGATACCGGGCTTGTGGATAAGGAAGGCGTTGTTCAGGATCATGAAGTCATAATCCTTCACGCAAAGAACGTAGCCCTGGAAATTATGAAACAAAACTTTGACTGTCGTCGTGGCTCAGTAATCAGTAATACTGACTTTAGATCGGGTTCTAATCCCGGCCGAGGCAAACATTCTTGTGATGAGAACAGATGTTTGTTCTCAAGTTTTGAATGTATGTGTGTGATACCTCCCGCGACGCGACGCGGGTGTGAGTGGCAAAGCGTTTGTTTTGTAACCAATGAGTTTTAGTAATAACGAAAACGTATTTGTATAGTACATTTACGTTCATTTATAGAGCTAATATTCTGTTTGCTATATAGCAGAAAATGTATAAGTATCTACGTATACTTAACTTACACACAATCAAGGCATAATAAAAAATACTTCAACATGTTATTTCACACTTTTGAGGGTTGAAGTCGGTTCCATTTTTTGGTAAACATTTTTTGATCATCCTTTTCAGTGATCTTTGCTACTCACGGGATCAATTTGTTATTGTGTATGCGCATCGATGTCTTCAACCGAAACTATAATATCGTCGGGGTATGTGAAACACTTCAGTTATTTGAGTGTAACTCAAAAACCATTTGTCCACTGTTGGACGTATGCCTCCCCCATATAGGGGGGATTTGCCAATACTTGCCACGCTTGGCAGGCGGGTTGGCGAGCGCAGCATGATTTCCGATCCTCAGAAGGCGCTGCTGCCCACCTCCTGGTACGTTATCCCTTAGCCGACTCTTACGGCACCCACGGGAAGAGATGGGGGAGTACTATTCTAGGCCGGTACCACTACGGCGGTTAAAAATACACACACGTAAATATACCTGAGTCATCTTATCTTTTTTCCCTTCCCAGCTGAGCCGCTCATCGTAATAGGGGTCCTGGTGCGTGCCAATGAAGATCGGCTCCCAGTGCGAAAACTTGCCGTGTCGTTTACCTACGTGGAACACATCCATTTCTGCGAAAGGAAATAAGCTGTTAACTTAAGGGCTACCACGCAGTCATATCTCCTACAAAATCGCATAACAGTCAATAATGTATTATGCCTGTTCATCTTGCCTTTTCACGTCATCGCCATGACCTCTGTAAGCGATATGACATTCTTTTTTGCTCAAAAGCTTATCCTTTGCCTTACCCTCTCCCTGTTTTCCCTTCTATCGTTTATTGATAACTCAAGTGCTAAATCTGGGCAACAAAATACTTAAACTTAATCTAGTCAACAAATATTCCAATTATTATTTATTTACTTTAGAAAGTTATTGTATTTTTTTCGCAACATGAATATATTTTTTCGACAATGTCACCCTTTTTAGATTTCGTGCATTATGGTAATTATTTTAACACAAAAAGGATTAGGTACAGTATTGACGCATGCCCGGTACAGGGTTTGCTCGTGTGGTTGGCGTCTTCTTAACGAACGCCTAGCAACCATCTGCACATATGTTACGCAATACTCAGTTTGTTGCGGAAAGTATGCGATTTTGCAAATTGGCGTAAGAAGTGGAAGCGGGCCGTCTGGGAACGGTACGGGTACGCCGCGGTCGTTGAACCATAATACGCAATTAGAATGCCCCATACGATGGCCACGCCATACACCAGACGGCATAAATAGCTCACGACAGTAACAGCACAGAGATTAATTACTACTGCATCACATCTAGACATGCGAGCGCGTTTTTGGCAATAAAAACGGCGCACAATGCGAATGTGTCTGGCGGCTCCGGATCCCGTTAGGGATAGCTATCAAGATGGCTAGCACATGCGACATTCCATATCTTAAGTGGTCTGTTCGAGCAAGCGAAAACCAAGCCATATTTTGTTTAGTCTGCGGATACGCTACGTAAGAGGATTTTAATAGAAAAATATAGTTTACTAGGCCCGAGGTTTGACCCTGCCCGTGTCCCGGCCATTCAGGCAGATCACATTATTTAAAACAATTTAAAATCTTTTACTTTTAATTTTATAAAATCTTGATCCGCAATCAAAGTTTGATAGATGGAAAGTAACTATTACGCAAGTCGCAATCTGTATGTTAAACTGGGCGAACCGCGTCCGCCTCTGTACTCTCCTTGAAAAAGACCACCGAATGTGGTTGAAAGTAGTCGGAACCCTCTGACTTATTACGTGAGTAACTCCCGTGTTTTATACATTCATAATGTCTCAAAAATACGTCAGTTTTAATAAAAAAAGTTAATGTTTCTGTTACTTGTGATATTTATGTGTTGATATATTTTGTACTCGACTATTGCGCAGGGGTTTATTTGACTGAGTTGCGGTTTATCATCTTTTTTTTCTTTATATAAAAGACAGAACCCCCTCCCCTTTTCCTAAAAAAATAATTCATGTATTGCTGTATTAGATAACTATGAATAAAGGTAACTTACGGCTGGTTTCCTTTGCCTTTATCCATTGTTGACCCTGCGGTATGTTATGGCAATTGGGGCAAACGAATTTATGGAACGGTATGGCGGTTTTGTTTACCAACATCGATTGGAGCTCTGTCTTTGTTGATGGCACCTGGAAATAATAATTCATACATATCTTTAACCTCCCTTATCGTTTCACAGTTAGAAAACAAGAACAAAGTCGCCCGATGATAGAAAGGGGATGGTGGAATCAGATTGTGTAATTCCAGTGCACATTCTCCGAAATGCACCCAAAAACTACACATTAGGAATAATAATAAACATTCTAAGCATTTCACACGCGCGAAAATTGATTGAAAACGCATTTGGCGTCTCTTATATCGCCAATAATATCTACTTTTTTATTGTTCCTCTATTCTTTCGGTTTTTCACCCTTCGCTTACAGTATTTTCTATATGAAAGATATCATAATTAAGTTTTCTTTTGTTTTCTTCTGACCACGTGCATAGAAAAGTATATTATGATGGTGAAGGAAACACCAAACAGACAGAAACAGAGTTATAATAGATATTATTACATAAGTATCATAATTTATTCGTGGTCTCGGAAAACGTGAACTGGGGTCTGAGTCCAATAGTGATTGGTGAAATACCCTTCTATTACCAAACACCCGAATAAAAACATCAAACTGGTTCAGCGGTTTTAGGATAAATTCAGTGACATATACACACGTACAGCAGATTCATATAAGTATCCTAGCGGTACGCCCCGGCTTCGCACGGCTAAAAAAATGTAAAACAAAAAAATATAATGATATCTAATTTAAAAAATAATAAAATGTAGTCTATGTCTCCCGGGGATAGTGTAGGTTCCCAACATTGAAAGAATGTTTCAAAACCGTTCAGTAGTTTCGGAGCCTATTCAATGAAAACAAACAAACAATCAAATCTTTCTTATTTATAACATTAGTATAAATAAATATGGGTCTAGTTTAATTTGTAAATTATTTTAAAGTAACCTGAAATAAATATATTATAAATTTGTTATAAAACTTATTCACTTACTTTAACTTTGGCGTCAACCTCGAAAATGCTTATTGGAAATACTCTAGGTTTCGTTGAAATGTTCAAAGGCTTGTTATTCCTCGCCACCATATTTAGAAACCTAGGTATTAAGTTAGGACTAGGATACAGTTCGATGTCTGAAGGCAATATGAAGTGTGTCAGTGCTGCGTCTCTTGCGACGTTTCTGGCCACATTGACAGGATACAAAAGGTTCTTGCTCTTCATGTAGGTGCTGGAGGCATTGACCACGTACGGCGGAGTCTTGGTGCAGTTGAATGGTGCAGACATGAAACTGTCTGCGTTCGGAATCTGTAAATTTAAATATTGCGTCATGGTCGTGAATATCCTTTCTTTATAATATATTTATATATATACATATATTGAGTATAAGTATAAATATTAGTCATCAGGTTGCCATAGCACAGGCTCTGCCTAGTTTGGGACCTGAAGAACTTGTGTGAATGTTAATAAATAAATAAAATAATAATAATTGGCAAACAACAGACGGGCCGCCTGATGGTAAGCGACCACCGTCGCTTATGGATAACTATAGTACGGGGAGAATAACGATAAGTATAGTACTTTTTAAGAATCTCAGCTCTCCTTTTGAAGAAGCCCATATTGTAGCTACTTGCGAATACCGACGGAAGAAGCTCGTTTCACAATTTGCAGGTGTATGCCAAAAAAGATCGACAGAATCACACAATATGTCAATCCCATGAGTCAACAACATATTTATTCATTTATTTTTAAATGGAATACCAACAACCATCTACACAATATAACAACATAATACATACAATATTATGAACCGCACGCAAGTACTATTTATATACGTCAACTTATATGCATTATAGTACTAATGAAATAAGATTATTTAAAAAAAGATCTGCTCAACACCTGCGTAGACGATCTATGCTTGTGCAAAATAGGTCCATCGCTAAGTCAACTTGCTACTGTATAGCTTCACTGGTTTATATAATGCAAAAAAATATCACAAAATGGAACCGATTTCAGCACTCAAAAGTGTTAAATAACTTGTTCTTGTAATATGTATTTACTAATAGCGCTCCGCGGTTTCACCCACGTGGATTAAGGCTTTCCCGCTGCCTCAATTATCCCACGGGAACTATACTTTTTCCGGGATAAGTAACATATGTGTTAATCCAGGGCTTAAACTATCTCCATACCAAATTTCATCGAAATCGGTGCAGCCGTTTGAACGTGAAGAAATAACAAACATACACACATACACAGAAACTTTCGGATTTATAATAATAGTATAGTAGCTAGTATATTGCCAAAATTGTATAAGATTCTGAATAAAATGTTATAAAACGAGTCTAATGATAGTCGCATTATTTAGGCAACAGAAACATTGGATCTCTCCGTTACTATAATTCAACAATTACTATAATATACGTGTATAAATGTATACACTAACAAGTTCCGAGGGAGGGGCCAGGAGTGCCATTGCACAGGGTCTACCTAGTTTGGGCTCCTGCTCTTCCCACAGAACCTTAACAGCCATGCAAACTTTACATAGATGGTATAAAGTGTGAATAGTTAATGATTTTATGTGAGAAGATAATAAAGAACTTATTATTATTATTATATTATTGTTACACTGTCTATCATTGCCTCCCCCTCACCTTTGTAGGAATGTGTTTGTTGGAGAAGAACAGGTGAAATGTGACGTATTGTCGGACGAGCTCGTTGCCAAGACATTCCCGCAGGTATCTGATGCTGTTCACGGTAGGTGTCAGGTCTGCGCCCGGTGCGTGAATAGCCAGACTTATGGGCGCCATCCATCTGAGAAAAAGAGAAAGGGGTTTTAAATTTGCTGCAACAAATAATCATCAGTTCCTAGTCTCAAATGAGTGCACGTGTTTAGGTTAAAATAGACCATGTCAGACCCTGTCCTGAACAGATTAATGATAAATATATAACACGATAACTAGGCGGGTAAATTTGCAATAAATAAAGAACAATAACAAAAAAAATACCAAAAATGGAATAGACTTCAACACACAAAAGTGTGAAATAACTTGTTGAAGTCGGTACCATGATAGTTCAAAAATAACTAATATCAAAATATTGTGCTCATGGTTTTGTTACTGATGGGGTAAATTGTCATTGTGATGCAGGTATGTTCACCGATGTGTGCGTTGCGTACTGCCAAGGAATCGAACTCGTTGCCCGAGTCTGTGTTTCCCGATATGTACAATCCTGGAGTCTTTAAGTCGCGAGTGAATAGGTACCTTCTAGGTTTGCGTGCTAAATCCTAGACAACGTCATCACTTAACATCAGGTGAGACAGTTGTCAAACGCAAACTTACAATAATAAAATAGAAAAAAATGTCTTCACCCGCTAATGTAATATAGTCTAGGAATAAGCACGCACTTTTCAGTCCTTGGAGTGTAACTCATAAACCGCTTGTCCGATTTTGATGACATTTAAATGGAACCACTCGGGAAGCACCAGCTTTCAAATAAAAAAAAGAACTATCAGAATCGGTTCACCCAGTCGGAAGTTATGCGGTAACAAACATAAAAAGAAAATTAAACATACGGGTCCAATTGAGAATCTCCTCCATTTTTGAAGTCGGTTAAAACATCAGTTATTGCATAGGAAACTTTACCAACTCGAACGGCAAAGGAAGCTAATTAGATGCCAGAATGGCGTGATAAATCACAGACCCTAATGGACAGGTATACTAAACTTACGATTTACGGTCAAAATTACATAATGACGCGAACGATGGACAGTACCGGTTATATTCTTAAATACTTCCTCATAAAATGAATACTTACAAGTAAATGCTTTATGTTATTTTTATGATAATGTAGCTTACGCTTACGAGTAACACTACCGCATAATTGGCAACTGTATGGGTTCCCATACATCGAGTTCTCGAATGCTCACTGCTTTCTGAAGTTCACGACCTAAGCCCCAAGCTCCCCTGTAGGGCATCAAGTAATTCCAAACAAGGTACCGCACAGGCAATGAGAGTAAATAAGCCAAATAAACTGAGCATCGGTACCTAATGAAGGGGGAGGTCGTGCCAATTTACCTAGTAGACAGGGTAACTACGCTATAGCGCTCGATCAATCAATGTCTAGCCAACGTCGCGTCGGTACCCGGCTGCGAGGGTGCTTGAGTGCGGAACTTTATGAAAGTTCCTGTGCTATATTTAGGGATGCCAACTTAATGAAATCACATGGTAAAATGTTAGTAAGGGCACTCCTATAAGCAATAGTGTTATAAAAAGTTTTAGGCGCGGTAGAACATATTTTGTATTTGAATTGTATTTTAACGCTACTATTTCTTGGGTATTTATGTGGTCGGAGCTAGATTTAATTTAAGACTCAGATTTCAGTTTCAGATTTATTTATGCTTGTGTAATATTTAGTTCTTAAATATGTATTATTAGAGCACCAACAGCTATGCCTTTATATATTTTAAAGTACATATTAACTTAAATTGTTCAATCGGCGACCTTATCGCTAGACAGCGATCTATAAATATAATAGCTTATAGAAAATGCATTTTTTTAAAATATTTAAGGTTTTCCATCGTTCTTAACCAAGTAAGGAAATCAAATAAAGGAGGTATTCCAAGATATTATTTTTTTTTTTTTTTTTAACATTTACACAACAACTTCAGGTCCCAAACTAGGCAGAGCCTGTGTTATGGTAACCTGATGACTGATATATATACTTATATACTTAAACACACCCAGACACAGGGCAAACAGATATGTTCATACACACAATGTTTGACCTGTCCGGGTACCGAACCCGGGACCAGCGGCTCAGAAGGCAGAGTGCTACCAACTGCGCCAACCGGCCAGCCAATTATAAAAATGTCTGTTTGTGAGGTGTTTTATCAGGAATAATACAGTGAAGATATGTCAGGAGCGTCTAAAGGATTACCACCACAGATTCAAATATCGACCACGTAACAGTACTGTGCAATCAGAACTGAGTAGCTCTATTGTAGTAAGTGGAATTACTGGGAGAATAAGAATAAACAACGAATACTGTCGGGGTAAGGAGCGCAGACAATGATCCGCAAAACATACCACGGAATTACATAGAAAGACATGTGTAAGCATGATGCTTACCCACCAGAGGAACAATTTGCCCATCTCGTCATAAGCTTTTGGCCCTAAAAAAATGCATAGATGTGGTTTACTTGCGTTTAGGAAGCTGTCTGGCTAGCTACCCCTTTACCACAAGTTATACAACCTATCTGCACATGATGGGTTCCGCTGTTGAGAACTATACAATATTCTTTGCCTAGCTTCCACCTTCAACAATATAGCCGACCATCCAGTGAGATGGTTATTAAGCACCAGACACATATATCATAATAACCTTAAGGTTACAGCATTTGAGTTATCTATAGGCTGCCAATAGCTAGTGGATTGCTCAAATGTTATATTTTTTTAAAATTTATTTTAGGATCTTCAAATAGTACATAACAAAAAATTACAATTAAATGCGAAAAATATATGTATAAGTATCGGTAGTTAATGTACCAACAGCGTAGACCACAGATTAATAACATAAATAATTACATAAAAGTCTAACAGAACAAACCAGAATTTGTTTAAGCTTTAGTTTACCTTGTCTATGTATGTTAATTACTGTAAATGAATACAATATGTCCTTAAAGTAGGATAGAAAGGAAGCTTAATCGCTTTGTCACTTTGACTTTTACTGTAGTAGCTGCAGTATTGTAATTAGTTATTAGTGATTTACCTTAAGGTTCTAATGATATAATTCACGTTTCAATGTTTATAAGTATTTTGAAGAACTATAAAATTTAGAAAAACCCCGTTGTTTTGGAGCTCAATATTTAATCAATAATGGCATTCCCGTCGAGGGGTGACGCCATCGCGTGACTCGCGACATTTACACCTGTGTCACAGTCGTTTTCTGTTTATAGCTGTACATTTGCCAGTGGGCTCTGAACAAAAACATCGTACTAGGTGTCAATGAAAACATCGTCTCGTTCTCATCATTCCGATCACTGTATGGCGTCGAAACGTGGAAATATCGGTGTCAAATTGCTCATTGTTAAATTTGAGATGGTCAGCTTTAAGGGAATTAATAAACATCACTTTTCGAGTGATATAATATGCAAGAAACAGACCTATTTATACAACATATTAATTTAGTTAGTGGGTATGCCACAGTTAGTAAATTAGATACTATACGCCATAAAGAACTGTATAGGGACGCAGTTGCAACGAGACTAAATTTTTTTTTGATACTGTATAGATCTAGTTGACCACTATCTCACTTAATGGTCAGTGAAGATGTGGTCGAAGATGTTATCATGCTTGACCTAGATGCTCACTGGTTCTCAAGGACTGCCTCCTGAACACACTATGTGCTTGGTGAAAGTATAGTTTGCAAGGACATTTAATGAACTCAAAAATTGTGTCCTAGAATTTACTAAAATCCAATATAGTATGAAACTGTCACACTGCACTACAGTAAAATTGTATTGCGTAGCTCACAGAAAGATAATAAAAACAAAATTTCCTTTTTTGCAAACTGAAAAAAAAAACAGCAATCCATTTTGACAAAATCAAGAGTGGGTAGTTGGAGAAACTACGCGCTCTCACCGATATTATCAGCCGCATTTCTCCAGTCTTCTCGTGACCACGACCAATGCAACTACGTCGAAACGTCGAGATAAATAAACTTCAAAATGTTTTTCACACGATTAAGTCCCGATTAATTCATTAACAACTGAAGAAATGTTTAACTTAAACTAACTTACCCTCTACGTGAGCTCTAAAATTCAGGAAACAGAGTTCAAATTATGAAAAATTTTGTACAGGTTCTTTTACTTTTCTTTATTTGGTTGCTTGGCTACTAGAAATGCCATGCCTACCCGTCGGACCTGAGTCACATGCATACAGTGACGAAGCGATTATACCTACATGCAAAAAGCCTTCCAAACTATGAAAAATACATACGTTGCATGTTAATGGATACAGAGACAGGGCGAACTCTTGGGTTCTGGAAACATAACCTATATTTCACCTAGGTTACCTAGGCAGTTCGGTTTTGTGTGTGAATTTTTATGACGAACAAATTTGCATCATATTTGGAACAGTGGACAGAAGACCTGACTAAGATCGCAGGAAAAGGCTGGATGCGGACCGCTTTCAACCAGTCCTTGAAAATCAATGGGGGAGACTATGTCCAACAGTGGACGTCCTATGGCTGAGATGACGATGATTATGATGATATTAAGAACGTTCGTTATTGCCACTGTCACAGAAAGGCGTTCCCGTCTAGTCACTTGGTCGTACTAAAAAAGATGGTAATTCTATTGTTCTATTGGTTGGTGATTGATAGTTAAGCATAAAGCATGTACCAGATACTTCTGTTTTCTTTGATTATAATTTTGTATGAAATTTCAGTATGAATGAACATGAATCATTTTTCATTTCACAGTCGATTTAAACACGGTCCGACAAAAGCTTCGCTGATAATGGCACCACAACAGAACCCACGAGGCGTTTCCAACCAGGTTTTCAGGTCACGGAATCCACGCGGTACGTGACATTTCGCAGAACCATTTTTCAGCTGGTTAATAGCTTGACTTTTAAACTGCAGTTAGAGAATGATTCTACGGGGTTCAATGCACGGTCTGATTAAATTATAGCTTTCCTGCTTAAGCACACGATCTTCATGATCGTGTCTCTTGAAATGTTCAAAATTTCTGGTTTATTCGATGATTAGGATGGTAAGCGATGGCACCTTATACAGAAAAGAGCGTTATGGTCACTACATTGTCTAAATAATAGCAAGTACAGTGACAAATTCCCTGCTTTTCCTTCCTAAACCCAACCGATCCTTTTTTTCTCCACCTTCGGTTATTTTTAGCTCTTTATATTAACATAATAATTTTTCATCTCAGCCATTGGGTGTCCACTGTTGGACAAATGCCTCCCCCAATTGGGGGGAATTGCCAATACTCGCCACGCTTGGCAGGCGGGTTGGCGAGCGCAGTATGATTTCCGATGCTCAGAAGGCGCTGCTGCCCACCTTCTGGTACGTGGTCCCTTAGCCGACTCTTACGGCACCCGCAGGAAGAAATGGGGGAGTACTATTCTAGGCCGGTACCACCACGGCGCTCTTACATAATAATGAAAGACAATAATATAAGTACTAGCGGTCCGACCCGCTTCGCACGGTTACACTATTGAAGTTTTAGTAGGGATCCCTATTTTTTTCTAGTATTAAAAAAGTTAGTACCTATGCTACTCATAATATAGGGAATAGGATAGCCACTCTCAGCATATAATGATTATTAAAAAAAAAAAAATAAAAAAAAAAAAAAAAAAAATGAGAGTGGCCACCCTATAATAAATGATTTACTTCTTTACCTTTTTGTTAGGTCTAAGGCGCGATATGCGAGTAGCTGTAAGTACCTACTACTTTGTTATTTGGCGGGAAGGATAAGTTTTTATCTACATCAAATTGCTAACCAAATTGGCCACCATTTCTTCTTCTTTTTGAATTATGACGTCAGTGTTACAACACCAATTTTTATTTATTTTTTTGTCGTTAGGAGCTGGCTTCACATGTTTTGTGCATCCACCAGTTTCAAATAAATACCATATCATAATAATGAGCATTGAACATGAAATCCTATATTCAAGGTTGCAACAAACAGAAGGCTGATAGATAACCAAATGACACTACACAATATTCTTCTCCGTTATTACGCTCTTGACATCGCGAGGTGATCTGTGGTTTTGGTGGGGCAGATGCAACGCGCCTCACGATGTCTACATAATATAGAGTAATTGAATAGTCGAACTCTGTGACATAACTAGAAGGTTACAAAGGTTACACAACGATATTGTGCAAAATGCCACACGAGATTCATCGTTGAGAAGTTTAGATGACAGCGATATGAAGACGCCGCTGTCCCGATGTTACAAATAGACGGATCAGTGTGCACAATGGGTCACCAGACTAATGTAAGTGAGCTATTTGACAGGCCAACATACATATTGGCGCTATACAGAGTATAACGCAAGCTATGTTTTTCTTTGAAAAATGATTGTGTTTAATTTCACAGTAAATCTTCTAATCCTACTAATATTATAAAGGTGAAAGTTTGTGTGTCTCCTTCACGCTTAAACGGCTACATCGATTTTGATGAAATTTGGTATGGAGATAGGTTAGACCCTGGAATAGCACTAGGCTTCTTTTATCCCGGAAAAAATAGACTTCCCGTGCGATAATTGAAGTTGCGGGTAAACCGTAATCTAAGCGGGTGAAACCGCGGGGCGCTACTGGTGTATTATAATATAATAATTGTTTTTTGCACAAATGTATCATTTTTAAATATTTTCCAAGCTTGATTTCAAAAAGGATCCCGAGAAATGCGAGGGTTTTAAGTATCGCTGAAGTAAGGCATTGAAACAAAATGCATAATTGAAACCTGTCCGTTGCTATACTCGTATACAGAATTCATTGTGAAAACAAGACACCCGTAATAGTCTATAAATTACGTGACACTACATGTCTTGACACTTTGGCGCCGTCACATCTTCCCGAGGCACGTGTTAGGGCTGGCACCGCCGCTTATTCGGCGGAGCAATTGAAACCGCGAACCTTCGATCAATAATACAACTGTTGTATTCTTGATCGAAGCGGCGAACCTAGGTAGTGGTTACATATTTGGGGACCGTTTGGGGTCGAGATATTGGGCCCGTGGGGACCGGGAACTCATCGGATTAATCAAATCTTATCAGAACATTTGATCGATGCGACGCGTGACCAAAATGCTGGCACATATTTGACACAACTAATCAGCATTGCAATACAATTTAGAAGAAATTGAAAAATGGGTAATTTTCAAATAACAGTACAATCTAAGCGCTGCTTTTGCTAATTTAAAAAATATTGTTATTATTTAGGTTATTCAACTCTTTATTGTCGTGTAAAAACTCGAAGCACCCAAAAGGGTGCTTTGTAATGTACAACATGGACCACCGGATGATATCGGTATCGATCGACGAAGTGGATGTGTAAAAAGAAGCCGGTACACATTCAAACCCTTAGATTCGGCTGAAACTCAGAAAACAGATTTACCACGGCGCCGTAGGTATCCGCTAAAACGCAAACCCTAGAGATGCAACAAAAAAATACAGTCGACAATGTGCGTGTCTCGAGGCGTTCTTGATGTTTTGGACCAGCCATTACTTTTGTCTTGAGTTAGTAACGGGTAGTGATTTGGATACGTATAGATCAGTTTGCATCGAAAAACTATTCTATATTCAGGTGTTTTACGTATAAATCCTGTCTGGGGTTTGAGAATGATATTTAAAATTCAGCGAATCGCGCCAGCATTGCGGCGACAAGGGGGTGTTTAATCAGTAGGGTGCGACTGCCACAGTACCTCGCGCTAGGAGGTACTTCGTTCAATTTGCTTATTGAATTATGGCATTTGATTGCGTATTTGCATAGCCCTTTGTTGTCTGCTTGGTATAACAACCTGTCGCCATCTACTAGGGTTCTTATAATTGTTATGTTTACCCATTGTTGCTTGTATGCTTCCCATTATGATGTCCACCAATATCCAATAGTGACTCATAATTTAGCTCAAAGTCGTCCGAGCAATGGCAAAACTGACTAAACTGATAAGACTGATTAGATCTATAGAAAAAAAATCAACATAACACATAATCAGGACGATTTGCGAGATGAAGTTCAAAAGTTGTTAAAACTGATACCACGGAAGCAAACGCAGCGCAGAAAGTGTACCGATGAGGTGGACAGGAGACGACCTGATAAACACGTGTAAACCTGGATACACCACGCTTTAAAATGGTTCATTGGTGATCGATGGAGTCATATGAGCAGCAGTAGAAGTTCAATTAGACTAAAAACATGATAATGATACAGTTTAACAAGTTTTTAGTGAACAAAGTAAAGATGTACAAATATATTTTGTACCCGCTTTTTTTTCTGCTGTTCTTGCAACGTGATTTTCATTTATACTGTTTCTACGGGTTGCAGCATTGTATTTCAACGTGGCAATGCTGCTAGCATTCCGAGCACGCTGCCAACTGGTATCGGGTTAGAGCATTTGAGCTATCTATTGGCAGATAACAGCTAGTTTATTATTCGAATGGTATTGTATGATTACTTATTAGTAATTCATTTTAATCAAGGCATCGGTCCGTGAAATAAAAATACGATTTTAGTAAGGTGTATATAATATTGTCAAACAAAAAGAAGCATCTGAATTTCAACTGTCTGCTTTTTAACGTGATTATGCTCCGGTATCTCGTCCTTTGTTGTCTAGAGGTGAAATGTCTGGCAATATCCCCTGTGAAGCTTCTAGGATGGCTTTGGCAGGTGGCCAGGCGAACGAGGAAGCAGCTCGGGGCGGCGGATAAGTTAAGCGGAATTGAGCTGTCTAAATAAGTTTTTAATATATGTTGCACGTGATAAAAATAGACCAAGTGTATATATTTATCATGTGTTAAAATGTATATATAATACTAAATAAATATTATGCAATAATACTGTGCTTGTACTGTGTGATAATTATATAGGTACGCTGTCAACCGGTTGCGGGTTGAAACATGTCAGTTATCGATACCATGGCAACCTGCGTTACTGTCACAAGTGTGAATGAAAAATATAATACAATTGATGGTAGTGATTCGCTTATTCAACTGAACTAAACTAAGATTTTGGAAAACTAAATCAGTTCTTATACATTACGTTAAAGTCTAAATTAGTATGAGAATTTTCAATAACACCACTAACATTAAATGTATTTATTAAATTTGCGTGATTTTTGAGAAATTAAGTCGTCACTTATTTGTTTCCTACTAAACTTACCCCAATTGGCCAGTCAATGGAATAAAAATTGTCTATCAGTTAGAGCGTTGTATGGAGTTATACGAATTTAAATTTTAGCGTTAATAGAATACGAGCTATTTCAATTTGAAATATTTTAGTGACTTTAGCTAGTTCGTGTGATTAACAGAAATAGGATATATTTTCGCGAACAGAAGGTAAATAATAATAATAAAAATAATAATATACAGATTTACGATGAGGTGTATTAGCTGGCCGGCACGATGACGCCAACCCTCTGTGGGACTGGTTTTGTATATAATATCCCAGTTCCCTTCTATCAGTACACAACAGTATTCAATCTTAGACCTCCATTTCATTAAAACATAATTAATAAGTAGTAATAATATCAGTAATGTATTTTTTTATACTGTATAGATATAGCGTTTGACCACTATCTCATTTGATGGTCAGTGACGATGTGGTCGAAGATGTTATCACGGAAGATCGAGAATGCTTACTGGCTCTCAAGGACTGCTGCCTGAACAGACTATGACGTATTTGGTAACAGTTTTTCAAACTTAAGGGTGGTAGATATCCAGCCGGGTACTCGAAAGTACCCTACCACCATGCTGGGAATTTGATAACGGTCTTACCTTCACCGGAAGATCAAACCGTTATCGGGGATCGAACCGGTGTCCATCAGTTTGACAGCCGACGCTGCCCCCGCTGAGCTATCATCGCTTCAAAGTGTAATTAAATATAAGGGTTTCGATCGACCATGTAAAAGAGCGGTTCATCTAAAGTTGAGCAAGCCCCTTCTCACGTTGACGATAATGACATGCCACTCATTCTGGTCATTGTTCCCTTAGTCGCCTACGATAGACTCGAATGACGCAACAAAACAGCCATATCATGCTATATCACCAAACAGCGCCAAAAAAAAACCGCGTTCGTAAATCATGATTCACGATAAAAAGTTCAACAAAGATATAAAAGTTCGCGGTTTGAAACAGAAATAAAATAAAGCATCGTGTTACTATTACGGTAATAAAAAAAGTTATAACAGTAATACTGTGCCGAGACGGTATAACCGACACGGCATATCGACTGTTAAATAATTAATTTGACAGTTCAGATGTACTCGTAGTATAAGAGCTAGCAACATATTTTAATTTAACTTTTAATACAGCTCGATACTCGTTACGTGGTTTTCATGGTCGCACACCTTCATGGCGTCGACTCTACAATAATAACGTGGTTTACCTTCCACCACGCGAGTGCACCTTATTTCTATAGTATATGTACTAGTTCCCAATTAAAAACGTTTTGGTTAATTTGAATTTGGAATGACGTTCATTTATGAATTTGGAAGACTAAAACTTTTAATAAACAGCCGACGAAAGTAAGCTTTAGAGCTTTTCGTGTTAGAATTGCTGTGTCTTTTAAATTGAGTATGTACAAGTACATACAATAATTTAATATAATGCAATCAGAATGTGTATGTGACAGAACATTTAAACCGTCTGCTAACCGAATTCATGTTATAATAAGACTACCGGTAGTGATTCTCTTGTTCGACTAAAATAAACTAAAATTCTAGAAATTAAGATAAGTAATATGATACGTTCTTATATGGTTATGATAAAGACGAAATCAGAGTGACACTTTAAAAAAAACACTAAAATT
Source organism: Apeira syringaria (assembly GCA_934044485.1). Lineage (NCBI taxonomy): Eukaryota > Metazoa > Arthropoda > Insecta > Lepidoptera > Geometridae > Apeira > Apeira syringaria. Next base: position 4,288,527 of record OW203662.1, read on the forward strand.
AGATTTTTATATTAAAATTGCGGATAGTTTTAAGTAAAATATTTTTTTTATATTTTTTTTATTGGGAATAGGCAGGCGTTTGACCACTATCTCACCTGATGTTAAGTGATGATGCGGTCTACGATGGAGCACGCCTGCCTAGAAGATACATATTCACTCGTGACTTGAAGATACCCAGGTCGTATTTTTTCGGAAATACAGAGTTAGGCAATGAGTTCCATTCGTTAGCTGTACGCACTAAGGATGTGGAAGCAAAACGCTTCGTGCGACAAGTTGGAACGTCCACCATGTATGGATGTCGCATTGCCGTCCGTCTGGTCGTCCTAAGATGGAATGGGGATGGCGGAATCAAATTATGCAACTCCAGAGCGCACTCCCCGAAATGTATCCGATAAAAAACCGATAAACTAGCGACATTACGTCGATGCTGCAGGCTTTGGAGTCGTCACTTATTTGAAGCCGACTAAAACTACCCGCGATTGGCCCTCACCAGGACAAAACTCGTCTTCTATTAGAAATAGCGTTGTGTGGATATATTATACTAATTAGAATTTTAGCGTAAATAGAATACGAGCTATTTCATTTTGAAGAATTTTAGTAAATTTTAGCAAGTTAGAGTGATTAACAATATTAGGGCTAATAATTTTGACTAACTTCAATATTTAGATGAAATATCACTGATCGTGGTCATGAGAAGTGAGGATAGTGGGGTAAAATATTATTTATAATAATTGTGTAACGCACAATTCTTTCAACGTCATACTACAACATTTGAAAAGTGCTGTATAGGTACGATCATATATCCAAATACGGAAGTGATAGATTAACAAGTTGAAGGTGAGATTGGGAAATACAGGTCAAATGCATCACTCGGAACTGATAGACGATAGGGCAGTAATCTTCAGTCAAACACACTAACCGACATCTGTATCATAATACGTTCACCAACAAGGATGACAAAATAACTTATCTTCTTCTTCTTGTCCTTAACCCACACTAGATGGGGTCGGAACAACTTGTGTTTTTTTTCCATTCTCTTCTGTCATTTGTAGTAGACAAAATAATTTATCATAAACTCAAAAACTTATTATGTTGAGAAATTACATTAATTATTTATTGTTTTTACAATTATATTCAGAGACGGCCATAATATTATAATGTGTAAAATTTGAGTTTGTAATAAATAATAAAATAGTTTTCTTTCTTAACTGATTTGTATGATAACATCCATAGAAATTAATGGTAGGATCGCACAAAACAATAAGCTTATTGTCATTGACCTTTGTTGTGTTTATTATATTTTTTCAGTGACAAAAACACCTAAGATTACTGCGTCGCTATTTCCCTGTCTAAATTAAGTAATAAGCTAATACAGTCACCGCCTCACCTTGACATAACTTGTTTCATTGTTTTATTTTTTAGGTCAACATTCAGACACATAAGCTGCAATTAAAACGAGATGTTTGCTCTGTGATAAGATTCAAGAAAACCGCGAATAAACATATTCTGATAAGGAGTCTTAAGAAATGTAATTAAAGTGCCTTCATAAAGACGTACACGCTTGTTACAGTACTCTTGTCATCAACAACTTTGTCGCATTAAGGTGCACCTTTTTTATACTAAACTGCTTTACTATTCCTGAGTTTGCTACTAAGGTTTTGTACGTCATCAATAAAAATAGTTCTAATTAGTTTTATATAACCGCAAAACCAACAATGTAATTGTTAATAGTTATTCAGTACCATTTTTTAGCTAAATATTTTAGCTAGTTGCAAAAACCTTTTATAAAAACGATGACATGCTATGCGCGGGGTTTCTCTACACGATCGAATCAGAAATGAGGAGATCCGTAGAAGAATGAAAGTCACCGACATAGGCGGATTAGCAAGTTGAAGAGCATTGGGCAGGGCACATAGCTCAAAGAACCGATGGCCTTTGGGATCGAAAGGTTCTCGAATGGAGACCACGGATTGGCAAGCGCAGCATATGACGGCTATCGACAAGGTGGACAGACGACCTGACTAAGATCGCAGGTAAGGGCTGGATGCGGGCCGCTTCCATCCGGTCCTTATGGAAATTAATCGGGGATTGTAATTTTTACCCACACGACCAATGCAACTTGGTCGAAACGTCGAGGTAAATAAATTACTAAATGTTTTTCTCGCGATTAAGCCCCGTTTGATTTAATATCAATCGGGGATGCCTATATCCAGCAGTGGACGTCCTATGGCTGAGATGATGATGATGATGGCTTGTTTATTGTGACAAGGTATTACAAATGTCAGTTATATGGCCACGTACTGAAATTATGTGTTTCAAGGTGCGGCTTCAGGTAAACACATAAAATCTACGTCATGTAATGTTGTTTACAGATGACCCTAGGTATGTTTTTGTATAAATTTAGATGTGTGTAAACTTTTCCCACTTATAAATAATAGTAATATGCTCGCAAAAATTACTCAAATATGGATTTTTGGATATAGCAAATATATACCTTCGGTGATCTTGGGAGAACTCATAATATTGTGTTACCCTCTTTTTATATTTGGCTAATATTATTTATCGTACACCTTCATAGTTAATCAAGAATTTAATAATATTACTTCTAATTTTAGTTTTTGTTTTAATATTTCATTTTATAGTTCATGCAGCACTACTAACAAGTAAATATTACTAATAGAGGTAGTTATAGATAAAATAAAATAGCAATAAATAATTACAATAGGTACTGCAGCTACTACAATAACATTTGAGCAATCCACTAGCTATTGGCAGCCTATAGATAACTGAAATGCTCTAACCCGCTACCAGTTGGCAGCATGGACTGAATGCCACGTTGAATCGCAATGCTGATTCGTTGAGCCAAATATGTCCCAGCATTTTGGTCACGCGTCGCAACGATCAAACAAAGTTTTGAAAAATCAAAAAGTCACCAACATTTTTCAAAATTTTAATAATTGGTTCTTATTAGCAATACCCAGTCTCATACGGTTCAGTTATTCAAACTAAAATGGGGTTAGATTACATTTATAAGAGTTTTCTGAACAAAAGCAACTTCTAAATTGTATATTAATAGGTGCTTTGTCATCCCCATTGTTCACTATATTGGGGTGCGTCATGTGGTCGCATCCAGGGTATTATTTGGGGGTACTTATTATTAATTCTATTTTAGGTACAGTTGTGTATAGTTATTAAAAATATGTAATTAAAAGGAAGCTTTCAAGCCTAAAAAGCTATATCAGTTCTTTTTCAAGGCTTCCCATCATAGTCAGTAATTAATCAATGAGACAGAATTATATTTGATCAACACTTTGATCTCAATTTTCTAGAAATATCCAATCTAAGTATGCTGCAGGCATATATGAGCGTCGGCTTTATAATTGACTAGTAGCGCCCTGCGGTTTCACCCGCGTGGATTACGGTTTTCTCGCTACCACAATTATTCCACGGGAACTATACTTTTTCCGGGATAAAAGCCTATGTGTTAATCCAGGGCTTAAACTATCTCCATACCAAATTTCATCGAAATCGGTGTAGCCGTTTGAGCGTGAAGAAGTAACAAACATACACACACACTTTCGCATTGATAATATTAGTAGGATTCCCGTTTCCTGATTCGTGTCTCAAGGAGTTTTGAAGCAATTCGTGCCAGTTGTACCTGAGTGCAGCCCTGGTGGGGCGTGATCGATAGTTGTACCGGATTATACGTGATGGATGAGCCCTGCCCCTGTTCAAGAGATCCTCGACTCACACCTTTGGGAATTTTATAATGGATGGATGATGAAATGAGAGATTCTAATAAGATTGATATCCTGAGTGACTGGATATTAATTAGATAAAGAGTTAATACAATGTTATAGATCCTAGTTTCCATGTAGATGTAGACTGTATATTATGGTTGATATGTATATTGCGTTGGTAGTCTTCTTCTTCTATGTATATAGAAGATCTAGAAGATCTTCTACGCTTAACATGTTTTTCTATATTCCATTCTCTTTTATTAGTCATCTCAGTGCTCACTCCTTTCATAAACATATAATTCTTCACACAGTCCATCCATACCTTCTTCGGCCTTTCTCTACCTCTATATGCATCCACATTGATGTTAAGTACTCATTTTGTTATGCTTTTTATCCCTCCTCATGACATGCCCATACCAAGCCAGTCTTTCAACTTATCATTCACAGGTGCTACTTTCAAAATTCAAGTTTATAATATGATTTTAATCTAGTAGTATCTGATGACATACAGAACAGATAAAGTACACCCAAGTACATTGAAATAATTGTAGTCTTGAGCAAGACAAGTCTGTAACATAACTAATCTCATTTCATAAGTTCGCGCTTTATATGGATAACAAAAGTGTTTTCGTCTATAAAGTGCAACGAAATAACTGGATTGCTTAAGTCTTTATAACAAATTTTTTTTTTTTCTTTTTATGCGAAAACAATTTAATGGTGCATAGAATCTTATATTTTATCACATTAGATATTCTACACTGTTTGTTTTCCGATGAAAATAAAATAAAATAAAATAAAGCTTTAGGCGGTTTGAACTACACAAAAGCACTAAGCCAGTATCTGAATTAAGAACTTGATGAAGTAGACAACACTTGTAAGACTTGTGCTAGACAAATCCCGATGCATGTTGGTTTAAAATATTACAAGAATGTACTTCACAGATGACCTGCAGCTCAAAAAAAGACTAATTCAAACTTAACTTCCTTTCTTCTGGTCTAAGACACAGTTCAAGCGCGTTTGTCTTTACCGCGAGAATTTTAAATAAAAAAAAAATATGGTCGCCCGAAAATATATTTCCACTTATAAATATTATAAGTTGGTTGCTTTTTTAGTTCGATTCTCAAGTAACACCGTGTTGGTGCTATCATTATACACTAAAAAAGTATTCATACAAATTGTATTTTTTTTTTTTAACGGACTAATGCTGTTTGCCTCTACCGGCATTTACAGCTTCACCGGAGGGGGGGCGAGCACAGATGGTGCTCAGTCCGGTATTTGTGCAGGCGCAGAAGGCGCACCGCCTAGCGAGGCTAGCGCTGACGGCGCTGTGCCACTAGAAGAGGACGAGGCGACTAGCTCAAGGGCACCACTGAGGTTCGGACCTCGGCTTGAGCTGTCGCCAGGACAGGGAGTTATCGGATCGACTTGCCCCGGTACCAAAGTGGTCCGTACGTCGGCCCTAAGGATGTTTGCTCTTTGACTATTTGGAGAGAATCTAACCAGGATGTTTTTGCCTCTAGCTCGCCGTCGAGCTCGGTGTCTGATTGAGGATGTTTTTGCCTAGAGCTCGCCGTCGAGCTCGGTGTCTGACTGCGCTCGGTGTCTGACTGACATACAAATTGTAAAGTTCAGAATTCTAATAACATTACCTATCGGCATGGGCGCCGGCGCAGGGTGCAAGATCACCCAGTACATAGGTAAACGTTCCATACGTACCTATAGGTACTCCGAAAGTTGTTAACCATAATCAGAGTAGCTTTTAGTAGAGCTATACCATTTAATCATTTTGACACCGTATTTTATAATATGACTAAATCAACTATGATACAATCTGTGGTATTACAGGTATCTATCCGCTATCAGCTGATCCATCATCACCATCAGCGATACACCCGCAATTAACTTAGGAATTCCTGAACGTAAAATTAATTTAATGTCGGAGATTGGCCTACATGTGGTTGCAATAAGTATGCGGATGACCGTAACTACAGATTAGATAATAGTGTACGACCGAGTTGGTGAAGAGACACCGGTTCATCAAGTGAACTTTTATGGTTTTGTAACTTAACAAGTTGTGACGGAATTTCTCGTATGCAGCCATATAAAGATCATTGGCTGTTATATCACAGACTAGCTACATACAGCTGCTTAGCTCATGAAAACTATGTCTATTCTGCAGGCGTTTTACAGTTTTACCGAGAAAAGAAATAGGTTGTTAGGTATACTGTGGCACCAGTGGCGCATATCCCAGAATAAAGATTACTATTATACCTCTTTAAAACCAATATTTAAGTGTGATAAACCAGGTTGTTGGGCGATGGTTCTTTTTTGGGCAGATTGAAATAAATTTATAAATACTAGTTTAAATTAAGATCTCTAATTAAGATCAATTGAGATCTACACCAAAAACATTTTAGCAACGCACTAGCTCTTGCCAGCGTATAGATGATTTAATTCTTCTAGCCCTCTTTGAACTACCAACCTACATAGCAGAATCCTAGCGGTATTGCATCGTTGAATTGGAATGCTGATTTGCCAAACCAAATGTACACATGTAAAATGTTGTTACTGTAATTTTCTCTTGTCTGAATAAATGATTTCTTTCTTTCAAAAAAATACGCACTGCATCCAAGCGCTCCAAGTTTTGCCTCAAGTTATGGAAATCTGATGCGCTCCCAGCATCCACGGGATGAATGTCTTGACACCAATAGGCTCAAATATGTATATAACCTATTGGTTGCATGTTTTTGTCTGTTTCACTTGCTCCTATCCTTTGTAACCGGATTCCTATACATCAGTCGGTAAAGGTATTCGCCGTAATGTTAACAGGATATCTCGATTTGTATTTTGTTAAAAATATATACGGCCTCTAATTCACGTTGACAAGAGGAAAAGTAAAACTTGCCGTGAATGGAACAAGGAAAATTACGAAACTACTACAAAAGCCATTCGAAGGAGTCGAACTTGTTTCATTTTGCGCATAGCCGTGAACACAGATCTGACAAAAAAGGTTTGTCAATAACAAGGCCTTATTTGTCAGATCTGTGGCCATGATGCACTGCAGAGGAATGGTAGTCGAGAAGTATTGCTTTACAATAAACTTCCGAAGCAATCGATGGTTTCAATATTTACCTTTTGGAACAAATTCAGATTGTTTTGGGTGAATTCAATAATACAAATATTATGAATTAATAATAATCTATGCTATGAAGAACTGCGGTGAGATGCTGTGTTGGCTTAAATAAGTATAACTAAATGCAAAAACCGGACCAACATAATTATTGCGTAGTTCCACAAACTCAGATTCAGTGCAAGGCCTTGTACCTTCGATAGTAGAAAACAGACGCCTGTAAGGGTTTATTTATTGATTTACAGTTAATCAATAATTGCTTAAAAGAAGTAACACATTGAGATATTTCAGACAAACTCTGGCCATAATATGCACCCATCGACGAACGAAACGATGTAAAACTGTGTTACTTCTTAGAAATTTAACAAATAACTGCCTTTTTAGGGGTCATCCAGAAATTTGTGTTAACCATTGTCTATGTGGATTAAAAGAGTCGGCCCTAAGATATCGCATGGCAATAAGGACCTATTGATTTTAAAAACACGCAATTGTTTATCTAACACAATAGAATGCCCAAGAAATCCACCATATTATTATTTTTATTGTTGTGTATAGAATTATATCATCATCGCGGGTTTTGCGCTCATCGTTATTATCTAAAAACCAGCTAGAAGTCACATGATATTCGCTGGAAAATTACTTTCCGACCAGTTTCGAACTGATTTGCAGTTCTTCATCTGGGAGTTATGATCGTGCCGAGCAAAGCACGTAACTGATAATACTTGATTTCCTTTTTCCTGGTAGTACATAAGGAATAATGTGTAAAGGCTTGGTACGTACCCCCATGTTTAAAGTAAAGAACAACCCAACCAAACACCTACAATTTTCTCTTAAATAACTTATAATTACAATCCGAGAGTGCCGTGGTGGTACTGGCCTGGAATAGTACTCCCCATCTCTTCCCGTGGGTGCCGTAAGAGTCGGCTAAGGGACCACCTACCAGAAGGTGGGCAACAGCGCCTTCTGAGGATCGGAATCATACTGCCCTCGCCAACCCAGCTGCCAAGCGAGGCGAGTATTGGCAAAACCCCCCTTTACGGGGGAGGCAATGTCCAGCAGTGGACGTTCTATGGCTGAGATGATGATGACAATCCGAGAAATCATTAGAACCGGGCGCAATAAGGTAATGTGCACGTAACAATTACGTTTTCCCGGTTATTCTATCCTTTCGCACAACTATAAGGTGAATGCGCTCATCTTCGCAAGTCGTCGACTTCTCAAGTGGTCTCTATAGTCAATGAAAAGGTACTAAACCTTACTTTTTAAAGCCAAGAAAAGACATAGTTTCATTAAGTTGAACGTTCTTTTTTAAACATATTATAAGCTTGCGTTTGACAACTGTATCATCTGATGTTAAGTGAAGGCATTGTCTAGGATGTAGCACACAAGCAGGGTTGGCATGAGTAAAACAAGTTTTAATCTTTATTAAATTAACGATTTGTAGTGTATTATGTAAGGCAGCGGTCGGCAAGGTCTTACTTGCGGCCCGTGAATGTTTTGTAAATAAGTCCTAATAATATCAAAATAAATGCATAAACGAATGGCATTTTCATTTTTTCTATGGGATTTTTTTTTTTACATATTATAAGTTTGCGTTTGACAACTGTTGGATTTGATGAATTTTATAGGTATATTCGGCTTCTGGGGTTTATATTACAAGTGCGGCCCGTCTTTAGTTTATTTTGCAACCTAGTAGCCTTTGCCTGCCAAAAGGTTGCCGACCGCTGGTGTAAGGTAATGAATATGCAAGTTATTGAAATCGGAAGCCTTCATCAGGATCGTGAGTGCGATGAAATAATCCCGTTGTCGCGCACATACAATCGGTTTTACGCTAAACCCGTGAAATACTATAAAGATTCAGAGATGCTGACGCACCAAGTTATGAAACCAATTTCGACTTAAAAACGGCGGATTACAGTAGTTGTCGGATAGTTAGCTGCGGCTTACTGAGACAGCATTTTAAAAGTGTATTGGGTCACATAGATAGATCGTATACACTGCGTGAGTCACGTTCGAGCCTCGTGTGTAGGAAGTGGATACTTATCTAGTAGAATGGCAGACGGAATGTCTTGCAATAACGCCGAGATTGAAAATTGGTTAGATTACAAATCGAGTAAAGGATTGAACGCCTCTGATGGTAAATGCTGATATATTTTCATACTGTGGCTATATAAGCATTCAGAATCTAAGGATCATTTTACATTACATATATACAGAACATAGAAAATTAGCGGGAAACGGTATTGTAATTAGTTACTGTTATTGGTATTTTATTAATAAACCGACAGAAAAAACTTACGCGGCATTGTGCTCTATGCTCGTCACCCCGAGACATTTGTTTCGAGCCTCATCCCTCTAATAACTTGACATGCAATTACAAAACACCCCTTTTCCTTTTTTAACCGATTTTATTATAAAGGGAGGTTCTCATCCGATTTTTTTCATCTTTATTACCTTATAACTTTACACTGGGTGAACTATTGATATTTTTTATTATTATTTGAAAGCTAGTGCTTTCCGTGTGGTCCCATTTAAATGTAATGAAAATCGGGCAAGCGGTTGAGTTACACTCCAATAACTGAGAAGTGTTACTTGGATGACTTTATTATTAAAGGTGAAAAAATCGGTGAACATACACAATGTCAATTGATCCCGTGAGTTACAAAGGTCACTGAAAATGGGGAATTTTTTTTTACAATAAATGGAACAGACTTCAGCACTCAAAATTGTTAAATAACTTGTCAAAGTCGAATCCATGCGCACAATATTTTGATATTTTGTTACTTTTGAACTATCATGATACCGACTTTAACAAGTCATTTCAAAATATTGATAGTTCAAATGTATTATTCAATATTGTGAGTATGGTAACGACTTCGACAAGTTATTTCTCACTTTAGATTGTTAATGTCGGTTTCATTTGTAGTAAAAAATGTATCTCGAAAATACAAAGGAGGCTGTGATCTATTGTTGCTGAAGAGTCATACCATTTGGTGTGGTAGGTGACCTGGTTTAATGTTCTGTCCAACCAGTTCCATACATCAGATATTATTTATTTGAACTATACACAAGGCGTGAAAGTGTAGCCAATTAATGTAATAAAAGAGTTGCATTGTGTAAGCTATGGTGAAATAAAAGATGTAGACGGATTGTGATGTAGTTTGATCGAGTTGCATAATAAGAAGATAGTATTTATGCGTTATATCTGTTTGGTATCGCTCATAAATTATTGTATTTATATCTCGCCAAGGATTTTTCTTAATCTATACCAATGTTTCTTCTTGTCATGGTCACATTCAAATGGAAGCAGGGTAGTACACTTTTTCTTCCACCCTCTCCTCTCAACCGTTACATTAGTCATATTAATCTAGCATATTATTTTTTCTTTTTTTCAGGGCCGTTGCCTTTATTAAAATAAAATACTAATAACTAATTACTAAACTGCAACTACTATAATAACATTTGAGCAATCCACTAGCTATTGGCACCCTATAGATAACTCAAATGCTCTAACCCGCTACCGGCTGGCAGCGTGCCCAGAATGATAGAAGCATTGCCACGTTGAATTGCAATGCTGAGTCGTTGAGTCAAATATGTACCTATTATTTATATATTAATCTAGCTAACTTTTTTATATATGTACTTACTACCTGACCTGTCAAACATTGTTGTGCCAAAGTGACACGTCACTTCATTTAAATTACATCAGGGGTTAAGAGGTGCCGGTGATATTACAGAGGCTTGTGGGTGCTTACAATACAGGCAAAAAAGTGCGATAATTCTGATGCGTGTTGGTTTAAAACATTACAAATATGTACTTCGCAGATGATTTACGGACTCAAAAAAATGAGTATCATATTTTTAGACCTTTTAAAATCCTTTCTTCTGATGTAAGACACAGTTCAAGCGCATTGGTAATAACGCGAGATTTTTTGCTAAAGGAAATCATAGTTGCTAAAAAATATTTTTTCACTACTTGCTCATTTAGCAAATGAAATTAAACTTTGTTGAAGATTAATGTTCAAGACTGTTCTCATATGTTATAGAGAATGTTATAGAGTGTTATAGAGAAATAAGATTTCACCAAAAAATAAACTGAAAAGACTTAAAATTGTCAATTTAGCAAATGGTCAAGCCTTTAAGTTAATTAACGACGATAAGTTTATTAGTACTCATAAAAAAATACTAAAATCGCGATAATAAATGATGGTGAGGGTAGAAGGGTTAAAATTACTTTCCGACCTATTCTCAGGCGTTACCAAGCATAGACAAAAAATCGGAGGAATTCTATATCGAACACTGTGATACGAAATTTTTATATAGATATAAGATATATCTGGGGATCGCATGCGTGGAGATCAACCCTTATAAAATACCATTCTATAAAGCGGAGGCCTAATTAATAAATAATATCTTTATTCAAAAAAGGTGTACAATGGTTACTTTAAATATACATATATAAGGCTATATTGGATGCAAAAATTAGGCCTAAGGCTCTGTGCCGTAAAAATAAAGGTCTAAGCATAATTATTTAGAACAAGTAATAAATTTATTTTTTACATTTCCAATAAATTGCTTGGTTTGTTGAGACCTTTATTTGATAATATTTAATCCGTAATGGTACACGGTCTTCGGCGTTGTCATGAACAAGCCGTTCTCATTTGCTATTCTACTACTATACCTCACCGTTAGGAAATGTGGGTGATTTTCACCAGGGGCCTTAATATCAGCTTTGTAAAAACCATGCAAGATCCGAGCAGGTCTAAAACCTAGCCTAAACCGCTTAGTGTGAAATCATACCATCACCACGGCATCACGCTCCTTTAGGTGAACGGTTCGAACATTGATATCCTCAAAGGTGAACGGTTATTGTTGTCTCTGGCATGTTTAAGCCAGTTTTTAGAACTGCTCGGAACTTGCATGGTCTTTACAAAGCTCATAGTAAGTCCCCAGGTTTTTTCAAAAAATCAATCACATTTCTGGTTGCATCATGTCACGACAGCGCAATATGTATCGTACAACGGTCGGCCCACAGAGTTCATTAAATAAAACACGTCAATTTGAGGTATCTCTGTGCTCATTATTCAATGTCGGTGAACACGCGATCCGCTCCTTAATTCTATTTCCCCTGGCAACATTATTCCTGTTGATAAAACTAAACGAGTAGGAGGAATACTTTGTTGCAGGCAAACGATAATATATATATATATTTATATACAGAAGGCGTCACAAAAATCGCACCTCTGAGAAAATCTGCTTCAACATAAGTTTAACCCTATTAGTACAATAATTGGAATAGTATCACTATAAGGTATGACTTGAAAGGAAATCCATTCAGCTTCGAAAAAATACACGGATTGTGACTTTTATTACGCAGTATAATAAAAAAGCAAGTTTTCTGAACAAGAATAAAAAAGATGTTGCGGTGAAGGTGATTAGTTCGATGCAACACCTCATTAACATATACCTAGACGATATCTGAAACTGCCGGGGTGTTGAGAAAAACTGGTTTCGTAACAACGCAATTTTATTTTATTTGTTATTATTAGATTGGAAAATATAGGTGAGTTTGGCCTATAACTTATCGCTTTTGGCCACACTGTTGATATAATCAAACTTGTATACTTTTTAGTTGACACTGACTAAATGCACAAAGTCCGTGCGAAGCAAAAAAAAATACACATACTCCAAAATGCTCTATTTTTGAATTACATGTTGTATTGGTACAAATAGAGTTAAAAGAGTTTAAAATTAGAACGGAATAGAGTGCTTATGACTCAAAACTTTTTGCGTTGTTCAAAGAATTACGCAGTAACTAGTATCAAATCTAAGAATAGACTATCAATCTAGACGATCTAGCTCGAGAAGTAGCAAAACCGGAAGTTGTTAAGACGCCGTGGATTGTGCATATGTGGAGCGCGAACTTTACACATGTTAAAAGTTGTGTAACTTGAAAAGATCTAGATAGGCGTGCTTTATGTATAATTTCAAGACTAATATGTATTTTGGTATATAAGTATGTCAAGTTCATCAATATGCTAAGAAATATAATGAGCCATATTATGGAGTACACTTGAGTTATATAATATGATTAATATTTAAAAAAAAACAAAATTCTATCAAGAATTTTGGGATAGAATAATATTGGATAATAGCAAATTATTCAAAATATAGTAAAAGTACGTAAAAAATGTAACAGTCAAGTCAAATGGTGGGTGTCAAAACTTTAAACGAGAAGCAAGTACTTATAGGTCTTATTAGGAAGGTGCTTATCTGGTTTGTATGGTTATAGATTAACAAAATCGAATAATAATTTCATAGAGAACCGGTGGTTCATTTATAAAGTCTTTGCAAACGCAATTGAGTAATAGAAACCATAGTATATTCATTTAATAAGTAGAATTTAAGTCTAGCACCCGTCCGCCCCTTAAGTTTTGCCCCTGATGCCTAAAACACACCTTTTCGCCCCCTATGACGAAGTATGTACATATGTAGTCTTCAAGTCGCGAGTGAATAGGTACCTTCTAGGTTTGCGTGCTAAATCCTAGACAACGTCATCACTTAACATCAGGTGAGACAGTTGTCAAACGCAAACTTATAATATGTAAAAAAAATAAAAAAATATGTAGTGAGATCATGACAAACTTTTGCAATTTTGCATTGGCTCTACTACTAGCAAAGTAGCTATTATATATTAATTTAAAATTAACTAAGTATAGCGAAACAAACATTTGATTAATTTATGTTTTTTTTAATCTACTAAAATAAACTTTTCATCTAGGTTCTAAAAAGTTATCACTTGCAGCGTTGTAATTCTGAAGTTAAACTCTGCGAATGGCAATAATTGGAATCTAAATATCAGAATAGGTATTTTGAAGAAAGAAACAGTGTGCAAGAGGTTATCATGTAAAGTACAAAAAAAAGTTGTAGTATACTCATAACTATAAGAACTTCATATTCTTCACAACACTTTTCTATATGTAATGTACTAATATTTTCTTTATAATGCGTACTAACATTTTCATCCATACGGGACTTGCCCCTAGATGGCCGATCACGCTTTGAGAGAATTATTTTTAAAGTTACACTTAGAAACTCAGAGGTGATCCGTCTTTAGCTGAATAATTCCCCAATTATATGGAGTATGGTTAAACTTTAGCGGTTATCCATAAATTACGTTTTACCGTAAGGAAGGGTGAGGGGCTAACGAAATGTTACATAGTGTCACAAGGAGTGGGCGGAGTATTATTACATACTTTGAGACGTCATATGTCAAATTGTTATTTCAACACTCAAAAGTCCGCATTTCGCGCCTGTGCAATCGTCGACGAAAAACTCAACCCTATAAAATTATTTGTTGTATGTATTGCATTTTTAACACCTGCATACTTCCTGTCCTTACGTACGGATGTCAGTCATGGTCCTTAAATCAGGTCACCTCAAACAAACTAGCATCTTGCCAGTATGCAATGGAAAGGAGTATGCTAAACATTAAAAAGTCCGACAGAGTAAAAAAAAACGTCATTAGAATCAAAACAAAAACTACCGATATAATAAGCAAAATCAAAAGACTCAAATGGCGATGGGCTGGTCACCTGGTAAGAGGACACGAAAAATGGAGCAAAAGGGTGACATGGTGGTACCCAAGGGAAGGCAAAAGGAACAGAGGCCGACCACAGAAAAGGTGGGACGATGACGTTAGACAAGTGGCAGGAGTCACATGGAACAGAGTGGCTCAAGAAAGAAAAGAATGGAAAAGATTGGAGGAGGCCTTTGCCGACTGGCAAACAGATCTTGGAAAGATAACCAAGCAACAAATATTAGTTTAATTCATTCAAATCTATTAACTTTAAGTTTTTAATGCTTGTCTTTTACATAAGTTTAAAAATTCATTGCACTAAGAGGTCTGAATAAAAGGCTATTATTATTATTATGTATTGCTTCCGGGCTGTTTGGCCGTGGTCTAAGTGAAACTTGTGTTCCAGACGTTTCGTCGATCACTGCGGTCGACATCTTCAGTGGTTCAGGTCCGAGCGGCGACAAGAGCGTAGAACTCTCCTTCACGGCGTCTTCTCTGTTACAGCCTTAGAGTATATAAAATATTAAAATAATATAAAATTATTGTTTTTCAGAGAAATCATGGAGGAAGATTTTTTTTATAATAATAGATTTTACTAATCTATAATTTTCCACAATTTCTTCTTCGTCAAAAGTAGATCTGAGGATGACAAAAATATTCACACCAGGGGAATGTGGGTATGAAATTCGTGTGGCATAATTTATTGGTGACCCCTTAGCAGGCAGTGTCTGTGAATCATTCTATTGAAAATTAGAAAGAAATATTTTTATAGATAAGTACGCTATTGAACTATTTCAAGTATGTGTATAATATTATTTTGTTGATCTAACGACTTTGCATGGCACAATCAATTTTGAATTATTTACAGACTTATTGTGTATGCAATAAACTTATTCAATTTATTATTATGGGCTACACGTGCCGGCTTACACTCTATAAATACTCTTAGATTAAACAAACTATTATGCATTCTGTATCAACAGCTACTCGGTAACGTAACGACTGTATCACAATAAACGGATGCCACAGCACAGATTAAATAATAGTTAATAGGCTTATACTAAAGGTACCACACACTTGAACAAAACGGGCCACGTGGTCTGAAAACCAGTTCGAATGCCTGCTCACCACGTGCAGACGGGAGGCCAAATTGTTGACGTAATCACGACCCTATTATATGGCAATTATGATCACTTTTGCAAATTAGCGTTCCGAATCGATTGAAAACATGTAGACCTAGATTATAATACAATTATTATGTAGTTGTTGGCTGGCGTTGTACTTGATTTATATCACTGAGGCGGAATAATATAATTTCTGGAAGGTAAAACTTTGATTGAAATGTCAAAAAATGAATGTTTTACGTTTATTACGTATCCTTCATAGACATGCACAAAACCTTTAGACCAGGGTAGAAGCCTTTACAAATAATAAAAAGTGAAAAAAAAAATTAGTAGGATGGAACCCATTAGAAAAGGAGGAGAATAATATAAAAATGAAAGGAAAAATAATTTACGGGCGATCTGAGGACGGGAAGGGGATGGGGGTGAGGTTTTAAGGGTAAAAACGGATTATCTCGATTTCAGACGTCAGAATTTTCGATTGAAAATTAGGGTGCTTTTTTGATATTAAGTTAAAATAAGGCGAAAAATAATAGTTTCATTCTACTGTAACTTTTTTTGGTTTCAAAAATTATCGACCCTAGTCTACTTGTAGCTGACAAGCGTTCGATTCCTACAAAGATAGAATAAACACCCATGGATACTAATTGAAAGAATGCGAGCGGGGGAGAGAACGTGATGCAAGATTAAACTGCTTCGAGAACACAAGTTGTTTTAGGTGTCAAGTGTATACCTCCTTAAAAATGTTTTAATTGGGTGTGACGATCGACACACTTACAAATCTGTTGATACGGCAAGCTATATTAGTTATATTGCAGTGGATTAAAGTAAAACAGTGTTATTTGTAAACATGAACTTTTTAAATTTATTTCTTTTGGTGTAAAATACAAGTTCAAACGCATTCACGTCATCGCAAGAATTTTTGATAAGAATAAGAAGAAAAGCTGTGGTCGCTCTGAAATATTATTTTCACTAATAAATTAGCTAAAGCAGTCAAATTTTGTTCATTTAGTATTAACTTTCATGAACTGTTCTCATAAGTAATATTTTTCTAAAGTTTATTGGACTTTCATTACTTTCAACAAAATAAGCTAAAATGACTTAAAATTATGTACTTTGCAAATGGCAAAGCCTTAAAAGCTGAAATAACCTGATATTCTATTGCTCAATCCTTGTACAAAGATGCGTGTAACTGAGTAAAGAAAAAGTAGTTTTATGTAAACACAGCAATGGGCTTCACCATACGTAATATTTTCATTTTCCATGACCCAGACGAGGTGTGACCATCAATAATGAAGTAAAAGGTTCGTAAACATAGAAAAGTAAACTTATTACATAAATACTTAGAATTTATTAAGATGTCAAATCTCACAACAGAAAGATTGGAAAATTGTGTACGTTTTTTTATACTGCATAGATTTGTTAGACCCCTATCTCACTTGATGGTCAGTGACGATGTGGTCGAAGATGTTATCACGCTAGACCTAGAATGCTCACTGGCTCTCAAGGACTGGTGCCTGCTGAACACACTATGTGTTTGGTAAGAGTTTTTAAAACTTGACAGTGGTAGATAGACAGTCGGGTATTCGAAAGTACCCTACCACCAACCTAGAAATTAAAAGTAAAATTACGTAGGTAATTCGTACATAACGTTATGCCCGTTGCCTGGAGGTGCAGGCAGAGCTTACGGATTTCCACTTGTTGCGATACTGGCATATCTTTCTTTTATATCTTGTACTGTCACGAAATTTTTCAAAATAATTTGATCAAAAGCGGCGCAGTCCTTTGAGCGTGAAGGACTAACAAACACACAAACTGTCGCCTTTATAATATTAGTGGGATATCAGTTTTATTTCATACAATATCCATATACGGAACTCTAAAACTATACATCTATCACTTAATACTGTTTCTACGGGTATAAAGTAGTATCCTACTAATATGATAAAAATGCGAATGTTGGTTTGTATGTGTGTATGTTTGTTACCTCTTCACTCTCAAATGGGTACACCGATTTCGATGAAATTTGGTATAGAGATAGCTCATACCTTGGAATAACACATAGGCTTATTTTCATCATCTCCATCATCACCGTTTCTCATCACAAAGCGGGTACAACCGCGGGGCGCAGCTAGTGTAGTATAAAGTAATTATGAACGTGAGTTTTAATAATATTATACATCCATCAATTGTTGAGCAATTGTACAAAAACAAACATCCTCCAGTCTCCGGTATCCAAGTAAACACAGCTCGACACATTTTCACTTTTCCCAATGGGAATTCGACTCCACCAGACCGGTCGGCCATTTACATAGTTATTCGTGTATCCAAGATATTCGACATTGCGTGCCATTCGGTCGTTCTTAATGACTATGATTGCGACTACGATTAAACCAGCAGCACTCGTCTATTTCATTAATGTGTAGGTCGAAAATGGACGCAATTTGGTAACCGACAAAAAGTAACTGGAATTATCCAGTTATTACAATTTGATGGACGCAGATGTGATAGTCATGCTCTTCTAAAAAGCAAATATGAGCTTTAAGAGCAGGATATCCGCTAACGGAATATACTAGAAAAAGTATGTACTTTATAGTCAGAGAAATTATGTCATGTATCGACGGATTAAAAATATCCAGTAGGTATCGCAAGCCTGTTAGCACTGCTCGCGCGTTGTGTTGGGAAGGTTGATGACCACCGCACAAGCTCCTTTTTAACCGACTTTAAAAAAAGAAGGAGGTTCTCAATTCGACCCGTATGTTGTTTTTATATTTTTTATTTGTTAAGATAAGATAATTTATTTCAATAATGAACATTACAAATTTAAATAACACTACAATATTTCTAGATAATAATAGCAGGTTAAGCTTGAAAACAATGGGCCCCAAACTAGGCGTGGCCTGTATCTTGGGAGCCCGCGGTCGCCTGTTGCCTAATACAGATTCGCATATTCGCGATTGCACAGCGTTTCTGTTACAATTTGCCATTAATATCCTAAAACACTAAAATTAAATACATTTTGCTTCTAGTATCGCTAAGTTTATGAATAATTAATTTAGTTTTAATACAGTTTTGTGTGAAAAAATATTAAATGAGATATATAATTTACAATTCATTAATTATTACAAAATAAAATTATAGAATAATTGAGATAAATTGAGTTTTAAAGTTACAGGTAATGCAATAAATGGTTATTTTATTGCAATTTCGGCAATGCAAAACAGAAATAACGTTTCCGATTTTTGTAACCTTTCAAAAATTCAAGAATTGATTTATGTAGGTAAGTATATTAAAATGCATGTTGAGTCAATGTGTATGTGTGTGTGTGTGTGTGTGTGTGTGTGTGTGTGTGTGTGTGTGAGTGTGTGTGTGTGAGAAAGAGAGATAGTTGTGGGGGGTGTCAGCGGAGTGGGGGATAGTGTTTTAACAGGAGGGCCAATATGAAGTAATATGTACCTGAGCTTCTATTCTACAGAATAATAGGTTACCTAAGTTTATTGACTGTGTGTTACATCTCTTTACTCAAAGTAGTTTTGGAAGACCCTACGCACCGAGCTAAAAACAGTCAGCCTTCACAAGTCTCTCGCTGTCCTCATATGATAGAGAGAGCAGCCATCTTTTGAGCTTTGATTTGGCTTCTGCGAACGTGATGTTTTTCATACTGATGCTCTTGCATACCGCATTATAGGTGTATATGTGTAAGTATTTAGGATGACGACTATAAAAGGTAGTATTAGCATTTGGAAGCTGCTTTGTGGGTTTTCTTGCCCGCTTTCTCGGTTCGTGTAGGTGGTCTGTATGAGAATGTACTTTAGATATGATTGTTTGTCACCGCCAATGATGTTTTACTAAAGATGACGTATATTCTAACGCATATTATACTGCGCGGTGCTCAGATTTTGTTCCTTTACGACATAAACATGCTTACTGCGACAGATAATACGGTACAAATAATAGAAAAGGATAGCCTATATGTTTAGACTTGCGCTCGAAATACGCGTCGCAATCAAAATTACTACAAGTGACTTAATTTTGCCGCCTCAGTTTCCGCGCGCTTGTGCGACATCTACCTCATATAAACATATAATATCATTGGTCACCACATAATTTTCGTCTGGGTGAACCGATTTAGATCGTTCTTTTTAATTTGAAAGCTGGTGCTTCCCGTGTGGTCTCATTTAAATTTCATCAAAATCAGTCAAGAGGTTTTTGAGTTACACTCCAATAACTGAAAAGTGCTAGGCGTACGTCGATGACATTATGGTTGCAGGTGGAGAAATCGGTGAACATACACAATGACAACTGATTGATTTTTTTTCCGGGATCCCGTGAGTAGCAAAGGTCACCCTTTGCAGCTCACAGGAAAAAAAACCACCAAAAAATGAAACCGACTTCAACACTCAAAAGTATGAAATAACTTGTCGAAGTCGGTCACATGCTCACAATACTTTGATAATAGTTACTTTTGAACTATTATGGTACCGACTTCAACAAGTTATTAATAACTACTACTAATAATATTTTTTGTCACCCTTTTCAGTGACCTTTGCTACTCACGGGAACCAATTATCATGTATGTTCAGTTGTTCACCGATGTCTTCATGGTCAAAAACCACTTATCTGATTTCGATGAAGTTGAAATGGGACCACACGGTAAGCACCAGCTTTTAAATAAAAAAAAACATCAAAATCGATTCACCCAGTCGAAAGTCCTGAGGTAACGAACATAAAAAAAAACATATAGGTCGAATTGAGAACCTTCTGCTTTTTTAAAGTCGGTTAAAAAGAACGGAAAAACCTACATAAAAGGAAAAACGAAACGGTCTTAAAATTTTACCGTCAATAGTTTATTGATTACTGATCTTGTAATTATCTCACCTTGAAAATTACAATTGAATCTCGTGTTGGTTTATCATCACGCACATTTAATAGATTTAAGATAAGCCTGACGCGGTGGTTAACTGAGAAATGTTTCTATAGTTTAAACGGATTTTTTGACCATAAAATATGACGAAACTGTTTAGCTGATAAAAGTCTGTATTCATACGTCTGTAAAGGCAGATTTTAGCAGGACAGAACTATTTTATAACAGCATGAACCGAAATCAATGAATAAAGTTATTTCATTTCATTTCACAAATAAAAACATGGCCGTCAAGGTTTAAATACTTAAATTTGCATGCAGTTACTTTTACCAACAGCACTCGTTAATTCTGGTTATTATTGAGCCCACGGTTGGTTTTCAATTAACGATGTTGTTATATCTCAACGTGGTGATTATTTCAAGATGGATGGATGAAGTTTATCCTTTTGTCTCAGTGGTGATTGGTAACCGTATAATGCGCAAATAATAAGTTGAAGTTGAGCGGTATACTGACGCAAGTACTGACGGGACACGGTGGGCTCTCAGACTACCTGCACCGTTTTAAGTGCAAGGAGAGCCCATCGTGTCTCTGCGACCCCCTCAACCATGAGAGTGTAGAACACGTGCTGATTGATTGCCCAGTATATGGATATGCAAGATTCAACTTAGAAAAAGAATTAGATGTCAGACTGTCAAAAGAAAAAATAAACGAAATAATGTTAGACAATAAGAATAGAGAAATATTTATCAACTATTGTATAAATATAGTAAAAAGAATAAATAAAAGAAATAGTAAGAAATAGTAAGCAATAATCAGCTTTAAGTTAAATGTATAATGCTAAAATAATATGCAGTAAATTAGTATGTAACCTAGTATAGTTATACTAGAATGTATTTAGTTAGCAACAAAAAAGAAAAAATGTCATCACTTACTCCAATTGAATCTATGTAAAATTATCATGTCTTAGAATAAAAACGACAACACACCCCTGATTACGTTAGGGATACATTAGCTAATATAAAAATAATAATAATAATCTGGATGCGTATTATAGAACGTGCTTGTGAACCTATCGAATCCATGGGGCCTGTTTTAATTGACCCCGTTGATATAAGTTGTGCAATCCGTACGACACAGTTATGAGTTATACTCCAATAACTGAAAAGTGCTACGCGTATCTGGATGATATTATTGTCGCGGTTGAAGACATCGACATCCCGTGAGTAGCAAAGGTCACTGAATAGGGTAAAAATATTTTTTTTTAACAAAAAATGCAACCGACTTCAACACTCAAAAGTGTGAAATAACTTGTCGAAGTCGGTACCATGAGCGCAATATTGTGATGATAGTTACTTTTGTGTGAACTATCATGGTACCGACTTCAACAAGTTATTTCACACTTTTGAGTGTGGAAGTCGCTTGCATTTTTTGTTAAAAAAATGTTTATACGGTATAGATCTAGCGTTTGACCACTATCTCACTTAATCAGTGACGATGTGGTCGCAGATATTATCACGCTAGGCCCTGAATCCTCACTGGCTCTCAAGCATTATGTGTTTGCTGACAGTTTTTTAAACTTGATGGTGGTAGCCTGGTCGAGCCTGGTGGGTACTCGATACTACCCTACCACCATACTGGAAATTTGATAATGGTGTTACTTTCACCGGAAGATCAAGCCGTTGTCGGGGGTCGAACCAGTGTCCGTCAGTTTGACATCCGACGCTTCCCGCTGAGCTATTATCGCTTCGTATTGATATGTATATTTTGTTGGACCACAATAAATGCAGATGAGCGTCAATAGCGGAGATTCCGTATACGATCTTGACCGATCCACTGGGTTAAGGAAAGTATTCCTCGGTCATAATTAGAATAAGTGACCCTAATTCTGTTAACCGCTCGAACTAGCTAAAATTCACTAAAATCCTTCTAAAAGAAATAGCTCGTAATATATTTACGCTAAAATTCAAATTCATATAACTCCCTTTAACGCTATCCTTGATTTTAGACGAGTTCTATTCAACTGCTGGCAAATTGCGGGTAGTTTTAGTGGCCACCAAATAAAAGGCGAGTTATTTTACGTAATACCTACCACCCGCAATTTTAATCAATACATCTAATTTTAGTGCTGTTATGGATAAGTGTTATACTGATTTGGACTTTATCGTAACCACATAAGTACTTATCTTACAAATCATATTTTCCAGAATTTTAATTTAGTTTAGTTTAACAAGAGAATCACTACCAGTAGCAATTTCAACAGAGCCGTGTTACGCAGGGCACACTAAAGAAAAAAGTGATTGATGCTATATTTTTTTTGATCACCTACCGTGACTATGTAGCCTAATGAAATACGAGCCTACCGGGTACAGTCGTGGCCATAACTACTTTTATTGATTACGGGATCTTTATGGACGCTATCAAAAAACTTAGTTGTGGTAATCAAGTAGAAAAGTGGTTGCGGCAACAATTGCATCGGGCTTATCACTACTGATCAAGTTTATATTAAACTTTATTAACCTGACCAAGAAGTTTGATTGAAGCGACCAGCAAGCTTGTTTGGATTGTACAATCTTAAGACTTGTTTTCTGTTACAATATGACATTATAAAATTATCAGAAAACACGTTTGAGCGTTTCACTGTTTCTACGGGTATAACGTGGCACTTACGCGTAGTCGATATCACGATCGACAATTGTTTCGGCTTCTTCCGGAAGCCTTCATCAGGATCTTGAATGCGGTGTGTTCGTCGCAACGTCCCGTCTCGCACTGTCGTACGTAAGCGCCACGTTATACCCGTAGAAACAGTGAAAAGTAATTATGAAGGTGAGTTTTAATAATACAATATTATCGGTGACCTCTACGGGGAGGTATGTTCTGAAAAACATAAAGCGGTTCGCGTCGTTAAGAACTAAACGTAAGTGCCACGTTATACGAGTAGAAACAGTGAAAAGTAATTAAGAACGTGAGTTTTAATAATATTATGTTAGAGCGTTTTATCAAAATAACTTGTATTGCTGTAATCAGATTTGTCCTCGGTAAATTTGATCAATGTTGAGTTTGGGTTTAGTCGGTAGGGGCCTATTGGATTACGCAGCTGTATCCACTGGGGGTGCGTGCAGCAGTCCAGTGGTTGGTCATTCCATTATACAGACTCAGACATACCCAACTTACCCTCCTAGTTGGACGGAAATATAATTCACGATAAATATAAATCAACCCACGTTAAAAAAGGATGACAGTCATTATTTAGAGCATATCGGAGGCCATAGTACGGCTTGAAAACTCAGATATCGGGCTAGCCACCAGCCTACCACCAACCCGCAAAGGTCAGCATGGGGGGATATGGCCAACACTTCTCTATCAGAGGCGGCCTGTGTGCAAGTAGTGGCAGTCTTCATTTTTTATGTGGCAGTTCTTTACGTGCTGAGGCGGCCCCATCCTGGCACGATCATAACTTCCAGATGAAGAACTGCAAATCCAGTTCGAAACTGGTCGGACAGTAATTTTCCAGTATTTACAAAATGTGAGTCCTAGTCAGTTGGTGGATTACAATTATATATATATGTGGTATCCGGCTTTACTCACGTTTATAGTCGAAGTTTCGACCTAAACGTGAGTATAGCCGGATACCACATATATATATATAATAATGTGTCAAGCTCACGAGAATTTCCAATCAAAAATTACAATTTTGGTTGAAACTCATCCCGAGTTAAACTCGGGATAGTTTTCAGATTCAAATTGTGAAAATGCACAAAATGTTGTAAATACTTCGTGTGTGAGTACATATTATGTAAGTTTTATAAATTAGCCTTGACAACAGTTGGTATAAATACACGAAAGTGGACTCACTTCTGCGTATTCATCCGTAAATCCGCGCAATACTGAAACTGGAGCACTGTACGCACTCACAGACCATGTGTACACAAGTCAATACATCTATTTTTAGAGACTTCACTTTACGATTATACATTAAGGTTTATTATAGAATGTAGCTATTTTTGATGTACACGGGTCTATCGCAATAGTTGATATCCACGTTCCGCATCCGCTGATACGCGTAGACCCTGGAGTTGGCATGTAACTTTGCAATTAGATATGACATGTTTTATGCCAATTTAATTGGTTTGAATAACTTAGTTCAGTGTACTTATACAGAAGGGTGTAAAAGCTTTAGAAATCTAAAGCGTTTACATCCTTATGTATAACTAAAACAGCTAACTAGTAAGTTTACATTTTCGGCGATTAAAAATTCATACTGGCATTGATTTTTTTGTTCAACTAAACTAAAATTCTGGAAGAGAAGACATACAAGTTCTTACAACACCTAAAACTACCCGTTATTGGTTAGCAAATTATTAAGACTCGTCTAATATTATAGTTTTGTGAGGATTTATACGAATTTGAATTTTAGCGTAAAAAGAACACGAGCTATTTCATATTGAATAATATTAGCTAGTTCGAGTGATTAACATAATTAGGGCCACTTTCTATACTAATATTATAATGAGAAACGTGTATTTTTGAGTTTTAAATTTATAACTATTTAAAAGACATAAAAAAATCTTTCGCAATAAGAATGCTTCAGTATACCTTAGTGACATCTGTATAATATAAACATGAATCCCTAGTCCCCTTGGTCCCGACATCACGCGTGAACGGCTGGGCCAATTTCGATAATTCTTTTTTTTTTGTTGTGTTAGTTATTGTCAGGAGAAGGATCTTATGAAAGAAAAAATAGCAAAACTAGCGCGGAAATTTTAAAATGTAAGGGAACTTAACAGATTTTGACAGCTTTGGTAGTCCACCAATTTTAATTTGCTCATATTGATTAAACCTTGATTGAATGACAGAACACGTCAATGTCCGTGATCTGAACTTGTCAAATGTCAAACTTGCACAGGCCGATCATAAATACCGCGCTTAGCAGACTACGAATGATTATCGTTGTATTAATAACATCGACTAGGTGGCAGACGACCTGACTAAGATCGCAGGCAAGGGCTGGATGCGGGCCGCTTCCAACCGGTCCTTGTGGAAATCAATGGGTGAGACCTTTGTCCAGCAGTGGACGTCCTATGGCTGAGATGATGACGATGATGAATAACATCGACTCAGCCTCGCACCGGACTGAATTCTGCGCCGAATACGTCTAAGGGTTCTTAAAATTCCAACATTAGGATAGTCGCTATCCCAATAGTGGGAATGACTGTTGCAGCAGTTGCCACACCGGTCACAAAACAAGGCTGTCAAGCAGTTTAAATGTTTTATTTGTCCTGTAGCCTTGGCTGAGGACACGTCACTTATGGAAAGGCCACCATTTACTGCCAGTTAATGATGACGCAGTACAAGACGTGGAATAATCTTAGATGGTGGTGATTACTAGTACATACATAAATAATGATTATCTTATTTTATACTATTAAACGAACAATTCTTGCATGTAAAAGCTTTACTTATACCGTGAAAATTACAATCTATATTTATTTACAAATTAATCAAAAGTGAAATTAAGATTTGTGTATTTCACACAAATCTGAATTAATTTCTGTTCAGTTATTATAAAGAAACCGTTTATATATGTATACATACTAACTTGGACGCTTTTTCGTAAATTCGGTTATCCCTCAGGAACCGTACTTTTTTCGGCCTAAAATTACTTTGTAGTGTGGCATTACCACATCTCTGTGCCGAATTCTATCCATATTTCAGTCATTTTGGCGTGAAAAATTAACAAACATCTATATATCTATATATTAATCCTCACAAAGATTTGCGTTTATCATACTATAAATAATATATTACTAGCATATGGGATCTATGCTCGTATATATGGAAATCACATCTTCGGTATAAAGTATGATTGTCCAGCCTATCGTTCGTCACCATCGTGAAACTCTAATAAAATGACACCAATGTTGTTCCCATTGAACTGCAATTCAATCTGCACACTTAATAATCTATAAAAGTGAAGCTATTAAGTAATTATCTGCAAGACAGTATGTAGGCGTTCTCAAGCGAGCACAGTCCGGCACGTAGCACGGAAAGTGGAGTAATGTCTCTCTTGATACAGATCTCGCGAATGATCATACGACGCCATGTCGGTTTCGAGAACGCCTAACGCTATCGTCACAGTTTATATAGTGCTATCGTCGACGTTTGGATAGCCGATGACTTTATGAGCGTTGGCGGCAATCTGCCGTAATTTCATTGGTATTACCGTGTGTGAATGAAACTGTACCGGTCCGGCTGATTTATGGGAATTCAAATGTGGAACATAAGATTCTCGCTAAGGTTCCAATATCACTACTGGGTTCACCAACACCTTTATACGATCCATCAATCAAAGTAGTTAGTGACAAAAAAAGTGAGGTTCGTTGTATTTAAAAAAAACTTTTCCCTTATCGCCCCGTAATGACACACTGGCCTTAAAACAGTTCGATTACTAACTGATATTTTCTTAGTTGTAATTAATGTGTTTTATAATTAATATTTTACTTTAATAATAAATCCACAACGACCATACGAATACAAATTGTTGAGCAATTTTTTCCGGTGAGTATTGCAAAATTGCATTCTTCCAAGTAACAGCGTGTTATGTAATCTATCCTTATGACTTGTGATGATCCCCTTGTTACAGTTAAATGATACATCAGAGCGTTTCATAATCCGAACTGGATTATTCAATAGTCCGTAATTAGAACATTGGCAATTTTGTAGTGCTTAGTTTTGTAACTTGCAAACTGTTCGGTATGTCCATCGACGTGCAAGGAATGCAATCAAGTAAGGAAGGCCGGATTCACATTCATACTTTTAGTACTTTATTGATTTATGTTTATACTAGGTGCGCCCCGCGGTTTTACCCGCGGGGTGATGATTGATGATGATGATGAAAGTAGCATACGTGTTAATCCAGGGTCTAAACTATCTCCTTAACCAAAGGCCAACTCGTTGGGAAACTGGATTAATTTTTTGAAGCATTATGCTTGAGGTCTTTAACCGATGATAAAATTATATATTTTTTTAAAATCCTATATACCTTACGCCTTACGACACTTACGCCTGTATAATAAATACGTGATAAATACCTAAGGATCTGTGAATGATGATCCAAACTACACGACCAAACGTGTACCGGGGAGTGGGTAGCTTACCAGAAGTTACCTACTCTCGGGTGAAACCGCGGGGCTCAGCTAGTATGGTTATATGTATCGAAAATCCTGCCGAGACTGGATTTTTTGCTGAAAACTTCTTTACATGACTGACGCACAATGAAACTTTAACTTTTAAAAAAATATATATTTTGTTTTTTATTTTAGATACGGTTTATATTTTGTAAATTTCTACATTAATCCGTGTCTGTTGAAGATTCGAACATGCATTAAAAAAGCATGGATCTTATCAAACCGGTAAACCTGAGTAATAAGAGATGTGTGGCCTTTTTATAATCTCTTTATGAGACTCTTTCGTCAGGGCTTTATATCAAGTTTAATCTTCTTTTAGCCCCGATTAACTGACCTCTAGATATTTAGATCTAGAGCAATGAAGCTTTATGTTTGATGTTAGCCTCGATAACAAGGTTTCAAACCAACGAACTCAATATACAGAGTAAAGTAACTTGTACAAAAACAAAACCCCTGGAAATAGATACCGTGGAAGAAGGGAACTTCTGTTACACAGATAATACTGCTAACCTAGGAGCAAACTACAACTCCACAAAACCAAATCTACAAATCCATGTCAGTGATATATTCTCCTGTAAAGACCTTGGTTTCAAAATTATTGCCCTCTCTCTCTCTCTTATGTCTTGGATCTAATGTGCTTCTAAATTCCTGATATAGCCCTCTTTTCGCCGCCACTTTAGATTCAACAGAAATTAAAGTCTTTTCTTGTAATGTAAATAAATGTAAAATTCGGTTTCATGTTGACATGTTGACTGGTCGGTTGGCGCAGTTGGTAGCACTCTGCCTTCTGAGCCACTGGTCCCGGGTTCGATTCCCGGACAGGTCAACATTTGTGTGTATGAACATGTCTGTTTGACCTGTGTCTGGGTGTGTATATGTATATAAGTATATATATCAGTCATCAGGTTACCATAGTACAGTACTCTGCCTAGTTTGGGACCTGAGGACCTTGTGTGAATGATAATAAATAAAAATTTCAAAAATATATTCGTATATTATATTTAAAAAATATATATATATTTAAAACCTAACATAAATGTTCAAGTGTGACAAGTTTATTTTTTTATCAAAAACACTTTTTGGGCCAAAAGCAGTTCGTCCGATTTGTATAAATTGCTCTTTCATCAGTCGACATTGCGACCATGCACAAACCACTCATGGTCCTCTCAGTATATAACACCGTAAAAATTTGGCAATCGTGTAAGTATTTGCTAACTTGAACTTTGCAGCGATGATAGCTCAGCGGGGGAGAGCGTCGGCTGTCAAACTGACGGACACTGGTTCGATCCCCAACAACAGCTTGAGCTTCCGGTAAAGGTAACACCGTTATCAAATCCCCAGCATGGTGGGGCCCAGCAGGGTCCTTTCGAGTACCGGTCTAGCGTCTGACCATCAAGTGAGATAGTGGTCAGACGCTAAATCTATACAGTATAAAAAAATAATAAAAAATATCTTTCCGACAGTAAATATGTATAAAAAAGACAGATTATAAATTATAGGATACCGGCCAATCGGACAGAAGCCGGGTTGACCTTTCGATGAAGGTAATTAACAATCACTGTGTTTCAAGTCTAGTTTTCGGTACACCCAGTGTGTTCTAATAGCCGTCCTTGAATGGCAGTTGATATTCTACGTCTAAAGTTGATGATTGAACATTAACCTATTAATAGTTTAAATAAAATATAAATACATGTATACCTTTTGTGTATTATTATAAATTATTATTTTTTGTATATTATTTTTTAACTTACAGAGCGTTTGATCGTTGCGACGCGTGACCAAAATGCTGGCACATATTTGGCTCAACGGATCTGCATGAACGTGGCAATGCTGCTAGCATTCTGGGCATGCTGCCAGTTGGTAGCGGGTTAGAGCGTTTGAGTTATCTATAGGCTGACAATAGCTAGTGGATTGCTCAGCTATACTTTTTCCGGGATAAAAGCCTATGCCTAAAAGTAGCCTATGTGTTAATCCAGGGTTTAAACTATCTCCAAACCAAATTTCATCAAAATCGGTATAACCGTTTGAGCATGAAGAAGTAACTAACATATACACAAAATTTCGTATTTATAATATTAGTAGGACTAGTAGCGCCCCGCGTTTTCACCCGCGTAGGAAGGATTACTAGGATTATCCCTTAGACTTGGATCTCCGCTGATAGGTTTCTTTTTTCTGTGTTATTTGTATTGTTTGGTGTTTTTATTTTTGTGTTGAGTGTGTCTGTGTGTACGTGTACTCACGCTTGTGTGTGTGTGTGTGTGTGTGTGTGTGTGTGTGTGTGTGTGTGTGTGTGTGTGTGTGTGTGTGTGTGTGTGTGATGCATTAAAATATTTTCTTTTTTATGTATAATAAATTTTCAGGAAATATATGGCATACGCACTTATAAACTGCCAAATGAATTTGGAAACATAATATAAATCAGATATAAAAAAAGAACATAATAGACAGTCAGGGTGTCTTTTTCTATAATATGAATTTAATATTTGAATAATTTGCTTGTAATCATTCATTTTCAACAACCAGTTGCCGTGTGTTTTAAAAAGATACCAATCGAATACCGTTCCAGAATGTTGTTTGTGTCTTTCAAAAACTTTTTATACTATTTGTACCGAACGCCATTTTACGCTTCATGCTTCAACGAAAATAAATTTTGATAAGTGTCACAGTTATTTGGAGGCTTTTAGTTATGCTCTACATTAGTCACACCTGTCTGGCTGCCGGACAAAAAATACCTTCTTGAATTACCTGCACGAAAATCACTATATAATGTGTGATAAATAAGATTTGTATGGCTGAACTAGCTGCGCCGCGCGGTTTTACGCGCGTGGTGATGATTCTTCTCTCTGCCATGTGCGTCCACTGCTGGACATATGCCTCCCCCATATAGGGGGGATTTGCCAATACTCGCCACGCTTGGCAGGCGGGTTGGCGAGCGCAGTATGATTTCTAATCCTCAGAAGGCGCTGCTGCCCACTTTCTGATACGTGGTCCCTTAGCCGACTTTTACGGCACCCGCGGGAAGAGATGGGGGAGTAATATTCTAGGCCGGTGATCATTGATGATGATGAAAGTAGCCTATGTGTTATTCTGGGACCTGAAGTATCTACATACCAAATTTCATCCAAATCCGTCCATCCGTTTGAGCGTGATTGAGTAACAAACATCCATCCATCTATCCTAACTTTCTCATTTATAACATAACTAGCTGCGGCCCGCGGTTTTACCCGCGTGGTGATGAAAAAAGGTGATGACGGTGATGATGAAAATAAGACTATGTGTTATTCCAGGGTAAAAGCCATCTCCATACCAAATTTCATCTGGATCCGTTCAGCCGTTCTGGCGTGATTGAGTAACAAACATCCATCCATCCATCCATCCATCCATCCATCGTAACTTTCACATTTCTAATATTAGTGGGATATTAGGATTAGTAAGGATTAGTGGGATGTATAAACATCATGTTAGGTGGAACTTACGTTCAAATATTTTAAAGAAAAAATAAGGCTGTTATTGGAATTTGAATACCCCCAAGTTAATAATTTGTGAGTCATCACTACAGTTCAACGGATTAAGTTTAAATATGGAATACAAATAGCATTATGGCCAAATGATAATCCAATTACGGTAATACTTTTAGCAATATTACTTTAGCGGTGATAATGTCGGCTGTCAATCTGACAATCACAGTGTCACTTTTGAATTGATGATAGCGGGGAGCGAATGTGGAGCCAAAACTAGAAATAATTTAAAGATATAATGTGAGATTGGCCCTAAGAGAATATAATCTATTTTAGTGTTCATTTGAGTGGTCCTGTTATTTTTGGCAATAAAAACTTTTTCTTTTCATTCAAAAAGGTGCCTTGGATTTTCTCTCCGGCCAGTATGAGTGTGTTCTAAGCCTAATCTGAATATTGTCTAATCAATACAAATGATTGAATGCTGAAGACCGACGTGTGTGGCAAGTCGACACATATTCTCGCTTTGGGGCGCAATTTAAACACGATTGTTGGAGAACACAATGAACACTGAAGATCGTTCATCATTTCATCTATTGCGTATTGTTGAATTGATCGAGCTGTCACTATTATGTAAGTAGAGATTCGATCGTGAATTCATGACATATTTTTTTTTGTGTCGAGATGGGCCCTTTATCTAAAACATAGACCTGAATATCGCTCTTTGATCGCAGTATTTGCACGAGCGGGGTTTCCCAACATTTTGAACAGACTTAAAAATAGAGGATGTTCTAAATACGGTACTATGTTTTTAATTGTTTTTTTTATTTTATTTCGTTTCTTACGTTAAAATCTCATTCATACTCACTCATAGTTCACTTGATGCTCAGTGACGATGTGGTCGAAGATGTTATCTCGCTAGACTTAAAATGCTTACTGGCTGTCAAGAAAAAATTGAAAGTATTAAATCTGTTTTATGTTATTTAATATCAAAACTATTATGTTTAATCTATATCGTCGGAACCGCTTCCGAGATATTAATGTAAAAATATTAACATATAAATGAATAAATGATAAAGACAAAAACTGGTCGTTTGGTATAAAGAACAATATTCAGATTCTTATTTAATTCGTATACTGCATAGTTATAGTTGACTGCTATAAATGATGTACACTTTATTAAAACACTTAATTAGTAACCTATTTGTTTTTATGATCATAATCGTATCCCAAACTACACGTTTTTGTGTGTCCGCAACGGCGACACACGCTAGAGTGTTTTTTTAATTATTTACGATGGTATAAAATAGTTTGTAACCCGTGGTCGTAGAATTAATAAAAAAAGAAAGTATTTCATTTTCATTCACAGACGACATTCATTAATGAGACAGTGCAATCAATTCGTCCATCCTACATTAACAAACGCTGCAGTAATTAACTTATGTAAATTACCAAAACAATACCATTTAATTACGTTATTTATGTATTATAGGAACGGCACGCGGAGGCGGCGGGTGTTGCCAAACGAATCGTGAGAGGTGTGACGACAATGACGACACGCCTAATTATGTACGAACAAAATAAGAGCGTTACAAAATCTGTAGAGACTGCACAATAACAAAATCACTCACCTTTCAACTAGAGGCAGGACATTGTCGAGAAACTCGAAGCCGGCGTGCGTAGTGTAGGTAATCGTCTCGTGACACGACACCGTCCCATGATCAGCACGCACATAATTCTTCAAAACCCAAAACTCGCCACGTTGCACAACTTGCGGCAGAAACTCCTTGTCTGTGCACACAAGCAGCGACCGCAAACGCGCAAGTGTCGCGTCCGACAACGCGTTCTCGTCGACAATGTCGAGGGTTTCATTCGATACATCTATCTCAGATGGCACTGCACTAATTTTCTTCTCCAAATCTGCTATTGACGCGGTGCTCGAAGCGGTCTTATTTGTAGTTGACATCGTCGATGGCACGGGCGTCTTTTGCGATGTCGACTCTTCAAATGTACGAATGCTAGAATCAGCCGGTCTCGTTTCTGATTCATTTCTGATATCTTCTCGATTTATGTAGCGCATTTCAGAGCTTCTTTCGGAACCATCGCCTGTTATCGGCACCCATTCTACGCCTGGCGCGTTGTTGCCAGACAAATGCAACGCCGCATATAAAAGTACAGCGATGTTGATCACGATGCTCACCCTAAATATAAAATTCCGACGGTTCCCCAACATCATTAAAACGGTATAGGCACTTGCACTTATGAAACTAATTTGTGCGTCTACAACGTCCTTCGCCGTCCTCTAGGACGCAGTTTCCTGTAGGGTCCTGTTCGAGCAAGCATCACAATTTATTGTGTCATCAAGAGCGACGTGGAGGTGGGCGCCGACTTGGCGCCGCGATTTGTTCCCGCTTCTGAAACAAGAAAAACGGAGCTTTAATAACCAGTTTACGGTTCATATATATCTAACTCTAAGCATTTATATACTGAGTTATGCCCAAGATTTACACCTTCAGATACGACAGCAAATCATCAACGATAATGAGAAGTTGTTGTGTATTATGTTCAGAATACGGAAACCACTGATTGGCTTCAAATAAACTGTCATTATAATAAAACATAATTTCATTTTTATGGGTAAGCAACCGATACTATACGAGTGTACTCCGAGAGAACCGTTGTACAATTATTCCTGTCTTGAAGTACAATAACCAAAGAAAATTATTATTGTTAGTATGCAATCTAAACAGTGGAAATTCATCTATTGGAATAACTATTATTATGGCTCGTGAAACCGTAATTAAATGTTATTTTACTGTGCCCTATCCACAGTTTCTTATAATTGGTTCTGCATTGATATTGTGCAATGTTTGGCAAAGCGATTGAAAAGTACTTGGTTTCAAATTACCTTGATGGAGAGCATTGTGTAAAGGTACTATATTACCTTGAGAATTTATTAGCATACCTATATCGATGATTACCGTTGTTTTAAATAATCAAACGGACAACTTTATCTTTTACCTATATTGAAGTTGATGGAAACGAACCCCAAAGTTACCTGCTACATGAGGAAACCGGGATCTAGATGCTGAGTCAACACAATGCTAGTGTACATATATGCCAATTTTTTTATAATAAAATTTAAATATTTTATCAAAAAATTGTGTATAGTACCAAGACCAATTTAAGTTCTATTAGATTCTAGAACTATATAAAACACAAACCAGTCAAGCTTCAAGGAGGCGTATCAAACAAGTACAAAGCAACATTTGTATCAGTTATTAAATTAATTAATAAGCTCCTGTTAAGATTGGCCTATTTGCATATTCCTCGTTAGGCAGATCTTTATCAGCAGTCTGTGGTATAAATTATCTTATCTATACCATTCCTATGGCGGCAAAGCGCACGCAAGCTTCTTAGCATTCAACCGTGTCACAGTTAGAACCCACTTATTAATCTAAGAGCGGGTGAAGATAGCTGTTACATAAATACTATCTCGTCAGGTTCCTTAGAGACGCCTACCGACCCTACATACCCTACGCTTCAATAAACTATTCCGAACATTAAAACGACCGTTGAAGCCTCATTATAATTTAAAAAAAGCTTTCGTCATCCAGCAATTTACTTTTTAATTGACACTCGTATAGTTGAAATAATTTTTGTTACTTAATAATTAATAATAATTTTGAAGTGTGATTGAAGCTGAGTGACAGGGTATGAAAGGTCTGATGAGCGCGGATGAAGCGAAAGAAGTGTCTCGGTATCGTAACTATTGGAAGGCTGTAGTCTCTGCCTACCCCTACGGGAAAGAGGCGTTTATATATGTATGTAATTTTGTTATGATATTTTGATTAAATAACTGGAATAATCGAAATAGCTTTTAATAGTAAAGATCCTTGAGATGTCTTATTCCGATTCGTGGCTGGATATTTAACCTTGAAACTTTTTCGAAGGTTTTCGAATTATCGTGTGGCATTCACTATTCAAACTTTCGGAAAATTGCTGTAATGACTTAGTCGTATGCTTTTCATGGCTACGTAAAGAAGAACAAATTCGTGCCAGTAAAGTGGCGTGTAATAACGATTTGTGTTACTTTTTATTAGAAGCTCAATCATGAACAGCGCCTCGTAACTGTGAATGCGACTTAACACCAACTATGGTCATAAGTTGCAGCTTATAGGGTAGGGTGATCGCCTAGTATACCATTTCAGAAAGACCAGTCATATATCGTCTGACGCTTCGAGGCTTTTTGTTATGATGATTACAGTACAGTTAGAAGCGTACTGTTGTGTGGCCCTATCAGGTTGGCTTAAAAAACAACTTGGAACACACAGAGACATTTATGTTGTTTCATATATTTTTTACACGAAATAAAAAAATACCGAAGCTGATCTGTCAACAAGACAGCTTTAAGATCAATTTAGAACTCACTTATGATCTAAGACTGAAGGGAGAGTTATTTAAATTGAGCAGTATTTTTAGTATATTAGTATTAGTATTTTTAATGTACCGTCGCTTTATAGATTTGGTCGGGGTTTGTCCCTTAGTTCGGCAATATTCATTGTGTAACACTGTGTACGTTGAATTTTTATTTTAATGTAACTTTGTGAAATAAAACACTAATATCTAATTACAATACTGTAGCTACTACAATAACATTTGAGCAATCAACTAGCTATTGGTAGCCTATAGATAACTCAAATGCTCTAACCCGCTACCGGCTGGCAATGCCCAGAATGCTAGCAGCATTGCCACTTGAATTGCAATCCTGATTCGTTGAGTGAAATATGTGCCAGTAAACTTTGTGAAATCATATAAATATCATTTGAATATGAATTGATTTCATATGAATTTATTTCCGTAATTTCGATGGATTGCATATTATGAATTGATTGGTGTACTTACGTCTCAATTATGGTAAGTGCATCTCAATCATCTATCCATTTCCTTGTTTTCTAATTGGATATTCGCCTCTATCAAAGGTTACCTACACTATAATAATATACAGAGGAAAGATTTGTATGTTTGTAAGGAATAAACTCAAAAACTACTGGCCTGATTTTTGAAATTCTTTCACCACTAGAAAGCTACATTATACGTTACCAGTACAGGCATGATTATTGTTCAAATATGTTATGGACTCTAATATAATTTCAATAACAGATCTCAAGGTAAAAAAAATTGGTTGTCTGTAAAGTCGGTTTACGGACGATAGATTTACGTGATAACGACTTAATCATGTATGACTCTGACTTTGACATTGACATTGACATTGAAATTGACATTGACCATTGACCATTGACCATTGACCATTGACCATTGACCATTGACCATTGACCATTGACCATTCACCGTTAAGCGGAACGTTACTATTTTTCATTTTGGCATTCATCAATTTATAAAACGTTATCACGTCAAAAAACCATTAAAAATTCCTTGCATTGCATACGCTGCAAAAACTACCGATGATAGAACAAAAAAATGTTGAACTTAACGAACATGTCAATATATACAAAAAACTATGCGACATTATTTGTCGAACTGTTACCTACTAGGTCACTATAAACATTTTTGATATTAAACACTTGATAGGAAGTCCTATTGAAATCAAAAGACGTTACTCGTGCCTTAATATTAACCCTTATCTGGACAATGGACCCGTAGGCTGCTTATTAAATTATACAAATCAGACTTTCCATTCGAAAGATATTATCAATTTAAAAATGTTATCAAATAGAGAAATAAACGCTGTCGTGGAGCGCGATGCCTTGCAAGTTGCACTCGCGCGGTCGGCTCTCTACGTTTCATATACATTGTTTTGTTAAAAAGCTGTTTTGATCGAGAGTTCTATGCATGGAAAGTCTGCTAAGTATATATAAGTTCATAAATTTCGAAATATTTTCTTATATCTGTGGGAGGCCGGGGCGATTCTTTGGTATAATTTTCGTGTTTTCTTTTTAATTATAGAGCAAGTATACTCCGTTGCCAAATCTTCAATGTCAGTAAAACAGCCACACAAAAATTCAATGTTTTTGTTGGCATCTTCATTCTACTAAATTGCTTTTGTCGGTTTTGCATTTAAGATTAATGGAAAGATATAACCTTGAGACGCCATTCTAAAGTGGATAGGTGCTTAAAAGAAAAATAAAAATGTACACGAGCGTTGAGAAACATCAGTATTGTGTGTGTAATTACGCGGTAAAAAGTGAATTAGACGTAGTTTCTTACGTATTATAAGTATTTAGAGGTGTTTAAAAGATTTGTAAGTTAAGGCAGCTATTTAACCCTTATTCCTTGATAAGGGTTGATTAAAAAAGCAACCGATGCTTTCACAGTCCTACCCCCGCACTTGTATGTCATCCATAGAATATAGATTTGTAACACACATCAAGCTTTGTCCCGCTCGCAACCCTCTGTAATGTCATCGTCAGCAATAATGCCTTTAGGCACAAGATAATAACAGGGGCTTCGAAACAGGTAGTGAGTTAGATCTTTAGCTATCTTTAGGCTGGCAACGATCATTCGATTGCTCCCTGTGTCGCGGGAGGCATGCGCACACACAATCATAGTACACAAATATCCAAAACAATTATCTATGCTCATCACAAAAATGGTTGCCCCGGCTGGGATTCCAGTTTCCAATTGATTCCAATTTGATACTTTAATAATTTGACGGCCGCCGTAGCTCGTTTGTTCGTACAATCAAGAATTTATCATCACCGTTGACTACTAAGGGTGGAGTTCACTGAAATTTAAAACGTCCGATTTATCTATTCAACCATCGTCGGTCAAACAGTTTTCACCATACTGTTAACCGACGGTTAATTGATAATCGGACGTTTAAATTTTAATGAACACCCTAAATAACTAAGTAAAAAACCAATAAAACTTGATGGATGGTTTCAATAGATGTTATTATTTATTTCTATTGCTCCAGTTCGTCATAGAAACCCATCAAAGCGTGTTAATAGTGACACGAACGCTGCCCTTGACTCCGATTGGAACGATCGACCGCTGCTTTGTAATAAAAAAAACCGTGGATCTCATTTTAATTACTGATCGTCATGTAGAGAGGGGTTGACCGTTATCTCATTTATCAACCACTATCATTGGTAGTAATTCGCTTATTTAACTTAACTAAACTAAAATTTTGAAAAACTAAATCAGTTCTTATACGCTTACGATAAAGTCTAAATCAGTATGAGACTTATCAATAACATCACTAAAATTAAATGTGTTTATTGAATTTGCGGGTAGTTTTAGCGAAATTAAGTCGCCACTTATTTGGTACCTACTAAAACTACCTGCGATTGGCCAGCAATGGAATAAAACTCATCTAATATTAGTGAGAGCGTTCTATGGAGTCATACGAATTTGAATTTTAGCGTAAATAGAATACACGCTATTTCAATTTCAAGAATTTTTGTGTATTTTTGCTAGGTCGTGTGATTGACAGAATTAGGACCTTATATGGTTAATGAGAAAAAAGGCTAAGAAGCCGAAGAAAGATTAAGAAAAGCCAGTAGACATCTTAGGTCCAGTACACTGTGTTCTGGACCTAGAATTTCTACTGGCTTTTCTTAATCGACGGATTTGGGGGCCTTACAAGCTTTTATAGACCATTCTTTTGGGAAATGTGGCAAATAAATAGAGTACTCTTGAATTTACCTTTATATCAGAACATTTGACTGGCCGGTTGGCGCAGTTGGTAGCACTCTGCGTTCTGAGCCGCGGGTCCCGGGTTCGATTCCCGGACAGGTCAAACATTTGTGTGTATGAACATGTCTGTTTGACCTGTGTCTGGGTGTGTTTATGTATATAAGTATATATATCAGTCAACAGGTTACCATAGTACAGGCTCTGCCTAGTTTGGGACCTGAAGACTTTGTGTGAATGTTAATATAAAAAAAAATTTAGACCGAGCTACAGGACCAAGTATTAAAATAAATAAAGTATAATAACATATTTTTTAGTAGTACAACCGATAAGGATGTTTCGACTTCGTTGTAAATTTCTGCCTAAAACCGAATATCCTGATGAAGGCTTCCGGATGAAGACGAAACAATTGTGAATCGTGACAGCGATTACGCGTAAACACTACATGACCTAGCACCATGCTGTAGGTTTCTTTGCGATATTACCTTCACTGAAAAATCAAGCACTAGGTACCAGTCAATCCTGCAACCACCTGCTCACTGGACTCACTCCATTCTGGGGTGGTTTCATTGTTTCCATCTGGAAGCAATGAAACACTGGTTCATTGGTTTAAAAGGTGATCTTATGGCGTTATTTCTTATATTATATACACTGACTTATATAGATTACTAGCTGCGCCCCGAGGTGTCACCCGCATGGTAGTGATTGATGATGATGATGATGAAAAGTAGCCTATGTGTTATTCCGGGATCTGAAGTATCTACATACCAAATTTCATACAAATGTTTTTTACCCACGTCGTGATAAAAAATGGAAAAACCGTGAGATGGTGATGATGTAAATAAACCTATATATTTGTTCATCCAGGGTATAAGCTATTTGTGTTCTTAATTTCATCCAAATCCGTTTGGTAGTTTTTGCGTGAAAGATTAACAAATATACATCCATACATCCACACTCACAAACTTTCGCGTTTACAATATTAGCAGGATAAACGGACCGAAATAGTCGTGCTCATTGCTCGTGTGAAATGTGATTAGAGCATAATATGCACTACATAGGTAATAACGTATAATAATGGCTGAAACCATCACCCAGAACTAATTCTAATTAACACAGTAACGAAGAATAATTATAGGTTACAACGAAGACAGCCCCAGAATACGCTAGGTTTTACATGCGGCTTAATACTCTGGGGCCTACACACTAACCATGTTTTTTATTCGCGTTTATGTTGACAGTATCAACAATTATTATAGTGAATTTGCATGGTGGTAGGGTACTTTCAAACACCCGCCTGGCTAGCTGCCACCCTCAAGTTTGAAACACTGTTACCAAACACATAGTGTGTTTAGGCAGCATTCCTTGGGAGCCAGTGAGCATTCTAGATCTAGCGTGATAACATCATCGACCACATCGTCACTGACCATCAAGTGAGATAGTAGTCTAACACTAGATCTATACAGTATATAAAAAAAGAATGGTCCCAGGAAGTGGCAGAACATTCACGTAGGTAAAACCTTACCTACCCTACCTCGTTACTGCGCTGGTGTGTAAGCACAAAGGTCTTACTTATATGAATATCTTATAAGACTTTATATTTTAAGTGATATTTCAAGTTGTATGTACATAAATCAGTATTTCTCGGTAGGCGGCGCACACATACGTACGACTTTGCTTTGTCATAATCGGCGTGGACAATGCGTCGTAAGTCTTCGCTGCTATCCGGAGGGTCCTTGTGAAGATAAACCTGCATTTAGTTAGACCTTCTTTTTCTTATTGTGCCGTCCCCTGACGGAGGTCGGTGATTATTAGGGCAATTTTAGATTACGTTAGAGATTGGCGCCCGAAATAGGGTCTTGGTACTCATCCTAAACCAGTCGTTAGCCAGGAGCTCTTGGCTAAAAAGTCTTACAGACTGGTAGATTGTCTATGGTATTGTATTTAGTAAGACCATTTATTTTTACATTTAATTAAATATAGTCTTAGCTATTAGCCAAACATTGTCAGTGGCAACATTGTCACAGGCAACATTAATGTCCTACTGTCACTTATAAAAGCAAGCGCCCAGTCGATTACCGCCACACATCCCCTCCGGTGAAGCTCCCCTCCGGTGAAGCTGTAAATGCCGGTAGAGGCAAACAGCATTAGTCCGTTAGAAAAAAAAAAAAAAAAAAAAAAAAAAAAAAAAAAAAAGATTACC
This sequence comes from Apeira syringaria, assembly GCA_934044485.1. Lineage (NCBI taxonomy): Eukaryota > Metazoa > Arthropoda > Insecta > Lepidoptera > Geometridae > Apeira > Apeira syringaria. The sequence goes on from OW203662.1 coordinate 4,329,459, forward strand.
GCCACATTTTGTTCATTCGTCGGTCGGTAAGGTGCTTGGGCTCGACGCTGCATACCGTAAGATCGTTCCATTCTAATTTATGCTGTCATTTTGTGTCTTTGTATAAATGTTTCATTTTAACATGTACTTGGTTAAACCTTTTTGTATTAGACGAACATTGTAATAAAATTTGACATCATGTTCTTTCTTATTTTTAATTTATACCACTTCTGATTTACAAGATCAGAAGTGGGATTCGCTTAAAAACACGCGACCTTGATCGTTCGCCATCTCTCTAGCTGCGAATAACGTTTGTTCGCATTACAAACCATCACGTATTAATAACTTTCTTTGTGCTTACTCATACGCGTACATTTAGTCTGTGGGATTGGTCTCACTTGCCCACCTATCTTACTTGTCTACCAGTAAAATGAAGACCTAGTAAAATCACAATTAAAAGTAAAATTTTAAAGACACAAATCTACCCACTTTTATTTCACATTTGTTTAACTTTCGTTTTATTTTCACGTAAGTAAATTTCTTGTGATGTTTATATGCCAAGGAGTAGATCGCGTTGTCGGTGACCCACGTCACGTGTGCGGGCATGGCCGCGCTCGCGTAGCCCGTCGCGTAGATGTTCACGTTGTTGCCGGGTGCCTGCTCATCATCGGCACGTGCTGAAGCTGAAGAAGGGTTCTCGTAGTACGCGAGCTCTGCTGTTGCTGCTGCGGCGAATGGACGCCGCAGGCTAGCTAGCCTACCGGGTGGTGGTGTGCGGGCGCCTCGGGGTCGCTCGGTGGACCATGCGGCGTGCAGGAGCCATTGCGTCGGGAAGGTGGCACCGGGCCGAGTCGGCTGCTCCCACTGCTCCGAGCACATGACCAATCCTGGTTTCACCATTTGGCTAAGTGACTTGCTAACCCGGTGAGAATGAACTTATTTATCGGTAGAACGTGTCGTTGACTGGGCTATAGGTATTAACCAAGTGCAAAAGTTCGCTGGACGCCGGAGAGACGGTCGCCGTGGCGCAGTGGTCAGTGACTTGACTTCTGTGTCTCCGGGACCCTGGGTTCGAATCCCGGCAGGGGCAAGCATTTGTGCGATGAGTATAGGTGTTTGTGTGTTGTGATTGTGTGTGTGATGCACCATGTGACCATGCCTCCCGCGACACAGGGAATCCTAGTGCGGGCATGGCCGCGCTCGTCTAAGTGTGATTTAAAAAAAAAAAAAATGTTGAGTGAACGAGTGAAAATGTATCAACGTTACGTAAGCTATGTGTTAGATAACGTTGACACTGCACATATTCTTTATGAAATTACATGACAACTTATATACTAGCAGTTCAGATTAACCAATATGTGTTGGCTATCGTAACCCACGAAATAATCGATACCTTTAAAAGTTATAATTAACGAATGTGTCTAAGCTTAGTGAAACTTTTATTCATTTAGGTACTACAAACTAGAAATGGCACGTAACTCAAATTAAGATCATTAGGAGAAATAATTTCATCCTATCGTACCCTCATCTAATTGTAGGTTGTTATAGAAAATATACCGCGCACCAACCGTGCAATATTAAGATTTGTGTGTAATTTTTGTGTTTCATGCAACTTGTACCGATGTCACGGTATAACCAATACGTGCCAGCAATTACTATTCAATTCAATTATTCAATTTGAATTGAATTCTAAGCCTACTTGAGAAAATCGCAGTTTTTATGAATTTTCTAACAAAAAGTAGGAAAAAAAAAAAAAGTTGTAGGTAGGCAGGTGTGTCTTTCAATTATACCTACATACGTGTACCAAAGATATACATTTTTGGTAACCGTGCTGAGGTCTAACGATACACTTCTGCTAGGTCATGTTTAATATCAAATCTACCTGAACCTGTCACTATGTACGTACCAGACGGTTATTTTATTGTTAGCTAGTAGTCAATTCTTATAAGACCGTGATACGTGATCACTTTTTGAGAGCTTTCTGAAAGTAATAGAACTTGGACGACTGTGGTTCATGGCTCTAGTAAATTGTTGAAATTAGAAAACTATCAAGAGAATTTGTTTTGATGAGCCATTTTATCATAATTAGAATAGCCGAACGGAACCTAGGCAAAAGTGTGACAGTCTGTTATGAGATGTATCACTTATGTGCACCTTCAGATTTGTGTAAGATGTGTTCATAACTAAACTTGTTGACAGATCAAGAAATAAGCTGTGAGGCATTAGCGCGACAGTAGGTATAGACTTCTAATTCCTCTGTTGTGTTTAAGTGGTTTGGTGTTCGCATTGTGTGAGTTTATTGGCGAACTATAAGTAGGTACAGTTTTATTTGATAATATCGGAACATGCCACTAGATATTTGGATGACGATAGAGTTTATTTTTTGAAGAATTATTTTCCGAGAAACCTTTTGTAAACAGAATCTGCGGGGTTTTAGCTGCGGGTCATTTAGTTGTTTGTTTCATACGTTATAGCGATGACCATACAAGATGTCTATAGTCCATCGTTATGCTCTTAGGTATACTGTAAGATTAAAAAAAAACTAAATCCCATAGTAAGTCTTTGCTGTAATCGACGCGTTTACGAGTAATATAGACTGTAGAAATAGTACTCGGACAGTAGCTCAAAGTTCATCACTTTGTCAGGTTTGCACTCTTATTATTTGGTGACCAAGGTAGATGTTTTTCTAGTAAATAATTAAAGATTATGAGTGTCTTTTTGGTCATAGTGTGTGTATTACTGTAAAACAGATACCTATGTAATGATAAGTTATGGCAGAACGCGATATGAAGTAATGAAGTTCTGGCAATGACAAGTTGTATCCGTGGACAAAGTACCTACTACATTTTAATCGGTAAAGATACCGACGTGTTGACTTAGAGTGTGTTTATGATGGAAATCTCAGTTTTGTGTGTATTTGGTCTGACTAGTTTGGACAGTACGTTTTTGTAAGTAAAATTACTACGAGTCAATTATTCATTTTTGTTTGCTCACTTAACTATCACGTCAAGTACGATATTGTCGCACTCCAATGCTTCCTGTGATTACGGGTGAAAGCAGTGCGTAGTCTGTCTAAATGCGATTTTAATGTGAAATAACAGCATAATTAATTTGGGGAATTTCTGACCGTTTATAGATTCTCAACGTACCCACAGTTTTATACCGCCGTTAAATGAAGTTGGTTTAAGTTCCTGTAAGCTACTAGAATCAAAATTACACATAGCGCCTAGTATGAGGGATCGATACCCAGGAAGTAGAACTCTCTTGTAGTGTTACAACTGTGATTATGTTTTTCAAAATTTTAGTAGGTGTATATGTTTGTGCCCTTTTTGATAATAAGTGCGTGTGTTCTGTTGGCTACTGACGATTGAAGCTGGAAAGCATAGATCTATAGTGCAAGATGTTTTCATAAGCACCGATAGGTGTATGAAATTCGGTTGAGCGAGAACTATTATTTACTGTCATGTTGTAATGTTTTTTTTTTGTGTGTTTTCCCACAAATCTAAAGAGAGAAGTAGATAATTCAGAAGGTTTAAAAGTTAAGGTCAGGTAGGCCGAGTCCTAGGAAGATGGACGTTTTGTTTAATGTTCAAAACCAATACCAATACCAATGTTGCAGTCATTCTTGAACCGAATGGTCTCATGCGTGACGATGTTAAAAGACCTGACGGGATGACACTGATTCCCTGGAAGTTAGGGCGGCCTTTGGTGTGGGACGCTACATGCGTGGACACTTTGGCGCCGTCATATCTTCCTGAGACACATGTTAGGGCTGGCGCCGTGGTTTATTCAGCGGAGCAATTGAAACAGCGAAAATATGCTAACCTAGGTAGTGGTTACATATTTGAACCGTTTGGGGTCGAGACATTGGGCCCGTGGGGACCTGGAGCCCATCGGATTTTCCAAAATTTGTCTGAGCGTTTGATCGATGCGACGCGTGGCCGAAGTGCTGGCACATGTTTGGCTCAACGAATCGGCATTGCAATTCAGCGTGGCAATGCTGCTGGCATTCTGGGTATGCTGCCGGCCGGTAGCGGGTTAGAACATTTGAGTTATCTATAGGCTACCGATAGCTAGTGGATTGCTCAAATGTTATTGTAGTAGCCGCAGTATTTGTTTATTTGAAATTATTCGCAGAATTCTCGATGCGGGTGGGCTCTGGCTTGGCTGGCGCAACCCCGATGCGTGTGGGTTCCGGCCTGGCACACGAATGCCTGTTGCGTGTGAACTCCGGCCTGGTAGACGCATTCCCGATACATGCGAGCTCCAGCCTGGGAGATGCATTCCTATTGCGTGTGGGCCCCGACATTGTGGCTATCTCGTGCCCCGACATTGTGGTACTCGCAGCCCCGACATTGTGGCTATCTCGTGCCCCGACATTGTGGTACTCGCAGCCCCGACATTGTGGCTATCTCGTGCCCCGACATTGTGGTACTCGCAGCCCCGACATTGTGGCTATTTCGTGCCCCGACATTGTGGCTATCTCGCAGCTCCGACAATGTGGCTATGTAGAGTTTGACGGCATTTCGTAATGCATATTAGAATCGGTATGAAAAGTGTCGGATGCAGTAAGATGTGTGTGATGAATGTATTGAAGAGATTTAGCTCACATAGGTATAGCTCGGAGTGTATTGCTGATAGAGGGCCTTGATTGTGTGATAAATGAAAAAATGGGCAACTACACATGCTGTTTTGGCGCGGCAAATGTGCGCTGTGTGTTAACTCTTTGCTTGTTTGTTGAAGGTGGGGTCTCGTAGCACACGAGTTCGGGTGGCAGCAGCTGCTGCTGCTGCCACTGCTGCTGTTGCTGCTACTGTAACGAATGGACGCTGTCGGGTGCTTCGATCCGCCTTTTTGCGAGTTGTGAGCCACGCCACATGAACATTTCTCAGCACAACAAAGCCTGAAGAACCTGCCGAGGACGTCAGGATATCAGGAGAGGCCGTCTTAGCTATTAGCCAAACATTGTCAGTGGCAACATTGTCACAGGCAACATTAATGTCCTACTGTCACTTATAAAAGCAAGCGCCCAGTCGATTACCGCCACATTTTGTTCATTCGTCGGTCGGTAAGGTGCTTGGGCTCGACGCTGCATACCGTAAGATCGTTCCATTCTAATTTATGCTGTCATTTTGTGTCTTTGTATAAATGTTTCATTTTAACATGTACTTGGTTAAACCTTTTTGTATTAGACGAACATTGTAATAAAATTTGACATCATGTTCTTTCTTATTTTTAATTTATACCACTTCTGATTTACAAGAATAGTTATAATATTATGATCAGTGTCGAGGATGAGGAATGAGGATGAGTAAAGCGGCGACAGCCACTCATGGGTGCCGGCAGCAGGGTGCAAGAGGCACTTGCACTCTCCTGTCAGGAAAGGAAATACATATATATATATTTTTTAATAAGTTACTGTTTGAACATACATTTGGAAAGCCAGAGGTCTTCAGTGTCCAGGTTGCTCTCAAAATTTGTTCTTCACCTCATCAATAAATTCAGTACCTATCGTCGCGCTCGTGTATCCTTGCGCCCGTCGTCGTCGAAACGAATGGTGAAGGAAAATCGTTCATAAGTTCAAAACCGTTCAGACTTTTTTATGAATGTGTAAATGCAGATACACCTCCTTGAAAGTAATCCTGGCGCTCATGCAGCCACTCTATAGTTTATTCACTCATTAGTAAGTTCCCATATGAACAATGAAATATGTACTTGTCCGGTCTTTGTCATTCTGTGTTCCTTGCTTCTTCTTGTCGAAAGTATCTCTACTAATTAGGAAATACACGGAAGAATATGTCAATAGGAACACTGCCTACTATACAAGTCTAATTAATCATAATTAACAATATGGATGCGAAAGAGTTTTATTTTTACGCCTATATGGCTGGTCTGATTTCGCTAAATTACAACTCTGATATGGACGGGATCTTGTTGAAAGCTATATAAACCTTTTTTGTGGTGAATAAACTAAATGGGAAGGAGAGCTCATGTTCGAAAATTCTTAAGAACTACTTAACCATTTTTTTATAATTCTTACCGACACTTTAATAGTTTTCGGTAGCAAACAGGCTCAGTAATATATGACGTTCAGAAGCAATTAAATAATGTAACATATTAAACAGTATACTTAAATTAGTGTTTAGCATAATTTTAGTACATTAAAATTAAATAGTTGTATTTTGTACAACAACGATTGTATCAGCATTTCAGCAAAATAAAGAAGCATATTTTTAAATACGAGACGAGAACTTTTTTTAATAAAACCAGCTACCATTATTTTGCTAACTGTACCAACTACTCACGAACCCATGTCGTAAAACCACCGACAACGCTTGAATAGACTGCAAGGTGAATTCCATATTTTCCTGGGTGAATGCAGTGCGTCTAACGCAAATATGTAAACTGGTGGTCAGTCGCGTCCATCTCAAGTGCGGTCAAAGCAATTTGTATGGTAAACTGATGGTATAGCCGCGGTAGTAAAAGTTAGTATTCTTTGGTTTAGCTTGGGAACCGGTGCAGTAACTTAAGCTATGCTTCAAGGAAGCCGTCTGCTGCTGACCTTGTTATTACTTAGTAGGGAAACCTGCGCTTTCTTACTGTATATTACTTACATAGTTATGCTGTGTATATAAAGTATAGTATATTGTAGTTATATTTAGTATATTCATTTATTCACATAATCCTACAGCGTCACATTAATCATGTATGTAGTAAATCTAGACTTAAGTATGGCCAAAACAGGATTACATATATGTATTACTGAAATTATATGACAAACGTATTTACAGTGCAAGTAAGTATAAAAACAAATAAACGTGTATGATTTTGTGTCAAGTGTGGCAATTTCAATCATTTTGTAATTTTATTATTTATTATTAATGTTTAAGATGTGTATATATTTAGTAATGACTTAAAAATGCTTTGCTATACTGTTATGAACTAATAACAGTGGTCATTCGTTTACTCAAACTAATAAAAATTAAGCGAAATACGAAGTCATGTTAAGAATTGAAAAAAGAATACAATGTTATGAATGTATAAAACACGTAATAAGTCAGAGGGTTCCGACTATAGTTTATATTTAAATTACAATGTATTTTGTCGTAATGCTAGTATGTCAGTTAGTTTTGAAAAGAGGTTAAGAAATAGAAAAAAAGCAACGCACAGCAGCGCAGTCGCATAAGGTCGTCCTGAAAAGTCCAAAAACCATAGCCACATCGTGGCTAACGTGTGTCCTCTAGGGTGTGAGATGTTTTTATGTGCAGAGAAATCGGTATATAGGATATATAATATAGCCCTAATAACACCCTTTTTTTACGCCGTTGTGTTTAGTGATATTATAAAAAAATCTTTTAATTTTTTTTTAATATGTATACATCTCCATGTCTGGCCGGTTGGCGCAGTAATTGGTAGCACTCTGCCTTCTGAGCCGCAGGTCCCGGGTTCGATTCCCGGACAAAGCAAACATTTGTGTGTATGAACATGTCTGTTTGACCTGTGTCTGGGTGTGTATATTTATATAAGTATATATATCAGTCATCAGGTTACCATAGTACAGGCTATGCCTAGGTTGGGACCTGAAGACCTTGTGTGAATGTTAATAAATAAAAAATAAAAAAAAAATATTTCCCGATAATGTTTGCTCTTGCGCGAGTCAGAATTCAAATTTACTCACAAAACTAATCCGTGTGTATATATTCTGGAGACAGACAACAGTTATGTATTCAAACAGTTAGAGAACGGTGGCACGTCCATGACAGCCGTATTCCAAACACACGGCGACCTTCAGCGGCGAAAGTGTTTTACTTAACCAGATTATGATGCCTGCTTAACTTACTAACTATGTTAATAACTATGTTCAGATTTCAGAATACAGAAAGCCTTGGTTGATGTATGCTTGAGTAAGAACTGGTGGCATCTTTAAATATCTGTACAGCATCACTTCTCTACAGTTTTTGACACAAAATCAGCGCGAATCGAGAAATCGAACGACTAGCTCCATGATCTTCGGAAAAGCATTCCTAAAACACCCAAACATGTTTAAACTGTATACATAACAAAAAAAAGTACCAAAAAATGGAACCGACTTCAACACTGAAAAGTGTGAAATAACTTGTTGGTCTAGTCGGTACCATGATAATTCACAAAAGTAACTATCATCACAATATTGTGCGCAAGGTACCGACTTCGACAAGTTATTTCACACTTTTCAGTGTTGAAGTCTGTTCCATTTGGTGGTAAAAAAAATAAATTTCTTCCTTTTCTGTGACTAGATAAGAGTCACAGAATTGCAGATGATTCTGGGATAAGAGTTTATCACTTTACACAATTTCAGTTTAGTTTAATAAGAGAATTACTACCAATGTCCAGAACGCGCGAAATCCTAGACCGATTTCGATGGGACTTTCACTGCCAAATACATAGCCGATATTACAACAAAGGCTACTAATATATGGTACTTATACTTTATATTAACAGCTTTATGTTAAAAGCTTATAAAAGTAATGTTTGTCTGTCAGTATATGTTTGTTTCGGCATCGCTGCGCTGGATCGATTTTATCACGATTTTTACTGTTAGACCACTTCATAAGGAGTGGCTACTTTAATTTTAGCAAAATACTAATAAAAGAAATTAGGGTTCCGTGTAAGCAAATAAAAACCCATGCACTTGGCGCGGTTCCTACCGCACGGGTAGCTAGTTAGTACTTAAGACGGTGGCTATTCAGTACCTAGCTAATTTATTATTATCACTGCGAAATAATTTACATACCCACCTTCTAGCTAATGAGTTAGTACTATCTAATATTTATACATGTTTAATTTATATGATTATGAATATTTATAAATGTTAAGAGCTAGTAAGACAGGAATAGCATGTAAATAAAGTTTATGAGTTTTATTATGTAATGCCTAATAGAATATAAAATGAATGATAGATATGCAAAGGTTGCCTCTATTTCTCAGTATTTAAAGGAATTGTGAATTCTATGTTTGTTTTCGCGGCCTGCGTTTCTGTGCTCATGTCTCTGCGAAAGAGAGATATCACTACTGTGTCTCCCTCGAACGTGTGATTACGAAAATTATAAATAAATTAATATACAGCTATAGATAAAATAATAACAATAATAATCCATCCCATTTTACCGCTACCAGTAGGCAATTTACCCAAAATGCTGTAACGTGTGATTACGAAAATTATAAATAAATTAATATACAGCTATAGATAAAATAATAACAATAATAATCCATCCCATTTTACCGCTACCAGTAGGCAATTTACCCAAAATGCTGTAACGTGTGATTACAAAAATTATAAATAAATTAATATACAGCTATAGATAAAATAATAACAATAATAATCCATCCCATTTTACCGCTACCAGTAGGCAATTTACCCAAAATGCTGTAACGTGTGATTACGAAAATTATAAATAAATTAATATACAGCTATAGATAAAATAATAACAATAATAATCCATCCCATTTTACCGCTACCAGTAGGCAATTTACCCAAAATGCTGTAACGTGTGATTACAAAAATTATAAATAAATTAATATACAGCTATAGATAAAATAATAACAATAATAATCCATCCCATTTTACCGCTACCAGTAGGCAATTTACCCAAAATGCTGTAACGTGTGATTACAAAAATTATAAATAAATTAATATACAGCTATAGATAAAATAATAACAATAATAATCCATCCCATTTTACCGCTACCAGTAGGCAATTTACCCAAAATGCTGTAACGTGTGATTACAAAAATTATAAATAAATTAATATACAGCTATAGATAAAATAATAACAATAATAATCCATCCCATTTTACCGCTACCAGTAGGCAATTTACCCAAAATGCTGTAAGCATTGCCACGTAGCAATGCTTACAGCATTTTGGGTAAATAATGCAAATAATCCATAATTCATTGCTATTGACGTCAATAGCAATGCATTATGGATTTATAGAATTTATTGTAATAATTTGATACAACTTCATTTTGTTTAAGCTAATATTTATTAATGTTTTGTCTTGTTTATGGGATAAGATGACGAAACAAGTAAAAGGCCCACAGGATGTTAAGTGGTAGCCTCGGCCTATAAACAGATACAATTCGTAAAGAACTGCACTGCGTCCGTTTACCCTGAGACATAATAGAATAGAATAGAATTATATTTATTCATAACAAAAAAAATACAAAGTTATTACATAAGATATTACTACGATAATAAAACAGCTAAAAGTTTTGCAGTTCTTTGCTACGAATCAGCCCAAACTCAGCGTTGTGCTGGTTGTGAACAACCAGCGCTGGTCTTCCGTTTGGGCCGGTAGGTGACGTCACGCACGTACAGACGAACGGCTTAGTTACACATAAGGTTGGTAACTCTCATGTGCCCGTAATTTCACCGGAAACCATACCCTTTATACCGGAACACATTATTGTAAACACTACTGCCTGGCGGTAGATATAGATATGTTGGCAATACTTCCCCCGGTGAACTCTCACATAGAGTGACTGCTCTTTAAAAAGTTTTCATCTTACTGGGGTACCCATATGAGTAGTTGTAACAGCGTATCGCACTTGAATCTAAGTTGATGTGAGAACTGGTACACAGCGATAGCAAAATGCTTAACATTGCCAGCATTAATTAACAAATTGCTCTAGAAAAACGTTCATCACAATGTTTTTTAATTACCTTTTTTAACGAACGGCTATATTATAATACCTACTAATTAATATAAATTAGATTTGTTTTAATACAACATTTAATATCTTACTATTTAATTATACATTTTTTTTTAAAACATGTATTTTTGCTCTGCATTTCTATAACTTTTCGCGCACCAAAAACATAAAGTTCTATATTAAAAATAGGAAACTCTTAAGTGAACTTGGTGATTATGTAGACGTTTTAGATAACGGCTCTTAAAAAAACATTTTAGTTTCGGCATCGGAGGAGATAGCAATTTTAAAATAATTTATTCAACTTATGCTTTGAGGATACACTTAAAAAGTTATATAGATACGTTAACAAAATTATGTAAATTATGTCTCTGAAGTAGGTATCTGTGCAGTACCTACCTATTTTTGAGTCACTGGGCTGGGCTTAATTATTTTCTAACTGTCTCGCTCACTCGCTTACGTCTTTCGTACCTTTGTATTGTATCTTTCTTTCTCACTTGGCAAACTGCTTAACCAGTACAAGCGCAAATGTTCACAGAGCCTAACGTCAAAACCCACATAGATACACGGCTGCGCGTACTGCATGCACATATTATATACGATATAGCATAAAAGCGAAATTGCAATGGCAAAGGCATTTCCTTAGCTAGCAAATCAAGGTGAGCATAGTTCTATGGATTTGAGCCTTAGATGCCGACCTCAACGTCTGCAGCACCCATGACCGAATGACCATCATTTTAACTCACCAGTTACTTCGAGTAGTACAGTACACGTAATGACTTTTTTGGGCTAAAATTAGTTTTTATGTTGAACATAGTATTTTTAAATAATGTTATTAAACTGTCACGGTCACTAGCATAGCAATAAACAACAAAAAATGATTTTGTTTACCAACAAATAATTTATTTCACTAAGAGTGCCCGATATTTCCGCTATTTCCCGAGTCGATAGGAAAAAGTATCTATGGGTACTTAGGCAAATCTATAGTAACGTCAGCCCAGGATTACAATGCTCACAGGAAAGTTGAATCCGTTGTCCTCTAACTCCACCCCTAGGATCGTAAGAGTCGGCTCAGGGATTACGTACGAGAAGGTGGGAAGCAGCGCCTTGTGCGGATAAAATCTGCGCTCGCCGACGTTGCGAGTGGTTGCAATGACAAAATCGTAAAATACTAAATCATATTTCAAATTTTTTTTTTGGGGAAAATGCCTTCATTAAAATAAAACACTAATAACTAACTACAATACTGCAGCTACTACAATAACATTTGAGCAATCCACTAGCTATTGGTAGCCTATAGATAACTCAAATGTTTATTATTTTTATTTATTTTATTTCAAATTAATATTGATAAGAGGATATAGTGACAAATAAGTGTTTAAAGTGTGAGTTTTGGATGGACAACGATCAAGATCTTGCGTGTGAAGTGAACAGGCCGCCCGCCCGCGGGTAAAGTCAAGGTTTCTTGCTTTGTCTTTCAATATAATTTTCTCACTGGTTTTACCCCGGATTATAAAGAACAAAAGAGATTCATATATATCTCAATTCATTGTGCACATGTTACTAAACGAGTCTGGGTCTAGTATGTAGAACAAGAGTTGCAAATGAATACGTAATGTGGGTAAACGACACGTAATAACGGTAATGATTTCGTTATATGATACCATCTCCGGCTGGCTATTTGCACAGGTAGGTACAGGATGTTATATTATTTTTTTAAATCTTCTAGTACTTAGTCTATTTTATATGTGTTAGTCAAATAGAAAATACATGACTGTGTGTACGCGTGTATGTAATTTATATCAAGGGTATGTTTTTCTTACGTACGGTATTCTGTAGTCGTGTACAGTTCAAGTCTAACTAGTAGTCAAATTTTTAGGTTCAGAAATTTGAGCATATGTTCAGCGTAGCACCATGTCAATACAATGAACGAAAGAACCAATAAACTGTTTAAAAGTTACGTTGTTATCAAAAGCAAACTTATTAGCACCAAAAATTACGTTATGATCAAGAAAAACTAATTTTCATGAAATTTAATAGAAGTGTATAAACCTTAAAATAATATATGGACTTGATCTTTTGTAGGTAGGTAGATAAATGAGGATTAAATTACACCTTAGAATAACACAATAGAACAACAAAAAACATTTAAAATGGAAATGATCATCTACCAGGCGCTATTGTTTTTGTTAGGTTTTTTGCTACATTTCAGAACATGTAAGTATGCTAATTGGCACTTGTGTTGGCATTTGTTTAGACAAATGTTATGTACTGTTAAAAAGTTTTTAAGATTTGGATCTAGTCGTGCTTACACTGATTTTATCACAAGAATAATAATAACTAATAACCCAGCTACCATTGTAAATAAAACGATGCTAATAAATGCTATTTTTAGCTGTTTAAAAAAACGAACGAAACCAAAGCTTGAAATGTAAGAAAACGATTCATTTGGCATTACAAAACGTATGATATATATAGATGCAATATTTTAGATAATTGTTTTCACATAAAAAAGAAAAGATTAATAATAAAAGCTCGCAAATTTTGACGGTCGCAATGGCGTCAGTGGCGTGATTTCTGCTCCCCGGGGCCGCTGTGTTCAAAACCCGACAGGGGCAAACATTTATGCGATGAGTGTAGGTTTTTGTCTCAGATCTTGCATGTTTGTGAGCTGTGATTGTGTGTGTGTCTATACCTCCCGCGACATAGGGAATCTTAGAGTAGGGGTTTAAGTGTGAGAAAAACATTTTTAATGACTTTGTAGGAAACAAATTATACAGCTAGCATCGTGTGTTGCTAATAAAAACACAGAATATATCTTAGGAGGTCTGCGGGCTATAGGAAATATAATTTACCCACTTAATGAGTCTAGGTCCCAAGCAGCTACAATATGGGATTCTACAAAAGGAGAGTTAACAGAGTAAAAAAAAATGGTAACGCACTATTATGCCCTCAGTGTTACAAATATCCACAGACTACGGTGATCGATGATGATGATCGGCCTTAAAAAATGCTTCTATATTTTTCAATGTTAAAGTTATCTTTAGAAAATGACGAGCGAAAAACCCGTTCAAAGAACAACTTCCATACACACTAACAATCCTTTTCTATCGCTGTTTGGGATGAAAAATCAAAAATACTTTTTAAGTTTCTTGTATACCTTTATTTTAGTACTAGTGTATGGTACACTAGTATTCGAAGCTTACCGGTTTAGGTTGTGGCTACGTTATTGCTTTTTTTAGTATCTACCTAGAGATGGCACTGCCAAAGAAAGCTATCGATACTTATATATGTACTTTATGTGCCTCACCGCGTCGCGTCTATGATGTAACAAAGCCCTAGTTTAGGTCTATTCACCCAACACCTGTTTTGATATTATGCATGAGTTGCGGCGAAAATGTGTTAATTTTTGTAGTGAAAATGTGTTACGAAATCGAATTAACACCTTATGAATACATTGATTTGACATGGACTTCTTTATTACAAAGTAAATAAAGGTCGTTTTTATTTATATTTTTAAATTTATTATCGTCTTACAAACTCCGCTTTACGTCTGTTTTTCGATTTTCCTCTCGTAAAGTTTGCTGTATTATAATGAATTTTAGGGCATAATAATTACGTATTTATGTTCTTCAGGCTTTCACTGCTAGTCCGGTAACTTTGTCGCCTGCAAGTATGGGGTAGTTAGTATGCGTCAAATCCGGTAGTTCTGATTTGTTGCAGACTTGTTTATGATGTTGGCCTAATGAATAATCCAAGTTTGTGACCTCGAGCGCCGAACGCAACTTTGTCAAAAATCGAAAAACCTCGGAAAATCGTCATTTTATCAAAATTTGGCTAAAGGTCTAGTTTTTGAAAAAACATTTTCAAGACGTTTTTAAAGTAGATTAAATCTGCTATAATATGATACTCTGGATTTTGGTAGAATGGTCTCTGTGAGCCCTATAGTTTCCGAGATTTAGCCTTTCAAAGTTTATAAGTTTTATCGAACATTACCGCGAGAATTTCGGACAAAGGAAAAATGTGATCTCTTTTAAATATATTTCACTAGTAAATTAGCAAATGAAATAAAATTTCGATCATTCAGAAATAACCTTTATGAACTGTTAACATAAGGTTTCATTTAATGTTTCGTAGATATGTATGACTTACAAATAAAAGACTGAAAAGACTCAAAATTGTTTATTTAGCAAATGGTAAAGCCTTAATTAACACTATTCGTAATGACATCACACGCCACCAAAAGTATGGATACATTATTTTAAATTAAGAATTAACAAATCCAGCCTGCACAATGCTTATGATGGAAGTGGCCTCATCATAGTGTAGATACACCAATAGTAACTATGCCCATAGACTGGACTTGATAAGAACAGCGTCGAGTCATTAGCAGGAAACGGGGCGCGCGATTCGAATACGCAATTCCCCGCTACGTCGAACTGGGAGCGATGGTGTGCTGCCGGTCACGACATGCAAATACTAGATCTTATACTTTGTAACTTGCAAATGTGAGCAATTGATCGGAAGTGGGCTTGCTTAGAATTTAATGTTCTATTTTTAAAGTAAAAATGCAAATGACTTACAATTCCATTTTTACTTCTGGGTAGGAAATACGGAAAAAGATAATATGGTTCATTTAAAATCATCTTGGGTCTCTATCTATACTAATATTATTAAAAGGAGAGTTTCGATTGTTTGTTTATTTGTTTGCAATAGGATCCGAAACTACTGAACCGATTTGAAAAATTCTTTCACTGTTGGGAAGCTACACTGTCCCCGGGTGACATAGGCTATAATTATATTTTTTTTTAAAATAGAGACCCTTAAAATTTGTAAGTTTTTTACCCGTACGAAGCAGGGGCGGACCGTTAGTTGTTTATAAGAACACAGATCTGTAGCTTTAGATTAGTATCCAGCACCTGCCTGACGCTAATACTTGGAGTTCTCTTATTGCTAGATATACCTACTGTATCAGTAGTAGTATAGATTCGGCTGGTTAAGGCCGTGATTTTAGCCACTCTTATTAGACTAAAAATATGCTATTTAACTGACGCATTATTCCCTTGCCTTCGATGGCCCCTTTTTGGATATATTACCATCACAAAGGTCAAAAAATACTTCATGCTCTAAGCAACCTGTGCGTAATTATCGCTTCGCTTATTAAATTAATATGTATGTAAACTTATATCGATGGAAGTAAATACTTACGTATTCATTTCAGATGTATCATGTTTCAAGGTTTATAAATAGGTCATCATGACAATGCATTTAACTACAATAATTATATAGGTATCCTTGAAAAGGCAATTAGCAGCAGTTTGTAAGCGTGTCCATCAGTATAGTTAGATAGCAGTTTTCTAAAAATTACTTTGTTTGCAATGGCTTCAAGGTTTAACGAGACTAATATTTATCACCATCCTCTAGTTTTGTATGGTGATTATGTCGTGAAATGGTCATCGTATTTCATAATGACTTCGTAAATATTTTATTTACCTTACTATGTATCTAAAAAGCAGCTCTTATTTATACTTTTGTTATTAAAACTGACGTGGTTTTGACACATTATGAATGTATAAAACACGGAAATTACTCACGTAATAAGTCAGAGGGTTTCGACTATAGTTTCAACTGCATTCGGCGGTCTTTTTAACCGATATCAAAAAAGGAGGTTATTCAATTCGACCGTATATATGTAAGTTTCTTTATGTGTGTTCGCGGATAACTTCGTCGTTTAGAACCGATTTCATAAGTTGTTGGAACATAGTTAATTATTAACTATATTAATTACTTAATGATTTAACAAAAATTGCTCTTTGAATGTATGAGATATATATTTATTATGATTATCAATGATTTACTTATGAAACTATTACTGCCGATTGTAAATAACAGCCTTGCTTACGACATTTTTGTTGGTCAAGGTAAAATGTATACCTATGCCTACATAATAATAAAGTTAAATTTTTAATTAATTGGCTTCTGTAAAGATGAAACAATTACCCTCTAGATAGCGGTTGCAAAAGCCTACATCGTCAGCATTTTGGTCACGCGTCGCATCGATCAAACGCTCAGATAAATTTTGGAAAATCCGATGAGCTCCAGGTCCCCACGGGCCCAATGTCTCGACCCCAAACGGTTCAAATATGTAACCCCTACCTAGGTTAGCATATTTTCGCCGTTTCAATTGCTGCGCCGAATAAGCCGCGGCGCCAGCCCTAACATGTGTTTCAAGATGATGTGACGGCGCCAAAGTATCAACGCATGAAGCGTCCCACACTAAAGGCCGCCCTAACTTCCAGGGAATAAGTGTCATGCCGTCAGGTCTTTTACCATCGTCACGCATGAGACCATTCGGTTCAAGAATGGCTGCAACATTGGTTATTATATTTATATATATTATTAGATTTGATTGTTTATTTGTTTGTTTGCATTGAATAGGCTCGGAAACTACTGAACCGACTTAAAAAAATCTTTCATTGTTAGGAAGCTACATTATCCCCAGGTGACATAGGCAATATTAAATTTTCAAAAAAATTACGCATCACTACTAAAACTGACATAATGTAACTCAAGGTGTAAAAAAATACCTAAAATATTCTTTACATCTCTTAGGCTCCGAACCTACTGAACCGATTTGAAAAATTATTTCACTTTTGGGAAGGTAATCGACCGCATCGTCACTGACCATGAAGTGAGATAGTGGTCAAACAGTAGATCTATACAGTATAAAAAAAAGGTAAACTTGGCGAAGGACGTATAAATCAAAAATCCGTTGGTGGGGATCGATCCAGCGTCCGTCATTTTAGCTTGAGCATCCAGTGAAGGTTACGCAGTTATCAATATTCCCAGCATGGTGGTAAGTACCTACCTTAGAGTACCCGCTTGTTTAGGTCTAGCGTGATAACATCTTTGACCACCTTGTCACTGACCTTCAAATGAGATAGTGGGCAAACACTATAACAATTCAGTATAAAAAAAATCGGACCTCCAATCAAGTACGCCACCCTGGAAATTCCGACAGTGGCGTATATGAGAATAATGACACTTCCACTAGTAAATAAGAAGAGTCTTACAGTGATGACTATTCTCAAACAGTCTTGATATTTTTCGATGTTAGACCCTACTATATTGAAGGTACTGTAGATATTATTAATGCCAATAAACTTCTGACTAATATTCATGGTTTGCGGTCAACATTTTACTGTTCTCTGGAAATGGTGAAGGTGTGGTTAGTTGTCACGATATGCAAATAACACGGTTGGATTATGCTTTGGCTGCGCAGTGCCGAGTACACTTTCCGTAATGGAATCGGATTATCTAAACATACGGTTACATTACAACACTTATTTAATTGTAGCCATAAGAAGCAAGATCAACATGTTGTGCCGACCACACCTAGTGTGAGATAAGGATAAAAAAAGTTACCAAAAAGTAGAACCGACGTCAACACTCAAAAGTGTGAAATAACTTGATGAAGACGGCAATATTTTTTTCACCCTTTACCAGTGACCTTTGCTACTCACGGAATCAATTGTCATTGTGTATGTGCACTGATTTCTTCACCTTCAATAAGGAAATCATCCAGATAGACGTAACACTTTTCAGTTATTGGAGTGTAACTCAAATATAGTTTGACCAATTTGATAAAATTTAAATGGGACCACACGGCAAGCACCAGCTTCAAATAAAAATAATCATTAATATCGGTTCACCCAGTCGAAAGTTCTAGAGGTAACAAACCTCTTCCTTTTTTTTTGAAGTCGGTTAAAACAAGAAGTGTAGTAGCTTAATAATGTAGGTAGACAAAATAAGGAAAATGTTATTCATCAATCATCATCATTCTGTCGAAGGATATCCACACCTGGACATTGTCATCCCCATTGATCTCCTAAAGAACCTGTTGGAACCAGCCTGCATCCAGCTTCATCACACGACCCTTGCCAGATTTTGGGCCACCATGTCAGTAACGTCCTACTTTGTTCTTTCGACCTCATCAGTTGTATGTAATATGTGCCCGGTTCACTACCTTCAACTGATAATCCACTTGGATAGGTCGGTGACTTTTGTTCTCCAAACGATCTCTTTCGGATTTGATCTTGTTCAGAAACACGTTATGTTCCTTTTTCGACCAGTACCCGAAGGAGGAACAACTTGCGTCAGTAATGCATCGCAATATTATAAACATTGAATAATGGACGCACCGTCCACACAAACTATAACTTTTCTGTGTCACAGTTGTACTAGATTAACGATAGTTACTACTGAGTTCGATTTTTTCACGTTGCGATACGGCTTCGCTACTACTGCCGTAATAATTCATAGTTCGGCAACAGTTCCTTGTCTTAGACCAGCTCAGTTTCGCATATCGTCCCTATGGAAGGATACTTTTAAATGTTATCTCAATAGGTATTAAAATTGTAAAGGCACAATACTATAAGCTCTATTATTGCCCAGCAGATATGTATACAAGGTGTGCCTGTTGTCAGAATAGAACAGATTTCACGTGCTTTAGTAATCGTTTTGAAACAAATGAGCCGTAAAGTTGATTGCGCCTGTTCAAAAAGAGTCGTTTAAAAATACGAATTTAGATTGATTACGTAATTATTTTTTTCACTTTATAGATGACCACTGTCTCATTTGATGGTCAGTGAAGATATGGTCGAAGGTGTAGTCATGCTGGATCTAGAATATTTACTGTCTCCCAAGGAATGCTGTCTGAGCAGCCAGATGCGTGCCGTATGTTTTGTGACAGTTTTTGATTGTGGTACATAACCAGACATTATACTGGAACAGACCCTACCCTCATGCTGTGTATTTGATAACGGTTGCATTCATCGGAAGATGAAGCCGTTGGTGGCGATCGAACCAGTGTCCTTCAGGATAACAGCTGACGCATCCACCGCTAGGATCATCGTTACAATCAATTATACCCCTATCTAGTTCACGGTTTTCTTTCCTTCTAAATATATTTTTTAAAAACATCTTTACGTCCAAGAAAAGGAAACGTGTAAATGTATTAATACTTACAATAGTTTATTTAATCATCATTCTCTTGTAACAAACCCGCATAACCTAGGTAAATGAAAGAGAGCCCACAAGCCGCAAGTAGGTTAGAGCTAAGAAGGCCGAAGATTTAAGATGGAACCGTTTATGTGAGGAGTTGAAATCGACAACTTATTTTTACTACGCTACAATGCCCCTTCGTGGTTGCGGTAGACAGCAATTTGACGAGAATTAGTTTCATAAATTATCTCGAGTTGCGTAAATTAAATGATGAGGCGGTGCACGACATTCGCGGTTATGGGGCCTTGGTACCGTCAGTGTTTATTGGCGGTTGTGTTTCTATAAGCCAGATAAAAAAGCTCACCCTTCGTGCACACGAAGATCTCAATAACTTGTAGGTAAACTACTGTATCGTACAAAATGTCTAAATGAATGATGACAAATGGAAATGGAACTGAAATGTGGTCTCATAACTGTAGGTGTCATTACCAAGCTCAAAGTCGCAAAAAAAGCTACGCCTGGGATTCCCTGGCGGAACGATTTAAATATGATATACGTTTACAAGAATTAGCCCAGCGGATCAGCAAGTTAAGCTGGGGTGGACAGAGGACCTGGAAATGGTGAAGTTGGATACAGATCGCATGTCGACTCGACGTACGGCAATGCGCCATCGCTATACGGTAGATATACCACCTATACGTACGAAGCGTTTTGTTTCCACTTTCTTAATGCGTACTGCCAAGGAATGGAACTCGTTGCCCGAGTCTGTGTTTCCCGATATGTACAATCCTTGAGACTTCAAGTCGCGAGTGAATAGGTACCTTCTAGGTTTGCGTGCTAAATAGACAACCTAGACAACGTCATCACTTAACATCAGGTGAGACAGTTGTCAAACGCAAACTTATAATATGTAACAAAATAAATTTTAAAAAAATATGCCTATGCATCAGATCTGTGGCTGACATGATTATAACTGAAGAGAAAATACATAGACCAACATTACATTTATTAGGTACAGTTATGAACCTAACCTAACTCTTTGGAGGGTGTGGTATCTTCGCTCGAAACTTACCAACTGCAATGTTGGTCTATCAGTCTTTTTGAAAGTTCATAGATTAAAGGTAGATGGCGGCGTTAAGAAAAAAAAACCCCTCAGATGTAAATCAGAAAGGAATAAATTCGGAGAGCTTGTGGCGTATCTAGCTGAGATGGCAAGCGGTGGCGACAAGATGGTATTCTGTGGTCGTTGGTTGAAATGCCACTAGTAATCGAATATTTGTGGTTCATAGTTTGAACACAGTAATTATGTTTTTCATTCCACAATAACGAGTAGACGATGAAGGTGCGAAAACACCAAGACATACAAAAACACCGCAACGACTAACACGTTATTAAGAGTTTCTGCTATTACCTATTGATATTTGAGTTGATAAATCTATTAACATTAGTAGTCAAAGTGATTAGGGTACCTTTCTAACCCTACTTTAAGGACATATTGTATTCATAGACATAGGTAAACTAAAGCGTAAACAAATTCTGATTTGTTCTGTTAGACTTATAAGTAATTATTTATGTATTAATCTGTGGTCTACGCTGTTGGTACATTAACTACCTATACTTATACATATATTTTTCGCACTTAATTGTATTTTTTTTATGTACTGTTTGAAGATCCTAAAATAAATACATAAAAAAAAATACCTAGTACTAATAATCATATTAGTATTGGATGTATTTATACTTGATGCGTGCCTCTTCCAACCGGTCCTTGTGGCGATCAATGGGGGAGGCCTATGACCATTAGTACTGAATTAGAGCATTAACCAAAATGGCTTCTCATGTTTTAACACAGGGCGCCACTCGTTAAACTTGACCTTGTCCGTAATTTTACTATGACCTCTGCACTCGAGATTGTTAATTACAGACAGGCAGTCATTAAGAACGGTACATTTACACATCCGTTAAGATAATAAGCATGGTGTGTAGCGCCAAGGGTCATTACATAACTGTCCACCACGCATTCCGAACATGTTTTACTCACGAAATGATAAAATTTTATGGAAATAACACGTTACAGATTTAATAACTGTTTAACATTTCCACTACCATGAATCGATAAGGTGACAATACTTTATCTTTGTGTCCGAATATTTTTGGGTCTGCCGCGGTAAAGCTATTGCATAGCATTTTTTATCAACTTATTCAATTAATATATTAATAACTTATGCAGTAACGCCGATACAACGTTGCTGAACTAAACAGACAAGCGTGATTTTTCAAAAAAGTCATTAAAAGTTCTGCTATTCATCGATAGATGGCAAAACTAAAAAGTATCACCGCCGTGCCGGTCGGAGTGGGGGGTGTTAGGTTATTTTCGTTACGGAAATTCTGGATTCAGTCTCCACGCTCAAGGCCCGCGATAGAAGCTATGCAATAGCTTAAAAATGATTTATGTTACAATATGTACTATTGCAAACCGCCGAATTTTCGGGACGTCAGAAACAGGTTTTACAATATTTTCTTAGATATTTTGAATAGCAACACCAAACACTCTTGACTGTTAAAAACTAGCAACTCCAGCGTATGATCAAGTAATGGTAACACATATCGCCATCGTTGTTTGGTGAGGAGGCTTGAGCAAGAAGCACTGGCGCTGGTCGGTCGGCACAATATTCTGCTCTTGACGATAGAGGCGTTACCTAATAAGTAGTGTATACTGAAGCATGTAAATAAATTATAAGTACCTTACAAATTTATCCGATGTGGTGGACTACAGAGGTATTAATATAATTAAAGGACTTCTAGTCAATTATGGGCTGATTTCAAATCATTATGTACTTAAGACGGAGGTTATGGTGTTCAGGTCAAGGGCGGGTCCGGGGAAGATACCTGTAGTATTTCTGAACGGACAGGTGATAGGATGCGTTACACAGGTCAAATAACTAGGGCATATCTTAACAGAGCGGTTGCAGGATGATTGCGATATTGAACGGGAACGAAGGGCCCTAGCGGTCAGATGCAACATGCTCGCCCGTAAATTTGTGAAGTGCACCAAAGATGTTAAACTAACTTTGTACCGAGCCTACTGTCTATCGATGTACACCTGCTAACTTTGGTGCAACTTCACAAAGAAGACTCTCAGCTCCATGAGAGTCCAGTATAACGATGCCTACCGAACTCTCATGAAGCTACCCAGATATAGTAGTGCGTCGAGCATGTTTGCAGAAGCGGGGGTCCCTGACTTTTTTGCAATCATCAGGTTAAGAATCGCATCTTTTTGGCATCGATTGAGACGTTCCGAGAATAGCATACTGAGGGCTGTCGCGGACAATTTTAGTAGTCCCTTATTTCGGCACTGGATTTCTGTTCACCTGGACGGTAATAAAAAATGACATAATTTTAAAGTTAGATTTAAGATGACTTAGACTTAGATGACCGAAGCAGGTACCATATACATACCTGCTTCATTTTATATTTTTTAGTTATATTTTAGTTTAGTTTTGACTTTGTGTGTCTGCTATGGGAATTTACCACCCGAAATAAAACATTTATTATTATATTATTATTATTATATTATCTCACGAATTGAATACGCGTGATTATACAAACAGCAGTGATAGGTACTTAAATCATAAGCGTTTATATTTTTTTTATTTAATCCTGCCTGCCGTACTTTTATTTTCTTAATTAAACGAAAAGACTATCCCAACTTTACCGCTACACGATAATGATTCTGTAGATGCTTAAATCGGCGACCAAAACTTAATCGAATCGTTAACAGTTTTATCCGTGACTTGCGCGGTGACTCGCGGCTATAAACTCGTTTAAGGTCTGTACAACGAATCGTTAAATCAAACAATTAACTGACTTGATCGAAAAGGGGACATCACATCACTAGATAATGGAATGTGACGTGTTGACGAAACTTCAAAAGGCGTGTCTAGCAGGTAGGAAGTAGCGATGATATTGAAATTAAACCTTATACAATTATAGACAAATTCTTGTAGTTTTGATTGGAAATTCTCGTGAGTTTGACACATTATTATATATATGTGGTATCCGGCTTTTCCGGTGGTCGCCGCGATCTGGCAGCGTAAACTCACCTGAGGATGAGCATCGGACATGCTCGAAACCTGGGTCGAAACTTCGACTATAAACGTGAGTAAAGCCGGATACCACATACATATATATAATAAATTCTTGTAGGTACTGAAACTGTTGACACTGGAAATTGTTCGATTTATATAATTTTTTTTATAGCGGTAAGATTAACAAGTTTATCTATAAATAGAGGTTTTTCTTCCTCAGTTTAATGTAAAATTAAATTTTGTTTTTAAAATTCAAGGTATATTTTTATGGAAAAAAAAATCGTCGTTGTTCAGTGATAAGAAATTTAAATGCTACCGTACTGAGAACTACTTTAGTTTATGAAGTCTGTGACCAATTCGAATCATTATCGAAATCAGATCGCTGCGGTAAACTCCACTCACATTACGGGTTCCACCTCGGAATGTGAGATTATAAGCTGTTAAATTGAAATCTTTATTTTGGCATTCTTAAATTAGTCATAATGTCTGCATCTTAAGTGTTTCAAGGTCATACGTCAAACTTACATAAGACATGAGATTTTATGCGACTTTTGAGACAACTTAAATAATGGCAAAGTGAAATTGAAAGCTTTTTAGGCTTTTATTGACTACTACTTGACTGATACTTGACAATTAGCTAAATAAATAATATTGAATTTTTTCAGCTTAATTTGTTGAAAGTCCAACATCTATGCTAATATTATAAAGAGAACTACTGAACCGATTTGAAAAATCTTTTATTGTTGGGAAACTACACTATTCCCGGGTGACATTAGGCTATTAGATTTTATTTTCAAATTAATTATATTTTGAAATTATATTATATTTTGAAATTATATTATATTTTCAAATTAATTAGGGTTCCGTATAATTTTTAATTGTAATTTTTTGTTAAAAATCCGTGCGAAGCCGGGGCCGGACAGCCATTTTTATGTTATTAAAAACGGACGTGGTTTTGACACATTATGAATGTATAATCGCGCCACAGTTTGCATAGTAGGAAGTACCCACTACTAGTAGGTACTCTCCTTGAAAAAGACGGAATGTGGTCGAAACTATAGTCGGAACCCTCAGAATTAGGTACTACGTGACTAATTCCCGTGTTATATACATTCTTAAAAAATATGGAGCTCCTAATACTCACAATTTTTTGTATGTATATTACAATTCTGTCACAGAGAATTGATATTCGGTATGTATTCTTATGTCCAGCAGTGGATGTCTAATTGCTGATATGAAGAAGAAGAAGAAGAATAATAGTATTTCCAACTGCTACAGAATATGTCTTTGGCACATGATTATGTTTCTTCATGGCTGTTTCAATGTTTTTTACGATAACGTTACATAAATATTGATATTCGCGATTCAGTCCCTGGCGTCTATATATAAAACCAGGCCTGTCATTTTTCTAGATGTAGTGTGATTTTGAGCGTTATTGACAATCAAGTGAGATAATAAACATGCAATAACATATCAATTATAATAAATGGATACAATTATCTGCACCTACGGCCAAGAAAACCAGAAAGCAGTCGGCAGCCCTTGAAGTAAACGCAAAATAATTATACCTTCTGGATGCAGGGCTGGAGCGCCTATATTTATAGGGTTTGACTAAAGTAAATACTAGTGTCTATACCAAACGGGTAAAGACACCTACTTGTTTTTTTTTTTTCAAGTCTTAGAACATAAAATAAAAGGGTGATGTTTTATTTAAATTCTTCTTCAACCTTTAAACTATTATCTTTCTAAGGTCAGTGATGTGGTCATGATTGGAATCTCGATAGACTTACAAGGACTTTAGGATCTTAAGGACTTTTGACTGAACACACTGTATATTTTATGACAGTTTTTCAAGTCGAGGGTGGTAGGTAGCAATGGTACTGGAAAGTACCGTATTACCAAGCAACGGGTTTGATCAAAATCTCAAGTGCGGTTGTGTGGTTCTATTAAACCTACGTAATATAAAAAATGCAGATTTTGATTTAAAAACTTATTTGACTGGACTTATCGATTGATGCCATAAAAGTATAGGCTGTTATTTTTCCGATTTTAGCCGGTTCGAATCCCGAGTATGGCAAGCGAGTTTTCGAAAATCTTTGAATGTAGATTTGTTTCTTTTTATAAATAAAGAAAGTTCCTTTCAGTTAAATTTGCTATCTCCAGTATATAGAGTACTTTACCTCCGGGTGGCGTCATAAAATTGCACCCTGTATATACTTGTGTTTTAAATCTTTAATGTTCTCTGGAGAGGAAACTCAGTTTCGAACTCGTTGATTCCGTACTTAAAGAGTCATTGATTCCGAACCGTTAATTTTTACGTATATTTAAACACTGTGACGCTGAGAAGCTATGGTTAGACCTAAGCGTACAACGCGATTGCGAATCAAAAGTATCGTTCAAACTGTGACATTTAAGCTTCTGTTCACCAAAATTGAAAACTTCCGATTATCAATTTAACCGTCGGTCGAACAGTTTTTACCATACAATTAACCGACGGTTAATTGATAATCGGACGTTTAAATTTTGGTGAACTCCACCCTAACTGAACTTTAAATAAATAATTTTCAAATTTACCAAACACAAACGGCAACATATTCCAAAATTAAACTGGCCGTTTTTCTTATACTAAATATTGAAAACATCAAGTAGTTATTAAGTATTTTTGAATTTGGAATTGGTGAGGGCGCCACTTATTCCTTGACTGTTGTATTTTGTTAGAGACTTTGGTTTAGGGTTTTACCACATTACGATTATCGACGACAAAGATGGTGGGCCATGGACTGGTCGATGGTGACTGACGATGTGAAATTTTTTTTTTCCAAAAAATGGAACCGACTTCTACACTTGAAAGTGAGATAACTTATCAAAGTCTGTACCATTATAGTTCAAAAGTAGCCACATATCGAAATATTGTTTTCACAGTACCGACTTCGACAAATTATTTCACACTTTTGAGTGTTGAAGACGTTTCATTTAATGGATTTTTTTTTACCCTTGTCAGTGACTTTTGCTACTCACGGGATCAATTGTCATTGTGTATGTTCGCCGATTTCTTCACCCGCCATAAAAATGTCGTTCACGTAGCACTTTTCAGTTATTGGAGTGTAACTTAAAAACAGCTTTTGATAAAATTTAAGCACCAGCTTTCAAATAAAAAAGATTCATCAAAATCGGTTCACCCAGTTCCAAGTTCTGAGGTAACAAACATAAGGAAAAACATATGGCTCGAAATGAGAACCTCCCCTTTTTGAAGTCGATACACATATTTCAAGTTTGACTCACACTCTTGGTATTGGAAACATCAGCCTGGGAAAGCATAATGTATGACCGAGGCCCTTCGTTTTACAAGCGCACTGTCGCTCAGGTATGTCTTTAAGCTTTATTTCCTTAAGATAATCGTTGTAAATGACTCACAGTATCGAAGGTCGTCGGCCTCCGTCGGGTTTCGACCGAAGCCGCAGCAAATTGATGGACTCTTCAAGGAAGTTCCGAGAACAAAAAACAACCTACCTACCACCAGTGACGCGACGCGAAAACAAAAAGAGAACACGGTTGAGGAATTTTTTAAATCAATTCGTATATGACTAATTCCATTAGAATTTACTTTTGACATTTTATCAACAACCAACGCCCCGCGATTTTACCCGCGTGGTGATGACTGATGGTGATGAAAAGCCTATGTGATATTCCGGGACCTAAAGTATCTACATACATACTAAATTTCATCGAAATCGGTGTAGCCGTTTAAGCGTGAAGAAGTAAAAAACGTACACACATACACACAAACTTTCGCTTTTATAATATTAGTAGGATAGGAAGGTAGGATAGCTTGTAAAATAAAACTAACAAACAATTCACATTCAAGACATAAGATAGAATTTATTTTACAAGCTTTAGCCGATGAATTCGTTATTTAGTTTCATCCGAACTTCACAGATTCCACATTAAACCCGTTTTGATAAAAGGGATTAGAAATCTGATACTCTCATCCCAAAAAACTAAAGGTTCCTCTGAAATTGGTAGGTTTTGGAGAGGAAATGAGAAAAACGTAGACTACGCGAATGAAACAGTTATTGGTCGAATTATTCATTCATTATCATAAAAGCAAAAAATTATGTGCGAGTTTATTAGTATCTCTGTCGTCATCACACGCTGCTAAAACGTCTGAATGGATTTGCATGAAGCTTGTTACGGAGATTTCTCAGATTCAGATTTCTGGAATAACATATGGGCTATTTTTTATATCAAAAACCTTGTAACTGGTAACAGTGGTATAACCTATTAATACAGTATTTTTTACAGAAAGTGACATGAACATTGTAGTCCACCCCAGGTGAAACAGTAGGGCGAAGCTAGTATTTCATACAAACATGTAAGTGACCATTTCCTGTAGGCAAATGTCTTCT
The DNA here is from genome assembly GCA_934044485.1 of Apeira syringaria. Taxonomy (NCBI): domain Eukaryota; kingdom Metazoa; phylum Arthropoda; class Insecta; order Lepidoptera; family Geometridae; genus Apeira; species Apeira syringaria. The sequence continues at coordinate 4,357,625 of OW203662.1, forward strand.
GCTCCGCGTTTTGCAATTTACACAGTAACTCCATCGTTCCATTAATAGTGTATTTTGTATAACTAGCATTATAAAACACGTAACTATCTAACCCCTCTTCATCCGGGAACAATTTATTTCACGAAAAGCCGTTACATAAAATGTACCATTGGCACTTTAATGAGTCCCAGAATTATTCACTATAACTGCTCTTGCGGCAATAAAGTAAACATTGAATAACATTTTCATATAGACAGTTCTTTATTGGTGTATGGGTTATAATGACATAGTTCTAAAGAATTATAATCTCATTTGATATCGCATCATTTAACTGTGATTTTTAATGTGTAGGTGGTATCTACTGTACCAAGATCCCTTTCTGTATGTTGGTCGGTTGGTTTGGACTTCCCCAACAGGCGATTTTATCAATCAAAAATACCGTTCCTAACTTGTTAGGCCTCTTCTCTCTAGATAATGGCGTAGTACTTTTTTACAAGGTTGCTTTAAACCAATGCACGCTAGTGCTTAGCAAAATGTAATAGCCCAGGAGTCTATATATCGGGCAATGAAATTCGCGCAACGAATTCCAATCCATTCCACTATGAATCCTTGACAATATGTATGCACAAAAGTGGAAGCAAAAGGATTCTTACGTGAAGGTGGTAGGTACATCCATCATACAGCGATGGCGCATCGGCATATGATGTCTTCTACAGTAAGACGAAAAAACATTTAAAGGAAATATAATTGAATAAGAATAAGCGCAATTGCTAAAATAAAATGATTTCAAGTAAGCAATTGAAGCGAATGCCAAAGTTGTCGGTCCAACTTTGTCGAAAATGGCGGACGTGAATGGAGTCCGTGCAAAGGTGCAGGTAAATAATTCTTGGACGTGCGCCAAGTCGTGTTTACAAGCTTTAGAGGAACGGATGCTTTTAAGACGGTTAGTATGTAAGAACTTTGCCAAGTCAAACTAACGGGCGCAGTAACTGGTATTTAAGCTGTGCATGCGATAAGAATAGGTACAGTTTTCGGCCTCGATTGTCGCACCTGTAGTAAGACCTGACTGAGGAAAATTATATTTACACGTATTTTTATAATGTTGGATATTTTGAAAGTGACAGATATTCTATATTCAAAGAGTAGTATCAGTATTTTACTGTGTAAGTTTGAGTATTGTCTAAGTCACTGGTTTCCCTCAAACTCCTCGTGACGTAGCAATTATTAAGAACCGAACTCGCGCCGAACGAAATAATCTATGGTGGCCTATAGGTAAAATCTGTGCGCCCCAAAATAAAAAAAATAAGAATACTTACTTAACATCTTGTCATTTTAGCATGCCAAGTTCTTTTTAATTTGAAATCTATGGCTATAATCACAATCTAAGTACTTAGGGTGGAGGAAACACGTTTATTCGAAATTCAAATATTTCATAAATATTTAGTACACACTAAAATTTAAACGTCCGATTTACCTTCTAAATATTTATGAAATTTTTGAATTTCGAATAATTGTTCTCCTGATAAAGATGACCTAATGAAGTTCGTAATCCTGGGAACTTCCGGTCTATATTTTTACGTAAGTACTTCCACAGGCGCCAGACGTGGCGCTAGTTTCCTTGCAAAATTAACGCCGCGGAACATTTTCAATAAAGTAAAGTCTATGGCTTGTTTTCATAGCATTTTGTCCTTGAATGCATTTGGAAGTTTGTTTGGACATTCGGTGCATTCAATTGGTGTTATTACCAGTTGTAATTGTACTTAATTAATTATAATCAGCATCTCTATGAATTATGTCGTACTTGATGACCTCTAAATCTGCGTTCTGCCGTGAGATTCAGTAAATAAAACTCCACTAAGTGAGCACAAATCATATTAGAATAAATGTTGCCTTGAATTTGACTTTTCTCAACGTTAAATTAATAAAAAATGTTGATACATCTTCACGATGATTCCAATATTGACGTAGTTGAAACTAGGTATATGAATGGACTTCTAAATCATAAGAATCTGTGGGACATTTTGAACAATACATACATATATTCATGCTTATTTTCCCGTAGGGGTGGGCAGAGATGACAGCCTTCCAAATGCTACGATCTCGATACACTTCTAGCGCTTCATCCACGCTCATCAGACTTTCATACAAGAGCGTCGGTTTAGAGTACTCTTGAGCTAAGCCCTTTCTTCGAACTTCCTCAATCTGATTTCGCCTCGGCCTTCCTCTTCCAACACTACCATTCACTTCACCCATGTATACCTGCTTTAGTCTTTAGTTTATACTAGAATACTTCTCAGAGCCCTCACTTTGAAAAACTCTTTGAAAATCAAGAGAGGTGATAAGCCGATTTCTATGAAATCTCTATGGGATTATTTCAAATCTACTAATCTACTTTCAAATAAACGGAGCTCTGAGATAACAAACATAAAGAACACAACCGAATTGAAAACCTCTTTTGTTATGAAAAATCATACTAGTTTTATAAAAGCGAAAGTTTGTCTGTATGTTTGCTACTTCTTGATGCTCCAAACTGATTTCGATGAAATTTGGTATGGAGATAATTTAGACCCTAGATTAACACATAGGCTACTTTTCATTATCATCATCAATCATCACCAGGCGGGTATACCCGCGGTGCGCAGCTAGTAAGATATAAGACTCGCTGCGGGATCGCAATTCCTCGAATCGCTTTGTATCGCAGGTATTCGTACACCTAATCAGTTTAACCGGTTTAATAAATTAGACAAATCGTAAACACTCACGTGAATTAATTATGTATTAGGTTTATTATCATGATAAAAAATATAGTCCAGATGCGTTGCGCCTCCGACTACTTACTACTCATTACGTCACTGTACCTACATGCAAACGTTTGTCTGGTAGAAATTGCTATAAGTGATAAGATCGCCGTTGGTGCGTGCCTTAGTTAAAGAGTATATGTACAATAATATGTAGTGCTTTTATTTCCTTGTCTCGGGAGAACCTTCGTGTTTCGGCTATCTTTGGTTTTATTGCCTAGTCTAGAATAATTATAGTGATCTCTGGTTTCTATCATGTAGGTATCTACAGTAGGTATCTATCTATTTCGATAAGTTATTTCATACTTTTGAGTATACTCTCGAATAGGCTCCATTTTTTGGTAAAAATTTTTTTTGTCCCTATTTTTAATGACCTTTGTTGTCATGGGATCAATTGTCATTGTGGTGTAGGTATGTTTACCGATGTCTTCACCCGCTACTATAATATCGTGTAGTATAAGCACGCATTTTTCAGTTTTTGACTTGTAACTCAAAAAGCACTCGTTCGATTTTGATAAAATAATAAATGGGACCACACGGGTAGCACCAGATTTCAAATAAAAAAAGAACGATCAAAATCGGTTTACCCAGTCGTAAGTTATGCGGTACAATATCGTGTAGGTATAGGCACGCATTTTTCAGTTTTTGACTTGTAACTCAAAAAGGGCTCGTCCGATTTTGATGAAATTTAAATGGGACAACACGGGAAGCACCAGCTTTTAAATAAATAAAGAACTATCAAAATCGGTTCACCCAGTCGGAAGTTATACGGTAACAAACACAAATAAAAAATAAATAAATAAAAGATTAAAAAAAAAACCATACCGGTCGAATTGAGAACCTCCTCCTTTTTTGAAGTCGGTTAAAAAGGGTATCAAAAGTAATAAAGAACCAAAACAAACAATGTAATTAATATGTTATTTCTGAGTTACACGTTAAATAAATCGTTTCTCGGTTGACGCCCTTGAATTACTTGTCTCTTGTCTCGTGGATGGCATTTGAACTATCTACTCGAATGTCATTGTCCATTCAATTATATCAATTGTATCGCAATCGGCACATGGATCACTCGTCAGTAGCAAGTGTTGCCCGATACACAAGACTTCACCGTTTACGTAATTTTATCTAGAACATGCTATATTCGCGGTTATCTCTTGGGAATAATTTTAAAAGCGGCCAAATGTTTTGATTCGGCGTTTCTCCACGGCGCATTTTAGTAGATAAGGGTTTTTAGAGAAACCTTTTGCTTCCGGCAGCGAAGGGTTTAAGCTAGATCTGGAACTTATATTATGACAGAGTTCAAACATACAACAATACAACTGAATTGAGTACTTCGTAATACTTTTTGGATGCCGTTCAAAACCAATAATTATGCTTTTCGTGTCTTATAATTTTATGATATACCAAATATGTTTCTACCTCAATGTCATTACAATGCGAACAAATTGCGAAGGCGCTGTTTAATTTCTTTTTTGGCAACATACTGTAAAGTCTTGATCAAGGGTATCAACTTTTTAATTAACGATGTCAATATTTTTAATAAATAATGTATGCAATATTCAAGTTATTGTAAACTGTTGCTATATTTTTGAGAAGTAATTGCGTAAATAAATATTTAAAGATATCCATGGCACAATTCCATCATTTTCTTAAAAATACCGATATTCTTCGGGTTAATCTTGAACGTTTTTAAATAGTACCTAATTAACAATAGTTTATCAAATCTGTTCATAAATAACTCAGCTCTTACGTAACAAACGTGGACAGGCGACCTGACTAAGATCGCAGGCAAGGGCTGGTTGCGGGACGCTTCCAACCGGTACAACTATATTATATTACTCGCATGAAAACTACAACTTTTTCTGAGTTTAGTACGCGTAGATTCTAGGAGTTTTATTACTTCCCGACAATCAGTAGCTATTCCTTATAACAACGATTTATAGTATAATTAAAGTGTAAGAGCTCCGATTACTGATGGTTTTATCCACCATGACGATGGCACAGCCTATGTAGAACAGCTAACTCACTCCATAGTTACGGTCGCCTTATAATTGCGTCTCGCAAAACATAGAATTCTATAGCTATACCTCCAAAATCAAGGCGATCTTGGCGACGCGACGCGTCAGTGTGACCGTGGCGGCCAAGAAGGAAGGTAGGTACAGCGCGCCCGTTGTAGTTCGTAAAATGGTAACTATCCCGTAATCTGTTATTAATTTTAGATGCTGAACGTACATAATTTATTTAAAGCACTAAAGTAATAAACAAAATGGAAAGGCTAAAACATTACGTATCTAATTAGCTTGCTATGTCAGCACAACAATTACTGAAGAAGAAATCACCCATATCTGTGATGTGCCCCGCGCTGAAGCCAAGCCAATCCTAGCGAGTGCCTAGCCTTTAGGCAAGTAACGTAGTCGCGCTCGCAGAATAGGCTGGTTGTTCTAATAGGCTGTGACGATGGTATTCATAGCTAATCCATGCGTGTATGAGTCATAAAGGTTTTTTCTTTGCAGAACTAAACGCGTTTTTCCCACGATGTTATAGCTGCAGGGCTCAATTTCAAGTTAATAGTAAAACCTTATTTAATGACCGTAGCAGGTCGTGTTTTATATTAGTTGGAACTATGTTTTAAAAAAAGGTTCTTGACGCGTATAAGGAATCTAGCATTATTGATAATACTTTGAATTTAATTTGAAATTGTTTGTAAAACATAAGTTTTATTTTTTCGGTACACCAATTAAGATATTAGCGTTACCTAAAAAAACCTATCATATGCAATCCAGAACTACAGTTCGAGTTATTGATAACATGATCAAAATTTACGTAAATAATTGAAAAGCTGACAAAAGATGGCGCTATTCCTATACAAAAATAAAATGGCGTTGTTCCAAGCTAAACTTTGATAATTTAACAAGCTAAAAGATTGATTCAAGGCAATGAACTTGACAAAGCTGCTATGAAATATTTTTATTTTATTCGGGTAGCATTTAAACATATAATATCATTGGGTGGCTTCTACTCTATTATAAGCTAACAGTGAAGTAAATAAAACATTTTACAAGCCTCCATTATCAAGGTGATATAGTAGTAGTATAATGGTGAATAACACTTTTTGTTCATATAAACAATTACATATTTTATTCATAAAGCACGATAGCGCCGTTACTGATAAATTAATGCTCGCCGCTGATTATATCATCGACCATTTATGATATACGAAGCATTTGGAATGGAACTCACTGCCCGAGTCTGTTTCCCGATGGGTACAATCCTGGAGTCTTCTGGCTTGCTGCATCTAAGATCACGTCGTCACTTTGTGTCAGGTGAGTAATCAAACACATGCTAATAATGCTTAAAAATACCTGTTAAAGTTAAAAATATGATGCTGTTATCCTTCAAAATGCTAATACAGCATTCAAATATTGGCATGAGTTTTACCATGCGTCATTGAAATATGCCAAAGAAAATGCTTATGCACATTTTTCCATCTTTTGTTTGATTAAACAATCATTATTAATGTATGATGACATTGATGACCCATTGTTCAGCAATATTGGCATGTATACATTTGTGACATTGATCGGTCAGTACTTAATGTTTGCTAATGATGGCTCATTAACGTGACCAGTCCCGTGGTAAGTGCCTTGAATGTCGACGATCATAAATATTATGGTAAAATATGTGTAGTTATCAGAAAAATTGCCATAACAAGTGTGTAGAGCTACTCATCCTATCCTACTTACATTGTAAATGCGAAAGTTGGTGTGTAAGTGTGTAGGTGTTTATGTGTGTATGTTTGTTACCTCTTCACGCTCAAACGGCTATACCGATTTCGATGAAATTTGATAGCTTATTGCCTGGATTAACACATAGGTTTCTTTTCATCACCGTTTCTCGGCGATGATGATCGCTTCACGTTCTCAGTAATAGTATATTGAAATTAAATTCTAGATATTATTAACATATTGAAATAAAACCCTGTACAAAGGGCGATATATTTCGGAGAATACGTGTGTATCCAAATAGATATATGTATCTTATGATATATGTTCTCAATACATTATTTGTCTGCAATACATTTTTGTGCAATAATATGGATTTATCACTGATCTCGGTTTGTATAGTAACATAGCAATTTTAGAAGTGAGACACATAGTGGTCTTTATGTTAAATGTAGGGTTACAACACATTGTCGGTAATTACTGACAAGCAATTTTTCCTAGGTTACGTTTTTGTGTAAGAATATAGCGTTTATCTCGCTAGTAAATGGTAACATTAAGTTGTAAAGATACATCGAGACACGCAACGGCGCCTCACGTGCCATCCTCAAGAAGAATGTCACTCGGCATCTTACCAGCTGCATGACAATAAACAGTAAGGACATCCAGAAAACTTACTGCAAGCTGTGACGTAATCATACTACGAATGTATTCGTCAGTTGCGAAATGATACAAATTCACGAATGTCAAGTGATAACCGACGGTACTTCCTTTAACGAATGTTTGAGTCACTATATCCCATATCTACCTACTTATGATATGAAAATTAATGTTATCTGCATGCATATTTCAGTAAATACAGAACACAAAAAGCTAGGTTAGGACAATGCAGCGGTCTAAATAATGTAGCAAATGCAGAAGCAAAATAAGAATGCTGGCAACTTGATGAGTATAGTGAAGTGCTTCATTCAATGTATCTCCAATGGAGTAAATTACAATAAAACAGTTATATGATTTTGCTATGAGTGTGAAATTAACGATTAAAATAAACCATAAATATATTTTAATTACCCCATCAGGTGGTTAAAAATCAGTATATTGTCCATACTGCTGTTTAAACTGTACGTATTCTTCATTGTAGTGTAGTACCCATTGCTTTACTAATAATATTAGCATAGCAGTAGATTAGATTATGTTAAAAACAAACACTTCTAATTATATACATTACTATTAACATTATAACACTTATAATTATATTTGTAACAATGCCACTGTATTTGAAGTAACCAAATTATGCAAATTATTAGGAGTGCTAGCAAATTATGAGAACGAAAATATCTTTAACACTAATACAAAAAGTATTCGTGGTATGAATTGCATCCATGCGTTTTCGAGGTAGCGGTTCAATGCAGTTTTGGAATTGCATACATTTCATTTTACAGTACGGTATTTAGATACTAAGTAAACGCCTATCTCGAATATTTATGCACTAAATGCTTACACTGACTAATATTTATGCACTAAATGCTTACACTGACTAATATTTGCGTACTTAACTTTTAAAAGCGTCACGAGTTATTTTGATGAATTTGAAAGTCGTTTTTGTGATGATTTGAAAACTGCAATTATTACTATTGACTTCACGATTAAAATATTTCCTTCACACAAACATATTGTAAAATGATCAGTAATACAATTTCGAAACCTCATGGAAACAATGTGATTGAATAAAAACATCTATTTACAACATACAGTTTAAAAAATCAAATTAATATAAGACACACTCCATAAAAATGTTTCATTGTTGCATGAAAAATATTTATAATAAGTTGAATAATTAAGATAACTATATTTTATGTTATTATATTAACATCCAGAGTATGTCTGTTAAAAAATAGAATTGAAAAAAGTATCTTGTCATTCTTTTTCAATTAGGTAGTATCACGTAAAGGTGTTTTTTTATTGATTTGCTTTGTGAAACAGCTGGATCAATAGTATATACGCGATCGAATCCGTTCAAAGTTTAATTCGTGCCTTCGAAGGTCATCTACATTTTACAAATTTTATTTGTCATATCGAGTCACTTTGCTGCTGTTTTGCTTTTGCTTTAATATAGAAAAGGAAATTAAATTTATCCCCATCAAAAACTGAAGAAAGACCGGGAGAAGTTCATTGAGTTGACGGCTAACCTCCAGTAGTGGAGAGGCATGATAAGAAGAAGAAGAAAAACTGAATTAGCAACATTCGAAAATTGAGACATAACTGAAATTAATAAATGCCCGGATACTAGGAATGAGTTTCGAACCAGCATACTAAGATCGCCGGTAACACTGATTCTCAGTCGATACCCAATTCTCTCATCAAGAACGAACAAGTGACTACCCACTCGAAGCTTGTAATACAATTCAAAATAAGAGACGGAAGAAAACAGTATTGTGTAAATAGTAGCCATTAATTATGGTAACATTAGTAAAAAGTTAAGAACCCCATAGCAATACGCCCACAGCCCAACCTAGTCCACCCTAGAAAACAATTTTGCATAAAGCTCTCGTCTCGCGCACCGTTTATACAAAAGCGTAAAATGGATCTTTTGAAGATTGAATTGAAAGGATCTCATTTGCACTAACTCACAGATTAACTGACCATAAAACATCTTCTAAGTACATTGAGAAGAGAACTGTGGAATTCATTGAGTCGACTTATAAGCATAAAAAGCAAGACCGTTGCACAATCACTAACCAAGGGTTGCTCGGTTGCAATGATTGAAAATGAAAAGATTTCCGAGACGATCATTAAAAAGCTAAGCGACAAGCACTCTTGATGTACTTGTGTTAATTGAATCGTTAATGCTGGGGTCTTAACATCGATAAAGTAAATCTATCGTGAGCACTATAGCATTAACATAAGACATAAAATAGCGTACTTTATCATATTCGGTCTCTATAGAGGGTATAAAAGTAAGCAGAGTAATTTGGTAGGAGTGCCCTCTTGCGTCAGTAGGGTGTAACTAGAACCTTGGCACATGTCGTGTCTCGTGTTAGGCCAGTTGAGGCACTGTAACGTAATGAGGATGATGTAGTTAGACGTTCTCATGAGACTAGTCAAGCATAGGTGTGTATGTTTATTATTCCAATTATAATTTAATTTTTGTACAGCTCAGCTAATTATTGTATCCATCGAGATACGTGTAATTAAATTAATGGCTAACTAAAAACATTCTTGTAATAGTTTAATCCTAGTCCATAACTACACGATCTAACATACTTACTCTCGAATTAAAGCTTATACAAATCGATTGGTATGCCAAACAAAGCACCAGAAACTTGTTGAAACTAGAGATTAGTGAATGAAAAGTAACATGGATGAATTGTATCAGGATATAACATGAACGCAAGGGATGGACTGATATGGTGTGATAGGGGCGACTGAATGAAACAGACGTACCTACTGCACCGACCCCATATGAATTGGCGCCAAGAGTAAAAAATAGCTAAATAATTGATTGCGGATTGTATTAATTTATATTTACCCAAAACAGCGTCGTACCAAAACTGACTAATAAATACCTATTTTGAAATATGCTTAAAAAATAAGTGAACGCTTTGATAAATAAATATTCGATGCGAATGTACTACTAGGTACTGACCTAGTTACTGCCAAAAATTGTTGCCACAGAATAAATACGACCTCTTTATTCCTGAATCTATTTTGGCGGCTAATTTAAATATTCAAACCAAATCATTGGCCACTAGTAGGTAGTTCTTTTTTTGAATACTTTTAAACATTATCTGTCACTCTTCTTTTATTTGATGGCAATAAATGTAATGGTCATCTCCCGCTCACATAGCTGCTAGAACCATTTGACAACTTGTAATTTATTTGACGTACCTACCTATAGCTCAGATTTAGCTTTATGCGATTAGCTTCACTCGTGTGTGTTTGAAACTGCAGACGAGGCCGTCGAAGAAGTTCGGCGGCTATATTTCGACTCCCGCAAGATATGTTTTGAAAGTGCGCTCACCCGAATGCATAAGTGGATCTGGGTCGGCATGGGATATAATGAAAGTCTTTAAATAAACTGTTGTTCATACTCATACTATTTTTCATTCCACTATTTAAAATATTCAAACAAAATTGTGTGTATCGTTTGACTCCACGATTTAAATATTAGATATTTTCTTTTAGCTAAAAGTATGGAAGAATATGAGTAAATTCGTAATACACGTAATAGATAAGTTAAAACCAGCACAAATAAAATTTTTCATCATCATTATCATTTCATTCATAGGAAGTCCACAGCTGGACATACGCCTCCCCCATTGATTTCCACAAGGACCGGCTGGAAGCGACCTGCATCCAGCCCTTGCCTGCGATCTCAGTCAGGTCGTCTGTCCACCTGGTCGGTGGCCGTCCTAAGCTGCGCTTTCCAGTCCGTGGTCTCCATTCGGGAACTTTTCGATCCCAACTTCGAGCTATATGCCCTGCCCACCGCCACTTCAATTTACTAATCCGCTGGGCTATATCGGTGACCTTGGTACTTCTACGCATCTCCACATTTCTGATTCGATCACGTAGAGAAGCCCCGAGCACAGTCCTCTCCATAGCTCTTTGTGCGACTCTGAGCTTGCTCAGAAGGCCCATAGCCATAAAATTGGTAACAATTATAAAGTTTACCACATTTACTGCGTCAAATAATTACTAATCTTGGCAGAAAAAAATATATTGTTTCGACGTCGCTCCGATGTCTTAGAGATAATGGGACAGGCCGCTCTGTGCTTGAGAATATGAAGATTTTTGGGTACTGTATGTATATAGATCTAGCGTATTGACTACTTGATTGACAGTTACGATGTAGTCGAAGATGTTGTCACGCTAGACCTAGAATGCTTACTGATTATCAAGGAGTGTAGGTATTCAGGCAGTAGCTGAACACACTATGTGTTTGGTCGAAAGATCGTGTCAGACCTAATTCAATCCGTTAACTCAGACAACAACAAATTACCGGTATTCAATTCCTATCTGTTGCCTGCATTCCACCGCTTAATTACTACGTTATGGTGCCTTCCAATAGTTTCGTACTGAGTATATTATGAGGGCCTGAGTGTGAAAGCATCGGAAATTTTATTACCGACATGGAATTTCTTAAGGCACTTAGTGTCGCCGAGCGTACAGGTTTATGCGTGTCATTATCTATAAAGAACGCAAACATGATTTCTGGGGATAAGGGCATACCATGTTCTACAACGTGCTATGGAAACTCATTCGAATATATAAGCAACTGCAATTGCAGAAGTTATAATATGATCCAGCACTCATGGGGAACGTAGAAATCTTATATTCAACCTAATTAAGCGAACAAAAGTCACAAAAAATGTGAAAAATCTCGAAATACTAATTGTATACCGAATAATATAACCATGTGTATTGGTTAATAACAATCTAGGTACATTTTTCAATATACAAACTCAATTATTGAGACTAATAAAGAAGTTAAGGTTGCATGGGAATCTGGCGGGAGATGTGAATAATACACTCCAAGCAAAGTATCGAGAACAAATGAACCTACATAATATTAATGAAATGAACATCAACATGATAAATATTATTGCTACGTCACAAATGGCTCTGATTGTGAACCAGCGCTGGTTTTTAGTTAGAACCGGTTTGAGGCGGCTTAGAGCCGGAACCCCAAAACAACGGCATTTCGCAAAAGCCCGTAGACAGGACAAATTTCAGTAAGAATTGAAACATTTATAATATCTCTAGTCTTTTTTAGATTATGAATACTGAAATCGGTGTACATACCTATTTGATATTGCAAAGGAATGAAAAATGTATAAACCATTGGTATGACTTTTAAATTCAATACCACCATGTTTATGCGAAGCTGGTAATAATAGCTGATAATCCATATTATAATTACATGTATAAGGATTAACAATTAATCAGGGGAGAAAAAAGTTATCGCGTATTTAATAAATATAAAGAAAATGAAAGAAATGAGATAGTGTTATAACACTAGATACACGGGGATTAAGTGCACGTTTAATTTATGTTATACATAATACAAATTATGTAAGTAAAAGATTTCAATGTTATGCCATATAAGTATAACTAAATAATAAAAGTTTACATAAAATTACGTTCAAATTTTTGAAGGCAATAAATCTGCTACTGCTACACCCCAAGCGGGACGTCAACACCCCAAGCGGGACGTCAGTGCACGACTTATCGCCCCCAGTCCGAATAAGAATAAGAAATCTGCTACTGGCCATACTTGAACCCACGACTAGACGACTACAGAATACAATCCCTATCGCTTCAATTGTAATATTGGTCTATTTTTCTTTTTAGTTCATACAAAAAAATAACCAATACCCTTTCCGGGTTCGATTCCCGGACAGGTCAAACATTTGTGTGCATGAACATGTTTGTTTGACCTGTGTCTGGGTGTGTATATGCATATAAGTATATATATCAGTCATCAGGTTACCATAGCACAGGCTCTGCCTAGTTTGGGACCTGAAGACCTTGTGTGAATGTTAATAAATAAAATAAAATAAATAAAATAAATAAATTAAAGGCGCTAAGAAGAACATCCCCTCAGATGTAAGACTGTACTGTCTGTAATGAAGTGAAGAATCAATTTCAGATTGCTAGTGGATTGCTAAGATAGATATAAGTCTGTATTTCCCGATATGTACAATCCTGGAGTCTTCAAGTCGCAAGTGAATAGGTACCTTCTAGGTTTGCGTGCTAAATCCTAGACAACGTCATCACTTAAAATCAGGTGAGACAGTTGTCAAACGCAAACTTATAATATGTAAAAAACAAAAAAAAATGATAGCTTAGTTGTTACGCAAGACGTCAGAGCAAGAGTTCTATGGTTCTACTAAAAACAAGTGAGAAAACTCGTTACAAAGTTGCATAAAAAAATATTAGTCACATAAAGATAAAGCGTTTTAAGCGCCTTAAGTGCTGGCCGGCCACTTAGCCTTTTGTTATACAAATGCATTGTAGAATACCGTTGATACATTCTGATAACCACCTGGGAGCAGGTGTTTGTAGACTGTGACATATTAGGCAGCCACTTTCGAATTTGGCCTAAAATAATATCGATAGATTACCTTGAAAAAGGTTTGTAGCAAGCGCGCAGCTCTTCTCTGTCACTCTCCATACTCGCGCTTCAATCTGAACTTTAAAAAATCTAAGCGTACATGAACATGGCACAATTTGAAGTAGGCAACTTCATACTGATGGATAGGCAATAAAATAAGCTTTAATTTAAAAATAAATCTAGTCAAATAACACTGTTTAATATTAAAGTTAATATTATTAAACAGTGTAGGTACGGGATTTCCTAAGACAACCCATGTGCAATGTATCAATCTACATATTAATTAACATATAATCAAAGTAAATAACAGATGAGGGAATATACCTATTTCTGAAGCCGTATCTCGTACTATATGGATTGATATGGTTCTCTGGTAATACTTTTAACTTGTTTTTGACATATAAATCAAGTATAATTAATCAAAAATCAATTAAGTAACAGTTGAATAATAATGTTTTACATAAGACTGACGGGTCTATTGGCGCACAAACATACCTATCAACATAATATATATATAATTTATATATAGTTTTGCCTAACCTCGATTGATCGATCAAGTATTATCGTGATGTGGTCTTGTAACTGGAACGATACTGAGTTCTTCAGATTCTCAGTTTTCATCGCTTGACGTACATGAATTCGCTTCACGACACTTAAAATAATTGTATACTCGTCTAAGATGCATACAATTCCATGATGACGCAAACTCTCCAGGATCCGTTGAGAATAATCGTAAAATAGTTTTCTCTCATTGTTTGCCCTTAAGAATAAGGAGTCCTCATAGAGGCACAGAGTACTGAACCAACTATGATTAATATCTTGCCTTCGTAAGCTTTCGTACATAGCTGCCATGGTTATAGGTACTCTGTGACTGTTTGTACTCGGTCGCAAAAACAATACATTCAGTACTTTTAGAGGGGCACTGCGTGTGTGAACGTCAAAGCTTTAAAATAATGTTATGGCTAATTTCCTTGGGTCTGCGGAATGCAGTTTGCGTTATGTTCAGTTATCTAAAGTGCTTGCAGCGGGAAACTGGGCGTAGCCTGCAGTGCAGGTAATCACTTATGGTAAATATTTTTCTCTAAGTTATAGACACCTATGGATATTATTTAGATGTAGATTAGATGTTGTTGTAGTGTTGTCAAAATACGATGTCAAAATACGATACACGGAGATATGACGGCTTCAATATTTGCCTTGAGTGCATAGGCAGACTTGAAATGTTATGAGTTTATGAGGAACAATTTTTCGTTGTATTTATTTATCTCCAACTCCATAGACAACCATGTTTCCTCCTCCAGTGGTAAAGACTCCTTTACCACTATTAAACCTATAATTATGCATTTATGTTCAAATTTGCAAAGGAAAAATTAAGATATTTAAATATTATTGTGGCTTGAACCCACGACTACAGAATACCATCCTGGTGCTTTGCCAATTTTCGTTTGCAATTAGAATTTATATACAGACTTGTAATCAACGTCATGTGATTTGGAAGTACAAACAACTGTGAAACTCATGTGACAATATTGTACAACTTTATTACGTAACACATTAAACAAATAAACGCACAGTTTATTTTACGCTTGCTCATTAAATATTATCAGCATACAATCTGTTGTATAATGTACCTATGTGCCCACATACGTTTATACGTTTATTATAATATTTCGAACATGTTTTCAAAAATAATGCCGATCATGAGTAGGTACATTACCTACATTAGTTACTATTGATGGATGTCGAAGCTGTCGTATTCAGTCACTCACAATGGCATCTTGGTCACAGATTAGATAATTGTTGTAATTTTAGAGAAAAGCTAAGGATTTGTATGGAAAAATAAGACTCGTTTTGGTTTTAAAGATTATCTAATGATGACGTATTACCCGAAAAAGGTGATTTTACCCAAATAAAGTCTCTTTCCATATGGCCCAAAAGTATTCGCCTGAATACTATTGCTTATGTGGTAATTATTTTACATTTTTGACGTGATAACGTTTTATAAATTGATGAACGCCAGCAACACAAATGAAAAATAGTAACGTTCCGCGTAACGTTCCACCTGAGTTTTGTATTACATAAAATAATCAAAGTCAAAGTCAAAGTCAAAGTGGAAGTGGAAGTGGAAGTGGAACTGGAAGTGGAAGTCGAAGTCGAAATCAAAGTCAAAGTCATAAATGATTATGACGTTATCACGTAAATCTATCGTCCGTAAACCGACTTTACAGACAACTAATTTTATTTTTATTACACTCAGACCCCAGCACTAGGATTCCCTGTATCGTGGGAGCCATGGACACACACAATCACAGCACACAAACATCCAAGACCCGGAAGAAACATACACTCATCGCACAAATGTTTGCCCCTGCCGGGATTCGAACCCAAGGTCCCGTAGACACAGAAGTCATGTCAATGACACTAACCACTGCGCCACGGCGCCCGTCAATTTGACATTCGATATCGTTGAAGTACTAATTTAAAATTGAACTACCATGAGTAAATTTTCGCTATATATTTCTATATGGATATAAAATCAGATAAAATAGTTAAAAATAATAAAATACGGACGATTGAAACACAATTTGTTAAAATTAATACTTAGAACAATTATTTTCTAGGCAGACGTTACTCATTTGCGACCGCATCATTATGCGAGATAACGATCAAACGGTCTCGTATTTACTACAAGCTGCATCCCGCGGTTTTGCTCGCATGGATTACGGTTTTCCCGCTACCGGAATTATCCCCCCGGAAACCATACATATCACCCGGATAAAAAGTAGTATAATATGCTATTCCAGGCTACAATCTATCTCTGTGCCATATTTTATCCAGATCCGTTCAGGCGTTCTGGCGTGATCGAGTAACAAACATCCACCCATCCATCCATCCACCAAACTTTTACATTAAATTTATAATGTTAGTGGGATGGGATTAAAAAAAACATACCAAACGCAATGTGAGGTTTCATGCTTCTTCCATGGATTGTCGTATATTATTCAACATTATTACTTTTTACATACTATGTAGATCCTTCCATAATAAGTAAATAACTCGCACTAACACGAACTAAAGACAAAACAGGTTTTTTTCACCTGCGCGTGTAGAACGTCCAAAAATCATTGTATATTAAAATTTAACATTTGACATTTCACAATAGCATGTTTGTTTTTAAGAAGCAACTTTGTTACATCCTTGAGCATCCTTGTTAATAATTTTACCCAACAAATTCGAAGGTCATTCTTTTTTAAATGGGTTTTACACTTATTAAATACTAGAAACACCCCGCGGTTTCACCCGCGTGAATTACGGTTTTCCCGCTACATTAATTTTTCCACGGGAATAATACTTTTACCGGGATAAAAAGTAGCCTTTATGTGCTGTTCCCGGCTATGATCTACATCTATGCCAAAATTTCATGCAGATCCGTATCATAATATACGTATCTGCCGGCGAAGCTATAACCATGTCCCAGGTCCATGTCCTAACTGTCTAACAGCTTTTGTCTAACCAAAGGGTGCTTAGTCTCTAGCATAACAAGACCCTTCAATCCAATTTAAAATAGAACCAAGCAAAAGGATAACCGTTCAACAAGAGGCCTTTTTGAACTGGTCGTTGAACGTCGGTGCGTTTATGAATATAATTTCGTTCTTTGTCAAGTCGAAAGCAATAAGAATAGCTTGCATAGACAATGATGAGAATGGATACGCATGGCTGTGCAAAAGTTAAAGAGCGTATGTAAATTAATTTTTAAATAAAGAAAATAGAGAAGAACTGCCATTGAAATTTATTTTATTTTATAATGATTACAAAATACATAATTACCGACGCAGGAGCGTCTAAACATAGATATAATAAACAGAAGAAGAAAACGGGTTTTCCAGTATTAAAGTTAGCACATATCGTTTTCCAAGATCCCATTAAATCTCTATATATAACAATAACAAAATTACCAAAAAATGGAACCGACTTCAACACTCAAAAGTGTGATATAACTTATCGAAGTCGGTACCATAATAGTTCAAAAGTAACTATTATCAAAATATTGTGCTCATGGTACCAACTTCGACAAGTTATTTCAGACTTTTGAGTGTTGAAGTCGGTTCCATTTTTTATTGTTGTAATTATTTTTTTCACCCTTAAGTATTATCAGTGAATTTTGCTACTGTATATTCACCGATTTCTTCACCCGCAACTATAATGTCGTCCGCGTATACGTAGCACAGTTCAGTTTCAGTTATTGGAGTGTAACTCGAAAATCGCTTGACCGTATTTGATGAAATTGAAAGTAGCCTATGTGTCATTCCATATCTTCATTCCAAATTTCATGCAATTCCGTTCAGCCGTTTCAGAGCGAAGGAGTAACAAACATACAAACGACATACACTTTCGCCTTTATAATATTGGTGTGATTAGTGTGATAGGGCTTTCGTAAAAAACATATTTTACTCGTAGAAAAATCTATAATTCTATGATTTATCAGGTAAATCAAATCCCTCGCGGGTGAAACCCCGGGGTCCAGCTAGTTCGATATTATATTGATAACCTTATAAAACAGTAGGCTCAATAACAATATGTCTGTTACCTACGAATTGATTAAAATAGCGGTACTTATAGAACTGTCCAATAAATCAACACGGAGTATTCTAACTGGACAAGACACCGGTTATAAATAAGCTGATTGAAATTATCTATTATTTTTAATGGCCCACGTATGTTACTTTAATCAGTCTTGAATGTGTACGCTCTGGCAAAGAATCATTCTTATGTTTTGACAGGTAATGAAGAGATATAGTTATACTAAGAGTTTTATTGTTTACTAGGTGCGCCCCGAGGTTTTACCCGCGTGGTGATGATTGATGATAATGACAAAAAGTAGCCTATGTGTAATTCCGGGACCTAAAGTATCTAAATACCAAATTTCATCGAAATCCGTTCAGCCGTTCTGGCGTGATAGAGTAACAAATATCCATCCATCCAAACTTTCACATTTATAATATTAATTAATTAATGGGATGGGATTGTAATAACAACATGCGGAACTTACGTTCAAATTATTTGGAGAAAATCTTTTGACTGTAGTGGCTGCTATAGCTTAGTTGGACAAAACGACAGGACGGTATTGTGTAGTCGTAGGTTCAAGTCTCACTAGCAGCTCACTAGAATTTTTTCCTTCGAGTCATACTGTTTATCATATTTTGTCATTTTTTTTCATAATAAACGCAAATTTATTATTATATATTTTTTTAATAATAATATTAAGTAGGTACCTTATTATTTTATTTAATCACTTAAGTATCATCTCACAGCTCAGATAAAATAACCAAAGCGGAGGTTGTATAGGTACTCAAAGTCTCACAGTGCAATCATCTTTTTTTTTTACTCAAACTTAATCAATATTAAACCTATTTCGGAAAAGCGGCATCCTCTAACACTGGTATTTCCATACTTAAAAGGTGGTAAAAAGTAATTTCCTGCAAAAGAAAAATAGGTTTTATGTTCGTGTGTATTTTGCAGTTAGAATATTATCTTCATATAAAGTTTTTATCAGTTCCCAATATTTTTTTCTGATTCTGATTCTAATTCTGATTCAACATAAAATATCTTCCCAGGTCATGGATATTAATAATTGAAAAGCGACACATTCGCATTAAAACTTAGCATGAACACGTCACAGCTTTGTTTCCAACCAAGTGCATAGGGATCAATTTCAGACTGTATTCCTGTACTAAAAGGTTTATAATCAGATGCCTAGCACCTTGAATGCACTTCGTTTGGTCTGTTCGGACTATTGTGTGCCCTACGTGTCGGTCTATTGATTCAGACGAAAGCAACGTATAGAGTGAAGACAGTACTCAAGCTTTGATTTGAGGTATGGTTTTACATATCCGTCACGCATAATATTAGGCATGGTATTATTATAACTTAGGTACTAGGAACAGCAAATGCTTGTACGGCATAATAAGCATCCGCGTGCAACAAAACATTCCCTCATTCAGAACTCTTCGGTAAAGAATCGTTTCGATTAAATGTTAGACCCGTATAGTAATTCTATGGAGCTATTTTTACTAAGACCCATTATTGCATTATGCCGTATCATATTTTTCGAGGAATCATTTTATTAACTCACATGAAGTAAATGGTATGAAATATATTGAACCGATTAATAGATCGGTATCAGTTATAAAAAAAGTGCACCACAAGTGCAAGTCGGACTCGCCCACCGACGACGGTTCCGTTCAAATTTGTAAGGACATATTGTAACATACCTAATTAAATAGAGCGGAAAGACTTAAGAAAACCTAATATGTACAGGTTTTCTTAAGTCTTTCCGCTATATTGAACAAGATGATGTTATTAATTATTACGAATGATTTAGGTACGTAGCATAATAATTTCCATATATGTATAAGAAATACTTTTTTATTTTGTTGGGTCTCAAGCTTCATACAGTGCAAATGAGCTCAAGCTACGGTACTGCCCAGAATACTAGCAGTGACGAATCGACGAGGGGCGTGATTCAACCGTGACTACCTATGACCACTTATGCGTTGGGGAGGGCAAAGGCGCAACGGAAAACTTGCAAATTGGATCACTATAAAAAAGGGTTCCGTCTAATATGCCTTTAAGTCGCATATTTTGTTTTTGCGGAAGCTTTTACAATTCATTTATTAGAAAAATACCTAATACCGGATTATAATTTGGACTGTCGAAAAATATCCAGATATAGACTTCTAAGCTATTTTGTCTACATATTCAGCTACCAGGAAAAATACTAGTTGCTTACTTTCCCTTTTATAACAACTGTCCAGTTGCTTGACAAGTAATGAATCAAAATCCTGAAATGGTTCTCCCAAGAAACACAAAACTAACTTTTGGTAAAAACGTATGAGACTGCAGACCCCTTCAAAGTTTTCGGTAGGCTAGTCTAGGTTGATGGGGACTACTACAACGCAAGTGCCGCCGGCGAAGTTTCAGAAATATTTTTATAATTTTTCACAAAGTAGATGTCGCCTCATTGTTCTTCGACCTCGTGAGTTTAACTTCATAGCACTGATCATTTTGGTCTCTACAGTTCATTCGATTATAGGTAGGCACCTAGGTCATGTTTTTTTTAAATTTATTATGCAACTACATGATTTGAATGGAGATCGTTACTGTGAGTGATTCTAGGCTAGGCTGAAGGCGCCGTCTCAATCGCTCACAAGGATTTATTTTTAGAGCTTCTTCAAGATGGGGCCTATGAGGTATTAAGGGTCCATTAAACCTAAGTAGGCAACTAGAAACTATGATTTCTGATTTAAAACTGTGATGATAAGTATCTGACTTTAGTTAGATGTGCGCCTAGGTACCTAGGTAAAGTGACTGACCTTTTCACAATTAACTTTTACTAAGTTTCAAACTGCGCTTTTTTAATCATAGCTTTGGCTGAACGAGATGATTTTTTTCAATGAATAAGTACGTACCGTTGTAAAAAGAAAAAAAATCTAATAATTAATTACAATACCTACTCCAGCAACTATAATAACATTTGAGCAATCTACAATCAAATCTACCTAGCTATTGGCAGCCTATATTTAGGCTGGCAGCGTGGCCAGAATGCTAGCAGCATTGCCACGTTGAGTATAAAAGTATACCTATTGTAAAAAGATATTTAAAATATTGCGAAATATAATTTATGTGAGTAGTTACCTATACCCATTTATATCATTAAGTTTAATATGACTCATTTAGAATAAACTCTGGAAACTGGTAAAACGATACCCACTTCCCGATACCACATGATATAGGCATATACTATTATTTATTCTGTGATGATACGTACGGCCAGCGATATGTTGCAAACAGCAGATAGCGAGATACCTACATAATAATATTACCAAAGACATAAGTCTTTGGTACATTAAGCAAGTATGCTACTTTGAACTAAATACTTACTAAATAAGCATTCAATAATATTCTCTCAACAATTGCACTAAGCCTGATAATGCAAACAAAATTACATGGAAAGATGAATGACCGTCAACGAGTTCTTAAACGCTTAGAGGTCAGGCTCCAAACAGGAATTCCAATCACAAGCACTCTCATAATCGTTGTGATCGCATTTTAATCCGAAAAATGAACCAGAGGTTGCTATCCACAAACTTTGTATGTTATTAAATATCTGTTGTAGACCTAACTTTTTGCTTAATTTTATGAAATTATCAAAATGATTTTGACGTAGTAGCTGGAGTATTGTAATTAGTTATTAGTTTTTTTTTACAACTACCTATTTCAACGGTTAATAACGAAGCTGGATAATTTGAAAAGCTTCTAGATTAATGTCGATAAATTAAAGCTCTATGAGATAGCTTTGAAGAGCAGAATACTTATACTGAATGTATCTCATAGAAATGTTTTCGCTTTCACTGAAATCTTAGTTCTACAGATTATAAAACATTTAAGTGACATTAGCTCATACAATTAGCATAACTTGTCTAAACAGTCGTGACTATGAAGACGAGAATCCTGCGAACAATCACACGATAGAAAGCAAAGTGGGTATAAATTTAAGAAGATAAATAATAAACTTACCGGAGTGCTATGTTTATTTTTCCACCCACAAATGTTCCAAGCTCGTCTTGCTGACGTACTGACGCGCGCAATTCCTTCGATTTCGGGTATGGCGTTGCACTGTTTGTGTTTGTGAAGTAGCACTATATAGATTTAGTTGCCGAGTATTCGAAGCGAGTTTTTAAATACGCGGTAGACGGGCACAATCGTCACGCAATGAGGCACGCGGCAGACTGGTGGCCAGAGCCGGGCTGAGCCGTGAGCGCGGTCCCTATGCGTCGCACCTCGGAAGCGCGCCCGCCGCCGCCCGCGCTGACGACGGACGAGACGGCCTGAGGGACCGTGAAAGAAGGGCCACCACACTACAACCCGTCCCGGTTTTTTGTCCCGTCTAAGATTAGCAACGAACACTGATGGGTTAATTCAAAGTGAGCATGAATAGAATAGGTACTGTTAGCTGACAAATGTTGACACAGATCAATTACTTATTGGAGTCGCAGTGCGTAGGTACGTAGTATCCAAACACCAGATATTTTTTACCTAATAACATTTTGTGTATGTATATATTATATTCACCACACCTACACAATAATTCAGGAAAGCTTATGGTAACCTCAATTTGTTAGCTCAGATGTTATCCAGATTATAAACACATCATCCTGTTTTTGTGCGTGAACTGGATTCCGATATCTGCAATTTGGTTTACTTAGTTCACAATGAATTATGTAGTAGTTCTATGCTGGCGAATATCTGGCTAGGTATCGCTAAATCAATTCAGCGATTCGCACTCGTATTTTCATTCAGGTAAATACCTACTAATGCCATATTCTGTGTAACCAATAGGTACTAATTATAGTATATTAAAATGCTAATGCTTTTTTATACTATTATCTGTGGTGGTCAGTACGTTTTAGTATACGCTTAAGTACGTACGTAGTGTACTTACAAACACATCGAACTATGGAGCATAACCCTCCATGCCCGGGGTTTCTCTACGCGATTGAATCAGAAATGAGGAGATCCGTTGAAGAACGAAAGTCATCGACATACCTGGCCCAGCGGATTTGCAAGCTTGAAGAGCTAATGGCCTTTGGGGTCGAACGGAGACCACGGACTAGCAAGCGCAGCGTGGCAAGCGAAGCAGCGGGCTGCTTCCCGCATCCAGCTGCTTGCTTGCTTATATATATCAGTCATCAGGTTACCATAGCACAGGCTCTGCCTAGTTTGGGACCTGAAGACCTTGTATGAATGTATGAAATAAATAAATAATAAAAATATCCAGCAGTGGAGATCCTATGGCTGAGATAATGAAGATGATGAATCGCTTAAGGCGAGGGTTTTCGACAATTTAGGCAAATAGCGGTCGGAATACCACTCAGTATATCGCATGTCCTCAGCTGGCTATATAGTCCGCGCCGCTCTCACGGTCAGCTTCGGACTATGCTCTAATGCTCGATCGCTTATGCTCACTTCCATACATTCCTAGCTTACTTTAAACAGTTTAGCTGCGCTATTATTATTATTTACATAAACTGTTGGGAATTGTTATTATATTCAAATATTTGAGGGAAAAAATCCGGCTGCTAGTGGGACTATAACCCACGACTACAGAATACCGTCCTGTCGCGTTGTCCAACTAAGCTATAGCAGCCCATACCACTAGGGCTACCAATAGACCACTAAAACAGTTAAATACGCAAGTTGCATAAGTGCATGAGCAGAGTTAGATGAAGCATAGTATTAAAAGTATCACTGTATTTGCGGCATCGGATAGAATGTCCTAATCTTACATCATACGAATGTGAATTCACTAAGACTTCCGGGAGCAGCTACAAGGAAGCCACATCATGTAATAGAAACCTATTGCACAATAGTTCCCGAGCGGGGGCCGGCCGGGAGTCAAGTCGGGTGACATTTATGTGGTATTTGATGCTGTAGCAAAGTTAAGGAAGCGGATTCACGTAACTTGGCATTTGTGTATCTATATATCAATGATAATACCCCGGCTGTATTATCATTGCTATATATGAACGCAGGCGAGCGTGCTAGATTTTGATAATAAAATTCAATGAGTTACAGGTAGCATATAAATCAGTAATCGATTATAAGGTGAATAATAAAGCCAATATAGCATCTTTAAAAAAAACTACTCATTAACTAAACATAAACAATCAAAAAATTAAATGTTACCTACTTATTAATGAAGAATAAGAGATTTATAATTAGCAGATTTGCGTGCTTCTTTTTTAACTGACTTTAAAAAAGGAGGAGGATCTCAATCGACCCGTATGTTTTTCTTTTGTCGGGTCTTTTAGCCTACAGTAGTTCGATCCGATTCCACCCTGTCCTGGCGAGAGCTCAATCCGAGGTTCTTAGTACAGCGTAGTGCCCTTGAGGTAGTCGCGTTATCCTCTCATAATGGCACAGCATAAGTCCATTCATTAAAAAAGAGCCTATAAGTAGTAGTTAGATTGTCAAATGAAATCAATACTAACTTATTCGCTTATTTTAGAACCTTAGAAGAAGAAGTCCTTAAACAAAGCACAGACAATAGGTTTTTATACTTAAAGTTGTCATTATATAGGTACTTAAGAAATTGAAATATCGCTACATTTATCGATGTTTGTCTTCTAAATCGAGCTTGCTCCTTCACCAGAACCTATATTGTTATTCTCAAAATATACAAGTTTTCATAAATCACTTTTTCAAACATTTTGACATAAATTGGTATAAACGAACAGTGTGTGTTACCAGTGATGACTTACGGAACCGAAACGTGGTCTCTGACTATGGGCCTTCTGAGCAGCCACATCACAACCAGCCTTCGCACAACGAGCTATGGAGAGGGCTATGCTTGGGGTTTCTCTACGTGATCGAATCAGAAATGAGGAGATCCGTGGAAGAACGCAAGTCACCGATATAGTCCAGCAGATTAGCAAGTTGAAGTAGCAGTGGGCAGGACATATAGCCCGAAGAACCGATGGCCGTTGGGTTCGAAAGGTTCTCGAATGGAGACCACGGGCTGGCAAGTGCAGCATAGGACGGCCACCAACCAGGTGGACAGACGACCTGACTAAGATCGCAGGCAAGGGCTGGATGCGGGCCGCTTCCAACCGGTCCTTGTGGAAATCAATGGGAAAGGCCTATGTCCAGCAGTGGACGTCCTATGTCTGAGATGATGATGATGATTATGGTATTAGCGCAATGGGACGATAGAACTGTATATATACCGTATCATTTTTTTTTGTCTAAAAAACGTGACAGTTGTTTATTTCGATCTCCAGCCTAGAGCTTCCATTGAAGGTAACAGCGTTACCAAATCCACAGCATGGGGCTAAGATACTTTCAAGTACCTGCCTGCCTACCTTGAAATAACTGACACCAAATATACGGTGTTCTCATGCAGCTGTCCTTGAGAGCCAGTCGACATTATAGGTTCAGCTTCACTGGCCATTAAGTAGTTTTGGTCCCCGAATTTGACGGTCGCCGTGGCGCAGTGGTTAGTGTCAGTGACATGACTACTGTGTCTCCGGGACCCTGGGTTCGAATCCCGGCAGGAGCCAATATTTGTGCGATGAGTTTAAATGTTTGTCCCGGGTCTTGGATGTTTGTGTGCTGTGAATGTGTGTGTCCAAGCGTCCCGCGATACAGGGAATCCTAGTGCGGGGGTTTAAGTGTGATAAAAAAAAATCCGAAGTGTGAGTAGACATTCTTAAAAATATAGAAGATTTATCACTGACAGTCTCTGGAACGGCCACCAGGACCCTGACCAGCGTCAAATAGCAAACAGACCATCTGTTAAGAGACGGCAGCAAGGCAGGCCTGCAGCAGATTAATGTTTATTATTTATTATAAGACGAAGAAATAGTGACATACGAAGATGGTACGATTACATTATATAATATATATCATATGTCACTCTTCAGTCGACCAACACTTGGGCGAATCAATAGATAGAAGCAGAAAGATAATACACGATTTTTTTTTTACCAAAACGTTTCACAATACTACGATGTAATAGAGAGAACATTTGAGCGCTAGAGTAAGTAAAGTTCAATTCACATTTCATTCACAATTCAAGTTGACTGGCCGGCTGGCTCAGTTGGTAGCACTCTGCCTTCTGTGCCGCTGGTCCCGGGTTCGATTCCCGGACAGGTCAAACATTTGTGTGTGTGAACATGTCTGTTTGACCTGTGTCTGGGTGTGTATATGTATATAAGTCTATATATAAGTATATATCAGTCATAAGGTTACCATAGTACAGGCTCTGCCTAGTTTGGGACCTGAAGACCTTGTGTGAATGTTGTCCCATATGTATATTATTATTATAATTTTACTTTAACAGACTAAAATGCTTAGTAGGTACGCTTGGCTTAGCTCAGTAATTGATTCTCGGGTGTTTTAATTATGGGTCGGATTTGCAACTGTAAACTCGGTTTTACAACCTGGCTATTACGCTGTTATCACCAGATTTATACTCTTGTTTTGTCGTTAATTATACCAGCTTAATTAATGAAGTTAATCTACTAATCTTCACCGAAAGCGCAACTGGATTCTTACTGGATTTTTAACCGACTTCAAAAGAAGGAGGGGGTTCTCAATCAACCCGTATTTTTTTTTAAATTACTCTCGTTACCTTCGAGCTTTCGACTGGGTCATCCGATTTTAATGATTCTATTTTCATTTGACAGCTGGTGCTTCCAGTGTGGTTTTTGAGTTACAGTCCAATAACTGAAAAGTGTTACGTCTACTCGGATAACTTCCTAATTGTGGGCGAAGAAATCGGTGGACATACTCAATGACAATTATTGATCCCGTGAGTAGCAAAGAAGGATGCGGAAAATTGTACTAAAAAATGGAACCGACTTCAACACTCAAAAGTGTGACAATAACTTGTTGAAGTCGGTACTATCAAACAAAAAAAGAATCATCAAATTCGGTTCATAAACGACGAAGTTATCCGCGAACACACATTAAAAAAATCATTTATACGGTAAATTTGAGTAACCTCTTTTTTTGAAGTCGGTTAAAAAAACGGTCGAATTGCGTAACCTCCTTTTTTGAAGGTGGTAGCTTGCTAGCAACCCGGTAGCTTGACCTTTCGCTTCCCCATGCTAACGGTCTATGATCTATGGTTCGCTGCCGCCACCGCTCAACGAAACAAACTTTATTATTTTACAATAATAATAAAATTGTAAACATGATCTCTCTCGCGGGGTCAGCTACAATGGAAGTGTGCCATAGTGTCACTGATATGTTGCAATTGCACGCTCCTGATTGCCTGCTGCTAAAAATGTCATGCATACAATTTATGAATTACCTATTATTCCGTCAGCGGAACGGATGCTTCTTTGCATCATTTATATGGTATGATAATAGTATATTTTTATGGCGATGGTTATTATTTTTATATTTACACTACAACAGCGCTCCGTGGCGCGCTGTTGGTATACCTGATGCTTCAGTGTGTTATTATTTCTTATGAAATATTTCAATTGATCAAATCGTACAGTAAAGTAAGAGTAATAAGTATTTATTGAGTATTTTTTATTCACACAAGGTCTTCAGGTCCCAAACTAGGCAGAGCCTGTGCTATGGTAACCTGATGACTGATATATATACTTATATACATATACACACCCAGACACAGGTCAAACAGACATGTTCATGCACACAAATGTTTGACCTGTCCGGGAATCGAACCCGGGACCAGTGGCTCAGAAGGCAGAGCGCTACCAACTGCACCAACCGACCTGTCAAGTTTTAGTTCCCCGCTAGTTGATGCCAGTGTGGAGAAAAATGTTGTGTCTTACCCATGGTTTAGGGTTAGATACGCTTATGGTTCGCTTAGGGTTCTTCTTTTTCAATTCTAGAACCCTTCGCTTGCTCAGGGTTCAATCTAATAGCTCACGCCAAAAACCAACTTTCATCATCTCAGCCATAGGACGTCCACTGCTGGACATAGACCTCCCCTATATAAAATATTAAATCAACTTTACCTACATGTAAAACAAAAAACAATGAATCTTACAAGTAGACAATACAATACTGTTTTTGGTTTGTACTACATATTTACCGACAATCACACTTTTGACAATATATATTTCCTAACAAATGAATGGCAAATATATAAATTTGCTTACATTTTTATCTAAATGTTATAAAACTGCGCGTAGGTCGAACTGCGACCACGTTCGCGAGCGCCCCGTATTCTCCTTGAAAAAGACCACTGAATGTGGTTGAAACTATAGTCGGAACCCTCTGGCTTATTACGTGAGTAATTCCTGTGTTTTATACATTCATAATGTGTTAAAACCACGTCAGTTTTAATAATAAAACATTAAACAACATATCCCAATTTTTAAGAATTGACTAATCACCATATAAATAATTCTGATAAACTGATTTAGAGTGCGTCCACATCCGCCGATGCTGCGTCACGTCCGCACAGAGGCCTGAAACCAATGATATTATATGTTTATATGAGGTAGATGTCGCACAAGCGCGCGGAAACTGAGGCGGCAAAATTAAGTCAATTGTAGTAATTTTCATTATGACGCGTATTTCAAGCGCAAGTCTAAACATAGTTATATAGTCTAAACTATCCTTTTCTATATTATTTGTACCGTATTATTTGTCGCAGTAAGCATGTTTATGTCGTAAAGGAACAAAATTTGAGCACCGCGCAGTATGAATATAGGTACGTCATCTTAAGTAAAACATCATTGCCTGAAACCGAATGATCTACTTACTCTAACATATCTGTAATAACAACTCCGAAAATGACTAAATCTAGTTTTATATTAACTCCATTAAAGTTTGCATATCCTTGCTGTCATCACGTCTTAACTAATAAAGCATGAGCCCACGATGGCCAGACCTTCGTTATTTTATAAGAGCTGAAGTTTTTTAGAGCATGTTCCTAAACACAGGTTAGAACGATCATGTGAGTATATCTCGAGTATGTGATATATCTGGTATAGTTTTTTTTTCATCTACCGAATTAGTAAAGAATTTAATACGATTATCCGCATATTCTTCGCTTCGGAAGATCTGCATGAGATCATCACAGCGTATCAGCGCAAGGTTATGAGGATAGCACGAGAAGTGACGCAAGAGGCCAGAGGCCGCAGGTATTTGGCGTCACGATTTAGCTTTTTATAACATTTTTCATTGGATCAAACGTTAGTCATAGGGAAATAAATTCTATCGATGCTACGTAGTAGTTAAGTAATGTGAGTTTAATACCTAAACCTATTGGCATCATCTTACTAATTGCCTGATTGTTACATATGACATAACCGGACGCAATCAGGGTCCACATTGGCTGGCATAATATGGATGCCAGCCAGCAACAAGGCACAGGTATGAGTATCAACATGTTAAAATTTCCAAAGATACAAATGGATATGTTGGCCCCTTAAAATTTATGATAATTCCTGTATGTTTGGTTGCCTGGAAGAAATCGCTTTAAGCGATAAGGCCGCCCTTTGTATCACTGTATTTATATTTGTTTGTTTGTTTTCTTTATGTGTGTAGATTTAAAATAGTGTGCAAATAAAAAGTTTTCTATCTATCTATCTATGTCATTACAGGATCACCATGGAAGTCATACCATGACCACGCCACAGCGGGAAATAATCCACCTCTATAGTTACCATATTTTTTTATAGAAACTTACTAGCTGACCTGCCGAACTTCGTACCGCCTAACAGCAATGATATTATATGTTTTTTTTTTTTTTTTTTTTTTATTCGGTATAGGCAAGCGTTTGACCACTATCTCACCTGATGTTAAGTGATGATGCGGTCTACGGTGGAGCACGCCTGCCTAGAAGATACCTATTCACTCGTGACTTGAAGATACCCAGGTTGTATGTTTGCGGAAACACAGATTTAGGCAATAAATTCCATTCGTTAGCTGTACGCACTAGGAATGTGGTAGCAAAACGCTTCGTGCGACAAGTTGGAACTTCCACCATGTATGGATGTCGCATTGCCGTCCGTCTGGTCGTCCTAAGATGGAATGGGGATGGTGGAATCAAATTATGCAACTCCAGAGCACACTCCCCGAAATGTATCCGATAAAAGACCGATAGACTAGCGACTTTACGTCGGTGCTGCAGGCTTTGGAGTCTCCTCTCGACCATTCTCCATCCACCAGTCTCCATCGACTCTCCTCGAGTCATTGTTGATGAGCCTTTTAGCTCGTCTCTCTATCGACTCAAGAGCCTCGAGTTGGTACTTGGCCGAGCCGTCCCACAAATGAGAGCAGTACTCCATACTTATATGAGGTAGAAGTCGCACAAGCGCGCGGAAACTGAGGCGGCTAAATTAAGTCAATTGTAGTAATTTTAATTATGACGCGTATTTCAAGCGCAAGTCTAAACATATAGCTATCCTTTTCTATATTATTTGTACCGTATTATCTGTCGCAGTAAGCATGTTTATGTCGTAAACGAACAAAATCTGAGCACCGCGCAGTATGAATATACGTCATCTTTAGTAAAACATCATATCATTGCCTTACAGTCAATGAATGTCTTGTTACAGATTAGCTGGACTTAATTTATTATTATATGAAAGTGATATTTATAGTGAATACCTACAAAATAAATATTCAGTGTTCAGTACTTTAGAAGATAATAACATAAAAGAAATAAAAAAGTACGAGGGGAGAGTAGCTTTACCGTATCGACGTGGCGACGGGAAATGTTTCCCAGTTAAGAAATTCGTGAACATTTTGTATGAAAAAATGATATTTTTTTTTGTGTCATTTATTTTTAGTTGTTTTAACAATATTTTTAATAGCGATTCTGACATTCGAGACGGGAACAAACAAAATAAATCAATAAACATCAAAATCGGTCCACCCGTTCCCGAGTTATAAATGATCGAGAAAACCCGACTTAGTTTTATATAATACTAGTAGCGCCCCGCAATTTCATCCGCGTGGATTACGGTTTTCCTGCTACCTGAAATATCCCACGAGAACTATACTTTTTCCGGGCTTACACTATCTACATACCAAATTTCGTCGAAAACAGTGTCGCCGTTTGAGCGTGAAGAAGTAACAAACATACACACTTACAAACAAATTTTCGCATTTATTAATTTATAATATTGGTAGGATAGGATATATAGAAGATTGGAAGCGTCAGTTTTTGGGCCTTGGTTTCCATTTTGAGTCCTTTCTACCCCATCAGCTATCAGTTCTATGACTGGGTCATGTCATGTAATGTGGCTTTTGGTTTTATCGGGTCTTTCGACCTTTGATAACTCGTAGAGAAAAGACGACCTAAGGGTACTCATTCCTTTGTTCATTGCCATCGCCCCCATAGTTTGGTGATCTGTAGTTACAGTAACCATTGGATGGTATTATACCTAAAATAAGATCTTCCTAACCGTTGTTTCGTTGTGAGCCCAAGAAATCCTTCCTACACTTGGTGAATCCATGGATTCCTGAGTAGTTTATCATACACATTTATAGTTTACTGTGCGTCATGAGATTACACCCGCGTGGATAACGTTTTAACGTTACCGTACATTTTTCAGATGAAAAGTAACCTATGTGCTCACCAGACTATCTTAGAAGTTTATAGAGATTTTATCTCTGTGCCAAATGCCATTCAGATCCGTTAAGCTGTATGGCGTAATTGCGTTAAACTCCAAACACACAAACTTTCGCATAATTATATACTAGTAGTAGCGTCCCGCGGTTTCACCCGCGTGGATTACGGCTTTCCCGCTACCTCAATTATCCCACGGGAACTATACTTTTTCCGGGATAAAAGTAGCCTATGTGTTAATCCAGGATGTAAACTATCTCCATACCAAATTTCATCAATACTCGATGTAGCCGTTTGAGCGTGAAGAAGTAACAAAAATACACACATACTCACAAACTTTGACATGTATAATATTAGTAGGACAGGAATAATAGTCGACTTGCATAACAAAACATCACCCAATTGGATTTATCAGTAACTAAGTGAAAAATTTGGGCAAAACGGTCATAGGTACTATATTAATAAGTATTTTAATCAATTTTAACGTTTAAATATATTTGATAACTAGCTGCGCCGCGCGCGATGATTGATCATTGATGATGATTAATCATTGATGATGATGATGAAAAGTAGGTTATGTTTTATTCCGGGGAAGTATTTATATACCAAATTTCATCCAAATTATACCCACGTGGTAATAAAAAAAGGGTGATGATAAAAAATAACCTATGTGTTATATATAGGGGATATATAGGGTAATTTTTATCATCACCCTTCATCTCATACCGATTTCATCCAAATCCGGATGGATCTGTTTAGGCATGAAATAGTAACAAACACACAACCACAACACAAAACATCAACAACAGCCCTACATACTAACTTTCGCGTTTATAATAGGTATTAGTAGGATAAGATAATTACATAACTATGTACATACCATACTATTAAATAAACGCAAATAAATTCAATTTGTGATGGTTTACCTAATTCAAATAATTATGTTTGTTAAATTTATAAAAGCCATTTAGAACGTCATTATTAATTTTCATACAAATTATGACCGTGCCTTCCTTTATTTATTTAAATCGAAGGCTACCATTAATTAATTGGTTTAGTAGAAAAAAGTTAAAGAGACGTGCTTGGTACACAGCTTCCGTGAACTATGATCACGTTTCTTACACACGATCTAAGTTTTAATGGACGTATATACTCACTATTTAGCTACGTAGTATGTATAGAGAGAATCTTCAGTGTTCATCTCATTTTTAACAAACAGCAGACTCTGCTTCATATAATTGATGTTGGCTTTCAAGATAAAGTGAACCATATAATAATTATAATGGAACGATTAGAAAATACGTATCAACCTTTTATTTTTAGCAGCAACGTAGCAATAGACACGCCGCCAACTGGTAGCGGGTTAGAGCATTTGAGTTATCTACTCAGATAAATGAAGTTATCTATAGGCTGCCTTTAGCTAGTGGATTGCTCTTATGTTACTGTAGTACCTGCAGTATTTTAATTAGTTATTAATATTTTATTTTAAAGACATCGGCCTATTAGAAAAAGTTTTATTTTAGAGGTTAGGGACTTTGGGAATAATAAGAATAGTAACGAACACACAGATAAGAGTGTCCGTATCGATGGACATATTGCCCCCAGCAAGAACAAGCACGCTTTCTTTGTCGATTTGGCGATTGTATCTTGGAAAAATCGGCGCGAGATGTTGACAATATTGCTATGAGCGTGTCCCAGATCATAGCTGGGACTTTGATAATAAAACATAAATTATTAATCTTAGACGCCGCTGGTAAAAAAACGTCGTGCAGTTAGACGGCAGTGGCAATGAACCTTCAATTTGGGACAGATCACAAAAAATCTGGACGTAGGAAAGTGCTCTCCATACTGCCTACTTATTGTAATTGGAAGAGCAGCAAATATTGCAATGCAAGGAACTTTTTCGAGTTAAAACAAAATAACGTTGCTTTTACGTAGCCATGAATTGGGTGAATGTTTGCTTTGACATGGTACCAAAGTGTGTGCGTGTCTGTCGAAATAACACCCACACCTCTAGTGATAGATGGAGCAAAAAGTGCGCCTTGCTTTAATAAACAACTGCAAAAAACGTATTGACCTGAATAGATGGTGGATTTCAATTAGATTACAGTAACAAACTGTATACTCCCTTACTGCAGAATATTGCACGATATCGTCTAACTGTTGAACTACAATCACCATGGTCGGTAAATTAAATGACTGTTGTTTGGTTTCAGCCATTTAATTGGGGAGCCATAATATTGAATGTAAACTCTAAGGCTTTCACGGCCGGCGTTGCATGTTGTATGTATTGCTTCCGGGCTGTTTGGCCGTGGTCTATGTGAAACTTTTGTTCCAGAGGTTTCGTCGATCACTGCGGTCGACATCATCAGTATCAGAGAAGACGCCGCGAAGGAGAGTTCTACGCTCTTGTCGCCGTTCGGACCTGAACCAGTGAAGATGTCGACCGCAGTGATCGACGAAACGTCTGGAACAAAAGTTTCACATAGACCACGGCCAAACAGCCCGGAAGCAATACATACAACAGCCATAATATTGTTTAATCATCAAACAGGGTCCGATGCCATTATTAAAATAAAATGCTAATAACAATTTACAATACTACAGCTACTACAAAAACATTTGAGCAATCTACTAGGTATTGTCAGCCAATAGATGACTCAAATGCTTTAACCCGCTACCAATTGGCAGGGTGTCCTGAATGCTAGCAGCATAACCACGTTGAATTGCAATGCTGATCCGTTGAGCCAAATATTATTGTGCCAGCATTTTGGTTTTAATGAATTGTCACATAGGAGATATTGAAACCCGTAAATAAAATAATATCAGAACGTCATAAGCACATGAGAGTTTCAGCATGCAGTACCTATATCTTAAAATTCAACGTCTGTTTCACTAAAAGTTACACATAAGACGTCTTAAAGTCGCAATGACGATATATGAAATTAAGAAACTAGTGCAGTTGTTGATTTTATATTTATACATCTAGCGTAAGACCACTATAATCTCATTGGGTGGTCGGTGACGATGTGGTCAATAGTGGTGAAGGTACGCGGATACTGGAAAATATCTACCCACTGCCATTCTGCGTCCATTTGATAGAGCTCAATCCGCGGAGCTAAAATGGAGAGCGTCGGCTGTCAAACTGACGGACGCTGGTTTGATTACCACCAACGGCTTGAGTTTCCGGTGAAGGCAACACCGTTATGAAATTCCTAGCATAGTGATAGGGTACCTACTTTCGAATCCCTGCCTGGGTGGCTACCACCCTCGAGTATGAAAAATTGTCACTAAACTCATAGAGTGTTCAGGCAGCTATTGTGAGCCGGTTAATATTCTAGATCAAGCGTGATTACGTGGTCGAGGGACCACATCGTCCCTGAAAATCAAGTGAGGTAGTGACCAAACGCTAAATCTATAACGAATAAAAAATGTTTCTGAGGATTACCAAAAGTACTGGGTAACTATAAAGAAGATATAAAAGATACAAAAAATATATACAAAAGTAGAAGTATAGATAACTATAGATAGAGCGAAGTTTGGTTGAGTTTTATAGAAGTATAAAAAAAATCTTTCACCTTTTCTGTTATTTACCTGTTAATATGTTGCAGAATGTTTAAGTTATTTATTAAGTTTTGTGTACCTAATTAGAGCGATATAATCGTGTTTATTGATTAAGCTCCTTAATAAAGAATTTAAAAAATCACTTTCTGTTATTTGTACCTCTGGATCAAATTATAAAGTCGGCATTGACAAAATCACGGGTAATAGCTAGTCCGTACTTTAAGGACTTAATCGCGTGAAAAACATTTAGTACCTATTTACCTCATGCTACTCATATTTTTACGCAATTATGTCGGGATAGATTTCTGTTCGAATCGCGAAAGTCTAAAAATATGCTGTAGTTTAGTGTTAGGAATACATATAAGGAAAGTAAGCAGCTCAAATAAAACTCGAAGACCAGCATAGTAAAAATATTGTTAGAATATGTTTACCCCTGACGCAAAAAGAGGAGTGTTATGAGTTTGACGTGTCTAAATATGACGATTCATTTGAATTTAATGACTTATAAAAATGTCAATACCTCTAATATAAGCTTAAATTTTAACGATAATTACATTTTCAAGAAAATACAAAGAAAACATTACACCAGCGTATTTTTACAATGTTTGTTCATTTAGGTATTTACATTTGCTGTAACTGAAAATCCTTGAGTTGACAAAAAACTATCACATAAGACCCTACCTCGGAGGTGCGTCAAAAGTGGCGGATCACGGTGGCGTTTTTAACAGTTTTCAAGCATCTCGAACGTGAACAAAAACAGTTCAAAACGCCACCTGCGCCAAAACGAACGCCAAGCGCGATCGTTTTAGGCGTTTTTGGAGCTGTTCCATAGCCATAGGCCATCTCGAACGTATATATTTACAATGGCATAATATGTCACTTTTGACAGCCAACAAAGATTTGTAAGAATCTAGGTACCTAGCAATTATGACCTCTTTGAGAATAATTAGATTGGACAGGTTGGCGTAAACTGGTATGATCAAATATCCGGCGTAGGGATAATAATGGAAATAATGTTCGCTAATGGAGTGCGTAAACGCTGCATATCACAGTACAACACGGCTCGACCGATGCAGTTAGCGAACGCAACCAAGAATACGTCGGGGAAGATACGCTATGCGCTTTGTTTCATACACTCCGTACCCACTAAGTAGCTAGTGCGAGTTAGGGCACACATGAACCCACCTAGTATCCACACGCTAAGTATACTAACTGCGAGGGTTAAAAAACTGATGCTAAGTCTATTGCGACATTCTCGGAACAATTAATTGGGAACTACTGCGCAGTGAACTTACGGGGTCATTTTACTCAAAATAACAAAAATTGACGAATGAAAAGTTTGCAATTAAACATAAAGGCTGCTTAGCGATAGCTAAACGCACCGGACCCTAAATTCTGCTGAATTTGAAGTTCGGTAACGCTTATTATGACGGATGCGTTGATAGGATATCGCCTTGTCCAGATCCCATAGATCAGAGGCATTTGCAGACGGCGTTGCATTCGGTCCGAACGAGACCGCTCCCAACATTCTTTGCCGTGAAGCCGATGAGGAGCGATCGCAGCAGCAGGCGATGGAGCCCTGAAGTGGAGCGACTTTCTGGCAGACGGGCAACCGTGGCAGGCATACGATGAATGCTACGATGACACCACGTGCCCACCATCATAGCGACAGGCTGGACACCGTGGTGGTTTAAGTTGGTAGTGGACCTTTGCTGCTGTGGGTGCAACTTAAGGTTGGGAACCATGAGACCCCCCAGGGAGCAGTGCATTGATCGCGATGCTCGAGCGATCCTGACATATCCCGCCTGCCTCCCCGGGTAGATGGAATTGCGTAAATGCATTTCCCCACGACCGGACGCTCGCAACTAAAATATTTTCAGATAACTCCATAATTAAGAGTTTTGATCAACAGGCTCGCCGGATTAATATTACCTCGTCTTATAGTAAACATTTCCCCAAAATATAAGTCATTTAGAATCTTAATAAAACTCTCTATCATAGTATTAATCCTACTCATATTATAAATGCGAAAGTTTGTGTGTATGTTTGTTACTTCTTCACGCTCAAACGGCTACACCGACACCGATGAAATTTGGTACGAATATAGTTTAAACACTGCATTAACACATACGCTACTTTTATCCCGGATAAAGTATAGTTCCCGTGAGATAATTGAGGTAAAACCGTAATCCACGCGGCTGAAATCGCAGCGCGCTACTTATAGTATATATAAGTAGCAGTAGATAAAGGGAAAGAGAAAAAAAAACACCAATTAAACTTACTTAGGAAAAATAAAAAAGATAAAAAAGTTATGGCAGCCACAGAATTAGGGTAATAAATAAAGAAACAAACTCTATGTGCTATATTATTTCGGCATACGTTCGTAGATAAAGTGGACAGCGGATTTACGACTATGTTCTGCCTGTCAGTGTCACAACATTGAAAGTAAAAGTGCGTTGTGACAACACAATTAGAGCTTGTGCTGTGACTTGCGTGAGGCGACCTTCATGAGACTTTCTTTCAAAGTAAATACACTTTGTAAAAAATAAGACAGATAATGTTATCAAAATAATAACCGATGAGGGGCTAAGTCTTTTAAAAACTTGTTGAAGTCGGTGCCAAGATAGTTCAAAAGTAACTATTATCAAAATATTGTGACTTCGACAAGTTATTTCACACTTTTGAGTGTTGAAGTCGGTTCCATTCAATGGTTCAAATTTTTTTGCACCCTTCTTTGCTACTCACGGGATCAATAATTGTCATTGTGTATGTTCACAGATTTCTTCACCCTCAATTAGGAAGTTGTCCAAGTAGAAGAAACGCTTTTCAGAGTGAAACTCAAAAACCACACGGGAAGCACCAGTTTTCAAATGAAAAAAAATCATCAAAATCGGTTCACCCAGTCGAAAGCTCTGAGGTAACAAGAATAACTTAAAAAAAAACTACCGGTCGAATTGAGAATCTCTTCTTTTTTTTGAAGTCTGTTAAAAACATAACGCCTTAGTACAGGAATCCAGTCGCGCTTTCGGTGCAGATTAGTAAATTAACCTCATTAATTAAGCTGGTATAATTAACGACAAAACAGGAGTATAAATCTGGTGACAACAAAACAAAAGTACCTCACCAGGATACTTTCGAATACCTGCCTGGCTAGCAACCACCCTCAAGTTTGAAAAAATGTCACCAAACACATGTACATAATTGGTCAAGAAGCAGTTCTGGAGGGCTAGTAAACATTCTAGGTCTACCGTGATTACATCTTCGACCACATCGTCACCCATCATCATGTGAGACAGTTGTCAAACGCTAGATCTATGAAGTGTAAAAACATTTAGAACTAATGCGGAGTAATTCAAAATGTTTCTTTATTTTTAACCGACTTCAAAAAAAGGAGGAGGTTCTCAACTCGAACCGTATGTTTTTTTTTATTTTTCTTACCACAGAACTTTCGACTGGGTAAACTGATTTTGATGATTCTTTTTTTTTTTAAAGCTGGTGCTTCTCGTGTTGTCCTATTCAAATTTCATCAAAATCGGATAAGCTGTTTTTGAGTTACACTCCATTAACTGAAAAGTGCGTAATTATACTAGTCGACATTATAGTAGCGGGTGAAGAAATGCGTGCACATACACAATGACAATTGATCCCGTGAGTAGCAAAGGTCACTAAAAAGGATGAAAAAAAAAAACCAAATAATTGAACCGACTTCAACACTCGAAAGTGTAAAATAACTTGTCGAAGTAGGTACCATGAGCACAATATTTTGATAATAGTTACTTTTGAACATGGTAGCAAGTTATTTTAGTGTTGAAGTCGGTTCCGTTATTTGGTTAAAATTATTTTTTAACCCCTGCTGCGTATAAATATGATTTAATTGACTTATTGATTTAGCATTATTTGATGCAAACATGACTAAAATTGATGAAACCCACGCAGCAATGAGCAATGCCCGTCGCACTATAATTATAACTCCAATTACATAATTAGTTAATTATTTCTTCGTCTGAACACAATAATGTGAGTGAATGCAAACAATTGATTTGGGCCAACGATGCATTTACAAATTGCTTGTTTCACAATTTCGTGTCTGATTTTGTCCAAGCAATAGAAC
The DNA here is from genome assembly GCA_934044485.1 of Apeira syringaria. Lineage (NCBI taxonomy): Eukaryota > Metazoa > Arthropoda > Insecta > Lepidoptera > Geometridae > Apeira > Apeira syringaria. Next base: position 4,397,037 of record OW203662.1, read on the forward strand.
ATCAAAGGTAATTCAACCGTCGAGGTCGTTTGTATAATAGATTGTACTGGTCTACTTAAACTACTTACATCAATCGCAAGCATCACGCATGTGCTACTGTATTAGCCGACATCGCATAAAAGCTCATCTCTACTTATATAATATTATTGATACATGGGAATCACACGCTGTGCTATTCAACCGATCGTTTTTGCCATGTAACCTGTAAAATGTGGAACGAGCTTCCTTCCTCGGTAATCCCGAGCAGCTACAATATGGAAATCTTCGAAAGGAGAGTTAAAAAGGATAGTTACCTACTACTTTTGATGAGATAGTTCGTAGACCAAACATTGTGCTTTCAAATTTAATAAGAGTTTCACACACAACGAAATAGGTGCAGTTTTTCTAAAATTATGTACCTACCTAGTACATCTACTAACTGATTATGTACAGAATTAAATATACTTAGCAATACTTTTTTTAAATCAATGTATCTCTCTCAAGTTCCATAAACCAGCAGACGGAGACCTTCAAGGCCTCAATTGAGTGTCGTCGACCTAAAATTTGGCAAAAGGAAAAAAAGTGCCGTAAAATCCCATCATTCAGTCAGAAAGTGCTCTAACAGGGCATGATTTATAATTGCAAAGTAAAAGGCGCTGCTACATTGTTGCTAATGTTGCTGTTTCCTTGATGTTTGAAATAATTAAACTAAATTACATCAGTAATCATAAACACGCGTATTGCAGCAGATGATCGGGTAGGTAAGGTATAAAATATCCCGTGAATTCCGTATTGCACTTTCATAACACGTAAACAAATGTAGGATAATGAAACAAAATGCATGAATGAAATAGTTGCCATATTTTATCTCCTCAAGAAAATTCTAGAATAAAATTTGGGAACAAATATAATGTTCACCAGATAAATATAATGTGCACCAAAAAATTAACACCAAATTTAGTAACTGAGCACCAAAGTATGTTGTCACCAAATACACAGAGTCATGTAGTGTAGGTACGGCGACGAGCGAAGCGAGAAGGAGTGTTAGGTTTCTTGTGACCGCACAACGCGCGAGCCAAGCCCATAACACTTGTGTAAAATGCAAGATCTGAAATTTTTGGTGGCCGTTATACATGTTCTAATTTCGGTGCTCACTTTCCTACTATTTTTGGTGCTCAAAAGTATTTTTTGGTGCTATATTTGATGATTTTGAGATTTGTACCACCGTGGTGGTACAAATTTTGAATAGAGTTATTTTTTTAAGGTTATTTTTTTGTATTAATATTCACACAAAGTCTTCAGGCCCCAAACTAGGCAGAGCCTGTATTATGGTAACCTGATGACTGATATAGATACCTATATAATATATACACACCCAGACACAGGTCAAACAGACATGTTCATGCACACAAATGTTTGACCTGTCCGGGAATCGAACCCGGGACCAGCGGCTCAGAAGGCAGAGTGCTACCAACTGCGCCAACCGGCCAGTCAAGTCAGTTAACCGCATCATGTGGGTAATCGTATGAAAGGGCTTCGTTGGTACAAGCTTAAACAGATTTTTAATTATTTCTTTATGGTAGGATTTTTTTCGATCTATGATGAGGTATGAAGAACAAACCTTTTTATTTGAGTAAATAGCAACTATTTTAAATATGTACCTACAAATATGTACGGAACCCTCGATTTGCTTGTCTGATTTGCTGGACCGACTTTTACTATTGTAATATTACATTACAGACTGAAGAAACAAAACCCTATATTCTTCATAATACTCGCCCATACGGAGCCACTGTAAGCGTGCATGGATGCATCTCAGCCTTTCAGATTTTCCGGTAAAACGAAACACTCTTAACCTTCTCATATCGGGCCTAAATCCAAATCGGGACTTATCGTAAAATTAAATTTTATCCCATTGCTCCTGGGACTATGTCAAGTATTCCCTACATCATTCGTTTAGACGACGCGGCGACCACAGGCGCGAGGATACTGAACTTATTGATAAGGTGATGGAAAAATTTGGATAGCTGAAGGCGTCTAGAATCTAAATAGACGCCTTCAGTTTTTATTCAAAACAGTTACTTTTTAAAAAAATCTATGTATTTTTCCAGACAGGGGGTTGCAAGTGCACCCCCTTGCTCTCTGCTGCCGGCGTTCATAAAATATCTGTGCTATAGTTACTTATCTATGATCTGTGCTATGAAGCTGCAACGTCGCTTTGACATATGTCAACTTATATCTAAAAAGACTTATAAACCAAAATTTATGTACTTGAAAAAGTTGATCTTTCCAAAATTCCACTGTTGCTGTTTATTATTGCTTATGTATAGATATATAACAAAAAATGGCGAGAGCAGCTCGCATAGCATTGGATCTGACCTTAGGTAAGTGCATGCTTACAGAAACTGCGGCAAAACAAACGCGGACGTCAAATCGAGGCTTCTAGTCTGTAATAATTAAATCGTTTGCCTTGTCTTGCTGCATGTAGGAGGCATATATTAATGAGTCCACGTTTGTTTTGATTGCAGTTTCCATTAGGACTGTCAGTCCAGTCGTCTCAAATATATGGACCGCTGCGAAGTGCAAAATCTTGGAGACCAAAGCAAAACCTCTCGTTGACAATGTTGTGGTTACAAAAATTGAATCAGGCATGAGCACCCTTACTGCGACTATGTTAGAAAAGCTTGCGTACCTGCGAGATCGACAATTACCGGGAGAACGGAGATATTTAGAAAATGAACTTGAAAAGGTCAAAAAGAAATTACACGGAGATTACCCATTTAAAAGAAGATAAAATAGAAAGAGACTGTTGTCAGACAGAAAAGAAAATTTAATAGATGATATTAGAAACGTTCTCATTAATAATATGCGTGTAGTAATTTTCTGTGCCATTCAACACCCGGTAACAAAGAGGGCTGGATACCTTATCTCACGTGTCTGGCCTAGAAAGTGATTAGGGTGTTTGAGACCATTAAAATGGCAGTTTTAGAGAAATGCACGGTATCAGACCTCCATATAAAAATGAATTTAAATATTGCGTATCGGGCAGGCCCTATAACTATTTTAAACTTGAAACAGGAAAAGTTCATACTTGATCACCCCACATGTGAATGTTTAGGTACTACATAAATAATTGTGTTCGTTAACGAATTTAATAAAATGTTTCATACTTATCGCAGCGCTATTTATTGTTTTCCTTTGATGCTAGATATAATAATTGAGTTATTTATGTGTGGAATTGTGGATCAGTATTAACGCTGTTAGGGTGACTAAAGCATTGAAAAAATGTCCCCTTGCCAGTTTTTATATCTACAACACGAACTCTCCCGTCGCCTTCGGGGTATGTCTTTTCTACAATGCCCATACGCCTCGTGTTTTGGTTTGTCTCTAGGATGATCTTCTCTTAGAGATCTCGCCTCCCGGTTCCACCTCTGACGGGTCAACAATGTGAGGGCAAGACATTGAGGGCAAGACCTCTTTTACCCGGCGCTGCATGTACATGTATATCTTTACGTCTAGTATTAGACGTCTAGATATGATTAGTATCTAAGTATGTCTTTGTGCAATGCGCCACTGTTTTCGTGAACATAAGTCCATATTGGAGGCAATGCCAGGGACCAGACGAACTGAAGAGGACCCTGCAAGGAAATGGTTTGGAGTGAGAGCTTCCATACCCGTTGGGTCCACTGTCACGTGAGTTAGTGGTCTGCTGTTGATTATGCATTCTACCTTGATCAACAGGGTTAGAAGTAGTTCATACTTCTTCAGATCCATAGGTCACTGATTCAGATCCGGTTCGAAGGACCAACAATGTTAGCGTTAGCCAAGATACGTGTAGGGAAAGGAGATAGATATATAAGAAATTTAGTAGTGAAATTTAAAAAAAATATAGGTTTTCATACATATTATTTCACAGTGACCTGTTTTTATTGTTGTTGTTCTCAATAGAGCAGTCTGCTGCTTTGTGATATGGGTGCTTATGTCTTATCTATCTAACAAGTTAACTGACAAAATTAAATATTGGTTTCAAAAATGTCTGATTCACAAAGTAGCCAACCGGAAAAAATCCCGAGAACCGGTGGCCAAAGTGTCCACATTACGATGATTCTTCACATATTTTGTTATATTATGTAAATTGTACCCGATTTTTATATTCTAGTTGCGAGTAAGGCTGTAAAGTCTAAAGTTGAAGTTGCTTGGCCATACTTGAAAGTGGAATGTGCACCGCCAATGACATTGGCCATCCTTGACGGAGTTATTGGAAAGAATTTTGAAAATAAAGTGTCTCAAGCAGTGAATAGTGCTATCAGAGCGATAGAAGCTCAGATAAATGCAATAGATGCAGCAAAAGAAAGAGCAAAACAAGCTCAGGAAGCAGCAATTAAAGCTGCTCTAGAAAAAGAAAACGCTGAGCAATTAAAAAAGAAACTAGATATTGAGAAAAAGGCCAACGAAGCAAAGTTGGCTAAAGAGAAAGAAGAAGCAGGGAAGAAAGCGGAAGAGACAACAGATAAAGCTAAACAAGAAAATTCAAAAGATAAGAAAGCAAAATAGAAGTAGATGCGTCTGTGTTTTTATTTGCTCGTTATTTAGTCGTGATAAATATAGAAGAAAATAAAAGTTGTATAACATAAAACAGTCTTTTTTAAAGATACAGGTACGTACTTCTACTAGAATTGTCACATATTAATGACTAGCAGCGCCCCGCGGTTTCACCCGCGTTGATTACGGTTTTCCCGCTACATCAATTATTCCACAGGCATCATTCATTTCACCGGGATAAAAAGTAGCCTATGTGCTATTCCAGACTATAATCTACTAATTACCTACTGAAAATCAGCGCGACGGTTATCCAACCTTAGCATTATGCTGACTGGGAACTCATTCCTGGCATCGCGCAGCACTACAACAAACATTTAGTTAAAGCTATATGTTATTACTTGTATGTATTTATATGTTCTTAATATTACTGTGTGTTCTTATATATATTTTTTTACTGTTGTGGTGTTGCCTATGTTTCGAATAAACGTATTTCTTTCTTTCTTTCTTTCATAATCTATCACTGTGCCAAATTTTATCCAGATCCGTTCAGCCATTCTGGCGTGATTGATTAACAAACATCCATCCAAACATTCACATTTATAATACTAGCTGCGCCCCGCGGTTTTACCCGCGTTGTGATGAAATATGGTGATGGTGGCGATGCGATGATAAAAATGTGCTATTCCAGAGTATAGTCTATCACTGTGCGAAATTTCATCCAGATCCGTACAGCCGTTTTGGCATGATTGAGTAACAAGCATCCATCCATCCAAACATTCATATTTAATTATGATTTGAAATTTGTATAATACTAGCTGCTTCCCGCGGTTTTACCCACGTGGTGATGATTCTTGATGATGATGATGATGATGAAAAGTAGCCTTTGTGTTATTCCGGGACCTGAAGTATCTATATACGTACATTATTTTATATATACATACAATTTTTCATCCAAATCCGTACAGCGGTTCTGGCGTTATTGAGTAACAAACATCCGTCCAGACTTTCTAATTTATAATATTAGTGGGATTAGTGGGATAGTTTGTGGTTTATGAATACTACTCCTAAAACGGAGTGATTACATACTCATTGAATACGCCAATACGCCTTAGTCTGTGTCAAACACTGAACAGAAAGGTGTCAAAGTAAACTTGGGCTGAAAAATTTCATAAAATTTATTTACTGCGTCACAATGAATCGGAAAATGATTTCTAGTCTTTTTCGTAAGTATAAATCAAATATCTTGTGGAATACATGGTGAATATGATGTTGATGAAAATGATGCGCTAAGGCCAATTTATCCATATTTGTAAATACAACCAAATTCTCGTTGCTTTGCTTATTATGCCCATCATTTGACATTTGGTCACCCTATATGCTATCTGGCTATTTAATCGTCCCTAAATCCATCTGCGGACTTAACAAAACTTTCTCCGTGTGGTAACTTATTTAAGTCTTATTTCATTTATACTCTGATCAATAAGATGGTGAACAATGGTTCTACTTGGTATGTGGCAAGAGTAGTATCTACTTGGACTATTAGATATTTCCTTACCTTTATCCTTTAAGCGTCCATAATTTCATAGTGGAAGTATTGGAGCAAGCAACTATAATAAACCTGTTATTGCTTATAATAAGACTTTAAGAATTAATTATAATTAATTCTTAAAGTCTTATTTAAGTCTTATTACATTTATACTCTGATCAATAAGATGGTGATCAATGGTTCTACTTGGTATGTGGCAAGAGCCTACTTGGACTATTAGATATTTCCTTACCTTTATCCTTTAAGCGTCCATAATTTCATAGTGGATGTATTGGAGCAAGCAACTTAAATATGCCTGCTATTGTTGTATCTAACCACCGCCAAAGCTAAAGTTTTCATAGATAAATACTAAGTTTGCAAAGGCAAGAATTTAATGTTTCTTCTTCTTCTCAGCAATTAGTCATCTTCATTGGTCATTGGACATATGCCTCCTCCTTATAGGGGGGATTTGCCAATACTCGCTACGCTTGGCAGGCGAGTATTATTATTATTATTTAATGTTTATTAGGTATTTATTCGCAGGCAAGAGATCGACCTTGGCGTATGAATTGTCCGAATTGTATAGACCATCCATAAACAGACACAAGGACAAACTAATAGAATTGGTAAAAGGTGAGCAAAGAACACGAATACAACATTGTCGTTGGCAAACATATGGAATTAACACCTTTTGAAGTTTAATTACGTATTTCAGAAAAGGCCGAGAGGGCGTCGCAATCATCACTCGCTGGAAAATTGCGTTCTTTCAAGAGATATTGCGTTTTAGAAATGTCGGTTCCTTCTACAGCTGAGGAGTTTAAAGTAATTATTATCATAATGGTTATTCAAAACACTCAGGCCTTGGATTATAATCTCAAGATTTCAAAGAACGATATTGTATATACGTTTGCCTATATTCTAAAAGACAACTATTACTTATCTCGTGACTTGAAGATTCACCATTATATATGGAGACACACAGGAGACGAAGGCAATATTCCTTAAAAATGTGCACAACAAGCAATGTTGTGCCAAAACGCTTAGTGCCTCTTTGAAATAGCAAATTCCGCCTGTCCCGTCTTTCATAGATGGATTATAGAAGTAGATATAATATAATGAGAGCAGGCACACCTCGTAAAATATCCAATAGAAAGTCGATAAACTAGCGAACGTCCACCGGTGCTCTAAAATAATCTTTAAAGTTTTGCCTCTACCAGAAAGTCGTTGTTGAGCTTTGTACTTAGGTTGTTTTTCCAATTCTTATTAGGCATCCCACAAATGAGTAGGTAACTACATCAATGAATATTTAATAATATTGACCTACATACTCCATAGGCACATGAGCAATCTTGAGCTTGATACAAGTTTAGAATTTGTTCCGATGCGAATAGCGCCATAAGTGCCTAAGTAATTCTCCAATCGTATTGATTGTGGTTTCAAAGTTTTCAAACTCAGGAGAGTACGAAGCGCTCACGCCACGTCCGCGAGTGCTCCGTACCTACCTACTCCTTGAAAAATACCACAGAATGTGGTTGTAACTATGGTGCGAACCCTCTTATTTACTACGTCAGTAATTCCCGTGTTTCATACATTTTTTTATTTCAATTAATAACCTCATGAGCTGGGCCGTTGTAAGTAACTTAGTTATTAAGTAGGTACATGATTTAATTGATCCATTTTCACTTTTTTGAATCTTTTCTTTTTAGAGAATGAAAACTGACTTAGCTCTGGTACAGGATTTTTTCAAGAGTGGCTGCTACAAGTTCCTTACAGTCAGACAAGCCTGGCTCTTACTCCTGGTGCTAACAGAGGTGTACCTCTGGTTCTTTCTTGGAGAGACTATTGGCAAAATGCATATCATTGGGTATAAAGTATAAATATAGGTTTAACTAGGGTTACCAGATGACAGGTTTTTTTATTGACATGTCGGGAATTTTAGGTCTCTGTCAGGGAAACACGGAAAATTTGGAATTTTGAGCAATTTAAATTTGTTAGTAAAAAGAGAAAATATAGGAGGTAAAAATCAAAATATGTATCAAACAGTTTAATCACAGTGAAGCACAGTTCGCCCACGCAGTGCGCAGCGTGAATCCCACCAGCCGCGCCGTGCCCCGGCCCTGCACTGCACCTCACTACACTGTATCTCGCAAACTCATTCAAACCGCAAAATACAACATTTGGAATGGAAAATTATTGCAATGCCAGTAATTTTGTCAGGGAAACTATTTTTTGGGTCTGGTAACTCTAGGCTTAACGCAATTGTTGACTTCATCCGTTATGTTGAAATAAAATGTTAAAGAATTTTTGAATAAATTATATATAGTTTAACAATTTCTGTATGTAGTTATTCTTGAACGAAACATTGGGCCTATTTTCATTTACTCATAAACGGTCGATGCTGTTTCTACTCACCTGCTAAAGTTACCTGCAGGCCTAGCCAAGATGCGATTGCTTCGTGTCAATTCTATTTCTACTATTGCAGTGGATGAGGCGTTTTTCACTACCCGATGCTAGCCAAGTGCTTTCTACTCACCTGCTAAAGTTACCTGAGTAGTCTATACACTTGTCAAACACAGGCCTAATCTTTCTAGGAAGTGATTTGTGCTTTCATATAAAAAAAATAACGATCAAAATCGGTTCACTTAGTCGAAATTTATGCGGTAACAGACATACCTAAATAACAACAACATATGGGTCGAATTAAGAAAAATTGATATTCCTCCTATTTTTAAAGTAGGTTAAAAATAAATGGAACCGTCTTCTATACTCGAAAAAAAATTTACCTAAGAAGAGAACTTGAGGTACTTCAACACTCAAAAGTGTTAATAACTTGTTGAAGTCAGTACCATGATAGTTCAAAAGTAACTATTATCAAAATATTGTGAGCATGGAACCGACTTCGATAAGATAATAAACAGGCATTGCGGGATTTTGGACGAAAAGATGTCGCGGTGCTTCCCGAACGCTGCCCAGCCTAGTTGTATTCGACGATTAGCCTCTTTCTCAAAGTTGGACTTATCTAATTAGACTGTATGTCCTTGGTAGGCGCAAAAATGAAAACTGTGTATAAACTGTTGAGGCTTTCTATTAACACCCCCTAATATTCACAATAATATTGGATTAAATTGTGGGCCTAACATAAAACCTTAGCTACTAAGTCCCATGTACCTACCTTCCCTTTCCCCTCATGATTCAGTAAAGTAGTATTTACGTTACTGAAACTGTATTTGGAGATCACGAAGTAAAATAAGAAGTAAAGATTTGCTATTTAAATAGATCATTATGTTTGTCTATCATAATCTCTCCGAGACTCTGCGGTTAATGATTCACCATTATTACACATATTCGAAGAAGCATTAATTTTGGGAAATAAGACTTAAATTTCCTCTGTCTAACTGAAATATTGTTTTAGTGGACATTCGAGAGACGTCGAATAATTTTGACCGGCTAATAGGTATAACGTAGCCCAAAACAGCACAGGGCGCCTGGCAGCACCAGCCCTGACAGCAGTGACAGTCTGACATTAAATTGACACCAGACAACATACTGACATTCACTCACATCAAAAATAATTGTAATGGCGCTGAGGGTGCAATGCGGTGTTTCCGCGGAAACCCAAAGCACGGAAATATGATTTATTCGAAATCAGAAAAACTTTTAAAAATGTCGTATGTGTCTTGGTAGCGCTTGTGTTGAAAACAGTCTCCAGCTTCCTGGATTTTTAAAGGCTTTAATTGTGTGTTATAACGTAATGCTGCGGCGAGTTAACTTTTACTCAATATGTTTCGCGTTCGGTCTCAGTGTTCTTTTAATTCTAGCTGGAAGTCGATATACAGATAACATCAATTATCGTCCGTCCCCCGAAACGCACAGGACCCTACGGAACTATCTGAAAACTGAAGATGGTGAAGATAGTTTTCCGCAGCCCATACCGACGAACGCTTATGATGGTTCGCCAAATATCGAAAAGATATTAGAAAAGACTCGCTCAAAAATTAAAAATGAATTGTGGAACTACAACTTGACATATTCAGGTGTTTATAAATTAGAAGATTTACTTTTGGAGTCGGGTGGAAAGCCCGTAAGAAATATAATCATTTCTACTTGGCGATCGGGAACAACTTTTCTCGGTGAAGTGCTAAACGCCATGCCAGGTAACTTTTATCATTACGAACCGTTATTAAAATACGAAATTATACAAATACGAGGGCCTCCTCATGCAGATAAGGCTATAAGCACTATCAAGAGCATGCTCAAGTGTGACTATAGTGGTATGGAAGACTATTTTGAGTATGGCAAAACCCATTTACATCAATTCAGCCATAACACAAGACTATGGGACCATTGTAAATATAAGAAAGAGTTGTGTTTTGATTCCAATTTCACAGCCAAGTTTTGTAAGCTGTTCCCTTTTCAAAGTATGAAGGTTGTCCGGGTTAGATTACGTCTTGTCAAGGATATATTGGAGGAAAAAGAGTAAGTTGTATACTATTATACTCAATTTCGGCATGAAATAGAAAGCAATATTTTTTGATCATTTAGCACTGTAATTTAAGTATAACTGACTCATAGGAGTCATAGGAGATATACATTGAAATTGAAATTTTCATTAGCATATTTTTTTAAAACAATAATGGGCCATAACATAATAATAAAATTTGCTATAAAATAATATGCAACAATAACTTTAATAATAGCCTAAAAAAGTTTCCAAACGAACCGATTGCAACACTCAAAAGTATGAAATAACTTTTTGAATTCGGTACCATGATAGTTTGAAAGTAACTATTATCAAAATATTGTGAGCATGTCACCAACTTCGATAAGTTATTTCATACTTTTGAGTGTTGAAGTCAGTTCCATTTTTTGGTAAATAATTGTCATTGTGTATGTTCATCGATTTGTCCACATTTTGTTTAACTCAATTCTTATCCTTAGGCTTAATGCAAAAGTGGTGCTATTGATACGTGACCCCCGCGGTGTGATGCAATCTCGCCAACATCGGAACTTCTGCCAGCCCGCACCAGACTGCTGGAAAGCAGAGCTATTGTGTGCTGACATGATCAGTGATTATGTTGCAGCTGGACGTTTATTTCAGCAGTACCCTGATCGACTAATGTAAGTCTTACATTACTTCTTTTATGTTAAAAATAACACACACCTCTCCCATGCAGCCTTTCATGTGTATAATTCAATTATAATTCAAATATCTTCTTAAGAGAATGTTTCTTCTTCCTAAAACAATTATGAATTAAGCTGTGCCCTGTGGTTTTTTGGTAAAAGTGGTTTCATTGAATTTTATGTCTTCTACTAACGGGCTGCTATAAAATGCTATCTTCTGTATTTTATTTAATATTACACTGAAACTTCAAGAGCAAATACTTGGTAATAAGGAGTTTTGGTTAGGGAATTAGGAAACAGCTACAACAGTGTAAGATTATAACTTTGATAGCATTTCAATCAGCAAACATTCATTTATTATAAAAAACTTTAACAGGTCATATTGTAGCATAGATCTACCCACAATTTAACTATAATTCAATACTTGCCAGTAGTTGTAAGTACATACATAATTATTGTAATAAGTAAGGCTAACTTTTTGGGATATAAACTATTTGTATTTTATATTTTGTAAATTTCAAAACAGTGTGGGCTTAAATGTAAACTGAATGGGTTGCAATGATAATTAAATTTTTACTGGTGATATTTGGCAGCTAGAAGAGCAGCTTGAATATTTGAAATCTAATGTATGTGGATTATTGGCAATACAATAATTGACTGGCAATGGCAATTGGTCTCCTTTAACATTCACATCAATTTCAGTTATTTGCTATTATGCCCTGGGAGATGGAAACACTAAGCCTTAAAATGATTTTAAATTTTACACTTTTCAGGGTTCTCCGCTATGAAGAGCTCGCTTTGAATCCAAACACTACAACACTCCAGTTGTTGAAATTCTTACGGCTTGGCTCCACACAGTCAATTGACGAGTTTCTACACTCACATACAAATGTTGAAGTTGGTGGGGTCAGCTCCACATTCAGGGTCTCCCGAGATGTGCCTTTCAGATGGAAAAGTGTACTGGATTTTGATTATGTGGAAGAAATACAAGTATGTCATGTTATAAAAGACTGTCACCGCTCGACCACATAGTCTTCGAGCATATATCTTGTTGTAATGCAATTGCTGGCCAATCTCTATTAAGACAATAGCTTCACTGCCCCAACAAATAAGTAAGGCTTAAAGTAGTATGTTCCTTCTAGTGGCGCATATTCGACATGCATATATAATACTGCAGATTCAGCAATAACGGAAACATGCATTTGTCATAAATTAGGCGCCCAAAATCCGCGTTTAAAATTTTATATAGTTTTGTTATAGCCAAAGGCATTTTCACTTTTAAGACATATCTAATGATGCTGCTCAGACTGAAATCCTTCAAGCCTTTTACAATATATAGCATCCCCATGAAATGTACATAAATAGAATAATAATTTATTTGCAAAAAATGTGAATACATATCAGATTGTAGAATTTAAACCAAATTGCCAATTAAGTAGCATATAAAAACTTCCTACGCTAACATTTTAAAAATATTTTTCATGCGATTTAACAGTAGGTAAAAAAAAAACGTTATCACACTAATATTATAAAGGCGAAAGTTTGTTTGTTGTTTGTCATTTGTATGTTTGTTACTTCTTCACCCTGAAACGGCTAAGATATAAACATAGACATAGATATATATGGCTAGATTAAAATCACTAAAACATGCGAATAATAATTCACATGCACATCTATAATCTGCGAGCAATCTACGCATCGTTTTATGTAAATATAACAATTAACATACATTCTATAATGATTCATAACAACTTCAATTTATTAGACAGACCTTGCTGGAGGTTTTTGTGATAACATTTTCCTGTTTGGTTGTTTATAAAACTGTTGAAACTTGTTGTTCAAAGGTGAAGATATTTTTAGAATAAGTGTATGATCCGGATCGATCCTGGATCACAATGATTCAGGAGTACAAATTTTACCCCAATCTTCGTAGGGCCCAGATTTAGCTAGTTGCGTTTTTTATTTTAATTCTCACGATAAAAAACGACAACATATGTCAGTGAATATAGAATTGAATCAAGATTGATTCAATATGGACTCGAATTAAGAATAGCGGACTACCAAAACTGTCATCCATATTGCCATATTGAATAGTAAACTTAGGCCCTATGATGGAATCAGTTTACAAATAGTACCTACCTAGATAGCCGATCGTTAGCGTTCAATCAATTATTTGATGATACATCTCACATGATGGTCTAATGTGGTGGACTGTAAATCAGACAAAACTGGTACCCCGGACTTAGTCACGACTTGCTCTCAAGGGTGAGAATGCAACACAGAAGACGCTATCAGAATTGTCAACAACCCCAAACTCACTGAAGACCACAGAGCCCGTCAGTATGCGTAAACATATTGGGTCTCGCTGTATTTTCCACCATATGTACAACGGAGTGTTCTGAAGAGCTCTTCAATCTTAATCCGGCATCACGGTTTTACCACCGCCCTAGCCTGCACCGCTTGAAAGCTCATCTGAAAAGTGTACGTCTACTTGGACGACATCCTAATTGGGGGTGAAGAAATCGGTGAACATACACAATGACAATGGATCCTATGAGTAGCAAAGGTCACAGATAAGGATAAAAAAAAATGTACCAAGAAATGGAACCGAATTCAACACTTAAAAGTGTGAAATAACTTTTCAAAGTCTGTACCATGCGCACAATATTTTGATAATAATTACTTTTGAACTAGTAGTAAAAAAAAAAAAAAAAAAAAAAACTATCATTGTACCGATTTCAACATGTTATTTTACACTTGAGTGCTGATGTCAGTTTCATTTTTTTTCATAGGTGTGCACCCACTTGGAGTTTGCGTCGTGCACTGTTTATTTTTGTCACTTCTATTATTGTTTTCAGGAGGTGTGCAAAGAGGCTATGGATTTATGGGGCTATCAACTAGCGCACAATGCTTCGCATATGGCAAACAAAGACTTCAATCCTCTGAAACAATACTCTGTGAAGCAATAAGACAACAAGTTCGCATTTGCGTAATTTTTTTACATAATGTACAAAATTTAACGCATTTACATTTTGTGAGTATCCCACATGTCTTATTAAGTATAAACATTATTACCCTAATATAAAACGCTACTGTAAAGTCCCAGACTACATCTCATTACACCAAGGTACAGTAAGGGCAGCCTATCATTGTGGTACTGATGTTCGGCCCTGTCAATATTCTCTCATCTCCCAGTAAGACAGTTTGCTATCGAGCGAGAGATGTGAAAAGTGTAAATAAGTATGCGATACACACTTATATAATAATTAAGCTCGGTCCCTATTTCCCCCCGGTAGTTTTTCAGTTTATTCATTACCAAATATATATTTTTTTATAATATAGTTTGCGTTCCTCCTGGCGTGATGTAAATGCCCTAAACCATAAAAATTCCTAATGTATTATAATATCAAGAATTTACACACCTCTTATAAACACTGTTGGCCCTAAATTGTAACAAATAATCATGTCATTTCAACATATGTGCAGTGTATGTATAAATTTTACTATATGGGCCGATGCCTTTATTGAAATAAAATACTAATAAGTAATTACAATATTACAGCTACTACAAAAACATTTCAGCAATCCACTGGCTATTGTCAGCCTATAGATAACTCAAATGCTCTAACCCGCTACCAGTTGGCAAATGCTGATCCGAAAAGCCAAATATGAACTAGCATTTTGGTCAAGCCATATCTTAGACAAATAGTAGTTAATGTTCCATTTTTAAATTTCAGGTGATGTTCCATGACAACCGCATCTTCATACTTATGGCTGTTTCCTAATACATAGAGGCGTTGCTATTGCACATGAAAAATTTAGGTAACCTTAAACTTTACATTCATTGCTTCATCAAACTTGAAAGTTACAACACTGTATTATATGTATCTATTATTTGATTCAGCTATTAGCACCATGTACAGTGTGTGGCAAGAAATATGGCATTCAATTATAAAAAATGTAAACCTATTGCTGTCATTCAATTGTTTGCAATATCAAAAAGGATGTTTCTTTCATGTTGAGTTTTTTGTATCGAACATTTTTCTTGCTACGCTTAATACTCATTTTATTTTTTTTATTTTACTTCTATACCACGACATTATTTAGGGTGTTTGTAGGATGTTTACAATTTTTACAATTGTCGATATAAGTTTGATTTATTTTAATCGTAAAATAAATCATGTTTTATTTATTTTAGCTTTTACACACGGTGCAAAGCTTGGTATAGAGCGTTCCTTTAGATATAGTTGAGGATACATAACCCAGTCATCGTAAAATAATCCTAACAAATTTTGAACAGTGATTTATCTGTGATTTTCTTTATGCCATTTTGTCAAATATCTGTTTTAATATATTTAACAAATAAATATTGCCATAATTGATTTATTGAAAACAATGTAATATTTGGTGATTCTTGGCGCAATAAAATATATTAATGTGAGGCTTAGTAAATAATGAGCAACTTTTGCTCAGATCAAATACAAATCTTGAAATGTTGATTGTAAATCAATTATCTAAAGTAAATTGGTCAACATGCATACATTTGTTTGCAATACTAATACTACCCAAGCCTATGTGCTATGTAATATGCAAACGTACTTATATAATTATGCTTATTTGTATGTTCGACGGTAAATAACAAACAGTTAGTCGTATTTTTTAAATTATATTTGGCACACCAGACCCAGTATAATTTTTGATTTTTTGGAGTCAAATCGTCTTAAGGTGTGATTTTAATTATTAGGAAATTATGTCAAATCGGACATTAAAGAGATTTATTTTTACATTCATGTAATTTATACTTCAACAAACCATAATATTGAAATGATTAAATTGTTTTTGAAACTTGTTGAAATTATGAATGTTATATTAAAGCTAGTATGGGATTTGGACATTAACTCTCGCACCTGTCGAGAATACTGTACTTATCACAGTAATATTAAAAAGGCAATGATATTATATGAGGAAGATGTCGCACAAGCGCGCGGAAACTGAGGCGTCAAAATTAAGTCAATTGTAGTAATTTTCATTATGACGCGTATTTCAAGCGCAAGTGTAAACATATAGCTATCCTTTTCTATATTATTTGTACCGTATTATCTGTCGCAGTAAGCATGTTTATGTCGTGAAGGAACAAAATCTGAGCACCGCGCAGTATGAATATACGTCATCTTTAGTTGTAAAAAGGCGGCACTTTATTTGTCCATTTGTCGTTTGTATATTCTCCTTTACGCTGAACCGATTGAACGGATTTGCATGAAGCTCTGAATCAAGATAACATAGACTATTTTTTAACCCAGAATACTATAGTTCCCGTGGGATAATTGAGGTAGCGGGAAAAACGTAGACCACGTGGGTGAAACCGCGGGTCACAGCTAGGAAGAGTTACTAAAAATTAACGATTCACTTTATTAACGATTAATTAAAAATAAAAGATTCACTTTAGTAACGATTAATTAAAAATTAACGATTCACTTTAAAATGTTGTAGCATTGCACCGTGTGTTTACAACTTTACATATGCATCGAATAGTAAATAGCTAAATGCAAAAACTTGGTTAGGTAGTACATTTTTGTTGATTTGTTTTAAGACTGAAAATGGCTCCATTTATCTTATACTTCCATTAGTTTACCTAATATATCACTCAACTTGTATATCAACTGAGAAAATCACGACACTTATCGTTTTCTGGGTGTCACGCAAAAAGACTAATCAATCTCCTTCTGTTCTTGTGTCATTTTGACTTTTTTATGTCACTGATGCCTGTTATATCACTGCCGATAATAAATATATAAAATTAAAAACTTTAAGTAAGTCCCGACACTAAAAACTCTGATTACCCGATATGCATTTAAGATCCCTACAGTAGCTAACAAACAGATCTTCATAAATTGTAGCTAAGACCAATCTAAATCAAGTCAGCTTTAAAAAAACGTTAATAAAATTGATATTCTTCCATCATCTAATAAGCTATTTCAAGCTGAGTTGAGCCACTGCATGCCCAGAAAACAGTGTTTACGTATTGGCAGATGTCACTGGTAATAATTTTAAATCACGTCAATAATTTAATATAAAGTTGGGTGGTATTTAAGATCATGGCTAGTCTGGGTCATAGACACTGTCACAGACCAGAGAGCATTCTCTGGTCTGGTCTGTTATGAGTCGAAATTATTAAATGGATTTTGGAAAGTCCTGTCATAGGTTGACGGAAAATTACAATCATAGATTGTGTCTTAAATTTTTTCATTGATATCCAAGTAAATTCCTTACCATATTCTCCCATGATCTGATCGACTTATATTCTTAATCTGTGTGTAGTTTTTGTAAAATTCTTGTGTGTATCAAAACGTGGTTGTGTACAGCACAAAGAGTGAGTCATTATATCAAATTGTAAAAGATGGACCATTAAAAAGAGGTGAAAATCGTTTGAACTTATCAAAATCAAGTGACAATAAATGGATGGAAAATACACAAAATAGATCTAAGGACGAAATAAATGTTGTCACTTTAAATATGTGTTTAGTTTAGTTTTTTAAAACTGCGATACTAGTCGTGATTGGCCACTTTGGCTTTCGACTAACCTAGTATATATTATAAAACAAATGACGACTAGAAATAAGACCTTTTTTGATTTAGAATATATCAATCTCAGTTGACTGATTGGGGCGTATACTTTACTGGGATAAGTCCAAACGATTTTGATCTTTAACACATAAAGCATTTAAAGTAAGCTTAGGCGATTATACTTTAGCACTAACGGAATTGACGGATGCTTCCATTATAGACTGTAGGCAAGTTAGTTTAGAAGTACATTATTATACATAATGATTACACTACATACTTGTAGCAGTACAATTACAAATGTATTTACAAAAATATATACAAAAATGTGTAACGAAATGTCTTAACAACTAAAAATCGTTTAAAAGCAGATGTACAGACGATTAATAATTATTATTTATGTTGCATTATATGTTTTTTAAAAATTATTATTAATGATTTCTTTTTTATTTGATTTGATCTGATTTTATGGCGTTTAATTAAATTTTGAGTATGATCTCTACGCTACTAGATTTTAAAAAACGTGCTCAATTATTTGAGAAGATTAACAATTTTGTTTAAAGAATACAATTTTTTATATTAATTAATGCACACTGCACATAAGTCACAAATAACAGGTTATTAATTAGTGAGTTTTAGAAAAAAAACTGACTGTAATATATACCCAGTGTCCTTCTCACAATTACCATGAACCCAACGACCGAAATATACATTGCCTCGAAAAATGTAATCCTCTTCCTAGCAAAGTCGGGCAATACCTAATCTAAATACTTCTTTATAAAGTAATAAATTCCACAATTGAGGCTTTTACGCGTTAACCTGCTGTGATAAATTCGAACAATAAAAATATCAAAATTAGTTATGTAATATATTGAGTGAGAAAACACATTGTTTTCCTCTTTTCCCAGTTGTAATCTTGGCCAGGACGAAATCTGTTTTCCTTAATTGAGCCCAATACACATAATTAATGCTGTCAACATTGAATACCATATATTTTGTCGGTAATGATTTTTCCTTTTAAGTACCGTGATTTATAAGTAAACGTCGTTAGAAGATATTACCATAGTAAACCCAGAAAAAGTTGTCATATTCGTTGTGCGTTACCAAACGCGGCTGTTAGATGTTTTCCCGTGCGCACGCCATATATGAATATATTAATATTCATATAGCTGTCCCCGGGAATTTCAATTCGTCCTAATATTCTTTTACATGTTTACACACCGCAGATTATTATAATTTTTAGCATTTATAAAGTTTTCGTAACTTCTAGATGAAAAATGTGAATTGAATAATTTATCAGATATAAGTATGAAAATATTTAATTAAATAACGATTAATAATCATGACACGAATCTCAACATTTTACATCGTACCTGCGTGTGTTTCTAATTCTCTATAATCTAAATCTAATCTAACTAATTTGAACAAAAACCGGCTATTGTTGCTCAACTATAAAAGACATAGAGCTTCACAGACTTTTTGTAGATAATTATTAGTTTTGCAAACATGTATGTTCTACAAAACTGTTTTTCTATAAATACAATTTTGGACACATAATCCGTTTGATATTTACCAGGAGCAGCTACTGTCAAACGTATTAAAAAGTAGAAACATAGATTGTCACCATCCCAACATTCTGACATAAAAACTATAATTATAAATTTCGTATGGAACAATTATCAAAATAATCTTACTGAACGCTCTCGGCAAAATATTGGCTTTCGTCTTGGGACGCACCATTAGTGAAATGAAATGAATTATTTTAAATAGTACATACCGTTTAATTAGAATAATATGTTACTCCAGAATAACGTTGTTTTCCATAGAATTTCTAAAATCGTTAAAGTTCAAAAATGTTAAGTATTTTATGCGTTTTCCCATTAAAAACAATTTTCAAAACTTGCAAATGAATTCTCAAATTCCAAAGTCCATCGTTATAATATTTTAGTCGAGATTAAAAATATATAGCCGTCTAAGGATGCGCTGGTGGGCACCGTAGCTATAGAGTATATAATAGTTACTACCCAAACTAATTGCACCGTTCCATAAGCATTCAAATCTGCTACAGACGACCGGGTAGCTTTATTTTCTGGTTTTACTATGATAATGAATCCGTATGTGACGTTTGTGATCAAACTCCGCGGTCTAATTACAATTGAGTGCTTGACTGATTTTGTTGTTACGATACGCTTTAACTATTCAATGACTGTGTATGTAAATAATAAAGCGATTATATCCTCATATTTTATGGTGATGATATAGTTGGATAAACGTCCGTTTTACGAAAAAGAAACTAATTAGTTTCATATAGATGTAAGAACGCTAATAAAGTTCTAATCGGTGGAACGGCAAAGTAGTGAGAATTCATCAAGTGCACTTGATTATAAGGTAGAAGACCTTAGTATTAAATTTATTATGATAATATTTGAGTGTATTCAGTTTTGCGATCGTTCAAGTGACTTTAAGTTCATAGTTTAATGGGTACGATTAATTGTTTAATATTAGGTACATAATGACGGTGCCTCTGGGTTCTGCTCAATATTGCGAAATACGGTAGCATGCCATTTTGTATACATTATAAATAACATGCTAAATTGGACTCTGTTACATACCGCATTGACGTCAAAATAGATAAAACATTGTTCATATGTACGCCAATTTCAAATGTTGCCATAGTAATATATTTAAAAGGAAACGCTTGCGCGAATTACTAAAATCACATGTTGGACAAAACTGGGGTGACTAACAAATCAGTCCAGTTTTGTCCAACGCTAGCAAAGGTTTCTAAATTGCATAGCAAGTACATGACCCCCATAGACTGATGTGACCATTAGGTTACTATATTATACGCGTCACATTTACGCTGCAATCGAATATAGTGGCCCGAGCATGAATCAATATCGAAATACCAGCAAAATTGGTATCGCAACGTAACACTATTAAACGGATCACAAATTATCATTTATCTAGTACTAATATGACGCACAAAATTAACAGTGCGTGCAATGGGTTCGTTGTCAATTGTTTATATGATGACGATACGAACACGCGAGTAATTCGTGCTACAGGCACTAAGTATCTAGTAAGTATAGATCTCCACCACGCTAGATATACTAACGCCATCTAGGATTGTAAAGTGTAATCTAGCGGAGGTGGACATTTTCCTGTTTTGGAATTGATTCTTGCTACAGGCACTGAAGCAACATATGGCTAGTTTGTAAAATTAGTATAGAAAACTTTATCTCGCTAGATATACTAATACCATCTAGGATTGTAAAATGTAAACTAGCGAAGGTGTGTATTGTCCTGTTTTGGAATTGATTCTCACTATAGGCACTAAAGCAACACACGGTTAGTTGTAAATTAGTATAGAAACCTCCGTCTCGCTAGATATACTACCGCCATCTAGCATTGTAAAGCGTAAACTAGCAGAGGCGGTCAATTTCCGGTTTTGGAATCGTGTATAAATTCAATATCATCGATATAATAATATATTATAATACAATAATGCTAATAATTATTAATTAAAATATATTGCATTATATTTACACAATGTCATAGACATACGCTACGGCTTGGAACAATAATTATGTACTTAATTGGTATTACGAAATAAGTATACAA
The DNA here is from genome assembly GCA_934044485.1 of Apeira syringaria. NCBI lineage: Eukaryota > Metazoa > Arthropoda > Insecta > Lepidoptera > Geometridae > Apeira > Apeira syringaria. The sequence goes on from OW203662.1 coordinate 4,418,389, forward strand.
ATTATATTGTATAAATTATTTAGGTTGTAATTTATATTGTTTGAGGTAGAACTGCTTACTTACTGCCCAACATTTTCAATACTCTAAAGTCTCTCTATGTTAGTTGTAATTTAATTGATTAACCATTTGTAAGGAGTTTGCTTCTCTAACTGCTAATAAGAAGGAATTTGTTGATCAGTGAGTATATTTAATGAAATATTTTATTCCCTGCATACCTTCATAGTAAAATTACATAGAATAAAATAAAATAAGTGTCAGCGAGGCTCTCTTGGATTGATCCAATGGTTATTTATATGATAAAGATACGACATGTTAAGGAAGGTAAAGGATTTGTTAAAACTAGTTTAGTCGCAATGGTGCTAGATATAGTAGTTCTACCTTGAAAAAATGACGCGGTATGAATACAGTATAGTGTTAAAATCGAGAGGAGATGGCTTTGGGTACAAAGGTACTTACCATTTAGGTAATAAATAAGTACATACTAAAATAACGAAATATTTAATATGAGGTCTTCGTCGGGTACCTACATTTACTTACTTTATAATAAGGTGTCGATGGTGGATTCATTGCTCGATTTGTTAGCCAACTTGTCTTCGACATGCTAGCCCAATTCATCTCGTGATATAAACAGATGTTATGATAAATATAGATATACATATAGATGATAAATTGAACTATGTCCGTTACAAGTATGGGCAATCCTTTTGATCGTAGCAATAATTACAGTCAAAATTTTGTTTCGTTCACAGTAAAAATTATGGGAATTTTGTAAACAAATATTCACTAAAAAATATCGTCATAATTATGACTAATAGAAGATCCAGCGCCATGTTAAGTTACTTATCATAGGTGAAACGTAAAGTCAGTTCTAACTTTATAAATTTAGCGCCAAAAATAGCTTAATAATGGATCTCGAACGCCACTATCGCGCTGTTTTTAGCGCTTAAAGGTTGTGTTCCTACACATAACACGCACTATGATAAAGTACGCACAAGGCTTCGGCGTGCTGCGCTGTATGTTCAGACTACATTTACTGTACTCCTGTTGACGTTGTCCGCTGTTTTTTAACAATAAAGTTTAAAAAATAGCACGGTTACATAAAATAACCAAATAACACTATATTGCTATACCAAATGAAAACCATTAGGTTTTCAACATAAATTATAATAGGCGTATGAATGACGCGTTACGTTACGACTAGGGATTTCTGTTTTTACGAATGGACTGCAATTGAAGATGACTTTCAACTCCAGCAATGATCTGACCGTCGGCCGACCACTTATCACTGACGCCACGAAAGTGCGAGCAGTCTTGTTGATAATAATAGTGCTATTTCTGTTATCCACACAAACTAACTAGAATTCTTTGAAATCGGAAAGCTCTTATTCAGTTTACATTAACATTCATATTCGTTTAGCTGTTAAAATTATTATTAGTGTAAGTGAAAAAAACGAGCGGTTAGGCGAATTTTTTTATAGCATTACACGAGTATTTTAAGACCAAATTATGTGCAGTTTCATACACTACTTTATCTAATCTCATAAAATAGATAATGAAATTTACGTAAAATCACAGCAATGTTTGCATTTATTTGTAAACGTTTAGCGCCAAAATCCATTTGCTGGTCACGCATGCGTGTTGCACCGCGTCCACAGAAAATATTTTGAAAAACTGCATTGCAACCTCCTTGGTCCAGCTGAAGCTGTATCTTAATGGTAGAACAGTTAACATTTCGATACAGTTGTCATAGAAGAGCTGTATCGAAATGTTAACTTTTTAAATTTATTTCGATATATTGTCTATAAAGACTCATTCTGGTTCTGTTTTTTATTTTTTAATCTTTATATTTCATGAGATTAGATAAACTACTATTTCCTAATATCAAAACAGTGTAATCGGTTGCGGGTAGTTTTCGTCAGCACCAAACTACACGACAGATTTTACAAAAAAGTACTCGCTATTTAATAATAATAAAAACGTATGTTAAGGCTAACGTTCGTAGATTTTCAATTAAGACTATCGTGTCTGTATGAGACTTTTCTTATTTTAGACAATTTTAGTTAGTTTGTTGGTACATCAGAGTTACCTATGATTATTTACAAAATGAACCCAATGTCAATAAAAAAAATCAATTACTAATTATTAAGATAACATGCTTCCTGATAGATATGACAATATAATTCAGTTATAATGCCTTAACGAAATACTGGTAGTGATGTAGTTAAGAATTTGCATGTTAGTTTAAAACGTACTGTAAGTTCTGGTGGCTGGCTGGTACCAGTGTAGGTTTTTTATCATATCATTATCATATCATAAGAAAATATTATATTATAAAATGTTTATTCGAAAGTATTAAAATATTAAGTTCTCTCTTTAAATGTATGGCTTTGTATGATTTTGTGTTGTGTCGTGTGTAAGATCTTAGTTCGCAGTGCTTAAGTAGTAGATACAAACGCGGTTGGTGTCCTGATTATGTTAAATCTCTATTTATAAACTATTCTGTAATCATGGTCACTAATGCTAGGGAGAAGTACCACTGCCTCTATCTAAAGTGGCATGTTTTATGGCCACTATTTGCAACCATTAGCTTATTTTCTATACGAAAAACTGAGATTGCGAAATTCAATGAATTCTATAGGTGGTTATTCATTGTAACGCTAATACGTCCAACTTTGGTGTTGTAAGCCTTTCGAAGCGATGATAGCTCAGCGGGAGGAGCGTCGCCTTTGAAACTGACGGACACTGGTTCGATCCCCAAAAACAGCGTGAGCTTTCGGTGAATTTAACACTGTTATCGAATTCCCAGCATGGTGGTAGGGTATTTTCGAGTACCCGCCTGGCTAACTGCCACCCTCAGTTTAAAAAACACACAGTGTGTTCAGGCAGCAGTCCTTGAGAGCCAGTGAGCATTCTAGGTCTAGCGTGATAACATCTTCGACCACATGTTCACTGACCATCGAGTGAGATAGTGGTCAAACGCTAGATCTACACAGTGTAAAAAAAAATGTTTTAAGGCAGGGGTCGGTAACATGTGGCTTGCTATTTTCATATGTAATGCTGCTAGCATTCTGGGCACGCTGCCAGCCGGTAGCGGGTTAGAGCATTTGAGTTATCTATAGGCTACCAATAGCTAGTGGATTGCTCAAATGTTATTGTAGTAGCTACAGTATTGACTTTATTTATACATGTGACATAGTGTAATACATTATTTACGAATATTTAATAAATAAAAATTGGACAATATAAACATTAGCGAATATCATGTTAAGCATTCAGCCCCCGTCTCTACGTGTTGTCAGTGAAAAGTTGATATAAAATATATAATTAAGCGAATACAGTATTTGCCTATATACATTATCAGCGCTGCGTGGTAGGTACCTAGTAATAGATAACTACCCGTAGCATAATTGCTGAACTTACTCCTTTTATGCACGAACATGCCATTATATGTCATGTATTTTTATACTTGTAACGTCTTATTTTACTAGAAGTTTGTGCATAATAAATATTTTTCTTTCTTCTTTCTTATATATATAAACTAATATCACTATTTGGCTATAATATTGAAACGACCAATTATAGTGAAACTTCGATCACTGGAAAAATTGTTGTAACTAACTGATAATAATTGTAACTTTTGGCTCCGTCTGAAAAGGTTGTCGACCGCTGATGTAAGGAATAACTTAGTTTGTGTATGAAAAGATTACTACTTATAGCAAAGAATAACATTTTTGGATGTATTCACATAGGTATTATTGTTTTCTTAAAATGTTTCGCGTTAGTTTGGTCACACACTGTCGTTATATTTTGACACAGTGTCATCGTAATATTATTTGCATATTACTATAGGTTATTTGGCTTGAAGGAAAAACTTTTGTGTTAGTGACCATGTCTATTCCATTTTCCTTCGTACATAATTGTAATTATATATGGAAATATTTTTTCGTGTTTTGGAGAGTAGGTCGTATTGTCTGCTGTTAAGGTAGTTAGTTACTTTATCTCGATATATTACACAGAGTGCTGCATGAAAACTTGTAATCATATCAAGATATAAAAAAAATATTTTTTAACTGTATTTGACCTATATTTCACTTGTTGGTCAGTGACGATGTGGTAGAGGATGTTATCACGCCAAACCTAGAATGCTTACTGTCTCTCAAGACTTGCTGCCGAACACACTATGTGTTTGGTGATGGGTTTGCAAAATTGAGTATGGTAGGTAACCAGGCGGGTACTTGAGAGTACCCTACCATGCTGGGAATACGATAACCTTCACCGGAAGCTCAGGATGTTGGTGGAGATCGAACCAGCGTCCGTCAGTTTGACAGCCGACTCTCCCAATGAGCTATGATCGCTTCAATATAAATGAAAAATTAACATCGATTTAGAAGATAGACAGAAACTGTTAGCAGCCTTAATACCGACACTTGAAGTTTGCATAACTTGGCTTTATCCAAATAACGATCACTTCCACCAAATCTTTTATAGTATTATCTAAAAACCGATAGCTGGGTTATATTTTTAATATCATTGGAACCCAACTGTGACTGATAAGCAAAGTTGTGCTATTTGCTTTCACATTCACGGAAACTTCGTTATTGAATTCATTAACACTTATCTTGGTCGTTATAATAAATCTCCGTAAAATCGACTATGTGTCTGACAATGCTAGAAGGCTGCTATCTAGTTTAGGTTGTTTACATATGCAAGCAGATGATCAAAACTGCAAGGGCTCAATGCAGATGGCGCATGTATCGCTTGACACAATAGATTAACAGAAAAATGGTACATTTTGATGACTTGGTAGAGATTTTTGGTAAAACCTATCGTCGTCGGCAAGAAATCTTTCTGTTCCGAATAATTGGTTTGTGAGGAAATTGTAGCATAACGGTCGCCGTGGTTTAGTGGAAAGTAACCTCGAAATTTTAGCCTTTTGGTTATTTTGTGCAATTTTACACATGAATAATAATTGCATTATGTACCTAACTATTCAGTATAATATTGTCATTGTTAAATATTTGTTGAGTCGAGCGAATGCAGCGTCCTTTTCTAAGCGCATTGTAATTTTATTTTTATTTAGAACGATGGTTTTATCATAAAACGATGCCTTTGGCCCATAAAACGAATGAAAATGGTAGTATTTAAGGGTAGCCTTATTAGAGATAAGAGATTCATGTGAAAGAATGTTAACGTTCTAATAATGTAGAATGTAAAAGCACGGCCGGCGCGTTCATAATGCAAACAAGTAATTATTATTTCAAGTTAATAAAATTACAATAAACAAATAAATTGTTTCAATTGTTTCTCTACGCTCGGCACCGACAACTACTTGAGTTTAGGCAGCTAACGACACTCGAGAATTTCATAAACTGTTGCGAATGGTTTAGTTTATGGATCTCGATTTTTGATATTAAAATAAGTTTTCAAAGAAGTGTGGTAACTACAGCTAACGAGTGGAATTCAATGTCTGAATCTGTGTTTCCGCATGAATAAAATCTGGGTGTCTTTGAGTCACGAGTGAATAGGTATCTTCTAGGCAAATCGTGCGTGCCCCGTCCTAGACGGCATCATCACTTAAGTGTCATCGTGGTCAAACGCTTGCCTATCCACCATAAAAAAAATGAGGTTAGCAAGCCCGCCCGGAGTTCACCAAAGGAGAGGTTGATTGATTAGTGCTGGATCATATAACGGCACTTATGGTTAGTTATGACATAGCAAAGGTGGCGGCCGAGCATATTCATCGACACTTAATTTTGATATTTGATGTTCAATTTAAAAAGTCATAGTTCAACTTTAGACTTTTGATTGATTATTTAATATAAACCTTTATGAGTACTTAAATAGCTCGGTAGTCGTTGAGGTTATGAGAATGTTAGCTAATATAAAACATGTAGCTTTTGTTATCAGCTTATTAATGAATCTCAATTCTTTACAATCAAGTAATAAACAACGGAGCTACGGTCATTGATAAAGCTAATTTTGCATTGGTAAAGCTATACTGACGACATGGACGGAAGCAGAGCCCTTCGTACGAATAATCTCGAATTAATATCATTTCCATCGAATGACAATAAACTGAATAAAAATTACCTATCAATTGGCACCAGCGGTAGACTCAAGTAAAACTGCCAAGATTATAATAATATTATAATGCCAATATTACAACAGTGACATTTATTTCTTGCACAGCATTACAGATTTTATACTTTTACTCAAAACTGCGTCTGCACCCGTCCGTTGTCCAGAGCCTAGAGTGTAGGTTTGTATTTTCCCTAACCTTTGCGGTAATTTTACTCCGACTGGCAGCACTTGATAGAAACCTCGACGAGGTCGTAAAAATGCACTCTAGCACAAACTGTATAATAATGCGTTTTTAAAATAATATAATAACGCTAATATAACTAAACTATATTTGATGCTATCAGCATCAAATATAGTTAGTTATATATTATTAGCGTCAAAGTTACCGCGAAGTTTAGGGAAAATACATACCTACCTACATATTATATTCAGAAATTTGAGATACTTATATTTACTTGTCGAAGAAGAAAAAAACACCTATTGTCTAGTAGGTAGCAGTGTTCTGCAAGGTTTAGAGCTGTCGTGCTATAATAAATACACAAATGGTATGGTAATTCTATGAATCAATTTGTATCGGCGCGTAAAACTATCAGCAAGTGACACTTCATAATGTGTGAAGATAGCTGGTACGGCTGCTGGTTCTGAGTTACCTATATTAGCTAAATTATTTCTAAAACGATTTCATTCGCTACTACCTACATGAGCTCTGCCGACACGCAAGTGTTAGTCGCGCGCAGTTGCCTATACCTTGTGTACCTACCTATAAAGTTTTTCTGAGTAAAACGCAATGTTACGAACAGGAATCTTTTACAAAATTATATGTTGCGTCATAAGTCTTTGTATTATTCTAATCGTAATTGGATCACGATTTGAAAATAATGAACATGGCCGAGCGCTCTACGAAATTCCCAAATCGCCAGAGGTGCATGTACATACTTTGAACATATATTATGTGAAAGACAAAGAATTCAGAGACCATATCAGATTGCAGCCGACGAATATTCCCCTTGCTACCGAGGACACTAACGGATCACCCAACATCGAGGAAATATTGAATGCAACTCGATCAAACATTCTAAGAGAGCTTTGGAACTATAACTTTACACATTCAAGAGTTCAGAGATTAGAAGATTTAGTCATGGAAACCGGTGGAAACCCAGTACGAAATGTAATTGTAACAAGTTGGCGATCAGGCTCTACATTTTTGGGTGATCTGATAAATTCAGCGCCAAGTAATTTTGCTCTTTTTGAACCTTTAGCCCATAATTTTTTACAACAAATTCGCGGGCCTCCAGATGCAGACAAAGCTTTAGCGATAATCACCAATATGCTCAAGTGTGAATATGATAGCGAGAAAGTTGCAGACTATTTTAAACGTTGGCAATATCAAACGACACTAATCCGGCAAAACAGAAGATTTTGGGACCAGTGTGTTAAATATAAAGAAAAACTGTGTTATGATCCTATATTTACGGCTAAAATGTGTAAGCTTTTTCCGTTCCAAAGCATGAAGATTGTTCAATTGAGGTTAGGTCTTGCTAATGCCATTCTAGAAGACACAGAGTAAGTTATATCTCTTACTTGTTTTTTTAATATTAATTGTTAGAAATAATCCAAAGAATATATAGCAACATGTATATTTTTTAGTTTTAATGTGAATGTCGTATTCTTGGTGCGCGATCCGCGTGGTGTCATGCAGTCCCGTCTTCACCTTCCCGAGTTCTGTTTAGTGAATCCTACTGAAATGGAACGTAAGCAGAATCGCAAACCTTTACCATCACCAGACTGCTCGAATCCCCAGTTAGTGTGTGCAGATATGGTCAGTGATTACATAGCAGCTAAGCGTTTATCTCAGGAGTACCCTCGGAGAATAATGTAAGTATGTCAGTGTGTATCTGTAATGTAAGTACAGCGAAAAACAGAGGTAGATAACAGGAGTTTTACTTAGGTGGTGCTGGGGATCAGCTCACGTTACTCATTAAGGTGATTACCTAATCTATGATTTATAATGATTGTAAACTTGAAACTGGTCGGAGAGTAATTTTCCAGTGTTTACCACGTGAGTCCTAGTCGGTTTGTTACATTACGATTGTAAATAGGTCCACTTGTGACCTAAGATCTTATTTCCATATATCAAAGTGCCAAATAATGAATTATGGTGTTAAACATGACCACCAATGTGCGAATCTTCCTTTTCCAAATTAAATGAGCACTATTTAACCTTCTCAACATAAAAAGAAAAAAATATATTATAAAATCATTATCTAAAAGTGTCGATGGGAAACAAGTAGGAATATTTAGTGAACAGGTTTTTAATTATTACCTATAATTGACCCTTAGAGATGGATGTACGTGGAATGTATCATGCTTTAAAAAGGATCCCTTAGGACACAAAAATGCTGTTTGAACACAAAATTGTCCACTTGTAGGTTACTAGAGAGACGAAGACGTTTTTATGAACCGAATAAATGAGGACGGCCACTGACCAGGTGGACAGACGACCTGACTAAGATCGCAGGCAAGGGCTGGATACGGGCCGCTTTCCACAGGTCCTTGTGGAAATAAATAGGGGAGGCCTATGTCAAGCAGTGGACGTCCTATGGCTGAGATGATGATGATGAATAAACTCGACTTTCCAGCCCTCACTGTAGGTAGGTTATTAATATGGATTCGCGATTCTCTGGACTACCAACCGCCATACTAAGCCAAGTAACAAAATACTGAAATAACAAATATGTTTACGAAAATTTAACCCATGTCGTCAAGGTCAACATTGTTTCACTATATAGATCTTCAGATTTGTGCTATGAATTACCTAATTATGTAATGATTCCTTAGAGTATCAGCTATAATTACTTGAGTATGTTTTTATTTGTCTACCTGCAATCATCTTGGTAGATATTTTAATCATTTATGGTAGCAGTTGCGCGCCAAAATTTGGATCGTTGAGATTGGAAAATAATTTTACCCAAATGGCCGACGCGACTCCGGTGTAGATGTTGTATTCTGGTGGACCAACTTTTGACGACATTTTGTTATTAAAACTGACGGGGTTTTGACACGTTCTGAATGTATAAAACACGGGAATTACTCACGTAATAAGTCAGAGGGTTCCGACTATAGTTTAAACCACATTCGGTGGCCTTTTTCAAAGAGAATACCTTGCGCATCTTCTAAGAAATAAGGGCTAATAATACCGCCGTATATAGGTACCAAAATCCACACCAAACAGTTACTTTTTCGGAGCGTAGAAACGCCTGATGAATCTCCCGTTGATTTCGTCACTCTCAAATCTAGTCGTGAGTTGATGTATTCGGTCATGGAGATTCATGAAGATATTGATTTTTATAAAAATATGTACCTACTTACAGTATGACAACTAGAAATATAGGTTTTGTTCGCACAATTTTATGTTTTTTTTTGTCTGTTAGCACTAATTTATAGAATACGAGCCTTTTTTATTTTAAAGAATTTGAGTGAATTTTAGCTAGCTTTTAGTGATTAACAAAATTAGTGTGGAGTTCACCAAAATTTAAAACGCCTGATTATCAATTTAACCGTCGTCGGTCAAACAGTTTGTACCATACAGTTAGAACTGTTTGGCCGACGACGGTTAAATTGACAACCGGATGCGGGTGTTTAAATTTTGGTGAACTTCACCCTTAGGGCCTTATATATTATAATAAAATTATTACTGGGCAACAGTCCTAAGTGATTATGTGCTCTTCCTACTGGCGATTCAACTTATAGTTTGTAGCGCATGATGGTAGTCGTAGATATTTCGCAGCATGAAAAAGCAGTTTGTGTTAACATCCGAAGTTTCTGTGTATATTATTCCCTACCCTACTTATTATACAAAGAATCATCGGCAGTAACTCATTGGTGGAACATAGGCCTTGAACACCGGCGTAGAGTAGCAAGCCTATCATCGGTTTTCTATCGGGTGCATTTCGGAGAATGTGCACTGGAATTGCATAATCTGATTCCACCATCACCTTTCTATCATCGGTCGACTCGAAGTACGGCAATTCGCCATCGCTGTATGGTAGATATACCACCTATACGCACGAAGCGTTTTGCTTCCACTTTCTTAATGCGTACTGCCAAGGAATGGAACTCGTTGCCCGAGTCTGTGTTTCCCGATATGTACAATCCTGGAGTCTTCAAGTCGCGAGTGAATAGGTACCTTCTAGGTTTGCGTGCTAAATCCCAGACAACGTCATCACTTAACATCAGGTGAGACAGTTGTCAAACGCAAACTTAAAATAGTAAAAAAAAAAAAAAAGAAATACTCCGTCTCCGTAAACAGCTACACTCATACTCAAGCTTATGTCAGAGTCTCATCGATGTTTCATAGCTTCAGTGACATGACTTCTGTGTCTTCGTGGCCCTGGGTTCGAATCTCGGCAGGGGCAAACATTTGTGCGATGAGTGTAGGTGTTTGTCCCGGGTCTTGGATGTTTCGGTCCTGTAATTGTGTGTGTCCACGCCTCCTCTCCGCCTGCGCGACTCTGGGAATCTTAGTGCGGGTATTTGAGTTTAAATTCTAAACAGGTGTATCCTAACACTGACCGGCGTTCATTAAATTATTATCAACTTACAGGGTGCTACGCTTCGAAGACCTAGTGTTGAACCTAACTACGATAGCACCTGAATTGGCAAATTTTCTACGCCTTGACGCCATCGCGGCATTTAATGAGTTTATTCAAACACATTCTAACGTGCAAGACACTGAGGAGTTCTCCTTATTCAAAGTCAGCCGCGAGGTTCCTTTCAAATGGAAGAAAGCATTGGATTTTAATCGTGTCGAAGATATACAGGTTTGATTGTCGTGAATTCACATTGACTGACTGCTACATCATTATACATATAATATTTGTTAGTTTGCACATATGAATATACGTTGGAACTTTTCCTATCAATCTTGGGAAAGTAATAAATTTAATTACACCCAAAACTCAACTAACTGCTTGAGTAGTGATTGTGGAGTAACTGAGTGAATACAGCGTGTATGATTTAATTAGAACATATCAATGTTCCATCCATAAATTTGGACATCTCCATACAATAGTATGAAGAAATCCAAATTCATAAAATATCATCATTATCATCATGACATGATTGTAAAAAAATGTGTCATTGTGTGCATTACTTTAGTTCAATTGATTTATTTCATAAGTAAACAATGTTAATAAAACCACATCTTAACATAGTACACAGAAAAAAAGGGGGAAAAGAGAACAATATTCAAGAATACAGTTTTACAATTTTACAATTACTTTTAACACCTTATCGAGAATATATCAGTACTTAGCAGCGTGCTAGAATAGCCCTGTGTTACACTGCTAGGTCACTTCCTAGACGAGTCTATTATGTAACGAAACACTCAATGCTTGGTCAAGGGGGACATTCGTTGGCTCTTCAAAACTAGCGTTTACATCAATAATTAGCTTAATAATTTTAATAACTCTTTTTCTGTAAATTTTAGATTAAGTATCGTTAAGTAACTAAATTTTTTTATGAGAGTTTTTCAAATCAGTTCTTCTATTTGTGGACACTGCTGACAAAAATAAGAGAACTGATGCACTCAGAGGGATTTTAGCCGCCGAAATGCCTGTGCAGGTGTTGGCATAACTACTATGCCAGAACCGCCCTAAGACAACAACCGTGACTGATGAATTAACGTGCTCAAAAACACGAATGTGCTCAGTTGAAGATCTCAGAAGCTACCAGCATTCACCCATTCAAATATAATTCAAATTATTTCAACTCAAATACACCATATCGTCACTTAGCCCAGTTGAACGTTAAGGTCGGGAGGTAAACTCCGCTTAGAGCAAATATTAATTTACTAATTTAATTTTTAAGGAGGCGTGTAGAACAGCTATGAAGCTATGGGGCTACAAGAACGCAAATAACGCTTCCCATATGGCAAGCAATGAGTTCTATCCTCTCGGATCATACCGTTTGCAGTGAGTGGAAGACTTGGACCATTTGGATTTCGTGATTCTTATACTTTTTCAAGTGCACTAGCTGAGCTGGGGCCGATTTGCGATTATTAAATTGTACCTACTTTCTTTTCTTATGTTAAGTAAATTGTGTCTGTATATGTTAAGTAATATATGTTTGGTTTACTAATATTTTATAATAATCGCAAATAAATATGTTTTTCTTTCTTCTTCTTCTTTCAAAAGTGTTATAATATAATTAAAATTGAAGTTTGTTTTCACCACACTAGCTGACAATCGCTAGTTTTATTCATCGATTTCGGTGATGAAATTGCTATTTTATTCAAAAGTGAGTAGAGATTTTACAATTCGATCGCTTCCAAAAAGAAAATATACACAAAAATCACGTTCTGAATCTTAATTTGCAGTTAGAATATCCGTTTCTTTATTTTTTTGTTATCTTTAATACTATGAAATAAATAATCAATCAATCAATCATCTCATCATAATATTACTGTATTTTCAGTTTCTTAATGAATATTTTAATTGTTCAAATCTTAGACATACAGCAAGAGTACAAGCATATTGCTTCTCATCGCCAATGCCCTGCGTTTCCTGTCTACATCCAAATGATCTTAGATCTTAGAAAAATTCAATGTAAATTGATCAGTAGCGACCAACTTATACGGTCACTCAGACATACCCTCTTTCCGACAAAACCAGCATTATTCTAATGTGTTATCCTATATGTATCGATAAAATCAGCTGGAAAGAATACAGAATGTAATAACTAATAAGTTATTATAATACAATAATAACTTTTTGGACGATGTGTCAGTACATATATTAATATAAATGTACAAAACCTTTCACGCGGTACATTACAAAGAACATAGATATACAACAATAATCAATATACTTCTGTTTACTTAAAAATAAACCCAACTAACTAAGTGTAACTCACACGTATGTGATGCCTTAAAGACCGTTGAATTAGTACCAAGGCCTTCCTGGAGGTGCGCGGTCGCGCATCATACCTTCGCATCAGCATTCGGTAAGGTAATGTACGAGGTGCTTGAAACTGTCGACGCTCGTCGACCAGGAAAAACAGGGCATTGGCGATGTGAAGCAATACGCTTGTACGTAGGTTCGCACGATGTAGTAGGGACGTAATAACTTTATTCAAAGCATACTGTCACGTGCAGCGTATGGGTCAGGTACACTCAAAGATCGCTCAATGCCTTGCGCGTTACAACAATGGTGTTCATCACAAACGTTTCCTGAAGCAAGAGTTATGGCTTGCATAATTTAATATGTAGGTAAACCATCATCTTCATCATCCACATTACAGCTGTGGGATGTCCTAGATATAAGCCTCCGTATTGATCTCCACCAGAACCTATTGGATGTAGGTCAGCATCCACCTCTCCCCAGAACCCTTATCAGATCATCGGTTTATTTTGGAGGTGGACGTCCTACGATGCCAGTCTGTTGTCTCCATTTGAGAACTTCCTCATCTAAACAAAAAATACAACTTCTTAGTTGGTGGCTGTTGACTGGAACAGTAAGTGTGAAACATGTTTTTTTTTCTTTTATACTGTATAGATCTAGCGTTTGACCACTATCTCACTTGCTGGTCAGTGACGATGTGGTCGAAGATGATCACGCTAGACCTAGAATACTCACAAGGACTGCTGCCTGAACGCACTATGTGATTGGTGACCGTTTTTCAAACTTTATGTGTGCAGATAGTTCCTAGTTCGCAGAATTCTCGGCAAGATTTTCCGCCGTGACGTGTATTGATTTAGTTATATATCCAAAATCGTCGCCCGTGTATCTAAGATAGCACAGTAACGTAGTAACGCGGGCAAAAAATGGAAATTAGAATAAAATTTGCAATTAAATGAAAACAAGAGAACACAGAAATATGATAATTATGTAAGTGTAAATCAGTCCGCAGTCATGGTAATGTAGATAACGTACAGTGCCCCAGTTGTAACATACTATTAAAGTGTAAGGTCGCTCCTGGGTAGTGGTTCATACGCTTTGACTTTTCTGTGACGAAAAATGATGCCGCGACGAGACAAGTGTTACAAAATATTAAGTTACGTGTTAGGTCTCATCGTTATCCTAATTTTGATTGTGAAACTATTCACAAAAAATACAAAATGTATCCAGTTTCATGCAAGCCACAGAATTTTGAACCTAGATGGAGCTGCATACGACGTTGACTTACCCATGTACGACGATAATCTGCCATTAAATATCGAAAAAATATTAGACAAGACGCGCTTAAATATTAAAGCAGAGCTATGGAACTATAATTTTACAGACTCGGGTGTAAATAAGTTAGAAGATTTACTTACGGAATCGGGTGGAAGACCTATAAGAAATATTATTATATCTACTTGGCGATCTGGATCTACATTTCTGGGTGAGCTGATAAACGCAATACCAAGTAGTTTCTACTATTTTGAGCCTTTATTGATCGGATATCATTATAAACAAATCCGAGGTCCTCCTAGCGCAAATAGAGCTGTAGCTGAACTGAACAATTTCTTGAGATGTAACTACAGTGCTATTAAAGAATATTTTGACTACATTGGAAACCATAGAACCGCACTGGTATTAAATCAATTCAGGCAGAACAGAAGGATCTGGAAACTGTGTAAATATTATAAAGACTTATGTTTTAATGCAAATTACGCCTCTAAGATTTGCATGCTGTTCCCATTCCAAAGCATGAAGGTTGTTCGATTAAGGTTACGTCTTGTTAAGGATTTACTACAAGATACAGAGTAAGTTTATACGTCGTTTTTTTACTTATCTATTTAAAAACTATTAACGACTGCTTTTGTCTGTCATTTGCGGATGCCAAGATACTTTTTTTGAAGACTAGAGTTTTGAAAGATTGCTCACATTTCATCCATCAAAATGACATCCACAAGCTGAAACGACACTGATCAGAAAGCGAAATGGAACGAAACCAATATTTTTTTCTTTATAGAGGATAGATATACTTAAGGTAAGGTATTGTCGTAGAAAATATACTTTTAATGAATGTACGATACGATGTATACACACAAATAAATGTAAGGAAATTAGGTACGGTTAACGGTCATAGAAAAGACGTTTTCATGAAGATATGCTAGGATGTGAAGGTAAGAGTTAGAGTGCGTGAAAGACTTGGATGTGGTAGAGTAGAGTCTCAAGAAAAATCTAGATCTTTCTTGAGACCAGCACGCGACTCACAATAGCACACCGACCCTAGAAGCGTTATATGATGTGTTTTTGAGAATTCGAATGGAAAACATATTTGTTTTTATATATATATGTACACAGCGCCTTCTGAGGATAGGAAACCATACTGCGCTTGCCAACCCGTCTGCCAAGCGTGGCGAGTATTGACAAATCCCCCCTATATGGGGAGGCAAATGTCCAGCTGTGGACTATGGCTGCGATGAATATATATGTACCTATATTATAAGCTTGCGTCCGGCCACTGTATCACCTGGTGTTAAGTGACGGTCTAAGATGGAGCCTAGAAGGCACCGAATTATGTCGTTTGGTGTCTGTTTGAGGCATATGTGCTGTGCAACAGTTCAGAAGGTTCAGAATAAAATTAAATACTTTGTTAAAATAGGGTATAATACGTCGTGCTATGCATGTGTGCATGTTCTCCCGTGAATCCCAACGAAAAAAATTAGAGAGAAAGAAAGAAACACTTTATTTGTAACAATTACATTTAAGGCATACAGAAAATAAAAGAACGAAATCAATATAATATACAATGTTAAATGTTACAAAACGGATCCAACTCAGCAATGCTGGCTAAAACCAGCGCTGGTCTTCCGCTGGGACCGGTTTGTTACGTCACGGCCATATTTGACAACAATATATTTTAAGCTAATGGGATTTTTATGATGACTGTAATTACATAATAATAAATGATATAGCCAAATAATACTTGCATCAGCACAAAGAAAGAGAAATAAAAAAATATAAAAAGACGAGATTTTGAATATGGCAATGTCGGTCAGATATGTAGCAGTAATGTAATCAACAAGAAATAAAAATGGCAATAATGATAAAAAATCTGCGACGCTTAAAATATGTAAGACATGTTTCAGGTGCTTACGATATTAGAATATGTAAGACATGTTTCAGGTGCTTACGATATTAGAATATGTAAGACATGTTTCAGGTGCTTACGATATTAGAATATGTAAGACATGTTTCAGGTGCTTACGATATTAGAATATGTAAGACATGTTTCAGGTGCTTACGATATTAGAATATGTAAGACATGTTTCAGGTGCTTTCGATATTAGAATATGTAAGACATGTTTCAGGTGCTTACGATATTAGAATTTAACAGAAATGGAAAATTGACCTGCATTTGTTTTCAAGGATATCTATATCTATATACTGCTTTATCTTACTAAGGCGAAACTAATAAAGGCGAAAATTTGTGTGTATGTGTGTATGCTTGTTACTTCTTCGCGCTCAAACGGCTACACCGATTTCGATGAAATTTGGTAGGTATAGGACTATAGAGATAGTTTAGACCTTGGATTAATTTTTTATTCTATATTATTCTAAAATTAATTGAAGCGATAGATTGGGTTAAAAAATATTTTAAAGAAGCTTCTGAAGATAGTAAACTTTTGATTTTGAAATTAGGGGGATAAATCTCATCAAATTAATTTCTAATCCTATTCAACAGCCAAATCATGAATTTGACTGTTGAATAGGATTAGAAATTAATTTGATGATTAACACATAGGCCACTTTTCATCATCATCCTTAAACATCACCACGTGGGGCGCAGCTAGTATTAAATATGTGAATAAATTATAGATATAAGTCTGGTATAGCATGTAGTTTACTTTTATCCGGAAAATTAACAACAAAGTAACTGTAGTCTATGCGAGTGAAACCGCGGGTGCAGTACCATAGCCATACCATACCATAACCATACCATAAGACTAAAATATAGTTTGTACATAGAAACTATATAACAAACAGGATAAAATTCATGTCGTTTGTTTAATTTATCTCTGTATAAATTATTATCCTACTACTATTATAAATGCAAAAGTATTTGAGTATGCATGTATGTTTGTTACTTTTTCCGTTTAAACGGCTGGACGGTTTTGGATGAAATTTGGTGCAGAGATATATGGTATCCTGGATTATCATATAGGATTTCATCATCACTATCATCACCGTTTTTCGTCATCACGCTGGAAAAACCGCGGAGCACAGCTAGCATTTCACTAAAAGCTTCTGTACTTACAGACTAAATGTTAATGTGGTGCTCCTGGTCCGCGACCCTCGTGGGGTGCTGGAGTCCCGTCTCAGCCATGAGAATTTTTGCGTACCGATACCCACTGAAATAGAACGTAAGCAGAATGGGGCACTTTTACAAGTCCCAGATTGCTCGAATCCGGAGTTATTGTGTGCTGACATGGTCAGCGACTATGTAGCAGCGAGACGCTTGTCCCAAGAATACCCTGGAAGAATAATGTAAGTAGCTCCTCTACTCACAAAATGTTAATGTTGTCATCTTAAAAAAATATTAGACTGCCCACCATTGCCCCCTGACTCTCATTGCCCCTTTTTCCCCTAGTATTGTAGACGTATAATAATACCATGGCGTAGAGTCATAGAAATTGACTCGTCATTGTCAATTCTTATTCGATTTGGGGGTGCTGAGTCCTGCACCGACGTTCCGCTTGGGGTGTATTGTGCATTCCCCCTGCCAGCCGTTACCCATTACCCAAGCCATCCCAGCCCCTTAATATAGCGGAGCATGGCCCTGGGTCGCTAGCATAGTTGCTCCAGTGGTATATTTGGATGTTCGTGAGACAATGACGAGTCAGCCCTACGCAGTCCGGTTGTGATTCTTATACTTTCTGTGGCCTCATTGTCAATTAAGAGAAGCATCAAGCAAAATCGTACATCTGTCCAAAAATGATTGTTTGTTGTGAATATGGTTGTGAACAAAGCTTGATTAGAAATTTGTACGTCCCGATGAAGTAGGATACAAGGAGTAAGGACCCATAAATAAGCCAAGCGGCTTTTTATATGGGTCCTATGCGTCGAAAGGTGCGGGAAAGTACCTACCTAATAAGTAATATAATAATACTAGTGGTCCGCCCCGGCTTCGCACGGGTAACCGACTGCAGCGCCATCTGCCGAGCTGATTTGGGAATGTAATCCAGTGCGCCACCCAAACGCATACAAAAAAAACCATTCAAATCGGTCCAGCCGTTTAGGCAGAGTTCAGTGACATACACACGTATAGTAGAATTATATAGTTCGGGAAAAAGTCTTTACGCATTATAGTATTGAATACAAAGAAGATAAGAGAACATGCCAGGATCGAAAACGAGAATTGAATGAAAAAGAAACACCTGAGTCACTGTAAGTCACAGACTAGTACTTACCTAAGAGGAACCATTGATAATTGATATCTAGACATTGACACAACGCCATCTATTGGCCTTCTACTATTATCTTTTTTTTTTTTTAGAGAACGTCTCAATATATATTATGCTTTGTTTCTGGTTTATCCACCCACTTTTTTATGTATAGGTCTAGGGTCTAGCGATTGGATACTATCTAACTTGATGGTCTGTGACGATGTGGTCGAAGAGAAGGACTCTATAGTCATCCCCTCTTTGATTACATTGTCTACATCTAGATCTAGAATTTTAACTGGCTCTCTGCCTCTCGAGAACAATTGCCATTTGATTGTAAGCCGCTGGTCCCATTATGTACCTCCACTGACCTCCATGACTAGGTAAAGTATGTATACAGTTGGTAAAATATATTGTGCACCACCCTACGGTTGAATAACTTGACATCATAAAACAACAAGATAGATTTTCCCGTGCTTCTCTTTCTTACCGATTCCATAATTTATTATTCCGCAACTTATTATGTATTAATTTGTAACTTAATTTATTCATTTGTAACTTAATTTATTCATTTATAACTTAATTTATTCATTTGTAACTTAATTTATTCATTTGTAACTTAATTTATTCATTTGTAACTTAATTTATTCATTTGTAACTTAATTTATTCATTTGTAACTTAATTTATTCATTTGTAACTTAATTTATTCATTTGTAACTTATTAAAGTTATTAATTTGCACATCCATTAAGGGTTAAGTATGTATAGCGACCATTTTCTATAAGTATTGTAACAACACCTGCATTGAACTCCTGATGTACGTAATAAATAAATGAATTTGAATTTCAGTGTTAGATAGGTTGACCCTAGAAACCTCCTAAGAAACTTGTATCAAAACTGGTAGACCATTTTTTTGTCAACCGTACTTTTATATTTTTTGTGATCGTACATTAACATTACAGGGTACTCCGGTTTGAAGACCTGATATTTAATCTAAATGCGACAACGTTCCGGCTGTTAAAGTTTTTACGTCTAAGTGCCACACAGTCAGTTATGGAGTTTCTTCAGACGCACACCAATGTAGAAGCCGATCAGTACTACTCCACCTTTAGGCTATCGCGAGAAATTCCATTCAAGTGGAAAACACTTCTGGATTATGATTATGTTGTTGAAGACATACAGGTAAGATATCGAGGCAGCTGTCGCCATTAGAACTAACCTGTTCGAACGGCTTAGCACCCACCTGACATGTTCTAAGACCGTGTGATAAGACAAATAGCAATTTTTCATCGGTTCTTGAAGCTATGCGCCCTGCCCACTGCTACTTCAACTTGCTAATCCGCTGGGTTATGTCGGCTTTTTTTCTCCTCATTTCTGATTTGATCTCGTTGAAAAACCCCGAGCATAGCCCTATCTATAGCTCTATTTTGATTATATATACGATTTTGCCGCGCTGTATTAAGCTGGCTAGTCCACGCCGCTCTCCATCCGCTCATTCTGACCGTGATGACCGTCAACGTTGGTTCTATTCTTCATTCTGGTTTGTCCGGTACATTCCTAGCTTATTTTGAACATAAAAGTTCGCGAGATATTCATGGAAAGTGTCAGGAAAATCATTATTATTAATTATTTTTGAATTTTGCATTATATAAATTTGATTTACAGAGAGAAGGTTCTAAACTATGTTTACTAAGGCATTATCTGCCATCGTATCATATGCTACGCTGTTACTTAAAGTCCGAAGAGGGAGTAGGGCTGCGTTCAGGAGCGGCTTCGGCCAAATATTGATTGACCAATATTTGATCGATGTCTCACGAACGGCTATACTATAGCATGTCACAGAAGAAGAAGAAGTCACTTACATTGATCATAGATTACATGATAGTTACTACTACATATGTCACTGCCGTGGGGTACCGGCTAAGAATAGTACCCCCCCATCTCTACCCGTGGGTGCCGTAAGAATCGGCTAAGGGATCACTTACCAGAGGGTGGGCAGCAGCGCCTTCTGAGGTTCACACATCATACTGCGCTCGCCAACCCGCCTGCCAAGCGTGGCGAGTATTGGCAAACCCCCCCTATGATAGTGCAAATAAAGACCAGGCCCCCAGTCCCCGGCAGCTCCGCTAATGCTGGCTCCGGTAGCGGCCAGTGTAACGGTGGAGCAGGGGGTGCTAAGAATCTCCGGCAGATTCCCGGCTACCACTCCCTGAAAAAACGACCTCTGGCCCTGGTAACACACAACATAAGATCTTTGTTGGCAGACGAGAAGATCGTCGAACTGGAAGAAGAAATGAGTAAGTTACACTGGGATATCTTAGGGTTATGTGAAGTCCGTAGAGAGGGTGAGGACACCATAACCCTCAAATCCGGTAACTTGCTCTACTACCGGGAAGGTGATCAAAAGTCCCAAGGTGGTGTCGGATTTCTCGTTCGCAAGTCCCTTACTAACAACATCATTACCATCGACAGCGTTTCGAGCAGGGTGGCATACCTAATACTCAGAATATCAAGCAGATATTCGTTGAAGGTCATTCAGGTATATGCACCGACCTCGAAACTCTGAACCGATGAGGAGGTAGAGGCTATGTATGAGGACATTAGTAGAGCCATACATACCTCCAAGACCCATTACAATGTTGTTATGGGGGACTTTAACGCAAAGTTGGGCGAAAGAAGTGATGGAGAGTTGAGAGTGGGGCAATTTGGTTATGGACAACGGAACCCTAGGGGACAGAGGCTGGCCGACTTCATGGAGAAAGAGGGACTCTTTATGATGAACTCTTTCTTTCAGAAGCCGCCTCAAAGGAAATGGACCTGGTTGAGCCCCAACGGTTCCACAAGAAATGAGATCGATTTCATCATGACCACCAAGAAACAAATATTCAATGATGTCTCTGTGATCAACATGGTCAAAACCGGTAGTGATCACCGCATGGTAAGAGGCGCATTGAATATTAATGTTAAACTTGAGAGGTCCCATTTGATGAAATCCACGCTCCGACCCAAAAATGTCCATATCCAAAACCCCGAGAGCTTTCAACTTGAGTTATTCAATCGCTTTGCTTGCCTTGAGAACTTTGCGTCGGTGGAGGAGATCAACAACAGGTTTGTAGAAACTGTCCACATAGTGGGGTCTAAGCTCTTTAGACCCCGCCGCACAGATAGACCTCAAAAACTCTCCAGCCATACCCTTGACCTCATGGCTGAACGACGCTCATTGCAACTGCAATCATCCGATGATGCAACGTCATATAGGCAGCTCAATAGACGAATATGGAAATCCTTGCGACACGACATCCGTACCTTTAATACAAATCATGTTAAAGATACGATCGAACGGAGAAAAGGCTCCAAAGTGTTTGCAAGAGACAGGTCTATTGGGCAAAGCCAGATGACTAAGCTGAAGAGAGATGATGGCAGTATAGCGTCGACCAAAGCAGAGGTGCTTGGAGAGATCGAGAGGTTCTATGGGCAGCTATATACTTCGGTCACTAAACCTGTTGACAGCTTGGCCAAAGACCCAAGAGCCAAGCTAACCCGGCACTATACCGAAGACATCCCGGACATCAGCCTGTACGAGATTAGGATGGCTCTGAAGCAGCTTAAGAACAACAAGGCACCGGGTGATGACGGAATCACATCAGAGCTTCTGAAAGCGGGTGGCTCACCGATACTGAAAGTCCTTCAGAAGCTCTTTAATTCCGTTGTCCTCGAAGGGTCAACGCCGGAAGCATGGAACAGAAGCATTGTGGTATTGTTCTTTAAGAAGGGTGACAACACATTGCTTAAGAACTACAGACCCATTTCGCTTCTGAGCCATGTTTACAAGCTGTTTTCAAGAGTCATCACGAATCGTCTCGAACGTAGGTTTGATGACTTCCAGCCTCCCGAACAAGCCGGTTTCCGAAAAGGCTACAGCACCATAGACCACATCCATACGCTGCGGCAAGTTATACAGAAGACCGAAGAGTATAACATGCCCTTATGTTTAGCGTTTGTGGACTATGAGAAAGCCTTTGATTCGATCGAGACGTGGGCGGTGCTAGAGTCTCTCCAGCGGTGCCGTATTGACCATCGGTATATCGAAGTGTTGAAGTGTTTGTACAATAACGCCACCATGTCGGTCCGAGTACAAGAGCAAGTTACGAAGGCGATTCCATTGCAAAGAGGCGTGAGACAGGGAGACGTTATCTCTCCGAAACTGTTCACTGCCGCATTGGAAGACGCCTTCAAGCTCTTGGAATGGCAAGGATTCGGCATCAACATCAACGGCGAGTACATCACTCACCTTCGGTTTGCCGACGATATTGTGGTCATGGCAGAGTCGATGGAAGACCTTAGCACGATGCTCGAAGGCCTCAACAGAGTTTCCCAAAGGGTGGGCCTCAAAATGAACATGGACAAGACGAAAATTCTGTCAAATGCCCATGTTGCGCCCGCCCCAGTATCAATCGGAAACTCGATTCTCAAAGTTGTTGACCATTACGTATACCTAGGACATACAGTGCAATTAGGTAAGTCCAACTTTGAGAAAGAGGCCAATCGTCGAATCCAACTCGGCTGGGCAGCGTTCGGGAAGCTCCGAGACGTCTTCTCGTCCAAAATACCACAATGCTTGAAAACGAGGGTCTTCGAACAGTGTGTGTTACCAGTGATGACTTACGGATCTGAAACGTGGTCCCTGACTATGGGCCTTCTGAACAGGCTCAGAGTCGCACAACGAGCTATGGAGAGGGCTATGCTCGGAGTTTCTCTACGCGATCGAATCAGAAATGAGGAGATCCGTAGAAGAACAAAAGTCACCGACATAGCCCAGCGGATTAGCAAGTTGAAGTGGCAGTGGGCAGGGCACATAGCTCGAAGAACCGATGGCCGTTGGGGTCGAAAGGTTCTCGAGTGGAGACCACGGACTGGCAAGCGCAGCATAGGACGGCCACCAACCAGGTGGACAGACGACCTGACTAAGATCGCAGGCAAGGGCTGGATGCGGGCCGCTTCCAACCGGTCCTTGTGGAAATCAATGGGGGAGGCCTATGTCCAGCAGTGGACGTCCTATGGCTGAGATGATGATGATGATGATGACATATGTCACTTCTGACAGCTGATCAAGATTTGATCGATTCTAGAGGTAGAAAGATTACGGTTTAGTCGACCATAATTTGGTCTGACAGGTTGACGTGAACGGTCATTATCAAATATTGGTTGGAGCAAATAATGTTCTAATTGAGCTCGTGAACGCCGCATATCCGCTGTCAGAGCAAGATATGGCTTGGCTGAAGCCGCTCCTGAACGCAGCCTAAGGGACGCAGGTACCTATAGCTTGTGTCAGGTAGGAGTCAATTAAGATACAGCGTACACATGCGTGTAGGTATATACTAGTACGAGTGTATTATCCGTGCGTTCAAGGTTGGGCTAGGGACCAGTTAAAAACGCCTAAAAAGCTCTCGTTTCGCATTCGTTTTGGCGTTTTGAACTGTTTTCGGTCACCGTTCAAGATGCATGAAAAGTGTTAAAAACGCCACCGTGAACTGCCACTTTTGACCCACAGCAGAGGCTGGGTCTTTTGTAAGCGTTTTTTGACAGCTGAGAGATTGACAGCTACACCTGATTTGAATAGATAAAGAAACTTGAAATAATATGCCAGTATATTGTTTTCTTTCTATTTCCATTACGAAGATGAAATTCTCGTTATGATTCAAGCCAATATTATAGCTATTGAAACATTTTTAAGTCATGAATATTCAAATGAAGCGTCGTACTTGACAGCTCTCGCGTGTAAAAGATCGTTTTTGCCACCAATGCCACATTTCCAAATCGAACGATTGTTCAGTTGTACACTACTCAAAACGCCACGTCCATCAAATGCAATAAACGAGCTGAATATCGTCTATAAAGAAGTACCTCATAAAAGATGTTGAGATCTATAAAATTGTAATTGAAGGAATAATAAATACCACGCGTGCGAAGTCGTGGGCATCAGCTAGTTATTAATAAGTTCCAGAAACTCTGATATTGACTGCTGACTACACTGAAAAATAAAGATTTAAATTTCAAAAACGGAACTTGATAGACGGTCTTTATCCTATCCTACTAATATTATGCATGTGATTTTAATGACTAGTTTGAGTAAATAATAGTGTTATAAAATATATAAATGTTGTAAAAAATTGTAATACTTTATTATATTTTCTCTTTTTTTTTCTATTTTTTCATCAGGAGGCGTGCAAAGAAGCTATGAAGTTGTGGGGCTACAAGAAGGCTGACAATGCTTCGCATATGGCAAGCGAAGAGTTCTATCCCCTAGAACCTTACCATGTTCAGTGAGAGTAGTAACCAGACTGAGTTAAGCAAGACAGCGTAGTTGTGTTTTTTTTTGTCAAGAAAAACCTTTATTTCTGTTGAGATATCGAATAATGTTACCTTTCGAAGCTTCTTAATTTATAAGAAAGTGTATGTGGGGTCATAATACCCACGTCCTACGGAGTATATTCCTCGAAACCTACACGTAACCCGCGGGATGTGCTGCTCGGTGCCTTGGCTGCGACCTTGGGTACAACCAACCTTTGTGCAAATGCGTGTCATTACATGGCCTTAAAGCCGTGTTGGGTAGGATGTCCAGTGACGCCATATGAGAGAGGTCGGTCGTAATAGTTGCACCATTGACGGACTTGACACATAGAGCTATTCCTGCATTGGGAGATCCAGCAAACTTTGATATACCTTTTTTTTACATATTATAGCTTTTCTGTGTGTGTCTCTGGGTCAAATGCTTAGAAACCTAACGTCACTAATCTTCTCCTACCAGCATGCACTTTAAACATCATGGCATTAAAAATAAAGAATTCAAATGTTTAACAGTGGCTGCACTGGCTGTTACTCAAAGTGCACTTCGCTAACATCTGAGGGCTGCACTCGAACCTGTTAGCAGTCCATCACCATCTGGAGACTGAAACACGGGCTTTTTTATTCATCACGGAGACACAAATACAGCGGCCATCTGACATCTCGTACCTGCCTTGCATGCCCAGGCTACAATTTAGAGGCTTGGAGTACAAATGTCGAGCACACGCTGGAATGTGTAGGTACATAAACATTCCAGACTCTAAGACCCTCTATGTTCATTTGGCGTCTTTGAAACATTCAACAATTACATAGTATTTAAATTAGCTTTAAACGTGCCATCGAAACTCCAAAACTATCAACAGTGAAATCTTCTTTATGCTCCTATAGCACGTACTATCGACATAACTCCGTTTTATACGATCAACAATGACTCAACCAAATTGTAAAATTCAATCCAACCATTGACTCATTTGCGAGTAGTTTAGCGTCAATAAACACACCAGTGGCTGAAGCCGGAATAACTTGCGGCAAAATCATAGTATCGCAGTTGTATAAACAATTGACGCACGTAGCGTCCATACAAACTATTATTTCTCTGTGTCACAGTTATACTATATAAACGACAGTTAGTAAAGAATGACTGAGTTCAATTGTTTCACGCTGCCATACTTCTGCTTATGCGCCTGCAACTGCGATATAATCGTGATTGCTTCTTCGGCTACAGGACTTTCATAGTATCTCACCACATAGTTATTGAGTAATGTCGTAATTAATGACTAGTGTCGTAAGGTACAATGAACGAAGGATTATATGTAGGTAACGAAAATTGTTTCTTACTTGTTTCAGTTAAGAACTAATACTTATGCCTCTGTATTAACTGCGGAGGCTTGCGAATTTCTCCTCCCCAATAATTAATTGGTAATTAAACGGCTTAATTTAACTGTCGCTGCTGACATATCAGCTAATGGTTTTGATAAGAGAGTATTGTTAATTGTTTTAGTTACTACCTAGCCTAGTAATTAAACAACACCATTGTCATGTATTTATGCAGTTGTTATGGTGCATTATTTATTACATACGTTTAGTTTTATTGTAAATCCTTTAAAATAAAAATGTTTTATTGACGTGATAACGTTTTATAAATTGATGGATGCCAAAATGAAAAATAGTAACGGTAACATTCCTGTAACGTTCCACCTAAGTTTTATCTAGATCTAGATAATATAATCAAAGTCAAAGTCAAGGTCAAAGTCAAGGTCAAAGTCAAATTCAAAGTCAAACTTCAAAGTCAAAGTCAAAGTCAGTCAGTCAAAGTCAAAGTCAAAGTCAAAGTCAAAGTCAAAGTCAAAGTCAAAGTCAAAGTCAAAGTCAAAGTCAAAGTCAAAGTCAAAGTCAAAGTCAAAGTCAAAGTCAAAGTCAAAGTCAAAGTCAAAGTCAAAGTCAAAGTCAAAGTCAAAGTCAAAGTCAAAGTCAAAGTCAAAGTCAAAGTCAAAGTCAAAGTCAAAGTCAAATGTCAAATGTCATATGTCATATGTCATATGTCATATGTCATATGTCATATGTCATATGTCATATGTCATATGTCATATGTCGAATGTCGAATGTCGAATGTCGAATGTCGAATGTCGAATGTCGAATGGTGAATGTCGAATGTCGAATGTCGAATGTTTTTTTTTACATTTTACAGACTTTACAGACAACCAATTTTTTTATTATGTTCAGTTACCTATATTAAATATACGCCTGTCACCTTTTACCAACCAATTAGAAATAACCTTGTATACACTGACGATAAGAAATTGCATTTAGATCCATGTTAAAAGATCGTGTTGTAGTAGGTAGGTAGGTACTAGTAAGACCATCGTGGCACGATAGTATTATCAGTATTATCGTGATCGTGGCGATCACTGTGATGAACGCTTCGATAGAAATTCCGTATGAACTTTGTGAGAGTATAATTGTCTTTCTCAATGATGACGTAAAGTGGTCACGAAGATCAGGCGATTTGTCCGTGCCACACTTTTCTGGTGGAGTTTTCTGAAGTTGCAGGTCATTGTTAAAAAGATACAGAAGACTGATACCCACTGATATAGTCAAACTAACACACACAACAGATGCAGTAGTCATTGAAAATTAGACGTCTCAGATCAGCGCCATCTTGCGTAGCGGCGGCGAACTTCGAACGATTATTAGATACAATCATGGACCAAATAGTCTAGTCCATTATACAATGTAAATAATTCAAGATTTTAGTTATAATATTACCGTTATGTAACGTCTCACGTATTACTTGTTACCTTAGAGGCAAAATATTGCAATTAAATGGTTGTCCCCAAATAAATATTTCATTAAATTAATTATTGTTTCTGCATTCCGATGAAGTTTCGCATGACTTCCAAACTAGCCACAATGCCTGTGGGCACGGGAGCAATTTTCCTGTTTTCTTTATATAGGTACATTTGATTAACAGAAATATCAAGCTAACTATGCTAAATTTGATGTAATATAATATACAGGATGGGCCATTTATATTACATGGGCCAGTCCACACGTCACTATCGATAACGTAACGTAACGTAACGTAACGTGAGGATAACTATACACTATCGTTAACGTAATAGTGATAACGATTGGTAAAAAAACATTACTGCCTTCAATACGACCGGTTTCCAATCAAGTACAAGTTTTAAAAAAAATAGGAATGCAGTTTTTCTTATCATTACACTCGATGACATGATTTCTAAGACAAGATCTTTGTATGTCTTATAGTTTCAAACTTGCCCATACTGATATGATGACCCTGTATACATCTTTGAACTGGCAAATTTTACAGCATTTTTGCGTTATAATGCTTTGATTTATCTGTAAAGTCGAGCATAATGAGATTGCAAAAATATTATGGTGTGACTACGCTTATTTGAACGACGACATATCATCTATAATAATTAAGAAAATGTTTAGACCAAGTGGAACTCCCAAAATTATATCTATTACAAAATGTTAAGTGTTGATACCGCGTCATAATTTTTTTCTGGTAAGGATGCAGTGTGGTGCACCCTGCATCCAAGGGAATAGTCCCTTTCCACTTATCAGTCACCGTTACTACTTTCAAGCTTTATCTGATATACTCATTCCTTATTTTTTTCCTTTCTAGTCACAGTGCACGTCCATCTCAACATTCGCATCTCTGCCACATTGCACGTGACATGCACTTTTCTTTCATCAATCTCTTTTGCTGCTCAACATTCAGATCCATACGTTACGACAGGCCTCTCTATGGTCTTATATACCGGTTACCCTTGAGTTTCAAGGGCATTCGCGGATTGCATTATGGTCCCTAAGAACTGTCTCCATTTCATTCAACCTGCTTTTATCCAGTTCCATACGTCTCGGTCAATATTGCGCCCGTTTTGGATTAATGACTCGAGGTACCTACAATCGGAGCAGTTTGGTAGGGATACACCATTTAAGGCTGTATGGGAAAAATCGGATGATCCACTGAAGTTGCAAAACAGATGTTCGATTTTACTTCTACTGATCTTCAATCCAGCACTCTTCTATTTTTCTCGATATTTTCCCAATTTGTTCTGGAAATTGGTTGCAACTTCTCCAACAAGGACAATATCATCGGCAAACAACATACACCAGGGTGTCTCGTCCTGTAGGTATGTCTGATGTCAGTGGATCCATCCATCATCCATCCATTCGAGGAGGAACATGTGAGGGCTTAAAGCCGATCCCTGGTGTAAGTGACATTGAACTGTCGGTGACGCCAGCTTCTTACCATACTTGCGTAGTAGCTTGGAACGAATAATTATTACTTATTTATTCAGACAACTTAGCCCATATAATGCAATATAATTTAACAAGAGAATTAAATACTATCAATAGTGTCAATATCTCACAGTCAAATGTGATTTAGTCCTCTCAATCATCTTCAACACCAAGGGGCAATCAAATTTCTCAGCTACGCCTTTAGGATGCTATTACTGCTTGTGCGAAGTCTGATCAGCAATGAAGCGGTCATTTTGCGCCAAATAGCGTCATTATATTGGATTCGCAGAGAATAAGTATAGCTGAACCACAGACTCGCTGAGTAGAGAGATGTACTAACGCTTTTAATAATGTTATTTTTACTGCATCTGTACATCTAGAAAATCTGCGGGCCAGCATATTCGCCCTTACTAACAACCCTCTGCGCTCCCTTTCCATGTCTGCCTGCTCCAGATCCTCCGTTAGCAGATGCCCCAAATACTTAAATTGATGCACTCTTTTGAGCGGGATACCGTTGAGTGTCACAGGAAGAACATAATTAGGGCATCTGGTACTCGCTCTAAAAATAATGTACTCGGACTTAGTTACATAAGGATAAGCTGCAGGTACTTCCTTGGCACCCTTTTTTCTTTTAGGGCACACCATAGAACCTCTCGGCGCACGGGGTAAAATTTGTTTTTACTACACATAAAAAAAAACCATTGCAACGTAAATCGTACTTATAAATTACGGTGACTCGAAAAAATACTCTCGAAATAATTTCGAAGAGGGTGGCTAATTTGGAGAGGATGCAAAAACAACTGTATTTAGCATTTTAGAGCAATTGCTTCTCGCCAATCGCTCTAAAAAGTTCTATAATTAGAACAGGTATAGGTATTAAGTGATATGGACATTTATAAGGAGATTAAATATTCGGTTACTTACCTCTACAGCCACAAAAGAATAAATTGATTATTATCCAATAATATTGAATGCATACAAAATTGAAGTCTAAAATACTTGGTTATAAAGTTAATGACATGTTTTAAGTCCTTCATAATCATCAAATTACTGTGGCTTATTTATCAATTTAGTAATTATAAACACGACAACGTATTGACGTCGTCTGATTGTTTTGCATTTAAAATTCACTTTAAGTATTGACTTAAGTTGAATTTTAAATGCAGAACAATCAGTTTGAACATCTTTTGTGTGCTCGTAAGACGTTCGTTGGCTCGTATTTATGAGGTATAAATTTGCAGCGGCTGAAGTTAGTGGATTTTTAAACCTCATTTGTAATAACATGAAGAGACTAAACAAATCTTACATAATACTATGTTTCGCGTTCAGATTTACCCTTCTCGGGTTTCTACTTGGACGAAAATATACAAATTATACAGATTGCCTAAGAATCTTCAATATTGACATAGTTCCAAAATATAGTTTGAACACATATAAAAGCATAGATGACGTTGCCAATTATGATATGAGAACAGGCCTCTTACCGAACAACACCGATGGATCGCCAAATATAAAAATGATTTTAAATATAACACGGACTAAAATTAAAACAGAGCTAGGGAATTACAATTTCACATTTTCACGAGTTCAAAAATTAGAAGATTTACTTACGGAATTCGGTGGTAAGCCTGTAAGAAGTGTTATTATATCAGCATGGAGATCAGGGTCCACCTTTCTGGGTGAGCTGCTCAACGCAATGCCAAATAATTTCTACCACTACGAACCTCTGCTGAAATATGCCATAAAACAAATACGAGGCCCGCCTAATGCAGAGAAGGCAGTAAGAGAACTCACCAGTCTATTGAGATGTAATTACAGTGGCATGGAAGACTATTTTGAATATGGAAAAAATACTATAAAATACTTAAATCAATTTAAACATAACCGAAGACTATGGGACCAGTGCAAATATAACAAAGAGCTTTGTTTTAATGCAAATTTTACGGCTGATTTTTGTAAACTGTTTCCTTTTCAAAGTATGAAACTTGTTCGTTTCAGACTGCGTCTTGTGGAGAGATTGTTGGAAGATACAGAGTGAGTTATTATTCTTATATACTTAAGGAGTAGGTTGACTTATTGGCTTTTACTTATTACTAGCTGCGCCCCACGGTTTCACCCGCATGGATTACGGTTTACCTCTCTACCTCAATTATCCCACGGGAACTCTACTTTTCCCGGAATAAAAGTATCCTATGTGTTATTCCAGGATAAAAGCTATCTTAGTTTCAAACTTCATGTAAATCCGTTCAGTCATTTCAGTGTGAAGGAGTAACAAACACACAAACGACATACAAACTTTCGCGAAAGTTATATTATATATTACTAGCTGCGACCCGCGGTTGTACCCGCGTGGTGATGATGAATATAAGCCTATGTGTTAATTCCAACAATAAACTCGTATGCCACTTTATATTTTCAATTCGTGAAATCCGTATCATTTTATCTTTAAATTGATAAGCAATTGTATGACAATAACAAGATTTTATATTTTAAATTATATCAATGACGGTCGCCGTGGCGCAGTGGTCAGTGACATTGACTTCTGTGTCGTCGTGACCCTGGGTACGAATCCCGGCAGGTGCAAACATTTGTGCGATGAGTGTAGATGTTTGTTCCGGGTCTTGGATGTTTGTGTGCTGTGCTTGTGTGTGTCCATGCCTCCCGCGATACAGGGAATCCTAGTGCGGGGGTCTGAGAGTGATATAAAAAAAAGAATATCAATCTTGTTATTGTCATACAATTGTGATGTACGTAACGCATTCACTTTTAAAAATAAAACGGTTGAAGTATTGCTATATGTACTGGTGGATTTATATTAGACTAGCTACGCCCCGCGGTTGTACCCGCTTGGTGATGAAAAACGGTGATGATGGTGATGATGATAATAAGCTCGTATGTGTTAATCCAGAGTATCTCCATACCAAATTTCATCGAAATCGGTGTAGCCGTTTGAGCGTGAAGAGGTAACAAACATGCACACATACATACGAACTTACGCATTTATAATATTAGTAAGGTAGGATGAAGGCGCGCCTTTATAATATTAGTGTGCTATAAGTTGAACCACATTTATTGATATGTATTTTCAGACTTGATCTAAAAGTGGTGCTCTTAGTCCGTGATCCACGCGGTGTGATGCAATCCCGCCGTTATAGAAACTTTTGCATGCCAGCTCCAGACTGCTCGGACCCCGAATTAGTGTGTGCTGACATGGTCAGCGACTACGCAGCAGCAAGACGCTTATCACTTCAGTATCCTGGTAGACTAATGTGAGTACCTATTGTCAAAAGGCCTCAGATGTGAACTTTTAAATGATGTTATTGTCTAGGAAGTAGTGATGAAATTATAAAATTTATTCAGTTTTATTTACCATACTACCTAAACAGAAATAGAAAATAAGCTCCCAAAAAATGGACCGGAAAAAATCCGACATCAACACTCAACAGGGTAAAATTACTTGTTGAAATTGGTACCATGATAGTTCTAAAATAAAAAAATATCAAAATATTGTGCGCATGGTACCGAGCTCGACATGTTATTTCACACTTTTGAGTGTTGAAGTCGGATCCATTTTTCAGTTTTTCTTTGCTACTCGCGGGATCAATTATTGTCATTCACCCTCAATAGGGAACTCATCTAGATAGACGTAACTTGTGAACTACAAATTTGTGAGCAAAATGGGACCATATGGGAAACACCAGCTTTAAATTAAAAAAAAAATCATTAAAATTGGTTTACCTAATCGAAAGTTTTGAGGTAACAAACATGAAAATAATAAAAAACATACGGGACGAACTGAGAACCTCCTCCTTTTTTGAAGTCGGTTAAAAATAGTTCGACGGACTCCACTTTTATTGTTGCAAGAAAAATATTAATTGATATTCAACAGTCATGAGCTGGCCACTAATTTATCTAAAAACCTTCTTTGGCACTTTGGCCACGTTAATAGAATATGAAAATGACTCAAGAGTGCGATTTGAATGTGTTTGAGTTTTAGTGCAACACCGAAGTCGACTTTTCCGAAACTTAACAATAATCGCAATTGAACCAGAACTAAACTAGAGCCAGCGATTTTATTTCCTGGGGCAACTCGACGGTTGCCGTGGCGCAGTGGTCAGTGTCATTTGTGCGATGAGTGTAGATGTTTGTCCCGGGTCTTGGTTGTTTGTGTGTTGTGATTGTGTGTGTCCATGCCTACCGCGACACGGAATCCTAGAGCGGGGGTCTGAGTGTGATAAAAAAAAACTGAACTGCACTATCAGGGCCAGCAAGGGCCCTATGAAGCTACTGCGGCTTCATAGGGCCCCTGCTGGCCCTGCTAGGGCAGTTCAGTTGCCCCAGAAAAAAAAAACATCATAGCTTAATAGTTAATATAATACTTAACTTCAATTGCAGGACACTCCGCTTTGAAGACCTGGCATTAAATCTAAGCACGACAACGCTTCAGCTGCTAAAGTTTCTGCGTCTGGGTGCTACACAACCAATTAACGAGTTCCTTCAGACACACACTAATGTGGAAGCGACCGAGAAAATGTCCACATTCAGAGTAACTCGCGACGTCCCTTTCAAATGGAGGAAAATTCTTGATTTCGATTACGTAGAAGATGTACAGGTAAAAATAAAAATAGCAAAATGTATGTACTTCACCGTGCTGAATGATGATACCTTGGCGTTTCGAAACGTGAGTTTCATAAATTAGTTGTAGACATGCGCGCTGCCAGGCTCACTTTCAGGGAGGTTTATCTGCATCTACACATTATACTACACACATCAAAAAGTCTTAGCAACATGTACGGTTTTGAACTTTTGAACAATTTCTTTACACCATCCGTTTCGATGACAACGGGCGTAAGGATACTGAAATTTATTGCCAAGGTAATGAACAAATTTGGAGAGCAACCTTGACTCATTCAGTTTTTATTCAAACAGTAACTTATTACATTTTTTCTTTGTACTTTATTTCCTGCCAGGGGGTGCCGTTGGGTGCCCTTGCACCCTGCTGCCGGCGCCCATGGGGACACTATGAAAAGACTTTTTAATGCCCTACATATAACCAGACTGCGATACAAGCAATGCAGATACTGCGCAAGCAAATTCCGGGTTGTAAAGTAAACGTTGTGTTTACTACAGATGAACTTTGTTGAAGTCGGTAGGGTGTTGTAGCTTTAGCCCCCGAAAAAAGAAGGTTGTTAATAGTTTGATATGCCTGGTGTACGTTTGTGGTATTGTAGCTCCTAAACGAATGGATAGATTTTGATGCCTTCTTTTGTTTAAAATCTGACGTGATCGAGATACCTAGTTCTTAGCTATAGTTCATGAAGATCAGTGGACCTAGACAAAATGCATCGCTTCATAGCGATTCTCTTTCTTTTGCCGTTGAATGTTCGTTCTCGTTGTTCATGTGTTATATCCAATGACTATGAAACCTGTTGTCTAATAGTACACCTTCCCCTACGGCGAAAATGATTGGCGCAAATCTAGCGCGTTGATGTCTTTCGTCCCATCCTTTTCTGGTATGAGTAGTTTTCGCTGTATTCCGTTTCCACACCCTAATTTATCGCTCGCTTCGCAAAGAGAACGAACATTCAACGGCTAGAGACAGAGACGCAAGACAGAGAGAATCGTTATGTAGCGTTGCATTTTATCTACGGGCCCTGTTCATACCAGGCGTTTGAAAGTCGTTCTTTCTGTTAGCTGCGATAGGGATCTTACACGCATAATGGGTATTTACTTTACTTTCAAACATATTTAAAAAGCCCTGAATGTTGGTACCACTACTACTCTGATGATGGACCTCGAAGTTAGGAGACGACATCTTGGATTGTTGGTAATTGTCGGCAAATATTCGTAGAGCTAACTAAAGAGCCGCGAAGATCGGTTGTTTTGCGTACAGTATAGGCATATAATAACTAAGAATATAGAAGACTTTATTATTTTAGGAAGCGTGTAAAGAAGCTATGGAGCTCTGGGGCTACAAGCAAGCGAAAAATGCTTCGGATATGGCAAGCAATCAATTTTATCCTTTGAAGCCTTATTCTGTGCCGTAATGAGACTCGAGTATATTGGAGTATACTTCTGACGACACGACCACAAGCCTGTTGGGACTAAGTACATAGCAGAACAAGCTAAAATTGAACCCCTTTAAACGTAATTTATTAACTATGGCAATCGGATTAAATATGGATCATTACTCGAGAGCTTACGAATATATTGGAGTGACTGATAGAGGTACAGTCGCGGTATCGAAGAGGCTCGCCAGTTTTCAAATTGATTTGTTTAACTCTCCGAGAGCACGTTACCCTTTCAAACTAAGTAACAGGACAGACTGTTCCACAGAACAATTTTGCATAATGTAACACTGTCCATCACCATTTTGTGTATGTTTTAAGTTAAAATTGGGATAGAACGTCATAAAAAGAAAACAAATACCTGAACCGAGAAATCTGTCGATAGTTTGTTTGGGGTAACGGACAGCTTGCATGTTTCCCACAGCGCAGCTTTCAATCTTATCGGCCACAACAGCTTCATTAGAGAATTGAATTTACCTATTATTTTACTTTAGTTATTCTTCAATTGCTAAATAAACAATTGAGTCTTTTCAGCGCTTTATTTTGCAAATCCTACTAAATTTAAAAAATGCCACTTATGAGCACAAATCATACAGGTCAAGTCAATTGTAAAAAAAAATTATAGGATTTGGGTAAATTATAAAAAAAAAAAAAAAATTTCAAACAACTATATATTAACATATTTTTTCCCAATCTAAAATTCTCATGGTAACGACAAATGCGCTTGAATTGTTCGTTACACCAGAAGAAAGGAATTTAAGATGTCTAAAAATGTGAGGAGTATTACTTTTTCAGCGCTTCACGGCGCTTTCAGCGCGCGAATCTGTAAATAGGTACATATTGTAATATTTGAAAACAACACGCATCTGGATTTGTCCTGCCCCTACGTCCTGAGATTGAACCAGTGACAGTCCGAGGGTAAAAACTTTTAGCCCACATTGATAAACTCTTAAAAAACCACTCTCCTCCTCCCTTAAAATTAAAGAGTATGTTCAATGCAGGTGGGGTTCCAAAGATGCGCGGGCTTTGGTACCCCCCCCCCTGGATTGGATTGAACATAG
Source organism: Apeira syringaria (assembly GCA_934044485.1). NCBI lineage: Eukaryota > Metazoa > Arthropoda > Insecta > Lepidoptera > Geometridae > Apeira > Apeira syringaria. Next base: position 4,454,592 of record OW203662.1, read on the forward strand.
TATAGAATTGTTTATAGTTTGTTTATGAAATAGGTACGCTTTTTGTAGGATGACTGAGGTACAGTCATCCGTAGTCAATACGGGTAAAACCGCGGGGTTAACGACGCCCCGAATGTACAATACTTAGGTATTACAAAACATTATTTAATATATTTTCACAAAAATAGCAAATACCAGCACGACCAGGACACAAACGACCATAGTCATCATTGATAAGTTTAAGATACTTTGCATAATATGAGAACATTGTGGTGCTGAACTCTTCAAACACGTATCCACGTTTGAGAAACTATCGAAGGCCGCATGGACATCTGAAAGTTTTGAAAAAAAAAATTGACATTCGTGTTTCATCTCAGCCATAGGACGTCCACTGATGGACATAGGCTCCCCCAAACGTGTTTTTGATCAGACAAAACGTATCCGGCCGGCATGGCTCAGTTTTCATTGAGCATTCAGCTAGTGTCAGATAGATATTGGTATTGATTCTCTTGTTCAACTCAAATAAACTAAAAATCTGGAAAATAAGAGAAGTATTATAGCTTCTTACATGTTTACGATAAAGTCCAAATCAGTATGACACTTAATAATAACAACACATATAAATTGCGGGTAGTTTTAAGTAAAATATAATATAATAAAATATAATAATTGAATAAAACTTGTATTTAATTAGAGATAGCTTTGTGAGGACTTATTACGAATTTGAATTTTAGCGTAAATAGAATATGAGCTATAGCATTTTGAAGAATTCTAGTAAATTTTATCTAATTCAAGGAATTAACAGAATTAGGGCTATTCTAAACACAATATCTAGTTATAAATGAATAAATTTCAGTGACAAAGGTTCTTATTTTTCAGTTTAGATATTTGAAACAAATTGAGCGCCTTAGCCCGAACATGCATCTTCTGATTTACTAAAATATTGGACAGGTTACTGAAAATTGGACTTTGCGAAATTAAGAAGTAGAGTTTGCAGTGAGTAAAATGTAAGAATCTTCATTTTATAAATACCTTCCATCGAAAAGGATGCCAGTAATGTTAAATCCGAGAAAATGTAGAATCCGTCAATACTATTTTCCATTGCCGTTCCCTTAGATAAGCGCTTCCAATAAAAATATGTAAGTATTAAATAATATGTGTGTTGCGTCACGCGTGCAAATCACAGAAACACACGTCTAATAAAAAAATAATGTTAAACTGCGTTTAACAAAAGGAGTCCCGTGGCAATTAGTGGAACTATACACCACATGTAACGATAGCGCTTTAATCTGTTAGCAAATAAACTAGCGCCACCCCCGTGAGACTCCTTTCGTGAAATAGACTTTAATGATACATTTGACTTTGAAAATTGGACTTTGCGCTTACGGGTGGTATGTACCAATGCTATGAATATTCGTGTACAATGAATAAATAAAAAAATCCTTTATTGTACGTACGTACCTACTTTTTTAATATCATTTAGTCGATAAGCTTATCAAATGCCCCTCGAGTGGCTTTTTCACCACTCATATAAATAAACTAGCAGTTCGCCCCGGCTTCGCATGGGTAAAAATATTAAAAATTATAAGAATTCCTAATTTTTTTGAAATTATAATATCTATAGCCTATGTCACCCGGGGATAGTGTAGCTTCCCAACAGTGAAAAATTTTTCAAATCGGTTCAGAAGTTTCGAAGCCTATTCAATGCAAACAAACAAACAGCCAAATCTAGCCTCTTTATAATATTAGTATAGATATAGATTAACGCTTTCACCGTTAGGTTCATTGCTCACTCTTGATTAAATATGTTAGTTAATAAAAATTAAATATCCCATTCAAATACTTCATGATCATCATCATCATCTCAGCCATAGAACGTTCACTGCTGGACATAGGCCTCCGCCATTAATTTTCACAAAGACGGGCTGGAAGGGGCCTGCATACAGCCCTTTACTGCGATCTTAGTCAGGTCGTCTGACCTGTGCTGCGCTTGCCAGTCCGTGGTCTCAGTCGGTTCAAATTATGTGCCCTACCCACTGCCACTTCAACTTGCCAATTCTATGGGCTATATCGGTGACTTTCATTCTTCTACGGATCTCCTAATGAGCGCGTAGAGAAACCCCAAGCACAGCCCTCTCCATAGCTCGTTCAGCGAATCTGCGCCTGCTCAGAAGGCCGAGCGAGTTAGACACATACCTACATGTGAAAATGGGATCCAAGTTCTGTAGATAATCCAGATAAAGGTTTATATGAACACTAGCCGTGCCGTGGTGGTACCGGCCTAGAATAGTACTCCCCCATCTCTTCCCGCGGGTGCCGTAAGAGTCGGCTAAGGGATAACGTACCAGGAGGTGGGCAGCAGCGCCTTCTGAGGATCGGAAATCATACTGCGCTCGCCAACCCGCCTGCCAAGCGTGGCGAGTATTGGCAAATCCCCCCTATATGGGGGAGGCATACGTCCAACAGTGGACGCACATAGCTGAGAAAAGAAAAAAAGAAAAGATGAACACTAGCTGCGCTCTGCGGCTTAACCTGTATATAGGTGTATTTGAACCACGCTGAGAAGCTATGCACACTTTCCTGACAACGAGCATGACCCTGCTGCAGCTGCAGAAGTTTATCCAGATCTGACTTCTGCCTGACGTGCTGCATGCTTACTTAGAACCTGTTCAGCATGAATAGTACATAACAGTGTAAAAACTCAATTAAGTATTGACCTATTGAGCTTTTGTCCCGAATGCTGTGCTTTTGTTGCGCGGACGCGAGTGTGGGTCACCACTTCCTGAACTACCAGTATATGACAGTCATTGTAATGTTATAGGTAATGCTTAAAAATGTTGGTCGACTTAGGCGTGACGTGGCACTTTTGTACATTTATGAAAAACTAGCTGCGCTACGCGGTTTCACGCGTGGTGATGATTGATGATGAAAAGTAGCCTGTGTTAAACCAGGGTCTAAACTATCTCCATACCAAATGTAATCGAAATCGGTGTAGCCGTTTGAGCGTGAAGAAGTAATAAACATACACACAAACTATCGCATTTATCCAGTAGCGCCCCGCGGTTTCACCCGCGTGGATTACGCGGGTACATCAATTATTATTAAATACGACATCAATCATACATTTTACGGGTATAAAAAGTAGTCTATGTGCTATTCCACCAGACTGTAATTTATCTATGTGCCAACTTCTATTCAGATCTGTTTAGCAGTTCTGGCGTGATTGAGCAACAGACGCAAAATTGTTTAACAAATCGCACTCGGGTCCCAAGATACAGGCCTTGTGCTTAGTTTGGGGCTCGCGGGAAACAGGTCTAGCTCGTACATAATTACTTAATATCATTCTGCACATTCTGTATAATGCTTAAAAGTATTTAACCATGTTTGACAATAAATACATCTTGTATCTATCCATCCATCCAAACTTTGACATTTATAATATTAGTAGGATTAGTAGAAATTAGGATAGGATTGCCGTATTGATGTTGTCAAAGTACGTTTATAATGTACCTACATTATAAACGTACTTTACGGAACGTTACGTACGGAACCAGCATCAAACTTTCTACACAAACCTAAGAATAGAACAGTAGAGTCGCCCCATGCTGGCAGCTTAGTCCTTGCAGTCTGAGGCCGGATGGTACTCAGCCGTGTAACCAGCCATTACCACCCCTATTTTCACTATTCTTCCAGGAAAAATATGTTTTCCCTGAGTCTGGCAATCTTGTCACCGGACCATGTCTTCTGGAACGCAATGTGTTCTTCTACAACAAGAGATGTCGCAGGCTCAGGTAAAATAACATCTGCAAAGACATAACGTTGTTATAAAACTATACTTTTTTTACCTATTATCAGCTTGTGTTCGACAACTGTTTCACCTGATGTGGAGTGATGACGTTATCTAGGATGTAGCACGCAAACCTAGAAGGTACCTATTCATTCGTGAATTAATACTATACAGACCTACTTATCCGTGGAAAGTTCAGATATTTATGACTTTTTTGGCTGCGCCCCGCGGTTTCGCCCGCATGGCCTACGGTTTGCTACCTTAGTTATCCCACGGGAACCATACTTTTTTAGGATAAAAAGTAGCTTGTCTTCTCCCTAATGTCCCATTTATCTCTGTAACAAAATTCATCATAATTGGTGCAGCAGCTTGGGCGTGAAAACATTGCAGACAGGCATAGTTACATTCACATTTATATTCTATGGTTTTTGTGGTATTCCAGAAGAACCATTTGTTTTATTTTTTTAACCGACTTCAAATAAGAAGGTTTCTCAATACGTAATTTTTTTTATGTGTGTTCGCGGATAACTTCGTCGTTTATGAACCGAGTTTGACGATTCTTTTTTTGTTAGATAGAGTATACTTCCGTGGTGGTCCCATTCAAATTTCATCAAACGGACAAGTGGTTTTTGAGTTATACTCCAATAACTGAAAAGTGCTACGCGTATCTTGATGATATTATTGTTGCGGTTGAAGACATCGCAAAATTTTTTAACAAAAAATGCAACCGTGAATTCGGTCACACTCAAAAGTGTGAAATAACTCGTTGAAGTCACAATGAACCATGCGCACAATATTTTGATAATAGTTACTTTTGAACTATCATGGTACCGACTTCAACAAGTTATTAACACTGTTAAGTGTTGAAGTCGGTTCCAATTTTTTTGGTAAACATTTTTTTTTTGTTAATGACTTGATGACTAGATTTATACCGACATTAATTTCGATTTGCTCTCACAAATTCGATTAATCAGTTCGAACTAACGAACTAGTAAGAACGCTAATAGGATATTATATACTGCTCCCGTGGGAAGACACAAAAATGTCAATACCACGTACCATTCCACCGCGGGTGGCATCGCGGGGTACAGCTAGTTTAACTATAAAAAATAAGGCGAGTGTACCTAAACTTGTAGAAGGAACTAAGCAAACATATTCTGACTAGATAATCACATTCTGGAAAAAGACCAGTCCAGGAGTAGAGTAATCATAGCATAAAGGCCGTGTTTAAAGAATCTGATGAAAGTGGACGAAACAAGGGAAGGAAGAGAGGAGCCAGGGATATAACAAGTGGAAGTCCGTCATCTCTGCGTACCCTTCCGGGAAACATGTGTGATGACATCTTTGTGTATATTGACGACTCACGTATATGCATATATGTGTGTCGGGGTATAATAAAATTAAGCAAACGCACAAAAATGTTTTTTTATACTGTATGGAGTTAGCGTTTGGCCACTGAGCATTCTAGGTCTAGGGTGATAACATCTTCGACCACACCGTCACTGTCCATCAGCATCTACTTATAAAAAAACACTATTTCAAATAATGGTCAGTGATGATGTGGTTGAAGATGCTATCACGCTAGACCTAGAATGCTCACTGGCTCTCAAGGACTTGCTGCCTGAACACACTATGTGTTTGGTAACAGTTTTTAAAACTTGAAGGTGGTAGCTAGCAGGCGTGTACTCGAAAGTACCCTATAACCATGCTGGGAATTCGATAACGGTGTTACCTTCACCGGAAGATCAAGCTGGTGTTGGGGATCGAACCAGTGTTTGTCAGTTTGACAGCCGACGCTCCTCCCGCAAAGCTATCATCGCTTCAAGGACGTTCATCAGGCGCTCCGGTTGCCATAAAGCACGATTAGTTAATCTTTGGAAGGCTGTTGATAATACTCGTACATAGAAGCTATCCTATGTATTCGTACATACACTTAGAATATAACACTTACGGACAGCCCATAGGCAGATTATTATGGTAACAAGCATACATCCGAAGACCCCCAAGATATTTAATGTTAGAAATATGTATGTCTTTTTGTAGTTTCTGCTATTTCTGAAACATTAACAACCGAGTAAATTGAAAAATACTATGGACTGAAATCAGCAGGCGTTTCGTTTTGTTTAGGCATTCGTAGATTAGTAAAATATAGTGATTGACTCAATTCAATTTTTATATCTGAATTAGTTTATGCTTGCCTCAATAGAGGTGGTTTAAAAATACGACAAGCAGTATACAGAAAACAAAAATAGTTGTCTGAAAATCCTTGGTCTAAGGATCGGCATCTATTCGCAATCATCTCGGCCATAGGACGGCTACTGCTGGCCATACGCATCCCCCAATGATCTCCACAAGGACCGGATGGAAGCGGCCCGCAGCCAGCCTCTTCCTGAGATCTTAGTCAGGTCTGTCCACCATGTCGGTGGCCGTTCTATGCTGCGCTTCCCAGACTGTGCTCTCCAATCGAGACCCTTTCGATCCCAACGGCCATCAGTTATTCGAGATATGTACCCTTGCCACTGCCATTTCAACCGGACCGGTAGTTCATCCAGTCTCCCAAAACTTATCAGAGCCTCGCAGATGCGAAGTGTGATCTTAGTGTTGGAAAATACAAAGCTCATCATCATCTTCATCATCAGCGTGTATCCGCCCACAGCATGGACATAGCGTCGCCCAGTACGCTTCTAATATTTAGCTTCATAAGTCACATTTCAAACCAAACGGCCAAAACTGCCGGCATACCTACATAGCACTTAAACTGTCCAAAGGCTGGCAACAGCAGCTGGTAGCTAGATCGAATGTTGTAATAGTATTGTGATTAGTTTGTAATATTTGATTTTTTATTGATCACAAACACACAAGATGTAATACACGCAGTAAAAACACGCTTCTGTTTTCCAATATTTTTATTCTCCCGACCATTCTCTGCATGTTATCAGATGCTTACCTCCTTGCGATAGCCTGTTCAAATTCAAGTGAGAGTTGAGCTTGCCTCTGCATGTTGCACTGATAAACTATTTTCGTTGTTGAGATAATATTAGGTTTGATCAGTGGTTTGATCAAAGTTCATTCTAGTCCAGAACATAGATAAGTAACTATGTCCAGAAGTTAAATGTCAGTGGTTAAATGCATAGATGCATTGAAATAATATGTACTACGGTACATAATATTTTGATTCATAGATGCGATACTCATACCAAAATACTCTGTGACACGGTAATATTATCTATCCAGTATTGTAATCTCTGAAAAAGGAAATTCCTTATTCAGAGATTGACCCTCAGCTCTGTCCTTGAAATATTTAACTACAGCCGCGCGGTACCTACGTAAACATGTGGTAGGGCTGCCCGCGTGCCTACAGTATTTTAATTTCATCTACCTACTTGAGTTCCTTTCTAGTTTTATGATTGCAAATATTATATTTATTATTTGAAAAGATGAAAATCAATGTCAATAAAATAGGAAGTGTTCAATAAAAAAACATGTTCTGTTTTATATTAGTAGGTAGATTTTATTTAAAAAAACACATTTATAAATTAGAGAATGAGATATATTTGCGCCTCGACTGAGACGTACGAAAAACTTCACTTCACAAAGCAAGAAAACACAAATCACACGCTTATTGTTTACAAAACCATCATACCGCTCGTTTGTCACTGTGGCGCAACCGCGACTGGCTGCACGCTGAGTGCACATCGAAATCGAGGCGCGTAGGTATGACTCGCGTTTCAGCCGTTTCTGTGAAGACAGAATACTGCTAGATAATATTACCGTGGCTGTGACTAAGAAAAAATAAACTTTTCTTAAGCGGATAGCCGGTCAATATGATGGAAGTCATAGTCATAGATAAGTAACTATATACTGTTATCTATATACTGAGATAGATCTGTAACTCATAAAAAAAATAAAGTACAAAAAATCTGTTACCGTTATTGATAGATGGTGTTAATATCAGTTATTTTCTCTGCTACTATATGGGGTAAGTGCTTAATTATATCTTAATTTTATTCTTACTAGAAAGCCAAGTTTTCTAAAACAGAAATATTAAAAGAACGCGTACTTCCGTCTTCTGAGACGCCATTTATATGTGGCCTGCGCCTCAGGGTGCTGGGTGCTACACCAAAATTTAAAACGTCCGATTATCAATTAACCGTTGGTTAACTGTATGGTAAAAAGTATTTGACCGACGCTTGAATTGAAAATCGAATGTTTAAATTTTGGTGAACTCCACTCCTAGAAAAGTATGCTTAAATGAACAGAATAAGAAAAGACACGATTCAAAAGCGACGAAGACTTTTACATCTGTGTCCGAAGCAAGAATCACCATCGCAGTAGGAGCTCAGTCGTGCCGTAGCGTGAAACAATTGAACTCAGCACTAACTGTAATTTATCTAGTACAACTGTGAAACAGAGAAATGGTAGTCTGTTCGTGTGTTAAATAACGCACGTACCGTCCGTTTTGTTTATGCAACTGCGATACCGACTATCAGTGTGATGCCAGTTATTTCTGCCTCTGGTGCTGGTGTCGCAAATACACAAAACAAACAATACACAAAATATGCAGTGCAGGCTTTACTTGGCGGAAATCCATAACAAAAAGATATTAATATACAATAATTAATGTTAATTCCGCGACTTTTCGGCATCCTTCTGTTGCAATTCGCTATTAATAATAAATAATATAAAATTAATATTAAAAGCGCCACCTACCATAATGTAGGGAAACCCGAACGACGTCAAGGGATCCGTGTTGCTGACTCTCAACGCTAGGTGGCGCTTATCTACCATTGAGTGTCTGCGACGCGGATCCTTAGTCGTCGTTCAGATTTCCTTACATTATAGTAGGTGTCGCTTTTATTATTTATAATAGCTACTATAAATAGCAAATTGCTACACTCCGGTTATGTAGGATTGCTGGAATAATAAATTAAAAGTCGCAGAATTAACAAAAAATATTGTTTATTAACTTTTTCAAACAATACCTACTTATTCACGTTATAAAATCATTCTTGTAGTAAATAGCCTAGATTCTAGAAGTAAAAAAATATATTTGACTAGTGAAAGTGTATTGTATCATTGATTGACGCTGAAGACAACAAATAAAAATAAAAATAAGTGAAATGGTGTAAAATTTTATTACCTTCACACGAATAGTAGGTACTCTATCCATATTTATGTGGTAAACGACAAAAGTGTATAAATGCAGTATACCTAATATGTAAGTTTTGTTATTCACATTGTTCATTCATGAACATTTAGATATTTGAGTCTGAAAACTATCGCGAGTTTCTTCCATAATTACATTTAGATAATATTACTAATAATGTTACTTATTTGTAAAAATAATAAGCCCAGTTTAATTATTTAGTAGGGTATGTAAGCTACAATATAAACAAACCTGAAAGTACACTTAACCTTGTACTTATAAATAGACTAATGTGGAGAAGAATAGCTGACATGGCAAACGTTGTTCTGCCATCTAAATTATCGAAATGTCAAAGTGACACGACATTTAATTTAAATTACTTCACGTCAATGATCGGCCGTTAAATATTTGGATATTTATTCATTATAAAATACTAAGGTCGCGGTAAAAAAATTAGAGTTAGACCGTATACACAAAAAACAGGCAAACTGTTTCGACGGAATTCGATAACGGACACTGAGGCACGAGATTTTTAGATATATACGTATAAAACAATAAATACTTACGTAAAAATAAGTTAAGACTTTAGTTATGTTAGAAGTCGTTTGAAATATAACTTCCGGATTCAGGAAATAAAGAAAATACTGTTATTTTGACCATCTACTTAAAAAGTTAACTTTATATAATTACATTAAGGCTACTGTTAACGAAAAATTTAACGTCGGATTATCAGTGAACCGTTAGTTAACTATATGGTCAAAACTGTTTGACCGGTTGAATTAATAATCTGACATTTTTAATGTTGGTGAACAGTACCCTTCCAGAGTTAACTTTCCTCAAGATTTAGACAATAAGTACGACCAGGTATTTCAATATTATTTTAAAACTAGATCTGTATATAAAATTTATACAGATGGACACGATAATTATGTCAAATCTGTAGTATATTTACACAATTACTTTCTAGAACAAGCGCGAGCGCTCCACACTCTGCGTCCTCTATCTCGAAAACTTTTTGACGGATAAAAAATCCAAATTTAAATTTGGAGGTAATTTTACTATCTACAACTTTAATATTAATACAAATACGATATGAGGTAGAGAAAATAAGAGAGTAGTTCCAAAGAAGAAGCCTGAGTGTAGCGAAGGTTTCAAAACAAGAAACGTTAAAAAACTTTACCCATGAGTGAAAATCAACAATTTTCATCACACTAGCAATAAATAGAGCGTGGCGAGAAGGATTCCTTCCTAGGCTACTTTCAGGGCGATTTTTAAACATTGTCTCATCACCATTTTTAACCGACTTCAAAAAAGAAGGAGGTTACTCAATTCGGCCGTATATATGTTGTTTTTTTTATGTGTGTTTGCGGATAGCTTCGCCTTTTATGAACCGATTCTGATGATTCTTTTGTTGTTTGATAGTGCATACTTCCATGGTAGTCCTATTGAAATTTTATCAAAATCGGACAAGCGGTTTCTGAGTTACGCTCCAATAACTGAAAAGTGTTTCGAATACTTCGACGATATGATAGTTGCGGTTGAAGACATCAGAGAACATACACAATGACAATTGATCCCGTGAGTAGCCGTGCCGTGCCCTTTGCACTGAAAAGGGTGAAAAAAAAAATGTTTACCAAAAAATGGAATCGACTTCTTTAAAAAAACATACGAGTCGAATTGAGAACCTCCTCCTTTTTTTGAAGTCGGTTAACAAGGCTAGAATTCTTGGGATGCTTGGTTTGATTCCGCTTCACAACAAACAAACGTGCGCAGCGATGGCCCCACGGTAAATAAAAAAATACCACTGCATTTCTATAACCCGTTACAGATAACACACACTTTATCACACAAGTCGAATCATACAAGTTATTATTAGACCAGTTTCTCAATCGGGGCCGTCAGTCAGTTGGTGCGCGAGCGCGGAACAAGTACTACGTAACCCACACACATACCTATGAAGTTATAACAAGAGACTGCTAATCAGCTTGGTTGTTTACAAACAATAGACAACTGATCATAGCCAGATTTAAATTTGGAATTGGTAAGTTGATTCTTAATAAGTTATTCAATGTGTACAAACGTGATAGCAGTGGTGACCGGTTATATATGCAGTGAATATCAAAACTTGTTTTTAACTAAGTAAGTGGTAGCGTGAGTCGCTAGGAAGGACGCTATTTTTATTCTGTGGTCGTACGTATAAATTCTCTAAGGGTCGCATCGACCAAGTTGTTAGGTTGCAAGTAATATTATAATTCAAGCAATTTTAGGCATAATGTCACAATACTTATATTGTCGACAATAATTATATTATTATACCCTTTCGTAGTCGGGAAAAACGTTTCTTGCGAATCTAATGGGAAAAACGAATTAAGTAAACCAATTATAAATGACCAATGAGTAGGCACGTTTCGCTGCTTAAATCATAGAAAAACATATCTTTAAAATCAAGTTCATTGTTCTTAATTCTTTTTTTTTTAACATTCACACGAGGTCTTCAGGTCTCAAACTAGGCAGAGCCTGTACTATGGTAATTTGATGACTGATAAATATACTTATATACATATACACACCCAGACACAGGTCAAACAGGCATGTTCAGATACACAAATGTTGACCTGTCCGGGAATCGAACCCGGGACCAGCGGCTCAGAAGGCAGAGTCCCAACTGCGCCAACCGGCCAGTCGGATTTATAATTAAAGATGGATTAAACGTTTAAGTGCTTACAAAATACCCTACCTACCCTACCCTATAAAAGCCAGAAGCGTCGTTTATGAAACGGAAAGCCTCATTTTTATTTTATCCAATTGTTAAGTTTGATTTCCTATAAGTCATAATAATATACTTAATACACTTAATGTGGCCTTAGCTGAATTTTTTTTAAATTTTTTTTAACAACATTCACACAAGGTCTTCAGGTCTCAAACTAGGCAGAGTATGTACTATGGTATCCTGATGACTGATATACATACTTATATACACATATAGAATAGTTATATAATAGAATAGTTTCCTTTGTATGTTTAAGTAACATAATCAGCATGTCCGACACAAGCCGATCGACACAGGCCGGAGCCGAGTCCAGCCTCCCTGAGGTCTTGGTCAAGTCGTCTGTCATCCTTGTCCGGAAACGTCTTACGCTGCGCTCGTTAGTCCAGTACATTGGTCTCCCATCGAGAACGCTCTCATCCCAACACCTCTCAGATCTACGTAATATGCGCCCTGCTCCCCGCCGTGTATTAATTAAATATTTATCATATCATCTCAGCCATGGAACGTCCACTGCTGGACATATGCCGCCCCCATGTAGGGAGGATTTGCCAATACTCGCCACGCTTGGCACGCGGGTTGGCGAGCTCAGTATTACCAAAGTTTATTTATGTTATCACAATATATTATTCAAATATATATTTTTTTATACCATTCACACAAGGTCTTCAGGTCCCAAACTAGGCAGAGCCTGTGCTATGGTAACCTGATGACTGATATATACTTATACACATACTTATATACATATACACACCCAGACACAGGTCAAACAGACATGTACATACACACAAATATTTGACCTGTCCGGGAATCGAACCCGGGACCAGCGGCTCAGAAGGCAGAGTGCTACCAACTGCGCCAACCGACCAGTCAATTCAGTATGATTTCCCTCAGAAGGCGCTGTTGCCCACCTTCTGGTAAGTGATCCCTTAGTCGATCTTACGGCACACACGGGAAGAGATGGAGGAGTACTATTCTAGGCCGGTACTACCACGGCACTAAAAACTGCTAACAAAACGGCACAACATTTTAGCTTTTATAAGTAGGTATAATTTTGCCAAATCATTGCAAAGCATTCTCCATTTTTGAAGTTCATACAAACCGAAAATAAAGCAATTCTCATTATTACACACTTCTTCTCTCAGCCATGTGCGTCCACTGCTGGACGTAAGCCTCCCCCATATAGGGGGGATTTGCCAATACTCGCCACGCTTGGCAGGCGGGTTGGCGAGCGCAGTATGATTTCCGATCTTCAGAAGGCGCTGCTGCCCACCTTCTGGTAAGCGATCCCTTAGCCGACTCTTACGGCACCCACGGAAAGAGATGGGGGAGTACCATTCTAGGCCGGTACCACCACGGCACATTACAGACTAACAATACAGTTAACAATATCTGACTGGTACGATATATATATCCACAACAATGTATTATATTGTTCGTAATTGCGTTATGTTATAATGATTCATTTTTTAACCTTGCTTTTTATACTTGATTCATATACCTATTCAAGGTTATAAGTAAGCATGGCTACTTGATACCCACTTGTACTATTATTTATTCTGACGCGTGGAGTCAAATAGCTTGCGTATTATTTTTACTGTTTCTATCTGCGGTCAGCGTTTTTACCTGGACGGACACTTTTCCCGTTTTCGTAGACATTTTTACACAAGTTGTAGGTTAGTTAGCATTTAGGACATAGGTACTTAGCTTTTTGGTATACATATGATATGAATTTATATCAGTGTAAGAAATCTTCATGGCAAATTTTATGTATATGCAGAATGATAACAAGCATACTAACACGCACAGAAGTGCACACTCTGACTTATTACGTGAGTAATTCCCATGTTATAGGTACACATTCATAACGCACAGAGGTGATATAAACTCAGTACACACTCAGATATTTTGCATATAAATGCAGTTGACCGAACTAGACGTACTCGTTGCATATAAATGCAGTTGACCGAACTAGACGTACTCGTTGCATATAAATGCAGTTGACCGAACTAAACGTAGTCGTTGCATATAAATGCAGTTGACCGAACTAGACGTACTCGTTGCATATAAATGCAGTTGACCGAACTAGACGTACTCGTTGCATATAAATGCAGTTGACCGAACTAGACGTACTCGTTGCATATAAATGCAGTTGACCGAACTAGACGTACTCGTTGCATATAAATGCAGTTGACTGAACTAGACGTACTCGTTGCATATAAATGCAGTTGACCGAACTAGACGTACTCGTTGCATATAAATGCAGTTGACCGAACTAGACGTACTCGTTGCATATAAATGCAGTTGACCGAACTAGACGTACTCGTTGCATATAATTGCAGTTGACCGAACTAGACGTACTCGTTGCATATAAATGCAGTTGACCGAACTAGACGTACTCGTTGCATATAATTGCAGTTGACCGAACTAGACGTACTCGTTGCATATAAATGCAGTTGACCGAACTAGACGTACTCGTTGCATATAATTGCAGTTGACCGAACTAGACGTACTCGTTGCATATAAATGCAGTTGACCGAACTAGACGTACTCGTTGCATATAAATGCAGTTGACCGAACTAGACGTACTCGTTGCATATAAATGCAGTTGACCGAACTAGACGTACTCGTTGCATATAAATGCAGTTGACCGAACTAGACGTACTCGTTGCATATAAATGCAGTTGACTGAACTAGACGTACTCGTTGCATATAAATGCAGTTGACCGAACTAGACGTACTCGTTGCATATAAATGCAGTTGACTGAACTAGACGTACTCGTTGCATATAAATGCAGTTGACCGAACTAGACGTACTCGTTGCATATAAATGCAGTTGACCGAACTAAACGTACTCGTTGCATATAAATGCAGTTGACCGAACTAGACGTACTCGTTGCATAAATGCGCAACTTACTAGTTGCGTCTTGCGGTTTCGCTCGCGCGGGGATTTTCCACTATGCCGACAGAACTGAAATAAACAATTTGTCAATGTTCGTCAATGTTCTTTTCTATCATCGCTCGATTCGACGTACGGCAATTCGCCATCGCCATATGGTAGATATACCTGGATAATCTATACGTACGAAGCGTTTTGCTGCCAGATTCCTACAGCATACTGCCAAGGACAGGAACTCGTTGCCAGAGTCTGTGTTTCCCGATACGTACCATACTGGTGTTTTCAAGTAGTGAGTGAATAGGTACCTTCTAGGCTTGCGTGCTACATCATAGACCACGTCATCACTTAACAACAGATGACCAGTTGTCAAACTCTGCGATGTCTACACATTCTATACCGGAATGGGCACCGGCAGTAGGGTGCGACGGGGCGCACTCGCACCACCTTGGAAAAAAGTAATAGAAAAAATACATTATTTTTATTAAATTACTAGACACCTTCAGTTTTTATTGTTGGAATAAAAGCTGAAGGCGTCTAAGTTGCTGTCCAAATTAGTCTATCACACGAGAGAGAGAGAGATAAGGCATGTCCTGTCACCTTATCAATAAATTCACTCGCGCCCGTCACGCGTTTTGTCTAAACGAATGGTGAAAAGAACCGTTGACAAGGACGAAGGAGCAATGGGATACAATTTCGTTTTGCGATGAGTCCCGGTTTGGATTAAGGCTTGATACGAGAAGGACGGGAGTGTAGCTTCGTCCAGGAATAGCTGAAAGGCTGTGAGATATGTCCACGCACGGAGTGCAACCTTACAATGGCTCCGCTGTGCTCGTATGTGCGAGTATTACGAAGATACCATCATAACAAAATATTAGCTGATTGTTTGTTTATTTACCCTTTCAAACGGAATCATAGTTGGGGTGATGTTAAGCATAACGCATGTCTGATACTACCATGTTGTTTAAATCGATCTCTCTTTTTTGGAATTGCCTAATGTTCCATGTTTTCGCTTCTCTATTGTGACAGCCGTATGTGAGTTAAATGAAAACTCTAATTTATTGCAGCACTAACTGACTGACAATTTTTGATTGGAAATTCTCGTG
Organism: Apeira syringaria; assembly: GCA_934044485.1. Lineage (NCBI taxonomy): Eukaryota > Metazoa > Arthropoda > Insecta > Lepidoptera > Geometridae > Apeira > Apeira syringaria. The sequence goes on from OW203662.1 coordinate 4,470,273, forward strand.
AGTTTGACACATATATAAATGTGGTATCCGGCTTTACTCACGTTTATAGTCGAAGTTTCGACCTAGATTTCGAGCATGTCCGATGCTCATCCTCAGGTGAGTTTACGCTGCCAGATCGTGGTCGCCGTGCGTGCGGGTTAGCTAGTATAACAATAAACTTAAAAATCAATAACAAACAGATGTTAAAAAAAACATACATATCAATAACTACAGAACATAACAAAGGACGATTTGAATGCATTGTGCTAATTAAATAAATAATCTTAATATTGGTGTATACTTCGACATACAAAATTATGCAGATACACGTTTTTATCATTATAATTTGATTATTGAAACTTCAAAGAAACACACAGATGTTCGTTGTCGGTATTTTGTTCTGGTTAACATTCATGATTATAAGTTGTTGAACCTATTATTTATCACGTGTCTTTAGCTTAATTATGTAAACGTTTTTTCAATGATGTTACTTAGGTACCTACTTTTTCTGTTATCAGTTTTCATAATGACGCTATATGGACTCAATTCTATAGCACGAAAACCAAAAATGTAGCAATAATAAACTTTATCTGTCGCGCACATTTATTCAATTTAACTTAACTTTAACAGTTTATAACACTAGACTAAACACTGAACAAATATTATCAATATTATAAACAAAACCTAAAAATGATCACTACAGAAAACTCAATAAATTATAACATTACTTTATTTTTAATATTTATATATATATACATATTATAATATATTTATATTAATTAATATTAAACATTTACATTAATTACACGCAAATCTACACTTAAATGTAGCCAATGCCTTTTCAATTTTATTTTAGAAAAATAATAATATTCCACGCATAAAACATGCAAAATAATGGAATAAAATATGTTATTTGATTTGAGTAATATCTTACGCGAAGCGAAGATATACTTACTCAATAACAAAGTTGAAGGTTTAGATAAAATAGTTGAAGGGAGGGCAAGCGCTGGTTGCGCATACGCAACCGCCACCGCGCGGCTCATGATGCAATTCTGTACCCTGTGCGCCACGCCAGCGAAGACGCCAGGGGGTCAGCTAGGTGATAACCTAGCTAATCGAACGCACCAATAATGTTTTAAGTGTATTATCATACACTTAAAACATTATTGGTGCGTTCGAGATAGGCTACGGAACAGTTAAAAACGCCAAAAACAATCACCCTCGGCGTTTGTTTTGACACAGGTGGCGTTATGAACTGCAGTTCGAGATGCATGAAAACTGTTAAAAACGCCACCGTGAACTCTTGACCCAACTCTGAGGCAGGGTCTTTTGTGATCGCAATGTGAATTGTGAATCAGCGATTTGCGAATATCCAGCTGTTTTCTGTAAAACAATGTGTACTTACTATATACTATTTATTTACCACTCATTACTACGTAAACCATATTAAAATTATAAAGGGCACTATCCTCTTCCGATAGAAAAGAAAACAAGCTTTTTTTTCGTAAAAAAACTTACCTATTGGAGAGAGTATGAAAGTGTCTTCTTCAAGCTCTCTCTATTTCTATGAGGACAGATTTTTACAATTTGAAATTTTAAAAAAAGCCGGCCACGTGCTTCTCGGACTCCTGCACCGGGGCTTTCGTACAAACCTGTCGGTTTCACAGCTTAAAGGCTAAGACCTAAGTATTTGATATGAATTTCAACTTGATACTTCTATCTACAGCGTTCATGAGGAAAAGGGTAATAAGTTTATAATTATAAAAAATATATATATGTGATGTAACTGTAAACCTAAGTTTTTCGCAATTTTTCCTTATCTGTGCTATAAGACGTTGCTTCGTACAACAATTCAAGATTATGAGTTCACGGGAAGTACCCTGTAGGTTTCAATTCCCTTGCGAGTGACGTAAATTTCCAGTATTTAAACGGCTGTATCTTTTGATGGAGCCGTGGTGGTGCCGGCCTAGAATAGTACTACCCCATCTCTTCCCACGGGTGCCGTAAGAGTCGGCTAAGGGATCACGTACCAGGAGGCAGCAGCGCCTTTTGAGGATAGGAAACCATACTGCGCTCGCCAACCCGCCTGCCAAGCGTGGCGAGTATTGGTGAACCTCCCTATATGGGGAGGCATATGTCCGGCAGTGGACGTCCTATGGCTGCGATGAAAGAATCTTTTGATTGCGTTTGCTCAGAAGTTTGATTTTTTCACAGCTCGAAGGGCCGACCTGAGTATTTGATATGACTTTCAGCTTGATAACTCCACGCATCCTCCCGAGAAAAAGGGTCTTGACAGACAGACAGCCGGAAAACAAACGATCCTATAAGGGTTCCGTTTTTTCCTTTTGAGGTACCCAACGCAAAAGAAACATCAATTACCCCGTTAGGTCGTGCTTGTCAATAATTAGGTTATACCAAACGATATTATATGTTTATACATAGGTGCATAGGGCGGTACTGAATCTACGTATTTTACAATGATATTATATGTTTATATGAGGTAGACGTCGCACAAGCGTGCGGAAACTGAGGCGACAAAATTAAGTCAATTGTAGTAATTTTCATTACGACGCGTATTTCAAGCGCAAATCTAAACATATAGCTGTCCTTTTCTATATTATTTGTACCGTATTATCTGTCGCAGTGAGCATGTTTATGTCGTAAAGGAACAACATCTGAGCACCGCGCAGTATGAATATACGTCATCTTTAGTAAAACATTGGTTATACCGCTCAAGAAAATAACAATTCGCCTGGATAATGAATCTGCTATTAACAGCATCAGGCAATCTGTCTCATCTGGTTTACCGCAATAATTAAGTTTCTTCTAGTAAATAAATAATTTATAAGCAATCTTGTCGCCTCTTCGACACCGATAACAAACAACTTGTAACGAAATTATTTGAAAGTCAAATTTAAAAGCCAATTAGTTAGGTGGCTTTGATAAAACAAAGAAAAACATTACCATTATCACTACTACTGCGACCTGGAAACGAGATAGAAATTAAATAAACGTAGAAAAGCAGCGGTTTTGTGTTCTCTGATCACACTTGTTCAATCAATAATTGAACATAATCAATTGTGATAGATTTATCTTTATTAAGTCTTGATTTAACTTAAAATTAAATTAGTCTAGTATTTATTAGTGTAAGTACAACACTTTTACATCGTCACATCACTAAGTGATGTGACGATGGTCTCTTCCATTTTGAACGCTGCACGATAATCAGCTCAATTAAATAATTTCTATAAAATATTCTTATAATAAGGCTTTTAATTTAACACACTAATCACACTAATACTATCCTTTTAATATTATAAATGAGAAAGTTTGTGTGTTTGTGTGTATGTGTGTATTTTTGTTACTTCTTCACGCTCAAACGGCTACACCGATTTCAATGAAATTTGGTAAGAAGATATTTTAAGCCCTGGATTCATATACATAGGCTACTTTTATCCCGGAAAAAGTATAGTCCCCGTGGGATAATTGAGGTAAGGGAAAAACCGTAATCCACGCGGGTGAAGCCGCGGGGCGCTACTAGTATCAACTAAATTTTGTTTGTCTGTTTGTTGTTTTTATGTATGGACCTCCCTCATACTGAAGCGACCTAACAGATTTGCATGAAATTCTGAATGAAGATAGCTTATACTCTGGAAGAACACATAGATTACTTTTTATCCCGGAAAAACTATAATTCCCTTGGAATCCACGTCAACTAGTGTGAAACCGCGGGGAGCAGCTAGTATAAAATAAAATCTAAATAGTTAACTATAATGTAAGATTATACGTTACGTAGTTTAAAAACTATGCAAAACCGACTTGGTCCGAATATTTTTCAGATTTCCTTCAAGTAAAACAAAATTCTAGCGACACAAAATTACAGAAATTAAAAAAAGAAGGAATGTTCAACAGGCGGTCTTATCGCCAAGACGATCTCTTCCAGACAACCTTTGCATAGAGAATAAGTAATAATAAAAAGTAAACATTCTAAATATATAATTATACATCACATAAATAAATTTATATTTATGTATACATTATGATAACATAGTGGAGGAAACGTCGGCTAAAAAAATGCAGGTCGCAGGTTTGATCCCAATAACTGAAAAGTGTTACTTCTATCTGGATGACTTTCCTTATTGAGGATGAAGAAACTGGTGAACATATATAATGACAACTGATCCCGTGAGTAGCAAAGGTCCACTATATGGTACCGACTGAGTCAGTACCATACGCACAATCATTTGATAATAGTTGCTTTAGAATTATCTCGGTATCGACTTCAAAAAGTACACACTTTTGAGTGTTGAAGAATTTTTTTTAAAAAAGAAAGAAAAACGTTTATTTATGACACATACACAGGTAAAGAAAACACAATAAGAAAAATAACAAAAAAACACACTTAAAGTGTATGTCATAAATTGGTCCCCAAACCAGCATATGCTAGGTTTTAAACCAGGTTTAAAGGCCAAGGTCAAAGAGGTCTTCCGTTAGGTCCCAGTTAAAATTATTTTAATATTTATATTATTAAAATTGTATTAATATTTATATAATTTAAATGATTTTAATTATTAAAATTATTTTAGGAATTGCTTCTGTAAGCAATATTTTTCTAGCGATACAGCTATTTTAGTTTGCGAGGTAGGTATATACCTGACAGCCAGCTTTGCACTTGTTTTTGATGAAGTATGGTTGAACGTTGATGTCTAAAACAGATTTTACTCAAAATATAGAAGCACCCATATCTCTTTGATGAAAAGTAAAATTCCTGTTCTTTATAAGTAGTATTTCTTGGCAAAATTATAGCAATTCATCATAATTCCAGAAAAATAAATAATATATATAAAATATTCTACAAAAATAAATTTATTTTATCCATCTTAGATAGACAGCATGGGATATTTTAGATTCAGCAATCATGCCTCGTCGAAGAAGAAAGGAACGCCAAATCACAGAAAAAAAGAAAACAGACTTGATACTGAGCAATCTAGGTCTAGCGTGATAGCATCTTCAACCACATCTTCTCTGACCATCAAGTGAGATAGTGGTCAAACGCTAGATCTATACAGTATTAAAAAATATACTGGCAGATGCGCAAAAAGCGCGACATCGCGCCAACCGCGTCGCCATCATGCTCTGAATGCAGTGAAGGAAAATTAAATGCATTACCAGCTATTATTCATACGTATTGATGACGCGAACTAAACCAGTTTACAAAAGAAGGGCCGATTAAGCAAAACAAATTTATTCAATCGAGCGAAACATCAGCTATGTCTCTTGACTCGTCGTCATTTGTTAATTGAACCGTTGAAAGTTGTGGTTGTTTCCCACACGTTTCTTATCTTATCATTATCGCGTTCGAAATATAAAATAAATTGTTGCAAACTTCGCAAAGATTAGACGGTATCTGCACTTGGCAGAATCAAAAAGTAAATCCAAGTAGAAGGAAATCAAATAAAAAAAAACAAATTAGAAATTCGCTTTCTATGTTGTGCATACTCACTAAAACACTTTTTTTTATAATACGTGTAAACCTCTGTTGCTAGTGTTGGGCTATGAAGAAGTGTGTTAAATTGTGATGAATGAAGTGTCTTAAAAATGTCGTGTGTAAAATTACTGGTCAGGCATTTTACTTCAATAATTACACGTATAGTGCGTCTTGTTACAAAAATTGAAAAAACAACGCAGGTAAGAATTCAGAATGATATCTGTAAAAGCAATAACTTAAAATAATAATTGTATAGAATCGGGAATCGGAGCATAATTGTATAGATAACAATTATGTAGTAGTATGAAAGAGGAAACGAATGTGTTATTCGACACCGTCAATGCAGCAAACGTTGAATGTGTCAATTGACACATACGTAGCGTAATCTTAACTCTGTCGTAATAAGCGTAATAATTTTACTAGGCATACGGAGTATAAAAAATAGATGATACATGTTACACAAAAGAATTTAAAGAAATTACTATTTTTTTCTTCTGTATTAACTGCGCCTCGCGGTTTCTCCCGCGTGGACTACGGTTTTCCCATTACGTACCTCCTATTTTATTTAATGATCATAAGCTTACGTTTGACCACTGCCTCACCTGATGTTAAGCTACGACGCAGTCTAAGGTGGAGCATGCAAACTTAGATGGAACCTATTATCCCACGGGAACTATACTTTTAACGGAATAAATGGTAGCCTATGTTTATAAATCTACAGGGTACAAGATATCTCCAGGATAAGCTATCTTCGTGCAAATCCGTTCAGCCGTTTCAGCGTAAAGAAAAAAAAGAAAGATAAAAAGTTTGGGAGCTGAAGACCTTGTGTGAACGTTAATAAAAAGAAAAAAAACATACACACTTTTGCCGTTATAATATTAGTGTGATTTATTTATTTGTTAAGAGTCACAAATAAACAATCGGCAATACTAGAGCACGGCAATATTATAATATAACCGTGACTAGAGTGAGATTATTTGTATTACGTAGTTTTTCTTCTTTTCTTGACCATAGTTACTTAATGACGAGTTCTTTTACATTTCCAAATAATAATAAAAATAACACTAATTTTACTTTTGGATAAACCCACCAGTGACCCTGACTTTGGAAGCCTGGCAACGTACCCGTAACAGTACGAGATACGGCTTAAGAAACATATACCCTTGATAAAAAAAAGGATTTATTTAAAAAAATAGTCAATTAACACTTTTTATTATTAAACAGCATTGTTCCAGAATTTCGCTAGGCAACCCATGTGCAAAGTATTAATATACATATTAATTAACATATAATCGGTTTCGTAAATAACAGATGAGGGTATTATTTTCTTAAGGCTTACTGATCACCAAATATAGTAAAATATAGCACCAAAATTAGAACACCAATTTATTTTATTGTATAACGGCCACCAAAAATTGCAGATCTTGCATTTTACACAAGTGTTATGGGCTTGGCTCGCGCGTTGTGCGGTCACAAGAAACCTAACACTCCTTCTCGCTTCGCTCGTCGCCGTACCTACACTACATGACTGCGTATTTGGTGACCACTTACTTTGGTGCTCAGTTACTAAATTTGGTGTTTATATTTTGGTGCACATTATATTTATCTGGTGATCATTACTTTGTTTCTATTTCTTAAGCCGTATCTCGTACTATAATGACACCGTGTCCAGCTAGATCTAGAAATGATAACGATCTAACAATATGCAAATGTCGAGATCATTCACGATTTGTGATGACATCACAACAGTTAAGATAACGATCACAACACTAAATAGCAAGTATTAGGAAAGCAATTCCATAACAAAAAGTACAAAATGTCACATTTGAACCTAATTTATTTTAATGTAACATTTGTATTCATAAATAGAACTTAAATAGAAACTTTATTTACATTATTATGTCATTTCTAATAACAATGATCTGAGCTTGATGCAGAACTAACTTGCGATCGAATCTTGAGTAGTGAAGGTGGGATATTTCGACGAACGCACGGCACTAAAAACGCTAATGAAGGCTTCCGGAAGAAGCCGAAACAGTTGGCGATTATGATATCCACTACGCGTAAGTGTCACGTTATACCAGCTGAAAGAGTAACATTCTTTTCAGTTGATATTAAAGAAGACAGCTCAGTGCTGAGTCTCTTGCTAGCGTCGCTAAGTTGTCGTGTTTATCGGTGCAAAAACCACTCAACAACTTAAATCTCCAAAATGATTTATGTTCTAAATTAGAAAATATGAAATATGTATATTCATTTATCTGAGCCAACGGTACATTTAGATAAAGGGTTGCCACAAAGAGAATAATTAATCTCTTTAAATTTGTAATCTGAAGTATTCAAGGTCACTGTATGTATGGTCACCGTTTTCGAGTAGAATGTTTACAGAAGCCTCATGCATTAGTGGTAAAGGTATGATTTATTTTTTCTCAGGTAAAGCCTAAGGAAGAAGCCAATAAGTCAGTGAGCAAAACAGCCAGCATGTCTGTGATCATGGAAGACATGGACCTGGAGCGGGAGTACTCGCCCAGCATGTGGTCCGAGCGGTTCCCAACCTCTCAGGAGGTCCTGCAGTATCACTCGCAGCTCGTCACCACAGGTCAGACTTTGCATACTTGGCTTCCTTCAAGTAAGCTACTTACCTCTAAATTTCGTAAAGATGGTACAAGATTTTTCTGAACGGAAGACAGAAATGCTGGTAGCGCACACTCGAAATTGTGAGTAGGTATCCCTTATTGAGTTGCGCAGCGTCCAGCCGACATAATTATAGTGCTTTTGGCCAAAAGTCAGGTTCCCCGAAGCTCGAAACATCACAGAGATGTTTGCCCCAACCGGGATTCAAACCTGGGGTCACGGTTCCAGTCAGTGTCACTGATCAGTGAGCCACGATGCCCGTCAATACTCTACATAGGCTTCCCCCATTGATAACCACAAGGACCGGTTGGAAGCGTCCCGCATCTAACCTTTTCCTGCGATCTTAGTCAGGTCGTCTGTCCACCTTCTCGGTGGCAGTCCTATGCTGACTGGATTTGGCAATCCATTGTCTCCATTCGAGAACCTTCCGACCCCAACAGCCATCAATTCTTCAAGCTAAGTGCCCTGCCCACTTCCACTTCAACTTGCTAATCCACTGGGCTATTTCGGTGACTTTCGTTCTTCTACGTATATCCTCATTTCTAATTTGATCGCGTAGAGAAACCCCGAGCATAGCCCTCTCCATAGCTTGTTGTGCGACTTTGAGCCTGCTCACAAGGCCCATAGTCAGACATTTTAGTTCTATTTATAATGGACTTAAGTTCGATTTAATGGCGTAACTGTAGATGTTCGATCTTCAGGCTCATATTTATTTTAAGCACTATGAACTCCTTGAAATTTTCAATTATATATATATATTGGTGTAGTGATAGCGATTTAAATAATTATAAATACAGGGGATAACTCTGGACGCCATAGATGGCTATCTCCAGTAGATGCCGTGCCACAGATGTTTTGAGGCTACTTTATTCTTCTTTTAGCCATGTGCGTCCACTGCTGGACATATGCCTCCCCCATTATAGGGGGAATTTGCCAATACTCGCCACGCTTGGTGGGCGGGTTGGCGAGCGCAGTATGATTTCCAATTCTCAGAAGGCGCTGCTGCCCACCTTCTGGTACGTGATCCCTTAGCCGACTCTTACGGCACCCACGGGAAGAGATGGGGTAGTACTATTCTAGGCCGGTACCACCACGGCCCACGGCACTTTATTAGTCGATGAATATAAAATAATTACAACATTTTTGCCGTGAATTCAAGACTTTTGAAACACTACAGTTCTTGCGCTTTTTTAATTATGCGTACATTTAATGGTTATGTTCGTCTTTATGATTCTTCATTCAACACAAATGTCTTTTTAAAGTCAGAATGAACATCATTATACTAAAGTAAAAAAAGCTCGAGGCATATTTCTGCATAACCATTAATGAGAATTTTATGAATATAACGATGTCCACTACTTCATAATGATAATGGCGGTTTTAATTAATGCGAACGAATGTAAGGAATGTTATTCTGAGCATGATTTTAAAATTTAAGTTGTTTTTTTAAAATTGAAAATAGGCAAGCGTTTGTCTACCATATCACCTGATGTTTTTTTTTTTTTTTTTTTTTTAAAGATTATAAGCTTGCGTTTGACCACTGTCTCACCTGATGTTAAGCGACGACGCGGTCTAAGGTGGAGCACGCAAACTTAGAAGGAACCTATTCACTCGCGACTTGAAGACTCCGGGGTTGTACATATCGGGAAACACAGACTCACGCAGTGAGTTCCACTCTCTGGCAGTACGCATTATAAAACTGGAAGCAAAACGCTTCGTGCGTAATGGTGGTATATCTACCATGTAGCGGTGGCGCATAGTCGTACGTCTGGTTGACCGATGATAGAATAGTTAAGTGATGATGCGGTCTACGATTGAACATGGCTGCCTAGAAGATATTTATTCACTCGTGATGAAGACATCCAGATTGTGTTCATGCAGAAACTCAGATTTAGGCAATGAATTCCACTCGTTAGCGACAAGTTGGAACGTCTACCATGCATGGATGTTGCATTGCCGTTCTTCTGGTCGTTCTTAGATGGAATGGGGATGGAATCAGATTGTGTAGCTTTAGAGCACACTCCTCGAAATGTATCCGATAAAACACCGATAAACTAGTGACTTTACGCCAGTGCTGCGCACTTTGAAGTGTCTTTTTGACTAGAAAGTCGTTGTTGATGAGCTTTTAGCTCTCCTCTCTATCGACTTGAAGGATATGCCCGTTTATGCAGTATATTTTGTTAACATTCGCATGACTTCTGATCCCGGGGTCTTGGGTTCGAATCCCGGCAGGGGCAAACATTGAGGTGATTAGCATGGATATTTTTCCGGGATTTTGGATGTTGTGATGTCATTGTGTGTGCATGTCTCCCGGGACAGAGGGAATCCTAGTGAGGGGGTATGAGTGTGGTAAAAAAATGAATACAAATGCCAAACGTTTTCTTATAAGGCAACCTCAACGCGAGACCCCTCGATACGTAATACCTTATCTTCCGTATCACTCATAAAGGTATGTCATAACGAATACCGCTATTTACACATTACTGTGGTATCAAACGTTCTCCATACCTCGTATATCTCTTGCAAATATACACAATACCCATTATACTACGCACAATTCCCTTTTTATCGTTGACGACGGTCCTTTCTAGAATTATGTTTTCCTAAATTCCTTACCGGCACGTACCTTCGTTCCAGCTAGCGATATGGCGACGAATAACATTCCTCACAAATTGGAGATCGAGTATGGGTCTACCCAGGGACAAAAACTGGACATTCTCGGCACCGACTTGCCGAACGGTGAGACATATTTTTGTTATTATTTGAGATACCCGTACATAGATGGATAGATAATTATTTATTGTAACACAAAAAAAAACATACATTCTTATAATACTATATTGTATTATAATTATATGCAATGTTAGATGTTTTACTTAATTTCGTAGATCAAACTCAAATATACCATTGAGCATTTAGCCAGTGCAAACTATCCCGCTCGTGACTTTGGTAGAGTGGCCTAGAGAGTTTAAGTGATGATGCGGTCTACGATGATTCACGCCTGCCTAGAAGATACCTGTTCACTCGTGACTTGAAGATGCCCAGATTGTATTCATGTGGAAACACAGACTTAGGCAATGAGTTCCACTCGTTAGCTGTACGCACTATGAATGTGGAAGCAAAACGCTTAGTGCGACAGGGTGGAACGTCTACCATATATGGATGTCGCATTGCAGTCCGTCTGATCGTTTTTTTGATGGAATGGAGAAGGAGGTGCCAAGTTATGTAACTCCAAAACACACTCCCCGAAATGTATCCGGTAAAAAACCGATAAGCTAGCGACTCTACGTCGGTGCTGCAGGCTTTGAAGTCGTGTCTCGACTAGGGTGGGACAGGGGTAAGGAAATGTTTTCACATTGAATAAGATGATCTGTTGTTTTTTAATACGGGCCTGAAAAAGGTTCGAAATTTTACGAGGAAGATGTAGAGGGACATTGTAACATTTTAATTTACTTGAAATTAAAAACCTTTTAACGTCCCTCATAGAAATTACGTATACAAATATACCTAACTTATTTACAGGCAAATTTTTGGTATATACAAGTTTTTTTTGGTAAAAATAAGTACTTACTACTGCCAATGTGTAAACTGTATCCGACAAAAAGTGAAGCTGTTTCTTTGATCATTATACACAGTAATAATTAAATACGTTCACTGTATTAAATTATTTCGTAACAATGTAATCGAATATTGGGTTTTTCAACACATAATTATATTTCTAAATACATTTATATTTATTTTTATGTAACAACTTAAAATTTTATGGTTATAATTATTTTTTAAATTTAAATTTTGATAATGATTAACTGGCTACAGCCATATTTTACTAAAAATCCGACACTGAATATACTATATGCCCATTTCAGACCTAGTGTCGTAAAAACCGGCAGCATAGATTACTGGAGTGCATCGCGGCGTGGGAGGGCGGTGGACTTATTGCTCGCTGAGGCTTATCCGCGCTAGATTACATCATACCAAAATCACAGGCAGCAAACGCGATATATAGAAAGAAAGAAAGAAATTATTTATACAGACAAGCAATAATTAAGACATACATATAAGCCAGCTATGATAGCTGCTTCGGTTATTATGGTAAACTATACACCTAGATTAGCTGACATACTTGATGATGTCTGAAATGGTCTGAGCTCAGAATATGCTTCAGACGAGTCTGCAGCGCTGATTTTCAGCACAGACCTTAGTGACGCACGGACACAGTTCAGCACAACATGAAATGAATATTAATAATAACAGTGAATTAAAGTAATGAACCATGAGTCGAATACAATGAAGTCAGTGACTACGCTTCATTACTTACAATAGATGGTCATTAAATTATAATTGTATCATTTTTCATTTACCTACTTACTCCGAAACAAAAAGAATAACCTTAAAGAATTAAAATTCATTAAACAAATTTTACAAATGTAAAGATTATACTATAGATAGGTACATAGGAAATACACAAAACTGCCCCTTAACACTTTATACCTGGGATCACTACCCCATCTCTTCCCGGGGGTGCGGTAAGAATCAGTTAAAGGATCACGTACCAGAAGGCAGCGCCTTTGAGGATCGCAAATCATGCTGCTCGCCAACCCGTCTGCCGAGCGTGGTGAGTACTGGCAATCCCCGCCCCCCATTTATTAGTGAAAAATATATTTAAAGAGCATATTTTTCTTTTATCAAAAATTCCCGCGGTAAGGACAAATGTCCAATGTTCTTGAACTGTGCCTTTACACTAGAAGAAAGAAAATTAAAAAGTCTAAAAATGTGTAGTAAATGTGCTAGTATTTTTTTTATCCAGTAGGTCATCTGATAATAATATTCTGAATGAATCCTACTATAACATCCAAAGGAATATGTATTTTGTATTTGTATTACAACAGTGACGTAACCTGACCTTATATATAATAATAAACTAATATAAACAGTAATAGTGTGACAAACGAATGGTCAGTTTATCAAATTAAAAACATCAAGGTCCTATTCCTGAAACGTACCCTAATTAATTTTCTAAATAGCCAAAAGCTATTTTGGCTATGTTCCCTTTAAACTATGCAGCTTCAAATTGATAGAATATCCATCTTAAAAAAGTTAATAGCTATTAGTAGAAAACCGCTGACTGATATTCTCAAAGAGAACAGGCTGATTTGGGCGAAAAAAACTTGTTATGCAAAAATATCTATATTTGGATATCTGTTTTTCTTATTGTTTATTTTTACGACATCGTATTTTCGTAATGGCGAGTGTTGCAAGCTACAGCTGTTACGTCATAATATCCGAACCTTCTTTATGTGTTTTATCGATTGGCTACAAAATCGGAATTTCGAAATTCAGTGTAGGTCGCGAGATCTATAGCAATATAAATGATCATTTATAAAATATAGAAAATAAGGATAACTATAGATTACCAACCAATCATAAATCAATCCCAGGTACTGTTGCATATTACACAAATCATGGTAAAAATATACCATTAGACTAGAATCCTGAGAATGGTAAAATACACAAGAATGTTGACAGTTTTGTTCATGAATGGTACACTAACTGCGTCCCGCGATTTTACTCGCGTGATGATGAAAATAAGCCTATTTGTTAATCCAGGGCATAAGCTATCTCCATACCAAATTTAATCCAAATCCAACCAGTTGTTTAGGCGTGAAAGAGTAACAAACATACACATAAGCATTCGCATTTATAATATTAGTAGGATAGTAGAACTAGCAGCGCCCCGCGGTTTCACCCGCGTTGATTACGGTTTTCCCGCTACATCAATTATTGCACGGGAATCATACATTTTATCGAGATAAAAAGTAGCCATTCCAGACTATAATCAACCTGTGTGCCAAATTTCATCCAGATCCGTTCAGCCGTTCTGGTGTGATTTACAATTTAATTAAAATACAAACATCGATCCATCCATCCATCCATCCATCCAAACTTTTAACCAACCGTAAGAAGACAACATTCCTTGAGTGGGTACTCCAGATGACTGAAGACTGAATAATAACTAAACAAAAACTTAACAGCTGAACGCACTATTCACACGTCTTAATCATCATCATCATCATCATCTCAGCCATAGGACGTCCACTGCTGGACATAGGCCTCCCCCATTGATTTCCACAAGGACCTGTTGGAAGCGGCCCGCATCCAGCCCTTGCCTGCGATCTTAGTCAGGTCGTCTGTCCACCTGGTCGATGGCCGTCCTATGCTGCGCTTGCCAGTCCGGGGTCTCCATTCTAGAACTTTTCGGCCCCAACGGCCATCAGTTCTTCGAGCTATGTGCCCTGCCCATTGCCACTTCAACTTGCTAATCCGCTGGGCTATATCGGTGACTTGCGTTCTTCTACGGATCTCCTCATTTCTGATTCGATCACGTAGAGAAACCCCGAGCATAGCCCTCTCCATAGCTCGTTGTGTGACTCTGAGCCTGCTCAGAAGGCCCATAGTCAGAGACCACGTTTCGGTTCCGTAAGTCATCACTGGTAACACACACTGTTCGAAGACTTTCGTTTTCAGGCATTGCGGTATTTTGGACGAGAAGACGTCTCGTAGCTTCCCGAACGCTGCCCAGCCGAGTTGAATTCGACGATTGGCCTCTTTCTCAAAATTGGACTTACCTAATTGGACTGTATGTCCTAGGTAGACGTAATGGTCAACAACTTTGAGACTCGAGTTCCCAATTGATATGGGGGCGGGCGCAACATGGGCATTCGACATAATTTTCGTCTTGTCCATGTTCATTTTAAGGCCCACCCTTAGGGAAACTCTGTTGAGGCCTTCGAGCATCGTGCTGAGGTCTTCCATCGATTCTGCCATGACCACGATATCGTCGGCAAACCGAAGATGAGTGATGTACTCGCCGTTGATGTTGATGCCGAATCCTTGCCATTCCAAGAGCTTGAAGGCGTCTTCCAATGCGGCAGTGAACAGTTTCGGAGAGATAACGTCTCCCTGTCTCACGCCTCGTTGCAATGGAATCGCCTTCGAAATTTGCTCTTGTACTCGGACCGACATGGTGGCGTTATTGTACACACACTTCAACACTTCAATATACCGATGGTCAATACGGCAACGCTGGAGAGACTCAAGCACCGCCCACGTCTCGATCGAATCAAAGGCTTTCTCATAGTCCACAAACGCTAGACATAAGGGTAAGTTATACTCCTCGGTCTTCTGTATAACTTGCCGCAGCGTATGGATGTGGTCTATGGTGCTGAAGCCTTTTCGGAAACCGGCTTGTTCGGGAGGCTGGAAGTCATCAAACCTTCGTTCGAGACGATTCGCGATGACTCTTGAAAACAGCTTGTAAACATGGCTCAGAAGCGAAATGGGTCTGTAGTTCTTAAGCAATGTGTTGTCACCCTTCTTAAAGAACAACACCGCTACGCTTCTGTTCCATGCTTCCGGCGTTGAACCTTCGAGGACAACGGAATTAAAGAGCTTCTGAAGGACTTTCAGTATCGGTGAGCCACCCGCTTTCAGAAGCTCTGATGTGATTCCGTCGTCACCCGGCGCCTTGTTGTTCTTAAGCTGCTTCAGAGCCATCCTAATCTCGTACAGGCAGATGTCCGGGATGTCTTCGGTGTAGTGTCGGGTTAGCTTGGCTCTTGGGTCTTTGGCCAAGCTATCAACAGGTTTAGCGACCGAAGTGTATAGCTGTCCATAGAACCTCTCAATCTCTCCAAGCACCTCTGCTTTGGTCGACGCTATACTGCCATCATCTCTCTTCAGCTTAGTCATCTGGCTTTGCCCAATAGACCGGTCTCTTGCAAACACTTTGGAGCCTTTTCTCCGTTCGATCGTATCTTTAATACGATTTGTATTAAAGGTACGGATGTCGTGTCGCAAGGATTTCCATATTCGTCTATTGAGCTGCCTATACGACGCAGCGTCATCGGATGATTGCAGTTGCAACGAGCGTCGTTCAGCCATGAGGTCAAGGGTATGGCTGGAGAGTTTTTGAGGTCCATTTGTACGGCGGGGTTTGAAAAACTTAGACCCCACTGCGTGGACAGTTTCTACAAGCCTGTTGTTGGTCTCGTCCACCGACGCAAAGTTCTCAAGGCAAGCAAAGCGATTGGATAGCTCAAGTTGAAAGCTCTCGGGGTTTTGAATATGGACATTTTGAGGCCGGAGCGTGGATTTCATCAAACGGGACCTCTCAAGTTTAACATTAATATTCAATATGCCTCTTACTATGCGGTGATCACTACCGGTTTTCACCATGTTGATCACAGAGACATCATTGAATATTTGTTTCTTGGTGGTCATGATGAAATCGATCTCATTTCTCGTGGAACCGTTCGGACTCAACCAGGTCCATTTCCTGTGAGGCGGCTTCTGGAAGAAAGAGTTCATCATAAAGAGTCCCTCTTTCTCCATGAAGTCGGCCAGCCTCTGTCCCCTGGGATTCCGTTGTCCATAACCAAATTGCCCCACTCTCAACTCTCCATCACTTCTTTTGCCCAACTTTGCGTTAAAGTCCCCCATAACAACAGTATAATGGGTCTTGGAGGTATGCATGGCCCTACTAATGTCCTCATACATAGCCTCTACTTCCTCATCGGTTCCGAGTTTCGAGGTCGGTGCATATACCTGAATGACCTTCAACGAATACCTACTAGATATTCTGAGTATTAGGTATGCCACCCTGCTCGAAACGCTATCGATGGTAATGATGTTGTTAGTGAGGGACTTGCGAACGAGAAATCCGACACCACCTTGGGACTTTTGGTCGCCTTCCCGGTAGTAGAGCAAGTTACCGGATTTAAGGGTTATGGTGTCCTCACCCTCTCTACGGACTTCACATAACCCTAGGATATCCCAGTGTAACTTACTCATTTCTTCTTCCAGCTCGACGATCCTCTCGTCTGCCAACAAAGTTCTTACGTTATGTGTTACCAGGGCCAGAGGTCGTTTAATGAGGGAGTGGTAGCCGTGCGTCTGCCGGGGATTCTTCGCACCCCCTGCTCCACCGTTACACTGGCTGCTACCGGAGCCAGCTTTAGCGGAGCTGCCGGGGACTGGGGGCCTGGTCGAATTTTGTAATATCATAGGGGGGGGGTTTGCCAATACTCACCACGCTTGGCAGGCGGGTTGGCGAGCGCAGTACAGAATGTGAGTCTCAGAAGGCGCTGCTGCCCATCCTTCTGGTACGTGATCCCTTAGTCGACTCCTACGACACCCACGGGAAGACATGGGGGGGTACTATTCTAAGCCGGCACCCCACGGCAACGTCTTAATAGAAACATGCATTTATTGCTTGTGCATAAGTATATATGGACTCAAGAAACTGTAATATTTAAGTCAATAAAAATATGTTGTATTTGTATTCTAAATGTAACATTAGCGTATATTTGTGGGTTGTCATTATTTTGAAACTATTTAAGTATTATCCTGTAAACGGCCTGCCGTATTACTCAAGTCATTACACGAAGAAAATCATCTTAAAAGATGCCCCATGAATAGAATCACGGGGACAAACGACATTTCTCCACGCACGATTTAACATTGACGTGAGATTTCGGCACCACCTTCACTTCCATTCAATGGACGCCAAATTACTCTTGATGATGTGTCGGAAGCATTCTTTAGGTATATACTGGAGTTAGAAAAAACACATTTACACCATGAAATGTTACGAGAAATTGGCTTCATTATGGGCGTTTTGTTAGCGTATTCATGTAATACGCGCGGCCTGACCCAGCTTCGCACGGTTACATCTTTGAAGTTTTAGTAAAGATCCCTAACTTTTCTAGTAATAAATTTATTTATTTATTAACATTCACACAAGGTGTTCAGGTCCCAAACTAGGCAGAGCCTATGCTATGGTAACCTGATGACTGATATATATACTTATATACATATACACACCCAGACACAGTATATACCCACACACTATATACACACAAATATAGTCTATGCTAATTAAATATAAGTAATGTAGCATTCTAATAGTGACAGAATTCGTAGTGATAGATATCGGTTTAGTAGTTATTAAGCTCAAACAAGTAAGGAAACATTAAGTAAGTATTGTATGGTAATAAACCATTAACAACATGCTAGGCGGATCTTACGTTCAAATTCTTTGCAGGAAAAAGTCCCTCAGATGTTAAAAAAAGATGAAATTCTACGCTAGTGGTACTGGCTGCTATAGCTTAATTGGACACAGCGACAGGATGGTATTCTGTAGTCGTGGGTTCAAGTCCCACTAGCAGCTGAATTTTTTCCTTCAAATAATTTGAACATTATTTAAGTAAATAAGTTAACAGAAAAAAAAAAAATCTTTCCTTTTTATAATATTATAATTAATAACGAGAAGTGTAGGTGATGACATGAGATAAATATAAATTAATATGTGATCTCATATACTTAGGTTACATTACGTATTGTTTTTAGAGCTATGACGGACTGGTTGAGAATACTGCAGGAAATCGTTAAGTAGTTAAATGTGTTAATGTAAATATTGATAAATTTAAAGAACTTGCTTTGAATTAAGAATTGGGACCGGAATTGAGCTTTCGGTGAAGGTAGCAAAATTCCGTTATGAAATGCCCAACATGGTAGTAGGGTACCTTTGGGTGTCTTCCTAACTAGCTACTACCATCAAGTTTCAAAAACTGGCACCAAACACATAGTGTATTCAAGCAGCAGTCCTAGAGAGCCCTTAAACATTCTAGGTATGGCGCGGTTCACAGATCAAGTGAGATTTTAGTCTAACGCTAGATCTATAAAGTGATAATAAAAATTATAAAACTTGGCATTTATAACAGTGGTAAAGTTAAGTAACAACTTGATACAAAGAATGTGAATCTTAATTGTGTTAATGACTTGACAAATGGACAGTCATTATTTTACGATTTTCCTATCTATATATAATGAGAATTAAATTGGAATTCTTGCATTTTTTGGTGGGTGATGCAGACTGATGCTTTTTAATGCACGGATATAATTTGTTCTTTGATTGCTATGGCTTTATTTGAATAAAAATCATCAATAAATGTACCTAATTAGGAACAAGTACCCTCATAACGTTCAAACTTTAAGGGAATTCGGCCACTACTCGGACACCCACGACTACAGAATACCTTCGATGTCACTTTGCCAGCAATAGTAGGACTCCATAATTAGTCTGAATTTATTCTTTCCTGTGGTCATCTTAAAGGTATAATTTTCAGCGCCATCTACCTCAAATATACTGAACTATGTCTTCAAAACTTTGAACATAAGTTTCGCTAGCATGTGTCAATTAGATATTAAACATCCAGGCCTAATTGTTTGTACAACAAACGAAATAAATACTTTATATCTAGTAAGAAAATATATTTCACAGTTAATTGTGGACACGGTATAAATAGAAGATAATGGACTAACGAGTCAATGTTTGATTCGCTTTTAATACAGATAACCATTTATGTAACTATTTCTTCTAGGGAGAAGAAATAGTTACATAAATGGTTATCTGTATTAAAAGCGAATTTTACAATCAATTACGGGGACCATAGGGACGGTCCCCGTAATTGATTGTAAAATTGATCATTGTAAAATGAGTCACACTAATATCATTTTTAAACTGACTTAGGTATTTGTTTTAAAAACATGTAAAACACATGTTTTAAGTTCGGGAAATAAATGTTCCTGAATATAAATACTTAACTTTAATTTCTCAGATGCTCCGATCTTGGTATACGTCCACGGAGGCTTCTGGCAGGAGTTGTCACGTGAGACATCCCGATACCCGGCTGAGCCGCTATACAAGTCACAAGTGAAGACCATCGTTGTTGGCTATGACCTATGTCCGGTAGCTACACTGGCAGAGATCGTAAACCAGATACAGAACGCGGCAAGATTCGTGTTTGATTACGCTGAGAAGATGGGGTCTAGGTAAGATAAGATAGGTAGTTAACAAAATAATAATTAAAAAACAATTTAAAAATAATCACTGTAACAATAGGCGGTCTAATCGGTGTCAGTGATCTTTTCTAGGCAACCTTTGCATGGAAAGAAAAACTCTAACGGATGGCGGCGTCAATCCGTTAGCACCAATCCTACTAATATTATAAATGCGAAAGTTTGTGTGTATGTGTGTAAGTGTGTATGTTTCTTTTTCTTCACGCTCAAAGGGCTACAGCGATTTCGATGAAATTTGGTATGGAGATAGTTTAAACTCTGGATTAACACATAGGCTACTTTTATCCCGGAAAAAGTATAGTTCCCGTGGAATAGTTTAGGTAGCGGGAAAACCGTAATCCATGCAAGTGAAGCTGCGGGGCGCTACTAGTTAAAAATAAACAGTAATAGTACAAAAAGTACTAAAGGTATGATGTTTAGTTAACCTGTATAACTTGTTTTCGTATGATGTAACTATGCTTTGCGGCTTTATAGAGGTCTTGCGATATCTTTCAACCTGTTTGTTATACTTGTTTAAATTATAGTTTACATTTTATTTTTCTAAAGAATAGAATATTCTTTATTATAATGTCTCTTTATTATCTTTCCTTCTGAGGCCTAGTTTTTTTAGAATATAGATATCATAAACAAAAATTAGATAATAAGGTAGCCCTAATTCTGTTAATCACTCTACGACTAAAATTCTTCAAAATGAAATAGCTCGTATTCTACTCACTCTTAAATTCAAATTAGCATAACTCTATACAACGCTGTCACTAATATTAGACGAGTTTTATTCAATTGCCGGCCAATTGCGGGTAGTTTTAGTCGGCGCCATATAAGTGGCGACTTAATTTACACAAAACTACCCGTAAAATTAATAACATGTAATTTTAGTGTTGTTATTGATAAGTGTTTGGATTAATATATAATATTATTAACTTATCTTACTTACTGAACTTATCTTATTTCCTAAAATTTTAGTTTAGTTTACTTGAATAAGCGAATCACTACCATTATAAAAAAATTTAAAACCTAGAGTGCTGCCGGCAGCGCGGCAGGGTTCAAGCTACCGGTGGTTAGGGCTTCATAGTGAGGAGTTATACATTCTTCACTCTTATATTCCTCCAGACAATACGCGCCGTGTCAAATAGCCTTCTGCATCTGACCCTTGATCCAACCGCCAGCGAGAGGTGTTGATCGAGGCTCTTCGCTATTAGGTTGTTCGCCGAAACGACTATTGGGACAATGATCGTCGAGTCAACATCCCACACGGAGTGTATCTCGTGAGCTAAGTCAAGGTTTTTTTTTAATACTGTATAGATCTAGCGTTTGACCACTATCTCACATAGACATATCTATTAGACAATTGTGTTTTTCGTTAATATTGCTGCAAGGTACTTGTCCTACTCGGCCTTCACGAGGTACTCGACATATGGGATGGTGATGTCAACGAGCACTGCCGGGCTCTGAGATGGGTACAAATTTTCAAAATTATATATTACAAGGTTCCATAATTTTTTTAAGCGGTCCCAGTAGAGCAACGCACGACCATGCATATTATTAATTATTATTATTAAAGAATACTGTACAATACATCCATAAAATTAAAATAAAACACACATAATTTTATTTGACACATTCGTATTTGCATAATGTTGCTATATATAAGCCATTAGGACTAAAAAGTGTGAATGAATAACATAGTTCTTCTTTTTTTTTTTACAGTTTTATTGTTTAATAGTAATAAGTACAGATATATACTACACAACAACAGACACAAGTAGATACAGATAAATGCTTAAACTATAGATACAGTTATAAATTTAACAAATTATTTAAACAATTTAATTTCATTTCATTCATTTAATTTCTAATTGTTTAGAGATAGCGAACCACTATTTCACTTAGAGATATCTATTAGACAATTATGCTTTTCGTTAATATTGCAGCTTTCGTACTGGTCACTTTAGTAAAAAAAAAAAAATATTTTTCTTTTTCTTTTTTCAGAGGAGTTTACTTCGCAGGACACTCGGCAGGCGCACACCTGGTCGCCAAAATGCTGGCCAATTCGGACTTCCTCGACAGCCTCGCCGGCTCTCACCGTCTCCAAGGCGCCTTCCTCGTCTCAGGAGTATATGACCTCCGCGAGCTCATCCACACATATGTAAACAACGCCGTCCAATTGCCCAGAGAATGGGCCGTCCCTCTTTCCCCTATGTTCGACTGTTTCACACACCTGCAAGCGAGAAAAACCCGTGTTTACATCTTGGCTGGTCAAAATGACAGTCCAGTCTTCAAGAAACAATCTAGAGAGTTCTATGAACTTCTGCACAATACGTGTCTAATGCAGAACATGTATTTGGAAATCAAAGATAAGATGGACCACTTTGACATCGTCGAGTGTTTCGCGAATCATGACAACTATTTGAAAAATTTGTTGGTTCATGATATTCGGAAACATTTGTAAATGTTTCATTGGACTATATGGCTTATATACCTATAACTTAAGTCACGGTTTGTAAACTTATAAGTTGCATTTACTGTGTATTTATTTTATTTAAGCGCACTTTAATTCAGCTTGTTTTATGATATTCGAAAAGCGCGCATCTAGAATAACATTGAGAACATCTGATCTGATCGAGAATAAAGATTTTCAGTAAATAGATACTTAGTCAAAGAGTTGGCAAGTCATGATGAAAGCGGAATAAATACAAACTGTGTGGATTAAAATACACACTAATTTCATAAAGAGCGGCAATTTTTTTGTGTTTTTTTGGTAAATAATATACTTGAAAAACTACGGGACCGCGTCAAAAATTTATTTCACTATTAGAATGCATACCGAAGTATGCATACATCGCGAAGTAAGAAAATCGCAGGGCACAGCTTACGTCATTTATAAGAATTTGCCTTTAAATCTTTTCAGAATATTTTGATGTTACTTTGTCCTATCAGAATTACTCTCCAAGTTTGTAAGAATTGTGCTTCATGATTAATATAATACCGTCTTTGTATAATAATTTAAACAACCGTGAGAAAGGAACTATTTACACAGTATGCCAACTTTGCGACTAACTTATATAAATTATATTTCATAAAAATGATCTTTTCAAAGTGTATACTTATACTAAAGTACTATTTCATTTTCAGTTAGTTGGATGCGTCTTAGAACCCTATAAGTCTAAACGAAAGTCTTTTTTGATTTTATCACGGGAAATCAACATGTTATTTTGCGTAACTAAATAATACAATTTTGTGTTAGAAAGTTTTCCCGCACATACATTAAAAAAGGAGGCTTCAATTTTCAGTTTGCTTTGGTTTAAGCATTTGTAAAGCGAATTAAAATAATATAAATGCTAATTGTTGTTATTATTAATGTTATTTGAATAGTTCAGGTGTAATTTGCGCGCCATTGACTAGAATTACAGTCTCGCGACACTCATCTTCGAATAATATTTTATCTTCAAAAAACCCGCTCGGTGTGCTAAAATATAAACAACTATAATGATGTATAAATGAGACCGTTAATGAATAAATTAGAATAAATTTAGATTAAGAATTTTAAATATAGATTTTGTCGAAGTCGCATGTGTCACGTTCACCATATACGAGAGATAGATATTTACAAGATATATGAACCGGTTATAATTAAAACAAATAAATTAAGTAGATATTATACCTAGTGTTATTTTAGCCACATAATACAGGATGGTAAGGTATAGAAGTATCTAAATCGAAGTAATAAAGAAAAAAATTGATTTCACATTTATTGGTTCAATTTCAAGTCGAAAGTCATAGATGTCGTTGCATACCGTTTTACAGTACGGCGACAAGATTCTCTGATACAGATATACAGTATAAGCAACACCCGATAACCCACTAATTCTTAGTATAAGCATTAATTGAAATATATTAACTGTCAATTGGAAAACAGAAATCTTTAAGACTGTTTTATGTTTAAAGTTCTAAGGCTACTATAATAATATTAAATTGTATATATTTAAATTATTCTAAGGCTCTGTTCACCAACATGGGAAACGTCCGATTATCAATTTGATCGTCAGCCGAACCAAACAGTTTGTACCATTCATTTGATTTAATAGACATAGTTAATAGACTAAGTGGATGTATATGTTATTGATATTTAGTTTTTATTCGTTTATTTTTATAATTTTCGGAATAAGGCTGTTGTTTGGTTCCTTCTGAACCGGCTCAAATGGTTCCAACGGAAGACCTGGTTTACTTACAACCACCATTATGCTAAGTTGGGACCGATTTGAGACATGAAAATTAACGCACTAATTAGGCGTCTTTCAAGGGTTTTATTGTACAATTATGAAACTTGTACATTATTTTTAATTTTGATTATTATTATACCAGATTGCCTTCATATATGAGCTGATGAATTTTGATATTTTAAATTTTGCCTTTTGAATACTAGGTAGGTATTAAATGCATAATGTAGATTTACAAACAATGCTTTAAATTGACATAAGCAGATAGTTGAATAATTGTTTAATATTACAACTTTTTCATAAGATGCTATTATTAATTACATAAAATTAAATTTTACTGTGCGTTAACAATAAATCTTTGAATATTTGTTTTATTAAAAACTACCTGGTAGAGAACTGACTCCGAGGTAACCCACCTAACTACCACACAGACTTACGCATTACAGCTATGTTAGATCCATTCCATCTTCTATCTATGTATATGTCGCTGTTGGATTATTTAATCAGCTGTTTTACATTACGCCTAGCTGTTTCAAGAAACAAGGGTATATTGTATTCTGACGCCGGATTGTCTACGATACGTTCTACAAAATAGTAAACTACGTTTAGCCGTATTATTAAATTCGTCAAAGTAGGTAGGTTCTAGCAAGGTCAGAGTTACTGGGTGGTCAAAAAACATTAACGCTAACCTGCTGTCAAAAACTTTTAAAGCGGCGGCGTATCGGCAATGCGCTCGTTTGTCAATGGGCGCTACGTTACAAGCCGCTTTGAAGAACATGGAGTACTCATGCAATGCGGCGTACTTTATTTCAGCCGAATTGAAATCCGGCTGAACATGACGTAGCCGCATTTTAATACGGTGAAGTTTTTAAATGGGCGCCCGCTATTTGTAACACGGCGTGTCATTCCATAAAGCTGTATTCTTCCCACTAATATTATACATGTGAAAGTTTGGATGGATGGATGAATATTTGTTACTCTATGACGCACAAACGGCTGGACGGATTTGAACGAAATTTGGTATGTAGATACTTCAGGTCCCGGAATGATACATAGGCTACTTTTCCGTTATCATCATCATCATCAAAAATCTCCACGCGGGTACAACCGCGGGCGTTGCTAGTATATACTAAAACTGTAAAGGCCAAATAGTCTGTACATAGAAAATATTTACACAAAACCTTCTGAGGGTGATAAGGATGGCGAACAGAATAACGGAAATCAAAGAAACGCTTTTATTTTTAATTTATCAAGCTTTCTTTTAATTTCTGTTCGCCTGTTGTAAACTCGTAATTAATTATCTAATTATTTATATAATTAATTACGAGGATAATTATTACATTTCATTTTCAGTTATTTTACAATTATAAAATTTTCTTAACAATGAGATTCCCAGACTGTGTAATTTTCTCAGACACATTTGCTTACAATGAATTATTATAATTATTAGAAATATTAAGGCTACGTGAGGACAATTGTTCGTGATTTATTGAATCCAAGGTTAATAAATTGATGATAACGCCCTCTTTTTAACTAAATCATTATAAACGATTGATTGTGATCTTCGATATTTACACGAACCGGGGTCAAGTAGCTATGTCTATGTCTAAGTAATATTATTACTCGTAATAAACACAGTAGTACTTCGATTATAGTAATATTATCACTCGTAATAAACACAGTAGTACTTCGATTATAGTAATATTATCACTCGTAATAAACATAGTAGTACTTCGATTAAAGTAATATTATCACTCGTAATAAGCACAGTAATACTTCGATTATAGTAATATTATCACTCGTAATAAACATAGTAGTACTTAGATTATAGTAATAAGTAATTTCGGAGATGGGCAGAAAAGCCGCGAAACGGTAATGAATAATATTAACATATAACATAATATATTGTCATTAACGATCTTTCATCAACTAGCAAAAGCAAAACTGTTCTATTATGCATTCTAAGTATTAGCGGGTCCGAGGGCGATTTTGCTCTTTCAAGGTTATCGGGACTTAAGAGTATCAAAGACTTCACAAACTGTCAGAATGACAGGTTGGCACTCACCTTATATAGACACACCAAGATAATAGTCTAACTATATTTTACGCCAACAACCCTACACACTATGTCCTCGACACTATCAAACAGAAAAAGGTTGTGATTACAGCTAGTAATTTGACATTAACTGTCATTTATGGAGAAAAAATGGAGAGTAAACATTGAAGCTAACCGTAAGCAAACAGTTATTCTGAACAGAACTCAGTTTACTCTAAACTTAACTATCAAAGAAAGTCAACAATACGCTTTTTTTTCACATAGACAACTTTTAAAACACTTGGTTGTCCAACAACGTTATAGACATTACAATATGTTTACTTTTGCTGTTGGGATAAATTGGCTCTTAGCACCGAACAACCGAAAGAGTTAGAGACTAATAGGTAAACCGCTTTAATGAGTCCTCGCTCCCAGGGTACAGGGGCGCCGACGACAACGGGGACAAGAGAGGCGCGGGTGGAGGGCGCGGGTGGAGGGCGCGTGTACCTTGACAGGACATAGGACAGTTCTTAAGATATGAACGTCATAGTTGTTAATCAAAACTCAAATAATTTTCTAATAAAAAAATCACCACCTGTTCACCATAGATGGTGATTTTTTTAATAGAAAATTATTTGATGTTGTTACGAAATTTATATGAAACAACTATATACGTTGTACGTAACAAAATATCATATTTAGGTAAATTAACTTTTCTACTAAGTATTTATTGTATGCAAGATTTATCAAATTGAAATAACTATAAAAAAAATTATTTTATGAGTTTTATCAATGATGTTTTACTAAAGATGACTGCGACAGATAATACGGTACAACTAATATAGAAAAGGATACCTATATGTTTACACTTGCGCTTGAAATACGCGTCGTAATCCAAATTACTACAATTGACTTAATTTTGCCGCCTCAGTTTCCGCGCGCTTGTACGACATCTACCTCATATAAACATACAATATCATTGAGTTTTATGGTTTATTGCATTAACAACATGCTAGGCGGAACTTACATACGTTCAAATTATTTGAAGGGAAAAATTCGACTACCAATTATTATTTTGGCCAACACGACTATACACATGTCAATTTGTCGTCGTTGTCATTTATCAGTTGGCCAAGAAATTGTGATGTTAGAGGACCTTTTAAAAGCACCTTAACGCCTTTCATTACGCTTCGCATTCATTACTAAGCATCTCACTTACATTTGTTCAAACGTGATGCGCGTGCCTTTGCGAACGTAGTTTATAACCTCTCTAAGTGGATCGTAATGGTGAATTATATAATGTTACAGACAGTAAGAAAAGTTTGCTGTATTTTCATTGCAAATGCACACGTCTTTGTATACGCCCAAGAGTCGAAAATGGTTTTTACTCTGCTTGGACTACATTAAAAAGGGGCACTCCCAGGTAGTACGCACTACAAGAGTGGAACATATAATTTAAATAAACAATTTAAAGAAAAGTATAAATATTATAACGTGCTTTAAAATAAAATTTTGAAAACATCTATCTGAATAGTCTACGTATAACATATATAATAAAAAGTTTTTGTTTCTAAAGAAATTAAATGATGCTTTATAGAAAAAAACTACGTCGTACAGAAAAAATACAGTAAGTGAGTACTAATATATGATCAAACGAACTTCTCAAGTGAAGTTCGATCAATATAATATGAGTGGTTTCATTTGAAGATACAAATTAACATGTAGTCCTTTGACCTACAAGGCAACACTCGCACGCTTTAAGAATTTTACAATTATTTATTTCTTTAGTATCGATTATCTTTAACTCGATTAAAAACCAGTATTCTACCTCCCCACTATAAGTACGCGGCCATGACAGTTCATTCTTTTAAAGTAACGATTTAATTTCACTCTTTCCGTATTTTACAAAACTGGGATACGGGCGGGTGGGAGATTTGTATCTTCAAATGAAACCACTCATATTATATTGATCGAACTTCACTTGAGAAGTTCGTTTGATCATATATAATATTTCGTGGTTTCATTTTCGATACAAATTAACATGTAGATGTTTAGAGATTGAGTTTTGTCAGTATATTTGTCGTGGGTTTATCTTTACACGATAAATAAAATACGAAGTAAGAGTGAAAAATCAATTTATATATTTAATCATTTATGGTTACAAAAACTTAATAATTCTACTTATTTCAATACAATTGATAATCAAACGAAGATTAAGTTTATTCTGAATCATCATTATTAGACGGCAAACAAACTGATATTGCAAAATTTGACTCCTGTATGAGGGGTCTATGATAAAATTTGGCAAAAGCTTGGGACGACGCAGTCCAGCCAGCAGTTTTGCGGATCGCTTCGACGCTGAGGCCGGTCGCGCGTGCAGCGGACGTGGCGGCGTGCCGGGCGCTGTGCGCGCCGAACACGGCCACGTCGATACCGCTCGCGCACAACGTTTGTTTGATCCATCTGCTTATACTCTGTGCTGTCGCGCCCTTGTGGGGACGCTTCACAGTAATTAAGAGATGATCAGTACTCGAAGGTCTTAAGTCTCGAGTCATAGACAAGTAGTCAACAATAGTTGTGGCTGGACAAATCGAAACATTTTCGCGGAAAAAGGGCAAAAACAAAACTGGCTGGTCTCGTCCTATCCCTGAAGTTTTAATAATATCTGATATAAGAATCTCAACTCCATTAGATTTGATTTTAATGTTATCTATTTTAATCAAAGAAAACGTTTGGACTCTATGTGCCGTACATAAAGCCAGTAAAATAACCAGTTTTTTGGTTAGTTTTTCTAAACTTAATTGACTATTAGGAATCCAGTCTGAAATATGACGTAACACTATTTGTGGGTCCCACGTACTTGTGTATTTCGGCAAGGACGGTCTCATTCTAAATATTCCTTTCATTAGCCTTTTTATACAGTCATTTGAACCTATATTATTGCCAAGGAATAATGATAGTGCTGAACGGTGACTATTAAGCGTGCCGTAGGACGCACCACTTTCAAACAATTCTGATAAAAAAGATAGAACATGGGCAACTGAGGTATCAAATACATTGTAATCGTTATCGTGGCAGAATTTCCACCACAGCTTGTAACAAACCCCGTATTGCTGCAAGGTTTTGTCTGACAGCGATCCAATCATTAAGTTTAGGGCGGTAAGCGGCACGCCGCGGCGGGAGAACGCGCACCGGAGAGCACCGCTGCACCCAGGGTAAGCGTCCGGTGGAGTGGGTGTTGCTGACTGAAATGTGAGAGTACTAAGTTTGGTCGAGGGTCTAAAATAACTATATCAGTAACCAATAAGTCCATTAATTGAGGGTACCAGGCCTGTGCAGGCCAAATCGGAAATACTAATATACCTTTAGCTTTATCTTGAATAATCTTTTGTATGCAGTTTAATAACAAAGCAAAAGGGGGAAAAGCGTAAAAGAATTTCTTACTCCAGCTTATTGTGAATGCGTCTACACTAATAGCATCTGGATCCTGTTTCCAGGCTACATATTCGAGACACTTGGCGTTAGTGCGGGAAGCGAACAAGTCAATCTCTGGGTTACCGAGGTTTTTAACGATGCAATTAAAAGCTGCTTCTGACAACTCCCACTCGGCATCAGGATTCACTCTGCGTGATTCTTCGTCAGCCTCGATATTGTCCTTCGTATTTACATACGAGGCAAATAGCCACAGCTGTCTCGACTCGCACCATTGCCAAATATCACGAGACAGTGTGTTCAAATGCTGGAATTGAATACCGCCCATGCGGTTTATGTAACTAATGGCTGTTGTGTTGTCTACGCGGAGTAAGATAGCACAACTAGACATATTTTTTGCAAAACATTTAAGAGCCAAGAATATAGACAACAGTTCTAAATAATTAATATGGAACTGAAGTTCACTGTCCTTCCAATAACCGTTTACCCTGGAACCATTACAACAGGCACCCCAGCCAGTACGCGACGCGTCAGTGTAAATTTCCATAGCATAGGTTTCGTTTTTTATAGGCCTGTCTATTGTGTAAATATTATTAATCCACCATTTAAGGTCGTTTATAATAATTTTTGTTAGTTTTACTTTAGCTTCAAATGTACCATGTTGTTTTAATAATATGTATTTTTGTCGTTCTAATATTTTTGTATACAACCAACCATAGCGTGCTGCCGGACAAGCTGACACAAGGACGCCTATTAACTGAGAAAACTCACGGATGGTGACAGTAGGTAATTTAGCAAATCTTTGAACCATACATGCTATCTTATTACGTTTATCTAAAGGTAATGAAAGGGTCATTTTAGTGGTGTCATATATAAATCCTAGAAATTTGCACACTTGTTGTGGCTGTAATTGACTTTTATCGTAATTTATTACGAAACCTAAACACTCAAACAATGCTATTGTCTCTTGAACATTACGAAGGCATTCCTCATAGCTCTTACCTAAGCAACAAATATCGTCAAGATAACAGACCGACTTGTGACCACGACTGCGTAAGTGTGCTACGACTTCTCTAACTATCTTAGTAAAACACCTAGGTGCTATCCCTAAGCCGTAACATAAAGCACTAAACTCGTACGTTATAGTTTCATTTGAATTTGGTGCAATGTACTGGAATCGAAGCTATTTTCGAGAATCTATATCAATAGGTATAACTAAATATGATTCCTTTAAATCAATAGTTGCCATAAACCAGTTGTTTTGTAATAACTTGCAAGCAGTCCGGTAATCCTCCATTTTAAAATGGGTCTTTGGTATAAAACGATTTAATAATTTTAGATTCAAAATAAACCTTTTGGTACCATTAGGCTTAGGGGCTAAAAACGTACTCGAAATAAACTGATCGTCACATTGATCGACTTGTGAAATAGCACCTAGTTTAAGTAAATTATCGATAGCCATGTACATTTCATGCTGTTCTTTTGATGACCACGATAGTTGCGGTACATGTGATTGATACGGCTTGGTTATAAACGGAATAGATACTCCACTCAGTACCCACTTAAGAATATTAGCATTATCTGTAATGTTAAGCCAACAATTATAGAAAAATTGAACGCGACCCGCATGTACCTGTATTAAGGACGTGGTGGGGCACGTGACTTGCTCTGGTACGCCTTGGGTTGTGCCAAGGTGGTTGTTGCTGGTCGTCGCGACATGTCCTGTCGACGTATGTTCCTGTGGCCTCCCCGCCCCCCCCTGTTTGTCGAGTATCGAGGAGGCCCGGTCCAGTTTCCCTGAAAAGGTTGACGGGCCGCACTTGTGCTGGGAGCAACAGGATTAGACCTCGGCGGAGGCACTGTCTCTTTGATCTGCAGTCCCTGCTTCTCAATAGTCTTAGAAGCCCCAACCTTCTCTGGCAGATTGACCCCGAACAACGTTTCGTCACGTTCACTTTCTTGTATGAGGTTCAAAAAAGGTTTTGCTAGCCCTGGTGTGATCATTTTGATCCTAGCCTGGGTTTCATGATGATGCAAATCACATAAAATGCGACAACCGTCACTGAGCATTTTAATCGCATTTATTTTATTGTCGCTTGTCAACAATGTCGACATAGCCCGGCTGATAGCGGTGATCCCTGCGCCAAGTTGCTGTTGCATAGCTTCGACTTTTTTGTCACGCAATCTGACCATTTCTATAACTGCCGCCGATATCTCAATGTTAAGTTTTGGGGCTTGCAATAAAGTGCAATTGCTGGG
Source organism: Apeira syringaria (assembly GCA_934044485.1). NCBI lineage: Eukaryota > Metazoa > Arthropoda > Insecta > Lepidoptera > Geometridae > Apeira > Apeira syringaria. The sequence continues at coordinate 4,502,233 of OW203662.1, forward strand.
AATAAGGTACTGTTTCAATACCTTCTCTCTAACTTCCTTGTCCATACCTGTTTTTAACAATGGGAGCCAGAGCTGGGTCAAATTATTATGTATCTCTTGACCCCACGTTGGTCCCGAATCTGTGGCCTCACCGAGGGCAGATAGAATTTCTGGGTCAAGAGGTGGGCAAGTCTCGGTCTCTAACGACGCCGCAGCCGGTGCCGCTGCCAGTGGCGGCGGCGGAAATGGGAAATCATTTTGTGTAATGCATTCCTCCATTGTCGGTGACGCAGTGGTGATAACGTGTTCGTCCAGATCAGGTAATGGCGCCGATCCATCCAGGTCCGGCTCGGTTAGGTGTGCCGTCGAAGTTTCGCCTTCTAGAAGACAACGACAGCGACCAATAAGATACGTACATCATAAATAAAATGAGTATAAACAGGCATAGTTCATAATTTGAATCTATAGCCTGCATAAAAACATGAATAGTTACGCCTTGTTCATTTTTGAATCTATGGCGGGTAAGATGCATAATTTTGCCGGGTTCTAATTAGAATCTATGGCAAATCATCGTAACAAAAGATACTTTCAAATTGAACAGTATTTGTACGATTCTTTAGCAAAAATATGATACACCACTTACCTTGAACGTTATCTATTTTTTCTTCTTCTAAAGATGAAAACGAATCTAAACGCCGACGTTTACGTCGATGTTTATCTCTCAATTTTTCCATTTTTTGCAAATAATACTCCATCTTCTCGTCGAAAGATCTTTTAGGCATCGTGAACGTTGAAAAATCACAATGATTTACTTTATTAACAACTCGAAGGTAGGAGCGCGTGCGCTCGTTGCCTCGCACGGAAAAAGAATGAACTGTCATGGCCGCGTACTTATAGTGGGGAGGTAGAATACTGGTTTTTAATCGAGTTAAAGATAATCGATACTAAAGAAATAAATAATTGTAAAATTCTTAAAGCGTGCGAGTGTTGCCTTGTAGGTCAAAGGACTACATGTTAATTTGTATCGAAAATGAAACCACGAAATATTATTATCTATAGGGTTTTTTTTTGTTTTTTTCTATTAAATTTTGATTTTTTGTTATTTCTAGACTGCTGGATTATTCTTTCAAACGATATAAAGATGGCAACTGTGAAAGACAAAGGCTTTATGGTGCAACGTGCAACCATACAATACAAAACTTATAGGAAACAGCTCAGGAATAATAAAATAATTGAAATATTATATTAAAATAATTAAAAATAAACATACAAAAATCGTTGCACCTTAAAGTTGTAATATTTTACAGTTAGATACAATGATGTTATATATTTATATAACAAAAATGTTTATATAAGGTAGGTGTCGCACAAGCGCGCGGAAACTGAGGCGGCAAAATTAAGTCAATTGTAGTAATTCTCATTGCGACGCGTATTTCAAGCGCAAGTCTAAACATATAGTTATCCTTTTCTATATTATTTGTACCGGAATATCTGTCGCAGTAAGCATCAAAATCTGAGCACCGCGCAGTATGATTATACGTCATCTTTAGTAAAACATCATTGGTTAGATATCAAATCTATAGAAGCTATTACTGATACTTCGTTGTAATTTAGAAGCGATGATAGCTCAGCGGTGTGTGTATATCTATCTATATCGTATCAGCGTATCTATACCTAAATCTAATTAATATAAGAAGTGTTGCCCTTACTGTTACTTCATTGTGATTTACGTAGGCTTAATTGCGGACGTCCAAAAGTACCAATTCCTGTAATTTATTCTCAGCGATCGCTGTATTACGCCAAAATAGCTATTCGTTTCCTTTGTTCTCAATTTTAATTGAAGTATCCGAAATCTAAGCAAAGTTCAATACTTGATCTTATACCATTATAAATAGGGCGGTATAAACTCTAATTGAATGTAGAAGTTTAGTAGGTCAATTGAGGTCAGTATGACTGTAAGGGTGTGTCCTGACGAATGCGTAACTCGCGCGCCGTCGCTTTTGCGCCGTCCGTGTACCATTCGCCGACGTGCACGCGAACTGCGCGCGTATCGCGCGCGCGCAGTTCGCGTGCACGTCGAATATAAATGTTAAAATAATGTTTGTTTAAAAAAAAATACTTTCATTAACAATGAAAGTATTTATTTTTAATAGTATTTATTGTTTCTGATGTAAACCAACTAGGATATTGATATCGCGAATTGCCGTCGTAGGACTTTTTTATGGGCACACATCCCTCAAAGCATGCATCTAAAATAGTGTATAGTGTACTAACTGCAGCATCAACGTTAGTACATAAGTATATCTCATCCCAGTTTATGGCGGCAATTCTAGAGTATAATAACGGATAATTCGTTTTTCGAAAATTCCTCTCGTCGCAACAATGAGACCGAATTGGCGTTTGCTGCGAGCGTGAAAATTTAGTAACCCATTGCTTTGAAGAAGCGCTACGGACACACACAGACAGCGGTGGATGATATAAATCAATCGGCACAACAGGATTTGTATCTTCACTAACACCAATACACTCGCCACTTAGATTGATCAGGACTAGATCCAAAGTTCCGTCATACATGTTAGTAACATCAATATAGTATTTTTATTTACAAAAACTATTCATACAGTTATACTGCCTTAATGTATTTTGATCACATGAATTCAAGTTAAAATCGCCCAATATTACAATGTCTAGCTTAGAAAATTTTGTTACTAAGTTTTCTATGACTCTGAAAGTATTCAAATATTTTTCTTCGCTTGATTTGGGAGGTATATATACAACACAACAAATTAGTTTCTTATACTTTAGATTCACTAAACCGATGACAACTTCTATATCATTTGTATACCCATTTAAATCGGATATTTGCTGCAACTTGTACTGATCCCGAATGTTATACCAACTAAGCGCTTAATAATAAATACATAATGTACATATATTGTAATATACTTTTTTGAAAACTATTATTAGTTTAAAACATATTTCGAATATTGGGTTCATTTTCTGTCTCTAAGAAAAATATTGCCATAACAATAAAAGTAGGTATTATTGTTGCAATTAACGTAAACTTTACATATATTTAAAATGGGAATTAAAATAGAACCGTTCGGAGTCGAGTTTGTTCAATATTTTGTTAGTAGTTTAATTTTCGCCTTACTGGTTTAAACCATTTACTCCACCACTCATACAACACAAAAATATACTCCATAAGCATCCATGCAAATATAGCAAAATATTTTTATTTATTCAATTGAATTTTTTAAACGTGTATTGAAGAATCATTTGAAATTTTTCGGCGGAGATCTGAATATAATATAATAGAAATTCTAATATAGGATACTTTTCTTAGACATATTTTTTCTCTGTTGATATAGTGTCAAATATATTTGCCCTTAGGTACGACAATTTACTTTTTAACAAAACGTATTTTGTGAGCCCATTTTATGCCAACTTACAAATAATTCGTAAAAAACGTATTAGCCTTGTTGAAAGTCAACTCATGCTGATGTTTGCTCGTCGTGTTTACACTTAAGACAAAATAAGAACTCAAACTCACTTCAGAAAGAAGGTAGATTAGAAGACGTCACCGTCAAAGCTCCTGAGCACTTATTTTGGCAATATATACATTTTACACAATGTATATACATTCAGCGCGTGGAGACCGGGAGCTCATCGGATTTTCCAAAACTTATCAGAGCGTTTGATCGATGTGACGCGTGACCAAAAAGCTGGCACATATTTGGCTCATCGAATCAGCATTTCAATTCAACGTAGCAATGCTTGCTTGCATTCTGGGCATTCTGCCAATCGGTAGCATGTTATATATATATATATATATATATATGAATTAATCACTATTTCCCTTGGTCACGGCATCAAGCGTGAACGGCTTGATACAATTTGCTATAGAGATAGATGGGACATTGGAGAAGGACATAAGCCACTGTTTAATACTGTTATGTTTTATTTGAAATAAACGTTTTATTATTATTTTTGTTCTGGAAAAAGTATGGTTCCCGTGGGATAATTGAGTTAGCTGGAAAAACGTAGTGCACGCGGGGCGCAGCTAGTATAATATATACATATGTATTTACATAACATAAGATTTATACTAAATACAGTAGTCTCAATAATGCGGCACTTCGATAGTCTGACGTCCAATAACTCTGCGATACTCTCGTTCTGCGCTCGCGCAGCGGCATCAGTATAACCTCAAAAATTATCACAAAGGCATGTTTATCTGTTATTTTCATGTCGAAACTAGCATAGCTAATGCATCAAGCACATGGCAACATAGGATTTATCTTAAAATATAATATTATATATAAACTTTAGTTAAGGTTAGATTTTATATCTGTTCAACTTAAACACTGCGCGCTACCTCAGTTTTATTTTAGTTTTTTAAAAGGGTTTGCTGAAAGGATGATGGTGCTAATATTTATTTATACTTATAAAACCTTCTTTTAAAAATACTTTTTAAAAATTGAAAGTTGTTTAAGCTGTGGTAATGTGTTCTGTGGTGACGGGAATATAATTTTAAATACTGTCTTTACGCACACGATCGTAATTTTGCTGACATGTTATGCGGGGGCTGATTTTGTGCAAAACAAAAGCTCTCAAATTGTACCCACAACAAAGAAAGGAGATTCTTGCGTACGTTAGTAAAAACATGTTTTCATAACGTTTAGGATAATCTTCACTGATGAATACATTATAATGTTTTTGACGACGGATATGGGACTCGTTATTGTTATCAGGACAGGCGAGAAGAGAGCTGTTATTATTTGATCGTGGGCAGAAATTTATTCATTAGATGAATTTGTTTAGACTCGTAATTGCATCAAAATAATTAATTAGAATATGTAACGGTCGTCTTTTAATATAATGTTGGCTGGTTGGCGCAGTTGGTAGCACTCTACCTTCTGAGCCGCTGGTCCCGGATTCGATTCCCGGACAGGTCAAACATTTGTGTGTAAAAAACTTGTCTGTTTGACCTGTGTCTGAGTGTGTATTTAATAAGTATATACATCAGTCAACAGGTTACCATAGTACAGGCGCTGCCTAGTTTGAGACCTGAAGACCTTGTGTGTATGTTAAAATAAAAAAATAAAAATAATAATATGTGAACCTGTGTTTGAAAAATATTTACGCTTATATATTTTTAGATTAAGTACTTACTAAAATGAGTTGATTTATAAAAAAGGATGGAAATAAAATTGAACATTTTATGTCTAGCGTGAAATCTTCGACCACATCGTCACTGACCATCAAGTGAGATAGTGGTCAAACGCTAGCTTTTATATAGTATAAAAAGAAGCAGTGTTTCTATGTAAGCCGTTTTGTTTCACTTCCCCACAATTGTAGACTTTCAAGAACACTTAAAGATACATAATCAAACATTATTAAACCAGGAAAAACCTTAATTGTTGAAAATCGAACAAAATGTTACTTTACACCATAAAAATCCCTATTTCCCCTTATTTAACCGACTTAAAAAAAGGAGGAGGTTCACAATTCAACCCGTATGTGTTTTTTTATGTTTATTACCGCAGACCTTTCGACTGGGTGAACCGATTATGACGATTCTTTTTTACGATTTGTAAGTTGGTGCTTCCATGTGGTCCCATTTAGGTAATAGTCTTTTTTGATGAAATATAATTTCATCATTATGAAATTATCTTATCATTAGGTTCAAATATGTTGCTTCAAAAATGTTCAGCTAAAAATAGTTTCAATTTTCAGCATTTCCAACAATTTTGTGAATACAGCCAAAGAATTTCAGGCGAAAATATTTGCTTCAATGACTCGACGCGTTTGAAACACAAATGTCAGAAAGTAGATAGAACCTCTAATTGCCGTCAGACAGACACGGCAATTTGACAGAAAAAATGCGAGGACTTTTTTAAAACACTTAACATTCTTCATATGAGAAAAAATATACTCTTATAAAAAAGAAATAAGGTTTAAAACATGTTTCCTAAATAAACAAATAATAATAATAATAATAATCTTTATTAGCACAAAATTATCAATTATTGGACATGTTTAGTTTACAAATATATTACAATTATACTTTCCACAATAAATTAGAACATCAGATACCTACGCTAGGCGCTAGCCTGTGTTTTAGGCATCTGCGCTTGCCCGTAATAAATGACTCAGTTTAACAAACAGTTAGAGAGAAAATATTATAACATTGACTTATTTAACTGACTTTTATAACATAATAATACTATTTCATTAAATTAAATAAGCATATTGAAATAAAAAAACATAATAATAATATATAGGTATGTGTGTGTAAATGAATATGTAAGGGTCATTTAAGACGTTGTGTTATCTTAAAGGTGTGAGTGTATGTGTGTTCATTGGGGTGTGAGTGTGTGTGTTTGAAGAGGTGTGTGGTTGTGTGTTTGTGAGACGGAGTGTGGGGAGAGGGGAGATATTTAACATACGATTCTCAACTACCTTAAGTCAATCTCAACGCAATACTGTCAAAAGGCTTTCTGTTTGATCATAGTTTAACGATTTTAAATGATTGACAAGATCATTTTTGATATTGTAACTATTCTTGTTCTGTAGACTGATGTGTTTTGATAATTTATTATAGAGATGACCGCCAAGAAAACAAGGGAATCTAGAAATAAAAATTGTTCTATACTTGTTAGTACAAAATACTCTGTCCTTGCGACGTTTATGTTTAAGGGTATTTATAGTTTGAGAGCACAGCATTTTATGTTGCCTCATAATGACTCTCAGTATGAAAAGTTGCCGGACAGTTAAAACATTACATTTTTTGTATAGAATTTCAGTTGGGTACCTGTATGGTAAAAAGTTCATCACTTTGAGCACAGCACGCTGAGCTCTTTCAAGACGGAGTAAATGAGTTTTTCCACAACCACCCCAGCTGTCTATACAATACAATAACAGTGATTGGCAAAGAGCATAATATACCGATTTCATTATTGTTTCACCAGCCGTATCCCGGATGTTCCTAAAAACTGCAATCAGCTTGCGTATTCTACCTGTAAGTATTTTTATGTAAGGTTCAAAATTTAGGGTATTGTCTATGATATATATGAAATGAAACTCAACTGCGCCTTTTGTGTCACAGAATAAAAATAGTAAGTGCAGGAGTGGTGCTACGGTGCTATGATGCTACGACGCTACGTAAAAGTTAAGGCCGGCGGGAACCCAACGCCAGAACGCTACGCGCCGTCGCTCCGTACCTACGCTACGTGAGCAAAAAATGTGATCCAAACGATGCGATCGCACGAAATAAACTTTGTCAAATAACAAGAAATTATCTAATAACAAATAAATACGAATTAAATTTCTGTATTACAACCGTGAGGCTGCAAAGCAATACATATAATAATCTCATGTAGTAATAAAGTTCCAAATAGTTTATAGAAAGTACAAAGTCGTAACAAGAGTTAGGTTTTGACGTGTATAATAAAGTACTTTAATGCTGTATCTTTCGTGTAATTATCAACTGTATTAAAGGTAAGTTTTGCTTTATACTAGAAATAAAATGATACAATATTAAGCCATAGCATTTATATATTTTACTAGCTGCACCCCGCGGTTTTACCCGTGTGGTTAGGGTTGATGATGATGATGATGAAAAGTAGCCTTTGTGTTATTCCGGGACCTGAAGTATCTTAATACTAAATTTCATCCAAATCCGTCAAGCTGTTTGAGCGTGATTGAGTTACTATTATCTATCATCCATCCATCCAAACTTTTACAATTATATTCCTGAGACTAGCTTTGACCCACGATGAAATGGTAGGTGGAATTGACGATTTTGAGTGTCTTCCTATCATCCCACGGAACTGTCAATATTATATATGTAGCCTATGTGTTATTCTAGACTATACGCTATCTTCATTCCATATTTCATGAAAATCCGTTCAGCCGTTTCAGCGTGAAAGAGTAACAAACATATAAAAGACAAACAAACCTTCGCTTTTATAATATTACTAGCTGCGCCCCGCGGTTGTACCCGCGTGGTGATGAAAAACGTGATGATGGACATGAAAATAAGCCTATGTGTTAATCCAGGGCTTAAACTGGCTCCATATCAAATTTCAACAAGATCGGTGTAGCCGTTTGGGCGTGAACAGGTAACAAACTTTCACACATACACACATATGGCGACCTGCGATAATAGGAGGAATCGCTTCAGATTTTCTTTTCATTTTCAAGAAATGGCAGAAAATATTTAACGAATAATCAAGTTGTATGTACGAGTTTTCAAACTGCGCAGATATAAATTCCAAATTTAATTCGTATTGCATTCATTACATTGAAAATATATTTTTTACTAACATTAATTATTGATATAATAAAAGCAAAAGGGCAGTCTTTGGGGACTGCCGATAGAAGTGAAAACACATGGTATTTAAGCTAACATAGAAAGCGTGCGGTGACGATGACGCGAGTTTCATGCTTTTTGTTCACCCAAAAAGTGCTCGCGATTCACCTAAAGAAGTTTTCACTTAAAAAAATACAATCGAATTGACATCCTCCTCCTTTTATGAAGTCGGTTAAAAATACCCTACTGGCTTAAATACGTTGAAACACATTATAAATGAGAAAGATATTTTCGGAATGATCTAAGAGATAATTTTGGAATTTGTATCAATTAAAATACTACGTGTAATTGAATTGATGAAAATTCTAAAATGAATGACGATTATGTATGTATATAGGTATTGACCCAAAGGTCTTGCTGCAAATGTAATAAAGATAAAAAAAACAATTTTCGTGGCCACTTGCGCCTATCACAAAATTTTAATTTTAAATATAATAAATTAATTTTTAATTTAATTTTAATTTTATATATAATGTTAAGTTAAAAGTAATTATGCTAATTATTTTTAGTTCAACGATCATATACTTGCGCGGACATCACCAACAAATAAAAATGGGCTCTTCGGCAAAACCACAAGTCACTATTAAAAATACGTAACATAATATCTATAAAAATGATAACAAATGTTTAAAACCTGAAACACAACTAAAACCTAACCATTAACTTAAATTTAATTTAAACTGCTGCACGTAGGTCCACCGTAGGTAGTATACATCCTAATATAGCTGAGGTGATGATGATAATGATGATTTATTATAATTTAATAATAATATTATATTATTATTATATAATAAAAGTATTATTATTATTATATAATAATATGATATTATTATTATATAATACAAAATAAATAATGATTTTTATTATATTGCATTTAAATTTAAGTTTTATTGCATTAAATTTAAGTTCAAAACTATAAATTGCTTAGTGTAAGACACATGACGAAATTTGCATATTCATTGCTGTTTGGAGATTCAAATCTTGAATTGAAATTTTATTATTAAATTCTTTTTTATTAGATACAAATACAAATTTGTTTATTCATGGAAAAATTAAAACAAAATACACATTGAAAGCCCTGCCTGCTGCTTTAGTATACACTGTGTTGCAGCAGACAAAATCAATAAATAACTATATTTTACAATTAAATACACAACATCATTCGATAGAACTTACCCCATTTTAATAAATATTACAAAGCATCAATTATAATTTTATCATGTATGAATTAATATTTTCAGGTTTAGTTTTAATATTTATTTTAAGATTTTGCTATGATTTTATGTTAAATAGAAAGAAAACCTATTATTAATTACTTAACTTCATAAGGTCGTTTTAGTATGGAGATATATATAGGAGTATACGATTGACTATCTTATGCAAATGCTTCTAGAAAACGGAAGTCTCAGGGTAAATTAATTAATCTCCAATCAAGAATTTTTCCCCGTATATTTCCCGTCACATTGATGAATTAAAGTAAAATTAAGAAAGTTGGCGATACTTTATCTCTATCTATGTACTTCAATGAAATTCAAATTTCCGGTGACTTGTTTTTTAGATTTTTTTTTCATTAATATAAGAGTAGGAACACTCAATTTGAGTCCAATTCATACTGTATTATATGTCCTCAATTATTCACTAATAGAATCACGCGCTTATTACGCAAACACTCCACAAATTCAAGTGTCAGGTGTACTAGATATAATCATAGTTTGCACTGAATTCAATTGTTAGGGGCTACACTGAATTGTAGCACCAAAGAATTGAATTCACAGTAATGCTATTGCTCTTGTGTGGGCCCGTGATTGGGTCATAGGTCATTCAAAATCAAACTGGTTTAACGCTAAAGTCGATGAATCACACTCAGACCCCCGCACTAGGATTCCCTGTATCGCGGGAGGCATGGACACACACAATCACAGCACACAAACACCCAATAATGGGACAATCATCTAGACTCATCGCACAAATGTTTGCCCCTGCCGGGATTCAAACCCGGGGTCCCGACAACACAGAAGTCAATGTCACTGACCACTGCACCACGGCGACCGTCACATATTTTTATTTATTTTTTAATTCGGAATAGGCAAGCGTTTGACCACTATCTATTAATGTATGCAACATTAATCATGAGGAATGGAGGGTGGACTGGTAGACCTTGGTATTTGATCTATATAGCAGCTGAAAGGGTGTCAAGGTTCCCACCGACACAATACTAACCGAATATTGCCTACTTTTTAGAAGTTAAATAGAAGAAAAAACATACGGGTCGAATTGAGAACCGCCTCCTTTTTTTGAAGTGGGTTAAAAATAGATTATATTCGTTAATCAGTAACGCACCAATTATAGGAGTGCAATTCGATGACTCTTCACGTGTCTGGAACATGTGGTGAAGATTGTCAATTTATGAGTTATTTCTTTATCAAATCCACGCCATCGTGGTACTGCCTTTTACCCACACGGCTAGCTACGATCTCCGAGCTTAGGAAATATTCAGAAAGCACACTGGGTCTAGGAAACTGTCCTTCAAAGCCATTGAAAGTTTCTAGGTTTATCACGATTCCACCTTCTTACATCATTGACCATCAAGTGACATGGTGGCTTAGCGGCAGGAACGGCGGCTGTCAAACTGACGGATGCTGGTTCGATCCCCACTAACTACTTGCGCTTCCGATGTAGCTAACATCGCAATCAAATTCCCAGCATGGTGGTAGGGTACTTCCCTGTACTCTCCCGGCTAGCTACCACTCTCAAAGTTGAAAAAGTGTCACCAAACACATATAGTGTTCAGGCAGCAGTCCTAGAGAGCCAATAAGTATTCTAGGTCTAGCGTGATTCCATCTTTGACTACATCGTCACTTACCATTAAGAGAAATAGTGGATCAAAGAATAATATAATACGAAAATATAATAGAATACAATACGACCAACCAACACCAACTAATGTATAAAGTATTTAAAAAATGCTGAAATTCGTATAACTTCATGAGCATAGATATTTGTCTCGGGTCATGGATGTGTGTGTGTACGTGTGTCCATGCCTCACAAGACACTCACACTCGGAATCCTAAAGCAGGGATGTGAGTGTGATGAAATAAATTAAAGTAAATACCTATGATATCCTACTATTATTCTAAATGCGAAAGGTTGTGTAAATGTTTGTTACTTCTTCACGCTCAAACGGCTACACAGATTTCGATGAAATTTGGTATGGAGATAGTTTTAATCCTGGATTCACAAATAGTTTACTTTTATCCCGGAAAAAGTATAGTTTCCGTGGGATAATTGAGGTACCTAGCGGGAAAACTGTAATCCACGCGGGTGAAACCGAAGAGCGCTACTAGTAATCAACAAAATGAATTTGAAATATACTTCAACCGAATAAAGAGTATCTTATTTCACACAAATTTAATGAAGTTGATTGAACAACAGAATCACAACACACTTCCATAAATGTATTTAAAATGACAATACCTCAAATGTTTTGAAACCAAACGCAATTAACCGAACCCAGCGGGATTATTTATCAGCAGCCACAGATCAAATTAAATTCTCAATAATAGAGTGGTTCAAATCTTCAGCTTTAACACCCCTTAGTAACGTTTAAGCACTCTTTGAGCCTCTGAACTTTTCTGAGTAAGTAGATATTATAAGGAATTATTGGTAACGTGAAATAAATTATTTGTATACGTATACCATTGATATTTTATTATACAGATATGGTATGCTCTGAGGTTTTGTAGCTAGCAACTTGAGTAGATACAACTACAGACAAACGCGCACCCACGCAGTTACCTATTCATGGGCTGTTGCTCATGAAGCACTGCAAAGATAGAAATGCATTCAAACACTAGAGCGCGAACGAGATAGCAACAATTGTGCCCACTCTCGGACAATGGCGGTAGCCTTATCTTACTCTTACAAATCGCATATGCCCATCTCTTGCTGCAAATTGTAATTTTAATACCGTTAATTTGTTTTTAGAGGAAATGTTATTTATTTGTACTTACGAGTGAAACGTAATGCCGCGTGAAATATGTTTTTCACGATACTGTTCTAGAGTTATTTGTTCATCAATTGGGCACACGTTGTGCAAGACACACGTCCTGCACAACTGTCTGCCCAATTGCGACTAAAGCTAATTGTGAGCATGAACCTATTCCATGCGGTCCACACCCTAGGCATGCTCCATCCATGCCAATCTATGCGTGCAAAAATATTATCATCTACGACACATAAACTTGATTCAATATTTTTTACTTGTTTAATTTTCGCTTTACGGGCTTAAACGATTTACTCCACCAGTCACCCATACAATACAAAAAAATACTCCACAAGCATCCATGCAAATATCTCAAAATATTTTTATTTATTGATTTGGATTTTTTTACGTGTATTGAAGAATCATTTGAAATTTCTCGGCGGAGATCTAAATATAATATAATAGAAATTCTAAAATAAGATACTTTTCTTAGACATATTTATTCGATGTTGATATAGTGTCAAATATGTTTGCCCTTCGATAACCTACGTACGACAATTTACTTTTTAACAAGACGTATTTTGTGAACTGTCGCCCACTTTATGCCAACTTACAAATAATTCTAACGTATTAGTCTTGTTGAAAGTCAACTGATGCTGATGTTTGCTCGTCGTGTTTACACTTACGACAAAATCAGAACTCAAACTCACTTCAGAAAGAAGGTAGATTAGAAGAAGTCACCGTCAAAGCTCCTGAGCACTTATTTTGGCAATTTAATATACATTGTACACAATGTATATAAATTCGGCGCGTGGGGACCGGTAGCTCATTGGATTTTCCAAAACTTATTTTACGCTTGATTGATGCGACGCGTGACCAAAATGCAGCACATATTTGGCTCAACGGTATTTTTATCATATGTACCGTAAAAAACATTGTCATCTTTCGTGGTCATGTTGTATAGTATCACACAACGGATTAGTATTGCAAATCAACCTGGCAATGCTGCTAGCATTCTGGGCACGCTGCCAACTGGTAGCGGGTTAGAGCATTTAACTTATCCATAGGCTGACAATAGCTTAGTGGATTGCTCAAATGTTTTGTTTTAAGTGTAGTATTGTAATTAGTAATTAGTATTTTATTTTATGTATAATATATTTCCATATTGTACATTTAAAAAAATTAAAAAGAAGAATTCCAGAATTTGAATTATTTTTGAATTTTGGTAAGATTCACTAACAATGTACCTACCTACATAAGGTAGGTACATTGTTAGTGAAGTGAAAACTTCTTAAGCAGCGTTGTGCACTTTCGCATGGGGAAAAAATGTTAAACTCGCGTCAGATCGTGACGTCATCGAATTCGTTAGACGTAGAGACAGTATACCGCCGTTGAAATTTAAACTTAAACGTGTTACGAAAATGTTCCTTTTTCGTACGAAAAATACTTTTAAAAATACTTTTTGTTACGAAAAAGGAACATTTTCGTTTGTTGGTAGTTTTTTTTAAGTAGTTTTTTTTTGCAAAATATACGTCATCATTTTAATTGTATGTGTCGCACTAATATTATAAATCAGAAAGTCGGGATGGATGGACAGATGGATGGATGGATGTTTGTTACTCAATCGCGCCAGAACGGCTGAACGTATTTGGATGAAATTTGGTATGTAGATACTTCAAGTCTCGGAATAACACATAGGATCATTTTCATCATCATCATCAATCATGTTCAAGTTTTCACTTCTGCCGGTACTCTCGGAGTGCAACGGGTTGCTTTTTTTTCATTTGGTACATTCATCAACTATTAATAATTATACATTAATGACATAGGTATGAATATTGAAGCAGCACTTCAATATTAATTATGTTTTTACAGACTTTCAAAAATGTACTCAATTTGGTTGTACACTAATCCTTTTATTATAATTCACATGAATTTCATTCGCAAAGGTTTAAAATATTCTAATGTTTAATGTTTGTTAAGTACCTACATCATAACTCCGTTATTTGTGAATTTATTCCAAAATTCATGGCCTCTCAGATTGGTTTGATGAAAAATTCATCATTATCTCTAGTTAAATATTTATCTTATACTCCAAAAAAATGGTAAAATTCATGTTCAATGAAGCTGAAAACCGGTCACGTGCTTCTCATTATTTCAAAAGAAAGTATTGAAATTGTTGCACAGAATAGTGATAAAACACTAATAACTAATTACAATACGGCAGCTCCTACAATAAAATTTGAGAAATCCACTAGCTATTGGTAGCCTATAGATAACTCAAATGCTTTAACCCACTACCGGCTGGCAGCGTGCCAAGAATGCTAGCAGCATTGTCACGTTGAATTGCAATGCTGATTCGTTGAGCCCAATATGTGCCAGCATTTTGGTCACGCGTCGCATCGATCAAATGCTCTGATAAGTTTGGGAAAATCCAATGAGCTCCCGGTCCTCATGGGCCCAATGTTTCTCCCAAACGGTTCAAATATGTAACCACTACCTAGGTTAGCATATTTTCGCCGTATCAATTGCTCCGGCGAATAAGCCGCGGCGCCAGCCCTAACATGTGTCTCGGGAAGATGTGACGGCGCCAAAGTGTCAACGCATGTAGCGTTCCACACTAAAGGCCGCCCTAACTTCCAGGGAATAAGTGTCAGGCCGTCAGGTCTTTTACCATCATATTCCTTCAAACATATACATTTAGATAGCAAAAAATTAACTTGAAACCTGCCTAATATTATAAGTTATTATATTTATATCATACATTTTATAACAATTACTAAACTAACTTAATATAAAAACCTTAAAAATTAATTAAAAACTAAATTAAATCTAAAAAGGGTCCCTGTGGCATTTTGCTCAAGACGCTGGCAGCTTTCCCCCTTTGTATTGCTAAGCTAATACCTGCCTAATTGTTATTATATTTTCAGTGAGAAAAACAATTGAACACGCTCATCAAATACTGTTTGTTATAATTCACAAAATGAATATATGCTCTTTAATTTGATGTTTGTCCCGGGTCTTGGATTTTTGTGTGCTGTGATCATGTGTGTCCATGCCTCCCGCTATACAGGGAATCCTAGTGCGGGGGTCTGTGTGTGATAAAAAAAAAAAAAAAAAATTCTCAGACGAGACATGCTTTCAATACAAGGTGCAATAAAAGCTACTCAAAGAATAAAAGCTAAAAAACAAACAAAAACGTGAACGTCCATGACTGATTTGGTTAATGGTCTACTTTTTATGCCCTAATGGAAAAAAATAACCTCTCCACAGACGCCTGACACATTGCTACATATACGGATATATTTGATTATAATAATTCAAAGACCACCAATTTAAAGATTCTTGTTTCTCTTATTAACTACTAGCAGCGCCCCGGTTCCACCCGCGTGGATTACGGTTGTCCCGCTACATCAATTATTCCACGAGAATCATACATTTTACTAGGATAAAAAGTAGCCCATATGCTATTCCAGACTATAATCTATCTCGGTGTCAAATTTTGTCTAGATCCGTTCAGACGTTCTGGCTTGATTGAGTAACAAATATCCATCCATCCATCCATCCAAACTTTGACATTTATAATATTATGCGCCCGGTTTTACCCGCATGGTGGTGATTGGATGAGGATGATGATAACTATAGTTGCCTTTGTGTTTTTCCTTGACCTGAGGTATCTTCATACTAAATTTCATCCAAATCCAAATCCATAGCCGTCCTGGCGTGATTGAGTAACAAACATCCATCCATCCATCCATCCAAACTTTCACATATTTAATATTAGTGGGATATAGTGAGAAGGCTACAGTGATACTTCGTAATGAATACAGTATATGAACGTTGATAATACATATTATTACATTTAGGTATATAACGTGGGACAATTCAAACTTATTTTTACTTCTAGAAATTTTCTCTAATAACTTCTAATCCTTCACTTGAGTGAAGAATTTATTTGTTGAAAACAATTTCTTCTTAACAATTCATTTGACGGTCGTCGTGGCTCAGTGACCGCGACCCCGGGTTCGAATCCCGACTGGGGCAAACATTTCTGTGATGAGCATAACTGTTGGTTCTTAGGTCAGGTCTTGAATGTTTGTGTAATTTGGCTGTGTGTGCGGATAGTCATTGTGTGTGTCCATATCTCCCACGAGACAGGGTATCCTAGTGCGGAGGTTTGAGTTTGAATGCGTTTTTTAATCCGTCACTCAAACTCTCGAAAAATCGAAGTATGTACAAGTGTAAAATGGTATATTATACGCAGATTTCATGATATTCATCACAATTTATTTATAATTCGTTTGCCTGTTACTTTCTTTGATTTGCCTTTGTATCAAAATGAATTCTAAGAAGTTGCCTTGATAAAGAAATATTTAAATTGCCTCATGGAATGACAAACGTCTCAGTAATTCTCTTCGTGTGAAATTCGTGTAATTCAAAATGAAAACGTATAAGTCATTCTATTTCCAGTAATCAAGAGTAGAATTATATTAAGAAATTAGACGGAAATAAAATTATTTTTAAGGGCTTAACAGGTGTCGATGACATTACAGAAACTCGCGGGTGTTTACAGACAGAGAGACAAATACTGATGCGTGTTGATTAAATACTACAAATATGTACTTTACAAATGACATACAGGCAAAAATAAAATAAACACATATATATTCCGACTTGTTAATTTCTTTTTAGCTGGTGTAAGTCATGCACGGTTCAAGCGCATTACTCGTTACCGCGAGGATTTTTAGTAAAGCAGAAATATGATGATAGTTCGAAAATATTTTTTCACCAATAAACTAGCAAAGGAAATCAAATTTTGTTCAACTATTATTAAACTTCATGAACTGTTCTCATAAGTGCATTTTTTATTGTTATTATACACATGTACGACTTCCAACAAAATACACTGAAAAACTCAAAATTGTTTATTTAGCAAATCGAAGCCTTAAAATGGTTTTTTGTTGTGATGGCTCCTTAGCAATTTTTTTATGGTGTAAACTCTAAGGCTTTCACGGCTGGCGTTGCATGTTGTATGTATTGCTTCCGGGCTGTTTGGCCGTGGTCTAAGTGAAACTTGTGTTCGACGAAACAAGTTTCACTTAGACCACGGCCAAACAGCCCGGAAGCAATACACACAACATTTTTTTATGGTGTCAGGAAATATATAAACGTAATAGACTTATAATAATTTATAAATGAAACCACCTTTTTTATTTTATTTTTTAATATAATTGTCTATTTTCATGTCCATATCTGATTACAGACGGAAAACTATGAACTGACTACTTGTATCATTATTATTTCGAAACATGTATTCTAGCAAATAAATGATTTGTTAATTGATTGATGTTTATATATTTTTATACTGGCTGCGCCCCGCGGTTTCTACCTATTCCACTACGGATTTTCCGCTACGTCAATTATACCACGGGAGCTATACTTTTTCCGAAATACAAAATAGCCCATGTGCTATCCCAGGGTATAAGCTATTTTCATTCCAAATTTCATGCAAACCCGTTCAGCCGTTTCAGCGTGAAGACGTAACAAAAATACAAACAACCGACAAACTTTCGCCTTTATAACATTAGCTTGGTAATCATTTTATTTAACGACAAAACGAAGCTAATGCATCAGTGGTAGCTTATGAACAGCGTCCGTATGCAATTATTTGTATAATGTATTTATCTATTTGACAAAGACTTACAAACGGTTGGTTAAACTCGTGTGAAGTTTGCCAAGAAAGTCAGCCTGAATATAAGTTTAAGTTTTTACTAAAGCAATTTTACAAATGAGGTGGTGTATATGTGCTTTAGATCTTATAATTTTGAAGTTAAGGATCAAAGTTAAAAACTATTTTAGCAGAGCCCATTTAAAACAGACTAAAACTTAGCAGCGTTTATGACTGTAGATTTCGATTTTCGAAGTGATGATAGCTTAGCGCTGGTGGATGTCAAACTGACGGAAGCTGGTTCGACCCTTACCAACAGCTTGGAGGTAACACCGTTACCACATTCCCAGCATGGTGGTACGGGTGTTTCGGGTACTCTAAAGTACCGTACCACCATGCTAGAAATTTCCTGACTAGTCAACACCCTCAAGTTTGAAAAACATAGTGTGTTCAGGCAGCAGACCTTCAGACCCTGTAAGCATTCTAGGCCAAGCGTGATAACATCGTTAGCTAATTCACTGACCGTCAAGTGAGTGGTCAAACCCTACAATAGCTATATAGTATAAACATAACTTATATTGCGGTCAAACTAAGTACTTATAGTTTGGGGTGCAAGATTAATAAGTACGATACAAAAACGGAAGAGCTCTTTACCACATAAGTCTCTTGTTGACAGGCTCTGCGGAAATTGTTTGTCCCTATTGACCCATTAGTACATATAATATTACCTCTAGATTAGACCGTATAATTAATACCCTCTATGAATAAGATGTATTGGAATCTCCAGAAACTCTAAGTTCCAGCAATTAGTGGAAGTAATGTAAGGAGGTACACTAATGACTTTTTTATGTTGTTCCCCTTTCTTTCATTACCCGACGTTATTTGCAAAATGTCGAAAATAAGATATTTGTTTACCAGGTTTTCAGTTCAATTACATACGCAGAATATTACGTAAAATGTATTAACCTCTCCTTATTAACAATCTATTTCGGAAAAATCCTTGTACGGGAATGGACCATGGTCACTATTGACAACAGTAAATGGAGTTAGAAATAAAAAAAGGTTTATTGCAAATTTGGCAGTTTCCAAAATGACATTTTACCCAACGTTTCTTGAGCTGCTGCGGGAATGCTTTCGGTCCATGACTAGATAAAGAAACAATATTTAAACGCCTGCGTGATACGTCTGAAACATTAACCTACGTCACATTCATATGTCATCTTGGTCAGGTGATCTGATCTAGCTTGTTTGTGGTGGAATGTGGAGAGCATTAATTAATTATAACAACTTGTTATACCCATTTTCAAGCAAATAAATGACTTTGACTTTATCCGCGATTTCTACTCGAGAACATTCGACCCCATGAGCCATCAGTTCTGCAGTCTGCTCACTGCCACTTCAACTTGCTGATCCGCTGAGCTATGTCGGTGACTTTAGTTCTTCTACGGATCTTGTCATTTCTGATTAGATCTCGTAAAGAAACCACGAGCATATTCCCATCCATAGCTCGTTGTGCAACCCTGAGCTTGTTTACAAGGTCCATAGTAAGGGAACACGTTTCGATTCCATATGTCATCACCGGTAACACACACACACACTGATCGAAGACTTGTCTTCAGGCTTTCTGGTATTTTGGACGCGAGGATGTCACGTAGTTTCTCAAATGCTGCCAGGCGAGTTGGATTCGACGATTGACCTCTTCCTCTCACATTTTAAAACACACTAGACTATCCTAATTCGTGTGATTAACAAAATTAATATATCATTACATGAATCATTATTATTAGGTAAATTTACGGGGATAATAGGAGATTAATGCTGTTATCCATAACATGGAGAATCCTATATTGGATGCCAGTCTCACACTCATGTTGTCGAAAGACGTCAATAAATTATAAGAAAATCTTTTAATGCTGTACCTGCATCGACTCCATGTTACAGTATGTTGTTGTATGATTGTTACGACATAAACATTTATTTTTAATATGTTATTGATTTTTAGTGGCTATGGTCTATATACTAGAAGCGACAAGAAAATTAAAGGAAGATACTTATATTTAACAACGAACACTTATGTAACAATTCCAACATGATTTTAAGTACTTATTTCTATTATTTAAATAACATAACGGGTAAATTCAATAATAATATTTAATACAAAATCATGTAACGCTCGGTAGAATTGAATTTTTGACCAAATGAATAAATTGAAAAAGATTTAACTAATTGCTTTAAAGGTTCTTCTTAATTGCTTTGCAAACGTTTTATTAACGACGCACTCAAGATTCCCTCACCTTTTGATGGTAAGCGATTAAGGTAATGGCAGATATGATAGCATTTTAATGACTGATCTCTTTAATGAGTGTTTTCTGTATCATAACTGAATAGAGGACTATTTCACTTCTTTTTTTGCGAAAATATGCATGCATGGGTGGTGAGACGGGGCCGACTGGTTCTCTAGGGATACCGGGGATTGGTAAACATAGCATAGGAAGGCGACAGATGACTTAAGGGTATAATAACAGGTGCCGATGTCATTGCAGAGGCCCGCAGGTGGTAGGCTGAACGGGAGGGACAAATCCTTATATGAGTTGGTTTAAAATATTCCAAAAATGTGCTGTACATGTGACCAAGGGCTAAAAAAAATACTAATTACATTTGTAGACGTCTTAATTTCCTTTCTTCAACTTTACTTTTCATTTTTTTTTAATTTTTTTTTTTTTTTTTTTAACATTCACACAAGGTCTTCAGGTCCCAAACTAGGCAGAGCCTGTACTATGGTATCCTGATGACTGATATATACTTATATACAAACTTATATATATACTTATATACATATACACACCCAGACACAGGTCAAACAGACATGTTCATACACACAAACGTTTGACCTGTCCGGGAATCGAACCCGGGACCAGCGGCTCAGAAGGCAGAGTGCTACTAACTGCGCCAACCGGCCAGTCAATATATTATAAGTTTGCGTTTGACTACTGTCTCACCTGATGTTAAGTGTCGACGCGTTCTAAGAGCCGCCAGAATTTTTGATAAATGAAAAATATGGTCGCTCTAAATATTCATATACCTACTAATAAATTAGCAAATGAAATCAAATGTACCTCAACTAGCATTAACCTTCATGAACTGTTCTCATATGTGGTTTCTTTTTTTTTTAATTTATCATAATTACTACTGGAGAAGAGACCGACTGTTCTCTAGGTAATTTATTTATATTATTTTAATCTAATGCTAAGAAAAGCATTTTTTTCTGTGGACACGATATGTGAAAACTTTACATGACACCTTATAAACACGGCTAAGAAGAAAATGAAAATGAAAAAACCTCGATTAATAAAAAACACTCGTTAAATATAAAACAAAACCGTTAAAAATGAAAATATTTACAATGAAGATAATCTCAACACATATTGAGTGCTCAAATTCAAACTACCACAGTGTTTCATCTTAAACATGCACCCCGCGGTTTCACCCGTGTGGTGTTGAAAAACGGTAGCAATGATAATGATGATGAGCATATGATACTTAAAAATAAAGTGGCTTTCTATAGGTAAAATTTTGAAAATCGGTTCAGTAGATACAGAGATTACGCCGAACCTCACAAACTTCACTCTTTAAAATATTAGTTTATTTATACGCGTGTCCGTTGCAGCGAAACCGGTGTGATAGAAGAAATAGCTTCATATTTTTACACCCTAAAAATATAATAAGTGCTATTTCTGATCCTGAATATGTCATAAAATAGTACTCAGAATTAATGTTTTATATACTTATTATATTTCTCGTAGCACGTTTAATTTTTTTTGGGAAGTCAGACACCAGACAAATAGACGATTATAAGTACTACAATTAGTAGATCAAGAGTCAGCCCGGGTGGGGAAGGGGGGGAGTGAGAACCCTGGTCATGACCTCTCCTTGGGTGCAACCCTGTGGTACAAACTCATACACATATTGATGTGTGTGTGTCACTCGAAAACTTTCGTGTTTTGTCTTTTCTCCAGGCGAAAGCCACATATTCGGAACTTATAATGACGTAATATGAAACAAGCTCTTCCAGCCGATAAAGAATCTTGTTATTACTTCACGAGCTGAAGTCCTCTTTATCTCCCATTTTCGAGCACATCGTCAACTAAGACAATACTTAGGTACCTAAACAATAGCTTCGCATGGTTAAGTGAAGGCTTTTGTCTGGCAAAGTCGTACATAATTATAAATATACTCTTTCTAAAATTAGAACAATATAGGGTAACGATGAAATATTTTTGAATAGTTTCTTTTTATACTATATATATGAAAAGAGTTTGATAGCGTTTGACCACTATCGCACTTGATTGTCAGTGATGATGTGGCCGAAGATGTTATCACGCTAGACCTAGAAGGAGCTGCCTAGTGCCTGGACACACTATGTGTTTTGGTGACAGTTTTTCAACTTGAGGATGGTAGCTAGCCAGGCGGGTACTCGAAAGCCTACCTACTACCCTACCTGGGAAATTGATAACTATCTTACCTTCACCGGAAGCTCAAGCTTATGTTGGGGATCGAACCAGTGTCTGTCAGTTTGACAGTCGACGCTCCATATCATTATATATGCTTATTCATCCTTCATAGCTGCATAGCTTCAAAATGAAACATGAACCATTTGTATTCAAGAAAAGGGAGATCATTTGTTTTCTCAAACTAGCATTAACCATTACTATCTATTTATAAGCTCCAATTGGAAATCAATGGGGACCCTCATTGATTTCCATTCCTCATACTATGGTTTTATACGCCGTGCGTCCTATGATGAATATGCGTCAGATAAATTAACTTAAATTATCGTGGTATCTTATTCAATATCATCATCTTAGCCATAAGACGTCCATTGCTGGACATATGACTCCCCCATTGTTTTTCACAAGGACCAGTTGAAAGTTGCCCGCATCCAGCCTTTACCTGCGATCTTAGTCAGGTCGTCTGTCCACCTTGTCGGTGGCCGTCCTATGTGCGCTTGCCAAACCATGGTCTCTATTTCAGAAACTTTTGATCCCTACGGCTATAAGTTACTAAGTACTGCCACTTCAACTTGCTAATCTACTGGGATATGTCGGTGACTTTCATTGTTCTGCGGCTTTCCTCATTTCTGATTCGATCGCATAGAGAAACCCCGATTATAGCCCTCTCTATAGCTCGTTGTGCTACTATGAGCCTGCTTACAAAGCCCATATAGACCAAGACCACGTTTCAGTTCCGTATGTCATCACTAAAAACACTGTGCGAAGACCTTCGTTTCCAAGCAATGTGGAATTTTGGATGAGAACAAGTCGTGGAGTTTCCCGGCTGCAGGTAACTTATGAACTTTATAAATTCAAAAATTGAAAGAAAACATATACAGATGGTTTCTTTTTGACCTGAATTTAGTTCATAAATCGAGAATATCAGTAGCCAATTAAAAAGTTGCTAGGTCATACATTACCAACCCTGGGTTTGACTTTTGACGGAATAAGGCACGATTTGGAGGATAAAATTGGCAATCACTGTATTTGAACATGCGGCTACAGAATATGGTACTGTCACTTTGCGAAGTCAGGTCAATGGAGTGCATATGCAGTAACGGGCAACGTACCATCTAACGGGGTGGTTATTTTATTGAGTGAGTTCCCCAATATTCAAATGTGTCAATTAAAAGGAACGAAATATACTCGTACTTAAATTGATTTCTCAGCCGGTTCCGCGACAATCCAAATCTGGTATACACATACTTAGGCAGCTCCGATTTGTTTAATAACATCTTCACATATGTACAAATCCAAGTTGACAAGTCTACAGTCTGGGCGAAATCTTGTAATCGTATTAAATCGTTCACAACATGTCGAATCTCAAGCACCGTCTATTGTATCAAGTGTTAAGTACTCAAGTAAAGAGGCTTTTAACTCAAAATTGCGTCAGCTTCGTTTAAGTACTTTGGTAAAGTTAATTTATTTCAGAGGTTGCTACGAATGTCGATGATAAAGTGTCAGAAGCCCACAGTAGGTCTGCTCTTATTGAAGGAAGGATATTTATTTTACACTATAGATTTTGCGTTTGACCACTATCTTACTTGATGGGGAGTGATGATGTGTTCGAAGATGTAATCATTCTAGACCTAGAATATTTACTGGCTCTCAAATACTGCTGTCTGAGCACACTATGTGTTTGATGTGGAGTTTTTTTCACCACGCGGTAAAACCGCGGGTAGCAGGTAGTTACTTGTACATGACTCGCCCGTCGTGTACATTCACAGCAATTACACGGAAAAAATATATTATCAGCACAATTTAATTTCACAATTACTATATGTGAAAAATATTTTCATATCAATTTGAGCTGTCTAACTGGAAAATTTCAAATGATGAATGATAATTAAAATGTAATATAATCTTTGACAAGATGGCTACATCGTTTGCCAAATGCTCCAGTACGCCTAGAGACAAATAGAAATAGTCTTAGCTTTAACAATAATTATTTGTTTGTTATTCATTTATGCTATCTATTTTACCGATATGTATATGTAAAATTATAATAATTAAAATAACTTTAGCAACAAAACGTTGGGCACTTTAGCAATAGCGGTAACAGACACAACAAGAAATTTTCCAAACTACCATGCTTGAACACTCAAGATGATTTCGACCACAACCCACTGCCATTTCAAATTGCTCATTCGCTAGGCTGTATCGGTGACCTTTTTTCTATTTATACATATTTTTATACGTATTTCCTAATTTCTCACTCTTCAATCTCTTAGAGAAACCCCGAGCCCATCGAACCCTAGTCTCCCCTAGGGTACAGTTATTAACTGGATTGTGTGTGTTCATGCCTACCGCGACGCAGACTATCCTAGTGCGGGTGTGTGGGTATGAATGGTTTTGTTTGTTTGTATTCTGAAGTTTTAGGTATATTCAACAACATTAATAAATTAAATCTACGTGTGCCATCAACCACTCAGAATAGTATTGGATGAAGAAATTGATGTTTCTAACGCTTACATTGCTTTCTATGACAGAAAGCAATGTAACATTCAGATACTTATAAATATTTACACTTAATGGCCCTAATTCTGTTATTCACTCAAACTACCTAAAATTATATTTATTAAAATATAAAGCATTATGAAAATGTATTAGAAGTATGTTTTTAGTTTTCTCAGGTGAAATGTTATTTTCGATAAGGGGCCAATTTCATAAAACGACAAATCGTAGTAAACTAACAAATGTCTGTCGTACACAGTGGAATTTACGAATCATATAGGGTTTCCTACGTGACTGACATTTGTTGTTTTACTACTATGTGTTGTTTTAAGAAATAGGCCTCTAGTCGTCTTATGTCGGTACAGCACAGTCGCCTAGGTACTGCTTTAATTTAGCATTTTTAAGCAATATTTCAAACATAGCAACAATATAAAAATTACTTATATTTTGGTGCTAGATCAGTTGGACCGAAGTACCTTTATGCATATGGATGAAGTAATCTAAGGTCTGGAATCAAAGGCAGCAATATAATAATAATTTCTGGTTGTATCTACTCATATATAGGTATTTGGTTAAATCATCAGTATTTTATTATGCCCAAAAAACTGATACTAGTCAAAAATAAGGTAAGAGCGCAACCTAACATTTTATGCATCAAACAAGCAATAAATAAATTAACTCGATAGTCGAATTTCGCATGGGTGTTAATGGCCACACTGAGATACCATTTCCTGTGGTTATTCGGTAGCTGATATTTTGTTAACTATATTAGCAAGACTTGAATCAGAAATATGATGTCTAAACACACAAACCTTGCCTCAGTATATTTGTAACCCATCCATATCAACAATTGAATAACGATACTGCACGTATAAACAATCAATTACATGTGTCACATTTGTACTAAATAAATGACGATCGCAGTGTAAAACTAATAAACTCACATTAACACTTTTACACTGCGATCCAAATACACTTTGATCTCCAGTTCGTGCTCCGTACATAGAATTAGATAATTATGTTTTTTAAATCTAAAAAACCAACTCCTAACCTAGTACGTGGAATATATATTTACAATATTCATGAATATATTTACAATATATTCATGAAAATAAAGATAATAGGGACGTAACTGATTTTAATATCTTTATTTAGACCAATATGCAAGTACCTATTATTTATTTATCGTAGGAAAACTTACAGCAACATTGTATAATATTTTAAAGTAACTACTAACATAACTACTACTAACTATTACTATATTATACATGCAACATATAGAATGTTACAGAATACATACAGAAGGCCAATTAAATGTTTTTACTGACAATACAATAAAACAATTCATTAAACATAGGTACCGTTAACAAAAAAAAATCGAACGAATCACAAAATAAATTATAAAATTTTCGGATAACTTTTTTTAAGATGGGTAACAGTGGTATAGAATTGAAAAGTAATTATTTCGAGTGTATTTTACTAAATAAATTTAATTCTTATCCGATCTTATAACTGTGTCTATCATTTCGTTAGAACATCGCTAGTTTTCTGAAATATATCTTCTTGTAATGTAACAAACCGACTAGGAGTCACGTGGTAAACACTGGAAAATTACTCTCCGACCAGTTTCGAACTCTCCGCCTCGAAGCTCGCCGAATGGCACGATCATAACTCCCAGATGAAGAACTGCAAATAAGTTCGAAACTGGTCGAAGAGTAATTTTCCAGTGTTTACCACGTGAGTCCTAGTCGGTTTGTTACATTACAATTATGGAAGAAACTCGCGATAGTTTTTTAGTTTTCAGACTCAAATATATCTTGTTATTTGAGAAGTTTGGCCATGACTAATTTTACGTAATGCTGTCAGTAAAATCTTTTTGTACCGGACGTAGAGGGCTTTAAATCGTAGAGGGTTTTAAATGTGTTTATCTAGATGTGTACTAAACACAATGTATGTATACTAATATATGATAAAAAGTAAGATAACTGCAAAGCGTATAGTAACTTGCCCGACCTCGTCCTTATTTGACAAGCTTGACATAATTAAAACATTCTGTCGACTTAATTACTGGCCACCCGCCATTTTAGTCCCTCATATCTTTCTACATGCATATGTTTTACTACGACATTTAGATTATGGTAGGAATTTGTTTTATATTGTGGTTTTGTGATGGTTTGCAGTCGAAGTTGATAAAGTTATTGTATGAGCTGACTTGTCGGCCTGCAGGCTTTTTTCATGCTCGAAATGAAACCTAGATTATTTTTGGTTTTCAACTTCGCACAGCTTATTCGTGAATCTGGGCTTTTTATATGGGCAAGTTTTAATTCAGTTACCATACACCGAGAGTAGCTTCCATATTCAAACATCCTTCCTTCCTATCATGCTAATTAACATTCTATAGGTGTATTGTGGTACTCCTTAAGCTGCATAACAGACCGTCTAGCAAGAAAGATAATGCGTGGTCAAGCCTACAATATATCTAATAAAATAACCTTTTATTATCAAAACAAAAATATAAAATATGATAGATTCGATACTAAAAAATAATTTTAAATATTAACATTTGGTACGACATTAGGCGGGCATATAGCATGTACTGATTTCTAACAGGCAACCTTTGGTTGGAGAGAATCGGAGATGAAAGCAGACGGTAAGTGTAGCGCATCTATTTGATTATAGATTTTAAATTCTAATACCTAAACGCTTATAATATTATAAAGTAACAAATATTTTATAATGAAAGTGAGAAACAATTACCAAAAGAATACAAAATAGTCACAAAGAAATTAGATCTATAGAATTAATGAAGAATAATGATTCTTGATCATATCATACTTTTGTATCACTACTACCAATTTTATTTTATTTTACTATTACACCGCCACCACTTTTCTATCACCTTGTAGATGACTGGTAAAAAAATGCTACTTAACGTTAAGTCCACCATTTTGGAAACATACCTTAAAACCTACCTGCTTAAAAAATATAACTAAAAAGAGTAAAATACCTAATATATTCCTATCTATAGCTAAAAATACAATCAAACCTAAGAAACAATAAAGTGCAGATAAATAAAACTCATATTATAATATAATAACAGATGTGTAGGTACTCTGAAAACTAAAAACCAAAACGGTCCTTTATACTCATAGAATCACTTTGTAGTCGGTCTGTCAGTCCTTATTAGACCCCTCTTCCCATACACGGATTATATTATATCAGGGTGTAGTTTACGTGAAATACGCCTACACTCCCTTTAAGACATAAAAAATAATGTTATAAGAGATTTTTTATCACATAAAGTGAAGATAAGAGCCAATTCGGCATCTGTATTTCAAAAATCTTGCTATTTAGTTACCTGTGTACTCAACATTTAAAATATTGCTTTGTATCTAAGAACTACGTTAAAAAAATATTGCATTGATGTCGTTTCAATAGATGAAATTTGATTTAACTCTGATTTTAAACTTAGAATTTGAAAAAATAAATTTACATTTAGTTTTTGAAAGTAAATATTTTCCAGGTTAAAGTTATTATATTTCTATTGCTTCCTATACTGAGAATTATTGAGTAGAATTAGCGGTTTCGCTCTTCTAAGGTTGTCGAGTCTTAAATGGTCATTAGCGAAGTAGTCCTAGGCCAAACTTGACGTATAATGTTGACTGGCATTCAATATATTATTTAAATATATTATATCACGTGACCAAGGAGAACAAATATATAAAACGCTAGCGGCGTGAAAGCGATAGCGTGAACCACTATTAAGACTTGAGTGTGAAAACTATCGCGAGTTTTTTCCATAATTGTAATGTAACAAACCGACTAGGACTCACGTGGTAAACACTGGAAAATTACTCTCCGACCAGTTTCGAACTTATTTGCAGTTCTTCATCTGGGAGTTATGATCGTGCCAGGCGGCGAGCCCGAGCCTCAGCACGTGCACTATTAAGACTTAAAAGAAGAGCGCAGTGTGACGACATATTCGTTACAAAATGGCCAACCGCGGTGTCGAACATGCAAATAATATGTGGTTCTGTAGTGCAATCGGATACGTTAGGCAGAAACAATCTAGACAATGCTTCGTTCATGGCAATATTTTCTTTCAAGTCGGTAACAACAAAGAATACGTCTATAAGAAATGCGTACTGCCAAGGAATGGAACTCGATGCCCGTGTCCCGAGTGTGTTTCCCGATACCTGGAGTCTTCAAGTCGCGAGTGAATAGGTACCTTCTAAGTTTGCGTGCTAAATCCTAGACAACGTCGTCACTTAACATCGGGTGAGACAGTTGTCAAACGCAAACTTACATTATGTAAAAAACAAAAAAAGAAAGCATTTCGCTTTAAATAAAACGGTAACTAGTAAATTAAATATAACGGTATAATAAATTATACACAACACGAAAATAACTTTCTTACATTTTGTAATGTACCAACACTTAACTCACATCTAATGCACTTTGAAAGAGATAGCGTGATAGAGATAGCAGTAGAGCCGAGTATCAGTGACATCTTGCGCGGTTTATGCAAACCATTTACTCCCTTACTAATAAACGTTGCATAACCTTGAATAGTTATTCAGTGTTTTGTCTTTGTCGCTTATATGACAGTTTGACGTTGAAAGAACGGAACAAAACACTGAATTACTATTCGCAGCTTATTCAACGTTTATTAGTAAGGGGGTTAGTCCAGTAATTTACTAATTTCATTGCAACTGGATTAATAACTTCATACTAATATAGCCCGTGTACAAAATATATTTAACTAGTGGTCCGTTACGGCTTCGCACGGTTACATGATTGATATCATGTACAGGCATTGACTGGCACTGCATACATGACACTGGCCGGTTGGCGCAGTTGGTAGCACTCTGCCTTCTGAGCCGCTGGTCCCGGGTTCGATTCCCGGACAGGTCAAACATTTGTGTGTATGAACATGTCTGTTTGACCTGTGTTTGAGTGTGTATATGTATATAAGTATATATCAGTAATTAGGTTACCATAGTAAAGGCGCTGCCTAGTTTGGGACCTGAAGACCTTGTGTGAATGTTGTCCTATATTATTATTATTATATTTAGATTGAATTTAATGAAGTTTAAGTTGAAGAATTAGTAATGATCCCTAATTTGTCTTATAATGAATATAGCCTATGTTACTCAGGGATAATGTAGAAATATAAATGGTGCAAGAATTTTCGAAACCAGTCCAGTAGTTAATGGGTATATCCGTTGAAACATACAAATCTTTTCCTTTTATAATATTAGTGTAGATTGTGGATGTAGATTAGTTAGTATAAATAAGTAAGTTATATGAGTTGATATAAGTTTATATGATTTTTTATTTCTTTTATTTGTAATATGTCACTCGTGCGTTCGTGATGCCAGTCGATGAGTTCCTACTGAAAAACAGCGCGAAGGTTGTCAAACCCTCGCATATGCTGAGTAGGGACTCATTTCTGACATAGCTCATCACTGCAAGACCTATATTAACGTTGTTTTATTTTTGTGCTTATTTTATGTTTTTATTTTTGATGTCTGTTTGTAAGGGTCTGTAGGTTTAAGTGTCTATGTATGTGTATTGTAGTGTTGCCTTTTGTCAGAAATAAATATGTTTTCTTTCTTTTCTTTCTTTCTAAATATATCCATTAAACGTTAAGAACAATTTCAAAGTCGATCGACATTTCAGTTATAATCGGATTACGAAAGCTTTAGAATTGGATTTGGATTTACCCGTGACTTTCTTAATAAAGCCAAATTGGATATTGCCGCTTGTTAAATTGCCATGAACCTACAAATACAACGGTATAATAAATTATACACAACACGAAAATAACTTTCTTACATTTTGTAATGTACCCTTTGTAAAGGCAGCTATTGGCCGTAACTCTGTTATTGAAGCTAACTAGCTAAAATTCTCTCTGATAAGATTTAAATTCGTAAAGTCCTTGCAATGCTATCTGTAATATGTATTCAAATGTGGGTATTTGGATTCGAAAGTAAATGACTTGATCACCTAAAACTACCCGCATTTTGATAAAAAAGGATTATTATATTCGGACTTTATCTAATAAACACACATGAAATACTTTAGTTTAATTGTCTAGTCTAGTAGTAGTCCAGTAAAATTTGTTAATTAGTGTAATCAATATCATATATATGTATCAGGATTATATATCACTATCCAGGAAGCTCACCATTTATATCGAGGAAACCGCCAATTTATTGTGAATTTATTTTGGTTTTTATTTCAATATTCTGTCTTGTTTGTATACTTGTGCATCAATTGGTTCATCAATTGTGCAACATTGGTGCTACACTCTGTTTTTAGGGTGTCGTACCCAAACGGTAAAATGGGACCTTTCTACTAAGACTCCGCTGTCCGTCTGTCCGTCTGTCACCAGGCTGTATCTCATGAATCGTGGTAGTTAGACAGTTGATATTTTCACAGATGATGTATTTCTGTTACCGCAATTACAACAAATACTAAAATACCGAATAAAGCAAATATTTGAGGGAGGCTCCCATACAACAGACATGATTTTCTTTATAGATAATGGTACGGAACCATTCGTGCGCGAGCCCAACTCGCAATTGGCGGTGTTTTTTTTTTTAATTATTAAGGAAAAGTCTATGTAGTATAGTCTAGTATATAGTATAGTATAGTGTATATATGTATATATATTTCTAGTTATATATTATGTAGTATGTGTAAGTATATTATTTATGCTAAAGTTTATACATGTACCTATATTATGTATGCATCTATTTAAGAAAAAGCGGTGATTTGCCGCCCCTTAAAATTTATGACAATTCCTGTATGTTTGGTTGCCTGGAAGAAATCGCTTTAAGCGATAAGGCCGCCCTTTATATCACTGTTTTTATATCTGTTTGTTTGTTTTCTTTATGTGTGTGTTTTTTAAATAGTGTGCAAATAAAGAGTGTTCTATCCATCTCTTATAAATCTTATTTTAGAATCCATGTGGTGTTTGTTTGTTATTCGTGATGCTAGCATAACTAGCGTATAATATTCGTATATCTTGATTATGGTTTATTTCATAGTTCATTTAACTGCTGCGAGCAAACCAATTAAATAAATACATTTCTCCGAACAAAGAGGAGCTTAGACTGAAAGTTAATGTGGTCCTATTAGTGAATCATATGGTTTTTTTTATTTTTTTTACAAACACCTACACACATCACACAAATGTTTGTCCCTGCCAGGATTCGAACCCAGGGCCACGGAGACCCAGAAGTTATCTCACTGTCCACTGAGCTACAGCGACCGTCAATAATCTTTTTTGTTACTTTGGTGACTGGTATTGGCGAGGAGATTTCACGAAATGTGTTGTTTGCTGCAGTGAAAGGGTTACAAAATATAATGTATTTATCAATTAGAACCCTTAGCTCGCTGTTCACATGTCTTCGTCTCGTGAAATTTAATTACATGACAAAATTATACTTCGTGCTTCGTCCTCGAGATTAGTAACCTGAAATAGAATATCTTTATACATTGTAGTAACGCCTACGTGACACCACTCTTTGCACTAAGTTGAGAGTTTTTTTTTTTTTTTGGTTTTGGAGGGTACTTTCTACTCCTTGCTCTTTCCCGTCGCTCATAGCGTCATTCGCTTTTTAGTGCTCCACCACTCAACACTATATTTTAAACTCAGTGCCGGTTTGATTTTTTCGAAGTGTTAACCGCCCCTAGTTAAAAATTACGACAAGGAAACGCGAAATAGAATATGACATCGCGAAAAAAAATAAAAAATAATAATCATTAACAGAAGAAGGAACAGAAGCTAACAAGTGATGATTATCAAAAACTCGTATCATCGAGTATTCGTCGTTTTCCCATCGCAAGAAGCATCTCCTTCTTCACCAATCTCGCCAGGTAATTAGCATTTTAAGACTCAAGTAATCAGTATTCGTGTAATATTTGTCTACATAAACCCGGTTTGCGTGTAATTCTATGGGAATTATATCTTACTGGATAGTACGTAGACGCTATTAATGTGACTCGAGCTGTACTTGGGACTGTCTCACCACATGCCATATAATCATAGTTCATAGTTATTTATTGGGTAAAATTTGTTTACATGTCAAAATTATATAAATGTAGACTATAAGTAAAAGCTTAAATTACAACTAACAGTAAAAAAGTATTTTTATCGAAATACATAAATATCTAAAGACGATTATAATTATTAATATATAAAATAATATATTATACATTGGAACATATCAATGAGTCCTAAATTGGAATGGATTTTATCGTACCGGATAGTACGTAGATGCTATTAATGTGACTCGAGCTGTACTTGGGACTGCCTCACCACATACCATATAATCAGTTTGCGTGTACTCCTGTGGGATACATCTTACTGATTCACTCGGTACATAAACTAGTTGGTTTGCGTGTAATTCTGGGGGAATTTTACCGTACCAGATAGTACGTAGATGCTATTAATGTGACTCGAGCTGTACTTGGGACTGTCTCACCACATGCCATATAATCAGTTTGCGTGTACTCCTGTGGGATACATCTTACTGATTCACTCGGTACATAAACTAGTTGGTTTGCGTGTAATTCTGTGGGAATTTTATCGTACCGGATAGTACGTAGATGCTATTAATGTGACTCGAGCTGTACTTGGGACTGTCTCACCACATGCCATATAATCAGTTTGCGTGTAGTCCTGTGGGATACATCTTACTGATTCACTCGGTACATAAACTACTTGGTTTGCGCGTAATTCTGTGGGAATGTTGCCTTACCTAATAATATCTTTCGCATTTTATGATGACTATCGGAGGATAACAGTACATGAACCGAACTGTATGCGTAATTTATCAATTTACGCTGTCGAACTTCACATCTACCCTCGAGCTAGTATATCACTAACAAATTTCGACGCCATAAAGGCAGAAATAATCTAAGTGCGCCTACCGAGGAGGAAGCGCCTAGCGGGGATGATTTGGAATTTATGATGTACGTCTTAGACGAAGGCCATTACTACATCAGCGGCTGCCTCAGCAGCGGCATGAGCTGGGAACCCACAAATGTGAGTTCACCATTTGAACGTCGTGGGTATGAGTCCGCGACCGCCACAGCGGTCGACGTCTGCGCCCAGTGCCGGGGTCGCACCCGCTACCGGGAAAATCGTTCAAAAAACTCCAGCGGCGGTGCCGCTAATCAGTAGAACCCAAGCTGGCGAATATTTAAACTAGAAGAACGAGGCCTGGGCGTGCAGGACGCCCGTGCCGGGACCACCCGCGCGCCCGCGGCGCTGCAGAGCCGCGAGCCTGCGCCTCCAGCGCGGTGCGCCGCGAACTACTCGCGGTGCTCGTCTTCTCCGCCAAAACCGACTGGCCGCCAGTAGACACGGTAATGTACGCATAACAATTGTCTGTCTCCCTTTCGTTAACAATGGTCCCTGATATGAAGAATCACTGATTCTACACTGCATTGAAGGTTATAAAATACAATTTACAAACACATTACATTATAATATACCCAATAATAAATCCGAAAAAGAGCAATATGATTCCCTCCACTTCATGCAAGTTTTTAGACCTCACAAGGGTCACCCGTTCTATTATAATAGGTTTGCCAAATGAAAAACGAATTCATGTAGAAAAGAAATAACAAGAATAGAATGGTTTTCTAAAAAGACTAGCTCCAAAGTCAGGAAACTCGCACAGTTGATACGATTACTCATCATCTGCATGTCCGGCTGTCAAATACGGCAGGTTGTATTACTTCTACTTTAAATGGTGGCTCCGCGCCATTATAACTTTTTTACCATTTTCTAAAAAGACAATTTTTAGTCTTTTCAGCTTATTTTATTGAAAGCTTAATTAATATAATAATAATAAAAATAAAAAGACCACATACGAGAACAGTTCATAAAGATTGGTTCTGATTGAACAGGGTTTGAGTTCATTTGTTAATTTATTAGCTAGGAAATACTTTAGATTACCTACCATAATTTTCCTTTGTCAAGGATTCTCGCCGTAACAACGGATGCGCTTGACCTGAGTCATTACCTACATCTAAAGAAGGGAAGTTGAGGGGCGAAAATGTGATTGGTAATATATTTTTTCAGCCCCTAGGTCATCTCTAAAGTACATGCATTACATATTTGTAATATTTTGAATCAACACGTGCCAGTGTTTGTCCCGCCCTCTCGTTCTGTAGACTGCGAGCTTCTGTGGTGTCACCGGCAACTGTTAGGCCGTAATTACTTATGGCCATAGGATTCGAGACAATAACTACTCCTTTGAAATACTTTCTGACGCCTCAACGACGGGGGGCGGCTGCGTGTGGCGGTCAAACCGCTAGCGGCTCCTGGTCGGAACGAAAGCGCAAACTTCACATTAATCAACTTAAAGTATTAGTAGTTTATTTCTCAATCACATTTTTTACAAAACAGCCAACCTGTGAAATTTTACTTCGCGACGACGATGCTACTACCATTTCATATTCCTATGAACCGAATGGCCAGCATTCAATTCTCTCGCCTAACGCGCATCGCTAATAACATTTGGCCATAGTGCGAATCAAAAAGAGTATTTGTATTAGCATCTTGTTATCATCGAAAGAAAACATCGTAGCGGATGCGGAATCTAGAAAATCCCACCCCGATTAAGAATGTGAACAAAGTAGTTCAGCATTTAAGACTATAGTCAGTAGATTCGGACCTCCCACGGTTAATTTATTTGCGCGTATAGTATTATAAAAATGCAATAAAATAATGTCAAAATAGTAAACAATACATCATGATTCAGAGATCCAGAAGCATTTGAAATAAATGCATTCACGATCCTTCGATCAGATAGTTATTATTTCTACGCGTTCCCCCTGCGCCATACTGCTTAAAATCTGATCAACAACTATATATATATATATATCTCCAATAAAGCAACAGGTATCATTTAAGTTCCATTGTGGCCTCACAAGCTTGGTACCCGATTATTTATTTTTTAATCTTCAATATATAAGCAATTATATTTTCATTTCAACTGCTGGAACATCTAGGCCAATCTGACCCTAGTTACAGGGATATTGTCCGGGGCGCGCTACTCCGACGGGCGGCGCCAGAATCTTCGGATATTAGGCTAGCTCTGTTTTCAGCGAAATCATTTAGGCAGTACAGGCCTTAAATTAGAAAATGACACACCTATTGCAAAGATAATAACATACAAATTTACGTACCCTCTAGTAAATGAGTTATTGATTTCCTAACGAAAATGTATAACGGTGGTTGTCAATATGGCTTTTTTAACAGTTATAGGGCTGCGCTATCTTAGGACAGTATATGTCAGATAATCATAGAATCCAAAGGTTCTTTAAAAGCCTCATCCGACTAATACCTCCTACACCCGAATGTGATATGACATGGAATCCTGGAAAAGTATTAGACTGCCCAGTGGAACCCAAACAAATGTACTTACCTTTTTAGGACTCGTGTAAAATATATGTATATATATATATTGCTAACCTAATTATTCTTATTACAATAAATAGAGTTCAGACTCTATAAAATAAAAATGTACAATATTAACATTTTAACTAAAATTATGAATAAAATTGAAATTTCATCGAAAGTAGGAAACATTTAACATCTACTATAAATCCCGTTTTTTTTTAAAGAAAAACCACAAGCGTCATGCTTAGGCACTAATCTTGTACATAGATAGAACAACACCTTTATGGAAAACTATCGAATTGTTTGTTAGTTTTATTAAGGCTTATTGTAATAGCTTATATAGTGAGTGACTACCCAATACGATAAGCCGCTGGATCAGGTATCAGGTCTTAGGTATTCTACCTAAAGGTATACAACATTCTCTGCGACGCGCGGCTACGTCTCGAGCTCACGCACCGACGGTCAACAGCAACCAGCAGTGCAAGTACAGAACTCGTTTTGCTAAATTTAACGATCGTCAAATTCGTCATACTTTTACGAATTGTACGAGTACAGAACTGAAATCGCAATCGGTTGTCGATCACATCCGGATGACATGATGACATGTCACCTGGACCTCTTCACGTCTCTTTCGATAGTGATATACAAGAGCTATTTATTCCTTTAGAAATTCGGTATACAATCGTAAAACAATTCCGAAAGTCTTAACCGGTTAATTGCGTACCGTAAACGGTGCCTTTTATCATCAGCGACTGCTGGCTTTCAGTTTGTCTTCCAGGAATAACATGACTAATACCCATTATTTATATCAAGTAGTTTGTTGCTTAAATTTATCGACATTGTGTTTGAAGTAGTGATATTGCAGATCCCAAACACAGCCGGCCGGAGCCCAAGCTCCAGCACGTTTTCCCAGTTTCTTAATAGAACTATTCTCAGCTTTGTCGAAGCAGAGTTAGCAAAAGCGATTATCAATCCAGATTGAATAGAATAATTGTCTATTAGGAAATTATTTAAGTCTATAACAATATCACTATGAAATTTAAATGTAGCAAATTGTATACACGTCAATTGTGATTTATAAATTTGTAAGTCGGAAAACAAAACTTGTGTTTTTTCACATGTTTTGTTACATAACAGGCAGCGTTAACGATTTCCTAAACACGCTATCTCTCAAAGTCTACAATGTATAAAGATATTCTATTTCAGGTTACTAATCTCGAGGACGAAGCACGAAGTATAATTAGTGATTAAACGAACTTACCTGTAAGTGAAGTTCTATCATAATTATACGAGTGCTTCGTCCGAAGAGATTAGTACCTAACACCCGCCCGCCCTATGTAACTATCCATCCCTAACTTGGTTTAGGAAATTATTAACACTGTACCTAATAACATAGTGCAGACTCTAAATTAATGACGCTATGAGCGACGGGAAAGAGCAAGGAGTAGAAAGTACCCTCCAAAACAAAAAAAAAAAAAAACTCTCAACTTAGTGCAAAGAGTGGTGTCACGTAGGCGTTACTACAATGTATAAAGATATTCTATTTCAGGTTACTAATCTCTTCGGACCAAGCACTCGTATAATTATGATAGAACTTCACTTACAGGTAAGTTCGTTTAATCACTAATTATTAATCTTAATTCCATTTCATCATAAATACGAAAGTTTGTATTTTTAAATTTATTGTTGCAATGATGTTTGTTGCGCTTTCCCTCCAGAACAGCTGAACGGATCTTAGATAAAATATAGTACTGAGATACATTATAGTCTAAAATAGCACTTAGTTTACTTTTCATCATAAAAATAAATTGTTTTTTTGGAATGTGAAGTTACGGGGAATCTATCGTCTACAGTAGACATCGCGGGGCACAGCTGATACTTTATTATTTAAAAATAAATAAATAAAATAAATAAAACATCCATTTATTGCCCAAGAACAATAATAATAATAAAAAATGTGGATGGATATATGTTTGTAACAGAATCAAGTCACAACTACGGAATGAATCTGCTGAGTTACCGTCTATCATTATCCATGAATCCAATGAAATGCCATTTCACCTCCGTACTCATTGGTGGCCATCGCAAACCCCAATGATGAATGATAAAGTGACATTTTAGTACCCATTAGGTAACGATAGTCAGAGAGCCTGCTAGATGAAATTGGGTACGAAAATAGAGAGTAAGCACAAATAAAATGCAAGTTGAACCTGTATTAAATAAGCATTCCAAAATGCATAGCACATTAAAAATCTTGAATACTCAAAGTCGACGCTATCGACCTAACACCACCCTAACGAAATTGTTCTCTGGGCTATACTGGTAGTGATTCGCTTATCCAACTGAACTAAACTAAAATTTTGTAAAATGAAATCCGTTCTTATACGGTTACGATAAAGTGTAAATTACTATGAGACTTATCAATAACATCACTAAAATTAAATGTATTTATTAAATTCGCGGGTAGTTTTAGCGAAATTAAGTCGCCACTTATTTGGTGCCTACTAAAACTACCCGCAATTGACCAACAATGGAATAAAACTCGTCTAATATTAGTGAGAGCGTTGTATGGAGTTATGCTAATTTGAATTTTAGCGTAAATAGACTACGAGCTATTTCAATTTGAAGAATTTTAGTGAATTTTAGCTATCGGTCGTGTGATTAACAGAATTAGGGCCACTGGCTCGGATGAGCGATGATTCCAAATGTAAGGACAGGTTCCGTGCTGAAAACTAAAAAAAAAAAAAAAAAATACAAAAGAAGAAAAATTGGGCTATATATTTTATACATATTAACGTCAAATTATGGTAAGTGGAAATTTAAACCTAAAAAGTTAATCTAAGACATAATCTGAATAAAGCGACTATAACTCGATATACAGACAGACAAGCCGACCAATTCGTATTTATTTATAAGTTACTCAGTCTCTTCAAATGTGGTTGGAAAGTTTTATACTACTTTGATTTACGCCAATAACAAAGTCAAATAAAAACAATCTTATAAATAACTTACAACTTTATTACTAGAACAAATAGGGTGAGAGTGGTTTGAAAGATGGCGAACTAAGACTAAGTAAAGATTTTGTTCCAAATGGACCCTGGAGATATGACGTCACAACAAATGAGCTAGATTGCCGGACGAGATTTGCGAGATATCAACTCAGTCGAGATTGCTCCTAACTGCATTTGTTGAGATACTTCGTGGGGACTTTATTGAAGGGCGGAAGTAGGGAAAGTATATTTCTAGAGATAACTTTTATTTTATTTATTTTTAAATTGTGTATTATCACTAATTTTTCGTTTTTCGCTTTCGAACTGAGATCGAACATGCAACTGTCAGTGTATAAAGATAAGATAAGATAAAGTTTAATTACCAAAAATGTATGTACGTTTTTAAATTACATATTGACCTTATTTGTATTACACATACTCACCACATACATCATACATCTAAGGGAAATTGTAAAAATAAAAAAATGCTTCGTTATAATTGTAGGTATCTAATCTTGTTCAATGTATAAACCGCACCATGCATTTACTAAAATAAAAATTGTTTATAATATAAAAAATAAAAACGCAAAATCGTGGGTCCTGCGATACAGGTTTGCCTAGTGCAGGATTAACAAGCATTTACTTAAACTTATATTCTAGTAACTGTATATTATACATATACTAAATATATATATATATATATATATATATAAAAGTTTAAGTAAATGCTTGTTAATCCTGCACTAGGCAAACCTGTATCGCAGGACCCACGATTTTATATATATACAGTGGACCCTCGGTAATCC
Organism: Apeira syringaria; assembly: GCA_934044485.1. Lineage (NCBI taxonomy): Eukaryota > Metazoa > Arthropoda > Insecta > Lepidoptera > Geometridae > Apeira > Apeira syringaria. The sequence continues at coordinate 4,542,464 of OW203662.1, forward strand.
GGCCCCTGTCTAATCCGGCGCCCCCTGTAATCCGACATGACAGAATTATGTTTGACAATCTTTGCTAATACATATAGATTGCAACTGCTCCACAAGTCACAGATCAAGACGCAGTTAACGCGTTTGAGCTAGGTTTACAATGGGCTGAAGAGAATGGTACATCCTACAACGAACTTTTACTTTTGAGGGACAAAGCTCTGATCTCGCGTTATAACAACCTTAAACAAAAAAAAATTGATGAATATTTCAAAGCTTCATAATTTGATATAGTATTCACTACATGATTTTGATTAATAATTCTTGATTATTTTGGTAGATATGTGTATGTGCATTTATGCTTAATTTTATAATAAAACGTAAGCTCTCAATTGTTATTTAATTTACTAAATTCGACTTACATAAATTAAGTCTGATTTGTACTTCAAAGTACATACATATTTACGTATAATATATAGACTCTCGTCATTAGATATGTAATTTGTCGGATTACAAGGTACTCTTTCGTAAAAAAATCCGGACTATAGGGGTTTTAGGCAGTGCTCTATAATCCGACAAATTCGATAGTCCGACACTGCCCTGCATAATGTTTGCCGGATTACCGAGGGTCCACTGTATATGGTATGTATATATATATGTGGTATGGTATGGTAAAATAAAAATATTTCTATTCTATTTCTATTATTACCTACTTATGGGTTCCAAACTAGGCAATGCAAACTAGGCAAATCTTGGGCACCCTTAGACCATTAGTTTCCTAACTGTAATGTAACAAACCGACTAGGACTCACGTGGTAAACACTGGAAAATTACTCTCCGACCAGTTTCCTAGCGTTATTTTGCGAGAAGCTATATTATATTTTTGCATTATCTAAAAGTTAAAAATATTTTGTTTACTAGCTGTGCCCCGCGGTGTCACCCGCGTGCACTAAGTTTTTCCCGCTAACTGAGTTATCCCACGGTAACCATACTTTTTCCAGGACAAAAAGTAGCCTAGTCCTTCTCTGAGGTCCCATCTATCTTTGTACCAAATTTTATCTAAATTGTTCAAGATGCGGTGAGCAAGGGAAATAGCGATTCATTTTTATGTAAATAGATTTGTAGATTTTATCTATTATGTTTTAAACTTTCGCGAATCGACTACACGTTTTAATTAGCCTTTATCGGATCTCTTTGCGCGCATTTTGTTCTATACATATAATATATATACATTAAATAAAACTGTAGAGGTAGAATTTCGGTACAATAAAAAACAATGCTAAAAACTGAGTCAGGGGGATGTAAAAAGTGAAATAGAACTAATTTAGTTTTTTTGACGTGATAACGTTTTATAAATTGATGAATACCAGCAACACTCATGAAAAATAGTAACGTTCCGCGTAACGTTCCACCTGAGTTTTGTATTACATAAAATAATCAAAGTCAAAGTCAAAGTCAGTCAAAGTCAAAGTCAAAGTCAGTCAAAGTCAGTCAAAGTCAAAGTCAGTCAAAGTCAAAGTCAAAGTCAAAGTCAAAGTCAAAGTCAGTCAAAGTCAAAGTCAGTCAAAGTCAAAGTCATAAATGATTATGACGTTATCACGTAAATCTATCGTCCGTAAACCGACTTTACAGACAACCAATTTTTTTTTAAAATTTTTTGTTTCCCTGTTTGTATAGGCTTATCTCCGAAACGAGTTGAATATCGTCTATTAAGAAGCATTATAAGGTATTGCGATCTATAACACTTGAAATGAAGGAGTAATAAACACCACGCGGATATTCCCTTCAACCAAGTTACGTGGATCATGGTGATGAGAAGGCACAATTACCGTAATATAAAAATATATAAAACATATTATATTAAGCCAGTCTTCGTTTCCTTTTATATATACAGAAGGTTTCTCACTAAACGACGCCAGATATAATAGACCAATCACGTTCACTATGTGACACAAAGAAATATTTAGCTAGCCCCCGTTTACGAACTCTGAAAAGATTAGGTCCGGTCCGAAAGTGGATTCAAGCCCAATAGCCTTTGAAAGGGAGTTATTCTGTAAATATTTTGGGGAACACGTTTATTACTTATAGAGTTTCGATCGTAATAAAGTGGAAAAAAAACGGTTTGCACTCCGGGAGTGCCAGCAGAAGTGAAAACTTGCATTTATCCGGTAAAATACAATATTCATTTGTTGCGCTATCGTACACAAACATGACAATAGGTATTTAAGTTTATTAATTTTTGTACTATAATTAAACACTATAGTAAGAGCGTGTATAGTGAGAGCAATAAAGCATACAATAGAATAAAGTCGAACGGGCGAGTGAGGTGAGCGCGGTCTGTTAAAAAAAAAATTGGTTGTCTGTAAAGTCGGTTTACGGACGATAGATTTACGTGATAACGACATAATTATGTATGACATTGACATTGACATTGACATTGACATTGACATTTGACATTTGACATTTGTCCTTTGACCTTTGACCTTTGACCTTTGACCTTTGACCTTTGACCTTTGACCTTTGACATTTGACATTTGACATTTGACATTTGACATTTGACATTTGACATTTGACATTTGACATTTGACATTTGACATTTGACATTTGACATTTGACATTTGACATTTGACATTTGACATTTGACATTTGACATTTGACATTTGACATTTGACATTTGACATTTGACATTTGACATTTGACATTTGACATTTGACATTTGACATTTGACATTTGACATTTGACATTTGACATTTGACATTTGACATTTGACATTTGACATTTGACGTTTGACGTTTGACGTTTGACGTTTGACGTTTGACGTTTGACGTTTGACGTATGACGTATGACGTATGACGTATGACGTATGACGTATGACGTATGACGTATGACGTATGACGTATGACGTATGACGTATGACGTATGACGTTTGACTTTTGACTTTTGACTTTTGACTTTTGACTTGACATTTGACAATTGACATTTGACATTTGACATTTGACATTTGACATTTGACAATTGACAATTGACAATTGACAATTGACATTTGACATTTGACATTTGACTTTGACTTTGACTTTGACTTTGACTTTGACTTTGACTTTGACTTTGAATTTGACTTTTACTTTGACCTTGACCTTGACCTTGACCTTGACCTTGACCTTGACCTTGACCTTGACCTTGACCTTGACCTTGACCTTGACTTTGACTTTGACTTTGACTTTGACTTTGACTTTGACTTTGACTTTGACTTTGACTTTGACTTTGACTTTGACTTTGACTTTGACCTTGACTTTGACTTTGATTATATTATCTAGATCTAGATAAAACTTAGGTGGAACGTTACAGGAATGTTACCGTTACTATTTTTCATTTTGGCATTCATCAATTTATAAAACGTTATCACGTCAAAAAGTCGTATTATACCAACAAACAAAAATGTTCCGTAATCGTAACAAATTTAAATATGTATATATATAAATCTATAAATTTCAAATACTCTCCCTCCGTCTTACGAATTTTCGACGTCACACGCCTCAAGAGTTGTGCGATCAGTGTCACCTGCGGCACCTGACGCGACTTTACATTTTTTCGTGCACAACGCCGCTAAAGAAGTTTCCACTTCAAAAAAAACACAACAAAATCTGAATTATCCTCTTCATGTTTTTCTTCGCGGATACTTTGGTGATTCACGTTCGAGACCAGTTAAGTATTATACTTGATGATCTTAGCTATTGGCTCTATTATGAGCTATTATTTATTTATTTATTTTATTTTATTTTATTTATTTACATTCACACAAGGTCTTCAGGTCCCAAACTAGGCAGAGCCTGTGCTATGGTAACCTGATAACTGATATATATACATATATACATATACACACCCAGGCACAGGTCAAACAGACATGTTCATGCACACAAATGTTTCACCTGTCCGGGAATCGAACCCGGGACCAGTGGCTCAGAAGGCAGAGTGCTACCGGCCAGTCATTAAATAAGCTGTTTCTATGAAACTCAAATATAAAGGGTAAAACAAAGATATCAACTGAATCCGATCATACAGTTATTTCCTAGTTTCATAAAATAATTTTTCGTCAATAATGAATCAACAAAATATCTGTCACGTAGGAATAATTTATTAATTAATATTTACAATATTTCTTTTATGACACAAATGTCAGTCAACACAGTGGACTGACATTTGTGTTTACTTCGATTTGTTGTTTTATGAATAGGTCCCTGGAGGTAAGCTCAATTTTGTTGCATCCAATTTTGAGTCTTGGGGCCACTGAAATGTAACATTTCTACAATGAAGTGTTTTTTTCTTACTGTAGACGGCATTGGAAGGGACAGTGTTTGTTTTCACACTTAATTAAATAAGGGTCGCTACTTCAAAGGTATGGGGCATGGGACACTTCTCCAAATGTCCTTTAATTTAACTGTTTGAACAGAACCAGATTAGACATTCTCCGTGGAAGGCTCCGTTGGACATTTTGGTAGATACGTTTTTTGCACAGACGATTGCAAGATCGACGATGACGTCTTCAGACGTCCTGTAGGTACCCAACAGGGTAAAAATATCTATAAAATAAGTACACACATTAACATTTCATCAAATATGTGGGTAGAAGATAATATATGAACTGGACGGCTAAGCCACGTTCACCCATGTCAACGTCAAAAGTTGATTTGACATGTCTGGCCGGACATAGCACCTCTCGTTCCAATCCATCGTTTTATTATAAGCAAAAATAGATTTGAATGTTTGTACTCGATCAAGAAAATGTTTTCATACATAAATATAGCAATACTTATATTTCAATAATTTAGTAACTTTAAATGGATATAACCGCGTAGTTTCTATTTATTTTGATGCCAGCATTGGTCTAGGAGGTATATTTTATTGATAAAAGAGATGTTCCTACCTAATCATTCTCGCCTACCCAATCCTATCTATTGGGTATTATAGAAAGCCATCTCGGTACTTGCGACTTTCGGTATCTCATTTCTTTTCTTATTCAGTCTGCCGAAATCTTTTTCGATTTATACCCAATTCTCTCCGATAAAAACTTTTACAACAGCTAGTGAATTGCTCAAATGTGATTGTAGTAGCTGTAGTACTGTATTAAGTTATTAGTATTTTATTTTAATAAAAGCATCTGCCATGTTAGAAGAAAAACAATTAAATAATACAGTTTTTTACCTATTTATCTCTAGTTTCGTCAGAAAAGTCACCTTCGTGGACAGGTGCAATACTAGAATATACATGTTGTATTGCACAATCTAGGAGTGTACCTACAGCTGTACAGGTGTTCACCAGTCATCATAACGAATGAGCGTTCCAAGTCTCAGGCACTAGTAACTAATGGCTTGATTAGCGTCCCAGTGAATAATGTCTAGCTTAAGTAATTAGGAGACCTGTCTGGAAGAAATTATGATTTACTGTAAGCCTCAATTTATAAGAGTTATTAATGAGTCAAACACCAATTCATAATACATTTTTCTAATAAGGACTAACGAAAAAGCGTTGTATGACTAAGATATTTATAATGTGAGAGGTTTCGGTTATTATAAATACGTATTATCCGGCTTTACTCACGTTGATAGCCGAAGTTTCGACCTAGATTTCTGCTGTGAATACTATACCTACAACATGACCACGAATGATAATAACGTGTTTTTTGCGGCACATATTAAAAAAAAATATGTACCTTATTGTACTTATAAATTAAAAAATTGTACCCTTCATTTCGACATAGAAGTTGTGGTCGTGCTGTGAAGATGTTTTCTGATACGACCACTCGTGGTTTAACATATTGAGTTAGGTTAAACTGTCTAAAAATATACAAAATACTTTTACTCAAAATGTACCCTATTTTAAAGGTGATTTGAGCAGTCTATTGCAACGTTTTATTTTTAATCTTTTTTCCTTCTAAGTTTTCTCACAGTCTCCCCTTACGTGGAGGGAAGTCAACGCCTGGTAAAATATTTAGAACAATACTATATGAACAACCATTTAGTATACAAAATCTATCAGGATTTTAAAGGAAAAAAAGATGCGTTGTAACGACAAATGCGCTTGAATTGTGTTTTAGACCCGAATGAAGGAAATTAAAAAGTCTAAATAAGTAATTAGTCATTTCTTTTTGAGCCCGCAGGGCACATATTTTTAATATTTTAAATAAATACATATCAGGATTTGTGCCCGCGAGCCTCTGTTATCACCGGCACCTTCTAAGCCCTTAAAATGAGTGACGCCACGTTCAGTAGCTGCTTTATTTGGAATATCGCCATGATCCAAGTTGCATTATTAACCAATACATATTTTTATACGATTGACATAAGCCCTCTCTCTGGGAGTAGACACGTGTCCAAGTCTATTATTATTATGCTTACTATCAAATAAAGATTCTTGGCAATAACATACCTACTCTTAAAAGAGGTGTTACGTATAAGAGTTTCTCAAATCGTCACCAACACATAAAAATGTTGAAGATTTCTTTTCTTGAAATGGGACACGTCTTTTACTTTACGACATATATTCTTGCCAACCGTTTTCCTATTTCTCAGATCATAAACTTCCTTCAACCGCTATACTACCTAAAGTACATAACGAAAGTGGCTCGGTAGCAACTCCAAATGTCAGTAGGTCAACGGCGAACGGTTCATAAATATACGAACGAGGCAAGACAATACTTAATTTTTAAACGCTACTTTTTCTGAACTACGGAAAAGGTTTGAAACCAAGTTCATTTACACCATAGGTGTTTCTTTGTTGTGGGCTCTCTGAATAGTCCGGTATCGCTAGGTTTTGAGCTTTCTAAAAACGCTAAAGTTTTTAATTTTTCTCATATAGCTTTCGGTCTATTTGGACTGATATATGTATAATTTTGTGTCCTAGAAGCTTGCTTCGGCAGAAAAGACTCTTGGAACACTGGATACTGATCCAAGGAGTTTTACTTTCTGGATGATAATGACGTAGTAACCGATGTGCAAACGCATTTTGTACCATCTCTTTTTATGCGAATACCAAATATGTGTCTCCTTCATTCATTTGTTTGAGTATAAAAATGTAGTTAATATTATTGAATATCTCAAAACGCAAGTATAAAAAGTGACACAAAACTTTAAAATAATCTGCGTAGGTATGACGGTAACGACATAAAAAAAATAAAAAATGAAACTTTAGAACTTTTGTAACTTATCATGTCCCCAAAATGGTCTAGTGCTAGCCCCCCGATTCAAAACTCTTCGATAGCTAACCGAATTGATTTATTAAAATATAAATTCTATATTTCAGACTTTCTATAGAACTATTTCAAACAATTGTTATACATTGTTGTAAATTACAGCAGTATAGATTAAAATGTTCCATTGCATTTATGAAAAACGTGTAAATTAATAAACTTTAAAACACAATTATTTTTAATTAAAACAAAAGGCAGGGTACAACAAATTTTGTAACCTTTAAGTTTTGCAATAAAGAAACATTTGTATTCGTATTCAATTTAGGTACATGTTAAATGAGTGAGGGTAGATGGAAATAGTCGTATCTTGTACATAAGCGAGGGTACATAAGCAGTGAATGTAGGATACCTTCTCAAGTAGCGGCCCACGTGGGTCTCTTCACCATATCGTAGAGTGCTGACGAATGATGATCATCACAGTCAATGGATGATACCTAATAATAACATCACGCTGTATACAGAACAGCCAGACATGGATCCCTATTCAAAACAGAAAAATCTTTAAGCAAAATAGGAAGGATCTTGAAAGAAATATCGTTTATTAGAAATATCACTCTCGTTTGAATGCTTAAAACATTTTGAAAAATGGTTCTTTTTAGCTCTATGAATATAAGGTATAAGTTACAAAAAGAGTTTTAATACTAGTATATGTATAAGATAGTTTCGATCTTTAAATGATAATTTTTAAGTTTTTTACAAAATAAAGTTTATGAATCTTGAAACAAGAATATATTTCTTGAATCAATTTCAAAATGCTGCCATAGAAGATTCAACCAAGTCACGTTTGCGACTTTCACTTGCCTCTTACATTGTAGAATCATTACATCTTACATGTACTGAATAACTAATAGTTTTTTTAAATGTATCTGCTTCCTATCTTTTCTCAATTACGTTAACAACACATTACAAGTAGGTAACTATATTTAAATAAAAAAGATCGCTTTTCAATCTCGCCATTATAACGCGAGTACCTACATTGTAAAAGGCGTTCGAAACTATTAGCCAATCTGTGGCCGACCCATTTGGGCGTGTAACTCGATAATGTTTAAAACCCACTTAACCCTTGGCTATTCAATAAGAACCATTCGGAGATACGATAGTACTAGTAGTATCTCGTATGAGATAATGACGCCTTTATGTGGCTTGATAGTGTGAAAGATAAAATTAGATTTACTCTATGGTTGTCGACAGGGTGTGTTTACGCGCGGGTACAGTCGCGTCCTAAAGCCTTTTTAATATACTGTTTTTATTTTTTATTTATTTGTTAACATTCACACAAGGTCTTCAGGTCCCAAACTAGGCAAAGCCTGTCCTATGGTAACCTGATGACTGATATATATATATATATATTTACATATATACATATACACACCCAGACACAGGTCAAACAGACATGTTCATACACACAAATGTCTGACCTGTCCGGGAATCGAACCCGGAACCAGCGGCTCAGAAGGCAGAGCGCTACCAACTGCGCCAACCGGTCAGTCAATAATAATAATAATCCTGTGGTACCAGACTCTTGTTTTATGAGTGTAATTCTAGTAATATTATAAATGCGAAAGTTTGTGTGTATGCGTGTATGGGTGTATGTGTTACTTCTTCACGCTCAAACGGCTACACCGATTTCGATGCAATTTGGTATGGATATAGTTTATCCGATTAACACACAAGCTACTTTTATCCGGAAAAAACTATAGTTCCCGTGGGATAATTGAGGTGGCGGGCAAACCGTAATTCACGCGGGTGAAACCGCGGGTCGCTACTAGTAAGAAATATATTCGGAATCATTATCTCGTATAACTGTCGGTCAGCGTCTGTCAACTGTCTTTATTCGTGACGACAACTATACTGCAGCCTTCTTAAAACTTTATTACGTCATTATATTCGTTAATTTATCGCTTCATGCTGCGGTAGCTCTCGCGTGTACTTTGTTATGACCCGATATCCCTTGTAGAAAATATTTGTAGAAAGTTTGAAACTCCGCTACATCTTTAGGGGGTGTCCATTAATTATGTGAGGTGTTTACGGGGGGGAGGGGGTCAAGCCGAATCTCACCCAAACTCACATGGGGGAGGGGGTGGGTTCGAGAAATACTCACGTAATATTTTTCCGCAAGGAATATTGTAATATAGCTAGAAAACTGGAATAAATTACGTAAAAATATTTTTTGTGTAAATCCAACAAAATCAAGCACATATTCATTTATTTACATTAAAAATATGTATTTTCAAAAGTCTCACGTGAGATTATGGGTGGGGGTATCCGGTAAAATCTCACGACATCTCACAAAGGGGAGACGGGGGGTTGAAAAATCGCTAAAACTACCTCACGTAATTTATGGACACCCCTTTATGGGTTTGAATTTTCAAAAATCCATTTACGCCTATGGCAACTTCATCAAGTGAATAATACTAGAGCAGTGTCTAATGTCAGCAACATAGCGGTCCGCTCCGGCCTCGCTAAAGGTAGTAGGTGTTTAATAAATATTTACAAAATAATGAACCTACACACACTTAGCAGAATTCCTATGCTTAGAACACTTGATAAAGGTAGCTGTGAAACGAAACAATCTAAATTAACACGATGGAAGTCGAACGCGAGAGTGCAAGTTACAAGTCACAAGGCATCCCGCACCAAGGCAGCGTTTATTTATATGTACAATCCTGGATCTTCAAGTCGCAAGTGAATAGGTACCTTCTAGGTTTGCGTGCTAAATCCTAGACAACGTCATCACTTAACATCAGGTGAGACAGTTGTCAAACGCAAACTTATAATATATAAAAAAAAAAAAAAAAAAAAAAAAATTCTATTTGAAGTTATTTCTAAATTGATGACATCTTTTTATACTGTTATAGATCTAGCGTTTGACCACTATCTCACTTGATGGTCAGTGACTTTGTGGTTGAAGATGTTATCACGCTAGACCTAGAATGCTCACTAGCTCTCAAGGACTGCTGCCTGAACACACTATGTATTTCTTCTTCTTCTTCTTCTCTCAGCCATGTGCGTCCACTGCTGGACATATGCCTCCACCATATAGGGAGGATTTGACAATACTCGCCACGCTTGGCAGGCGGGTTGGCGAGCGTAGTATGATTTCCGATAGCCCTATAGTAGTTGGTTGGATAGTCCATTTATCGAGGTAAGCTTGAGGTAAAGGTACGACGCATAATTGAGGTAAGGGGAAAACCGTAGTCCACGCGGGTGAAACCGAGAGGAGGAGCTAGTCTGTTATACGTGCGAGTAGGTCCAAAGTTGGTTAAACTCAATTTTCAAGTAACACACTTCAGTCGTCGAAAATAGGTTGAGATTTCCTCGAACGAAATGTGTACATAAGTAATACACGGAATGATTGATGAGTAGTCACTTCGCACACGACGTCATCAGAATACTGGGCTACTGTTTCATATTAAGCTTTGAGCGCTTTGAGCTCAGAAAGCGTGCTTAAAGTCATTCCGAAATGCACTGACAGCTGCACACTGAATTTATATGACGTCATCATCGTGTGCTTAGAACGCTCACGAGTACGACGTAGGGCAGTGTGAGCGCTGTCAAACGCATAGATAAGTAACTATGCACTGAGAGTCAAACATCTGACTCATTAAGAGAATCTGTCGAACAATTGGTAGTTCGTCCACAAAAAATTAAAAACGTAATTTTATATTTTAGAAAAAAATGACCTATTGAGCGCCCATGAAGTACGGAAGAGAATGATTTAATATGAATTTATTGGGAACTGACATTTAAAGAACTTGCGCGCATTCACACACAAGAAGCCGTTCCGATTTGCTAACGAGCGTCAGCACTGTCAGTACTAAATTCATCTCGGAACAGCCAAATCCTTACGTACGAACGTGTGCACTGTGAGCCCAAATTGAAACGCAGCCTGGACAGACCCGTAGTAGCACTCCCACATCAAATTAAACGTAAATAATGTGCGGGTAATCGGGATCACTATTATTTTAACGGTTGGCCGAAACCTTATACTAATAACTAATTACAATACTAAAGCTAGGTACTACAGAAAAATTTGAGCAATCCACTAGCTATTGGTAGCGGGTTAGAGCATTTTAGTTGTCTATAGGCTGACAATAGCTAGTGGATTGCTCAAATGTTTTTATAGTAGCTGTAGTATTTTTTTTTTCTTATCACACTCAGACCCCCGCACTAGGATTCCCTGTATCGCGGGAGGCATGGACACACACAATTACAGCACACAAACATCCAAGACCCGGTACAAACATCTACACTCATCGCACAAATGTTTGCCCCTGCCGGGATTCGAACCCAGGGTCCCGAAGACACAGTAGATATGTCACTGACACTAACCACTGCGCCACGGGACCGTCAAAATGGTTATATACGTCAAAATTTAATGGTTATATGTAACATGTGGTTAAAATAACATCTTTTAATTCACTATTTATTGTTATAAACAAGTTATAATTGTCATAAGATTGGAAGGTTTATTATTTATTTATTTATTTGACAAAAATTAAAACGTCTGAAGCTAGTAATTAGCTAGCTAATTATTTCAATGTCTCGACCCCAAACGGCTCAAAAATGTAACCACTACCTAGGTTAGCATATTTTCGCCGTTTCAATTGTCCCGCCGAATAAACCACGGCGCCAATATATAATATATAATACAAAATTATACATTAACTATTACTATCGAAAAGTGATCATAGCTTATTAATCACGTTCCGATTTCTCAATAAGAAAAATGATAATATTTATTATTAAAACTGTAATCAGTGTATTTTATTAGATTCTTTATCACAATATATTAAGCAGGCTTAAGCAACTTTGATAACATATATTAAATTAGTTTTAGTCGAACATATAACTTTTTAAGTTTTTAATATTTTTTTAAAGAAAGATGTCAATGTTTTATGGAGAAGTAGGTCATAAGCATTTAAAAATATAATAATAGTAGTGAACATAAAAAAAAAATCTACACCTATTTTGTAAAAAGTTTCAATGAGAATCAAATATTATCTTTATTATCAAAAATAAAGTAAATACTTTACCATATTTGTCGCTTTTTTCGAAACAACTAATACACACGCACGCACACAAAAATAAAAATAAAAGTAGCAGCCAAACGCAGTCCAGCTCCCATTACTCTTTAAATCTATGTGAATTTATCCGAACCTCCTACATACGTGTATAATATCCCTGCTTGTATTCTTACTCTGCATTGTCCAGATAACGCTACACACGACGGTAAAGTAACCAGCCGCCTGGAAATTATATTCTAGCTGAGTGAGCTTTTACATATGATAGTAGATATACCACCTATACGTTTGAAGCGTTTTGCGTTTACTTTCTTAATGCGTAATGCCGATGAGTGTCACTCGTTGCCCGCGTCTGTGTTTCCCGATACGTACAATCCTGGAGTCTTCAAGTCATGAGTGAATAGGTACCTTCTAGGCTTGCATGCTACATCTTAGACCGCGTCATCACTTAACATCAGGTGAAACAGTGGTAAAACGCAAACTTTTAACATTTTAAATTTCTGTCAATTTACTATACACGTAAACAACACTGTAATTACGGTTTCTTGTATTTATTATTATGGCGATGGCGCATTGCCGTACGTCTGGTCGACCGAAGATGGAATCAAATTATGCAATTCCAGTGCACATTCTCCGAAATGTAACCGATAGAAAACCGACCTGCTAATCTAAGCCGGTGTTCAAGGCTTTTGAAGCCAGGCTCATAAGTTACTGTCGATTTTTTTATTTATCATTATACGCATTGTAGATGACTTACACATCGAACATAGAGATGCCAAGAATATCGATACAAGTGAGGTGTCGCATTATAGAACGGTATCTTGTCCTTCACGAATTAGTAAATGTTACAATTTCATTTTTTTTTTATTTATTTATTTATTAACATTCACACAAGGTCTTCAGGTCCCAAACTAGGCAGAGCCTGTACTATGGTAACCTGATGACTGATATATATACTCATATACATATTCACACCCAGACACAGGTCAAACAGACATGTTCATACACACAAATGTTTGACCTGTCCGGGAATCGAACCCGGGACCAGCGGCTCAGAAGTCAGAGTGCTACCAACTGCGCCAACTGGCCAGTCAAGAGTAGATAGGGCAAGGTTTGTTTCGACTAAGCTTATTGATACGTATTGGTTTGGTAGCTGTAACACGTCTCTAAGTGCCACGTCGAAGGTACTGGGATGAAAACAGGAGAGGTGATAGTAAAACAATGGTTTTATCTTGTTTTGGTTTCATTCATGATACATTTGCGACGACTCTTTATAGTGTTCATGGTGAATTGTATGTAAAGGATTTCCGTGAAATCTATTGTTATCTCTAGAATTTCAATCACCAATGGAGATATTTACTGAACAACAAGGTACTACAAGATAGTACCTTGTCTAGGTCGAATCAGCTATCCTGTTGACTAATCTTTAAAGTTTTTAGGACAGTCCCAGAGCTTGTAAAGTTTAATACAAAAATAAATCTACACTTTATAATATTATATTTATGTGTATACAAGTATGCTTGTAACGAATAAACTCAAAAACTACTAAGCCGGATTCGAGAATCATTTCACCATCAGCTATATTATCACTGCTACATTTTATTCATATTTATCACTAGAGAAAAATAGTTTATCTACTATTTCTTTACTACAACTTTAATAATGTAACCGTACGACGCCAGGACAGGCCACTAGTTTTTAATATGTTAATTGGTCAGGTCTATTACATTTTTGAAGTTATTATCCATAAGTTCCAATATCTATTAAATCAACATTCTCAACACAAGGTCTTCCACAAGGTCTTGCACTAGACGATAAATATTTACCCCTGATCACTGATTCATTGAAACTGTCACTAAAACAGTTCAATATATTTTAGCCTTTTAAGAGGGTCTCAGTAGGAGATGGAGTTTTTACGAGTCAAGCTTAAGTACTGTGGCACTTCTCATCTCACTCCGTGTAAAATTGTGCCTTTATGTCGAATCGACACTCGATATACTACTTAAAATGTATTCGGTGTAATCAAATCGATTATCGATATTTCAAACAGACGGTTTAAAATATCCACAACCGATTATTTGGTAGCCTTTTAGCGACGCTGTCTAAAACACCGTGCGACATAATGCTCTCATTTGGCAATTATACACCCGAATATTTGTTTGCATAGCAGGAAGAAGATTTGTTTAGAATCACAAATGAGCTGCTAACACTCACTCTTTTTTTATCAGATCAAATGAAGCGCCATTGTAACTTCTACTCTAATGACTCATCATTGATCTTTTTATAAAAGTGTGGTCCGCCTTAGCTTCGCGCGAGTAAAACATTTAAAATATATAAGAAATCCTATTAAAAAAAAATATTATAGCCTATGTCGCCCGGGGATAGTGTAGCTTTGGAACAGTGAAAGAATTTTTCAAATCCGTTCAGTAGTTTTGGAGCCTATATTATGCAAACAATTAAATTTGTCCTCTTTGTAATATTAGCACAAATTTGTGTTAGATAGAAGCTAGGGTACTTAAAAACCTTGTAATAGAACACCAGCTAAAAGAGGTGTGACATCAGCTTCAACACCTGATGCAATAGAGCTGATGCCAGTCAGGCCTAATGGACAAAACTTGTATAGCATAGTACTTATATTATTTTGTCAGACGATGAAGAGAATGTGCCACTGTCTCATTTAAATAAAAGATCTCCTTTTTAACAACTTATGCCAAAACCAGTATAGATTGCAGTGAAACCACCGACCACCAGTGGCGGATTAACGCATTTGCCACCAGGAGGTTAGTTTTTGGGTGTATTTCTAAGAAAAGCTTAATTCTGTAAGTTCTCTGTAAGATAAGATTACCTTTAAACTACTTACACAATATGAACACAGCTTACATATTATTATTTTGTATGCGTAAAGTATTTAGTTTTTAAATACTTTTATTGTAGTAAGACCTTAAAAAAGTATGAACCAACAATCCGTTTCATGGTAACAATAAAAATAATTTACCCATGAAGTTTTTACCATGTTTTTTTTACGATGACTTTTATGTTTATGGCGACCTAATAATATTTCTGAACGACAAATAAAATTTTCGGGGCAAATTCGCCGCCCCCAAAAACTGCCGCCCTAGGCTCCAGCCTACTTGGCCTGATGATAAGTCCGCCACTGCTGACCATAATTCGATGCTAATATGGATACACGACACAGCCCAACATAAAGCAGAATCTAATTTCATATATACTTTTTGCTTGTCTTTGGCTTTCTTTCATACGTTATACAAAAAAAAGTTTTACCGATACGATGGTACATTTTACCGAATAAGAATTAGAAAAGTAAAAGACAAACCATACTTCAACTGCCGCTTTACGCGTCAAAAGTTTCATCTCCGACATAAAAAGTTTAGGCGTGGGACGGCAAAAATGAAAGTCTTTTATGCGACGCAAAAATTAATTCAGCTGTCTAATAGAATTAAACGATTCGTGATTGATCGAAGCTATAGCGACTCTGACAAATTACAACAGATTAATAGCTATAACACAATATAAAATATTGTCGTTGCTTTTCATAGGAACATGGCATTTTAACTCAATGATGTTTTACTAAAGATGACGTATATTCATACTGCGCGGTGCTCAGATTGTGTTCCTTTACGACATAAACGTGCTTACTGCGACAGATAATACGGTACAAATAATATAGAAAACAATAGCTATATGTTTAGACTTGCGCTTGAAATACGCGTCATAATGAAAATTACTACAATTGACTTAATTTTGACGCCTCAGTTTCCGCGCGCGTGTGCGACATCTACCTCATATAAACATATAATATCATTGTTTTAACTGCTGAAAAGGGAGTATAGTAGGTACTGTAGGTACTGAATAGTAGGTAGTTTCAAATGTATTGAAGTCAGACAGGTTCAAAGTTACAGCCTGTGCTGTAGTCGGTGCCCGAGCGCCAAATTTGTCTGTTGAATTTCCGGTTCATTGTTAAGGCAATAAATATCCCACTATCCTATTGTATGTAGTGTATGTTTGTTACCTCTTCACGGTCAAACGGATACACCGATTTCGATGAAATTTGGTACGGAGATAGTTTATACCCTGGATTAACACATAGGCTACTTTTATGGAGGAAGCCGAAACTATTGTACATCTTCATATTGACAACACGTAAATTTCTTGTTCATACCGTTTTAAATATTATTAATTTATATAAACCGTTTTATTCCCTCATGGATAATATTTTAAAGGCTTAGTGCCAACCCAGATTTAACCTTCCAAGCAATTCAGCTTCAATTCTTATATTACAACTATTGAACCGGTAAGTGTGATTGAACATATTATGATGATGAGCGTCTGGGCGCATGACACATTTCCAAAAATATCTCAACTTCTTCGTTTGCGGTGGCCTAAGTTTTATTAGACTTTATACAAATAAAATTGTACAACGTAGAGCGATTAATTTTGCTTAGCCTACATTTGCGGTAGGTCTGCTCTGTAACGGCCTTAACCTTCCAATTCCTTTTGTAACCTTTGTCAGAGACCTATGTTTTGGCCGAGGAAAGCGAAGGTCTCAATGGCAGGTACGGTGAATAGGCGTGCTCACATAGAAAAATTGTAGCAAGGTTTAATTGTGCATTATCATCACACTAGTATTATAAATAAGAAAGTTTGTTACCTCTTGTATGTTTGTTACCTCTTGACGCCTTAACGACTTGATAAAAATGTAGCTTATAACACGGATTAACACATAGGCTACTTTTCATTATCATCATTCATAACCACGCGGGTAAAACCGTGGGGCACAGCTAGTTATGAACAAGCTAGAATATATCAAAAATATTTATTACTAGCTGCGCCCCGCGGTTTTACCTGCGTGGTGATGATTGATGATGATGATGATGAAAAGTAGCTTATGTGTTAATCCAGTATCTAAACTATCTCCATACCAAATTTCATCGAAATTGGTGTAGCCGTTTCAGCGTGAAGAGGTGACAAACATACACACATACACAAAAACTTGCTCATTTATAATATTAGTAGAATTTTTGGCTACACCGATTTCGATGAAATTTGGTATGAAGATAGTTTAAAGCCTGGATTAATATATAGGCTACTTTTATCCCGGAAAAAATATAGTTCCCGAGGGATAATTGAGGTAGCGGGAAAACCGTAATCCACGCGGGTGGAACCGCGGGCCGTAGTAGTAAGTATATACGAGGTCGTACGCATATGAGTCCCTACAAAGGTTTAATACGTTCCTCGACTTTGAAATACTTTCAATTTGTGCGCTCTAAGAAAAATAACTGGGGAAAAAACTCTCATATTGGTTTTTTCAACTTTTACATCAACAATTTCTTCTTATTATAATGATGCTATAACCGTGAATCGAACATTTTTAGCTTACGATATAGAATGAAATACTTCTAAGTACATGTACGAAAATAACTTTTAAATAAAAAATACGCTAATAGATAACTAAATTCTGACTTTCAATCATAATAGTTGCCTATTGGGTAAAGGGCTTCCACCAATTTTTTTTTCGGAGGCTTAAACTATTTCGTTATGTTCTACGAATATTAACAGCATATGCTACGGTTTGGCCTATTATAAGTAGGTTTGCGTGCTACATCCTAGACAACGTCTTTACTTAACATCAGGTGAGACGGTTGTCAAACGCAAGCTTATAAGTAAAAAAAACAAAAAGATAGTAACCGGATCGTAATAGTAACTCGTAAAAAATGGTTTCAAACCATACCACGATTCTTCATCGATAGGGTCTTTAAATTATTTCTAAAGGTCACCCCGATAAGCATGGAAACTTAGGTCCGATATCGTATACTCGAAGAATTAAGTATTAGCCTGTGACTAGCCATGATGGGTCTAGCACATTCACAAATATAGAAACAGTTTAAAAATATAGTTAAATAATGATAAAAGTCTGTTGCATAAATTTTTGTATAGGGTTGTAACAAACATACACACACCTATAAACTTTCTCATTTATAATATAACAAGCTGCACCCCGCAGCATTCGAGGTCCTAAAAGAAAAGAAAATATACGCGTCGATTTGAGAACCTCCTCCTTTTTTGAGGTCGGTTAATAACCGGGGCCCATTCTATCAGTTGGCCTGTTCATTCACATTTTAACGCAGTTAAAACCTTAAACTACACTCTTCCATGGTCACCTTCAAATCTAAAACAAATATATAAAAAAAATACATAAAAGCCAAAAAAGCATTCTCTGATACATTATCTAAATGTTACCTGTTGTGAAAAACATTAAGCTATAACAATAAACACTTCGTTTTCAGTAAAGTAAATATGAAAGTGTCGTAAAAAGCATTAAAAGCGAAATTCAAATAATCCATTAGGACAGTTGAAAATCCATTAGCTTAAAGATACTAGCTGCGCCCCGTGGTGTTACTCGCGGCGAAATGGTAATACGTAAAGTTGATGATTTTTGTGTCTTACCGTCATCCCACGGGAACAGTCAATACTTTCGGGATAAAAGTAGCCTATGTTTAATTCAATAATTCAAGGATATAAGCAGTCTTTATTTCCGATTTCGTGCAAATTCGTTCAGCCGTTTCAGTTTGAAGAAATGACAAACATACAAACGACAAATGGCAAACGATAAACAAACTTTAGCTGGATAATATTAGTGTGCTTCTGTGATGGCTATTAACCATGTTCAACGCGGCGACTCACACTAGTGTGTTTAGATTTAAATATAGGATTTTCCATGAAAATTAATAATATTTGTACATGGTTGCAGACACGTCAGTTTCAGCATCTAGGACGCACTTAGAAACGTCAGAAAAAAGTTTTTGATGTTTTTTTTGACGAAGTTTTTAAACTTCTTTAGCGGCGTTGTGCAATTTTGTATGGGGAAAAAAGTTAAACTCGCGTCATGACATTTCACTTCAGGACATCGCAGGCAAGTGTTGGAACCGGTCCTTGTGGCAATCAATGGGGCAGGCATTATGTCAAGCAGTAGACGTCCTATGGCCGAGATAATGGTCATGATGATATGTAGATGTCATGCGTTGAAAAACACCCTCTTTTTTTTTTTTTTGCTGGGGAAATCCCTGTATACTTCCCTTCCCGGGAGGGACAGAGGTGGTTATGTCGGAGTTGCACCAACTAAAACCCCGGTGTTCCGTCCCTACGCCTAAAACCGGGGCCACGAGCACGCTTTCGCATTTATCCGCGGCCGAAAACACCCAGCGCAACTATGTCGCAAACACTCTATACCTTACCATCTTTCGGCGATGGAGCATCACGACACAAGTTATACATTGTACGGTTGGTCTTAGTAGATTAATTATAATAAATATTATCTGTGTTAGCTAAAGAACCAGAATGTACGAATTTGTAATTATGTCGAGCTTGTCGAATTTCAACTCATTTCAGTGCGTGTATTTAACAGGTGACTACTATTTCACTTGATAGTCAATGATTCGAAGATTATAGTACCTAGAAGTAGTAACTAGTAACTAGAATTCAAAAACAGTTGTCAAACACGTTGTGTTGTAATACGTACGTAATTAGCACATATTTCATAAATATAGGTATAATGGAATATTCTAATCTATACTACTATTCTTAAAAAATGTTCTAATAGTAGTTTTACATAATACTAAAGAATATCTGCAATACGGGATCTATTTAGTACTGAATTGAGTCAATAATCAATTTGTTTCTATGAATAATACAGTACTCCGACGAAAGAGTCCTGGTACCTATTATACCTTTTCGAGCCTAGTTTAGGAGCTTCTTTTTTTTTTTTTTTTTTTTTTATGGGACAACATTCACACAAGGTTTAATTTTCTTTACCAGTTTAACTTAAATTGTCTTTTAGATAATAAAGGATTTGTTTTTTTAATCGGTTAGCTATCAAAGAGTTCCGAATCGGGGGCAGTAATTCTCAGTTTGACGCCTGACACTCACAACAATATCATAACATTAACACACGAAAAGTCACATATTTTGGAATATTATGAGCAATGTCGACATCTCATGTCCCACCATCCAGATACTATGCCTTCAGAGTCATTTGGTAATGATAATAGTAAAATCACGTACAATTTATTTTATTTTCCATTGTGATTCACATTTCTCTCATGTATTCTCGTAAATATACTAAACTCTTTTTTCGTAAGCGTGTATTCATACATAAATCATCGTCTCGTATAAGAATTTTATTTGTGAATCTCTTTTCTAAATCTCCCTAAAGTGCTATTTGGAATAGAATATATTGCCGTTTGTTATGTTGGTAACAATCATTTTGACAAGTCTCAGATTAGACCTTTATATGCATACCGTGCTTTTATAATTATCTTCGATCTTACATATTGTCGAGTAGCTCTAAAATAGCAAAAAAGCTAATGTAAAAAAATACATATAAATTACTTAGTGCATTGTTTTCTTGTAGATGTAGTGACGAGCAAATTATTAAAGCACAGTTTTTTTTTCTAATTTACTTATAAAGAAGATTTTATGATCATTGCCAGCTTTTTTACATTTATCTTTGTCACGAATCAATTAACGAACACACGTAGCTGATTGTTACTTGTTTTAGACGGTCCGGTCGTGGTCAAATAAAAAAGTAGGATGGGAAAAGTCACAATCCGTAATCACGTAGATTGTGGCGGGAAGTTGTTTATGGCAATTCTTCACTTCATTTTTTTAACATGCAAGTAAAGTACTTCAAATTTACTAAATCACAGGGGCTACGGGGAGAGAATTTTAAGCTAAGCTTTTGCCTTATGTCCTTAACTTAACCAAAAAAAAACTACAGTGCTACTTAACATCCTAGATGAAGTATTATCACATCATCACTGAACATGAAACTAGATAGCAGTCAAGCTATATTTTTACTAAGCGATTCGCACGCAAGTCGATGGACACATTTATATAATTCTAATAATTTCTTAATGGCCGTGGTGGTACCGGCCTAGAATAGTACTCCCCCATCTCATCCCGCGGGTGCCGTAAGAGTCGGCTAAGGGATAACGTACCAGGAGGTGGGCAGCAGCGCCTTCTGAGGATCGGAAATCATACTGCGCTCGCCAACCCGCCTGCCAAGCGTGGCGAGTATTAGCAAATCCCCCCTATATGGGGGAGGCATACGTCCAACAGTAGACGCACATAGCTGAGAAAAAAAAAAAAAAAAAAACTCATCTACCTTGTGTCATAGTCCGAGGAAAACTGAATTCTTGGTAACACTAGCACAGTGTTGATATAGTCATAGCGTTGCTAGGAGACACAAATCGACTGAACCACCACCTGAATAATGCGCTATTTTATCAATAGGCTCCGAATAGAATTACTGGTAATCGTAACATTTTTTGTAGAAAACAAATGAGTCATGTCATAGGCGATATTAAAGTGATACCTATCTGAACCGTGTGTGACGTAAGCAACTTTGAAGTTTCATGCCCCGTAAATAAATAATCCTCGATTCATGGAAAATATTTCAGTAATATAGGAAATAGGTACAGCTTGAAGTCACCAGTCAACAATGAGTCAACTTCTGCAAAATGTTTGTACCAGGCACTGTTTTTGCGCCATTCAATGAAAATACAATGATGGGGCACTTTTCTCCGTTACCCGCTTATCAAGTAAATCCGTAAAACAACTTTTTGGATCCGTCGTAGATCACATCATGATTTAACATCAGGTGCTATAGTGGTCAAATGCATGCGTTATGTAAAAAAAA
This sequence comes from Apeira syringaria, assembly GCA_934044485.1. Classification (NCBI taxonomy): domain Eukaryota; kingdom Metazoa; phylum Arthropoda; class Insecta; order Lepidoptera; family Geometridae; genus Apeira; species Apeira syringaria. Next base: position 4,564,422 of record OW203662.1, read on the forward strand.
GAAGAAACTATTGTATACTGTAACATTTATAAATACTTAAAAAATAACCACTAAAAGGAGAAAGTGTCTAATTTAAGCGAAACCTATAATCAATGTATGGAATATATGTTGTTATTATTATTATGTAGATTTTCATCTAGTATGATGTAGGCATATATGTGAATGGAGGTAGATTCCGAGGCCCATCACTTATTCAGATACCTTTGTTTAGAGAAATTAGGTACTTATAATACTTTGAAATTTTCCTTCTGCCCTATCATTATGAATATTTATATTTATTTGAATATACGAGTACATAACTGTAAGGAGGTTTTATTGTAGTTTATGTTATTTCATCTTAAATGAGTAGCTCTCTCGGTCCCCGTTTACGTCGTACCCTCACGCCCCTGTGTTTCATATAAAAAACTTTCACAACAAATTCATTATTAGAAATTGCCTAAATAGGAGGACTCTATTGCAGAGTATCGTCCTTTCGCTTTGCCATCTAAGCTATAGCAGCACTCCACTAGACAACCGAATTTATTCATTCCTTATTTACATCTGAGGGGATGTTGGTTAAATTTAGCTACTAGTAAGATTAAGCCTACGATTGCAGAGTATCGTCCTTTCGCTTTTTCATCTAAGCTATTTACATCTGAAATGATGTTTTTCTTTATCTACCTTTAATTGTATAATTGTTTTGATAGTCCGTCGTCTAGAAATAAATTGCATGGTTTTTTCAATCATTAATAGACTACAAACAGTAAAAACGACTACTACACTACTACCGTGGGTGCTGTAAGAGTCGGCTAAGGGATCACGTACTGGGAGGTGGGCAGCAGCGCCTTCTGAGCATAGGAAACCATACTGCGCTCGCCAACCCGCCTGCCAAGCGTGGCGAGTATTGCTAAATCCCCCTACATGGGGAGGCATATATCCAGCAATAGACGTCTTATGCCTGCGATGAATGAAAAAAAATAGACTACAAACGGTGGCGCTTCATTCAGTTCTCCGGTGGTAGATTTTTTCTGCCTGCGTTCAACACAAGGCCGTTCAGTCCGTAGAATCGATCTTCGTTCATTACGGACAGTTGCGGAGTCCATTAATAAGCCTTTATTGGATTTTTATGCAGACACGAACCCGTTGAAGGATGCTTAGTCAGCTGGAATTCAGGTTAGAGCGATGGTAATGGTGGCTGGAGTTATCTGCAATGAAGCTTTTTACGCGAAATGACATTAAATGGAATAATATTATTTCAAGCTTTATTTATATCGTGTGCACAAATACATTTGTACATGAAATAACTAACCAACAAGCATACAGACCATCTAATAGTAAGCGTAAGCCGTCGCCTACGGCATTACGATACCTTGCCGATCCTTTTCATACAACTGAGTATGGCAATGACTATTATCACCGTTATGACCATGCGTATATGATTATGACTATGGCTATGATTATTTACGTTATTTGTTTACTTTACTTTACTTTAAGATTAGATTATGTATTAGATTAGATTAGTATTAGATTAGAGACTTTTATAGATTATATATTAGATTGTGTATAAGATATTGTAAGCTAAAATATAATTATTTCTTATAGAAAGAAATATGACTTTTGTCCTATGTAGAAATGTTTGAAAATATTAAATGATAAATATGACGTAAGTGTAATGACTTAAAGAAAAGATGAGAATCAAGCAAAAGCCTGACCACAACACCACAGCCACAGCATTATATAAACATCATGCTGTTTTTACCCTTTGGTTTGCTGTTTCAGTTTTAAGTGAACTTAATTACTATGACCATCTGCATCGTCACTTGCGGAGTTAGAAAAAATCATACGCCGTAACCATCCCACATTGTGGGTACAACAATGGTTAACTCCCCAGAAAATGAAACTTTTTCTACTTAGCAGTTTAAGTTAAATTGAAATTACTTATTAGCTTAAAGGCTAAATTGTAATTTTAAATTCGTACCTAAAATAGAAGCAAATTAACAATAAAACTAATCGTTATACAAAAACATGTAAACATAATCATATACATATATATACTGTTCGATATATTATTCAGTAGAACTTCTGGTTGTTTCAGATGCAAAAACTACTAGTTCCTATACTAGTTCTGGCAACAGTGGCTTTATCTTCTAGCAACGTGCTACCATTCCTGTCCATGAATGACCTGAACACGGAACCCAATTTCGATTATTCACAAAATGACAACACATACAAAAAAATCCACCAATCTGGAAACAAACTCAATACTTTTATGTTTGACGTAGACATTAAGCCAAACACTGAAAAAAGACCACAAGATAATTATCAAGACAATTATGAAGATTTCAATAATAACATGGATAAAGATGTCAACTACAACATGAAAGGTTTTAGAAAGGAGCAATGGCACAACTATCCCAGGCAGTTAGATCGTCTCAGCAGATATATTTACCAGCACAGCACAGACAAGAGAAACATAGATCCCGATGACCCAGATGAATCAGTTGACAGCTTGGAAAAAGGACTTGATGACATAATACCAAACCTTAAAATAAAAAATGACTTTGAAACAAGCAACATTGACAATGAAGCCGAAGTAGAAGCTGCTGTTATTAACCCCTTACTAATATTAAGAATACAATTAGCATGTTACAATAAAGATCATTCGATTGATCCACTTCCTCAACAAGAAACAATTGACATAAACAATTATGAAGTACAAGAGACAGATACGGGAGTGAAAAGCTTTTCAAATGAACTGAGTCCTGAATCGAATTTAATTAAAGTCAAACGTGAAGACAATATAGATTTGGAAGACAATGGATACTACAGTAAGTATCAGGTTGAGAAACTATAGATAGCCCTTCTTTGTTTATACTCGTATTCTGTCAGCTACGTTTAAAAGCTTTGTATATATATATTTTTTTTTCTTACACTCAGACCCCCGCACTAGGATTCCCTGTATCGCGGGAGGCATGGACACACACAATCACAGCACACTAACATCCAAAACCCGGGACAAACATCTACACTCATCGCACAAATGTTTGCCCCTGCCGGGATTCGAACCCAGGGTCCCGGGGACACATAAATCATGTCAATGACACTAACCACTGCGCCAAGGCGACCGCCAATTAATGATGTACGAATATGTATCCTCTATCAAAGATATGTGTATATTCTATTTTTAGTTTTTTCATCCCTAACCTGTCTACAAGTAATTAATATTATATTTAAGCACGAGCACAGATTTGTTCTTACCAATATGTAGACACTTGTTTTTGTTCATCGTCCTCTCAAACTTTTTCAGAAAATTCGTCTAAAAACCGGACAGTCAGCAAGAGAATATTCTCTCTTTGGAGCAGACTTCAAAGTCTCAACCCTAAGGGTCACCAGTTGCATCACCGGCGACATATGTACGCCTTATACGGCCCACCAGACACCGAAGGTGGGGGACCACCTCCTGGAATCCTCACTGCAGAGACCAGAGCTACGTTCATGCGACCACCAGGATCTCCTTTGCGATGGGGCTAAAATACTTTGTATTATTTTGCTATAGAAACATGGACAGTATTCTACTTACTTAGAAAATATTTCCATATTTAAAATGTTAATAAATATTTGTAAAGCTTAATACATATCGGCTAAAATCCGTGAGAAGTTTTGTATAGAGCTTTCGATACTTACTGTCTAATATTAATTTGGTAAATAATCATGAAAGCTGTGTTTAATGTAGTGCTGCTTAATTTTAATGCAGTAGGGATGTTGATTAATAAAAAGGTTTAGTCTGCTTACCAGTCTGTCAGAAAATGTATATTTTTGTACAGGTCGCCTCGCCTTTGTTGGATCAATGCCAGGGGATTCATAGTACCTACGGCTGATTAAAATAGACGCAGGCAATTTTTTATATAACTTTTCGGTAGATTGAAGAATTCTGCGCGGCTCAATAAACTTTCTACTTTCCTTTTAGTATCAACGAAATAATGTGCATTTTGAAAATCTGAATGATTCTAAATGTGAAAAGTTTTTTTAATTATCGAGCTTTACTTTAGACTTACCGACCTATAAGAATGTAGTAAATTAATAAGTTTAACAGTTCAACTCTACGCTGGAGTTATTTGGTAAATATTTTATTTATTTCACTTTGTTCTGGATTACCTATACTGTTCTTAGTAACCATTTTTCCTGACCTACAAACATGTGTCTAACTTTACGCCGACATCTCTTTTTCCGTATGCATTTATTAGATTTTTTTTATAGATTGTTCAAATTTCTCCTTTATCATTAATGTTAGTGGCTTACCTACAATTGCTAGATTGCTATAGATAGCAATTCTGTTATTAAAAAGGATTAAGTCTTTAAAGAGATAGTCGAATTCTTATTTAATTACATAATAATTATTTGCTTTGTGTGGAATAAATATAATTTTATATTTAAATTTTAAGGACTGCAATAATACCGTACTTGCGTGAAGATGAGCTATAAAAGTACAATAAATTGACCAAATTCAATACCTAGTTTTTCCTATATACCTAGTAGTAATATAACAATGAATAATAAAGTATTGACTGTATTTACAATAAAAATTTTAGAGAGTAGTTTATTATAGGTATACATTCGTATCTACTTATTATTAGCAAAATAACGTATAACAGCGCTTGTAAAAGTATTTTACGATATTGCCGGTAAATCAATAGGATTTTGCATAATATAATGTACTTCCAAGACTATGATGTCGTTTAATATAAAAGTATTATAACATTAACTTTCATAGTAATAATTAAACTGTATTGTCTTTATATATGTAAATAAATAACATGTATATCAAATTCAATGTTTTATTTTAGCGTTTAGTTGAATGTCTTGCTAGTTTTCCGCGGCTTTACCCATCTACATTTTTCCGGAAGTAGCCCATGAGCTACTCCTGATTAAATTCTATCTCTGTGTCAAATTTTATGCAGATACGTTTAGCCGTTCGAGCGTGAAAAGCAACAAACACCTATATGCAGATCTTCACAAACTTGTGCGTTTATAATAGGTATTACTAGCGGGATAAAACTAGCCTATGTGTTATTCCAAGGTCTAACCTATCTTCTAATTCAAGTTCTTTATGGTAAAATTATCGAATATAAATAATTTTGTCAGATTAATGTTATAATTAGTACCAATTAGTAACGCTTTGGATCATTTACCTGCTAAGATACTTATTGTTATAAATAAATACATATCTAAAATATAGGTATAAGTAAACAAATTTTCATACCAAATTTCATCGAAATCGGTACAGCCGTTTGAACGTGAAGTAGTAACAAACATACACACTTACACATATACAAACGTTCACCTTCATAATATTAGTGGGATTGGGATAATGGGATTATCTGAATGACAAAACTTTACAACTATGATCTCAACATACATACAGTGCCACTTACCTACGTCAGTGGCACTGTATGTTGTAGATCATTATAGTCAATAGAGTTAATATTGTTCGTTTTTTAACTAAAAACTTATTTATCTATGCTTTATGGTATTCATCCCATCATAGTTGCTTGGGTATGTGATATTAAGTATAAGCCATGCATAACTCCCGGTAAATTTTACGTTATGAAATGCAATGGCTTTTCTTGTATAGGTATTAAGGTTATTTTTACAAGTGGTAAAAAAATTAATGGGTAGAATATGCCCCCTGTCATCATATATATTTGCTAAATTGATACCTAGATTTATGAACTAATGTATTATTTGTAATCTCTATGAAATAGATACGATGCGACAATGTAGTACCTAGTCAGAATTTGCGTATGAAAAAGTATAATCATAAAGTTATATAACGCCATCTGTGTAAATAATGATGTACTAACTGCTCACCTTCTGGATAGCTTTATGACACCAACACAGATAAGTAAAATCGTGCATCTCTATTATCACTGTGAGTTATACATACCATACTATCTGTGATGATAAGATGAGCTACAATTTTTATTGTGTCATGTCAAAAGTGACAACGAATTAGTAGCGTTTCGTTAATAGACTTCGTTGATAAATTTGCTGGCTATCATGGTAAGTTTCAACACTCGTATTGTAGGTATTTATAGGTATACTTAGTTCTAAACGTATTTAGTTAAAAAGAATAATAAACCTTGCTTGCTGTTGACGTTATCAAGATCCTATGAGTTTAGTGTTCTTTTAGTGAATTATGTACCAATAGGTACCTACGTTGAATTGACTTACGAAAAGAGATATATTATAACCTCAAACTTACGTTGTTTATATAGTAGGTACTCGTATAGGTACAGTGTATTGAGAATACTAAAAACCTTTAAAAATCATGAACGTTACTTAATTATTGTTTGTTGAATAATGTCGTTGATGAATAAGTTCATCAAATCCAACGAAAACTAAAAACATTCGTAATCTACCTACCTTCAACATAAAAATAGGCGCCTTAACAAATACTTTGTTTTGATTTAATCATTAACTATTAGCCCCCGCGGCTTTGCCCGCGTGGATTACGGTTTTCCCGCTACATCAATTATTCCACGGGAATTATACATTTAACCGGGATAAAAAGTCTTGAAAGTTTGACTGGCTGGTTGGCGCAGTTGGTAGCACTACGCCTTCTGAGCCGCTGATCCCGGGTTCGATTCCCGGACGGGTGAAACATTTGTGTGTATGAACATGTCTGTTTGACCTGTGTCTGGGTGTGTATATGTATATAAGTATATATATATCAGTCATCACGTTACCATAGTACACGCTCTGCGTAGTTTGGGACCTAAAGACCTCGTCTGAATGTTAATACAAAAAAGCCTATGTGCTATCTAGACTATAATCCATCTCTGTGCCAAATTTCATCCAGATCCGTTCAGCCGATCTGGCGTGATTGAGTAACAAGCATCTATCCATCCATCCAAACTTTGACATTTTTATTTTATAAATAGTAGCGCCCGGCGGTTTCACCCGCGTGGGTTACGGTTTCCTCACTACATCAATTATTCCACGGGAATCATACATTTTACCGGGATAAAATGTAGCCTATGTACTAAACTATTACTGTACTATTCCAGACCATAATCTATGTCTGTTCCAAACACACATAAAAAAACATAGGTCGATTTGAGTACCCTCCATTTTTTAAGTCGGTTTGAAAATAGCTAAAAGGCCGTAACAATGCACGCAGATTTGAATATGACATTATATTCACTGAGATAAAAATTACAAGCCTAATTCATGTGGAGTTTTTTTTATAATACTTGTGCTGCTACCGTAACAATTTTGGATATTAAAATCCAAAATATTTTAAGATCGTATATGAACGTACGTAGGCTACAACAAACTTCACTTGTAACTGGCAGCAAGACGGCTTTAGAACCAAATAAGAACACTGATGATCCAAGACAGAAGAGAGGGAGTGATTTTGGAAACCAGTATTTATAGGGAAACATATCGCTGACATTGCTTTGTTCTTTTTTTGTTGGAGTTTTCCCCAGAACACAAAACTCCGTGGATATAAAGTTTGAAAAACTGTGACCACACATAGTGTGTTCAGGCAGCAGTCCTTGAGAGCCAGTGAGTATCCTATACTAGCGTGATAACATCTTCGACCACATCGTCACTGACCATCTAGTAAGATAGTGGTCAAACGCTAGATCTATACAGTATAAAAAAATGAACTATAACTGATATACAAATTACAGCAAGCTTGACGCGTAGTTTAGCGACATTTTTAAGTACGCTACGTACATTTTTAAGCCGTATTTTTATCCCATATGTGGAGTCTTAAATTAGGTTTGTCTACACATTTTTTTTTAATTGTGAAGTTTATTACCCGGACATTTGTGTGTCATGATTAAAATTGAGAAAATACGTCTATTAAATTAAGATTCATATTTATTGCATAGGTAGGTAACAAATTATTTGTTATTATCGTGGATAGACTAGGATTACAAATTCTGACAAAATTGTCAGTCAGTCACTGATAAAACGTTAGGAAGTGATACGTTCTTTGTCGTATCATGATTTTTAAAACAGTTCACAAGCAAAGGTTTCTGTGGTTTTATATGATGAAAGAACAAATCATTGACGTACGATTTTCTTATGAATATCGTCTCATAGAGAATTGATGTTTGGCTAACCACTTCAGAATCTCTAACACTCCTAACAAGATAACCTCTCTCCCAAATTTTCTTAAGGTCGAAACTCGCGCCATATTTTACGGGTTTTGGGCGTCGTCATGCTCTTGGCGGGTGAGAGCAACTCTATACTTGAAGAACATACCCTTCGAAGAGCGAGCAGTGGACATTGTGAAGGAAAAGAATCAGCTCACAGACCAGTACCGCTCCATCCATCCTGCACAGAAAGTTCCGGCTCTGGTCATTGGTAAGTCCAATACCTGATTAGTTTATTTCCACCACGCTAATTGTCAATTGAATATTTCAGTAAAGCAGCACAAGATTTTCCCTATGTTTTCGTCATGCAATGTACCTACGTGTAAGATTTCCTATAATATTTAAATGAAAAAAAAATACCTCATGTGCGGTCTAACAATGAATTAATTACTTAAGAATTATTCCTCGGCTTCGAAACTTTATTATAATAAATAAATGACTGTTACTTATAAGTTCGTGATGCGAGTACCGAATCGCTAATGAAATCGCAGTGCGACGGTTATCTAGCCTTAGCCTTATGCTGAGCACAATAACATACAAATAAACATAGGAACCCATTCATTGCTAAAGCGATGATGGCTCAGCGGTGGGAGCGTCTGCTGTCATACTGGCGGACGCCGGTTCGATCCCCACTGACGGCTTAAGCTTCCGGTGATGGTGTCACCGTTATCAAATTCCCCGCATGGCAGTAGGGTACTTTCGAGTACCAGCCTCATTACCACGCAGGGCATGGTAAGTAACTAGGAATAGACAAATTCTCGTAGCATAATAATAATCGTAGCTGAACTTGCGTTTATGCACGAACATACGATGCAAATCATCGTAATATGCAATAATGCAATCATGTATTTTGAGAATTGCAAAGCAATGTATTATTTTAAGTAAAGGAGTTTTGTGCATAGACAATTTTTTTTCTCTCTTTCTTTCTTTCTTTCAAGCTTGAAATACTCCTAACTAACAGCAGATTGAATGCGGAAAAACTAATGAAATTCTAGCCACAGTATTTCGTTTAACATGAGAAACTTTTATAAAGATTTACTGATCTGGAATATTCTATGTTAACAGTAAAAAAACAGAAGTATTTATGAATTTTCGCACGTACATAAAAATAACTTCGCCGCACATTTTCCTTTCATTTGCATCGTTTTTAGATCCGAAATTATATTAAAAGATCTTTTTCATGTAACATTGATTGTCAACACGCGCTCATACTCCGAAAGTTGATTGTGCCCACACACTGTCCCAGAAGATCCTAAAGGTGATTTCCCTTAGGCCTAAGAAATGAGAAGCCTTCCTCGAAAAAGATTTCGATATAAAATATGATTAAATATCGCGCGCCTAAAATGATATTTCGATGATTATATTAGGTTGGGTATACACGATTCGGGTCGAACGATACGTGGATATTATACCAGAACATTCTACGTCTTCGCACGTTGATAAAAGGTCCTTAATACACCAATATCCTTTCGATTTGGTGAATAGGAAATGGGGACCAAGTATTTGGGATATTGATCTGATACCCTCCATTGCGGCACACGTACTCCAACAACGCGGGGTATTTTTGGAGACATACTTTACTTAAGTAATAACTGCGCTCTGCGGTTTTACCCGCGTGGTGATAATCGATCATTATGATGAAAAACGAAAAATACCTCTGATTACCCATGGCATTGTAATGACGTAGTAAGTATCTATTGAAAGGTATTTTTAGTAGCGTAGTATTTACACAGAATTTAACGTGCAGACCGCCGTGATTACCAGAAAGATTATGCATATTTTTTTCTAAATTAAACAAAGAAATGATTTATTTGTAAAAAAAACACAAGTTCGCATACTTTAACTCTATAGGCTGACAACGGCTAGTAATTTGCTGAAATGTTATTATAGTAGTGTGTTGTAATTAGTTATTAGTATTTTTTCAGAAAGGAATCGGCCTATTTAAAAACAAAAAAACAATTAAATACTTTATTAGTAAAAAAACACATGTTCGCATAAGTACATCAAAATTCAAACTTGACAACATTATCCGCCTTATGTTCCAGGACCCTTTTTAATTAAATACATTTTTAATTTTTAATAAGCCCTAAGTATTTCACAAATTCATACAAGTACAGCCTATTGTAACAAGTAAAAATAGGACATACGATTTCTACCATACGTCCTTTTTTTCCAAAATCACCTCACTAGTAAACATTAGCCGCGCTTAAATCACGACTCTATTCCATACACCATAGACAATGTCGCGCATATTTCGTTCAAAAATCGCTGATATCACCACGCCTCCAGCAGCGCCGCAATGGCACTTGAATGAAGCCCACACTTGTGGCTAATAACGTGTCGTTAACATGCTTCGTAGTCACTGTTGTCTAGTATGTATGTGCGGGGAATTAACGTTTTTCGTGATGTCGTACAATCGCATTATTAACGGCTAATGGCGTGAAAGCTTTTATAGCCTGATGGACTGCATAGGACGCTTTAGAGTTAAATTTCACCCACTTCGTCCGAAATAACTAGTTTACTAATTGTACAAAAACCTAATGTTTCTCTTTGACTTGCTGCTGGGAACTTCAGACCGATATTTATTGGCATTATCATCTTCTCAGTATTTGAGTTTTGTTACAACACAGACGGTATATTTGTGTTGTATTTATGTTATACAATGTTTTTCATACTAAGCTGTTTTATTATTCCTGAGCTTGCTACTAAGTTTTTGAACTGAACATCAGAATATCGATAACATTATAGAGATCACCCCCGAAGAAATCTGTAAAATAAAATCTTACAAACAGAAAAAAAAACATTACAATCGATTCATAATTGGTGAAATGATCACTTAACATACATACGAAAAAAAATTGAGAACCTGCACCTTTTTAGGGTTCTACCTCTAAAGGAAAACACGGAACCCTTATAGGATCGCTTTGTTGTCAGTCTGCTTGTTTGCCAAGACCCTTTTTCTCAGGGACGCGTGGAGGTCTACTTTCCCTTGGAGCCTTTGAGTATACAGCCTCCGCTCCTGTATTTTATCTGAGCTTGGAGCTGTGAAAAAATAAAACTTCTAAGCCAACGCAATTAATAGATTCAGCCGTTTTTGCTGCAAATTTTCGACACTCGCGAGGGAATCATAACCTACAGGGTACTTCCCGTGAACTTAGAATCTTGAAATTTGGTATAGGGCAACGTCTTATATCACAGATAAAAAAGATAAAAGAAAAAAATGAGAATTTCTGCAATGTATAGTTACATTTTTATTTATGTACCTTCAGGTTTCTTAGGAACCCTCGGTGCGCGAGTTAGAATCACACTTGGCCGTTTTTTTTTTAATTCGGTTTCATCATAAACAAGTCCCTTAAGAGAATTGAGACGGTACTTACTTCTCGTCTTAAACTTCCTCCTTCCACATTCATATTGCGTACAGCAATGATGTTTTACTAAAGATGACGTATATTCATACTGCGCGGTGCTCAGATTTTGTTCCTTTACGACATAAACATGCTTACTGCGACAGATTATACGGTACAAATAGTATAGAAAAGGATAGCTTTATGTTTAGACTTGCGCTTGAAATACGCGTCGCATTGAAAATTACTACAATTGACTTAATTTTGCCGCCTCAGTTTCCGCGCGCTTGTGCGATTTCTACCTCATATAAACATATAATATCATTGGCGTACAGCTAAAAAATGAAATTGAGATATACAACTGTGATAGTCTTCAAGACACGAGTGAATATGTCTTACACATAGGGTAACGCCCAACCAAACGCCCGTTTTAACAAATAAAACCAACTTCATACGTAGAAAAGTAAATGTAAGATTAAAAGGTTGGCTCACCAGTATGAATCGGATGATAAATCACTATTTTCTGTACATCCATCCGCCGCGCGCCATTACAAACAGACGATAGCATTGACAGTTTCGATTTCGTTTAAGTGGCTCAATCTCTGTAGCCGAGAGAGTGCCATCAATATAAATTGAAACATCGTGATCGTTCGATCGCTTGTTTTGGTACATAGGCCACGAAATCGCTTTGGCGAGCAGCGAGTATACCTACTCAATATAAGTCCATTTGATAAATGAATAATTATGAGTCTTTTCGCCTTATTAACCGACTTCAAAAAATGAGGAGACTCTCAATTTAACCTGTAGGTTTTTAAGCTATTGCATAGCTTCTATCGCGGGCCTTGAGCGTGGAGACCGAATCCAGAAATTCCGTAACGAAAATAACCTAAAACCCTCCACTCCGACCGGCAACCAGCGGTGATACTTTTTAGTTTTGCCATCTATCGATGAATAGCAGAACTTTTAATGACTTTTTTGTATTAATTACAATTATATTATATACTTATACTACTATACTTATACTACAACTTATGCAATTAATATATTAACAATATATTAATTGCATAAGTTGATAAAAAATGCTATACAATAGCTTTACCGCGGCAGTCTCCGAGTGCCACACGTCTTTTTTTTATTATTAGTTTTTGTTTGTTTGTTTCCTTTCGAATGGATGAACCGATTTTGATGGTTCTTTTCATTTAAAAGCTGGTGATTCTCGTGTGGTCCCATTCAAATTTCAAGCGGTTTTTGAGTTACACTCCAATAACTGAAAAGTGCTACGCATACGTCGATGACATTATAGTTGCGGGTCGAAATCGGTGAACATACACAATAATAATTGGTTCCGTGAGTAGTTAAGGTCACTAAAGAGTGAAAAAAAAAGTTTTTACCAAAAAATTGAACCGACTTCAACACTTAAAAGTGTGAAATAACTTGTCGAAGTTAGTCACACTTTTGAGTGTTGAAGTTTCGAAGTGATGATAGCTCAGCGGGGGGAGCGTCGCCCTTCAAACTGACGGACACTGGTTCGATCCCCAACAACAGCTTGAGTTGCATTTGCATAATGACATCGGCACCTCTTAACCTCTTAACCAAAATATTTATTCATTTTGGCATAATTCTTGCACATATTTCGCTCAACGATCTGCTATCATTCTGGGCACGCTGCCAGCCGGTAGCGGGTTAGAACATTAGAGGTATATATATAATAGGCTACCAATAGCTAGTGGATTGCTCAAATGTTATTGTAGTAGCTGCAGTATTGTAATTAGTTATTAGTGTTTTATTTTAATTTTGGCATATAGGTAAACTAATCTGTCGGTAAGCTAATCTGTTGAGACATTGTTTTAACACACGTTAGCGTTGACAGTTCCAATTTCGTGTCGCTGACCGAGAGTGCCATCACTTGATCAGTTAATTGAAATTTCGTGATGGGTTGATTGCTAGTTTCGTCACATAGGCCATGGAATAGCGTACGTTAGTGACTGTATTGATTTTTAAAGTGTTAGATTTTTATTCACCAACGCAAAAAGAGGGCTGTTATAAATTTGACATGTCTGTCATTGCATAGAAGTGAAGTGTGACAGCGTAACAAGGGAAAGGGGAGTTTTAAGCTTAGTAATGTCACATATCAAATTCTTGCATTAACATATAAATATTTGGATTTAGCTCCAGTCGCCAGTCAGCGACGATGTGACCAAACCACAAACTTAGAGTTATTGTATCTCAGAAAATAAGGAGAAACTATAATCTGCCTGGAATTTCTACTTCGTCAAAAAGTAAATCTGAGGATGACAAAATATTAGGTAATTCAATAGTTTACACGTTTTAACGTAATCTCCGACCCACAAAAGCGCTCAGTTGAAAATGCCAGTAGCGCCACCCATCCAATGTAAATCATTCCTTTTGTTGGTCGGTTAAGGTGGCATGGGTAGACTAAACTACACTCGCTTCAAAAAAAAACATTTTGTTTTCGTAAATATATAAGTACATCAGATTATATACATACATACATCATACATCTGATTTAAGCTAAGGGTGTTAGCTAGTTGTTTAAATGCACTTTTTAAATACTTCATACATTTAGCGTAATTATACGTTTACGGGCTCTCTAGGTCTGCTGCCTGAAAACACTAGGTGTTTTGGTGTCAGTTTTTCAAACTTGAGAGTGGTAGCTAGGCGGGTACTCGAAAGCACCATACCACCATGCAAAACTAAAGGTGTTTCTTTCTCATTGCACGTACGGACAATTCGTATTTACCATTGCACTACCTGGGAATAAACTCTATAGGTTTATTTTGTTTGTCCTAAAACTGGGGCAGAGCTCTACCTATGTTGCGCTTTGAACTGTATCACAGTTGTTTGTTGTGTTATGTATGTCAACGTATGAAATGTTTGCGATAAAAGCGGACGCCGCCGTCGAAAGCTTCGGGAAATCTGTTGATACTTGTGACTCTCAAGAGGTAATGGTTCATTTGCTAAATAGACAATTTTGAGTCTTTTCAATTATTTTTTTTAAAGTCCTACAACCTATTTTCTATTAATATAGATTATTGATATATATATTATATATATTAATAAATGCGAAAGTTTGTGTGTATGTGTATATGTGGGTAAGTGTGTAGGTGTTTATGTGTGTAAGTGTGTATCTGTGTATGTTTGTATGTGTATATGTTTGTTACGTCTTCACGCTCAAACGGCTACACCGATTTCAATGAAATTTGGTATGGAGATAGCTTATACCCTGGATTAACACATAGGCTTATTATCATCATCACCATCATCACCGTTTTTCATCACCACGCGGGTACAACCGCGGGGCGCAGCTAGTTTGTAATAAACTTTATTTAAAAATACCACTAATGAGAACCGTTTATAAAGGTTAAATCTGTTTGGAAAAGAATGATTCCATTTGCTAATTAATTAGTAAAACAATATTTTCGTGCGACCATATTTGTCCTAACAAGAATTCTCGCGGTGACGAGCAAACGAGATTTAATCCTAGATCAGGCGAAAATCACGGATAATTTGTTTGGCACAAGTGGGCCATATTGTGATAAATCATTAGTGGAGGTTTAGGTTTCTTAGAAGTGGAAATGGGACGTTCAAGTCCTTCAAAACTTTTTTTATAGCGTCAGTGCTCCTCTCTGGCGTTCACTGTAACTTTTTTCTTAAGATGTAAATATAGAGGAAGCTATATAGACCCGGCTATAACTTCGTTAGTAAAGGATCGTATGGATAGTCCCTATCCTGTGGTAGCGGACGGTAGGTACACACTTAATGAAGCCTTCGTTTTGGGTTAACGAGCCGTAGGTTTGGGTGATTGTTTGGTTATTTGTTGAGCGCGTTGGCAGCTATTTCTATTATGTTTACATTTACTCGAAGCCTCTTGCCTATTTTTACAACTATTTCACGTTTATTTTATGTCCCTCTCGTGTGTACACGATTAAGATTATGTTCACTATTCAGTAGGGTAGTGATGGCTATTTTTTAACCGACTTCAAATATGGAGGTTATGTGTGTTTGCGGACAACTTCATCGTTTTATGAAACGATTTTGACGATTTTTTTTGTTTGATACAGTATACTTTCGAGGTGGTCCCATTTTCATCAAAACCAGACATGCGTTTTTTGAGTTGCACTCCAATAACTGATAAGTGCTACGCATACGTGGATGGATGACAATATAGTTGCGGGTGGAGAAATCGATGAACATACACAATGACAATTGATCCCGTGAGTAAGTAGCACAGGTCACTGAAACGGGTGAAAAAAAACACTCAAAAGTGTGAAATAACTTTAACTTCGTTTATATTTTGAATTATTTATTCAAACCGTATATTTATATTTATATTTATTCAGGGCATATAGTTCGAAGAACCGATGGCCGTTGGGGCCGAAAGGTTCTCGAATGGAGACCACGGACTGGCAAGCGCAGCATAGGACGGCCACCGACTAGGTGGACAGACGACCTGACTAAGATCGCAGGCAAGGGCTGGATGCGGGCCGCTTCCAACCGCTCCTTGTGGAAATCAATGGGGGAGGCCTTTGTCCAGCAGTGGACGTCCTATGGCTGAGATGATGATGATGATTCAAACCGTGGCGCATCCCCCTGGCCTTGTTTGCTGTCCGTACTACAGCGGGCGACAAGACGCACGGGTGAAATCTGATTTTTTCCTAGCATTGGGCGCACTCTTAAGCAACGTATAGGTACCCATACGATTTTTATACTTACAAGTGACGTAGGTATATGCATGCATAAAACAGCGTAATTGATAAATGGTTGAAAAAAAATGTTTACAATAAAATAGAACCGAATTCAAAACTCAAAAGTGTGAAATAACTTGTTGAAGTATATTATCAAAATATTATGCGCATGGTACCGACTTCGACAAGTTATTTCGACGTGGAAGTCGCTTCCATGTTTTAGTAAACATTTTTCATGTCACCCTTTTCAGTGACCTATGCTACTCACGGGATCAATTGTCATTGTCATATGTTCACCGATTTCTCCACCGTCAATTAGGAAGTCATCCAAGTAGACGTAACACTTTATAGTTATTCGAGTGTAACTCAAAAACCGCTTATCCGACTTTGATGAAATTTAAATGAGACCACCTCGGAGGTACTCTATCAAATAAAAAAGAATTTTGAGAATCATTAAAAAATACATTTATGTTGGTAAAGTAACTATCTACTAAACCACAGTAAAATCCTACCAAAATCAACTAATTTATATTAGAAATAAGAAGTTAACAATATTTTCTTTTACCAACAACAAAACCCGTTCAAATAATTCAATGGTCCTTTTGAAGATCCTTTTGTTGAATAGATCACAGAAATCATTCACTACTTCATTGAATTGCGTAATCTAATTCGTCATCTTTTGATTTACCGCTAAATTAACCCAACTGTATATGTAAAACTTGTGAGGCGGAAAGGTTCAGCACATATGCATTACATAACATATTGTGTTATGTTAAAATCAACCTTATAATGTGAATCTTATGGCAGGTTATCTATAGTCATCATTGCGATATGAATGGCACAGTTAGCAGTACCGAACAAAATGTTAACGTAACTCACAAATGTTATTTTATTAATTTTAAGTACAAAATAAATATAGTTTAGTCATCATCATCATCACCATAATCTCAGCCATAGGACGTCCACTGCTGGACATAGGCCTCCCCCGTTGATTTCCACAAGGACCTGTTGGAAGCGGCCCGCATCCAGCCCTTGCCTGCGATCTTAGTGAGGTCGTCTGTCCACCTGGTCGGTGGCCGTCCTATGCTGCGCCATATGCTGGCCAGCGGCCATCGGTTCTTCGAGCTATGTGCCCTGCCCACTGCCACTTCAACTTGGTAATCCGCTGGGCTATGTCGGTGACTTTTGTTCTTCTACGGATCTCCTCATTTCTGATTCGCGTAGAGAAACTCCGAGCATAGCCCTCTCCATAGCTCCATATAGTTTAGTAGTTGAATCAAATCGGCCGTAATTTTGCTAAGCACTCGAACTAGCTAAAATTCACTAAAATTAATAACCGAAACATTTATATAATTTAACTTAACTACCGTGTTTTTATATTTAATAAAAACCTCGGTGACCACCCATAGTATATGCCAGGACTCCCCCCCCCCCCCCCTTCTATTTTTCACGTAGTAATCATAAGAGTAAATAAAATCATTTGCTTGATGTTTATTTTTATTAATATAATGCTCGCCGTGTTTGTTATATTTTGGGTATTAATAAAAACGCTGCACGCCATATTTGAACATACTTAGCTCAAAAAAGCACGAGATTTCCCTAGACAATATTGACTACGTGACGAAAACCTAAATCCGGGGGGAGGATTGCCCTTGTGACCAAGCGTGGTATTTTGAAGACCCCCGTCGTCCGTCTAAACGGATCACGTAGTATGGGTACGTCCCCCCCCTATAAGCTGTCTTCATTTTCAATTTCATGCAAATTCGTTTAGCTGATTCAGCGTGAAGAAGTATCAAAAAGACCAACGACAAACGCACAAAAACTTTTGCCTGTATTATTAGTGTGATAGCGAATTCGAATGTCATTATAAATAAACACTTTTATTTCTAATTGATACAAACATAATATAAAAATAATTTAGAATAGCAATAAAATAATCTAACTTAAAATAAAAATGTCATTTAGAAAAAGGGAGACGTTTTTGCTTTCAGTAGATATGGACACAAAAGTTGTATTCTGTAGTCTCAATCTACGAACACTGTTTCTAATCAAGGGCTCTGTTAACATTGCGTAATTGAATTGTAATAAATTAAACAAATTTTAAATCCGACTCAATCAAACAGAGAGGCAATCTATTTAAAACAATAAACTCGTATGCCACTTTTTATTTTCAATTCGTGAAATCCGTATCATTTTATCAATTTAAAATATCAAATCTTGTTATTGGCATACAATTGTGATGTACGCAACGCATTCACTTTTAAAAATAAAACTGTTGAAGTATTGCTATATGTACTGGTAGATTTATATTGTACTAGCTGCGCCCCGCGGTTGTACCCACGTGGTGATGAAAAACGGTGATGATGAAAATAAGCCTATGTGTTAATCCAGAGTATAAGCTATCTCCAAGCTAAATTTCATCAAAATAGGTGTCGAGCGTAAAGAGGTAACAAACATACACACAAATTTTCGCATTTATAATATTAGTAGGATTATTTGTATAGTTTCCCATCTTTTGTGTACAAAGAAGCGCTTTGTATTGTATTGCACATTTATTTATTAAACCATAACGAAACAGGATATGTGAATAGTAAAGACAGTGACAATATTTACTACTCCACACAATAGTATAATACATATGATATAAGTGAGCTAAGTCGCTGATTACACACGACGCTGTGGGTTGCAAGGGAACCGCAGGCGAATGCGTAATTCAGCCGAGTGTGTAATGAGCAAAGCTCACGAGTTCCCATGCGACGTTTTTGAACACATTTGCGAGTTTGAACTGTCAAAGAAAAGTCTGAACAAATTGAGAATGCTCTGGATTCCAACATTTTAGAAAAGGAAAGCACTGGCAAAGTATTCCACTGGTGAAAATATTTCTAAAATTTGTCCACATATTTGTTTTAATTAATTCATTACGTATTCAAAGATATAAAAACACGATATTTTTTTTATTAATGTAGTCAAAAGTCTAAACGTCAAAACTACATAATCAGTGGAAGTGTCATTGCACCCCACGAGGTTCGATGCCCCAAATATTTAAACCAATACAATCAATGTGTTGAGTTTTTTTCATTTCATCTACGATGACGCTCGAGGTCAATTTCGTTACATTTGTAGCTGTTGTTGACCGGTCTGTTAACGACTATCAATAGCCAAACACAGAAATTGACCTTTTTTATTGATTTCAAGCTTTTGATCACTATTCATATTCAAACTACTGTCTTAATATTCGTAAGGCGTTTTGTCAAACTGGACACTAGATCTCAAACATATGGCGTTTGGATAGAAATTCCAATTTTAAATATATTTGAAATTGAAGCGTTTCCAATTTAGTGATTTGTTTGTTTTCGCGCTGTTTGATTTTTCTTTGACATCGTTCTGTTCTTCTGTTCTAATATGGAAAACTTGAAATATAGTGTTATTTACGAACATAAGTTCCATCGTAACAAATTGTAAAAGCGAAATTGCGTAAAATGGGTAACGAAGGACGAAAATAATATGGGAATTTTAACAGTGGCAAGGGAATAAAACCTATTTGTGGGCTAAGTATCATGCTGCATGCATATCAGGCAAGAAGTAATGTTTTATATGAGATAAAAACAAACAAAACATCGATTCCCGTTCCATTTATAATTACACAACAAAATTTAATTTAACTCTCACAAAATTGTACGAGGAACCCTCGGTGCGTGAGACTAGCTACCAAGTGGCGATGATAGCTCAGCGGCGGGAGCGTCGCTTGTCAAACTGACGGACACTGGTTCGATCCCAACAACAGCTTGAGCTTCCGGTAAAGGTAACACTGTTATCAAATTACCAGCATGGAGGAAGGGTACTTTCGAATACACGCCTGGCTAGCTACCACCCTCAAGTTTGAAAAACTGTCACCAAGCACATAGGGTATTCAGGCAGCAGCCCTTGAGAGCCAGTGAGCGTTCTAGGTCTAGCGTGATAACATCTTCAACCACATCCTCACTGACCATCATGTGAGATAGTGGTCAAACGCTAGATCTATACAGTATAAGAAAAAAACAAGGCCGCTTTTTTATATTGTATTTTAGTAACAAATATTCATTGGAGCTTTTGTAAGCAGATGGAGTGACTCTAGTGGAATCAATGGCAATTATCCAGTATCTTGAAGAAATCAAACCAAACCCGTCGCTGTTGCCGAAGACTCCTGTACTCCGCGCACGCGTCAGGGAAATCTGTGAGGTAGGTATTTGTTAATATAAACCGGAGAAAGACCGGAAAGACTCGGAGACATGGGACAAGGTTCAAATTTTAAAAAATACATTAATTGATTGACCAAATAGCACCCGTGCTTGTTCACGTCACTGGTGATAAGAAGGCTGGCTCATTCCTTGCACAGAGCATTTCTCGGTCAATTCAAATTTGGAATCAGCCAGTTCTTTTGTAACTTTTGTCACATAAATAAAACTACTGTTTTTATTAATTATGTTTTTTATATAGTATCGTTCGTTTTTTAAAATGAAATTATTAATCAGTCTTTTATGGATTAGAACAAGAGCGGTTCTCAGAGCGAATGAACACATAAATCTATTAACAATGCAAAAAGTGTAAAAAGAATCGAATGAAAGTAAAAGAAGCAATAAATCGTTTTATCAGTGCAGAAGATAGTGTTAGTAAAATTATATTCCTCATTTCATTTCTAGCGTTCCACTAATAATGTCGCTCGGTGAATAACTAGTAATGATTCTGTTGTTCACTAAAAGTAACTAAAACTGTATAAAATTTGAAATGTCTTATACAGACTACGCTGAAATCGAAACTGGTAAAATAATTGATTATCGCATTGAATCAATTTTTGGCGGCAACGGAGAAGTTAAGAACATTGGCTCCCCCCTACAATAAGTTATTTTAACTTCCATTTTGAGTTTGTATTCTAAATGAGGCAAAAAACTACAATGATTCAGCAGACGTCACTGATTTCGCTTGATCTGACTCCAATACCAAAGAGGGGGTAAATGACTTTGTGTCCTAAAATATTTAGTGTAAATACATAAAATCGTTTATACTTAATTTTTAATACTTAGTCACAATACTTAGTCAACATCACAGATTGTCATTTGTCCCAAACCAGAGCTCGTTTTTGGTGCAGTGCACAGTAGGAACTCCTGTTATAGGAACTTATCACTTTATAAAATAATTAACCGCACATAAAGTTTAATCGAACCGCCCATATAAAAAAACTCATTTTCATTTCTGAGTGTAGTGTTGTCTCTTCTTCTTTTACAAATACGCGAAACAGCAGTAGCTATTATAGGTATATACCACAGTCACCCTTATAGTAAACAAACGTCAACTTGTTTATATGACAATCAACATCACACATTGTCATTTGTCACAAACCAGAGCTCGTTTTTGTGCAATGCACAGTAGAAACTCCTGTTTTAGGAACTTATCAGTTTAAAAAAATAATTAACTGCACATAAAGTTTAATTGAACCGCCCATATAAAAAAACTCATTTTCATTTCTGAGTGTAGTGTTGTCTCTTCTTCTTTTACAAATACGCGAAACAGCAGTAGCTATTATAGGTATATACCACAGTCACCCTTATAGTAAACAAACGTCAACTTGTTTATATGACAATCAACATCACAGATTGTCATTTGTCCCAAACCAGAGCTCGTTTTTGTGCAGTGCACAGTAGGAACTCCTGTTTTAGGAACTTATCAGTTTAAAAAAATAATTAACCGCTCATAAAGTTTAATTGAACCGCCCATATAAAAAAAAACTCATTTTCATTTCTGAGTGTAGTGCCAATTTCAATTTTAATATAATGAAAATAAGGGGTTGCGTTTGACACAATTAGTTTAGAAGTTAGTAGGTGACTGAGTGCCATAGTAAAAGCACCATTTGAAGAGGAAGTAGAAATCATATTTATTCCTGAGAGCCACACTACAATAGACTAAGCATTTAACACACTTAGTGTGGTATTCATTAAAATATAAAACGTCCGATTATCAAGATAATTAAATATTTGTACCACTCGTAAAGCAACTAATACAACTAATTTCCGAGGACTGAGTCAGATCTAATCAATCCAGAGTCACTAAAATGATGTCGATTTCTTAAAACGCTTAAACGAAAAGGTCAAGTGGCTTCATCACCATTCACATCACTTTTCCGCCCTCTGGCTCGTGTAGATAACAATGTCACCTGAGAAATTATGTAAATAGAGTCGACAAATAAATGGCCAATAAAATGAATGCCTCTTCATTTATTCTATCTGAACGTTTTAATCGTTTTAATCATACCGAGAATCACGTTTTTTTTTAATGGAAATAGAAAGAAAACATTAACCTGGCGTATTTTTTCAAGTTTGTTTATCTACTCACGTCAGTTGTAGCTGTCAATCACTGAGCTGTCAAAAACGCCAGACAAAAGAGCCAGTTTCGGAGGTGGGTCAAAAGTGGCAAATTATGGTAGCGTTTTGAACACATTTCACGCATCTCGAACGCTGAACGAAAACAGCTCACAACATTTTTAACTGTTCCATAGCCTATCTCGAACGCACTTGACAAGATTAGTTTGAAAGTTAAAGAGTTGGTTTTTGTTAGCAGTTTACTTGTCAACCTTTCGAAGGTGTCAACATTCACGTAGGTTGCTGCGGAGGACGCGTCACTACTGTGGGCCTAGACAAGATGCCTCGATTGTCTTTCTCTAACAGTAAGCGCTTCCATTTTGGTTGTGTTGATCATGTGATATATCGCTTTGAAGTGTCAGTTTCATACGTTCTTTACAATGATGTTTTACTAAAGATGACGTATATTCATACGGCGCGGTGCTCAGATTTTGTTCCTTTATGACATAAACATGCTTACTGTGAGATAATACGGTACAATTAATGTAGAAAAGGATAGCTATATGTTTAGACTTGCGCTTGAAATACGCGTCGCATTGAAAATGACTACAATTGACTTAATTTTGCCGCCTCAGTTTCCGCGCGCTTGTGCGACATCTACCTCTTATAAACATATAATATCATTGGTTCTTTAAGTTTTTTCTCGGCGTTAACGCTTTTAGAATGTGGGGCTAGGGCTACAGGTCGGTTGACGTTAGGCGACATTGGAATCATACCTTTACTCTACCTTTCCCTGACCATTAATTTTCACCTAACACAAAACACAGACAAAAATATTTCACGAAAAGTTCTCGAAAGGCTGCCGCTCTAACAAGTCTTAATGAAGCCAATTAGCGCTATTATCCAAAGATTTGTTAAAGATAAAACAAAGTTCACAAACTAAGTCACCGATCTTGGGAACTTTCTTTGTTCATAGTCTTCTTACTCAAATTTGATAATAATAAATAAGCTTTCACTTATTAAATATTTACTGCTGAAATCGACACTAAAATTAACATACCGAAATTTAGACATACTTTTTTTAAGCTGTATAGCTTCAAAAAGTATGTCTAAATTTCGGTCAGTACAACTAAAAAAAGAAAAAATACATAAGTTCACATCCTAAAACCCATTGATTTAGCTACGCACACTTACATATACTGAGGCCAGTAACGATAAACCTTAGCACGTTATTTCCCGTAGTCTAAAAGCAAATAATAAACATGTCAAATGCTATATGAAACTGTCGTAAAACCGAGCATAGATTCAATTCAATTCTGGCCGCTATGACCTTAAAAGACTACGAATTATTGACGCTGTTCTATTCTCATTTGGTCAGCCTCGTACTGGACTAAGCATGAAATGAGTAGACTTGACTCCTAGGTAATATCGCACATGGTTATCTGATCAGCCTGGCACCTCAGTCAGGATCACTTCTTATTTATAATGAAATAGCTGCGCACCGCGGTTTCACCCGCGTGGATTACAGTTTTTCCGCTACCCCAATTATCCCACGGGAACTATACTTTTTCCGAGATAAAAGTAGCCTATGTGTTATCCCAGAGTCTAGCCTATCTCTGTGCCAAATTTTATCAAACCAGTGCAGCCCTTTGAGCGTGAAGGAGACACAAACATACACACTTACATGCACACTTTCGCCTTTATAATATTAATGGGATGGGATAGTGTGATTTAAAAGTGCGTTTTATAGTGCTTAAGAAGTTTTTATGTCGGGATTATAGAGATTTGCATTTAAAATAAATACTTAGTCGAATACTTAACCCCTCAATTGTCGACATATTCTCCGAAAACCTTCGATCAAGAACCAAGCCGAAAACTAACGGCACATAGCAACTGGCGACTTCCAATTTCAGATCCATAGTAGAACGTGGCTTAAGCTCAACCATGTAATGTACATTTCCAGACGATAGTCAGCGGTATTCAACCCCTACAGAACGTGGGTCTATATAGCCACTTTGGAACAGAGGATCAGTACTTGAAGTTCACGAGGTTCTGGACCGACAGAGGATTGCAAACGTTGGAGAATCTACTCAAGAATACATCTGGATGCTTCTGTGTGGGGGAAACTCTATCGCTGGCTGACATCTGCTTCGTGCCACAAATCTACAACGCTGTGACCAGGTCAGTTTTTCACTGGTAATATCGAGGTTCGAATACCTGCAATCATAACTTGTCTTTGCAACAAAAAAGAGTAGAAACTACACTTAGAGTCTTCAAGTCGCGAGTGAATAGGTACCTTCAAGGTTTGCATGCTAAATCCTAGACAACGTCGTCACTTAACATCAGGTGAGACAGTTGTCAAACGCAAACTTATAATATGTAAAAAAAAAAAACTTTTATTATTATTTTATTCTAGTTTGATATTGTATTTTCTTTCATTACGAATAACTTCATTTACAGGCACAAGCTGGACATCACCAAGTATCCAACAGTGACCAAGCTATACGAAAGTTTGCTGAAAGAACATGTTTTCCAAGAGACACACCCTATGAAAGTTAAAGCAGGTCAAACAGAATCTTCAAAAATTTAAACGCTCCAGCATAATTTTACGCAACTTCTTGACAAACTTCATAGTCCGGAGATCTGCGACCAACGTTTAATTTACGGTCGAACTTGTGGCGCATCTTGCAGCTTTTGATCTTGTATAAATGAAAGTCAAAAAGGCGCTGTGAACAAATCTGTATAGTAAATACCAATTTATATCTTAATTCTAAATAAACAGATGCCATATCAGTAGTCATGTTTTTCTCAGATAATATTACCTGTCCCACTCCCTGTCATGCCAACCAACGTAATTAATCACAAAGTAATAAACGATGCTTACGCTATGTAATTAATACATAATAATATTTTTTTCCATCCTGTTCAAAAGTGAGATAACGTCATTTTTCATTTTCGTTTATTTAGTTTAAAATAAGTTCTTATAATCGATTAAAAATCTATGGTATTACAATTATGTAATATATATTTTTCTTTCATAAATAAAATTGTGCAGATTATCACTATATGATACTGTATTAAGTATATTAATATATATACTATTCCCAATAAAATTAATATAATGATTTGGCTAATCAACAATTTAATGCGCGGGAGTCTTCGTTACTCAACTCATAGAAAAAGTTCAACTAGAGCTGACCTGAGAGCCGGCTCAAACGCTTGAGATGTGATCTGATTTACAGCTTATAATTTTTTCTAAGAAACACATGCCTATTTGTGTGTGTTTATATAAATGCAAAAGTGTATTTGTATATACGAAAACTGGCACCTGGTGCTCATTCGCCTTAAATTATTGCTCTGACTATTGGTATAGTTTTCGACTTTCTTTCAGTCTTTTCAAACTTAAGAAAGCTACAACAATTGATTGATTGTTAAGAAATCCATTATATACATAGTTTATTAATTAATAATTCATTGTTGAAGCTTTCTTAGGTTCAAAAAGACGGAAAGAAAGTCGAAATCGCTAAGCAATATTCAAAGCAATCTTTTTAGGCGGATGATCCCCTGGTGTACACTCAACTTTCGATTTTTTTTCGTTATAATAGTTTATTTATCTAAATCTAGTTGCAGTGTAGAGGCGATTCCCTGTTCGTTATTTGTTTTTAAGTTTCGTAAGTATTAGACATAGTATTACTCTAGTTGCAATTAAGGTTTAAGCGAAGGCGCACACTAGGCGACACGCAACATTGACAGCTCGACGACTAGACGCGACGACAGACTACGGCCGACAAGTTTCATAATATTTTGTTCAAAGCTCCGCACACTTGGTGTTAGAGTCGCGGCTCTGCAAGAGCTACCAGGTACCGATGACATTACAGTGGCTCGCGGGTGCTCACAGGCAGAGACTCTCTGCTTGTCTCTGCCAGAGAGGGCGGGACAAACCCTGATGCGCCTTGATTTAAAATATAACAAAAATGTACGTAACAGATTATGGCATACGGGCTTAAAAAAATACGAAGCACATTTGTAGACTTTTTAATTTAATTTCTTCAGGTGTAAGACACAGAACACATAATAATAGTCGCTCGAAAATATATTTTTACTAATAAATCAGCAAATGTAATCACATTTGTTCAATCAGAATTAGCTTTCATGAACTGTTCTCATATTCGGTATTTTTTAAAGTTTAATAGACATGTAGGGCTTGTAATAAAATAACCTGAAAAGACTCAAAATTGTCTATTCAGCAAATGTTCAAGCCTTAAATTATATATTAATTAGTCGAGTATGCGCGGAAGCGGCAAAACCACGTGCTCTGTGTGAAAAAGTGATATTAAAAAAAAATTACCAAAAAATGGAACCGATTTCAACAAATGGGACCACACGGGTAGCACCAGCTATCAAATAAAAAAAGTCAGCCATATCGGTCCACCCAGTGGCTAGTTCTGAGGTAAAAAATACCGGTCTAATTGAGAACTTCCTCCTTTTTTGAAGTCGGTTAAAAATGTCACGAAGCCGGTTGCGATACCTACTTGACTAATATAATGTAATACCGTAATTTTCGCTCAATAATCCCTATTCGTCTGCACACAGCATTACAGCAAAACGAATGGAAATGTTTATTAAATAAGAATAACTATATCTAAAAACGTAAGATAGAAGGTCACGAGCTTAATTACTCGTATCGCTAAACTATCTGGTAGATGAATGCCCTCTTGTGCTAAACAATTAAGTCAATGGCTCAACAGTCGGGAACACTCAGATCAATTGGCTACCGTAAGTGCGTTTGCGGTACCTTGGCACTTTGCGGTATTGATGTTATCCACACACACGTGACAATAATTGCCATCGCCGGTAAGTGTCTGACGCACTCACGTCTCACTTTATACCAAAATCTTTCAGATCTAAGGTTTGTACTTATATTTGAGCCAATTGTTGTGTGAAATTGGGCCCGTGGAGACCGGAATTTCATCGTTTTTTCCAAAACGTATCAGCCTTGAGGATGCGCTCTGCCCAGCGACAGAAGGCTAAGGTATCACGAACCAGAAGGTGGGCAGCGGTGCCTTCTGCCAATAAAACCAACACACTGCGCTCGCCAACCCGTCTGCCATGCGTGGCGAGTACTAGCAAATCCCCCCTACACGGACATGGGGGAGGCGTATGTGCTATGGATATTATATGCTGACCTAATGAAAAAATTGTGAGAACATCATACATTCCACCTGTTTATTGGAAAAAGACTGCTTGAAACAGATAGTGCGGGGCGCGGTGCCGGACTAGTTCTGTTTATCCTAAACTATAGAAAGTAGTAATTACAGATTTATTATTTTGTGATTGTTGTGTTTGTGTTTTTGTGCTTTTTCCGTCCGGGAATAACACATAGGCTACTTTTCATCATCATCATCATCATCAATCATCACCACGCGGGTAAAACCGCGGGTCTCTTAATATAATTATGTATGAATGCGATGAAGCTGAAAAGTGCCGTGATACATAAAACTTTAGCTATGGATGGTATTGCAAATTTGTGAGATCCTACAGCATCCCTTGTTTTCAGACGCTCGACCCTTAGTTTTCCCATTTTGTAATTTTCAACCTACATATACCTAGCATATGTTTTTCTGCACAGCTCATTTAAATATTGCATGCAATTAGTTCCATTTCATTCGGTAAAGTCCGTCCCAGTTCACTTTACCAATTCGGTCAAGGTTGCCCTACATTTGGAACAAGAAAATCGTTTTTCAAAGTAACTAATTGATTCGGTCAGCTCTGTAATTCCGGTGGAGTCATTGAGCACAAATATTTTCTTTGGCTATTGATAAAACTTGTGCTAAAGACATTTTTAACCTTCGATACGCGATAATTATTCGCACCTGCGGTTAACACGTATTGAAATACTTGCGTAAATACTCTTTTTAAATGTATACGTACTCTATAGTATACGACTAAAACCTTTAATATATTAAGAGAGGCTATACCTATACCAGTCGAGATATATTTTTACTTTCCAATACTGGTTCGCTGCCACAAAGATTTTTCACGCCAAGCGCCAATTAAGAAGTTTGCAGGTGGTGTTATTGGAATTATGTTGAACGGGTTGTTGATAAATGCAAAATTTAGTTTAAATACCTAATTTATTCGAGAAAGTGCTAGTAAAAAGTTCACTACATTATAATTATTGAACAAGCAAAAAGCGCTTTACTGAGAGTCGGCCACCAAAGAGATCTAACCCTAACAGAGTCTTTAATTCCGACTTGCATTTGCGATAAAGATAGTATACCTAGTGATATAATTCTGAACCCCGTAGAGGCCCTAGCATTATTATGGCTACCAATATTCAAAATGTCTCTCCCAGACAGTCGATGTGTTCTGGCCATTACATGCCAGTCAATATAATACGTCTAGAATAAAATATATACCTTCAAGCTTATATATTCTAAGCCTTCAACTAAGAGTATAATGTAATTTTGAGTTAGCTATTAAGTGAGATTGCTCTGGCGAAATTATCTGTGTGGCATTACTATTTGAGATACCAAAACTGGATGCGCGGTACGCTCTACAGTTGTAACCTCGTTTTCTATCTTTTTTTTTACATATTATAAGTTTGCGTTTGACAACTGTCTCACCTGTTGTTAAGTGATGACGTTGTCTAGGATTTAGCACGCAAACCTAGAAGGTTATTAAGGCTATAAGGCTATTCACTCGCGACTTGAAGACTCCAGGATTGTACATATCGGGAAACACAGACTCGGGCAACGAGTTCCATTCCTTGGCAGTACGCATTAAGAGAGTGGAAGCAAAACGCTTCGTACGTATAGGTGGTATATCTACCATATAGCGATGGCGAATTGCCGTACGTCGAGACGATAACATATAGTATTATATATTATTTTTTCATATAATAATATAAAATTATTATTATATATTATTTTCTATATAATAATATATAGTATTCCAGCTGTTCGACGGAGATCGTAATTTTTCCCGTGATAAAAAGTAAGCTGTATTCTGTTGCAGACAAAAATCTACGTCAGTTGAAAATTTATCGAGATCCATTGAGCCGTTCTGGTGTTTCTGAGTAATAAGAACTTTCGCATTTGTAATTTTTTATGCTGTACAGATCCAGCGTTTGACCACTATCTTACTTGATGGTCAGTGTAATGATATGTCATAATTACTGCATTATGTTTTCTTTTAAAAAAAAAAACAATATCTCATACAAATAGGTAAGGATACTATCTTTTTTCTCTTCGTGTGTTAGTTTGTGTGTACGTGCGTAAACTCCATTTAAAAATTGGTTCTAAGACGTCCGTATTGTCTGTGAAATTAACTACCTTCGCATATGACCTATGTGAATTTATAAGTTCCCCGTTTGGACAAAGAACGCTAGAAATACGACATATAAGTAAACACTGGCGAGGAGACACTGTTGAGGTTTGATTTTCATAGAGACTGTGTATCTATAGTATATTTGATTAAAGTCTAAATCATTGTTATTCACCTAGATTAATTGGACCATTATTATGAGAAAATAAACTGTGCTTTGTCCCATTTTATGTATATTTATATGGTTAACTAACCTTGCTGTTATTTTATGTTACAGGGTCGGGGCACCAATACCCATGCATATACACATTCAGTTGCAGGTGTCCATCATGTGTTCTTGAATCTCCAAACTCTTAAATTTTATTGCTTACTAGATAATTATGAAGTTATAGGTAAATAACAAAGATTTTTGTGGCACGTTTAGTTTTTTTGAATTTATATCTTCAATTTCTATGTCCGCATTATTTCATTGCAACATGAAAAAAAATGGTTTAAACTAAGTGTGTTGGATGGTGATTTAAACGATTATTGATATTGCAGCCCTTCTAGTAATATTAATTTCTTACTGTAATATATGGAGGTACCTACTTTAATAAGTGCACATATTAATAATTGAGGGTAGGTCTCGGCGAATGAGCTGTGTGCATTAAAGGAGCAGTACGCAATAAGCAATGGTGGTTTTAATTCAATAATTACGAATTCCCTGGATATTATTCAGTTACAAAAACTATTTAAGAGTGTGACAAGCAAAAAGTCACGTACATACTCGTATGGTAATAATGCCGAGGGTAGTTCGTAAAGTCAATTTGGACTTAGACAAGTTGGTTGCAAAGTTTCACGTACGTTCCACTATACGTTTCCGACAGGCGATAAACTCTTTATCGTTTATAATATCGTTTATTTCGACACGGCCGTAACCGTGAAATGTAGGTCAAGTGGGTAGTTGACGGATTGAGGTACAATTTTAAACGTGGGGGTGATTTATGGGAAAACATATTTCTTATGTTAATTTTTCGGTCCGGCGGCGGTGTCCTCGAGCTTATTGGATTTTGGTACTAGTGGATAGTTCATTTGACGGATATTTTACTACGAAGGCGCTAGACCCCTTCAGTTCATCACCATGTCAATAAATGTCCTCGCGCCCGTCGTCGTCGAAACGGACGGTGCCGGGAAATTATCAATAGTTCTAAACCGTACGTATTGCTTAGACGGTTTTTGATGCATCTGCATCTACGCTTACTTATGCGTAGATGCAGAAGCACCTTTCTGAAAGTCATCCTGGTGGCATCCTTGGCTGTGTTATTGAATTATTGATATGATGGCGATACATTTTGATAAGCTCGTGGTACAAGTGCGTCAGCATGCTCTCAAACTGCGTGGACGAATATGTCTATTTTCCAGTGCCCCCACTCCCCTCCCTCATATGAGGCGCGGCCAACTATTTACACGCGGATTGTATATTCAACTGCAGCATGTGCTGCGATACTACACACACATCCGTAGGTATAATTCACCAATGTTCCACGATCAAATGCCGCAACTAACAACACAATCGCATATGTATTCGGCAATTTATATCACCGTCTATAATACCTATATTATGTCATATAACAGTTTTCCAAGAAATATTTTGCTTCCCACGGCGGTGTGGGTTAACGTGTCCTAATGACACCGCTTATGCTGCAAAGGAAAGGGCGCTCTCTTATGGTTCTTATTGTTCCATTTGTGTGGAATAATGTAGGTTAATGGTGGTGAGTCTGCTATTTTGTTTACGCTCCAATCCAAATTCGTAGGTATAGTACTTGTTTTGACAACTCGCAATTGTAGTCATAGTACATTTTAAACAAAGAAATAAAACGAAATCAGTTGATTTTTATGGTACTTTTTACGAGATTATACATCTAGCGTTTTGACCGTAGTAGCATCTTCGATCACACCATCACTGACCATCAAAGTGAGATATAGGTCAAACGATATTAACGATACAGTATAAAAAAAGATCAAAAGTTCTACAGCAACACCATATTTTATTAGGCTCAATATTTATTGCAAGATCAGCTACCTATTTATACAATTAATTAATATGCCCTAAAGGTCATCATTAAGATGAATAACAGGCAGTTTCAGAGTTCTGCAAATATCATTATGATCCTATATATTCATTACGAATATTATTCGTAACCATTTCAATACGGAACTTCATTCAGAAGTTACAAAGTTAGTAAGACATTATGCTTGCTCTTCCTGTCATTTATTACTCATAACTAGCTTTAAATAGCCAACGATTTTATTTACATAGATTTTTTTTAATAAGTATGGGATGTACACAATCAAATATGGTTTTCAAGTATGAATACATGGTGGAAATGATAAATGGGGATGGAAATCACTTTCAATCTTTTTATAAAAATTATTTTACTAATAAAGGAAATATTCCTTCATTTTTTTTAATACACAATACCGTATTTACAATTTTCTCGACAATATTTTTTAAACCAGAAATCGAACTATTTAAAAAAAATATAAACAATCGCTGTTATATATCAGTATGGAAATGAACAATGAATCCAGATTACACAGTATAATACTTTTTCTCCTCGAAAAGTATGGCTGCAGTGGGACAACTGAGATAGCGGGAAAACGTAGTCCACGCGCGTGGAAATACAGGTCGCAGTTAGTATACTAATATAATTTTGAATTTGGTAATTTCTCTCGCACTTCGAACACATCATTAAACGGCGCATAATCGAGTTGTCTGATCGAGACCACGGTCATTTCAGCTTAATCGAAAACACTGCGGTAACTAATCCTACTTCTAACTAATATTATGAATGCGAAAGTTTGTGTGTATGTTTGTTACCTTTTCACGCTCAAACGGCTACACCAATTTCGATAAAATTTGGTATGGAGATCATTTAGATCCTGGATTAAAACATAGGCTACTTTTCATCATTATCAATCATCACCACGCGGGTAAAACCGCGAGGCGCAACTAGTTCCTATTATAAATGTGAAAGTTTGTGAGTATGGATGTATGTTTGTTACGCTTTGACGCTTAAACGACTAGATGGATTTGGATGAAATTTGGTATGGTAATAGCTTATACCCTGGATTAACAGATAGGCTTTTTCACCATCACCATCATCACCGTAAAACCTCGGGGTACAGCTAGTTATTTTTTGCCGCACATTAGACCGCAATCCCAATACACTAAGCCACCAAACATCTGCAACAGTAGTTTCTATGATTTGATGAATTTTTTTTTTTTTTATTACACTCAGACCTCCGCACAATGATAATAAGATACTATAATTGAAAAAAAAAAAAAAAAAAAAAAAATTGAATAAAACTTGACTTAAATACTTTACACTATTTCTACGGGTATAACGTGGTACTTACGCGTAGTCGATAGCACAGTCAACAATTGTTTCGGCTTCTTCCGGAAGCCTTTCGGTGTAAAGTAATTATGAACGTGAGTTTTAATAATAATTAAATAAATTATTTTTCGGTTAGACGTCCTACAGATTATAATAGATACTTACAAACTACCCCAAAACTAAAGTAAATAACGAATACAAGACGCAAAAGAGTCTCTGTAAAATTTACTAAGGTCAAAGGGATTCGAAGTTTTTCAAAGTCTTGGTCTCAAGTCTCGCATCAAAGCGTTCAGGGCTGGAAATTTGGAGTGTCATGCTTCAGTACACACCACAACCCTTATATGGTCCCCGAGAGGGCTTTCCTTTACGATTGGTTTCACAAACTCAAATTAAGAGCATGCAGGGCTTTTATATGTTAATTCAAGAGTGGTCATCTACATTCTTAGTTATTGATTTGACATTTGCAAATCTCAGGTACCTGCCTATTTATTTCGAAGTGAAGATAAATCAGCTTCTTGTTGCTCACGTATGTTAAGATATTAACATACGTGAGCAACAAGAAGCTGAGTCAACGCAATTTATAATACGAGTAAGTTCTGCTCTAAAAATGGCCAATATGTTTCGTATTTTGGTCTGGTGACATTTTTACATACAAACCATCGTTGTTAGAGCGAACATGGGTAGGGACATAAGCCGTTAAAATTAGCCTACCAACTTAAAAAAAGTAGTTGCAGACGAATATAAATTAAGAACCATAGAATGAGTGACATTGTTGTTTTCACTTAGTCGTTTTTTCATAGAAAATGTATAGGAATGTTTTTTTTGTAATTATTGCCAAAACTTACGATTTGTATTGGTATGTTACTTTGGGAAAAGTGTTCCTGCCCCCCGATTCAGAACCGTTCGATAACTCAGTTGTCGATCGATTCGATTCGTTAACAATCATTTGCAATTCACAATAGTCGAACCCACGCCGAATTTATCGAATTCGATCTTGAATCGAAAGTGACGTCATAGCATTCGATATTCGACTTGTAACGCTATTCAGAATCCTCATATCGAATCTCATATATCGATCGTTCGATTATTATGTTCGGTAACTTATCGATAGCTAGAAGGCAGTCGATATCTAGTTTGAGTGTCTATTTTACTTTCTAGGCAACATACAATATTAATATGTTTTATTATTTGGTTTTATAACAATGATGCAAAGTGATTGAGGACGTGAACAGTCCAATCACGATGAAAAAGCATTACACCACAAGCGAATTTTACGTTCTTTGTGGGATGCATCAAATGCATTTGGGCATTTAGAATATAGCCCAGAAAAGCAGGAAAACTTACAAATTCCTGCTGTGTTCTACATAACAACATGTGCACACTAGCGCGTTTACCATTGCCAGATGAAGTGGCCTTGAAACCAACAATATTATCGATGGTGACACAGTACATGTAGCTTTGGCAGCTATAGGAGCAGCATTTCAAGTCCGCAGCAATATTATACGTCGCATTACAGAACAGCTATCATAATGATTGCCATGTGTGAGGCTGTTTCGAAAGTTGCTCTATTTCTTGTTAGTAAGATGAGGGAGAGATAGATTATTGTTTATAGTCTATCTACACTTAATAATAATAAAAAAATGATGCATATTTCTATTGATATTTTTATTTGAGACGCATCATTGATAACATTTGATCACTTAGACAATAAACAATACTGTAGGTACCTACTTATCTTATTACAAGTAAAACAGTATGATAAGTTTGTTATAGAGCTTATAAACAGTGCACACTTATAGAGTTATACCTAAATCGGAATGTTAATTATAAATCGTTTGTCACAATAACAATACAAATAATGCATGCTTGGCATGCTCGAGGCACAGGGCGCGTGTCTTATCGGAGAACTCTCTAATCTAGGAAACGATTTGCTGGGTATCTGGAGGATAAGTACTTATAGAGGATAAGTTGTTTAGAAGATCCACTAGAAGCCCCGAGTATAATGAATTGTCTGATGTGTCCCAGGCAGAAGTACTGTCTGAAGACTTTGAGCCAGATTTCCTAGTTGTGGTTCAAGATTCCGAAGAAATCCTCACTGAAGCCACGAATGCTGAATCCTTTTATATCTTCTTATTTCTATCTTCTATTTAAGTTTTTCTATTGACGTTTTGTTTGTAAACAAACAACTAGTGTTACCAACTTTTACTTTCCTAAACTCCTAGCAACATCCATCAAATTGATAAATTTGATAAGTCGTTTTGTATTATTTATTATTTTTAAGTATTATTGAGTTCAGTATCAAAACGCCGATAATATAAAGAAGAAAGATTTCATTTTTTCAAAAAAACGTCATCATGTAAGTCTATATGTCCCACTAATATTAAAAATCTGAAAGTTTGGATGGATGGATGGATGTTTGTTACTCAATCACGTCAGAACGGCTGAACGGATTTGGATGAAATGTGATATCCAGAATAACGCATAAGCTACTTTTCATTGCCATTATCAATCATGTTCAAGTTCTCACTTCTGCCGGCACTCAACTCGACAACTATATTGTCATCCATGTATGCGTAGCACTTTTTACTGGAGTGCAAACCGCTTGACCGATTTGGTGAAATTTAAATGGGACCACCTCGGAAGTATAACTCTATCCAACAAAAATAATCATCAAAATCGGTTCATAAACGACGAAGTTATCCGCGAACACACATAACATTTATATGTCTTCTAAGTTTTGTCATGTAAAACGAAACTAACTTTGTAGTGGTTAATTTTATTTATTACTTTTCTACTTTATTATATTACTGAAAGCTCGATCGATTATTTGAAAATACTTAATAATAACTAATATATTTAAGTCGTCAAAAAACTACCACGTAGAGATAAATAATCTATTAAAGTTACCAAATTCCCAGTATGGTGGTAGGGTACTGTCAAGTACCCGCCTGGCCAGCTACCCTCAAGTTTGATAAACTTGAGAGCCAGTATGCTTTCTGGGTCATCTCCGACCACATCGTCACTTACCACCGAGTGAGATAATAGTCAAACGCTAGATCTACACAGTTTAAAGATGTCCCTTTACTCACAACTAATAAAATTCTACTAAATGCTACGTATTTAGTAGAGTTTTGTAAAACTTGGTCACACTTTTACTCCTTCAAAATTTGAATGACAATAAGATACATAATCATACTTTAAAAATGCACCTCTTTACATAACGTTGACAATAAGATTGACATTTACAGAACTATACCTCAGAACGCGTCTTGTAATGAAAACGATAACGATACCTAAATCGAAGCCGAATCGAACGCTCTTATCGATCGTTCTGAATAGCTCGAGATTTGGCGTTCGATACGAGAACGATATCGAACCGAATCGATTCGTTTAGTTATAGAAGGGTTCTGAATCGGGGGGCTGGTTGGAAATAGAGTCGATTAAGACCAACATGTCTTTTTGACAAATGTCATTTTTTGGGCGAACCTTACTTATTTTCAAAAAACTAAAAATGGCAATATATTTTTCTTCAAAATAAAAGGTTTCTAAGAACAAAACCTTCTAACTACAAAAGAAAAGGTAGCTACCCTGAATGGGCCAAGAATTTGCCCCATCCTGTATAATATTATAGTACATTATATTTATTAGATACATACATATGTATGTATATAATAAGTAAGCAAATTGGTCTAAAAGACATAAACTTTATGTTACTATTTGGTCTTAAGAATAGGCGTTCTCATATTGATAATTATTTTGAACTAATTTGCAGACGTTGCGATCAATTTATTACAAAACTAGAGCGAGAACCACAGCAATGAACGATACATTTGATTTTAATAGAAATATACGATTCAGGTTTCACCAACATTTTGTGATGTCTCTCAATCTTGTTTTTTTTTTAATTGTAAGACGTTTTAGACAGCAGGGCCTTTGTATTAAAAAAAAATAACTAACTCCGGACACGGTGACGATTTCGGGAAATAAATAGAACTAGTCAAGACGAATCTAAAGAGCTCGAACTTGATGGGCCTACTAATAAGCAATCCAGGATTACTTCTCCATCGGAGCACCTCAGTGATACCAGCATACATAGGTGTTTAAAAAGATGTTGTTGATGATGTTGACGGTCGCCGTGGCGCAGTGGTTAGTGTCATTGACATGATTTCTGTGTCCCCGGGACCCTGGATTCGAATCCCGGCATGGGCAAACATTTGTGCGATGAGTGTAGATGTTTGTCCCGGGTCTTGGATGTTTGTGTGCTGTGATTGTGTGTGTCCATGCCTCCCGCGATACAATCCTAGTGCGGGGGCCTGAGTGTGCCAAAAAAAATATGTTGATGTCACAGACAGTCTCCATGCATAAAAGTAAAGTAATTGGCCTTTATGCGTCTAAGAGCCCTACCGCAACTTACAAAAATAACGACAGACCTTGTAACGCCTGAATATATCTTTATAAATTGTAGTAAAAACCATCTCGAATATGCCACCATTTAAACAAAAAACCGCATGAAAATCGGTCTATTGGTTGACGAGCTACGATTTGCATCGTATAAATTTATTCAATTTAACTTAAAATTTATTTTTTCCATTCCATCCCACTAACATAACTAGATAAAGGCGAAAGCTTGTGTGTATGTTTGTTACTCCTTCACGTTCAACGGCAGCACCGGTTTCGATGAACTTTGGTACGGAGATAGCTTAGACCCTGGATTAACACATACGCAACTTTACATTCCGAAAATAATCGCTGTTCTCGTGGTATACGCAAATAATTACAAGAAAACACTTATACCTATATACTTACCATTTATACATAAACGAATATTGAATTTGAATTAAAAAAACGCTGTTACTCCTTCACGATCAAATATCTGCACCGATTTCGATGAACTTTGGTACGGCAATAGGTTGGGCCCTGGATTTCATCGAAATCGGTGTAGCGGTTTGAGTGCGAAGAAGTAAAAACCATTCACACATACACACAAACTTTCGCATTTATAATATTATTAGGATACATTTCTAAATAATTGTCTGTCTATTGACTTCTGAAAGCTTCAATGATCTTGATTAATGTGACACCAATGCAATTAGCATGCCGGGGCGAAGCGACGTGTATAGGACATTGTTCTTCGAGTCAGTACTGTCCACGCCTTCACCGGCAACGGGACGACATGACCTGCCGACCATCTGGGGCAGGCCAGGGGCTTACACGCCTCTGAGAATCTTCAGCTCACGCCGGGATGGGCCTGTTTAAAGCTGCCATCCCTCAAAAATATACCTCCAGGCTGCAATGGCACCGCACTCGAAAAGTGCAACGTTCCTTCTACTGCTATGTCTTCTCGTCGGGACTAAATCTGACGGTAAGCAAATATTTTGTGTTGGTTTCCATCAATTTATTCAATCCCATGCCTCCGCATAATTTGCTCAAAAAATGTTTGCTTGAGATGTCGCAAAATCTATAAAAAGAGCTTACCTTAATTCAGGGTCATTTGAGTGTCGCAATATTCAATAAAAGCTGTTATTTTCGTGCTCGAAAAGAGATTTTATGCGGATTCATGTATCAGGGATTCCGTATCGTTATTTATTTTTCGTGAGACGCGCCCTTCTTTCACGTACCCGAAAGGAAAGAAAAGTCGGGAGAAAAGTTTTGGTAAAAAACCGACGTGAGTGGGACGGGACTCACGTCGATTTTTAGACAACATTGATAAACGAAACTCGAGAAGAGATTTCACAGCAGGTACATGTTATGTTTCTCTTAAGTTGTTTTGTTTTATTACAATACTCCAGTAATAAAAAAAACCTTCTCACATATAAACATATTTTTTGTAGTCTATGTTGGGTATATTATAATAACTCTACTCTAAAGTTATTTGATTATGGAACAAATAATAGTTTCATAATATAATATACGCTTGTAAGTTTCCCGGACTGTTTTAATTAAATAAACACTATATTACGGGCCGGTTGGCGCAGTTGGTAGCACTCTGCCTTCTGAGCCGCTGGTCCCGGGTTCGATTCCCGGACAGGTCAAACATTTGTGTGTATGAACATGTCTGTTTGACCTGGGTCTGGGTGTGTATATGTACATAAGTATATATATCAGTCGTCAGGTTACCATAGTACAGGCTCTGCCTAGTGTGGGACCTGAGGACCTTGTGTGAATGTTAATAAATAATGATAATAATTACGCAATTTCCTACATTACTTTTTCAAAATAAATTCCTTAATTTCGCAATTTATATTTTAAGTAATATTTATACTATTAAACATCAAAAAAAAAACCTGTGTAGATGATGCTGTAATATGTTCGGTATTTCCTGTGTTACCAGGTATTACAGAGTACCCTGACGTTCTATTTAAATAATATATACCCTACCTAGGAACCCCAAAGATTAATAAACAACTGTGATAACAATATTCAATAAAATGTTGTTTTGAGTTATAATGTAACACACATAATACAAGGTGCCACACAAACAGACAAATAAAAAAAGACGTGTGGCACTCGGGGACTGCCGCGGCAAAGCTATAGCATAGCATTTTTCATCAACTTATGCAATTAATATATTAATAACTTATGCAGTAACGCAGATACAACCAATGCCACCTAGAGGCGAGTTGCTGAACTAAACAGACACGCGTGATATTTCAACATTAAAAGTTCTGCTATTCATCGATAGATGGCAAAACTAAAAAGTGTCACCGCTGTGCCGGTCGGAGTGGGGGGTGTTAGGTTGTTTTCGTTTCGGAATTTCTGGATTCGGTCTATACGCTCAAGGCCCGCGATAGAAGCTACGCAATAGCTTAAAATAAAATAAACGTTGATAATTTAGTGAACTAATGTTCTATGTTCTTATTATTATTTAAGAACCGGCTAGGACTCACTTGATATTTGCTGGAAAATTACTCACCGACCAGTTTCGAACTGATTTGCAGTTCTTCATCTGGGAGCTATGATCGTGCCAAGCGGCGGGCGTGAGCCTTAGCAATTTTTCATCATTTTAATCAATAATTTTCTATCCTATCACTTATTGTGTTCACGGTTATATCACGGTAGATGTTAGTACATATAAAGTTATATTAATATTTTACGTACTATTTTTTTATAAAATTATAAAATATGTAGAAAGTATCTGTGCGACCGAGCTTCGCTTGACGTTTAGTAAATGTAAAACAACTTATACATGGATATACCTTATACTGAAAGTACAGATCTAGCGTTTGACGACTACCTCCATTGATAGTCAGTGACGTTGTGGTATATTAGATATCACGCTAGACCTAGAATGCTCACTAGCTCTCAAGGACTGCTGCCTGATCAAACTATGTGTTTGGTGACAGTTTTCCAAACTTGTACGGTGGTAGCTAACCGGGCGGGTACTCAAAAGTACTTTACCACTATGCTGGGAATATTGATCGGTGTTACCTTCAACGGAAACTTAAGCCCTTGGGGGGGATCAAAGCAGCGTCCGTCAGTTTGACAGCCGACGCTTCTACCGCTGAGCTATCAGAATGTCTATATGATCACGTCTCATATCCGTACACGCTTATTTATGTTACAGATATGACTTTGACATAAGGTCGAGAACGCACATGTCTGGATAAATCCAAGACAGTACTTAAATAACAATTTAATTTGTGATGATGCTGATAAATAAATAAATAAACAATAATAATAAAATACAAAAAATAAAAATAATATGCTAAAAGTACATATATTTAAAAAGGTGGTTTGTATCTTTGCTTCAGAGGAACTAGAAATATTCGATGTGCTATCCGTTGTTCACGTGGACGACCTTCCGGATGGAGTGTTCAGAACGGTTGGGCGATGCCAGTCACATGCCACTCCTGAGGAGCAGCAGACTGCGTTCAGGCTCAATGAGAACGCGACTCTACACCAGCTGGCGGCTGGGATCTTCTACAACACCTTCCCAGAAGACTTTTCAGTGCTTGCAACGGTTAGGATACCAGGTAAGGATGTGGTTGTCTCTTGCCATATCGGTAATAGCATAAATCTCAACGAAATCCGACGCACCGATTATTACGGCTCTACAACAGTCCAGATAAACCAAATGGTTCTTACCTGTTCAAAAATAAAATAAAACACTCTTGAAACAGAATCAAATGATGGTCATAATCATAATCATTATCGGACTTTTTGATTTGAAGAAGAAATCGCGCTTACCTAAAAATAAAACAGCTAGCAGAAGTTATTTCACCACACATATAAAAATGTTCAAAAGTAATGAATATAGAATCCAATTTTCCTAAACCCGTTTATCTCACAGTTCAACTGACGTATACATATGTGTACAAAAGTAACATAGGATCGATCTGGTTCCAAAATTAAAAGAAAAATATTTTTTTAACAATTCAATGTTTCGAATTCCACTGATATAGATAGAAACTGCAAATCTATAACATAAGCACAACGTAAGGCAGATATTATAAAATAGAGTTTCTTGCAAACTTTTTTATTCTTTACAACTTTACAGGTTTCAGCTTAAATATATTTTACTCTACAGCCGTTCTAATGTCCATAGTTTTATTGTATATCGTAATAAATTAAAATATATTCTTGAATATTGCTTTTATCATTTAAAAATATTTTTTGAATACTGTATAGATCTAGTACTTGACCACTATATCACTTGATTGTCAGTGACGATGTGGTCGAAGATGTTATCACGCTAGACCTAGAACGCTTACTGGCTCTCATTCACTGCTACTTGAACACACTATATGTTTCATGACAGTTTTTCAAAATTGTTCGATCTCGATTTTGTTGCAAATCTTTACTACATAGATGGCGCTACATGTCACACTACCCATACGCATGAGATACGTGTCGCTAGTGGAAATATAATATATGTTATGTAAATGTGATGCAGATGTAATCGAAACTTTCTAATCAACGAACTTTTGTTAAAAGACAATACCCTCTATAAATGTTTACAAAATGATAATAACTCAAGTGTTTCGAAAGAAAACGCAATTAACGAAACCCAGCGGGATTATTTATCAACAACCACAGATCAAATTAAATTCTCAATAATTGAGCGGTTCCAATCTTCAGCTGAAGCAGCCTTAAGTACTTAACGTTTAAACACCCTTTGAAACCTTTGAACTTTCCTTGGCGCTGAGTATGCGATTTGTAACGTAAAATTTATTTAGGTACTTGGAGAAGTTTGGTAGGTTGAATATTTTGAGGTTAGTTTGCATTTTTGGCCCTCGATATTATCGTTTAGATCGTATGTATCTATGTAACTATTCCTTGTTCTAATTGAAAGTTTGTCGTTTGTCGATCGTCATTTTTAAATTTAGAAATACGTACCTATATACCTAAATGCATGTATTGATTAAGAGAAATAAGAGATAGAAGTTCATTGGATTTTAGATCGATAAATGAATGGAGTAAACCTGATATAACAATTGTTTTTATCTTGGAAAACCGTGCTTTTAGACCTATATAATATGAAAAGTGAAGAGACTCTTTGCAAACCATGTAGATTAAAAAAAAAAATCAAAATAATAAGTGTGTTAAAACTTTAGTACTTTAGTAACTTTAGTTTTAAAACTGTGAAAATAACTTTAATAACTAAGAGCTAGTAAAGTTTTAACACACTTATTATTTTGATCTTTTTTTTTTATATATATGGTACCTACCTAACTAAACCCAGTTTCAGATTAGCGACGGCGAATAAGTTATTTTTAGGCTGATAGGGATTTATAAAATCCCTATCAGAACTCACAAAGGAAAATTTAAATAGCGGCAATAAAACATTCGAGAAAAAAATGCATACAAGGATGTAAGGTTGAAACTTTTTCAATCAAAAAATAGCTTATACAAAGAGTTTAGTTTTTTCTATACCTACACGTTATCTTCAGGCACGGAGCAAAATCCCCTCTTCGTGTTATACTCTGATTCCGGCGACGAACAACTTCAACTGGTGGTAGGAGAACTGATAGAGTTATACTACGAGGACACACGCGGGGACCCTACAGACCATGAAATGTTGACCTACAGGGTTAATGTAGCAGACGGGAGGTGAGTCTAAAAAGCAAAACGTATGAATAGAAAAAATGAAAACACATTTATTTTAAACATAACGCAACATTATAAAAATCTGATAATATTTTATTACAACAATAAATTTTAACATTTTTAACTTCAAAGAGGAGGTTACTCAGTTCGACCGTATATATGTTTTTTGTGTGTGTTCGCGGATAACTTCGTCGTTTATGAACCGAGTTTTTTTTTGTTTGGTAGTCTAAACTTCCGTGGTAGTCCCATTTAAATTTCATCAAAATCGGAAAAGCTGTTTTTGAGTTATACTCCAATAACTGAAAAGTTCTTCGCATACCTCGACTATAGTTGCGGTTTAGGCATCGGAGACCATACACAATGACAATAATTGATCCCGTAAGAAGCAAAGGTCACCGAAAAAGGTGAATTTTTTTATTTTTTATACCAGAAAATGAACTGACTTCAACATTAAAAAGTGTGAAATAACTAGTCGAAGTGACTTCAACAATATTCGTTGCAATATAAATAGTTTCACACTTTTCAGTGTTGAAGTAGGGCGAAAGAGGATGAAAGGGTTTTTGAAATACTAACCCCGCTTAATATTCTCTGTGTACAGTTTTTTTAATAAGTAATTCGTTTATGGTTTTTTTTTAACCATAGCAAGTCTACCAATTTTCTACGTTAAACTTTTCAAGACAAATTTGTATTCGTGAGTAGGAGTTACTTAATTAACTAAAGTTTTAACGGATAAGCTGCCAGAATAGGGTTCAATTTATATGACGAAGTTAGGCAGGCTTAAATTAATATAGCTGGACGTAGTTTATCAACTGTTTAATATCTCTGACCTTAAAGTTAAGTTAAAGTTTTGCAATACAGGTGGCATCGACTATCTTTGAGCATAAAAGGAAACTCGGCAACCCTTCTAGTAGACTGTGAAGTAAAAGAAACGCTTCTTCTAAACCGTAAACCTGGAAGCACCTTCAATTTGGCTGGAGCCTTAGTAGTTGGAGCTCAAGTAACACCGGACCAATACTATGACGTGAGTTCATACACATTCTTAAAAATAATTTGATAGACATGCCATCATACAATGAAATCTTTATTTAACACACAAACTTTCGCATTTTAAAAATTAGTAGGATTTTATTAGTTGAACTAATAAAATCCTACTAATTTTTAAAATGCGAAAGTTTGTGTGTATGTTTGTTACTTCTTCACGCTCAAACGGCTACACCGATTTCGATGAAATTTGGTATGTAGATAGTATAAGCCCTGAATTAATACATAGCCTACTTTTATCCCGGATAGAGTATAGTTCCCGTGGTATAATTCAGGTAGCGGAAAAACCGTAATCGACGCAGGTAAAACCGCGGGGCGCTACTAGTATATAATAAAACACAATCAAGAAATTATATTAAAAATTAATTATACGATGACTCCTCATGCTAAATATATCCATTTAGTCTTATGACAAAAATACAGGGTTATG
This sequence comes from Apeira syringaria, assembly GCA_934044485.1. Lineage (NCBI taxonomy): Eukaryota > Metazoa > Arthropoda > Insecta > Lepidoptera > Geometridae > Apeira > Apeira syringaria. Next base: position 4,609,172 of record OW203662.1, read on the forward strand.
TTTTTACTTAACTTTTTTTATATACTGTATAGATTAGATCTAGGGTTTGACCAATACCTAACTTGATGGTCAGTGGCGATGCGGTCGAAGATATTATCACGCTAGAATACTAGGTCAGTACTCTATCACCATGCGGGGAATTTGATAACGGCGTTACCTTCACCGAAATCTTAAGCCGTTGGTGAGGATCGAACCAGCGTCCGGCAGTTTGACAGCCGATGCTCCCACCGCTGAGCTATCATCACTTCAAACCTTATCTTCATTTTTTATATGTCATTTAACAGAAAAACATATAATAAATGTAGCACACTATGTACAGTGAGCGTTATTACACTATATATTACGTCACACTTACCTACTATAATTGTATTGCTACCTTATCAGTTAGTACTTAATTTGACGATGCACTCCTTGAGCCAAATAACTCAAATGAAACATTTAAGCCCAACGAATAGCTATTATTTAAATTGGGCGTAATTTTCAGGGCGACATCGAGTTGCTTCAATTTGCTAACAAACCAGATGTCGCCTACGATATGTGCTCGACTATTGCCCCCAATTGCGGACTGGAAGGCGCCCAATTCATTACTGGAGACTCTAACTATGAAGTATCAAATAACTTCGTGACGGAGCGAGAATCTATATACAGGCCTATAGTTTTGGAAACTTCAACACTGAATCCATACACCTTAAGCGTAGACGAAGAAGGGAGAAGGCAGTATGGACATTTTGGCAGAAACAGAATGAACCAGAGAAACAGATCCGAACTTTGGGCAGCTGCAAGCAGAAATTTGGCTACCGAGAACCCGCTTTGGAATGTCAATTCTTATCCCATCGGGCAGCATGTGACGTCAACTGACGCTGGTAAGGTCACTTTCGGTGGGTAAATAGAATCTTAGATATTTGCATTTTCAAAATAATGTGTATCTACGCAGTCTCTATCCACTAATTTTAATTTGATTGAGTTTTTTTTTTAAAAAAACTACTAAAATAAATGATGGTTTAACATATACAAGGATGTCGCTTTTTATCAAGTACCTACGATCTAAATCGACAAATTCAAAGAAGAAACATTCCAAATATGATTGAATCGAAATATAAAGTAGATACTTAGGTTTCACGGTCTGATACCCATTAAAGCGATGTTTGCTTTTCAGATGAGAACAGCATTTTTGGCAGGTTCACTGATGCGGACGAATTTATCCCAGAATCTACGGATGCACCTTTGTCGGAGAATGTCGACGTTACTACGCCCAGGGTGAGATTAACCTTGCCTCAAGTAGTATTTTTAACCGACTTCAAAATTGGAGGATTTTCTCAATTCGACTCATGTAGTTTTTTTAATGTTTTTACCAAAAGAAAGTAGAAGCAAAACGCTTCCTATACTTATAGGTGGTATATTAACCATAAAGCGATGGCGCATTGCTGTATTTTTCTTTTCATTTGAGATCTTCCCAGCGAGTGGATATTTTATCGTAAAATAATCACTTCTTCTATTAATAATAATAATATGGGACAACATTCACACAAGATCTTCAGGTCCCAAACTAGGCAGAGCCTGTACTATGGTAATCTGATGACTGATATATATACTTATATACATATACACACCCAGACACAGATAAAACAGCCATGTTCATACACACAAATGTTTGACCTGTCCGGGAATCGAACCCGGGACAAGCGGCTCAGAAGGCAGAGTGCTACCAACTGCGTCAACCGGCCAGTCTAATATTGATTCATTCTCTTCGATAACATTCTAACGATAACACAATGAGAGCCAAGTGGCTCAGGAAGCGTATGCGTAGACTAAAGTGTAAAAGGAGGAAGATGCGTGCGAGGTCCAAATAAAGCGGTACAGGAGCGGAGTTAGTTTTATATTCTGATCCTACCTATGTATCAAAAATTGTCCTGCTTTAGCTACTGACATATTAAAAGTCATTATCCAAGTATTGACGGTCGCCGTGGCGCAGTGGTTTCATTGACATGATTTCTGTGTCCCCGGGACCCTGGGTTCGAATCCCGGCAGGGGCAAACATTTGTGCGATGAGTGTAGATGTTTGTCCCGGGTCTTGGATGTTAGTGTGCTGTGATTGTGTGTGTCCATGCCTCCCGCGATACAGGGAATTCTAGTGCGGGGGTCTGAGTGTAAGAAACAACACAAAAAAAAACATTAGTCCTCATTTTATATATTAATGTACTATTAGCGACAGTACAATATAACAAAATCTTTTCGGTCTACCAACATTTCAAGAATCCTTATAATATCTATTGAGCTCCATCAGACGCAGGATATTATGATAAATGTTCCAAAATTGTATAGTAAAATGTCAAATAACATAACGCTCGAGGTCACACCATTTCTTGTGTTGTATTGGCTTGCTAGGGTTACCTCTTTTATGGGTCGTATATTACAGATGAAGCGAGACGAGGACACGACGGAAGTGCTGCTCGTTACGACGGAATCCTCCTACACTCCTATCACGACCACAGAGGATACAGATTGGCTCACGCTCCCGCCGGATGAGGCTCAGGTGAGATACCGGCCTTTTTGGTAACCCTTTTCACTGGGCACTGTTGTTATATAACTGCATAAGCTTAGGGTTAAACTTTGAGTATAGCCGTATTTTCTGCTCAACATAAATTTGGAATTGTAAGATATGTGAGATTGTTGTGCTAAATTGATGGACGCTGGTTCGATCCCCACCACGGCTTGAGCTACCGGTGAAGGTAGCACCGTTATCGAATTTCTACAATAGTTTAATGGCATGGCAGCAGCCAGTAAACATTCTAGGTCTAGCGTAGTTACGTCACATTGTTAGTGACCATCAAGTGAGATAGTGATCAAAGGCTATAAAGTATTTAAAAAAGTCGAATCATAATCTACTAAGGCAAAATTCTACATAAGTTGAAAAACGAAAGTTTCGAATTTTTTCAAATCAATTTTTAATGTCATTTATTCTAAACACGGGTACCTACAAAATAATGCAGATCACATATTATAACATACATCCGCTGTACATTAGCTTTTCGGCATAAAATATTATACACTATGTCCACTTAGGCCCACTTGCACGCATAGTCAGGTTAAATAAATAAATGTAGAGTTTGTAAACACAGGATTAGATCATTAACATTTTAACTTTCATTGTCCCTTGCACATCTATAAAAAACCATCAGGATAGCTAACCCGTCATTCCTTTTTTTTAGCCACTGAGGTTCTATTACTGCGTATAGAGGAGCTATCAAAAGCTAATGTCATGCTTCATTTTGCAAGAGTTTGAAGTAAAGTCATTTGTCATCTCTATACGTAGTAATAGTACCTCAGTGCATAACGTCAATTTGGTTTGACATTCACTAACCTAGAGTTAGCGACTTAACTCTCCCACATTGGTGGGTTAAATATTTAGAAAATTAACCCTAGGCTAACTCCTAACTCTTGATGGCACAAGACAAGTTATTTATTTATCCCTGTGTTAGCTGTTAACTCAGAGTTATTTAGGCTAACTCGGGAACGTGCAAGTGGGCCTTAACAAAAGAAGGAGATAGGATGAAATTATTTTAATGTACTGCTCATAATCCAAATATATTCTTGGTGTCTCGCTTATTGATCGACTTAGAGGTTATATTACAATTAAAATTTACCTACTTAATAAATAAATGTAATTTTATTTTCCCGCAAATGGAATTCATATATTTTTTTAAAGTATCTACTACTATTATTTATTTTATGTAAATGGTAATTTATAAATCCTGTTAACTGATAAACTCCTTCCGCTACTAGGTACATAACATGCTATTGCATATTTATTAAAACTCTTTTCACTAAAGCTTTGCACTATTTTGTCTCGCGGTTGATTTATGAAAAGCATTGTATTCTCCTTGAATACAAAGCCGCCTTCGTCGTCTTGAGTGAACTTGGATCCTGACAAAGAATTCTAAAGTTGAATGGGATTTACGACAAGAATCCTGGATAATAAAATTGATTATCAGCCCAAATTCATGTGACAACTCGTGTGTCAACTGTTAGCAAACCAAATAAATTAAATAAAAGGTAGCAGCAGCACGAAGAACCTATTTTTTAATCGCACGTTTCTTTTTACTACGTGGAAAGGGGTATATTTGAAGTTATTTAAAACATACCCATTCGAGATTTCGTTTAGACCGTTTTAACTGCGACCTTGAGAGCGTCATACATAACGTGACCATACGTCCCGCTTTGAGTTGGACAGTCCCGCTTTCAGGCAGACTGTCCCGGTGTCCCCAGCGAGGTCGAAATAGTCCCGCTTTTGCAAACAGTTGACAATTTTTCACGCTCGAAGAGACAACACGAACTGCAACTTTGGGGGAAATAAATTCACGCCACTAACAGGATTTAGAAAGTCGTGCTTATTTAACTAGGTATTTTGTGTTTAGTGCTTTGATTAATTTGTGTTATTCTGTCTTTTGTAATAAAAATCTTGTGAAACACTAATAGCTTTTTTAAAATATATAATTCTGCAAATGTCCCGCACTAGCAAAAAAAATAAATGGTCACGTTAGTCATACACTAAAAAAACCTTCTAGAAAAATGTTCTACGGATAAGCAGTGGAAGTCGGCTACCTAGCATAGTTTTTTAACTAAGTCATTATTATTATATTTCAGGGTAACGCATCTATCGACTACAATACTTACGAAGCGTACGACTATGGGACCACAGGGACATATTCAGGTCCCCGGGGATACCCTGGTCCACCTGGCCCACAAGGACCTAGAGGCCCCAAAGGCGAGCCTGGAAAACCGGGAGCAGAGGGCCAGCAAGGCTTTTCCGGGCCACCTGGCCACGTTTTCGTCGTGCCTGTAAGTTTTTTAAATAATAGCATTAAGATTTTTAAATTGAGCTAATAAGAAAGCATAATACAAGTTTCTACTCACAGTAATCCTAAGTTCATTATGACGCTGATATTATTGAGTAAGATGCGTAAATTTGTAGAACAAGTTTAATAAAATAACAGAAGGGGAAAATACCCTGCACTCGCTAAGAATGTATAGGTAATTTTATAGTAATTTTTTAAATAATATAAATGACTGTGAATAAAATTTTCAAATACTCCTTTTAACTTACTCATATTCTTCAACATAACCTCTCTTTTTCAACGTTAATTTCGAGGAAATCGTTTCAAATAATAAATGTACTTTAGGCACTATTGAGAGTAATCTAATTTAAAAGAAGCTGACTGACTTACGAACTGAGTTTAATCCTCTTCAAAAAATTCGTTCTTTATGTGGTTGTAACCTCAGAACTAAGCTATATATCTAATATTTTTTTGCATTTTAAAATGATAAAATGTTTAAATTTATATCGTAAGATATTGTTTCTGATTGGTCTAATCATTAAACTTAGTTCAGTGGCATTTTCACGGAAAACGTTTCACCCTTTAGGGCTACACCGTTAAGGTTACAACACAGGTACAAGGATTTTGAATCCTGACTGTTCCTTTATGCTGAACCAAAGATACTAAAACTGAAAAAACCAAAGCTCTGTCTTCTACACATGGTTTAAAATACATTTTTTAAAATAGCGGTTTGTCTACTCACAGCGCCTTAAAGTTTACATGTTATTTTACAGAGGAACACAAATATTATACTACGTAAGCCTAATGTGGTTGGAATTTCCAAATGTTGTCCAAACACCACTAGAGATAAAAAGATTTATTATATATCTTCTATATCACATGGCTTTGACTACGGTTCTTGTAGAACTACGTCTGTACATCCCATCTGATTGACTGTCAGGCAGGGATATTACAAAGTTCCACGGAATCTCACGAATGGAATAAAAAAACCAATAAAAATAATAATTTAAAATTACAGTTACATCAAGCAGGTAACGAGAAAGGGCCAGATGCACAAGCTGAAGCACTTAGACAAATGTTAACTCAGCACATGGTAAATATCATTTATTACTTATGTTTTGGTAAATATATTGCAATACAAGTATGTACAAACTTGACAACTTTAAAAAGGATGGCAACGATCGTAATGGCCCCAGTATTACAGATATCCATAAGCGACGGTTATCGCTTAGCAACAGGCGGCCCGTTTGCATAAAAATCTACCAGCCTAATACCTATATTGTCTAGTCACTCCATAAAACAACATAGATTTCCTATGCGATAATATTGACAGTTTCTAATGCTGAATCTTATCGCCATTGTGATTACAGAAACTTTTTCACAACTTGTTGACTATCTTAACTATCGTAACTATCATTGTCGACTGTACATGATTAAAATGGTGTCTACCTAATCTTAAATTAAGTCAAAAATGTATTTATATTTGTTTGATACATGGTTCTTCAGGCTGCAATGCGTGGTGCCGAAGGACCTATGGGGCTCACTGGTCCATCTGGACCTGAGGGTGAAATAGGCCCTGAAGGGACTAAAGGAGAACTAGGAGAGCAAGGAGAACCGGTAAATATATCAAATGAAAATCATTTACTCAATCAAGGCAACCCTGATTCACACTACTGATTGGCGTTCAATAGAGAGACTCTATAGACTGGAAGAAAAATTCATTGCATCAATATTTCATTGCATGTGTATGATCATAATGTTCAACTCAGCCGACATATGCCTCGCCCACTGGCCTTCACAAGGACCAGTTGGAAGGGGCTGCATCCAGCCCATTCCTGCTATCCTAGTCAGGTCATCTGACCACCTTATCGGTGAGGTGGTAGAAGTCCTACGCTGCGCTTGCCACTCCGTGGTCTCCACTCAATCACCTTTCGACCCCAGTGACAATTGGTGCTCCGAGCTATGTGCCCAGCATGTGTATGTTAATGACCAAACCCTACATGACTATAAACTACGCGACATTATGTTAAATACCTACTAATGTTACGGACTTTAGTAAAGTCTTTAATATGTACAAATACAAAATTGATCCTAAAAGGTAACAAAACAATAAAAATAACTAGTACAAATTTGTAATTTAGGACTACGATCATACTTGGCTGTTTTTAGGGTCCACCAGGGCCTCGAGGAATACAAGGGCCTCCGGGTAGACTAGGAAGAAGAGGTCACGCAGGACGGGACGGTGAAAGAGGGTCACCTGGCCAAACTGGTGCTAAAGGAGAGCAAGGTTATCCAGGCTTACCTGGAATGCCAGGAGATAAAGGAGAGAGGGGTACATCGGGGTTGCAAGGGGAAGCTGGTGCTACAGGACAAGATGGCCCACCAGGTGATGACGGTCCGCCAGGCCCACCAGGTCTTGCTGGAGAATTGGTGAGCATACTCTTTGTTATCATTTTGTTTAATACGGCATATAACGAACGTACCACTTTCATTATTACATATTAGACAAATGTTAGAACTTTGAAACTACTTTAATTCAAATATTGGCATTATTACTGGCCATGTATTTTATGTGCATACTAACTGTGCCCCGCGGCTACATTCGCGGATTACGATATACTACTGCCACGTAAGTAGGTAGGTACCTATTTTACCACACAATCCGTTGTATAGCGCCGTGCGTATCCGTACGGTTTTTTTTAATTTCCATAAAAATAAATAGAATTCAATCCAAGGAGATTCACATAAATAAGCGAATGACTGAACCTCTTTGGAAGCGGTTTTCCTCAATACGTTTGTCTCACTTTAATACCAAAGAGAAAATGAGGCGAAAGGTTCTAATGAGTTCTAATGATCACCACGCGCACGCAGCGCCATTAATTGCACGCGCCATTTTAATATTAGGAACTTCAAACATAGTTGCGACATTCCGATTGATATTTATAAAAACAATTCTTATGAGTTTATTATTGACTATTGTACCTATTCTCGTAAATGTGTTGAAAAACGTGGTATGACATACCTGTACGTGCGCATATAGTTATTTGATTTACTTGCATGTAAAGTATGGTAAAGTTGATTTTGGCGTGATTGAAACCTGAGCAAGCGAAGGGTTCGGGAATTCCTATGAAGATCCCTTAGCGTAGCGAAGATTTCAAAACACAAAACGCTAAAAAAAATTACCTATTAGTGAAACACTACAATTTTCACCACACTATCACTAACTAGCGAAGAACTTTCAAGGCGCGCGGCGGGAAGCATCGTTTCGCAGAATTCTTTCACAGGATTCTTTCTACTGCTTCGTGATTGGTCGGCGGGTTGACATTAAATTTGTCAAGGGCGTAATCGAATTTTTAAAACTTTTTATTTACTTATAGCCATAAATTAAAGAATAAGAAAAAAATAGAGTTTTCCTGTCTGGTATCGATGAGTAAAACTAGCTATTGGCTCCTAGTGTGATGAAAATGGTATCCACAAACTCATGAAGTACAATAATCTTGGGTAAAACATAATTATTCTTCCAATCCAAAATATCCAAAAAACTTTTAAACGACGCGACGTCACACAAATATCTAAAGTATGGCCCTGATATGTAGCAGCACTGATGCAAACATGCTATGCTTTTATGTAGGTTATTGATACTAAGTGATTAATTTATCCGTTACAGGGTCCAAGAGGCTTCATGGGGCCAAGAGGATTTCCAGGCTTAATTGGTTATCCAGGTATTCCAGGAGTTGAAGGTCCTCAAGGAACTAAGGGAACGCCTGGGCAACCAGGTCCACCTGGGCCGCAAGGTCAACCTGGCAGTATGGGCGCTATGGGCTCGTCTGGACCTCAAGGACCACAAGGCATTCCAGGTTTACAGGTAAGACCATGAAAGTAAAGGATTGAATAATGTTCTTCATTGCAAATATAAATCTTTGAACCAGATTCGATGCTGTCAAAAAAAAAAAGACTATTTATAATATGCTAACATTCAAAATGTTGCACATATTTGATATTGACTGGAACATTCTAGGGTCCTCAAGGAAAACAAGGTATATCAGGTCTTCCAGGACCCGAAGGAGTACCAGGTACACCGGGAAATCCAGGACAACAAGGATCCTCAGGAGATGGTGGACCACCAGGCCCACAGGTAAATGGCTAAATAATTGATATTCCACAAACAAATAGCTTAGAGATCGCATAGCAGCTGTTCTATGTGCTTCAAGCCTACTACGTCTAGGGCAAGCACAGTGCTCTGTGTTCACACTTTAGAATGATGACCGCTAGTGGCACTTTCGGTGTTAATTCAAATTCAAATATTACATTACAATAATTTTTAAAAGTATTCTAGACCCATATAGATAAATAACATAATATTATAGGTAATAATAAACACACATTATCTTTTTATATGATTTGTAAGTAGGCGTTGCAAGTCGATCTTTAAATTTTTGAATAGAATTCCTTTCGTTATTAAGCCGTTGATTCCGATAAAACATAGTAGAGGCCGTGGTGGTACCGGCCTAGAATAGTACTCCCCCATCTCTTCCAGTGGGTGCCGTAAGAGTCTGCTAAGGGATCACGTACCAGAAGGTGGGCAGCAGCGCCTTCTGAGGATTGTAAATCACACCGCGCTCGCCAACCCGCATGCCAAGCGTGGCGAGTATTGGGCCCCCCTAAGGGGGAGGCATATGTCCAGCAGTGGACGCACATGGCTGAGAGAAGATAGTAGAGGCCCTTGGGCGGTGTGTCGTCCCCAATGTCAGAAGATTTTGGCAGTTGTTACTGTTATATCGGTTTATTACGATTGTTGTGGTATTTACTGGCATGCTTTGTTTCCCCGTTTTCCTCAGTCGAGAGACAGCGTCGATGCCCTTGGACAGTCTGAAAGTTCCATCATTGCGCTGACCACTACCATAACAGCCAGCCAGTGTGAGCCGGCGTGGTAAAAAGTGGCTCTCTTTCTGTGACGGTTTTTACCAGATACATTTTGATGAGGGTTAGTAGCAGACTAACACAAATCTGGGTGCCTTTAAGTCACTAGTGAATCTTGTAAACGGGCGTGATCCATGATACACTGCATAATCACTTAACATCAAGTGAAATAACGCTCAAAAGTACTCTGTGCTTAACGTAATGAAATGATAATACGATATAATTAGGCACCTAATCAAACTTTTTTGAAAAACTTCAAATATAATTTCAATTAGTTAAAAAACTAAAGGAAAGTATTTCTCCTTTAGTAGATTGAGGAGTGAGGAATTAAGATATTATTTTCGAGACTTTTAATTTTATTCCATTGTTTAAGAACTTAGACTTAAACTCTTCAACTATTTCAGGGTATGTTAGGTTTTCCTGGAAGTCGTGGAATAAAAGGAGACGACGGCCCTCGTGGATTGCCAGGAGACAAAGGCGACAAAGGTTTAAGAGGTGTCGAGGGGGAAAAAGGTGAAATGGGGCCAAAAGGCGAACGAGGATTACTTGGTGAACCTGGGCCTCCTGGTATCGAAGGACCAGAAGGGCAAAAGGTTAGTTTCATATGCATATTTTATTTGGTACTAGCTTATTCGCTCTTGGTTTCGGTGGTGACAAATGCGGAGTACAAACTGTCGGCCTTGACTAAAAATATACTTAGTATTAATATTAGTCAAATACTTGGAATTCTGCCCCACTCCTTTCGTGTTCGGTCCATCGCCAGCTCTGGCGAACACGAAAACAGTGGGGCGGGATTCCCAATACTTACTTAACTACTTACAATTAAATTGTTATTTACAGCACAGTTACAAGCTAGTTATTTATAAGGGTTTTCGTTCCATTTCCATATTCACTTTTATTGATTTTTATGAACAACTTACACTTTATCAAAACTATATAAACCAATTAGAAAAAGTTTCCACAAAAAATCGCTTTTCTTCCATCTGTCTAGTTTTATTGGAGTTCTTTATTGCCCTAAGCTAGAAACAATGTGGTACTCGGCTTCCAAACGTTTATTTAATGTAACATTCTGTTATTAGTAAGCTCTAAAGACCTGTAGTCTGTAGATAGAATAGAATAGATGAATTTCTCATAAGGGTTATGTCTAGTTGGCTTTAAAAGTACTTAAACAGGATAATATTTACAATTCCACTATGTTTAAATATTAGTAAATAAATAAAATAAAAAAAAACCGGAATTCGTCTATTGTGTTTTATATAGGTGTAGTATTTTCAATTATTAAGAAAATGAGCCTCAAGAACTGAAGTTATAGTTTTGAGAGAGAACAAATTTTGATAAATTATAGATTTTTCTTGTTATCTGAGATGCAATAATACTAAGTTTGAGTTTTTCGTCTTTGATCACATTGTTGCTTAGTGAATGGACGCTAAATGCGGACTTAAAGTCTAGTAGTAGAAGTAGTAGAAGTAGTAGTTTAGTGAAAAGTGAACGTTGGATACTTTGACATGTGATGTAAATAAAGTTTAAGATTCCCCCACTCTTTTTATGTTGTATGTCACACTTCCCTGGTCATCTCCCCCTACAGGTGTGAAGCAATTTATGGATGGCCCCTAAAAATGGCCTTAACCTACTCATTACGAATCACTATTGTGTGGAAGTACATGAGTGTCTTTCTACCGTGTTTTAGGGAGCAGAAGGCCCTAGAGGAGAAACTGGGCCAATTGGTCCTTCGGGAGAAAAAGGAGCGACTGGACCACAAGGACCACCTGGCTACCCGGGCAGTCAGGGTGACAAAGGCGATAAGGGAGCTTCTGGACGCAGAGGCAGAAGAGGCAATAAAGGAGCTATGGTAATCTAGTATTAATATAGTTGTAAAGCTATTCTAGAATTTTTTGTGTGTATTCATATAAATTCGTTTATTCAAAAGTAATTTCATAACCTTAAAATTTATTAAATATTAACTGAATTTGTAAATGCAGTAAAAATTCGTATGTCTAGGATACAATATATTTTCAGTAAACATATTTGTGCCACAATTCACAACTGATCTGTGTATCACTTAAGAAATGAAATGAAATCAATCACAGCTGATCTCCATTATATTAGGGAATTTAATAATTTAGCAATGTCAATATATTAATTTTTCAGGGTATGATTGGTACACCTGGAGATCGTGGAGAAGGTGGGCCAAGAGTAAGTTCATCAACCATTTGGTAGTAATATACGTGTGATCCGTGTTTTAATTCAATATTTTTTTTCACTTAGGGTTACAGAGGTCCACGAGGTCGCCGTGGTTCAGATGGAGCACCAGGACCGAAAGGAGATACAGGACAGCCTGGTGCACCAGGTCCTACTGGCGAACGGGGCCCGCAAGGTTTGGAAGGCCCTAGGGGCTTTCCTGGGGCACTAGGACCACCGGGGCAAGATGGGAAGGCCGGTTTGCATGGGCCTGCTGGCGAAAGAGGCCCTACGGTAAAGTTTCAAATGACTGTATACGTTTGTCACCAGATTTTACTTATATAGTCTTTGCGCAGCAGATCTACGCCTGTTGCGCATATCTTGACTGGCGCTGAGTCACAACAGTAATTGTAAGCGCCAAGTAGTACTGCTCATATTATATCTCTTATCCTACCCCAATTAATATTATCTTTAGATAATGAAAGTAACACAATAAATGTAACTGGCAGATTTGAAAACCAGACTTGGCAGTCTCCACATGGTTATAAGAAAAAGCTAATAATTTTAATTCTTTACTTAGTAAAGTACAAGTCACTATAGGAAACATCTTATCCACTTTTAACTGCTTCAGCTATATACAAATATAGCGTTTATAAACGTTTTTTTAGGGCGCCAAAAATAGAGGACAGTGGTTTTTTGGCCCTACACGACCTTGCCTAATCGGATGAATATTAATTATCTAGTTTAATTGTGTACATGTTTCTTTAAACTTCTATAGATATAGAAAGTTTTGTCAAAACTGGTTCACCGTAAATAATAAAATAAATTACTATTAATACATTGCACAGAAAACACTGAACGCGTCGCTAATAATGCCCATACTCGTACGATTGATTTAGAAAAATAATTTATTTTATTATATTTATATAATTATATGATTACAGGGAGAACAAGGTTTACCAGGACTGACGGGCCCTTCAGGTCAAGTTGGGCCTCAAGGCCAGCAAGGAGAGCCTGGACCACCTGGACCTCCAGGATCATCAGGGATACCAGGCACGCCGGGAGATGTTGGAGCTCCTGGTGAAGTCGGAAAAGAAGGGCCACCGGGACCTTCTGGTCCTGAAGGAAAACCTGGGCCTGTTGGCTCTGCTGGCCCACCAGGGCATAATGGAGAGCCTGGCTTGCCTGGATCACCGGTAAGTAAATACATAACATCAAGAGGTATAAGTATCACATCGTACTTATCATGGCTCATCATGAGTAGGTAATCTCTACGAGAAAAGTATCTGTTTATGTTGTTAAGATATGATGAACAGCTTTGATATTTATCATAAACACTAGGTTCCCTTATGTGATATCAAAGTTACACGAAAGATAGTAAGTAACTGTCGTTTCATTGTTATAGAAATAGCAAGGAGTTTGATGGAGAGTCTTTGATACATAAAACAGTTTGAGAGAAATTAAATAGCCATATAGGATAAAGTAAATTGTAAAATACTTTTATAAAGACAAATATAAATATCAAGCATCTCACACAATAATAACATCTTCTAAGCATTGTGACTAGGAGATGTAATTCCTTTGTGAGGGTTCTATAAAAAAGACCCATACTCCTACGCCTGAAGAAATAAAGTAATAAGAGATCAATTTATTCTACGAGATACATTTATACATCACACTTAACTCTCTATCATCTATCTTACCATTTTGAATGAAATATATATGTTCTAGGGGACTCCTGGAGGCAAAGGCGATGTAGGGCCAGTGGGACCAGCAGGCGTGAGAGGTGACAAAGGAGAACCAGGGGAGTCTGGTAATGAAGGACCTCAAGGGCCGCAGGGGCGAGATGGACCAAGAGGATCTCCAGGCTCAGGAGGCCAGAAAGGAGAAGTTGGAGAACCGGGACCTGCTGGTAAGAAAAACCATTTCTGTATACCTTTAATTATATTTATTCAAAGGTATAGCCTACCAATGAATCCGAATTTGTATTACATCAATTGAAAAGCAAAGAGATGAAAATTATTTCACAAGTTGCGTGACTCTTACTTTTTACACCTAAAGTGCCACTCCAAGAGCCTTCAGCTAAATTTCTAAAATTTTTTACTGTGCATAATGTATAACATAAATGTGCAATAATTTATAAGTATTCATAGTAAGATAGACATTCATAGTAGATAACTAACATTGAAGGTGGTCCAGGATGGCTGTGGAATTCAATATGGGTTCTTTATAGGTACAGGTTTTTTAAGGCAAATTTCAATTTTGACGGCATTAGCTCAATCTCTTATAATTAGGTAATACTGTTTTAGGTCCAATTGGTCGTGACGGGCTCACGGGTCCGAGAGGTTTGCCAGGTGCCACTGGACCAGTAGGCCCTCCAGGTGAAGATGGTGATAAGGGTGAAGCTGGTCCTCCTGGAGAAAAAGGGTTCAAAGGAGCTACCGGTGATCAAGTTAGTGAATATTTATATACCATAAGCTTTACCCGTCATTTTGTTCACGTCGAAGTATGAAGTGACAGCTAAGTGCGCCCAGCGGTTTCAGTCGCGTGGACTACGGCTTGCCACTTATGCCTGTTATCTCGCGGAAAACGTATATTTTATCCTTAAGGGTTAAAAGTAGCAAAGCTACTAGTAAGTACTATGGCAGACTATGCTTTACTTTCTTTGACAAATCGCATCTAGATCTCTTCAGCCGTATGACAATATCAAAAGGAGTATATATACCCCTACGATTAGCGTCAAATACCGCTCTACAGTTATCCTCTTTTCAATGACTTCTGCAAAAGTAATTTGAATTACAAGGTTATAAATATTCTAAGATTCGCTTCAGAATGCAGTAACCATAGCCCGTCGATCGAATTTCATCGTTTCCATCAATTCCGTAGGGCCCGATTGGTGCACCGGGAGTTCAAGGCCTCAGAGGTGAAACTGGTCCCGTAGGATTACCTGGAGATAAAGGTCCACAGGGAGACCTTGGAGCACCCGGGCCTCCAGGTGCCGATGGAGTTCGAGGACCCATTGGACTCACTGGACCAGCCGGTCCCCAAGGAGAAAAGGGACAGTCAGGACCAAAGGGAGACATGGGAGACATTGGACCTATAGGTAATAAAGTCGACGTTTCTTTAAACTGACAATATTAATTTTATCGAATACTGGCTGCGACCCGTGGTTTCATTCACGTGGACAACGGTTTTCCTGCTACGTCAATTATCGCACGGGAACTTTATTTTTCCGGGATAATAAGTAGCCTATGTGTTATTCCAGAGTATAAGCTATCTTCATTAGAAATTTCATTCAGTTCCGTACATCCGTTTCAGCATGAAAAAGTAACAAACATACACACAACCATCAAACTTTCGCCTTTTATATATTAGTATAGAATACTAGCGCCCCGCGGTTACACCAAATTTAATTAAAATCGGCGCAGTCCTTCGACCGTGAAGACTAACAGTGGTTTTTAAATTATTTGCGTAATTTACGGTAACAGGAATTATTTTCACTACGAAAAGTAGCCTATATGTGTTAATCCAGGGACTGAACTATATCAAATTCAATCATTTTTAGTGACATTGTCACATGTAAATTTATATAGTTAATTTTTTTTATTTATTTAGAAGTAACAATAAAGAAAGAAATTTCTAATTTTATCGAAATCGGTGTAGCCGTTTGAGCGTAAAGCAGTAACACATATAACCTAACTTTCGCTTTATAGTATTAGTCAATGATATTATATGTTTATATGAGGTAGATGTCGTACAAGCGCGCGGAAACTGAAGCCGCAAAATTAAGTCAATTGTAGTAATTTTCATTATGACGCGTATTTTAAGTGCAAGTCTAAACGTATAGCTATCCTTTTCTATATTATTTGTACCGTATTATTTGTCGCAGTAAGCATGTCTATGTCGTAAAGGAACAAAATCTGAGCACCGCGCAGTATGAATATACGTCATTTTTAGTAAAACATCATTGGTATTAGTGGGATAGCTTCTCTTTCATTTTAGGCACCGTATTCTATCATTTTTACACTCAACTTCACGAATATTAATTATAGTATTCTACTATCTTTATGTGCTTGCTTGAGGCTGGCATTTTTTCGTGCAACATGTGTAGATGGATACCAGGGCAACAGCAACAATCCAATCAAAATAACAGATATTTTTGTTGACTATATTATGGGCCCCACGGTGTTACCCGCGGTACGTAGTATTGAGATTATCTCTGTTTTCCGTCATCCCACGGGAACAATCAATATTTATAAGCTATCTTTATACAAATCCGTACAGTCATTTCAGCCTGAAGGACAAACACACTAACGAGAAAGGACAGACAACTTTTTGCCTACATATTAGTGGGTATTTTCTTTTTATAAAAAATAACTGTAATTTAAGTAAATGAGTACAATATTGTCTTGGCCCAACACAAGCGTTTGCCCAACTATCAGACATTAATGGACTCACAAATGTGTGATTTGGCTGTGTTTCAACCATTATTACTTCCATCTAATAATGCATAATATCTCGCCGGCCACTACAGTAAATTTGCTAAATTTTGTTTTTGTATTTTTGACATCTTCTTCTTGGCATATAGGTTCACCCGGACCACCTGGCCCAACTGGCTTGCCAGGACATCGGGGCTCCAAAGGTATTGCAGGCGAGCCGGGGCCCAGGGGCGCTGAAGGACAACATGGCGATATTGGCAGCCCTGGAGCTCCCGGGCCAGCGGGCGTACAGGGACCTGAAGGGAAAATGGTAACTTCTTAACATCCAATGTAGTCAGTACGCCAATGACAGCTTAACATTAAGATATTTTTTATAACCTACGTACCTATCTTATCAGAATTCATATGTGACAGGCAGGAACTAAACAATTTCAACAAGCGATTCCGTTCACCTGTTGAGGCATCATATTTTTTTATTTTCCAGGGGCCACGTGGACCCATGGGGCAAAAGGGTGATGATGGCATTCCTGGAATTCAAGGTGAAACAGGATCTAGAGGACCTCCTGGACCTGAAGGCCCTAAAGGAAATGCAGGGCCAGCGGGTATGCCAGGAGATCGGGGCGAGACCGGCCCTCAAGGAATCAAAGGGGAGCCGGGTCCTGAAGGCCCAGACGGTAGTACTGGTTTACCAGGTCCCCCTGGTCCAGTTGGGCCATCTGGCAAGCCCGGGGAAACTGGACTACCTGGTAATCCCGTAAGTATGATGAATACAGTAACAAGACAGTTTTCATAACAGTGATCCTCGGTTACTTTTTATAAAGGTTTATTGTCCATAGATTTGCGGAAACAGCGATAATTTTAAGTAATCAAAATTCAATACAGATTACACTATTATTCATATGAGTAAAATCTAAAAGCTTAAAACTAAAATCTTTAATATATAAATGCTCTATGCACTTTTCAGGGATCAGAGGGCCCAGCAGGTACTCAAGGCGGCCCAGGTACACCTGGAGAGAAAGGTGATACGGGGCCTAAAGGGTCTCCAGGAGAACAAGGGCCGGCAGGACTAGCGGGACCTCCGGGGCCTGAGGGTCAGCGAGGGGTTAGAGGCGCTCCTGGCCTTAACGTAAGTAAATGAAGCATTGTTACGCTTTATATTTTCATAAGAACTGCTATATTTTATACTTTTAGACGTCATAAATTATTTCAGCTCGACAATGCACCTGCATATATATTAATGAAACAGTAACATGTTCTTGTAATGTCCTCTTGTAGCTTTGCCATGCTTGAGTTCTAATAATATCTATTAAACTTTACAAGTTACCAAATGTAACTTGTAAAAAAAAACTTGTAATTACCTAGATAATTATTGAAGTAATTACTTGTTCTAATATTGTAAAATAAGAAAGTTGCTTATAGTTACGCTAAAGTTCAAGTTAGTAAAAGACATATCAATGACAATCCTAAAATTAGTTTTTTTATTTATTTAAGTAACATAAGTTTTCGTTGGACAATTGTCTCACCTAATGTTAATTGATGACGTTGTCTAGGATTTAGCTCGCAAACCTAGAAGGTACCTATTCACTCGTAACTTGAAGACTCTAGGATTGTCCGTATCATAATATTAATTTATGTCAAACTACTATACTATTCTACTATACAACTACTACTACAAACTACTATACAATTCATAATTTGGTGCTGACTAAAACTGATCACAACGGAATAAAACATTTCTAATTTTAAGAATAGCATAATAATGAGAAGTAACATTTAAAGTTTGATGTAATCAGATTAGGCGTTTTTGGATTTTAACGAATTTCAATTACTAATGGAGAGTAGCATAATTAAAACCTAGCAATATTAGTA
Organism: Apeira syringaria; assembly: GCA_934044485.1. NCBI lineage: Eukaryota > Metazoa > Arthropoda > Insecta > Lepidoptera > Geometridae > Apeira > Apeira syringaria. The sequence goes on from OW203662.1 coordinate 4,627,413, forward strand.
ACTGATGCTAATTCTGTAATGACTGTAATTATGTACTTCACGATATCAGATGTACCTTAGGCGGATGGTATGGGTTTTGTGGTTTGATCTTTAATAAACTTCATTATTTTTCCAGGGAGAAGTAGGATCTCCAGGGATGGCGGGACCTTCAGGTCCTCCTGGAAAGGCTGGTCCACCAGGATCACAAGGGCTAAGGGGTGACAAAGGCAACAGAGGCCCGAAAGGTCATATTGGAGATACGGGGCTTATGGGTTTGAAGGGAGACCAAGGAGAAATAGGAAAACAGGGACCACCTGGGCCAGCAGGACCTGTAGGGCCTAAAGGAGACACGGTAAGTACTGCTAACAGCGATTTACCGTAACACAATAAAAACGAAACGATGCAGAGTCGGCTAAGGGATCACGTACCGAAAGATGGGCAGCAGCACCTTCTGCGGATAAACTCAAATCCCTAAAAAGACATGGGGAGCCTTATATCCAGCAGTGAATGATCTACGGTTGAGATGATAATGATGACATTATATTAATTTTGAGATTTTATATACAAATTTAAATTTGCCACAAAGACGCTCTAATCTGACAGCGTCTGAAATTAAGTCATTCCTTGGTATGATCTACAAAAATGATATCAATGACCACAGATCACCAAAATACTGTTTTTATTTTAGACTCCGCAACACATTTTAACCGATATAAGTTTAATAAATTTAAACTGACCTAACCAGGGCTCCACTGGACCTGCCGGCGCAAAAGGTGATACAGGGCCAGGAGGTCCACCAGGTCCAGAAGGCCCGCTGGGAGAAAAAGGGTCGCCTGGGCCCGAAGGCAGGCCTGGACTTCCTGGACCTCCTGGCAGCCCGGGACCACCTGGTCCTCCGGCACCCCCACCTCAAATACCAACGGAACTGTTCTCTTCGTATAGACGTCGAAGAAGTGTCAACACGGAGTCCCAAGAATCTGTAACTGAAGACAACTTAGAAGAAGGTATTAAGTATTTACTGATTACTATGTGTCCCACAACAACTTCATATTATTTTTATACTTTATATATGTACTTAGCATTTGACACTTAATGTTCAGATACGATGTGATGGAAGGTGGAATCACGCTATGACTAGACCTTGATGCTGCTTGAATTTCATTGAGGTAGCTAGCCGGACAGCTACTGTAATCTACCCTACCTCTGTTAATACCGAAAAACAAATCTTAAATTAAAATTAACAATACGGTCCTTAGCCAGGCCTTTCATTAAAACTTCATTGATTTGGTCCTAATACTTACCTATGAAACTACATCTATACACATCGCCATAAAGATACATAATTCTATTTCGTTAATCCACCCTCTTTTTACCCAAACCATCCACACGCCCTAATCTCTCCATTTCTACACTAGATCTACAACACTTCAACGTTCCATATCACTTCCTCTAATACCTTTGTCACTACAACTGTACAATTAGTTGTCACACAGCATCAGTCTGCTATCATTCCCTACACTGTTCTCCACTTTATCATTCCAGAAATACATCACTCCAAATATACATACGACTAAATAATATTCATCGTCGCCGTGGCGCAGTGGTTAGTGTCAGTGACATGACTACTGTGTCTCCGGGACCCTGGGTTCGAATCCCGGCAGAGGCAAACATTTGTGCGATGAGTGTACATGTTTGTCCCGGGTCTTGGATGTTTGTGCTGTGATTGTGTGTGTCCATGCCTCCCGCGATACAGGGAATCCTAGTGCGGGTGTCAAAAAAAAAAAAAACTTCTGAAGAATCTCATCTCCACAGCATTAACGTTACTTATTCTTCCATACCCAACATTTATGACCATACAGAAGTGAGTACAGTAGATACAGCCAGAAGACACTTTTCTCTACAGTAGTCACAACGTAAGTTTATGTCTCTGAAGTTGTCTGCATTCAGTTGCGCAGTAGCTATTTTTGAGGACATGTCTTAATGATATAACTGTCTCGCTCATTCGCTTAAGTGTTTCGCCTTCGATCTTCCTATCTCGCTTACTCTGATAAATCACAAACTGTTTTACCGACAAATGCAAATGTAGTCAAAGCCCAACGTCATAACTACAAAAACATTGCGTATACTGCCTAATCGCTCATAGAATCCCTTTATTTACTTTTTTCACTCCATCGTACTGCATGCATATGCATTTAATGGTAACGCATTACTGGTTTCAGATGAAGAAATAGAATGGGCAAAAGAAATCATGTCCGGGGTGCTGGCAGCCCGCTCTGCGATTGAGACAGCAAAAAAACCAAGAGGCACTAGGAACAATCCAGCACTTTCTTGTCAAGATTTACGTACAGCTCATGCCAATTTTACTGATGGTAAGATGTGGAACTGAAAATTGATAATTATATGACATAATTTACTATATAGGTTCTTCTTCTTCTTAGTCGTGCACTCTTGGCAGAGTGGTCGTGGTTACAGTGATGGCAGGTGGGAGATCCTCGTTGACGTCCTTGTCCAGGGTAGCAGCTCGCTTAGCGATGTTTTTAGATTATATAGGTACTTAAATTTTATTTTATTGTAGCAGTTCTTGTAGAGATCCTTAATTTAGTACGATAAACATTATAGCCTACTTTACTCAGTGGTTACGATGAATGCGAGCTAATTCATTTTGAAGATTTTTAGTGAATTTTAGCTAGTTCGAGTTACTAAGAAAATTAGAGCCATGGTTCAAAGCTTACAGGTTACGCACCTGAACTGCCACTTACACTTATTTAACAACCTGTTATACCACAATTATGTTATACAGCGCCATGCGTATCCTTTACGGGTCATTTCTAATTTCCTAAAAAAATATGTTAGCTTCACCTTACGAGGATAAATGTATAAGTCGAGTAATTGAACCTCCTTGGAGGGCGCTTTTGTTCAATACGTTTGTCTCACTTTAATATTAAAGAGAAAATGAGACAGAAGATAAAGTTCTAATTTTCACCAGCGCACGAAGGGCCATGTGCGCCGTTTTCATAAAAAGTCAAAGATTGTTGCGACTTGCCGACTCACATAATCTTAGAAAAACAAAACACTTTTAGACATAGACATAGAGTGAGTGTATCAACCTTTTTCGCAAATCTGTTGATAAACGTTGATATACTCACTCTATGCTGTTTATTGTCGCCGTGGCGCAGTGGTTAGTGTCAGTGACATGACTACTGTGCCTCCGGGAGGGGCAAACATTTGTGCGATGAGTGTAGATGTTTGTCCCGGGTCTTGGATGTTTGTGTGTGTCCATGCCTCCCGCGATACAGGGAATCCTAGGAGTGGGGAAAAAAAAAACGCAATGCATGACTCACGTGGGGAAATTAGTTACAAACTGGTGACTATCCGAAGCCCTCGGCTTCAAAATCTATTTCAATCGAAAATAGTTATGACGACATCTAATTCATTTGTCAGGTAATTACTGGATAGATGCGCGGGGGACTATTGGCGGGCGTCCCATAAAGGTATACTGCAAAGGATACAGCACTTGCCTCTACCCTGACGATAGAGGACCAGCCACCTTCAACACGGATGGAACATCACACAAGTTCTCACAAATGGACGATGGGTATCGGGTAAGAACAAGCAGATTTTACCTCAATTGATTTATCTACTTTGATTATTGGGGATTATGTGTTAAGAACCGATGGCCGTTGGGGTCGAAAGGTTCTCGAATGGAGACCACGGACTGGCAAGCGCAGCATAAGACGGCCACCGACCAGGTAGAAAGATGATCTGACTAATATCGCAGGTAAGGGCTGGATGAGGGCCGCTTCAATCCGGTCCTTGTGGAAATCAATGAGGGAGGTTTATCTCCGGAAGTGGTCATTCTATGGCTGAGATGTTAATGATGATGTAGGCAGGTCATTTTTTTTTACTGTATAGATCTAGCGTTTGACCACTTGATGGTCAGTGACGATGTGGTCGAAGATGTTTTTCGCATAACGTATTGCGTGTTGGTTAACTCAGTTAATGGAAACTTATGAATTGTTTTTATTTGTCTTAGTTTACGTACGACGGTGAAGGATTAGGATCAATTCAACTCCGATTTCTGAGGCTCTTGTCCACTGGAGCAAGGCAGAACTTTACGTACAGCTGCGTCGACACAAGAGTTCCTCAAAGGTAAATAACTTACCTAAGGTTGATATATAAGTAGATACATACTTTTTTCACCACATAAATATGTAGGTACTATCAAGTTTTACACATCAATTTCGGTGAGGAAAATGTTTATTAATTTACAATTGAGTAATAAGATTTAAAAATTCGACAACGCCCCTGACAAAGCTAATGTCAACCCGACGACCAATCAGAGAGCACAGAGTCCTCCGCGCCGCGCGCTTTGTAAGTTCCTCGCTAGATAGTGCTATTGTGCAGAAAATTGTTGTTTTAAAAGAAGAACCCTTCGCTTGCTCAGGTTTCAATCCAAGCACTGGCGCCTAAAATCTATATTACCCCCCAATGATATTATATATTTATATGAGGTAGATGTCGCACAAGCGCGCAGAAACTGAGGCGGCAAAATTAAGTCAATTGTAGTAATTTTCATTGCGACGCGTATTTCAAGCGCAAGTCTAAACATATAGCTATCCTTTTCTATATTATTTGTACCGTATTATCTGTCGCAGTAAGCATGTTTGTCGTAAAGGAACAAAATCTGAGCACCGCGCAGTATGAATATACGTCATCTTTAGTAAAACATCATTGATTACCCCCACGTAAAATAAATACCTAACTATTTTATCTTTCATAGGATTCATAGTTGAGGAACTAAAATGGTATCCTTAATACTTATTTAATTTTATTCTATTCAATTGATTAACTTATGTGTATGGGTTATAGTAACCTGAAATAAATGAATTTTATTATTATTATTTAGATGTAGAATAACATGCGGCGGCGGTGCTTAAGGATAGCTACTTCAACACACTGGGTGTGTGGTATCAGATTTCATCAAAAAAGTGCTCTCTCATTGTGCTATGGATTTCGAGATGTTGTTTTTACCAAAAACTCATACTGGAGGTGGGATTCGATCCGATAACCGTCTGATGGTCAACGAACCAACCGACCTTTTCAAGGCTATCTTCACCTAGAAGTGATCACTTTCAAGAGACAACCATTGACTCTTTGCTAGGCATACCTATGTGAGAATAACAATTATTATCAAGTATAAATGTATCAGAACCTTTTGACGTGATAACGTTTTATAAATTGATGAATACCAGCAACACTCATGAAAAATAGTAACGTTCCGCGTAACGTTCCACCTGAGTTTTGTATTACATAAAATAATCAAAGTCAAAGTCAGTCAAAGTCAGTCAAAGTCAAAGTCAGTCAAAGTCAAAGTCATAAATGATTATGACGTTATCACGTAAATCTATCGTCCGTAAACCGACTTTAATAATAATAATAATAATATAGCCTTTTATTCAGATCTTTAACCTTTACATATATACATTTAAAAACTAATTCAAACAAAACAAATAAAATTTAAACTTATTGTACTATCTGCTCTTTGGTAATCTTTTGCAGATCTGTTTGCCAATCGGCAAAGGCCTCCTCCAACTCGAAACCGACTTTACAGACAACCAATTTTTTTTTCTGAAGCTTATAGTAGCTGTTGGTCTTTAATTATGACATTTCAGATCCGACATCCCGCCTGACCTCATAAGGATAAGCAACATTAAACTTTTTGGAATGAACGCTGCCGAATTCAGAGAGCCACAAGTTATAAAAGATGACTGCAAGGTAAACCAGGCGCTTTTTATATATGTCCCCATAATTTGTATTATGTAAAACAGGAAACTGCCTCAATAAATATAATATTTTTTGTCTATTCTAGTTGCATCCCGTGGATTTGCCCGCGTGGACTACCTCTTTCCTGCTAGCCTAGTTATCCCACGCTATTTTATCCCGGAAAATGTATCTACATTTTCCGGGATAAAAAGTAGCCTATGTGTTATTCCAGGATATAAGTTGTCTTCATTCCATCATTCATGCAAAGAATACAAGGAAACGATAGACGAACTTTCGCTTCTTTATAATATTAGTTTAATTCTCTTTCACAGGATGGATCCGGGGAAATAGTATTGGAGATCAAAACATCGAGAACTGACCGGCTTCCGATCAGCGACTTCCAGCCGCTGCTCTTCGCTGATGCGGAACACCAGTTCGCATTCACTGTTGGACCAATATGCTTCACATGAAGCTCACATTATGTTATAGATATTAATTTGTAAATAAGGATAGACTGCATTATGTACTTAAGTTTGGACCTTTGTAAATATTGTAAATAAATCTTGTGACGACTTTCCAAGTGCATTTTTAATGGGGAGCCAGTAGACATTTTTCAGTTTATCAAAATTGTCTGTGTTACTAGATGTTTCCCGCGTGACCGTTTCACCCGTGGTGAAATGGTAGGTACGTGGTGTTGGAGTTGACGTTGTCAATATTTTCGGGATAAAAAGTAGATGTTATTCCAGGATATAGGAAACTATCTTTTTTCCAAATTCCATACGAATTCGTTTAGCCGTTTTAGCGTGAAAAAGTAACAAACATCCATACATACAACCTTTCGCGTTTATAATATAGACCATTTGAAAATGGTAAAAAGTGAAAAAAGAAATTAAAGTAGGATTAATAACCTATTGGAAAAGAAAATATAACAAAAATGAAAGGAAAAATAATAACGGGCGATCTGAGATCGGGAAGTGGAAGGGGCTAAGTTTTTAAGATTAAAAAACGGTTTATCTCGATTTCCTGTAAAACTACAAGTCCTATGGAAAAAGATACCCAAAAAAGATACGAGATTTATGTAAAATGGCAAAGTTGTAGATACACTTTTTTCACATAACCTCAATATTTATGTGGAAAAATCAAATAACCGAGATTGTGGTTTTTTATTTTTCTTTCACAAAAAAATTTCTTCGAAATTTGGAGAAATCTTTTTATGTCCCAAACACACTGTAATTTTCTTGATTTAAAATATATTTTTTTTTTTACCTAATTTTGACTTAATATCGAAGAAGCACCCTAATTATCAATCGAAAATTCTCCCCTCAAAATATCTGTTTTTTGTGTCCGTCCTTGCAGGCCCACACCTCGCCATAAGCTTCTCACCCCCCTGCTTTTATTACCCTGGCTGGCCCGTGCTGTAGCACGGAAACTATGGTAAAAAGCGACGGGAAATTCAGTCTCTGTAGTGTAGCTGAAAATTCCACATGTTTTAAAATGTGTGAAACATTTTTACGTAATTGCGATTGAAATAGTATTATTTTCTGCCTGAACGATTAGATATTGGTGTATAAATCAGAAGAAATCAGAAGCTGATTTTCTCCATGTAATCTCAAATTCAGTTTGTTCATATGATTTGTCAAATCGACATAGAATGATAATTTCTAGAACCATTCACTATTTCCTAAATCGGGACGAGGGCGTTGCTTCTCATGCAAATATTCTGATTTCTGCTAGAAGTTCAAAAAAGCGCTTAAAGACTTTTCCTCAACTAAGCCAGCGTACGGCAGTATGATATGGCGAGAGTGAGTCATTTTCTCCAATCTCTTCAATAAACTCGCGAAATTGTCGGTGATTCAGCTCTGTGGATCTGATGAATTTAACAACTGATATGACTCAGTCAGTCAGGTCTTAAAACTTCAGACCCAACATTTTCCGCACAAGGACTGTTGATGAATTACACGTTGGTAGTGATTCGCTTATTCAACTGAACTAAACTAAAATTGTGGAAAACTAAATCAGTTCTTATACGGTTACGATAAAGTCTAAATTAGTATGAGACTTATCAATAAAATCAATAAAATTAAAATATATTTATTAAATTTGCGGGTAGTTTTAGCGAAATTAAGTTGCCATTTATTTGATGCCTACTAAAACTACCTGCAATTGGCCAACAGTTGAATAAAACTCGTCTGATATTAGTGAGAGCGTTGTATGGGGTTATACGAATTTGAATTTTAGCGTAAATAGAATACAAGCTATTTTAATTTGAAGAATTTTAGTGAATTTTAGCTAGTTTATGTGATTAACAGAATTAGGGCCAATGTAAGACTAATGGTTTTTTAACCACCATCATTTTCTTCAGCCTTTGACACAAGTGCGACCACTCCTTTATTTCTACCACACATATTTTTGCCTCCATCGGTGTTACGGTTTCAGAATATTTATTATCTCAAAAGAATTACATTCACTTACTGAGATATATAATAACTTAAAAATAAACACTTATTGTGCCGTAGCTCATAGTTTACAAACACATTTATACGAATTAATTAAGAATTACACTTTCGAACAACAATAGTAAAACATTATCCGCTAAATACAATGTTGATAGATTTTAAGTTTTTCCATCGAAGGTTCTTTTTATTAATGGCATTTTCAAGTCCCTTAAAAATATCTGCCCCGGTTGTCGTGCCGTGAATACTATCAATATCAGGAAGTTCTTCATACACTTCATAGCTTTTATCTACTCCACGAACAAAAATCAACACCTGAGCAGTATCTGACACATCCGTTGACTCATCCAAGGCTAGAGAAAACCACTCAAGATTTCCATTTTTATCAGACAGTTGAGATGATATATTTTTTATTCCGATGTTTGCTGACAAACTGACCTTTCAATAAATTTACCTTTTCAGGGCATATTTCTTCAGCTTATGCAATCAAGCATTCTTTTATCATTTCTCCATCGGTTAATGGTTTTCCACGTTTTGCGATTCCAAGAGCCATATGAAAGCTGGCGCGAGTTGCATACTCTTGCTCAGTATTTGCTTTAGTAAACAAAGATGGCTGCAATTTCAGTCCGCGCTTCAAACTTCAAATTTTTCCGTCCGCAAACTTCCTGTATATTTAGAGCAATTTTGAAGATTTTTCGATTGATAGTGACGTTTAATGTTATATTCTTTGAGAACAGCTATGGTTTCATTACAAATTAAACATAGCGCATAATTACTGCACTCAATCACAAAATACTGAAAGTTCCATTTATCTTGGAACGTTCTGCATTCAATGTCTATTTTGCGCTTCCTTTCCATACTAATGAATCATACATAAAAACAAGTGTGTTCAAAGTTTGGAGACCCCGGTCTAGGCCTTCCGGGCACTACTTTAAAAAAACGTTTAAATCGAGCTAGCTAGCTAACGGGAGTGGCTATATGCAACTGTTAGCACGGGAACAGAACACAAACATAGCGATTATTTGCGCATCATAAAGTGCAGAATTAGATTTAACATACAAATTAAACTATGGGGACAATGAAATATGTCTTTGTGAATTAGTCAAGAACTATTTAATAAAATGTGATCAAACTAGATATTCAATATTCTATACAAGAGACCTAAATCTGTATAATTAGATCTTAACATAAACTATTATTACCTACATTACAAATTGTAACATTTATAATCAAATTAAACAAGCTTAAATAAGTTGTAGGTACGAAAGATTATTTTATAAATTATAAATAGGTACCTACATACTACAATATATCGGTACAAATGCTTCAAATTAGTTAAAACCAATTAGTAAAATTCATTCTTCAAATTGGTTTTAGTAAAACCAATTTAGGAGTGAATTTTACTAATGAATAATCAATTATTCATCTGAATTTCGAGAACCCATATTTAATCGTAGTAAACACACTACAAAACAAATTATTTTACCAACAAATAAAGGTTAAGACAAACTTATTCAACTTGTATGAATGGTAATAATATTCATTGTATTCATTTCGTCGATATGTCTGTTTGTACACATATATCTACGAAATAACTAAGTACATATACATATATGCTTACGATATATGTATACAGTAAAAATATAAGCTGCCCGGCTAGATTTATAACTTCTTCGCTCGCTCGCATACATTGTTGCCATTATCTTCGTATAAGATAAAAATGATCAAAGTGAATATATGAGATTTTGAAGTTTGAACAGCAAACTTTCGGTACATGTGTGCGTTCGTAGAACCTAACAGAGCCAGAATAGTATATTTCATTACGAGTGCGGAAAGCCTGTCATTGCAAAGAGTTCCGACAAATGTCTACCCGAGCCGAGGCGCAGCCGAAGGTGAGGGTTGACAGTCGGAACAAGTTGCAATGACGGTTCCGCACGTGTACTGAACAACTATTTTAATACAGTTGCGAAAAAATGTAGCAATTCAATAAAATAATAAAAATACAATAAACTCACTTTTTTCTCTCCACGCAATAAATTCGCCGTATGTAGATATGTAGCGACTTTTTGACTTTTCCGGTAAAATGTTCTCCGAAGCATTTTGTGCAATTATACTGAGTTCCGGTGGTGTTAATTCAAATAAAATATCGTCGAAATTACTCATTTTGTGCAACAAACAACTAAACTTGCAAAAAACATTTTTGGAAAATGTGTGTGTGGCGCCAAACGTAAAAAATTTAAGCAGATTTTTTTCGTTTTCTTCACCCATTCTGGGTAGGCAAAGGGTACTATGCCCATACAGCCAGTTCAGTAGAATTTTTTTATAGATATGAAATGGAAATGAAATGAAACCTAACCAAACTCATTGAATCAAATCATTAAATCTGATATTGAAACAAATTAGTAGCTTCTTTTTAGAAATATTTGCATGAATCATAAAACCTTCTATTAATTTTTTTTAGTAAAAACTTCATGGTTGGTTTTTTTCTTTTTAATAGACATTATTTTGACAGTTGGGAAAGAGAACGCACGAGTTGGGAAAAGGTAAAGAAAAAGCACGAGTATGTAATAGCCCACTTCCCGAAGGCTATAATATGTCCCTGCAATACGCCACTCTTTGAGCAACTGTATTAAAAATATATTATAGATATTTTGACGAAAGTGCACAAGTAACAACAGACTATTGTGGCTGTATGAATTCGGCTATCAAATGATTCCAACATTTCACTGTTAGAAAACTATATTTTATAGTATATTGTCAGTGTTGAGTCATTTTCAATTTCTTTTTTAACTAGCTCTGGAAATAAATAAATTATATCAAATTGTGATCCATAAAATAATAACATCTTGATACTCTGATGGAAAATTATAAATAATAGAAAAAAAACAATAATTATACACCACAAATTTATAAAAATATGCATGTCAAATATCGCGTTATCGGTGTAACTGGAAAGTGGCATGGATACTATTGCCAACTTCATTTAGATTGTCATAAAGCACAACAAATATATCTATATCACAATCGTAGAAATGAAAAAAAAAATATTTGGTGGTACTAATTACCTGTTTTCACAAGAATCTACTTCCATTGACTCGTGTAATGAATAATAATTCATGTTCACAACTACATTCTTATCAATGTCGGTTATATCCGTTGGAACTACATTATCTTTTAAACAGTCTTGAATATCTTCAGTTATTTTTTCAACTGATGTACTATCTCTCATTTCATTGGGTACACTCTCATGGTTAATAATTTTACCAGAATTAGGTGTTTCATTTATTTTTTTATCGTCAACAGGTTCAACAGATTTGAGAGTTGTTTTAACTTTATCATCCTCAACGATATCGCCTGATTTGATACTTGTTTCTTTTTCAACATTTTCATCATCAATAAATTCTACAGAATTGATACTGATCGTTTCATTAACATTACCATCTTCAATAGTTTCAATAGATTTAATAATAGTTGTTTCATTAATATTTCCATTTTCATTAGATTCAACATCTTTGACAATTGTTGTTTGATTAGCATTATCGCTACCAAGAGATTTATTGGATGTTTCGTTTGCATTTTTAATCTCAATAATTTCATCTGATTTAATACCTGTAGATTCATTACCACTTCCGTCTTCGATAGTTTCAACAGATTTCAAACTTGTTGTCTCAACATCATTTTCTTCTTCTATAGATTTTATGCTCGTTATTTCAGTTACACTTCCTTCATCTGTAGATTTAACACTTTCAGATTCCATTATTTCTTTTTGTTTATCTGAATGTATTTCTGGACCAATTTCCATACCCTCTACAGAACTAGCATCTGTATTTGTGTTTTTATCTGAATTATCTGCTTTTAATTCGTCTTCTGAAACACTGCCGCATTTCCTAGTTTCTTCAATGACGGTTTCTCCGATAGAAATGCTATCGTCCCTTAGATTAATACAAGTTTCACTGTTTGAATCTCCTGAGGTTATAGGTTGGGTTCCTATACGAGTCTCGGTTTCCTCGGCTTCATCGGACGATGCAAATAGTACATTTTCTACGGATTGTCTATTCTCTGAGATAGATCTCCTGTTTTTCTTGTCAACGCCATTATCAATAATACTTTCATATTCCATTATTTCTTTTTGTTCATCTGAATGTATTTCTGGACCAATTTCCATACCCTCTACAGAACTAGCATCTGTATTTGTGTTTTTATCTGAATTATCTGCTTTTAATTCGTCTTCTGAAACACTGCCGCATTTCCTAGTTTCTTCAATGACGGTTTCTCCGATAGAAATGCTATCGTCTCTTAGATTAATACAAGTTACACTGTTTGAATCTCCTGAGGTTATAGGTTGGGTTTCTATACGAGTCTCGGTTTCCTCGGCTTCATCGGACGATGCAAATAGTACATTTTCTACGGATTGTCTATTCTCTGAGATAGATCTCCTGTTTTCCTTGTCAACGCCATTATCAGAATATTCTATTTCCATATCAGCATTGACTGTTTCTTTGACAGCTTTTACGTCGTCTGTTTCAGTATCTATCAAAACATTACCTTTCTTTTCTTCAGATTCTGAATAACTCGAATTTTCAATACTTATAACGTCACACGATGTTTTCTTATTCCGTCGTTCGTCACATGATATTTCATTGGCACTAGATGTATCAGATATGGCAATAGGAGTACCAGAATCTGAAGAATCCATGACTGAAGTATTCAATTCATTTTCAGAATATAGTTTTTGTAAAAGATGAAGTTCGTCAACATCGGACTCAACTTCATTGCTATCATCACTTAGTGAATGCACTTTATCACTTTGTGATTCATTATCACCTTTATGTTTACTGGTCGAAATTGAACCATCCATGTCTTTGCCCTTTTCGGACAAATCTGTATTAAGTTGATGATTATTTGGTAATTTTGGTTGAAGATTGCCTTCATTTTTGTGTTCAGAATCTTTTGTTGCATCATCATCTTTTGTGGTAATTGTGTCTTTATTTGGGTCTTTCATTTCGGCATCGTCATTCGGGGAGTTCGCAACCTCAACTGGCGAATTCGCGAGTTTATTATCTTTTTCTTCACTGGCCTTCTTAGATTTCTCTTGAAGAAGTCTTTTGAGGCGCTCCTTCCGTTTCTCCTTGCTGGTCATAGAAGTTTTGTCTTCGACCGGTTCCTCCTCATCACTCTCTACTGGCGACTCTTCGGCTTCCTTGTCTCCAATCTCAACCGCCTCCAGGTTTAGATGGGTCTGTCTGTCTGCATACCTGGAAATTAAAGTTTTATACATTTTTAATACAAGAGCAGTAAGCAGACCATAAAAACTTACTAGGTTAACTTAAGCTTTGTTCGAAGTTGTTTTCTTGCAATAACTTACTCTTACAGTTTTGAACAAATGTGAACTTGGAGAACATTATTGCTTTAATTCCATAAACACTATGACACTGAAATAGCTCTGTCATTGGGCAAATTATATTGATTCAATAATACGATCATAAGATAGTATTAATCATAATAATGGGTTCGTGGTCAAACGGTAGATCAATAAAATAGAATGAAGTATCGAATGGGACAATACATTAATTATATTTTTAAGCTCAAAACTTGTATCATGAAGTATGTAGTAAGTAAGTAAGTTTTCCATTTCCAGAGAGCCAAACTTATTACTACATCACAGAGTTTTATTTTCACTAAGTCCGTTTTAGACCTTTGAAAATGATGTAAAGAGAATTTTCAAAAACTCCTTACTATATATACGTTTAGATACGTTTTAATCCAGGATAGTTTTGATATTTAATATATCTTTAAATTAGTATACTCACTTATTAAGAACTTCTGTCTCTCTCTTTGCCGCCGTACGTTTATTTTCTTCCAGTTTTCTCTTAAGGTCAGCACTGTCTTCAGCTGGATCTGCAACGTCTACGGGAAGTCTTGAAGCTGCCAACCGCCACTCGTTCTCTTGTCGACGCCGTTGTAACTTTTTGCCGCATCTTGTGAATAAGTCTCGTGCTGAAATAAATGATTAAGATTTTTAATGTATATAAAGCGTGAATTGTGTTATATTTTGATAGACCCTCCCCCATACACGGATGGTAGCAAAATTGAAGAAAAGGTGGGAGCCTCAGTATCTCTTTGGAGCGGTGAGGCCGAGATCAAAAGCCGGAAACTAAAACTATCTTCCTATTGCACCGTCTACCAGGCCGAACTCCTAGCCATATGCGAAGCTACACGGGAGATAATGAAAAATACAAAGACCACATTTGCCATATATAGCGACTCGAGGTCTTCCTTGGAAACAGTCGTAAACTACCAGAGGCTGCATCCACTAGCAGTAGAAATCAGGAAGAACTTGATTACCATAGCGCACCAGGGTAAAACAGTTTCACTGTTCTGGATCAAGGCTCACGCGGGGCTCGATGGCAATGAGCGTGCAGATGTATTAGCGAAGGAAGCAGCGCTTAAAATAAGAATACTGGACAACGACCAATGTCCAATTTCATTTGTTAAGCGACAAATCCGTGTTGACTCGCTTGATAAATGGCGTCTGAGGTATGAGTCCGGCGGTACGGCAGGAGGCACAAAAATATTTTTCCCAGATGCGGTGCAGGCTTACCGAGCGGTTAGACAAATTTCACCCACCGGCGTATTGAAACCTAACTAGACATGGTGGCTTCTCCTCATACTTGTATAGATTCAAGTGCAAGGAGGACCCATCATGTCCTTGTGAACCCGGAAGGCATGAGACAGTCGAACATGTATTATTACAGTGCCCCATATATTGTAGGGAAAGGTTCGAACTTGAACAACAACTTAGACTAACATTGAAGTTAGACGATTTAAAGGATATGATAGTAGATAAGGAAAATGGCAAACTCTTTATTAAGTATTGTATAAACATAGCAAATAAAGTGATTGCCAACAATAAAAAGTAGACAATAAGTAATGCCTGTGGTATATATTAAATTATATATTAACAGCATTAGGAAGTAAGAGAAAAAAAAAAGTTTGAAAACAATTTAAAGGAAAAAAAAAAGAAAAACAAGAACGAAAAAAAAAAAGAGAAAAAAACCAAACAAACTGTATATTTCCTTACTCCCTGCCTAACCCACATGTTTTTATTTTTTGACTGTTTCTTGTTCTATTCGGAAGACTCCCTTGAGTTTCTCAACCAGTAACACAGCAAATTAAGTTAATCAAGGTGTGACCGCTGCAAGACGACTCTAACCCCATGTCAGAGGAATAACCAGTATGCATACAAATAAATAAATAAAAAAGATAGACCCTCCCTCTCAAACAGTTGTTGCTCATTACAACTGAGTACTCATATTTCACTTCTATGAGAAAGTTGTCAATCGCTAAATATATAGGTTTTTTTTTTAAAGCAGACCCTACGACAGCACTCTTTTTTTTCATCATATAACCTTAGACTGCGCGATATTTTTCAGTGCTTCGTCAGAGTGAAGAGTATGAAAACATGCAACCCGCGCACGGTTTAACGAAATAAGTGTTCCTTGGCAAAATTTTGTAATTCATCTTATACAATTTTGCTATATAATCCGCAATTTTGATGGTCTCGCGAACCAAATTCATGTTCTAATTAGACTATCGGGTCTATTAGAAAACATTTAAATATCAGAGATTAATCATAATTAATTATATTATAAATAAAAGCGCGAGAATAGACCCAATACTCTAACTAAAATGTTATTTGTAGGAGGCCATATTCAGACGTTTCAGTTAAGGGTTTGAATATGGCCTCTAATATATATCATGCTATAGTACTTACTATAGCATCTTAAGGGCCTTAACCTTTTATACAGCATAATTAAAGCCAAACCCTTTTTTTTTTTTTTTAATTTGATTATAAGCTTGCGTTTGACCACTGTCTCACAAGTTATATGCTAAGTAAAACACGATCCTATTACAATTACTGTGATAGAAATGTATCTTTTTCTTCAATGCTAAATGCAAATATATCATAAATCTGGACATGAAAGAGCCAAATCACAGGCTAATACCCCGTCAGTCTTCACTTACCTTCTTCCATAATATCTGCTTCATTCCACCCTAATTTGTCTTCTTGGTTGGCATCCCTCACACAACGAAGAACATCATGGAAATCAGGGAATGGCAGTGGTGTTCCAATTGGTACTTTTCTATTGATCCATTTTTCTAGCCTTTTAGCTGGTCCCTTTGGCTGACCTGGACGGGCATCGATTTGCACTCGAGCCTCCGAAGGCATCTTAGTATTTGTCAATTGGCACAATTTAGCATGAACTCGCACCATCCTCTCTTTATATCTGAAAAATGTTTCATAATTCTCAAATATGATACTATATAATAAAACAGTAATTTACACCAAGCACTAGATAAATAAGATTTCAAAGAATAAATGAAAATAAATGTGTATGTAACAATTTATAAAAAATTCAAAAATGAATATTTCAATGTTGACATTGGGTGAAAAGTAAAAAGAAAAGTTTTAAATTCAAGCGTTACTTTACGGAAATCCATATCACAATGATATTAAAGACACAATGTTTACTGTATTTATGATATATATCAACAATGTATAAGTTATTGGTGTACAATTACTATTTTTTCTTTCTTTTCTCTTGCAATGTTTAGTGTTTGTTCTGCGAGATTACATTATTCCAGGCCGGCACGCCCTCCCTCCCGCATAAATGCAATGCGGGAAGGAGGGCGAAGCACACTGCATGCTAGTGTGGAATAATTGAAAATCGCGGAATTAACAATAAATCTTGTGTATTTAATAACATTACGAAAAGTTTATGGATAACTTGGTAGGAAAGTTGATCATGCATATTCACACTGCATGCTTGCGTGGAATAATTAAATCTCGCGGGAATAACAATAAATGTTGTGTATTTAATATCATTACGAAAAGTTTATGGATAACTTGGTAGGAAAGTTGAGTTATGCATATTCACACTGCATGCTAGCGTGGAATAATAAAATCTCGCGGGAATAACAATAAATGTTGTGTATTTAATATCATTAAGAAAAGTGTATGAATAACTTGTTAGGAAAGTTAATCATGCATATTCCTAGAGCAATCATTGAAAGGAGTATAACAAATATATACCCATACAAATATTTATTTTAATTTTAAAACATTTATAAAGGATTATCGGTCTTGGTATAGATATTACAATTATATAAGGACAATAATAGGTTTGGATTTTTTAATGGATGTGGCGCATTTATCGTAACTTCTCGCCTCATGCTGATCCCATATAATTATTTCAAAATTAATAATGAATCTTAAAATTAATGAGAAGTTAAATAAATAAAATAAAATATTAATAGTTTCAATGTGGTAAGAAACTGTCGAAAGAGCGCTGCATACGCTTGGTTCCAAATAATTTGTCAAATTGTATATTTTTATCTGGATTTCTGCTAAAATCTCGTAAATATGACTATATGTTGTGTAATTGGAAGTAAAAGTACCGGCAATCGGAAATTCCCTACTAATCCTAGTATAAGAAAAAAGTGGGTAACTGCTGTAAGGATTAAAACCTTTGTGCCTACTAGATTTACGAGATTATGTCAGGATCATTTCCATGAAAACGAATAGCTACGACTACACGATTACGTTACAAATAAAAAAATAAAAACCATTGTGATAATATCATTAGTTAATTCAAATATCAATAGTTTTTATATTGTTTATAGGTATACCGCGTAAAAATAGCCGCCAAAAATTTCAAATTAATATCTTAAAACATGAATGTATTTTTCTTATTAAAATGATTATTTTGCCATGATAAAAACATATTTATTTATAGAACGAGAACAACTATGTTAAGAAAATATCAATTTCAAATTCAGGTAGAAGCAATGAAGTCTGAAAGAGTTCTTTACACGATTTTCACTTTCCACTAAATCGGCTTTTTCCCTTTAACGACGCACCTCGTCGCTTTACTTCTGCTTTGATCTCAAGCAAAGTTCCAAGCAGGAAACATTTTGGCGTCTATATTATCAAAAATTATACACAATTTCTCAAAAAAAAAATTTTTATTTCTTTTCACGTTTCTGGAGGTGTCAAAAACTACCGACACTGGTAACAACCGTACGTAGCGCCATCTGAGATTAGCTTTGAGTTGCCATCGCCATTGTTGTAATAATAAGTGGTTCCAGATACTGGGTTATACAAGTTATAACTGAAATTTAGAGGTTGATCTAGTATTTAGATTATTAGTGTCTGTCCCAATTATAGTACAGGTTAATAATAATTTCTCCTCAGAACACTAAAAAATAATAATAGTTTATCACACGCTCGAGTGCAGTTGTACAGCATTGCATGTAATATTAAACATAAGCCTAATTTTTTCTATGAAATGTGTTTTGCCATGGTAACCGGCTTAGAACCAGAGGGTTACATTAAGCCGCAGCACCTTTCTTGTACAACGCCATCCAACTACGCTCGCCGACCCGCCTGCCAAGCATGGAGGTATTGGCTATTGGCAAAATGGGGGTGGCTTATGTCAAGCATTGGACGTCTTACGAGTGCCATGAAGATAATGACGATAAAATTGTGTTCACAAGCTTCATGGCAGCCTATTCGATAGAATATACAATAACCGCGTTTAAGGGACGTACAAACATCGAATAAATAAATAACAATTATTTTGGGATTGGCTCAAGAAGCTTGTCTAAATAATAATTTGTAATTCATACTTATCGCGGGCAATGGGCTCAGTTAAAAAAAACACTTCATGAGTAAATGAAGAAATAAACTAAATAATAGATAGGTTAAGGACAACCACATTGATATGCATTCTAACTAAAAACAATCAATAAGCAATTGTATATAAAACCAATAATACATAATTAGGAATAGACTAATTAAGCGGAAAGTAGTATTTCTCACCACACACCTTTGTAAAAGTACTTCTTTGTCTAATGGTTTATCATCCTTAGAAGGCGTGACATCTTCACTGCATTCAAAAAAACAATTTCTTTAGTATTAATTGAACTGTATTTAACTGTATTGAACTACATATCTTAGTCATGTCTATATTGACAAAGTATTTCTCATGCAAATAGGAGATTTTGAATTAAATATAATAGCATTTTAATAAGTACCTACATAGTTTCTCTGTTATACCTACCTAGCTTTAGCAATGGTTTTAAGTTTTAGATCTAATAAATAAAAAAATGTCATGATTATTATATAATCACATATCATTTCTGTGGTGCAAGTTGATTTATTTGGTTCATTAATAATTTCTCCTACTATCCTAGCCTACTAATATAGATGCTAATGTAAACATAAATATGGGCCTAGAGTTTGTTTATATATTATTCTTAAGTTACCTCAAATAAATTTATTTGAATAACATTAAACGTGTAAAACTTTGTAGGTTTGGTTACGTTCATGCACAAACACGCAAAACTGCTTTTCGGATACGATTGAAATTTGAGACAGATAGATTAGTCTGAAATTGCACATAGAATTTTTAAACCATGTACTGGGTAAAACCATAGTGATGCTTACCCCCGTGGGTGATAACGTGGAGCGCAGCTAGTATTGATATAAAGGCAACACTATCATTGTGTGGATATGAACTTTGTTTTTTTTACATGATTACAGTCCACCTGAGTCCACAGTGTTTGCACTTCAAACGTTAGACATTCAGACGCAGACAGTAAACCTTTGCACACGTTCAATAATTTAGAAGCGGTGCAACGCCCATTTGTATCGATACAAACGCGATAATACGGCGATACAGATGTGCTGTAATCGAGCGTATGTATTGTAATACAGAAATCTTGGGAGCTTTCACCTAACTCTTCAACAGCAGTGAAATGGAGTCGGTCGAGACAACACTGCTTACACTGGTGTGTAGTCACATTACTAATGAAAAAAAAAATGTTTAAATATCTAGGCTCTATCGAATAGACCCATTCAGGAGCGCACTAGTCACATTAGTTAGATTTTGAAACCAGAGGAAACTCGCCAAAACCCCTGTCTCCCTTTCTCTTTCATAAATATAACCACCCCATAGAGACGAACTTTGAACGCGCTCCCCGTGGGCGTTTATATAAGCTTTGTACAGGTGTTTGAATCTTGTGAATGTGAAATTTGTGTAAATATAGCTAATGAAACTTACATCCGGCAAAAAATGACATTGAAAAATGTAAACCCTACGTCTATGAAAGCCGATTTTAAGCCCTCTGTGCGCCGTGTGCATAGGTTTTAAGTTCAAAGAACCAAAGCAGTAAAAAGTTGATTGAAATGGGTGTTGCTGAGTTACCCACTGATTCAAGCACATTTGGCACAAATGAGAGCCATTCAAAAAAATTATAAACTTAAGTAGGTATAGTATGATTTGATGCGAGTATATTTATGTGTATATGTATTTATGTGTGTATGTAACACACATAAATACATATACACACACATACATAAATTCACGCCTCTTTGCCGTATGGGTAGGCAGGGACCACATGCTTCCAATTGCTACGATCCCAACACGCTTCCTTCGCTTCATCCACGCTCATCAGACCTACATACAAGAACGTCAGTTAAGAGTACTCTTGTCTGGCCTTTTCTTAGAACTTCCTCAATCTGATTTCGGAACGTTAGCCTAGGCCTTCCTCTTCCAACACTACCATTCACATCACCCATGTATACCTGCTTAGGCAATCTCCGATGATGATGATGATGATTCCTTTAGTGTGTACTGTTGTCATATAGTACATTTTAAATCCTGTTTTTTTTTAGTGTAAGTTTAAATGCATCATTAGTTATGAAAATGCCCAACGAGGCCATATTTCTGAAAATAATGTTTTCGTAGGATGTTTAATCAAAGCAAAACAAGTGAGGTTTCGTTAATCATTATCATTATCTCAGTCATAGGGCATCCACAGCTGGACATCGATCGACTTATTGATTTCTACAAGAGTCGGAAGCGTTCCGCATCCATCCCTTTCCTACGATCTTAGTCTGATCATTATTTGTTGGCCATCCTATGCTGCGCCTGCCAGTCGGTGGTCTCTATTCTAGAAACCCAACCACCATCAGTTTTTCAAGCTATGTGCTCTGCCCACCTGCCACTTCAACTTACTAATCCACTGGGCTATGTAGGTGACTTTCGTTCTTGTATGGATCTCATTTCTGATTCGATCGCATAGAGAAACCTCAAGCAAAGACCTTTGAAGTAGGTCCATAGCGTGTTGTGGTACTTTGAGCCTGCTCACAACACCCATAGTCAGTCATCCATCATCGATCTAACTATGCAGTTTGGTTATGTTGTGTGTACTAGTTTCGATCAAGCAGTAGCAATAATTGGTGAAGGGCACATCACATGTCACATTGATCATCTTAGTCAAATTTCCTGCTATTACTTTCATCAAGAAACTGAAATAAAATAAAAAGCTTGAATGATCTCTATCTTTTTTCTTATAAGTTCTGTCTCTTCTTAAAATTTCTTTATTTATCTAGTGCTTTTTATGACAACCACTACCCTCATCTTGTTCAATATATCAGAAACTCTTGACACAAACCTGTCAGTGAGCAAGTAAACAGAATCCTCTTCATCGTCAAAATCCACTTCTTGCTCTTCTAGCTTCTGAATGGCTCGATGAAGTTTTTTCAAAGTCTTTTCCAATTTCCGTATTTGTCTTTGGCGTTTGGAATCAAATTCGCTGTCTTCCCCATACAAAAATTTTTCTCGCTCTGCAAAATAACATTTTATCACGATTTACATTAATAGAATAAAAATATTTTATTTTTAGAATAGAAAATAAAAAATGCCTCAGGCAAGGGGTTAATTATTAGTTACCTTTCAATATAGGGATACAATCCTATGTAAAGAGAGCTTAGGAGCAATTGAAATCCAAATAAAAAGGATTATTGGCAGCAAATTGCTGATCAAGAATAGGCTTCTGATCCTTGACTCTCTCTCCGTAACTCTGTTTTTTGTAACTTACCTAAAAGGGGGGTCTGCAGCACACTCCTAATTAATTACCACTAACTCCTTCATCCTAATCAATATCCAACCTTCACTCACACACGGCCATGGAGCAGTACTCCTACACTGACTCTCATGCTACATTTTAGTTTGATATGTAAGGCGAAACAGATATGTGAAGAAGTTTAAGAATATTATCTAAATAATAAAACTTAAAGTTTGAATTTTAACCGGCCACAGTGAATATTTGCATTGTTAAAGAATTTTATAAAAATAGTACATTAGTCATATTCAAATATCTGCCAATTGATACTTTGTTACAAACATTTGATTGAGTTAATATAATACATTTTGCATGTGAACAAAAAAGTGACTAATGAATCTTCACACACATATAGCTTAGAACCTGAGAAGAAACTCTAGTAAGTTCAGTTCGAGTAGTTTTCAGTCTGATTTAGCAGTTTATTACATAAATTGTTATAGAAATTCCCTAAGTGCTATATTCTATTCTATAGCTAATCTTATAGGCACTACACATATATATATATATATATATATATATATATATTTATTGCCTATACATATATATATATTTAAATACAAGATATCCCATGTTTTTAAGTGACAAGACGGGCTAGTTACATAGCCTGTTGTATACACACACTTGCTTATTGAGAGACTATTATAGCAAATCCTCCCAAAGCCAGCATAGCATGTACCGTATATTCCATCCATACATTCCTCAATACGAGACAATGATTTTAAATTCCATTCAACCAGTAGTTTATCTAGCGACAACAATATTAAAAATGAAGCATTGCAATTTTAAAATGAACCAATAGCTGATATAAACACAACAACTGGATGTGCATGATGTAGTACCTGTAGTTGTTTCAGGTGCGATTTTTAGTTTCATGATCTTAGAACATAAGTACCCTATTTCCCTTTTCAATAATATCATTGTTGTCACTCCTTAAATTTAACATTTAGTGCTTCCACACCTCACACGAACCAACTTCCAACACTCAAAAGTATGAAATAACTTGTTTAAGTTGGTACCATGATAGTTCAAAAGTAACTTCTTCTTCTTCATCTTCTTGTCCTTATCCCACACAAGGTGGGGTAGGCTCAACATGTTTTCCTATTCCATTCTCTTCTATCATTAGTCGTCTCAGTGCTCACACCCTTCATAAGCATATCATTCTTCAAACAGTCAAAATATATAGTTCAAAAGTAACTATTATCAAAATATGTGAGGATGGTACCAACTTCGACAAGTTATTTCATACTTTTGAGTGTTGTTTTTTTTTCACCCTTTTCAGTGACTTTTGCTACTTGAGACCATTTGTCATTGTGTATGTTTACCGATTTCTCCACCCGCAACTATAATATCACCGACGTATGTATAGCACTTTTCAGTTATTGGAATGTAACTCAAAAACCGCTTGACCGATTCACTGAGTTGAAAGTTATGCAGTAACAAACATTAAAAAAAGAAAAGAAAACATATTGGTCGAATTGAGAACCTCCTCCTTTTCTTGAAGTCGGTTAAAAATTATTTGCAAAGGAATTGTAAGAAGGTAGAAATTGACATGACTTAGGAACTTAAATAACTGGACAGAAATTTAAAATGTAAAACTGATTACTGCTGGCTTTAATTCCGATCTTCAGAGATAGGGAGGCGCCAGAAGGAAAGAAAAGCTAATTTACCTTATCAATCTTGAGTTTTAACTCAAGATTTGCTTCTGAATCCAGCTTTATTAGTTTAACAACAACCATTTATTTAATTTGTCATTTAATTATTTACTACATACCTTCATTTTTTGGCTCTTTAGGTGGAGGCTGTGACTTAGCCAACTTTCTTTGCAAGTTGAGTTCATCTACAACATCTTTTATGTATAAATACATCTTCTCAGGACCAGCTTTCATTGCCATAATTTTACTAGACACCATGTCAATAAATGCTTCTGACTCTGTGTAATCTTTTGGTACCTGGCAATAGTATGATTTAATCTTTTTGTCAACAATTTTTTTCATGTCATCAGAATTTTCCAATTGAAAGCAAAGATTGATAAAACTTTGATATACCGGATGGAAGTCATTTTTTTCCTTGTCATCTAGAAGTGCTACTGAATCAATGTTGACCATTTCAATTTGTTTTGTTGGCTTGATTTTCTTGGGTGTGGTGGTCTGTATTGTGTCTAATGGTTTTAAAGGTGAGTCTTCAATTTCCACGATCTCACTGCACTCTTTAACAGTTTTAGACTTTTCAGATGAAATTTCATTGGTTTTTTGTTTGAACTCTGCACATCTAATCACAGTTCTAATTTCTGATTTAGTTTCTTCTTCAATTGTATTTGATTTATTGTTTTCCATTTGACATATAATTGGAGATTTTTCTTTTGTACTTTCTATAACATTTACTGTTTTTTCTATTCCGCATTCTGTAATATTTTTACTTTCATCTTCAGAAGAAAGTGGCTCAAATTCTATTTCAATTGTTTCAAGTTCTTGTACCATTTCCTTTGGGTAAACCAATTTTTTTTTGCTATTGTGGTCTTTAGGTGATACATTTGTTTCATCTTCACCGCTACAATTTGAAACAGGTTTGTCAACCATATTTTTAACAGGACTGTCCTCAATAGTAATTGCCAATTCAGCTCCTATTATGAAGCCTTTTTTGTTTCTTGTAGGTTTCAATGGACTATCTTCAATTGTAATCTCAATAAAATTAGTTTTATCTGGTTCTTTGTTGTTTTGCTGTTCTAATTCAGATGAATCTAATGGTGACAGAGAGTTATCAAGAGATTTTTCTGTTATATTTTGACTTGATTTTTCCACAGATTTATTTGGAGATATTAGAGGTAATGATTTTTCTTTCTCTTCTGTTTCATCTTTGGAACCATCATCTTCTATTGTATTCACTGGCTCTTCTAGTGTCTTTTGAGGGGATTCGTTTTGATCCTCTGGCCTCAAATACCACTGAGGTCCAGATGCTGAAGATGTTCCTGAAGATGGTTCATCATCGTCTAAGTCAACAGTAGTTATAACGGATGGTTTTGACATCTTCACAACAGTATATGCCATTTTTTTATTTTTTCCATCAGTCCCAATCTGCGAAGCACCTGTTCTTTTAACCGTAATGCCTGGACGCAATATAGATAGATTTTTCACATTCATTGGCGTAGGGAGCTTCATTGCGGCTGCTTGATCATTATTCAAAAATTTCACAGGTATGCTTGAAGGTAGTTGTCGAGATTTTATCATGTTTAGGGGGTTAATTTTATTTGTACTTACACAATTAGCTTGGAAATTGTGATATCCCTTGTTTGCTGTCTTGTTGACATGGTGTAGTCCAGATTTATATATAATGGGTATGTTTGAGTTTGAAATAGGCGCACCAGTAATTGGGATTGATAAATTATTCTGAATAGGATTATGGACATATTTTTTTACTTGTGGCAGCCTAGAGACTTGCTTACTTACTGGCTTTCCATTAATTTTTTTAATATTTGAATAGGGGTTAATATTGTTTTTCGTCACTTTAGAGACAGTCACAGCTTTTCCTATAACTCCTTTAACAATACATGCAGGATTTATTTTTGTGCTGCTTTTTGCCGGTTTTATAGTAATTTCGGTAAGGCTTTTAGGAATATGCACCATAGCATTGACAGGCGGCTTCCGCTAAAACAAAAATATTTATTACTTTCTATAACATTTTACACTCCAACAAAATTTGGAACACTGACAGGTTTCCAATGAACAATTTACGAATTTCCTGCTGCAGTACACAGCAGACAGAAATGTCCCAAGGGTCAAGAGCTCTGCAATACTTTTATAAAATCAGTAAACACCTTTTTAGGAGGCGGCTTAGGAGTGTCTTCATCCGAAGACCCCAATTCAATCACATCGTCGCTTGCCATCTTGATCAGTCCCACAGTTTTTTTCTCAAGCTTAACAACTTGTTCCTATACAGATAAATGCCATAGGCGTACGTAGAAAAATATGCATAACTAAGCAAAAAACACTTGCGGCCTGTAATGATTTACGTATAGCAAGAGAAAAAGTTAGATTTATCAGACGATACAAAATTAAATGAATTAATCAAATAGACTACACAACACACACAATCAATCAGTACATAAATACATTTGACAGAACTGACAGACCACAGAACATTGTTAGTGACGCAGGATGCGACACAGGCTGCGTTTCAATTTGGGCTTACAGTGCACACACACATTCGTACGTAAGGATTTAGCTGTTCCGAGATGAATTTAGTACTGACAGTGCTGACGCTCGTAAGCAAATTAGAACGGCTTTTTGTGTGTGAATGCGCGCGAATTCTTTAAATGTCAGTTCCACTAGGAACTGACATTTAAAGAATTCATTAATGAATTTACTAAAATTCATGTCAAATAATTCACTTCCGTACTTCATGGGCACTAAATGGGTCATATTTTTCTGATATATAAAATTACGTTTTTAATTTTTTGTGGACGAACTACCAATTTTTCGACAGATTCTTTTAAGGAGACTTTCGAAGTGAGCTTCTATAGCGTCAGGGGCACCGCGTCAGGGACGCCGCGACTGAGCGACATACAGACATTCTATACAAATGTATGAAGTTCTGGGGAACATCATTCGAGCGCAGCGACACTAACGCAGCATCAGTGCCGCCGTGACCACGTTGTCAGACGCCCGCGTTTGTCGCTCGGCCGCGCTTGCACTGTCGCTATATTTTGAGGTTACTTTTTTAAAAATGGCATCTGTTGAGATTTTTACCAACGAAGAAGACGAAATTTTAATTACACTGGTTTCTAAGCACCCATTGCTTTATGATTTAAGCGTGGAAGATTATAGGAATCGACGCTTTCTGTGCTCAAAGCGCTCTAAGCTCAATAAGAAACACACCCAAAGTATGGCCATTGATGAAACATAAAATCTTATTTTTACTATTATTCTTATACTACTATTATTGGTATTCTTGATCGAAGAGCTAAATGCTTACCTACTAACGTAGAATGCACTGTCAGCGCAAAACGAAATGCACCCCTAGTTGATTGAAATTGTAGCTTTCTCTGTGGGTACATAGTATATATTCTCTTCACTAGCAATAGCATCATAATAGTTAATGTCTGTGGCTCTGCTGTCCATACTGATTAGCGACTGTCATTTCTGTCTGTGGTCAAAATAATAACTTGGGATCGTGGCTTTAATTCTATTTATTATTTTTATCGATTAGTTAGGACAATGATCAAACTTTTTTCTTTAAAACAACAAAAGAAAGATGAAGAAGGCACTGCACGTGCTGGAGGTTCACAGAAAAAAGCTTCAGCGGCGCAGCTGCGAATTACAAAAGGTATTTGTAGCATTACCAATGTTAAGTTCGAATATTTAGTTGGTCATTACTCTATTTTCGATTATTGGTCTTCCCACATAATACGAAACGCCATAAGCAGTGACCCTTTTTAATGGTATAAATTCACTGATGTCAACAATGAAGGAATTCCTAAATATCTGCTAGTTCCATCATGATATGTTATCAATACATTCAGAGTGTACATTAAAAATATTCTTTTTTTTTAGATTTAAATGAGCTGAACCTGCCTAAGACATGCTCTACAGAATTTCCAGATCCTGATGATCTTCTTAATTTCAAATTAATTATATGCCCTGATGAAGGGTTTTACAGAGGAGGGCGATTCATATTTAGTTTTAAGGTATTTGATCTATTTTCTAGTTTTACTTTGAATGAAGCTGCCTGCTAGATCCCGGATGATGGCTGAATTGTGATTAGTATTGAAATATTTTACTTGTATTGCTTATATTTATATCTAAAAGTGAATGGATGATGCAAAGTGAGAATCATTATTAGTAACTGCTTAATGTAATGCTGTATATGTGCCATTGTATCATAAAATGTATATGATACAGCAGCTTAACTACAAACATAAACTTATCTGTAATGATAGCAAGACTGCATCAAGAGAAAAGCTTTAGAAAAGAGAACACTTGGGGTTACAGTATTAAATATATATAAGAACATCCATCTCTTTCATCCTTTCTATTCGAAAAACAATTATTGGTTCGTCTATAAGTGCGAGCAAAGTAGGTCTTTTCTTTTAGAGAGTTTTAAAGGCATGTAAAAGTATTTTTACACTCGCTCCACTAGTTTCATTACTCTATGCAACAGTACACCATAGAGCAGTATCACTCTATACTACTGTATGGTCTCAGGCTGTAACCAAATTGGTAAATCTAGAAAAAGTACTGTATTGGATGGTTATAAAAGTGAAGCGAAAATAAAAACAAATGAAAAATGTGTGAATAAGAACTGTTCGAGGCAGTATAGTAACAGTTCAAGTGCAGAAATTTTTCAAATCCTACTAATATAATAAAGGCGAAAGTTTGTGTGTATGTTTGTTACTTCTTCACGCTCAAACTTGGCTTATTTATATTGAATTGACAGTAGTTCCATCCGCTTGAAACACGCGTCTGTGAACTTAATTAACTGAGGATAAAAGTTATTATAATTGTTAAGTGTATAGTTGTTTAAATTCAACATTAAAAGGTGAATTATTGTCCTTTTTTTAAGCTACCAGTTTTTTGAGAGAAGCAAAAAGGTATTTGTTTGTATTTGGATGATTTTCTATAATGTAACACAAAATATTTAAGTAGGTAGGGTAAGCACTCCGGCCCCTGGAAAATATGTAGTAAGGTGGTTATCTAGGGTCGATTTATATAATAGTGTCCTTTTTTCTCCTTAGTGTCCTTCAAATAACCTAAATTTTGTAAGGTAAATTCACGCCTCCAAATATTACATAAGTTGAAACCATGATTTTTGTTTGTGTTGGTTTAGGCCTAAAACGGATAGAGCCCAAGAAATTGTGCAAATAGGGTAATCTGTTTAGATGTTATTGGGGATTTTCGATAGTGAAAATTGACAAATGTACAATTTTATATGGTTTTGTTCTGTAAACTTTTTCTATTGTAATAGTGTGTTTATTGTTTAGTTTTAAAGATAAACCTATCTCTTGTTTTGGGTGAAATTAGTGGTTGCAAGATATTTTTAGAGACAAATTTCTAATCAACAATCACATAAAAATAAAATAATTTAGTTATCCTTAGTTCATGTTTCCGTACTTCCTGTTTCATTCTCATCTATAAATAAAACAACTAGATACAAGTGCCACTACTACGATAGTTTTTGTGCATAAGCCAAAGTTGATAATTTTAGCGCGACCGCCTAACATAAACTCATATTTTTTATACCTTACACTTAGGTATAAAAAGTATAGTACATTCATGTGATTGACTTCTGTATGTATCTGTTTCGTGGCTTTTGGGCAATGAGGGCATACTTTAGGTTCTTAAGTTGTCTGTATGTGCAAAGTGCGTAGTTTAGAAATTAGTAGACACATGATCTAATAATGATTCAAATCATCTATATAAACCATAAATTGTGCATTTCATTTATGTTCTCTTCTTTTGATGATGAATAACAACAACCTGTATTTTTCTAATATTTATGATGCGCCGTGAGCAAATTTTACCATGGCTAATTTTAGTCAGGGGGTCATTAATAAATAGCCTGGGCTTAAGAGTCTACATTGTTAATCATATATATTTAACACTATGTACCTCTATTTAGATAAAATTTTTTAAGCGACATCAATACTAAGGAGGGGTTTCTCAATTCGAACCTTATTTCATTTTGTTTTATTTTATGTAGGTATGTTACTTCTGAACTTTCGATTGGAAGAATCAAATTCTTTTTCTATTTGAAAGCTGGTGCTTCCCGTGTGGTCCCATTTAATAACTAGCGTATTTTATTTTATTTTTATATTAATATCCTTAAATCTGGTCATTTATTACCCTCATTCACCAAATTTAGCCAATAGAAAACAAAAAGCATCCCATTGGGTAGGTACTGGTTAAGTAATAAAAAAATATTTATATTTTCACTACCTAACACCATATTTTCTACTTCTAGGTAGGCCCAAACTATCCACATGAGCCCCCAAAAGTCAAATGTGAAACTGCAGTATATCATCCCAATATAGACCTCGAGGGCAATGTATGCCTTAATATTCTCCGTGAAGACTGGAAGCCGGTGCTCACTGTCAACTCTATAGTTTATGGACTTCAATATTTATTCTTGGTAAGTGTTCTTATATGCCAATTATGAAAAAAGGAACCTCTATAAAAATAAAATAAATGGTAATGTATTGGGCAAGAGATTGCAAGAGAGGTGTATTGGGCAAAGCCAGATAGCTAAGCTGTTCGTGTCTGCAGTAGCATAGCAATCATTTGCAGATCTTTAAATAAGATATTGCATAGCCATGGTTTAGTTAGAATGCCTTAACTTAACTGGCTTGATCTTTTGGGAAATAGACAATTTTGAGTCTATTCAGCTGATTTTGTTGATAGTCCTAAATGTTTAATAAACTTAAAAATAATACCACTTATGAGAACAGTTAATGAAGGTAAATTTGATTGAACAAAAAAAATGCTTAGCAAAAAATGGAACCGACTTCAACACTCAAAAGTGTGAAATAACTTGCTGAAGTCGGTAACAAGATACTTCAAAAGTAACTAATATCAAAATATTATGCTCATGGTATCGTTCGGTAGTCGGTTCCATTTATAGGTAATTTTTTTTTTTACTTTTTTTAGTGACTATTGTTACTCCTGGGATCAATTGTCATTGTGGTGTAGGTATGTTCACCGATGTCTTCACCCGCTACTATAATATCGTCTAGGTGTAAGCACGCATTTTTCAGTTATTGGAGTGTAACTAAAAAACCGCTTGTCCGATTTTAATGAAATTTAAATGGGACCACAAGGGAAGCACCAGCTTTCAAATACAAATTAAATCGGTACACCCAGTCGGAAGTTATGCAGAACATACGGGTCGAATTGAGAACCTCCTCCTTTTTTTGAAATCGGTTAAAAATATGATTTCATTTGCTAATTTATTGGTCGAAAAATATTCTCAAGAGACCATATTTTTCCTTTGTCGATAATTCCGCGGTAATGACAAATGCGTTTGAACTGTGTCGTACACCAGAAGAAAAAGATTAATATTGAAAACATTTATGTTATGCGCATGGATGTGTTTTTTTTCTTGTGATGACATTGTGTGTGCGACACAGGGAATCCTAATGCACACAGAGAATCTTTTTCCTACTTTTGATACTCACACACCCTGTGTGAGTGTCAAAAGTAGGAAAAAGAAAGAAATATATAAATTAAACTTAAACACATTTCAAGTTTGTGTATCTGTCACCAAAACCAGTGTGTTGAGGCAGTTATCCATTAGTGTCATTAGGCGTCATTACATATTCTACGTCGAGTTTGATACCACTTTCGATCAAATCGTCACTTAACTGATATAATGTTCAAACGTCACACCCATCAATAAAAAAAGCAATTTTAATTTTTATTATAGCTACGAGTCTTGCCCCACCAAGAACCATTTTACAGTTCTTTTCGTACTACTACATTCTCCTAATTCTGTTAATCACGCCAACTAGCACTGACTAAAATTCTCCAAAGTCTTGGTGTTCAAACTGACGTGGTTTTGACACATTATGCATGTATAAAACACGGGAATTACTCACGTAGTCTTCAAGGAGAATAAGGGTCGCGGTTCGCCTAGTACTGGTGAAGTACCAGGCGAACCGCGACCTCGTGACCGAATAACTTATTTGGTCAAAATATTATTATATTATTTTTACAAAATTACGCAAAACAATTTTATTAAAAAGATCTAATTTTAGTGTTGTTATTGATAAGTGTCGGACTAATTTGGACTTTATCGTAACCATATATATTATATTCCACAATATTAGTTTAGTTTAGTTGTATCACTACCAATATTTATATTTTACTACTATTATTATAAATACAATAGTGTTGATGTGTGTTACTCAACCATGCCAGAATAGCAAAACGAATCAGCAGTGCGAGTATGATCGTCGAATCGATAAAATTCGATAGTAAGCGCTTGTCAGCGGCGATATCCACGTGGTTTGAAGATCTCCACATATCGAGCGGCAACCGCGCGAGTGCCGCACGATTCGCGTAAACGCCATGTCTGAACAAGCACTGTCTGAACTGCTGTCGAATTTTATCGAGTCAGCATACAGAGTATGTTTAATCCCGGACAATATACGGTTTTTGTGGACTACCTGAGTGAACCCGCGTGGCGCAGCTAGTTCATTGTAATTCTCTCTATAAGTATAGTCTAATTGAAACGTTAGTAATTAGTAGACTATTTATAAGTATTAATGGAATATGTTATTGTTAGGAACCAAACCCTGAAGACCCACTAAACAAGGAAGCGGCTGATGAACTTCAGAGCAACCGAAGGGTCTTCGAACAGCATGTGCAGCGAGCAATGCGCGGTGGTTATGTTGGCTCCAACTATTTTGAACGTTGTCTCAAGTGAACGCTGTAAATTATAAATATATATAAATATACCGACTATTATAAATAAATAAATCTCATTCTATTTGGGAGCTATTTGATTAATTAAATTAATATAAAGCTTGGGCTTCTGTCATGATTCATGTCATGACTCACTCATGAAGGTATTAGACAATTGTTATTATTAGTTTTCCATACTACAAGTGTATAAAGCGCTTTTTTAAGGATAATTCAGTGTCGAAAATTGCACATACTTTGTAGTTAAAGGATTTTTATCACTGGTTAGAATACTGTTTTCAGTTTTAGTTGAAATCAGTAGATGGCGCTTATCAAAATGTAAACTTCACAAATTTAACAGTCAGATGGCATAGCTATAACTTATTATTTATTTTGTTATGATACGTTGAAAATATTGCAAGGATTAATGAGATTAAATGATAAGAATAATATTGTTGTGACTTGTAATATATTCTTCTTCTTTTAACGTGGAGTTCACAGTAACAGGATGTGGGGTCACATCGTGAGTGCAAAGGAAAATGACCCGAATATGCGTTACGAGCGAGCGAATCGCACGCGAGGTTACGTTGTTGGTTGTCGACAATGTCACAGGCGGTGTAATAGTGCGTCGACTGCACCAATGCGAAGGGTGCCCGTATCGGTGCGAAGTGAGGCACGAGCCAGGGTCGCCACCCGCTACTGACTCATGACGGTGCGGCGAGTTCTCCGCACCGCGGTTACTTCACGTCAATTCACTCCACTCCAGCCAGTCGTTCCGTGCACATCGGCCGCCGAGTCCGTCGCTCGCGCTCTGTACCCAAACCCGCCCGCGTGCCTACTAGTTTCGACACGCTACTCGGTTGCGAAAGTGTGCGCGATGATATACAAGTGAGATCCGCCTCCGATCGTCACAATATTCTCATCGCATGCGGTGAGCCAGTTCCAGTTCACACGAGAGACATTCGAAACGCGCCAGCGGACGGGGGCGCGACGACGGCGTCGCACGCTGACCCAACTCCCATACACGCACAGTTTGTACTCGCTCTGAGAAACGGAAACCAATCTTTAATGTGTCAAGTCAGTATAGCATATTGCTGCTACGTCAGATCGCAGGGAGCCTCCAGCAGGAACTACAAGGTTATGCAAATGAGTTCTGAACGCTTCTATACCAGAAATAACCAAGAGACCATTCACAACTTCAATAAACTTTAACGTTCGGTCGTCTGTGTTAGTGCTTATCTACCGTTTCCATACATAATATTATCTTTCGGAGTCGCGATCGCTAATTGCTAATTACTGTGAGAGTCAGTGATAAGGAGTCGGAGTAGCGTGTGATCGGGCGTGCCGATCAGTCATTTGAATTTGCAAGCACCTGTCCGGAATCGCGATGTCGGCTAAGCAGGAGGAGACGCTGCTCTCCCGGTGCGAGATTCCCATCATCGACCTCGCTCATATCGGTAAGTAATAAAGTATATCAAACACTTCCTCAGTCTTCCTCAAACCTCGCCTACAACAGGTAAAAAGGACTCAAAAGCGCCATGGTATTTTCAATAGCGTCGACTCCAAATGTATAACGCTTTTTAAAAAGGTGAAGCTACCTGAGATGTGCCAGACTTATAATAAGCGGACCCTCGATTTGTGTGACGAAGCCGCGGCAAGACAGCTGTACGACGGTTTATTTGTTGTTAAACATGCCTCTCTCCCGACAAGTTCAAAGACCGACCAATCCCTCGCAGATCCCGTAATATTTAACTGTTCAAGCACTACATAGGTACTCTACGAGTTTTTGAAAATGGATACGAATAAACAAAGGCAGGAATTCGGTGAAACGGTGAGTAATGTCTGAATCTCCGTATAAGTGGGGTCGTCAGTGACTGCGTTGTGAAACTTTTGATTCAACAAATGCTTTGTAGTCGATTGAAAGCGAGAGGTAGTACCTCGCATGACATCGTTCGTAATGAACTAGATGAGACTAGTTATTATTCAAACCTGTTCGGTTACTTTGATCCTAATGCGAAACTTGATTAATGTCTGTGAAGATGTAGAAAGCGAGGAAAAGTAAGTTTATGGAATCGCCCAAGCTCACGTATGGTCTGAATTGATTCGTAAACTCTTTAACAGGCGATTCGAACCTTACGGTATTAATAATATGTTAGGTACAGCTGACATGACATGACCGACATTCCCAAATCCTTGAAATTCGTAACAGATGTTTGTCGCTCAGTAAGTAGACATAGATTTACTTTGAAAAGTTCGCAATCACAATGAACTGTATAAACTGTATTAAAAGTCCCGTTAGAGTGACTAGTTTATTAATATTAGTTTCCCATAATAACAAATTATAAAGTGTGTTGTTGAAATGTTTGCTATCTTTCTAAAAACAAACAATACTAGTGAACTTTGTTGAAGTTTATTGTATATGTACACAAAGAATCCCATAAAGTAGACAAAAATGTATCACTTTGCAATTCAACCTATAGGTAACTTCATCCGTATCGTAACAACGGGCCCGTTTCTAAAAGGGGAGGTGGAATTAAACGAAAAGGGAACAGAAAAAGCGGCTTCCCTTTGGGGCCAATGGCCGGCCCTACGCCGCTCCTCCCACCCGCCTCACCACTTGATTTCCCGATTCGTATTGTATGTCTTGACTACGCGCCACCTAATCAGTCAAGACAATTATCTCGTAATGGTTATCTTATCTTGCATCTTTTGTATATTAGATATAAAAAACTATGATACTATTATTGTTTTAACATTCGAATTGTACCAAAATATCACCGGTACAGATTTCCTTGTTCAAATGACAAATACTATTATGTAGTTTAGAGTAGGTACAGTTTAATCTACTGTGGTCGTTTATCATAGGTACTTCCCGGAATGTATTACAGTAAAACATTAGCCCCAACCTATCATGAGGATACTCAGAACAAAGCTACTGATGACTACTAAAGTTATTTATGTTGCATCTCTATCTTAGGGTTCTCTAAGTTACGTGCTGAGGCTCGCGCCCGCCGACTGGCACGATCATAATTCCCAGGCGAAGAACATTCGATTTTCATTCCGTACTATATTGGTCCTGTAGGTGAGAAGTGCCGCGTACTTCTCAGTCAGAGTGTAATAAAATGTCCAAGCAACTAAAAAGTACATAGTTTCAAATTTGCAGGATAGGTATGGAACTTTTTGTGTGCTAATCTCTCACGCTTGACTTGTTTTTAGTTGTGGATGAAAATGAAAAGAGTTTTTATGTGTGAGTTTTGTGTTTATTAATTCGGGAAAACCGTAGTCCATGCTGGTGAAACCGCAGGGCGATGGCAGTAATGAAATACCTGATTTCATGCAAACACCAAACGTCACATACATGTTACGTAAAGCTGACGATTAATCATATTAGTTATCAGTTTTTGACAGTATTATCTGACTTAATAGGTGCTTGACTGTTTCCATAGATTATTCCGGCCCAGCGTCACAGGTGCAATTTTAATTTATACGACATTTTATTTATAATATACTATGCGTAATAAATAATAATCCTTCCGGTCAAAGATCTATTATGTTATGAGAAAACGGTTCCATAATAGATCTCCTAGTCTAAGAGCTAACGGATAAAAAGATGCGGTGGGCGACTTCCTTTTTACTAAGTATAGGTAAGTATATAGATTATACTTAAAATTCAAATGCTCCTCATCTTTATTCAACTTTCTCATTCTCAAGTAACTCGGGTGTATATGCACCCAAAAATTATCATAAACAATATTATAAAGGATTTTAATTGCTATAGGTATATATAGGCTATAGCCTTTTAATATTATAGGTACCTATACTTAATCAAAGTATCAAATGATAACGATAAATGATTTTTACTAATACATACCTACTTTACAGACATGATAATCATTTTTTTTGCAGTAGAGTGCAACATGAAAATGATTTTTTCTAGTTCCTTTACCGTAGGTACATATACCATAATAGTTCAAGAAGCTCTATAATAGATCTGACAACGCTATGCGTATCGCGCCGTCGAGTGCCGCCGTTCGAATGAATATTTTTATCTATATTTTATCCTTAAGGCCGCGTGGTAAAAACAATAAACAGCAATTTTGGAAAAAAAAATACAAAATTGTGTGTGAAGATAGTAACATTCGCGCTCCTTCCTTTGAATTGAACATGAACATTGAACATTGAGAAGACAGAAGGATGGCATGACGGTTCTGTAACAAAAAAAATGCATGACCACTTAATACAGAATATACGTATCGTATAGTATACAGAAAAATACGGTCATACAGATAAGAAAAACCACAAAAACCGTGTTGAAATAATTAAAAGAAATATTGCTATAGATAGCTATATGTTTTTATGACAAGACATTTTATCAGCTTACGAAATTGGACAAAAGAATTTGTTGTATTCGTATGTATTGTTAAATCAGTAATTCAATGGACACGTAGCAAATTCATAATTACTCCGATAACAATTCGGAGACTAGCAGTAGTGCCCATAGTACATTTTAGATAAAGGATTTCTACGAGAGTATTTGTTAGTGGTAGTGGATTCGGGTAGTATTATAAGATACATGTGTACTAAGTAGGTACCCGAAGTTATAAGTAGAACTTCTAAACCTTTCGCGAATCAAACACTTGTTTCTTGAAACTTCTGCCAGCAGTAGGTAGGCCATAGGTACGAGAAAGGTACCTTTCTAGAAAATCGTGTGTATATCGATATGCGTTTCGCCATATGAGTGTATTTCCAGTGTACTTATAGTTGCGTGTGAAGAAATCTGTGAACATACACAATGACAATTGGTCCCATGGGTGGAAAAGGGTGAAAAAAAATGGAACCGACTTCAACACTCAAAAGTGTGAAATGAATTGTCGAAGTCGGTACCATGAGTACAATATTTTGATAGTAGTTACTTTTGAACTATCATGGTAAGACTTCAACAAGTTATTTCACACTTTGAGTGTTGAAGTCGGTTCCATTTTAGGTAAGTAACAAATTTTTATTCTACTTTTAAATATCTGCCAAAATTTCTACATCCACACTACAATAAAAGGTCGTAAATGGCGTTAATCTAACTCCTTAATTAGATCGCTACCTAGTCAGACAGAACTGATAGCGAAAGTCGCTGACCCATATGATCAAAAATAGCATCATGATATACTGGCCGTTACATATCTATGTATGTTTGATACAGTCACCCCACAGACTACCTACTGGGTTTGTGATCTAATGCGTCACCCCGATCACGATACAGTTCATTTCACGCAAATAACCGCTTACAGTCAGTACCTAAGCAAAGGAGTAAAGCTGCTAATTGGCCCGTCACAATTCTAATCTTGTAGTATATCCGTAGCCTGACACACATTCTCTAATTCATTCGGTCAGAAAACGATCGGATGATACATAGAACACCTGATATGTATAATTGTATGATTTGTGATAAAGAATGAGAACAGTTGAATTACAAAATGAGGTTATCAAAGTACGTAAAAAGCCTTGGAAAAACTAACTACCTTGATGTTCCTATAGGTTTCATTCACAAGAAAGTCCCTCCAAGCTTATACATCCTTATATTTTAACAGCGTTATAGGTAAGTATAGCTGCATACTATGTGCATAAGTGATATTTAGAAAAAAAACTACTATCTCGATCTTATGTAACATATTATATATACTTAGGTACTATAAAAATAATCATTGATCATACCTTATGTAAATAATTCACGATAATGCATTATTTTCGATATCGATCGGTAACTCGTAGCACCAAAATAATTCAATAAACAAAAGAAAAACAAACTTGAATATTCCATAAACTAATAATGTTCATCCGTTTTCTGTCTAAGTTTAATCTTAGTTTTTTTTATGGAATCTGCCTTTTTGATCTTCAATTGTTCTGTAAAGAAGAACTGTCGTCTCAATATAGTTTAGTTTTTCCTTTTTAAAGCTTTGGCAATCTATAGAATCTTGCCATGCATTGCTACCTTGACGACTGAAGTATTCATCGCTAAAATGCCTATGCGTTCTTAGTTAATGTCTATCATTTATGGCCATGGATCCTTGCTAGAAGCAATTAAACCAATAAGGAAACAATGCGGATGAAACATGTAATGATACATTACTTGTTACACGGCTGCATGTGGTAATTATACGAATATGTAATAAAGGTAGCATGGGAGCCGACAGCAGCGTGCAAGGGGGTGCACTTGCAACCCCCTTACAGAAATGAAAATACATAACAATTTATTTTTATTGAGTTACATAATTATTGTTTTTAAATAGCTATGTAGCCATTCAGAGCGTTTGACATACAATTATATGTACTATATTAAGGGAGAGGCCTTCGGCTCCAAAACACAGTGAAAACTAGTTTGGAGCCAATGGGTTCATGTTTTGTTAGACCTTTTGTTATGTCAAATAAATATATTCGTATTTGTACTGTTTGAATAAAATCTGAAGGACTTAGACGTTGCTAACTAA
This sequence comes from Apeira syringaria, assembly GCA_934044485.1. Taxonomy (NCBI): domain Eukaryota; kingdom Metazoa; phylum Arthropoda; class Insecta; order Lepidoptera; family Geometridae; genus Apeira; species Apeira syringaria. The sequence goes on from OW203662.1 coordinate 4,666,446, forward strand.
TTTTTTTCATAACCTTGTTAATAAATTCAGTACCCTCGCGGCCGTCGTCGTCGAAACGAATGGTGTAGGGAAATCGTTCTAAAGTTCAAAACCGTAGGTTCCTAAATGCACCTCCCTGAAAGTAATTCTGGCGGCGCCCATGGAAGGTAGGATTTTTTTTAATAGCCTTTATTAAGATAAAACACTAATAACTAATTACAATACTGCAGCTGCTATAATAACATTTGAGCAATCAACTGGCTATTGGTAGCCTATAGATAACTCAAATGCTCTAACCCGCTACCGGCTGGCGGCGTGCCCAGAATGCTAGCAGCATTGTCACGTTGATTTGCAATGCTGATTCGTTGAGCCAAATATGTGCCATCATTTTGGCAACGGGTCGCATCGATCTAACGCTCTGATAAGTTTTAGAAATCAATAAAGGTAGGATTAATTTTAAAATGCGTCGAACGAATAAATTAGATAATAGTTTTCATAGCTATTTTCTTTGCTGTGTTGTCTTATAGCGAAGCAAAATGTTGTAGACCTTTTGTAGTTGAATATGAGTGACCGTTGCAAAAGCAGAAAAATACGACGAATTTGATAAAGTGCACGCTGCCGTGTAGATAATAATATAATAATAATAAGATAAAGTTTAGATACGTATTATGCTATCGGGCATCGTTATGACACGTCATATTAATGAATCAACCAGTCAAATGTACACTTCATCATAAATAAGCTGTATAACTTCGTCATAGTAAATATACTGCCTCCTTTGCGAACTGCGGTGCGACAAAGTACCGCATTGTGCGGTACCTATATAGTAAACTGCGACTACCCTTCGTATACAGAAACGGTAACATAATGCCGCTACTTCTCCGAATATGATGAACTCGTTTACACTTAGCTCTCTTAGCCTCTTTTTAAACTTTTAGCGCCGTGTTGCAAGATATTTTTGGCGCCAACTCGATGAATGCGGCTACTCGGCCACTCGGGGTTGTTAACTTCTTTGCTGCAGCAACATATACAGACATGAGACAGCTGATACGATTAAACATCTGATATGTCAATAAAATACGTTAAGTTTTCTTTTTTCAATTTAGAGGCTTTGTTGCTGAGCAACTAGACAGCAGCCCTGTAGAAACATAATTTGCAGAATTAAACGTATTTAATAAATCTTAAATGCGTCTACTAAGCAAAATCAAAGGATACAGAGAATAAACTAGAATACTAATACAAAGACTAATATTCATATCTGCCGAAGCACTTAAACACGTAAATCTGAATGCAGTAATTACGAACACAGTATAATCCAATTTTTTTGAATAAGTAATTAATGTGTACAAATATACCAACAAGAATTTACCGTATTTGGTTGGACCTACAAGCAGGTCCGATAATGGTAAGTCCTTTATCTCATTCCAATATTGGTCGAAGAGTTTAGTCTACCAGTTGATCAACACCTTGTTTTACAAACCTTCAGCAACAGACGTATGGTATCAGGTTCATGTACCTGATACCATACGTCACCTTCACGGAACATGAGCACGATTGACGTCCGTATGATCTAATAAATGATAATAATACCTGAACGATTTTTACCACAACATAAATACTAACCGCATAGTTAATGAACCTATATACATATATTTCCGAAGATAGCAAATGTGTTTGTTAAGTACCTACCTACGACATTACCAGAGTAAACGTACCACACCACATCAAGTGTTTCCGGCGGCTAATAACTCTATGGTGACTTGCAGTATGATTCACCATTGAACCAATCAGGGCTTTCCCAATTAGTTTCACATCGTGTTGGCTTCGTGCATCAGTAGGTTAACGTTTGGGGGTTTTCTCTCATTCGAGGATATTATTGGAAAAATACAGATCGAGCGTTCTAATCTCAATAAAGTCCAGCCGCCGAAAGAACACGTGTATTACGTAGACTGTAGAGTATACATATTCAAACTTGAATTTGTGCAGTTTATGTTCGTATTCCTGTTGAGACTTTTAAATAAAAACATATATAACGTCACGTCTGTTTCCCGTAGCGTAGGGCAGAGAGCTTGAATAGTAGCTGCGATCTTGCCATATCTCCCTTGTTCCCTCTCAAATGGTTCTTCATAAGTACGCGTCTATCAAGAGTACTCCTGACCAGTGGACCTAGACAAAATGCATCGCTTCATAGCGATTCTCTTTCTCTATCCTTTGAATGTTCGTTCTCGTTGTTCATGTGATATATCCAATGACTATGAAACCTGTTGACTAATGGTACACCTTCCCCTAAGGCGAAAATGATTAGCGCAAATCGAGCGCGTTGATGTCTTTCGTTCCATCCTGTTCTGGTATGCATAGTTTTATATCGCTCTATCTCGTTTCCTCACCGTATTTTATCGCTCGCTTCGCAACGAGAACGAACATTCAATGGCTAGAAACAGAGAATCGCTATGTAGCGATGCATTTTGTCTACGGGCCCAGGTCGTTTCTCATAACGTCTCCAATCCGACCACAACAGGCTCACCAAGGTATTCCTCTTTCTCCTCTCACATTTCAGAGTAGTAGGACTCTATGTGAGAGTTTGCCCGGGGAAGTACTGCCACAATATCTACTTCTATGGCCAGGTGTTCGCATTACGGTGTTCCGGTTTGAAGGGTATGGTTACTGGTGAAATTATACAAGCACATGAGAATAACTTTAAGTCTCAGGGTGAGGGGCGCAGTAAAGCCCTTTACTAATTGTATCTGTCTATAGGCAGAGGATACCACGTAACATTCTGTGGCCATTTTGCGTGTTTACTCACCTTATCCCATAAAAAAAGGTAGGTACTGTTGTGGTAGGTACTGCCTCGTCAGTCGACTTGTTCAGTCAAGTACAGTGGGCAAAGTTGTTTGTTTTTGCTTTATTTACAACTTTTTCGCTTGGCTTGTATTATGTAATCAGATTCGAACACATTGTTAATAAATCAATCGGCTTGAACGCGAGAAAAACATTTAATAACACTAATTTACTAAATGTTTTTCTCGCGATCAAGTCCAGATTGCTTTATTAACTATGTAACCAGAGTCAACTATGTAAAGTAAACTTGAAATTTTGTGGCGTCAAGTTGTCGGTATATAAGCTAAACGGGCTAATGTTGGAAAATAAAACAATATGTAGGTGGATCTTCAAATATTCCCGCCACAATCTGAAGATTTGATTTTAATATCAAACATGGAGTCGGGTTATATAAAGAATGATAAGTAAATGTATCTAATATATAAAAATCTCGTGTCACAGCGTTTGCTATCGAACTCCTCCGAAATGGCTTGCCCAATTTTTACGTTTTTTTTATATTTGGTTGGTTTGAGAATAGGTCGTTAAGTATTTTTAAAGATTTTTTTTTACCGGACAGGTCAACCATTTGTGTGTATGAACATGTCTGTTTGACCTGTGTCTGGGGGTGTATATGTATATAAGTGTATATATATATATATCAGTCATCAGGTTACCATAGTACAGCACTGAGTTTGGGACCTGAAGAGCTTGGATGAATGTTAATAAATAAATAAATATTTTTCACCTTCCAACCCCTAACTTTAATTTTTTAAGTCGCCATTTTAGTATTTTTGTTGTGAACAATTTAAATTTAATTTCAGTACATGAGGTGTCGCGTCACTTTGACATTTCGACAATGTATATATCAGAACGATGTGTGCCCAGGTCAGCTAGTAAAGATGTAATAATGCACAACTGGCAACATTTTATGACGCGCACTGTATAGATTTATATAGCAGATACGTATATGAAAGGAGCCATAATTACAATTGTTCTTAAATACAATATATACTCAATTGCGCACGAGCATTTACGTAACGAGGTAGTGAAAGTATCGCCGACAAATTAAAGCGCTACATAAAGGTTTCGAGAAACCTGCAAAAAATTACGTTAGCTAATGGGTTATATACTAAGTGTGTTCACCAAAATTTAAAACGTCTGATTATCAATTTAACCGTCGTCTTTCAAACAGTTTTTACCATACAGTTGACCGTGGACTACTTTGAAAAATGTCTTATTTATTAAGGAGAAAGTTTATACATCACTACATAGTATAAAACAGCACAACAGCAACATAAGTCGCTTTATCTGTCCCTATATCCCTATGTATGCTTAAATCTTTAAAACTGCGCAATGGATTTTGATGCGATTTTTTTAAATAGATAGAATGATTGAAGAGAAAGGTTTATATGTATAATAACATCCATTAATGACATAGGCTATATATTTTATACCCGTGCGAAGCCGGTGCGGGCTGCTAGTTGTTATTAAAGATAACTTGGGAAAAATGAGAACAATTTGAAAGTCCTATCCATACGAATAAAACGTGACGGATTTCTGAGGTAACAGTAGCCCTAAATGAATAGGCGTTTGCCCACTACCAATGGTGCATTTTATGATATACTAATTACGTCCCGCGCTTTTACCCGCGTGGTGATGGTTGATGTTGACGATGATGAAGATAAAAAGCCTATGTGTTATTCCTAGATCTGAAGTATCTACATACCAAATTTCATCCAAATCCGTCCAGCCGTTTGAGCGTGATTGAGTAACAAATATCCATCCATCCATCCAAACTTTCACGTTTATAATATTAGTGGGATAACCGACGGTATAAACACACAGCTGTGGTAAACGAAAAAACCTAGAATGTAAACTACCTATAATTATGTGGTGTCAAGCGAATCCAGCGCCATCTGCAAAGACCTTTGCGTTTTCTTTCCCATTGACGTCAATGGAGATCAAGCAAGCCTATTTCCGGCAATGTAAGTTCTATAGCTGAGATGGTGATGATGATGATGATGAAAAATAGGGAAGGTATTTCTGTATGAAGAAGATTGTACAATGAAGGGAGATTTGAGTGCTGATTTTTAATCTTTGTCATTACCTACATTGACATACTGTAACAACCAAAGCATGTCTGCTATGGTTGTCTTACATACTTATATACATCTTATATACTATATACTACTTATTTTATATAATTAACCGTGTATCTAAAGCATGTATGTTACATAAAATAAAAGCAGTTTAATTCAAATAAAATACGCTCACGTTTTATTCAACTGCTTAATTTTAGCATACTGGCTCTTTAAAGGTCATAATACGACATCGCGAGTCGTGGATCTATTTGACCTTGCTATTCAATTGAAATACATAATAAGGCTTTGAGCATTTGCTAAATATACAGTCATTTCATGCTTAAGTTGTCGAAAGTCTAATAAACTTAAAAAATACCATATATGAGAACAATACATGAAGGTTAATTCTGACAAAGCAAAATTTGATTTTATTTGCTCATTTATTAGTGAAAAAATTCTTGTAAGCTATCATAATTTTGGTTTATAAAAAAATCTCGCGGCTACGACAAATGCGCTTGAACTCTGTCTTACAAGTAAGTAATAACAGAAGAAAACACAAAAAGTCTATAAATGTGATTAGTTTCTTTTAGCCTGTAAGTCATCTGTGTAGTACCTACATATTTGTAATATTTTAAACATGCAGCAGGATTTATCCCGTCCTCTCTGCCTGTAAACATCCGCGAGCCTCTGTGTGGTCGAAGATGTTATCACGCTAGATCTAGAATGCTCACTGGCTCTCAAGGACTGCTCTGCCTTACACACCTTATACACACTATGTGTTTGGTGACATTTTTTCAAACTTGAGGGTGGTATTTAGCCAGGCGGGTATTCGAAAGTACCCTACCACCATGCTGGGAGTTTGATAACGGTGTTACCTTCACCGTGGTTGGGGATCGAACCAGTGTCCGTCAGTTTGGCAGGCGACGCTCCCCCCGCTGAGCTATCATCGCTTCATAAATATATTTGATAGTTATAGACACCATAGCAAGGTAACTAATATACAATAGAAATGCTTTGCCTTGTTACAATGTGGAGTTTGGCCATGCGTTTCCTCGATCACATATATCCTTGTGACGCATGAGGTATTGTGTGGTTCGCCAATACCTCACCATCTGTGTACAAAATTTGCTTTGGCAAGGTACTCTATTTGCACACACATGTTTGCCATCGGTCAACACAGGACGTTTTGAAGGCATGCAATCAAAAAGAAAGCATCTTTGTAGGTATTAGTGGAATGTGTGATATCTCATCGACTCGTCTTTGTTGTGTCTCTAGAGTTAAACTTCCTAGTTACATCAAATATCGATATTTCTATCGGAATGAGGGATAACTTTACTAAGAAAAACATCACCTCAAATGTAACTAAAAATTAGGGATTGAATTCGGGCGGATAGTGGGGTGCTACTATAGCTAAGATGGCTAAGAGACAGGACAGTATCTGTAGTCGTGGGTTCAAGTCCCACCATAAGCCGATTTATGTCATTCAAGAATTTGAACGTAATTCTAGTCAGTTCACATTTTTCCTTGTAGTACCTAGGTAGTTTATCTGTTCAGAAGATGTGGAAAATTTGTTTAAAATAAACTAGGATCAATTATAGTTTTTATCTATCGACATTACCTACATGGGTCGACAGTACTTACCTATTACAAGTTCATACATCCTTTTAAGCTTGTCCCGATTACCATATATTATTTGATTGACAATGGCCATTCCACGACCATATAAGCCTGTTGTAACTAGGCATCTATATCATCTGTATTGAAATTTTATTTAACCCCTATGTGAATAATATTATAATTTAACATTGTGAATTGCAGTTTTGGCACAATGAAGATGGCAAGCGGTTTCTTAACGGCATCTCGAGTAGGCGTAGGTTGGTAGAGACTTGGAGAACGTCCTTAGAAATAGACATAATATTCTGTGTAGACATTTACAATAAGCTTAACCTAAATTTTTTTGCACCATTTTCATGACCCATGTCCACCGATTTCTTCACGCAATTAGAAAGTTGTCCAAGTAAACGTAACACTTTTCAGTTATTGGAGTGTAACTCAAGAACCCCTTGTCCGATTTTGAAGTAATTTAAATGGGACCTTCTCGGAGGTACACTCTAACAATGTGGTCCCATTAAAATTTCATTAAAATCGGGCAAGCGGTTTTTGGGTTACACTCCAATAACTGAAAAGTGCTACGCATACCTCGACGATATTATAGTGGCGCGTAAAGACATCGGCGAACTCATACACAATAACAATTGATTCTGTGAGTAGCAAAGGTCACGCAAGAAAATGAAAAAAAAAATTACAAAAAAATGGAACCGACTTCAACACTCAAAAGTGTGAAATAACTTGTTGAAGTCGGTACAATGCTCACAAAATTTTGATAATAGTAACTTTTGAACTATCATAGTACCGACTTCAACAAGTTATTCCACCATATTTTGATAAAAAAAAACAAAAATTCACGTAAATTATATGTTCTTGGAGGAATTTTATTTCTAAAGATCTTTCTAGATCATAGGTGTACATATCCACAGGTAGGTCTAGATGCATGCTATCACTCTGATCGCCATTAATATACATCACTACAATTAATTACAATTCTAATGTTCAAGTGCTCACGAGGACCGAGATCCACGTGCTACGTCCATAATGTCGGGGCATGCAGTTGAATGTTACATTGTTCAGAACCCACTTGACAATATAGATGCAGCGACGAATCAATCCAAATGATTGATCGGTGCACTGACCCTAATTGGTTGACTTAGAGCAGTATCGGAACTGGTCTTCGTCTGTAACCACTTCAGCTGTATCTGTAGGTCTATAAGGCTTTGGTCAGACAGTGAGCATGTTGGGAAGAATTTTGGCGCTACGTGTCTTTGGCGTGCTTGTACGCCAAAATGCTATGTTTCACAGAAAGTCTACGCCAAGTACAAGTAGCGCCAAAGTCGCACCCCGCCACGCTTGCTGTTTGACAAAGCCTTAAAGTCAAAGTTATTTTAAAATCAAGGTCAAAACTCTTCCAATATGTTGACAATTCTCACTTCGATTTTATCAGGTTTCGCAAGCTTGCAGAGTAGTATTAAGCTAACCACTAAATGCCAACGAAGAATAATACCCTAAATGCACGTTAAATGCGGAGTCCAAACAAAGTCGAAAAAGGGCGGGAAGGAATGAATTTAAATTGAAGACATCTAATTCTAAATGGCCAGTAACGTATACAAGTAAGTAGGTAGAAAGCGTGATGAAAAAGGATGCCATTGTCTAATGTAAACTATATTCATGTTTTAACTAGGTTAGACCAATGATTTTATATGTTTATCTGAGGTAGATGTCGCACAAGCGCGCGGTAACTGAGGCGGCAAAATTAAGTCAATTGTAGTAATTTTCATTGCGACGCGTATTTCAAGCGCAAGTCTAAACATCAAGCTATCCTTTTCTATATTATGTATACCGTATTATCTGTCGCAGTAAGCATGTTTATGTCGTAAAGGAACAAAATCTGAGCACCGTGCAGTATGAATATACGTCATCTTTAGTAAAACATCATTGGGTTAGACGCATACATGCACAAATTCGTTGCATAAAATTTTACAGTTTGGTATAGGTAAGGTTCTCTTAGTTATTAGTTTCATTTCTCATTCAAATTATAGAATGAAAATACAATGTTTACTCACCTAAAATAAGTAGGTTTCAGTTTAATTTCAAGATTATTTTGCCGCAAGCGGTGATGCGAATAATCAAACAATTCGTAGCCTCGCTCTACTTCTCCTATGATTAAGACGAGAAAACAAAGTTCTGGTGAATGATGTTCATATTAGTACAAATATTAAATCAGTAACTACCTGCATATGGACGAAAAAATGGTTACCAAAAATGGAACCGAGTTCAACACTCATACAAGTGTTGTAAGTGTGAAATAACTTGTTGAAGTTGGTACTAAAAAACCGAATTTCTTTTTTTGGTTAACATTTTTTTTTCACCCTTTTCAGTGACGTTTGCTACTTATCACGGAATCAATTGTCATTCACTCTTAACTAAGGAAGTCAATCAGAGAGACATAACAATTTTTAATTATTGGAGTGTACTCCTAAAACGCTTAACCGACTTTGATTAAAATGAAATGCGACCGTACGGAAAGCACCAGCTTTTAAATAAAATAAGAATCTCTAAAATCGGTTCAGCCAGTCGAAAGTTGTAAACATGAAAGAAAAAAGTCGAATTGAGAACCTCCTCATTTTTTGAAGTCGATTATAAATGAGGTGGCTCAGCACTATTCAATGCATCTAAAATCTTCTTCCACAAACCAACTGTACTGACTCCAACTACCAACTGCTAACAACGGAGAAATGTACTCGAATTACCAGATCTCATTTAAATGAATCAATAAATATGTAGGTATGTATTGTAGTATTACCTCCCTATGGTAATACTACAATACATACCTACATATTTATTATGTAGGTATGTATTGTAGGTGTGTATTTATGTCCCTATAGAAGTAACCCTAAAGTTACTTCTATATGTACTTCTATACGTGCTACTTACGAACAAAGCGGTCGTCTCAAAATGCCTGCATAATAGAAATAAGTAATTTAGCATTCTGCTCGTCACGGTTTGCGCAAGTTATGTGTACCTACTCTTGCCTGTAGTAATGTCTTTCTTACGCTAAGTCTTATGCAACAAGCAACTGAGAAGTTTGCATAGCAACCACTTTTGTAGAGTTTTAGAACAGCTATATGACACCAGATATTGATACCACTATTGTTATAGCGCTGAAGTTTTATAAATGCTTAATTATTTCTGTAGTATGAATCTTCAAAGGACCATTATCAGTGCAACCCAACACAGCTGTAAATTATTGATATTTACTTAATTTGGTTGATTTTCTTGAATGTGCTGTGATTTTAATTTATACTGGGGTGTTTTTTTCTGCTGTATAGACTGACCACTTTCTCACTTGATGGTCAGTGACGATGTGGTCGAAGATGTTATCACGCTAGACCTAAGATGCTCACTGGCTCTCATGGACCGCTACCTGAACACAGTATGTGTTTGATGACAGTTTTTCAAACATGAGGATGGTAGCTAGTCAGGCGGGTACTCGAAAGTACCCTACCACCATGCTGTGAATTTGATAACGGTGTTACCATCACTGGAAGCTCAAGCTGTTGTTGAGATCGAACCAGTGTCCGTCAGTTTGACTGCCGGCGCTCCACACGATGAGCTGTCATCGCTTTAAAATCGGATATATTACGAAATATAGGTTAGAAATGCAAATATTACAGTACCTATGCAGGAAATATGACGAAGTGTGATATGATAATCATTTGAGATGTCGGGAGTGATAATATATATATGACTAAGATAAATGCAATATAAGAGATAAACGCAGTAACGCGGTACCTAGATAATTTATAAATATACTACGTAACCTATATTAAAGGAATTGTTAGACCGTCTAGAAAACCGCCCAATGACAAGTTTTTAGAGATTGATTATAGGATCTCGCTTCTGCTGATTTTTGTATTTATTTGTATAACCTTCATTAGGAAAATGACGTTTTCCTAAAAATACTGGAAACGATAATTTGCCCTCGCACTTAGATATACTTTTACAAGAAAAGGTGCAGTATGCTATGGAAAGTACGCGCATCGTTCCGCCCTCTCTGCGCCTGTAACCACCCGCGAGCCTCTGTAATGTCATCGGCACCTGTGAAGCCCTTAACTCCTAAACCAAGCTGAGGATTTTGATGCGGGTTTCAGCGATCAGTTAGATAATTCTTAATGTTTTATTTTAATAAAGGCATTTGCCCAATGAAAAACAAAAAGTCGCTAGTATTCTAGTACAATTTGAGATATGACTTATGTTACTCATAATATGTTAGTTTAACAACAGAATCCGTAATTTAGTTCTATTTTACTAACGCGTAAAAAATCTGTATGTATTCGAGCAAAAAGAGCATTATACTGAATAAATGTGTCAGTTCTATCAGTGCAACAATAGACACGAACAAAAAGAAGCTGCCTTAAATAACACTCAATAGACAGACACAATGCAACCGGTGAACGGCACCTCTTAAATAGATTTCACTTTCCAGCTAGTTCTTTTTGCCTTGGCTTTAAAGCTTAAACTTATTTATAATAAGTATCTCATTATTTCCTGCTCCATTAAGAATGAAAAGAGCTATGTAGCGACGATAGCGTAAAATTAATAACATTTTAAACTTATAAAGATTCACAGTATAATTAATTCATACCTAGTTCATTAATTACAATGTGAGAATGATTTGACGTAGGAACCCTGAATAGGAGTTATTGGACAAAGACAAAAATCATATCATGTTGTTCTTCACGACGAGAATTATACGAGCTATTATCATTGCTGATAGACTTCCTAGTTCAACAAGCTGATTTCACATGCCTATAGACAAAAAGATGACATCACAGAAGCGTGGCATTGACTGATTCGTTATATTCAAGGTATATATTATATACTAGTACATATTGCTAGTGCATACAGTCAGTTTTTTTAAATAATGGAAAATGTTAGAGAACAGTATTAGAGCCAGTGTCACGTCAAGTATGAAAATACACTAAACTGAACGAGATAATTTTGAATTTGAATAGTCTGAAATGAAGCAAAGTATCCCAAATACAATAATGTTGAAGTATACAACTTACATTTAATAAAACTAAAATACATATATTTTACAGATATCTCTTGTTAGATTTTTATAATTTAGTTACTTCTATAATAACATTATGGTAGACGGGCAAGCCTTGCACTTCACTCCGCCATACAGAGACAAAGAGCTGTGCTTTTTTCTTTTTGGCTTCGTACCGCGCTCTTCTAACGAGAGCCAAGTTTTGTTGTTTAACCTTAACTCAAAGCAACACTTTTGTTTCCAATTCGGTTCAGTAAAGTGATGGGCACTTTATTGAAGCTTTACTCAGACTTTATGAAGGGAAATAAAGAAGCGTAGACTTGGTGTTTTATCTGCGGCTATGACATAGGCAAACAGAAGGCAAATCGCATTTGATTAGGCATGGCATAAAGTAACAAAAATCACTCAAAGAAGAACCCACATTGGCGAGCGTGGTGAATTCTGGCCAACACGGCCAAAATTCACCACTCGCCAATGTGGGTTCGTGAAGAGGTTAGTAGCCAGCCCAACATCTGAGGTTTTAAACCCCTCCAAGGGCTTCCAAAATAACCTATAAACAACTGTTATCCTAACTACTAAGCAACCGGGGCCGAGAGGGCTTGGCGTCTTCTACGAACTTTATTTTCATCACATACTACTTACCTATGTATGTAAATAATTACTTAGCTAAAAACTATAAAATCTGACTTCCACTACTTAGAGACGGAAAATTTCAAAAAGTTCCTGAAAATAAAGAAAAGTTTTATCTGAAAATAGAATTTTCAATATAGGTCACTGCACTATACACTGCACAGCACAGCTAACCTATTCCATTATAATTTTGCCATACTATCACTCGTTCTAAACTACTAGTATTAATTAAATACGAATAAGTATTAGTAAGCAGTTGTAAATAACGTGATAGATATTAACAGTCATTGTATAAACACACACAAAAAAGAATAAAAAAGATTGCATACAAAAAGATTGCACGTCGTAGATTGCTGATTGGGTAACACTGTGACCGCACGTGATTACATAAGGCTCAGTTACCGACAAATACGCGTCATTAATGGCAGTTAATTAATCATTAGATATACTTATTCGTAACTGATTGCAACAAGCCTGGTATGTACGTACAGTCGGCCAAATATATCAACTAGGTACCATCATACTGTTACCTTGTTTTAAATTAAAATGTATCACAATCTCACATAAGTATACAATATATATTGTAAATACATACATACATTTGTAATTGCTTTCAATTCAATGTCGGTGACGCATGCTGTACCAAACTATGTTAGCGAACAATGTCTTTCACCTCATTGCGTAAGACCAATCAAAAACCATGAAAAAAGGCCTGTTTATATGTAGTTTGTATGTAGAAACATCAATGAATATTTATTCACTCCTCTTGCTCAAAATGTCATTGGAGCGTACCAGAACGGGGCTAAAATAACATATTTAGCTCAGGGCCTAAATTATTCAAATTTGTGTGTTACCAACTTTTCAACGAGCCTACAAAACGAAACTCCGCCATCTTGTATCAGGATAGCAAACCTGGATATTCTCACCAAATCTAACCTGATTTGGTGAGTGCATGCGTTTTTGTAAATGGAACCAAAACCGGCGATCTCTTTGGTGGCATTGCCTTGCGGCTACAGAATCCAAGTCTATTACTATTTTATTAGAACCCTAATTTAACCCTATTATAACTCTTTTCTTATTTAGCTACTCCCTTGCCATAGCTCGGAGAGCTATGTTCAGCTGTGGACGTCCTTTGATATGATGATGATGAAAGCTCCGAAATAAAACTACCTCGTATATCGTATATCTGTCATTTTAGCCTCATGTACAACAATATTTTTCTTGTGGATACATTGTTCATTTACGTAGCACTGAACTATACTTACCTAACTTATCTATCGGTCTTTTGTCGGATACATTTCGGGGAGTGTGCTCTGGAGTTGCATAATTTGATTCCACCATCCCCATTCCATCTTAGGACGACCAGACGGACGGCAATGCGACATCCATACATGGTGGACGTTCCAACTTGTCGCACGAAGCGTTTTGCTTCCACATTCATAGTGCGTACAGCTAACGAATGGAATTTATTGCCTAAATCTGTGTTTCCGCAACCATACAACCTGGGTATCTTCAAGTCACGAGTGAATTGGTATCTTCTAGGCAGGCGTGCTCCACCGTAGACCGCATCATCACTTGACATCAGGTGAGGTAGTGGTCAAACGCTTGCCTATTCCCAATAATAAAAAAAACTTATACATTGTTATATATAGGATATAACAAATTACGGTTTGTAATACACTGAGCATCGTAGATGTGATCTCAATGACGACGCCTGATTAATTTCATATGTTTTTCTAAGGCAGTAGTCATAACAAAGAATTCCATAGATACATTCTTATTAATACAGTCTACGTTCTTCTTTTTCTTAAATTACGGTTTCTGTGGCTATTCGTCACAATTTTGCCAATGTCCGTTCATGCTAGTTTCATAAATCATGAGCTGATCACTTGTTTTCATAAGAACATTTTTTTTTGCATTACTTTTTATTAGCTACCTACCTGCTTAACACAACTCCCTGTTATGACCGCATTTGAACAAAGGACGCATTAAATAAAGGAAGCGTACGCTCTGTGTAATCTTCAAGGCTACGCAGATTAGTGCTGAGCGTACCCCTATTGTTGTTGTTACCCCCTTCTTTATTTATTCACTTTTGTGTGTACATGTTTTCGAATTCTGTTTTTATTGGCAATAAATCCGTTTTTATCTTTTAATATTTTATATATTTTTCTAAACTTACCCATATTTTATAATATTATTGTTTGATAAATTCGTTGAGTGTGGTGGATGGAGCGAAAGTAGTGTGTCGGAATCTTATAATTGGAAGGCTGTGGTCTCTGCCTACACCTACGGGAAAGAGGCGTGAATAAATTATGCACTTATGTTCAACTTTACACTGATTTAAACGGGTATAACGTGGTACTTACGCGTAGTACCACGTACCAGTGCGAGACGGGACGTTACGACTAACGCACCGCACTCAAGATCCTGATGAAGGCTTCCGGAAGAAGCCGAAACAATTGTCGATCGTGATATCGACTACGCGTAAGTACCACGTTATACCCGTTTAAATCAGTGTAAAGTAATCATGAGCGTGAGTTTTACACTTATGTTCAAATTATTTGAAGGAAAATTCGGCTTCGGGTCATGAACCCACGACTACAGAATACCGTCTTGTCGCTTTGTCCAGCTAAGCTACAGCGGCCAGTACCACTAGCGCCGAATTTCTCCCTTCTCCCACTAGCAGCCGCATTTTTCCTTCAAATAATTTGAACGTAAGTTCCGCCTAGCATGTTGTTAATGCAATAAACCATAAAAACTCTTATGTATTTATGTGTCCATGACTTCATGTATGGAAAACCCGTGCACAGAGAGCGAAATAACCAGTCCAATGTTTTCCTCACAGGCCACAAGTTTCCCTATCAACAGCGGCCACTCGATAGAAACATCGCAAATCGATAATCATGTCTGGCCGTGTTGGGCTGTCTTTCCTCATAATCCGCGATTTAGTGTTTCAAAAGATAAAAGATTTTAATTCAATTAAATCAAATAAGTATAACGCACCTTCTAAGCTTGCCTTCTTTTGTTGCCACGGCCTTTTAAATGCTACGATCCCCATACATTTCTTTCGATTTATCTACGCTCACCAGATCTTTCACACAGGAGCGTCGTCGCTTTAGACTGCCAAGTCTAAAGCGACGACCCTTTCTTATAACTTCCTCAATCTCATGGATGGAGTTAGAAATTCTAGTGCAATATATTTAAAGAATATTTTCAAACTGAGACTTCAATGAGTATTGTTGTGTGCGTGTACGTGGAAGCGGTGTTGAGTGAAACAAAGCGCAACTGTCACATTTATTTATACTTGCATATCGTTGTATTGCTTGTTACCTGTTTTTACTACATACACACATACTGACTTATAATTTAAATTGTTTATAGATTTTTAGATACGCATGATAGAACTTAGTGTCTGGGCAAACCTAATTTAGGTTTTTAGACATTTATAACATTATCACTATTAAAATTTTTATATTGATAATAAATGAAAAAAAAAACATATATGTATATAAAATAACCATATTTGAACAAAAAGGTCAGAAATATAAGTATTATCCTAGTATTGGAAGTTACCACGGCACACAAGTATTTGCAATAAATCGTAAATGGCGTGTTCCCACGTACTTATATAAATATGTATATACTAGCTGCATCCCGCGTAAGCGACGGTTGTCTATTCAAGTTCACATCTATCTCTGTGCCAAATTCATCAAAATTGTTTCAGTGGTTTAGGCGTTAAAACATTACATACAGCGTTACTTTCACATTTGTAATATTATCCCAAAGGAACCATCAATTATTGTTTCGGGATAAAAAGTAGCCTAAGTGTAAGTCTAGGTTGTAATAAGGTACTACTTACATTCCGAATTTCATATAAATTTCATAGATCCGAATGAAATTCGAAACGTAGTAACGTAGTAACGTCTTCGAAAGGCGCGAAGAGGCAACACACACACACAACTACACAAACATTCGCATTTCTAATGTGAGTGTGTTATGCAGAAGCAAAACAATAGATAGATAGATGATAGAAAACTCTTTATTTGCACACTATTTCAAAACCACACACATAAAGAAAACAAACAAACAAATATAAATACAGTGATACAAAGGGCGGCCTTATCGCTTAAAGCGATTTCTTCCAGGCAACCAAACAATACTGACTACTCTATTCACGAAATGTCATTTTCTTTTGTAAATATAACAATTCAGAATGAAAATGAGAACTGAGGTAAAGTCACAGTTATGAATGCTGGTTCCGTTTGTGTTATTTGCATCAGCCAGGACGTGATCTAACGGCAGAATCAAATTAAATTAGGCAGATCCTCAGTAACATGATGTTTCTTACCTATTTTGTTTTAAATAATAATTATATCAACTAAGTTCTGGTTACTCCGTAATTACTAAACATAATCTAATAATAGCGTATTCAGTGACTATAGATTCTGGTAGGTATACAAACGTACTTTACATCGTCGTAATAACTGTTTTTAACATAAACAAAAACACAGTGTACGTGTCACTTGTTAAAAATAAATATAAACCAGCTTTTCCTTTGAGTTATTTTATTTTAAGCCCTGAAATGGATAACAATTATTTCTTGTTCAATATTTCTATTTAAAACTTACTCAATGGTTGACTGAGCACGTCTAGTTTATTTTTATACACCTAACTGTTTTTCCGGAATTTTATTTTTTTATCAAACGATTCCTTAATTGTAATAAGGACTTATTTAAATGATACAAGCATATTGGATTCATTTGCGCAGCAGTTTTAAATATCGACATTAGAGATAGAAAATTGTCAGAGAGAAACAGTTATAGTAAGAGATATAATAGTGCTTCATAAAGGACTAATAAAATCTTTTCCTCCGTCCTGATCGAAGGTGGCAGCAAAGAAGCCGTACTACTTCGTTGACCCGACGCTACTTACGGGGTCTTCTACGTATAGCTTTATGACGATATTTATCAACGCGTCATGAAATGGTGGTGGGAGAGAAAAACCTCT
This sequence comes from Apeira syringaria, assembly GCA_934044485.1. Classification (NCBI taxonomy): domain Eukaryota; kingdom Metazoa; phylum Arthropoda; class Insecta; order Lepidoptera; family Geometridae; genus Apeira; species Apeira syringaria. Next base: position 4,683,627 of record OW203662.1, read on the forward strand.
ACTGATTGCGAGAAGCGGTTCTACTAATGAGGTTCTTCAGCAGTTCCTGCAGTTCGATGAAGCACTATGAAAACTTCCTATCCGCGTTTTGACCGAGGTTAAGGGAGAGGAAAACACTCTTTAGTGTTTTCCTTCCGAAGTGATTTCCGGCGCGCCGATGAAATTGTGAAGATTATCCTTTTCGCAACCTACTCTCGACTAATTCAGCGTTTGTTCCCTCGAAGAATACAACACTATGAATATATATTCCTACGGATTTATGCCATATTCGTCCCGGAGTTTCGGCCCACTTTATTAAAAAGTATTTATTCGTCCCGCACGATAATATTCGTCCATATTCGTCCCGCCTTACGAGATTGAAATTCCCCGCGACGCGAGCAGTGCCTGCAATCATTGAAGGTTACAAATGAGAAAAACCTCTACTAATTGCGCGAGATGTTTCTATCTAATAGGAAACTGTACGTAAGCTATGAGCTTATTCCTTTATGCTAACTGTGATAAAAATAGTTTATAGTACGACTTAAATACGTTAATCTGTTTATAGGATGACCATTGTCTTCAAAAATATTGCCACAAATTCTTCGTAATACTGGCTCCAATGAGGTTATAGTACCTCAGTGACTGGCACAGGTACTTTTGTATTTGTGAAAAATGGATAAGTAAAAAAAACCAGTCATACCTTTATCCTTTTGGAAGGATTTTGATGAAAGTCGTATTCTACAGTTATTTATCAATTCTGCAGAAGATAATACAACCCGATCGGGCCACGGGGATAATGCTAGTTTCAATGATTCAATCTTGCACCTGATAAAAGGTAAGCAAGTTATTGTATACATTCACGTTGTGCTTGTACACGTGTTCCATTACAATACAAGGCCCTCTGTAAACATCTGCTGGAGTAAAAGTAAATACGTCACAAGTTTGTGGAAATACTATAACATATAATATCTTTATAATAGTAGACAAAGCTAGGTTTTTCTTATTCATATTGTTCAAAGATTGCCTTTGATTTTTAGTGGCCCGCCAAGACAATGTAAAAGGCAAATGGGATTCACACACTGTGCGATTCAGCCGATAGTTTTTGCTATACACCTGCAAGATGTAGAAAGAGCTTTCTCCCTCGGTATTCTCGAGTACCACAATATATGATTCTTCAAAAGAAAAGTTTACAGAGTCATAGATAGGATTAGCGACGTATTTTAATGCCACAGATAAATACAATGTTACAGATATCCATAGCTGACGGGGACCGTTTACCATCAGGCGGCCCGTCTGCTTGTTTACCACCTATTTCATAAAAAAAATATTTTATATGTTTATATTTTTTTTATTATTTATTATTATTATTTAATATATTTTTTATTATCATTTATTTTATTTTATTTTTTATTTGATTTATATATTTATTATATATTTAAAAGTCTAAAAATATGATAAGTAATATTTCTTGAGCTCGCTTTCTGTACATTAAAATCAACACGCATCAGGATTTCTCCCGTCCCTTCCTCCTGTAAACACCCGCGAGCCTCTGTAATGTTATCGGCACTCTGTAATGTAATGATGGACATGGAATTAGTGGACAAGAAACATTTATTATAGATGATTATTAGCTACCCTATGCCCTATGCTATATTCGTATGACGGTCGCCGTGGCGCAGTGGTCAGTGTCAGTGACAAAACTTCTGTGTCTCCGGGACTCCGAGTTCGAATCCCGCCAAGGGCAAACATTTGTGAGATGAGTGTAGATGTTTGTCCCGGGTCTTGGGTGTTTGTGTGCCGTGATTGTGTGTGTCCATGCCTCCCGCGACACAGGGAATCCTAGTGCGGGGGTCTAAGTGTAGTACATAAAAAAATGTCATATCCATATCCGGTGAGCTGCCTTGTGGAACCTTACCCGATAGCTAGAGAGATAGTGATAACATACTTGGCATGTCCGACCTTCCCACACCTTTTTTTACACTGTATAGATCTGGCGTTTGACCTCTATCTCACTTAATGGTCAGTGACGATGTGGTCGAAGATGTTATCACGCTAGACCTAGAATGCTTACTGGCTATCAAGGACTGCTGCCTGAACACACTATGTGTTTGGTGACAGTTTTTCAAACTTGAGGTTAATAGGTAGCTAGCCAGGCCGGTACTCGAAAGTACCCTACCACCATGCTGGGAATTTGATAACGGTGTTACGTTCACCGGAAGCTCAAGCTGTTGAGGATCGATCAGTTAGACAGCCGACGCTCCCCACGCTGAGCTTCCATCGCTTCGTAACGTACGTTAAAATACGTACACCGAAAACGGTTCGAAAAAAACTGCAATGGCTGTTTGTATAATTGGGTTTTTCATGACTTGTTCAAATCACGCGTTATTTATGAACGTAAAGTACGCAACTGCTCGTAGGATATTAAATGAACGAAAAAACAATGGAACGCGATAACGCAGTCTGCGATTTCCTGTTTGCATCTTAAAAATCCAATCGTACGAGTAATCTTGACAGTCAGAAGAGTTCTTATCATTTTCTTAAATGAATTTCGTTCTTAGAAAAACTTATAAATATCACATAAATCACGACAACATGACACTTCAGAACAAACAACGAATTCATCTTTTTTTTTTACTTTGAGTATACAGCCTCCGCTCCTCTATTGATCTAAGTTTTTTTACATCGGAGACCTATAATATGTATTTTTTGTAGATGTTACAGAATTTTGTCATAGGTTTAACTTCTTTTCTTGGTCTTTAATTTTAGCTCCGCAGGATATACCTATGCATTGAGTAACATTGTCCTTTATAGTTAGTAATTGGACACGCTGACAACAAAACGGCTGGTGTTGTCACCGTTTTGTACGGTAGTTGGGTGGTATATAATTTGATACAGTGATTTACTCGCATATTTTTGACACTTAGACACCTTGACTAACGATTTCCAGGTACTGGCTTAGTGCTTAAAGGTAACACACCTTACTATTAGTATGTTTTTTTACAAAAATTTCATTCTATGTTTTCTGGAACTCATGTTCAAAGAATAACTTTTCTGGGTCCCGTGTCAAAACAGGATATAAATTGCTACATCAATAATTGTAAAACTTACCTTAAAGATGCCAAATTTAAAAAAGTCATAGTAAGAAGAGCTACCATACGTATACTATTTTGGTTTCATTCTATTTCCTATTGAGACTGCAATTTTTTAGAGCTATGTAGGTACAATGTATACAGAAAAGCTAAGAGATTAGAACATAATAACATTATTTAAAGCGCAATAAAACAATGAATAATCTACGTACTACTGACGAAAAATTACAACACGGCTTACCAAACATTACACTAACGCATGTTAATCATGCATCGACTAGACCGAAGATTTTCAAGAAACTGAGCGGCAAAGATTCTGTACCTACAGATAATTCACCAAAAATAATTATGTTATATGCAAAAACATTTTTTATTAAAGCTCGCTGTAAATATAAATACACTAAGTTTTCCGACTATAGTTTCAACCACATTCGGTGGTCTTTTTCAGGGCGAATACGGGGCGGTCGCGGTTCGCCTATTAATACTATATTCGGAACACTCTGACTTATTACGTGAGTAACTCCCGTGTTTATAAATTTATAATGTGTCAGAATCACGTCAGACCTAAGATTGTTAATATATTAGTGTGATCCCATTTTTGGTCCTCACATTAAAGTACCAATCTAGCCTTCAGGCCAATAAGCTATTCGATTTTAACTTACACAGCTAAGAGTAAATTAAAAATGTGTCCTTACCTAATCTTATCGTCTCTATTAAGGGAAAGACACATTAGTCACGTGTTCTTGTGAGACAATGCTGATACGTGACGTAAACGGATTTAGTTACTTAGTTTTTTTTGGAGTTAACAGCCCCTCATAATGATATCCTACAAGCTCGCTGTATACCGCCAGCACAAGTCATTTAGGTTAACTAGTATATTTATTACTTTTTTTATTGTTAGTTTAACTATTTGTACACGACTCGGCAATTCGAAAATGTTATTGCAGCATTGCAGTGCTTAAAGAGACTACATTGCAACATATATATATAAAAAAATACCAAAAAATGGAACCGACTTCAACACTCAAATGTACGAAATAACTTGAAACATTATATGAAATATGCCAGAGGCACTATCACGGGCTGCCTAATTAAACCAGGCAATATGTTATTTATTATTATTTGGTTCCACGACATTTTAGACTATGTCTTCCTGGGAAATCAATTATACCCGGCAGCAGTCAGGCTAATAAATGTATGTAGGTACGGTACAGGCTGATTAAATAATCTATACCTATACTACTACTACTAGAAACATATCATTTTGGAGTTTAGTATGTAAATGATATCACGTAGAATTTCCGCGCCTTTCCTAATCTTCTAAAATGATTTGCTTTGGATTAATTTTATCAATGACGTTTATCACTTGTCATTTCTATTCTGCAAATGGAGCAGCTACAAAAATTATTTATATAGTTTATCAAATAGTTATAATAATTTGCACGGAAACAGTTTGGAATCGGCTGGGTGAAAGTCGGTACATAACGAACGTTAAGTACCTATGCTTCATAAGTTCAAGTACATAAATAATATCAAGTGTCAGAGAAAGCGCAAATCTCGGTAGCCCAGTTACTATTTGGTTGAAATCTTAATGAAATAATGACGATATGCACCTTATAAAACTCGTGTCTAAACGGATTGTAAAGTTTACTATAGAGTTTCGACGTATCAATAATTTACTGTAAAGGACAACTCGAATTTTTGTACGTTTCCAAATATTCTCCTACCACAGTCTAGAACTACACCTTACCAAACATTGTCCTTGATATACGAAAATACAGTTGCCACACAACAAAAAGGCATTCCTTCTACATTATAATATCTCATTTAGAACTATCCTTCCTATCTTATGTTATGTGATAAACTGATTTATATAATGAGACCTAGAACGTCATTGATGGCTTATTACCTTTCCTAGTCTGAGATTGACGACTAGTTATCAATCTGTCACCTGAGTTCAAGCAGGTTTCCTTGAGTGTCAGTTCACATTCTAAGTACACTGACGTATGTATCATTACCACGGTATATTATTGTACTAGCATGGAATATGAGAGTAGGTACTGATCTTGTTCACGAAGTACTAACTATATAAGTATTTGTTGTAGAGAATCGGTGTAATATTTCTTAGTACCTACCTGATATTCTTGAGAAGCTGTGGCTAATGCCAACATGAGAAAAAGAACGGGTGGGTCAATCAAACCGATACGTACTTGTTAAACAATGGACGATCGCATGCAGGTATAGCGTGCTAAACGTGTTTTCTGATTAGCCATCAATATGCGTTAACTCATTATAAGAGAGTTAAGCCAAGTGCTACAATATTCTTCGAGATAGATTTTTGAACATAGTGTTTGATTATCTCATTCGCTCACGCTTCTTGCCTTTCTGTCTTGATTATATGGTTTGTAGAAGAAACTTTGCTGCGATCTAGCTTCTCAATTTTTTGTGAAACTAGAACATACGTTGCAAGCATTGTCACGGGAACGGTTCAGCTTTTGCAGGGATTCCTTTTTTCAAGGTTTTTAAACGAACGTTTGACCACTGTCTCAGTAACGACGCGGTCTACGGTGTTGCAAGTAAACTTAGAAGGAAACTATTCACTTGCTAAACTCTGTAATTTATTAACAAATGTCTTCGAGTGTGACAGCTTATCATCTTATTTGTGCTATCACTGCGAAAACCTTGAACAGATTTCTTATTGCAAAAACATCCCAAGCAACCTCTTTTTTTCTGTACTTAAATTACACTTGAACATCCTAACAACCTATATTCACGTTAGGCAGCTTATTTCAAATATGTATTGTAAGTTACTTGAGTTTACTTCAATGTATGTAGGTATGTTATTAAGGAAGTGCTACAAAATTATGTCCTTCACCAACCACATTTATTCCTTGCGTATTTGCATTAAATCGTTTCTTCTTTGTTCTATTTGCACACATTATATGCGTTGAATGATAAGAATGTAGGCACCTAACTCTTTTAACTATGTTGAGCTAATAATATTTGCAAATATTAAACTGAGAGCGGGACAGAGAGATGCTTGAATATTTTTCATTCATCATGGTCTATTTCAAGAATAAAATACATTTTTTGGGGGGGAAATATACAGAATACTTTATCCTAAAAACGTGGTTGGTAGCTGTACTACGATTATCTGTCTTACCTACAGCTACGTATATTTTGCTCATTTAATTTCCTTACATTTATCCATAATATATTATTACAAATATTAAGTACTTACAATGACTCCTATGGGGGGGGGGGGGGGGGGGCTATGCCCCTACCCTCGGACAGCCGCTGTCCAGAAGTAATAAAATACGGTGTTCTCAGACTCGGACAGAATGAATTTGAATCATGATTTATTGAGCAATAAATAAACTTGAAATTACAACAATAGCAAATCCTTCGCGTGATTACGTTTTACATTCTACTATAATATTATAAATGCGAAAAGTTTGTGTGTATGTTTGTTACCTCTTGACGCTCAAACGGCTACACCGATTTGGATGGAATTAGGTTTTAATAAATATAGCTTATTATATAAGCTATATTTATTAATTATTTTTTTAAACATTCACACAAAGTCTTCAGGTCCCAAACTAGGCAGAGCCTGTACTATGGTAACTTGATGACTGATATATACTTATATACATATACACACCCAGACACAGGTCAAACAGACATGTTCATACACACAAATGTTTGATCGGTCCGGGGATCGAACCCGGGACCAGCGGCTCAGAAGGCAGAGTGCTACCAACTGCGCCAACCGGCCAGCCGGATTAACACATAGGCTCATTTTCATAATCACCCTTTTTTATCACCACGCAGGTACAACCGCAGGGGGCAGATAGCGTATAATATAGATAAGTGCCGGTTTTTCTATAGGAGTCATTCGGCAATTCCCATTAGACCCGATTATACATATTTTGTTCCGAGAATCATTTGGTTACCGGGTTACCAGTTCAACGGATCATATTTACTTATTATGTTTGATTCAATGATGAGCACAGATCATAGACAATGATGATGAGGCATCGGCGTCAACTTTAAAACTCGTCAATAGTCCGTGATGCAAATCAAGGTTTATTATGCGATTGTCAGTGTATTAAATTATGTTCTTACACAGGAGGGAGACATTGGCAGCTGTAACACAGGTATGCCCTAGCACAGCTGTCAATGATTAATATATGCACATTTTATGATTTTATTTTAACTCTTGAATTATATAACTAATATACTTAGTGCAGTTAAGATCTTCACATAGGTCTTATGTTAAACTGGGACATGTACCTATTTTGAATTGTTCGTGCTATATTGTAAACAGTATTGATGTAATTTGTGGACAATAAACATTTATTTATTTATTATTTACATTTATTTGTATATCTACTCTATGGATTGGACAGGACAATTAGGATAGTGAGCACAGGGTAAAACAGCACAGTCCAGTTATTAAATATTACTAGCAAGATTAAGGATACAATATGTGATGACTGAAGAGGTGTTTACAGATAGCTACATAATAGGAACATCTAATAATCGGTATTGGTCATTGGCATACTAAAAAAAATTTTACCAAAGAATTGAACCGACTTCAACACTCAAAAGTATGAAATAACTTGTTGAAGTCGGTACCATGATAGTTCAAAGGTAACTGATATCAAAATATTGTGCTCATGGTACCGACTTCGACAAGTTATTTCATACTTTTGAGTGTTGAAGGTGGTTCCATTTATTGGTAAACATTTTTTTTCAATCTTTTTAGTGACCTTTGTTACTCATGGGATCAATTGTCTTTGTTGTGTAGGTATGTTCACCGATGTCTTCACCCGGTGCTATAATATCGTGTAGGTATTTTTCAGTTTTTTACTTGTAACTCAAAAAGTGCTCGTCTGATTTTGATGAAATTTAAATGTTATTACACGGGAAGCACCAGCTTTCAAATAAAAAAGAACGATCAAAATCGGTTTACCCAGTCGGAAGTTATGCGGTATACTATCTTGTAGGTATAAGCACGCATTTTTCAGTTATTGACTTGTAACTCAAAAAGTGCTCGTCCGATTTTGATGAAATTTAAATGGGACTACACGGGTAGCACCCGCTTTTAAATAAAAAAAATAACGATTAAAATCGGTTCACCCAGTCGGAAGTTATGCGGTGACAAACACAAATACAAAAATATACGGGTCGAATTGAGAACCTCCTCCTTTTTGTGAAGTCGGTTATTGAAATGACCGCGCCGCGAGTGTAAATCGAGTCACCCCATGCGATGCTCGCGTGTAGAGTACCTACACCGTAGATACATACGTATGTCTTTTATCATAATGTTTAAGACAATACTCACAGATTTACAGAACACTTGCTTGTTGACAGAACACTTGTTCTATAGTGTAGCGTAGGTACTTACAATTTATTGGTAATAGTGCATTATTACAGGTGAATACTAAAATTAAAATAATATCACTCCAATACTCTTCACATCTTAAACTCGTTATTATTCTGGATATATAACAATAAAAAATGTATGTATAATATTATAAATGCCAATATGAAAATACATTATATAATACGTTCATTTCAAATGAACGAATTCTTCAAAACTCTAGAATGCCTGCTCGATTAGCCAGCGGTAAGTTTATTTTTATAAGCACAATGTGTGGTTGCAGTAGTGATGTGTCCTGGCAGCTTATCATATACTACTGTATCCATAACATGCGTAACTTTAGTGGATTTCGTGAGTGTAACTAATAAACACACGTTGGCCGACGATCTTATATCTTGTTATTAAAACAAACGGGGCTTGATCGCGAGAAAAAATACATTTAGTAATTTATTTACCTCGACGTTTCGACCAAGTTGCATTGGTCGTGGTCACGAGAAGACTGGAGAAATACGGGTGGCAATATCGGCGAGAGCGCGTAGTTTCGTCAACTAGTGGGTAGTTGACGAAACTACGCGCTCTCGCCGATTTTGATCTTATTAAATTGTAGGGCTGTCACAGCCCTGCAAAAGCACAGGGTTGTCACGACACACAACACTGACAGTATCTTTAGTTTTTTCAGGGTGAAAACCGCCGCGACGCGAACATCTATAAATCACTGGGTTCCAAGATGTAGACAACCTAAAACCATCCTTTCGATTGATTATGTTTCCTGATTTCAACCGCTTCGCGTACAATTCTAGGAAAATAATGGCGGCCCGTGGAGAGGATTTTAGGGTCGTGTAGTTCTATCCAATGATTATTGATCTTATTTCTGTGGCCGCAGCCTTTGTCAAAACAACCTATACCGCTCCGATTAGCATACTTATTGGATTGGCCTAAATAAAATACCAAGATATCGGTGGATTAACGTACAGTGGGGATCTAAACATGGTCAATTAGGTATCTGTGTCACCAGAGTAGGTCCATAACTGTTGTTTCATATATACTAGTACCTACACCATGCAATGTTTATTATAAACGCTAACTGATAGCTAGGTCACTCGGCTAATTGTTTCGTCCGTGATATTGCTAAAATTTCCTAACGTGTTCTGTCTAGAAAGTAGGCATTTGGGTAAGACGCAAAAAAGATTTGTGAAATGAAATCCATTTAAGCAACTTGTTGGCCATTTTTTTGTAACTCTTTCCATGCCAAAAGTCGATGAGATTTCTCCTAATCGCTCAACGTTATAAACGCACATAGACAGAGTGGAACGTTCATTTTTGTTGGATAGGTTTAAATATAAAAAAATGATATATTCGCGTATAGTCTACCGGAGCTCGCGTTCATCGAAAAGTGTTTGAAAATAGATAAAACATATGCGTTCGAAATCTGTTAAAGATGTTTAATTTCAATATATAGTACCTACCTAGTTCCAAAATGTGTAAAAGTATTTCCGACCAATCGTTTCTCTCAACAAATACAATACATTTCTCTTTCATTACTGTAACTAAGAATTAGCGTTAAACTATCAATAATTACCTATCACGTAAAATCCAATATAATTAATTCATACGAAATCATTACCCACATCATGTAGGTGTTCTGTACACAAACGTCAATCAATGATTAGTGTACGATCTAATAAAACAGTGTTTATTTATTCTGTTTTCTCTGTTGAATCATCGTTCATTTCAGAGAATCGTTTTCATAAGAATTTATGCTTATGTATCTCAGTCAATTTAACACCTTTCGCTTTTTTACTTATAAAGGAGGAAAATGGGTAAAGATATTCTACAGCACCTACACAGCAGGTTTACATCAATTCATACATCTTTATTAAATAAGGTCTACGGTTTTTATACTTTAGTTATCCCATGGAAACCAAACTTTTTTTCCGATTTAAAGTAAGTAAAATATCCTATGTCCAATTTTTTTTCTCACACTCAGACCCCCTCACTAGGATTCCCTGTGTTGCGGGAGGCATGGACACACACAATCACAACACACAAACACCCAAGACCCGGGACAAACACCTATACTCATCGCACAAATGTTTGCCCCTGCCGGGATTCGAACCCAGGGTCCCGGAGACACAGAAGTCAAGTCACTGACCACTGCGCCACGGCGACCGTCAAATTCCGAATATGATATCTATATCTGCCAAATTTTATCCCACTGATAGATTAACTTCTCGCGTATTTTAATAGGACGATATATGTAATTGCCTCCATCGCTAACTTCCGATTTCTAATTGCTCTATTGTCTTGAAGAAACAGCGCAGTACGAGTACCTATTTAAAATATTCATTTTACATCCATGTTTGATTTGCGCAAATATATATAAGATTTCTCATTTTCCTCCTGGAGCTCTAGAGGCACTCTGCGCTTTCCGCGCTATTTCATGGAACGTTTTATTTCCTTCATTGCTCCAATCTGTTAAGTTTTATCAGTGAGAAATCTCATGCTGCAACGCTTGTTCATCAGATAGATAGATTACTTACATCGAAAATGGTCGTGTGAATGTATAGCATCTCCGTCAACGATAACGTCAAGTGATTTTACGAGCTGAATTGTGTGTGCGCACAATTAATTGATCTACCTATAAATAATATATTCAGTGGTGTGGTTGAAGATAAGAGTTTCAGACGATTGCGTGACTCCATGACGAACTAGCAACTGCTGTTTACACTGTGACCAAATACGAAATAACGCAAGTGTACAATCAAAATCAGATTATCACATTGCTGCCCGTTTTTACCGTTAGCAAAAAATAGTATTCTAGATAATGCTTATTTTCCTAATCCCGTATACTTATCGTGTTTTCTCAATTGGAAGTTTGTTGATAAAAGTGAAATTGGGTGAATAGTGAATGAATCATACCTGGATCGTGTCTAAAATTTGTAATGTTAATTTGACCCACTTAGGCTACTGTTCATCAACGTTTAAATCGTCCGATTATCAATTTAACCGTCGTCGGTCAAAAAGTTTTTACCGTACAATTAACCGACGGTTAATTGATAATCGGACGTTTAAATATTGGTGAATAGGCCTTAGGTTAGAGTTCACCAAAATTTAAACGTCTGATTATTAAGTAACCGTCGGTTAACTGTATGGTAAAATTTTGGTGAATAATCGTTTTTACAGTCACTAAGGGTGGATACCCTTAGTGACTGTAAAAACGATTATTTAACTACGATATGTACACCCGATAACAAAAGAATTGTAGGATATTTTTTTCTTTTCGGTTACGTTTGCACATTGATACATAATTTTTTAAGGAGCAGAGTCAGTGCAGCTTATAACGGTCACGTGAAGATTATTGCGGACGATTTAGCGACTCCTTTAGTCAAGTATTTTGTACGGCTAATGCTGAGATGATGTAGACATAAGCTATACTTAGGTCTAGAAGTATGTCGTAAGTGTAATGAATACTAACACTAGTTTAAGGTAATATTTGCTACTAACCCTTGGATCTTGTTATCTGGAATAAATTAAATTAGAATTTGAATAATGCGAAATATTCGAACAGGTAAAAAATATGACCTTAGTATTTCATATCCAAGTTCTTGGAACATTCCACTAAAGTCACACAGACTTTAAGACCGTTGAGCAGCTAACCCAAAGAGTCGTAATACGACTTCTATTTGTTTACATACACAATGGCAATTGATCCCGTGAGTAGCAAAGGTGAACTAAAATGGGTAAAAAAATTTTTTATCAAAAAATGGAACCGACTTCAACACTCAAAATAGTGCAATAACTTGTCGTAGTACATTTGAACTATAACGGTACCGACTTCAACAAGATATTTCGCACTTTTGAGTGTTGAAGTCGGTTCCATTTTTTGGTATTTTTTTTAGTATCTGATTATTATACAAGGCCACAGTAGGCACATACTACCCGCATTTCGAAGTATGATTTTAAAGTACAAAATATATGTGTCAGTGAATATGCGGCATCCGCAGATCCGTGTCACGGCCGGACCTTCAGCTGGCTCAGAACGGTCGGTACAGACGATATTTTATTCATATTGCGCAAGTCGAGGTGAACATATAATGCATGCAACATCTTTCACAGATAAACTACCTAGTGCATACATAGTCTACAGTAGTTATGATGATGCTACTAGTAGGTACGTTTACTTTATACACTTATAGATGACCAGTGACCACTATCTCACGTGATGGTCTGTGACGGTATAGTCGAAGATGTTATCACGATAGATCTAGAATGCTCCCTGGCTCTCAAGGTCTGCTGCCGGAACACACTAGGTATTTGGTGACAGAAAAAGTAGCCTATGTATTAAATTAATTTTATTATAACAGATTATAATGTACATTCAGAATTTTATTCAATAAAACATATTTTAAGGATGGATGCTAGAAAGGCAGGTAGAAAGTACCCTACCACCATGCTGAGCATTTGATAACGGTGTTACCTTGACCGGAAGCCAAGTCAGTTTGCCACCCCATGCTCCGGCTGCTGAGCTATCATCGCACCAAAAGTAATGAGTAGGTACTATTTCTGAAAATTTGCCTCATATTAAAATATTGCGAGCGTAGTTACCTACTTATTTTATCACATATTTTCACACTTTAGACCAAACTAAATAGTCTTAATACTGTAAATTTGAGTAACGAAAAAAAATACAAGTAGGGAAATTCCTGTCATATCCTGAACTATATTCATATAAAAATAAATGTGTATTTCTTATAATTGGCCTTTATTAAAATAAAATACTAATTACAATTCTGCGGCTGCTACAACAACATTTGAATTATCCAAAAAATAAATGTGTACAAATTATAATAAGAGATATATTAATAGAATAAAGTTCTAAAAGTTTAATCTTTGTTTCTATGCAACAAACTCCTTGCTCCTTGCCTCCTTACATTGCTCGTAGTTTCTATGTGACTGATAGAATGTTCTACCTTGTTCCAGGTACGGATGTATGCCCAATGAAGTCAGTGGTGCGTCGCATCGGACAGCAGCTGTTCACCGCCCTCAGTGGCAAGGGTATCGCAGTGCTGGTCAACCATGGCATTGCTGATGAGAAGGTAAGCTTATTCCAGTTAAATAACTTCCTTTGTTATGCTAATCTGTTATTAAAACTTACGTGGTTTTGAGACATTACGAATGTATAAAACACGGGAATTAATCACGTAGTATGTCAGAAGGTTCCGACTATAGTTTCGACCACATTTTTTTATATAATCAGACAAACATCAGTAAAAAATTATAAGCAGTGATTTAAAAAAATATTAATTCTTTTTTTTAAATTTAAATTAAAACCTTTACGCACAACTGACCAAAGTCGCAAATTCCTTAAAAGATGTTTTTATCATCCTGTTTTTATAAGTATATATTTTAATTAGGATCTTTGATGACGAATTATTTTAACTACCTCTCTACTGAACCCACAAATTAACAAATAGTCGACATTAATATATAGGGCAAAGGTGTCATAATGCATCTGTTTAATGAAAAATCTTTAGTCAATTTTGCTTCATAATTTACGCAATAGCCATAGATTTTGACGACATTATTAAGAGCACGTGATGATAAAGGCGACACAAATTTATACAAAATGTACTAAATTAATTGTCTAAGCTAAGACTTGCTTAAAATAAATACCAAAGAGTCAGGTCACACAACTCACATATAACTGTTATGGAAAAATTGCGTCACGATTGAGCCATTTTTGTCGTCGTTCTAATTCGCCTTCCAAACAATTCCTTATGCTACTAGGATTTTTGTACATTTGTTTGTTTTTGCATGATTTCAGCTGAAGGCTGTGTATGCTGATCTGGATAATTTCTGTGCTCTCCCCGAAGGCTGCCAAGCGCAGTATCTCCGCAACCCCACAAACAACCACGGCTACGTCAAACCCGGCATGGAGCAATTCGATACCACCAAAAAGGTACAACCTTAACTCCAAGACCTCCATGTCCTGAAAAGGTCAATGTGCATGTATTTCATGTATGTTTCGATCGTGGCTATTTATCTGTAAAAAATATTTTAAAAAATTTAATCGAACGGGTTTGGTTGCATAAAGATTCTGTATTTTGTTTTCGTCTTTCTATCAAGATACTATGATCAATTATTTTAATAACCTTGGTTAAGGACCTTTTCATGGAATCCAAAACTTTACATTGCTTTGATACCTTTTTTACCCTTACTACTTAAAATTTAACTTTAAATTTTACCCTTAAAATTTATGACAATTCCTGTATGTTTGGTTGCCTGGAAGAAATTGCTTTAAGCAATAAGGCCGCCCTTTGTATCACTGTATCTATATTTGTTTGTTTTCTTGATGTGTGTAGTTTTTAAATAGTGTGCAAATAAAGAGTTTTCTATCTATCTATCTATCTACTTGCTGACTTTTCACTTTATTATAAATTTACGTTACGTAAGCGAGAGTTTTTAATTCTGTAAAAGATTTTCTGGAATAAACATCCAGCATGTTTATACCACAACAAATAGTTATTAATTATAATGTGCTAATATTAGTTTTGAAATTTATATTTACATAGTTACCATACCTCCATACGAAGTTGTTATGGTTAACTAAACATAATATAGTCAGGTACATTTTATTTTTAAATATAATATACTCATATTCATGTAAATAAAGTAATTGAGCTTGAAAAAATAAATCAGTTCAAGTTTTCAGATGACGTCAATAAAACCTTACTTCCGCATTAAAACGACTTTATAACAAAATACGTTTCGTTCCACATTTTGTCCACCCAGAACAAAATGTAAGCAACATCACTACATAGCTGTCCATCGATTCCAGGAGCTGCGTCATTTGTTCAACGTCACTACGTTGACGCCCGCGGCGATGCCTGCGCAAGAAGAGGTGCCGCAATTCACGGAGCACGCGTTCCCCTTGGCCCAGGACTTGACAAATCTGTCGAGGGTGTTGTTGCAGGCTTTGGCTTATGCTCTGGGTAAATGCTCATCTTGATTCTACTTATATATGAATAATTTATGAAACCCCATGAATATTTACTATAGTTTTAAATATTTGAAAGGGGTTAATGGGAACTTATTAGTATATCACGGTAGACAATTGTGAAATGGAACGTCACGGCATACGTATCGTACTCATAACGCTGATGAAGTCTTCTTTCTGAACGCTCAAGACGTCCACGCTGAGAGTAGGACTCCAACGAATTCCACAAGGTCCAGTTGAAAGCGGCCTGCGTCCGAGCTCCTCCTGCGATCTTGGTCAGATCATCTGTCCACTTTGTTATGCTTGCCAGCTGCCAGTCCGTGATCTCCACTTGAAAGATTTTTGGCGTCATCGGTCATTAGGTTCACGGGATATGTGGCACGAAAGTTAATGTCGACCCCTTTTGAATGTTTCAACACAAACAAATTTTAACATCTTCTAGTAACGGTAGCAACAATCTTTTGGTTCTAAATATATCCAATTCTAAATACTCCTTTACCTAAGTAAAATGATAGTCAAACATAACGGTAAAATATTCCATTTATTAAAGTTCCTAATCATGAGAGTAAAACCCGGGTACCGCGATGACAGCGCGGGCCTCACTAGTATATTTATAATTACAATTTTCGTACACTTCTGGAATAGCTACTTGATAATAAGATTACAAATAAAAATTACCAATTATGTTAACTATGCACCTGTTCTCCAATAATTGGCAATAGATTTAAAAACCTTTATGTAATGTAAATATTTATTTAACCAGTACCTAAACTGCAAATTTCAGCTCAATTGAGCTTCATACCGTTCCAGGAATCCCTCCGGCGACTCTCCTCGCGTGCCACTCCAGCATGATGCAGAGCGACGGGCGCAACCCTTCGACGATGCGTCTGCTGTACTACCCCCCGGTACCGCCAGAGGATGTTGGCCCTTGCTGCCAGAGTGACGTAGTGCACTATACTCGCTGCGGGGCTCATAGGGACTATGGCACTTTCACTTTGCTGACCCAGGACTCTGAGGGAGGGCTTGAGGTAAGACATCATCGATACAGATTCCTCATCAAGCCACATTTGCCAGGATGCTAGAGAAGGTACAGAAAACCTTTTTACTGTCAATTTACAAGAAACTGTATGGGTACTACTACTGGTACTAATGTGATAGTGTTTGGCACCTTCTTGAAAGTATTACCAGGACAATTACAATTTACCAGATCGCTTACCATCAGGCGGTCCGTCTGCTTCTTTGCCACCTATTTCATAAAAATAAAAAAACTACTGAAAAGTTTTACATACCTTACGAAATTCACATTAGCAGCTTTATCGTTAATCATGGTTGAATTTAGTAGTCATGGTTTAGTAACTAGTAAAAATTCCGTATTTCATTAGATGGTAAAGGTAATTTAAATAAAAACAGACCATCTTTGTTAACTGAAATAGAAGTGAATACCTCAAAGAAACAATACAACGTTATCATGCATTAACGTTAACAATCGAAACTATTCTAGCGTTGAAAAGGCGAAGCATTTGTTTTGTTGTGGTCTGTTTTATTATAGCTTAGTATGTATACGTAGAAAACAATAACAAATATTATTATTATCATTTATAACAGGACGGTATTCTGTAGTCGTTCGTGGGTTCAAGTCCCACTAGCAGCTGAATTTTTTCCTTCAAAAATTTGAACTTAAATAACAAATATATTTCGCAACAAATAATATTGCATTCGAGTCGTGCCGTGGTGGTACCGGCCTAGAATAGTACTCCCCCATCACTTCCCGTGGGTGCCGTAAGAGTCGACACGTACCAGAAGGTGGGCAGCAGCGCCTTCTGAGGATCGAAAATTATACTGCGCTCGCCAACCCGCCTGCCAAGCGTGGCGAGTAATGGAATTTCCAACAGTGGACGTCCCATGGCTGAGATGAATATTGCATTGAATGAGTTATATGGGTGAAGCGATTGTATCCCGAACACAGTGCAAACTACTTCTGGGCCAATGGGTAGACTACGCTTACAGATATTTATTGTGAGTCACAAATGTATGTCGTATAAAGTTATTTCTATATGTTAGTTGCCGTGATGATTATCTTTTCATTGCTGACGACGAGCAAACGAATCACGAATTCAATGTCCTGAGCGTCGAATGTTATGTATACTAATCAAATAGTTCTGAAGGTACTTACAGCGGCAAAGAATACGAGTATAGGTAATAATAAAATATATATTTTATATTATGTTTTAATCTAAGTGAGTAAAGGGAGTGGGTTGAAAACCAGCGCTGCGTGGTAGGTACCTAGTAATAGATAACCGTAACCCGTAGCATAATTGCTGAACTTACTCCTTTTATGCACGAACATGCGATTATAATGTCATGTATTTTTATACTTTTAATATCTTATTTTACAAGAAGTTTGTGCTTAATAAATATTTTTCTTTCTTTCTTTCATATATGTATCAATAATTGGTGTAAAGATCTTCTGCAGCATTGCAACTTGAACAAGACGACTAGAGATTTGATTATTTTTTAAAGCACCCAACGTGATTCCATTTTTTTTCTTACATCAAAATTACAATGTAGCCTTCAGGCCAATATGTAAATTAATTGTAGATTAAACGGCTAGTTAACAGCGACTGGAGAAATCAAAGAGAAATTCACATCCTTACTACTGAAATGTTGAACCTTATGCTGAAATCTATAGATCGTACTTAGACTATCAAGTACTAATATTAAACTTCGCAAATAGTCAGAAAATGCTGGTAAATACTTAGCATTAGCGAAGTATAAGCAAAGTCGAAGTTTTCTATTTTTTTCTATTCTATGACAGAGTTTCGGTTTTGCTTTTTATGTAACATTTGCCTTTCATTAACTCATAAATATGTAAAATAAATTAGCAGACAAAGTACATGTTCAAAATAGAAAAACGCCATTCTTGCCTTTCTTCACTTAAAATACTAAAGCGTCATTATTCGTTTATTAAAAATAAACTAAACGCATCGCTGTAATTTACTTCTAGTATGAAATGGACTTTTGTAATTTTCTTATTTGTATATGCGTAAAAACTGATAATTCTCTAAGTTGTCGATTTCGATGACTTTGACATTCAAAGAAAGATGAAGATGAAGTTTATAAAATGACTAGAAGTGTATAGATAGAAGCGTATATATGCACTCAAGAACAAACTTAAATTACACATCGCAACAAGCGCCAAGGACCAATAAATTGTGCTAATTTTATAAATTTCTATGAATCTCATTGTAAGTGGAATATATTTCGTATGAGAATAAAGTTCTAACCTAAACCAAAGCTTGAGATGATAGATAAAAATAAATAATTCAATATTGTAAAAATTAAATTATAGTAAAAATAAAAAATAAAAACATGTATCAATCGAATCTTTATAATATATATTATTAGCGGGATGTTTTCCAAATGTTGAACTGCATTATTGCATAAACTAAGTCAAAGTACTGAGTATAGATTTCACCTAGAGCTAGAATTTTGGTTCCGTATAAGTCTCGACCAACATGCGTGCACTTTGAATAACATAACATTGTCTTCTTGAATTATTTTTTTCTACCTACCTAAATAAAGTGACCACAAGTACCTACCTACTGAAACACGCCTCTTCAAACTCCGATCGAAACCTTAGATAACATAAAATTTAAAGAGGAACATTTAAAAAAAAATAAGGACCATAAATTAATAATAATAAATTATAAATATTTGCTTTATATCACTTCCAGGTGAAGTTGAACGGCAGCGACCAGTGGAAAACCGTAGGTCACCTCCCGGGCGCTATTCTCGTCCAAACCGGCGAACTTCTCGCCGCCTGGACAGCCAACCTGCTGCCTGCGTTGGTCAGTATTTAATAAAAACAATCGGTTGCACTCCGGGATTGCCGGCAGAAGTGAAAACTTGAACATGTTGATGATGATGATGAAAAGTAGCCTATGTGTTATTCCGGGACCTGAAGTATCTACATACCAAATTTATTTCATCCAAATCCGTTCAGCCGTTCTGGCGTGATTTAGAAACAAACATCGATCTATCCAGCCATCCAAACTTTCAGATTTATAATATTAGTGGGACAGATAGAATTAACATGACGTTTTTTTTTTTAAAACAATGAAATCTTTCCACTTTATAATGTCGGCGTTTTGATAACCGAACCCAATATGACCTTTAACAAAACGACTTTATCAAATAGACTTTACCAACCAACGAAAATGTTCCTTATTTGTAACATATTTATGTTTAAATTTCAACGGCAGTCCTGACTATTGACGATCTCACGATCTGACGCGAGTTTAACATTTTTTCCCCATACACAACGCCGCTAAAGAAGTTTTCACTTCAAAAACAATGCAACTGAGCTTGAGGAACAATTTTTAAACAAGTTTTTAGTACTGTGTCAGCTGGTAGGCAGAAACGCTCATGTGAAGCCTGTCCAGTCATTTTTAACTACCTATAAACTCTGTGACCATCGATAATGACCGCTTGGTTGCGGTCATTATCGGTGGCTGACCGCTAGCCGATTATTTTTTTTTTTTCTTTTTTTTTTTTCTTTATTAACATTCACACAAGGTCTTCAGGTCCCAAACTAGGCAGAGCCTGTGCTATGGTAACCTGATGACTGATATATATACTTATATACACACCCAGACGCAGGTCAAACAGACATGTTCATGCACACGAATGTTTGACCTGTCCGGGAATCGAACCCGGGACCAGCGGCTCAGAAGGCAGAGTGCTACCAACTGCGCCAACCGGCCAGTCAAGGTTATTGCAAGGAAATAATTCGGTTGATGGACATCTTTCACCACTACCAGCGCTTAACATATTCCTCCAAACCACACAGGACCCCCGTGGTGGATAGAGCTCGATACCACTTTCTCCCAGAAGAAGTTTAATTACTAGCTGTGGTAGTTAACTTGATAATTTCGTATCTAAAGTACATACGTAATTGATTGGCAGTATAAGTTCTAGTCAATCCTGTTCTTTAAGTGCGTGTCAATATAATTTGTAATTAGCATACAGGTAGCACCCAGAACTTCAACAAATAAATAATACGTTCATTTAATTATTTACAGGTGCATCGCGTGGTGGTTCCTTCCGGGACATACGCCCGCGCGCGCGGCCGCCACTGCGTCGCGTTCTTCTGCCACCCCGACGACGACACCATCCTCCCCGTGCTGCCCCTCCGCGCCGCTCCCACCCCCGCGCCCCAGCACTTCCCCCCCGCGCACCTCACCCTCCACCACCGGCTCCTGAACGCGGCCCACCACATCCAGAAGCGTTTTAGAGAGACCTACGCATGACTATCGCATACCCCGAGCGGCTGCAAACCAGACAAGGCGCCGCTGTCTCGCCGCCACACTGCACCTTGATGCAGGGCGGAGTATTATGACGCATTTGCTCACTATTAACTGATCGCATTTACAGTTGTGGCTACGGATAAAAGACAAGTTCAAAAATAAGTGATGACAAATGCATTTTTTTAAATTTCGCCCACTGAGGGTAAATTTCCGTTGTTTAATTTCCTAGCACTAAACATACTTTCATTCATGTTGCTTTTATTCGTAGCGGATTCGACTGGCATTTTGGCTGCGATCGTTACTTTTTAATATATCTAACACAGATTAAATACAAACCATACTACCTAAAATGTGGACGCGGCGTAGGAAGAAATTGGTACATTAACCTGAAATTGCCTATCTCTGTCGCTCCCACATACGAGTAGATATACCTATGGGTGCTGTCAGCGATGAAATAACGCGGCTTCAAGGATCGCAAACCTTTTTAATACTAAATGTACTAGTAGAATATTAGCAAATTATAGACTAATATAACCTAATGTTAGGATTTTGCGTTTCTTAATTAAAAAGTGATGATCGCACGACCTTATATTTATATAAAAACATTGATATCACATACCATTCCTTTAAATTTAGATGCATACTTCCTAATGATCGAGATGTCCATACAAGACGGTCCTGATAAACATGGGTATATTTATATTAAGATCTATAAAGCCACGTATACACTAGGAGATATTTGCTGCGCGACAAGGGTGACGTCACTAGGGACATCGCCTGACATCGCAGGCGACATACTACGTGTCGCGGGACATGTCGTGTGGGACACGAAGTCGCGCAAGGTCGACGCTCTCGAAGCATCGACCTTGCGCAAGTTCGTGTTTCTCGGGCAACATACCCTGGCCCAACGAAACTCTTCGAGCGACATCTCATCCACAGTTTCGGTATGTGGACGAGCGAAATGTCGATCGACATTGTCGCTGGACAGTCGCAATCATATGTCCCGCGATATCCAGCGACTTTGACCCCAAGTAAATTCATGGCTTCAAATACCTCAAAATGTATATCATTCTGGATATTTCCTAAAAGCAATGAAACAATTAGATTTTATTACATCCATAAAGTATTACTAATAATGTACTTAATGACTAATACATGTCACGCGAAGTGCTTGTTTGCTTCATGTGTTGTGTACTTATATATGTAATGTACTTAATAAATTAATTCCTTGAGGAAATGTGACCATATTGAGAAAATTTAATCAGAAACTCGACATTTAATATCGTATTTCGCAAGATTGACGCATTTTCAGATGCGTAGGTATCTACTTATTAATATTTAATTTTATTCTTGCCGTTAGGTCACTTATTGCTTGACTCTATTTAATTTTAGTTTTTTTTTATTCAACCGAGAATACTTAAAATATTCTAATAGGTTTACACTTATTTATATTGTGCCGAAACAGAAAAATTCAATGACAATTATACTCGTATGGTACAATAGAGAAATTAGATGTTTATTGTTTTCTACTACTTTTTAAAGTGTAAGTTAGCAATTAGCGACGTGGATATATCTTGATACCATTATATAGTATTTTTCTTTTAATATTGTATTCTTTGGTAGGTTCGTGTATTTGCTTTAGCTTTTTTTTATTCTTAAGTTTATGTGATAAGTTACTATGCTATAGGTACTTATTTCCTGTCCTTCACGATTACTTACTACTTATTAAGTTTATGGAGTGATAAGTTAGATAGCTCAATTTTTTGTGTACTGATGTAAGTATACGATATTGTGTTCGGACATCGAAAAAATAAATACTGAAGGCGGTACGATTCGACAATTCGATTTATATCAAATCACCAAGCTGTACAATTATCTCTGTGCATCCATATTAAGTAGATACGTTACTCTATTGGTAGCAATTTTTTTGTTTACTTAAACTAACTAAAACCGTATAAAATACGAAAGTTTTTATTCTGTTTACGCTAGAGTTCAAATTGCGCCAACCTTAAACCTTAGACTAATTTTATTCGATTGCGGGTGGTTTCAGACAGCACGTGGCGACCTAATAAACTAAAACTACCCGCAATTTAATAAAAAAAAGAACTTGAAGTATGAGTGTCGTTAATATTTCGTGCTATATATTGCACGAGATAACAACTATACTGTTATATCCCAATTTGGATGCTATATTGAAATAAATAAGAATCGTTTTAGTTAGTTTCATTATACAAAAGAATACACTAGTATTTTTGCATGTCTGGCATTTTTTAGTAAATGTTTACGACATATTTATTATTTTGCTATTTTAATATACATTAACATCTTACTTAAGAATAATAGTACTTAATTCAGTCCTCATGAATTTTACAAAAAAAATAATTGGCGGTATTTTGGCGTAATTATTTTACAAAATAAATAAACTACTCAGCCGAATAAAAATCTTTGGAAATCGCAAATTAAGTGTTACTATAGCTGTTGTTCATAATATTATCCGGCTTTACTCACGTTTAAAGTCAAATACTTTGACCTAGATTTCTTTTAATTATTATAAGCTTGCCATTGTCTCACCTGATGTTAAGTGACGACGGACTGGTCGCTGCGATCTGGCAGCAAACTCACCTGATGTTAGGCATCGGACATGCCCGAAACCTATATAAGTCGAAATATTTCGACATCAAACGTGAGTAAACTTCTTGCTTTACTCACGTTTGATGTCGAAATATTATTTTTAAATAAATATCCTTATTTATTTAATAATAATGTGTGAAGTTCACAAAAATGTTTAATATAAAACCGAATTTTAGTCAAAATTACAACAGTTAAAAATTTTTGATTTTCAGTGCGATGCGAAACTTAAACGTATATATACATGAACTTAATGTTTATGTAGCCGTGGTACATACTTACTGTACGAGTAATATTATATATCTAATTTATGTATTTACTTACATTGAATACGTAAAATAAGAAATAAATGAAATTGCACATTGCTACTAGATAAAAAATATTATATATCTACTTATAATCTTACTTGTGTCCGATTCTTAAGTATTATTTGATATTTTCCCAAATTATGTACGTTTTTGGTAATAAATATTAAGTCTGTATGTATTTACTAGTGACAATTTTACTTATCACCTCAACAACAAAATAAGCCTATTATCCTACTAATTATATAAATGCGAACATTCGTGAGTATGGATGTATGTTTGTTACTCTTTCACGCCTGAACGGCTGGATAGATTTGGATCAAATTTGGTATGGAGATAGCTTATAGCCTGATTTTTTTTTAAATACTCATATAGATCTAGCGTTCGACCACTATCTCACTTGATGGTCAGTGACGTGGCCGAATATGTTATCACGCTAGACCTAGAATGCTTACTGGCTCTCAAGGACTGCTGCCTGAACACACTGTGTGTTTCGTGACATTTTTCAAACTCGAGGGTGGTAGCTAGTCAGGCGGGTACTTGGAAGTGCCCTACCACCATGCTGGGAATTTGATAGCGGTGTTACCTTCACCGGAAGCTCAAGCTGTTATTGGGGATCGAACCAGTGTCCATCAGTTTGACAGTAGACGATCCTCCCGCTGAGCTCATCTCTTTAAAATAAACACATTGACTTATTTTCAACATCACCATGTTATTTACATTTAAGAAGAATAAAATTACCTTTATTGATGACATGACACATAAGTAAAGAAAAACGACACAAAAGTGACAAGTGTATGTCATAAATTGGTCCCCAACTCAGCATATGCTAGGTTTGATCACTGGGTACCGTGCTGGGTTGAGTAATGTGTTCAACAGAAATCACCACAACCACACAACCTCGCTGATGTTAAGTTGTGATGCGCTTCACCATGGATCATGCCTGCATAGAAGATACTTTAATTATTATTACTTGTGATTAGACGACACTCCGCTTTTATTATTTCAATGGGAATCGTAGCTTAGTGAAGAGACCGCGAGGATGAGACGAGCATAGATGTGTGTTCTCGGGTCTTGGATGATTGTTCAATGTGATTGTGTGTGTTCATACCTCCTCCGACACAGGGTATCCCAGTGCGGGGGTGTGAGTGTGAATGCGTATGTTTATATGTAAATACATTATTTCGTAGTTTTAAATAAAAGTGTTAAGAAATTCGAATAAGATTATTTTCTTCTTTTTTTTGTCTGTAAAATACATAATTGTAACATATTAAATCAGCACGCACCAGGATGTTCTCCATTACAATATCTCGCCACAATCAATTATTTATTCAGTAGTAGAAACATTTTATATTGTCCCATTTTAATGATATGGAATAGAATAGTCCTAGTTTAGATAAGAAACTACAAACCGAAGATTATATATTCTGCCTATAAACCTGCCTACACTATATGCACCAAGTGGAGGTATGCCCTCTTTATTTATGTGTATGCCATCCGTGCGGGCATAGGCGACATAGTGGTACTGATTTGAGCTAGGCTTGCTAATCAAGCTTTAAAGGTAGCGCGTTGATGTCTTCTATGAGGCAAGGCTTATATATGTATATGCTTATTGTATCTTTATAAATAAAATATTTAAACAATAGTTATCATTAGTTTTCTAACCATTAACCACGTGTTCTTCGACGTAAGATTTTGTCAGTGCTATTACCGATCGCTGTTATAGTGAAATCGCCACAACGGCGATCGGCACATCGTCATTCGAACGCCCGTTTTATAGCCTTTATAAAAGAAGTTCACACATTTTGCTGTCGTTTGTTTTATATGATTTTACTTTACCATTACGTCTGCTAACCAGAACGGATGTATACCCTGTGGTATAATATAATATATATATATATAATGTGGCTTAATAGGTTTTAAGGTGTATCTGTATACCTTAAAACCTATTAGCCCACCCAGTAAAAAGGAAAAATAGGGGAAATAATCCGTGTAAAAGCGAATTTTGGTATAGTTGTAGGGAAAGGTGTCTTAAAGAACATAGGCACTAAGAGTACTGATTTCGTTTTGACGGTTGCTCGTTTAACTGTATGTACATATGTATGTGGTTTAAGGAAAAATATAAAAGTAAGTAATATGATATAAAACTAACTTTACATACCCTATTATGATTAGCGAAAAGGCATAGGTTACATTATATACTTTGCCCCCACTTATTATTTTATCAAATTGAATTACTATTTAATCTGTGGTACAGCGAGAGCAAAGTAGGTATAGGTACGTAGCTACGATTGATACGAGTTTAAGAATAAGTGGCTAAGAATTTATTTACCTGCAAGCCACAGGTGCTTATGATAAAAATCGTAATTAATGAATGACATTACACATAACTTACCAGATAGTTCAAGTCCAAAGTTCAATGCAACACTTAATTACGTTGTAATTTTGCACTTTGGACCTGTAATAGGTATGTACATAATATTATCTTTAGTAGTCATTAAATACATAGAATAAGAAATAAACTATAACTTTCATTAAATTTTTTAAACGACTTCAAAAAAAGGCGGTTTCTCAATTCGACCGCATACCTATATGTTTTTTTTTTATGTGTGTGTTCGCGGATAACTTCGTCGTTTATGAACCGATTATTCTTTTTTTGTTAGATAGAGTATACTTCCGTGGAGGTCGCATTTAAATTTCATCTAAATCGGACAAGCGGTTTTTGAGTTATACTCAAAACTGAAAAGTGCTACGCGTATCTTGATGATGTTATTGTCGCGGTTGAAGACATCGGAGAACACACAATGACAATTGATCCCTTGAGTAGCAAAAGTCACTGAAAAGGGTGAAAAAAAATTTTTTTTACAAAAAATGCAACCGACTTCAACACTCAAAAGTGTGAAATAATTGTCGAAGTCGGTACCATGAGCACAATATTGTGATGATAGTTACTTTTGTGTGAACTATCTTGGTACCGACATCAACAAGTTATTTCACACTTTTGAGTGGTGAAGTCGGTTGCATTTTTTTTTTTTTTTTTTTTGTATTGTTTACGTCAACGATTGCTGTTGTTGGGCTTCTTTTTCAATGACTACTAACGACAACGTGATTTACTCGCGATTATTTACGCACTTACCTAATTATATCAAAATGTAAAATAAGCTATGTGAACAAAATATATCCATTCCTGGAAATACATACCAGTTTTTGAGTAGGACAGTGGTGAAATCGTGTTCTACACTTTATTCCCGATAGGACAAAATCAAATCTAAGTTGTTTTTAAAAATTAAAAATTAAAAAAATTAAAACAGGTTACCGTGGAATTCACAACATCTAAGTGTACGCTCCAGTCAAACCATCTATTTTGACGACAATTGTTTTTCCGAGTTTATTATCCTATCATCTTAATATTTTAATTTTTTTTTAATCTCTTTTCAGACAATTTCGACACCCTACCAAATTGACATGTTTTTTTGCACTTGCGCACTTCACAAGCTACCTCTAGGAGAATTTCTACAGAGGAAAAACCTGGGCGTCTCGTGGAACCGAACGAGCTCACAAAAATTCAGCCTGTTATTAATCACTGAAAAAAACAGGCGATGGCTGCTGGACTATATGTAAACTTGTGTTTCAAATGTACTATATAGATTTTGTTATATACACGTGTATTTTGCTAAAACAAAACAAACAAAGCAACAAAGATATTATATGTTTATATGAGGTAGATGACGCACAAGCGCGCGGAAACTGAGGCGGCAAAATTAAGTCAATTGTAGTAATTTTCATTGCGACGCGTATTTCAAGTGCAAGTCTAAACATATAGCTATCCTTTTCTATATTACTTGTACCGTATTATCTGTCGCAGTAAGCATGTTCATGTCGTAAAGGAACAAAATCTGAGCACCGCGCATTATGAATATACGTCATCTTTAGTAAAGCATCATTGCAAAGCAACGACTACACACTCACACTCCCGTAAATCTGTATAGCACACAAATGTTTGCCCAGCCGGGATTCTATCCCAAGACCAATATATAATTATGATAAGATTATGTATTCTAAAAAGTTTGTTGCTCTGTAAATAGTATTTTACATTCTTTGATTTTACGTTTTCTTTTAACTTTGCTCTTTTAATACTTAAAAATATTTTTTTCCTTAACCAAAAATAAATACTTCTATCGTTTTAATTTACCTAATTAGATACTGATGCTTGGTAAATTAGTTTGCCCCGAAAACTTGGAGCGAGATCTGTGTTGCAGTTTGTTTGAAGTCTCCGTTCTTCATATTTTTGATTCGTCTGCGATATTTATATTTTAATTAGCTGCCCTATATTTTTATTTTATTAAAGATGAATATAATAAAAACGAAAAAAACACTATAGTAAATACATGCGCTTACAAAAGTTTTCAAAGAAGACAAGAAACTGTACCTACCTAGTGGATTCACTGATATTCCCTATAGGTATACTGCTTCGAACGATCAATTTTACGAAATTTAATGTAGATACTTATGTGTGTAATAATCCATTGATATTAATTAATTATCCCATTTCATTTTTTTTTCAATCGATGGCGTATAAATACCGCAAGAGATATAATCATCAATTAATTGTAAATATATTCGTAATTAATTGATGATTACGTATTACGAAAAAAACACTATAGTAAATACATGCGCTTACAAAAGCTTTCAAAGAAGACATGAAACTGTACCTACCTAGTGGATTCACTGATATTCCCTATAGGTATACTGCTTCGAACGATCATTTTTACGAAATTTAATGTAGGTACTTATGTGTGTAATAATCCATTGATATTAATTAATTATCCCATTTCATTTTTTTTTCAATTGATGGCGTATAAATACCGCAAGAGATATAATCATCAATTAATTGTAAATATATTCGTAATTAATTGATGATTACGTATTACGAAAAAAACACTATAGTAAATACATGCGCTTACAAAAGCTTTCAAAGAAGACATGAAACTGTACCTACCTAGTGGATTCACTGATATTCCCTATAGGTATACTGCTTCGAACGATCAATTTTCCGAAATTTAATGTAGGTACTTATGTGTGTAATAATCCATTGATATTAATTAATTATCCCATTTCATTTTTTTTTCAATCGATGGCGTATAAATACCGCAAGAGATATAATCATCAATTAATTGTAAATATATTCGTAATTAATTGATAATTACGTATAACCAAACCCAATGTATACATTGGAAATACATTTCCTATGTAGGTATACATTTCGGCATTTTTACTGTTTGGTTGATCTGCATTATCACGATTGCTTTTTGCATGGAAAACGAACCATCTCAGAGCTTAATTCTAGAAAAGCCTACGAGAACTGTATATTTGACAGTCCAATCGTCAGGTAACTACATAACTTTGCCAGAAAATCTATAATAATAATTATGTGTCGATCGAACAGCGTGCGCACGTGTGGATACTTTATAAATCGGAACCAAGGAAGTTACCGATGAAGTTAGCAAAAGTTCATCATAACATACGCCGTGTTGATACCACACAAAGTAATAGGTTATAAGTGATACAAACGTAAAACGTAAACTAGCAATAATATCATATTTATCATAATAATATGACCCTTATGATAAGTATGTAGTAGGAAAGGCAAGTAATAGGTTGGAACATAATGGGCAAGTTATGAGAAGGTATGTACATCACTGAGTACGAATGCAGATGGATTTAGGTGCGTGAAGAAGGATGTGTAGTGTATGTATGTGCATGTGTGTGTAAAGTGTGTATGAAAGGCGTGGAGATCTTTTTTTGTAATTGTTGCGCTCCTATAGCTTATTAAATATATCCAAACTACAAAAGGGCTCGTGGAATGCAAAGGAATTGAGAGTTGAGTGAAATAAGATAACTGATTATCTTAGGTTTTCGTTTGACACTTGTGCGATTCGCCTAATTGAAAAGATATACCAGTTGCCACGAAATAAAGAAATAAATCATTCATAAGTACATAGTTATAATTTGTACCAAAGTTGGTTTATAGTAAATATACAGGTTTAAAATATTCAAGGTACCTTGAATATTTTAAATCTGGAAAAGCTGTACATAAAAGCTCTGTTGGGGGGATAACCACGCGTCCACACTGGTGACGACTACGCGGCACGCACTATTTTAATTTCACCACGGCACAACCGAGGCGGTTATTTTTGATGTTTTATTTCAGCGGAGTTCGCGTGTGGTAAAATCAGCGTTTTTGGCGGAAAATCTCAGATCACAAGCATCCTGCTGTAGTCGGTCGGAGTGTGCACTCGCTATTTGTCTTCGTAAACAATGTGTGGGATTCTGAGAATCCGTTACGTGTGCTAGCAAGTTCAGCAAAGGAGTTGACAGAGAGACCAAGTGACTACATAGTATAGAATAACAAGCAGTATGGTAAGATTTATTGAATTAATTGAAATTTAATTAATTAACCCTTACATCTTCGGCGATAGTACAATTCCAGGAATAATCAGAGGTAGGTGTTATGTATCGGAGTGTTCAATCGCCGAATTGAGTAATTATGAGGAATCACCAAAATGTTAAAAGCAAAATTCGCTTAAACTGCTTTTATTTTAAATACATAATAATAATAATACAAGAAGAAAGGGAACAACTAAATTGACTGGCCGGTTGGCGCAGTTGGTAGCACTCTGCTTCTGAGCGGCTGGTCCCGGGTTCGATTCCCGGACAGGTCAAACATTGGTGTGTATGAACATGTCTGTTTGACCTGTCTGGGTGTGTATATGTATATAAGTATGTATATATCAGTCATCAGGTTACCATAGTACAGGCTCTGCCTAGTTTGGGACCTGAAGACCTTGTGTGAATGTTGATAAATAAATAAAACTAAATGAGACGGGTATGGACTTGGGGCTTTACTATCAGATTTGTATAAGTCATGCAAGTTCCGAGCAGTTCTAAAACCTGGCTTAAACCGTTTAATGTGAAATCATACCATCACCACGGCACCACGCTCCTTTAGGTGAACGGTTCCAACATTTATATCCTCAAAGGTGATCGATTATTGTTGTCTCTGGAATGTTTTAACCCGGTTGGTTGCTGTTTACTACCAGCTCGGCTGATAGTAAGGCCCCTGATGTCGATTTCTTGCCCACGACAGTTGCAGCGTCACCCAGAGCTTGCTTGCTCACTGCTACTATGGTTGATGTATCTCAATTTTTTTACTAATCTTGTGTGATATCAACGAGTCTACAAAACGAAAAAGTTTTTATACAGTTTGAAACTTTGGCGTCTTGCATCACCATAGCAAAGCCTAGTTTTTCCGTTCATGAGGAAGTTCAATTCACATTTTGCATATATCGAATCGGACTGAATATTTACTTTAGGTATAGATGTAGCTCGACTATCTATCTCACTTGAGTGAATATGTGGTCGAAGTTGTAATCAGATAGACCTAGAATCCAGCAAAAAAAGATAATCGGAATCACCCTACCACCGTGTTGGAAATTTGATAACGGTGTTGCCTTCACCGGAAGCTGAAGCCGTTGGAGGGGATCAACCCAGCATTCGTCAGTTTGACAGCCAACGCTTAGAACGCAGTGCTATCACCGCTTCTAAAAATTAGAAATGTGAAATGAGCTTTGTGACGACGACGGCGTTGCGGCTAGAATGGAGTAAAGTTTTCTTCTACCTGTAGAGTAGAAACTGTTGATTCGGCGACTCGGAATTGTGCCATTATTTCTTTTTTAAATTTCTCTTCTTCTGTTCCGGCTAGTAGAGAGTTTCAGTAATAGATAAAGGAGGATATAGAATAAAACGAGCTGTGTAAAGTGAAATCCTAAGGCGGTTTCAAATACTACTTATTCAATGACAAAAATCCATTGAAAAGCAGATGTCACAAATTATCAAATTTATCTTTGCGGACATAGATAGGTGACGTAGTTATAGGTAATGTAGAGATGGACTCTGTACCTTAGATATACATGTACCAACCTTTGTATATATGTTAAAGGCAATAAATATATACTTGTATATAATAGGTACTAGTAGCGCCCCGCGGTTGCATCCCACGGGAACTATACATTTTCCGGGATAAATGTACAATATATCAATCGTACAATTATTGTACGATTGAAAAATATTTTAACTTTATATATTAATTTCTTAAATAATTTAGGAAATTTTATGAGAAAACTGAATATAGCGAAAAAATATTTGTAACATTTAAACATTAATACCTATCTATATCAATTAGAAATTTTTAAATCGTATTTTTTTTCATCAATTAAAAGTAATTACTTGTATCTCTAAAATTAAAGACCAGGTATTATTTAAGCAATTTTAAATAAAAAAAAATCTAATCAGCCTTGATTTCTAAAACCTGGGATATTTTAAAATTTACGTTTATCTCTTAAACTCGGAAACCTTCCTAACTCGGTTAACTTTGACCGGAGGAAAAAAGTCATAGAACCTTTTTAATGTAAAATTTTAAGCTCTATAAATCTTTGTTTGGACTTTTTTCTCTAACTTTTACTATTTTCGAGTAATTGTGAAGAGAAATTTAAATTTTTTTTTTCAACCCTTGGTGGTCGTTGCTCACCCATAAATGTTTTACACATTTTTTTGTACGATTAAAACTACATAATATCAAAAATGCAGCCTTGAGACTGAAATTTTGATTTAAAAATTTATTTGACTGGACTATACAGTGAGTACTTTACTGGGAATGTAAGTATCTGTACTAAGATTTAGAAAGGAGATACTTTCCGCACACGACGTTTCGCAGCACTATTTGCCGCCACTATTCCATCACCTGTAATCACCACTTCCAAATGTCACACTGTTGGCCAGTATGCACGTAGGTACCGCACGAGCACGGCGCGTGATCACTTCGTGGCGTGATGTCATGGCGGCGCAGACGAACCTTTATCTTTTATCAAATATCGGCACCCACCGAGATTGGCGACTGACTATATATCTTTCTAAAAATACCTGTATGTGAATAGATAGATATCATCGTACATTAAAATGCTTCGATTTTGTGAAAATAAATTAGGATTGATTAGTAAGTACCTAGTTGCTATAAAATTTCGAAATCTCAGTCAACGTACAATTATAGGTAAACGCCCAATCGCCCATAGGTACATTTAATGTGCCTATGTAAAGATATACTGTGCCATGTTTTAAATCGATGTGATAGTGGTGTTCGATGTTCCATCTTCTTTTACTACTCTCTTTTAATGTTATTGAAGTTAAGGAAAACTGTAAATATATTGTAGAACTAAGTAACTGACTGACATGGAAAGCCAAATCGTGGACAGAAATTGTACGAAAAGGATTGCACCATAAAAATAATAGTTCAGTAGTTACCTACCCATCAAGCATTATAGCGATGACACAGTTCGATTTCTTTAATTCTACATCCTAGTTGAAAGACCCAGGCACGTGTCTGAGTTCTTTACAAGCAGGTGTCAGGTCCATGCCTGACATCCGCAGGGGTCAGTCCACAGATCCTTAACCTAGATAGCGCAAATTGACCAGCAAGCGAGCCAAAAAAGTTGCTTTGATTACTTACATGTAAATTATTAAAGTTGTTATGTTATAAAATTAGGCAGCTTCCAATAGTTATATTAATTGTGTGACCATGAAATCGTAGACGTTTTATACTGAATCTCAGCGACAAATCTACTTGAGGGTAGCTAGGACCATGGCTATAACCAGCTAGCCAGATAATCAATATAATATGTCTAAACGCAAATGCACTTTTTTACCGTGTAAACTAAAATAAGAATACCCAACATTAATTGTTAACTGGGAGAATGACAAAGTCGACCGATCGGGGGCCACTACCGGTTAAAACCGGAATCGGATCAAACCAGCGCTGGTTATCGATGCACCTATGCTCTGTATACATACGTGAAATGAACAAACATTTCATCATCCCGCTAAATATCTGCGTAGGTAAACAGCGATTATTAAAGGAGTAATTACTGGATCTGAGATGATTTTGAAATGTATATGCAGCTCTTGATTATTGAGGTGTAGCAATATTCCTAGATTAGCAGCTTCATTGATCTGGTGGACAGACGATCTGACTAAGATCGCAGGCAAGGGCTGGATGCGGGCCGCTTCCAACCGGTCCTCGTGGAATCAATGGGGGAGGCCTATGTCCAGCCGTGGACGTCCTATGGCTGAGATGATGATGATGATGATTTATTACAGACTAAAAGTGAGTAGGTACCTAACCTACTTACTCCTCAATTAAAGTCGCCAGGTAGTTTTAAACTAAGTAGGGATTTTGTTTTATTTGTAGGCCTATTTTAGTTGAAACTGAAGAGATAATTTTATGCTGATTTATACATTGGAATAACAACAATATTTACTTTTATAATGAGAGATATTGTCACAGTGTAGGTACATCATTTCAATGAAGACTACCATTTAATTTAATCTAACTTCAGTGTATTGCTTTTATTATATCTATCCTAGCTTACAACTATCCACTCAACTCAATCCTAAAAGGGGACAAACGGTAATAATAATATACCATCTGTCCCCCGGGGGGACAGACGGCAAGGTTTTATGTTAACATGTACCGTCTGTCCCCCCTATCGCTAGTTGGGGGACAGACGGTAATTTTTCTTACCGTTTGTCCCCGTGTGGGGACAGATCATGGGGACAGACGGGAATATTCCTTGCTGAATAGACAATGTTGAGTTTTCTCAGGTTATTTGGTTAAAAGTCTTACATATCTAATACCGACTTCGACAAGTTATTTCAAACTTTTGAGTGTTGAAGTCTGTTCTAATTGTTGGTAAATTTTTTTTTTCACCCTTTTCACCTCTGCTACTCACGGTATTAATTGTCATTGTGTATTTTCACCGATTTCTCCACCCGCAACTATAATGTCATCCACGTATGATGGCGCTACGCCACTTTTTAGTTATTGGAGTGCAACTCAATTTTGATAAAATTTGAATGGAAGCACCTCGGAAGTTTACCTTATCTAAACGATCATATCCGCGAACACACATAAAATATGTGTGTATATATATATAATATACATACGGTCGAATTAACGTAGTAAGTAACCTCCTTATTTTTTTTAAGTCGGTTACAAACATTTTCAAGTTAGGCTACCTACCATATTTTTTTCTTTATCAAAAATTCACACTTTTTGCACTTCTTTATAAATTACGTTGTAGCATAATCGTCAGATCACCTGTAGTCGCTGCTCTGCTATCTTATTCCGCTTGATAAATGCGTAGGTCTATTCCGCACATGTTCTGAATTCAAGCTGGTGCCGTAGAGATTTAACTTAGCCACTGCCAGAAACAAACGACTTCGTGACAAATTATTTATTTTAAAATGCCCATTGGCAGTATTAGACACAAATCAAAATTTTGAGTAAAAATTATATGATGCAATACATGGCATTTATTAAAGTATCAACTACATACTGTATTTCGTCATCAATAGACAACCAATCATAATACCGCATATACATATTAATGAGGTATACCATTAACCTACCATAATGAACAGGAAAATCTGCAATAAGCTATCCTAATTTGAGACACATGCTGCATCATTGAAGATGCCCATCACCTTCCGATTCATCGACCGGTGCGGCTATAAGACTCTTTAGAATGATGTATGAATGAATTATAAGTTAGTGTGATAGCTTTTACGTGGCTGGCATGGTAAAAAAGCGTCTTTAAAAAAACATGATAATAAAAAAAGATCTGCAATGAGCTTGTTTCCAGCTAAAACCCAAGCTCAATATATTTTATCACAAATTGCACAGTTTGTTAGTTGTTTATTAACCAAAGCGATAGGTACGGAAAGAATATTGGGTTACTTATCACGACAATAACTGTCGTACTTTTATTGTGTCCTTCATTAGCTTTAGTGGTTATATCGGGCGAACGTAGTCGGCAAACAGAGCGGGTGATAAGAGAACTGGCGCAAACCGGCGCACGATCCGACCGCAGGGGGCCGCACGCCGCCGGCTGCGCACACGCACGTAACACTTACGAATCCACTACCCACACACACTCACTTTTGTACGTCTGATAACACAATCTGAACAGTGTTTAGTATAGTGACGTGCGAATTACAGTAGGTATGAGTACCTACTACCAGTATCTAATTCATCGTTTCATTAGGAGGGGAGGTACCATCATACACGTGTCAGTAATTAAAACGGATAGGTTACTATGATAACCATGACCAAGAAATTAAGCCCGTCTTGTACCAACCGAATTGAAAACCGAATGTACAAACCGAGATTTTCGGCTAATTCTCGGATTAAATCACACATGCAAATCCGAGATCAGGGGAAAGTCATGGATAATTTGATTGGTACAAAACGGCCGTGCAAGTTAAAGCATAACTACACGAATCATTGAAATAATGCTTTGAAAAGGAAAGAATTTAAAGAGCATTTTAAATATGTAAAGCCGTGACAGACTTAGTTACTCAGAGAAGCAATCTAGGTATTCGTTTTTATTATTGTCAATTCGTCGTTACCTCATATAAACGATGACAAATAATGTTGGCTAATTAGATAAGTAACTACTTTTTTTTACTTGCAATAACGAGACTGACCGTTATAATAGGAATGTGCCAGTTATTTTTGATAGGTTGCCCAAGGGTACCCGCTTTGAAATCAAAGACAATCTAGCCGGAAAAATTATAAGGACGAGAAAATCCGGAACTCGGGACAAAAGTCATAAATTCCAGCCACTTCCAGACAAATCCACTGAAATAGCGGCAGATTATAGCCCACTAGTTATATACAAATAGCGAGAGGGTTGTTTATCTTTACATCTAATATATAAAATTCTCGTGTCACAGTGTTTTTACCCGACTGCGAAAGAAGGAGGGTTATGTTTTAACAAACTCCTCCGAAAGGGCTTGCCTGATTTGTATGACATTTTTTGAGTATCTAAGTCTGATTGTGGTCGTTAAGTATTTTTCACTATCCTACCCTCACACCCGCATTTATTAATTTTGTATGAACAAATATCCGTCGACGAGTAAATTAAATGAAGTGTCTTGTCACTTTGACATTTCTATAATTTATATGGCAGAACAACGTTTGACACGTCGAGCTTGTTTACATATAAATTTGGAGCAGTAGATTTCTGTTTATACTGTATTGAGAGAAAGTGGTCAAACGACTGATTGTCGTTTGACCACTATCTCACTTGATGGTCAGTGATGATGTGGTCGAAGATATTATCACGCTAGACCTCGAATGCCCCCTGGCTCTCAAGGACTGCTGCCTGAACACACTATGAGTTTGGTGACAGTTCTTCAAACTTGAGGGTGGTAGCTAGCTAGGCGCGTACTCGAAAGTACCCTACCACCATGCTGGGTATTTGTTAAATAATATCTATTTATAACTAGTAGCGCCCCGCGGTTTCACCCGCGTGGATTACTGTTTTCGCGCTAACTCAATTATCCCACAGGAACTATACTTTTTCCGGGATAAAAGTAGCCTATGTGTTAATCCAGGGTTTAAACTACCTCTATACCAAATTTTATCGTAATCGGTGTAGCCGTTTGAGCGTGAAGAAGTAACAAACATACACACATACACACAAACTTTCGCATTTATAATATTAGTAGGATGTAGGATAATAATATCCTTCAAATATATTGAAGTTAGAAAAACCTAATTTAAAATCTGTATGAAATATAAATTGCCCCCGTGCGAAGCCAGGCCGGGACGCTAGTAATATAGTGTGTCACGTGAACAGATAACAGCACCACGACGTACCCTCGCACGCCGCACGCATCCCTACCAAATTTTCCGATCGCCAAGATAATCTTTATCAATCGTAGGCTTTGGAGATTGGATTAATAATATCTGTCTAGGACACTTTACGTTCACGTTTCAAGTATATGTTTGAATGAATGATTGTGAAATCTAAATCTGGTCCGCAGTCTGATATGCACGCTGCGAGCATCGCAGACACATTTGCTGGATTGAGTATGATAGAACACTTGTCAACGTTTACTTTTCTTTTTTACCGACTATTGTCAGGAAGCTTACCGAACACCAAAATGAAATGTCATAAGATATTCCTTTTTATACGCGCGGGAGATAGATAGGTACCCCGAATTGGAGTTCTAAACATTTTTAGGTCGATCCGGTACAGATGTTGGTCTGTCCCACGCTGGACCCCCACATTCCGTGCATTTTGCTAACATCTCGTTCGGTGCTTCAGAGTAAAGCGCTCGATTATTTGTAACTTTACTGTTCAAAGCATCTGGGCGTTACAACTTAAGGACGAGACCAACAAAAGGTTTGTAGAAACTGTCCACGCAGTGGGGTCTAAGTTCCGGGTGACGACGGAATCAAATCAGAGCTTCTGAAAGCGGGAGGCTCACCGATACTGAAAGCCCCTCAGAAGCTCTTTAATTCCGTTGTACTTAAAGAGTCAACGCCGGAATCATGGAACTAAAGCGTAGTGGTGTTGTTCTTTAAGAAAGGTGACAACACCTTGCTGAAGAACTACAGACCCATTTCGCTTTTGAGCCATATTTACAAGCTCTTTTCAAGAGTCATCGCAAATCGTCTCGAACCTAGGTTTGATGAGTTCCAGCCTCCCGAACAAGCCAGTTTTCGAAAAGGCTACAGCACCATAGACCACATCCATACGCTTCGGCAAGCTCGGCAAGAAGACCGAACAGAATAACTTACCCTTATGTTTAATTATTTATTTATTTTTGTTTTGCTTTGTGTGATTGTGAACTATGAAAAAACCTTTGATTAAGACGTAGGCGGTGTTAGTCTCTCCAGCGGTGCCGTACTGACAATCGGTATATCGAAGTGTTGAAGTGTGCGTTTGACACTCTTGTACTCGGAGCAACTTTTGAAGCCGATTCCATTGCAGAGGCGGGGGACAAGGAGATGTTATCTCTCCGAAACTGTTCAGCCGCATCGAAAGACGCCTTTAAATGTCTTGGAATAGACCAGACGCAGGTAGTATAGTGCTATGCTGCGCATAGGACGGCTACCGAGAAGGTGGACAGCCGACCAGACTAAGATCGCAGGCAAGAGCTGGATGCGGGCCGCTGGCGAAATCAATGGGAGAGATATATGTCCAGCAGTGGACGTCCTATGGCTGAGATGATGATGATGTTATACCTAAGTAGTTACTACAACAAATATATTTTCTCATAAAACCAGTTAATCATCTGAACAAGGCGAAAAATCTGATATATTTGTATATAACTTCTTTATTTTTAAGCGAGAACGAGCAGGAAAAGTCCAAAAACAGTCACGCCTATAGTCAACTTCGCTACAGAAAGTAACATAAGTAAATACAAGTTATTTTGGTTATCTGGTCTAGCCATACCGTAGTAGATAAGTTTATCGCACATCTCTACATGAGTTTTATCGTTTGCCAAAAGAGACGATCAATACGAATTCTGCTAACATAACCGGAATAATCCAGAAAGCCAGATAATAATGTTTCAAATCATGCCAGGAGCACACGTAGTTAATAATGCCCATACTTAATTTACCAAATAGCAGCAAACTGTATTTCATACATCTGTATTATATTCTGCGACAGTGGCCACTGCTGCACAATGAAATCCCAAGAAATGGACATTAAATCATTGCGAAACTTACAGAACTATAATATTCAAAAGAATTAACCAAGAGGCACAAGAATCGTTCTTGTGCAAATAAATATATCATCACAAGTACATCCACAGATTGAATTGTAGTTAGTATCTTAAGCAGTAAGTCCGTAAATAAGAACCAGTAAGAGGTCGGTCTGCGCCGACACCGCGATATCAGTCACCTATTGAACCGCGGTCTATCGCACCGGTAATAACCGGACAGCGGCCGCGACAGGCGGCTACTGATAACACCACACCAGGCCGTAATCAAC
Organism: Apeira syringaria; assembly: GCA_934044485.1. Classification (NCBI taxonomy): domain Eukaryota; kingdom Metazoa; phylum Arthropoda; class Insecta; order Lepidoptera; family Geometridae; genus Apeira; species Apeira syringaria. The sequence goes on from OW203662.1 coordinate 4,723,219, forward strand.
CCACACAAATAACCCAATATTTCAACAGAAATCACATCACATAGAAATACATTTCACGACCAAATCATAAATTTCCAAAATATATATATGTCAGCAATATTAGTCTGCGAAAACGTCTGCTTGGTAATGTCTCAGGACGATACGATACGAAAGCGGTGTTAGCTTGTTCGCAGGGGAGTCGTTTAGTCGCCTTATCAGTGTGTTGTCATACCGAGACATTTTATAAGTAGGCGAAGCGAGCGCGCGGCATCATTGTCCGTGGCGACCGCGAGGTGACCACAACTACATTGAAATTTGTAACTGGAACACTTTGTGAATTATATCGTGAGATGTTGGTGTTTCCGCATTGGAGTTCGGAGTTGCCGGGTGAAGGGTGTAGGGTGCAAAGGTGGATGCCCGCCGAACGTTTCGCGCCGTACTTAGCCCGGCCTGTACCTCTGCCGCCTGCGCTGCCCCCGATACAGGTGTGAATCGTTTTACAAGACCAATTTCTAAGCTGCCTGACTACTTTTCGTTCAATATTCGGGAGAAACGTTCCATGAACTGTTTAGTTTATTTGCACTTCTTAAAATATTTTTTTATTACATTATATCCAAGAGTAACGTACTTTTTTTCTTTTTTTTGCATTACTGATTCTATGAGCTTTTACTTTCATCGACATTCTTGATGATTAAGACTAATACTTTGAGAACACTAAGCCAATGGGGGTATAAGTAGTCATAATCGTTCAAAGCCACTCATAATTTTGTCCCAATGTTATCCATACTTTATTTTTCGTTACTGATGTGCTTATGTCACGTGGAACAGTTATCAGACGAAGATTCATCGGGGGGATCATCACCAGAGCGCAGTGAAGCCGATATCTGTGAAGGCGCGTGCGGCTGGCGTGGTTGCGGCGCACAGTTCGCGAGCGTAGCGCGTCTGTCCGCGCACGTCGCTCGCACTCACGCGCACCCACACCAAGACGGACTCTTCTACTGCGGGTGGAAGGGGTGCGCCAGACCGCAGAGAGGGTTTAATGCAAGGTTTGTACATTACTTCGTTCAGTTTAAAACTTAGACAAATTCTTAAATCAATTCTTGGTCAAGACTTTTAATCAACAATTCAATCCAAAACAGACAAAGTGCCTTTTATCTACATCGTGTAATAGGTATCAAATTGTGTTTACAAAGATACGATCTTTTGAAGCAAGTCTTTTTGTTACTTGCAGTATAACCAGAGGAATCAGATCCATCTTTTTGACAACTTACCTATAATTAAATAATATTCAATAACGTAATTTAACGTATAATATACGTTAAATTATTGATTTTATTTATAGCAGTACGACAAACACATAACATGTACTTCAAGATAAAAGAAATCTTAATATCCAAAGTAATAAATAAATCAAAGATTACAATATTTGGATGCAAAAAATAAGGCTTCTCCTTACCGATTATTTTAGTAGTTTAACATTTATTCTAATTATCTTTTCTTGTCAACAGATATAAAATGCTAGTGCACGTACGCACACACACAAACGAGCGGCCACACTCGTGTAACCAGTGCCAAAAGAGTTTCTCAAGAGCAGAAAACTTGAAGATACATCTGCGCTCGCACTCCGGGGAAAAACCTTACGTTTGTCCTTATGAGGTAATGATCAGCCGATTACATACACAAGCAGATTACACAGACTAGGATTAACTTGTACTATTTGGACCAATGGATTATATTATCTCTGTCTATCACTGAAGATCGTGATTACCAGATACAGCCTTTGTTGTGTACGAACGTACAAATTATAAGCTATCTACACTATATGCTCGATAAACTGTAATTGCAGAGAAGTTACGCATACAAAGATGTTTAATGCAATTTCAGCCGTAACGTATACAAGATAAATCACAAATACACATCGATAGTGCACTGTATTCTCTGTACAATTTTCTGATTAATGTATGCTTTTGTCAACAGGGCTGTGGAAAAGCATACTCAAACTCCAGCGACAGATTCAAACACACGCGAACCCACGCCGTAGAAAAACCATACTGCTGCAAAGTACCAGGATGCAATAAGAGATATACAGACCCGTCTAGTTTAAGAAAACACGTGAAGACCTACAAGCATTTCACAACAGAGCAGGTTCGACGGGAATCATCGGAGGAAGCCCACAGCTCCGATGCGTTTTCGCCTAAAGAGATCACAACATATATAGCAGAACCGATGTCACCCGTCCACACATATTTGCCTAAAACTCCACCAAACATAGTATACCCGCCTAGAAGCAACATATCTCCAATAGCATCTTACCCAATGGCAGATTCTTTAAGATACAGTCCAGTGGAGCATATTACCTACATGAGACCGCTAGAGCCAATATATCCCGTCAGAGTTCCTTCAGACGAGATGTCATACGTAGAATATTCACAGATGTACGAGCATGCATACAAAAATTACTATTGTAATATAAACTACCCAGTATTAAGACCGAATATCAATGAGAAAGTCTACACTTATGAAGATCAGAGGATAGAAGTGACGCCAATAGTCAATGAGACGTGTTTGGACGAAGAAATGCCACTAAACCTTATTACTAAAAGGTTAGAGTGCAGACCTATTGAGGAACTAGTCAAGTGCACAGATTGTCCCTTAGATTTAAGTACTAAAAGTTGATTATTGATTAAATATTTAAAATAGCACCTATTTCGGACGTTTTATTACAACAGACCTAAATTTTATCAGTTTTTATAGATCCTTCTTCTTGTCCTTATCCCACACTAGTTGGCACAACAAGTTTTTCTCTTGCATTCTCTTCTATCATTAGTCGTCTCAGTGCTCACACCTTTCATAAGCATATCATTCCTCACACAGTCCATCCATACCTTCTTCGCCTTCCTGTACCTCTTATGCATCCACATTCATGTAAAGTACTCTTTTGTTATATGTTTTTCATCCCTCTTCATGACATGCCCATACCAAGCCTATCTATTCCCTTTTAACTTATCATTCACTGGTGCTACTTTCAAGATTCCTCTGATATACTCATTCCTTATTTTATCCATTCTAGTCACACCGTACATCCATCTCAATATTTCGGCCATATGCACTTTTCTTTCATCCACCTCTTTTGCTGCTCGATTAGTATAGTCAGATCCATACATTACGACAGGTGTCGCTATGGTCTTATAAATTTTGGTTTTGGTATTGGTCATTATTTACGACAAATCACATTTCATTAAAGAAATTATATAATAATAGAAAAAATAACACCGAATTTTCAATTTATTGTTGTATCGTAGGCGTTATTCTTAACCACAGTTTAACCAGTCTGAAAATATACTCTCTATTCACATAAATGGAAAAACACTTTTGTATGGAAATCGAACCACTTTAACGAGGTCTTCTTTTAAACCGACATTTGTAATAAACTTTAGTCATCTCAAAGCGAATAAGAACATATTGCGAAATACGATCATTTTTATTACTCAATTTAGACATCAACGACACACGTCAGTAAATTAAAATAGGTTATGTTAAAAATTCTATAGACTAACGCCGTATTCCAGAACACATAATGCTCTTAGCATTAATAATACCGAGAAGAAACGGCAAGAAACGCGAAGACCACTCTTAAATTCCGTATTTTCTTAACCAGACTATAGGCCAAAATTCCAATTCGCTTTGCCAAGTTTATATTTTGTCCTGTAAGCATGATGACGGAAAACTCGAATAACTTACACAATGCAAATCCAAAAGCAATCAACGCTTGTCAAATATTAGCATTTATTTAGCGCCATTCATCATACTCAGCACATCCTTTATCAGCTTGCAAAGTAAACATTTCAGCCAATCAGCGGAGCGCAACTTAAGAACCTTGTCACACTATAAAACAATGCAAAACCTTCACTTTTGATTGGAGCGACATCTCCTTTTTATCACGACACGGTAGTGTCACAAAATCTGTTTTGTGGTAGTGACGTGTAACGATATAACCAGGTGTGAAAGTGACAAGAGGTGAAGATTCTCTAGCCCTAGACGAAGTAACATTCTACAAGCGCCTCGAAAAATTGACTTTTCGACTACTTGTTTCGCTAGCAAATGTACCAAAAAATGGAACTTACTTCCATACTCAAAAGTGTGAAATAACTTGTCGAAGACTGTACCATGCGCACAATATTTTTCATATTTTTCATCAGCGCTTTATATAAAAATATACACGCAATTACATATACATGCAATAGTATTGTCAGTTTCTAATGCTTATCGCTATTATGATCACACAAAAACTTACATCAAAAGTGGTACCTGGACCGTTTTTTGTCGACTTTACATACTGGCTTCAAACCGCGGTTCAAACTCTCACTGTAGCAAATTTAAAATTAAAAAAGACAACCGGTTCCGTAACCCAATCACTTATTGATAACACAAGAAAAACACTCATTTAATTAACTTGTAATTTAATCAATACTTTTACAATACAAAAATATTTACTTCAAATATTTTCGAAGTTGAAATGAATGGTATTAAAAATAGTTATAGGAGGCGTAATCGATCTTTGTGGCGATGAATTTAGGCCCTACGTTATGGTCGCAAAATACAGGTTGACTTAGTTTGGGGACCGAAAATGTTTAAGTTTGTAACAACGTGATATAACAATAAACGTTATTTGAGTCTGAAAACTATCGCGAGTTTCTTCCATAATTGTAATTACTGGAAAGGTATTTTAGATATTGTATTTACCACGTGAGTCCTAGTCAGTTTGTAGATTACAATTTATTTATTTATTATTTCTTATCTACGATTATTTACGAATTTACCGAGAATCGAAACAAAAGTTTGACAATGAGCTGAGTAAACGAGATAGGACGATGCAAAAACCACAAGCGAGTGAGCTTGGCAGTTGTACAATCATTAAAGAGTCTAGCGACTCAATTGACATTTATGTTCATGATTTAAAAAAAAATAATTAGAATATTAATTGTTTGTATATGTATATAAGTATATATATAAGTATGCATATAAGTATATATCAGTCATCGGGTTACCATAGTACGGGCTCTGCCTGGTTTGGGACCTGAAGACCTTGTGTGAATGTTAAAAAAATAAAAAAATAAACAAATTAAATAATCGTTAACAGGAATGCATAATCTAACTAACGCATATTACACAAAAGGCTATACAAACTATAGGTTTCATTTGTAAAATGACATTGTTTTCATAATAATGCCAGTCAGACTAAAGACGTATTTGGTTCATGAATTATACATTTGGCTAACGAGACAAACATTTGTAAGGTTGTACTAAATTGAAGGTATAGAATAGGAGTTCTTGCCTGAGAACTAAAAAAATTTTCCAATAATTATTTCACCAATATCAAAGCGGATTATTCTAAAATTGTAAACTCTAAGGCTTTCACGGCCGGCGTTGCATGTTGTATGTATTGCTTCCGGGCTGTTTGGCCGTGGTCTATGTGAAACTTTTGTTCTTCTCTGATACTGAACTGTATTAGTATCAGAGAAGACACCGCGAAGGAGAGTTCTACGCTCTTGTCGCCGTTCGGACCTGAACCACTGAAAATGTCGACCGCAGTGATCGACGAAACGTCTGGAACAAAAGTTTCACATAGACCACGGCCAAACAGCCCGGAAGCAATACATACAACATATTCTAAAATTGTTTTGACATTAATACCACTATTGTTTTCAAATAATATTAATTAATGATACATATTTTGACAGTTCCGTGAAATGTTTATTGATGGTCTTAACACAGCATAGCGGTACTGTACACATGTTTTATTTACAGTTTAGTTAATTGTTTTATCTAGTCTCATACTGAAATATAAAGATTAAAAAATCTAAAACAGAACTTGAATGACAGTCTTTATAGACAATATATCGAAATAAATGTAAAAAGTTACATTATGATATTTATGATACGGCTCTTCTATGGACATCATAATGTAACTTTATCACCAAAATATACAACTTCTACATAATCTATGGAGGCGGCGCAACACGCACGCGCGATCAGCAAATGGATTTTAGCGCTAAACGTTTACAAATAAATGCAAACATATGCTGTAATTTTACCTAAATTTCATTATCTATTTATATATATATGAAACTGCACATAATTTGGTCTTATTATGAAACAGTTTCATAAGCTACTATATTGATCGACTTAAACATTACAGCTGTGTTAAATAAACTCACGCTCATTATACATTTAAAAAGACAAAATCAACTGGATTCAAGTGACTATAGGTACTCCTGGTAGAGATTACAATCAATATTTTTATGACTTTTTCGAAAAAAATAATTGCAGACCTTTGATTAACGCTATTCAAAGTATCGGATTCCATTTTCAAAAGTACAGAGCATCAGAGCACCATTTGATCAACGCACTAATGTAGTATTTTACAGAAAAGTAATGTAACATGGCAGTGTACTAACTGCGTTTTGTTATGGTCGGACGAGCTTGGCCATCCCCTCTTCTATAGTGTTGAGCGCGGCCAAATCTTTCCTCGCCGTGTCAAGCAGATGCGCCATCCCACGCTGTTGGAGACTCAGGAACTGTTTCACGTCTTCTTGCGCACCTGTCATCAAAATTTGGTTTACGTCTGTCCTTTACATTTTTTATTTTATACGGCAAATGCCTTTATTAAAATAAAACACTTATAACTAATTACAATACTGCAGCTACTACAATAACATTTGAGCAATCCACTAGCTATTGGTAGCCTATAGAAAACTCAAATGTTCTAACCCGCTACCGGCTGGCAGCGTGCCCAGAATGCTAGCAGCATTGCCACGCTGAATCGCAATGCTGATTCGTTGAGCCAAATATGTGCCAGCATATCACGCGTCGCATCGATCAAACGCGACATTTTATTGGTTACCAAAATGTTAAACATTGACACATTGATAATAATATGTATATTTATATGTTCCGACTAAATTATAGGTATCGGAAACAAGCGGTTATTAGGCTTCATTTTCTTTTTTGTTATTTTGAGTTGGTTCAAATTCTATGAAAGATGGCTGAAAATGGAATCAGATACGCTCATAAGTGAAAATCCGGTTCAAATTGTAATAAAGACGGTTAAAAATCGGATGCACTATGTTCCATAAATGTACAGTTTAAAACTAAATCAATGAAGTTAGTATAAGGATTTCCACTTGTTGAGTATAGCTCATTCGTTTTAATTGTCTCAAAGTCGAGTAACAGAGAAAGATTATATATATTTCTTTCTGTTACTCGATGAACGTTAGCGCGTGAGTGAGATAGTTAGTTTTAAGGCAAATCCTTAGTGTCTCCTAAATAGCTACTGTGCAGTTACACGCACGCAACAGAGACACAAATGTGTGTTAATAAAGTTATAGTTGGTAATGTTAAGAGAAATTTAACTGTGACGGTTACCTGGATCAAGATGGTATCTCTCCTGGTTAGAGCAGCCACTAGCGCTGCGCTGCAGACGGACCGCACACAGCAACTCGTTGAGACGACCCTGACCAAATGTACCATTACAATTAGTTACAAACTATCACTATTTCAATAAAAGAGTGAAGGGAGTACCAGTGCAATATACCTTGCCAATAATTCGATAAATGTTTTACTTATGGCGTAATTAGGTTTGATAGCATTGAATTACATAGTGATAATTTTTATAGATATATATTACTTAGGAAAATAATTCACTTAATGAAATTGTTGTATCTTTCTCTTCTCGTAATTGTATCACCATTAAGGTGATACAATTACGATTCTCAATAATATAATAAAAATAAATCATATGTACCAATAAAATTTACAATAGCTAAATCAAGCAATCTTGTGGTTGAGCTAAAGTACCTAGGGGGCTAGCTTTACGACGCTGTATGGTAACACTTTTAATTTTCGACCTAGGGAGCCCACAGCAATCATACAATCCGACAAATGACGTGTTCACCAAAAGCTCGCTTCGTATGTTTTATCTTTTCGCGAAATAAGGAATGAAATACAATCATTTATCAACCCCAATGTCAGAAGCATGCATGCCTTTCACATTTGAGACGATACGTATCAATCGACGATATCGTCCCAAGTCAAGATGATATATTATCGATATCGACATCTGTGGTTTCTAAAAGTGTACTAACAGCCCTAAATTTACGGAAAATAAAGACAGCGCAAAAGTATCGTCACATTTAAAGTAAGAAGTGAAAAAGAATCTAGGTTCCTTGTCATGTTTAAAAATAGTATATTCAGCGCGAGGACTGATGGAACGAATCGGCACATGCGAAACCCGTTGGCTGCGCCTAAGTTGACAAGCAAGTCAGCGGGGGAATAGCATAGACTTGTCCACGGAATTCCACGTAATACGTGAATGACAGACAAACTTTCGCCTTTATAATGTTAGTGTAATACGTAAATTTCATATCACTAAACTGACAGGACTGACTTTTTACTCTGATATGTTTGTATTGTTTGATGTCACTATATCATTATATCACTAGCGGTGCAGCCCAGCTTCGCACGAATGCTATTTTGATCTCGTAATTCGTACGAAATGTTAACTGAGCTATACTACTCATAAACCTTCTGAAAAAGATTATAGATATAGCAGTGAAAGACGTTTAAAAATCAATTGTGTGGTTTCGAAGGAGTTAGCGGATCAATAGACAGACGGTGTGGTCCTTTTACACATGATATATATAGATGATTAATATTATGATGGCCGACAATGTCTGTTTTTTGCAAAAAATATATTTTTGCTAAACATATATACATAGATTAGCGCCTCTTTCCCGTAGAGGTAGGCAGACACTACAGCCTGCCAATTGTTAAGATCCCGACACACTTCCTTCGCTTCATGCACGCTCATAAGATCTTTCATACAAGAGCGTCGGTTTAGAGTACTCATGACCTTATTCTTACCTTTCCTAGAACTTTCTCAATCTGATTCCGGAACATTCGCCTATAGGCCTTCCTTCCGCTTTAATATATAACAATAATTGACATTCACACATGCTTACCGGTGACTATTCCGTGAAGCGTGCACAAAAACATAGTGTTAAAATACAATATTTATACTTTATCATGAAAACGCGACAGCGTGCTCAAATTTAATCTTAAAAACCGGACTCAAGCAGTTTATGGATAATTAACCGGACACACATCACAAACATGATTGATATTTTTTATGATTACCCAGCGAGTCTCATTTATGTCGTAATTCATTTTAACAAATGATGGGCATCAGCAGTGCTTTGTAAGTCTTTTAAAAAATGACTTGTGAGTATTTTCTAAAAGACTTACAAAGCAAGGAGGAGTTTATATTAGGATTTATATAATGATATATTTTAAGCTATGGCATACCTTCTATCGCGGGCCTTGAGCGTGAAGACCGAATCCAGAAATTCCGTAACGAAAATAGCCTAACACCCCCCCACTCCGACCGGCACAGCGTTGATACTTTTTAGTTTTGCCATCTATCGATGAATAGCAGAACTTTTAATGACTTTTTTGGAATATCACGGTCGTCTGTTTAGTTCAGCAACTCGCCTCTAGGTGGCATTTGTTGTATCGGCGTTAGTTAGGAATATATTAATTGCATAAGTTGATAAAAAATGCTATGCAATAGCTTTACCGCGGCAGTCCCCGAGTGACACACGTCTTTTTTTATGTTTGTTATTTCAGGAATCCGTCACATATATGTGAAACGCTTACAATATTTTTTTCGGTCAATAAGATATATTTTTAGACTATACCTGTATTGTTAGACTTTTAATATTGGGGCCGGCAATTTGATTCAAAATATACATAAGGCAATTAATGGTTAAGACTGGGAACTTAATAGTACGGTTCTGATTTATAATCATATACCTCCTAGATAATACAATGACGTAGTTAAAAAAACTATACAAACCGACAACAAAATGTTAGTTAGTTCATACATAGTTAGTCAGTTAGTTCGTACGGCGGTACACAGCCGTGGCACGTTTTCTTGAATAAATGAGAAAATCATTAAATACTCGAAGTCAATAACATACGAATGATTAAGGATGATTTAAAAACTACAAATAAGATCTTGATATAATTGGTACCACATGAGAAGCACTAGCATTAAAAGAAAAAAATAATCATCTAGAAATAAGGTCCCAAAATAATACAACAAAAATATCTTAGGTTAAAATATCTACTTTATTTATCGGTCGTGGTTATAAGATGAGTTTCAAAATGTATGTATTACTTCTTATAGCTATTTGTTGTCGTTAGCTGCAGACGGATGCACAGAATACTACATTTCCAGTTTCATGACCATCATCCATGCAGCATGAATTAGACTCTATCGGTTCTATCTAAATTTCGAATTATAATTTTGACTAACCTCCACATTTTTATCTAATAGAATTGATCATGATCACGAGATGATCGTCTTCCTGTCGGCGAATATACCCTATAGTCTTATTAAACTTGCGAACCGAACGAAACAGCGAATTGCATTCATTCGATTCGCCGAATTCGATGACAACCTGTATAGACGGTCGCCGTGGTTCAGTTGTCAGTGACATGAGTGACATAACTTCTGGTCGCAAGGGACCCGGTTCGTATACCTATGGGTTAGCATCATATTATAGTTTGTGGTATGCCTGAATTATTCAGGGCCCGGCAAGGGCAAACATTAATGCGATGAGCGTAGATGTTTGTCCCGGGTCTTGGATGTTTGTGTGATTTGATTGTGTATCTCTATGCAGTCCATTCTATCATCCATCAAGTGGCTTAGAAGAAAAAAACCTCATTCTAGAACGTACAACTAATGGAATTGTGACTAATCGTATTCACTTAGACAACAATATATTAATTTAAGAAATAGCTTATCTGATTTGTGCCATATGTCATACATGGTTGGGTTCCATTTTATAAAAGCGCTGCGAAACAAATCCATCTTCGGTATATAATCGTTTTTATACCGTACTTATATATACTTGTAACAGTTTTATAACTCTGTTTCAGAAACTTTAAAACCACATGACACAAAATGCAGGGGTTTATGATTTGATAAGAAATTGGGTTTTAGTGAAAGCAACCTGAAAAAAGGCAGCCAATAATTCTCTTATTTATTAAGACAAGCAATTATTAAACATGCAATAGTAATCATAAATAAACTTATTCCGCTAAAATAACAACTGCATCTCGATTGCATGTTAGGAAATGGCATTTCAGTATAAATTAGATCTGTGTGTAGAATAGCAAACCTATCAAAAATCAACAACTCAATATCAAGCTATGAGCAATGTATTTAATAGAATTGATACCCTGGTACTTGTGTATTCCCAGTCACTGAATCCCGACAAACTGTAGAGCTGGATCTCGCCAGAAGCTACGATCCCAGATACTTATCTGAAAAACTTTTATCTAACTCGATCGACACGCGTGTGAATGGCCAAGTTTAGAATACTTATTCTATTATAAAATGACTTTTTTATTTTTGTTTTACTGTAATAGATCCGCGAATAAAACATTTACAGGAAATGTAACGTGTAAGACGCGTGAGTATCGCCGAATTTGATTAAAGTATAATTAAGCAAGCGTTTATCGTTAACCGTTGTTGTTTGACCTCGTGAGGGGGGTGGGGGCTACAAGCGACTCGGGGGTAACGACCAGGGTGTCAAGTCTACTAATTTAATGTGCAGATTCAGACCGGTGCGAGGCCAACTCGATGCCAATAATACAATTTCAATAATCTTAGCCTGTTAAATTCATAGCGGCCGGAATATACGTTGAAACTATGCTTGGCATAATTGTGTCGATTTAGTAGGCCATTTAGACATTTTATATGTTAATAGACTATGCAAAATGATGCGCTGTGTCATTGAATCAAGATTGATCCTATATGAACGCATTATAAATTGCAGACTACCAAAGCTGTCAAAATCGGTATTTGTGCACCGAGCATATTGAATAGCAGAGTTAGGCCCCTGTTGACCTGTGTCTTGCACATTAATACTGACTACTGAGAAGTTAACTAGCCTGTGCTAGGCTAAAGCACAAGTAAATTGAGTCTAATTCTTCGTACCGCCACGGTTTGAACTTTAAAAAATTAAATGTACGTTCTCTGTATCAGAGTAATACTACGTAAATAATTATGTCGTTTTGAGGTATAATTCGAACTTCTACTATTAAGAAGTGTAATATTAATTCTGTCCTTATTTTTAATGGCTGTTTGTAATATTACATTCTTCTATTATTAGTTACGTTTGTGTGTGTATTTTATAATTGTTTTTGTGCACAATAAATGGTTATTATTCTTTTTTTCTAAACAAAGCATAATATGGCTCAACTGATGCAGTTGACGAAAGCAGGTTCTGTACTACCGCGTTAACGACAAAATAAAAGACTGAGGACTCAGTCAATATTATCGAATATTCCATCCTCGTACCTATTAAATTGTAAGAAAACCCAATTATTTTTAGTAATATATTTTGTTTAAAAGTTTATTTATAGAATCACTATTTAAGCCATAAGCTACGTACGAAGCCAGACGCTCGTCATGCCAGATAACATGTAAAATTCCATCAAATAAAATGATAAAAAGAACAAGCGATTACCTAATTGTTTCACCCTCTACCTGCATGACAGTATCTGAACAGCTTACATAAAACTGGATATAACTGGATTCAAGATACACAGACAGACTAGTTAGATTATGAGACTTTAGATAATTTCGAGACACATATAATCCATTACTGCGCGACTGCTAAATAAATAGCATGTTAACAGTAAAATATTTTAACTTCGTATAGAGTCATCTAGTGGAAGTTTGTATAAAAACTAAGTGAATATATATATTTAATTCATACAGTAGTTTTATTTTAATTAGTATATAATGAACAATGAATACGAACACGACTATCATTTTAATATAACGAGCCATGGCCGTTGGTAGTTATTCCAACAACAATATCTCAAAGAAGCCTATCGATTTTCTATCGGATGCATTTTGGAGAATGTGCACTGGAATTACACAATCTGATTCCACCATCCCCTTTCTATCATCGGTGGACTCGACGTACGGCAATTTGCCATCGCTATATGGTAGATATACCACCTATACGTACGAATCGTTTTGCTTCCACTTTCTTAATGCGTTACTGCCCAGGAATGGAACTCGATGCCCGAGTCTGTGTTTCCCGATGTACAATCCTGGAGTCTTCAAGTCGCGAGTGAATAGGTACCTTCTCAATTATTTAATTCTTGTTTAAGTTGCATATATATCCCTGGATATGGAGGTAGAGGAAGGACGAAGAAGATATGGACGGACTGTGTGAAGAATGATTATGTTAATGAAAGGTGAATGGAAGATAAAAAAATGTTGGCCAACCACCTAGTGAGGGATAAGAAAAAGAGAACAAGAAAATGTATCTTTTTTCCTGTAAAAAAATTAATAGCATTAAATTGTTTGACATTCCGTAAAACTACATATTATAAAAGTACAATGATTATTTTCTTGCTCTCCGTTTGACCATGACTTTAACATTAAAGCAAAGAGTAAACAAAAAAAACATTTAAAATATGCACATGCATATTTTGCGTGTTTGTCAAAAGCATGGTGGTGTGTAATGTCATTTATTAGTGTAATGTATTTGCATATTATTTAAAAGTATAAGATTTCTGTTTCATATTTCTTTTAACTTTGCGAATTTTTATGCCCTCCGTCCGTGTAATTTTCATACATAGCGCGCATCTTTTTTCAAAAAATTAATAAACAGGATCTTTTCTACTGGTCCAGAGCCGCGTCAATATCGTTATCCTTATTAGCCGTGGGACTACCAAAGCTGGACATACGCTTCTCCGTTCATATCCATAGGGACCATTAAAAATATTATGATGTTTATACATTAAATATATATATATTAGTAGTTGTAATTTTTTGTTCATATTTGTCATTTTGGTTTTAACTTTGGTTTAATGTATTATGTATTGTAAAGTAGTCCTTAGTATTTATTATGCTCGTAATAGTTACCTAGCCGATATCAATTATTAGTTTTTTTTCTCCTAATAACTACGGGTCTTGACTGAAAACCAGCGCCAATTGCTAGTATCTGCATTTGGCACAATGCTGAGCCAAGACCTATTCAACCTCACTACATTTAAGATCCATTGTCATTTGTAATGTTTTAATTCATGTTCTATAATTACATATATTGTATACAATAGTGACATCACCCATGCCCTGTACTTGTTATGTGTGTGTTTGTTGAATAAATGATTATTCTATTCTATAATGCACCCTTATAACAAGCTTCCGCCTGCGTTACGCGTCAATTCGTCTGTCAATCTTGCTACAGCTTAATCTTAGTCGTGAATTATTAGTGATTGGGCGGTATAGTTTGATGTCATGTCTCACGATTTTACAAGTGCCTCGATTTCAAATAGTTTAGAATGATAAGTGTCATTGTTAGTAATACTCTTGGCTATTCTCGGACGGACAGACACACAGATGAATGCTGTGATTATAAAGATAGATCTTAAAATATGTATAGGAAATTTCAACATATTTATGGTTCTGAGCAGGTGGAATAGAACCCTGCACCTCCTGAAAAAATCTGGTCTTGACAACAATTTTAATTTGAAAACCAAAAGCACAAGAGCTTTTTTTAATTTAGAAAAAACTAGATGCGTCCCGCAGTTTCACCAGCGTGGATTACGGTTTGCCCGCTATCTCAATTATCCCACGGGAACTATATTTTTTCCGGGATAAAAGTAGCCTATGTGTTAGTCCAGGGTTTAAACTATCTCCATACCAAATTTCATCGAAATAGGTGTAGCCGTTTGAGCGTGAAGAAGTAACAAACATACACACATACACACAAACTTTCGCATTTATAATATTAGAAGGATAGGATTCTCTGTAGCGTTTGAGTTTAATACAAATCGAATTTCTTTGGATTCTAAACCGTTCTAGACTTGCGCTGACTCAGCATGTGACTCCTAATTTTTTTAGGAAACGAAATTTACAATCACAATATCTAAGGGGCCATTTATAATTTACGTAAGGAAATTTTGGTGGTTCTTCGTGATTTTTCGAGTTGTTGGTCAGCAGTCTGCCTGATACCACTGACCACCCCACTTATTGGGCGACCTCCTAATATTCCGAGGGCTGGTAAATAATTTAGGGTAGGTTTTTGAGAAGCTGAAAAATTTTGAAATCGCCTTTTAAAGACCTCTAAATAATAAAGTCGGAGTTTGGTTGAACGGGAATTGCCCTTTAAAGACCTCTAAATAATAAAGTCGAAGTTTGGTTGAAGGGCAATTGCCCTTTAAAGACCCCTAAATAATAAAGTCGAAGTTTGGTTGAAGGGCATCATGTAACATTTATAACTCCGACACATTAAAATGGCTTTTTTATAATTCAAATGCTTTTAATATTCAACTTAAATTGTAAAAAAGATCAATTGTTAGTTTTATGACTTCTCACGCCCTATCTCATCTCGTGGATATCCCGTGTTCGGATCTCCAACAAATCGAATATGTGATGATCACACGCAGAAGCTCAAAGACGTTTACAAGTCTACCCACATTATCTAAATTGTTAGTTTAGTTACATCTCACGGCGTCGTCGTTGACAAAGTCAAAAACTATCTTTACCACCACAACATAGGTATATGTGTGACCAAATTACACCGCGTCTGGCGATAACAAATAACGCAAGTGATAACAGATAAGGAGCACGCGTAGTGCGAATGGGTTTGTTTGGCAAATATTTTTTCATACAGTATCGAAGGTTTTAATTTAAATAAACTTGCGCTTGGGGGTTTCCTATTAGGTTATTATACTTTCACACAAATGATAGGTCCAGGGCATGGTTTAATGTTTCATAATCATTATCTCAGCCATAAGAGGTCCACTGGTGGACATAGGCCGCCCCATTGATTTACATAGGACCAGTTGGAAGCAACCCGCATCCCCATTTAATGTTTGCAGTGAATGTATTTATACATTTTACTATAAAGCACAGAACAAAGGCATACAATAAAGTTAGTAGCAAATGCATTTAACTAATAATAAAGCCTAAAGCACGCAAATTTTTGTTATGGTTACATTGAAACTCCAAGCTAGGAATATCCTTTGTCAGTTAACTCCCTAACTAATAAACGTTGTATAACTTATGAATAGTTACTCAAGGTTTTGTCTTTGTCACTAATATGACAGTTTGAAATTGAAAGAAAGGAACAAAACACTGAATTACTATTCAGAGCTTAAGCAATGTTCATTAGTAAGGGGGTAAGTTACTTATCTATGGTAAGTTACAGTATTAGTTTTAAGGCTTTCGATTGGAATAGAACTGAAAGCGACCTGCGGAAATAAATACGTGTCGGAAATAAAATCGGTTTATCCAGTCGGAAGTTATGCGGTAAGAAACATAAAAAAAATCATCTTTAACAGCATCGTCACCGATCTTCAAGCGAGATGGTTATAAATCGATACTTATTATTGGTTTATAACGATCAAAATATTGAATTTTGGCAATGTCTCATGCACTGAAGCTGAGACGCTGTTTTACACCGTACATAAAATCATTGGGCAGACAAGGTCATCGTATCTGCAAGCACCTCAATCTAAGATAACAGGCCCTCCTGTCTGGCTCCGATATCAAAGATAATGGTATACTTATGACATCATGTACTACGCATCAATTTTTCACCCAACAATTTTTTAATTATTTTATAGGCCTAGCGTTGGTCCACAAACTTGAGGGTAGTCACTAGCCAGACGGGTAGTCATGGGCTAAAGATAGAACCCTACCACCATACTGGGAATGCGATAACGATATTACCTCCATCGGAAGCTTAAACCGTTGTTGGTGGCGATCGAACCCGCGCCGGTCAGTTTGATAGCCAAGGCTCCCATCGCTGAGCCATCATCGTTTCATAAATTATTAAAATGAGTTCCCTCATTCGTATGTATTAGGAGATAATAACTGCGTAAAAATGTGTTACTTAGTTTATGTTTATAAGGCCCTGTTCCAAGCTCTACTTTCTATGATGGGCATTATGTGCCCATTCAAAGTGGTTTTGTTGTTTGAGAATACGGTATTGCCAGACCACTCATAAAGTCTTATCATCCATAATAATAATCCATTAAAACAGTCTTCTCATGACGACGACCAATGCAACTTGATCGAAATGTCAAGGTCAATAAAGAACTAAATGTTTTTCACGCGATCAAGACTCGTTCGATTTATGAACAATGTGTTCGAAACGCGAAATTCTAAAAATTACATTCATAAAGGAACTATAGGTCGTAATTCTGTAAATCACTCAAACGACCTAAATTCACTACAATTATTTGGAATGAATAAGCAAAAAAGAAATCAATTTTCAACGTAAATAGAATTAACTATTTACACTGAAAATTAACTTGCATAACTCGTAAATACTCTAATATTAGATAAGTTTTATTCAATTATTGCAGGTAGTTTTAGTCGGCAAAAATACCTTATAAGTTTAACCTTATACTAATTCGGACTTTATTGGAAACATTTAAGAACCATTTTATGTATTTAACACCATTTTAACTATTTTGATTAGACAACAGTCTCAGTATTACTTTAATCAGCATCTTATTTACACAACATAATCAATAACTGTTTTTCATTGTACACCCCCGCTTTTTAAAATACCCTGTGTCGCGGGAGGAATGCATACACACAATCATAATACACAAACATCCAAGACCCGAGAACAAACATATATGCTCATCACAGAAATGTTTGCCCCGGTCGGGACTCGAACACGGGGTCGCGGTACCAAAGTCAGTGTCACTGATCACTCAACCACGACGATCGTCGGTTAGTTAAATTAACTAATCCAAAAACCTTACGATCATAGACAAAACGCGCATATTACAAGTAATGGTCAGAACAGTTATAGAGACAGAGCATCAAAGCCTAACGACATAGTGCAGTATCAGGCAGAGCTTTTACATTAAAGAAAGAACATTGCAGTATAGCCATTTCGACTACTTAGCTACATACTATTATGGTTAGTTAGTTACTTAGTCTACACTAATATTTAAGTGCTCTGTACCTCTAAACAAAAAAGAACCCCTAACGCTACTTTATAATGTCTATCAGAAACATTGCTTTGCGTGGATGTTGAAATGAATATCAAATATTATCGTCCTTTAGTGTTGTAAAAAAACAATTTATGCCACATTTTTTTGACAAAAACGTCCCACGACCCAATTAAAGTATAAAAACCGTTACTTCAAAATTATACCTAAAACAAACTTATAGTTAACAAATTTATAGTCACATTATAATGAGAATTGATGATTTTTTTTGTTTGTTTCATTATAATAAACAAACCTAACTAGTTTGAACTCATATTAAAGTTACTTTTACAAGTAAAATGCTTTTCATTACTTTCTAAGGGCCAGTTTCTCAATCTACGGTTAATGGACCAATAGTAAAATCATGTCACTAATTGTTAAATTCCACTCATCAATCATAATTTTCCCATTCTTTCTTAATTTGATCACACAATTCTTATATAAAACTTCCTCTTAATATAATAAGGTATAAGACCTTTAAAATTAATCGGCATTATTATTCCATTAATATTACTTACTAGTAGTGCCCTGTGGTTTAACCCGCGTGGATTACGGTTTTTCCGCTTCCTCGATTATCCCACGGGAACTATGTTTTTCCGGGATAAAAATAGTCTATGTGTTATTCCAGGGTCTATCTATCATCATAATCATCATAGAGTAACAGAGGTTTTAGAATTATTTGCTTATCCCACGGAAATATCTACTATTTTCGGGATGAAAATTCCAGAGTATAAACTGTCTCTGTGCCAAATTTGATCCAAATCCATTCAGTAGATCCAAGTCCATTCACCATTGGCCGTGGTGGTACCGGCCTAGAATGTTTTGTCGGAAAAATAGTACTCCCCCATCTCTTCCCGCTGATGCCGTAAGAGTCGGCTAAGAGATCACGTACCAGAAGGTGGGCAGCGGCGCCTTCTGAGGATTGAAAATCATACTGCGCTCGCCTACCCGCTTGCCAAACTTGGCGAGTATTGGCAAATTCCCCCTATATGTCCAGCAGTGGACGCACATGGCTGAGAGAAGATAAATAAAATTGAAAGATAATAATAGTAAACTCACATTGTAAAGCGGCGGCGTGGAAAGTTGCGATGCCAATTCGTGTAGGCGCGCTCGGGTCGCTTCTTCCTCTAGAGTCAAAGCGGCACCAACTCGACCCACTACCTCTTGACGGGCTATCACCTTACGGAAACAATATCAATATGTGATTTAGATTCGATACGATGCGACGACTCGTAGTATTGGCAACCCCATGGTACTATTATAAATATTTTTTTAATTAAGAAAGTATTTTGAAAAGAAATCATTTATAGGTATAAATAAAATATAAATAAATACGACCACCATCATCGTTTCAGCAAAACCTTTTACATGAGTACAAATTCGTGGGTTATTTTTTTTTAGTTTAGGAGTTCCCATGGGCGTCTTCTGGCTCCATCATCAGTATAGTAGTACCATATTATTGTATTGACACCAAAGATACATCATTGTATAAAATTTAAGCTCAATCGGTTAAAGATAACTGATTTAAAATTCAGTTGCAAGATTCCACCCGAACAAACATACATACATTGCAAGTTAAATAAAAGCTTGTAATAATAGATTTTCCAAAAAAAAATGATTTTTGGTTGCGATGAAAGAGGCCTATTTAGGCACAACATGGTTTGACGCACGAGTGTAGCGATTCTTAAACCATTAAACGAGAAATTCTTGTATACTATATTCCGAAGTTATATCGGAAACGTATCAACTATTTGGATATTAAATGTTGTTTAAGGATAACACTCTCTACGCTTGATTACGCTTAACAAGTTTATTTGTGCCTCGCCTAGGAGAATTTCGAGCAAGTAAAAAAATTAAATGGATCACATTTGCGCCGCAATTAAACGTAAAACGTCTACAAGGCTTGGGTCGAGTTTATCCCCAGGGCAGCGTTTGGTATCTCTATATATCAAATTTTGCTTGATCGATTAAGACAGCCAATACTAGGAGTATCGGAGTTTCGAAGATAATATGATATATATATGATATAATAACGAAGTCTTGGAAGAATGAAAAAATAGAGAAAACTGTAATGGAGCGAACCTGCAACAGCGTGTGTCGCAGCTGGTGCGCGCGCGCCGCCAGCTGCGTGAGTCTCGCGGCGGAAGCGGCACGGCGCGTGCGCAACTCCGCCAGCTCCTCGCTGGTGCGCTTCAGCCACGACGCCTGCAGCCGCGCCTCGTCCGCCTGGCACCGCGCACGGAACTTTATCTGGAATTATACAACAATGAGCAATTAGGCAGTGTAATTAAAAGATTAACCGAGCCGATTTCAAATTGAGGAAGTGCACTGAAGCCACTTTAGGCCAATATTATAGTCACGTGTTGTTTGAGTCGTCCAGATAGATCTTTAAAAATACAGCAGGTTCGTGGTCCTCACGGACGAAGCGTTTTAACTCCAAAGGCTATCAATGTACGTAAATACTATCAATGTGTAGTACATTTGCGCCTTTTCAGGTTTTCCGCTATTCCGCTGGAAGATGAGACGGTACATGGGTATCACACATGTTGCATTCTAACCCAAACATCGTCCCATCTTCCAAAGAATGATTGACGTATTCAATATTATATGACAATCAATAGGTGTTACGTAATAGTAAAGTGACTTACCTCAGAAAAACCAACAATAGGCACAGGTATGCAGTTTGCTGGGTCAGGATTGTCCGCTTGAGCTTGTTTCCACAGCCGCATGTCCATGCCTATCAAAGAAATAAACCTAATAAAATAAGTACAGTAGGCACAATATTAGTCTGTAACTCTGAAGTTGCCAACATGTAGCTGCACAATAGCTATGTTTCAATCGCTACGGGCTAGCTTCAATTACTGTATAACTGGCTCGCTCACTCGCTTGAATTTGTCGCATCTTTCTATCTCGCTTACTCTGCTAAACTGTTTTCGGTACATGCGCAAACGTCCACAGAGTTTAACTTTAGAGCAAACATTGGCTGTGACTCTATACATTACTTTTTTATTATTATAATAACTGGCCCTGCTGCGGCATTGATACTGTTACCTGTAATCTACAGTCCACAATAATTATACGAAAATGGCCCCTGGTCTATTGGTAATCAATGGGCTTAATCAATGGAAGCTAATTTTACTCCAACCGAGAGGGTTCAAAGGATTGTTCACATTGAACGCGATACAGTTGATTATTAATTATTTTATTTGTATTAAGAAACTTTTCTTATACTATTTTATTTGCCATCTCGACAATATTTGTACGCCTATTATGGGCAAAACATGACGAACTCCAAATGTTATGGAAATGACAACCTATATCCTTATATATGTACCTTGTGTGTGTGTATAATACTCATGTTTCATACAAATAAATATTATCTTATCTTATTTGATTCAATTAGATGTGTACCTAGTCATGGACACACGCCCACACAAGTAGACGAACTTAAGGCGTTAACACGAACTTAAACTTAACTGGCGATCGAATCAGAGAATGACTGATTCGACACACACCCCGAAACTAACACCGCTTCATCATGATGATGAGATAAATAATTCAGTTAGATACCTGGTGGCGCCGTGTTGAGATACTGTTCGAGCGCTTGTGGCGAGGGTTTTGTGACGGGACCGACGGCGGAGCACCCAGCGCCGGAGAGGGCGGTGCGAGCGCTTCCACTGTTCAGAAACGCGCTTAGCTCTGCAGCAGCCACGTGAGACATGCCAGCGTTCTTATCCACCACGTATATCTCTACCTAGATATAAAGAGTTTTTTTAAATCATTGCACTGGGTATCAATTCTACTAAAACTTTGCTCATAGATTGTCAATGAATCGTCGTTTTTTCTAGTTCTGCTATTCTAGTTGGAGTATAATTGCAATGGCTACACAGATCTAATTTCTACCGCAATTCAATTTAATTGCGGTAGAAAGAATGGATTGTCTACAATGCAATCGAGATGCATTTGTTGATTTAGCGGAATATCAAGTTTATTTATGATAACTATTACATTTGTTTATGAATGTATTGTCTAAATAAATAAGATAATTGGCACCCTGAAGACATGCTATGCGGAACTTATGCTAAAATATTTGAATTGTGAATCGTGTGATATGCATTGAATCACTCAATCCATCACTCAAAATGTTACCAATAATAGCAATTGGCCGATCAGTCCTATTAATAGTTCATACAATAAAAGGAGCTAAGAAAAACGCGTACAACAGATGTAGCTATTATGACGTCACGAAATCGGACTTACTAATGGAATGAATATTATAGCTCCATTGGCAAAGCGGCAGACACGGTACGATCTACCCGCCCCCCTAAACACCACACGTAATTAATGGACGCCCCTTAACTCCTTAGTACACTATCTCTATTCCATTGTGGGTAGTTTTAGTCAGCACCAATTATTGGACTTTTGGACTATTGGGTTATTTATAAAAGTAAAATAAGCCGCCAGTTATTTGGTGCCAACTAAACGTACCCGCCATTGGCCAGCAACAGGATAAAACTTGTCTAATATTATAGATACTAAAACATAACTAACATATTAAATCTACCCACAATGGAATAGAGATAGTGTACTAAGGAACACTATCTATTCCATTGTGGGTAGTTTTAGTCGGCAGCAATTATTGGACCGATTTTAGTGCCGATTACAGTCTGATTACGACTTGTAATCCGATGTTATTCAACATCATATTAAAGTGCGGATACTTTATTACTTTATTTATCCTGCTAATATTATAAATGCGAAAGTTTGTGAGTGTGGATGTATGTCCTACTCTTTCATCCTTCAACGGCTGGACGGATTTGGATAATATTTGGTATGTAGATACTTCAGGTCCCGGAATAACACAGGCTACTTTTCATGATCATCATCATCATCAATCATCACTACGCGGGTAAAACATAAATTAGGGTTGCGAAAAAGTATGAAAAAAACAGATTCACTGATTATGGTAAGATCGTACACGCGTGATAACTCTCATATCCCTTAAACAGGTATACAGAAGCATCTGACTATGTGTGAATGAGACTTACCTGAGTTTTCGATTCTGAAATAGCTTTCACACCATCAATATTGACTGCCAAGTTTGGCTTGTTGCCAAGAAGGCTTTGCAGCGAATTTATGAGAACTTGCTGGTTGGTCCTGTAACAGATCATTTTGTTGGTGCAAAACGGCCGAAATACTTTTGTATATTGTTGAAGTTAAGACATTATTTATTCAGCTTGGACGAATGTAGACCTGATTCAAATTCAGATAAACTAATCTGAATCAAAATCAGATCTTAATAACGAATCCACATACCAAGCAGTGACACTCACTTGATCTCTTGCTCAGACTTGTTGAACAACATCGAGACATGACCTGCTTTATCTTCTTTCCCGCCTAGTTTTGAATAACCAACCGCTTTGAACCGGCAGAGGGGATTTTGCTCGTTTAACTCTAAAGCTGGCGCATTGCGGTTGTAGTATGCTTGGCCTGAAACATCAAATTTAGATTTGTACAAACATTGTTTTTTTTTATATATACCTTATAGATCTAGCGTTTGACCACTATCTCACTCGATGGTCAGTGACGATGTAGTCGAAAATGTTATCACGCTATATCTAGAATGCTCACTGGCTCTCAAGGACTGCTGTCTGAACACACTATGTGTTTGGTGACGGTTTTTCAAACTTGAGGGTGGTAGCTAGGCAGGCAGGTATTCGAAAATACCCTACAACCATGCTGGGAATTTAATAACGGTGTTACCTTCACTGGAAGCTCAAGCTGTTGTTGGGGATCGAACCAGAGTCCGTCAGTTTGACAGGCGACGCTCTCCTCGCTGAGCTATCATCGCTTCAAATTTAAGTTATTAATAAGCCAATTTTTACTAACCTGTGCCCCATTGGGCCTGCAGAAGGTTCCATTTAGCCAGCACCTGGTCCCTCTCATCGCCGAACACACAGCAGTTGAACACAGCCGCAATCAGCGCTTCTTGAGCTGTCGCCGGCCCTTGAGCCTGCTGTTGTTGCTGCTGCTATAGTAAAAATAGAATCGTGTATTCATAATTATTTACATAATTGGACGGCAAATTCGTATTAACCTGCAGCATAAGCACAAACGACTATGGGGCGTAACTTAATCGTATCGCTGCGTAAAAAAACAATGGGTTGCACTCCAGGAGTGCGGGCAGAAGTGAATACTTGAATATTGATGTTGTGCATTTTTGAATATTTTGGAACAGTTAGGGAATAATTTCGCACGAATTGCTTTATATCAATATTCATTTATTACGCCATCGTACACAAATATGACAATGTATTATACATTATGTCTACTCTCCCTCCGCCTTCATCTACGACGTCGATGACGTAACGCGTCTTACGAATTTTCGATCAGTGTCACTTGACCTGACGCGAGTTTAACATTTTTCCCCCATACAAAAGTGCACAACGCCGGTAAAAAAGTGTTCACTTCAATAATTACATATGTTTAAAGTAGAGACACCAGCTTCCACTACTCATCTGTGGAACATTTTAAACGTTTTCTTGAAAAAAATGAGATCATTTTATTTTTATTTTATTTATTTATTCAACAAAATCCACAGCTCTTAATTTAACATTTTTGGACAAATAATCTTAACCTACAGCCAATAAAAGGATTTACATTCTATAGTAAATAACTATTGCTAGACAGTCATCTCTTTCTTTAATCTGGTTTTTTCTAAGTCGCTTGTGCGCATTTTTTTCTCTTTCTGTATATGTTTGTGTGTGTGGGGGGTGTTTCTGTGTGTGTTGTTAGTGTGTGAGGTATTTTATATTTTATTTTTTTATTTTATCAATGTAGTTGAAGACAAATAAGCATCATTAACTATAAACTAACTCAAAGGATAATTTAAATTCAAGTGGGACCACATGCCAAGCACCCACATTCAATTTAAAAAAGAATCATCTCAATTGGTAGGTGAACCAAAAAGTTTTGAGTAATTACCTCGGAACTTTCGACAGGGTGAACCGATTCTGATGATTCTTTTTTTATTTGAAAGCTGGTTCCCGTGTGGAAACCATTTAAATTCATAAAAATCGGTCAAGCGGTTTTTGAGTTACACTCCAATACCTGTAAAGTGTTACGTCTACTTAGATGATATCCTCATTGAGGGTGAATAAGTTGGTAAAAAAACAAAATGACAATTGATCCCGTGAGAAGCAAAGAACGTAAAAAAATAAATTTTACCAATAAATGGCACCGTCTTCAACACTCAAAAGTGTGAAATAGCTTGTCGAAGTCGGTACCATGCGCACAACATTTTAATAATAGTTACTTTTGAACTATCATGGAACCAACCGTTATTTCACACTTTTGACATCGGTTCCATTTTTATTTCAAATAATGTACACAAAGCAAGTTAAGAATTACAATTATACCTCGCGGCGGTTCGGAGTACAAATGTGGTAGAACAGACTACTGTTATTGACTAGTCCTTTTTATTTACTTTTTTAGGGACTTTGTCGCTGAGCGACCACTCTCTCCAACATCTCCACACAGAACTCCAACATCGGGCTGGCCACTAGCCTATCTGCCAAACCACATTGGCCAGTGTGAAATAAATATCTTTATATTTTTATTTGATTAAAAAAACACTACATGTAATAATTTGTATTATGAGAGTACTATGTATTTTTCACTGAAATAATAATTAACACAACTTACCTGTTGCTGTCCAAACTGATTTGTTACAATTCCAGTACCCAAGCCTGTTCTGAGCCCAGTTCCAAGGCCAGTGCCAAATCCTCCAAGTGCACCAGTGCCAAATCCAGTAGCAGGCTTGGTGCCAAATGCACCGAGCGACCCAGTGCCAAATGTCGAGGTACCAAAGGCGTTTGAGCCAAGGGTGTTGGTACCAAAGGCTGGCGCCGTTTGATTCGTGCTGAAAGTGGAGGTACCTGTGCCGAATGCGCCACCCGTACCAAACGTGTTAGTGCCGAAACCTGTCCCAAATCCTGTAAAATATTAACAGACTATGATAATTGATAACCCGATTAAAGAAATTACCTGTGACAATCATACCGATAATAGAGAAATAGATTATACAGATCAAAGTAATTGTTGTATTTTCATATCATATTATACACTAGAGGTCCGTCCCGGCTTCGCACGGTTACATAATTGAAGTTTTAGTAAAGTATCCTAATTTTTTCTTGTAATAAATATAGCCTATTTTACTCAGAGATAATGTAGAATTCTAATGGTGACATAATATTTGAAATCGGTCCAGTAGTTTTTTTAGTTTTTGAGAACATACAAATCTTTCCTTTTTAATAATATTAGTGTAGATAGTGTAAATAAAATAGCTGCCGCAAATGTTTGAAAACTGTCACCAAACACAGTGTATTCAGGCAGCAATCCTTGAGGGCCAGTGAGCATTCTAGGTCTGGCGTGATAGCATCTTTGACCACATCGTCACTGACCATCAAGTAAGATAGTAGTCAAATGCTAAAACTATACAAAAAAATGTTGTTCTGCCATATAAATTATCAAAATGTCAAAGTGACACAACACTTCACTTTAATTACTTCACATGATCAATGTTTAAACTATTTGGATGTTAAAATTTGTTACACTAAAATCACGAATTAAAAAATGGGAGGTGGAGTAAGAGGGTGTACAATATTTTACTATCTATTCTCAGATCTCCCAAATATATAAAGATAATCATAAAATCAGGCAAGCCACTTCGGAGGAGCTCGATAAAAACACTGTGACATGAGATCTTTTTATATTATTATTATATCCCCAACAGTGAAAGAATTTTTCAAATTGTTCAGTAGTTTCGAGCATATTCAATAAAATCAAAATAATTTATTTGCTTGAATATAGGTATAGAAAGATCTTATGCTAAATTATATGTTGCTCTATATTCCAACCTTTGAAGGTGTGCAAACATAAAACATAAAAACAAACAAGCCCTGGTATACATTTTTATACAGAAGAGAAGATCAAAGATATACATAACACTATTTTAGAATACCTGTTGGCTTAGCAGGAGTACTTCCAAATCCTGTACCACCGAACAAAGAAGGTGCGGTAGAAGCTGGTGCTGTGCCTAGACTTCCAAACGGTGTGGCTGTAAAAATAAACAAGAATTAAAGTGTCTAACGGTTGGTATTATATTTACGCTTGAATTCAAATTCGTATAAATCCATACAACGCAGTCACTAATATTAGACGAGGTTTATTCAATTGCCGGCCAATTGCGGGTAGTTTTAGTCGGCACCAAATAAGTGGCGACTTAATTTACCTAAAACTATCCGCAAATTTAATAAAAACATCTTATTTTTAGTGTTGTTATTGATAAGGGTCATACTAATTTTGAGTTAACAGTAACGATAGATGAACTTATCTTACTTAAGTATCTTCTTTTCCTGAATTTTAGTGTTTTTATTTTATATATACTATATAGATTTTAACATATATGTATATATACACAAAATTTAGATGTATTTATTAAAATTGCAGGTAGTTATTTGTAAAATACATTGCTACTTATTTGGTGCTCACTAAATCTACCCGCAATTGGCCAGCTTGATATAATTATATTGAATATAACTTATCCAATATTTATTTATTTATTTATTTAGCCTATTAAACTGGGTGATTACTGATTAATCATTATGAGTGTATTGTTTGGTTTGTTTGCTTATAGGATGTCTCTCAACTCAGTTTGCCTTTTGGCAAAGGCCTCCTCTAGTAGTTTCCATTGCTTCCTGTCTCGGGCAACTCTCCTCCATTTGGGGCCCGCAGTAAGTTTCAGCTCATCTTCCCAGCGCATTTGTTGTCGTCCTCGACATCTCTTGCCATCTCTTGGATACCAATTTGTTGTGATTTGGCTCCACTTTTCTTGTACGGATCTCAACATGTGGCCAGTCCATCTCCATTTTTGGATGTCTATTTTTTCCAGGATATCGGTTAATTTAGTTTTTGCTCTTAATTGCACATTGCTAATCCTATCTTGCCTTCTTGTTCCTGTCATGCTTCGTTCCATACCTCTCTGGCACTTTCCTAGTTTGTCTCTATGGTATTTTGTAAGGGACCATGTTTCGCAGCCGTAGGTGATGCATGGAAGTATACAAGCGTTGAATACTTTTCTTTTGGTTGCCATATTGTGGTCTTTAGATTTTATAATTTCCTTAAGAGACCAGTATCTTTTCCACCCATTAGCAATCCTCTTATTTATTTCCTTGGTTGTTTGGTCTTTAGGGGAGATGATCTGGCCCAAGTAGCAATATTCATCAACATATTCTATTTGTTGTCCTCCAATTTCAATGGGTTCCATTTCTGAGTTGGTCATCAGTTTCGTTTTTGTTATGTTCATTTTTAAACCCACTTTAGAGCTCTCAGTATTTAGAGTTTGGAGCATCATCTCAAGTGCCTTTGGATTTTCTTCTAGTAGAACCAGATCGTCTGCAAATCTTAAGTGGTTTAGTTTTCTTCCGTCAATGTTGAGGCCTAGATGTTCCCAATCAAGGTTGCGAAAGACGTTCTCCAAAACTGCTGAAAACAACCTAGGGGACATTGGGTCTCCCTGTCTAACTCCTCGCTTGATCCGGAATTCTTTGCCCAAAGCTTCCAATTGAATTTTTGCTTTACTGTTTGTATATATGTTTTTGATAATGTTGATATATGTTGTAGGTATACCTTGCCTTCCTAAGCTCTCCCATATTGCCTTATGACTAATGCAATCGAATGCCTTTGCATAATCAATGAAAGCTACATACAGTGGTTTGTTGAATTCATTATACTTCTCAATTATCTGTTTAAGTGTGTGGATGTGGTCTATCGTTGAAAAGTTCCGTCTGAAACCAGCTTGTTCTATTGGTTGGTTTTCGTCTAATTTGCCGCTTATCCTGCCCAGTATGATCTTTGCGAATATTTTGTACATATTCGACATTAGGCTTATTGGTCGGTAATTCCCAATGTCGTCCTTTGCGCCTTTTTTGTGTAATAGGATTATATGTGAAGTTTCCCATTGTGTTGGAATATATCCACATTCCAAAATTTGGTTGAACATCTTAGTAAGTATTGGAACTAATTCATCAATAGTCCCCCTCAACATCTCGTTTGAAATTTTGTCTGGTCCGGGTGCCTTCTCCATTTTTTGGCTTTTTATTGCCTTTTCCACTTCACTCTTCAAAATATCAGGTTCCTACTCTGGCAGGCTGTCTGCTGTTTAACTCTCATATGGTTGTGTGAGAGGGTGCTTACATGTGTCTTTGTTTGAATATAGTTCTTTGTAGAATTCTGTGGCTAGCTCCTGTATACCTTTCCTATTTGTGATGGTATCTTCTTTTTTCCTTAGTTTAGGTACCCACTCTTTTCCTGTTTCCTTAAGTTCGTTCAGAGCTTTTCTTACACCGCCTGTTCTCATTATTTGACTCTCTAACACTTCTAGTCTTTTGTTTTTACGGTCTCTTTTAATGTATTTATTAATTTGTTTGCTTATTTCTGTAATTATTTTTATGTTCTCTTTGTTTTTTCCTTCAGCCAGTAAAGATTTTCTGCGGCTTATGAGTTGGATGGTCTCATCGCTGAGTACGTATTTACTTTTGCATTTGTTGGTATTATTAGTGATAATTAATTGTTTTTCCAATTTTCCATAATTTGCCATGATATCGCCTTCATTTTCATATGTCAGCTCTTGTAGATTGTCTGTTAACGACTGGCCAATTACTTTGAAACTCTCCGTCGTGATTTGGGTTGAACTATAAGTGGAAATGTGCTTCCTTGCTTTTTTTGGTGGTGCTGGCAGAATTGTACTTCTGACCATACGATGATCTGTGTTAAAATTGAGTTTTGAAATCACGCTTGTATTTGAAAATGCCTTAGGAAAATTGCTTATTATATAGTCTATTTCGTTTTTATATCTACCATCTGGTGAAATCCAGGTCCATTTATTCTTTGGGTCTTTTTTGAATATACTGTTCAGAAGAATTAAGTTGTGCTCTAGCAAAAAATCCACAAGCTTTTGACCGTTATACCCTATATCCAATATTAGGGATAGCATTAAATGGAGTCATATATGACTTTAAATTTTAGAGTAAATCTAAAACGAACTAATATTATAAAAAAAAATGGAAATTTTAGCTAGTTCTAGCTTCTAGTTGTAGCTAGGGATTAACAGAACATTTAGGGCCTGTATCTCACTTGATGGTCAATGAACATGTGGTCGAATGTGTAATCACGCTAGGCCTTGAATATTTACTGGTTTTCAAAGACTGATACCTGAAAACACAATATTTTGGGTAATCGTTTTTCAAACTTGAGAGCTAGCCAGGCAGATACTGGCTAGTACCCTGGCATCTCGCTGTGAATATGATAATAGTGGTGCCTTCACTGAAAGCTCAATCTGTAGGTAGGGATCGGACCAGTGTATGTCAGGTTGACAGCCAACTCTCCTGCCATTAAGCTACCAAAAGTAACAGCAACAGATAACATTTTCAACTAGTTAGACCACAAATTACTAAGCTTCATCTTTACACAAAAGAATATTAGTTTACAAAATAATATATATTCAATCTTGTAAAGCAATACTATTACTGCCAAACTTTTGAAATAACATTCTAAAATTCCTTTATCAAACTTGAACATTTGTACTAAAACTTTTCTGAGTCTGAACTTTGTATATGTAATATGTACAAAAATACAACAGTGGTCATTTTCAGGCCTCACCCAGTAACAAATGTGCAGATAAAGTATTACATAGTATATACATTTATTGCAACATGTATGATTCTTAAGTCAAAGTAAATAACAGCTTTTATTCTCTGGCTGGACAGTGTCAGGTATTGTAGCAATAGCTACCATAACACATCAACGAAGCTCAATGCATTCCATTCCACCTAACAGATTATATCATTCTTTTAACATTCTTTACTAGAATGATTAAAGAAATAGATATGAAACTGACCTGTGCTGGCTGCGGGTGCTCCAAATGCACCAAATCCTGTAGATGTAGTACCTCCACCGAAACCTGAAGAAGTTGTAGTTCCAAAGCCAAAACCAGCTGTACTTGTAGTCGATGTGTTTGTACTCCCAAATGAGAATGATGCTGGTACAAAAGTACAAAATTTAATCATGCATCTGATATTAGAACATATTAGGTATCGGAATATCATGAAGCACTACAATAACTTAACTGGTAAATGAATACAATGAATCACAGCTCATGTACAGGAAATATCAAAGCTAAAGCTAGCAAAATTACACCTTGATCACGGAGCATCTTTAGCAAGATCTATAAACTACATTAGACGACCCATTGAAGAAAACTGCGAACCTAAGCATTGTGCGTTGTGTTGTGGATCGAACAAATGTCCCTCAGTTTGACAGGCAAAGCTCCTCCCGCTGAGCTAATCATGGCTTCGAACTTATGTTTATAATTTCTGTTATAAATTATATATTCTGTCATGTTATTTATGATACTACAACCTTCCAGATTAGGCTGATTGGTTTAAACGCTGTAATCGTTGTGAGCATAGCAGGGGACACAACCAGAAAATCCAGAGAGATCCTGCCAACACAAATACAGGGCATCACATCGTCAGCAACAGAGTAGTTTACAACTGGAACAGGTTACCCGAGGAAATGGTCAGAGGTACATTGGTCAACAACTTTAAAAACCGGCTCGATGGCTGGCTGCAGAAAAGTAAAAAATCTCTTGCTAACCTGTGACCAGTGCACCAATGGAATGTAAACACTGTGGACACTACATGGACAGCCTAAATAAAATTTCGACATAATGTGATATAGGCACTTCAGCTTAATGCTCGCCTATTACTGAAAGAAATAAATTAATTAATGTTTAATTAATAAAACAATGATAAATAAAATATTTATGGTGTTTATTTTGATATTAAAATGAATCGATAAATATAAAAAAGAATCTATTGATTAATAATCGATTTTTATGCAGAATGTCACATCCCTATCTGAAAATAGTAAGGTTAGAAATTTTAAAAAAACATTTCTAAGAAAGTAGGGGTTCCGCAACTTCTCCTTCACAAGGGGGGTCTACTCATCTTCCAAGTCCTCCCTCACCCCCTCTCCTCCTAAAATCGATGTTTCGTAAAGTAAAGTTGAACCGTAGACTGAGATGCAGCCCCAGCCCCCTGTTAGTAGGAAGCGGGAAAGCAATGTACAACTAAAAGCAGGAGGTATTTCGGAGAGTGAGAGTTGCCTCTATTTTGTCAAGCATCGGTTGAGGGGCTATATACTTCCCCTGAGGACCCTAAACTATTACAAATTCGCAGTTTCCCACTAGAAAAATGCACAAACATAACCAACGTCTTTTCAGGAAACTGAGAGCTACCAACACGGGTCCGTAGCACGTTTGTGGAGAAAAATGTAGGTATTTGAAAATCACTTACGTTTGGAGGCAGCGCCGAAAGCCGAGGGCTGTGAAGACACATTTGAACCAAATGAAAATGTCATGACTGTGGATCAAGGTATAGATTCGCTAAGCGAGCTATGTTATCAAAATACACCAGTAAGAAATCGGTATTTCAGTACTTTCAATCAGACTATAATATGCAGGTAGCTGAAACCCGCAGAGCTATGAAACTAGCTAACTTGCAATTTCATTAATTTTCGCAAATGTAAATAAACAAACAATAGAGAGTGCAATAGAGTCAGTGTTGCCAGATGACCGTGTAAACTTCCCCCCAACCTTATTCAAAATTGTAGTGTTATTTCTCCTAAAAGAGAACAACACTACTGGACGCAAAAACCCATTGCTATAATAAAAGCCACAGGCGTTCCTGTATTCTTGAAAAACTCCAATCTTAGTTTTCGTCGCTTCCACTGGCCCTCAGCTCTGGAAACTTGTATGATCATCAACTAGACCACCTACTAGTCCCCAGCACGTATCGATGTCAGCCGATATTTAGAGGAGAACTTCAAACAAACATGTTTCACAAAGAAAGTAGGGACGTGTTTCCGTCTGGGCTTTCTTTTTATGACATATATATATATATATTGTTTCGTAATAATTAGATGCGTTTAGGCCTCCTCTACGCACTGAACACCCTAGGTTGTTTGAAGAGCCAGTAATTACAGAGATTTTAATAATTAATGTATCCCAACCTTTGTACTCTAATTTCTCTGTAATTACAGAACCTATCTTAAAGATTTTTGCATTATATCCTCAATCACTGACTATGACACTAAGGAGTGTCACATAAAGTCCATTCTATAGGTTTTATTTTTAATGCATTATATCACATATTCCATTCCAGTCGCAACTACAGTGAACGAAATGGACTATCAAGTAAATAAAAAAGTTCAACATCGAATGTCATCTTTCTACATTATCCTATTTCCTGTTAATATGTATTATAAATGCGAAAGTTTGAGTGTATGTGTGTAACCTGTTCCCGGTTACAACGATTTCGATGATATTTTGAATGGAGATAGCTTATACCCTAGATTAACATATAGGCTTATTTTCATAATCACCGATTTTCATTACCACTCGGTTACAACCGCGGGGTGCAGCTAGTAATTTATAAAATGAAAATAATTGAAATTTCGTTATCTTTTTGAAAGAGCAACAGATAATAAATTAATCGTTTCGGCGTTCTCGGCAAAATTGGCATTCGTCGTGGATCCACCATAGGCACCTTATCTTATCTGTGTTCACTGTACTCATCTGTGTGTGTACACGAGTGACAAATTTCCAGCTTTCGTAAGATTTCATTTACAATTCTAGAAAATTCGTTGAGAATTTAGTGTAACTACCGCTGCAATAATGTCTGATTGGGATACAGTCACTATTCTCCGCAAAAAGCCCCCGAAAGCATCAGCATTAAAGACTGAGCAAGCAGTTAATGCTGCACGTCGTCAAGGTGTACCTGTAGACACACAGCAAAAATATGGAGCTGGAACCAACAAACAACACGTAACCACAAAAAACACTGCAAAGCTTGACAGAGAGACTGATGAACTAAAGCATGACACTATACCTTTGGATTTAGGAAAACTGATAATGCAAGGTCGTCAAGCTAAAGGTATGAGCCAGAAAGATTTAGCCACAAAAATATGTGAGAAACCACAGATTGTGAATGATTACGAAGCGGGTCGAGGTATTCCAAATAATGTTGTACTCGGTAAAATAGAGAGAGCAATTGGAATAAAACTACGGGGCAAGGAGAAAGGCCAACCGCTGCAGCCTCCTGGAGGAAAAAAATAACGGATTCTCTAGGAGGCAAAGACTAAATTCTGAGTTGTTAATTGCTTGATAATTTTGTCTCATATTTAAAATTATGCATACTAATAGCATTTATTTCTCTGGTTCAAATATTGTCCTAAGAGTCAACCAGTGAAATTAATTCATTAATTTTGTCAAAAAAAGGGATTGTGATACACAAATAGATGTATTGATTGAATAATTTATTGTTTTATTATTGTTTCTCCAACCAAATACGTTAAATGTTTTCTAGCAGAAACAGTAGCCCGAGCATGTATACTGTCAAAATGTAATCTAATAAATAATTGGTCATTTCTACCACAACTGTGATATAAGTTAAAATAAATAAATTTATTAGTTTAAGAGCACAATTATATGTGTGGGATATCAACACGGAATGCAAGATATTTATGCTACCCATAGATGTAACTATATGCTACCTGCACTGGTTCATAAATCAGTTTATCTTACTTCTACTAATATTACAAATGCGAAAGTTTGTGTGTATGTTTGTTACTTCTTCACACTCAAACGGCTACACCAATTTCGATGAAATTTGGTATGGAGATAGTTTAAACCATGGAAATAAGATTTTTTATCCCGGAAAAAGTATAGTTCCTGCGTGTATAATTGAGGTAATGGGAAAACCATAATCCACGCGGGTAAAACCGCGGAGTGCTAGTTCATAATAAATAGCTAATTTTAAAACAGGTTAAAGGGGCAGTTAGTCACAAGACTTGTGACCTTTTAGTTGGCTATAGTATGCCAATGTATGGGTAATTCTCGTGTTTCGTGCAAATTGAAAGAATTTGCGAGAAAAATAGAACATATTTTTATATCGATTTGCCGCTGCCTGAATATACTGTTTGGTGTAAATTTTTTCAAATTCATTTTCTACACCTCTTTAACCATATTCCAGTACTATCGACAGTTTTACCATCATACTATAGCTGCAATTACTTGAAAGCCGGGCCAATTATAATTGATTTGCGAAAGTCATATACCTACTTACAGTGCGATTCAACCGACTGTTTCTGCGATACGCCCACAAAATGTGGTAAAAGCTTCCATCCTCAGTATTCCATAGTTAGCTAGCTACAATATCAAGTAATCGTTAAAGAGAGTAGGTAGTCTTAAAAGGTTTGGCAATATATTGTAATGCCAGTGTTCCAGATTTAGTTAGATGATGGTGATCGCTTAATATCAGGCTGCCTGTCTACGTGTGTGCCACATTTTGCATTATAGACATACATGAACTGTACCTAATAGACAAGACGCGACAGCCTTCCCCACTCACGAATTCTTCAGTAGCGTGGAGTTTAGGAAATATATGTTTTATTAATTCAGCGATTAGCACGTTTTTCGATAAACACAATGTATTTTTGAAAATATTTCACAATACCTATTATTCAGAATATCAACTAGGTATATTGTACATGGAGATGTATGGTTCAACACAATTACTTTTCACAAGATTACTTAGGTTAGGTGTGAGTCATAATAACAAGTGTTTGCACAGTAATATGCTATACTTTGCCATATTTTTTTGTTGATTTAAACTGCACAAATTCATTAAAAAATAAGTAAATCGTAATGTTACATAGCGCTCGCAGCCCCGTCGCGAGTTGCGCAGCCAGGTGTGCAAACTCATTTTACTCGAAGTAGGTACCTAAATATAATGTATGGCAGATTTAGCCTTAGTACGTACCTACTTATTTATACTATTGTGATTTACCATACCGTTATTAAAAATCCGCAGCAAAACAACGATACCTATATAGATTTTTAAACTCACACGGTTACTCTTGAACTGCAACTTTTTCTCACTATGGGCTTTGTAAGCATGCCCAAAGTCACACGAGCTATAGAGAGGGCTATGCTATGGGCTTCTCTACGCGTTCGAATCCGAAATGAGTAAATCCGTAGAAGAATTAAAGCGGATAAGCAAGTTCAAGATGCAACGGACAGGGCACACAGCTTCTCTAGAATTCTCGGCCTGCTGGTGCTCTCATCAGCACGAACGGAGTTGAAAGACCTTTGAAGTACATTTCAATGGGTAAATAAGGGCAAATATTCACGTGTGTAAATGAAACAAAAGTATGTTCCACATTTATCACTTTTGAGTATAGAATTTTTTGGTGGGTGAAATAATAAACACAATAAAAATCTTGTCATTATCCATTTCTCTTCTATTAGATTAATCAATCGATGATGGTTTCCAATCAACCTAGATGTATACAAAATTAATTCTGAAGAAAATGCTCAGCATTCGTTTGACAGTTGACATGATCTAAAGCTTATGAGAAGAAACGTCCCTTGTCTTGACCGCAATATGTATTTATATATTTAGCTAATCTCATACTGATATAAAAAATCAAAAACAGAACTTGAATGACAGTCGTTATAGATAATATATCGGAATAAATTTTAAAAAGTTATCATTTCGACACAGCCCTTCTACGACAACTGTATCGAAATGTTAACTTTTTTACTATTATGATACATGCGCGACCAGCAAATGGCTTTTGGCGCTAAACGTTCACAAATAAATGCAAACATATGCTGTGATTTTACGTAAATTTCATCATCTATTTTATGAGATTAGATAAAGTAGTGTATGAAACTGCACATCATTTGGTCTTATTCTCATTATCTGTTTCATAAATTATTATGAGACGACTAAACTAGACCGAGCTAAGTCTGAATGGTCATTACATTATCTCACCCATATGATAGGGCGACTACGTTTCTTTATAGATACTTAGTTTATGGGTCAAATTTATAACTGATAGTTGGCTATTATCACATACTTAACAGGAGATAGAAGTTTTTTTTATTTATTTAACACTTAACAATAATTTGATTAATTTTAAACATAATTATTATTGCTAACTACACTTATTTCTGCTTAAAGAAATGCAATGTTACTGATAGCTTTCGTTTTTTTTGTTGGAAGAATAAGTTAGCACGAATTAGCTGCCGCGAAATTAGTTCTTCTAGCCTAAATCATCGTGACATTGCCGTCCCTATTTTGTAGCTCCTAAGACCGACTGGCCGGTTGGCGCAGTTGGTAGCACTCTGCCTTCTGATCCGCTGGTCCCGGGTTCGATTCCCGGACAGGTCAAACATTTGTGTGTATGAACATGTCTGTTTGACCTGTGTCTGGGTGTGTATATGTATATAAGTATGTATTTAAGTATATATATCAATCATCAGGTTCCCATAGTACAGGCTCTGCCTAGTTTGGGACCTGAATACCTTGTGTGAATGTTGTCCCATATTAAGAAAACATATTGTTATCATTTTACTTAGGTAGATTTATTGTTAGGTGTCAGGTATTGAAGAATTATATTCGGATTAGATTTTTGCTTATCCTCTATAACATTAATTATACGAGAAAGCCGATTGCTCCAGTTCTGGCAAGTTTCTGTTTTGATTTTTTCCAAAAGGTTGTGTTTGGGACACCAAAAGTTCTTAATAGTCTTGTTCTCCAAGCAGTTCTTTAGTTTCTTCAGCATGTGTATGACCAGAAAAAACAGCGAATTGTTCTTCCAAAAATCGTCAGTGCTCTCTACAGCTTCCCATAAAAATAGCGTTTTTATATAATAGCTAGCGAGCTTGTTGAACCCCTGTACATCCCGTAGAAGTTTTAAAATCTTTATAGTGCTTTTCATATTGTGCTTGTTGTAAAAATAATACCGCTCTTGAAAAGGGAAAGCCAACCGCCAACTGAAGTCGTCGTCTGTAGGTTTAGGAACGACAAAATATTGCATTTTTTTCGTAGCTGCTACTCTGTTGAAGTTAATATCTGAATACGTCGGTGTCTTTGGTAGTTTAAATTCTAACGTTGGCACCAGATCAACATCTATGATGTTGTCACTATTTTCAATTATGGTCAACGTGTTTGCCGGGCCGGATGTTTTGGCGGCAATTTGATATGTTTTGTTATTGATTTTCAAAATTTTCATTCCGTTTTGAACAGGTAGTGTGTTGAGGGTTGCATCCACAACGCGTTGCATCCATGATCTGAACCTTTTCACAGAGAGACGGTGCAATGGATCGCACCACAGCTCCGTATCTCCGAATCCTTTGTCAACGGTAACCGGAGTCTTCGACAATCTCCGGAACTCGGACGGCATTAATATACTCGCATAATCGGCTTTCATATTACTCGAGTCTAATTTTATTTTATCATAATTGAGGTGCAACGTCAAAATGATGTTGATATCGTATTCGGTCGCGTGACCGACGCGTAGACCGTCGAAATAACTACCGAGATATTCCAATTTCGGTTTCAAACTTCTAAACAACTTATCACAAGCTTTCATTTTCTTTAAGAGCTCTTCGAGTACAGAATAGAGTATAGTGTTGTTTTTCTTTTTCTCTTGTTTATCTAATTTCACGTGAGTTTTGACTATTTCTAAAAGCACGTCTTCTATTGAGGAGTTCGTCTTCGAGCGCGGACGCCGACGTTTATCGTTGCTGTGTACTGAAATCAAAGATTATAATCATCACACTATTGTAAATGCGACAGTTTCTGTCCATGTGGGTATGAGTTTGTTACGCCTTCACGGCTTGATAGATTTCAATGAAATTCAGAATGTAGGTACCTTATAATATAACCTGGATTAACACATAAGGTACTTTTATATTCGGAAAAAATATTGTTTCTCTGGGGTACACCAAAACCATGTGAATATAGTAAATAAGCAACGTTTTCACGCCTAAAACAGAGAACCAATTTTGATGAAATTCCCTGAAGAATGCCTGTTTAAGTGTGGAGTTCACAAAAATTTCAAACGTCCGATTATCGATTTAACCGTCGGTCACACAGTTTTTACTAAACAGTTAACCTGTAACTGTTCATTGATAATCGGACTTGGTAAACTCCATCTTAAGGAAAGAATAACAACATGTGGTTACTTTTATGTGTCCGAACGATAACTTATAAGATGATAAGTATTCACCGGTTTTTTTAATGCAATAAGTTAGATGCGAACAAGCAATTACCAGATGGTAAGCGATCACTGTTGCCTATAGATGTCTTTTTAGACTGGTGGTATTACAATACATTGCAAATCCTTTTAAGATCTCTATGTTAGCTCTCCCTTTGAAGAGCCCCATAATGCTCCTCTGGAATACCGAGAGAGGAAGCGTTCCACATTCAAGGTAATCTCCTGAACTTTGTAGATCGGCACTCAAATATTAATGCTATCCAAAAACCATTTTGTTACCTGAGGTCATAAGTTCTGCCGTATTGGGAACGTAAATTGTCACATCAATTTTGTCTCCAAAAAACATATGTTTATAATTAATGTGATTAACGTTTTTTGATTGGAAATTCTCGTGAGTTTGACACATTATTATATATATGTGGTATCCGGCTTTACTCACGTTTATAGTCGAAGTTTCGACCTAGGTTTCGAGCATGTCCGATGCTCATCCTCAGGTGAGTTTTCGCTGCCAGATCGCGGGGACCACGATCGACTATAAACGTGAGTAAAGCCGGATACCACATATATATATTAGTGATTAACGTTTTTTATGTACCTGTATTAATTTTAATCGCTTCACTTCCCAGAGACAGATTTTGGTTAGAAATTTCCTCAATTCAGTTCTAAGTGCTTTAAATTCTGGCCACCGAGAGAATGCACCAGTAAGTGTATGATTGTCGTGACTCATATATATGGAGTAAAATATACAATACAATATTTTTAGACATGTAACATTTTTAAAGCATCACCTATCACTATAATTCACAATTCACATTTTTCTTAGCAGATCGCCCGAAATGCATGAAAACTAGGCATGGAATGGAACTTTTCACAACGAGCATATAAAATGACAGTGGTGTGACATATCATAAATATGTCAGACACATTACTTAAATTGCTAGATTTAGCAGTCAATAAAATCACAACCTGACTTCAGAATCATTCAGGCTTCATCGTCAATAATTAATCCTGTGATACTTGTACGTACCTAGTTTCGTATATGATCTTATATTTACGTAGCTAGGGCAAGTTCATTACATTTCACAGCACGTACATACTCAATTTTTAATTCTATTATATTTCATACCAGCGGTCCGCCCCGGCTTCACGCGGGTAAAAAATTTCATAATTAAGTATTATAAGGATCCCTATTTTTTTCTGAATATAATATAGCCAATGTCACCCCCGGATAGTGTAGCTTCCCAACAGTAAAATATTTTTTCAAATAGGTTTAGTAGTTTCGGAGCCTATTTAATGCAAACAAACAAACAATCAAATCTTTCCTCTTTATAATATTAGTATAGATATACCGTAATTCACCATATTTCATTAAACGTATACTTAATAGAAAGTATGACAGTTTTTAATTTTCACAAAAACTATCATCACAATATTGTGCTCATGGTACCGACTTCGCCAAGTTATATCACACGTTTGAGTGTTGAAGTCGGTTCCATTTTTTGGTAAAAATTTTTTTTACACGATTTTCAGATTGGAGTGTAACTCAAAAACCACTAGTTCGATTTTGATGAAATTTTAATGGGACTACCACGGAAGTATACTCTATCAGACAAAAAAGAATCATCAAAATCGGTTCATAAACGAAGAAGAAATACGAGAACACACAAAAAAAATTACAGTCGAATTGAGTAACCTCCTTTTTTGAAGTCGGTTAAAATTAAGCAATCATTGCCACGCTCAATCAAAACTCTTACCTATATACGAACGAACTGATGGCGATTCTTGTTGTGATTGTTCGAGAGGAATGTATTTCACCATGATTTAACTTTACAACTATATATCTTAAAAAACTACAAAAGAAAGCAAAAAAAAAGAGAAATCACAGTTATCAGTGTTCTCGGCTACCGTCTTCTTGCCTAATGACCGGTACAATGGCGTCAACGTATCGTTATGGATGGATATAATGACTGTTTGTGTAAACTTCTGCCTGGGTAACAGAAATAGGGAAACCCCCATGAAGGTACTCCGTAATATTTGCCGCTATTTACACATAATATACAACATATATAAAAATAACAACAAAAGTGATGTTATCTGACCGAAATACGATAAATAAGGGGATACCCCCGTTATACACAGAGTATAACAAATACTCTTTGGATATCGGGGGTTTCCCCGTTCCCTTAATTATTAAGGTCAGGTCGGGTAAGAGGAGCAACGGGGAAAGAGAAACAGGAGGACATATGCAATATACTATAAAGTATAGCGCTATGGTCAGTACATACTAGATGTAACAATGACATTCCAACACAAAAAAAAGTTTGCCAGTTGTAAAATCTCAGAACGCAAATTGGTTACGACCATTTTCTTCGCTATAAACTGGTAAAAAATATTGTGTATGAGATCAGTTTTGTTGCAACAATGCCAATATTAACGGTAACCTTTATCGACGGATGTCACTACTTCCTCAATCACTCCCAATAGTTTTATGTGTCCCAGTCTTATCAAGTTATCACGCTATATCCTACTAATGTTATAAATGCGAAAGTTTGTGTGTATGTTTGTTACTTCTTCATGCTCAAA
Organism: Apeira syringaria; assembly: GCA_934044485.1. NCBI lineage: Eukaryota > Metazoa > Arthropoda > Insecta > Lepidoptera > Geometridae > Apeira > Apeira syringaria. The sequence continues at coordinate 4,765,072 of OW203662.1, forward strand.
CGGCTACACAGATTTCGATGAAATTTGGTATGGAGAAAATTCGAGAGTGGAGAGTCATTTCGTATAGTATCACACTCTTTTATATATATTTTTTTTTGCTGCCGCAAACAAAATATTTACTAAATAATCTTTACTGAAAATGTCAACGAATCAAAAACCAAAATTTAAGCCATTCGACATTTTAAATGTCTCAAGAAAATAAGAAGAGTGACTATTGACTCGTGCAATGTGTAAAATAAGTTATTTATTTCATGACATAAAGAATCGCGCCTCCATTTATGGCTATTATTCACCTTTTGTTCCGGCCATTGTAGTGAGGTCCGAAGTGATTTGAATCAGTGTCCGTGGAGATTGCACATATTTAACTTCGTAACCGTGTTTAATTTGTTATGATGATAAATACATGAAAAAATATTTCAAAACGGATATTTCTAATTCTATCACAGAGACATAAAACTCGCTCGTCGTCATAATGTGACTATGATAGGGAGACTGCAACGATAAGGCCATGGAAGATAATGGTCAATGACAGTTTATTATTATTAACAAGTAGCGCCTCGCGGTTTCACCCGCATGGATTACGGTTATCCTGCTACCTCAAGAACTACACTTTTTCCAGGATAAAAGTAGCCTATGTGTTAATCCAGGGTCTAAATTATACCTACCAAATTTCATAGAAATCGGTGCAGCCGTTTGAGCGTGAAGAAGTAACAAACATACACACAAACATTCGCGTTTATAATATTAGTAGGATAGGATGAAGCAGTTCAGCGCAAATTATCTTTTTTCCTACTAATATTATAAATTAGAAAGTTTGTGAGTATGGATGTATGTTTGTTACAATCACGCAAACACTTTTGAACGGATTTGGATGAAGTATGTAGATACTTCAAGTCCCGGAATAACACATAGCATACTTTTCATTATCAACCATCACCACGCTGATAAAACAGCGGGGCGCAGCTACTTTCAAATGCAAAATATTTTTTTTAAACACTTATTTATAAATAAGCGCATCATTATAGTATACTCGACCGGACCAAGACAGCCGGCAATGAGTCATCTATACTATTTTTTTTCTTTAAGTCGTCGGGTGTATAAATAAGGTAAGGTATTTTATAGTCGCAGCGTCGAACGAGAAAGCCGACAATAAGAAAAATAAATTGCATCATCTGAGGGCATAGACAAGACGCATCGATTCTCTTTCTCTGAGAGCTTGCGCTTTATATTTATTCTCGTGGAACACGTGATATTATATCGCTTTATGTATACATTTCATACATTTTTTATGATTTCTATCACGTTGACGCTTGTAGAATGCTACTTTTTCTAGGGACTCTGGACTATCCGTTTGGTCATGGATACCGAAATTTTATTTTGACATACTTCGACGTTTTAACCGTTATATATTGATCGTGGTCGAGGAGACTAACAGCCTTAGTTGTTATTTCATATTTTTGTACGACGTTGGATGACAAATCAATCTTTAAGCCCGAAGAGATCCATCGAGGATCGTATCATTAATTAACACCGTTTAAGGTAATGCTGCAAACCCTGAACTTTCTCCAATACTTAAGCTCTGGACTAAGCAATAACCTTTTCATTTTCAGAATAGTGTATAATATTAGCACGGGCATTCGAATAAACATGACTCAAATAACAGATTGTTTATGTAAATTAACGCCAAATTGCTACAACTTTGTGTAGTGCTAAGGTCGAATCCAACAAAACCAATAAGAAATTCGACTCGGGTTGTTGTTTCTACAATAAATAAATCGGTTCAATATGGCTGTAGCTGGTTATTTAGTTGCCTATGAAAACGTACATAATCAGGGTAGATACCATGGATACGCTATTTAATTAGATCTGCTAATCAGTTACACAAAATAGCATCATTGTACTTAATTACAAGCTGCTCAGCTTGCAGTTTTGCTCGTGAAGACTAATTATATATAGTTACTCTCTGGTCGAACGTCAGCTTTAAAGCCTTGAACACTGGCATACAGTTACTTGCCTATAGGTTTTCTAAAGTTAACATCACGGCGAATGTGCATTGGAATTACATAATTTAATGCCTCCATCTCCATTCTATCATCATGGGTCAACCAGATGTACAACTATGCGCCTCCGCTACATCATGGTAGATATTCCACCATTACGCACAAAGCGTTGTGCTTGTACTTTTATAATGCGTACTACCAGAGAGTGGACCTCACTGCCTGAGGCTGTGCTTTCCGATAGCTAAAACCTCGGAGTCTTTAAGTCGAAGGCTTTGGTTAAGAACACTGTGAAACGAGAATTTTATAGTTGTTTACCTGTTTCCATAGAACTTTTTTCAAAGTGTAGGTTCTATCTCGATTTCTATTAAATTTGTATCACTTGAAGGATCCTCGGTGAATTGTTCAGAGTTATGTGTTATTTCAGATTCTGTAGAAGCACCAGTAATTTCGTGATCTGTAGATTTGTTTTGTGATGGATCAGATATGAAATATGCTTTGAAAGCTTCTGTCGCTTGCTGCGCATCTTGGAATGACACTGGCTGGATGTCGTCGTCCGTTTGGGTCACCAGGTTCTGTGTGTTTGCATCTGTAAACATAACAATGCAAGTAAAGAAGAAAGATTAAACATATATAATACACTTTTATGCATCGCATTGCATAGGAGCAAGTTCGATCGACCGAACAAACCGGTCCAAAATCTGAGCTTTGTTTACTTTGCACGTCATTATTGTGATACACAGTTTACAGATGTGTGAGTGCGCGATGAGTTTCTGTGGATGTAATTGCGCGCCGAGCCCATGTTTAGCTCTTGCGATATTAGAGGGTCTCATAACTCCCCTTTTTAACACTATCAATGTTTATACTGGAAATAATGTTATGAATGTATAAAACACGGGAATTACACACGTAATAAGTCAGAGAGTTCCGACTATAGTGTGTGTGGTGGTCTTTTTCAAGCGGAATATATGTAAAAGACTCCGCCGTACTAGGCGAACTGTGGCCGCGTCTGCATAATGTGTCAAAACCGCGTCAGTAAAAATAATGCAAATAATTTATTTTATTCTCTTTGTATTGTAAATTGATGGCCATCCTTTTAAATGTTACTCCACACTGTGGCAGTGGCCATCAATAGTAGGCTAGATACTGCTCGCTCACTTTTCTACGCAAGCTGTCTTCCCCTATAATTATAGTGACACTTAGCATTTGTTTTACTATAGCATTATTTTAGTTTCTTGTATCAGTGTACATTATGTTGGGGTTCAAATAAATAAATGTTGTTTGAACTTGTGTTGAATCAATAATAATAGACTGTGATACGAATTGTATATTTAAAACGAATGACTGCAGGATTTTTGATAAGAAAACTATTTTATTTCGAGAAAACACATTACAACAGCCGTGACGGGAGAAGGAAATGCTTGTATCATTTGATTCAGAAATTCATATTTAATTTACTTGTCTACTCACACACATAGATGACTAAAACTCTCTGCAACAGTGGATACAACATTTAGGGAAATGTGCTAAGAACTAAGAATTTTAGAATTAACTTCATTATGATTTTTATGATTATTTATGATAGATTCAAGATATTTTTGTAGAATTAATATGTACTCACCATTCGCGTCTTTAGGAGTCACATAAGCATGTTCCATACTAATAAGTTTCCTAGTTTTACATACATATCGAAGACATGTGTCTGGATATTTGTCAAACAATGGATCTGTTCCGTGTGCTGCACTATCTTTTTCAAAAAACATATAAGTTCCTAATGCATTTTCATACTTTCCTGTAACAAAATATAATGCAAATAAATATTAGGACATAACTAACTGGAAGAATAGACCTTAACGTAGCGTGCCCTGGTACATCACCAATGCTGAGATACATACAAACGTGAAAATGAACACCATCAATAATAAAATAAAAAACACCGGCAAAAAGTACCAGGAGCGACTAGAGATACACCCAAACTACTGGCTGTTCAACTGACCCACCGAGACTATAACCTCGCTTAATAAGAAAATTGGTGCTCAAAAGTGACTAAGAACTGAAAGTGCCTATAAAAAAAAGAGAGGGGACATGACCTCAGTGGAGGTCAGACCCAAAAAAGCCAAACCACCCACAATACATCTGCTGAAAGTAAACACTGATAGTAGATAAACGCAGAAAACAAAAAAAGAAAAGGTTTCACAAAACTATGACGAAAGAAACTGTCTTGTCAGTCAGTCTTTCTTTCGTCGTAGTCACAAAACAGCACCACAGAAGCTCATTCTGTGCCGCAAACATATTAGATGGAGAGTACCAAGCAGGCAATTGGTACCAACTGACTTTTATCACCGGTTTTATACTTGGGCGGCACCCTAAGCCTTGCCTAATTACTATTAGTAATTATATACTAAAATCAACAGGTAGCTTAATATTGTACACCTTACTAAAAATAAGTGTTAAAACTGTTAGGCAATGTTTATTGTCTAAAACAAATGAAGATAATGAGCAAATTTTACAGATTGATATGTAATACTAAGTTGGACTCCTTAGGAACAAATTGTGAAACAACGACTTCCCTTCACAGGCGGAGTTCTACCTGTCCCTCACCCTACAATAAATGTTCAAGGTATAAATAAATATCAAAATAAATTACAGAACAGAATAATTATGGTATATAGTACATAGCCCTATCGGTTAAATATGCTCTCAACAGTGATAAAAGTCTTCCGCTGTTGAAAGCTCTGCAAAGCTAAAATAAATACCTACTTTCGAAACGTGGAGTTACTTATATTCAATCATACCAACCCATGAAAAATGTTTCATCTAATTGAATGATGGGGTTCTTATTTTCAGCACCTAGAATGTGTATAGCCCTGTATTTATCAATATTTACACTGTCTTCAAACTCAGCATACACCAGTATTTCTTCTTCAGACTCTGAATCTCCATTACTCATCGTAAATACTATATATATATATACAAACAAACAATGCACAATTCAATGCGTTTGTGTTTGTGTCAGTGTGGTGTCAGTGCGTTTGTGCTGGTATCACCATAGAATTAATATGTACTACGTCCAACTGGAACGCGCACTGAGCTGAAAAAACGAGCCGATAGAGATAGTTACCACGGGGTCAGTTTGTCCCACTCTATTAGATGTTCACAGTATGACCATAATTTGAGCAACTAATGAGACATCTGTGGAGTTATTAACCATATGACGTATATAATATCATAACCACGTATTTTTTATTTGCTTTTATATAATAAGATAAGGTTTAAGTGGACGCAACTAAGATTTAATTGTAAATTAAATGAAACATTTCCGTATATGTTGCATGTTTTAATTACAAATGACTAAATAAAATAGTTTTATGTAATTTTTGGCGCAGGCTAATTCTGTTGCCTAATAAAGCCATGGATTTCATTCAAATATTCGTAAATCCATACATGAAGTTAACTGATAACAAAGTTTAATAAGATATCTAACTTACAAGAATGCAGAAAGGAAACAACAGGAAAAATTGAAAAATTTTCGCGAACATGATACTATTAAATCATTTTGTTGTTGAAATTTAGTTGATGAAAATTTTTAATTTTTCCTGATCATCTGGCTTTAAATTATGGCTGCTCACCACTGTATGACTACTATCGTTTATTGGAATTAGTTTAGCCACCTTTGATTTATTTCATAATTTCACTGAAAGCGGAAGAAGAAAGAAAGTCAGCTTATCGATAAAACGAATTGTAGTAACATATGGGATATACTATGTACTCGTAGGTAGAATAATAATTTTTTTTTTGAATGATAAAGATGAAACACGAATCGAACTCAATCTCGACAAAAATATTGTCACCCTAATCACGCCACTCTTTTGATGTTGTCATAGTAATAAATAAAACCTACCAAATAAGTTTACTAGTAATAGTAATAACCAGTTTTGAACTTTTGTTAATTTCGGTTTAAAGAACTTCATTGTCTTAAGAAACTACAAAATTTCACTTACAAGACAATTGTGCTAACGGTTCTTTATTTTTTACATAATTGTCTTAAGGTGATAATTATCAAATTTAAAGGTATGTAAATCCGTACACTCTTTGTTATTCAATTCTTAGACTTAATATATATATATATATATATTGTTGAAATGAATACTTGAAGTGTTTGATAGAATCAGAAGATACTTTCTATGACATAGGATTTAAGGCTAGGTTTATTTTATTTATGTGTCTGAGTCCAGAAATCGAAGAAGACGGACTATTATTTATATATTTATTTTAAAAAATACTGTAATGAACAAACTAAAGCGGACATTGGATTCAATAAATCAACAATATCTGGTTTACTATAAAAATAGAATAATAGGAAGGTATTTGCCTACTTAGTAAACTGATAACAATGATACGTCCATCTCGAACTTTTTCGAAAAAAAGAAAAGTTCGAGAATTGAAGACGATGGAATAAAGCCATAAATTGAATTGATATGATTAGGTAAAACCATAAATTCTTTAAAAAAATCACTCGGGTACTTGACATATTTGGAAAGCATATATGGACATTTATTTTAGTATGATGTTATATTTTAGGTTTTATTAAATAGAAAAATTGTATACGGCTGAAATTAATGTTTACATAGTTAGTAAATACACCACTGTTTACAATCAGAAATAAAAACTCGTCATATTTACTCATAATGTTTCCTTATCAGCATGAGACGTAAATAAAAATATAAAAGCGTTATAAACGTTAGTACGTTCGTGTGGAACACAGCATAAGTTCCGATTGCAGTCATACTATATGGCAATGACAGTGTACTCCTATATGTTTGTCAGTGTCAACTGCCAATTAAAAATCATTCGCTGTTTCGGCGTTCAGCGGCCATTTTCTTAATATCGCCATTTCGTTTCTTTTGTGAGATGGAGAATTGGAGACAAAAGTGAGATAGAAATAAAATATTCTTGGATCCTATTGAATTGAAATAGATTATCCTCTTTTAACATTACAGAATTTCAACATTGAACTAAACCCAGGTAGGCCTAGAATCTGAACTAGTTCAATTAGTATTAGCTGCCCATTAGATATGATTGGCGTCTTGTGTTCTGTTCATCGAAAGAGTACAATGGCGTCTGTTCGTAGGAGCGCGTATGAATGTTCCGTCATCCTTTTCTTGCATATATCGGCTTTTCAGGAGACACTGCTTACATCAACGAGTGATCTTTTTACGAGCAGAGTAGACTGATAAGAAAATATTCCCTGTTGCCTTCGCACATTTTGTTTTGGAGTCTCTCTTTCGTGTGGTACAATTAGCCGCGCTTTTGAAATTATCTTGAAAATGCTCGCGTTTTTGGCAGAAGAGTGCTGTAATAAGTGTGATATTATATTACAGATATATATTATGTATAGATGATTGGTGCGCGTTGAACAGAGTCTCTTTATCATTATGTTCACGACGAACGCCGTCCAGACCGGCACTGTCCCGACTCTGCAGTACCAGGAGCATCCTCAAAAATCCCAAGGGAAGAATATAGAGAATGCTCAACAGAAAAATACTCAGCAGACACAGCAGCAACAGGTACCACAAGAATTTCAGTTATCAAAACTAACTTTGTCTCTAGCTATATATAAGCTACACAAAACCCTTGCATGCTGCCTTGTACTATTTAGGTTAATATTGACATGTTTTCCAGGAGTTCCCAACATTTTGCTACACAACAAATGTGAATATGATTGGCAAGATTGGAACGGCTGCCACCAGCGGGACTGGAGGTGTTAATATAACTCAGCTCACTACAACTGATGACAAAACCTGCTACATAGCACAACCATTCTCTTACAACTATGCCCTTGTGAATCAGATGCAGATTGCTCCTAATGGAATTCAGAATGCAATCTCTAATTTAAGTTTCAAGTGTGATGTCTGTGGACTCATGTTTGGGCACCTTGCTCTGCTCAATGCACACAAAAGGATACATGCACAAGATACAGGTAAATTTGCAGTTACATTTCTGTTTTATTTTTTGTCGGTATTGGTACTACAGTATTAATAAAATTTAATATTATGTTAGCAATACCCACAAAAAAATATGGAATAATTTGAAGAGCATGTGATATAATAATCATCTTTATATAATTAACAAGGTCTCAAAATTTGGTTATTTCTTTTATCAAGGATGAAGGATTCAGATGTTCTTATTATGAACATGGTTAAATTATATAAGTATATCAGTAATGCTAATCCAATTTCCAGAGACCCATGAAAAGCCTGCATCTCATATAAAAAAGTTTTTTAGTCTGTCAGTGATACAAAAATTGTAAACACTGTTGCTCTCAATATGCATCTTTTACATATATAGGTGTTCTTGGTAATGCACTTGTCTTCATTAATTAATAAAAAAACTTTGGATCTTGTCCTTTTATCAATCATCAATTCTTGTTTTTTTTGACTATTACTTTCATTTGATATATTATTTGACCACAGTGTGCAAACACTGCATGCATCTGCTGAGGATTTGTACCCAGTGATGAATTAATTACAAAATATATTGGTGGGGGAAACCCTTACATTTCCAGGCATGGCTGGGTTTAAATCCCGAGTAGTCCAGTAGCATCTAATTCAGACGACATATATAATATTCATTTGCTTTTCAGTCTGTTATAGTGACCACTTTGCAGTTACATCTGTCATCTTTTGACTTGATACCATTATTAGTCAAATTTTATTGACTGATTGTTATTAAATTTTCTAAGTATAGAATAAAATATAACTTTATGAGCTGATCATTAAATTTATAAAGAACTAGCTGCGCCCCGCGGTTTCACCCGCGTGCACTACGTTTTTCCCGCTGACTCAGTTATCCCACGGGAACCATACTTCTTCCAGGACAAAAAGTAGCCTATGTCCTTCTCCAAAGTCCCATGTATCTTTATACCAAATTTTATCTAAATCGGTGAAGCCGTTTTCATGTTATGTCGTGACAACGGAAAACGGGTTTCATTTTTATATATATAGATTATTTTTTTAAGAATTTATTAAGAAAAAATATTTCAAAATGATACTTGTTTAACAGAATATGATTGTGGTAAATAATTTTTAAATTTTGTAATTGGTACAATGTTATGTCAATGAAATATTATTTTATTTTATAAATAAGGCATATTATTATGCACACGTAATTTATTACATTAATGTATCATCTAATACATGTGTGCACAACAGTATTCCAGATCTGAGATCTTCTTTGTGATATTTTAATTTACTTGCATTGTGTATACAGAGATGTCCATGAGCCCTTTCATCTGGTGGTGGACTGGCATGATAATAGCTCAGCCTGGCTCATTCATCAGTCTTATGTGAGTGGCTAAGTAACTAATTGGACCCTTAACTACCAGTGCTCAGTCAGCGGTGTGCCATGCCTTGGGTTCCATTACCCTCTAAGTTTTTATCCGATAGTGCCACCTGATGGCTATGTATGGTTTAAAATGTTTTGAGTGTTCGCTTAAGTGGATGATTAGACATCCAAAAGTTGATCAGTGTATTGTAAATAGAAAATTTGTATGCTCTTTAATAAATTAATTCTAACATATTGTGTTTTTTTTACATTTCAGAAAACAACATTACTGTGGTAACATCAGGTGTGAACTCCGGCAATGAAGTGGCAATGAATCCCCACATCCAAATACTGTCCTCAGATCCGAATGAACAACAGCACCATGTACAATTGCCAGACAGTAAGTAATTTTTCTTACCAACCCTTGTTAATTATTTAATTCTTATTATTGTTATTTTTGTTAACCATCATTACAGACAAGGAAATTGTTACTAAGCAATGATACTGATAGAAAGTATTATTAATATGTATTTCTTCATCTGTGAATTAAAGCAGCACATCATTTTCAACAAGTTGGTGGTTAAGCACAAACTTATTAGTGATAAAAATCGGTCGGTGGCGGCCGTGTCTCAGTGGTTAATGACATGACTTCTGTGTCTCCAGGACCCTGGGTTCGAATCCTGGCACTGGCAAACATTTGTGTGATGAGTGTAGGTGTTTGTTCCGGGTCTTGGTTGTTTGTGTGTTGTGATTGTGTGTGTCCATACCTCCCGCGACACAGGGAATCCTAGTGCGGGGGTATAAATAAATTATAAAAATACATAGACATAAATTCTATTTTATCATGCAAAACAATTCTCAAGGGGGTTAGCATAGTATCAGGAAGTCTGCCAGCCATTGCAACTAAACTAAATCTGTGAATCAAGTGGGACTTACATAATCTGCAGTTGTACACTGCCATCCTTATAAGAAATGGAAACAAGGTCTAGATGATGCTTTATTTTGTAGCATAAGAACTAGTAGCCATGTCAAGATGAAATTGTGAACAGAAAACGTTTGCGCGAACCTTATCTGCTTTGATAAGAATAGCTGTCTCTAAACTGTAGTCACAAATTATTTGTTTCTTTTCTTTCAGCGAAACCAGTAATAATTGACAAAGTGCAGAAGTGCATCACATGCGGGGGCACTATTAGCAATAACCCAAAAAGGAAAGGACCCAAGCTTATAAGATGTGAAAACTGCATTGCTCAAGACTCTGTTGACCAGCAGAGAAATAATCAAAGTAAGAGTTTTTCATACCGACCTAATGTTATGTTTAAAAGTGCAGTGAAGAAAACCAGAAAAAATACCTCAAACTTGATTTGGCCATATCATATGAAGCAGATTATGAAGTTACAATATATGGCTAAATATTACTAGAAAACGTCAAATTTTCAACTGTTTATGTGTAGCTGTATGGCCTTTGTCATTAGCTACAGGCGATTGAGTTACATGTAATATACTCATAATTCAAGAAATTTTAAAAGCAAACCTAAATCACAGCGACTCCCATCACATTGGCAAGTTGAAGTGGCTATACACATGAACATATCTATAGTTGCTAGCAGAGGTGTCCTTAAAATTCCCGAGTGAATACATTGGACCTGCCATTACAGCAAGAAGTCCAACAAATAAATATGAAGTGGTAAAGGCAAATGGAATAATGATGATAAATGAAACTGTTATTATAGTTATGTTGCTTCAAACTTGCATGCCTTGAAGTCAATTGGTATCTAATGTCCACACACACAAAACGTCTTAAACACAACAATCAAATTACAGCCAAATTGATACTGATAAGATTCAGTTTCAAATTTAAATCAAACAAGTTTTATAGTTTAATGTTGATTATGTGACAGCTGTTCTAATTCAATAATTTTAGGAAGGGGATTCAATGTAAAGATGGGCGATTGTTTTTAAAACTATTCGAATTAGGCAATTGTTCAGTTTAGCCGATAACAACCTATTTTAGTAGATTCTGGTCTACTAACGGTGTTGCTGTGGGCAACAATGACTGGCGTGGTTACCGTGTGGACTTAAATACTAATTTATAGTGCATCTCACCATTACCATACTCGTACTGCATACTACTATATTTATTTATTTATTTGAGTAATAGGCGAGCAGCATTAAGCTGATGTGCCTATATTACACTGTGTCGAAATTTGATGTAGGCAGTCCGCATAGTGTCCACAGTGTTTAAATTCCACTGGTGCACTGGTCACAGGTTAGCAAGAGATTTTTTACTTTTCTGCAGCCAGCCATCGAGCCGGTTTTTAAAGCGTTTATAAGTAGTAAGTAATAAGCGTTTATATATAATAAAATATAAGTAAATACGCATATACGAGTGCATAATATGTGCGTATAAGGCTTGACCATTTGCTGAATAGACGATTTTAAGTCTTGGTCAATTTTAATATATTAGTGAAAATGTTTTACATATATTTTTTCTTTATCAAAAATTCTCGCGGTAACGACAAATGCGTAGTATTTAAGTACACTGCACCATCTGTAATTTACATAATTGTAATATTTTAAATCAACCGCATCAGGATATGTCCCGCCCTCTCTGTCTGTAAATACCCGCGAGCTTCTGTAATGTCAGCCGCAACTGGTAGTTCGGCGATTTTTATTCGAATCATGATCAGGAACTACATAATAGACAAACAAATGCGCAGGAGCACAGTTTTCGATTCAGTAAATTGACTTTTTTTCAAACAATCGCCCATCGCATATTTGTGTTCATTCTATTCCAGGCCTCAATGAAAAGTGTCTCAAACCATAGGAACAAATATAAATAAAACTATACTCAAAGTAGTTTTATTTCAATGTTTAGTATTATGAGTATACATACATAATACATAGGGACCTAGACATGTTTTACCGCGTCATCACTCAACATCAGGTGAGACGTAATCCGATGCAAGCTTATAATTTCACAAAAAAAGTTGTCTTAAAAATCTTTACTGTAAGCTGTTATATTTTTTCCGTATTTCCTAAATAAGCATTTTCATTTCCTCTACCAGTAAATGCGAGTCAAATCTTTGTGGCGACGGAAGAAAATGTAAAGTTCGAAGTAGGCGCTGTGAACGCGGTGCATGCAGTACAACCCACGTCAGACCCGTTAGCCACGCAGCCACCGCCGCAACCTCAACAACAGCAACAACAACAACAACCACAACAACAACAACAACAACCGCAGAAACCATGTAAGTTTGTAAATAATTTTATGCAAGCTTATGAATGTGATGCATTTGCTCACTCCCATCGGACAAGTAATGTTGTGCTGTATAGCTGCGAATATAATAGTTTCGACACTCGATTTCCTCCGTCCAAAATGTTATGCCCATAATCACGGACCTGAAGCTCTGTGCCCATAATAGTGTGAACTGTGTGAGATCAAAAAGCTTAATAGAGCAAAATTTGGCTTGACTGATTATAAAAAAAATGTAAATTATTAAAATGCCTCTGATTCTGTTAATAGCTCGAACTAGCTAAAATTCACTAAAGTTCTTCGAAATGAAATATGTCGTATTCTGTTTACCCTTAAATTGAAATTCGTATAACTCCATACTACGCTGTCACTAACATTAGTGGAGTTTTATTCAATTGTTGGCCAAATGCCCCACATTTGGTGCAGTTTTAGTAGGCACCAAATAAGTGGCGACTTATTTATCTAAAACTTCCTGCAATTATAATAAAAAGATCTAATTTTAATATTGCTATTGATAACTGTCATACTAATTTAGACTTTATCAACGAGATTTTCATGTTGTTGTTAAGAAAAAAAATGTTATATTGGATTATTTTAGTAATCATAAAATAATGCGTAGGTAATTCTTCTTGGTCTCATTACAAATTTGTTGATATGGAGTTGGCAGGTCAGCACGTTTAGGCTAAGATTTTTCTTTCATCTTTTAACATAATGAATGTTTATTTTAGTGCCTGGACACCATCCTGTGAAGAAAAGAAACTTAGCATCTGTAACAAAATGTCAAAACTGCAATGGCTCTGGCATCATTTTTGTTGGAGGCATCAAACATAAAATCCACCAACCGAACTTGGACAAGCCTTTCCATTGCAATATTTGTGGGGGCTCATTCTCTAGATACTCTTCACTATGGTCACACAAGAAATTGCACTCAGGAGAAAAGAATTTCAAATGTGGTATATGCGGTATTGCATTTGCTAAGGCTGTTTATCTAAAAAATCATTCGAGAATTCATACAGGAGAGAAACCATATAGGTGAGAATTAGTACACATTATTAGATGTCAAAGTGCAATTGTTTTATTAATCCTGAGTATGTTTTTAACTGGACATAAATTATCATAGTTCTGGTTTAGTTTTTAATAACCGCAAAATCAATAAGATTTTTATAGATTAATAAAATATGTATGGTATATTTCCCAATGTTCTTCTACTTGCCTTAATCCCACTCTATGTGGGGTCGGTATAACATGGTTTTATATTTTGCTGTTTTATCACTTATCTTCTCAATCTCTTTGTAAACATTAATCATTCTTCATGCGGTCCATCCCTACCCTCTTCAGCCTTCTTCTACCTCTATATCCATCCACACTCATTCTTAGTCCTTTTAATTTTTTAACGGACTTCAAAAATGGAGGAGATTCTCAATTCGACCCATATGTTTTTTTTTTAAATGTTACCTCAGATCTTTCGACTGGGTGAACCGATTTTGATTGTTCTTTTTTATTTGAAAGCTTGTACTTCCCTTGTGGTCCCATTTAAATTTCATCAAAATTGGATAAGCGGTTTTTGAGTTACACTCTAATAACTGAAAAGTGCTACACATACGTCGATGACATTATAGTTGCGGGTGGAGAAATCGGTGAACATACATAATGACAATTGATCCCGTGGGTAGCAAAGGTCACTAAAAAGGGTGAAAAAAAAAAAAAAAAAAAAAATGGAACTGACTTCAACACTCAAAAGTGTGAAATAACTTGTTGAAGTCGGTACCATGGTAGTTCAAAAGTAACTTATCAAAATATTGTCAGAAAATGAAAATGTGAGTGTGATTTTTTTTTCGTATCTATGTATATCACAACTCATAATTTGTGAACTGGTTGAAAAAAAAACTATAACGCTTGATCTAGAATGCTTACTGGCTCTCGAGGACTACGGCCTGAACACACTATGTTTAGTGACAGTTTTTCAAACTTGAGGGTGGTAACTAGCCAGGCGGGTATTCAAAAGTACCCTACCACCATGCAAGTTATATGGCAGAGCAACGTTTGCCAGGTCAGCTAGTGTTATATAAATATTTTTGATTTTATTGTTGTACAGGTGTAATACATGTGGAATGCAGTTCTCACAATCACCACATTTGAAGAACCATGAAAGGACACATTCAGGGGAAAAGCCGTATGTTTGTGAGGTGAGTTTATATTTATCTCCCGTGAATAATATAAGGAAAGACGAACACAGCAATGCAGGAGATATTTGATCAGCAATAGGAGTCCACAGATAGACTTGAAGGTCACTATGGTTCAGTAGCTAGTAACATCACAACACAACAGAATCCCAGCTGGGGCAAACATTTATGTGATGAGCATGGAGCATAGAACAGAATTTTGAAAAAACAGCATTTCATTTTAAAATTGTAATATTATATTTAAATTAATTGGCTGAATTTATTCAACTACATTTATTGATTGGACAAACTTGTTATCAATGAATCGAGAAGTAAATATTAAAAATAATCCAATCCAATAATCGAATTAATCCAATGTTTTCAACATTGGATTAATTCGAAAGTTGCACACATCAAGAACCGATGACAATGCAAGAAATTGAAAGTTTGTCCAATTAACCTTACCAGGTACTCAAGGATTAATGATTTTTTTTTATAATACGGTACCAGGTAGTGTTTTTGTGCCATGTATCGTGATTTTTATTTTTTGAAACTATTATTATCTGTTATGCAAAGTGGTTTAGTGTATGTCTGTATTTTCACACATGTAACGTTGTTATCAGGTGTGTGACAAAGGGTTCGCGAGACACGCGACGCTATGGAACCACCGACGGATACACACGGGCGAGAAACCTTACAAGTAAGTGCACCGTTTTCAATTGGATTCCACTTGACCGTGACTCAATGCAGTACGGTGACTGAAGCTGTTCACGATATTAGCATTTCATATTTGTGCAGATCGACACGTGTGCGTATTGGTGAGTTCAACAAGGTAGCCAAGTAATTATTAACATCCATTAATTTTTGACTCATGGGCGAACAAAGCGGGCGATACCAGGATGTTAATGATCTGACAACTCGCGTTTACTGCCGTGCCTTACATCCCTAAAGTTAAGAATTAATCACATAGTTTAAAACTAACTCGTTTCATCAATGGCAGTGACAAACATAAAAAAATACAACTGTACCAGTTGAAAACAAATGAGTTTTTTTAGGAGGAAAACTTTCGTATTAATAAATCAGACGGTCGGCGTGGCGCAGTGGTTACTGTCAGTGACGTGACTTCTGTGTCTCCGGGACCCTGGGTACGAATCCCGACAGGAGCAAACATTTGGGCGATGGGTGTAGATGTTTGTCCAGAGTCTTGGGTGTTTGTGTGCTGTGATTGTGTGTATCCATGCCTCTCGCGACACAGGGAATCCTAGTGCGGGGGTCTGAGTGTTATAAAAAAAAAACTATCAGGATGACAAATGTTTCATTTCGCAACCTTTCAAAAATCGCTTTTTATACTTAACTGGTCTATAACTACGTGCCTGTTGGCAAGCTAAACCTTTGTACCTTTTATAATTATCTAAAAGTAAATTCACGAGCAATTTAAATGCTGTACTATAATAGGTGAGGTAATTTTGGATGTGAAAATTATCGCGGTTTGTACTATCTACCACAGCTGAGTTGTACATGCAGTAGGTAACCTATTTATTGGTTTATAAACCGTGGGAATCGACTAATATGAAATGGAACCAGAATTTGACAACAGGAAGTTGTGGTGTCATTTTCATGGCAGTGGCACGCACCTAGTAGCTTTAGAGAAATGGAAGTAGGTAGTATTTATTTAAGTAATTAAGACGATGCACATACACAAATAGCAATTAAAAAAATAGTTAATCAAAGGCAAGATATTGAACTTTTATTACTTTGTATATATTTTTGCGTATACATATATTTACGCTTTTTTCCCGTAGGGGCAGGCAAAGACCACATCCTTCAAATTGCTACGATCCCGAGACACTTTTTTCGCTTCATCTACGCTCATCCAACCTTTCATACAAGAACGTCAGCTTAGAGTACTCTTGACCTGGCCCTTTCTGAGAACTTCCTCAATCTGATTTCGGAACGTTCGCCTAGGCCTTCCTCTTCCAACACTACCATTCACATCACCCATGTATAACTGCTTAGGCAATCTCCTTTCGTTCATTCTCTCTACGTGACCAAACTATCTTAACATACTTTTCTTAAACTTATTCACTACATCTTCGTATACACCATAACGTTATTAAATCAAACGGGGCTTAATCGCGAGAAAAACATTTAGTAATTTATTTACCTCGACGCGTGGTCTTGGTCGTGGTCACGAGTCTTCTCGTGACCACGACCAATGCAACTTGGTCGAAACGTCGAGGTAAATAAATTACTAAATGTTTTTCTCGCGATTAAGCCCCGTTTGATTTAATAACAATGTGTTCGAATCGCGAAAGTCTAAAAATTACAAATACACCATAACGCTCCCTTATCACAATAAAAAACGTATATCCCAAATAATAATAATAATATTTATACAAAACTTACTTTGGCGTTACGTTTGGCTTTAACCTGACCTTTTCTTGACTATCTACCATATACGTATATATGGTAGATAGTCAAGAAAAGGTCAGGTTTTCTATTGCAATATCCATAATTGTCGATTTGACACGAAAATATTTTTTTTAATTCTTACTGCCGCGCCGGCTAGTATCACGTGATCTCAGCTGGCTAGTCCACGCCGCTCGCCACCCACTCATTCCGATTGTGAACACTGCCAACGTAGGACCTATGCTTGATCGCTCACCTCTCTCCCATATATCCTATGTATCACAATATTGTGCTCATGGTAGCTCCTGGCAGCTAGCTCATGGTGCACCGACTTCGACAAGGTATTTCACACTTGAATGTTGAAGTCGGTTCCATTTTTTTGTAAAAATTTTTTTTTCACCCTTTTCAGTGACCTTTGGTTCTCACGGGATCAATTGTCATTGTGTATGTTCTCCGATCCGCAACCATAATATCGTCGAAGTATGCGAAGCACTTTTCAGTTATTGGAGCGCAACTCAAAAACCGTTAGTCCGATTTTGATTAATTCTAAATGGGACCACCGCGGAAGTATACTCTATCAAACAAAACATTAAAAAAAAAACATACGGTCAAATTGAGAAACCTCCTTTTTTTGAAGTCGGTTAAAAATACAAAGTTGACATATTATGTAACTTATTTAATTAATCAGTATCTATTGACTGAGCATCGCTCGGCGTATGAACACTTAAGGCACTTATAGATAAACTTAAGCATACAAGAAAATAATGATAGAAATATTAAGAGATATATGTTACCTACAATAATGGGTTGTTTAATTTAAATAACGTATTGTTGTAGGTATTTTTGGTAAGAAAGGACTACAATTTTTCTAATTCTACTTCTAGACATGGAATATTCATCTTGAAAAACGAATCTTAGAAATAATATAATTATTAATTATGTTCTTTGTGTCACATACATAACGATGTATAAATTCAATAGTGAATGATAAATAATTATAAATTTACTTAAGAGTACTTACTTTTGAAGATCCTTCAGGAATTTTGGGCTTAAGATTGTGTCATTTGTGTGTAGTGCTTTACAAAATAATTGTAATATAAATTTTTTGTCCGTACAGATGTGAAACCTGTGGGTCGGCGTTCAGCCAAGCGGCGCATCTCAAGAATCATGCTAAAGTGCACTCTGGGGAGAAACCATTCAAGTGCGACATTTGTACGGCAGCCTTTGCCGATCGATTTGCTCTCAAGAGACATAGAGGGATTCACGATAAGTATGGTGAGTTAAAATCCGTTCTCCAATGTTAAGCAAACAGAAATGAGGTTTTTAGTAAATCATGATAACATGGGGTAGGACCCTTAAAACAACTGTGCCTATCAAAGTATGTATGTATTTTAATTATTTGGAAAGTAGAAATAAAGATTAACAGCCATGAAATACCCCACTAATATTATAAATGTGAAAGTTTGGATGGTTCAACGGATTTGTATGAAATTTGGTATGTAGATACTTCAGGTCCCGGAATAACACATAGGCTACTTTTCATCATCATCATCAATTATCACCACGCGGTTAAAACCGCGGTGCGCCGCTAGTTTTCTTATATATGAGCAGAAGATATTGGTTTAATTATTACAAAATAACATTATCAATAAACATAGTGCATGAATGTAGAATGAGATTCTAACATGGAAAAATAGTGCTTAACAACATAATTAATAAGGGAAAGTATATACTTGATAACTGTACAACTGATACATAACAAGATGATTGGAAAATGTAATATATTGAATATTTCATTGTTGCAGGACAAACTGCCCCACTTCCTTCGAGAGCGCAGCAGAATCAAGATGAGCAATCCACCACGGGCAATGAAACGCAACCGGCTGTTGAAGTTGAACATCACGGGGAATCAGTCCTTTGAGAAACAAATGTCATTGAGGCGAGTCCTCAAGGTCTACCTAAAAAACAGGCATGCCCGTCTTCGCCATTTCAAAGACACGTCACTAGTTTTGTGACGGAAACAATTAGTGAAAATCGAAGTCTTCAACAAATTTTGTAATGGCATCTTAGTCGGTGGGACAGTACTGAAAAAGCACAAGTACTTGTAAATATGTAAGCGGTGGCTGGAACGCTGTTGCGTTGAAGCAACTGGATATTAAATTAATTGTGCTAATGTTTAGCAATAGTATGTACATTTTATTTAGATAAGTGGTTGTCCATAACTTTTTAAGTGAATTTGGAAAATTAGAACGGGAAATTGGACTCAAAGGAAATTGTGATATCAACAACATATTAAATATATGCACTTCTCCCTCAGCAATTAGACATCCACTGCTGGACATATGCCTCCCCCATATAGGGGGGATTTGCCAATTCTCGCCACGCTTGGCAGGCGGGTTGGCGAGCGCAGTATGATTTCTGATCCTCAGAAGGCGCTGCTGCCCACCTTCTGGTACGTGGTCCCTTAGCTGACTCTTACGGCACCCGCGGGAAGTGATGGGGGAGTACTATTCTAGGCCGGTACCACCACGGCAAATATATGCACTAGCGTATAGAAATTTAATGAAACCAGTGAAATTTGGTTGATTTTGGTGACTGGTTATATGGTTAATATTTAATTTTCCTAGTTTGTCTTTTATTTCGACTACTGGAGAGGTTGAACTGATACGTGTCCTCATACCATGATTAAAGTAAATTTTTTACATCACTTATAAACTACAAAGATTCATTGCTTGTTGTACATGCATGACGCAAAATGGTGTCTAATTTTAAAATGTTCACGACTGTCACAGCCCAGCAAAACATTTTGTGTTAAATGAAAGAAACCTGTTTACTCTATGTCAATTTTATTTATATAAGAGAATAATGAAATGCATGATACAATGAGATAATGATTATAATATATCGTATGTAAATATAGCAAAATCCGGTCTCATAATTGACCAGCTGCAGAATAAAGTATGAATGAAGAATGCAATAACAAATTCAGCAATGTTTTACCCACGGAAGAGAGAGATCAAGGGGAAGTGGGAAGAGGGCGTAGCCCTGGTGCCACAGTTATGCGGAGCCATGTATAACCTGAGCTTAACTAGCGTCTGGTGGGTTCTTACTTTGTTATGAATAACTTACTGTTGCACAGTTAAAAATCGCATTAATATGCTGAATTGAGTGCAAAAATTATAGTAACTATCAAAATATACCGAGGGGTGTTTCGTACCACTGGTAATTGATTCTTACTATGTTTTCTATTATTCTGATTACTGATATTGTGATAGAAGAAAGACAACCTACTATGCAAAACAAATAAAGTTAATTGTGCTCTGTCGAAAACCATTCTACTTGGTTCTTGTTTCTGGAATATTCTTTGCTACACAATTTAGTAAGGTGGCGATTGTATATAATCGAATTATATATATTGGTAAAAAAAATATGGGACGTAATGACGACAGTGGTTTAATATCTTTGTTCTGTGGTTTTACCCACCTGTACAAATGCATAATAGAGATAAATAAGCATCAATCAATAAGTCTATGAAGTATGTTTGTATATGTAGTTCGTTATATTATCATTTGGTATTGATAAATCCAGACCAGACAAAAGGTTTTAGGTTTTCTCTGATCAAAATTCAAAGGGTTAATATGTTACATAATTGTTAACAAAGGTTAAAACTATATTTTATTTCTATCCAATCAAGAGATGATGTTTTTAAATTACTGGAATATCTTTGTATTTATATTGTTGAATATGCCCGACTCTTATGATAGTATTCCTATTGTCTTTAACATGTATAGTAAATATTGTAAAAAATTAATATAGTGAAATAGAATGGTAAAGTTTGTTTCATTTGTTATCCCTCAAGAATCTGTTTTTAGAATGTTTTGTCTCCAATCTCCATTTCTTAGCCCAAAATGTCATGATTGGTGCAAAAGCATCACAATCAAAATCATTATATTTTAAAATAACTCTGTGGGACTCTTAAACTTGAACTTAAAAAAGTTTAGTTCCACAAAACGAACCACTAGTATAAGATATCCATCAAATAATGGGTGTGGGCCTATTACCATATAAGGTGCATAGTATATCAGTTCTCATTTAAGGGTGCAGTTCTATTTTTCCAACAAGATTTTATTAGATAACCCCAGCTAAATTGTTAAATTTGAATTGACCTACAACAGACATTTCCGTTCTGGACATCTTAATCTTATTTTATAGTATTAATGTAAATTGATATCACACACACAGATGTTAAGTGTTCAGATAAATATTAGGTCTTTCTGACCTGTCTGAATATTGTTATTAATAAAGAGCCATGTCTATGTAGGAGATTTCCAAGCTAACTAGAACCCCGTATATAAAGTACTCTTTGACTAGAACTAAAGGGTCAGTCAGTGTTGTGACCTTGAACTTAGCAGAGATTGCAGATATCAATCTTGTTTGTACATAAATGAAATCGCTGTTACTACATCAGAACAGCATCTGGTTACCTAGATACGAAAATAACTATATTTAAATGCTTTCATTTAGGCTGTAATGTAACTAGTTAGTTAAATTAGGTGTCTATTTCTACCACGTACCAGTATAACCATTATTACTATGGTTAACCTCACAAAAGGTTTACATGCAACATGAGGCAAGAAGAGAAAATACTTTTTATTGTATCATAGAATATTTTATTGTGTTACACTTACAATATAACCCAACATTGTCGAGTTGCTGGAATTTTACACTTAAACATAAAGAGGTTATTCATAGACCCAGTTTTCGGCAGCAGGCGTCCACCCAATGAGTTCTTTTTCGGTGAACCACAGCGCTATCTCCTTGTTGGCAGATTCAACACTGTCTGATCCATGGATAATATTGCGGCCAACTTGGATGCACAAATCACCACGGATTGTGCCGGGCTGCGAGTCGGCGGGGTTGGTAGCACCAAGCATTTGACGGCCGGTCTTTACGACGTTCAAACCTTCCCATACCATGGGGACGACAGGCCCAGAGCTCATGTACTTTACTAAACCGGAGAAGAAGGGCTTGGATGATAGGTCACTGTAATGTTGCTGGAGCAGCTGTTCAGAGGGCCACATGAATTTGAGAGCGACGAGCTTGAATCCCTTCTTTTCAAATCGCTCGATGATAGTGCCAACTAGCCCACGCTGGACGGCGTCAGGTTTGAGCATGAGGAAAGTTCTTTCCCTTTGTTCCGCCATTGTCTTGTTTAATGAGTGGCCGGCACGTCTAATTAAGGTTAGGAAATACAAAAAAGTGACCAATGTGGCAATCATTCAATAAAGGAAGCAAAGCGAGGCCCATAGATAAGCTACTATAAACTGAGAAGCACGCAGTGCTACCAGTTCTTAATCTATAAAAATGCGGAAATTGTAGGAAAAGCTAATTATACTGACTGAATAGTATCGTTGCATTTACACCATTTCATTTTTAAATTAAGGTTTACGTGTAGCATACATTGCCCAAAAGCATTATCTAAAATTATAACGGCTACCGTTATTTATTCTGTATTAATAGTCCGTGAAACACATAATCTGCCATATAGTGAGCATTGGCCTTTCAGCACCTACCTACTTAACTCCATAAATTCATGTTAACCCACTGCACAAACATGTACGTATCGCATTAAACAGCGTAATATTATTGTATGATACATCCCATCAAATTTACATCTTTGTGATGACATATAGGTACACATATTAGCGTGGATTGCATATTGCAACCCACGCTAATCCACGCAGTGCACAAAATAAAGAGCTTATTGTAAAATATAGTAGGTATAACGTTCAACCTTACATTTACACTTAAAATACAAGATTTAGGTAAGGTAATATTATAATTATTATACCGATCCTCATCGATTTGATGTTTCGCCGTACCCACAAAATTATTTCCAAGGTGCATCTGCTTACACTACTGATAAAATTCTTGTTAAAGTTATAAAATAAGTAGCATTTACGAATACCATGTTTTTTAAAATTTAGTTTTTTCCTAATTAGAGGAAATCAACCCGTTTGCTTTGTATCGGAACTGGCGTGGCGCTTCTTGCCGTGGTGTTACCGGCCTAAAATAGTACTCCCTCATCTCTTCCCGTAGGTGCCGTAAGAGTCGGCTAAGGGATCGAGTACCGGGAGGTGGGCAGCAGCGCCTTCTGAGGATAGGAAACCATACTGCGCTCGCCGACCCACCTGTCAAGCGTGGCGAGTAATGGCAAATCCCCCCTAAATGGGGAGGCATATGTCCAGCAGTGAAAACCCTATGGCTGCGATGACAAATATATGAACTCTTCTGAAAAATCAGTAGTTCATAGATCGGGAAAATAATACCAAACACAAGTCCTGAAAAAATCTGATCGTCTGGCAACTGCTAAAGGAAACTCGTCATAGTAATATGTTAACATTTTCAATTCCGTCCACAGATTATAATATATAGACACAGATAGAAGTCTAGGGTGCGTTTGCTCACTCCATCAGCAAAATATTGTTTAACCGAGGCGAGTTTTAATAGACGACTCGTGCACACCGTGTACAAAGAATAAGAAGAAGTGAGAAAATATAGAAGTGAAGAAAATAAGAAAGAAGAAGTGGTTATTTTTAAACATGACGGATTACTTAACATAGAAGAGCCGACCGAGGTTGTGCCGAATAATGTATGTAGAAAGATTTTGGATCTGGCAGTTAGGCGTTATGCCCATGCATGATCAAATCTAAGGAAAAGAAAATAATACCTAGTGTAATGGAAGGTCGCAGGCCACATTCAGCCTTGACCACTACACTTTCGTTATTCGTCAAGGGAATTCCCAAATAGGTATCTACATTTAGCATATAAGCAAGAGAAACATAACAGGAGTATACATAACAAATGAATATACATAACAGGAGATATTGTAGAAGCACAATAATTTTAATAGGAGTCGTTCAAAAAGATTATTTAATTAATTAAGTGAATACGTTGAAGCGAAGCGACAACGCCATCATTTATGTGTTTAATATGGTTTGACCATTATTTCATTCGGAAGTCAGTGACAATGTGGTTATAATAGGTACCTAAATATAATAAGACATTTATTTCAAGACACATTTATGCTTATACTACACACAGTGTCAGCGAACTTATTGCTATGTAGTAGATACAAACTATATATAGTACCTATGTATAAAATGCTGTCATAGTGCGTGTAGGTTAAAGCTGGGATCACGCTAGACCTGGAATAGTGGCTAGCTGTCAAGGACGGCTTACAGACTTTGAAATTTGAATAAGGTAGCACCATATGGTAGTATGGGGCACTAGAAATTATCCTGTTACAATGCTGTGGGAAGTTCACGTTAGTAGCGACTTATTACAGACATAAATATTAAGAAAAGAGCTCTGGCCTTTAAATTCTTACCACGCTATCAGTTTACCTATTACCTACAAATAAATAAGCGGAGTAAAAAAGCAGGTTCTTTTTATTAATGATAGAAGACACATTTCAGAGATAATATAATAGTTATTTGTTTTACAAAGGGGGTAAAGTTGATTTTTAGCGTGAGTGCTTGGATTGAAACCTGGGCAAGGGAAGTGTTCTAGGATTGAAACACGAGCGAAACGAGTGGTTTAAAAGAAGAACCCTGAGTGTAGCGAAGGTTTCAAAACAGAAAACGCTAAAAACTTTACCCACAAGTGAAACACAACAATTTTCACCACACTCCACAGGATTCCTTCATGGGATTCTTTAGAGCGATTTTTCCACTTTGACTGTCGATCATTAAACGGGCAAGAGTTTCCCCATTCTTGTATACAACATAAAAATGTACGAACACAAGAAATGCACAAGAAGTACCTAGATTATTAAATCATTCGACACTGAAAACAAAACATATGGCAGAGTTTAAAAAAAGCGCGCTCTGCTCTGATTGGTCCGTTACATACATTCAGTCTACACGAAAGAGTCTAAGGAAAGAGTATCTAAGCTCTACACATATATGATTATTTTAATATCATAAAAAGCATTTTAATTATATTGCCTCTTGCTGTATGTACTTATAACATTTGATCAATTAAAATATTCATTATTAAATCTGAGAATACAGTAATATTATTAATTTAATAGTATTAAGGATAACAATAATATAAACAAACGGACATTCTAAGGTCCGCAAAATTCACGTTTCAGAAGGTGATTTTTGCGTACATAAGTATACCTACTCTTTTTGGAAGCGCTCGAATTTAAACACTTTTTTTACTCTCTTGTAAATAAAATAGCATTTTGCTCACCGAAATCAATGAATAAAACTAGCAATTAACAGCTAGTGTGGTGAAAATAGAATTGTGCACTAAGGTAATTAGTATCTTAGGACATTATTGGTATATCCATTTTTCAACAGCGGGGGTCCAGGCATTGAGTTCATTTTCGTTAAACCAAAGAGCGATCTCTTTTTTAGCAGTTTCAACACTGTCTGCTCCATGGATGCCGTTGCGGCCGACATAGACAGCAAGATCTCCACGTATAGTGCCAAGTTTCGAGTCGGCAGAAAGTGAAGTTGTAGTCCCAATCATTTGTCGTCCAGTTTTCACGACATCCAAGCCTTCCCACACCATCGGTATAACGGGGCCAGAGCTCATGTATTTAATTAAACCAGAATAGAAGGACATCGATGTCATACAACAGTAGTGTTGTCGAATCAGCTGTTCAGATGGGAACATGAATTTCATAGCAACGAGCTTGAATCCCTTTTTTTCAAAACGCTCAATGATAGTGCCGATCAAGCCACGGTGGACAGCGTCGGGTTTGATCATGATGAAAGATCTCTCACGGTGTTCCGCCATATCTTATATATCGATTATAGCGTAGAAGTATAATCAAGTTATAAATTATAATATTTATATTTAGGTGCCTGGTTTACAGTTAAGTATGTAATGTATACGTTCCACTTTAACAAGAAAATACACTGCTATGACCAAATATTGCAGGTATAAATTGCTTTTTTATAATAGCCTACGCGCATATTTTTATACACAACTAATAAATAGGTAATCGATGTGGTATACCGAAAGGAAGCAAGCTTGATTAGATAGTGGTTATACTGCCGCTGCTTCATTTTAAGGTAAAAAAAAAATTTTCAATTCTTGTATATAGAACTAAGCAACATAGATAGGATTAGAAAATTAATTATTGTTACATCTTAAATATATAACAACAATAATATAAATCATAGAATAATAGAAAGAAAAAAAAAGCTGCAAAAATATATTCGATAAGAATGTGCTCGTATTTATTATTAATTATACATTATACCTCTATAATTGAAGTTTCAGTCGATAGCTGAGGAAACGTTTGCATCGTTACTCTAGCCTTTAAAGTGTAAAGCTTAGCTTAGATAGTAAAGCCATATCGAAATGGGACTAACTATGAACCAACTTTAGGTACATAAGAGACTATTACAAAATGTCAGTGTCACAGTGTCTAATCATAGGTATGGCGGGTACCAAATTAAAAAAAATCAAAAAAGACATAGATTTTTAAAATTATTTTTCTCTAGTAAGTTATCGCTATGACCATACACCGGTACAGGCTTATCGTTGACGTATATACTTATATAAATATATATATACCTACTTTCGGCACTTTTATTGCAAAATGGCCGCGGTGGTACCGGCCTAGAATAGTATTCCCCATCTCTTCCCGCGGGTGCCGTAAGATTCGGCTAAGGGATTACGTACCAGAAGGTGGGCAGCAGCGCCTTCTGAGGAGAGCAAAACCATACTGCGCTCGCCAACCCGCCTGCCAAGCGTGGCGAGTATTGGTGACCCCCAAGACCCCCTCCCATCCTTGAGGGAAATCCGTGGTGGAGGCATTTGTCCAGCAGTGGACGTTCTATGGCATAGATGACGATTGCAAAATGAAATATTAAAAACTTTACTTTGAATATATCTTTGCGAAGTGTAGAAAACGAAAAATATCGTAGTACAACATTTTAATGAACTTTTAAATAAAATTAACAAGGCATAAGTACTTAGGTACAGTCGTTATCTCAATTCAAAGAATTTTAACGAGCGTTTGTTCATTGTCAAATACATAAACATTGATGAGACTGCATGCAATCTGCCGAAGAAATTGCTTATTTAGTTTTTGTTCATTGATCCGTGAGATTGAACGATTACAACCACGCAAGAGTGGTTTGTTCAAAGTTCTATAAAATTATGTCTTCCCTTTATAGTTTCTTAGTAATATGTGTGTTTTATTGGGT
Organism: Apeira syringaria; assembly: GCA_934044485.1. Taxonomy (NCBI): domain Eukaryota; kingdom Metazoa; phylum Arthropoda; class Insecta; order Lepidoptera; family Geometridae; genus Apeira; species Apeira syringaria. The sequence goes on from OW203662.1 coordinate 4,792,448, forward strand.
AAGTCCTTATTCCTAGTTTGCTATGAATCGTGGACATTATACACAGAAATATATTCGGACCAATATGTAGGCAAGTACGATCGACACTACGTCGGTTTAAATATTTTACATTATTTAAAAAGTATGATTGACTTGAGCAAAAGTGGGAGGTAGTCTGGAGTACGAGCAGCGTAAACTCACGTGAGGATGGGCATCGAACATGCCCAAAACCTAGGTCGAAACTTCGACAATAAACGTGAGTAGAGCCAGTTGTAAAAGATATGTTATATATAATATTATAAGACAGTTGTCAAACGCAAACATATAATATGTAAAAAAAACAAAAGAGCCTGATCCTACATCTATATAATAATATGTCAAACTCACGAGACTTTCCAATAAAAGAAAAAGTCTTAAAATTTTATACCCACCTAAAAGACACACTATGTAACAAAACTTACTATGATGTCAACGAGTTTCTTATTGACAATGAAACTACATTAAATGAATCAGTCCGTTTGCATACACACTGCGACACCCTACCAGGGTAGTATGTTGTTCATGTATATTATTGTTAGTAATAAGAACATTTTTTAACCAACTCCAACAAAAGGAGGAGGTTGTTGAAGATGTTTGTTACCTCAGAACTTTCGACTGGGTGGACCGATTGTGATAATTATTTTTTTATTTGAAAGCAGGTATTAGGCTGGCTTTGGCCTTAACCGTCCCGTTTAATTTTTTTGAGTTACACTCCAATAACTGAAATGTGTTGCGTCTCTCTCGATAACTTCCTTATTGAGGGTGAAGAAATCGGTGACCATACACAATGACAAATTGATCCCGTGATTAGCAAAGGTCACTGAAGAAAAGGGTAAATAAAAATATTTTACTTACTTACCAATTAATAGAACCGACTTCAACACTCAAAAGTGTGAAATAACTTCTCGAAGTCGGTACCATACAGAGAATATTTTGATAATACTTAGTTACTTTTGAACTATCATGGTAAACTTGTTTCAACAAGTTATTTCACATTTTTGAGTGTTGAAGTCGGTTCCACTTTTTGGTACAAGTTTTCAAGTGAAAACTTCTTTAGTGCCGTCGTGCTCTTTTGGGACTGGTAAAATATGATTAAACTCGCGTCAGGACACAAGATCTAACCTGTTGGGGCCTTACTATCAGCTTTGTAAAAACCATTAAAATTCCGAGCAGTTTTATAACCAGGCTTAAACCGCTTAGTGTGAAATGATACCATAACCACGGCATCACGCTCTGGCATGTTTTAGCCAGGTTTTAGAACTGCTCGGTACTTGCATGGTATTTACAAACCTGATAGTAATTGATCTGATCGAAAATTCGAAAGACGGAGAGAGAGTTGGTAGACCGCCGGCGCGGCGTAGGGGAGGAAGTAATATCCCCCTCTTTTTATACCGCTTAGCTTTTAGCTTTGTCTTGTTGTTATCTGTAGAAACATACAACAACAAACATGACTGTAAAATACTCTAGTTGGGCTTATTACACAAATACTAAACACTACAGATATATACAATATAGGTACATAATTATATACTGTTATAATTATCTAAATTATATCTTAGTTATTTATATATTTTTCGACTAAATACGTTCATTTTTATAAAGTAGTAAGATTTAAAGTAGATTGTATTGATTTCGTGTGATCGGTCGAGACATCGACGGCTTGCTTGTGATTGGTTCAAGAGGACTTGACCAATCACAAGCAAGAGTATAACAGTGGGGGGTAAGCGAACAGGCAACGCATTTTGGAAGTATGCCGCCATTCGTTTTCCGACTTTTGTCTGAGTAACTTGTATCGTGCCGCTGTAGGCTTTGTTAAGTAAGATTGTACCTCTAAATATATATAGCAATAGCAACTAAAGCAATAAAGCTGATTTTCAAGTTCACAAAGAGTGTTTTTGATTCAAAGTCCTTGCTTCTGAGTGTTAAACCAGTACGGTTAATATCTCAGAAGTGGGATAGCAACTTAGTGCCCACACAAGGATCGAAAAAGAAACGTAAGTGTACTTTGCTCAATTAATTGAATTTTTCTTTTCGATGTGCATTCTATACGTTTACCCTCTTTAAATGATTCGATTGTCCTATTTGAAAAAGTTCACGACCGAACTATATTTACCGTTACGGAGACAGTCCGGAGGTTTATATGGTTAGTCAGGCATGTTAATCTTGCCAGGGTACCCCCTGGATATTGACATGTTTGATGGTCTATAACAAAGTATGTGCAGGTCAATAAAAATCTTGTAAAGTCTTGTCTAATATAGCGCGGTTTATTAACTCGGGTGTTTCTTTTTTTTTCACATGTTGAAATCGCGAGGCATGGATGAGCAAAGGTTTAGCTCTTTATAAGGACGTGACGAACCAAGGCGAACCTCTCGCGTGACGCTGACTCCGCCGCTAAAATGTCATGACGCAACTCATGACGCCGACGCAGTGGTGGAAGGCGTACGCGGTCACGGCAGCCGTGGCAGCCGTCATCGTCGGTCGCGGTCCAGGCGTTCGAGAGGAAGACAATCGCGACTGACGATTAGTCGGTCTCGTCTCCGGTCACGCTTTTCAAGAAGGACAAGTTCCCGGCGAATGGGTGCCGGGTGCCCGCTTCTCATCGGCACGTGTTGAAGCTGAAGGCGGGTTCACCTGGTACACGAGCAGCCGGCCGCTGAACGCATGCTGTTTTGGCGCGGTGAATTAGCGCCGGGTGTCTGCTCATCATAGGCACGCGTTGGAGCTGACGGCACAGCGGGCGCCTTGGGGGCCGGACTGTCGGCTACACAAACTATGCAGCTTCAACACCCATGTGGCTAAGCGGCTTGCTAACCAAGTGAGATTAATCCAATGTACTAAGTCTAATGTCCTTGGCTGAACCATAGGTATTAAGAAGGCGCATGATTTCGCAAACCATTTATTAACTATTTAAACTAAGTGTGTATAAGTCGATGACACTGTATTCTTCTTGAAATGATATGCGCTGATCGCATGAAGATTTATTTACTTACGATTGAAGGTAATTGCTTAGAAACAAATAGAGAAACAGATATTTATCGGTAAAAATAATAATTTTCAAGTCGCTTATTCCAGGTAAATGTAACATTTCATAGGTATAATAATAATAATGTTCTCATCTTCAACCAAATGGACTGCCATAAGATATCAAAGAGACTAGTTCGCTGAATACTTTCAAAAAGTTATCAAAAAACCCATGTTTTAAAAGATTTTCCCCTCATTCAACTTAAGTGTTGATCTTCTTTATGTGCACCAAAAACCCTCATTAATCAAACGCTTACCTATGTAACGAAATACATCTTATTCTTATGATCAAGGACTAATTGGCTTTAATGAATAACTTATAGAGTAACTGCTTACAATTAGTCGTGTATGTGTCAACCACGAACCTAGAAAAGGTTCATGGTGTCAACTCATTTTATTTTTGTAGTCGCATTGTCAGAATATCCTCATGTCGGTATTTTGTTTTAAATATTTATATGTAGGTGTAATTCATGTAGATATTGCAATGAACTCGGGTAGTTATATATTTTTTGTATAAATATGCATTTAGCATACATATTAAAGTACTCGGCTACCCTTGACTACGTAATTGAACGATTGCCGAAATTAGAAAACTATTAACAGTTCATTTTGGGTAAATTGTTTTCCGAGAAACCTTTAACGTGTACAAGTGTGTGTGTGTTTCTTTCGAATAGCACGTAACAGTCGCGACTATACAAGATATCTTAAACAAATGTACCAAAATTTGTACAATGTAGGTGTTGGTTGTAATCGACGCATTCATGAGTTACATAGACTGTAAAAATAATATTCGGACACTTTTATTATTGCCTACCAAGGGATAGGTTCTTCTAGTAAAGAAATGAAGAAGCGTCGTGACAGTTGGTTAACGACCATTGTCCTATGAGTGTGCTTTAGTCAATGCGTATGAACTACTGTAAAGCAGATATGTAATGAATAGCATGGTGGGGCGCAATAGGCGAAGTCAAGCCAGCGATAAGTCGTATCTATACAAAATCTATTCATCAGTAATGTTTTTTTTAATTGATTCAGTCGCTAAACGTTTGTCTCTAATGAATAGTGTAACTATGTGTTGTGCTTACTATAAGCCGACTTAAAATATTGCGATTTGGTATGAAGGAAAAGATTGTAACGTTTGAGTTCGGTGATTATACTGTACAGATAAAGAGCCGTGATTAGTTTACGTTGTGTTAACGTCAAGGGTAGAGGTACCGTTGAAATTTTTATTAGTGAAGGGTACTTATTCTTGGGTCTTACAAGTCGTTACACGTTGGTATACTTTAGGTAGCTATAGTGATTAGCGAGTTCAGATAATAAGTAGGTATGAAGCGATGTGTGTGCTTGTGACAGTACAGAGTTAAGGCGTTATGTTTGTTATTGTGCGTGCTGGATAGCAATATGTCGAGTCGAATGTGTGATATATTGTGTGTATTGAGGTTTTTTTTAGATTTGATTAGAAATTCGAAATTCAGATGTCCTACGACGTTGAGTCCCAGTTTGTAATAAGTCTACTTAAGAACTCCCGAATCCATAAAATGAATACGATCCTACATGAAATTAAATAATAAGAAGGAATCTAATATGAGTTATCAAGTATTTCGTATTTGGAACCATTGCTTCCCGTGGCTCATGCAAAGGCTGCGCGCGCGATGTGTCCATTAAGATTAATCGGGATTTACCTTAAATGTCAAATAGAGATAATTAATGGGATTTTCCTGTTTGTTAAGAACTGTGGCTGTAGAGGATCAAATCAAATGTTTATTTGCGAGAATACATTATTTCATATAAAGGTCTTAAAAGTATATATATTAGATCTATGTATTCAGCCTGCAAGCAGGCGTGCAAATAGTATAAAATGTTACAAGAATTTCAATTATCAACAATATCTAATTAATGTAGAATTTAAAATTATTTCTTATTATTATTAAACGTAGAAATAAATTTACATTTACATAAAACTCTCATAAGTAGACCAAATATTCCTCCACATTATAAAAACATTTTCCGCCAGCCATCTGTTTAATTTAGACCTAAAAAGATTACCGTTCAAGTATTTTAGGTCGTTCGGTAATTTGTTAAATGTCGCAATGCGTATGCATAGTAATGTAAATACTTTTATGACAAGGAGATTGGTATAACATAGGCTTGTAAACTTGATGTTCGTCTCTGTCTTGGAATAATTTCATTTCGTTCTTGAAAAAACTTAAGATGAGTTTTTACAAATATGCATAAATCCCTAATGTACATACATGGAAGTGAGAGACTATTACAATGACCAAATAACTGCTCGCAACCGCCCAGATACCATGCCTTGCTTATGGCTCTTACACACCGTTTTGGTATTTTGAAATCCCTCTTCGAAGCATTCAATGTGTTATCATTATTAAATAAAAGGACAGGGTTATATCGTCTCAGTATTATTTAAAGTAGATATTATTAGTGTCGTGTCATTTTAAAAAAAAAGATAATGTCACAATGACAGAAAGTTACGAACTAATGAACCGGTGGATCATGGATAAATCATCTATCTACGCGGTAGATGAATATCAACTTCAAAATGTCAAAACTTATTCAGCTTTGTAACGTCTTAACTGAAAAATTCTATACATATTGTGTAATGTATGGAGAATACGAAGACAGGGAATAAAGACTACTCACTCATGTTGTTAGAACTATTGCGTTGGACATAAATATGCGCGAGTGTATTTATTAGATATGCATTCTTAAATTGAAAGGGCACCTGTGCGATAAGGTCGGACGCGCTATAAACAGGAAAGGGGTAGCTTAACTTGTATCAAATCGAATGAAGCGTGAACTAAATAGTTTCTTATACTTAAATCTCGTTGTTCTTACTACGAAACATTACTTCATCATGTTCATATTACTTCCGGCTGAAGTAGCTTAATCGGGAGATTTAAAGTTCAGGGTCAGGTGTAGCCATGTCCTAAAGACAGTTGTTGTGGTTTAATGTTCAAAACATGGTTTTAACCGATGTGAATACTAATTTATGGCGCGTGGCGGGTTCCGCCCCATGAACTGTCGTTGTCAAACGAGCGGGAAGTATCGTTATTAGATCGAGCATGAAGTCTAGTTCTTAGAACGTACGGATTACTTGAACTATTTACTCGTGTAGGGCTTGACTACATTTAGCAATACTTTTGAATTGGTCTAAAAAGTGTCTGATGCAGTCGCAAGTTGTGTTTGAATGGTCGTCACGGGTTTAGAATAGGTATACTAAGATTGGAGTGAATTTCTGGTACAGGGCCTTGAATGTGTAATGAATAAAGAGTAGGTAACAGGACAAGGATAAGCAACGGTATAATAGATATAGACGAAAAAGAAAGTAGAACTTGTTTTAAAGAAGGTGACGTGGTAGTAGACCCGAGAATAATGATTGCGGATCTGAATATGAGAGTTGGAAAGAGATGTATGGATAGTGAAGATAATGTTTACTATTAATACAGTTATGAATATAAATATTGTACACAGAGTTAAACAAGCAGGTAATGAATTTACAAGGTCCACTTTAAGTAATATTAGTACATAAATGTGCATAGTAAATGCAAAGGTTATGTGGTTTTAAGTTTGGATGATTAATGTCATGTATCATCTAAATTATCCCGTGTACTACTTGCTGGAATATTTGCTGGTCAACGTCATGGACCTGTAAATACTGATCCATCGGTTAGAGTAAAGTATCGATGGGTCAGTGTGGGGTATCAGGTAACGGGTGCCTCTCATGTTAACAATTTGTACATCGGTATAGGTGTGCTGGTCAAGGTTTTTGACCGACACATTATGAGGTTAAGTTATAAGCATTTCTTGTTAACTAAGGTTATGGTATAATAAGTAGGTACATTGAGTTCTATCTATTGTAAAGTTACTATTGTTAGCGTTGTTTAAGATACTAAATGCAATGCACCACTGTAATGTTAATTTATTTATTTTGTAAATAAATAAATGTCTTACTGTTAATCTGATAACAAAGTACTTTAAGTTGGGGATATCAGGCAACCGATATCTCCTCAAAGATAATAAATATTTATATGGTCATTTAAATTCATATAACTATAAATTTAAAAAGTAAGTAGTAGCAGTACTTCTGTTTTGTTAAAACATACAGTTTCAATCATAGGTCATGTAAATATATTATTAATACAATTGCATTCGAGACTTAAATACTGAAATGTGCCACTTTGATGACTTATTTAAACAAATGCATTATTAAAACTAAGATTGCAGCATTGGCTTATTAACCAAAGGTTTTATAGTTACGAGGAATTTAAAAGATTGAATGAACGAATATGTGACATATTGAAATTTGATAAAATATTATTTTATATTATTTGTTATTTTATTGTACGTTGTTATTCTTATTTTGTGACATAATATGACTGAAATTTATTGTATAACTAATTGTAACTAGTACTACGTACTGATGTCTATATGTAATATTGTTAATTTTCAAATGTTATTTCTTATTATTATTTATTTCAATGCTAATTTGACCTGTATACCTATACCAATAAATAACTTTGAACTATGAACTGCTTGTATAGTCAAGATGAGTAATTAAGCACTAATGTGGTAAAATATAATTATGTTCAATATACGATACATTTATAGTTTATGTGGTGAAAAAGAGTAATGTAATATTTTTGTAATTATACTTAACAACGAGGGACTCGTTGAAAATCGGATGGCCGAGCTGTTATAATTATCTAAATTATATCTTAGTTATTTATATATTTTTCGACTAAATACGTTCATTTTTATAAAGTAGTAAGATTTAAAGTAGATTGTATTGATTTCGTGTGATCGGTCGAGACTTCGACGGCTTGCTTGTGATTGGTTCAAGAGGACTTGACCAATCACAAGCAAGAGTATAACAGTGGGGGGTAAGCGAACAGGCAACGCATTTTGGAAGTATGCCGCCATTCGTTTTCCGACTTTTGTCTGAGTAACTTGTATCGTGCCGCTGTAGGCTTTGTTAAGTAAGATTGTACCTCTAAATATATATAGCAATAGCAACTAAAGCAATAAAGCTGATTTTCAAGTTCACAAAGAGTGTTTTTGATTCAAAGTCTTTGCTTCTGAGTGTTAAACCAGTACGGTTAATAATACAAACACTGAGTCGCCTGAGATAGCCTTCATTCATGTCGCGGCGTTGCTCGAACGATTACTTTCAGTAAATATTAGGTACATGTTTGTTTCAGTTCAATCCAGCATCATCCATAGCGTTATTAGAAAATTCAATGTTCGATACGACTGATATCTCAAGCAGTGATATATTCCAAATTTTAAATACAAAGGAGTACCTGCCGAAAGAGAACGATCTGCCCAAACCATCTATTCTCAAAAATGTTGGTAAGTTTGTGTAAATGCCGGCGAATATAACATTTTGGCAAATGTTGTATTATTATTACTCTATCTCATATGATAGTGACGTTGTGGTGGATGGTGTTATCACTCTAAACTATACATTGTTTGGCGACAGTTTTTAAAGTTACTATAACAGAAGGGAAATTAAACACTTTTGGAAACTGCTTGGTTTATTTTACAACTAATCAACGCGCAGAGTTTCAGCTTAATCTCTAGTGCAGACAAGAATGACTCAACAAATGAGCTCCCCAGCTATTTAAGCTTTCCTCCCCACCCAGTCTCGGAGCGGGCAGATGTTCATCGCGTGATGTCAGGCGATGGTGACGTCACGGCCAATCAGCAGGAACTCCTCTGTTATTAGTCCAGGGCGTGGTGGCGCTAACTTTTGAATGTGCTGGGTAGCAGGCAGCGTGGTTGGCATGGCGGGCAAGGCTGGCAAGGCTGGCATAGCAAGGCTTGGCATGGCTAGATGGTAGTCATGTGTTACAATCGGCCATCCTGCAACAATTGCTCCCGCAATGGAAACATTTGACAACAATTAGCTTTCCAGTAAATCAATTAGGTCTTCAGTCTCTAATTGCTCGTCAGAGCTACTAGCACTATCAGATACGGGAGCTATACTTCTATAAGGTCGTAACGAGTCAGCAGAAACTAACCCCATAAAACTTTTGTAGCCCCGCAACCCTTTAATACTCCTAATTCTGTACCTGTCATTACCTACTACTTGGGACACAATATAGGGGCCTGAATAGAGATCATCGAGTTTTGTGTTTACTCTAGATGCGCTACTAGTTGGTGCCTGTTTCCATAGAACCAAATCTCCCTTTCGATAGACTTTACAGTCTTTGCGACATTTATCAAAATTACGTTTCATTCGTTCACTAGCCTTTTCTATACATGTACTAGCTTTAGCACGTTTAATTGGAGTTGACTCTACTACTCGTCCCGGAATTGATACGTCGCAAACTGATCTACCGCTACGTGAGAACATAAGGTCATACGGCTTGAAACCGGTAGTATTATTTGTTGTATTATTTATACCCCACAACACATCGGGAAGACAGTTAGACCAATTATGGGACGCTTCACTAGGATCAACAGCCCGCAGTGCATTGAGAATAGTACGGTTCGAGCGCTCAACTTGCCCATTTGCACGTGGGCATGCAATCGCATTCAGAGTGTGCTTAAACTGCTTATCAGTACAAAATCTCTTGAAATACCTACTGGTGAAAGCTTTCCCATGATCGGTTACTACTCGATCAGGATATCCAAATAAACTTAAGATCCTTTTTAAAACCCTGACAGTCTCTACTGAGTTTACAGTTCGAGTGGGTTCTGCGATAACAAATTTTGTAAATGCGTCGGTAATCACCAACATATACGAATGACCTTTCTTTGTTCGACAAAACGGACCTAGATGATCTATGTGTATCATTCTAAAAGGTTCATTCGGCTTGGGGATGGGATGCAACTTGCCTTCCCTTTTTCCATGATCACCCTTTCCGTACGCGCAATGTAAACAGGCAGTTATATACTTTTTTATAAATCGCGTCATTTTAGGAAACCAGAAATCGTTTTTAATTAGGTCTAAACTACGCTTTAAGCCTACATGCCCTATTTCATCATGATGCATTTGAACGATTTTCCATCTAGCCACATTGGGAACTACCAGACGATTTCCATTCAACGTTTTACGATAAAGTCTATTATCTAACAGAGTATAATTATTCGTGATATTGAGATCTGCGGACCCACTTTTTAGATGATCAATGATATTTTTCAACTTGTGTCTGCACAGTATAGAACCAATCAGAAACTTCAAGGCGATTAATGTTTACCGAATCGATGGGATTTCTACTGAGCGCATCCACGTGCTTCATACGGTCGCCTGGTCTATACTCGACACTTAAGTCATAGTCCTGTATATGTAGCCACCATCTTGCGATACGCGGAATCATATCACGTTTCGTCAGAGTAGCGCGCACGGCTGTACAGTCCGTAACAACTTTTACACGTTTTCCTACCACATAGATGCGAATTTTTTTTAAAGATTCTACTACCGCTAGCGTTTCGAGTTCGTAACTATGGTACATGCTTTCTTCCTTAGAGGTTACTCGGCTAAAATACATGACAGGACGTAATGTTCCATCAGTCTGTTTTTGTAATAATATACCCGCTATACCTACTTTGCATGCATCTGTGTGTATTTCGATTGGCAATTTTGGATCATATAATGCTAATACCGGTTTTGAACACAGACACTTTTTCAATGATTCGAAACTAGAACTTTGCTTATCGTCCCAAACCCAAGACACTTCTTTCTTTGTTAGATCAGTAAGTGGCCGAGCCATTTCAGCGAATTTGTGAATAAATTTACGAAAATAACTACAAAGGCCTATAAACTGTCGTACCTCATGTACGTTCTTGGGCACAGGAAATTGGGATACTGCCGTCAATTTTTCCTCTGAAGGTTGAATACCATCTTTTGATATTTCATGGCCTAAATAGGTCACACTATCTTTTAAAAATGAACATTTCTTCATATTTAATTTAAGATTTTCTGATTGGAATTTTTTCAACACTAATTTTAGCATTTTCAGGCCCGTATCAATATCAGCCGAGGGTAACAAAATATCATCTAGAAAAGCCAGAATTTCGCTGGAAGAGCTATTACTGTCATTTTGTGTCGAACTGTCAATGTCAGATTTTGAACTTTGGATAGAGTTAATAAGTTTATTTATCAACCGCATAAAAACAGACGGACTATTGGCTAGTCCAAAGGGAACACGAATATACTCAAACTTGCCTTGTTGGCAAATAAAAGCACTTTTATGGGCGTCTTCGGGTTGTAATAATAGTTGATGGTACCCTTGTGCCATATCAAGACATGTGAAATACTTTTTGCCCGACAATTTTGAAAGGTGATCTTCAATATTCGGCAAAGGATATCTATCTTTTATAGTTACTGCATTAAGCGCACGATAATCTACGCATAATCTACTATCCCCGTTCTTTTTCTTTACTAAAATGACTGGTGATGCATAACTAGACTCCGATTCTTTGATGATACCTGCATCTAATAATTCAGCGACTTTAGACTTTACTATTTCTTGTTCAGAGTAAGCTAGTCTATATGGTTGGCGAAATATAGGCTGATCTGTGGTAAGTGTAATTGGCATTTGAACTAAATTGGTACAACCGAGATCTTTCGTACTATTTGAAAAAGTATCTGCAAATTTTAATAATAAATTGATTAAATCGCAACGCTCGTTTATCTTTATATTCCCTATCTTGATCTCGTTTAGCGGAACACCACCTATACTTAGGCTAGCTGTATGACTCAAAGCTAATATGGATGTAGGAAAATTGGTACAATTACTAGAAGTAATTGAGGACTTAGGTACATATTTGCATTCTAAAGAGCATGGCAATGTGTCTATTAATGGCTTAGCTTGGCAACTAACCTGGCTCGTAATGATTGGCTCCTCACAACTCTCAGCTCGTACTAGAACCTGTCCAGCTTTCCACACGACGTTCTCGGCCCCAGAGTTGACGACTTTGATGTACCCGTCACCGCCTCGGAGCAATGTGGCTGGCAAGGAGTAGGAAACTCCTTGGAACTCGAAGTGTCGCGAGGCAGTGCAGACATTGTTCTCTTCGTGGTTTCCCAGGACGTTGACCTTGATGATTGAGATACCAGGAGGTACCGTTTCGTTGTTTAGAGTGACCACCTTAAATTTCTGGACATCTTCGGCTGCGTCTATGTGTGAAGTAAATTCAGGATCTCGCTTGAGTGTAGCTGTACCATGGCTGACAATCAATGACATATTGTGGTCATTTATGACAGGCTGACCAATCAGCAAATTAATACCTCCCATGTCAATATTGGTCAGATGTGCCCCGCACTGCATTTTAATGTTATCAATTTCTAACTCGAACTTCACTTCTCCCCGGCTTGTAATCATTCCACCAGAAAATCCTTTCAACACTGTGCTTGTAGATTTTACTTCTAAAGATAGAAGTGTGGAAATTTGTTTACTCATGACATTTACTTGACTTCCTGTATCGAGGTAGGCTTTCACAAAAACCCCATTAACTTTAGCTACTTTTTGGTAGGCGTTATTATAATTTTGCACAAGCTTTATATATTTCACGTCAGTACTTGTACTTGCTTCGGCGGGTACTCGAATTTTTTGATGCGTGCTTGAACTGGAACATCGGGTAGCAATGTGGCCTTGTGCGCCACATTTGAAGCAAAAACGTTGGTCGGGTAGCGTGCAGTTGCTTAGCAAATGGCCTGTTCTTTTACAGCGTGGACATGGGTCAGTGTCTGGATTATATTTCCTCTCTGCCTGTAGATATTTCGTCTCCTTAGGAAGTGCCCGAATTTCGGGTGCTGACCCTCTATAGTCGTCGAGTGCACAAAGGAAAGCTTCGTAAAGTTCATCAGGTCGCCCGCATTGAAAAGCACGTGCATTAGGTTGTAGTGAAACTGGTAGGCCCCTGATGATACACGACACGGTGGCGCTGTCTGTTAGTTTACAGCGGAAGCACAAGGATACCTTGTCCTGATAGTATTTTGTCATACTTTCATTTGGTAACTTTCTTCTCTGCATCATTTCGTCTAACATTGCGCTATAATCACGATGTTTGGGGAAGGCGCGTAATAGCATTTCTTTCCATTGATCCCATGAATAATTGTATTCATCGAGTCTGTTGTACCACTTGCGTGCTTGGCCTCGCAGCTTATCTTGCAGATAGAATGCCTTGATTTTGTCGTTCCAATCATGTATGTCGCCTAGCTGATCAATTTTATTTAACCACACCGACACTGTGCAATCTTCTTCTTCTGGATCAAACTCAGGAATCAGCGATGCGGCACGATGATTTTTAGCACGACTGAACGATGTTGTTTCCTGGTCGAGGTCACATATTGCCTTATCAACTTCACTTTCTAGTAACCTCTTTAACAGTTTTCTGGCCGGCAGTAATGGCTCGCTATTTCCATCACTATCGCTTTGATCTTGATTCGCAGCTCTCCAACCGGTTGGCCGGACTCCTTGACCGGTGTGATTTCGCTTCATCCCACTTCTGAATATAACAGAAGGGAAATTAAACACTTTTGGAAACTGCTTGGTTTATTTTACAACTAATCAACGCGCAGAGTTTCAGCTTAATCTCTAGTGCAGACAAGAATGACTCAACAAATGAGCTCCCCAGCTATTTAAGCTTTCCTCCCCACCCAGTCTCGGAGCGGGCAGATGTTCATCGCGTGATGTCAGGCGATGGTGACGTCACGGCCAATCAGCAGGAACTCCTCTGTTATTAGTCCAGGGCGTGGTGGCGCTAACTTTTGAATGTGCTGGGTAGCAGGCAGCGTGGTTGGCATGGCGGGCAAGGCTGGCAAGGCTGGCATAGCAAGGCTTGGCATGGCTAGATGGTAGTCATGTGTTACATTACACAGTTTTTGATGGAATGTAGCTGGGAAGTACCCAATGACCATGATTTCAATATTACCTGCACCAGAAGCTCAAGCCGTTGATGGGGATCAAACCCGCGTCTGATACGACAGCCGATGCTCCCACCGGTAGGCTATCATCGCTTCAAACACTAAAGTATCTTGGATGCGAGCTTGGCTTTGGATGCTATATGCTTGCGGATCTGCATGTTAGCAGAAATGCCAACAGCCAGAAAAGTTACTCACTGAGACCTTGAGAGGAGTGTAAAATAGAGGTGCAATAGAAAAAGATTTTTTGCGGTGAACCCGCAGAATTGTGTCTTGGCGGGGTTGAATTGACCTGAGATACGCTTTCCCCACTCAGAAACCTGGGGAAGACTCGATTTCGAACACAAGTTTATTCCTACTTTCCTCATCAACTGCACGAGATATGTTTACATGTCCGGTATGTTGTCTATCTGTTATCCGCATAACAATACGTGCTGCTATTATGCAGAATGTCATTGACGTGGACTAAAAAAAGCGTTGGCGATAACACAGAACCCTGTGGAACACCAGCGCTTATCAGTTTACGGTCGGAGCACGAACCGTCCACAACGACTTGAATATTCCGAGCTGATACAAATATGGCAATCCAAGTGCATAGCCCCTCTGGAGCTGGGTGTTAATTATTGGTTCCATCACCTTGTAGAGTATACCCACTCGAATTTCCCACATTAAGTTACATAATATAAGTTCCTTCAATACCGCTTTTTGAAAAAATATACGATTGTGAACACACAAAGTATTATAAGCCACTATCTAGATATAGCTATGGTATATGGTTATTTTGGATACCACCGTGCTTGTTATGATTCGTTTAGAATTGGCCAATCGCCGCCTTCAATTACTGACTAAATTTTATTTTTTAGATAATGATGCAACTTATATTCTATCCAAGTTATCAGACGAACAACTCATAAAACTACTAACCCATGAGCCAAATAAAATTGAATATGACTTGAATGACATTACTAATATTGCAACTAATGTTAAAGAGGCCAATGCGATCGAATTACGTGATAAACCAAGTAAGTATTTTTACAGGGTAAGCATTTGATTATTTACGCTACTTTATCCCATCAACTAGGTTATTTAACTATCTCTGTCACCTTTACTCTGATGGTTGATTGCTAGCATGGCATTTAAATAGATTGCTTCTAAGCCGATGATAACTATGACGATCGGTCAGGTTGATGGTTATAACCAGTTTTTCAAGAAAAGATTCAAAGATGTCAAGCGAGTCAATACATATAAATAAATTGTATGCCTTTATGTATCTATCTCTGAACTATTTAAAAAACGGTTTGAACTATTTGAATAAAAGTTTGTATCATGATAAATGCTCGTAGTGGAGTTGTATATCATGCAATCTTAACCGATCAACTGCTAACCTCCACCATGCCTTGGACGGGTGGCCGCTAGTGGCACTATTTTATTTTATTTACATGTTGGGTTTCCCTGACATTGATATGACTTTTTGCAGCGAACACACCTTGAGCTCATTTCGCTATATTGCGGGTGACTATGTCATTTTCAACAGATCGGAGCATACGTTAAGCTGACGTTTCCGGTTGTTGTCTTACAATAACTGACGTAAGGCCGTGCTGGAAGCCCTTAGGTGGCCTGAAAACTCCGACATAGGGCTGGCCACAAGCTTATCCGCCATCCCGCATTGGCCAGCGTGGTGGCCAGAATACTCTTCTCTGCATAAGATCTCTATATGCATAATAAGTTTATTTAGGTATTTTTAAAAAAGTTAGGCGAAGCTCGGTCGCTTAGTCATATTATAAATATGGTAGTGTAAGAGTAGGTAAGTAATTAGGTGATAGTCTCTGCAACTACAGTACTAAGTGTTATTATTATTTTTTAAATCCAGTTTCTAGTGTCTTCAATCATTTTTCTCCAGTAATTTGTTCAACTTAAACTTTGATGATGAACACGCTGTATAACCATTTCAAAAAGATTGTAGCGGTTAAGTAAATTATGGTCAATAACAAATGTCAATTAATCTTATATAGTTAATCGGATATTTTGAGAATAACAAAAACCCATTTTAACCACTCGCTAAAGTTTATCATGGGTAGGCACTACTGCATGTCACTGAATTTGGATTGAAAGTGTCTATTAACTAAGGAATCGCAAAATTAATAGATAAAAACAAAGATGTTATAATAACAATGCTACAATCTTTGAGCTAAATTTGAGCCTAAATGGATAATTTAACTTTTCGAGTACTAATAATAACTGTTAATTTTTTGACGTGATAACGTTTTATAAATTGATGGATGCCAAAATGAAAAATAGTAACGGTAACATTCCAGTAACGTTCCACCTAAGTTTTATCTAGATCTAGATAATATAATCAAAGTCAAAGTCAAGGTCAAAGACAAGGTCAAGGTCAAAGTAAAAGTCAAAGTCAAAGTCAAACTTCAAAGTCAAAAGTCAAATGTCAAATGTCAAATGTCAAAAGTCAAAAGTCAAAAGTCAAAAGTCAAAAGTCAAATGTCAAATGTCAAATGTCAAATGTCAAAAGTCAAAAGTCAAAAGTCAAAAGTCAAAAGTCAAATGTCAAATGTCAAATGTCAAATGTCAAATGTCAAATGTCAAATGTCAAATGTCAAATGTCAAATGTCAAATGTCATACATGATTATGTCGTTATCACGTAAATCTATCGTCCGTAAACCGACTTTACAGACAACCAATTTTTATGACTAATATTTGTTGATACATAAGCTACCATATTTTCAGGAAACTTCGAATCTAACAAAGCTTATTTCAAATTGGACGATAAAGAAGTGGAACCGTACAATTACAACAGTGAACTCGACCCCAAATATAACGCGTATCAAAAATTAAATAATATATTATACAGTCGTCCGCAACATAGAAGTTCTGAAGAAGACGATGAAACCAATGAGATGCTATTCGATGTTTTAGTTGCTCAACTAAAAACACTGTGTTGTAAAAAAACTAAACCGAAAAAAAGTAAAGAAGTATACAATCTCAATTCATTACTTAAAAAGATAATGTTGCAAAAAAACGGAAACAAGTTTGACAGAGCTAACAAACTTAAAACTATTCAAGAGGCAGAACAGCCAACAGAACATATATTTTTAATTATAAATGACGAAATTAGGAGTAATGTCAGCGAAGAACTTATAGCTGTGGATCCTGAAAGCTTAGCTGACAATAGTAGTGTATTATTACTCGGACCAATCAGAACACCGCTTACAGACATACAACTTAGGATAGTTGTAAGTATATATGCACACAAAATGATAATTATACTGTCATTAAACTAGAACTTAGAAATTCACTATAATTAAATATACACAAATATACTTATTGGCAACTGAAATAAATAAAGACGGTAATTACATTTTTGACGGTCGCCGTGGCGCAGTGGTTACTATCAGTGACATGACTTCTGTGTCCGGGACCCTGGGTTCGAATCCCGGCAGGGGCAAACATTTGTGCGATGAGTGTAGATGTTTGTCCTGGGTCTTGGGTGTTTGTGTGCTGTGATTGTGTGCCCATGCCTCCCGCGACACAAGGAATCTTAGTGCGGGGGTCTGAGTGTGATAAAAAAACATTTTGTTTCAGATGAATCGTATTTCAAATGAACTTTCAAAACCAGAATATTTACCGCTTCTTCAAAAAATATCTGAGGGAGCTGTCAGTGACAACAATTTTGGATTAAGTAAAAGCCTTATAACTGGTCCAAATTCTAGAAGATATATAAAACCACACAGATGCAACCATCAATCTAAACTAGCGAGAGTTTATGGAGGTCCTAAATGGTTAATTTGTACTGGCTATTTGAATTTGAATACACCAAGCTTATATGATTGATAAATCCAAGGACTATTATTGTTACTTTTTCAAATAGAAATCGCGTTTTTATCTAATAATTGTTTTTGAGCGGCCCCAAATCCAACTATACAGTCATGCTGTATGTGCATAGAATACTGAATATATTTATTGCATATAATTATAACTGTGTACATAAGATGGTCAAGGATCAGACGTATAATTATAACAAGTAGTTTACTTTTTCACTTACATAATATAAATTTCACATACTTACATAAGTATTTTTTTCACATACATAATAATGGAATGTTTATTATACCTATTTTTAATAACAACTTTAAGGAATTACTTTACATCAAAATATTCTGCCAAATGATAAAACTCTTTGGATGCAAGCCGGCTCTTGATTTTATATTTAAATTGATTAAACAACATTGAAACAGTGAAACATCATTGTAACAGTTCTATGACAACTAAGGACCTTTAGCAGTGTCGAACGTTAGATTCAAGTTTTTTATATCAAATGGGATATGATGTGGTTTTTTTTTTTTTTTTTTTTTTTTTTTTTTTTTTTTTTTATATATTATAAGTTTGCGTTTGACAACTGTCTCACCTGATGTTAAGTGATGACGTTGTCTAGGATTTAGCAATTAGATTAGATTTTAGGTTAAGTACTTAGTGAATAAAGAAAATAATTTTGAATTTATCTGTAAGTATGCCTGCCAGCTTTGTTTCGCTTTGCTGTAGATACTTTGCAATCAGTGAGAATAGGTTTCAAAAATCGAAGCCTAGCTAATCGATATAGTATGTACCTACTTGAAAAGACCAACGCGCATAACTGAACTCAGCACATTGAACTGAAATAAAACCATTTATTTGGGCAAAAATGCACAATGCACAATGCGTCATGGCCAGAATGAAGAAAGTTCATTGAGGTATTGTTAGAGTTAGAGATACTTATAAAGACTCCTAGACGGAGAATTAAATACCTTCTCTTTCCACGTAGAGACAGCATTTAGTGCGTTAGAGTTGGGCTATGAAAAGTAAAAAAAAATATTAGGTACCAAAATATGGAACCGACTTCAATACTCAAAAGTGTGAAATAAGTTGTTGAAGTCGGTACCATGATAGATCAAAAGTAACTTATGTGAATATATTGTGAGCATGGTTCGATAATTTATTTCACACTTTTGAGGGTTGAAGTCGGTTCCATTTTTTGTTAATAACTTTTTTTACCCCTTTCAGTGAGCTTTGCTACTCACGAGATCAATTGTCATTAACTGTCTATAAGGAAGTCATCCAGATAGACATAACGTTTTTCAGTTTTGTAACTCAAAAACCGCTTGACCGCTTTTTGATGAAATTTAAATGGGTGGCCCCATTTAAATCGGAGGTAGAGAGAGAAGTATCAAACAAGAAAGAACAATCGAAATCTGTTCATAAACGACGAAGTTATTCGCGACCATACATAAATTTAAATATATACGGACGAATTCAGTAACCTCCTTATTTTGAAGTCGGTTGGTGGCGTGGTGAACTGTTTTCGTTCACCGATCGAGATGCATGAAAACTGTTAAAAACGCCACCGTGATCTGCCACTTTTGACCCACCTCCGAGGTACCCTATCTCACAGGTAGGTCAAAAGTGGCTTTTATTATCGTTTTTTGACAACTCAAGGATTAATAGTTACAGCAAATGTGAAAATATAAAAAAGCATGAAATAATAAGCGAGTGTAATGTTTTCTTTCTATTTCCATTACGAAAATATGATTCTCGTAAAGAGTCAAGCGAGTATTAGGTGTATTGAAACATTTTTTAAGTAATTATTTAACGTGTAAATGACGTTTTGGGTCATTCGATTTGGGAAAAAGCGTTTTGCCACCAATGCCACATCCCCAAATCGAACGATTATTCAGTTGTACTGCAAAAAACTTGTCCATCTCGAACATACCTATTATTATTGATAATTCATTTTTCGTCACATTGGGCTGCGTTCGGAGGAGGCTTCGGCCAAACCAGTTCTTGCGGTGCGGCGCGTCGTCGGTGCGAGCTGGGGGACATCCGCCTAAAAACATTGCTTTGAATATTGCTAAGGCTTTCGACTTTCTTTCGGTCTGGTCGAACCTACAAAAGCTTTTTAGGCGGATGACGGGGATCCCCGTCCGTCCGTGATATCGCGGATCGTAGGAAGCCGCTATAACACCGGGACTGCGTTCGAGAGCGGCTTCGGCCAAGCCATATCTTGCTCTGACAGTGGATATGCGGCATTCACGAACTCAATTAGAGCATTATTTGCCCCATCCAATATTTGATCATGATGGTTCACGACAACCTGTCGGAGCAAATTATGCTCGACGTGACCATAATCTTTCTACCTCTAGAATCGATCAAATCTTGGTTGGCTGTCAAAAGTGACATATGCAGTAGTAACTACCATGTGATCCATTAACAATGTAAGACTTCTTCGTCTTCTTCTGTAACATGCTATGAAATAGCCGTTCGTGACATCGATCAATATTTGGCCGACAACGCTCCTGAACGCAGCCCAAGGCTGCGTTGTAATAGGTGAGCCTACATTTCGTTCATTAGTAAAAAAAATTAAGGTGTTCCGTGTCTTCTTATTCCTTACATAGTATTGTAATCTCTTTGCTTCTTCGGGTTATATACTCCTTGCCCTAAAATACAGTGGTAGGTGCGCAATTCGGGTTTCAAATAGTAATTGTTTGTGTGTAAAATTTGCGATGAATTTTGTGCGTCATTAACTTGATACATGCATTAAACATGATTAGTTATGTATATGAAACATGTTATCAGATTACTTGCACTATTTGAATTCATATTAATATATTTTAATCATTATTTACTAGTTCTCCTTCTTCAAATATGGCATTTGCGGCATAAATATTACAAATAGCATATTTTTCTTTTTTATTGGCTCCGTGTGCAGAACAATCTTTTGAATTCAATGTATCTATTCAAAAGGCTACGCCGATGGTAAGTTGTGAATTAGGTATATTAGGTAGGTAAGTTTTTTAAAAGGTGGGTCATGGGTAAGACAGCCGCGAGATAGACATTTCATATTTATTTGAATCCAGAGACTTCTTGTGGTGTAGAATAGTAGATTCATGTATGGTCACCCATCATAGGCATAATTCCATAAATCTAATACTTTAAGAATCTTACAGTATGAAGGCGTGTACTAAGAACGGATTTTTGGAAATTTAATACTCCTTAAGAGGGTAAAGGACTTTGTATGTAACTTAAATTTGGTATAATTATGTGTAGTATATTCAAAATAAAAAAGGGTTCTTTAAAAAAATGCCAGGAGTACATTAAAGGTGTTCAATGGTAGTTTAAAGTTTTTATGGAAATTTCTTTATTTATTAAGTTTGACGTGTACCAAGAACGGATTTTTGGCCAGTCTATACATAAGAGGGTAAAAAAGTTTGTATGTAACTTCTTCGTTTTTGATCTTCAAGCAATGAAATTTGGTACATATAGGTGTAGTTTAATCATAATAAAAAAATGTTATCAAAAAATATTTCAGGGGTGCATTAAAGGTGTGCAATAGGGGTTGAAATTTCAAATGAAAAGATTCTTTTTGAAGATTAAGTTTTGTAAGTTATTATATAAGTATTTCATTAAATGGTTAAATAAAAGTTTGAATACTTTTGCCACGAATGCATTAAAGATTGAAAGTATATACCGAAAAGGCAACGCTGAGCCCAAACAGCTTACACTCTTCGTAAAAATCTATTATTATGCAATCGGATTGAAATAGTAGTTTATGAAACTGTATCATAATAAGGGTATTAAAACACGAATGTAAGTTAAAAAAACTCGCCTGCCGCTCGTTTTTTTATAGCATTGCACGAGTTTTTTAAGACCAAATTATGTGCAGTTTCATACACTACTTAATCATCTCTCAGCCATGTACCTCCACTGCTGGACATATGCCTCCCCCATATAAGGGGGATTTGTTTATTTCTTGGATCATCTACTTAATCTACTCTCATAAAACAGATAATGAAATTCACGTAAAATCACAGCATATGTTTGCATGTATTAACAAACGTTTAATGCGCTGTTATATTACGTTAAATATGACATACAACGTATAATACGTTGTTTCGCGGCGTCTACGGACTATGTGCAGAAAAACTGCATTGTAACCTCCTTGGTCCAGCTGAAGTTGTATCCTAATGGTAAAAAAGTTAACATTTTGATAAAGTTGTCATAGAAGAGCTATATCGAAATGTTAACTTTAAATTTATTTCGATACATTGTCTATAAAGATTGTCATTCATGTTCTGTTTTGATTTTTTAATCTTTATATTTCAGTATGAGATTAGATAAAAACGTATTAAAAATTTGTTAAATGTAACGTTATATACGTTAACCTTAATTATTCCTGACAGATACATTTTCAACTTGAATTTTGTTATTAGAAGTGAAATTCAACCGTAAGTATTACACATGGATAATGTGCTATTAACGCATGCTAGTATCTCTTGACTTAGTCCTGGGCTAGTCATTTTCCCCCCAGGATGCGTTCTGTACCTAAGCACCCTTAGCACCGTCCTAGCTACGGCACTGCTTCTGCTTGTACTAGTTAAGCATACTGAATCGCATGGTTAAATAGAAAGTAGTCTGAGGTAGGTAGTCAAGGCAGCGGTGTCCATTCTAATGTAGGATGCTTGGATCATTTCGTACAAAGAATACATTCGGAGTTCCTATTTAGTTCTTAACTTACAAATACATAACTATTTATAATTAACAGGTATTGTTGACAACATGGATAAAATTGTCCGATGTGGATGGTTGAACAAAGATCCTGATTACATTACTTATCATGACGAAGAATGGGGAAAACCAGAAAAAAACAATATTCGTTTATTTGAAATGATTTGCCTAGAAGGTCAACAAGCTGGGTTATCGTGGATAACGGTTTTGAAAAAGAGGCATAATTATAGAAAGTGTTTTTATGGATTTGATCCATACAAGATATCAGAACTAACCCATAACAATGTGCAAGAGTTCATAAAATCATCTGGTATCATAAAACACGAAGGAAAAATTAACGCCATTATAAATAATGCTAAATGTTACATTGAAATGGAAAAAAATGGTGAAGATTTTTCGGATTTCATTTGGAGTTTCGTAGATAATAAACCTATTCTTAACAACTGGACTGAAGTCAAAGAAATTCCCACACAAACAAAGGTTTCAGCTGAACTTTCAAAAGCTTTGAAGAAAAGAGGTTTCAAATTTGTGGGTCCCACAACTTGTTATGCATTTATACAAGCGTGTGGCTTGGTTAATGACCATTTATTGGATTGTATATGCCGTCAAAATGAAATAAAACATTGAGTCCAGAGCTACCCATAGGATTTATTTTTACCATACCCACAAGAGTTAGCACAAGAGAAACGTTGCATCGTTGCGTAATTGGTACTATTTTAAGTAACTTTTTTTGTACAAATTTATAGCACTTAATTAAATCAATATGTTAAAGTCGCACTATAGTGATGTGATAGTGTTGACAACATAACGGATAGGGTACAATAACAGCGGCGCGCTGCTGTGTTGTACTATTTCGTCTGCGTTGTAAGGGCACCGTGCGGCGCCCCGAAACGCGACACGGTTCTCTTTTTGCACTTAATGGACATACCATGCGGAGCCAAATTTTTTTTTTTTTTAAAGTTCTTTTCTCAAAAGGACTCGGCAATTAGTGGAACTAACTGGAACATCGGGTGTAACGTATCGCTTTAGTGGCTCCCTTTTATCATTGTTATTGGAATATGTATTACTGAAATGAAAAAGTTTTAAATCGTTCGTTACGATTCTAGTTTCGTTTATAGTTTGTTATTTTTGTTTACATTTGAAATGGCCTGAAACCAATTCGGTTTAGGAGCTTCTTTAGTGTTATTTTTGAACTGACAAACGAGATGTGAATATTCTTTTGTTTTGTATCTCGGATAACTTAAGGTCGATTTTTTGCAGCTGAAATTACTTGAAATTTTATTCTTTCGGCGTATGTACGGTTCTCGAGATATATGCTATTTCCCAAGAGGCTAAAGTAATAAATTAATATGAATATTCCCTTTCCCGTACTAACGCCGAGATTAATTGATCCTAAATGGTTTAACGCAGACAGTCCTTGCAATGAAGATGCAGAAATTACGGCCCTTGAACAAGCAAATGAACATTGGGTAAGTTGTCACGATTATAATACTTAGGTACAATAAGTGAGTTGGTTTAACCTGGTCATGGTAGTCATATTTTCATATTCTGTCTCATTGCTGTAAAAATATCAAACTACCACACAACAATGACCTTCTGTCATTTTATTAAATTATTTAGTCATTTTATATATTTACTGTCAGTTGTTTATATGTATCTTTCATGCTACTTGCTTGTAAAGCTGATCTCATTAAATTGCTTTTAGGCTTATGATCAAAACAGCACATTTGTATTTTAAGTAATGTACTATGCCAACTTGACATTTATCCATATCACAGAGTCAGAATCAGTTGTAAATTGATGTTGCCACTTACAAAAACATTGATACACTGTAATACTATAAGTAATATTCTAAATATAGGGAAAATAAAGTATAACTTTAATTTTAAGTTAGGCGTTGCTTACTGGGAGACAGATGGTCTAAGGTTGCAGGAAAGGGGTGGATGCAGGCCGCTTCCAACTGGTTCTTGTGGAAATCAATGGAGGAGGTCTAAGTCCAGCAATGGACATCCTATGGCTAAGATGATTTTGATGAGGTGTTTGAAATGTTATGGGCCTTAAGTGAACTGATTTAAAGTTGAGCCCTATGATTTATTTCAACTTATCAGGAGTTTATTTTCAGTTGAACTCAATAGGCCAGCAGTATATGAAACGAGCACCTCTTGGCAAGACTGAACCTGAGCCAATGGAGGAAGAGGCGGACACTGATGAAGAAGAAGGTACAGTAGTGCCATGACAATATCACTTGAAAGTGCCGTCTTTCAGATAAATATGTAATGGGAGCAATTAGTTATAATGTAATAAAAATAATTCACTCTAAACCATAATACACTTTATATAGGTAGTGAACTTTATTGCCAATTTGAAAACAATTAGAAATATGGCAAAATGGTGTAAATACATAATAATGTGTCATTACTACCCTGTCAGCTACTTTTAAAATAAAGGTGTTTTTGTAAACGCTAAGGCTTTCACGGCCAAAGTTGCATGTTGTATGTATTGCTTCCGGGCTGTTTGGCCGAGGTCTAAGTGAAACTTGTGTTCCAGACGTTTCGTCGATCACTGCGGTCGACATCTTCCTCAGTAACAGATCTTCCTGGATATGAAAGCTAAGGAAGAGTATAAGTGTTGATAAATTTTAATAGAAGTTATTTTCAATCACTGTAATTTGAATATAAAACAAAAGTAGTTCGGAAATGTCTTTCAAAATTCTATATTATCTTTTTGAAATACAGATTTCTATTGTTGCCAGGAAATGACGAATCAGATGAGTCTGAAGAGTCACATGATGAAGACGAAGAAGAAGATGTGCCTACTTCATACTCACCAGCAAGAAATAATAATGAATTGGAACCTGATAGTCTAGACGACATGAATGAAGCTCGAGATCTTAACTCATCGGATTACTAGTAATTTATATTAGACTCGCACTTTAACCGACATGATATATGTATGATTCAGTTTTATACAATTGTTTCTCATTTGTATCCTTGGTTGCTATATGCTATAAATAAATGTGTTTTCTTTCTTTCTTTCTTTCTTCTATACTGAAACTTTAAATACACAATCATACTACCAATTTTGAACCAATGAATGATACTCTTGTGGTTGTCACTGTACACTGTCAAACTGACAGTTACCGTTCGATCCTCATTCAGTTCGGTGTACTGTAGGTAACATCATCCAATCCGCACCAAGGCAGTAGTAGTTTATTTTCCAGTATCTTTCTGGCTTGCTATCTACTTCATGTTTGACAAAATAATTACTTAACACACAGTGGTGCACACAAGGCAGCTGTCCTTGAGAGCCGGTGAATACTTGTATAAGGTGTGATTTTACCTTCAATTACAAAATCTGACCGATCCGATTTGCGCATACAACTGGCAGTATATCTCTTGTTATGTCGAAACTTAATTACATGCATACAGTCTTGCTCTCGGTTATATGCTAAAGCTCGTAAGCTTATACAATGTGTTCAGAATGCGTGTGCCCGTTTCTGCTTTGCTATTCCTTTGCGGGCACATGTGACGCCATATTTTAATACACTTAATGTTGGAAATGAGACACCGCCGTAAAGCTCATTTAGCGTGTCTTTTTTCCGGTGTGCTAAAGTTCACATCTCTAGCTTATATGTATGACAAGCTATCTTGGAGGCCGAACCGTAAGCGTTATGGGTCCTGGTCTTGTGTTATCCCACTGGCGACAGAACGGCACTGCTCAACCTCCTTTAGAGGGAATTACACCACTATGCCGCAACAAAGTGCTGAAATAACATCTCTCCAACCATAAGCAACCGGCAATACTTATATGGGTTTACTCATTATTTCTTTAAGGGCATTAAAACAGCGAGGAAACTCAAAGAAAGAATACTAGTTTTAAATATTTGGATTTTTAAATTTCGAATTCTGTAACAAGCAATGATAAATCTGGTTGTTTCCTGATTGTCAAAATATTGCCGGCACGTTTATACATTATATATTCATTTTTTCTTTTGTATTGTCAACACTTATTTTCTGAATTATTGAGTCTTCATTTCTGTAACATCTAGGAAAACAGTTATATTTCTATAGAAAACATATATTATGTTGCTATATGTACCATAGTAACTGACAATTATGCTTATTATTTTGTAGGTAAAACAAATATATATTATTCTATTACGATATTATTCAGTTCTAACGGAAGATAAGCCGTGGTTGTTGACAACTAGCATTATGCTGAGTTAGGACTGTTTTGTGGCAGCGTTGGCAAAACCAAAAATTTTGTAAGCATTTTGTCTTTATGTGGGTAATTTTAAGGTAGTTTTGTACGATTTTTTGCCATAAATAAAGAAAATTCTATTTTATTCGACAGCATTGGCACTGGCAAGTGATGATTGCCAAATTTAAAAAGCACATGCACGTCGCTAATGCTGATTGTTTTTTTTTAAAAGGTTATAACTTCACATTTGACCACTGTCTCATCTGATGTTAAGCGACGACGCGGTCTAAGGTGGAGCACGCAAACTTAGAAGGAACCTATTCACTCGCGATTATAATTATAACTCATTGTATTAATGAGTTACTAACCGTTTATGCCTGCCATCTGATAAACATATTTGCTGTATTCGGGTACATTTAGTAAGAGTTAGACGTTTGCGAATTTTGGATATACAGAATAGTCCCATTGCATCTGACACCTGTAGGATTAGTCATGGATAATCTGCACTCTTGAGTTTACTGTTTTAGTTTACCCATGTTATCTCATCTCATGTTATCGGTTAACCGATCAACTGCATTGCATCATACTCCTTGGCCATACGCCACTAGCCGTTGGGTAACGGCTAGTGGCTTTTCTTCTGAGCGCTTCAGTGATTCGAAGGGCGTATTAAGCCGTCGGTACCGGTAAGTGTCTAAGGACAACAGCCGTTAAGCTATGTCGATGGTCTCTGGGCAGCTTGTAATCTTGTGCGGCCACCAGCTTATCCGCCAACCGGCATTGGCCAACGTGATGGATTATGTCCCAACACTCTCCTTTAAGAGGAAGGCTCATATCCCAGCAGTGGAAACGCTTTTGGTTGATTATAAAGAAGGATTATCCTTCATCCATCAGCTTGCCAGACGAAAAGTATGTGTAATGAAGTTAATATATTACATTATATGTTTTTAAACAGTCACGATCGCTACCGTATGAGTTGAGTGTAGAAACGGTATATTTACCGTGTATTTTTGATATTTTTGCACTATTGCCAGTTGATTGATCATGAGCACGAGTAAACAGTGCCGAAATATCGAGTCAGTCATAAAAAATAATTACACTGTTAACTGTGCTTATGCAGCTATCGTGTAAGTGCCCGTGCTACATATATTGAATTCCAAAAATAAATATTTTTCTAAATGTGTGTTAACCACAGTCCGAATAGTGAAAAGTGTCCGTTGGGTATTAATTTGATTCAAACAAAAGTAATTTAAAAACCAACAAATGAGTATGTACAATTAATCAACATTTTATTCATTAACATAATTTCAAATTACAAAATTTACTTACCATATTATTCAGCTTATAGCCTGTATGGTAAGACTAGTAAGAAATAAATTGATCACATTTTTTTATAAGTTAATATAAAAAAAATACCATAATATTGTGGAATACAGTGGACAAGCAGTTTCCTTATTAATATACTTCCACTGATGAATTGCATTCGGTTTTTTAGGTCACATGTGTGACTAACAGTAGCGGAAGCAGAAATAACTATCGCAGTGTGACAAATTCAGCTTTAAGATTACACTTATATAATATTATCTGAATTTTGGTATTTTTCACTGAACAACAATGTCATCACAGATTACATTAAAATAAGTAATGAGCTTGAGCGTATACTTAGATAATACTGTTCAAAATATACCGGTGACATCAACGACCATACTGACAACCCTCGTGAGTAAGGGACCGATGCTGTCTATAGGCACGCTGCTCCATTTCTCCGAGAGACACTTCTCAATTAACGAGTGGAAGGATTTCGTGTCTGAAACGAGATGAGAAATTAGTTAATTATTTATTAGAAAGTACAAGCCGAACCGCGAGCGTTCTTTACTGTCCTTGAACAAGATCACCCAATGTGGTCGAAACTATAGTCGGAACCCTCTGACTCCTGACTCCTGAGTAATTCCCGTGTTTTATATTTTTTCAATATGTCAAAACCACGTCAGTTTTATTAGCAATAATTATGTATTGTTTAGCAAGAGAAGATGAACAAAATGCACAGAGAAAACAGTATCATGGAGTAAGAAGGTTTTTGAATATAATAACCTTTATTGTGCACTAACAAATGGATATTCATGTTGGTTAATTAAATACATAATAAAAGTAATGTAATGGGCCACTTTCAGTATTTGCCGCCGTCCGAGTGACGTATGTTGCGATTACGTGGGAACGGCCAGTGAGCGGAGCGAAGCCCCGCTCCATTTTGTATTTCTTTACAGCGACGAATCACGTCGCATATTTTAGCTTTGTGAAGCCCAAAAGAGGGCAACGTATTTAATGGCGATCATCTTGTTCTTTTCTACACTACACGGTTTCGCACCACCGATTCACTATAGTAAAAAACGTTGGCGAAAAGTGAAAAATTACGGCCAGAAGATCAATGTTGTATCATTTACCTTATTGTAATGATTTTGTTGTATTGGGGTTTCCTCAACTAACTTTTATATGATATATATTGTGTAATGACGAAGTTATCATTGATAGTAAAAGTTTTAAAGGAAAAGATTACACTTATTTTATTATTTTTAGCGCATTTAAATA
The DNA here is from genome assembly GCA_934044485.1 of Apeira syringaria. Taxonomy (NCBI): domain Eukaryota; kingdom Metazoa; phylum Arthropoda; class Insecta; order Lepidoptera; family Geometridae; genus Apeira; species Apeira syringaria. The sequence continues at coordinate 4,821,709 of OW203662.1, forward strand.
AAAGATAGCACATAAAAAAGTTTTTTACTCTTAATTTATAGGGTGATTTGTTTTTAACTACAGTTAAGTTTATAACATCTACCATTTCATTTTTATATTAATGTTCTGTAAATCCACGGAATGAAATGATAGATAGCGGTACGAATTGTAATATATATATTATATTTAAAAAGTATGAATAAAAGAAAAAAGCTATTGTACACACCTGATTCCTGACGGCAATGCGCCAAATTTAACGTAAAGAATATAGCACTCTTTTTGACCAGCGGATTGTATTCATCGCAGTAGTAATGGAAAGCCATGGCAAGCTCCGAGGGAATGGCTTCGAGGTGCCGGACCAGCATCACGCCGGACTGGTCTAGGTCCTTGCGATATCTCGCGATCAGCTCGCTGTGCTCTTTCATTTCCAACATTGTCGCTTCCACAATTGTGTAGTGAACCGGATCGCTGTCGTTCCCTGAGAGTATTATCACAGCTTATCAGTCAGAAGCCGACTACAATACAATACAATAACACTTTATTGTAAACCAGTGCAAAAAATAAATGTAACAGTAATCAAAACTTAATTTTAAAACATTATGGTGCTACAATGGGCGGTCTTATCGCTTGTAGCGATCTCTACCAGACAACCTTTGGATGGACAGTATCGAAAGATAGAATAAACGGCAGTGAATATTAATAGTTACATTACAAAGGATACAACTTATATTAAACTGTTAAGTGATAAATACACAATTGAAAATATTGCACTTACATATGCATTACATATTGCATGATACAAAATAACGGAGGATATAAAATTAAACATTTTAGAGTTTAGATAGATAGTAGTTCTTGACCCTGTTTTTGAAAATTTGCAAAGATTCTGCTTGTCTTATATCTAAAGGCAGAGCATTCCAGAGATTGACAGCATACACTGTGAAAGACTTGTCGTAAGCCTCAGAAGTATGAATAGGTATTTTCAGTTTGAGAGCTGTTGATGAACGCAAGCTAGCGGAGTGAGACTCATGTAAAAATTCGAAACGTTCTTTGAGATAAGAAGGCGAGGACGGTATAAAAAGTATATTGTAGAGGAGGGACAGAATGTGGGCATTCCGGCGAAAACGAATGGGCAACCATTTAAGCTTTTTACGAAACTGAGATATATGGTCATACTTGCGAAGGCCAAATATGAACCTAATGCAAAAGTTTTGTAAGCGTTCAAGCTTATTAAGCTGTTCTTCGGTTAAATCTAGATACGCGGCATCTGCATAATCAAGAATAGGGAGTAATAAAGTTTGTGAAAGCGCAGTTTTAGTAGCAATTGGTAGAAAATTACGTAATCTTCTCAGAGATGATGATGAAGCGAATATTTTTCTACTTGTTTCTGCAAGCTGGGGAACCCATGATAATTGTTTATCAATGAGTATTCCTAAATTCTTGACAGTTTCACTGATTTTAATAACACTACCGTCAAATATTACCTGTGGAAGTTGAAGCCAATGAATTTTTGAAATCATCCTAGGAGCACCAATAACTATCACTTGCGTTTTTTGTGCATTAATTTTAAGTCCGTATTTGATACTCCAGTTAGAGATATGTTGCAAATCGGAATTAATTTCAGCAATCGCTTCTGGCAATCTATTTAATGAAGATTGTGTATAAATTTGTAAATCATCTGCATAAAGGTGATAAGAAGAAGCAAGATTTTTTGAAATTGAGTTGATAAAAATGGAGAAGAGAAGAGGAGATAAAACGCCGCCCTGAGGAACGCCTGCAGTAGTATTACACCATGATGAGAGGTTGTCATCAATGCGAACTCGCTGCCGACGATCGAACAGGTAACTACGAAACCAATCAACCGCTGTCGGAGATACATTAAGAGAGCAAAGAAGTCCCAGTAAGATGTCAAAGTCTACATTATTAAAGGCATTACTAAAATCGAGTAGTGCCATTGTTGTCAACTTCCTATCATCCATGCCATGTCGGATGTCATCAGTTACCTTAACTAGAGCTGTGGCAGTGCTGTGACCTGAGCGGAAACCGGATTGAAGAGGATTCAAAAGGCTGTTACGGGTAAGGAAGGAGGTGATTTGTTGATGGACGAGTCGCTCGAGAACTTTAGAAAGAAAAGGGAGAATAGAAATGGGACGATACTCGGCAAATGTGCTAGGGTTACTTTTTTTAGGAAGAGGAAGAATTTCAGATTCCTTCCAAACAGAAGGAAACGTACTGTTAGAGATGGAAGCGTTTAAGATGTGTTTTATGATAGGGAGGATCTCATCAAGAATCAGTGTTATCATTCTTCTACTGACACTATCACTGCCAACAGCATTTGATGAGATGGATTCTATGCTCTTCTTAATATCACAATCAGCAAATTGTTGAAATATGAATTGAGAGTGGTCAGGGGTTGGAATGGTGGAAAGATAAGACAATGTAGCAGCTTTTGTTTGTCCATCGAAATTGGCAGAAGTTGAGAAATATTGATTTAGCGCATCTATGTCTAAGTTTTTAGGGAATTTTTCTTGTCGAGATTTTCCAACTCCTAGTGACCTTAGAAACTGCCACACTTTTGCAGGATTTTCATTTTCTACCTTGGAATGGATATAACGGCGTTGTGCGTCTCTACACACTTTATTGCAGTGATTTCGATATTTTGAATACCTATCTTTGTTTGCTTCCGTTGGCTTATATTTAAGCCGAGTCTTAGCCGAAATCTTTTTGATCATCAGTGATTTAATCTCAGTAGTGAGCCACGGTGCAGGCAAATGCTTAATTTTTACTGGTCTCAACGGAGCATGAGCGTCAAAAAGGCTAGTGATGATAGCATTGAATTTGTCAACTTTCTGGTCAAGAGATTCCACGCTAACAACGCCAGACCAATCAACCTCACGGGCATCCCGGCGGAGAATGTCTAAATCTATACTATTAAAACTGCGCTGCATAACAATTTTGGGCTTAAGCTTAGGCGGACGGATTTTGTAGGAAAGGTACACCATATTATGATAAGAAAAGGCGTCCGCCTCACATTGACCAAAATTACTGACGTGAGATACTGATGAGACAAGTATTAGATCAAGAAGGGACGGTGTACAGTTTGGAAAGTGATGTGTTGCATTTAATGGCAGTATGGTCAAGTTATTAGCCCTTACAACAGATTCAAAAGTTAAAGATCGGGAATCCTGCTTTAATAGACAGGTGTTGAAATCACCCATAATAATAGTGTGATCATAAGATGTAGAGAAGTCTTCCAAGAGACATTCAAATGATGAAAAGAAGTCTATTCTATAGGAAGGAGAGTAATAAACACCGAGCAACACTTTGGTGTGATTAATGGTAACTTCGATAAAAAGATGTTCACCAGCACAAGCTGGAGGCGGTTGCGATGACATACTCAGTAAAGAAAATGGAATGTGTGAACGAAGATAAATAGCCACACCACCGCCTACACAGCTAGTGCGGTCATTGCGAATCAGTTGAAATCCTGGCAATGCATATGCAGAAGAAGAAAGACATGGTTTTAACCAGGACTCGGATACCAGCAGCGCGTGGATGTTATTATTCTCAAAAGATGCCAACATATCATTGAAATGAGCCGGAATGCTCTGAGCGTTTATATGAAAAACATTAAAGTTTTTAACCTTATCAGAGAGGATTGAGTCAATTTTATTAGACAAGGATGGATTGCTATAACAACTTTCAAAACTACTATCCATACTACCAGATGAGCAAACAGATACAAACTCATCACTATCGCTGCAATCATGATACATAATAATCTAAAAAACAAATATAAAACTGTTTAATACTTAACTATAAATTTATAACTTATCTACTAATATAATATATTTGAATATTCACCAATGTAATCTACGGTTCTCCAACTGCCCACCCGCCAGTTGTGCTGTGTATTAGCTAAAAACAATGTACAGAAATAACCTAAAGCTGTCGGATATGTATTACGAAAATATATAGTATTTATGCCAACTGAACTGTATTTGCAACATAATAGGTAAACGTTATTTACGTAATCAAAGAGAAAAATAAGATTAAAAATAATAAATAATTAATTAAATAAACCTAACAAAGTTGTAATATTTCGAAAAATTAAATGAAGCTGGATAAAGCATACCCAGCAAATAAGCACACAAAAACCTATATATCAATTAAATAATATAACACAAAATTAAAATTCAGATAACCAAGCAGTAAAAATAAAAAAATAAAATTATAGGTCTTTGTTTCTCAATCAATGTATGGAATACATGTATGTACACAACACGATTGTCAGTGAGACATTACCTCATAAATACATTAAGTATTACATATCACCCAAATTATTATGTAATCGAATTTTCGGAGACTTTTCTTGTCGTATTAAAAACAATGTTACGCACACACCTTGAAAAGGTGGCTTCATTTTCCAGGTGACAGTGCGGTGTCTTTTTCTTTCTTGATCTAAGGCTGCAATTTTTGATTACATTACGTAGGACGGAACGTTTCCAATGGTAACACATAGTACAAAACAATAACAACAACAAGTGCTATTAAATAAAGAATGAGGGTAGTCATAAAATAAAAGTGACAGTGAAAGCTCGTATCTAACAATGTGTCAACTAAATAGTTTATACATCATAAAGTAATATTGGTATCAGAATTATGAAGGTAGTCCAAAGAAATGTGATAGTGTACATAATCCTAACAACTGTTAAAATGTTTACCTACTTGTTACCAGTTATCTATCCAGTCTGACATTAATTACTAAAAATAGTAGTAAAGTGATTATTTCGACTTTCTCCACTACTTTTTGGACGCAGCCCGCTTCTGTTTAGTCGGTGCCACTTCCGATGTCCCCGCGGACGCCTTGGCCGCCGCTACTTGCTTCGACAGATCCTTCGGCGATATTGCGTCCAATTCTGGCTGACAGCTGATACGATGCCGAGCACCACCGGAGTCAACCACGAAAATGTATCCCTCTCTCGTCCAGCACTTTGTGATACCGAATTGCAGTCGAGCTGCCATGAAAACAGTATGTCGCGCCTTCGTAAGAAACTCTGATACTGTTACACCAGAGCCTTTGAGGCTGGCCTTGGAGGACCAGATTCTGTCTCGCAAAGTGACCTCACGAAACTTGCAGAGAATCGGCCTCGGTTTCGCCGGATTTCCAGTGCGACCCATACGGTGACATCTGCTGATATCGGCGATCACAAATGTCGGCAGCTTCAATTGTTCCACTACCACTCGGGTCATGACCTCGGCCGTATTTTCCTTTGAGTTTTCTGGCACGCCATGGATTAGCAGTATTTTGCGCCGGCCTCGCATTTCCAGTTGATCTGTTTCCTTTGCGAGTAGCTGGATCTGTGACTGAAGAGCTCTCATGGACTTAAAAACAAAAGCCTTGAAGGAGGCAAATTCAGCTGCTAAAGTTTCAGTACTGGGAGAAGCTGGAGTCTTCTGCAACTTGCCTTCAAAACTGTCCATACGTTTATAAAACATCTGCATTAGTTCATTAAGCGATTCATTATAAGTATTCGCGTCCATCTTGAATTGTTCCCAAGTGCAGTGCAGTAAAAGTGAAATAATAAATTCTCGTATATAGTGCTGTGATATGTGGCGGATAAACACACAAATGGCAGGCGAGGAGTCGAAGTTAACTATTTAATACATATGTAAGTTTTCAAATGCTGTTTGCATTATTTTAATGTCTTAATAAAGCACGAGCGTTGAAAAACACTTGTTATAACTTTCACACCTACCGCCCAAAAAAAAAAAGTCTACAGAGAAATATACAGAAAAAAATACGTTGTAATTGACGTACGTATACGTAAATCTGACGTTGGGCTCTGTGAGCATTTGCACATGTACCCTTAAAACAGTTTCTCATCATAAGTTACAAAAATCCTACTAATATTATAAATGCGAAAGTTTGTGAGTATGTATGTTTGTTCCTCTTTCACGCAAAAACTAATGAACGCATTTTCATGATATTTCGAACCCAGATAGATTATATACCTGGATTACCCTGGATTAACACATGAGCTTAGGCAAAATAATTTGAATAATTAGTATTCCCATGACACAAAATGTGTATCGTGATTTCAGGTATAGGACGTCCACCGCTGGACATATTATGCTTCTCCCATTGATCTCCATAAGGACAGGAAGCAGCCCGCATCTAGCTTCTTCCTGCGATCTTGGTCAGGACGTCTGTCCACCTTGTCAGTGGACGTTCTATAAAGCTGCGCTTGCCTATCTGTGGTCCCCACTCGAGAACCTTTCGACCCCAATGGCCATCAGTTCTCCGAGCTGTGCCCTGCCCACTGACACTTCAACTGGCAAATCCGCTGGGCTAGGTCGGCGACTTTCGTTCATCTACGGATCTCATTTCTGATGCGATCGCGTAGAAAAGTAGAGCATATGTCCTTCTCCATACGCTCGCTGTGTGACTCTGAGCTTGCCTAGAAGGCCCATAGCTAGAGAACACCTTTCGGACCCATATGGCATTACTGGTAACACTCACTGGTCGAAGACCTTCGTTTTCAGCCATTGTGGAAATTTGGGACGAAAAGACATCACGGAGTTTCCCAACGCGGCCTAGCCGAGTTCGATTTTTTTTTTTTCACACACTCACACCCCCGCACTAGGATACCCTGTGTCGCGGGAGGCATATACACACACAATCACAATACAGAGACATCCAAGACCCGAGAACAAACATCTTTGCTCATCACAGAAATGTTTGTCCCGGCCGGGATTCGAACCCGGGGTCGCGCTTCCAAAGTCAATGTCGCTGATCACTGAGCCACGACGACCGATTCGACAATTGACCTCTTTCTGCAAGTTAGACTTCCCTAATTGGAAGTTCTCAATTGATACGGGCGGGCACAACATTGGCTTTTGACATAATTTTCATCAAACTTAAAACTCAAACTCTTTATTGCGGTTATAGGTAGTTGTAAGATATTGGTACATTCAGTCGCTTGGCATACAAATATAATATAATGTTCACAAAATAAATAATTTGCATAAACTTATCTAAGTACAATGATCTAGTAATATTTAAAACGTATCATTGTTGAAGCGAATTACATTCAATTGTCGTAGGAAAATTGCAAAGTTTATTAGTAAATGTCAATGGTAAAATAATATTAAATAAGATCGCAAAATGCATCAAAAAATGCGTACCTATGCACTTCGGTTACCTACTTCACTAGCATCGAGAAAGTAAAATTTTATCATTTATAATTCTTATCTTTCGATACTGTTCGAAAAGACTTCTGCCGAAGCACGCATCACAGAATGACACAATATATGAATTAGAATATGTATTAGGTATATTTATATTTTCCACATCGTCATCAGCAGATTTTGCGCAAACTTTAGTTTATAGGTTTAGTTGACTAGTTGTCGATCGAATCGCGTTCGCGATGTTAGAAACGCAAAATGTCAAAAAATCAAAACTCTCGAATTTTAGGTTTTCATTTTTATGCCTGACTAAATATCACATATATAAAAGTAAGTCATTATATCAATACTCGACGGCCGCCGTGGCGCAGTGGTCATTGACATGCCTTCTGTGTCTACAGGACCCTGAGTTTGAATGCTGACAATGAGTGTAGACGTTTGTCCCAGGTCTTGGGTGTTTGTGTGCTGTGATTGTGTGTGTCCAAGCCTCCCGCGACACAGGGAAACCTAGTGCGGGGAGTCTGAGTGTTATAAAAAACTGGGTACTTACTCAAATACTTGGACGCAGCGAAAGAAAGTTCATTTAAAAATTTGTTGAATTCGATGGAATTAAAATGATCGCTTTCACTGTTGTACAGAAAAATGAAGGAGCCTGTGTCTTGTTTCTCAAATATTGTAGATATACCTGCAAATATATAACGATAATTAATGTAGGTCTGGGGCAAATGCCTTTATTAAATAAATAATAACGAAAAAAATTTAATAAAACACTAATAACTAATTACAATACCGCAGCTACAACAATAACATTTGAGCAATCTAGCCTATAGATAACTGAAATGTTCTAACCCGCTACCGGCTGGCAGCGTGCCCAGAATGCTAGCAGCATTGCCACGTTGAATTGCAATGGTGATTCGTTGAGCCAAATATGTGCCAGCATTTTAATGAGGAATGAATTAACCTACATTTCATGTATGTTCGTTTAATTTCAATAATAGATTATGTACGTGGGTTTATAAATCATGTTAAATGTTAGAAATATATAGTATATTGAGAGATCCCAATTATGAAGCGCAAGATAAGTTTATGAATTCGACGATAATGGTATCAGGGATGATCACCATAACTCTTCGACAATTACTTGTTGCAATTCGCTTTTATCAAATATCACGCCTGAATATCATGCATGACAGAAACAATAATCGCCATTATCTGTTATACTATGTAGCTGAGGCGATAGAAGTCGTCCTGTTAAAAATTCTCATTATAACACTATCAGTTTTTCCAGTTATTATATCCATCGCGAACAATAAAAAGGGATAATATAATAACAACTCACGTTCATAATTACGTATCATCATAATAACGTGGCACTTACGCGTAGTCGATATCACGATCGACAATTGTTATAACTATAACTAATTGAACGCACCGCACTCAAGATCATGATGAAGGCTTCCGGAAGAAGCCGAAACAATTGTCGATCGTGATACCGACTACGCGTAAGTGCCACGTTATACCCGTAGAAACATATAGGTAGAACTAGAAGTTATCCTGTATAGACCCTTTAGCAACAATATACTGGAGTTTGATTCAGAACAGACTGCTAGGGAATGGTTGATATCAAACACTAAACATACATACATACAATTACGCCTCCTTCCCGTAGGGGTAGTCAGAGCGCACAGCTTTCTAATTCCTACAATCCCTACACATATCCATCGCTAAATCCACCCTCATCAGACCTCTTATACAAGAGCGTCGGTCTAGCGTACTCTTGACCTGGCTCTTAGAGCCCCTTTGATCCGATTTCGATTCGCCTAGGGCATATGCCTTTCTCTTCCAACACTTCCATTAACTTTACCCACGTATACCTGTGTGCCAATTCTCTTATAAGTATTTATCAAGACAGGCAATTCATAAACAATGCAATAGTAATTGAAATGTAAGTAATCATAAATAAACTTGATATTACACTTAAACAACAATTGCATCTCGATTACATTTATTATGTCCTGATGTTAAGTAAATATTTAAGGGTAATTGTAGAAGTTAGATCTGTGTAGCCATTACAATTATACTCGAAGTAGAATAGTCAAACTAGTAAAAACGACAATTTATTAACAATATATGAGCAATGTGTTCAGTAGAATTGATACCATGCTCAAACAATCTCTTTTCGTTAATTCTCTCTACATGACCAAACCCAAATCAGCATAAAGGAGTGTCCAGACCTGACATACTTCACTGGCTCAGCGACCCAAAGTGGATCTTGGCCTCTGACAAGAGCAAGCGCCATCTTTCCCTATCATGCGTGCGTTCCTGCCAGTCGTCCACGTGGAGCTCACGCAGGTCCTTTAGCACCTCATCTTTCCACCTGTATCTAGGTCTTCCCACTGGCCGACGGCCGGTCTGTTGAGCCACATACGCCCTCTTTACGCCTCGATCTTCACTCATTCTTTGACCTGACATACTGTTTTCAATCTTAGTCACTAGGTACATCTTCGTTTACACCACATTTCCTTATCACACTATTATTTACTCTGTCACTCCAGTCATACGTCTCAGAGCTCTCGTTTCCACTGCATTTATTCTGAGCTTTGATAATTTCTGCCACAAGTAACAGTGCATTTGGTTAAAATAACTTAGTTGTTAAACACTTACCAGTTTGGACCTGCAGAATGGAGTCCTCATCAACATTATACTTCTCTTTGAATCCACTTACATCATTATAGAAATTAAATTCATCATATCTACTCTTATTTGATTTATCAGACATATTCAGCATGCTAAGACATAATGTCAATACTAAAGCAAGAACAGAGAGTAGTGTGATTATTAAAGAGTTATTTTGGTGTGGCTGATCATTTCTTCTCATATATATTGCTGGCTCAAGTACTTCAGGAGTTTGAATGCCACTTCTATTTAAATTACTAGTATTCTGTGAAGCAACTGATTGGTAGGACAAATCACTGTGTTGTTTGTTTCTTGATGGTTGTTCATCATCGGAATAATCGCTGCAATACAATTGTGATGGGAGTGTTGCGGGTACGGATTTTGAAAGCTCATTGCTGCAAATGAAACATACATTACCAGCTCACTTTTAGTCACAGTTGCAATAACTCTAATAATGTGCTTAATGCAAGCGTATTACATAAATAGTAGTGTTTTAAAATAAATTTAACAAATATTGAATATAATTATAGTTGTGATTGTGAGCAAGTGATAGAGTATAGTTTGAGCGAAACCACTGTTCCGCACCCTATGAAGGAGTGATTCAGGTAATAAATACATAAGAATGCCTTAGTTTTTAACCATCACTCCAAAATATATTTCATAACAGTCATGCTGCCTCCTCAATGATCCTGACAATCTGTTTAATGCTTCTACTATCATGAGCGTCAAGAGAACCCTTAATCGACAAGCATTAATAAAAAATGTACAATGCTCATCGGTCATGTGTCCTCATGACCAGGACTTTTGCTAAATGTTAGCAATCTGGTCATGATAAATATGTTCGCCTTCTTTAAGGATCAACCTTACCCCTGTTTTGTTTACCTTCTTTCATCCACCCTCTGCAAAACATCTTAACATCACTACCTCTATCTTTGCGACTAGCAGATATATATTTCAATGCTGCAACAACTCCTCATCAGTCACACTGATAACCTTGCCCTTGGTGGGCAAGGTACAAAGGAACAGCCAGTAAGGTGTTGAGCCAGCTATACTCCTCAGCCATACAACTCAACTCCATTAGTATCACAATTATAATAATAATATATATAATATATAGTATCACAATTACTTACTAATAATTATTGCATCATCTGCCACTTCCAACATTCAGTTTCATACATGTGTCATGAGCAACACCCAGTCATGCTTTTTTAGTTATATACTGACCACATATACAGGGTGTCCCAAAAGTCAACGTCCAACCGAAAACCCAAGCTAGGCCTAGTTGTGGGGGCTCTCAAAAAAAAAGAAAAAAAAATCTATCTCATGTAGTTTCGAAATGACAGCCATTTTTCTTAAATTGACACCCTGTGACGAGTTTACGACTACTGGGGCTACAAATGAGCTCTTTTATAATTTTATTTTTGTGTGGAGTAGTCTTAAGTGATGCTCCTACAAATTCCAATTCATCATTTGCACACAACTTCATTGGAATTTCAGAAAATATCCGTTTTATACCGAACCATGACGTGAAAATGACTACATCACTAAACTTTGACAGTCTGTACTGAAAAAAAAATCTACTATGCAATTTCGGCAAGTGCCCTTAAAAGTTGGCGCATTTAATGGGCTTTCCAAAATGGTATAATACTTACTAAATTATTTCTTAGACGACGAGAAAAAAAAGAAACGGTTCGAAAACAAATCCAAGTCACACGCAATCAAGTCCAGTAAACAGAGCCAAGGTTGTAAGCACGAAATAAATACAAACGAATACAAAAAGATGCGCAGTAAACGAAGGCACGAAACGTACTGAATTATTGTACGTATACCACGCTGTTGTATTAGCGTGCTATCTGTTTCACCCACACTAGCCAAAATGTCAATTTCGTCTCGCTCACACATTGTAGAAAGATTCACTGACACCAAGTAGCGTCACTCTCCGTCCCGCTCTAACATTTCTTCGTCTCTTTCTTTTAGTAGCGTCACTATCCCGCTCTAACTTTTCTTCGTCTCTTTCTTTAATTACACCTTACAGAACGCCTAGATGATATTAGAATAATTTTGAGAAAGTTTTATGACTAACTAATAATAAGCTAAATATCGACTTTCTTAATTTTTTTTTTCTCGTCGTCTAAGAAATAATTTAGTAAGTATTATACCATTTTGGAAAGCCCATTAAATGCGCCAACTTTTAAGGGCACTTGCCGAAATTGCATAGAAGATTTTTTTTTCAGTACAGACTGTCAAAGTTTAGTGATGTAGTCATTTTCACGTCATGGTTCGGTATAAAACGGATATTTTCTGAAATTCCAATGAAGTTGTGTGCAAATGATGAATTGGAATTTGTAGGAGCATCACTTAAGACTACTCCACACAAAAATAAAATTATAAAAGAGCTCATTTGTAGCCCCAGTAGTCGTAAACTCGTCACAGGGTGTCAATTTAAGAAAAATGGCTGTCATTTCGAAACTACATGAGATAGATTTTTTTTTCTTTTTTTTTGAGAGCCCCCACAACTAGGCCTAGCTTGGGTTTTCGGTTGGACGTTGACTTTTGGGACACCCTGTATAATAATGTAACGCTTCATTACTTCATTTACCAATAAGCGAAATTCCTACTGATGCATCCTCCTCTCTCCACACATGTGCCTACAGTGGTTTCGTTTAACTTTAGCAGATGAAATGGTAATGTTATGTTAGCATTTTGCATTAAATGAAAAGAATTATACACAATTTTTTAATATGAGGTAATAATATATAAAATATGCCATTCAAATTGTCCCAAAATGCCATGCAACTTTTAGCTAAAATCTATGTCGAAAACCTAATAGACCGAATTAGTTGTAGTGATTGACCATCATAAAAAAATTCATCATCCACCTCCACCTCCTCTATATCCCATTAAATTGGCATGAACTCCTGGGTATTAGTTTATTCATAAATATTAAAAAAAAATCTAAATGAGGATAGATAATTTAAATGAGAGGAAAATATGACTTTCTTTATAACAGGATAAGAAGAAGAAAAAAATAGTAGAAGAAGAATCACAGATTGAGGAAGAAATTTCTTCTCTAAACTTTTTTTCAATCTTAATATAAATCGAAAGCTGGTAAATTATTAAATATGTACATATGTAACTTACATATCATCATCTTCTGTGTATGTACTTTCCTGACGAAGCGAATTTCGTCTATATCTGTTCTTATTTTGTCGAGATGGGGATCTGATGGGTTGTGCTGGTTTGCTGTAAAGTAAAAAATAGTTTAAAGATAATTAAACATACTTTCTTTTGTAAATTGCTATACAAGCTGGTCCATTTTCATGGGTCATCATTTATGGGCAAGTCTGAAAACCATAGGACATACAAAGACCTGTTCTTAGGGAGCATTACATCGATTTTAGTAGCACCGAAAACTGAATTCATATTTTTTTAACACAATATTCATTTACTTTAGGTAACAATTTAACTTAAGCGTTTTAAATCTTGAGATGGTAAAATTTTCTCTACAGGTAATTTTTTTGTCTTCAATGATGTTGTTACTTCTGTGCACCACATCCTTAAATTAATTGCATTAATAAGTGAGAGAAGTTAAACAAACAAGCTGCAATAAAACTGAAAAACCTCAAGCAATCATAAAAACAGTTTACAAAGACAATTTGATACAACAAATTTTATTCATCTTAGATATTATGTTTCTTAATATCATTTACGGCTTAACCTTCACAATCAACATCAATATAGAAATAATGTAGGTACATTTTTTCTTCTTTATGGCCAGGGTTCCATTTCATGTACAGAATGAGTAAAAATTATTTAAAATATTGAATACATCTTTTCTTGTCAATAAAATCGATGACATGCTTCCTAAGAACAGATCTTTGTATGTGTTATAGGTTCAGACTTGCCCATACTGACCCATCCTGTTGGTATCTATTAATAGGGCAGTCAAATTTATTAAGTACATAATCAGAGGAGCTCAGTGCTTTGTCAGTCAGCTCTCCATGTGAGACTGGATGTTACGAAGAATGCAGCGCCAGCATACTATAAATCTTTATGAAGGCTTCAGCATGAAGCCAAAACAATGGCCAATTGTAATATAGACTACACATAAGTTTCAATTGCCTTTTAATCTAACTGTTTTATCAGTAGGCTTTTGGTACACGTGGTATATTTATAGAGCCAACTTCAACCCATAAATATTGATTATTAATCTTAGGTACTTATGAAACTTCAGTTTTTATGTTCGAACTGCAGTTATAATTTCATCAATGTAAAATAATCTATTATTTTTACCTCCAAGCATTGTCTATTTCATCATTCCCTGGATCATTGCCAGATTCACTATATTCATTGTTTTCTTCAGCAATGCCATATCTAACCATTTTGTTTACTAAGTATTGAGAACTTTGACGGTAATTACGATAAGTTGGACGTGCTGATGGTATGATGAAAGCCCCTCTGTTCTGAAAGTAAAATGCAATGACAAATATAAGTATATGTGTGTGATAACTAAATGTATACCAATAGAATACTGGTCATGCAATTATATTAAACTCAATCTAATAAATTGTGTCTTTCGCAATTCTTTATAGTATACTTTTGAATTATAATGTCTACACTCACTTGGTAGAGGTATTATAATCATTAACCAAATGTTACAAAAACTTATAAATGAAACACATATACTCAGACAATGAATTAAATAACACTATTTGACTAAATCTCACTTGACAGTCAGTGAAAATATTGTCGAAGATGTAATGACTCTAGATCTAGATTGTTTACTGGCTCAAGAACTTCTGCCTGAACACACTATGTGTTTTGTAACAGTTTTTAAAGCTTGAGGGTGGCAAGTACTTGAATGTACCATGCTGGGAATTTGATATTGGTGTTGCCTTCACCTAGCATATGTCAGTTTGGCCGATGCTCCCACCCCACTAGGCTATCATTGCTTTACATACAAAATGTAATCACTCTTACAGCTGGGTGTTTCTGCATCCCAGGTGTACACAAATATTGGAACATATTTAAGTGCTTAAAGCAGTTTCACTCAGTAAAGGATTTGACCTCATATTTGATAAATCCAAAAACAACATAAGTAAATGGAGTTTACTCCGAGTAATGAAAGCTAATTATTTAAAAAAGGAACAAAAAATTACACTATCAAATATATTATTTTGGGAAAGCAAATAAGTATCCAATATTGATAATATAACACTCTTTGTTCTCCATAGCTCCTAGTGAAAAAAATCTGTGATACCTATTCACTAGCCTCAGGTATCATAATGGGTCGAAAGTAATGCATGAAAACCAACATTTCCTTTTAATTCAACGACACACAATCATAGTGCTAATACAACATGTTAGATAAAGAATTATCGATGAAATATTTTGTTCGCAGGAGATTAATTGATACCATGCATGTGGGGGAATATTTATGCAAAATTAACGTCATTTTTGCAAACGATAATTATTGAAAATGAAATGCACCCACTGAAACATACTACCCGTTGTTTCCAAACTGGAACATAATTTGGAAAATATTTTTTAGACTAAGAACAGTATTAGTGCAAAAGTTATAGGCCCTATTTACGTGCAAGGTACATTCGTATAACGATACAAAACAAACAATATCTGTATTTCATAAAGCAAAACCTACGCGAATATGAGGCATTTACTTACACCCCGTTCGTTATTAAGGTTCATTTATACAATTTAAATAATGCTTTTCCAACACCGAGGGCAAAAATTGGAGCCGAAAAATCACCTCTCTCCACTGCAACTGGGGCTCCAATCATGTATTCTATCTGATCTATGCTCCAATCATAGATCAGATAGAATACATACTAGTACACTACATACTAGTGGCAAAGCCTGACTGCACGACACACAGATTACTTTGGACGGACATGTTTTCGACCATAGAATAGAAATGACAGCAAAATCTAAAACATGACAGTTCTCGTTTTTTTAATTTTGGTGCAATGTTCAGACAAAAGGAGTACGGTATAATGGTCCTAGTATATTTTTGGATCCCGATATAAAATGCCTTGTAGCATGTTGTATGGGGTAAATGATATGAGTAATTTTATGAAATTTTATTTATTTTATTTTATTTTTTAATTTTATTACAGGAATTAGTTCATAGTTATTTATTGGGTAAAATTTGTTTACATGTCAAAATTATATAAATGTAGACTATAAGTAAGAGCTTAAATTACAACTAACATTAAAAAAGTATTTTTATCGAAATACATAAATATCTAAAGACGATTATAATTATTAATATATAATATAATATATTATACATTGGAACATATCAATGAGTCCTAAATTGGAATACTTTTGTATTCCTTTCTACTTCCAATCCAAAAACTCTTTATAACTATAAAACGTCTTGTCGACAAGCCAGCGCTTCAGTCGCGCCTTAAAACAAACCAAATTCGGAGCGTTAATGATGCTGTCCGGCAACTTATTATATACTGTTGGCGCCATTACATGAGTGATCTTTGAGGACTTGGTCAGTGTTCTACTGATACCTATAAGTTTCTTTGCTCTCCGAGTGTTATACGAATGGATATCGCTATGCTTAACAAAAGACTGTATATTGCATCTTGCGTATACTGCTATTTGTTGTATAACAATGCAGGGCAAAGTTAAAATGCCAAGTTGCTTAAAGTATGGCTTCACTGAGTCACTATGTCGAACTCGCACTATAGCACGAATAGCTCTCTTCTGCATTCTGAAGGCGCGCTGCCAGTCAGGAGCACGCCCCCATAAATCAGCTCCATATTGAAGCAGTGAATGAAGCGTGGCGAAATAACAAGTGCGAGTTATTTGCATGGAAACGACTCTTCCTACTCTACTGAGAGCGTAGCATGAACTCGCAAGCTTTCCGCATAGTTTGTGTATATGCTGTTCCCATGTGAGGCCCGTGTCTATCACAAAACCCAGAAAAGTCGTACTTTTGGTTTGATCTAGGCGTGTGCTATTCATCATCACTCTAAGGGGTCTAGTTTTCCGGCCAGAAAGACTGAAATGTAAAAATGTAGTCTTTTCCAAGTTAAGAGTGAGTCCGTTAATGTGAAACCAATTGGAAAGTTCTAAGCACGTGTCATTTAGTTTCTGCTCCAAGTGATCAACGGAAGATGAATTAGAACTCAGAGTACCTACTTACGAACTAAATACTTATCCTAGAACAGAACAGACCTTGTGTGAATGTTAATAAATAATAATAACAAAAACTCTGTATAGAGATGTCAAAATAAAGTAAAAGTATATTTATGAAATAATATATTTATGTAGGCGTCTGCTACAGGAGATCTCATAAGTAGTCCTGAGTACTTGTACTAGTAAATAAAAGTCGGGACAAATATTTAAGGTATAATGGCTCACAGTATAGTTGATACAATAATGCGATGTAATGTAACAGCAGCACGATCAAATACTGCGCGGTGCTCAGATTTTGTTCCTTTACGACATAAACATGCTTACTGCGACAGATAATAGGGTATAAATAATATAGAAAAGGATATACAGAATATGTTTATTGCATATAACTGTGTACATAAGATGGTCAGGTTTATGTTTAGACTTGCGTTTGAAATACGCGTCATAATGAAAATTACTATTATTGACTTAATTTTGCCGCTTCAGTTTCCGCGCGCTTGTGCGACATCTACCTCATATAAACATATAATATCATTGATTTTAGGTCAAATATTTGCTGTTTTGTACCACACAGTTTCCAGATGGATGCAGTCAAATTTAAAAAATGGATCATCTATATGGTTAATAACATTATCTTTAGCATGCAAGATTGTATATTCTTACAATCTTTTTAGAATCAAAAGTTATTTTAGAAAGTCTTGACTTTTTATTATCCACATTGCATTGAGTAGGTATATAGGTATTAAAGCATTGAGGATTTCCTAAAATAAACTAAAAATGACGTTGGCACGGGCAAAGTATAAATATTGAAACAGTACGGAAACTACCTACAAACGCTCGAAACAGCATACCTACTCACACAAACGCGCGTATCGACGAGACCCCGGTTTGTCGTAGTGCAGTCAGTATCAGTAGTGAGCTAGTGAGTGCCGTGTCAAGACGAGTGGTATAAGTTTAATATATATCGTATAAGTTTATCTCCGCGATCATTTTAAATTTTAAAACGTTAAATGTTAGAACCCTATTTATTCAATGGAGCGTAGGTAATCAACTAGGCTTAGTTTCCGTACTGTTCCCTATTTATGCTGTGCTACGGGTTTCCCGCTATCACAGTAAGCCCAGCCAATAAACGTATACATCGATGGATGCATACCTACTTGCGTTCACGAATATGATACGATAGGATAACGTTAACATTGCTCGTTTACCTTTTTCATGTCTTTATCCCATAGTGGTGGCGTCGAAAGAGCATGTCTTCTCTTCTTCTTCCACTGTTCTTTAAATATATAACTCAGTGCCACCTTTCATAAACATAATTGTCATTATTCACGGAGTCCATCCATGCATTTGTCGATATTCTTATGTGTAGCTATGTATGTGGTTTACGAACAATCTCATTCCTTTCCAATTTCGAAAGGTAGAAAGAACTAAGAAAAACTTCCTACTAATATTATAAAGGCGAATGTTTGTACGTGTGATTGTTTGTTACTCCTTCACGCTCAAACGGCTCCACCGATTTTGATTAAATTTGGTATAGATATAGGTTAGACCCTGGATTAATATACCTACAGGCTACTTTTTATCCCGAAAATGTTGACTGTTCCCGTGGGATGACGGGAAGACACAAAATTCGTCAAAACATCTGCCATTTCACCGCGGGTAACACTGCGGCTCGCAACTAGTAAAATTATAAAGTCGATAGTATGTTTGCCGTTTGTTAAACGGCTGAATGGATTTGCATGAATTTTAGAGTGGCTTTAGCTTATACCTTGCCTGGGATAATACAGAGGGCTACTTTTTAACCGTAAAAAGTATAGTTCCCATGGGATAATTGAGTTAGAGGGAAAATCATAGTCCACGTGGCTGAAACGCGGGGCATATAGCTAAAGACTACTTGTAGTATCTAATAATCTCGTGCAGTAAACCTACTTTAGTAGACGTTTTGACGTATATCTGACGCAATTTGCTGCGTGTAATCAACGAATTCCACTTGTTAGCTGTGCGTACTATAGATGTGATGTATATATAATACTAGTATTTGGGTAGCGCGCGGGCTGCGAGCAGCCCGCGTTATCGATGTGCATTAGTATTATTAACAAAAATGTGGTTGCAGTTGCTAAAAAGATATAAAATTCTCATGCAAATCGAATAACTCACAGTTTCATCTATTTCAGTAGAAAGTGTGAGCAGGGTTACCATGTGCAAGTTGATTTTTTAAATAAAATTTAAGTCGCGGTAAAACTGGACCAAGATTGTAAACGACTTTTGTGAAAGGACCCCACCTCTAAGTGCAGTGGTTAACGTGGGCAGTTGCCTCGGAGACCAGCTCGATATGTGAAAATACTCGTTATCCGGAACTCGGCCTTCGGCCTCGTTAGTGACTCCCATAAGGTGTGTTGATGCGTTACACCTTATTCGAGCTCGGCCTTCGGCCTCGCAGATTTGAAGCTCGGCCTTCGGCCTCGCAGGTTTGAAGCTCGGCCTTCGGCCTCGCGGTGATAAAGACAGCTTCTTCAAGTTCAGTACAAAGTGAGAACAGAGTTACCATATGCAAGTTTATTTTTTTCATTAAAATTTTAGTCGGGGTAAAATCGCACAAAGAATTTAAACGACTTTTGTTAAGGGACCCTATCTCTAATTGTAGTAAATAACGTGGGCAGTTGCATTGGAGACCAGCTCAAGATGTGGAAAAAACTCCCCATCCGGGACTCGGCCTTCGGCCTCGTTAGCGACTTCCATAGGATGCGTTAATGAGGTACACCCCATTCGGAACTCGGCCTTCGGCCTCGTAAGTTACTAAGACGGCTCGGCCTACGGCCTCGCGGAGGCCACGCTCGGCCTTCGGCCTCGCGGGCCGAAAGCTCGGCCTCCGGCCTCGCAGGTTTGAAGCTCGGCCTTCGGCCTCGCGGTGTTTAAGGCTCGGCCTGCGGCCTCGCAAGTTACAAAGGGAATGTTTTTAAGCTGTTCCCAATGACGGCCAGCTCGGCCTTCGGCCTCGCAGGCCTACAGCTCGGCCTCCGGCCTCGCTAGGGTGGAGCTCGGCCTTCGGCCTCGCCTCCACAGCTCGGCCTGCGGCCTCGCTCGATTGCAGCTCGGCCTACGGCCTCGCAAAGAGAATGTGGTTTCGCCACCAAAAATCCGCATCCAGTAAAAAAAAAACTAATGACGTCATCAAAAAACTTTTTTCATATTTCGAATCAGGGACCCCAAATCTCCCTAAATACTTAATTTCAGCCAGATCGGAGCAACTTGAATTTTGGTATCCGGTTCGAAGGACCAATTTGCAATTTTTGACAAAAACCCCAAATTTCCCTACAAACCCTCTATGACATTTGTTTCAACTCCCCATAGCTACCTATAACGGTTCCGGAGCTGCGGTCGTTTTAAATTTGTATGGGGAAACCTCTTTTTTAATAGGGAGGGTAATTTTATTCAAATTTCCAAAAGGTTCCCAGGGTTTTAGTCATTTTTAGTTTTGACACCTACCCCCCATCGCTTATGGTTTTCGAGATCCGTACACCAGTTCCATGATGGAAACCAAAAATGACACTTTTCGGATTTTTCTGGAGGTCACGTCGGAACTCCCTATACAGTACACTATATAATTTTAACCCAAAAACACTCCTTCTGGGAGAACAATTCTGTCAGTGAGTCAATCAGTGGTAGAGCAGCTTTATATATTATAATATAACTAGTATTTGCGTGGCGCGCGGGCTGCGAGCAGCCCGCGTTATCGATGTGCATTAGTATTATTTAACAAAAACGTCGTTGCAGTTGCTAAAATGATATAAAAATCTCATGCAAGTCGAATAACTCACAGTTACATCTAATTCAGTAGAAAGTATGAGCAGGGTTACCATGTGCAAGTTGATTTTTTTAATAAAATTTTAGTCGCTTCAAAATCGCACCAAGATTGTAAACGACTTTTGTTAAAGGACTCCACCTCTTAGTGCAGTGGTTAACGTGAGCAGTTGCCTCGGAGACCAGCTCGATATGTGAAAATACTCGTTATCCGGAACTCGGCCTTCGACCTCGTTAGTGACTCCCATAAGGTGTGTTGATGCGTTACACCTCATTCGAGCTCGGCCTTCGGCCTCGCAGACTTGAAGCTCGGCCTTCGGCCTCGCAGGTTTGAAGCTCGGCCTTCGGCCTCGCAGTGGTAAAGACAGCTTCTTCTAGTTCAGTACAAAGTGAGAACAGAGTTACCATATGCAAGTTTATTTTTTTCATTAAAATTTAAGTCGTGGTAAAATCGCACAAAGAATTTAAACGACTTTTGTTAAGGGACCCTACCTCTAATTGTAGTAAATATTGTGGGCAGTTGCATTGGAGACCAGCTCGAAATGTGGAAAAAACTCCCCATCCAGGACTCGGCCTTCGGCCTCGTTAGCGACTTCCATAGGATGCGTTAATGAGGTACACCCCATTCGGAACTCGGCCTTCGGCCTCGTAAGTTACTAACACGGCTCGGCCTACGGCCTCGCGGAGGCCACGCTCGGCCTTCGGCCTCGCGGGCCGAAAGCTCGGCCTCCGGCCTCGCAGGTTTGAAGCTCGGCCTTCGGCCTCGCGGTGTTTAAGGCTCGGCCTGCGGCCTCGCGACTTACAAAGGGAATGTTTTTAAGCTGTTCCCAATGACGGCCAGCTCGGCCTTCGGCCTCGCAGGCCTACAGCTCGGCCTCCGGCCTCGCTAGGGTGGAGCTCGGCCTTCGGCCTCGCCTCCACAGCTCGGCCTGCGGCCTCGCTCGATTGCAGCTCGGCCTACGGCCTCGCAAAGGGAATGTGGTTTCGCCACCAAAATTCCGCATCCCGTAAAAAAAAAACAAATGACGTCATCAAAAAACTTTTTTCATATTTCGAATCAGGGACCCCAAATCTCCCTAAATACTTAATTTCAGCCAGATCGGAGCAACTTGGATTTTGGTATCCGGTTCGAAGGACCAATTTCAAGTTTTGGACAAAATCCCCAAATTTCCCTACAAACCCTCTATGACATTTGTTCAAACTCCCCATACCTACCTAAAACGGTTCCGGAGTTGCGATCGTTTTAATTTTGTATGGGAGAACCTCTTTTTTGATAGGTAGGGTAATTTTTTTCATTTTTCCAAAAGGTTCCCAGGGTTTTAGTCATTTTTAGTTTTGACACCTACCCCCCATCGCTTATGGTTTCCGAGATCCGTACACCAGTTCCATGAAGGAAACCAAAAATGCCACTTTTCGGATTTTTCTGGAGGTCACGTGGGCACTCTCTATACAGTCCACTATATATTTCTAACCCAAAAACACTCCTTCTGGGAGAACAATTCTGTCAGTGAGTCAATCAGTGGTAATGCAGCTTTATATATTATAATAACTAGGTGTTGGGTGGTGCGCGGGCTGCGAGCAGCCCGCGTTATCGATGTGCATTAGTAATATTTATCAAGATTTGTAGTTGCAGTTGAAAAAAATATTTAAAAATTCTCATACAAGTCGAGAAAGGGACAGTTTCTTCTAGTTCAGTACAAAGTGTGAGCAGGGTTACCATGTGCAAGTTGATTTTTTCGATAAAATTTTAGTCGATGTAAAATCGCCCCAAGATTGTAATCGAGTTTTGTTAAGGGACCATACCTCTAAGTGCAGTGGTTAACGTGGGCCGTTGCCTCGGAGACCAGCTCGAGATGTGGAAAAAGCTCCCCATTCGGGACTCGGCCTTCGGCCTCGTTAGTGACTCTCCTAAGGAATGTAAACGCGTAACACCCCTTTCGTAAGTGACTAACACAGCTCGGCCTACGGCCTCGCGGAGGCCACGCTCGGCCTTCGGCCTCGCGGGCCGAAAGCTCGGCCTTCGGCTTCGCAGGTTCGAAGCTCGGCCTGCGGCCTCGCAACCGTGGCGTTGTATCGTCAGCGCATTCGGAACTCGGCCTTCGGCCTCGTAAGTTACTAACACGGCTCGGCCTACGGCCTCGCGGAGGCCACGCTCGGCCTTCGGCCTCGCGGGCCGAAAGCTCGGCCTCCGGCCTCGCAGGTTTGAAGCTCGGCCTTCGGCCTCGCGGTGTTTAAAGCTCGGCCTGCGGCCTCGCAAGTTACAAAGGGAATGATTTTAAGCTGTTCCCAATGACGGCCAGCTCGGCCTTCGGCCTCGCAGGCCTACAGCTCGGCCTCCGGCCTCGCTAGGGTGGAGCTCGGCCTTCGGCCTCGCCTCCACAGCTCGGCCTGCGGCCTCGCTCGATTACAGCTCGGCCTACGGCCTCGCAAAGAGAATGTGGTTTCGCCACCAAAAATCCGCATCCAGTAAAAAAAAAACTAATGACGTCATCCAAAAACTTTTTTCATATTTCGAATCAGGGACCCCAAATCTCCCTAAATACTTAATTTCAGTCAGATCGGAGCAACTTGAATTTTCGTATCCGGTTCGAAGGACCAATTTCAAGTTTTGGACAAAATCCCCAAATTTCCCTACAAACCCTCTATAACATTTGTTCAAACTCCCCATACCTACCTAAAACGGTTCCGGAGCTGCGGTCGTTTTAAATTTGTATGGGGAAACCTCTTTTTTAATAGCGAGGGTAATTTTTTTCATTTTTCCATAAGGTTCCCAGGGTTTTAGTCATTTTTAGTTTTGACACCTACCCCCCATCGCTTATGGTTTTCGAGATCCGTACACCAGTTCCATGATGGAAACCAAAAATGACACTTTTCGGATTTTTCTGGAGGTCACGTGGGCACTCTCTATACAGTCCACTATATATTTCTAACCCAAAAACACTCCTTCTGGGAGAACAATTCTGTCAGTGAGTCAATCAGTGGTAGTGCAGCTTTATATATTATAACTAGTATTTGGGTGGCGCGCGGGCTGCGAGCAGCCCGCGTTATCGATGTGCATTAGTATTATTAACAAAAATGTCGTTGCAGTTGCTAAAAAGATATAAAATTCTCATGCAAATCGAATAACTCACAGCTTCATCTATTTCAGTAGAAAGTGTGAGCAGGGTTACCATGTGCAAGTTGATTTTTTCAATTAAATTTAAGTCGCGGTAAAACCGGACCAAGATTGTAAACGACTTTTGTTAAAGGACCCTACCTCTAAATGCAGTGGTTAACGTGGGCAGTTGCCTCGGAGACCAGCTCGATATGTGAAAATACTCGTTATCCGGAACTCGGCCTTAGGCCTCGTTAGTGACTCCCATATGGTACGTTGATGCGTTACACCTCATTCGAGCTCGGCCTTCGGCCTCGCAGATTTGAAGCTCGGCCTTCGGCCTCGCAGGTTTGAAGCTCGGCCTTCGGCCTCGCGTTGGTAAAGACGGCTTCTTCAAGTTCAGTATAAAGTGAGAACAGAGTTACCATGTGCAAGTTGATTTTTTTGATAAAATTTTAGTCGCTGTAAATTCGCCCCAAGATTGTAAACGACTTTTGTTAAGAGACCATATCTCTAAGTGCAGTGGTTATCGTGGGCAGTTGCATTGGAGACCAGCTCGAGATGTGGAAAAAACTCCCCATCCGGGACTCGGCCTTCGGCCTCGTTAGCGACTTCCATAGGATGCGTTAATGAGGTACACCCCATTCGGAACTCGGCCTTCGGCCTCGTAAGTTACTAACACGGCTCGGCCTACGGCCTCGCGGAGGCCACGCTCGGCCTTCGGCCTCGCGGGCCGAAAGCTCGGCCTCCGGCCTCGCAGGTTTGAAGCTCTGCCTTCGGCCTCGCGGTGTTTAAGGCTCGGCCTGCGGCCACGCAAGTTACAAAGGGAATGTTTTTAAGCTGTTCGTAATGACGGCCAGCTCGGCCTTCGGCCTCGCAGGCCTACAGCTCGGCCTCCGGCCTCGCTAGGGTGGAGCTCGGCCTTCGGCCTCGCCTCCACAGCTCGGCCTGCGGCCTCGCTCGATTGCAGCTCGGCCTGCGGCCTCGCAAAGAGAATGTGGTTTCGCCACCAAAAATCCGCATCCAGAAAAAAAAAAACAAATGACGTCATCAAAAAACTTTTTTCATATTTCGAATCAGGGACCCCAAATCTCCCTAAATACCTAATTTCAGCCAGATCGGAGCAACTTGAATTTTGGTATCCGGTTCGAAGGACCAATTTGCAATTTTTGACAAAAACCCCAAATTTCCCTACAAACCCTCTATGACATTTGTTTGAACTCCCCATAGCTACCTATAACGGTTCCGGAGCTGCGGTCGTTTTAAATTTGTATGGGGAAACCTCTTTTTTAATAGGTAGGGTAATTTTATTCAACTTTCCAAAAGGGTCCCAGGGTTTTAGTCATTTTTAGTTTTGACACCTACCCCCCATCGCTTATGGTTTTCGAGATCCGTACACCAGTTCCATGATGGAAACCAAAACTGACACTTTTCGGATTTTTCTGGAGGTCACGTGGGCACTCTCTATATAGTCCACTATATATTTCTAACCCAAAAGCACTCCTTCTGGGAGAACAATTCTGTCAGTGAGTCAATCAGTGGTAGTGCAGCTTTATATATTATAACTAGGTGTTGGGTGGTGCGCGGGCTGCGAGCAGCCCGCGTTATCGATGTGCATTAGTAACTTTTATCAAACTGGTAATTGCAGTTAAAAAAATATATAAAATTCTCATACAAATCGAGTAAGTGACAGTTTCTTCTAGTTCAGTACAAAGTGTGAGCAGGGTTACCATGTGCAAGTTGATTTTTTTGATAAAATTTTAGTTGCTGTAAAATCGCACCAAGATTGTAAACGACTTTTGTTAAGGGACCATACCTCTAAGTGCAGTGGTTAACGTGGGCAGTTGCCTCGGAGACCAGCTCGAGATGTGGAAAAAAAACTCCCCATTCGGGACTCGGCCTTCGGCCTCGTTAGCGACTCACCTGAGGGACGTTGATTCGTTACACCCCATTCGGAACTCGGCCTTCGGCCTCGTAAGTGACTAACACGGCTCGGCCTACGGCCTCGCGGAGGCCACGCTCGGCCTTCGGCCTCGCGGGCCGAAAGCTCGGCCTTCGGCCTCGCCCTCTAAGCTCGGCCTTCGGCCTCGCAGGTTTGAAGCTCGGCCTGCGGCCTCGCAGCCGTAGCGTTGTATCGCCAGCGAAAATCCCCATCCAGTAAAAAAAAAAACAAATGACGTCATCCAAAATTTTTTTTTATATTTGGAATCAGGGACTCCCAATGTCCCTAAATACCAAATTTCAGCCAGATCAGACAAATTTGGATTTTGGTATCCGGGTCGAAGGACCAATTTTTAATTTTTGACAGAAACCTCGAATTCCCCTACAAACCCTCTATAACATTTGTTCGATACCCCCATACCTACCTATAACGGTTCCGGAGTTGCGATCGTTTTAATTTTGTATGGGAGAACCTCTTTTTTGTTCGGGAGGGTAATTTTTTTTCAACTTTTTAAAAGGATCCCAGGGTTTTAGTCATTTTTAGTTTTGACACCAACCCCTCATCGATTATAGTTTCCGAGATCCCTACACCAGTTCCATGATGGAAACCAAAAATGACACTTTTCGGATTTTTCTGGAGGTCACGGGAACTTTCTCTACACTTTTTCCCTACATCACAAACACCCCCCATAGCTCCTTCTAGGAGAACAATTATGTCAATCAGTCAGTCAGTCAGTGAGTGAGTCAGTGGTAATCGAGCTTTATATATATAAAACTAGTATTTCGGGTGGTGCGCGGGCTGCGAGCAGCCCGCGTTATCGATGTGCATTTGTATTTATTTCAAGATTGTAATTGCAGTTGAAAAAATATATAAAATTCTCATACAAGTCGAGTAAGTGACAGTTTCTTCTAGTTCAGTACAAAGTGTGAGCAGGGTTACCACGTGAAAGTTAATTTTTGCGATAAAATTTTAGTCGATATAAAATCGCCCCAAGATTGTAATCGAGTTTTGTTAAGGGACCATACCTCTAAGTGCAGTGGTTAACGTGGGCCGTTGCCTCGGAGACCAGCTCGAGATGTGGAAAAAAAACTCCCCATACGGGACTCGGCCTTCGGCCTCGTTAGTGACTATCCTAAGGAATGTAAATGCGTAACACCCCATTCGTAAGTGACTAACACGGCTCGGCCTACGGCCTCGCGGAGGCCACGCTCGGCCTTCGGCCTCGCGGGCCGAAAGCTCGGCCTTCGGCCTCGCAGGTTTGAAGCTCGGCCTGCGGCCTCGCAACCGTGGCGTTGTATCGCCAGCGAAAATCCCCATCCAGTAAATAAAAAGATTTAAAAATTCTCATGCAAGTCGAACAACTGACAGATACTTTTAGTTCCCGTGAGCGGTTGCATCAAAGACCAGCTCGAGATGTGGTAAAAACTCCCCATTCTGAACTCGGCCTTCGGCCTCGTTAGTGACTCTCCTAAGGAATGTGAATGCGTAACACCCCATTCGGAACTCGGCCTTCGGCCTCGTAAGTGACTAACACGGCTCGGCCTACGGCCCCGCGGAGGCCACGCTCGGCCTTCGGCCTCGCGGGCCGAAAGCTCGGCCTTCGGCCTCGCCCTCGAAGCTCGGCCTTCGGCCTCGCAGGTTTGAAGCTCGGCCTGCGGCCTCGCAAATAAGAAGTGGTTTCGCCATCAAAAATCCCCATCCAGTAAAAAAAAAACAAATGACGTCATCAAAAAAATTTTTTCATATTTGGAATCAGGGACCCCCAATCTCTCTAAATACCAAATTTCAGCGAAATCGGAACAACTTGAATTTTGGTATCCGGGTCGAAGGACCAATTTTCAATTTTCGACTAAAACCCCAAATTCTCCTACAAACCCTCTATAACATTTGTTCAAACCCCCCATACCCACCTATAACGGTTCGGGAGTTGCGGTCGTTTTAATTTTGTATGGGAGAACCTCTTTTTTGTTCGGGAGGGTAATTTTTTTTCAACTTTCCAAAAAGGTCCCAGGGTTTTAGTCATTTTTAGTTTTAACACCTACCCCCCATCGATTATGGTTTCCGAGATCCGTACACCAGTTCCATCAAGGAAACCAAAAATGACACTTTTCGGATTTTTCTGGTGGTCATAGGAACCTCCTCTACACTTTTCCCCTACACCACAAACACCCCCCATCGCTCCTTCTGGGAGAACAATGATGTCAATGAGTCAGTGAGTGAGTGAGTCAGTGGTAATCGAACTTTATATAATATAACTAGTATTTCGGGTGGTGCGCGGGCTGCGAGCAGCCCGCGTTATCGATGTGCATTTGTATTTATTTCAAGATTGTAATTGCAGTTGAAAAAATATATAAAATTCTCATACAAGTAGAGTAAGTGACAGTTTCTTCTAGTTCAGTACAAAGTGTGAGCAGGGTTACCATGTGCAAGTTGATTTTTTTTATTAAATTTTAGTCGCTGTAAAATCGCCCCAAGATTGTAAACGACTTTTGTTCAGGGACCATACCTCTAAGTGCAGTGGTTAACGTGGGCCGTTGCCTCGGAGACCAGCTCGAGATGTTAAAAAAACTCTCCATTCGGGACTCGGCCTTCGGCCTCGTTAGTGACTCTCCTAAGGAATATAAACGCGTAACACCCCATTCGTAAGTGACTAACACGGCTCGGCCTACGGCCTCGCGGAGGCCACGCTCGGCCTTCGGCCTCGCGGGCCGAAAGCTCGGCCTTCGGCCTCGCAGGTTTGAAGCTCGGCCTGCGGCCTCGCAACCGTGGCGTTGTATCGCCAGCGAAAATCCCCATCCAGTAAATAAAAAGATTAAAAAATTCTCATGCAAGTCGAACAACTGACAGATACTTTTAGTTCCCGTGAGCGGTTGCATCAAAAACCAGCTCAAGATGTGGGAATAACCCCCCATTCGGGACTCGGCCTTCGGCCTCGTTAGTGACTCTCCTAAGGAATGTAAATGCGTAACACCCCATTCGGAACTCGGCCTACGGCCTCGTAAGTGACTAACACGGCTCGGCCTGCGGCCTCGCGGAGGCCACGCTCGGCCTTCGGCCTCGCGGGCCGAAAGCTCGGCCTTCGGCCTCGCCCTCGAAGCTCGGCCTTCGGCCTCGCAGGTTTGAAGCTCGGCCTGCGGCCTCGCAGCCGTGGCGTTGTATCGCCAGCAAAAATCCCCATCCATTAAAAAAAAAACAAATGACGTCATCCAAAAATTTTTTTCATATTTGGAATCAGGGACCCCCAATCTCCCTAAATACCAAATTTCAGCCAGATCGGAGCAACTTGGATTTTGGTATCCGGGTCGAAGGACCAATTTTCAATTTTCGACTAAAACCCCAAATTCTCCTACAAACCCTCTATAATATTTGTTCGAACCCCCCATACCCACCTATAACGGTTCCGGAGCTGCGGTCGTTTGAAATTTGTATGGGAGAACCTCTTTTTTGTTTGGGAGGGTAATTTTTTTTCATTTTTCCAAAAAGGTCCCAGGGTTTTAGTCATTTTTAGTTTTTGCACCTACCCCCCATCGATTATGGTTTCCGAGATCCGTACACCAGTTCCATCAAGGAAACCAAAAATGACACTTTTCGGATTTTTCTGGTAGTCATGGGAACCTCCTCTATACTTTTCCCCTACACTACAAACACCCCCCATCGCTCCTTCTGGGAGAACAATGATGTCAATGAGTGAGTGAGTCAGTGGTAATCGAACTTTATATAATATAATAATAATAACTAGGTGTTGGGTGGTGCGCGGGCTGCGAGCAGCCCGCGTTATCGATGTGCATTAGTAACTTTTATCAAACTGGTAATTGCAGTTAAAAAAATATATAAAATTCTCATACAAATCGAGTAAGTGACAGTTTCTTCTAGTTCAGTACAAAGTGTGAGCAGGGTTACCATGTGCAAGTTGATTTTTTTGATAAAATTTTAGTTGCTGTAAAATCGCACCAAGATTGTAAACGACTTTTGTTAAGGGACCATACCTCTAAGTGCAGTGGTTAACGTGGGCAGTTGCCTCGGAGACCAGCTCGAGATGTGGAAAAAAAACTCCCCATTCGGGACTCGGCCTTCGGCCTCGTTAGCGACTCACCTGAGGGACGTTGATTCGTTACACCCCATTCGGAACTCGGCCTTCGGCCTCGTAAGTGACTAACACGGCTCGGCCTACGGCCTCGCGGAGGCCACGCTCGGCCTTCGGCCTCGCGGGCCGAAAGCTCGGCCTACGGCCTCGCCCTCGAAGCTCGGCCTTCGGCCTCGCAGGTTTGAAGCTCGGCCTGCGGCCTCGCAGCCGTAGCGTTGTATCGCCAGCGAAAATCCCCATCCAGTAAAAAAAAAAAAATGACGTCATCCAAAATTTTTTTTTATATTTGGAATCAGGGACTCCCAATGTTCCTAAATACCAAATTTCAGCCAGATCAGACAAATTTGGATTTTGGTATCCGGGTCGAAGGACCAATTTTTAATTTTTGACAGAAACCTCGAATTCCCCTACAAACCCTCTATAACATTTGTTCGATACCCCCATACCTACCTATAACGGTTCCGGAGTTGCGATCGTTTTAATTTTGTATGGGAGAACCTCTTTTTTGTTCGGGAGGGTAATTTTTTTTCAACTTTTTAAAAGGATCCCAGGGTTTTAGTCATTTTTAGTTTTGACACCAACCCCCCATCGATTATAGTTTCCGAGATCCCTACACCAGTTCCATGATGGAAACCAAAAATGACACTTTTCGGATTTTTCTGGAGGTCACGGGAACTTTCTCTACACTTTTTCCCTACATCACAAACACCCCCCATAGCTCCTTCTAGGAGAACAATTATGTCAATCAGTCAGTCAGTCAGTGAGTGAGTCAGTGGTAATCGAGCTTTATATATATAACTAGGTGTTGGGTGGTGCGCGGGCTGCGAGCAGCCCGCGTTATCGATGTGCATTTGTATATTTTTTAAAATTTTAGTTGCAGTTGAAAAAAATATTTAAAAATTCTCATACAAGTCGAGAAAGGGACAGTTTCTTCTAGTTCAGTACAAAGTGTGAGCAGGGTTACCATGTGCAAGTTGATTTTTTTGATAAAATTTTAGTTGCTGTAAAATCGCACCAAGATTGTAAACGACTTTTGTGAAGGGACAATACCTCTAAGTGCAGTGGTTAACGTAGGCAGTTGCCTCGGAGACCAGCTCGAGATGTGGAAAAAAAACTTCCTATTCGGGACTCGGCCTTAGGCCTCGTTAGTGACTCTCCTAAGGAATGTAAACGCGTAACACCCCATTCGTAAGTGACTAACACGGCTCGGCCTACGGCCTCGCGGAGGCCACGCTCGGCCTTCGGCCTCGCGGGCCGAAAGCTCGGCCTTCGGCCTCGCAGGTTTGAAGCTCGGCCTGCGGCCTCGCAACCGTGGCGTTGTATCGCCAGCGAAAATCC
The DNA here is from genome assembly GCA_934044485.1 of Apeira syringaria. Taxonomy (NCBI): domain Eukaryota; kingdom Metazoa; phylum Arthropoda; class Insecta; order Lepidoptera; family Geometridae; genus Apeira; species Apeira syringaria. Next base: position 4,852,984 of record OW203662.1, read on the forward strand.
CCATCCAGTAAATAAAAAGATTTAAAAATTCTCATGCAAGTCGAACAACTGACAGATACTTTTAGTTCCCGTGAGCGGTTGCATCAAAGACCAGCTCGAGATGAGGAAAAAAAACTCCCCATCCGGGACACGGCCTTCGGCCTCGTTAGTGACTCTCCTAAGGAATGTAAATGCGTAACACCCCATTCGGAACTCGGCCTTCGGCCTCGTAAGTGACTAACACGGCTCGGCCTACGGCCTCGCGGAGGCCACGCTCGGCCTTCGGCCTCGCGGGCCGAAAGCTCGGCCTTCGGCCTCGCCCTGGAAGCTCGGCCTTCGGCCTCGCAGGTTTGAAGCTCGGCCTGCGGCCTCGCAGGTTTGAAGCTCGGCCTGCGGCCTCGCAAATAAGAAGTGGTTTCGCCATCAAAAATCCCCATCCAGTAAAAAAAAAACAAATGACGTCATCCAAAAATTTTTTTTATATTTGGAATCAGGGACCCCCAATCTCCCTAAATACCAAATTTCAGCCAGATCAGACAAACTTGAATTTTGGTATCCGGGTCGAAGGACCAATTTTCAATTTTCGACTAAAACCCCAAATTCTCCTACAAACCCACTACAATATTTGTTAGAACCCCCCATACCCACCTATAACGGTTTCGGAGCTGCGGTCGTTTTAAATTTGTATGGGAGAACCTCTTTTTTGTTCGGGAGGGTAAATTTTTTTCAACTTTCCAAAAAGGTCCCAGGGTTTTAGCCATTTTTAGTTTTGGCACCTACCCCCCATCTATTATAGTTTCCGAGATCCCTACACCAGTTCCACGAAGGAAACCAAAAATGGCACTTTTCGGATTTTTCTGGAGGTCACAGGAACCTCCTCTCCACTTTTCCCCTACATTACAGACACCCCCCATAGCTCCTTCTAGGAGAACAATTATGTCAATCAGTCAGTGAGTGAGTGAGTCAGTCAGTGGTAATCGAGCTTTATATATATAACTAGTATTTCGGGTGGTGCGCGGGCTGCGAGCAGCCCGCGTTATCGATGTGCATTAGTAATATTTATCAAGATTTGTAGTTGCAGTTAAAAAATATTTAAAATTCTCATACAAGTCGAGTAGGTGACAGTTTCTTCTAGTTCAGTACAAAGTGTGAGCAGGGTTACCATGTGCAAGTTGTTTTTTTTGATAAAAATTTAGTCGCTGTAAAATCGCACCAAGATTGTAAACGACTTTTGTTAAGGGACCATACCTCTAAGTGCAGTGGTTAACGTGGGCAGTTGCCTCGGAGACCAGCTCGAGATGTTTAAAAAGCTCCCCATTCGAGACTCGGCCTTCGGCCTCGTTAGTGACTCTCCTAAGGAATGTAAACGCGTAACACCCCTTTCGTAAGTGACTAACACAGCTCGGCCTACGGCCTCGCGGAGGCCACGCTCGGCCTTCGGCCTCGCGGGCCGAAAGCTCGGCCTTCGGCCTCGCAGGTTTGAAGCTCGGCCTGCGGCCTCGCAACCGTGGCGTTGTATCGCCAGCGAAAATCCCCATCCAGTAAATAAAAAGATTAAAAAATTCTCATACAAGTCGAACAACTGACAGATACTTTTAGTTCCCGTGAGCGGTTGCATCAAAGACCAGCTCGAGATGTGGTAAAAACTCCCCATTCGGAACTCGGCCTTCGGCCTCGTTAGTGACTCTCCTAAGGAATGTAAATGCGTAACACCCCATTCGGAACTCGGCCTTCGGCCTCGTAAGTGACTAACACGGCTCGGCCTACGGCCTCGCGGAGGCCACGCTCGGCCTTCGGCCTCGCGGGCCGAAAGCTCGGCCTTCGGCCTCGCCCTGGAAGCTCGGCCTTCGGCCTCGCAGGTTTGAAGCTCGGCCTGCGGCCTCGCAAATAAGAAGCGGTTTCGCCATCAAAAATCCCCATCCAGTAAAAAAAAAACAAATGACGTCATCCAAAAAATTTTTTATATTTGGAATCAGGGACCCCCAATCTCGCTAAATACCAAATTTGAGCCAGATCGGAGCAACTTGGATTTTGGTATCCGGGTCGAAGGACCAATTTTCAATTTTCGACTAAAACCCCAAATTCTCCTACAAACCCTCTATAACATTTGTTCAAACCCCCCATACCCACCTATAACGGTTCGGGAGCAGCGGTCGTTTTAAATTTGTATGGGAGAACCTCTTTTTTGTTCGGGAGGGTAATTTTTTTTCAACTTTCCAAAAAGGTCCCAGGGTTTTAGTCATTTTTAGTTTTGACACCTACCCCCCATCGATTATGGTTTCCGAGATCCGAACACCAGTTCCATCAAGGAAACCAAAAATGACACTTTTCGGATTTTTCTGGTGGTCATAGGAACATCCTCTACACTTTTCCTCTACATTACAAACACCCCCCATCGCTCCTTCTAGGAGAACAATGATGTCAATGAGTGAGTGAGTCAGTGGTAATCGAACTTTATATTATATAACTAGGTGTTGGGTGGTGCGCGGGCTGCGAGCAGCCCGCGTTATCGATGTGCATTAGTAACTTTTATCAAACTGGTAATTGCAGTTAAAAAAATATATAAAATTCTCATACAAATCGAGTAAGTGACAGTTTCTTCTAGTTCAGTACAAAGTGTGAGCAGGGTTACCATGTGCAAGTTGATTTTTTTGATAAAATTTTAGTTGCTGTAAAATCGCACCAAGATTGTAAACGACTTTTGTTAAGGGACCATACCTCTAAGTGCAGTGGTTAACGTGGGCAGTTGCCTCGGAGACCAGCTCGAGATGTGGAAAAAAAACTCCCCATTCGGGACTCGGCCTTCGGCCTCGTTAGCGACTCACCTGAGGGACGTTGATTCGTTACACCCCATTCGGAACTCGGCCTTCGGCCTCGTAAGTGACTAACACGGCTCGGCCTACGGCCTCGCGGAGGCCACGCTCGGCCTTCGGCCTCGCGGGCCGAAAGCTCGGCCTACGGCCTCGCCCTCGAAGCTCGGCCTTCGGCCTCGCAGGTTTGAAGCTCGGCCTGCGGCCTCGCAGCCGTAGCGTTGTATCGCCAGCGAAAATCCCCATCCAGTAAAAAAAAAAAAATGACGTCATCCAAAATTTTTTTTTATATTTGGAATCAGGGACTCCCAATGTTCCTAAATACCAAATTTCAGCCAGATCAGACAAATTTGGATTTTGGTATCCGGGTCGAAGGACCAATTTTTAATTTTTGACAGAAACCTCGAATTCCCCTACAAACCCTCTATAACATTTGTTCGATACCCCCATACCTACCTATAACGGTTCCGGAGTTGCGATCGTTTTAATTTTGTATGGGAGAACCTCTTTTTTGTTCGGGAGGGTAATTTTTTTTCAACTTTTTAAAAGGATCCCAGGGTTTTAGTCATTTTTAGTTTTGACACCAACCCCCCATCGATTATAGTTTCCGAGATCCCTACACCAGTTCCATGATGGAAACCAAAAATGACACTTTTCGGATTTTTCTGGAGGTCACGGGAACTTTCTCTACACTTTTTCCCTACATCACAAACACCCCCCATAGCTCCTTCTAGGAGAACAATTATGTCAATCAGTCAGTCAGTCAGTGAGTGAGTCAGTGGTAATCGAGCTTTATATATATATACTAGGTGTTGGGTGGTGCGCGGGCTGCGAGCAGCCCGCGTTATCGACGTGCATTTGTATTGTTATCAAAATTTTAGTTGCAGTTTAAAAAATATATATAAAATTCTCATACAAGTCGAGTAAGTGACAGTTTCTTCTAGTTCAGTACAAAGTGTGGCAGGGTTACCATGTGCAAGTTGATTTTTTTGATAAAATTTTAGTCGCTGTAAAATCGCACCAAGATTGTAAACGACTATTGTTAAGGGACCATACCTCTAAGTGCAGTGGTTAACGTGGGCAGTTGCCTCGGAGACCAGCTCGAGATGTGGAATAAACTCCCCATTCGGGACTCGGCCTTCGGCCTCGTTAGTGACTCGACTAAGGAATGTAAACTCGTAACACCCCATTCGTAAGTGACTAACACGGCTCGGCCTACGGCCTCGCGGAGGCCACGCTCGGCCTTCGGCCTTGCGGGCCGAAAGCTCGGCCTTCGGCCTCGCAGGTTTGAAGCTCGGCCTGCGGCCTCGCAACCGTGGCGTTGTATCGCCAGTGAAAATCCCCATCCAGTAAATTTAAAAATTCTCATGCAAGTCGAACAACTGACAGATACTTTTAGTTCCCGTGAGCGGTTGCATCAAAGACCAGCTCGAGATGTGGAAAAAACTCCCCATCCGGGACTCGGCCTTCGGCCTCGTTAGCGACTTCCATATGATGCGTTAATGAGGTACACCCCATTCGGAACTCGGCCTTCGGCCTCGTAAGTTACTAACACGGCTCGGCCTACGGCCTCGCGGGGGCCACGCTCGGCCTTCGGCCTCGCGGGCCGAAAGCTCGGCCTCCGGCCTCGCAGGTTTGAAGCTCGGCCTTCGGCCTCGCGGTGTATAAGGCTCGGCCTGCGGCCTCGCAAGTTACAAAGGGAATGTTTTTAAGCTGTTCCCAATGACGGCCAGCTCGGCCTTCGGCCTCGCAGGCCTATAGCTCGGCCTCCGGCCTCGCCAGGGTGGAGCTCGGCCTTCGGCCTCGCCTCTACAGCTCGGCCTGCGGCCTCGCTCGATTGCAGCTCGGCCTACGGCCTCGCAAAGTGAATGTGGTTTTGCCACCAAAATTCCGCATCCCGTAAAAAAAAAACAAATGACGTCATCAGAAAACTTTTTTCATATTTCGAATCAGGGACCCCAAATCTCCCTAAATACCTAATTTCAGCCAGATCGGAGCAACTTGGATTTTGGTATCCGGTTCGAAAGACCAATTTGCAATTTTTGACAAAAACCCCAAATTTCCCTATAAAACCTCTATGACATTTGTTCAAACTCCCCATACCTATCGATAACGGTTTAGGAGTTGCGATCGTTTTAAATTTGTATGGGAGAACCTCTTTTTTGTTTGGGAGGGTAATTTTTTTTAAATTTTCCAAAAGGGTCCCAGGGTTTTAGTCATTTTTAGTTTTGACACCTACCCCCCATCGATTATGGTTTTCGAGATCCCTACACCAGTTCCATCAAGGAAACCAAAAATGACACTTTTCCGATTTTTCCCTAGGTCACGTGGGCACTCCCTATACAGTCCACTATATAATTTTAACCCAAAAACACTCCTTCTGGGAGAACAATGATGTCAGTGAGTCAGTCAATCAGTGGTAGAGCAGCTTTATATATTATAATAACTAGTATTTCGGGTGGTGCGCGGGCTGCGAGCAGCCCGCGTTATCGATGTGCATTAGTAATATTTATCAAGATTTGTAGTTGCAGTTGAAAAAATATATAAAAATTCTCATACAAGTCGAGAAAGGGACAGTTTCTTCTAGTTCAGTACAAAGCGTGAGCAGGGTTACCATGTGCAAGTTGATTTTTTTGATAAAATTTTAGTCGCTGTAAAATCGCCCCAAGATTGTAATCGAGTTTTGTTGAGGGACCATACCTCTAAGTGCAGTGGTTAACGTGGGCCGTTGCCTCGGAGACCAGCTCGAGATGTGGAAAAAGCTCCCCATTCGGGACTCGGCCTTCGGCCTCGTTAGTGACTCTCCTAAGGAATGTAAACGCGTAACACCCCATTCGTAAGTGACTAACACGGCTCGGCCTACGGCCTCGCGGAGGCCACGCTCGGCCTTCGGCCTCGCGGGCCGAAAGCTCGGCCTTCGGCCTCGCAGGTTTGAAGCTCGGCCTGCGGCCTCGCAACCGTGACGTTGTATCGTCAGCGAAAATCCCCATCCAGTAAATTTTTTAAAAATTCTCATGCAAGACGAACAACTGACACATACTTTTAGTTCCCGTGAGCGGTTGCATCAAAGACCAGCTCGAGATGAGGAAAAAAAACTCCCCATCCGGGACTCGGCCTTCGGCCTCGTTAGCGACTCACCTGAGGGTCGTTAATTCGTTACACCCCATTCGGAACTCGGCCTTCGGCCTCGTAAGTGACTAACACGGCTCGGCCTGCGGCCTCGCGGAGGCCACGCTCGGCCTTCGGCCTCGCGGGCCGAAAGCTCGGCCTTCGGCCTCGCCCTGGAAGCTCGGCCTTCGGCCTCGCAGGTTTGAAGCTCGGCCTGCGGCCTCGCAAATAAGAAGTGGTTTCGCCATCAAAAATCCCCATCCAGTAAAAAAAAAACAAATGACGTCATCCAAAAATTTTTTTCATATTTGGAATCAGGGACCCCCAATCTCCCTAAATACCAAATTTCAGCCAGATCGGAGCAACTTGAATTTTGGTATCCGGTTCGAAGGACCAATTTTTAATTTTTGACTAAAAGCCCAAATTCTCCTACAAACCCTCTATAACATTTGTTCAAACCCCCCATACCCACCTATAACGGTTCGGGAGCTGCGTTCGTTTTAAATTTGTATGGGAGAACCTCTTTTTTGTTCGGGAGGGTAATTTTTTTTCATTTTTCCAAAAGGGTCCCAGGGTTTTAGTCATTTTTAGTTTTGACACCTACCCCCCATCGATTATGGTTTCCGAGATCCGTACACCAGTTCCATCAAGGAAACCAAAAATGACACTTTTCGGATTTTTCTGGTGGTCATAGGAACCTCCTCTACACTTTTTCCCTACATCACAAACACCCCCCATCGCTCCTGCTGGGAGAACAATGATGTCAATGAGTCAGTGAGTGAGTGAGTCAGTGGTAATCGAACTTTATATAATATAACTAGTATTTCGGGTGGTGCGCGGGCTGCGAGCAGCCCGCGTTATCGATGTGCATTTGTATTTATTTCAAGATTGTAATTGCAGTTGAAAAAAATATTTAAAAATTCCCATACAAGTCGATAAAGGGACAGTTTCTTCTAGTTCACTACAAAGTGTGAGCAGGGTTACCATGTGCAAGTTGATTTTTTTTATTAAATTTTAGTCGCTGTAAAATCGCACCAAGATTGTAAACGACTTTTGTTAAGGGACCATACCTCTAAGTGCAGTGGTTAACGTGGGCAGTTGCCTTGGAGACCAGCTCGAGATGTGGAAAAATAACTCCCCATTCGGGACTCGGCCTTCGGCCTCGTTAGTGACTCTCCTAAGGAATGTAAACGCGTAACACCCCATTCGTAAGTGACTAACACGGCTCGGCCTACGGCCTCGCGGAGGCCACGCTCGGCCTTCGGCCTCGCGGGCCGAAAGCTCGGCCTTCGGCCTCGCAGGTTTGAAGCTCGGCCTGCGGCCTCGCAACCGTGGCGTTGTATCGGCAGCGAAAATCCTTATCCAGTATATAAAAAGATTTAAAAATTCTTATGCAAGTCGAACAACTGACAGATACTTTTGGTTCCCGTGAGCGGTTGCATCAAAAACCAACTCGAGATGTGAAAAAAAAACTCCCCATTCGGGACTCGGCCTTCGGCCTCGTTAGTGACTCTCCTAAGAAATGTAAATGCGTAACACCCCATTCGGAACTCGGCCTTCGGCCTCGTAAGTGACTAACACGGCTCGGCCTACGGCCTCGCGGAGGCCACGCTCGGCCTTCGGCCTCGCGGGCCGAAAGCTCGGCCTTCGGCCTCGCCCTCGAAGCTCGGCCTTCGGCCTCGCAGGTTTGAAGCTCGGCCTGCGGCCTCGCAAATAAAAAGTGGTTTCGCCATCAAAAATCCCCATCCAGTAAAAAAAAAACAAATGACGTCATCCAAAAACTTTTTTCATATTTGGAATCAGGGACCCCCAATCTCCCTAAATACCAAATTTCAGCCAGATCGGAGCAACTTGGATTTTGGTATCCGGGTCGAAGGACCAATTTTCAATTTTCGACTAAAACCCCAAATTCTCCTACAAACCCTCTATAACATTTGTTCAAACCTCCCATACCCACCTATAACGGTTCGGGAGCTGCGGTCGTTTTAAATTTGTATGGGAGAACCTCTTTTTTGTTCGGGAGGGTAATTTTTTTTCAACTTTCCAAAAAGGTCCCAGGGTTTAAGTCATTTTTAGTTTTGACACCTACCCCCCATCTATTATAGTTTCCGAGATCCCTACACCAGTTCCACGAAGGAAACCAAAAATGACACTTTTCGGATTTTTCTGGTGGTCATAGGAACCTCCTCTACACTTTTCCCCTACATTACAAACACCCCCCATTGCTCCTTCTGGGAGAACAATGATGTCAATGAGTCAGTCAGTGAGTGGTAATCGAACTTTATATAATATAACTAGTATTTCGGGTGGTGCGCGGGCTGCGAGCAGCCCGCGTTATCGATGTGCATTAGTAATATTTATCAAGATTTGTAGTTGCAGTTAAAAAATATTTAAAATTCTCATACAAGTCGAGTAGGTGACAGTTTCTTCTAGTTCAGTACAAAGTGTGAGCAGGGTTACCATGTGCAAGTTGTTTTTTTTGATAAAAATTTAGTCGCTGTAAAATCGCACCAAGATTGTAAACGACTTTTGTTAAGGGACCATACCTCTAAGTGCAGTGGTTAACGTGGGCAGTTGCCTCGGAGACCAGCTCGAGATGTTTAAAAAGCTCCCCATTCGAGACTCGGCCTTCGGCCTCGTTAGTGACTCTCCTAAGGAATGTAAACGCGTAACACCCCTTTCGTAAGTGACTAACACAGCTCGGCCTACGGCCTCGCGGAGGCCACGCTCGGCCTTCGGCCTCGCGGGCCGAAAGCTCGGCCTTCGGCCTCGCAGGTTTGAAGCTCGGCCTGCGGCCTCGCAACCGTGGCGTTGTATCGCCAGCGAAAATCCCCATCCAGTAAATAAAAAGATTAAAAAATTCTCATACAAGTCGAACAACTGACAGATACTTTTAGTTCCCGTGAGCGGTTGCATCAAAGACCAGCTCGAGATGTGGTAAAAACTCCCCATTCGGAACTCGGCCTTCGGCCTCGTTAGTGACTCTCCTAAGGAATGTAAATGCGTAACACCCCATTCGGAACTCGGCCTTCGGCCTCGTAAGTGACTAACACGGCTCGGCCTACGGCCTCGCGGAGGCCACGCTCGGCCTTCGGCCTCGCGGGCCGAAAGCTCGGCCTTCGGCCTCGCCCTCGAAGCTCGGCCTTCGGCCTCGCAGGTTTGAAGCTCGGCCTGCGGCCTCGCAAATAAGAAGCGGTTTCGCCATCAAAAATCCCCATCCAGTAAAAAAAAAACAAATGACGTCATCCAAAAAATTTTTTATATTTGGAATCAGGGACCCCCAATCTCGCTAAATACCAAATTTGAGCCAGATCGGAGCAACTTGGATTTTGGTATCCGGGTCGAAGGACCAATTTTCAATTTTCGACTAAAACCCCAAATTCTCCTACAAACCCTCTATAACATTTGTTCAAACCCCCCATACCCACCTATAACGGTTCGGGAGCAGCGGTCGTTTTAAATTTGTATGGGAGAACCTCTTTTTTGTTCGGGAGGGTAATTTTTTTTCAACTTTCCAAAAAGGTCCCAGGGTTTTAGTCATTTTTAGTTTTGACACCTACCCCCCATCGATTATGGTTTCCGAGATCCGAACACCAGTTCCATCAAGGAAACCAAAAATGACACTTTTCGGATTTTTCTGGTGGTCATAGGAACATCCTCTACACTTTTCCCCTACATTACAAACACCCCCCATCGCTCCTTCTAGGAGAACAATGATGTCAATGAGTGAGTGAGTCAGTGGTAATCGAACTTTATATAATATAACTAGGTGTTGGGTGGTGCGCGGGCTGCGAGCAGCCCGCGTTATCGATGTGCATTTGTATATTTTTTAAAATTTTAGTTGCAGTTGAAAAAAATATTTAAAAATTCTCATACAAGTCTAGAAAGGGACAGTTTCTTCTAGTTCAGTACAAAGTGTGAGCAGGGTTACCATGTGCAAGTTGTTTTTTTTTTTATAAAATTTTAGTCGCTGTAAAATCGCACCAAGATTGTAAACGACTTTTGTTAAGGGACCATACCTCTAAGTGCAGTGGTTAACGTGGGCCGTTGCCTCGGAGACCAGCTCGATATGTGGAAAAAACTCCCCATTCCGGACTCGGCCTTCGGCCTCGTTAGTGACTCTCCTAATGAATGTAAACGCGTAACACCCCATTCGTAAGTGAAAAACACGGCTCGACCTACGGCCTCGCGGAGGCCACGCTCGGCCTTCGGCCTCGCGGGCCGAAAGCTCGGCCTTCGGCCTCGCAGGTTTGAAGCTCGGCCTGCGGCCTCGCAACCGTGGCGACGTATCGCCAGCGAAAATCCCCATCCAGTAAATAAAAAGATATAAAAATTCTCATGCAAGTCGAACAACTGACAGATACTTTTAGTTCCCGTGAGCGGTTGCATCAAAGACCAGCTCAAGATGTGGGAAAAACCCCCCATTCGGGACTCGGCCTTCGGCCTCGTTAGTGACTCTCCTAAGGAATGTTAATGCGTAACACCCCATTCGGAACTCGGCCTTCGGCCTCGTAAGTGACTAACACGGCTCGGCCTGCGGCCTCGCGGAGGCCACGCTCGGCCTTCGGCCTCGCGGGCCGAAAGCTCGGCCTTCGGCCTCGCCCTCGAAGCTCGGCCTTCGGCCTCGCAGGTTTGAAGCTCGGCCTGCGGCCTCGCAAATAAGAAGTGGTTTCGCCATCAAAAATCCCCATCCAGTAAAAAAAAAACAAATGACGTCATCCAAAAAATTTTTTCATATTCGGAATCAGGGACCCCCAATCTCCCTAAATACTAAATTTCAGCCAGATCGGAGCAACTTGGATTTTGGTATCCGGGTCGAAGGACCAATTTTCAATTTTCGACTAAAACCCCAAATTCTCTTACAAACCCTCTATAATATTTGTTCGAACCCCCCATACCCACCTATAACGGTTCCGGAGTTGCGGTCGTTTTAAATTTGTATGGGAGAACCTCTTTTTTGTTCGGGAGGGTAATTTTTTTTCAACTTTCCAAAATGGTCCCAGGGTTTAAGTCATTTTTATTTTTGGCACCTACCCCCCATCGATTATGGTTTCCGAGATCCGTACACCAGTTCCATCAAGGAAACCAAAAATGACACTTTTCGGATTTTTCTGGTGGTCATGGGAACCTCCTCTACACTTTTCCCCTACACTACAAACACCCCCCATCGCTCCTTCTGGGAGAACAATGATGTCAATGAGTCAGTCAGTGAGTGGTAATCGAACTTTATATAATATAACTAGGTGTTGGGTGGTGCGCGGGCTGCGAGCAGCCCGCGTTATCGATGTGCATTAGTAACTTTTATCAAACTGGTAATTGCAGTTGAAAAAATATATAAATTTCTCATACAAGTCGAGTAAGTGACAGTTTCTTCTAGTTCAGTACAAGGTTTGGGCAGGGTTACCATGTGCAAGTTGATTTATTTGATAAAATTAAAGTTGCTGTAAAAGCGCCCCAAGATCGTAAACGACTTTTGTTAAGGGACCCCACCTCTAAGTGCAATGGTTAACGTGGGCAGTTGCCTCGAAGACCAGCTCGAGATGTGGAAAAAACCCCCCATTCGGGACTCGGCCTTCGGCCTCGTTAGCGACTCACCTGAGGGACGTTAATTCGTTACACCCCAATCGGAACTCGGCCTTCGGCCTCGTTAGTGACTAACACGGCTCGGCCTACGGCCTCGCGGAGGCCACGCTCGGCCTTCGGCCTCGCGGGCCGAAAGCTCGGCCTTCGGCCTCGCCCTCAAAGCTCGGCCTTCGGCCTCGCAGGTTTGAAGCTCGGCCTGCGGCCTCGCAGCCGTGGTGTTGTATCGCCAAAGAAAATCCCCATCCAGTAAAAAAAAAAACAAATGACGTCATCCAAAATTTTTTTTTATATTTAGAATCAGGGACCCCCATTCTCCCTAAATACCAAATTTCAGCCAGATCGGAGCAACTTGGATTTTGGTATCCGGTTCGAAGGACCAATTTTCAATTTTTGACAGAAACTTCAAATTCCTCTGCAAACCCTCTATAATATTTGTTTAAACCCCCCATACCCACCCATAACGGTTCCGGAGCTGCGGTCGTTTTAAATTTGTATGGGAAAACCTCTTTTTTGTTTGGGAGGGTAAATTTTTTTTTAATTTCCAAAAGGGTCTCAGGGTTTTAGTCATTTTTAGTTCTGACACCTACCCCTTATCGATTATAGTTTCCGAGATCCCTACACCAGTTCCATCAAGGAAACCAAAAATGACACTTTTCGGATTTTTTTGGAGGTCACGGGAACCTGCTCTACACTTTTCCCCTACACCACATATACCCCCCATCGCTCCTTCTAGGAGAACAATTCTGTCAATCAGTGAGTCAGTGAGTCAGTCAATCAGTCAGTGGTAATCGAGGTTTATATATATACTAGTATTTGGGTGGTGCGCGGGCTGCGAGCAGCCCGCGTTATCGATTTGCATTAGTAATATTTATCAAGACTTGTAGTTGCAGTTTAAAAAATATATTAAATTCTCATACAAGTCGAGTAAGTGACAGTTTCTTCTAGTTCAGTACAAAGTGTGAGCAGGGTTACCATGTGCAAGTTGATTTTTTTGATAAAATTTTAATCGCTGTAAAATCGCACCAAGATTGTAAACGACTTTTGTTAAGGGACCATACCTCTAAGTGCAGTGGTTAACGTGGGCAGTTGCCTCGGAGACCAGCTCGAGATGTGGAAAAAAAACTCCCCATTCGGGACTCGGCCTTCGGCCTCGTTAGTGACTCTCCTAAGGAATGTAAACGCGTAACACCCCATTCGTAAGTGACTAACACGGCTCGGCCTACGGCCTCGCGGAGGCCACGCTCGGCCTTCGGCCTCGCGGGCCGAAAGCTCGGCCTTCGGCCTCGCAGGTGTGAAGCTCGGCCTGCGGCCTCGCAACCGTGGCGTTGTATCGGCAGCGAAAATCCCCATCCAGTATATAAAAAGATTTAAAAATTCTCATGCAAGTCGAACAACTGACAGATACTTTTAGTTCCCGTGAGCGGTTGCATCAAAGACCAACTCGAGATGTGGAAAAAAAACTCCCCATTCGGGACTCGGCCTTCGGCCTCGTTAGTGACTCTCCTAAGGAATGTTAATGCGTAACACCCCATTCGAAACTCGGCCTTCGGCCTCGTAAGTGACTAACACGGCTCGGCCTGCGGCCTCGCGGAGGCCACGCTCGGCCTTCGGCCTCGCGGGCCGAAAGCTCGGCCTTCGGCCTCGCCCTCGAAGCTCGGCCTTCGGCCTCGCTGGTTTGAAGCTCGGCCTGCGGCCTCGCAAATAAGAAGTGGTTTCGCCATCAAAAATCCCCATCCAGTAAAAAAAAAACAAATGACGTCATCCAAAAATTTTTTTCATATTTGGAATCAGGGACCCCCAATCTCCCTAAATACCAAATTTCAGCGAAATCGGAACAACTTGAATTTTGGTATCCGGGTCGAAGGACCAATTTTCAATTTTCGACTAAAACCTCGAATTCTCCTACAAACTTTCTATAACATTTGTTCAAGCCCCCCATACCCACCTATAACGGTTCGGGAGCTGCGGTCGTTTTAAATTTGTATGGGAGAACCTCTTTTTTGTTCGGGAGGGTAATTTTTTTTCAACTTTCCAAAAAGGTCCCAGGGTTTTAGTCATTTTTAGTTTTGACACCTACCCCCCATCGATTATGGTTTCCGAGATCCGTACACCAGTTCCATCAAGGAAACCAAAAATGACACTTTTCGGATTTTTCTGGTAGTCATAGGAACATGCTCTACACTTTTCCCCTACATCACAAACACCTCCCATCGCTCCTTCTGGGAGAACAATGATGTCAATGAGTCAGTCAGTGAGTGAGTCAGTCAGTGGTAATCGAACTTTATATAATATAACTAGGTGTTGGGTGGTGCGCGGGCTGCGAGCAGCCCGCGTTATCGATGTGCATTAGTAATATTTATCAAGATTTGTAGTTGCAGTTGAAAAAAATATTTAAAAATTCTCATACAAGTCGAGAAAGGGACAGTTTCTTCTAGTTCAGTACAAAGTGTGAGCAGGGTTACCATGTGCAAGTTGATTTTTTCGATAAAATTTTAGTCGATGTAAAATCGCCCCAAGATTGTAATCGAGTTTTGTTAAGGGACCATACCTCTAAGTGCAGTGGTTAACGTGGGCCGTTGCCTCGGAGACCAGCTCGAGATGTGGAAAAAGCTCCCCATTCGGGACTCGGCCTTCGGCCTCGTTAGTGACTCTCCTAAGGAATGTAAACGCGTAACACCCCTTTCGTAAGTGACTAACACAGCTCGGCCTACGGCCTCGCGGAGGCCACGCTCGGCCTTCGGCCTCGCGGGCCGAAAGCTCGGCCTTCGGCTTCGCAGGTTCGAAGCTCGGCCTGCGGCCTCGCAACCGTGGCGTTGTATCGTCAGCGCATTCGGAACTCGGCCTTCGGCCTCGTAAGTTACTAACACGGCTCGGCCTACGGCCTCGCGGAGGCCACGCTCGGCCTTCGGCCTCGCGGGCCGAAAGCTCGGCCTCCGGCCTCGCAGGTTTGAAGCTCGGCCTTCGGCCTCGCGGTGTTTAAAGCTCGGCCTGCGGCCTCGCAAGTTACAAAGGGAATGATTTTAAGCTGTTCCCAATGACGGCCAGCTCGGCCTTCGGCCTCGCAGGCCTACAGCTCGGCCTCCGGCCTCGCTAGGGTGGAGCTCGGCCTTCGGCCTCGCCTCCACAGCTCGGCCTGCGGCCTCGCTCGATTACAGCTCGGCCTACGGCCTCGCAAAGAGAATGTGGTTTCGCCACCAAAAATCCGCATCCAGTAAAAAAAAAACTAATGACGTCATCCAAAAACTTTTTTCATATTTCGAATCAGGGACCCCAAATCTCCCTAAATACTTAATTTCAGTCAGATCGGAGCAACTTGAATTTTCGTATCCGGTTCGAAGGACCAATTTCAAGTTTTGGACAAAATCCCCAAATTTCCCTACAAACCCTCTATAACATTTGTTCAAACTCCCCATACCTACCTAAAACGGTTCCGGAGTTGCGATCGTTTTAATTTTGTATGGGAGAACCTCTTTTTTAATAGGTAGGGTAATTTTTTTTAACTTTCCAAAAGGGTCCCAGGGTTTTAGTCATTTTTAGTTTTGACACCTACCCTCCATCGATTATGGTTTTCGAGATCCCTACACGAGTTCCATCAAGGAAACCAAAAATGACACTTTTCGGATTTTTCTGGGGGTCACGTGGGCTTTCTCTATACAGTCCACTATATAATTTCAACCCAAAAACACTCCTTCTGGGAGAACAATTCTGTCAGTGAGTCAATCAGTGGTAATGCAGCTTTATATATTATAACTAGTATTTGGGTGGCGCGCGGGCTGCGAGCAGCCCGCGTTATCGATGTGCATTAGTATTATTAACGAAAATGTCGTTGCAGTTGCTAAAAATATATAAAATTCTCATGCAAATCGAATAACTCACAGTTTCATCTATTTCAGTAGAAAGTGTGAGCAGGGTTACCATGTGCAAGTTGATTTTTTAAATAAAATTTTAGTCGCGGTAAAACCGGACCAAGATTGTAAACGACTTTTGTTAAGGGACCCCACCTCTAAGTGCAGTGGTTAACGTGGGCAGTTGCCTCGGAGACCAGCTCGATATGTGAAAATACTCGTTATCCGGAACTCGGCCTTCGGCCTCGTTAGTGACTCCCATATGGTACGTTGAAGCGTTACACCTCAATCGAGCTCGGCCTTCGGCCTCGCAGATTTGAAGCTCGGCCTTCGGCCTCGCAGGTTTGAAGCTCGGCCTTCGGCCTCGCAGTGGTGAAGACAGCTTCTTCAAGTTCAGTACAAAGTGAGAACAGAGTTACCATATGCAAGTTTATTTTTTTAATTAAAATTTTAGTCGGGGTAAAATCGCACAAAGAATTTAAACGACTTTTGTTAAGGGACTCTACCTCTAATTGTAGTAAATAACGTGGGCAGTTGCATTGGAGACCAGCTCGAGATGTGGAAAAAACTTCCCATCCGAGACTCGGCCTTCGGCCTCGTTAGCGACTTCCATAGGATGCGTTAATGAGGTACACCCCATTCGGAACTCGGCCTTCGGCCTCGTAAGTTACTAACATGGCTCGGCCTACGGCTTCGCGGAGGCCACGCTCGGCCTTCGGCCTCGCGGGCCGAAAGCTCGGCCTCCGGCCTCGCAGGTTTGAAGCTCGGCCTTCGGCCTCGCGGTGTTTAAGGCTCGGCCTGCGGCCTCGCAAGTTACAAAGGGAATGTTTTTAAGCTGTTCCCAATGACGGCCAGCTCGGCCTTCGGCCTCGCAGGCCTACAGCTCGGCCTCCGGCCTCGCTAGGGTGGAGCTCGGCCTTCGGCCTCGCCTCCACAGCTCGGCCTGCGGCCTCGCTCGATTGCAGCTCGGCCTACGGCCTCGCAAAGAGAATGTGGTTTCGCCACCAAAAATCCGCATCCAGTAAAAAAAAAACAAATGAAGTCATCAAAAAACTTTTTTCATATTTCGAATCAGGGACCCCAAATCTCCTTAAATACCAAATTTCAGCCGAATCGAAGAAACTTGGATTTTTGTATCCGGTTCGAAGGACCAATTTGCAATTTTTGACAAAATCCCCAAATTTCCCTACAAACCCTCTATGACATTTGTTCAAACCCTCCATACCTATCTATAACGGTTTAGGAGTTGCGATCGTTTTAAATTTGTATGGGAGAACCTCTTTTTTGTTCGGGAGGGTAATTTTTTTTCAATTTTCTAAAAGGGTCCCAGGGTTTTAGTCATTTTTAGTTTTGACACCTACCCCCCATCGATTATGGTTTTCGAGATCCCTACACGAGTTCCATCAAGGAAACCAAAAATGACACTTTTCGGATTTTTCCCTAGGTCACGTGGGCACTCCCTATACAGTCCACTATATAATTCTAACCTAAAAACACTCCTTCTAGGAGAACAATGATGTCAGTCAGTCAGTCAATCAGT
Source organism: Apeira syringaria (assembly GCA_934044485.1). Lineage (NCBI taxonomy): Eukaryota > Metazoa > Arthropoda > Insecta > Lepidoptera > Geometridae > Apeira > Apeira syringaria. Next base: position 4,869,849 of record OW203662.1, read on the forward strand.
GGTAGAGCAGCTTTATATATTATAATAACTAGTATTTGGGTGGCGCGCGGGCTGCGAGCAGCCCGCGTTATCGATGTGCATTAGTATTATTAACAAAAATGTCGTTGCAGTTGCTAAAACGATATAAAAATCCCATGCAAGTCGAATAACTCAAAGTTTCATATATTTCAGTAGAAAGTGTGAGCAGGGTAACCACGTGCAAGTTGATTTTTTAAATAAAATTTTTAATGGTCGCGGTAAAACCGGACCAAGATTGTTAACGACTTTTGTTAAAGGACCCCACCTCTAAGTGCAGTGGTTAACGTGGGCAGTTGCCTCGGAGACCAGCTCGATATGTGAAAATACTCGTTATCCGCAACTCGGCCTACGGCCTCGTTAGTGACTCCCATAAGGTGTGTTGATGCGTTACACCTTATTCGAGCTCGGCCTTCGGCCTCGCAGATTTGAAGCTCGGCCTTCGGCCTCGCAGGTTTGAAGCTCGGCCTTCGGCCTCGCGGTGGTACAGACAGCTTCTTCAAGTTCAGTACAAAGTGAGAACAGAGTTACCATATAAAAGTTTTTTATTTTCATTAAAATTTTAGTCGTGGTAAAATCGCACAAAGAATTTAAACGACTTTTGTTAAGGGACCCTACGTCTAATTGTAGTAAATAACGTGGGCAGTTGCATTGGAGACCAGCTCGAGATGTGGAAAAAACTCTCCATCCGGGACTCGGCCTTCGGCCTCGTTAGCGACTTCCATAGGATGCGTTAATGAGGTACACCCCATTCGGAACTCGGCCTTCGGCCTCGTAAGTTACTAACACGGCTCGGCCTGCGGCCTCGCAGGTTTGAAGCTCGGCCTTCGGCCTCGCGGTGTTTAAGGCTCGGCCTGCGGCCTCGCAAGTTACAAAGGGAATGTTTTTAAGCTGTTCCCAATGACGGCCAGCTCGGCCTTCGGCCTCGCAGGCCTACAGCTCGGCCTCCGGCCTCGCCAGGGTGGAGCTCGCCCTTCGGCCTCGCCTTCACAGCTCGGCCTGCGGCCTCGCTCGATTGCAGCTCGGCCTACGGCCTCGCAAAGAGAATGTGGTTTCGCCACCAAAAATCCGCATCCAGTAAAAAAAAAACTAATGACGTCATCAAAAAACTTTTTTCATATTTCGTATCAGGGACCCTAAATCTCCCTAAATACCTAATTTCAGCCAGATCGGAGCAACTTGAATTTTGGTATCCGGTTCGAAGGACCAATTTGCAATTTTCGAGAAAATCCCCAAATTTCCCTACAAATCCTCTATGACATTTGTTTGAACCCCCCATACCCACCTATAACGGTTCCGGAGCTGCGGTCGTTTTAAATTTGTATGGGAGAACCTCTTTTTTGTTTGGGAGGGTAATTTTTTTTCATCTTTCCAAAAGGTTCCCAGGGTTTTAGTCATTTTTAGTTTTGACACCTACCCCCCATCGATTATGGTTTTCGAGATCCGTACACCAGTTCCATGATGGAAACCAAAAATGACACTTTTCGGATTTTTCTGGAGGTCACGTGGGCACTCTCTATACAGTCCACACCATAATTTCAACCCAAAAACACTCCTTCTGGGAGAACAATTCTGTCAGTGAGTCAATCAGTGGTAGAGCAGCTTTATATATTATAACTAGTATTTGGGTGGCGCGCGGGCTGCGAGCAGCCCGCGTTATCGATGTGCATTAGTTTTATTAACAAAAATGTCGTTGCAGTTGCTAAAAAGATATAAAATTCTCATGCAAATCGAATAACTCACAGTTTCATCTATTTCAGTAGAAAGTGTGAGCAGGGTTACCATTTGCAAGTTGATTTTTTTGATACAATTTTAGTCGCTGTAAAATCGCACTAAGTTTGTAAACGACTTTTGTTAAGGGACCATACCTCTAAGTGCAGTGGTTAACGTGGGCAGTTGCCTCGGAGACCAGCTCGAGATTTGGAAAAAAAACTTCCCATTCGGGACTCGGCCTTCGGCCTCGTTAGTGACTCTCCTAAGGAATGTAAACGCGTAACACCCCATTCGTAAGTGACTAACACGGCTCGGCCTACGGCCTCGCGGGCCGAAAGCTCGGCCTTCGGCCTCGCAGGTTTGAAGCTCGGCCTGCGGCCTCGCAACCGTGGCATTGTATCGCTAGCGAAAATCCCCATCCAGTAAATAAAAAGATTTAAAAATTTTCATGCAAGTCGAACAACTGACAGATACTTTTAGTTCCCGTGAGCGGTTGCATCAAACACCAGCTCGCGATGTGGAAAAAACTCCCCATCCATGACTCGGCCTTCGGCCTCGTTAGCGACTTCCATAGGATGCGTTAATGAGGTACACCCCATTCGGAACTCGGCCTTCGGCCTCGTAAGTTACTAACACGGCTCGGCCTACGGCCTCGCGGAGGCCACGCTCGGCCTTCGGCCTCGCGGGCCGAAAGCTCGGCCTCCGGCCTCGCAGGTTTGAAGCTCGGCCTTCGGCCTCGCGGTGTTTAAGGCTCGGCCTGCGGCCTCGCAAGTTAAAAAGGGAATGTTTTTAAGCTGTTCCTAATGACGGCCAGCTCGGCCTTCGGCCTCGCAGGCCTACAGCTCGGCCTCCGGCCTCGCTAAGGTGGAGCTCGGCCTTCGGCCTCGCCTCCACAGCTCGGCCTGCGGCCTCGCTCGATTGCAGCTCGGCCTACGGCCTCGCAAAGGGAATGTGGATTCGCCACCAAAATTCCGCATCCCGTAAAAAAAAAACAAATGACGTCATCAAAAACCTTTTTTCATATTTCGAATCAGGGACCCCAAATCTCCCTAAATACTTAATTTCAGACAGATCAGAGCAACTTGGATTTTGGTATCCGGTTCGAAGGACCAATTTGCAATTTTTGACAAAAACCCCAAATTTCCCTACAAAACCTCTATAACATTTGTTTGAACCCCCCATAGCTACCTATAACGGTTCCGGAGCTGCGGTCGTTTTAAATTTGTATGGGGAAACCTCTTTTTTAATAGGTAGGGTAAATTTATTCATTTTTCCAAAAGGTTCCCAGGGTTTTAGTCATTTTTTGTTTTGAAACCTACCCCCCATCGCTTATGGTTTTCGAGATCCGTACACCAGTTCCATGATGGAAACCAAAAATGACACTTTTCGGATTTTTCTGGAGGTCACGTGGGCACTCTCTATACAGTCCACACCATAATTTCAACCCAAAAATACTCCTTCTGGGAGAACAATTCTGTCAGTGAGTCAATCAGTGGTAGAGCAGCTTTATATATTATAACTAGGTGTTGGGTGGTGCGCGGGCTGCGAGCAGCCCGCGTTATCGATGTGCATTTGTATTTTTAATTGAAGTTTTAGTTGCAGTTTATAAATTATATAAAACTGTCATACAAGTCGAGTAAGTGACAGTTTCTTCTAGTTCAGTACAAAGTGTGGGCAGTGTTACCATGTGCAAGTTGATTTTTTTGATAAAATTTTAGTCGCTGTAAAATCGCCCCAAGATTGTAATCGAGTTTTGTTAATGACCATACCTCTAAGTGCAGTGGTTAACGTGGGCAGTTGCCTCGGAGACCAGCTCGAGAAGTAAAAAAAAACTCCCCATTCGGGACTCGGCCTTCGGCCTCGTTAGTGACTCTCCTAAGGAATGTAAATGCGTAACACCCCATTCGGAACTCGGCCTTCGGCCTCGTAAGTGACTAACATGGCTCGGCCTACGGCCTCGTGGAGGCCACGCTCGGCCTTCGGCCTCGCGGGCCGAAAGCTCGGCCTTCGGCCTCGCCCTGGAAGCTCGGCCTTCGGCCTCGCAGGTTTGAAGCTCGGCCTGCGGCCTCGCAGCCGTGGCGTTGTATCGCCAGCGAAAATCCCCATACAGTAAAAAAAAAAAAAATGACGTCATCCAAAAATTTTTTTTATATTTAAAATCAGGGACCCCCAATCTCCCTAAATACCAAATTTCAGCCAGATCAGACAAACTTGGATTTTGGTATCCGGGTCGAAGGACCAATTTGCAATTTTTGACTAAAAACCCAAATTCTCCTACAAACCCTCTATAATATTTGTTCAAACCCCCCATACCCACCTATAATGGTTCCGGAGCTGCGGTCGTTTTAAATTTGTATGGGAGAACCTCTTTTTTGTTCGGGAGGGTAATTTTTTTTCAACTTTTAAAAAGGATCCCAGGGTTTTAGTCATTTTTAGTTTTGGCACCTACCCCCTATCTATTATAGTTTCCGAGATCCCTACACCAGTTCCACGAAGGAAACCAAAAATGGCACTTTTCGGATTTTTCTGGAGGTCACAGAAACCTTCTCTCCACTTTTTCCCTACATCACAAACACCCCCCATCGCTCCTTCTAGGAGAACAATTCTGTCAATCAGTGAGTGAGTGAGTGAGTGAGTGAATCAGTGGTAATCGAGCTTTATATATATAAAAACTAGGTGTTGGGTGGTGCGCGGGCTGCGAGCAGCCCGCGTTATCGATGTGCATTAGTAACTTTTATCAAACTGGTAATTGCAGTTAAAAAAATATATAAAATTCTCATACAAATCGAGTAAGTGACAGTTTCTTCTAGTTCAGTACAAAGTGTGAGCAGGGTTACCATGTGCAAGTTGATTTTTTTGATAAAATTTTAGTTGCTGTAAAATCGCACCAAGATTGTAAACGACTTTTGTTAAGGGACCATACCTCTAAGTGCAGTGGTTAACGTGGGCAGTTGCCTCGGAGACCAGCTCGAGAAGTAAAAAAAAACTCCCCATTCGGGACTCGGCCTTCGGCCTCGTTAGTGACTCTCCTAAGGAATGTAAATGCGTAACACCCCATTCGGAACTCGGCCTTCGGCCTCGTAAGTGACTAACATGGCTCGGCCTACGGCCTCGTGGAGGCCACGCTCGGCCTTCGGCCTCGCGGGCCGAAAGCTCGGCCTTCGGCCTCGCCCTCGAAGCTCGGCCTTCGGCCTCGCAGGTTTGAAGCTCGGCCTGCGGCCTCGCAGCCGTGGCGTTGTATCGCCAGCGAAAATCCCCATCCAGTAAAAAAAAAAAAAATGACGTCATCCAAAAAATTTTTTTATATTTAGAATCAGGGACCCCCAATCTCCCTAAATACCAAATTTCAGCCAGATCAGACAAACTTGGATTTTGGTATCCGGGTCGAAGGACCAATTTGCAATTTTTGACTAAAAACCCAAATTCTCTTACAAACCCTCTATACTATTTGTTCGAACACCCCATACCCACCTATAACGGTTCCGGAGCTGCGGTCGTTTTAAATTTGTATGGGAGAACCTCTTTTTTGTTTGGGAGGGTAATTTTTTTTCAACTTTCCAAAAAGGTCCCAGGGTTTTAGCCATTTTTAGTTTTGGCACCTACCCCCCATCTATTATAGTTTCCGAGATCCCTACACCAGTTCCACGAAGGAAACCAAAAATGGCACTTTTCGGATTTTTCTGGAGGTCACAGGAACCTCCTCTCCACTTTTCCCCTACATTACAGACACCCCCCATAGCTCCTTCTAGGAGAACAATTATGTCAATCAGTCAGTGAGTGAGTGAGTCAGTCAGTGGTAATCGAGCTTTATATATATAACTAGTATTTCGGGTGGGGCGCGGGCTGCGAGCAGCCCGCGTTATCGATGTGCATTAGTAATATTTATCAAGATTTGTAGTTGCAGTTGAAAAAAATATTTAAAAATTCTCATACAAGTCGAGAAAGGGACAGTTTCTTCTAGTTCAGTACAAAGTGTGAGCAGGGTTACCATGTGCAAGTTGATTTTTTCGATAAAATTTTAGTCGATGTAAAATCGCCCCAAGATTGTAATCGAGTTTTGTTAAGGGACCATACCTCTAAGTGCAGTGGTTAACGTGGGCCGTTGCCTCGGAGACCAGCTCGAGATGTGGAAAAAGCTCCCCATTCGGGACTCGGCCTTCGGCCTCGTTAGTGACTCTCCTAAGGAATGTAAACGCGTAACACCCCTTTCGTAAGTGACTAACACAGCTCGGCCTTCGGCCTCGCGGAGGCCACGCTCGGCCTTCGGCCTCGCGGGCCGAAAGCTCGGCCTTCGGCCTCGCAGGTTCGAAGCTCGGCCTGCGGCCTCGCAACCGTGGCGTTGTATCGTCAGCGAAAATCCCCATCCAGTATATAAAAAGATTTAAAAATTTCCATGCAAGTCGAACAACTGACAGATACTTTTAGTTCCCGTGAGCGGTTGCATCAAAGACCAGCTCGAGATGTGGTAAAAACTCCCCATTCTGAACTCGGCCTTCGGCCTCGTTAGTGACTCTCCTAAGGAATGTAAATGCGTAACACCCCATTCGGAACTCGGCCTTCGGCCTCGTAAGTGACTAACACGGCTCGGCCTACGGCCTCGCGGAGGCCAAGCTCGGCCTTCGGCCTCGCGGGCCGAAAGCTCGGCCTTCGGCCTCGCCCTCGAAGCTCGGCCTTCGGCCTCGCAGGTTTGAAGCTCGGCCTGCGGCCTCGCAAATAAGAAGTGGTTTCGCCATCAAAAATCCCCATCCAGTAAAAAAAAAACAAATGACGTCATCCAAAAATTTTTTTCATATTTGGAATCAGGGACCCCCAATCTCCCTAAATACCAAATTTCAGCCAGATCGGAGCAACTTGGATTTTGGTATCCGGGTCGAAGGACCAATTTTCAATTTTCGACTAAAACTCCAAATTCTCCTACAAACCTTCTATAACATTTGTTCAAACCCCCCATACCCACCTATAACGGTTCGGGAGCTGCGGTCGTTTTAAATTTGTATGGGAGAACCTCTTTTTTGTTCGGAAGGGTAATTTTTTTTCAACTTTCCAAAAAGGTCCCAGGGTTTTAGTCATTTTTAGTTTTGACACCTACCCCCCATCGATTATGGTTTCCGAGATCCGTACACCAGTTCCATCAAGGAAACCAAAAATGACACTTTTCGGATTTTTCTGGTGGTCATAGGAACCTCTTCTACACTTTTTTTCTACATCACAAACACCCCCCATCGCTCCTTCTAGGAGAACAATTCTGTCAATCAGTGAGTCAGTGAGTCAGTCAATCAGTCAGTGGTAATCGAGGTTTATATATATATAACTAGGTGTTGGGTGGTGCGCGGGCTGCGAGCAGCCCGCGTTATCGATGTGCATTTGTATATTTTTTTAAATTTTAGTTGCAGTTTATAAAAGTATATAAAATTCTCATACAAGTCGAGTAAGTGACAGTTTCTTCTAGTTCAGTACAAAGTGTGAGCAGGGTTACCATGTGCAAGTTGATTTTTTCGATAAAATTTTAGTCGATGTAAAATCGCCCTAAGATTGTAATCGAGTTTTGTTAAGGGACCATACCTCTAAGTGCAGTGGTTAACGTGGGCCGTTGCCTCGGAGACCAGCTCGAGATGTGGAAAAAAAGCTCCCCATTCGGGACTCGGCCTTCGGCCTCGTTAGTGACTCTCCTAAGGAATGTAAACGCGTAACACCCCATTCGTAAGTGACTGACACGGCTCGGCCTACGGCCTCGCGGAGGCCACGCTCGGCCTTCGGCCTCGCAGGCCGAAAGCTCGGCCTTCGGCCTCGCAGGTTTGAAGCTCGGCCTTCGGCCTCGCAACCGTGGCGTTGTATCGCCAGCGAAAATCCCCATCCAGTAAATAAAAAGATTTAAAAATTCTCATGCAAGTCGAACAACTAACAGATACTTTTAGTTCCCGTGAGCGGTTGCATCAAAGACCAGCTCGAGATGTAGTAAAAACTCCCCATTCTGAACTCGGCCTTCGGCCTCGTTAGTGACTCTCCTAAGGAATGTAAATGCGTAACACCCCATTCGGAACTCGGCCTTCGGCCTCGTAAGTGACTAACACGGCTCGGCCTACGGCCTCGCGGAGGCCACGCTCGGCCTTCGGCCTCGCGGGCCGAAAGCTCGGCCTTCGGCCTCGCCCTCGAAGCTCGGCCTTCGGCCTCGCAGGTTTGAAGCTCGGCCTGCGGCCTCGCAGCCGTGGCGTTGTATCGCCAGCAAAAATCCCCATCCAGTAAAAAAAAAAACAAATGACGTCATCCAAAATTTTTTTTTATATTTGGAATCAGGGACCCTCAATCTCCCTAAATACCAAATTTCAGCGAGATCGGAGCAACTTGGATTTTGGTATCCGGGTCGAAGGACCAATTTGCAATTTTTGACAGAAACCTCAAATTTCCCTATAAACCCTCTATAATATTTGTTCAAACCCCCCGTACCTACCTATAACGGTTCCGGAGTTGCGATCGCTTTAATTTTGTATGGGAGAACCTCTTTTTTGTTCGGGAGGGTAATTTTTTTTCAACTTTCCAAAAAGGTCCCAGGGTTTTAGTCATTTTTAGTTGTGACACCTACCCCCCATCGATTATGGTTTCCGAGATCCGTACACCAGTTCCATGATGGAAACCAAAAATGACACTTTTCGGATTTTTCTGGAGGTCACGGGAACCTGCTCTACACTTTTCCCCTACACCACATATACCCCCCATCGCTCCTTCTAGGAGAACAATTCTGTCAATCAGTGAGTCAGTGAGTCAGTCAATCAGTCAGTGGTAATCGAGGTTTATATATATATAACTAGGTGTTGGGTGGTGCGCGGGCTGCGAGCAGCCCGCGTTATCGATGTGCATTAGTAACTTTTTTTCAAACTGGTAATTGCAGTTAAAAAATATATAAAATTCTCATACAAGCCGAGTAAGTGACAGTTTCTTCTAGTTCAGTACAAAGTGTGAGCAGGGTTACCATGTGCAAGTTGATTTTTTTAATTAAATTTTAGTCGCTGTAAAATCGCACCAAGATTGTAAACGACTTTTGTTAAGGGACCATACCTCTAAGTGCAGTGGTTAACGTGGGCAGTTGCCTCGGAGACCAGCTCGAGATGTGGAAAAAAACTCCTCATTTGGGACTCGGCCTTCGGCCTCGTTAGCGACTCACCTGAGGGACGTTAATTCGTTACACCCCATTCGGAACTCGGCCTTCGGCCTCGTAAGTGACTAACACGGCTCGGCCTACGGCCTCGCGGAGGCCACGCTCGGCCTTCGGCCTCGCGGGCCGAAAGCTCGGCCTTCGGCCTCGCCCTCGAAGCTCGGCCTTCGGCCTCGCAGGTTTGAAGCTCGGCCTGCGGCCTCGCAGCCGTAGCGTTGTATCGCCAGCGAAAATCCCCATCCAGTAAAAAAAAAAACAAATGACGTCATCCAAAATTTTTTTTTATATTTGGAATCAGGGACTCCCAATGTCCCTAAATACCAAATTTCAGCCAGATCAGACAAATTTGGATTTTGGTATCCGGGTCGAAGGACCAATTTGCAATTTTTGACTAAAACCTCAAATTTTCCTGCAAACCCTCTACAATATTTGTTTGAACCCCCCATACCCACCTATTACGGTTTCGGAGTTGCGGTCGTTTTAAATTTGTATGGGAGAACCTCTTTTTTGTTTGGGAGGGTAATTTTTTTTCAACTTTCCAAAAAGGTCCCAGGGTTTTAGTCATTTTTAGTTTTGACACCAACCCCCCATCGATTATAGTTTCCGAGATCCGTACACCAGTTCCATCAAGGAAACCAAAAATGACACTTTTCGGATTTTTCTGGAGGTCACGAAAACCTACTCTACACTTTTCCCCTACATCACAAACACCCCCCATAGCTCCTTCTAGGAGAACAATTCTGTCAATCAGTGAGTCAGTGAGTGAGTCAGTGAGTGGTAATCGAGCTTTATATATATAACTAGGTGTTGGGTGGTGCGCGGGCTGCGAGCAGCCCGCGTTATCGATGTGCATTTGTATTATTAACAATAATGTCATTGCAGTTGAAAAAATATATAAAATTCTCATACAAGTAGAATAAGTGACAGTTTCTTCTAGTTCAGTACAAAGTGTGAGCAGGGTTACCATGTGCAAGTTGATTTTTTTGATAAAATTTTAGTCGCTGTAAAATCGCACCAAGATTGTAAACGACTTTTGTTTAGGGACCCCACCTCTCAGTGCAGTGGTTAACGTGGGCAGTTGCCTCGAAGACCAGCTCGAGATGTGGAAAAAACCTCCCGTTCGGGACTCGGCCTTCGGCCTCGTTAGCGACTCACCTGAGGCACGTTAATTCGTTACACCCCAATCGGAACTCGGCCTTCGGCCTCGTAAGTGACTAACACGGCTCGGCCTACGGCCTCGCGGAGGCCACGCTCGGCCTTCGGCCTCGCGGGCCGAAAGCTCGGCCTTCGGCCTCGCAGGTTTGAAGCTCGGCCTTCGGCCTCGCAGGTTTGAAGCTCGGCCTGCGGCCTCGCAGCCGTGGTGTTGTATCGCCAAAGAATATCCCCATCCAGTAAAAAAAAAACAAATGACGTCATCCAAAAATTTTTTTTATATTTAGAATCAGGGACCCCAAATCTCCCTAAATACCAAATTTCAGCCAGATCGGAGTAACTTGGATTTTGGTATCCGGGTCGAAGGACCAATTTGCAATTTTTGACTAAAAACCCAAATTCTCCTACAAACCCTCTATAATATTTGTTTAAACCCCCCATACCCACCTATAATGGTTCCGGAGCTGCGGTCGTTTTAAATTTGTATGGGAGAACCTCTTTTTTGTTCTGGAGGGTAATTTTTTTTCACTTTTCCAAAAGGGTCCCAAGGTTTTAGTCATTTTTAGTTTTGACACCAACCCCCCATCGATTATAGTTTCCGAGATCCCTACACCAGTTCCATGATGGAAACCAAAAATGACACTTTTCGGATTTTTCTGGAGGTCACGGGAACCTCCTCTACACTTTTCCCCTACACCACAAACACCCCCCATCGCTCCTTCTAGGAGAACAATTCTGTCAATCAGTGAGTCAGTCAATCAGTCAGTGGTAATCGAGCTTTATATATATATAATAATAATAATAATAATAATATACCTACGCTTGTTTCATACATCAAATTTGTGTTTAACTTAGATTTTAAAACAATAAAACTTTTGTATTTAGTATTGGAATTTTGTTTTCTTTTTTCGCAAAGCTACATCAATACAGATTGGGTATTAATGATAATATTGATGAATACGAGTAGGTAGGTATCTTTGAGACAGAGACTGCATCATCATTAAACGCAAGGTGGTCAACCGCCTATATTTATAAATTAAAAATCCTATTATATTACTTTACTATAGTATAGTAAACATCGTTTACATAAGAGTGAATTATGTTTACCTCATTGATTTATAAAAAACCCTACCTACGTTAATTTTATCCATCACCATCTCAGCCTTAGGACATCCGCTGCTTGACATAGGCCTCTCCTATTGATCGCCATAAGGACCGAATGGAAGCGGCCCGCATCCAGCTCCTTCCTGCGATCTTAGTCAGGTCATCTGACCACCTTGTCGGTGGACATTCTATGCTACGCTTGCCCGTCCGTGGTCTCCACTCGAGAACCTTTCGGCCCCAACGATGTGCCCTGCTCACTGCCACTTATAAATCTGTCACTGACTTTCGTTCTTATATACGGATCTCCTCATTTCGATAGCCTAGAAAAACGCCGAAAATAGCCATCTCCATAACTTGTTAATTTTATGTAGATATATATATGTTGTATACAGTTCAGAAATAATGAAGATACATTATCAAACACAAAATTTATTAACTCAATAATTTTGTTCATATCGATACTCAAAAATTAACATGAAACCGAGACCATTTTTAATAACACAACCATAAAAATAAAATATTCAAACAGAAAATAGATATGATGTGGAGAGACGTGGGCGAGTTTCCCTTGTTAAGTGACTCCTCTCCCATCTGTCGGCGAGACATGGGCTTACTTGGATAAGTCGCAAGGGCTGATAAATCCTGTTCTTCATTCTTTTTAATTTTTTCATCCAACCATGCTTTGAAAGTATATGTTGGCAAGATATCCACGACTTTTTTGTTAACAGCAAACACAGAGGTCATTTCTTTGAAGCATTTGTCATCTCCAGATATCACAACTCCTACGAGTTCATTATCAAATATGCTGGGACCTCCGGTGTCTTTGAAACATGTGAGTACTTTAGTATCTATGCAGTCAATGTACCCGTTCAAAATATCTTTCGTATCGGTGAAGTGCATAGGTGCAACCCGGTTCTCAATGCCTATGTATTGCATCTCCTTTGTTTGACCTACATCCGCATTCAAGCCAAATCCAATAACTTCCATATCTACAAGGCTGCGAGGGTTTGTAAAGTTACTCAACTTCACTTTGGCAGCTATAGAGCCGTTATGCTTTTCAGTATAAATGAGGCCGACATCTTTGTCGGATTCTGCTCCAGTGAAAGTTGGGAACTTTTCAGTTTTTATGATATGAAGTGCAACTGTAGTTTCATCTCTTTTGGCTTTTGTAGCGTTTAACAATACATAGCTTATAGCCATCTGTGTACATTTAGCTGTGGTCAATATGAGCCCGTTGGACACTACAGAGCCAGAACACAAATGTTCATTTTGTTGGGACATTACAGACGCCATAAATGGAAATTGCTTGTGACCTGCAACTCTTACTTCATGCATCTGATTATTTTGTCTCCTTGTGCATACTGTTGTGTTGTTTTGGTCAGTCGGCTCGGCAATGTCAAGAGATCCATCTTGAACATCGTCGTTACTTTCACCGTTATCATCTCGGTTTTCGTCCTGCACACTCTTCTTTACATTTCCGGCACAAGTTTTCACGGAATTAAAAACAATCAAGACAATTAGAAGAAAATGTAGAAAAACTAAATTTGACTTCATCTTTGAACCAAAAAAATGTTGTCACTTTTCTTCGCTTCAGAGGTTTGTCGTTCTTTTTTTGACTTCTTTCATATTTTTCTTTTTGTTACGTTATCTGCCAGTATTTAATAGCGTAATGAAAAGCATGGAGTATATTAGACGTGCGAAGAGTTAAAAATATACAAAAATAATCAGGCAGTTAGGTACCTATATATTCGATTAATTCGTACATATTATCATTTCATGCTTGTTTACGTATATTACGTTTATGCTAATACTAATAAATGTTTGATTCCAAATTTTATCTGTCTGTACAAATCGATGAAATTTTCTCTTAGTAATGTGAAAATAACAGCTTTCACTAAAGATTTAGAGAACAAAAACTGGGCCCCGCGGTTTTACCCACCGTGGTGAGGATGATGGTCATGATGATGATTATATATTAAGTTATTCCGGGACCGGAAGTATCTGCATACCAAATTTCATTCAAATCTGTTTTACCCGTACGGTGATGAAAAACGGCGATGATAAATTAAGCCTATGTGTTAATCCCGGGTATAAGCTGTCAGTGTTTTAAATTTCATCCATATCCGTTTAGTGGTTTTTGCGTGAAAGAATAACAAACATACATCCATACTCAGAAACTTTCGCATTTATAATATTAGTAGGGAAAGATAAAAAATACCAATACACGTTTTTTAAGGGTTTGTCGTTTTGAACGTTTATTTCCCGCTAATTATGAAACAGGACTAATTTTGATGGAATTTACAATAATAGCTCGATTAGCAGGAAAAACGTTCACGTGGGTTCAAGTCCCACTAGCAGCCGAATTTTTTCCTTCAAATATTTGAACGTAAGTTTCGCCTAGCATGTTGTTAATGCAATAAACCATAAATCTCTTATACTAAGATAAACTGTACCTGAACTCTAATTAAAATAAACACTATGCGATCCCGAGTATATTTGAATATTTGTGTAAACGCACGTGTAATTCTTATGCCATCGCCGCGCATCAAAATAATGCGCACCATGAAGGCCCCGCGAGTGAAGTCGTGGTTGGTCAGCAGTATGTAAGAACAACATCCCCTCAGATGTTAAAGGAAGGAAGAAATTCGGACACTAGTGGCTGCTATAGCTTAGATGGACAAAGCGACAGCCGTCCTGTCGCTATATGTCAAACTCACGAGAATTTCCAATCAAAAAATCATCTTATTTATTTATAATGTATGATATTGACGATTCAGTATGACGATTTGTACATACTGAAAAATATAAACTCGTTTTTCTTAAAAGATGTAACGTAAGCAAAATATTTAGCCTCATTATCTATCGTGTATAGATACGAATAAAATTACGATAGAACTCTGGAGATCTAGATTATCACGTAGAAAATTGACCAAATTACGAAAAAAATGGTAGTCCATACTATAGTGCAAGGTCTGGCTGGTACGGAGGTGGACGTATGGTTTCAACTGCAGCTCCAGTAGAGTTGCAACGGCTTCTCGTACAATGTGAGGTCTTGCGTTATCATGGAACAATAATGATGCATGCAGATCGACTCACGAGTTTGGGCTGTTGCACTGGCAGTTTCGCCACCATTGTTAACATCTGATGTTATTGATTGACAGACCTGAGAAAGCTTCTCGGGGGTCCTAGACTGTTGCTTTAAATTGTAACTCTGGACTGAAGTCTTGAACATATACAATAGGTACCGCAGTGATATATATTCATTGATAGGTACCTTTCTAGGCTTCGTGCATAATTATATAGTTACTTATTTAAGCTTGCCTGCTATGTCGTAGACAAAGGTGAGACATGGGCGCCGGCAGCAGGGTGCAAGGGGGTGCACTTGCACCCCTGACAGGAAATACAGAGTACAGAGAAAAAATAATTAATAATAACTTATTGAATTGAATGTTTGAATAAAAACTGAAGGAGTCAAGGTTGCTCTTCAAATTTGTTCATCACCTTGTCAATAAATTCAGTATCCTTGCACTCGTCGTCGTCGAACCGGATGGCGTAAGGAAATCTTTTAAAAGTTCAAAATCGTACATGTTGCTTAGACTTTGTGATGTGTGTGTAGGATAATATGTTGGTGCAGATGAACCTCCCTGAAAGTAATCTTGGCGGCCCCCATGAGACAGTTGTCAAACGCATACTTTTAATAAGGCCGAACGTATATCTATAGTCTAGGATCAAGTAAGCATAAGGTATATAAATCCCCTTATCCATGTTGTATACTTCATATCATCTATGAGTATACTGTCTGAGAGTTTGCCGCCCTGATAATTACCAACTCAATAAAAAACACCCTGATAACCCAAGACCCTGTCCTTTGGTTATCAAGTCGGTATTTCACGGGCTGCGCAGTACTTGGCTGCGTATTCCATCTCAGGGGCCTTACTATCAGCTTTGTGAAAACCATGCAAGTTCCGAGCAGTTCTCAAACCTGGCTAAAACATGCCAGAGACAACAATAACCGTTCACCTAAAGGAGCGTGATGCCGAGGTGATGGTATGATTTCACACTAAGCGGTTTAAGCCAGGTTTTAGAACTGCTCGGAACTTGCTTAGTTTTTACACAGCTGATAGTAAGGCCCCAGTAGTGATTTGATTCGACACGTATTTCCCGACCCAATAATGCGCAGACTGATGATACTCACCTTGAAAATCCGCAACCAACTCCTATTGGCTGATTTACTTCACGCTTATTGGTCTAAAATTATTCCTAAACCGATGGTATTGGTGGATATATTCTTTAAAATTTAAAGGCTTTGCTCATCATGGGATAGTAAAAATCTAGCTGTTTTGAGATATTGTTTTTTTTTATATGTTAGGTTTTTTTTATGCTAGAGTTTAATCAACTCATTTATTTTATATTTTGGGACTGCTCCAGCGCTGCGGGAAGTGCAGTTTTTCTTCCCTTTGCGTTACAAAGCAAGGCAAGGTAAAACGTACTTGGATTATAACTAAAATAATAATCATTCACAGCAGAAGCTCACAGTACTCAAGTTGGACTCATAAATTATACCTACGATTGGACTCACCACCATGTCAACCACGATAATCTCTGTGAAAATTTTCCTTATGGTATGGTGTGAACGTCAAGGGGATTAATTGTGGACTAGACGTTAAATAAGTGGCTTCGGATTGTCAGTCCGGTAATTACAGGGTTGGTAAATCACTGGCTGCTCATTATCGCATGGTAGAATTTCTACCACCCTAAAAATTTCCACTTGATAATGCGCAGCCTGATAGCTCATGTACATAGCTTGAAATATTGTATGTATTGCTTCCGGGCTGTTTTTTCGTGGTCTAGATGAAACTTGTGTTCCAGACGTTTCGTCGATCACTGCGGTCGACATCTTCAGTGGTTCAGGTCCGGGCGGCGACAAGAGCGTAAAAGAAAGCCTTAGAGTTACATGGCTTGAAATATCTGGTCATCAATCATCAGGCCGGGAATTATCATGGTCAGCAAATAACGTTTCCCTTCTGTATGGTCTGACTAGTGACAAAACAACCTCTCCCGTATAGGTACGTAGATATTCTACGACATCTCTACGACGAGTTTGTCATAGTTGCTCGTATAGTATAATCTATGACAGACAAAACTGACAATTGCAAATATATTGCACTGTCAATTGCACTGACAATTCAGTGCTGACAATTGCAATTTACATAGGTACTTTCAAAGTATTTGCTATTGCATTGATCGTTATACATTCGCCTATTTTTCTATATTTCATTTATTGAGCTGACATAATGTCCAAGAAAAGGGGTAACAAGAAGAACCAAGACTTCGATGATGATTTCGAAGAAAAGAAAACTGTAAGCAACGACAACAGTGAGATAACCTCTAAAATTAAAGGAAAGGGTAAAAAGAAAGCCAAAGGGAATACCTTAGACCGAGGTGACAGTGAGGAAGAGCCACCAAAGAAAGTCCAAGATTCTGATGACGAAGATGTTCCGAAGCCAGCTGCTAAGAAATCACAAAAAAAAGGTATAACTACATTGTGTTTGCAGTTCATACATATTTTCTAGCGTAACATATTGCAGTCGTCTACTGAATAATGATGAAATATTAATGAACTATAAATTATTCGTTAAAATTTTTATAAACTACTAATCATTTGAATATAAAACTATCATATCTATCGTAATACTTTGAAATCCGACTTATTATTACTACATATTGTCTTGACTTATAACTTAATGAAGATGATTGAACTTGAAGATGTTCAAAGAAATATGTAATTGCAGGTATACAGCAAGTAATGAATAGTAATACAAATATTGTCTCATCCACAGCTAAGAATAAAAAGAAAGGTGCTGATTCAGACGATGAGGAAGATGACAACAAGTCCACCACTACCACTAGTTCAGTTACCAAACCAGCAGTAAAGGCTAGCAAGAAAAAGAAAGGTCAGTATGGCCCTTATATCCAAGAGCATTGTAAGGAATACAATGTGGGAAATCATTATGCCTAGCAATTTGCGTTCTTAGCTGTTTTATAACTATTATAAAGCAATGCTTTTATTCAAAGTGTTAATAGGGTAGTGATATCAGCTCTCAGTCTTACGGTTGTTAGATTGATTGTGTAGATGTAACACATTTATAATATTTTCACAAATACACAGGTATTTTCTATAGCCCATCTGCATCCTTCCCATTTGAAAATCTGTGACCAAGCACATAATGTATTCACACAGCTGTCTTTGAGAGCCAGTTGATATTCTAGGTCTAGTATGATCTGATGTCATGTGCTTCTATGCTTCAGACTGGTAAGGTTATCAGATTTTTAAAAATGATTGAGTTAATGTAGTCTAAAAGATTTATACATACACATATGTAATGTGAGAAATAATGAATTAATAATCTTCCAAAATATGACCAGTTTCTTAATTTGAGCATATTTTGTAAAATTGTATCTCACTTAAGAACCGATTTCTAACTTGTTTCAGTAGAAACTATATGTTTTAAGATTGATCTCAAACTTTTTTTATTTAAATTAAATATTTCTAAGAAAATATAATATATGTTCATAATTAATGGAATTTGGTTTTTGTACTCATGCAACATAATTATGAATTATTCATTATCAATATCTATATTATGTAATAGAGTTTCTAGGTGCAACAGGTAGTCTCACTAAAAGATGCATTCTAAGTCTATGGTGATGATATCTTCAACCATATTGTCACTTACCATCAAGTGAAATAGTGGTCAAATGCTAGATCTATAAAGTAAAAAAAAATTAACATGTTTATGATGTCTTGGTCCATTTTTAAGTCTTAAATAAATCTATTAGATTGTTTTGTGTGGAAATATTAACCACTGTTTACCACAATACATAATAATGTCCAATTATGTATACAGGTAAAGGTAAAAAAGATGACTGGTCCGATGAAGGGAGTGATTTGGAACTCAAGGAAGTATCAGAAGATGAAATTGTTAAGCCTGTTAGTAAAAAGAAAAGTAAGTAAAACCTGCCATCTTATGTTATTTTGTCACCATTCAAATAACTTTATAATTGTACTAATTATTAAACATTATAAAATTCAATGGGGGAGGCTATGTCCAGCAGTGGATGTCCTATGGCTGAGATATTGATGATGATAAAATTAAATAATAATAGATTATTATACCTTCTCATCAGAGCGTGTCTATTTGCTTCTTTGTTATTGATGCTTCTCTATTAAATTCTTATAGGAAGCTAGCTGTCTTTTAACAAATTCATAAAGAAATGCCTATTGCATTTAATACTCTATAACACAACACAATATATTACAAAATTACTAACACTATTACATTACCATATAGTGTGATATTGGTTAAAGGTGAGATGTATAAAGTGTTATAAAAGTACTACTGCTAGATATAAATTACTTAAATTACTCAAAATTTGCGGCAAATCACATTTAATTGAAGAAAATAGTTGAATAATAGAAAAAATAACACTGAATTTTCAACAATTGTTTAACTATAACAATAAATATCTTATAGACAAACTATTAAAAGCATACAGCCAATTAGATTTATATTCAACCATATAAACTGTTAATTTGTAGTGTAATCTTTATTCTATACACAACATAATGTTATATGTATTTCAGCAAAAAATAAAAAGAAAACTAAAGGAGCCGAGTCTTCAGATGATGAAGATGAGCATGATGATGCCAAGTCTGTAGTAAGCAATGTATCAAGTAATGCAGCCAAGCCAGTTAACAAATCTAAGAGTAAAAAAGGTAAATAAGTTTAAAAAACATCCATTGAATTAATACAGAAATAAATTAAAATTAGAATATAGTGGTACCAGTCATTTTATGAGAATAACTGTGCTTGTGTGTTTTCCAAAACTATACAAGGTGATAGCCTTCTGGTGCATTAGAAAGTGAAAAGTGTATTAAAGAGAACAGCTGCTGTCAAGTGTACATATGTGACCATAACCAAAACACAAATTTATAATAATATTCTTTCTCAGTTTGTTAGCTAATCAAACTAAAGTAACTAACTAAACTATCTATGATTTTTTTTACATTAGTTTTGAATGAGTTCTTTAAATAGTATTAGAGGAAAGAATCAACCTAGCTGTGCGCCTTTGTGTCATCCTTCATCCCTTGTAAATTATTCACTGAAAACATTTTACAATAAATTCATACTTAGTAGTTCATATTGATAGCCAGAAACAGTGTTAACAATAATTATAACACTGAAGCTACTCTAGTAGGTCAAACATAGATAATGCATATAATATTTTTATGTTTTAAGGCAAAGGCAATAAAGAAGATTGGCCTGATGAGGAAAGTGATAAGGAACTCAAAGTACCATCTGAAGAAGAAGAGGAAGAAGAAGCCATACCCATTGTCAAAAAAAAGGGTAAACTAACCTTTTATCATACTCTAGTTACAAGTTACTACTACTCATCTTCTAATTTTTAAAGTACTAAAGATAATATTAGAATGATTAAATCAAGAAGGTATTTATAATTTTGCTTTCCGGCTTTTGTCACCCATACCTTTAAAACTATGGTTCTTTTTCATGGCGATCATAATCTCGGAATAGTGAATGTCAGCCTTCAATCAGAAGGTTACTTTAGGGGGAAGGTTTAGCTTTCGGTAAAGGAAATATCTCGATAAAACTCAGCGTGATCATAGAGCACTTCCTAGACAGTTTGGCTAGCTGCCATCCTCAAGTATAAAAATCCGTCGAATCTAACGAAACAAGAAATGTGTTCACATTTCAGCTGTACTTGATTGACAGTAGAAATGGAAAGTCTATCGTGACATTGACGTTCATTGTATTGATGTCATGTTAGGCAGAACATAAGTTAATAAGCCATAAATTGAAGAAGAAGAAGAACTTATGTTAAAATGTTTGAAGGGAAAGTTTGGCTACTGATGGCGTTTAAACCACTATAGACCATCCTGTTGCTTTGCAAACTAAGCTATAGTAGCACTCTAAAAGCAGTCATCATTTATTCCTTTATTGTGGTCAACGGCAGATGTTCAAATTTTTTCTCAGACTTTTAATGGTATATACAGAATACAGAATATATTTATTGCATATAACTGTGTGCATAAGATGGCCAAGGTTATAATATAAGTTTCAACAGTTTGCCCATCTCAGATGTACAATTTTTATAAATGGTTTACTTTTCACATACATAATAATGGAATGTTTATTATACCTATTTCTAATAACCACTTAAAGGAATTACTTTACTTTAAAATATTCTGCCAAATTATAAAACTATGTATGAACTATTAATAGGATTGATAGACCAATATTGCAATTGGGAACGTTTCTAAGTGATGGCACCATTCTCTAATATAAAGAATCTCTGGTGGATCGCATTGACATCATGCTGGGAGGGACTAAAATTATATATAAGTTTAATAACCACATGCATTATCTTTGTTAATCTATATTGAATTTTAAGTATGCACCTCTTCTTCTTCTCCTTATCCCACAATTGGTGGCAAAACAAGTTTTTCTCATCTACTCTATTCTATCATTCGTTATCTCTATGCTCATACCTTTTATAAACATATCATTCTTCACACAGTCCATCCATACCTTCTTCAGCCTTCCTCTATATCTATATCCGTCCACATTCATGTTATGTACTCTTTTCGTTATATGTCTTTCATCCCTCCTCATGACATCCCCCTACCAAGCCAGTCTATTTCCTTTCAACTTATCATTCACTGGTGCTAATTTCAAGCTTCCTCGGATATACTCATTCCTTATCATGTCCATCCTAGTCACACCACACATCCATTTTAATATTCACATCTCTGCCATATGCACTTTTCTTACATCTACCTATTTTGATGCCCAACATTCAGATCTATACATTGCGCCAAGTCTCACTATGGTCTTATAAATATTGCCTTTGAATTTTCAAGGGCATTTGCCGATCGCATATGGTCTCTCTATCCCGAACTGTCTTTGTTTCATTCAGCCTGCATTTATCCTGTTCCTTACTTCTTGGCCAATATTGCCGTTGTATTATATCAAAGAACAGAGGGTACCTAAAATCGGAGTGGACTCCGAGTGATACACCATTTAGAGCTGTATGGGAAAAATTGCATGATCCATCTAAGTGACAAAACAGATGTTTAGTTATGCTTGTAATGATCTTCAATCTAGTACTCTCCAATTTTTCCGCCATTTTCCTTACAGCTCTAGTCTGCTCTGTGATAAAATTTCTCGATCCTCATTAAGATGTGGATGATCCGGATCCAGATGAAGATAATCCCGAATGCATAGATTAGCTCTAGCACCTTTTATAACATATTTATAACATACAGCTTGGGGTGAAGTACAAAATTTAAACGTATTTTCAGGCAAACACAAAAAAAAGAACAATATGGATGATATCGCCGCAGAACTAGCAAAATTCGAAATGAAAGAGACTGAACCTGAGCCAGAGGCACCTAAAACAAAGGTAGAGACTCATAATTGAAATATTTTTAATCATACACACACTGCAAACATGTCAGTATTTATATCACCATCTCTTATGCACAGTAGATACATAGATAGATGCATATACCTAGATAACTCATAAGCTGTCACCAAACACATAGTATGTTCAGGCAGCAGTCCTTGAGAGCCAGTGAGCATTCTAGATCCAGCGTGATAACGTCTTCGGCCACATCGTCACTGACTATCAAGTGAGATAGTGGTCAAACGCTAGATCTATAGAGTATAAAAAAAACAATAAAAAAGAACTATTGTACACAATACATATACACCAACCCAACATAAAATTAACAATACCATTTTAACAACGAAATAATTATGTACAATAGGCGGTCTTATCGCTAGGAAGCGATCTCCTCCAGACAACCTTTGTATGGAAAGGAATTGTCAACTTCATATCTTGAGTAATGACATATGGAACTGAAACATGGTCTTATAAGCAAGGTCAAATTAGCATAATTTGCTAGGGATAGAGCTGAGCATGGTTGAGCATCAGATATAAACAAAGTTTAAGCATGCACAAAATAATGTTAATGCTATTAATACAGTCATTTGGTGCTCAAAATAGGGTTATGCAGGAGCTATGAAAATCGGTGACTTCGATGTCCCTTCCAATTTCAACTTTGCGAATTTATGTTTGTCCCGAGCCGCCATAGTTAAAAAATTGCGGCTCTAAACTGTCTTTTATCAATATCTCCTTACCTACACGGCTTGCAATGAAAATAGCTAGTATGTAGAGATGCAAGGTTGATTCAAGAATATGCATTATGTCCCAAAAACTAGTTTCCATACTACCTTATTACGGTAAATGCATTGTTTTTGGCTATATATACTTCATCTTTTATGTATTATAATATGTTTGACCACTGTCTCATCTGATGTTAAGTGTCGACGCGGTCTAAGATGGAGCACGCAAGGTTAGAAGGATTCTTTCACTCGTGCGTTGAAGACTCCAGCTTGGCTTGAAGGCTCCCTATAGGTACAATACCTATAGGGAAACACAGACTCGGGCAACTAGTTCCATTCCTTGGCATTATGCACTAAGAAAGTTGAAGAAATACACTTAGGGCGCTTATGGGCGGTATGTCTACCATGTAGTGATGGCACCTTGCCGTACTTCTGGTTGACCGAATGATGACTATGACAAGCAACTCTACTGTTAGTTACTTGTTAGAGCACAAGTCACAATTATTATAGTGAATTACAAATACAAAAGTTTAATGATTCAAAATAATACAAGGTTCATCATAGAAACACACACAAGAAATAATGTTCTAATTTGCTTATGTTTACTTGTAGTATACTATAAGAAATTACATACAGAACCCACACTAAGAAAAAATCTTGTACTGTAGGTGTCTGCTGCTTTCAAGGTTACAAAATTCAATACACATCGACCTTAACAATATATGTAAACTATCAAATTTATTTGTGTATTCATAACATTTATAAGTGTTATAAGTAAATAAAGACACAATATATTATTAAGTTAAAGTTTTATACAAGATGAATAACATGTTGAATGTTTCCAATTACATGTAGGATAATAAGAAGAAAACGAAAGTTGAAGATGAACCAATACAAATAGAGGCAGATGAATCAAATGTTGGCGATGATGTAAGTATTTAATATGTTCCTATGAGGCTTTTTCATTGACTGTGACGTCACTAACTTACGGCCAATGGAAATCCTTACAAGGTGCATTGTAATTATGAACATCTCAATCTTTGTCCCTTTTTATTGTATTGTTATACTATTTTGAGATCTCTGCTTTATATATTTTTAAGTTGTTTTATTGACCAAGCCAAGCAGAAAAAAATAATTGTGTTTCGAAAAGCGTTTGAATCAATATAAGTATAAGCATACTCAAGTTTAAAGATGGTGATGCGCTCCAAGTTTCTAATGCACTTTTTATTGCGTTTAATATATTTAGGTGGTAGAGTTGAAAACAATAGAGAAAGAGAAGTCAGAAGAGCCCTCGGAAAAGAAACTGAGTCACAAAGAGAAGAAAAAGTTAAAGAAGCAGCAAGAATACGAGAAGCAGATGGAATTATTGACCAAGAAAGGAGGACAGGGACATAGTGAACTGGAGGCCAACTTTACTGTCAGTCAAGCGCAGAAAACAGCTGGTATGTTGTGTTACTTAAATTATATCACAGTTGGTAAATGTGTGAAGGTCCAAAATATATTTTTAAATATTACGCCTAATGTGCAGAACTCCAGTAGGGAAATGATGCGTTCGCCAGCATAACTGATGGCCATAGGGGTAAAAGGTAGAACTACAGACGACTCTACTAGGATCGCTGAAAGGGTCTGATTGCGGGCCATTTCCAACCGGCCCCTGTATTATTGTATAGTTTTTGTATTCTTTTCTTAAGGCTATTTAAAATAATTGAGTATAAAAGATAATGTACTAAACATTTCATAATATGTATCTCATTATGGCCACTTTAGCCCTTTAATTTGTTACTCCACTTGACATAATGGTCTTTTTTAAATAGTCCTCTGACACAATAGTCTATCTGATATAATAGTCGAACTTTGGTCAATCAACCCTCTTATAGCCCGTCGTCAAGTACAACCAACCATCATATATAAAGGAGGATGGCAGACTCCCATACATTTGCAGCCTAGAAGAAAAAAACCGCGTTCATAAATGAAACTTATACGTATCGATAGAGCAATAAATACATTGTATATTGTATATTCAATCATTTTCCTAGAAGTTGGGAGTAAAAAGTTATCATGGAAAATCATCTGTATCAGTATGTTAAGTACACGTCCATATGCGTACCATTCAATGGATCGCTATCCATCTATAGCGTCGTAGACAGAGAAAGCAATATTGCATGGATCGCGCTACAGATACAGATTACATAATATATTCTGGAATAAACTAGGCTTGGGTGTGTTTATGAACGCAGTCCGGGTCTACAGAGCAGCTGACTACAGATTATAGAGTAACAATAACAATTCATGTCAGAGCGTAAGTATTCGAACGCAACAAACATATTGAGAAGTTTAGGGTGCGTTCGAAAACTACAAGCACCACATAAATAAATAAAATAAAAGTAGTTCTGATTCCCAACTTTATAAATAATGCCAATTATTCACCGAATCCACAAAAATTTAATCTAAATTTTCATATATAAAGAATACATGAATGGGTTGTCATTTCGATTTTCGGGAGCAAGGCTGGTTCTGCCATCCTCCTTTGAAGATTCCATTTGAATATGCAATTTGGCAGAAGGGTGGCTACCCTTGCAATGGCCAAATTGCATTAGGATCCATCCAGTCAACTATCTGTGAGTGTAAATCAAAATAACAAACGCCTATTTTCCCAAGTTACTGTAGGACCTTGCCTTCGCTTGCTGGATAAAGTATGACATAACTTGCTTTTCCACAGGTCAAATGGCGGCGTTAGAAAATGCAGTCGACATCAAAATCGAGAACTTTTCCATAGCAGCGAAAGGCAAAGATCTTTTCTTGAATGCTAACCTTCTAATCGCAAGCGGTAGAAGATACGGTCTTGTAGGCCCCAACGGGCACGGGAAGACGACGCTCTTGAGGCATTTAGCCCAAAGAGCTTTCCCGCTGCCTCCTCATATAGACATACTGTTGTGTGAACAAGAAGTGACTGCGAGTGATTCCAGTGCAGTCGACACTTTACTCGAAGCAGATGTTAAAAGAACTGGTAAGACATTATCATTTTTAAATAATATTATATAGAGTTAAAAAATAATAATTCAGTGAATCGTCGAATTATAATGTGAATCGTTTAATTTTCTTTGTAGAATTGCTGAAAGAATGCAAAGAACTGGAAGCTGAAACGGAAAAGGGAAATATGAAAGTTCAGGACAGATTAAATGAGGTCAGTGATGGGTATTTATATTTCTTTATGGTTTTCCCGCTACCTCAATTATCCAACGGGAACTATACTTTTTCCGGGATAAAAGTAGCTTATGTGTTAATCCAGGGTCTAACTTATCTCCATACCAAATTTCATCGGAAAAGAATCGAAATCGGTACAAGCTTTTGAGCGTGAAGGAGTAACAGATGTTTTTAAATTATTGGCTTATCCTACCGGAACAGCAATTATTTTCGGGATGAAAAGTAGCCTACCAATTTTATTATATCCATACCAATTTTATCGTAATCGGTGTAGCTGTTTGAGCGTGACGGAGCAATGAAAATACATACAAACTTTCGCCTTTATAACATTAGTAGGATTAAGTAAGGGTTTTACACAAAACAGAGAAATTCATGCCCTTACTTTTCTCTCATAATAAACTGGCAGCAAGGCAGCTTTAGGAGCAATTAAAAACACTGAATATACGGAATAAAATGTCCGAGTAATTGGGAAACCGCGGTAGCTATAGCGAAATAGGCGTTGCTTTGTACATTAGGGTGGGGTTTGCTACTAGGTCAGCAATATTCATTGTTGAACAGTATGTTACTTCCATCTAAATAAGTCAAGAGCTACCCATAGCATCTCCTACATAAAGGACTCTGGGTAGGGGTTGCATGCAGAAGAACGAGACATGAAGCCACGCAAAATATACGAATCACTTTCGCACTACGTGAGACTTGTTTATTGTTGTCTCAGAAATCAACAAAAAAGATACTTGAGCAATTGTGCCAACGATCCAAGGCCATGCTGTTATCGTTAAGGAGTTAAGTGGGCATGGGTTGAACCTGGCAAGAAGGAATGAACGAAACACCAGAATTGCTTAGAGTATTACTCTATTTGGTTATAGTATTTTGTTATTACAGGTATATGCAGAACTGAAGGCCATTGGCGCCGATTCAGCGGAACCTCGCGCGCGTCGAATCTTGGCCGGTCTTGGGTTCAGCAAGGAGATGCAAAACAGAGCCACCAAGAACTTCTCCGGTGGCTGGCGTATGAGAGTGTCTCTTGCCAGGTAATATATTTTTGAAGCGAAGGCAGAATTCGATGACTACCATCGATCAGTCAGTCGATGGATTGACCACCACTTCAGGGTTGAATTTGCGTGAATTGTAGGTGACGTTCAAATCCATGGTATGGTGGTCTTGAGGGTCTTGATTCCTTAAACCCCCTTGTTTGAGAATGTATCACCAAACACATAGCATATAAAGCCAATTAACATTCTAGGTGTAGTGTGATTCCACATTCGACCACATTCTCACTGATTGTCTCGTGTTACAGAACGACCTACATTGTTACAAAAAAATGCTTCATTAATTATAAATGTTAAGTACACATTACAATTTACTGATAAGAAATGTTCCATTCAAAGAATCATAGTACCACAATCACAATATAAAAAAAAGGATTCCATATTGATTTACCAACTTTGAGCATTCTGAGCAGGCTCAAAGTAGCATGACGAGCTATGGAGAGGGCTATGCTCGGGGTTTCTCTACGCGATCAAATAAAAAATGAGGAGATAGATAGAGCCCAGCGGATTAGCAAGTTGAAGTGGCAGTGGGAGGGTACATATCTCAACAAAGAACTGATGGCCGTTGTGGTCGAAAGGTTCTCGAATGGAGACAAAGGATTGGCAAACGCAGCATGGGACGGCCTCGACCAGGTGGACAGACGACCTGACTAAGATCGCAGTTAAGGAATGCGAGACGCTTCCATCTGGAAATCAATGGAGGCGGCTTATCACGTCCACGTCGAGCCGTGGACGTCCTATTGTGGAGATGATTTTTTTTTGTTCTAAATGATGTACAGATTTGTACATGTACATCATTCAATTACGATCTAGCCTTAAGGCTAAAGAGTAATTTAGTTTAGACTTAATTTGCTAAACCGAGTACAATTAAGAATGTGTCCATTAACACCTATCTTGTCTCTATTAAAGGGAAGACACCTTGTTCTTGTGTTCTTTAAGATAGCACTAACTTAGCTATTCACTGACACTTCACTGCACTTACTCAAAAGGTGGAGATGATGATGATGATGATGATGAAGTAGTTTGATAATATGATTTATTTCCAGGGCTTTATACATAGAACCAACGCTTTTACTACTTGACGAGCCTACCAATCATTTGGATCTAAATGCTGTAATTTGGTTAGACAAGTAAGTCGTTTCATAATTATATTTTTACGAAAGATAGATTTTTGATTGTATACCTACCTGCAGTCATAATGATACTGTAATCAAAAGATTGTTTTTAAACATACGCCATTTCCATTACAAGAATATATATGACCCGAAAAAATTTACTATTCTATTGCCCTAAATTCTGTTAGTCACGCAAACTTCTCTAAAGTTATTAAAAAAGCTCTTATTCTGTTTATGCTGAAATTCAACTTCATATAGCACCTTACAAAGCTATCTCTAATATTAGACGAGTTTGATTCAATCGCAGGTTAGTCAGCTCCAAATACGTGACGACTTTTTTTTACCTAAAACTACTCGCGTTTAGATAAAAAGATTTAATTTTAGTGTTGTCATTCATAAGTGGATCTCGAGTTTGGACTTTATTGTAACCGTGTAAGCAATAAAACCTATCTTGTTTCACAACATTTTAGTTACTTTGATTGAACAACAGAATTACCACC
The DNA here is from genome assembly GCA_934044485.1 of Apeira syringaria. NCBI lineage: Eukaryota > Metazoa > Arthropoda > Insecta > Lepidoptera > Geometridae > Apeira > Apeira syringaria. Next base: position 4,898,058 of record OW203662.1, read on the forward strand.
ATTATTTTCCGATCACGGAGTACTCTTTTATTTTACACTCCATTTCCTATCGATGCTCACATTTCAATGTACAGAGCGCTAACGCTACTAAACTTGATTGTCAGGGATATATATATTTCCACCCCGAGACAAAATTTTTGATCATACCGCACTTGTCTAGAGTCTATTGACACACCTATAGCTGTTTTAGATAAACTAGGCAAAAATAAAATAAAATGTAAAGAAAATACCTCGTATGTTTATTTTTCAATGTTAGTGCAAGTGTTACTTCATTGAATAAATAAATAATCTCTTATAATCCACAAGCGGCTACCTATGTCTAACATACTGGTCTATTTTGAAATAAGTTTTACTATCTTAGTAATGAAACTCTAAAAAATATTTGTTATATTTTTATCCGCATGCGTTGGAATACGTTACAACTTGGAACATGGTTAGTTATACAGCATTGTTCCAAGTTGTATCATATTTTAACGCATATGAATAGACATATTAATAATTAAGCATATTGTCTGTCTAGATTTTGCAGTTTGCTTTTAATTTCAGCTACCTACAAGGCTGGAAGAAGACCCTCCTAGTGGTATCCCACGACCAGTCTTTCTTAGACAACGTGTGCAATGAGATCATTCATCTCGATCAACAGAAGTTGTTCTATTACAAGGGCAACTATTCCATGTTCAAGAAGATGTTCGCGCAGAAACGAAAGGAACAGATCAAAGAGTTTGAGAAACAGGAAAAGAGGATTAAGGACCTGAAGGCGCACGGACAATCGAAGAAAGCGGCTGTAAGTTTGTGGTGTGCTTTATTTATTATAAACTGGGTGCGCCCCGCGGTTCTACCCGCGTGGTTATGAATAATGATGATGATGAAAAGTAGCATATGTGTTAATCCAGGGTCTAAACTATCTCCATACCAAATTTATCTGAAATTGGTGTAGCTGTTTGAGCGTGAAGAGGTAACAAACATACACACAAACTTTCGCATTTATAATATTAGTAGGATAGGACTAGCTGACCCGAGAGACATTGTCCTGTCTTAACTATGAATGCTAAATTCGAATTGGGTTAATTAATATCGAAATAAAAACAATTTACGCATTTCGTCAATCTGTCAAACAATTTGAGGTATCTCAAATAGGGTGTTGTTACATTATTAAAAAATTTCAAAAGCACCAAGAAGGTTACATTAAAAAATGAGGACCTTAATATATTGTAAATTTTCTAATTATCCGTGCTATTTCCTCATTTTTTTTGCATAAGAACCTTCTTCTGATCGTAAGAAATACAACAAAGAAGAATTTACTCGCGTGATGTCATGACCAAAGTGAATAGAGCGAATATTTATAACAAATCTTATATGTGAAAGAAAATTAGTTCAGTCATTTGATGATCACTGTATCTCACAACCATTATAGGATAATTCTTGTAACCTTAACATGTAACATAGTCATCCTACTTATATTATAAATGCGAAAGTTTGTGAGTATGTTTCATATTCATCCAGCCCTTTCAAATGGCTGGATGAAATTTTGTATGGAGATAGCTTATACCCTGGATTAACACATAGGCTTATTTTCATCATCACCGTTTTTCATCACCACGTGGGTAAAACTATGAATTCACAATAATTTGATTACAAGTTTACTAATCGCCGCTATATAATGTAAACTAATATGTTTTATGCCTGTGGTGGACAGGAGAAGAAACAGAAGGATGTGTTGACCCGCAAGCAAGACAAGAACCGCAATAAGAACAGTAACGAGGACGTGGAGGGCGCCGCGCCCGTCACGCTGCTCCAGCGGCCGAAGGACTACATCGTCAAGTTCTCCTTCCCCGACCCGCCGCCGCTGCAACCGCCCATACTGGGGCTGCACAGTATGTAAATATACCCTCACACTAATATGGGACTCTTACAAAACATGCTTGTTGGAAAATCTAGGTACTGGACACTTTTTTGTACTGTATAGATCTAGTGTTTGACCACTATCTCACTTGATGATCAGTGACGATGTGGTCGAAGATGTTATCAATACAGTACTGTACTCACACTGTACAATACAAGAACCTTTATTGTACACAACAGGACAACGGTCACCATTGACCACACTAAAATGTCTCTTGTTGCATTTTATTCGCTTTCCTATAGAATAGACTTTTATCTTCTTTTTAATGTCTCTTGGAAGACTTCTCCCCATCATATGATCGCACTATTATGGGTGACCTTAACACCTGTCTGTTAAAACAGGATTCCCGATCATACGATACAGTACAAGTCCAGTAAACTTCATTATGGAATAATCTTACAAAGTGAGATAGCGTGTTTTATACTACAATACCGCGAATATGCATTTTACTCACTGTACACTACTGAGACAAAAAGCTTATATTACCTACTTAACAATTAAGTTAAAGAAATTTTATAGTCACTAGTCAGTAAGAAAATTACTTGGATAGTATATTTTACATTGTAATATAGATTATAGATAATAAATGATTGTATTTCTTATGTGACTGAAACAAGGTTACGTAGGTACTCGCGGTGAAGAGTTTTATGTTTATTTTCTACAAGTTGGCACATAGGGACGCATGATTCAAACGATTGCGTATTTTAAGAACAATCAGCGTCATCTTGTGGATGTTGGGTAAACTAAACATCTAATACAAATAATTCAGTACAAGTAGTGACATCTGTGGAGAGATGTATAAACTAAAACATAATTCGTAACACAAACAGTGACTATGTACCTAATGTATATTTTGTTGCAGATGTGGACTTTAACTTCGCCAATCAGAAGCCGCTGTTTATCGGCGTCGACTTCGGTATCGATCTGAACTCCCGTATTGCCATCGTCGGCCCCAACGGCGTCGGCAAGTCCACATTCCTCAAACTGCTGGTTGGAGATCTTAACCCTATCAATGGAGATCTTATAAGGAATCATAGATTGGTTAGTATTGCTTTTTACATTTTTTAGTGTACTGACAGTAATTAATATTAGCGAAAGAGGAGTTTAAATGTAGTGGAAATTAGAGCATTCGTTGTGGTGTGAATGGAGATCGAAAAAGGTTTGCTTAAACAGTTTGGTAATGTAGAATGACTAAACGGGCCTCCATGAGTTAAGTAAATGAAAGTGAAAAAAAATATTTTACATGTGGGAAAAGTTGATTTTTGGTGTGAGTGCTTGGATTGATACCTGAGCATGCGAAGGGTTCTAGGATTGAACCGCAAGCGAAGCGAGTGGTTGAATGGAAGGTTTCGATGGAAAGAAGATCTCTGATACAAAATAGGAGCTATGCCAGATTATAATATAAATATATTTTTACAGAGGATAGGTCGCTTCGACCAGCATTCTGGAGAGCATTTGACGGCGGAAGAATCACCGGCTGAATATCTTCAGCGATTGTTTGGTCTGCAGTACGAGAAAGCGCGTAAAGCCCTTGGCACTTTCGGATTGGCGAGTCATGCGCATACGATCAAGATGAAGGACCTTAGTGGTGGACAGAAGGCGAGAGTAGCTTTGGCTGAACTCACGCTTATGGCGCCTGATGTCGTTATATTGGTAAGTTTTTTTTTTTTTTTTTAAAGATTATAAGCTTGCGTTTGACCACTGCCTCACCTGATGTTAAGCGACGACGTTAATAATTGATATAAAATAAAATAAAAAGTAAGAAATAAATAAAAATATAAACTTATAATTAATTATAAGTTGAATAAGTTTTATGGTAGAAAGCGCTGAGAAAAAGATTCCGTCAGATGTGAAATAAAATTCGGACTGCTAGTGGAGGGCTTGTGCTACTATAGTATTTGAAAGCCACTTAAATATCATCCCTATATTATAATATTATTTAGTGAAATGATGTAGTGTAGGTACAGTACGAGCGCGATCTGAGTGCAGCTCTGAAGAATGCGCTAGTGATGTGACCTAATTAACGACAATGGACGGAGTTCGATATTTTTCTTTAGCACCTTAAAAGTGGATGTTCAAACTGCTTGTATTCTTTAGTATTTTAACACATTTTATTTATTATATTGGCGCTAGATATTTGTTTTAAAAGTTATGGTACAAAAAATAGAAAATATCATGCATACATTCCCTACTTTAAGAAAACTGCGTGGAAAAGGCGAAAATCTTAATAAAATAAGTTTATTATTGTAAAAAATATAATATATTGTAATTTTAATCATCATCAGTTTCGACAATCACAGATATGGCAGAATCGCATATAGCGCCTATAGCTTAGCTATCGATAAACGCACGAGCGAGAGACATTAAGGTCAGTACAGCACTACACTACAGGCGCCGCGGCGAGGTGTGTCGACGGGCGGGGGGAGATGCGCCCGCGCCACACCTCATACCCCGACTGCACTCAGATCGCGCGCGTACTGTATGTAGTTAACTCATTCGGATAGATTATGTCTTTACTATTTTGAAGCAATGATAGTCTAGAGGTGTGAGCAGTTTGGTTTCAAATTGACGGTCACGGTTCGGATTTCCAACCCTAATTGAGCTGGTGAAGGTAATATCGTTATAAAATCCATAAAATGTTGGTAGCATACACGTCAGTGCCCGCCTGGGGCAAATTATTTCAAACAATGACCTAATAACTTTTTTAATAATAAAGCATAAAAATCTATATAAATTGGTTTAGCGTCAAAATAACATGGTGGTTTCACGTCCAAAGCGGGCGGTGCGCCCGCGCGACGGGACGTTTTAACGAACACACCGCACTCAACATCCTGATGAAAGCTTCCGGAAGAAGCCGAACCCGAAATAATTTGGGCCAAGCAAAGTGTGATCACAAAACTCGACTGGCCGGTTGGCGCAGTTGGTAGCACTCTGCGTTCTGACCCGCTGGTCCCGGGTTCGGTTCACGGACAGGTCAAACATTTGTGTGTATGAACAAGTCTGTTTGACCTGTGTTTGGGTGTGTATATGTATATAAGTATATATATCAGTCATCAGGTTACCATAGCGCAGGCTCTGCCTAGTTTGGGACATGAAGATCTTGTGTCATTTTAATAAAATAAAAAAAAAAATTGGTATATTTCTAGACATAAAATGTTGTCATCCTCATTATTGTGACAGTAGTTATATACGATTCCAGGACGAGCCTACAAACAACTTGGACATCGAGAGTATAGACGCCCTGGCTGAAGCGATCAACGCGTACAAAGGCGGAGTGATCATCGTGTCTCACGACGAACGGCTCATCAGGGAGACCGAGTGTACTCTATACGTCATCGAGGACCAAACTATCAACGAGGTACCAATCATTGTAATGACAAAAGTTCTCCTGGAAAAGCTGCACCTGTGGCGAATGAATTTATTATTTAATTGGCTAATTGAAATGATTTATTCATGCAGATATAACAATGTAAATCTAAGCGAAGTTTGCTAAATAAGTATTAGATATTAGATATTTATATATTTAGCCATTTAAGCCCTTGTAAATTGTACCTACATTAGATATATAGATAGATAGAATACTCTTTATTTGCACACTATTTCAAAACCACACACGTAAAGAAAACAAACAAATATAAATACAGTGACACAAAGGGCGGCCTTATCGCTTAAAGCGATTTCTTCCAGGCAACCAATCCTGTATGGATTTGTCATAAATTTTAAGGGGCGGCAAATCACCGCAATTTCTACTTAAATAGGTACATACATAATATAGGTACATGTTTAAACTTTAGCATAAATAATATACTTACACATACTACATAATATATAATCAGTAGTTATTTATACTACCTATATTATGTATGTACCTATTTAAGTAGAAATTGCGGTGATTTGCCGCCCCTTAAAATTTATGACAATTCCTGTATGTTTGGTTGCCTGGAAGAAATCGCTTTAAGCGATAAGGCCGCCCGTTGTATCACTATTTATATTTGTTTGTTTTCTTTATGTGTGTGGTTTTGAAATAGTGTGCAAATAAAGAGTTTTCTATCTATCTATCTAATGTAGGTACAATTTACAAGGGCTTAAATGGCTAAATATTTGATACAATACAAGATTAAAGTACCTTAGTGACTCTCTGTTCCCTGCACTAGGTCTCTGATGAGCCTGTATAGCTGGGTCACAGTGTGACCAACGTGTCACACCCTACACGGTCACTTCATCCATGATCAGTTTAACAAACACACACACAGTATCAGAGAAGACGCCGCGAAGGAGAGTTCTACGCTCTTGTCGCCGCTCGGACCTGAACCACTGAAGATGTCGACCGCAGTGATCGACGAAACGTCTGGAACACAAGTTTCACATAGACCACGGCCAAACAGCCCGGAAGCAATACATACAACATGCAACGCCGGCCGTGAAAGCCTTAGAGTTTACATTCCATTCTGTTCTTGACATTCTATATCATTCTTGACCTCTCATCGATAGCTGTATAATAGTCTCTGAGTTAATAGTGTAATTCATGAAAATATTTGTGTCAATGATATTAGTTTCAAATGTAGTCAAAGAGAAATTTAATTTACATATTTTGCACGCCTTGACGGTTGTGAACTGTGCCAGTTTCATAGTTTTTGGACGAAATATGTGCGTTAAAATGTGCGATTTTTTGACGTGGTAACGTTTTATAAATTGATGAATACCAGCAACACTCATGAAAAATAGTAACGTTCCGCGTAACGTTCCACGTAACGTTCCACCTGAGTTTTGTATTACATAAAATAATCAAAGTCAAAGTCATAAATGATTATGACGTTATCACGTAAATCTATCGTCCGTAAACCGACTTTACAGACAACCAATTTTTTTTTGTAATTGGATCACACCCATATATAATAGAGTTCATAAATTCAAAATTTGTGAAAACACTACAAGATTTACTATTTTAACTACTCAAAGTAGAATATTTTACAGAAGCGTTGTAGAAAGTTGTAGTTAATTCATTCTCGTTTGTTTTCCAGGTGGACGGAGACTTCGACGATTACCGCAAGGAGCTCCTCGAGAGTCTCGGGGAGACGATCAACTCACCGTCCATCATCGCCAACGCCGCTGTACTGCAATAAACTCTTCACACCACACTCGAAAATCAATGTTATGTCTGTGCTATAACTGCTATCTTTGTTTGTGCATGCGAAACGTTTTTATATATATATTTATTTTTTAGTATTTGCCTCTATCTCACTTCATGGTCAATAACGATGTGGTCTAGATCGAATCACGCTAGACATAGAATGTTGACTGGCTCAGTATAACTGCCTCAATATACAGTGGTCGGTTCAGAAACTTGAGGATGGTAGCTAGTTGGACGTACACTAGTGGAACAACATGGACACTGGAAGGTCAAAGCCGTGGGATTGATCCAGTCACTGTTTGATTGATGGCCAATACGTATTATGCCCCAGGCTGTCATACGTATAGCGTATAGTATATTTTATCTATGTTTATAAGTTAAACTTTTAAAGGAATATTGCTTAAAATTAATGTAATACGTATATACTATATTTATATAAACACTTACATTTCTGCTATATATCACTGTGTGTTTTATTATGCTTAACTAATCGGAAAGATTCACATAAGTGCCTCAACATTATTTCGATAAAGTATTATAAAATTACCAAGAACATTGTTTTATACTTAATAGATCGTGTTTGACCACTATTAAACTTGATGGTCAGTGATGATGATATGCTAGACCTAGATTTTTTACTCGCTCACAAAGACTGCTGCATGAACACATTGTGTGTTAGGTAATAGTTTTTTCAAATTTTAGGGTGCTATGATGGGAAAAATATCCCGATGAATATACTAATAATAATTCTGGCATTAGTGAGTGACCTAGTGTAAAAAAATGGTCCTGTAAGACTATATTTTTTTAATGTAAAAAGCGTACGTGTATGTAAAATTTGTATAAAGTACCCACTAATATGGTGCGAGTTGTCGCACCATATGCGGGTACTTTTTCACTTTTTCCTCCCAATTGTAATGATATCTGAGATTTCGCGATTACTATAAAAGGAATAAGAAATTAAACAATTTAAACTGGCTTTAAGAAAATTTCTCTTTTATAACGTTTACATTTAAATATTTGAGGCGGTAGATAAAAATATTTTTTCACAATTTTTAATAGACGATTTTGTTTAGTCATCATGAGACTATGATCATTGAAAAGTTTTCAAGGCGTCGGGATTAAAATCAATAAAATATACATAATATAAAAAAAAGTATATACGTATATATAAAAACATACGATTATATAACTTTGAAATTCTTTAATTCCTTAAATGTATTGCTGTTTTAATTTATCATTATTCCTTAGGATTCTTATAGACTTAGTCAAAAATTAAATAATTTTTACACATTCGACTCACGAATCTAACTGTATTTCATAATTTAATTTACCATGATAATTAATTCCACTCAATGATGTAATATATGTATTTTAGCGCGATACATTGTTATGCTGTACGATATAGTGTTAATGAATATATTTATTATAAAACTTGAATAAATTTTGTTATAAAATGAATCTTTAAGTTTTACTTAGAAAAAAACCTTATACCTTTCTTGTATCAATTGTGTGTGTATTTTGTGTGTATGTTATTATAATAAATACTTACTATAGGTGGCGTTCACTAAAATTAAAACGTCCGATTATCGATTAACCGTCGGTTAACTTTATGGTAAAAAATTGTTTGACCGACGGTTAAGAGCTGCTGTTTCCCAAAATTTAAAACGTCCGATGATCTTTAACCGTCAGTCAAACTGTTTTTACCATCAAGGTTAACCGACGGTTAATTGATAATGGGACGTTTAAATTTTGGTGAACTCCACCCTAAGTTGATAATCGGTCGTTTTAAATTTTGGTAAACAGCAGCCTAAGTTTATTTTTCTTCTTTATGTGCGGAGAGCAATAATTTATGAGGCCAGTTTGTAAAGGATAGTTCAGGTTTTCGTATTCTGGCCATGTCCTGCCAAGTGTATTATTCACATAGCATTAATAATTTGTTGTTTGGTACCCTTTGACACGGCTGAACGGATTTGCATGAAATTTGGTAAGAAGATAGCTTATACCCTAGAATAACAGACTACTTTTTATCCCGAAAATATTGACGGTTCCCGTGGGATGACTGGTGAAAGAAAAATCTTCAATACCACGTACCATCTTACCGCGAATAATACCGCAGGGCGCAACTAGCAAATACAAAATATAATAAAATTTTTTAAGAACCGATTTCGTATTGTTCGAAACAATACGGTCGCCGTGGCGCAGTGGTTAGTGTCAGTGACTCATGTCACTGCGCCACGGCTTCTGTGTCTCTGGGACCCTGGGTTATCGAATCCCGGCAGGAGCAAACATTTGTGCGATGAATGTAGGTTTGTCCCGGGTCTTGGATGTTTGTGTGTTGTGATTGTGTGTCCAAGCCTTCCGCGATACACGGAATCTTAGTGCGGGGGTCTGATAGTGATAAAAAAAATACGCATCTGTTAAGATGAAGACATTTGCCACTTCAAGGGACTGACGGTCACAATGATAATCTCTTTACGATGTAATGAGGCTTTACAATAAAAAAGACTAACACAACAATTGGTGTGGTGCCAGAACACAAATCACTTACCTATGGTAGGTAGGTACATTGAAGAACCAATGACGATATAAAACTTATTTTATAATTTACATAAGCATCTTTACTGCAATAGCAATTATTTGCTATAAAAATAAGTTTATTATCATCCTTTATTAGCTTGCAACGATACAGACCACAACAGCTGTTGAATGATAAGTGTAAAAGCAACCATTGCTAATTTGACCATAAATATGGTTTAATTTCGCCATTAACAATTTTAAGGCTACCTTTAGATCTTAATTTGGTTTGTAACTCGTTTTACTTATATATAACCTTTGACTAAATTCTAATCTATTTTAAATAAGAAGTGACTCTCCAAGCTTTATAATTACCAAAAATCAACACAACACCACACAAAATCAACATCAAGTGTTTGGCAAATAAAAGAATAGGTGCTAGGAATAGGTACGTAATCGAAAATCGACACGCATGCAAAATTAACATCTTGACGTTAGTATTTGTTACTTGTAGCACACCAATACCAATTCTCAAATTTCAACAAGCAATAGTAATTGAAATTAAATGAAAATATAAATAAACTTGGTATTCTGCTAAAACAACAATTGCATCTCAATTGCATTGCGGTGGATATTAGATCCGTGTAGCCATTACAATTATACCTACTCCACGTAGAATATACGCAAAACTAGCAAAAACGTCTCTTCATTAACAATCTATGAGCAATGTGTTTAATAGAATTGATATCCAGATAATATGCGACAGTAACTACACTAATATTAATAAGTACATACAAATACCTACTATTGATTTATCAGTAATTTATATGGTAAGTAGGTAGTTCTAGACAGTGTTTAGCCATATAATAAAAAATATAAATGGATACGTCATTCGAATTGTATACAGCTATATAATATACGTTACGTAATACTTATTGGCCCTAATTCTGTTAATCACATAAACTAGCTAAATTTCACTAAAATTCTTCAAATTGAAATAGCTCGTATTCTATTTACGCGAAAATTCAAATTCGTATAACTCCATACAACGCTCTCACTAATATTAGACGAGTTCTATTCAACTGTTGGCCAATTGCGGGTAATTTTAGTAGGCTCCAAATAAATGGCAACTTAATTTCTCTAAAACTACCCGCAAATTTAATAAATATATTTTAATTTTAGTGATGTTATTGATTAGGCTCATACTAATTTAGAGTTTATCGTAATCGTATAAGAACTGATTTAGTTTTCCAAAATTTTAGTTTAGTTCAGTTGAATAAGGGAATCACTACCAATGTCTAGATAATTAACTGGGTCTATTTATAGCAACACAGGTGACCAAAATATTACCCTTATCTTACAATCTCTATTTACCTCAGTTCGAGTGTAACGTCTATAATTGCACGAGTAAAGTAATTTCTTTTTGCCGCATTCAAAAGGCCCGTGGCAAAATATGCCAACATTTTTATCAAAATACAGACGGTCCAATCCCAAGTTTTTCCTCAATTTGCGTGCAGCCTTTCGCCCCTCCATTACAAACTTCTCAGCTTCATTAGAGGATTTAAAACGCAAATTTCCATTTCGATTGTAACTTTTTTCCACTTCTTAAAAGAAAGCTTCTTTTAAAACTCTAAAGAAAATTAGTATCCTTCCCTTTGAGGGGTGGGACGTGTTTAAAAGATTCGTTTGGGTAGACTCAATCTGTTAGAATAATAATGTTTCCATACTTGATTAGATACTTCAACTTCTCCCCGAGTCGGTTTCGTGATTAATCATTTAAATGCACTTACATACCTACCATACCGCTTTCACCTACGATTTAGGTACCCTATAGAATTTTCACCTACCATCTACATAATATACTATAACCGACAACAGGCTTGCACAGCGCCTTTTGCCACCTGAAATCCGGGGCAACAGGGGCACACAACAGTTTTATGGAATCCCTTTATATAAAATGTACCATGGGCATTATTGCCAGTCACCGAATTAGGAAGAATTGCATAAAAGTTAATGTTTTCGTTTACTTTTACTTAGATAATTATTCGATCTTATCTAGTAGATATATTTCATACTAGCTGCGCCCCGCGGTTTTACCCGCGTGGTGATGATTGATAATGATCAAAAGTAGCCTATGTGTTATTCCGAGACCTGAAGTATCTATATACCAATTTTTATCCAAATCCGTTCAGCCGCTCTGGCGTGATTAAGTAACAAACATTCATCCATCCATCCAAACTTTCACATTTATAATATTAGTGGAATAAAATCGAGTAAGTACATACTCAAAAACAATATCTTATAATAAGATATTGTTTTTGAGTATTTACTTACTCGATTTGGATAAAAATTGGTATATAGATACTTCAGGTCCCGGAATAACACATAGGCTACTTTTCATCAGCGCAGCTGGTATAAAATATATATCTGCTAGATAAGATCGAATAATTATCTAAGTGTATTATTATGAATTACTTAACTCCATTTTCTGTTTGAACATTTCTAAGTTTATATTATATATGTTATTTTACCAACGCGAACGCAATATTCGTTACAAGTGCACTGTATGTAATTTTATATTTATTAATGTGCGTAGGTATTATTCCAAACACAACAGATATTTTCTACACTATATTGGAGAAGTTAAGTACCTAAAAATTACTTAAATATTAATCATCATTACCTTCGAGACTTTTATGTATATATAACTAATCAATAACGCTTGCCTGATGCAATTCTCCAAACAAGTTTCATAATAGTTTCAGGACTTGCACTCAAAATGTAATTGTAAACGTACACGCCGCAACCAGATTTCCACATACACGCTAAACGCATTACTTTGAATTATCCTCTAACAAGCCAACAATGAGGCTTGCCGTCACCCCAAGAGCCTATTACCGTCTCGAGAGCATCCCCGCCCCTCCTTATGTTATTCCACACTACAACCCTGTCACAATCACAACCGTTCAATATGCAACAAGAATTGAGAGTGCGATGACTGGCTTTGCTCTGAGATAGAGTCCTAAATCTCCCGAGTAGAATAATATGATACATTGTGTACACAAAAGCAGCTATTATACTCCCCTGCGACATGATTTTATTTGTGCAGTTATTGCGTTGGAGATATTTAAATTTCATTAGGTTTGTTTTACACTTAATTTGTGAGGGGAGTGTTGTATTGTTGGGGTGGGACTCGTGTAGCCCCTTTGAATTCGACAATTTGAATTAAGTAGGTAGATACATGGATCTGATAAGTCACCCCGTTTGTAGCGTTATCAGCTATTTATCTAGTCGTGATCACTTTTAAACTGGAGATTAGTGAGGGCATTAGCGGCTATTTCTGGCGCGGTGTCGGGTGTCATTTCGTTCATATGGATTATTTGAACGAGCGTGAAGGTTGATGTTTTGAATGTAGCTATTTTATTATGTTGGTAGGACAGGCGATTGACTAAAAGCTCTCATGAAACGGCATAGTACGTACTACTAAATAGTGTTACCTACGTACGGTCGAAGGTGGTAAACTATGAATATGCTATCCTAGGTAGTGGTTACATTTATATGAACCGTTTGGGGTCGAGACATTGGGCCGGAGCGGAGGGGACCGGGAGTTCAACGGATTTACTTAAACTTATCAGAGCGTTTGATTTTTTTTTATTTATTTCACACAAGGTCTTCAGATTCCAAACTAGGCAGAGCCTGTACTATGGTAACCTGATGACTGATATATACTTATATACATACTTATATATATACTACTATACACACCCAGACACAGGTTGACAGAAACAGACATGTTCATAACTATTGCATATCATAACAGATGCGACGCATAACCAAAATGCTGGCACATATTTGCTCAACGAATCAGCATTGTAATTTAACGTGGCAATGCTAGCACGTGCTAGCACTCTGAGCACTGCAAACTGTTAGCAGGTTAAAGCATTTGAGTTATCAATAGGCGACTTCTACTAAAGTACATGTGGATAGGTTAGTGACAAGTTTTTAAATTTGTCGTTGGATATACATTTACCGAAAGCTCGTGTTGGATTTGATAGGCGCAATCATAAGATTGCAAGATTCATCGCTTCAAAATTATGATCACTTTCAAATTCTTCGAACCTTACTTATTATATATTTTTCTACATATAGTCGTTTTGAAAATGTTTATATAGGTACATCTCTTCCTCGAAATATTTTGTTACATTTGAAAGAAAGAAAGAAAGAAAGAAAGAAAAATGTTTATTATGCACAAACTTCTATAACTAAGTAAAATAACACATTACAAGTATAAACATACCTGACAAATCTTCGTATGTTCGTGCATAAAAGGAGCAAGTTCAGCATTATGCTGCGGGTAGATATCTGCCACGCAGCGCTGATTTTCAACCCACTCCCTTCACTCACTTAGATAAATACATTTATCTTACGGGTAGGTAATATTACTTCAAATAGACCGAGTTAACTTGGTTGTACATGAAATAATATTTAAAATAAGTAGATATAAAATGTGATATGATAATTTAGTAATTTATAATAATCAAAAACCATAAATTTAAGTTTTCTAAGTTTAGACTAATAATGGGCTTGACCAATAATTCCTCACGCACAGTTCGTGGGACACATAAATACAATAATAGGTATACATAGTTACATAGAATAAAAGCTTACAACGTGTGAATAGTAAGAAATGATAAGAAAAGTATTATATTGGGATATACCTACCTACTTAGATATTTACACACAATTTAGTTAAGTACGCTGGTTGGTAGATAGTTGATAAATAATAAAACGATATGTACGGTATGATTATTTCCTATTCTTCTATATATAAATAAAAATATTTAGTATGTAAAACGAATAATAAAATTTACTTACACATATGTATGAGATATATGAACATCAAAGAAATACATTTATTTTTTTAGAACGCGTTAGTTGAAGTTAAAAGCAGTAATTTAAAACAAGTTTTGTTCTTGCACATAGTTATTTAAAAATGAAAACCATTCTAGGTACATATTATTTTTTCAAAGTAATTTTCTCAGTAACACTTTCATTGTACTAAAATAACAAATTAAATATTTTTACCCTATCTATAATATATATATCTAAAATATCGGTATATCGCTAAATGATGTATTTTTCTATTTTCACAGTATAATTACAAGAAAATTATTGAATGAAAATGTCAACAATATCCTGTTCGCGAGTTATGCGGAACGCCTTTTCACCGTCTCTTTGCCTAACTAATATTTTTCCATTTTTGGTCCAGATATATTTCCAATGTAATTTCTTATTTTCTTCCTTTACCGCATGGAACAGCTTCCTGTTTTGCTTAGTTAAGCGCTCATTAAAATAAATTCTTTGAGGTAATGGATCCGGGAAACCAATATCGGCAGTGGTAAGAGCACTTTTACGTGCTGCGGTCAGGAGTTTGTCACGAAGATAACGCCGAGCGCACCGTACTACTATAGGCCGGGGAGACGAGCGCGTGCTCGTCCCTGGGTTTCCAGTAGCATTGTTGATTGTAGGAAAATGGCCAATCCTATAAATTTCCTCAATATCCAAGGATATGTCTAAAGGAACTTCTAACTTAGCAGCCGCCACTTGTATGATGCTATGCAGATCCTCTCCATTAGTTTCAGGGACCCCCACCAACTCAACGTCCGTAAGCAAACTTCGCTGGTCTCTTTCATTTGACTCAAGCATAAGTTGATCTATATTTGACTGTAATGTTTGCAGGGTAGCTTTATCCTCTTTCGCCTCAAGCAAATCCAACCGGGCTTCTATATCGGTTGTTCTTTGGGATAAAATTGTCACATCATTTTGACAACGTAGAAACTCTGTATAAAAATCATTCAAGTCAGACCGAAGTTCTTGTATTTCTTCTCGAAACTCACACAACTCTGTTTTTAAACCATTGACGATGCCAGCAAAACTCTTCATCTCATCAATAAATTTGAGTAGTGTGGAGTCTGAAATATGGCTAGATGGCTCAGAAACAGATTCAGGACAAATTACTTTAGAACCCTTATGACATGGAGATGTGGAACCGTTAACATCATCATGATCATTTTCATTTAGAGAACAGGACGTACATTTCCATTTACTTGGAAGAGCAGATGACCCTTTAGTAACACAGCGTTGGTGATAAACTTTATTGCAACTGCAGCACGCAACGCCCCCTGTTGACGTATATGTACTTTCCGCAAGCGCCACACTTAGACATGGTGCATTTGTAATTATACATAGTTGATTAAAACGGATATCATACTGCATATTAAATTTAACTATTAAATAAATGGTTAAACATATTACGAGATAAGCTTAGTTGCAAGAATTTTCAATAGAAAAGCCAATTTAGTGGCAGTCACGAAAAAGCCTCAAACTTAGACCATACACACATTTTCGTAACTCAGTCTTAACTCTTCTTCATCATATTTGACATATTGCTATTACTTTATTAGGTACCTACTTTATAAATGTTTTTTGAAGAGTTAATAAAATTTAATGATTAAGACAAAGTCGTTTTGGGAAGCTAAGATTTTTAATGGGTTTAATTATCTTTTATATTTTGATTGTTCGGCTTGAACAATGATGTTTTCGTCTATAGGTATTCGTCTTATCATATATATAATTAACTTATATATTTAAGAAATTTATTAAAATATACTTTTTATAGCACTAATATCTCCAAAATTAGCAAACTCTACTTATTAGCAGAGCGTTAGCGAATTATAAATTGCGTAGTGGAGGCTTAAGTGGGGGCATTCGCGGCGGACTCCATTAGCAGTGTTCGTCGGACTGTCACAATCATTTTTCTTTCCCGCCGCTGCTAATTCTCGGCTGCGCTCCGGTGAGCACGCACTGCGATGGAGACTCCTTGATACTTTTACACTCAGTACCTATTTTTTATATTTGTTTATACTGTATAGATCTAGCGTTTGACCACTATCTCACTTGATGGTCAGTGACAATGTGGTCGAAGATGTTATCACGCTAGACCTAGAATGCTGGTAGAATGCTAGAAGGCTCTCAAGGACTGCTGCCTGAACACACTATTGTGTTTGGTGACAGTTTTTCAAACTTGAGGGTGGTAGCTAGCCAGGCGGGTATTCGAAATGAAATGGTACACTTTTTACTAAGTTAAATGCTTAACCCAATAATCCCCCTTTCCCCTATAATACAGTAAAGTTATTGACACTTTACTGGAACTTTACTTAGAGATTGCAGAGACAATAAAGATGTGAGGATTTGCTATTAGCGTTCTATTTTTCTACACTCATGCACTTTCTTTCACGGATATTTAACGGCCAATATTGCATTATTATACTTATTATGAATAAGTATAATGATGCAATAGTAAATGACGAATAACTCATTTTGGAAAATAAAACAAAACGTAAATCTTCTCTGTCAATATTTTCCGCCACAATCATCTATTGATTTACTTATTACACTATTATTTATAAATTTATTACATACATAGCGACACGGCTGCCTTACGGAGGGGTATGCTGATATCATCGGTTTTTGCTCGTTATGCTACAGGCACATCCTGCTTGTTTCCACCACTAATATAATTCGATGCTTTGTACATGATCCAGAAGGCTGTGTATAAATAATCTGATTAGCTTCTGTACCTGTAACTGCGCAAGCTCCGTACAATTTTTCGTATTTGTTTCTGCTTCTCATGATTCACTTTTCACGTCTTCATTACTGTTATCGTTAGATTAGATTTGCATAAATTTAAATAAAATAAAATAATCGTTTACCAACACACTTACAGAAAGAGCGTGACAATGGGCTGTCTCATAACCAGAAATAATATCTACCTACCTTTTTATAATATGGAGATGATTTAAAAAAAAGTGAAACACGGTGGTGTAACTTACCTTAAAAACCGTTTTATTAGTAACCGATTTTTCAAATTACTTTTTACATCAGACAATCAATTTTTACATCTGATTTTTTTCCGGTATGGTATTAATGAAATACTCAAGTATCAAAACTGGTATAGCAACGGTCACAGCGTGGAGGCTGATATCGACTTTTATTACCCCTGAGGGGTTGGTCATTAGCGGAATAAAGCGGCTGCCACCTGATAAAGTGCGTTTTGTTGCTCAGTTACGTGTTATTCTAAAACCTCCGTTAAAGGGATGAATTGCGTGGCTATTGTTTTTAGCCCCATTATTCAACAGCTAATTTATGGCTAATCAGGGAAAAATCTGAAAGAAAATCATGTGTTAGAAAAAAAGAAATAACAAATAATAATCATTGTTTTCAATCATACTTAGATAAGTGACTTCTTATGTTTCAGTAATGAAGACTGAGTTTCTAAAACTCAAGCTTCTAAATCCCGCCAGTTGGAAGGATACGAGTTGAAAATATAACCTTCAAGTATTTAGGTTACGATATCTAATCGAATGAGGTATACTCAAATCTATATTAGATCTTACGCCTTATATCATACGGTTCTGAACATGAGTTCAAGGTGTAGATTCGACGTATTCGAATTTTTACATTCAAGATAATATCGAAGGGTAAATACAAGTCAAATTTGATCTGCAGCTGCGCAATTTACGACAATTATACCAGATCTATCGATGGAAGTGCTGCAATCGTACTTAGTTCCTTCTAAGGAGTTTTCGGACTCAATGCGATCTAAACCGACCGACTGGGGCAGTAAATTGCGGTGGTAATAATTTGGATGGCATGTCTTACCTTAAAGCAAAATAACCTGAATTATTTTTCATCCTACTAATATTATAAACGCGCAAAAAGGGGTAAAGGTATGAAATATGATGCAGAAAGCTGTTGTACAGTTCAAATGAAATAAACCCTTCATGGCTTGAGATTTCCCAATGAAACCTTTTTCACATGATACCTATGAGGTTCTTCTTTTAAAAAATGTGAAACATTCGATGTTCGACTTGCAATAGTTAATGTATTCAGCTTAGATGGGAAAGATTTTTCGAAAATCCGAGTCTATTATGAATACTTATATTCTAGAGAGCTACGAGAACTAACGCGGCAGAAACGTCTCGCGTGTTTGGAGTCTAGTTAAATTATGAGTTGCCAAATCGGCAATGTCATACACCGCTAATACGAATGTAAACTCTAAGGCTTTCACGGCCGGTGGTTCAGGTCCGAGCTACGACAAGAGCGTAGAACTCTCCTTCGCGGCGTCTTCTCTGTTACTGATCAGTAGACACCGCAAAGGAGAGTTCTACGGTCTTGTCGCAGCTCGGACCTGAACCACTGAAGATGTCGACCGCAGTGATCGACGAAACGTCTGGAACACAAGTTTCACTTAGACCACGGCCAAACAGCCCGGAAGCAATACATACAACACACCCATAATACGTTAACAATTAAGTAAAATTTAATTAAGAGATTCATATAATTTGTAAAACTACCGGTTCATGCGCGAACGAAACAATTACATACATTTGAAATGTTCACATACATATCGTCTGGGTTGTTTCCCATATTCTCTAAATACTAAATAATTCCGTTCGGAATGAACAATAGTGGCGGTTGGAATTATTAACACTTTACTCACTGCTGCATGATTGATGATGCGCGATGAAATATAGACCCCGGCATATGATGCTCGTTTGAATCGTCTAATGTGCGAGCACAAACTATATTATGATGCTAACGCTAAATTATGTTGAGATAAGTAAAATACAAATGCTTGTCGTTTATATTCTCTATTCGAAAATTGATGTTATGCCTCGTCTTACCTAATGTGTACTAACCAAGGAATGGATCCCGAGCTTGTGTTTCCCGATACGTACAATCTTGAGGAGGGTTGCGTGCTACATCTTAGACCATGCAGGTGAAACAGTGGTCAATATAATTTAAAAAATAATGTTGGATTGGCGACTGTTGATAGCACTGGTGATGCTTCTGCTTGTCCATATTGACGATCGTTTCTTTGGAATATTTATCTGTTACGTGAGTTTTTATTCTTCTTCTTCTTAAATTATGGCCTCTGCGGCTACTTACCACAATCCTGCCAATGTCCGTCCATGCTAGTTTCAGAATAGAATATGATCAGTGAGAAGATTCTCTTCAGACCATAATGATTAACTAGCTACCGTAATAATCCGTTTTGTACTTATTTACGTACAAAATAAACAACACATATAAGATACCAATAAGTTATCCCAGTGGCGGGAGAAGTAGCAGAAGCATAAATCAGACTAACTGAGAAGTAACCGTTATTTATCTAGTAGGTACAACTGTGACACAGAATAAATTTACTTTATACGACAGTACGTGCGTTATTCAATTATTGTTTATATAATAATAATGACGTATAAGTTATTTCTGCTGCAGGCACATTAAAATTGCAATGGTAGCGCAGGCGCGCAACGTAAAACAATAGAACTTAGTACAATATACAATTATATAATTATATAATAATTAAACAATTATATAATAATTAATCTAGTACAACCCTGATAAAGTGACATTGACATTGAAATTTGTTTATATCCTCTTTATAAGGGCACTTATTTGATAAGTAAAAATTAGTTAATAGAGATATAGCGTGGATCCTGCTTCGTTAGAGGCTGGTGCCTGAGATAGTTTAAAAAAAATCCTGCCTTACAGATCACCAAGGCTTCCTTGGTCCACTTGCTTAATCCACGGATTAACATTAATTCTCATTTATGTGACTTTACTCTACTTGATAAGATATTTCAGAAGGGAAAAAACAACTTATCATAAAAGCAACTTATACAAGAAGTACAAGAACTATTTAAATATTTTACTAATGTCTACTAATATCAAAATAGTGTGATGAGTAGGTGGTCTGTGTGATGTAATGGCAGTGTTTGAGATGGTTGTGGTGTCATTGGGTGCATGTGGTTAAGAGTAGTTGAAACGTGGTGCGTAAAACAGGTGTATAGTTATTTGAAAATGCACGTGCATTAATAATCTCACGCATGCAAATATTGCAAATATCACTATGATTGTTATATTATATGCTTGAGTTTGAACACCGTAGGTAGCTTGTTACATAAAATAGTTCTACATAGGCATATTCTACGAGTGGTTTGTCTGTTCGCGTTACTAGTTTAACATTGAAAAGGAATAGCGAGGTTGACGTCTGGACACCCGAGCTCTCCCTACGATTATGTGCTGCCAAGCACAAAATCCCGGGTCGTGCCATAACGCTATTAGACAAACATTTCCTGACGCGCGCCACTTTTTCCAAAACTTGGCGAATAAATCAGATCGGTGGTGCGTCGCAGTTTTCTCCACGTCTTACCAAATTTATGTACCGTTCGGCCCTTTCGTATGGAGATGTGGCCCGCTATTTACATATAAATACGTCGATTATTTGAATTATTCAATCGAGAGGGGGCGGCCCTGACAAATCACTTCCTAAGAGATGCCCCGGCTTGTGGGCTTGAGATCAGTTAGATGTGTGCTCAATACATGGACGTCGGTAGGTTTCCCTGTAAGTTTTTATGATATCTGCTTAGACTCTGGGGGTTTGTTGGGAATATATAAATCTAATGTAACCATTACTTATTTCAAAGTATTCTTTGCGTATTACTTTACTCGTTGCTAACTAAGTAATTTCGAGGCTACATAGTGACAAAAACATTTATCACTGCTCAGATACGATTATTACTATTCGTTATGCCGAACAGGTCTTGGTCACGAGAAGACGGTGAAATGCGGGTGGCAATATGGTGGTAAATAAATTACTAAATGTTTTTCTCGCGATCAAGCCCGGATTGATTTATTATTATTATTCACACTCAGACCTCCGCACTACGCATTTATTAACTATATATGTCGTTGTCTTGCCTGTAATAACGCCGCGAGAAGTTTGTCGCTCGTACTTATTATTTAACTAACGTATTGTCGAAAGACGCTCAATCTCAATCAAGTATGTTAAAGTAAGCTTTGTTAAGTTTCCGCTTATCTGTCGAGCTTCAGCTCAACGACGCCGCCGCGACGCTGCAATATTTAGAAGTGTTGGACAAAATACACCACGATGGACAATGCGGGGTGCGGGGTGCGGGCGTGTACATTGGTGGTTAGCTCAATCACATTAATACACAAATACGATTTTCACATAAGCTCCCACAAAAGAAGCGCTCGGTTATATTTAAAGTAATTTTAATTATTTTAATTTTATTATATTTAAGAGTGGAACTCACTGCCTGAGTCTGTGTTTCCCGATATGTACAACCCCGGAGTCTTCAAGTCGCGAGTGAATAGGTTCCTTCTAAGTTTGCGTGCTCCACCTTAGACCGCGTCGTCGCTTAACATCAGGTGAGACAGTGGTCAAACGCAAGCTCAAGTCTTTAAAAAAAAAAAAAAAAAGATTTTTTTCTTTAGATTCTTACAAACGTTAGTAGTAGTGATATCTTTTGACATACTTTAAAAAAAATACAATTGGAAAACATATTTTGTAACCCATCCAAAGCTTCCACATCAATGGACGGCATCTGGCATCTGAGATACTGTTTCATTACTAAGGAGTTCGGATGTCAATGGATCGTACGTAAACAAATCACGGTCTATTACGTATATAGAGGGACTAGACAATATGTTAATGGTCACATTACTAATTAATTAGTGACTAAAATTGAGGGTGAACTTGTTAGATACGTTCTGTAAGTTGCGGTCTATAAAAATTTCACATTTTTTTTTTGTATCATACTCAGACCCCGCACTAGGATTCCCTGTGTCGCAGGATGCATGGACACACACAATCACAACACACAAACACCCAAGACCCGGGACAAACACCTATACTCATCGCACAAATGTTTGCCCCTGCCGGGATTCGAACCCAGGGTCCCGGAGATACAGAAGTCAAGTCACTGACACGGACCACTGCGCCACGGCGACCGTCGTATTACCTTAATACAAACGAGATCGCTGCTGTAAGTGCCCCCTGTGGCACGGAAGCGTTCAAATCAAAATGCTACTAGCGCCGACATAAAGTATGGCCGTTAAGTACGTTGTTCTACCCAGTTGTGCGGCTAAGAACTTAGGTTACCCACTGTACTGACTACAAATCGATGGAAAGTAGATAAAACCTACATGAAGTTACTTGACGTCCGTTGAAAGCAAGAAGTGAAAAAAAAAAAAACCTAACCAACATCGAGTCTGTATAGTTTCTCCGTAGTTTTATGACCTCTCACGTGCCATTTAGTCCGGGAAATAGAAGTTTTTGTATGGAAATCGGACGCTCTAAGCCCCGGGCTTCGCTGCGAGCCGCCTATTGTGCTACCCGACTCACATAAAAGTTTATCATTTGGATATAAAACCTTGGATGTTTTTGCTACTATAGTCGTAGTATAATGTAGTCGTAGTATTCGGGGTGAAAGTGATTTGTACGCGTAACTGTTCGACGGTAGATGACAAACAAAGATTTTGGCGAACAAACGAAGATCTAGTTTCTCTTTTTTTTTTTACTGTTTTTATCACAGTTCCGTTCAGACGTCGTTGGTATTACAGGTCTGTGGTTGTTACTTAGCTCTATCGTGTTACGTTTCCAGCTCAGAGTACATAATAATTTTTTTAAGGCCATTTGCAGCTGACAATTCTGAGTCATTTCAGCTTAATTTGTTGAAATTCTTACATGTCTAATAAACTTTAAAAAGTACCACATATTTGAGCAGTATACATAGATTATATGATTAGATTATTATGTTATAAATTAATACCAATTTGTAAAACTTTGGTAAACCAACTGTTATGTTACTTATTGTTATGAATAAATAAATAAATGAAGGTTGATTGTGATTGAACGAAATAGCCTGGCCTGATGTTCCGATTCAATCCGGTGCAAGGCCTATGCTGACTTAGTAGGCCATTAGATATTTTATTTGCTAACAGACTATGGAAGAGGGTGAACCGTGTCATTTTTTTTTAATTTTTATTGGGAATAGGCAAGCGTTTGACCACTATCTCATTGAATCTAGGATTGAATACAATATGCACGAACAGCTTCGGTGGTCTGCTATTTTTAGCAGACCACCAAAGCTATTAAAATCGGCCATTATGTAATAATGTGAATTGAAAAACCCACGTTGGATTTATTATAACTGAAATAAAAATTTCATTGATTGATTGATTGATTGTGAGCCAATCATATTGCCATATCGTAAGTTCAACACGTCATCTCGTTTGTGAGCGGCGGACTGTCTGTTTGTAGTTGTCTGTGGTGGGGGACTATACAACGGTACGTATATAGGTTTACGTACTGGTTTTTTTTTTTTTAAATGTCTTTTATAAAACCTGCCTTTGGTAAAATAAAATACTAATAACTAATTACCATACTGCAGCTACTACAATAACATTTGAGAAATCCACTATCTATTGGTAGCCAATAGATAACTCAAATGCTCTAGCCCGCTACCGACTGGCAGCGTGCCCAGAATGCTATCAGCACTGCTACTTTGAATTGCAATGCTGATCCGTTGAGCCAAATATGTGATAATATATTAATATATTATTAGTATATATGTAGGTATCCTTATATATCCGTATATACCTTTTATCCATTCGCTATAGAATGTCAATGGCCACCACGCCGTCCAAACGCTCTCATTGATAAGATCTGTAAATCCCCGCATCACTCTTATTACAAGTTATACAGTAATCACGTTATTGTCTCGGCATGGAATGAAAACTGAGCTGCCGTTGCATCAGATAAGGCTTTATTAGACGTTTGATATGCTAATAATGATGCCAGAAGCTCGTGAAATAAGTGAGTAAGCGTAAGCAATTTCTGCATTATTCGTACACGCGAAATAAAAGTGATTTTTCAATGCAAATTAACATGCATTCCTCAGGTGTCGATCGACACACGATATAGGACGAAGTGAATTTTTTGGTTTGCAGTACCTACCTAGATAATTCGTGATCTGACATCAATTCTATTTCATAAAAATAATTTTGCAATTTGCGCGCGTGGCTGTAGTCGACATCTGTAATTTTCGTGTGAGATTATAACAACATTTTTTTGCCCACTGTATAAATCTAGCGTTTGACCTCTATCTCGCTTGATGTTCAGTGACAATGTGGTCGAAGATGCTATCACGCTAGACCTAGAATACTCGCTGGCTCTCAAGAACTACTGCTGCCTGAACACACTATGTGCTTGGCGACAGTTTTTCAAACTTGATGGTGGTAGCTAGTCAGGCGGGTATTCGGTACCCTACCACCATGCTGGGGATTTGATAACGGCGTTACCTTCACCGGAAGCTCAAGCTGTTGTTGGGGATCGAACCAGTGTCCGTCAGTTTGACAGCCAACGCTCCTCTCGCTGAGCTATCATCGCTTCAAAATGCTTCAGTATGATAGTCAAACAAAACTTATTCTAACTTATTTCCTTAGAGACAATGTTAAAGCTTTATATTTGCCAGAATTAATCACAAGGTAGAAACATCTTGATCTGTATAAATAACGTCAGGTTGCAAACAGCCTGCAACATGGCTCCTCGCATGATTCTTACTAACTCCTATGACCACTTTGTCGATGGACATTCTACGCTAACTTACCCACGCGACAGCGCGTACCAGCCAGTGGTATGCTGAGCCGTGTCAGTCAACGATCACATAGCCCCAACAAGCTTAAAAGCTCATTGTGCGACTTTGTAGATATTGTGCTCATGTACCTACTATCTGTATAATCGGAAAGTTGCATTTGAGAGAGGAAATGCCTAACCTGGTACCTACTCTACTCCTATCACATAAATTTTTCCGAACATGTTTTGAAGATTGCCTGTTCTCGTGCATGCGAGTTGCCATTATTTTTTTTATGGATGTTTGTTATATTGTTCCTAATTCGTAACACATATAAATTTAAATTTCAACGACAGTCTACTCTCCTTCCGTCTTACGAATTCGATGACGTCAACGCCGATAAAGAAGTTTTCTCTTCACTAAATTGGCGAGATTTGACCTTAGCAACATATTTGACGATACCAGGACGATACCCTAGAGAGTTTATCTATGGACGATACTTTTTATTTTTAAATAAAGAATATAGTGCTGCTGGCCGTTTTGAAAGCAGTCAGCGCAGTGCATATCCGCCAGTGTTGCCAGCGGTCCTAAACCCGCGGATTAAGATGGTATCTGTGCGGCTGGCGTAACCGTCGTCGCTCGATATCATCAGTTAACCGCTAATGCGTTGTAATGCGTCCATTGTTGTTAATAAAATGTTTGCAGTGTGTTTGTGTATCGGTCGAATCGTGTCGAGAGTGCTTTGTTTATCTAAATACATAATACATCTATACTATGTGCTCAGAATAAGACGTATTTTTCAATATATTTTTTTGACGTGATAACATTTTATAAATTGATGAATACCAGCCAAAAAAAAAAAACCAATACCAAGTCAAAGTCAAAGTCAAAGTCAAAGTCAAAGTCAAAGTCAAAGTCGAAGTCGAAGTCGAAGTCGAAGTCGATATCATAAATGATTATGACGTTATCACGTAAATCTATCGTCCGTAAACCGACTTTACAGACAACCAATTTTTTTTTTACTATTAAAATAGTTCATCATAACGCAGATCACTTGATTAGGTTGAAATTGCGACAGCTAAACGCGCGAGCCTAGCAAGCGAAGTGAGGAGCCGTTGACTAGTTGACCAACTGGTCGGGACGAGAGGTCTCGTAGCTCCTGAGGAATCCTCGTGTAGAAGCGAGACACGTGTCGAAGAGGTACCGGTTACGTAAGATTGCATGTGGTACTTGGTACTTGGTACTTGGTGGGCGGGCTTTTTCCGCAACCAGGCCGACAGTGCGCGGCCCATTTTGCGTGAGGTCGGGTGGAGTCTGTCAGTCCAGCCACCCGATGTCGCCCAGGAATCCCAGCAGCTCGCTGATGCCGGTGCAGGCTTCCTGGACAGTCCTCGGCGTGCCGAGGTAAGCTGCCCTTTGTGTCGCCACGCTACTGCACTCAATGAGCACGTGCGCGGCCGTTTCCTCTGCCTCCAGGCATCCTCTGCACAGGGGGCTGTCTGTAACACCCAGTGTAAACAGGTGTTTGTTAAGGTGGCAATGTCCGGTAACAATTCCGACGACTAGTCGTAATTTTTGCCGTTTAAGGTTGAGTAGCCTTCTAGAGTATCTCGGATTTAATGCCGGGAATGCCTCTTTCGACTGCCTGCAATCCACAATACTTGCCCAGTAGTCTTGATGTAGTGTGATAGTTTTTTGGCGAATCCAGGATCTGATCTGGTTGAGCGGCAGAGGGATCAGTGGCTCTGGCCCTGCTGTCTGCAGGCTCGAGCCCATCCTTGCCAGTTCATCCGCTGCATCATTTCCTCTAGATTCACTGTGCCCCTTGATCCATTGTAGAGTGATCTTATTATTTCTAGTACTTACCTCTTCCAATAGTCTGTGGCACTGTATGGTCAGCCCTGATGAATGTTCATATCTTACCAGAGCTCGTAGTACTGCAGCACTGTCCGAGAGTATTCTGATGTTTTGGTTAGTTACCTCTCTACGGAGTACCGCTGCTAGTGCCTCTATTATGCCCACACATTCTGCCTGGAAAATAGAGTTATACATACCGAGGCCAGTAGCAATGTGTATGTTTAGGTCCTCTGAGAATGCACCTGCTCCTGTTCCTGTTGTCATTTTTGAGCCATCAGTATATATTCTGACTTCATGTATACCAGAGCTATCACTAGGCTCTTCGTGTAATTGTGTAGTGTAGCTCCTGTTGAAGAAGTGTTGTTTTTGTACCCTATCATAGATAGACTTAATTAAGGAGTTGCTAACTGCAAAGTTATCTATGATGGTTGTGTGTGGGGTTGATTGATTTTGACTCCAGAGGTTTAAAGCCATTAATCTATATGCAGATGCAGCTGCCTCTTGTTGGATAAAATATTGTAGAGGTGGCAGACCTATCAGTGCCTCTATCGCGGCAGTTGGCGTGGTCTTCATGCACCCCGTCACGGCCACGCAGGCCAACCTCTGGAATGTTTGTAATTTATTAGAGGTAGTACTAAGTATGGTTCTGGGCCACCACACAAGTGCTCCGTATGTTAGTGAAGGTCTGATTACGGTTTTGTAAAGCCACAGGGTGATCTTCGGGCTCAGTCCCCATGTCTTACCTATCATCCTTCTGCATTGCCAGAATGTGATACTGGCTTTGTTTAGTTTATTTTCTACGTGTCTTGCCCAGTTCAGCTTGCTGTCCAGTGTGATGCCCAAGTATTTCACCTCCTCGGACAGTCGAAGTTGTGTGTTGAAGAGGCTAGGCAGCGTGTATCTGCCTAGGTTTCTTCTGTTTGTGAACATCACCAGTTCTGTTTTACAAGGATTCACGGTGAGCCCGTGCTCTGTGCACCAGCATTCGACGACTTTTAGTGCGTTTTTCATCAGATCGCAAGCCACGCTGGCAAAGTGACCCGATATCAATATTGCAAGGTCGTCGGCGTACCCAACCGTGTAGAAGTGTCTGGAGTTGAGTCTGGTGATGAGGTCATTGACTACTAAGTTCCACAGGAGTGGTGACAGGACGCCCCCTTGAGGGCATCCTTTCGCCACCACCCCTCTGGTTGTACCGTTTAGGTCAATCTGTACCGCCCTTAGTTTTAGCATGTTTATGACCCAGTCAACCAGTGTATCATCCACTTTATGCCTTTGTAATGCTGTTTTTATACTGTTAAAGTTAGTCTTATCAAAGGCTCCTTCTATATCGATGAATGCCCCTAGACATAGACTTTTACTTTTGATGTCACGTTCCACTCTACACACGACTCTGTGTAGAGCGGACTCTGTTGACTTACCCGAGCTATAAGCGTGCTGTTCTGGGTGAAGTGGTATTTTGGGGAGCACACTGTCCCTTATGTACCGATCACAGAGCCTCTCCAGGGTTTTTAAGAGAAAGGATGTCAGGCTGATTGGCCTGTAGGCTCTGGCTTCTGTATAATCGCTCTTACCTGGTTTGGGTATAAACAGGACTCTGACATTTCTCCAACCTTTAGGTATATATCTGTGAGCCAGGCATGCCCTAAAGATGAGAGTAAGAATCCCGCTTATGTGATGTTCAGTCCACTGTAGAAGCCCCGGAAAAATTCCATCTAGACCAGGGGATTTGAAGGGTAGAAACGTTTTCAGTGCCCATCTAACTCTGTCTACAGTAACTATGGTCTGGGCAACTGTCCAGTCCCTTGTTGTAGGTGCAGATGATATTTCGTCCCGCCAGACGATCGTTTCTGAAATTTGGCACCCGGGGAAGTGCGTTTCTAGTAAAACTGTGTATGCTTCCGTTTCCGTTTTCGTTTATGTGTTGTCACTCTTTTTTATAGAACCTATGTCACGAGTTGAGTTAGTTGCTAGAATCTTTCTTACTCTGTTCGCTTGTACATTTGATTCTATGCTGGTACTAAAGTTTCTCCATGATTTACGGGACTTAGACCGGATCATCTTCTTGTATCTAGCTTTAGCTATTTTGTACATGTTCCAGTCCTTGTCCTGGTAAGTATTCATGGCCCTGTTGAAGAGCCTTCGCACTCTATGCCTCTGCCTTTCCAATGCCGCTGTCCAGCCTTTGTTGCCCCGTTTAGGGTCATTAGGAAGCGAGAGTGGGCAAGCTTCTGCAAAGCTACTGTTTAGAGTAGACGTGAGCTGATCGACAGTTAGTTCAATTTCTGCTGTGCTATCCAGGTGTTGTTTTACCTTTACCTTGTTAATGTGTTGTTCAAGTGACCTCTTAAGCACCTCCTTGTTGGTTTGGCGAGGGTTGCGTATTGGAGTTGGTATTGAGTAGGTGGCTTCTAACTCATACCTGATCCACCTATGGTCCGAACCAGACAACTCATCTGAGACTCTCCAGTTTTTGATTAGGTTTAAATTACCTGAGACCAGGGTGAGGTCGATGATGGTGCGGCTGCGGTGTCTGACGAACGTCGGCTCCGCGCCCGTGTTTGCTATAAGAAGGTTTGTGGTGAACAAAAAGTTGACCAGTTCCGTCCCTCTTTTGTTTGCTGTTTGCATGCCCCAGATGGGGTGGTGTGCGTTTGTGTCTGCTGAGATGATTAGATCAAAGTTATTATGTTCACAGTGTCTTACTAGGTCCATAACGTCCTTTGAAGGGATCTCCTCGTCGCCGGGCATGTAGGCAGACGCGATGATGAGTTGCCTAATCTCTCCCCCAAAAGCTCCCTGAATCTTGGCGGTCGCCAAGTCTCTGGAACAGAATTCAGTTAGAGAAGCTGCTGTTAATTTACGTGGAACATAGATGCATGCTCTGTGTTCTGAACACGTGTTGTCGAGTATTAACTTACCCCCGAGATTGCTGAGACCACACACACGCCCTGCCCTGATCCACGGCTCCTGTATCAGGGCTATGGTCTCCTCGCTGTCGACCTCCAGCACTCTGCGCAGGCTAGCCGTAGCAGTGAGGCTGTGCTGGAGGTTAGATTGGATGGCCTTAAAGGTCAAGGAGGTTTGGGTCGCCATCACATAGGCTTCCCTCCTCCTCAGACCCCAGTAGCCTCTCTTCTGGTTCCCTCCATCCTGCATCTGTGGCGGGGAGGGAATCCACACTCATGCCTTCCGTCGCTTTTGAAGACGATGGTTTAGGCGAGGAGTGTGGCGGCGTATCTGGGGTCTCCTTTTCTGGCCCTTTAGGTGGGGCTAAATCTGCTGTTGTTGCTGTCGGCGCAGGTGGTTTGTCTTGTAGTCCTCCGCCTGGTCCGTAGAAGCGAACATACACGTTCCCCAAGTTGAAGTTCAACCGACGCCCCTGCTCTAGCAGAGCAGGTATGACGTTTTCGGGAATCCCCAACGTTAGGAACAGCGTGTCCTCTCCGTGCATGCTGTGGGTGTATAGTCGCCACGTGTTGACGAGAGCCCATTTGTTTTGGTCCGCTAGAAGCAGACCCGTGTCCTCAACGGTACTCTCGCACTCAGGAATGAAGAGGGCTGCCTTGACCATCTTTGCAAGGTCGCCCTGTCGCTTGACCGTGAGTCTCGTGCCTGCTTCCTCGGGTATGCTCGCAACTGCCGTTTTGAGCCACTGTAGTGAGGCCTCATCCTCGCACCACAGCTTCAAGGCCCCGTCACCTATGATGGGCTTTCCTCTGAAGCGGGGGGAGAAGTTGGTGTTTGGATCCTTTACGTCTGCAAGGATCCGATCCACCAGGAACTTCTTCACCATAGTGGCCTGCTCTTCCTTTAGTTCGTGGCTCTCTCCAGTTATCGCCACGCATAAGTCGTTTTGTGCGATCTCGGCGTAGGTGGGTAGAGCCCGACGTGAGCTATCCAGCTTTGCTTTTTTGTGCCCTCCTCTTGGGGACACTGTGTCATCCAACCGCGCCCTCTTGCCAGGTTCCGTACGGGGCGGGGCCATCGCTAACTTAGCTACGGCCAAATCCCTACGTTTCCGGCGGTTTACGCGGTTGCCATGATTAGTGTGCTGCCACTTGCCTTTGGCTGCTGAAGTCCCTGGGATCACTCCCGGTGAGTCTCCAGTTTTCAAAGGCACTGAGGGGGCACTGTCTGTCTGCTGCCTGGACTTGAAGAGGTTGCTGGGGCCTGGAGCAACGGGTCTGGGGTCAGCAATCGTCTGCTTTTGTCCTCCAGGGCAGTCTCTCGCTTTGGGGTCCCCAGCCTTAGGCTTTGGTCCCGTTGAGCTTGAGGTCGCCTGGGGGTCTCTGGCTTCAGAATCTTGACTCGCCTGACGCGATTCTTGCCTCTGCTGCAACTTCCTCAGTTTTTGGTTGCGCTTGTGGCGATGTTTCTTTGTCAGAGTCTCCGGGACCTGGGCCGCCTCGAGTCTCGACGTGCTTGCACTTGGGTCTCCAGCCTTGGGCCTTTGTCCTTTGTGCTTTGTTTCGTTGACTTTGTTCTTCTTCTTTGGCGCAACGACCGTCCAAGAATTGCTCACCTCAGTGGTCGACAATGCCGCCACTAAGTTTTGCATCGCCTCCCCCAGGACTGGGGAATTCGATGCCTCATTCTCCATTACACACGCTATGTTTACTTTTTTATTATGCTGGTTGGACTTCCACACCTGTTCCATGTTGAGAATTTTTTAGTTCACCCTCCTGGCTCCCCACCCTCCACGGAGCCCGCACCTGGGGGTGTTGCGATGTAACACCAGGGCTACCAGTTGGGTATAGAGAGGGATGTTGCGTTGTCCACGAGTCCGCACGGCGCAAAGAAGACCACACCAACCAGCTATTTGACTGGCTTCCGTGCTCCGCCGACTGTAGACCCCATCAACCTCCCCTTCTCGCCGGACGGGAGCATAAGGCTGCCCGTTTGTGCTGAATTGCCGGGGTTGGCTACTCCCCGGCCCCCCGTTTAGGATGAAATCCACACCAAAGAGGAGTGTTGCGTTTCTGCGCTCAGCCACCAGGCTTGTTTCATCCACCCATACGGGCCCCCACGTGCAGCACCAAGACACGTGGGTGATCGGACCCCCCCTCCTATCATCACTCGTCTATGGGATGACAGGACCACAGAGACTCGATCACAATGCCTCCGTAGCGGAAAGGAAGTGTAGGGGAGAGTTGGTAGGATATGGTGGGAGTGGGAGTTGGGAAGGGGTGAGGTGGGAGGGGATTCATACAGGAGTGTCGTCTAGTAGTGTATCGGCTACGTCTGTTTCAGATGGAACCAGACCAATAACAGGCGGCACCACGTGTAGGAAACATATTAGACTTGTTATGGTTGTCTTCACGACCTGCGCTCCTTTCCATAACCATTTACCGAACCTGCTCACCGGACAGGTGGCCAGGTTAGGGTTGGCCCAAGATGTCACGTATCATAAAACCGTGAAACTGTTCCAACCCCGCCCAAGATTGCATGTGTATATCGTGCTGTTTACATCCTGTATACAATTTATTTCAAAAGTAACTCTAAACATTGTGTATTAAGTATCTTTTTAATTAACTTTTAGAAATAAATTATTCTATACTAAAAAAAATTATTGATGAAATGTCTATGGGGCCAATCTGAAAGTGTATATTTTTAAATGAAAATAAGAACTTTCTAGGTAAGTATTTATGAGTATGACTGATAGAGTTCGGAGGTAACAAACATAAATTAAGTAAGTACCTCCTCTTGTCTTTTTGGTCAGTAAAATTGTCAATCAGCCTTTATCCTGGCGGGAAAAACAGAAAAATAATAGCAAAAAGTCCTTACGGGTAATGTATACGAGTCACCCATTTTTTTTATACTGTTTTGATCGTTTGGCAGTGACAATGTGGTCGAAGATGTTATCACGGTAGACCTAGAATGCTCACTGACTAACACACTATGTGTTTGGTGACAGCTTTTGAAACTTGAGGGTGGTAGCTAGCCAGGCGGGTACCCTAGATTACCCTACCACCATGCTGGGGATTTGGTAACGACGTTACCTTCACCGGAAACTTCCTAAAATATATAAAAAAAGTATCTACGTGCCCCAAGTTTTATTAAATTATACGTCATGGCCATTGACAGAAAAAAAGGAGAGAATAGAGATGAACCGAAATCTGAATTTTAACAGAGATCGTGGATGGAGCCTTTCACCTGCCTGGACACCAATTCTTAATGTTACCTCAAGTCGAAAAGTGATAAGTGGGTATTCTGGTAGTATGACAGAGTCGGCATTCGGCGATGACAGAGATCACAGTGATGGAGACATTGTACGACCTACATTTGGATCATCTCCGCCATCTTGGAGCTCTCCTTGCAACATCTACTGCGCCCCGCCCGCCTGACAGCGTAATCTCACCTTACGATGGGCATTAAACATGCCCGAAATCTAGGTCGAAGTACTTCGACTATAAACGTGAGTAAAGCTGGATAATACATATTATATACCAATAATAATGTGTCAAACTCACAAGAATTCCCAAACACAAAAACGTACACGTAAAATTATAAAACCAATTTACAGCTACCTTGCTGTATAAACCTTCCACCTGTTGTAATAAATTTAGTTAATTAATTTTAATAAATTTTATTAATTAATTTATTATGCAGATGATAAATTAATTAATTTAGGTATTATTTAGATGATTGATTGATGGATGACTTACAAAAGTTATATTTTATTTTTGATTTTTATATTTGCTTCAACTCCTAATCAACCCACAAACAATCCAAATCAGCTACCAAAACATGTCCAATAAATTCGTAGGTATGCATGTCAGACGACTCACTTGAAATACAACCTAGTAACTTTGGGGGCGTCCATAAATTAAGTGCGGTGTTTTTAGCGATTTTTCGACGATGATGCAGTGTCAGCCTCACGACCCTCAGTGATGATACTAGGCATTGAGAATTATTGAGGGACTATGGGGTTAATGCAGTGGAACGCAGCGTGGCGTAGGATACTAATTAAATTTACTGAAACATGCACTTGTTATAAATGGTACGCATGCCAATAAGCATTAGACAGAGTATCAATAAAATAAAAAGGTAACCTTTAAGCGTATATGTTTGAAAATCGCTTCCGATCACATCAACTATTGATCGGTAGCAAATCTCTCCGGCTACTTTTCCACCCTCTCTGTAAAGTAAATCGCATTTACAACGTTTCAACCTCGCTAACATGTTAAAACAGAACTAATGGACATTCGCTCCAGTCTGAGGTCGCAGGAGACGAATAATACAAGTAAAATGGTCCCATCTCCACGCTTCATTAATTTTATTGCCCCGAGGCGCTCCCGGCGCTCAAGTCGAAACGCCGCGCATCGCCGCCGGCGAAAACACGCCATTATTCTGTGTTGCCAGCGACGAAAATTAAATAAACACACCCATTATGCGTGCGCGTACCTATTTCGGGTTGCACTCACTTTCTTTGTCTATTCGACAACTGTCAACATTTTGGCGCGTAATCCTTCCCGTGTGTGAGCAACAATGAGCTTCTAAAACTAATGTAATGTAGATATTAGCGCGAAAGCGTGGCGAAATTATTCAGACATGGTTTTTTGTCTGCGCACTACACAATAGGATTATTCCCCATTGATCATTGCTTATTATAAGTAGCTGAAGAGGGTGCGTAACATGAAAACTAAATTTGGTTTATCGGTTATTATGGAAAGTAGGTGCTAATGTTTGAAACGTTAATTTATGGCAAGTTCGTGACTTTTATGTATTAGTGGTTAGTTTTAGGCTTTAATGCGTATTAATAAAATTGTAAACATGTTTCTTTGTGATTATTAAGGTCACAATGAGTGTTAATTTAAACATAAACTATTTTTACAAGATTGAGAACCTTATTGTGTGGTTGGTTAATTATTTGCGCCGAGTGGTCATAACAATGAAGGTATATAAGTATACCAAAACATCCCGAAGAGAAAGACTGGAAATATAACAAAGAAACAAAAGATAAAATGAGGGTAAGTGGAAGTTATCTGCCCATAAACTCTCAAGTGTAAGGCTATGTTCACAGAGAGCGCTCTCTTTTTTCGGCGATTCGAGGGGATAGTGGTCGACACATTTAGGTAATACCTAGTATCTCGAACAACTTTAGTTTGTTATGGCGTAAAGCATGTTCGTGGAAAAATTGCTTTTTTTTTGCTAATTATGACTTCCGCTAAGTGTTATATACAACTTGAGATCTTTCATGTGACCTACCTAATTACTGTTCCTGGTGTTCATCATCAAGCATGGGAGCGGTCATTTAAGTAGTGACCACAGAAAGGATTACTTGACCTGGTCGATCAGTGTAAGACCGTGTAAGCAAATTTTTACAATCATTCTTCCCTTCTATCATCAACAACGTTCGACTGAGCTATTTCTATACACTGGGAAGCAAATAACTCAGCAGGAAAACCGTAACCTACGTGGATGAAAATTTCGGGTGCAGCTAGCAATTGATATTCATCTTTAGCTAGCTGCTCCCGCGGTTTCATCCACGTGGACTCTTCCTTTCTTCCTATTTTTATAAGTACTCAATGTGTCAAATTAGACTTATAAAAACAGTTATAATTTAAAAGTTTTGAAGTAATGATCTACATGAACTCATTGAGTGTTTGGGCATATAAAAACGGCAGGAAAATCTAGGTATTCTGTTATATGTCATAAGTACTAACAAACACAAACATTTAGGTAGGTACTATAATGTGAGCAACAGCGATTCCGCGGTGGTTACAAAAAAAAGCTTCCGAATTTCCAAGGCTTCGTCCACAATGGTTAACTAACAACGTCACAGAATAAATAATACTGTCTTACTATACCAATGTTTACTCAACTCGCGGCGCGACAAAGGCCCGGAACTATTGTTTGTTGTAAAAGCTTTATTTCGCTACCCTCGTCGTTCTTGCGACAATAGGTTGCCCAACTTAAAAATATATTTCAGTGTTTGTTGGGGAAAGTGTGGATGTGCACAGAATATGTTTACTAATATGCACTGAATCGTAATAAAAAATCTACTATTATAATCTTAGATCCACACCTAGACACGTCTTTAAAGCTCGCTTGGTTAGACTTCTTTCTGACAATCATAGTTGACCCCAGATGCCAACTATGATTGTCAGAAAGAAGTCGTGTCGGCAACGAAAGCAATAGCTCATTTCTCTGTCACAGTTCACATTTGTAGGTACTAGATAAGTGACATCTAGTACTGAATTGTTTTACGCTGCGCGATTCCCGCATGACATACGGGAGAGTCTATGCTGTTAGATAGCAGCGACCATTTCGATACTGTCATCAGCTTTATTGTGGTTGTGGTTACTTAAAACTATGAAGTAGACATATTGTTTACGAAATATTAATTTTATTTTAGCCGACTTCCAAAAAATGTGGAGTTAACAAGGTACTTTTTTTGTTTGTTAGATATAAGGATGCCGTCATTTGTGAGTCACTTTGGAAAAATCTTATTAATCTAAAAGCTCGATTAGAAAACATATTCTGGTTGGTCCTAAAAATTTCATCAATATCAGTTTATTCAATTAAAATCAATCTGAAAATGTTGAATATTTCCACATCTGAGTAATGGAATATGGATTGTATGGTTTTTAAACTCCGCATTGTAAAGCGATGACAGCACAGCTGTGGGAGCATCAGCTCTGAAACTGAAGGATGCTGGTTCGATCCCCACCATCTGCTTGAACTTCTGATGAAGGTAGCATCATTATCAAACCCAGCATGGTGCTGGGTACTGTCGAGTAACCCGCCTGGCTAGTTACCACCCTCAAGTTGAAAAAAACTATCACCAAACACAGTTATAGTGTGTTCAGGCAGCAGTCCTTGAGAGCTCTAGTAAGCATTCTTGGTCTGGCGTGATAACATCTTTGACCACATGATCCCTGACCATCAAGTGGTCAAACGCTATAATATATCCAAAGTATAAAAACACTACATAGTTATTATAATTTTTTATACTGACTTAGACATTGTTATTGAACAATTGAAAACCGCCGTACGCTCTTCCTGTTAACTATTAAAATAGTAAGCACGATCTAGTTTCTATAGAAGCTAAAATAATTCCTGATCCTAATAGTAGCCGAATTTGTTCCTTCAAATAATTCGAACGTAAGTTCCGCTTAGCATGTTGTTATAAACCATAAAACTCTCGCATGATATGTTATTGAATAAATACAGTCTCTTGTATATTAAATAGCCTTATCCACATAATTCCAACGCCCTTTCCGGGCGGGGGCGCTGGAGAGTTGAAAATTATCCTTTTCACGAACGGCCTTAAGGATAATAGAGAAAGCACTTAAGCCATTTTCTCCGCCTTTGAGTGGCGTAAGCGCGGCCGTTTGCCGGGGCTACATCTCGTGAGCTAGAAAATCAGCCATTACACCCGAATATACCTAATCGAGCCATTTCATGTGGCTAGTAGCGGGAGGCGGTGCAGGGGTGAGGGAAGGAGGTGTACAGGGTCGGACTGAATGCGCAGCTTTTCAGCCTAATGTGCCCATTGGGCGGCGCTAACAGCAATTAGGCTGCGAGCAAATGGCTCGTACATTACGGACGACATAGATTGATTTATAGACTAATCGAAGAACCGATCCCGGTTATACATTAACAGAGAGGTGAACACCAGCCGCGATACAGTCATTACAAGAGTGCACGTGGCTCACATGAGTTAAGCATCAAACTCGATCGGATCGTGACCCCACCGCTCGCCAATAATGCTAAAATGGTGCAACATTGATAACTTTTCAGATTGAATTGAGTCGATTTTTCAATAACTGAAACGAAAACTCATTTCACGAGTCTGCCCCGTCACGCGATCGACTCTTTTATTTGTAATCCTCCCATTACATTATTCGAAGGCTTCGATAAATTGGATTCATATGATGCTATATTAAATTCATGTCCCTTAGAATCAGTTCTCTTTATATCGACGACATCGCCTTCATGTTTTATGATATTCTTTCACGTAAAAGATCACATCTGTTAGTGGCCGAGCATCTACGTACCGGTCTATGAATAATAAATGTGTCGAACTGGCCGATTGGGGAAATTGAATTTTATAGTTGGTAACACATTCGAGGACAGATGTCACAAAATGGCCCTTTGCCGGCGGGCGCGAGCTCACGAGGCACTTAATCGAAATGTCAAATAGAAATCAAAATTAGGTCGATTGTAGTGTTAATAATTAAATAATGATGGGCTTCATGTCGGCCGGCGGCATTTGTACACATTAACGAGGGCGAGTTGGCAGGACAAGAGGGAAGGTGCGAGCGCATTGTGATTAACAGAGTTACTTCTGTGCCGATGGACAATTATCGGTCCATTACGCAGAGTACACAATCGACGGCTTTCCATTAAATTATATTGGAACTCATTCATATGTCACTCTGGTATTGATATGAGGTGTTTGCCGCACGCTACCGTGTGGGGTGTGCTATTATATCCAAATTCGATTGATGATACAACGAAACGTTACAGCATATAGGTACAGAATAGAACTGAGGTACTTATTTGAATATTTTGGATAGTCAATGGTATAAATCACTAATACATAAATGAAAGTAATCTTATCTCAAAATGAAATTTCGGAATAATAGTTTTCAACAATATCCAGTAGCACAAAATGAATTCAATTTATTCTATCAATTGATATTGTTGTCGTTAATTGATTTCCCCTCAGAGCTTTTACGACCCTTCCAGCTTCTGAGTCAGATAAATTCGCGCTATCCGTTTACATCATTAAATTTTATTAGTGGGAACACAATAGAGAGGCCATCGCGCGTCTCGCTCGGAGAGGACTTTTCCGGCGGGCCACGGCCTCCCTAGCCAATTTCTATTTCCTTTTGGCGCAAATTAAGCAGGCTATTAAGTCGGGTCAGAGACTTATGACGAATCGTAAATCCAAACAGACAATGTTGGCACATTCGCCTCGAGGAATCCGGGATTGAAAACAATAATGACCATTTACCTATAATTTAGGGCCAATAAATACGTAAGTATTACCTATTTCACAGTGCTACAATATCCAGGAAATCGTTTTGCGCAGGAAACGATAATGTGAACATAAAGAGAAGCCGTATTTGGGACCGCTACAAGTCTTAAAATTTCAGGACTATTTCTTTCGACCATTGGGATAACTTGTATGTTTAGTTGACGGTCGTCTTAGCTAAGCAAGCACTGACTTTAGAACCGCGATCCCGGGTTCGAATCCCGGCTGGGGCATACATTTCTGTTATAAGCATAGATGTTTCTTCTAGAATCTTAGAAGATATTTGACGATCGCCGTAGCGCAGTGGTCAGTGACATTGATTTCTGTGCCGTCGGGACCCTGGTTTTAAATCCCGGCAGGGGCAAACATTTGTGCGATGAATGCAGATGTTTGTCTATGGTCTTGGGTGTTTGTGTGCTGTGATTATGTGTGACCATGCCTCCCGCGATACAGGGAATCCTAGTGCGGGGGTCTGAGTGTAATAAAATATATATATACTTATATAGGAATATATTTTATGCTTGTGAATCCATGCATCCCGTGACACACCGTAGCCATTGTGGGGTGTGTGTCTATGCGTGAAAAATAGTTACTTTAGAATTGACAAATTTTCATCAATTAAAATAGCTATACTTATAAAAGGAGCTTCACACATGGAAAACACTAAAACTCTTACAGCAGCCGACTCTGCCGTTATTATTATCTAAGAACCGGCTAGGAGTCACGTGATACTGTAAACAATACTTTTCTTCAGTTTTGTACTGATTTGCAGTATTGAAATAATCTGGACCACGTAAAATTGGGTGGCGAAGCTTGCGCCTCGAAACTTAAGTGATAGTTTTCAGGCCATGCCGTACATTTATAAATATTATTTTAAAGTCTGAGGTAGCAGATTAGCAGATATCATGGTATGTATATACATAATAGGTACCAAGCTTGTGCGCTGCATCAAACACGTAGTTTGTTCAGAAAGCTGGTTTATTTATCTGAGTCGGGAAGCAATCCTAGAGAGCCAGCAAAACATGTTAGGTCTAGCGTGGTTACACCACTGAAACACCATCACTGATCATCAAGTGAGATAATTTGAGTAAGTATATCAAAAAAATATACTTCATTATCCCAGTAGTGAAAAGGAAGCACATAGGCATGTATGTTTAAAAAAATTAATACCTAAGTTTAAAAATGAAAATCAGTGAATTAAGTTCAGGCAAGTAAAATGTGCACAAAACCATTATCTGTATTCCCAGCTACTTCTGCCAAGCACACTGTCGTCGTTGCTGTCCGTAAGCGTCATCTGCCAACTAACATACGTAAAAATAGATATTTTTGAGAAATTGAGATAATTTGATAAAAAGTCTTGTAATTTATTCAGTCCTTATTATAAAATGTGTTATTGAAATCCCTAGTGACTATTAAAAACATTCTATCCATTTGCCGAAAGCAATTTTCCAATATTTCATCGGTTGTGAACAACTATAAAAACTTAAGCATAGGTTAGGGTAGGAAAATAATCAGGTACCGCTAGTACTTTTCACGTGTTACAGGAATACTATTAAATCTGTCTGAATTAAAAACTGAGATTCAATGAAAGAAAATACGAATAAATTAAAAATAGTATGACTTGTTTATATGTTTATATATCTTATGGCTTTTCCATATTTCAATATGACGTGATTAATGTACCTATACTAATAAAATAGGTAAAGTTTGTGAGTGTGTATTTTTGTTCAAAAAATGCACAAATTATACAACAATTAGTGAATTGTTGCTTTCAATGACACAAAATCCGCAACCAGTTGAGGAGCGCATTTACTAAAATTGGTATTATTTCTTTGTGTTATCGTTCGTTCAATGTCTCAGCACTTTTAATGCATTACACTTGTATTTTTAAACAAAAATACAAGAGTTAAAATTAGTCTTTTAAGATAATATTTTTAATGGTAGGTATAGGTATCGCAAAGCTTTTTGCAGATGGCGCTGCGTTGTCGTCATTCAACGACATTATATAAGTCTCATGCCATTTTCTGTGAAGGCTATTTTTTATTATTTTATTACTCTGATTTCTAGAATTACGGAGAAAATATTTAAGTTACTTACACTTGGTTTTTAAATTCTTTTATTGATTTTTCTTAGGTTTTGTTTTAGTGTGTAACTTTATACAGATTGCTTAATTTTCGGAAAACCAACTGTTAGTCCGTGTAATAAAAGTACATAGAAAAATACTCACTATGTCTATAATTTCTAGTTCAAGTCTAAAATTCCCAGACAGATATTTTCGGCACGGACCTGTGTCCGTGATATTAATTCATTAACGGAAATATATTTTCTCAGTGCCATTAGCTAAAGCATTCGCTTTTTCATTGCCAGATATACCGAAGTAGCTAGGCCATTATGTCATAAAATTGCCATGCTTGACTGCAACATACATGTCATTGCCTGGACATTTTCTGCGTGACGTAATATTTAGTAGGTAGGTAATATGTCTGTCTGGGCACTTATATAATGTTTCCCACGCAATAGAAGCCCTTTAGTTTATTGGACATTTATTGTTAACAAGGTGCTATTTTATCAATCGCCAATAGAGCGATTTGCCGCTTACCGATTGATTTCAGTAGTTGACAATCAAGCACCAATCAGCCTAAAGCAATTATTATTCGATTATTTTAATTCAATCGTAATGGCCGTCATGTCGCTTACATCACATACCTAATAGATAGATGGCGTGAGCGGCAGTTATTAGTGCTGCGGTGCTCCCGGAGTCATAATCTGTCATAAATATCAAGCAGCGAACTGATGCGACGAGTTTATCGTCATTTCAATTCCTTTTCTAAACAAATTGCTCTATACTAACTATTGTTATTGAGAAAGACACGCAATCACAACTATATTTCGAAGTATGAGGATTGTCGTCGCGTAGTTTCAACCAAAATATTTACGTAAATGACTTGTTAGATTCTTACCATAATGACGTTAAATTATTCCTTGTTAGGGACGGCAACATCAAACATTGGTCAAAATAGACGATACCAATTATTATTTATGCCGTGGTTATAATTCTACACAAGGTACTAGGTACATACCTAGGTACTAGTAATTTTTTATATCTTACTGCTGATCAATATCTTATAATATATAAATAAATGATCAATCTTTTATAATATATGTAAATTATGTTTGCGATCCCTGCAGACTAAAAACCCTGCCTGCATGTTGGCTTGCCCGTTTGTTCCACATATCGCTACCAACTTATCCTACTAATAGCGTAGTAGCTATTTTAGTAAATATTAAGGCGCATCACGTCGTATATAAAGATAAAAACATATAGGTAAATGTGATGCTTTTAGGCTCGTTCCCTGGCCTTAGTAAGGCATTTGAAACATTGAAATTTATATACACTAGTAAACCATTTATCATGAAATTGTTTGTGACATTTTGAAACGCTTGATGTTTGTTATAATCTACACTTAGAACGCATATGAAGTATCAAGAACTAAGAAATCGTAGACTCGTTTTATAGTTATAGTTTATAATAGTATTATGTCGTTCTAAGCGATGATAGCTCAGCAGGGGGAGCGTCGGCTGTCAAATTGACGGACACTGGATCGATCCAAACAACAGCTTGAGCTCCCGATGAACGTAACACCGTTATCAAACTCCCAGCATGGTGGCAGAGTTCTTTGGAGTACCCGCCTGGCTAGCTACACACTCAAGTTTGAAAAAGTGTTACCAAACACATAGTGTGTTCAGGCAGCAGTCCATAGAGCCAGCCAGGGCATTCGAGGTATAGCGTGGTAACATCTTCGACCACATCATCACTGACCATAAAGTGAGATATTGGTCAAAGTATTAAAAAAACCGGTGTGTCAAATTCTTTAGACTACCAAACTCATACCTATGCATGGTTTTCAATTAATTAATTCCTTATTTGTGTTTTGCTTCTATCGATTTGTTTAAAGTAGTTTTTATAATATATAAAGAGCATTGTATTGCGTGTCCTTTAATTTAGTTAAGAACAACTACAAATTACAGGGTAGTAACGGTAACGTCATTATAAAAGAATAAAGCATTCATCTCGATTAGGTATTTTACTGTTGCGTTTTGTATCTTTTAGTCAATGGTGTTTTACTAAAGATGACGTATATTCATACTGCGCGGTGCTCAAATTTTGTTCCTTTACGACATAAACATGCTTACAGCGACATAATACGGTACAAATAATATAGAAAAGGATAGCTATATGTTGAGACTTGCGCTTGAAATACGCATCATAATGAAAATTACTACAATTGACTTAATTTTTCTGCCTCAGTTTCCGCGCGCTTGTGCCACATCTACCTCATATAAACATATAATATCATTGCTTTTCGTAGTGAATTTATCTTTATGGTACTGTAGTTCTACTTCTTCACTGTAGTTCTTAGATGTTCAATGGTGTCGTAAATTATTTTGTACATTTCAGCTTTAACCAACATACAAGAAATTGTCTAGTGAGGTTAATTTTGTTTTAATCCATTTTCTTTTTTTACCTTTCAATTGATTGTTAGCGGATGATTAATTGATAAGACACAAATACATTCTATCGTAGATATGGAAATAAAAGTGAAAGAAATTTATAAAGCAAGCACTGAACCACTGAAGACCTACAAGCAACCATAGAGAAAATTTTATAAGGACACGAATTTCAATCAATTTTCTTCAAACCCCTGCACTAGGATTCCCTGTGTTGCGGGAGGCTTGCACACACACATTCACAGCACACAACATCCACGATCCGGGAAATGAAATGAGATCCCGAGCATATGCTCTCTCGTTAGGTCGTTGTGCGATATGAGCCTGCTCACAAGGCATACCAACAATAGTGTAGATTATATTTAAGAATTCCTAACTCGATAGATAAAAAGAATATAATTCATATCATCGAGCCGTAGTCAAGTACCTAGCGTTTATTTTTCTATATATATTAAGAACTTCATCATTTCTAGAGGAATAAATACTCTTCGCTAAATAGAATCTAGATTCTATTTACACACACATATATCTAGATATTATTATACTTATATATACTATACTATATACTATACTACATATATACTTATATTATACTATTATATTACAAATATATCAAGATATATTTGAGAATAAACATTATTATCAGGATAATTACTTTATTTCCTCGATATTTCGGCATAATTACTGAAAATACAAATAAATCTGACTCATGGTAAATATCCCGATAACAATGGTCAATATGGTCATTCTTGCAAAAGTGATAATGTCAGTTCAAATTAAACACTTACATAGATATGTTTTAATAATAATAATGTAATAAAACTAGGTATATTACGTCTATGATTATTCTCTAAGTATAGGTATGCCGTCGAGCTTGGTGATCTGTTGGAGGCGGTTCGAGGCCTGCGAGCGCCACGTGTCAACGTCAGGTTGGTTCTCA
The DNA here is from genome assembly GCA_934044485.1 of Apeira syringaria. Classification (NCBI taxonomy): domain Eukaryota; kingdom Metazoa; phylum Arthropoda; class Insecta; order Lepidoptera; family Geometridae; genus Apeira; species Apeira syringaria. The sequence goes on from OW203662.1 coordinate 4,942,407, forward strand.
CATATTGGGTTACCGATGAACACGAGATCTCTTAATGCCGGACACTCCTGCAAATCGGTTATGGTATTACTTATTGTATACGTACAAAAAAAGTACCCCGAAAAACGGTGCCAACAAGTTCGGGGTCAATAAATGTACTATGAACCATAAATACATATCAATTAAAGTTATTTTTTCATCAAAAAACGACCAGACGGACTGCAATACGACATCCATATATGGTAGACGTTTCACCCTGTCGCACTAAGCGTTTTGCTTCCACATTCACAGTGCGTACAGCTAACGAGTGGAACTCATTGCCTAAGTCTGTGTTTCCACATGAATACAATCTGGGCATCTACAAGTAACGAGTGAACAGGTATCTTCTAGGCAGGCGTGAATCATCGTAGACCGCATCATCACTTAACATCAGGTGAGATAGTGGTCAAACGCCTGCTTATTGAGAATAAAAAAGAAAACAAAATGTTTGTATATGCAGTATCACGTAAATCTTTAAAGAATCTAGGTTGTTCTAAAAAATTGTAGCTATAGAATAAATACTAATTCTTTATCCTGCAACTATTTTCAATTTACGGCTAATTTCAATACAGATCTCCTCGGTGAAAATCATTGACACTTATTTGTGGGGTGGTTCTTATTTTGAATATTTTTAAACATATCTGTCACTTTTCTTTATTTGCAACAATAGCGTGAAGCTTTTCGTGCTATAATTTTCTATCATTATAAACGAGAGTTAACCTTCAAATAATCTCTCGAAAATGAACAAGCTGCTTTTAGAGAGTCTACTCCTGTGTTTGCAACTGTTAACTATTTGTTCTCGTGATTTGAAACGTGATCGAGAGAACTTAAATGATCTCCTTATACCCGCCGACCACCAACTGCGGTAACGATATGACGTCATCAGTTTAGAGTTGCGCGAGCATAGGAACATTACACATCGAGATTTTCAGGCTGAGCTGGAGATTGGATCACAAGCAGTTTCCATTATCCTACATAAGTAAACAAAACGTAGCGCAACGGCAAATAAGACTTAGATGGCTTAGTTTAAAAGTGAATTTCATTAGCACAATTTTTTTAAAGTTTTCTGTCCTGTTATTTATTTATACTCTTTGAAGGTACCTAGCAGACATTGGCACTCTTTACAAAAAAGTCAAAAGAGAATATGTCTCAAAAGAATAAAAAAGACGGCTACGGTTTTGCTACTTTCGTAGCTCATGCTACGAAATTACTATTTTGTAGCAACAACTACGAAATCAATAGTGACTCATTATGTTTACACGTGTTTACGAAATTAACAAGGACTTTAAATACTTTTAGCATCTCGAATTTGACCACAATCTTACGATGAATGGCTAATTAGGACAGCTGTCAATATGAGCGATATTTTTATATCCGAATACACGGCAGAGTTTTAAGCTAAGTACACGTAAACTTATAAATATACATTTTCAGAAAGGGAGCTTGATATACGGCTTAAAATGCTTTTATTAGCTTCGCCTATATCTATGTAAGTATCTACTAGCAGCGCTCCACGGTTTCGCCCGCGTGGACTACGGTTTTCCCGCTACCTCAGTCTACCTCGAGAACCATACTTTTTTCCCAAGGCAAAAAGCAGCTTTTATTCTTTTCCAAGGTCTCATCTATTTCTATACCAAAATTCATCAAAATTGGTGAAGTGGTTAAAAGGTGCAGACCATCAGTTGATATAGACATACACACATCACCCTCTCACATACACACATGCACTTTCAGTAAACACACAGAGAGGATCCTTCCCATCATGATGTACGTATTTAATTTTAAGTATCTTACTGTTTTTATAGAATAAGTTTCAGTTTTGTTTCAAATATAGTTTAACTAGTTATAGCGTTATATGTGAAGAAAATAGAAAACACGGCTAGTTTTAATTTCTTTTCTAAGGGGTGGGCGCTGTAAGTTGAAACACAGGCAGTGAGCCTAGTTCGGCGACAGATTGCCAAAATTAAATATGTGCATAACTCTAGCCATTTCAGATGAATTTTATCTGAAATAAACTTTTTATTATTATTATAGTGGTCAAAGGTATACATATATAATACAAAAAGGAATTAGACTATGCGGTACCCACCTGCATTCTATTAAACTCCACCCACTCTTTTATCAAGTTGTTGGACATGTAGAGCACACGCAAGTTCTTCAGGGAGCCGATACCTTTTAGCTTATCGATGAGATTGTAGCTGATCCAAAGCTCTTCCAACGTGTCAGCTACTGTTTCCTGAAAAGCCAGTAAGCAGTTACGATGGCCGATGGGGTCGAAACGTTCTAGAATGGAGATCACGGCTGGCAAGCGAGTCATATAGAACGGCCACCGAACAGGTGGACAGACGGTCAGAAACACAAATTCACAATTTACAAATATATTAAAATATATATTTAAATGTTTTCTTCATACGTTTATTTGACTGACTTCTATATAGTCGGAGCTTACAAGTTTTCTTATGTATTTAGTCAATAGTTTCGTTAATTGTGAACCAGTTTTTAACCGACTTCAAAAAAAGGGGGTTACTCAATTCGACTGTATTTTTTTTTAATGTGTGTTCGTAGATAACTTCGTCGTTTATGAATCGTTTGATTTCATCAAAATCGGACAAGCGGTTTTTGAATTATACTCCAATAACTGAAAAGTGCTACGCGTATCTTGATGATATTGTGGTCGCGGTTGAAGACATCTCAGAACACAAAATGACAATTAATTGATCCCGTGAGTAGCAAAGGTCACTGAAAAGGGCGAAAAACAATTTTTTAACAAAAATGCAACCGACTTCAACACTCAAAAGTGTGAAATAACTTGTCAAAGTCGGTACCATGATAGTTCTCACAAAAGTAACTATCATCACAGTATTGTGCTCATGGTACCGACTTCGACAAGTTATTTCACACTTTTGAGTGTTGAAGTCGGTTGCATTTTTTCTTAAATTTTTTTTAAAACATATTTATTTGTATGTGTAGGTGTGTAGGTATGTATGTACATATGATGTGTTTTTTTGTTTTTTATACTGTATAGGTCTAGCGTTTGACCACAATCTCACTTTATTGTCAGTGACGATGTGGTCGAAGATGTTATCATGCTAGATCTAGAATGCTCACTGGCTCTCAAGGACTGCTGCCTTAACACACTATGTGATTGGTGACAGTTTTACAAACTTGAAGGTGGTAGCTAGCCAGGCGGGTATTCGAAAGTACCGTACCACCATGCTGGGAATTTGATAACGGTGTTACCTTCACTGGAAGCTCAAGCTGTTGTTGGGGATAGAACCAGTACCCGTCAGTTTTACAGGCGACGCTCCCCCCGCTGAGCTATCATCGCTTCAAAAAGTATACGAAGATAAAGTATACGAACTTACAATACCGGCCAAAGTTTTAATGTAGTTCCTTCCCAAAGACAATATCTTAAGCTTCCTCATCCCAGCGATGCCGGCTATCTTGTCTATCATGTTTGTAGACAAGCTTAATTTTCTGAAATGCATTAATTAATTTATCAAACAGTAGTAATCCTAGTGCGGGGATGTGAGAGTGGAAAAAAAACAGTACCTTCCTATTTCGCGAGTTATATTTATGTTCGGTTATACTTTGTTTATATCCTAGACGTTATATTGTTAAACCATTTACTGCCAGAAACAAAAGATTCTCGAAAGTACAAGCCTTAACGCAACTATATATGAGCATAACGATTCAGTGGGTTAAAACGTACTCTATTATAATCGATGAAGCTGTGATTGTGCGCTAACCAAATCAGGTTTAGTGTAATAATTTCAGTTTCGATCACATCTTCACTGACCACCAAGCAAGATACTTTGAGAAAGAAATATTGAGAATTTTGAAAATGAATTGTGAAGATTGAAAGTATTGAGTACTTATAACTCAGATAAATAAACCATATGTATACTCAAAGATTTTTAACTTACTAGCCGTACCCCGTAGTTTTACCCACGTGGTGATGATTGATGATGATGATGATAAAAAGTAGCCTATGTTTTATTCCGGGACCTGAAGTATGTACATACTAAATTTCATCCAAATCCGTCCAGCCGTTTGAGCGTGATTGAGTAACAAATATCCATCCATCCATCCAAACTTTCACATTTATTAGTGGGAAGTGGGAAAATTTGTCGGCCCCCCTGTATACATAATTACATGTATTACCATGTATTAAATGCGCGTAATTCTTTGGAAACCTTTGGTTTTGCGATTGAATTATCATAGGATACCAGAAGGCTTTCGTAATTAAAATGTTGTTAGTTACAATTCCTTTATAATCAGGTGTCAATAAAATATTATTATGTACCTACATAGGTCCTTAATACTTTCGGAGGGCGCTGGTGTCTGTAATACAGTTTATAACTACCACAGACATCAACGGTCTATATGTATATACTATTATAGATAACGAACTCGTAATAGGTATATTATTCTGTTTCAATGTCAAAACGTCGTAACCACGTCAAATATTCAAAAATAGAACCATTCGGAAGCGAGCTAGCCCTCACAGAATCAGGGTATGCTACCGTGAGAGCTAGAGCTCAAATAGACTAACTTAATTTAAAAATGCATGCTATTATAGATGCATTATATATAGATATACTTCTACATAGTCATAAGTTAGAATAAGTTAGAATGTAACATAATTATTGTATGTACTATATAAATAAATAAAATACATATATAAAATTATTACCTAGTGCATACCTAGTTTAATACTACTAATATGTACATGTAAACCTTTACTAAAAGTGTATCAAGTTATTTTTATTTATTATTATTAATACTCAATATATTTATTGCAATCATATGCTCATAAATGTAGGTGTCTTAAAAGTATATGTTAGTTGTACATATTGTGTCTGGATATTCTTGTTGTTGTTCAATAACTTAAGAATGGAGCAACTCCGAAATCCATACTCAGATATATCAAGGAGTTAGGATGGCTAGGGTATTTGGCGGGGGAAATGCACAATACACCCCAGCGGGCCGTAAGTGCAGTTCGTGTGTCGCCCCCACTTAAAGTTAGGTTAGGTATGCATTTCAGGACTTATAATTGGTGTTACCTTCTTTCTGATCTAATGTGGTATTTATTTTTTGTTGGTATACAATTTAATGTACGCTACGGCACATTCTGACTTCTGCATGCCCGTTCTACTTGCCCGCTTGTACTAGCTACCGCTCACTAGTGTGCTGCTACTGGTGTCTATAATGTAACTTACTCGCAAGCTACTAAAGTGGAAAGAGCTCCATCCATTTTCTCTATAGGAGGCCATTGGAACTGCAGCTCCACCAGAACTGCATCAGACGCATTCTCTTCCTTCTCTTTCTCCCATCGTGCGATAGCTTCCTTGCACGTTGTTGGCTTTAAGGCCGCCATATTCACTTATTATATAGATGTAGGAAAAGCTGCTAAATTTTTATGCTAACACGTCCGCATAAATTGAGGCAGCCGAGGCAGCGGGAAAATCGCCCTGTGTATATTTATGGATTTGACATGTTTACATTAATTCGACATTGTCATTTGTCAAATTAAAAGTTTATGTAAATGATGTAAATGTATTTAAAGGTTTATTATCAATTTTTTATTTACTTTATGATATAAAGAGATAATAAAGTTTGTGAGGTTGTAAGGGTAAACAATCTCTGGACCTTACAAACTGACTAAGAAAATTATTTTGCTAATAGAAAGCCACAAACTAATATTCTAAAGGCAATAGTTTGTCTGTTGTTTGTCGTTGGTCGTTTGCATGTTTGTTACTCGATCATACGCTGAAATGGTTGCACGGATTTTCATGAAACTTGGAATTAAGATAGCTTACATACTGGAATATCCATAGACTACTTTTATCCCGGTAAATATATAGTTTTCGTGGGATAATTTAGGTAGTGTTACAAACGTAGTCTACTAATGTTGTAATGATAATAAACTCGAGAAGGGCTCGTTTATGAGAACATGTTGCAATTCATGTGATCCGTTTGTTAGTTCAGCGTGTTTGTAAACTTATTGATCAGGATATTTAGTAGAGGAGGTTCTTCAATAAGGAATCTCTGTAGTTATACGGTACTTTATTGTATATTACAAAGATATCACGTACAATACCATCATTGCTATTTTTAATAATATCGATAAGCAACCAACAATATAAGTGGTAAAAAATACATTGTTTCTTTTATGATATTCTATCAAAATATTCGAAACTAGAAAATCTTCATTAAGTTTATAAAATAAAAGCAATGAGTTTTATTATCGCCTAAGAAGGTCATAGTGCAATCGCCACACATGTAACGCGGGATAGTAAATCATCAGACATTGTCTTTCTGCATGCTCGGATTAGTTATAGTAACTTTTACATTTAGAAATTATATTCAAAAACTTCTAGAATTCCCAAGACCTTTAAGCAAGCATTTTACCACCCACCCCCACATAATTTACAAATCAAACATTCCTATTCCAAAGTCAATTCCAAAGCAAACAAACCCTATCACTCGTAGTAAAAAACGTCACGTCGCGAAGGGTCCGTCCGGGGTCGAGGCGGGTCGTCCCGGATGAACACGGGACGGGAATCACGCGCCCTCACACCTCAGGCGCGGGCGGCCGACCCTCGCCCAGCCGCGGCTGAATAACAACGAGCCTTGTGTTTTAGGATGGTGGGTAGTAGGTACAGTGATTCCATGTATGCTTAGATGAGATTTAACTCTAATGCACAATGCCAAGGAATATTATTATTGTTAGATAATAGTTTCCTAAGAATCATCATCATCATCTCAGCCATAGGACGTCCATTGTAGGACATAGGCCTCCCCCATTGGATTAGAAGTGAAGTGATAGGATTAATACATTCTAAGAATAAATTAGCCCAAACGTTAAGTTGAATAAACACGGGCCACTTTCACAAATGACGTTTAACCATATTTTTGCTGGGTATAACTGGAAATATAAATATGTACATGTATCGCTTTATCATAGGTATGTATATGTTCAACAGTATGAGATTAAATCTGATATAGGTATCTACTATTAGTTATATTAATAGAGAACCATTAGTTAATATTAATGGTTCTAGTTACGTAGGTACTATACATGTTGAAAAAAGCTCGGGAGTAAAATAGTAACCGAGGTAAAGGTGGGTTTTTAGCGTCGCTCGTCTGTTACATTACACTCTACATTTCACTACGATTGCTAGAAAATAGAATAATCCAATGTACTGTGTTAATAGTAGCAAATTTACTGTGTTAATTACCGCAACACAATTCATGCATTCTACCAAAGAGGTGGAGATCTCTTTGGTAGAATGTCCGTTTTCAAAAACCCATGCACGGAAAATCAGGTTAGCTGTGGTGAGAAAATCAGTTTATTCAATGTTATGGTCATGCAAGGACGGCATGATGAGTTTGAAACCTAATAAAGACTTTTTTGTTTTTTACGCTCGTTTAATTTATATTATTACATAAGGTCCTAAAGCTAAAAAGTAAATATGCTTTAGCCCCGCACTGGTACACTACTGCACTACAATGGCAAATTTTTTGAGCAAGAGGAGTAATAAAAAGTGTTTATCATCATTTTCAATCGATTTACTCTGAGTTGCTCCCTGTTCATAACAAATAAGATAATCGTCACTAATAAACATGGCTTTTTAGATAACAAATATTTATTCCACCTCATAAAGGACATAAAGCAATAATATTTTGTTGGCACGTGCGTGCAGGCGCGCTCGCCACTGTTTGTGTATTTGACGCGTGGCCTGTGAAAAGTGGGGGTTATATATATTTATACCAATAGAAGTTTCTTTATAATAAAATAAGCATATGGGCATATATGAGTATGTAGGTACCAACATTACCTACTAGCTGTCTGGTATTTCCAAATCGATGAATTCTTTTGTACCCCTGCCACTTCAAGTTGCTAATCAGCTGGGCTTTGTCGGTGACTTTCGTTTTTCTACGGATCTCTTCATTTCTGCATTGCGACATTGCCGCGAGAAGACGTCGCGGAGTTTTTCGGACGCTGTCCAGCCGAGTTGGATTCGGCGATTGGCCTCTTTCTCAAAGTTAGCCTAATTCGACAGTTTGTCCTAGATAATCGTAATGGCAACAACTTCAGTAATAGAGTTCTCAATTGATACTGGGTGGGTGCAACATAGGCATTTGACATACTTAATTTTAGTCTTTTCCATGTTCATTTTAAGATGTTTAAATGTTTCGAGTATAGTAAACATTATAACGTTGATATAATAAGCATACCTACCTCAGACGATTCTATCGAGAAGCATACGTACATACTTAATCCTTAAATAATTTAAATAACTACCTATTTTTTTATATTTTTTTTACCTATTTATAACTTCATGGAACTGACAAGTGTTACAGATCTTATCGTAACACCAAACATAATTTTTCAACTGTAACGTACATCAGAGACATAAGGTCTCTGATGTAAGCTGAATGGAATCGGACTGGTTTTCGCTTATTGTGAATTATACGAGAGGCAATTATTTATTCTAAGAAGTTACTAATGTAAACACTAGCATTCAGGTAACCATGAAGCTTCAGCAAAAGAGAAGAATACCCAAGCTTTCTTTTCAGCAGCAGGGTTCAATCATGATCTATACATACAACACAAAAACCAATGAGTACTACTAGTACTAGTACTAGTAGTAGTAGTAGTAGTAGTAGTACTAGTAGTAGTAGTAGTACTAGTACTATGAGCACTTAAAAAAATAGTGGTTATCTGGGAGTGTCGACAGAAGTGAAAACTTGAACAATATGATGTACGTGTATGTATACTTATACTAGTAGCGGGCACGGATACGATATTGTTCCTATACTACCAGTTATTTTATAGGAAAAGTCGTATGCAGATATACAAAATAGGAAATAGGTACCTACATTCTTATGCATAATTCTACTAAACTTACAGTTCAGGGTTACCAAAAGCAAGTTGATTTTGTTTTATATTTGGTCTTAGCATAATTGGACCAACATTTTGTAGGTAGTACTTTAGTTTACCTACGACTTAAGTTACTAGACCCACCTCTAAGAGCAGTGGTTAACGTGCGCAGTTGCCTCGGAGACCAGTTCGAGATGTGGAAAATTGAAATTACAATTTTCAAATTGGAATTACACACCCGCCGTTGCAAATACACAGTTTTTCCAGGGGCTTGGAGATGTCGTATAATCTCCAGATATGCTCCTTGTAGACTTAGAGGGAGTGCGATTAATGACACATTTTCGTAAAAAGAATGATTATTTGTATAATGAAGGTACAAATATAATTAAAGTAGGTACTATCTGTTCGATATTATAAGCAAAAAATAAATTCTCTCGGTAAGGCAGTGTCGGGGTGATGAGAACGCTCTTTATCATCTCGGTGGCCGGGCAGTCTTGAAGCGATGCTCCACACCGCGTGCAGATTCAATGGAACAAATAATACCAGGAGCCAGTGACAGATTTTCATGACCAAGTCCCAATCGAAAATTCGTAAAACACAGTAGTGATTTATATTATGAAAACCTAATCGCGACCGTCAGCTGCGACTCCGTGGGTGGGGCGGGCATTTGCAGCCTCCCACGCATGGAGACAATTTTTTTTAATTCATTTCCACCCATTTCAAAATTTCTCGGTTTATATTTTACCTAATAGATCTTGAAAGATATATAAAGTCAGCTGACCATATCATGGTGGAATATACGTCAGCTGGCAGATTGAACATGAAGAAATATTATAGGTAGGCACTTATTTTCAATGATATCCTCTCAACTAAAAATTTACTTGGTGATAGTTTATATGCTATTGTGAATGAAAATTAATGACAGCTTGCTGTCTCTCAGTGGAAAGTTTGTCAGCTGGTACCTACCTACCTACTTACCTTGAAAGGTGTAACGCAGCAGCATCTATCACCTATCCCAAATTGACCAACAGTCTCCGGGACCCTCATTGCAGGCTGCTGTTGAAATAGTCACGCCTGAAATGATATGTCCACACCCAAAAGCTGCACCTCGAAAAGCAACAAACATGGGTAGACTAAAAGGTAAATCTAGAATACTGACACACCAGATAAAAATAATATATATTGACCTTAACTTAAAAAACTGAAGATTAAATAGAAGAAGAAAGCAGATAAAATAAAAAGAAAAGTAGGTACTGAGTCTGATTCTGAAGAAGCTAACTATTCCATTCACGACACTGATGATTTTTGGGAAGACATAATATAGGAATGTGAGATAGAAAAAAATATGTTAAGTATGAGATTGGAGACTACGTAATATTTGTATATGAAGAAGATTACTTTGTAGGTTAGATTAAGTTAAGTCTTTATAAAGTCGATGCCAAAATCTCTAATAAACTGGAAATAGCCCGAAAAGAATGATTGAAATTTGTACTCATACTATGATATTAAACAAAAATTAACATACCAAAGAGAGTTAATTCAGAAAGAGAAGTCTATTATGTGCCAGGAATTGCAAAGTATTGGGATTTTTACTAATATTAATAATCTCAAATTCATAACATGATCTCAAATAATAATAAAAAGTCTGAAGATAAAGAGTTCATTATTAAAGAGACATGTGATACTATTGATAAAAAGAAATAAAGAGAAAAGGTACTTGATTATTAATATTACGTTATTTTAGAAATATTACAATTCAAGTAAGTGTTCATTGTTGATTACGGGTTCCTATATTAGCAGACATATTATTAGTGAATAAAAAAAATAAAAAAGTAACTAATTACAGCAACTGCAACTGTTTATCTTCAATTAACCCTAGAATGTCCAAAGTACAACTGGACACTGGTATGGTCCAAGGTAGGTAGGTACATCAGGAGTGTTGTATCTTGGGCAGTTTTACACTTTTTTTTCAGGCGGCCTTTGTTCGCTGGTTTATTCAAAATCATCTGATTTTATTAGTGTATCTTACAGCAGAATAACTAATCTTTACCTATATGTACATTTGTCATTACCATTTAATTTTAAAAAATAGAAATGTAAGAATCTGGCCTAGGTAAAACAGGTTCCCCTACTTATGGACCCGGATTATTATGTTGATTTTGTAAAATATATTTAAAAAAATAACATTTACTTACTTTGACAGTTTACAATTCATTCTAGTCAGCATAGGACAGAAAACATGGGAAGCAGCAAGAATACAAAACTAGAATGAGCAGAGAACGCGATGCTAAAAAGGAAAGGAGATAAAAGTTCGCTTCTTTTCTTTTTTGTACAACAAAACTTTAACAACGAATTAATTAATTGTTATTGATAATGGCTAAATACACAGGTCATGCGGAGCCATAATAATACAACTCAAAGTTGTCAAATATTAATTTACTGTCAGACATAAAAAAGTCAAGGTGAAGAACTGTCAAACAATTTCACAACAAACGTGCATACAACAAGTGCAAAATAACCTCTAAAATTGTGTTTTATTACAAAATAATTCGGAAAATACTGCAAAAATGGACGATTTACAGCTAAACATATCAACTACTGGAAAGGTACCTCACTTTATTTTGCTATACATATGTTTTCTTATCTGTTTTCTTTCATATCTTTAAACGTTTTCGTAGGTCAACAAGAAAGTGGGAGCTTCAGCTAATAATGCCTCGGAATATAAGTTTATGTCCAAGCCGAAGTTTATTGGTCACACCATAGCCAGAAAAAGACCACAAACTTCCATCCAAAAAAAGTTTAATTTCAAAACAAACGAAGATGAACCTGCGCAGAAGGTTAAAAAAACTGTGGCTGGGCCAGTTAAGATAGTGGATTTGGCCGCGAATTTACGTGATTTGAGTGAAAATAAAGGAAAGTATAATGCCAAAAACTACCAGGATGTCATAGACGAGTTATCGTTAAAACAGAAGCCTAGAAGTGGGGCTTGGATTTCATCATTATTCAAAAACAATCCTGATGTCCCTCGAATGGGTCAAAGGGCAGTAAAACCAGTCGTCGAAAAGGTATTCGCTGGAAGGACTTTTGCTGATCTCGATATACACCCTCACTGTGTAGCAAACTTACAGCAAAATATGGGATTAACGGAACTTATGACTGTTCAGCAAAGTGCAGTCCCTGTTGTATTACAAGGGAGAGATGTCCTTATCAGGTTTGCCATGTTTGATTTTCAATGAAGAATCGTAGCTAGTATTTTCGTTTCCTAATGTTTTAGATAGCTCAAATATTAATACAAGACCTAAGTCTGTGTTTCCGCATGAATACAATCTAGGTGTCTTCAGGTCGCAATATTCTCAATAAAAACTTTACTACGACTTCCCTGTTTTGCATACTAGTCAAAAATATGCCTTGGTTGATTGAATTAAAAATAGTTGCTTAGTTTACTCTGCATTATAAATTTATTATGTAACATTTAACTTCTAGAAAAAAAATTGTCATCATTAGCTACTTTGCATCCAGATGTACTCTTAATTGGTCATAAGTATGCTTTAGTGGTACCTATGTATATTAAAATGTAGCTTTGGGTATGCACTTTGCCAGAAAAAAGTAAGCTGCAAGAGATGCGGGACACCTTTATACACAATTGGATACCCCTAGAAAATTAAACGGTTATTAAAAAAATAAACCTACTTTATAGAAATAGAACTACATAAAATATGGATATGATGTGAATTTAAATAAAAAAAATAAAGTTAAATATGAAAAATTAAAGTGAATCATAGCGGAGCTGTAGTTATCGTGTGGGGTTAGAATTATTCTCAGAACAGAAAAGGAGAATATTTCATATGATAATTAAAAGCAGTCAACATGACTAATAAAAACATCATGAAGAAGAAATTTTGAAAAATTTTCGAGTGTTGCATAATTTAAATATACTATTCACATGGGTAATATTATTATTAATATCAGTATATTTAACTTTAGCCCTTAAAGTTTAAAATAAATTAAGTGTGGTACTTAGCATCTTAATATAGGCATGGCCAATACAATAAATAAAAATGATAGTCAACATGTTACAACATTAATTTTGACTATTATTTAATAGAGCACAATGTTTAGGGGAACTAAAGGCTAATTTTATCTTATAAAAAAAAAAGAATCTAATCTTCATTGGATTGTATTGAGTTTGTGTGCTTTTGTCAAAGGTCCCAAACTGGATCAGGAAAGACACTGGCCTATGCACTGCCTATTGTGGAAGCCTTGCAGGCAATCAGGCCGAAAATAAACAGACATGATGGCATCAGAGTTGTTGTTGTAGTGCCTACCAGAGAGCTTGCCATGCAAACTGACGAGCTGTTCACCAAGCTTGTAAAGGTAAGTAAGAATCCTTTTGCTGCTTATTAACCAGGTCCTGAAGTATGAGTTTCCTGTTACCTATATCTAAGTACTGCAACAATTTGTTTGCAGAATGATGGAGTAGCTCTCTCTCAAACTAGTTACTGTTAAAATTTCTTGTTATTCCCATTCTTCCTAATAACTACGTGTTTTGCTTCCAATTTCTTAAGGCCTACTGGATTGGTACTTGTTACCCGTGTCTGTGTTCCGGATACATACTATCCTGGAGTCTTCAAGTCACAAGTGAATAGGTACCTTAAAGGCTTGCATGCTACCTCCTAGACAATGTCATCACTTAACATCTTAATCAAGTTAAGTGTGAGTATAATCAACTTATAATAAGTAAAAAAGAAAATCTAAACATCACACCATTGTGTAATGAAGAAGTGTACATATTTCTTTCTTCTTAATATTTTCCTTACATATTTCTTCACCATCCTGTCAATACGGTCATTACGTCATGTTAGTTTAATATACTTACTCTGTAGGAATTGATTAAGAATATGATCAGTAGGAACATTCATTCCAGCTCCCAGCAATAATCCAACTGTTAAAAGAAATTAAACAACACATATGCAGCAATATTACAAATGTAATATTTATGCGTAATTGTAATTTTATTTTTGAGAAATTGTTCAATTTTCTTTCCATAAAGACTTGATTTATTTTTTTATGAACAATTTATACAAATATGGAATATATCAAGTGATGCACATGCCTACAAACAGAAGTTGAGCTTTTAATGTTAGCATCGGTAGTGATTCTCTTGTTCAACTAAACTAAAATTATTTTTAGTCAAAAGACTTATTCTATTTGTGCTTCAAATCAAATTCGTATAACTCCTTACTATACTATCTATAATATTAGACATGTTTCTGGCTAAACTCTGGTAGTTTTAGTCGGGACCAAATAAGTTACGACTTATCTTGCCTAAATCTATCTACAATTTTGATAAAAACACCTAATGTAAGTTTTGTTATTAATAACTATTATACTAATGTAGATTTTATCATAACAATTTTAGGACTATCTCTATAATCCAAAATTTTACTTAAATAAGAGAATCACTACCATTGTCACTATAAAGTCATATAATTCTACAAGAATTACATGAGAATTACATATGAACATGTGAATTTATTATGTGTAATTCTTCTAAAAAGCTAATTTAATTTTAGCCTTTCCACTGGATAGTGCCTGGTCTTTTAAGTGGAGGACAAAAGAGGAAAGCAGAAAAAGCAAGACTGAGGAAAGGGTTGAGCATATTGATTGGTACTCCAGGTCGAATAAATGATCATTTACGACATACAACTTCAATGAATTTTTCTAAAACTAAGTAAGTATTGTTTATTGAATCATTAAATTTATATCAGAGCACCCAAAACACTTAACCATACTTAGATTAAGTTTAACAAAATAAAATATGTGTGTGTGTCTTCTGGTGACCACGATCAATGTTACTAGATCAAAATGTTGAGGTTAGTGAAAATTATATATGTGCGCAAATGAACTTGATAGTCTAAACTTAAAGTTTAATTCAATGTGCGAAAGTTTAAAACCTTCTAAAATATAGTGTAAGAGAGATAAAAAATAATTCATCACCATCTCAGCCATAAGACGTCCACAGCTGGACATATGCCTACCCCATTGATGTCCACAAGGACCAGTAGGAAGCGGCACACATCAATCCTCTTCCTTCGATCTTATAGTCAGCTGACCACCTTGTCAGTGCATGTCCTACACTGCACTTGCCCATTTCATGGTAAAATAAAATAAGTAAAGTAAATACTCCGTTTTCAATCTTGTTTTGATTACTTGACATGAATTTTAATCTTGTCTAATAGATATTTGACATCAACCATTGTTTATTAATTTTAATATAAGTCGTGAATGTAAATTTATTCGTTAGTGTAATAGGTTAATCCATGCTAATGTACTGTAAATAAATAAATAAAATAAATATATGGTCATCAGCGGCCATTTGTTCTCCAAATTATGTGCCCTGCCCTCTGCCATTTCAAGTTGCTAGTCCGCTGGGCTATGATGATTTTCGTTTTTACATTAATATCCTCATTTCTGATTCGATCGTGTAGAAAAACCCCGAACATAGCCCTCTCCTACATATCCAACTTTGAGGTTGCCTACAAAGCCATTGGTAATACAATACATTCATAAATAATTGACAATTTTCAAACCAACTAAAGTCAAGTTATATTGACGTTTATGTGTTTGTCGTTAAATCGTGTGTCGCTATATACTCATCCGTTACTGTATCCACTCCACTGGTATTGAAACTGGTGTTTCAAACTTTTAATTAATATTACTACAAATGTGTGTGTCCATAATGTCCTAAAAGATTAAAGCATGCATATATTATAGGTTAAGTGTCAGCCGTGATATTTGGTGTATGTAACATTGGTATCAAATGCACAGTTTGGTGATAGAGTACTTTCCGGTACTAATCGGGCCAACTATGACTGAACACAACTTGTTCAAGTAGCCGTCATTGAGAGCTAGTCTACATTCTATGCATAGCGTGCAAATAACATTGACGGTCGCCGTGGCTCAGTGGTCAGTGACATGACTTCTGTGTCTCCGGGGTCCTGGGTTCGATTCCCGGCATGGGCAAACATTTGTGCGATGTGTGTAGGTGTTTGTCCCGGGACTTGGTTGTTTGTGTGCTGTGATTGTGTGTGTCCATGCCTCCCGCGACACAGGGAATCCTAGTGCGGGGGTTTGAGTGTTAAAAAAATGAACTGTGTGGTGTGTTATTACTCAGTATGTATAAATATATATGTTTGTAGTTGTTTGGTGTTAGATGAAGCAGATCGCTTATTAGACATGGGATACGAAAAAGATGTGGCAGCTATTGTCAAAGCTATAGAAGATCATAAAAAAGCCGCCACTTACGACCCTATGGCTCTAATGAGACAAACTGTCATTAAGAAAATACCCGACAAAAAGGAAGATACAGAAGAAACAACTAATGCTGAACCTGATAATAATATGGAAACTGAAATCAAACACCATTTGACCGAAGTGTTTTTGTCTAAAGAAAGACAAACCATACTTCTATCTGCTACTCTAACAAAGGTGAGTGCTATTGTTATGATAAAGACTATGCGGATAGTTATATGAAGTACTTATCTTTAATTTATTAGTATAAAATCATTATTTCTCTTATAATTTTCTTAGGCTGTTGAAAATCTAGCTGGTATCACTATGGTGGATCCTGTATTTGTAGATACATCTGAAGGTAGAGCAGTAGTAGCTGATTCTCTAAAGCCACAGCCTTCAGACAAATCTGAAAATACAACAGAAGTAAAATTACAAGCAAATCCTATTAAGCATGAAAATTCAGAGCAATTGAATCATTCGGAAGAGTCAATAGGCAATGATAAAACACCTAAGGTTGAAATTAGAAAAGGTTTGTACAATTTTATATTCCTTCCCTTCACAAAGTAATGTTAACCCGAAAAAAACTGCCTCAATAAATTAGTGTAATTAATTGTAATTGATTAATTATAATTAGTGTATATAGCATAAATGCATGATAGACAGTTCCTTTTATATCACTGAGGGGATAGCGTTTGAGTTCCGCCCCAACTGAATTACTTACTCGTAATTTTAAGTAGTTATTGTTGATTGTAAAGTAAATTTAGTTAAAAAGTTTAAGTTAGTTGTAGTTTAAGTTATTTCAATCCTACTTAAGAGTATCTTTTTTTGAATGTGAGTAACATTGTTAATAAATGTGTCTTACGGTGTATGCATTAGACGTGCATACGCCATTAGACGTATGCACGTCTAATGGCGTAAATTTCATAAAGGTTTCAATGGCGCTTGCGTAGACTAAATGCGTGATTTACGTATTTCTTTCAAATCGAGTGTATACTTAAAATTGACTAACAGGTTAGAGAATCTAATACTTTCTTCTCCTGTAGACAGTTTTACTAATTATACAATTACTTGCTGCGCGCCGGGATTCCACATGGATGGACAATGGTTTTCCCGATACCGTACATTTTCTGGATAAAAAATAACCTACGTGTTATTCCAGATTATAATCTATATTTGTGCCCAATTTCATTTATATCCGTTTAGTCGTTCTGGTGTGAATGAGCTCGAACAGCCGAACATACAAACGTTCGCATTTATAATAGAAGGATACATACATAATCGGACGCGTAATTTCTTCATAAATAGATTAACAACAAAAAGATATATGTTTAATCCTTCGACCACCGCAATCAATGTAATTCTAAGATTTCGATTAATTTGATCGACAAAAGTGCGAAATGCCGAGCTGAAAGTAATCCCCACTTGAATAATTATTTTTGACATTGTAGAGATTCATTGAAGTCAAAACTTCAAAATACGAATATTGTTGGATTCAGTTCTAAGTGATTAATAGCACCCTAAATCCATACAAATATATATGCTTGCTTAGCTCGCTTGTGCTTGTACATATACTGCCGGAAGGAATTATTTTTATCCTTAAAAATTCTAAAGGATTTTTTGAATAACTGTTATCTAAATTTGTCGAAATAAGGCGAGTAAATCAACAATGATATTAATTATTTGTTTCTCATTTTTTGTTGTTCAGGACTAAAAGCGTTCAGTGGTGTGGACCATCCAGATTTATTTGATAATGATACTAAAGATATTAAAACTATAACTAACACTGAGGCCACATGGAGAGATAGCGACAGCGATTCAGATTATGAATACTTCAAAGTACAAAAAGAAATGGAAAAAGAAAATATGAAAGTCAACGCGAAAGAAAGCGAAGATTCTGCCGATGAAGCTGAACCATCAAATGGTAATACTTTCGTTGAAGCTTTAAAATCTGCTATAGTTGAAGATGAGCTTGTACTGCCAGCGTCAGTCAACCAAGGTTTCCTAATAGTCCCAATGAAATTACGTCTGGTAACACTATGCTCCGCCATAATAGAACACTGTGTTTTGAACAAGAAAGGTGGAAAAATGATAGTGTTTATGGCAACCCTAGAGATGGTCGATTATTTTTCGGACTTGATAGAAACTGTGCTGACTGGTAAAGATGGCAAAACCAAGAAAAAAGATCAAGCGAAGAGCAAACAGACAAAAGCGAGGAAAAGAAAATCTGATAATGAGGTATGTTTGATAATATTATGGGAGTTCATTTGCATAACTAAAAATCCGTGGATGAAAGAAATCTTTCATAAAATACCTATCAATGAAACAATTATAATGTGGTCTTTTCGTCCGCTACCAGAGGGTAAAGTTACCAAAATAGTGCCAGCATTGCCATTTTAATATGCAATGCTTAATTTTTAAGCAAGATAAAAGCCAGCATTGTGGTCACTGTTGCTTCGATTCACCCTGGCAGGTCTTTAAAAATGCAGTGTGCGCGTGGTCCCCACGTTTCGCGGCCCAAGGTTTGAAGTCCAAAAAGTTTTGTTATGTGAGTAATAAATCTGCAGCTGTGTAACTAGAAGAATCAAAAACTCTTAAAAAAAAAGACATCCATGAAATGAAATTTTAATTTTATTCTGCAGCATTTAAATAATTGGAATCCTCAATTTAGTAACTTAATTTATTAACCGGATATTGGTTTAAAAAAGGAGCTTTAAATCTGTTTTATCTGTCAAAGAAACTTGGTTTAAAAAAAAATGCAGCTAAATCCACTCAAGCAAGCAGTATCATTTCTTATACCTAATTTTATTGGCTGTATTAACAAATTTCTCATCTAAGTGTACAAAATGAATTGAAGTGTCGGTGATAATCTCTTAAATACTGTTATTTAAGAGATTATTACCTTTTTGCTAATATCATTTTTTATTTTTTCCTCTCCGTCCGTAAGATTCCTCCCACTCATTTCCGAAACATAATGATAAAGGGAATAAAAAATAAGGGAAATAATTTTAAAATAAGACACTGCGGGGCATAGTTAATGCATTAAAGTATGCAATAACTATGCCCCGCGGTTTCCAAACAACCGCAATTTTATTAGTTTTAATATAATATATATATATATATATATATATATATATATATATATATATATATATATATATATATATATATATATATATATATATATATATATATATATATATATATATATATATATATATATATATATAATATATATATATATATAATAATAACGCGGTATTCTATTATCTCTATATAAAAATGATTTGATCATGTGATGATCTTTAGCAAAGTTGTTGTACATGAGCCAAAGAAGGTTTCTGAGTTGATACGACCAATTTCGACAGATACCGCCACTGCCATTGCAATTTACGCGGGTAAAATCGGGGGGTGCAGCTAGTTGTTTTATAAAATGAACGTTGAATATGTCTCTCCTTATCAGGGAGTAAAAGTACAGTAAATATTGCTACCAAGAAGTAAAATGTGCGTGTAGACTTGTCCATTTCGTATATAATTTCTAAGGGTTTTTTTTTGGTTTCTCACTGATGCTCTTTCTATTTACTTCATAGGGTGAATCATCATCTCACGACTCGGATTCAGAGTTTGAAGTGGACTATCAAGACCAAACAGAGGGTGGGCTAGTCCCTGTCGATTTAGAAATGTTTGCGCTCCATGGGTCCATGCCTCACGAACGGAGGATGGAAGTCTTCAAGCAGTTCAGGGTCGCGAGGAACGGCGTTTTGATTTGCACGGTGAGTTTATACTACTAAATTGGTCTTCTATGATAAAATCCTCATGGCTCATCCATAGACCAAGTGAACTATTGATTGAGAACTGGTGATGCATTGGAGCCGTTCAAGCCAATGATCAAGAAGTGTGTGTGCTACACTGGCCTATGACCCCCAAAGGATAAAGATCGAACCTAACAGATACAGGCAGCTAAAAACAGCGTTCTGTTAGTGCAGTATATTAAATAATAATAAATAAATAAATAATAAATTCTTTATTTACATCTTTAGGATACACAATGTTACATATTTTGACATAACATTATATGATAAAGTCTATATTATGAAGTGTGTAGTTATGTAAAGAGATCCCTGTGCCCCGTACTTACTGAGTATGATATCTGAGAAAAATCGACGGTAATACACGTCACATCATCATCATCATTAATTTCCACAAGGACCGGTTGAAAGCGGCACGTCGCTATACATAAGTATAAACAACAAAAATATATTAATATAGGTAATAAAATAATATTATTATCTAAGAACCGGCTAGTTACTCTGGTTTAAATTAAATTCACTGGTCGGAGAGTAACTTTCCAGCAAATATCACGTGAGTCCTAGCCGGTTCTTAAAAACGAAACTTGCGATAGTTTTCAAACTTAAAATAATATTGTATGTAAAATGGTATTAATATCACTTGCTTTGCAATTGTTCATCTAATACTCACTACTCCTACCATGTTATCTATTCATTCATTCATTCTTTCACTTATTCATTCATAATTATTAATCTTTTAAAAAATGAAGCTTTTCGTATGATTTTGGTTGTAGAGAAACTGCACTTTCTCATGATTCAAACACCTACAGTTTTCAGTAACAATGAAGACAATTCATAGTTCCAGTCATTATTGTGTAGTGTAACAAAAGGGGATGAATAATAAAGCAGTGAATATTTTAATTAACGCCTTATATTAACGATACAATGCCACCTATACACTAATCATTACGTTTCTGGATAGGGCTGCCTCACGTCAATTTAAAGAATTGTTTTTTTAGTACTGGTGTGCTCAAGATTCTTAGGTGACAGCCATATATATATTTATGCAGTATAACGTTAAGGCTTTAACGTTTGCTAAATAGTATTGATTCTTTTCATCTTATTTTGTTTAAAGTCCCAGATGTCTAAAAAACTTGAAACTGTTAATCTGATTGAACAAAATTTGCTTTTTCATTTGCTAATTTATTACTGAAAACAATTATTTTCGAGTGACTTTGTTTTTCCTTTATCAATAATTCTCGCGATAACTAAAAATACAAGACAAGAGCAGTTATTTTGTAGTTACCGCCAAAAGAAATGAAATTAAAAATTCTAAAAGTATGATTAGTATTTTTCTCTGAGCCCGTAGTTCAGCTGTAAAGTACATATTTCTAATATTATAATTCAACATGCATTAAGATTTGTACCTCCCCTTCTACATGTAAACAACCGCAAGCCTCTGCAATGTCATCGACACCTGTTATATAAGCCATTAACGTGTCATAAGAACTTCTTCAAACGTTTGTAAATACCAGCCCTAGCTCTTAAAACGTCTACTTTCTACACAGTAGTGGTCGAATCTCGGCCTTTGTCTGTCGCTTATTGTTACGCCTTCAGCTATTAGTGGCATTCATTCTGAGCTTATAAAGTTTCATTTACGCATGCCCTCTGTCGGCGTGTAGGCGCCGTCGCACTCACTTCCATTTGACTGTATACATTGTACTAGCTATTAAACTGCTAATTAAAACGACTTCCAAAAAAAGATCAAGTTCTCGATTCGATTTTTAAAAGATCAATCTTTTAAAAATCAAATTCGAAAATTTAAATTTTTAGAAATATGTTTTTGCAGTGATTAAAAACATGTAATTCGAAAGTATATAAATTTTTCAACGCGTCGGTGAAAAAGTGAACTGTTGTAAACCGTCAAGAACAGAAAGTAGGCCATGTTTTGAGGCATGAAAGATACCACCTTCTCGAAACTATCACGATGTGCATAAGTAACTTAAGTTTATTTTATAAGCATTAAAATAAAAGTGTATTGAGAAGATATCTTAGTTTAGAATAACCACCCATTTTTTTTTTAAGTTGGCAAGACAAAAGAGCGAGACAACGCCTTTGTTGTAGCTAACGTTTTCAGTTCGGATTAGCGTCTGTGAACAGCGCAAAGGAAAATAGATTTGGATGTCTTAATTTGAAAGTTGATTTCCATTACCACATTTTTTCTAAGCTTTCAGCTCTGTTTTTTATAGGATAATGTGACGGAACAAGTAAAAGGCCCACAGGATGTTAAGTGGTAACGTCTGCCTATACACAGATACAGTTCGTAAAGAACTGCACTGCGCCCGTTACCCTGAGACAAAAAGTTGGTAAGTCTAATTTCACCGGAAACCATACCCTTCAAAACGGAATACAGTAATGCGAACACTACTATGCCTGGCGGTAGAAATAGATATGATGGAAGTAGGTGCTTCCCTTAGCGAACTCTCACATAGAGTGCTACTACTCTTATATATATATTTTTATCACACTCAGGCCCCCGCACTAGGATTCCCTGTGTCGCGGAAAGCATGGACACACACAAACACCCAAGACCCGGGACAAACACTCATCTACACAAATCTACACTCATCGCACAAATGTTTGCTCCTGCCGGGATTCAAACCCGGGTCCTGGAGACACAGATGTCATGTCACTGACATTGACCACCGCGCCACGGTGACCGTCGAATTATATTATTATAAATTATTAGGTATATGTCCATGGTCAAGATAGGCGGTGAGCCTGCGGGTCACCCAGTTATTTATGTAAGTTCGCCAATTAGTTTCTATTGATTAAGAGATTTTTATTGTGTATCGCATAACGCTATGCTAGGCAGAACTTCAGTTCAAATGAAGTCGGAAGAATATTTTGAAGTCGTCGACTTCAAAATATTTGAACTGAAGTTCTGCCTAGCATAGCGTTAATGCGATACACAATAAAAATCTCTTAAAAATAAGGGTAGGGTGCCTTCGTTTGATACGATATCAACTGTAATGTTGGTCTATCAGTCCTATTAATTAATTGTTCATACAATTAAAGGTAGATGGCGCTAAAACATCCCCGCAAGATGTTAATAAAGGAAGGAAGTAAGTCGGCCCTAGTGGTATGGGCTGCTATAGCTTAGTTGGACAAAGCTACAGGACGGTATTCTGTAGTCGTGGGTTCAAGTCCCACTAGCAGCCGAATTTTTTCCTTCAAAATATTTGAACTGTAGTTTCTATTGTACCAATTATTTAACGAATTCCTCAAATTATAAATAACAGTCGGTAGAATTAGGAAAACGCACATGTTTCGGTTGCTTACACAGGGCGAGCGCGGACGTGGCGTTGCGTGAAATATTTTTCTAAATCGTGTAATTAGTGTACAAATAACGTCTTGGTACGGTTGTTACGGTAGATTTCTGATCTAGATAATAAAACTCGTTTCAATTGGTATATTTTAAATGAAATAAAAATAACGAAAAATTTATGAGGCATTTGTTTTCTTGATTAAATTGAACTTTAAACGGTTTTCGGGCCGACGACCCGAGATCACGATCACAAAAAAATGTTTAAAAACGTACGAATTGAAATGTATTAAACTCGATCGAACCCGTTTATAGTTGTTAAATTTTAATTATTAGATTTTTAGTTCATAGTTATAATTTACCAAATTTTATAATCTCATATTATGAATACATTTCTATTTTACGTTCTTGCTGTTTTTATGCGAACGTACATATTGAAAATGTTGCCAGAATTGATGATCCATAGGTATAACCCCGAAAATTGTCACAATAATACGTACATATCTGTTGTATTGAAGTTGAAAATAGCTAAAAATTTTAAGTGAAACGGCAAGACTTCTCTTCTTCTTCTTCTTCTTCTCTCAGCCATGTGCGTCCACTGCTGGACGTATGCCTCCCCCATATAGGGGGGATTTGCCAATACTCGCCACGCTTGGCAGGCGGGTTGGCGAGCGCAGTATGATTTCCAATCCTCAGAAGGCGCTGCTGCCCACCTTCTGGTACGTGATCCCTTAGCCGACTCTTACGGCACCCGCGGGAAGAGATGGGGGAGTACTATTCTAGGCCGGTACCACCACGGCCATGCCCACGGCCCACGGCAAGACTATGGGACACTATTTTTTTAATATCCTATGATTTTGTTTCTGTACAATATAAAATCTGAACGATTCCAATATTGTTTCAATAGTGCCGGGTTAGTGAGACTCATCAGGTGAGACAGTGATCGTTTGACCACTGTCTCACTTTCTGTAAGTTTATAATCCATAAAAAAACCTATTTTTACCTTCATTTCATACTACGAGTATAGACTTAACTTATAAGCGCCTTAATAGAATCTTTCCGCGAACAAAAAAATTTATGACTATTATTGCCGCCGAATTTGGTGCCATCAATTTTTGACTGAATGCCTGTGTATATAAAAAAATCTACCTTACCGACTTGTGTATGCCAGTGACGCTTTTTAATTACATGAATGTTATGTACGATCTTTTATAATGGGCAAAGATAATAGTTTTGCAGACGTGGGAGATTCTATCGCAACCAATCTTGTTCGCTACGGGGGGCGGTACCCGATGCGTGTACATCGATGCGAGTACTTATAATTTTGACTCCAGGTTTTCAAATTTTTATATCATCACATGATTATTTTACGGATACATTTATTATATACACCATTTAAAATAAATTGCGATGTATGTATGTTCGGGTTAAATTTGAACAATGACCATATTTATTTGATAATATGGATATTATGAAACAGTACTTTATTTAGTTTCATCATCATCATCACGGACTGGCAAGCGCAGCATAGGACGGCCACCGACAAGGTGGACAGACGACCTGACTAAGATCGCAGGCAAGGGCTGGATGCGGGCCGCTTCCAACAGGTCCTTGTGGAAATCAATGGGGGAGGCCTATGTCCAGCAGTGGACGTCCTATGGCTGAGATGATGATGATGATGATGAACAATGTCAAAATTATGAATCAAAAATTTCAAAATGTAGGCTAACACTAACAATGTCGTTCGTATTAATGATACAGACGATATGGAATGTAAATATAATATAATATTAATATTTGTGTTACATGGTTGTATGTGTTTTGTTCGATACACGTATACAGCGATTTATTTTACAAAAATAAATAAAAAAACCAAAAAAACGTGTTTAATGTTAGGAGTCTAAATTAAAAACAATCGCCATCTCGTATCAGGATTTGGATCATGTATCACCATGATGAACAAGATGTTCACGAAAAGTTGTGGGAAAATGTTAGTCCTAATCCTATAATAAAACTGAAATTGCCAAATTTTGTGTGTCATTATGTTTTTTACCACCCAGCGGAAAAACGGGTAAAGGGAATTGCATACAATTATATACTAAGTACTTAGAATCCGAAATAACACATATTCTTTTTACTATCATAAAACTAAACAGTTCCCGAGGAATATTTAATTTTCACTAGAGGTAACTGCAGAAAACTAGTCCACTCATATGATACTGCGGGGCACATTTTGGTAATCTGTGTGTTAGTTACCATTCAGCGTTAAAGCGGCTGAATGAATTTACATGTATTTTATTTCCTCAGACCCATGGCATAACACATTGCCTACTTTTTAACCGATTTCAAAAAAGGAGGAGGTTTTATGTTTCATGTTCACCGATATCTCCCCCTTTGTTGGACCGATTCTCAAAATATTTTTTTGTTTGATAAGTGTGATCCCATTTAAATTACATCAAATCGGATAAGCGCTTTTTGAGTTACAATCCAATAACTGAAAAGTGTTACTTTTATTCCGACGACATTATAATTGCGGGTGAAGAGATCGGTGAACATACACAATCACGATGGTTCCGTGAGTAGCAAAGGGCACTGAAAAGGGTGAAAAAAATATTTGTGGTGGTGGCATGGTACCGACTTTAACAAGTTATTTCACACTTTTGAGTGTTAAAGTCGGTTCCTTTTTTGAAAAATATTAAAAAAAAAACCAAACTAAACTGTCCCTGTGGGATTACTAGATTTTCACATCTGGTAACGAGAATGTCATATGTCCATCCAGATGACACCGCGGGGTGCAGCTAAGTAATCCATAAATTATATTTATTCTGTGTTTAAACTTAGGTTGTTTAAAATAACCAGTAATTAACATTTTTATACAATTCATTAATTAAAATTCACATAGAAATAATGTGTCGAATTAATTAGGTATACGTAACAATATGTGTATGTGCAATATTTTACATATCATATGATAATTTATATAGTTCGTAAAAATTTACTTTGTTAAAATAATGTATGCCTTCAGATTTTTTCGAGCCATTTGATTTCGCTTAAACATTAACGAGACAAAAATATATCATACGTTGTCCACTGTCGGTTCTCTTTCCCTGGCCATATGATGAATAATTATATAATAATTAACATAATTATTTTTATTTTCTGTATCACACGCACTAGAATTTGATCATGTCACACAAACATCCAAGACCCGAGACAAACATCCATGGTCATCACACAAATGTTCTCTTCTGCCAGGATTCGAACCCAGGGCCCCGGAGATTAGGAGTCATGTCCGTCAGTCATCAACCGTCAGTTATATGAAGTTTAGAAACGTATCTAAAAAATCATAAGCTTAAAACCCATACTTATGATGAACTCTGCTTTGTCTGATTTGGCTCCCTTTTGACCATAAAAGTTCCCCATCAATATGACGTTCTTAATCAGCTTCTGCATTATCTTTGTGAGACTATTATAAAATATATTCTTTTCCATTTCCGTTGCTTGATCTGTTGGGGCATATATGCAGTATTGAGAACGGGTTTTGAAGCCAGGTAAATTAATATTTAGGATTCCTGTTCTAACCGATATGCCGTCAAATTTTTCTATGTATTTTTTTTAGTCTTTTTTTAACTAAAAATCCTATTCCATGTATTTCTTAAGTTTCTCCTTTGTAGTAGAATATATAATCTTTGTGTTCTTTTATTTCTTCTCCAGATCGTCTAACTTCACAGAGTCCAAGTATGTCCCGTCTAATATCTTTCAATGCTTCTTCAAGTTCGATGAGTTGCTATTTGGATTTTGTTTATATTGTCTTTATTACTTTGAGTAGATGTAGGGATTTTTGAGGGTAGTGGTCTGTCAACCCCACGGAGACCAGCTGGGTTGGGGTTGTTCGGCTTCCGGTGACTGCTATATTTTTTTATTTTTTTAAAATATAAGTTTGCGTTTGACAACTGTCTCACCTGATGTTAAGTGATGACGTTGTCTAGGATTTAGCACGCAAACCTAGAAGGTACTTATTCACTCGCGAAAAAAAAGGTAGTAAAAAAGTATAAGGGTATTATTATTATATTAGTAGTATAAAGGTAGCCCCGATTTTTGTCCAATAAATCGGTGATGATACACCCGGCTCTCTAAGAACTCTTCACCCTTATTTCAGCATCAAGGTTTTACCGCCGTACTAGCCGAATTCGCTTAAAAGCTCATCCACATATAGAATTGACACATGGGATTCACACATTGTGCGATTCAACCGATCATTTTTGCAATACACCTGCAAAATGTGGAACTAGCTTCCTCTGTCGGTATTCCCGAGTAGCGACAATATAGGATATTCAAAAGGAGAGTGATTAGAGTCTTAAAAATGATCCAAATTGTTGATGATATTGTCAATTTGTAGGATGTAGCAGCCCGGGGTATAGACGTACCCCGAGTGGATCTAGTTCTGCAGTACTGCGCGCCTGCCTCCGCCACAGACTATGTGCACAGGTAACATTTACATATTTATAGTCGTTTTAAAAAGTTATCAAGGGTAGAAGACGGTAGCTATAGACAAATAAGTATACAAAATTAAATCCAGGAGTCCACTTCTCTCTTGATTTTTTATACTTTATACATCTTCAAGTCACGAGTGAACAGGTATCTTCTAGGCAGGCGTGAATAATCGTAGACCGCATCATCACTTAACATCAGGTGAGACAGTTGTCAAACGCAAACTTATAATATGTAAAAAAAAAATCTCACTCTGTTTGATGACAAACTGTTTTACCGTTAGTATTTCGATACGTGCACAAATGTTCACAGAACCTAACTTCCGAGTGACAAAGATCGGCTGCGCCTATTATATGTATATCTGACTCACCTCTGAATTTCATAATGCTACGTTTATTCGCATAATACAGTTTCCTCATGTAAAACTATACAGTCCAGTTACTTATATACCTAATCATAAAAAGAATTCAGGAGAAAGTATAAAAAAATGTACATAATGTCTTAAACCTTATGAAATATATTTTTGTTTCCATCTATTTATTATTATTATTATTATTATAATTCAATCCAGTAACAACCAGTTACAGAACGTTATCAATTATTTAAAATATATACATAACTAGCTGACTCGTCCGACGTTGCCCTGTCTTAACCAACTGTCTGTTATGTCGAACACTATAAGGTCTAATTAGAAAAGTTTGTCAAAACCAGTAAGGTTAACATTAAATAAATGTAATATGAACTATAAGTGTTCTTAAATTTTTAAATTTCTGCGCTAGTTCCGCCCATTTTTAGTTCATCCAGATCCTTCTGACATTAACAAACACAACAAAAAAAGAATTATCGAAATTGGCCCAGCCATTCACGCGTGATGTGAATGGCTGGTGATGTGATCAAAGGGATTAGGGATCCATGTTTATGTATACAGATATGTACCAAGTTCTTTTGTATCAGGGTGGGGCGCACGGGTCGTGCGGCTCAGGTCGGGGCAGCCGTTATGTTCTTATTGCCGAGCGAATCAGAGTTCGTAAGGCATTTGGAACAGAAGAGAATTAGGTAAGTTACAAAGTCAAAGTCAAAATCAAAAATTAATTATTTGCTTGATCATCGGTGTGATTAGTTTTTATCGCACTTACATTACTTTAAATCAGTAAAAGAATGTGGGATTAACTTTTTGTTAGGAAATACTTATTGAAACTTTGATGTATTTCGGAGGATGTTTCCTGAAGCTACTCGTACATAATTTGTTTCCTCCTCTTTCCATCTATGAACGGCCAAAGGGATGGCAATAAAATAAATCAATAATAATAATTAATTTAGTAACAATCATACAACAACACACTGAAACATGGAGTAGATGCAGGTACAGCATTAAAACATTTTCTTATAATTTATTTACGTCTTTCGACAACATTAGTGTGCGACTGGCATCCAATATAGGATTCCCCGTGTTATGGATACCAGCATTCACCTCCGGTTAATTTACAAAACAAGTGAAATAATTATTGATAGAGTTTATCTTGTCATGCATAATTAAGTAGTTTTATGGTATTTTTACGAACGCTTCATGGTGAATTTTACCTGCGAAATCTTCATTGCTCAACTGCGGTAAGCTACGTGCTTCTCGGTCACACCTTGAAGGGGTGACCGCTAGTGGGAACAGAGCGCTTCCGTGCTTCGGAGGAAACGTTAAGTCGTCGGTCCAGGTTGTTCTTAGTCGTTAGGACATGTTAGAGATTCTTGAGCGGCCACCTGCCTATCCGCCAACCCGCATTGGCCACTGTAGTGGATTATGCCCAACACTCTGAGCTTGTGGCCCAGCTGTGGGAACGAAATGGCTGATTATGTACTTAAGTGACCATACATTTCTACAGGCTACGGCAAAAGGACGAGTCCCAAGCGCTTGAAGCGCTACGCACCGTAGCACCGACAGCGCATACAGCGCAGCGCGCCGCCATCGCTGTACAAACTAAACTGGAATACACCGCGCACAGTTCCAAGGAATGGCTCGCGAGAGCTAGCAGAGGTGATTTTTTTTTTCAAAACACTTGCACGTGAAGTTGCTTTAAGCTCAAGCCGGGGGTGGGGGTATTGACCCGGTAACTGTCAGTTTGACAGCCGATGCGCACAGCAATATGCTATCATTGCTTCTAATATATAAATATCTTATTGATTGAAGATTAAGAACCCCTCACAATGTAATTTCACTTAAGGTCAAGGTACAATTCGATCCGTCTACCGCTTGATGATCGGTAGAACAACTTCGATGGTCGCCGTGGCTCGACAGTGACGTAACTTCTGATCTCTGGGATCCTAGGTTCGAATCCCATCAGAGGCAAATATGTAAGCAATGTGCATGGATGTTGATCCCGGGTATTTGATGTCATTGTGTGTGCGACACAGTGAATCGTAGGGGGTCGCTTCAAAAAGTATCTATGTAATGTGAATATATTTATTAGACAACACGATGCAACTACATGGTAAAATTCGCAACGGGCCCAAACTAGGCATAGCCTGTATCTTGGTGACCCAAGTAAGAATTAACAGTACAATATTAAGTCGCGCGCAAGTACTTAACATAAAATTGATGAATCTATACAAAACCTACCACTAAATATATTCAACATATATTGTCTAAATATATGTTGATAATATAAATGTATTATTTGTGTATGATGGTGTATTATTCTAGCGTACACATCCTGGGTGCGTTTCTACTCGGGCTATCCGCGCGAAGTTCGTCCATACTTGGACTCGAAGCTGATACACCTGGGGCACGCCGCCAAAGCCTTCGCCCTCAGGGACACGCCTGCAGCCTTGGCGAGGAGGGCGAAGTCCGACCCTAAACAGAAGAGGGAGAAACCGGTGAACCGACTGACGGTACACGAGGAAGAGGAGAAGAAGAGACCTGGGTGAGATTGATGATAGAGGGTCCTGATATTAAGATCGTGCCCAATAATTCTGATGAAGGGTGGTTGCCCTTAGTTTAGCTTTTGTTTTTTACATGTATATAAGTATATTTATCAGTCATCAGGTTACCATAGTACAGGCTCTGCCTAGTTTGGGACCTGAAGACCTCGTGTGAATGTTAATAAAAAAAAAATGATGTCGGGTTAAGGCGTTATAATCATTGACTTAAGTTTTTATAACTAGCCGCCTAGCGGACGCTCTTACCCTTCATAGGTATGTCATTGTACGGATTCCGACAGCCTTTTAGAAATCTTATGACACTCTTTAAAACCACCCCATACGATATGGGTATGGTCTATGACGATGGTCCTTATAATTAGGCTCGAAGTCGCACAATGAGCTGTGCTTGGGGCTTCTCTACTAGATAGAATCATGAGGAAATCCGTAGAAGAACGAAAGTCATTTGACTCAAATTAGCAAGATGAACTGGCAGTTCACAGGACACTCACCTCGAAGAAGTGATGGCTGAAGTGTTTGGGTCGAATGTAGACCACGGATGGACTGGCAAGCGTAGCATAAGCCGGCCACCGACAAGGTGGACAGATGACCTGACTAAGATCGCAGGAAAAGGTAGGATGCGGGCCGCTTCAATCCGGTCCTTGTGGAAATTAATGACGTCCTATGGCTGAGATGATGATGATACGAAATTATTGAGTTAATACAAATCAAACCTTTTTGGTTTTAAAACTGGGGCTGCAGTGTTCCTTTATGATGTAAATCACTGTTCGTTAAATGCATTAGGTTGTGCATGTGTTATTTGTATCTCGCACATTGTTATCTTGAATGTATTACTGTGGTCTTTACTGAAGACACTAAACATTTCCGCACCTCATCTTTTTAATAATGTTGGACGGTGTAACTTACAACGTAATTTAGAATTTTCCGACATGTGCGCTTGGCACATACATGAAATGAATGATAGAAAGAGAAAATAAATAAATTATGCTCCTAGCAGAATTAAATCTGTAGTGTTTTTTTTTTAACATTATGTCGATTCGTTTGATGATAAGGACGGCGCCTGCATATAACAGTAAAAGTTCATCGACATGAGTAAATATGCGAGTAAAGTTAGTGATAAAAGTTGAGTTAATCATGACCCTTGAAGTCCAATTTGACACTACAGTTTTTCTAGACGTAAGGGTTAAATCTTAATGTATTTATTACTTACAAGCGGTTCGCCCGGGCTTAATTATAAGGATCCCTAACTTTTTTGAAAATATAATACAGCTTATCACCAGGGGATAGTGTAGCTTCCCAACAGTGAAAGAATTTTTCAAATCGGTTTAGTTTCCGAGCCTATTCAATGCAAACAAACAAACAATCTAATCTTTCTTCTTTATAATATTAGCATAGATTTTATGTATTCATTACTTACTTAATGTAATTATTAGTTATTTAATTATTTTTTCTAGGTTCCCAAAAGTGAAGATCGGCTTTAACAGCCGCGTCGTGAATAAGCAAAGTTCCATGCACACCGCCAGCGAATTCGACAGCGGACTGCCCCCTCTCGAACAATCCAATAAGAAGAAAAAGAAATGATTATGCGCCCTAATATACTGTAATAACTGTAAATAAAATAACGTATATTAAATCTAGTTTCATTAAAAAATCCATAATTGATCACGTTTTTTGTTGCATTATACGGAGATGGAAGATGTACTGCGTCCAAAATTCTAATCGCTTAGCGAGCACCTAATAGAGGCGGGCCACTGCTACCGTTTCCATATTTCTGACTCACAAGTGACTCGAATGAAAAATGATTTTAAACCATTATCGTGCCCCGTCCGGCCTTTTGATATTTAAATTTTTTTCAAGCGGCCGTCATTACGACGGAATGATTTGCGAATTTTGCCCCAAGTCGCGGTTTTTGTTCGCGTCTGAACGAGTTTTTGTCGGACTCATTTACCATGTTTTTATTGGTCCATAATGACAAATTAAAAGAGTATTGTGAGACGCTTTCATGCTGGATTCACTGCGCTATCGAAGGGCTTTTCTAAGGTCTTGAATGACTTAATTGTGAAGCATTAATCTTGAGGGCGATAGTTCATTAATTACTGAGAACACGCAGAGCTCACCCTCTGCTTAGGTATTTTGGTTACTTAATTTAGTCGATAAATTGCAAGAGCGTTGATCGCCTTATTGAGATAAGTTTTCTAAGAATTTATTTGTTTGCATTCTAGACGGTTCAAATATTCTTGAAAATAACAATTATAATCTTAGGCCACCGTCTCACCTGATGTTAAGTGATGATGCGGTCTAAGATGTAGCACGCAAGCATAGAAGGTACCTAATTCACTCGTGACGTTAACTATGTGATTTCGCTTTACCAAACTGCTAGAACCGACCAATCTGTGGTTCCAATATATTGCTGAGTAGGTAGGTACTGAGTAATCAGATTAGGTTATGTCTAGGCTTAAATTATCGGAATTTATTAGTACCACCGCCAAACTAAGTCGTATTGCATATCTTTGGGTTATTTATTATGAGTATATATAAAAAAAGTATATAAGTACTTACACTCGCTTTGCGGGGCGATACTGGATTCAGTTAAGCTTAGGTGACACCTCGTATATCTACAATTGCATATTTTACCTCAATAACTCATTGTTTCAATAATGGGGGAGGAAGAATAAGAACCGCATAAGATTTCGGTGAATTTATAGATGTGCGATATGAATTGTTCTTAAATGAGTAAGTATACGAATAATAAATTGACATCTGCCACGAAAACCTAAAATAGTATTTTAAAAATGAAGATGATAGTTGGTTGTATTAATTTTATGATTGAGCTATATTCATCGCCTAAACGGCCAAGTTATACCAATAAACTTCTGTAGATAGCGGCACATAACATTTTGGACGATAGTGTAAGTTACAGTGAAGGAGGTACATACAAAGCTCTGAATTTCATATTAAATATTTTTTGAACTTTGTACTGAATTATTTTTGACGTGATAACGTTTTATAAATTGATGAATACCAGCAACACTCATGAAAAATAGTAACGTTCCGCGTAACGTTCCGCGTAACGTTCCACCTGAGTTTTGTATTACATAAAATAATCAAAGTCAAAGTCAAAGTCAGTCAAAGTCAAGTCAAAGTCAGTCAGTCAGTCAAAGTCAAACTCATAAATGATTATGACGTTATCACGTAAATCTATCGTCCGTAAACCGACTTTACAGACAACAAATTTTTTTTATCCTTAATTAAGGCAACTACTTAATGGTTAAAAAAAAGTTGGTTAAAAAGGGCAACAATATAATATGTTCTTGCCCTTTTTAACCAACTTTTTTTTTTCTTTCTAACTACAACTATAACATAGTTGTATCCTACTAATATCATAAATGAGAAAGTTTGTGGGTATGGATGTGTGTTTGTTACTCTTTCACGCCTAAACGGCTGAATGAATTTAGATGAAATTTGGTATAGAGATAACTTATATCTACCCTATGCAAATGGGCATATATTCATAATCACCGTTTTTCATCACCACGCGGGTATAAAGTGAAAGGGTGAAAGCCTGCGTGCGTGTTCGTGTGTGTGTGAAAATTTGAATATGATATATTAGTTATTAAAGATATTATAAATAGTATATTACTTATAATATAAATATTCAATTGGGGTTTGCAAACGCCGTTTATAATAAAGTTTTTATTTTATACCACAATAGCCGAGGTTCTGTTGTGTTATCATGGTATCATACGATATAGTTTTGCGGCGCGGCTTCGCGCGTCATTAACCGCCGCATTTGCATGCCGGCCGGCGCCAAAGCTCGTGAAAATGCCATTTCATTACCATCAGCTCGCTGAAAAATCGTTCTGAACAGTGGCCTTTATGTATCGGTAATCGGTGTGTGAATTGTTATTTCTTCCAATGTTGTGATAATAATAATGGGCTTTAGTTTGGAATCTATATATTTTATCGTAACTTTCTTTCGACGAGGCTTACGTAGGTTTTGTTGAAAACTGCCAATTGACTGTTGTAAATGATGATGTTTACTCAATGATTGACTTTCTCAGGTCTCTAATCTGAGAACTCTTCGATACTAACCGAATCCTGTATTGCAGGCTTTCTATCGAACTATACAAAACATTCGTTAGACAATTGTGTTAATAGTATAAGTAGAGATTAGAATATTATCTGAGGTACAGCAAAATATGCGTATTGAAAACATCCCAAATTTAAAATGTACGAACAATATCGAATCATACCGTAAAGCTCTTAGAATAAGGGTATGGTGCCTTCGCTTAATACGATATCAACCGTAAGGTTGGTCTATCACTCCTATTAATAGTTCATACAATTAAAGGTAGATGGCGCTAAGGACAAAATCCCCTCAGATATTAAAGGAAGGAAGAAATTTGGACGCTAGTGGAGTGGCTCCTATAGCTTAGATGGACAAAGCGACATGACGTTATTCTGTAGTCAGTTTTTTCCTACAAATAATTTGAACGTAAGTACCGCCTAGCATGTTGTTAATACAATAAACCACAAACCTCTTCGAACCAATTCGGGTAGTGTACCTCAGATATTACTATCGGTACCTGAGTATTGAACGTCCTGAATCAGTGCCTAAATCAGGAATAACCTGCGTCACAGTTATCGCATCGTATTCGTATAAACAATTGAATAACGCACGTACCGTCCGTATAAACTATATTTTTTCTGGTTCAGAGTTGTTCTAGATAAATGACAGTTAGTATCGAGTTTCATTGTTTCACGATACGATACGCCTGCGATAGTAATTCCTAAAAATTCATAAATGTCCGAATACGTTCGTCCGAGTTAAGAAAGTTTAGATTAGATGAACATTACACTGGCCTTCCGGGAGGCACTTATAATGTTTCTGTATGCCGCTTTGTAATAATCTACTAAAATTAAATTACGAAAATATTTCCAAACTCAATCTCCATTCGATATACGACATGGAAATCTCACAATAGAAAGCACATTAATTCCATTGAATGCGATAATTCGCCACTTATTCGCGCCTTTGTGATTGATGTTATAGGAAACGTACCCACTACTACAGGCTCGAAGCAAGGGTACAATTTTGGGGGCTGCTGGTAAAAACAGCAATAACTAATCCAAGTTTAGTTATAACTATACGAAATGAACTGAATTGTAACGAAATAAAACCGCTTATAACCGGTAATATTACCGTGGTAAAACTAACGAAGTAGTACTTTCGTATTTATTTATTTATTATTTCTACAGCGTAATTCTATAAAAGCCTGTATTTCTATATAAGAGCGTGCACTAACCGATTTATGTGTAATATTGATATTAATACCCTTTTGTATGAATAATTAGTATCGAAACAGGGTTGCAGTAGATATTGTATTATTGAAATAGATAACTACATATACTCGTATGCAGCAATTTAATAACTGGTACGTTTGTAGGTTCTAGTACCCCAAAAACACCGCTTACCTATGACCGGACCTGCTCTCATATCAGATTGAATAAAACGCAGTGGCTTCTTTCACGGCGCTACAAAGGCGGTGAGTCAATTCGGTAGTACAATACGGCATGGCCACCCGCCTTACAGTGCTACCGCTCAACAGAGATAGGAACATAAGTAAACTGGTTGCCTAAAAGTCCAAGACCTCATAGAAGCATGGTCAAGGTCACCAAAATTTTATTTTTTGAACCGCCATACAAACAAATTAAAATATTGTTTTGGTCACTAGGAGATACGACTGTGTAGCAAAGGTAGTGACTTTATCCTGGTTATCATCTGGGCTGTGGGCTGTTTGAATGACCGTTATTTTGAAGATCAGAAGGAGGCATATTCATCCAATAACTTATTCAGGCTTTATACTATTTTCTGTCGTTTATTTCTTAGCGCCTCCTACGTTGTGCTTTCAGTCTCTTGTACTGGAGCGGGGATTCGTCACCTTCCGGTATCATTGGCCATCGTTGTGGGACTATATATCCTGCCAACTTCCTGTTAAACCTTTAACCATCTGATTTGGTGTTCAATTAGATCTTCTACTGAAAGCCCTATTACCATAAATACAAATATGATTAGTTATGCAATTTTGAGCTTAATTTATTAAAACAAGGCCCAAAGTGCCTTGTTTCAGTGCCAATGTTATCACTGGCGACACACGCAGATTATAGAGATTTTTCTTAGGGCACTGAAAGTATTGAAAGTCCTACTTATCACAATCAGGCATATATGTAGCAGGATTCGTCGACATCTGTGAATTGAGATACCAACTGATACAACTAACGTTTCGTAGTTGTATCCGTTAGGACATTGTATAGTTAGAACTTAGTTATTTTGGATTAAGTTTTGAAGCGATGACAGCGCAGCGGGAGGAACGTTGGCTGTCAAACTGACGGACCCTGGTTTGCTCTCCAACAACAGCTTGAGCTTCAGGTGAATGTTACACCGTTATCAAATCCCCAGCATGGTGGTAGTGTACTTTCGAATACCCGCCTGGCTAGCTACCACCCTCAAGTTCGTAAAACTATCACCAAACACATAGTGTGTTCAGGCAGCAGTCCTAGAGAGCCAGTGAGTATTCTAGATCTAAGAATGGATTTGGTGTAATCAGCTAGCCGGTCATACAAATAAGCTGAATAGCCTTGCTGCATACAGCGAAGTATATTGCTTCTAGCTTTGCGATACAAAAAGGTCAAGAAATGTTCATTGTAATTCACTAATTGTGTGTGATATTGTTAGCTGTAGCTGTTAAGTATGCTATGTTTCCAAATTGGATGCTGTAAAGTCGATGCAGCCCTCGGATCACATCTAGAACAGTTGTTCTATGCGTCAGGCGGCGAATCAAACACGCCGCGTCACGACCTACCGAATTATGAGCACAAAGAGCCGTTGATACCGAATATTCCATATAAATATTGAGCTAATCGCCCTTTCAATGCAGCGGCCCGCTTTTTTATTAATAATTGATCACAGAACAGCCTAGTCATGCGCCGTATTGTGTGGAAGAACATGTTTTTTGCTGCGAACAACTCATTAATGAGAGAAGGCACATGACGCCACTAGAGGGCGTTGCGACAGAACTAATTTTCGATGAGTTCAGGATGTGAGTTAAATTCGGAACGAATTATTGTTTGCGCTCTCGTTGGACGTTTTTTTTTAATAGGTTAACTTTCACACGCAATGGGTTAAGCTGTTATTATTCTAATTCGCAGATATTATGTGTACGGTAATGGTAAACTTCAAATAATGGTTTTGATAAACCTTATCTTTATGGAACTGGAGGGGCTCCTGTAATTTTGGAGATGTTTAATGGTATTTACTACGCCAAAGTTTTTCTTAAATAATTTCAAGACAGACCGCAAGAATTAAGCAAACCTAAATAAGCTTTCGTCTAAGTCTAGTTGTCTAATAATATTCATTAGGTATCACATTATCCCACTTAATATAATAAATGCGAAAGTTTGGATGGATGGATGGATGTTTGTTACTCAATCACGCTAGAACGGCTGAAATCTGTATGATTGATATGTAGATACTTCAGATCCCGAAATAACACATAGGCTACTTTTCATCATCATCATCAACATCAATCATCACCACGCGGGTAAAACCACGGGGCGCCAGTTTGTACATATGCCTAACCAAAAGAAAAACGCGTCTTTCACAAAAAGCCCTTCATTACACTCGTCGAATACCTAATAAGTATTCATTAATTTTAATTAGAGTAAGTACTTGCAATTATGTTACTTTTGATCGGAAAATATTGGTTAGAGTGGATTTATTATTATAAGGCCGTCTCAGGATCAGAAAGTTCCGTCAAAGTATAATTGGACCGCCATTTTTTCTGTTTAAAGCAAATATGGATATGAAATACATAATTATAGGTAGGTATGGCTTGTGCATGACTTATGGCTGTAATGTAAATAATTATTTTTAGGTTTTCTGCCTCTAGAAAGCGCCACCTTTTCGGCTTTTTCGTCCGTTCATTAATATTCATCATCCGAAATGTCTTGACGAACGGAAATCGGATCGGAACACGAATTAGAATAGTAATTCGAAGATTAGATTAGATTATGAAAAAGCTTTTGGCAATCCAAAATCTTTTTCGTATCTAATCTTTCCGAGAGCAAAATATTTTACTTGATGGTTAGGAAAATTTGACGAACCTAGACTATACTTCAAATATTAACTAGTAGGTATGGCACTACTAGAATAATTAAACAACCTCCCTACTTTTATTCCAGCTGTGGGGAGCCGGTCAATGTGTATTTTTTTTCTATATTATTTTATTTGATTACTAGCTGCGCCCCGCGGTTTCACCCGCGTGCACTACGTTTTTCCCGCTGACTCAGTTATCCCACGGGAACCATACTTCTTCCAGGACAAAAAGTAGCCTATGTCCTTCTCCAAAGTCCCATGTATCTTTATACCAAATTTTATCGGTCGGTCAAGCCGTTTTCATGTTATGTCGTGACAACGGAAAACGGGTTTCATTTTTATATATATA
Source organism: Apeira syringaria (assembly GCA_934044485.1). Lineage (NCBI taxonomy): Eukaryota > Metazoa > Arthropoda > Insecta > Lepidoptera > Geometridae > Apeira > Apeira syringaria. The sequence continues at coordinate 4,981,641 of OW203662.1, forward strand.
GATAACAGATTTGACAATCGTTAAAAGGAATAACCATATTCATCCCCTTATCCCAGTTATATGGAGTCCGTGTTCTACTTTATGTCAAATATTATTGCTTTCGTTGTAATGGCTCCTAGATGAAGGACTTGACCATTAAAATAAGCCCTTCCATAACCTTTAACTTATCCCGATATATGGAGTTATTCAATAGGTGATTATTTAATTTATAGTTTTACTATTAGCGCCCCGCGGCTTCACCCTCGTGGATTACGGTTTTCCCGCTACCTCAACTATCCCACGGGAATTATACTTTTTCCGGGGTAAAAGTAGCATATGTGTTAATCAAGTTAAAGTTTCAACTATCTCCATACCAAATTTTATCGAAATCGGTGCAGCCGTTTGAGCGTGAAGAAGTAACGAACACACAACTTTCGCTTTTATAATATTAGTAGAATTACTTTAAACATTGAATTAGATTATAGATGCAAAGCTAGTCTTGCGCTAAGGAGCGTCGCTATCATCAGGACTTGTTGCTGATTCGATGCTCGTCCCCGGCTTAAGCTTTATGATCGTTATCGAATCTAAAACATGGTGGTAGGATCCATATATATAACGTAAGTTATCAATGAATTATACATAAAGATATGAGTGAGGTTATAGTGAAGTAACGGGTTAGGTAAGCACACAATCAAATTATGGCGAACATGTCGTCACTTTCATTAGCTCTGCTAAGTACTGTTTATCCTATTTATTTAATTAAATATTCTCACACATTTTCAAAAACAATAACTTTTAATTTTTAAGTGTTATGAGCGACGACGCTTACAGGCGGTTAGGGTAACAGTAACAGAAGCGTGAGAACTCGGCTAAAAGCGCGAGGTTGCCATAATTCTAGCCAGAGCTCGGACATGCTAGGACAATAATTTTTCGTCCAGTTATTCATTCAACTTGTTTCTTCCCTGAGAGAGAGAGAGAGAGAGATATAGAGAGAGAGAGAGAGAGAAAGAGACACTGTGAGGCATTGCAGATATCCTATATCCCGGTGTAATCTTTGGATGTCAACCTGATGGACGCTAGTTCGATCCCTCCTCTTTGAGCTACTCTTGAAGTTAATATCGTAAATTCCACGCATAGTGGTAGGGTACTTACTTTCCAGTACCTGCATGGCTAGTTACCACTCTCAGGTTTGAAAAACTGTCACTTAACACACAGTGTGCTTAGATTACTCTCTGTTCTTGAGAGCCAGTGCACCGAGCGAACTTTTTTTTTCAATCACAGCGTCAAGTGAAAGTAATTGATTCTTTTGATTATCCGTTTAGTTTTATAATTAAAGTAAAATATATAATTTCAATGTTTGTCAGATAAATTTGTTATGTGGTTGCCAGGATAAACACATTACCTTTATTTCATTCCGTAATACGACGCCACGGACGCGCTCAGGTTAAAAAGCCACTAGATATATCCTATCAAAATTATGGCCGCAAAGAACACTGCTTGACCTCGTTGAAATTAAACTGGAAAATACCAATTCACTTGCACCAAAAAATGAGTTCGGATTTCTTATTGGATGTTTTATTAGAGTTTAATAGTTCTGTTATAATCATGGTCACCGTAGCAATAGCGCGGTGTCATTGTTCGCAGATGCTAGCATCAGATAATAATCGTTATTGTTTCAAAGCGGGAAATACATTCACTCCATTTAATATAATTGTGTTAATGAGAATCGTTATCAATTATAATTGTTGCGTTTAAACCTACATAATTCTTGCGCATTAGAAAACCGCTGGGTTTTATATGGTATTGTATTTATTTACAGTTTGTAATTAGAAGAGAGAAATAAGTTTTTCACGAAGTATGTACCCATTTTGCATTTGATTATCTTCATTTCAACAAATAAGACTACAGTGGAGCTATCGTAATGTGTTAGGCAATAAAAGATTAGGATAATATCATTTTTTTTGATTTAAAAATAATAAGCACATGGAAAGTTTTTCCAAAAACAATTACAGAAACATGACATCTAAGGCTAGAGGTCCCCAAGTCCTTTAGATTCACCAGGTGAAAACAGACTGCGCTATTTTTCAGCATGTCCCTTCCCGGGCAGATGCGTGAAGGTATACGAAAAACTGTTAAAAAAATGCGCTATAAGCGCTATCACTGAGCTATCTTCGCTTTAAATGGAAGCGATGATAGCTCAGCGGTGGGAGCGTCCGCTATCAAACTGACGGACGCTGGTTTGATCCCCAACAATGGGTTGAACTTCCAGTGAAGGTAACACCGTTATCAAATTTCCAGCATGGTGGTAGGCTACCTTCGAGTAGTTGCCACAATACTCATTTTAAATAATATCATTGGTGTCAAAACTAGTTTTCCCAGGCAGGACTTCTTCGATAACATTTCCACAAAAAACTACTACTTTGACTGATAAAAGGCATCGGGATCATGCGCGCAAGCGATACAAGTATACCAGTTAAACAATGAATAATAAAATCTTATACATCGGTAAATACCTACATATCTATGTGTCTAATGACGTGGAAACCGATTCCAAGACGCGGCAAAAACTGGATGAGTCGAAGCAGTCACTTTGTAAAACACTGAATAATGGCAAGAAACGGCCGTTTTACGAGAAATAATCATAGTGTAGATAGCAAAAACAACCCATTAGCTCCGAGCGGGACTTTGCTTGTTTACTATTCATGAGTAAATTAGCGCTTACTCTCACATCGATGCATGCTAAGCAAACCGAGGGGACGGAAAACGAATCATATTATTGCTAAGGGGCAATCATAATAGGCTACTATTGTTTTTTAACCGACTTCAAAAAAAGGAGGTTACTCAATTCGACCGAATATATGTTTTTTTTATGTGTGTTTGCGGATAACTTCGTCGTTTATAAACCGATTTTGATGATTCTTTTTTATATAAATTTCATCAAAATCGGACAAGCCGATTTTTGAGTTACACTGAAAAGTATTACGTCTACTCGGCGACTACGACTACGACTTCCTAATCGCAGGTGAGGAAATCGGTGAACAGAACCTACACAATGACAATTGATCCCGTGCGTAGCAAAGATCCACAAAAAGGGTGAAAAAGAAATTACCATAGAATGGAACCGACTTCAACACTCAAAAGTGTGAAACAACTTGTCGACGTGCGCACAATATTTTGATTATATTTAGTTTTGAACTATCATGGTAGCTTCAACAAGTTATTTTACACTCTTGAGTGTTGAAATCGGTTCCATTGGTAATTTATTTTCTCAGCTCATTATACGAACCTAAACCTTAGGTAAAACTCTAGCACGCATAGGTAGTTACTCTCAGGACCACTATTGATAAATAATTATATCATTTCATTTCACCGCCAGGCCACGGCAATCTAATTAATTCTTGGAAAACTTTCAAAGTTTTTATTGAACTTGCAATGTGTATGTGTTTGTTTGTTTATGTTCGATTCGACTATCAATTTTGGTTCATAGATCGAGTCGATGCATCGACTTGAGCCATCACGATGGTTCAGTTACCACGAAGGCTTTTGATACCGAGAGATGCTTGAAGCTGCCACGTGTGATAAACAACAACGCAAATGCATTCACACACTTACACCCACCGCACTTGGATACCCTGTCACTGGAGGAATGGAGACAATAGTGTAATGGACACAGACATTCTTACAGACATATTCTTAACTACAGTAAATTTTGCAAGTTAAACTTGAATTACTTATTAGCTTTATAGGCGGGATCGTAATATCTATATTGGATGCATTTATATTTGAACTATCCTACTAATATTATATATACGAAAGTTTGTGTGTATGCGTGTATGTTTGTTATTTCTTCACGCTCAAACGGCTACACCGATTTTGATAAAATTTGGTATGGAAATAGTTTAAGCCCTGGATTAACACATAGGCTACTTATCTACTATTTATATTATCTATCTATATATATTATCTACTCTTTTATCCCGGAAAAAGTATAGTTCTCGTGTGATAATTGAGGTAGCGGGAAAACCGTAATCCACGCGGGTGAAACTGCGGGGCGCTACTAGTGTTAAATAATCATAAAAGCGAAGCTTGCTTAAGCGTATTTTTTTTTGTTTTTATACATTTGCAAACGATACTGCATTCAGTGAACTTCTCGCAATCATGTGTGCGTTGTCGCGACGTGCCGATTTCGCAGCGTTCCAACCGCAGCCTCCACCCAAGTGATACACCGCGGTCGGGTTACAGAGGGAAATCGTTTCGTAAACACCCGGTTGGCTTCTGCACGATGCTGCTGCTTCACAAAACTTATTTTGTACAAATATCCTCCAAGAATATAAACTTTTCGTGCGATAATCCTTTGGGCAATAATGATTCCCGTTTCAATCCCTGATGCCACACAATGGCAGATTTAACCCCTAATTTATGAAACTTAACTAATTGTACCAGTTCAGTATGGTACATATCGATGGTTTACTTGGGTCAAGCAACACCAGCGATGTGTAGTGATCATTTATGGCAGTTTGTTTCTATATTGCTGTATATTGACATAATAGTGGGAATAAATAAACACTTCATTCAATTTTGTTGGTTTTGACACATTATGAATGTATAAAACACGCGGACGCGGTCGCCTATAGTACTCGCCTAGTACAGTACTAGGCGAACCATGATTGCGTCCGCGAGTACCCCGTATTCTCCGTGAAAATGACCACCGAATGTGGTTCAAACTATAGTCGGAATCCTCAGACTTATTACGTGGTAATTCCCGTACTTTATTCATGCAAAGCAAACAAAGGGACGGATAAGAGACGACTATTTGTACCACAGACTCAACAGAACTTGATCATTTTATCCATTACTGAGTGGGCCCCTTGAAAACTCATGAACTGGATGTTGGATCGGCAGCCTGTGTCAACAGAGAGGTACTATTTCCCACGATTTGTTGACTTAAGCAATGCGAAGGACGAAAAGGAAGGCTTTATTTGATCTGATATTACAATTATTATATGTGAAAATGTATGGTATATGTGCTTACGCTACAAATTGTAGTACGTTGCCTGTACACTGCATAATATTTTGTAGATAGCGGGATTAAAAGGTAAAACATATGTTACGTTAATTTCTAACTACATAAATAGATCTTAGACTGTATTTATATCTTCGGTACCTTAGATCGCGTCGTCACTTAACATCAGGTGAGTTAGCAGCCAAACGTAACCTTTAAAAAAAATCTGACTAAACCTCAAGGAAACGTTCAGGTCTTTGGTTTCTGTTTGCAATCTGTCAGAGCTCAGAACTCACTCACATACCTAATGTTCACAAACTGTCGATGTGTGCGAGGTAGCCGCAGGTGTCATGTTACAGTCACCGATACATTAACCAATAGTTTAGCTTGATCATATCCATTTACAAATGACCACTTTTAAATAGCTTCACTTTATTTATTTACAACATTTAACACAGTTTTCAGAATGTATCTCAGCAGTGAGCAGAGTGATACTACGGCTATAATAGTTTAAATCCTACAAGCACTACACACGGTAAAAGGCACGGTGCGGGCGAGAAACACTATAGGATGGACTTTTTTATACTGTATAGATCTAGCTTTTGACCACTATCTCACTTGATGGTCACTGACGATGTGGTCGAAGATGTTATCACGCTAGACCTAGAATACTCACTACTATGATTGTCGCTCTCCAGATTAAACAAAAGGTTCATTTCTGAGGTTTTCCCGATTATTAGGTAAGGTGGACAACATTAAATGCAATATAATCACGTGTATTCATTTATTTTAAACTGGATGATTCAAACACTTTTATAAGATCAGTTTAGACATACATTTGTCTATGAAAAGTAATGGAACAATTGCTTAATCTATGTAGTTCAGCTATTTTAATACAAATTTTTTTCGATCCACACAGTACCCGTTGTATCGACCTTTGAATTCTTGATAATTACCAATAAATAAAAGTTTGGTGTTGCTGCGAGCTTTGTTATGGTAATAAGCTTGCGTTTGATCACTGTCTCAACTGATGTTAAATGACAACAAGGACAGCGGTTTCAATTCTACAATACCTTGGGTATTGCTCTTATTAAAAATAAATGTACGGTCCAACTGCACAAACATCATTCAGTTTTACCTCGAATAAGCGTTGAATCAAGATGGCAAATATTTTTAGTAAGTGCTTTTTAGCTGCTAGATATTCGTAGTTATATCCCATGTCTTCCCGTGGGTGTTGTAAGAGTCGACTAAGGGATCACGTACCAGAAGGATGGGCAGCAGCGCCTTCAGAGACTCACATTTTGTACTGCGCTCGCCAACCCGCCTGCCAAGCGTAGCGAGTATTGGCAAACCCCCCCTTAATGATAAGACAATATAAATCAATGGGGGCGGCCTGTGTTCAGCAGTGGACGTCCTATGGCTGAGATGATGATGATGATGATGATATCTCAAATTGAAATTCTAATGACGAGTAGGTACATTAACGCAAACACCATGTCACCATCCATGACCATACTTATACCTCATGTTTAGTTGTCGTATTAATCTCAGCTATCATCTTAGTCCCTATTGATGTCCACAAGAATTGGTTGGGAGCGGCGCGCATCCAGTATCTAGGTACCTGTGATCTTATTCAGGTCATCTGACAACTGTCTTCTGTTTTACCTATGTCAAAGGTTAATCTAAGTTTTTAAGAATACGCCGATACAAAACGTTGGATGTTTCCAAGAATCGAACCGCATACTTGATCTCTAACCACTTGGCATGGGTAGGTTCGCCAGTTGATCAGAGTTTAGTCGAGATTACGTCCGTTTACTGAGCGAGCCGCGGCGACCGCAACGCACACAAGCGCGAATTGGTTCACAGCTTGGCCACAGTTCAGCTGCGATGTGGATCTACATAATGCTCGATAATGCATGTATATTTTAACGAGGACGATATTTAACCGACTTCATAAGAATGAGGTTTTTCAATTCAATTGTATATTTTTCTTTTATGTGTGTTCGCGGATAACTTTGTCGTTTATGAACAGATTTTGATGAATCTTTCTTTGTTTGATAGAGTATTATACTTTCGTGATGGTCCTATTTAAATTACATCCAAATTAGTCCATTGCTTTTTGAGTTACACTTCAATAACTGAAAAGTGTTACTTTTATGTGGATGACTACCTTATTGAGGGTGAAGAAATCGGTGAACATACACAATGACAAATGTATCTCTTGAGCTGCAAAGGTTATTTCACACTTTTGAGTGTTGAGTCGGTTCCATTTTTTTGGTATTTTTTTTTCTAAAACGGCACAAGAAATACTCGTTGTTACACAGTTACTTCAGAAACTTTTATTGTATCTTTGTAACTAAATGCAATTTTTTTTTTGTGGTGAAGATCTAATCCATCGCCTATGGTATTAATTTAAAAGTATTGTTTATTAACAATCAATTTAATTATCTTGTGGCCGTACGTTAAAACTTATTAAGCAGTTACGTTACGTTAAGGTTTGATATCAGTTGTCCCCCCCCTAATGTGGACTCACTACTGTAGGTATAGCTGTTAAATTTAAACAATTATTAAATAATGTATGATATGACACACATATTATTTTGTTTAATTCAATACCAAATTAATTATTATTAGCAATAACTAATTACAATAATTAATTGACGGTCGCCGTGGCGCAGTGGTCAGTGACATTGACTTCTGTGTCGTCGGGACCCTGGGTTCGAATCCCGGCGGGGGCAAACATTTGTGCGATGAGTGTAGATGTTTGTCCCGGGTCTTGGATGTTTGTGTGCTGTGATTGTGTGCGTCCATGCCTCCCGCGATATAGGGAATCCTAGTGCGGGGGTCTGAGAGTGATATAAAAAAATATATATATATTGTAAGTATTATTAATACTAAGTTCTTTGTCTTGTGATTTTTTTTAAGTTAAAAAGAAAGTGAATTTATTAAATACTAAGCAGTAGATAGACAACTGACTAAAGTAGGTACATATCTGGCAGTAAGATCTTGTAATAAGTGGCTATGTGTGCTTTGGTCAGGCAGTGGTCCCAACAGATGTAGATCGTGTGTTTAATAGGCTATGTGCACAAGCTATGTGGAAGTCAACCTCTCGGCCCATTGGTTTCATGTCACTGCTACTACCAATAATCGATGTGAACACTCGATATCGATCGATATCACTCGATTTTGTTTTGGGATTGCTGTCACTCGATATTGAGAAGGTAATTGATCTCGTTGATAATGCCACTTGCTTCAACTCAAATGGCTGATTATGCATTCGTTTGTATTCCATTGAGCTCTAGCATAAATTTTATAGATGATAGGTGGCAAACAAGCAGACGAGCCGCCTGATGGTAAGCGATCACCGTTGCCTATATGCATATCTGAAACACTGAGGGCATTACGATACGTTGCCAATCCTTTTTAAGACTCTGTTAACTGTATGAAGAATCCGATATAGCTACCTGGGACGTAATCCCCGCGGTTTCATCCGCGTGGATTACGGTTTTGCCGCTACCTCAATTATCCCACGGAAACCAAACTTTCTTAGGGGAAATCTCAAAATCCTTTCCTAGCAGATGCCTACGTCATTACATCTACCTGCATGCCAAATTTCAGGCCGATCCGTCCAGTGGTTTGGGCTGTGCGTTGATAGATCATTATGTCAGTCTTTATGGCATTAACATGCTATGCAAAATTACGCTCAAATTATTTAAAGGAAAAAATTAAAATTCAATTCTTCAAATAACTCTATAGGGTCTTATATAAGCCTCTAATTTACAGAAAACTGGCTATTAAAAATATTATATAACATATAATATTATTATATGAATTATTTTCTTGGAAGTTATATATGATCCATACACATCTAATTTGCATTGCAAATCTAGAAAAATATAGCTCCTTAGCACTTCTTGGTGTTCGCAGAACAGGAAGAATCTCGCACAATGATCTTCTTACCTTAGACAGTGATCACAAACATTTATGTATAAGTGCGAGAGATATGAAATATTTTTGAGACGGGGCGGTTATTGCATATTTGCGAACGTGATGCCAATATATTTACGCAGAAGCGACAGGGATAGATAGACAGATTATTGTAAAAAATTCTTTCTCTACTGCTTCCGCATTTTATGCCCCAAAAATATCGACTCATTGTAATCAGAACGCGTAACGCGCGTTTCTCGCCCCACTGGCCGAAGACAAGTTTAAATGCACGAAAAATGTGACATTCACCAGCGACACCTATACGGTTATTTGATATTGACATGATACCAATCGTTTTGGATGAACGATTATGATAGAGAACAAAACATGATATCTTGTAACAACGAGGTTTAATGGATCTATTTCACGATTTGATTTGATTTGCAGGGTTGCTATAACTATATACTATATTACTTACTTGACAAGTATACTCGTAATAGGCGTTCAGATGATTTTAGTATGCTGTATAGATCTAGCGTTTGTCCACAATTGTTTTATCTCACTTGATGGTCAGTATCGATGTGGTCGAAGATGTTATCATGCTAGGAATATCACCTAGGAATGTTTACTGGCTCTATAAAGTATAGGCTACTTTTCATCACGAAAGTAATTGCTGTTCCCGTGGGATAAGAAAATAATTCGAGAACCTCTGTTACTCCTACACGCTCAAACAGCTGTACCGATTTCGATGAAATTTGGCATGGACCCTGGAATAGGACGTAGGTTACTTTATCTCGGAAAAAGTATTGTTCCCGTGGGATAATTGAGGTAGCGGGAAAACCATTAACCATGCGGGGGAAAACTGCATGGCGCTACTAGTCTATACTAATATTATAAAGGAGAAAGATTTGATTATTAATGGTATTGTTCGAAACTACTGAATCTTATAATTTATAATCCTTATAATTGTTTTACCCGTGCGAAGCCAGGACGGACCTCTAGTTAATTAAAAAGGAAACCTAGCACACCTAAGTGAATCCATAGCCATTAGGTAACTTGAATCTGTGAGAGCGTTCGCGTCGCGAGTCGCGTGCGCAGCGGAGCGCAGTATGTCTTCCTATTCCTGCTTCTCACTTTACACGCGGTAAACGAGACCGATGGATCATAATCAGTTAGTTAACTCATTGCGTAATTACCATACTTCTGTTTAATTTAGAGAACTAAAGCAACTACAGTATATTGATATTAAAAGTTAGGCTCATTTTAAATTTAAGACTAAAGTTTTGTGCAAAGTTGCTGGTGAAAAGTTTGTGCGTAGAGTGTAGATGTTTGTTACGGGTCTTGGGTGTTTGTGTGCTGTAATTGTTTGTTTCTATACTTCTCGCGATATATAGAATCCTAGTGCGGGGGTCTAAGTGTGATTTTTTTAAAAAAGTAGCCTAATGAAATTCAACAGACAAGTATATAATGGTAAAGTATCCGCCAAATGCATTCTCAAAAATTCAACTACTAGTGGATCCGGGGTTCAGTATTTTTAGAAACAAAAGATACTCTTTAAGGATAAATAACCAGCAATAGAAAGAAAGAAAGAAATCATTTATACAGACAAGCAGCAACAATATAAAGAGAAACATAAAAGCCAGCTATGGCACCTAATTCCGTTATAATCTTAAACTATAGGTACACCTAGGATAGCTTGTCAGCTACAAAGTAGTGTCTGAAATGGTCTGAGCTCAGCATATGCTGCAGCCGAGTTAGCAGCGCTGATTTTCAGCACAGACCGTAAGCGACGCATGGACAACAGTCCAGCACAACAATAAAATAGTAATAAGTAATATAAAATAGTAATAACACGGGAGTTACTCACGTAATAAGTCAGAGGGTTCCGACTATAGTTTCAACCACATTCGGTGGTCTTTTTCAAGGAGAATACGGCGCTCGCAAACGCGGTCGCGGTTCGCCTAGTACTGTAGGTACCCCAGTACAGTGGCAGACATCTTGTTGCCGTATTCTTATTGAATAGCACTTACAGCGGTAATGATAAAAAAAACCGTTAATACGCTACTTTACTTTTAAATTAAAAAAAAACCTTCAAAACAAAAATTAGTTATAAAAATGCCCTCAAGAAGCTACTATTAGATAAGATGCCTCAGTGTAGTTAATACAATATATATAACTTTTAGTAAATAAGTTAGTATTTTAGTAACATTTAAGTAAATTTAGTGGGACTGGTGTAAAATACAGAAATATTTTACATCAGTTATTTACTTTATTCCATGTTTTCTATGTTTAATCATATTTAATTATTGTTATCATCTCGTACATACATATGTAATATTGTAAATTTTATGAGAGCTATCGTCTGCCTACAAACTGCTACGCAGTTTGGCAGTATTTTGTCAATTAATATTACATGTTTTGTGTTGAATAAATAAAATAAAAAATAAAAAAAATAACTGGATCCTGAGTGTTTACTTATTACTATTTTATATTACTATTTTAGATACTAGAACCGTCTGACTTATTACGTGAGTAACTCCCGTGTTTTATACATTCATAATGTGTCAAAACCACGTCAGTTTTAATAACAAAATAGTAATATATAATAGTAATAAGTAAACACTCAGGATCCAGTTAAAGTAGCGTATTAACGGTTTAATTATCATTACCGCTGTAAGTGCTATTCAAAAAGAATACGGCAACAAGATATCTGCCACTGAATATTGATACTATACCAATAAGAACACGTCACATGATGTCTGCCACTTAATATATACTTAGACATGTAATTGGACACATTCTTCAATAAGATCTGGCAAATACTGATATTCCTATAGGTCTGGATCGACTTTTAATGAGGTACTCAATATAACTACGCTTCCGGTATATATCCCAGATGGTTTTATGCTATATGCTATAAAAACCTTTGAATTAGTAAAATAAAAATAAATGATTACCACGCCAATCATTGTCTTGAAAGTGATAATCGATGATAGCAAAGGTCATTAATAACCGATGGGAGCGTCTGCTTTCAAACTGACGGTCGCTTGTTCGATCCCCACCAACGGCTTAAGCTTCCAGTGAAGGTAACATTGTTACCAAATTCCCAGCGTGGTGATAGAGTACTTTCGAGTCCCATTTAGCTAGCTAACACCGTGGTCAAACGCTAGATCTACAGCATAAAAATCATTTAACTCTCGCACTTGCGCTTACAAGAAGTCTAAATTATTATAAATCTATTAATGATTTAATACTAAAGGCTTGCTTAATTGTTACCTAACGTAACTAGGCCTATAAGCTGCCGGGATCAATGCTACGATTACAAGTCTTACGATCTTACGAAGTCTTACGATTATGATGTCTTACAAATACGATGGTTCTGAATAAAATCAGCATCCACAGATAAACATAAAAAATATATCATAAGTAGGTATTTCCACATGCCTGCTAAAATGTCCCTTTTACTACTTTACTTCTGCAAATTTGTATTCAAATAGCTTTCAATATTTAGCGGACCCAAGTCAATAAAATGAACGCTTTCATTTACAGGATTTGTTAACATAAAAGGGTGAATTTACATTTTGATGTTCGCGAGTGCTACTGGGAGCAAACCTGAGTTCGCTCCCTAAAATTTTAAAACATCATTTGCATATGCTTTGAGTACATAAACGACTCTTTCTGGAGCACTTTGACGGGGGTGGTAAAAGGAGGGGTATGGTGGGGGTAAAGCTTTTAGTCTAAACAACTGGCTGCTTAGCCAAGAAGTCTGTATTTGCAGTTTTAAAACGTAATCGCCGTGATGTGATATATTGAAGATTATGCTGCCAATCTTTTTGTTCGCTTAGCATCAAAGTAGGTATAGTAGTAGTATACTTTCGTGGTAGTCCCGTTTCAATTTCATCAAAATCGGACAAGTGGTTTTTGAGTTACACTCCAATAACTGAAAAGTGGTACGTATACCTCGACGATATTATAATTACGAGTGAAGACATCGGAGAACATAAACAATGACAATTGATCCCTTGAGTAAGTCTCTCAAAAGGGTGAAAAAAGCATTTTTACCAAAAAATTGAACCGACTTCAACACTCAAAAGTGTGAAAAAACTTGTCGAAATCTAAACTCCTGCGCCCCAATTGTAAAGCCAACCCGAGTGTGGTAGTACGGTATATACCTATATTTATTTATTTATTTTAAATACCTATATTGAATTCTAAAAGAATGAAAAAACTAAATTAACCAATAACTGCGAGTGAGAACTTCAAATAATCTCTGCGAGAACATGGGTTCATACACGATTGTGGTCACGGTCAGAATGAATGGGAGGAAAGTGGCGTGGACTAGCCCGATGAGGTCACGTGATACTAGGCGGTAGTAGAAATTTTACAAAAAATATTCGTTTAACATCATTCGTTTCTTTACTATGCTGTTGTATGGTATGCATAAAGCTATAGCTATGCACCTATGATATAAAAACCGCCACCGTGGGTCATAAGCCTCAGGGCTTCCGATTTCCCTGCATAAGGATTTATTAGGAAGGAAAGTTATTAGAATAAAAAAAGTTAGGGTGTGTTACTTTTAATGCTAGGCTACGGCTATGATAATGTTACCGCTAAACCATCCTACATACTACCGTGATACCATCCCGATGAGCGCGTTTAGGAGTTTTGGCGCGCGCGCTATGCACCGGTATATATTTTGTTGGCCAATTCAGAGTACGGCCGTGTGTCTCGGACTATATTTTAATTTACTATAGATTATGCACTATGTCTAACTTTATAAGTACAAGTTGGTTTAGTCCATTCAATAGCTCGTAATATTGCTAAAGCTACATGCTATAAAAAGCCGTGAAATCTACTGCTCGTAATAGCAAGAGAAGAAATAACAACTAAAAAAAATAGGGAGTCAGCAAAATAATCTTATAGTCGGGAAATTAAGTGATTTTTAAAAATATCAATACTTATGTTTATAGATTTTCGATTTTATATTCCAATTTCATTTACATTCGCTTCTGATTTAAAAACTAAATAGAAACCGATTTACTTACATAAACATTATATATTTACCATTTTCTCGCTAAAAGGGCCGAGTTTTTCAAAGCTCCAGTTTACTAAAACCGTAAAAGGTCAATTTACATACATTCCAGTTGCCTCAGAAGTTGGTACGAGTGAGGAATTTTGCAGGCGCGATGAGGGGGCGGCAAGGTGAAGTGAGAGGAGGCCGGGTAATCAGCGTAATGCCAATCATGCAAATGCCGAGATCCGACTGAAAGCCTCAACCGGCTTGTTTCAGGAGTTAAAATGGAGATCCACTTAGTGGGACACGCAACTCACATACGCAATTGATGCCATTGCCCAAAGAGATCTCACCGTAGATGCGAAACACAGAATCATTTGTTTCATTAATTACTGTGATACCCAAATCGCAAAAGGGACTGCAATTGTTTTTTTTATTATTAATATCCATATGTATGTACATATGTTATAATAAAATACCTTAGAGATTATTTGAAGTACTCACTCGCAGTTATTGGTTAAATTAGTTTTTTCATTCTTTTAGAATTCAATATAGGTATATAGGTATTAAAAGTAAATAAACAAATATAGGTATATACCGTTTCCGCCTATGCGCCTCATTAACAGGTGAAATAACATTGCAATTAATCAACATTTCATATAAACTTCATGATTCTAAAGGTCTCAGACTGATTTAAAAAATAGGCATACTCTATGTTCTCTCTGTGTCTCGTCTGCACTTTGTCTATTCTATGCCTAGCCACGAACAACACTGCCAGCTGCTAACGAATTTAAACGCCGGCATAAACTGAGCTGTATACTTACTAATTGAGGATTTGTAACACGAACTCCTGCTTTGCTTTGAGGTAACTTGGAACTGCTAATTGTGATTTATTCTACTACTTAACAAGTTATTTTGTAAGATGCCATAAAAGTGCCGGATTATTATGCTACCAATATTCGGATAAGGATGATGCTTTGCTAGATGGCGCTGTAAAAATATCGTCGACCAACGATATTTTTACGGTTATATATAGCATTTTTATTAAAACCTTCAAAACAGCTATACAAAGTAATAAAAGAAAAAGTTACATATCGGAACACAATAATTGTTCATCATGTCATGGTAAATATATACACTAGAATTACTCGTTTAATATAAATACCGTTACTTTTGAAATACTTTGCAGATCTAACTTTTGACCACTATCTCACATGATAATTTTAGAATTTAAGTGCATTACATATTATATTTATATTATGGCTGGATGCGGGCCGCTTCCAACAGGTCCTTGTGGAAATCAATGGGGGAGGCCTATGTCCAGCAGTGGACGTCCTATGGCTGAGATGATGATGATGATGATGACATTAAACTTATTTGGAATGAAGTGACCGTAGCGGGTCGCTGTGACCCAGCTATATAGGCTCATCAAGGATCTAGTGCAGGGAACAGACATGTGTGTAAATTATAAAAGTAGAAATAAGTTAACTTATACTTTCGGCCACGATTGGAAAGCCCCTTCGATCGTAACACAACATTTCTAGAATGCTGAGCCCTGACGGTTAGGGAGACAGAACATATTCTAATTATACTTCGTGCTTCGTCCTCGAGATTAGTAACCTGAAATATAATATCTTTATACATTGTAGTAACGCCTACGTGACACCACTCTTTGCACTAAGTAGAGTTTTTTTTTTTTTTTGGTTTTGGAGGGTACTTTCTACTCCTTGCTCATTCCCGTCGCTCATAGCGTCATTCGCTTTTTAGTGCTCCACCACTCAACACTATATTTTAAACTCAGTGCCGGTTTGATTTTTTCGAAGTGTTAACCGCCCCTAGTTAAAAATTACGACAAGGAAACGCGAAATAGAATATGATATCGCGAAAAAAATAAATAATAATAATAATAATTCAAGGAACTGGAACAGAAGCTAACAAGTGATGATTATCAAAAACTCGTATCATCGTGTATTCGTCGTCTTCCCATAGCAAGAAGCATCTCCTTCTTCACCAATCTCGTCAGGTAATTAGCATTTTAAGACTCAAGTAATCAGTATTCGTGTAATGTTCCTAGTACCTACCTACTTTGTCTACATAAACCCGGTTTGCGTGTAATTCTATGGGAATTATATCTTACTGGATAGTACGTAGACGCTATTAATGTGACTCGAGCTGTACTTGGGACTGTCTCACCACATGCCATATAATCATAGTTCATAGTTATTTATTGGGTAAAATTTGTTTACATGTCAAAATTATATAAATGTAGACTATAAGTAAAAGCTTAAATTACAACTAACAGTAAAAAAGTATTTTTATCGAAATACATAAATATCTAAAGACGATTATAATTATTAATATATAATATAATATATTATACATTGGAACATATCAATGAGTCCTAAATTGGAATGCAGGTTGTATTACTTCTACTTTAAATGGTGGCTCCGCGCCATTATAACTTTTTTACCATTTTCTAAAAAGACAATTTTTAGTCTTTTCAGCTTATTTTATTGAAAGCTTAATTAATATAATAATAATAAAAAGACCACATACGAGAACAGTTCATAAAGATTGGTTCTGATTGAACAGGGTTTGAGTTCATTTGTTAATTTATTAGCTAGGAAATACTTTAGATTACCTACCATAATTTTCCTTTGTCAAGGATTCTCGCCGTAACAACGGATGCGCTTGACCTGAGTCATTACCTACACCTAAAGAAGGGAAGTTGAGGGGCGAAAATGTGATTGGTAATATATTTTTTCAGCCCCTAGGTCATCTCTAAAGTACATGCATTACATATTTGTAATATTTTGAATCAACACGTGCCAGTGTTTGTCCCGCCCTCTCGTTCTGTAGACTGCGAGCTTCTGTGGTGTCATCGGCAACTGTTAGGCCGTAATTACTTTTGGCCATAGGATTCGAGACAATAACTACTCCTTTGAAATACTTTCTGACGACTCAACGACGGGGGGCGGTCAAACCGCTAGCGGCTTCTGGTCGGAACGAAAGCGCAAACTTCACATTAATCAACTTAAAGTATTAGTAGTTTATTTCTCAATCACATTTTTTACAAAACAGCCAACCTGTGAAATTTTACTTCGCGACGACGATGCTACTGCCATTTCATATTCCTATAAACCGAATGGCCCGCATTCAATTCTCTCGCCTAACGCGCATCGCTAATAACATTTGGCCATAGTGCGAATCAAAAAGAGTATTTGTATTAGCATCTTGGTATCATCGAAAGAAAACATCGTAGCGGATGCGGAATCTAGAAAATCCCACCCCGATTAAGAATGTGAATAAAGTAGTTCAGCATTTAAGACTATAGTCAGTAGATTCGGACCTCCCACGGTTAATTTATTTGCGCGTATAGTATTATAAAAATGCAATAAAATAATGTCAAAATAGTAAACAATACATCATGATTCAGAGATCCAAAAGCATTTGAAATAAATGCATTCACGATCCTTCGATCAGATAGTTATTATTTCTACGCGTTCCCCCTGCGCCATACTGCTTAAAATCTGATCAACAACTATATATATTTATATATATATCTCCAATAAAGCAACAGCAAAACAACATTATTGTTCAATTGTGGCCTCACAAGCTTGGTACCCGATTATTTATTTTTTAATCTTCAATATATAAGCAATTATATTTTCATTTCAACTGCTGGAACATCTAGGCCAATCTGACCCTAGTTACAGGGATATTGTCCGGGGCGCGCTACTCCGACCGGCGGCGCCAGAATCTTCGGATATTAGGCTAGCTCTGTTGTCAGCGAAATCATTTAGGCAGTACAGACCTTAAATTAGAAAATGACACACCTATTGCAAAGATAATAACATACAAATTTACGTTACCTCTGTAAATGAGTTATTGATTTCCTAACGAAAATGTATAACGGTGGTTGTCAATATGGCTTTTTTAACAGTTATAGGGCTGCGCTATCTTAGGACAGTATATGTCAGATAATCATAGAATCCAAAGGTTCTTTAAAAGCCTCATCCGACTAATACCTCCTACACCCGAATGTGATATGACATGGAATCCTGGAAAAGTATTAGACTGCTCAGTGGAACCCAAACAAATGTACTTACCTTTTTAGGACTCGTGTAAAATATATGTATATATATATATTGCTAACCTAATTATTCTTATCACAATAGAGTTCAGACTTTATAAAATAAAAATCTACAATATTAACATTTTAACTAAAATTATGAATAAAATTGAAATTTCATCGAAAGTAGGAAACATTTAACATCTATAAATCCCGTTTTTTTAAAGAAAAACCACAAGCGTCATGCTTAGGCACTAATCTTGTACATAGATAGAACAACACCTTTATGGAAAAGTATCGAATTGTTTGTTAGTTTTATTAAGGCTTATTGTAATAGCTTATATAGTGAGTGACTACCCAAACGATAAGCCGCTGGATCAGGTATCAGGTCTTAGGTATTCTACCTAAAGGTATACAACATTCTCTGCGACGCGCGGCTACGTCTCGAGCTCACGCGCCGACGGTCAACAGCAACCAGCAGTGCAAGTACAGAACTCGGTTCGCTAAATTTGACGATCGTCAAATTCGTCATATTTTTACGAATTGTACGAGTACAGAACTGAAATCGCAATCGGTTGTCGATCACATCCGGATGACATGATGACATGTCACCTGGACCTCTTCACGTCTCTTTCGATAGTGATATACAAGAGCTATTCCTTTAGAAATTCGGTATACAATCGTAAAACAATTCCGAAAGTCTTAACCGGTTAATTGCGTACCGTAAACGGTGCCTTTTATCATCAGCGACTGCTGGCTCTCAGTTTGTCTTCCAGGAATAACATGACTAATACCCATTATTTATATCAAGTAGTTTGTTGCTTAAATTTATCGACATTGTGTTTGAAGTAGTGATATCGCAGATCCCAAACACAGCCGGCCGGAGCCCAAGCTTCCAGCACGTTTTCCCAGTTTCTTAATAGAACTATTCTCAGCTTTGTCGAAGCAGAGTTAGCAAAAGCGATTATCAATCCAGATTGAATAGAATAATTGTCTATTAGGAAATTATTTAAGTCTATAACAATATCACTATGAAATTTAAATGTAACAAATTGTATACACATCAATTGTGATTTATAAATTTGTAAGTCGGAAAACAAAACTTGTGTTTTTTCACATGTTTTGTTACATAACAGGCAGCGTTAACGATTTCCTAAACACGCTATCTCTCAAAGTCTACAATGTATAAAGATATTATATTTCAGGTTACTAATCTCGAGGACGAAGCACGAAGTATAATTAGTGATTAAACGAACTTACCTGTAAGTGAAGTTCTATCATAATTATACGAGTGCTTCGTCCGAAGAGATTAGTACCTAACACCCGCCCGCCCTATGTAACTATCCATCCCTAAAATGGTTTAGGAAATTATTAACACTGTACCTAATAACATAGTGCAGACTCTAAATTAATGACGCTATGAGCGACGGGAATGAGCAAGGAGTAGAAAGTACCCTCCAAAACCAAAAAAAAAAAAAAACTCTCTACTTAGTGCAAAGAGTGGTGTCACGTAGGCGTTACTACAATGTATAAAGATATTATATTTCAGGTTACTAATCTCTTCGGACGAAGCACTCGTATAATTATGATAGAACTTCACTTACAGGTAAGTTCGTTTAATCACTAATAATAGTAGTCCAAGTTTTATATTCTGCGCATACTCGTACATATAGCATAATATTTGATTGCGTTACCTTGAGGCACTGTGATGTCACATAAATATTAAAATACACACACCTATATAAAAGATCTGAAACACTGCTCAAAATATCAATTCACTTCATTTACACATTAATCAGGAGCTTCGTTTTATTTTCCATTACTTAAAGGGTGCTAAAAGCAATATGGCCGACTTTTCGCGCGCTCCTTAGAGCATTTCGAATTCAGAACATGGAGGCGAGAGCTTGCGTAATGTTGCCACTTTTAAATATTAAAATTATATTATTGTGCCAGAGAAGTGTCGCAAATTGATTCCTAATACAATCATAGGCAGCTGTATTTCTATGTTTTGATCCGTAAGCGCGCAAAAGGGTAGACACATTATAATACATAGAAACAAACTTCAAAGAGAGATAAGTCAGTACTTAGTATGGTTCACCCTTTTTAATCAATTTCACCATAACGCTTCTGTTCCATGCTGCAGGCAATTGATCCATTGAGTACAATGGAGTTTCCATTCATTCGTATCTTTAATAAAACTTTTAATTTATGTAAGTGGCAAAGACTTTCGAATTCGTTTTGCTCTATGATACAAAGTCATCGAGCGATTGCAGTTGGAATGAGCATTATTCTATCATGAGCTGAAGAGATTTTGTGGTCTATCTGTGCGGCAACGCTTTAACATTTCTAACCGGAAAACGGGACAGCTTTTCATACCTGTGTGTCGTCCACTGACAAGAATGTAATAAAGCAAGCAGAGGTTCTGTATAGTAGCGAACCATGTAAAACGAGACTCTCAAGCTGAACATTCAACATCATCTCAGCCCTAGGTCTACTGCTAGACTTATGCCTCTCTCATTGATCTCCAGAAGGACTTGTTGGAAGCGGTCCGCATCCATCCCTTTCCTGCTATCTTAGTCTGACCTTGTCCTATGCCGCGCTTGCCAATCCGTGGTGTCCATGTGAGACCCTTTTCACCCCAACTGCAATCAGTTCTTCGAGCTATGTGCCTTGCCCACTGTTACTTCAACTTGCTAATCCACTAGAGGGTGATTTTCGTTCTTCTACGATCTACTCATTTCTTATTCGATCGCGTAGAGAAACCCCAAGCATAGCTCGTTGTACGACTTTAGGCATGCTCTTATGGTCCACAGTCCAACAGAGGTGCTCTTAAGGCCAACAGAGACCAAGTTTAGGTTCCGTAAGTCATCACTGGTAACAGACACTGTTTTAAGACCTTCGTTTACAGGCATTGTGGTTTATATTGTAACTGTGGTTACAATATAAACCACAATGCCTGTAAGCGACGCTTAGGGTTGCCAACTGAACAAGAATCTAATATTGTGTCTGTCTGATTGTATTTGCTCACTCTAGAACAAAAAAATAAGAACAATATTTGTTATTTGAAACGGCAGTATAATACTCAATATACGGTCAAAAAACACGTATGAAGCTGCATTCTTAATTATTTTTAGACTGGCAATTTATAAATAATATGAAAGGCATAATATAGCCATTATAGACATATATTGCGACAACTTGTAAAAGCAGTGAAAATGTACGAATTATATGAATTAACATATCAAACGGCACTTCGTTATTCGGTACACCACCCTTCTGTACTGCGGCAGAGTTGTCTTGATATTTGATATATTTTTGTCGGTTCCATGTAGGACTTGATTCACAGCTAAATAACACAAAAGTAGCAAAATCACTCGTAACGCTTAATGTTACGTTGTATTATTTATATTATTATTATTATTTATTACAGTTTACGTCATCACTTAACATCAGGTGAGACAGTTGTCAAACGCAAACTTATATTATGTAAAAAAATAAAAAGTGTCATACGTTACATTATACGTGCCTTGATAAGACACTTTTTTCATTATTATTGAGAACTAGCTGCGCCCCGCGGTTTCACCCGCGTGCACTACGTTTTTCCCGCTGACTCAGTTATCCCACGGGAACCATACTTCTTCCAGGACAAAAAGTAGCCTATGTCCTTTTCCAAAGTCCCATGTATCTTTATACCAAATTTTATCTAAATCGGTCAAGCCGTTTTCATGTTATGTCGTGACAACGGAAAACGGGTTTCATTTTTATATATATAGAAGAAGAAGATAGGCAAGCGTTTGTCATATTTTGAACCGACTTGTAGCGTGAATAATTCAAATACTCTGAATACTCTGATCTGAATGACTCTCATTTTAAACCACAGCATAGGTATAGTGTGATCCATCTGTACACAGCATCATCACTTAACATTAGTCGTGATACTGGTTAACTCTTAGAGTCGCGTTACCAATGTGCCCGGTTATATCATTAAATTCCAATAAGTGGCAGGGAACAAGTTACGTAATGAAGAAACGACACGTATATAAGATATCCTAGTTTTTCTTTCTTAACCTGTTTAGAAAGAAAAGAAAGTATCAAGAAGGTCCAATCGCAATACGTGTGCAACTACGTCAGTGATAGGTACCTACGCGGCTGCATCCGCACAAATAAATGACATTTTAAATTGGAATCGCTACAAGTGCGATATTGGTCTGTTTGAATTTCCGGCAGTGGGTATGTTTTATTTTCAGAAACATTTTTGAGTAACTCACGAACTTGCTAGTTTTAATTTTTATTTACTTGTATATGACATTATTTTCTGTTATCTTCGTTTATTATTTGTACAAATATTTATGTAATAGCTTTTCCATAAGTAAAGAAGACAAATGAGGAGCCAATGAGAAGGGATGACGGCAGCTGGAGAGTGAAGTTAAATAGGAAGGTGGATGAGCTGTGTGCGCGGAGCCCACAGCTTACCTACCACACTATGACACAATCTCCCTACACCATAGGAGAGATAAATGCGCACAGGCTACGGGGGATATACCATGGTATACGAATGCAACAATATAGTTTCTTCGCTCTAGGCGACTCCTAAATATTTAGGCATCCGAATTCAACAAATCCTAGGGTTAATGAAAACGGTTGTTAGTATAAATTTTACCTTTAGTCTACCGTGAACACTAAGGCTTTTTTACTTTTTGCCTTATTCCATTAACCTTACGATACCTATATTTTAATAAGATATTAAAATATTATTTATAACCATTAACAATTCAATAATGAAAATATTTCCAAACAAACTGTTGGATCACCCCAGTGGGTGTGTCCGTACAATACCTCAGGCGAAGCTTTAGCTAAACGGTCGCTAAACGTTTGGGCGGCCCGCCCTACGCACTTCAACTACACACAGTCACCCTTTCACAACCGCTACATAAACTGAACCTTACTCCTTGGGGTTTAAGGAGACGTAAGCTATTTTTCGATGTGATAGAACCATGACACAGTAAAGAGGCACTAATGTCTCTACGTACAGCTTAAACGGTCGAGTCTGCCTTTCGTTTAGCGGGCGTGACTATGTACCTTCTATGTATTGCGCTATTGGTGGGACATGGCTTTCAGTTTCAGAAATTGTTTGTAGGTTGAATTCGCTAATTCTTTTTTTATTCTGTATAGATCTAGCGTTTGACCAGACTCACTTGATAGTCAGTGACGATGTTGTCGAAGATGTTATCACGCTAGATCAAGAATGCTTACTGGGTCTCAGAACTGCTGCCTGAACATTTTTCAAAGTTTGGTGACCGTTTTTCAAACTTGAGGGTGGTAGCTAGTCAGGCGGGTACTCGACAGTATCCTACCACCATGACGAAACTTCCAGCAGAGATAACGGTGTCACCGAAAGCTCAAGCCGTTGGTGGGCATCGAACCAGCGTCCATCAGTTTGACAGCTGACGCTCCCACTGCTGAGCTATCATCATTTCAAACGGACTACCATTAACAGAAAAATATATTCTTATTTGGAATTAAATTAACAGAGTTCTCAATTAAGACTCTTTAAAAGAACAGTGTAACTATTTAAAAGTAAAAGGTCCCGAGATGTAACTAGGCTACCTATTTAATTTCCTGCGTTTTACCGAGAAGGGGGAAGTATTTTTTTAATAACGTGTTTTTTTTTTATTACACTTAGACCCCCGCACTACGATTCCCTGTATCGCGGGAGGCATGGACACACAATCACAGCACACAAACATCCAAGTCCCGGGACAAACATCTACACTCATCGCACAAATGTTTGCCCCTGCTGGGATTCGAGCCCAGGGTCCCGGAGACGCAGAAGTCATGTAAATGACACTAACCACTACGACAAGGCGACCGTCTGTAAGGATATTTTTAAATTAAAAAAACCGTTTTATGTAAGGAAATTGCATATAAATTGGATATAAACTTACTGAGTACCTTTCTAGGTTGTAATTGGATAAGGACAAGAAGAAGAAGAAGAAGAATTGGCAAACTTTAAATCGGCTGCAACGGTATCAGAAGCTTACCCCATCTATAAGTCTTCAAGATAAAGTGTAAAGGCGATGAGATGCATTTCATAAATATCGTACGTTTTCCTTAGTTTTCCGTAAATAAGCCCGATGACGTCACAAGGGCGACGTGCAGCATATATCGTTGAAAGCCAGTGGTAAGCGATATTTATGTAGCCATCGGACAGCGGCTAAGTGTCGCCTACAAGCCCCTCTTTGCCATCCCTCGAGACACGATTAATAGTCCTTCGGTAAAAGTTATGAACACAGGGATGAACTCTAACTTTATATGTATACTCAATTAATTATTATGAATAAAAGTATTCGTCACTATGGGTTAACGTAATTTTGTGCGTCAATATAGCTTATGCACTTAGGTGACTAGTACGCCAACACTAAAAAAATATATGAAGTCCTTATTACACAAGCAGGTGAAAACACACACTCATACACACTTGCATAATAAATATACAACATCACCTTATTCTACACTCACACACTCTCAACCCCAGACACAGGCATCCCCTACAATACTCACACATTTATTCATCCACAAACAGCTCACCTTATTTTTAAATGAATAGATATAGCGCTCAAACAAACAAAAGATTAACAATTTTGCTTTACATATATAATCGTTAATAAGATGGACAAAGCGACAGGACGGTATTCTGTAGGTTCGAGTAGTTCTGTAGGAGTTCGAGTTAAGTATTCGTGGGTTCGAGTCGCACTGGTAGTTGAATTTTTTCCTTCAAATAATTTGAACGGAACAATGTGACTAATTTTATATATCGTTTTAAAACAAAATCATCCTGCTAAGATATCTATTGGATCATGTAAACTAGTCGAAGGTAGCAGCTTCTGAAAAATGAAGGTAGCGTGCATACGACGTTCATTTTTCAGACACATCACGAGTTCGTCTGTTCACCCACAGTTTTAAAAAAATTAAATTATCTTAACTATTATTGAAAACTTGTAACTAGCCTACAGCATACATACACTTTACATGTATTTTATTTAAATTACTATTTTGTGTTCCAAGCGTAAGTATTCTAAAAATGTTAAAGTAAAATAAAATAAAATGGACATTAAATTTTTCTCAGTGTAGAGTCTGCACTAAGAGCAACTTTAAGTAGCTATTAAACATAGTTGTATTACTATTTTGTTCATATTTAAGTTTATTATGTATCCTTTTCCCCATATATTCATCATCATCTCATGCAGCCATAGGACGTACAATGCTGGACATAGAGTCCCAATCTCGCGATTTCGGATCGCGGATCGCGATCCAGTCCATAAGGACCGGACGGATGCGATCCGCATCCATAATATACGCACATATGATATGGATATACTAACATAAACTAGAAAAAAACAGTATTTCGAAGACATTTGTTAAATTATGGGTTAGCACGCGTGTCGCACGACCCATACAGATATTATCTATATTTCTGAAGTGAATTTGTAAGATTTATACTGTAGTATTGAGTGCACCTCTGTGGTTTCCCGCTCCGCCATACTCTGGTCCTAAGTAGATACGACTTTTCGCATTAGCCAGATGTCGTGAACATTTTTAATATTTGAAAATCCAGAATATAAACCAATCTTGAAAAATGAATTTATCAAAAAAATAAGGCTCTCTACGGCCGTATGGGATAGTCATAGTTATTTATATAGTTAGATATATGACATACAGCTCAATTAGAGTAGGTATAAAAAAATATTTAAATACATTTAAAGATTAACACTATTACATACACACCAGCGGATGTAGACGTTGTAATTTTGTTTTATATAATATGAGTATGTGTGTGAGAAAGAATATTTGATATGAATGGTCAAGAGTTTTAAACATGAATTAAAAATAAGTTAGATAAGTGAAAAAAATGCAAATCTTCGCTTTATTTCCTTCTGCCTAAGTAAAACTTCAGCAAAATCTCCAATTAGTCAACAAGGTGAAGGAAAGAAAATCGGCAAAGCTTGTTTATATTATATAACCCATGCAATATTTTACTTATGAGTCGATAAAAAAAACTATATTGAAAACATTTTCTTTTTATTACAAGAAAAAAAAACACCTAAACTTAATTTTACATTATTTCGCACGTACATGACAAAGGGTGTCTTATATGTGCGAAACGATATCGGCTTAAAGCCGATATAGGTATTTACGCTTATATGTATATTAAACTCAATAAACGTGAAACGTAAAAGTGAATATTTTAGCAGGTTTTTTGTAGCCTACTCCTCATTAGAAGTTATTTGAGTTACTTAAGTGTGACGAAGAGTTCTAAATAATGTAAAATAAATTGCCTTTCGTCTGCATTAATTTAATTTTAGCCAAATTTTTTATTAAAATTGTTTACTTTAATATTATTATATAAATAAAATTTCAAAATATCGTAATATAGATGAGCACCAAATATGCCTAATAATGCCAGAACGATATATAGATGGAATACTATAAAAGAGATAAGACATAAAGAGATGTAAATCACTAAAAAAATAACAATCAAATACTAAACTACTACTAAATACTAATACTAAATATAAAACATCCACAAATATCTTAAAGTAAGTGTTAAGAGCGCACATTTTTATACAATAAATACTTTATTCAACAATGTGGCGTGCCACTGGCGCGTCTATTTTTTGCACGCCTTGTTAATAAGCGTCTACTGGCTCGTGAAATATTACAAATTGCTAGCCCCCTCCAACCCCGCCCTTAGGGGCGAACCTCCCAGTTTTTACGCTGTCTTTTTCACAGTGAACATCAAGGGTGCTCGATCATCTAGCGGCATATGAACATAGGTGTTTGATCTGCTTACGGAGCGTTTGACGCGAAAGAGTTTGTGATTAGATTAAAAATTTGTGAGTTTCATATAAGTACGAGATGGGTGTGTAATATAAACGGATGATTATAAATGTCAAACATAATTAAAATGGTAAATCTAAACATATATAAAATAAGAATCTCTCTGGCTGACTGACTGATATTATATAGCACTGCATTAACGAATAGCATGCATAATAAATGCATAAAGGTTAGTTACTCCTGAGGTCCGGTATATAATAGAGGAATAATCAATGAATAGATATTCAAATATATTTTTATATGTACTTATCTAGAGTGTGACCGTCATCTCACTTGATGGTTAGTGACAATGTGGTCAAAGATGGAATTTGTTATGGGCTTATTAATAGAGGTTTAAGGCCTTTGACTGACTTTGGTTGTGTGTCTGCTTAATCATCAGGAAAACGGTAGAAATTATGCTATGCTGTTTTGCTGTTCATTTTATTGAAAAGAAGGCATAAATATACATGTGTATCATGGATACATTATTTTTTAATGAGTGAAAAATAAATAAAACTATTGAAAACTACACAGACACAATATTACTGTTTTTTCGGTTTTAGTTTGGCAAAATTACGCATACCTACTACACGCTATGGAAAAGTGAGACTGTACTTACACATATTGTGTGTGAATGTGTGTGTGTGTGTGTGTGTGTGTGTGTGTGTGTGTGTGTGTGTGTGTGTGTGTGTGTGTGTGTGTGTGTGTGTGTGTGTGTGTGTGTGTGTGGGAAGACACACAACAATAGTTACCGTTATACAGTAAGCAGAAAAAAACATCTGCTCCACCGAGAGGTACACTGCTCCACAAAGTCTTACCCTACTTATAATGTTTATTTTATTCGAAAGTGTTCATTAGGATCAACTGTGAACTGATTGCAACATGTAACTCATCGCGTGATAGATTCCGATTCATCATTTTGTTCTCAATAGTTAACTTTAGCACGATAATGTAATGTCATAGAACATAATGCTGTTATAAATTCCCTTTTAATTAATTTCCGTTCCTTATACCGATGTAGCTTTGTTCGTAATTGAATAATTAAGGAATCGGTTACTTCGGATAGAGCCAATCAATTTCCAGAAGGATAACTTTATAAAAGCGAGGTAGAAATTGGGAAAGTGAATTAAAGCGCCCCACAAACTGGTTATATCAATCATAAACTTATTCGATTAATTACGTTTTGCGGAGTTAATAGCGACATCTAATATCGGGAGTAGGGTTGGGGTGAGTATCGGTACATTATAGGTGTCGATTATGGAGTAATATTTCTCTTGTGAAAGAGTTAATCGGATTTAGTGAAACAATTTAACATTTTATTTCTTGTCGTATGCCTTTTGATAATACACGTCCTTTATTTCTTAAAGTTAAGATATTATGTCTATGTATTAAAGTAGTAAGAGTACCTATCTCAAATCTATCAAGAGTATTAAAACAATTTTAATATAATAAGCGAGAAACGAACGAATGCAGCACAGTGCTACGACAA